>CDLV01000006.1:0-2909332 GCA_001244265.2 Microbotryum lychnidis-dioicae p1A1 Lamole
ATCGCACAATGGACAGCGACCCCACCACGCCTTCGTCCCCAGGGACCCCAGCCCTCTTGCGTCTTCGATCAGCGATCAACTCGCTACCCTGCAGGCCCAGATCGCCGCCCTGCAGGCCTCGCAGCACCCTGCCGCCCGCCGTCGCAGCCCCTGCCGCCACCGCCTCGCAGCCCCTGCCGCCAGCCGCCTCTACCGCCGCTGCCTCGCAGCCCACTGCCACTACCGCCACGCCACCACCGCATCAAAAGTCGTCTTTCCAAGCACGCTCGCCTAGATGGCTCCAAGTCATTCACAAACTGGTTGCGCCAACTCCGGCTCACGCTTCCAAATCAGATTCGTGGTTACGTCCTTGATGGAGTCGTTCCGCCCGACTGTGGACGGACAGACCAGCTGGCCGCTCGCGACGACGCCGCGCCGGGAAATTATTCGTCGGCTCGATCGACTTCCGCCGACGTCTCAGCAACCCTCGATGCCATCCCAAGCACGACCTGTCGGCGCCACGCATCTTCAACGCACTCAAGGCTCGTTTCGCACGAACGACGCCACTCGCACTCTCGAATTATTCGCCCGCCTTTGGGACTTTCGGAAGATGCCCGCCTCGTCGAGGCCTATGACACCTGGCTGCGAGAATACATGGCCATTGCTCAAGAGATTCGCGACGCCAAGACATCACTGAACGACGTCCTCGCCACGCACATTCTCGCCATGGTACCGTCCTGTCTAGACAGCTTCCGTCTAACGTTCACGGACGAGCAGCGCGCCAGCGCGAACTCCCGGAGCTCACGACTTTAACGGACCGTATCCGCGTTCAGCTCCGATCCGCCGGCTCTCGACCTCGCATTCGGCCATGCTCGCCGACGCCCCCTCTTGCCCGCCTGCCGCGCCCCGGCCACCGCCTGCGAGACTGCACTTCACGTGCAAAGCATCCGCCCACCGCCCTTGCCGCCGCTGCCAAAAGCGAGGTCACTGGGCCCTCGACTGCAAGAACCGGGGTCAACAGACACGTACCAGCGACGACACCAGGACGACTTGTCTTCTTCCACGGCTCACCGACCGAACGTCGGCTATTTCGCCTCCTGCCTGTTTGCCGCCCGCCCAACTCCGACCGACGCCTTCGTTGTCGACTCGGGCGCGACGACTCACATGGTCGCCGACCGCCCCTGTTCACGACTTATCGTCAAACGGCACACACCAAGATTGGCGCGCATTGCCGGCGGTATCACGGCCATTGGTATGGGGGATGTAGCGTTTGTTGCCAACACCGGACACCCGATCACGTTGCGCGGCGTTCTGCACGCGCCGGCGCTTCACGTCAACCTTCTCTCCGTCTCTCGCCTTTGTGACACCGACCGCGTCCGACTCGCTTTCACCAGCGACAGCATCGACATCACCAAGGACGGCCAGGCCATCGCTCACGGTACACGGGTTAACGACGGTCTCTACCTCCTGGACGCGGATCACACCAAATGTCAGCAGCTTGCCTTTCTCTCACGCTCTGAGTCTACCGTGCCCCTACTTACCCTCCACCGCTGCCTCGGCCATCTTGCTCCATCCTCTATACAGAAGATGATCGCTGCGGGTTTGCTGGACGGGTTTGGGGCCGGGTACAGTGACAAAGACGTAGAAGAGTTTGTTTGCAATGCTTGCCTTGGTTCCAAAGGCCATCGTCTTCCTTTTCCCGACTCGGAGTCACATTCCCCCGAGAGACTTGGCCTCGTGCACAGCGATGTCCTGTCGTTCCCCACTCCGTCCTTGACCGGGAAACGCTATCTTGTCACCTTCCTTGACGACCACTCTCGCAAACTCTGGGCAAACGAACGCGCGTTTACGGATCCTTCGCACCGACACGGCGGCGAATACCGATCCAACGCGTTCACGGAGTTCTGCCAGTCCAGGGGCATTCGTCGCCAATACTCCATTCCATACACGCCTCAGCAAAACGGTCGTGCCGAACGTGTCAACCTCTCCATCGTCGAGGGCGTCCTCGCCCTCCTTGCCGACTCTCACCTGCGCGCGCCACCTTTTGGGACGAAGCGGCTGCATACTTCGTTTATTGCAAAACAGGTGCTCACACTCAGCTTTGGCCAAACAGAATCCACAATTCGTTTGGAACGGCCAACGCACCACGACCACGCCCCTTCACCCGTTCGGCTGCGCGGCCTGGCTCACGGGCGCGCCGGACCTTCGCAGCAAGCTCGACCCCAAGGCCGCGCGCGTGATTTTTACTGGTTACGACCTCGCCTCCAAGGCTTTCCGTTTCTTCGACATTCCACCAACAAGGTTGTGCTTGGCCGAAATGCCACCTTCCTCGACGACGACTTCCCCGGCCTACCAGTCAGCACGCCCGTCGATGCGGACGCGCGAACGCCAGTTCATCATTCCCGCCGACACGCACGCCCCGCGACACGCACGCCCCCGCCGACACGCCCGCCCCGCCGTCAAGATGAGGACCCACTAGTAAGGTCGGCGCACATGGACGTCTCATCCCCCCTTGATGATTCTGCCATGAGGCGCCGTTGACGTGGCCCCAGGGTACACTGGGGATCCTTACTTAATTCTACAGATACCAGCCCCTCGTCGTCTCCGTCGTTCGCCCCGTTTTCGTCTCCCGCCACGCTCGCCGTCGGCCGGACGTCCATCGATGACTCGGATGATCCGCTTGACCTCCTGAACTCCGACACCGCGGTTCGCCTCAACCTGATGGACGTACATCGATCCGACGACGACACCTCGGTGACACCCACGCCCGCCGCTGCCGCCTGGCAGCCCCCCGATGACGACTCTCCTGATGAGATCGATTTCCTCTCTCGCCATCATCGCGCTTTCATCGCCACGGACGACGACGACCCCGCCCTCAAGCCATTGAACCGTCAAATCGATCACTAGCGATCCCCAGACCTGGCGTGAAGCGATGTCCAGCGACGAGCACGACCTCTGGGCTCAAGCTGCCTCAGACGAGTTCACCGCCATGCGTGACGATTTCAAGGTGTTCACCATCGAGCCCGCTCCTCAGTACCGCCGCGGCGCCACCATCGTCACCTCCAAATTCGTCTGGAAGACCAAGCGCGATGCACAGGGTGATATCACAGGGCGGAAGGCACGCCTTGTTGCACAGGGAAATCGCCAGCGCGACGGCATCGACTTCTCGGAGACGTTCGCACCCGTCGCCGTTTCTCCTCCATTCGCTGCCTTCTCGCCCTTGCCGCTGCCAATGGCTACCACGTTCATCAGGCCGACATCGACAAGGCTTACCTTCACGGCGAGCTCGATCACGATATCTGGATGACGACGCCACGAGGCTTCGACTTCCTGGGCGACAAGGTTCTCCGGCTGCGACGCTCGATCTACGGTCTTAAGCAGGCCGGTCGCATCTGGAATCGCCACATCGACACATCACTTCGAAGTCTTGGGTACAAGGCAACGGGCACTGATCACTGCATTTACTCTCGCATTGATGATCAGAAGCAGCCCCATTATATCGCATTGTATGTCGACGATCTCCTCATTGTCAGCCCCGCCTCGACAAGATCGAGCGTTCATCTACGGCCTCGAACAACGATACGGCGTCAAACGGCTCGGCCCCGCAGAATACATCCTCGGCATCCAGATTCGACGCCTGGAAGACGGCTCCATTGCTCTATCCCAGGAGCGCTACATCATGGACGTGCTCGCCCGCTTCCACTTCGACACCACAACGCGCGGCGCTACGGTGCCAATGACGCCCGGCCTCTCGCTCACGCTGTACCGGTCAGGGAACGGAACGCATTCGGTCGTGGTACCTGCAAGCCATCGGCTCCCTCCTATACATTTCACTTGGCACTCGGCCCGACATTGCCTTCGCCGTCTCGTACCTGTCCCGGTTCGCCAACAACCCCGGCCGCCGCCATTGGATTGCCGTCAAACACGTCCTTCGCTACCTTCGCGCTACGTACCGCGATGAGCTACTCTACGCCTGTGGCCCGCCAAAATTACGGGTGTGGTTGGCTATTCTGATGCGAACTGGGGTGCCTGCGTCGACACGTCCATCTCACAATGGGCTTCGTCTTTTACTTGGCCGGCTCCGCCGTCTCTTGGTCATCGAAGCGTCAGACTCGGGTAGCAGATTCCACCACTGATGCCGAATACCTCGCCTTGTCGCATGCTGGTAAGGAAGCGATTTACCTTACGCAACTCCTCTCCGAGCTCCACGTTCGCCCGGTCGATGCAGCCCACATTTTCACCGACAACGAGGCCGCCGCCGCCGTCGCTCACGACCCCGTTCGCACTTCGGGCACTCGACACATACGCCTCCGCGAGCACTTTGTCCGCGACATGGTCAACCAAGGCGAGATCTCTCTCTCACACGTCGGCACAGCGAACATGGTTGCAGACATATTCACCAAGGCGCTAGGTCCCAAGATTTTCGGTGCACATTGCTATACTCTAGGTCTCCGGACGCGTCACCCACGGCTCAAGTCTACCTCGCGTTCGCGTGGGGGGGGGTGTGAAGAATCCACTCTCCGCTCGGCTCAGGACTTAGGCGCGCGGATCAAGCCGGGCGCATCGGCACAGGTCTTAGGCGCGCTGAGCGAGCCGGGCGCATCGGCAGAGGACTTAGGCGCGCGGAACGGGCCAGGCGCACCGGCTCAGGACTTAGGCGCGCGGGCGCAGGACTTAGGCGCGCGGAGCGAGCCTGGGACTTAGGCGCGCCGGCTCAGGTCTTAGGCGCGCGGAGCGCGCCTGGGACTTAAGCGCAGGGAACGAGCCTGGCCCAAGGGTCCCAGGCTGAGGACTTGAGGCGCGCGGCTCCCATACTGTTAGCTTCCTATTCATCACTCTTGGCTATAACTACATCGCTGACGTAGTAGAGTTGATCGAATAGGTATGTTGTAATATTCATCACTCTTGGCTATAACTACATCGCTGACGTAGTAGAGTTGATCGAAAAAAAATACCTTAGGTCCGAGAGCCTTAGTGAAAATGTCGGCCACCATGTCGCTGGTTCCAACGTGCGAGAGTGAGATGTCGCCCCGATTCACCATGTCCCGAACGAAGTGCTCGCGCAAGCGTATGTGTCGAGTGCCGGTGACGCGGACAGGGTCGCGGGCGACTGCCGCAGCGGCTTTGTTGTCAGTAAAGATGTGAGCCGGTGCAACGGGTTGGACATGAAGCTCTTCGAGTAGCTGACTGAGGTAAATCCCTTCCTTGCCAGCATGCGAGAGGGCGAGATACTCAGCGTCGGTGGTGGAATCGGCAACTCGAGATTGACGTTTGGATGACCAGGACACGGCGGAGCCGGCGATGTAGAAGACGTAGCCCATGGTGGACACCGATGTATCGACACAGCGCCCCCAATTCGCGTCGGAGTAGCCTACCACACCCGTGATACATGTCTCGCCACGAGCATAGAGCAGTTCGTTGCGATACGTGGCTCGGAGATAGCGGAGGACGTGCTTGACCGCGATCCAATGACGACTGCCGGGGTTGTTGGCGAAGCGGGCCAGGTAGGAGACGGCGAAGGCGATGTCGGGGCGGGTGCCAAGTGAGATGTAGAGAAGCGAGCGATAGCCTGCAGATACCATGACTTGATCTGTTCGGTGCCCTGACCCGGGATGGCGGTGAGCGAAGGCCGGGAGTCATGGGGACTGTAGTGCCGCGAGTCGTGGTGTCAAAATGGAACCGAGCGAGCACGTCCATGATGTACCGTTCCTGGGACAGGGCGATAGAACCGTCTGCGAGCCGCCTGATCTGAATGCCGAGGATGTATTCTGCCGGGCCAAGGCGCTTGACTCCGTAACGTCGTTCGAGGCCCAAGATGACACGTTCGATTTTGGCCAGGTCCGGGCTGATCATGAGGAGGTCGTCGACGTACAGCGCGATGTAGTGTGAGCGTTGACGATCATCGAGCCGAGAGTATATTATTCGATCAACTCTACTACGTCAGCGGTGTAGTTATAGCCAAGAGTGATCAATCCATTTCAACATACCTATTCGATCAACTCTACTACGTCAGCGGTGTAGTTATAGCCAAGAGTGATGAATAGGAAGCTAACAACAAAAGAGCCGCGCGCGCCAAGTCCACAGCCAGCGAGCCTCCGGGCTGAGCCAATGGCCCAGGCTCGCTCCGCGCGCCTAAGTCCCAGCCTCGCTCTGTGCGCCTAAGTCCTGGGCCGGGGCGCCCGGCTCGCTCCGCGCGCCTAAGTCCGCGCCCGGTTCGCTCCGCGCGCCTAAGTCCTGAGCCGAGCGGAGAGTGGATTCCTCACACCCCCCCCACGCGAACGCAGGTAGACTTGAGCCGTGGATGTCGCGTCCGGAGGCCTAGAGCAAAGCAATGTGTACCAAAAATCTTGGGGCCTAGCGCTTTGGTGAATACGTCCGCAACCATGTCTGCTGTGCCAACGTGTGAGAGAGAGATTCACCTCGATTGACCATGTCACGAACAAAATGCTCGCGGAGGCGAATGTGCCGGGTGCCGGAGGTGCGAACGGGTCGTGAGCGACGGCGGCCGCGGCCTCGTTGTTGGTGAAGATGTGAGCTGCAGCGATTGGTGAAACGTGGAGCTCGGAGAGGAGTTGGGTAAGGTAGATCGCTTCCTTACCCGCGTGCGACAAGGCCAGGTACTCGGCATCAGTGGTGGAATCCGCTACCCGAGTCTGACGCTTCGACGACCAAGAGACGGCGGCGCCTGCCAAGTAAAATACGTAGTCCATCGTTGAGATGGATGTGTCGACGCAGGCGCCCCAGTTCGCATCAGAATAACCAACCACACCCGTGACTTTTGCTGGGCCGCGGGCATAGAGAAGCTCATCGCGGTACGTGGCGCGAAGGTAGCGAAGGACGTGTTTGACGGCAATCCAATGGCGGCGGCCGGGGTTGTTGGCGAACCGGGACAGGTACGAGACGGCGAAGGCAATGTCGGGTCGAGTGCCAAGGGAGATGTACAGAGGGAGCCGATGGCCTGTAGGTACCACGAACGAATGCGCTCCGTTCCCTGACCCGGAATTGCCGTGAGCGAGAGGCGCGGCATCATCGGCACCGTAGTGCGCGTGTCGTGGTGTCAAAGTGGAAACGGGCTAGCACGTCCATGATGTAGCGCTCCTGGGATAGAGCAATGGAGCCGTCGTCCAGGCGGCGGATTTGGATTCCGAGGATGTACTCCGCCGGGCCGAGTCGTTTAACGCCGTATCGCTGTTCAAGGCCGCAGATGACACGTTCGATCTCGTCGAGGTGGGGACTGACAATGAGGAGGTCGTCGACATACAAGGCGATATAGTGAGGCCGCTGCTGATCGTCAATGCGAGAGTAAATGCAGTGATCAGTGCCTGTTGCCTTGTACCCGAGATTCCTGAGTGATGTGTCAATGTGACGATTCCAGATGTGACCGGCCTGCTTGAGACCGTAGATTGAACGTCGCAGCCGGAGAACCTTATCGCTCGGGAAGTCGAAACCTCGTGGTGTCGTCATCCAGATATCATGATCGAAACCTCGTGGTGTCTCATCCAGATATCCGAGCTCGCCGAGGTAAGCCTTGTCGATGTCGGCCTGATGAACGTGGTAGCCGTTGGCAGCGGCAAGAGCAAGAGGCAGCGAATGGAGGAGAAGTGGGCGACGGGTGCGAAGGTTTCTGAGAAGTCGATGCCGTTGCGCTGTCGGTTACCCTGCGCTACAAGACGTGCCTTCCGCCCCGTGACTTCACCGCTGGCGTTGCGCTTGGTCTTCCAGACGAATTTGGAGGTGACGATGGTGGCGCCCGGCGGTACGGATGAGCGAGGCTCGATGGTGAACACCTTGAAGTCGTCGCGCATGGCGTGAACTCGGTGGCGGCAGCCTCAGCCCAGATGTTGTGTGTGAGGAATCCACTCTCCGCTCGGTCCAGGACTTAGTGCGCGCGGAGCGAGCCGGCGCGCATCGCGCACGGACCTATGCGCGCGGAGCAAGCCTGGCGCCTCGGCTCGGGACTTAGGCGCGCGGAGCGAGCCGGGCGCATCAGGTCGGGACTTAGGCGCGCGGAGCGAGCCGGGCGAAATGGCTCGGGACTTAGGCGCGCGGAACGAGCCTGGCCTATTGGGTCAGCCCTGAGGCTCACTGGCTGAGAAATTGGGCGCGCGGCTCATTCACTGTTAGCTTCCTATTCATCACTCTTGGCTATAACTACATTGCTAACGTAGTAGAGTTGATCGAATAGGTATGTTGAAATGATTGATCACTCTTGGCTATAACTACATTGCTGACGTAGTAGAGTTGATCGAATAGGTTATCAGCCCACGAGCTACCAGCCGCCACTCGCGTTTTTTTCCTCGAGCCTCAGCCACTCGAGCCGCACACGTCCATCACACATCGCACGATGGACAGCTCCCCCAACACGCCCTCGCCCACAGGGACTCCAGCCCCCTCGCATCTTCGATCACGATCAAATCGCCACTCTACAGGCCAGCTCGCCGCTCTGCAGGCTTCACAGCCCCCTGCCGCCGCCGCCTCCAGCCCACTGCCGCCGCCGTCGTCGCCAACCCGGCCACGGTCGCCACCGCGTCCAAAGTCGTGTTTCCAAACACGCTCGTCTCGATGGACCCAAGTCGTTTACGAACTGGTTACGACAACTTCGTCTCGCGCTTCCCAACCAACTTCGTGCGTACGTTCTTGACAGCGTCGCCCCCGCTACGTGGACGGCCGATCAGCTTGCCGCCCGCGACGACACCGCCGCGGAAATCATCGTTGGCTCCATCGACTCCGCCGACGTCTCGGCGACGCTCGACGCCATTCCGAGCGACGATCTCTCGGCCCCACGCATCTTCGCCGCCCTCAAGGCTCGTTTCGCACCGGACGACGCTACCCGCACTCTTGAGTTGTTTGCCCGCCTTTGGGATTCAGAAAGATGCCCGCCTCCGTCGACGCATACGACACCTGGCTACGCGAATACATGTCCATTGCACAAGAAATTCGCGACACCAAAACATCGCTCAACGACGTACTCGCCACCCACGTGCTCGCCATGGTTCCGTCGTGTCTCGACAGCTTCCGCCTCACGTTCACGGACGAGCAACGCAACCAACGCGACCTTCCCGAGCTGACGACGCTGACGGACCGCATTCGCATACAACTTCGTTCGGCGGGGCTCTCCACCTCACATTCGGCCATGATTGCCACCACCTCCCTTGCCCCGCCTGCCACGCCCCGGCCACCGCCTGCGCGACTGCACCTCACGCGCTCAGTACCCCCTGCCGCCCCTGCCGTCGCTGCAACAAGAAGGGTCACTGGGCCCTCGACTGCAAACCACGAGGCGGCCAACAACGAACCGGCGACGACAACCAGTCCGGCATGCCCTCATCTGCAGTTCACCAACCGAATGTCGGTTATTTCGCCTCCGGCCTGTTCGCTCGCCGGCAACTGCCGACTGACGCCTTCGTCGTCGACTCGGGTGCCACGACACACATGGTAGCGATCGCTCTCTCTTCACGGCTTATCGCAAACGGCACACACCAAGATTGGAGGCATAGCCGGCGGGATCACAGCCATTGGTATGGGAGACGTCGCTTCGTTGCCAAGACCGGACATCGATCACGCTGCGTGGAGTTCTGCACACGCCGGGCCTTCACGTCAACCTCCTCTCCGTCTCTCGCCTCTGCGACACCGACCGCGTTCGACTCGCCTTCACCAGCGACGGTATCGACATCGCCAAGGACGGCCAGGCCATCGCTCATGGTACCAGGGTTAACGACGGGCTCTACCTTTTGGATGCGGATCACTCCAGATGTCAGCAGCTTGCCTTGCTCTCACGTTCCGAGTCCCCCGTGCCCCTGCTTCCCTCCACCGCTGCCTCGGCCATCTTGCCCCATCCTCTATACAGAAGATGATTGCCGCAGGTTTGCTACACGGGTTTGGGGCCGGGTACAGTGACAAAGACGTAGAGGAGTTTGTTTGCAATGCTTGCCTTGGTTCCAAAGGTCACCGTCTCCCTTTTCCCGACTCGGAGTCGCATTCCCCCGAGAGACTTGGCCTTGTGCACAGCGATGTCCTGTCGTTCCCCACTCCGTCCTTGACCGGAAAGCGCTACCTTGTGACATTCCTTGACGATCACTCTCGCAAACTCTGGGCATACGCGATCGATCCCAAAAGCGACGTCTTCCCGACCTTCCAGACTTGGCTCGCTGAAGTGGAGTTACAGACGGACGCACGTTTAAGGATCCTTCGCACCGACAACGCGGCGAGTACCGATCCAACGCATTTACGGAGTTCTGCAAGTCCAGGGGCATTCGTCGCCAATACTCTATTCCCTACACACCTCAGCAAAACGGTCGTGCCGAACGTGTCAACCTCTCCATCGTCGAGGGCGTCCTCGCCCTCCTTGCTGACTCTCATCTGCCGGCCACCTTCTGGGATGAAGCGGCTGCGTACTTCGTTTATTGCAAAAACAGGTGCTCACACTCAGCTTTGGCCAAACAGACCCCGAATTAGCTTGGGACGGCCAACGCACCACGGCCACCGCCCTCCACCCGTTCGGCTGCGCGGCCTGGCTCACGGTCGCGCCGGACCTTCGCAGCAAGCTCGACCCCAAGGCCACGCGCGTGATTTCACCGGTTACGACCTAGCCTCCAAGGCCTTCCGTTTCTTCGACCATTCCGCCAACAAGATTGTACTTGGCCGAAATGCCACCTTCCTCGACGACGATTTCCCCGGCCTCCCAGCCAACACGCCAGTCGATGCGGACAACACCGAACGCGAGTTCACCATCCCCGCCGACACGTGCGTCCCCACCAGCACGCCCGCCCCGCCAGCACGCCCGCCCCGCCAGCACCCCGCCCCCGCCGTCAAGACCAGGACCCCACTAGTAAGGTCGGCGCACATGGACGTCTCATCCTCTATTGATGATTCTACCATGAGCGCCGTTGACGTGGCCCCAGGGTACACTGGCGGATCCTTACTTAATTCTACAGACACCAGTCTTTCGTCGTCTCCGTCGCTCCCCCCGTTTTCGTCTCCCGCCACGTCCTCGGCCGGGGGACCGTCCATCGATGACTCGGATGACCCGCTTGACCTTCTCAACTCCAACACCGCGGTTCGTACCTCAACCGATGGACGTACATCGGTCCGGACGACACCGGTGACAACCACACCCGCCGTGCCTCGCCCTCTGATGACGACTCACCTGACGAGATCGACTTCCTCTCTCGCCATCACCGCGCCTTTATCGCCACAGACGACGACGATCCCGCCCTCGAAGCCATTGAACCCGTAAAATCAATCACTAGCGATCCTCAGACCTGGCGCGAAGCGATGTCCAGCGACGAGCACGACCTCTGGGCTCAAGCTGCTGCCAACGAGTTCACAGCCATGCGCAACGATTTCAAGGTGTTCACCATCAAGCCTCGCTCCTCGGTGCCGCCGGGCGCCACCATTGTCACCTCCAAATTCGTCTGGAAGACCAAGCGAAATGCACGCGGTGATATCACAGGGCGGAAGGCACGCCTTGTAGCACAGGGTAACCGTCAGCGCGATGGCATCGACTTCTCGGAGACTTTCGCACCGTCGCTCGGTTCTCGTCCATTCGCTGCCTCCTCGCTCTTGCCGCTGCCTATGGCTATCACGTTCATCAGGCCGACATCGACAAGGCTTATCTGCACGGCGAGCTCGATCACGATATCTGGATGACGACGCCACGGGGTTTCGACTTCCCGAGCGACAAGGTTCTCCGGCTGCGGCGCTCGATCTACGGTCTTAAGCAGGCCGGTCGCATCTGGAATCGTCACATTGACACATCGCTCAGAAGTCTGGGTACAGGGCAACGGGCACTGATCACTGCATTTACTCTCGCATTGATGATCAGCAGCAAACCCACTACATCGCCTTGTATGTCGACGATCTCCTCATTGTCAGCCCGCCCTAGACGAAATCGAACGTGTCATCTCAGGCCTCGAACGGCGATACGGCGTCAAACGACTTGGCCCGCGGAATACATCCTCGGCATCCAAATCCGCCGCCTGGAAGACGGTTCCATTGCTCTTTCCCAGGAGCGCTACATCATGGACGTGCTCGCCCGGTTTCATTTCGACACCACAACCGAGGTGCTACGGTGCCAATGACGCCCGGCCTCTCACTCACGGCAGTCCCGGGTCAGGGAACGGAACGCATTCGGTCGTGGTACCTACAAGCCATTGGCTCTCTCCTATACATTTCCCTTGGCACTCGCCCCGACATAGCCTTCGCCGTCTCGTATCTGTCCCGGTTTGCCAACAACCCCGGCCGCCGCCATTGGATTGCCGTCAAACACGTCCTACGCTACCTTCGCGCTACGTACCGCGATGAACTACTCTATGCCAGCGGTTCACCAAAATTACAGGTGTGGTTGGCTATTCTGATGCGAACTGGGGTGCCTGCGTCGACACGTCCATCTCCACGATGGGTTTCGTATTTTACTTGGCCGGCTCCGCCGTCTCTTGGTCATCGAAGCGTCAGACTCGGGTAGCAGACTCCACCACCGATGCCGAATACCTCGCCTTGTCGCACGCTGGTAAGGAAGCGATTTACCTTACACAACTCCTCTCCGAGCTCCATGTTCGTCCAATCGAGGCAGCTCACATTTTCACGACAACGAGGCCGCCGCCGCCGTCGCTCACGACCCCGTTCGCACTTCTGGCACTCGACACATACGCCTCCGCGAACACTTTGTCCGCGACATGGTAAATCGGGGTGATATCTCCCTCTCACACGTTGGCACAGCAAACATGGTTGCAGACGTATTCACCAAAGCGCTTGGCCCCAAGATTTTCGGTACACATTGCTATGCTCTAGGCCTCCGGACGCGACACCCACGGATCAAGTCTACCTCGCATTCGCGTGGGGGGGGGGTGTGAGGAATCCACTCTCCGCTTGGTCCAGGACTTAGGCGCGCGGAGCGAGCCGGGCGCATCGCGCACGGACCTATGCGCGCGGAGCGAGCCTGGCGCCTCGGCTCGGGACTTAGGCGCGCGGAGCGAGCCGGGCGCATCAGGTCGGGACTTAGGCGCGCGGAGCGAGCCGGGCGAAATGGCTCGGGACTTAGGCGCGCGGAACGAGCCTGGCCTATTGGGTCAGCCCTGAGGCTCACTGGCTGAGAAATTGGGCGCGCGGCTCATTCACTGTTAGCTTCCTATTCATCACTCTTGGCTATAACTACATTGCTGACGTAGTAGAGTTGATCGAATAGGTATGTTGAAATGATTCATCACTCTTGGCTATAACTACATTGCTGACGTAGTAGAGTTGATCGAATACACCAAATGTAGGGCGAGGCATTTGCGCTACATCGACGTGGAGGAGATCCAGACGGCCAGAGGCGATGGACTTGGACCGGGCAAAGGGGAGGGCATGTGCTTTGGAAGCGAGACAAGCATTGCAGTAAAAATCCCGGAGCTCCTGATCCTTATACACCCAATCCACCCAGTAACCAAGCCTTTCTGCACAACGTTTTTGATTTGCGCAACGGGCAAGTGCGCGAGGCGACGGTGCAGAGTCAGCAAGGACACTTTGGTAGGGATGGCGAGGAGGGCTTTGGGCGTACAGGGTGTAGGTCAAGTGCCAAGGCGTACAGGTTGTTCCCGATGGCTTGAGCGGTAGCAACGACGGCACCCGAGGGACGGGCAATGCTTGCACAACGAGATGCGAAGGAGACGCGGTAGCCAAGTTGATCCAACTGGAAGACGGACAGCAGGTTGCATGGGAGATCCGGTACCAGGAGGACATTGGACACGGTGATGGGACCCGTTGAAGTCTGGATGCAAATGGTGCCGCAGCCGGTGGAAGGGAGGGAGCCGGCGACGCCTCCAACTCGTGGGCCTGCGACCGTGCGAAGCTCGGAAAAAAGGCCCCTGTCGTTCGTCATATGGCGATTAGCGCCCGAGTCAAGAAGCCAAGCCGATTTGCGAAATGGCGAAGGTGTTGCGAGGAGACAGGCCGTGAACGACACAGAGTTGGGTGTGTCCACTGCGGCTGGTGACGCGACTGGCTGGGAGGCCTTCTTCTCGGCGGTGCGACGAGCTTGGTAGGCGGCGGCCCAGGCGGTGTCGGGGCATTCCCGGAGCCAGTGCAACTTGCGACAAGACGGATTTGGGCACGGCCTTGAACAGCCGTGGCGGGCCTGCGGGGTGGCGACGGCGGCGGCGGCAACAGGAGTATCGACGGGGCGGGCTTTGACATCGCGGTAAAGGCGCGTGAAGATCTCGGTGGCGGAGGGCATCGCAGTGGAATCGCCCTGGTCAGCAACGAAGGTGGTGCGCCAGGCGTCGAAGGACGAAGGAAGGCGAGCAAGCAAGTGCGAGGCGAAAAGGGCGTTCACGGTGACCTGCGAGTCCTGCAGCAGCCGGGCGTCGTTTTCGAAACTGTCGCGGAATTGCAGGAACAGGTCGGGAGTGACGGGCACAGGGTCGGAGCTGAAGAGGCGTTGGATGACCGGTAGCAGATCAACAGCAGACACGGTGCCGTAGCGTTCGCGAAGTGCCTGCCAGACCTTGGGTGCTGCGAGCAATTCGTCGAGGTAAGGTGACAGGCCGGGAGGACAGTTTGCGAATCGACGGAGGCGCAAATGGAGGAGCAGGCGTAGTGGTCCCAGAGAGGGACATACAAAGCAGGCCAAGACTCGAGTGGTACGCCCGTGTTGAGGTAACGGACAACGCCGGAGGGCAGGCGTGAACGGATGGCGAGGACCCAGTCTCGGTAGCCGGACGAGTTGCGAAGCAGCTTGGTCGTAGCGAAGGCCGCAGAGTGGTGGGGCGGCGCAAGGGCGGCGCATCGGGCGTGGGCTCGCGGAGCTTGGCTTCAGGCGCGGAGGCGCCGGCGTCGGACATGTTGCGTAGGGTGAAAAAATAGAGCGAAGGGCGGGCACGGAGGTGGCCGCACTGGTAGCTCGGTTGGGCTAATAACCTGTGATGTTGTCACGCCTGCTCAAGCGGTGGTAAGTCTCTGATCGAAGGACCAAGGGAGACCAGACCAAGAAGTTGCTTTGTTACACACCTGCTCAAGCACTACAGTAAGTTACCACATCTAGAGGGGTGAAAGATGATAGGAAGAGTAGTGCTCACCTGCTCAAGCGGTGGTAAGTCTCTGATCAAAGGACCAAGGGAGACCAGACCAAGAAGTTGCTTTGTTACACACCTGCTCAAGCACTACAGTAAGTTACCACATCTAGAGGGGTGAAAGATGATAGGAAGAGTAGTGCTCACCTGCTCAAGCGGTGGTAAGTCTCTGATCGAAGGACCAAGGGAAACCAGACCAAGAAGTTGCTTGAGCAGGAGAGAAACCAGAGTGGGGCCATTTGGCTGGGCCCAAGTCAGCCCAGCCAAAGTCAGGCGCACGGACCTGGCCCAGGTGCAGAGACCAGGCCCAGAGTGGGAGAGCTAAGGTGGTGAAAAGTAGGCCAAAAGTGATCAAAACGAAGAGAGGAGGATGTTGAGGTAGGTACAAGATACAAGAAGGACATGAAGGAGATATTTGATCTCACATGTCATTCCCGCCGACGCGCCAGCACCTGACACCGCCGACACGCACGGCCCCGCCGCCACGCCCGCCCCCGCCGTCAAGACGAGGACCCCACTAGTAAGGTCGGCGCACATGGACGTCTCATCCCCTCTTGATGATTCTGCCATGAGCGCCGTTGACGTGGCCCCAGGGTACACTGGCGGATCCTTACTTAATTCTACAGATACCAGCCCCTCGTTGTCTCCGTCGCTCGCCCCGATTTCGTCTCCCGCCACGTCCTCAGGGGGTAACCGTCCATCGAGGACTCGGATGATCCGCTTGACCTTCTGCACTCCGACACCGCGGTTCGCCTCCGCCTGATGGACGTACATCAATCCAACGACGACACCCTGGTCACACCCACACCCGCCGTTGGCCCCGGGCAGCCCTCCGACGACGACTCCCCTGATGAGATCGATTTCCTCTCTCGTCATCACCGCGCCTTCATCGCCACCGACGACGACGACCCCACCTCGAAGCCATTGAGCCGGTCAAATCGATCACTAGCGACCCTCAGACCTGGCGTGAAGTGATGTCCAGCGACGAGCACAACCTCTGGGCTCAAGCCGCCTCCAACGAGTTCACCGCCATGCGCGACGATTTCAAGGTGTTCACCATCGAGCCTCGTTCCTCGGTACCACCGGGCGCCACCATTGTCACCTCCAAATTCGTCTGGAAGACCAAGCGCAATGCACAGGGTGATATCACAGGGCGGAAGGCACGCCTTGTCGCGCAGGGTAACTGCCAGCGCGACGGCATTGACTTCTCGGAGACGTTCGCACCCGTCGCCCGTTTCTCCTCCATTCGCTGCCTCCTTGCCCTTGCTGCTGCCAACGGCTAGGACGTTCATCAGGCTGACATCAACAAGGCTTACCTTCACGGCGAGCTCGATCACGACATCTGGATGACGACGCCACAAGGTTTCGACTTCCCGAGCGACCAGGTTCTCCGGCTGCGGCGCTCGATCTACGGTCTTAAGCAGGCCGGTCGCATCTGGAATCGCCACATTGACACATCACTCAGGAGTCTTGGGTACACGGCAACGGGCACTGATCACTGCATTTACTCTCGCATTGATGATCAGAAGCAGCCCCATTATATCGCATTATATGTCGACGATCTCCTCATTGTCAGCCCCGCCCTCGACGAGATTGAGCGTGTCATCTCCGGCCTCGAACAGCGATACGGCGTCAAACGACTCGGCCCTGCAGAATACATCCTCGGCATCCAGATTCGACGCCTGGAAGACGGCTCCATTGCTTTATCTCAGGAGCGCTAGATCATGGACGTGCTCGCCCGCTTTCACTTTGACACCACAACACGCGGCGCTACGGTGCCAATGACGCCCGGCCTCTCGCTCACGGCAGTACCGGGTCAGGGAACGGAACGCATTCGGTCGTGGTACCTGCAAGCCATCGTCTCCCTCCTATACATTTCACTCGGCACTCGCCCCAACATTGCCTTCGCCGTCTCGTACTTGTCCCGGTTCGCCAACAACCCCGGCCGCCGCCATTGGGTCACCGTCAAACATGTCCTTTGCTACCTTCGCGCTACGTACCGTGATGAGCTACTCTACGCCTGCGGTCCAACCAAGATTACAGGGTGGTTGGCTACTCCGATGCAAACTGGGGTGCCTGCGTTGACACGTCAATCTCCACAATGGGCTTCGTCTTTTACTTGGCCGGCTCCGCCGTCTCTTGGTCATCGAAGCGTCAGACTCGGGTAGCAGATTCCACCACTGATGCCGAATACCTCGCCTTGTTGCATGCTGGTAAGGAAGCGATTTACCTTACACAACTCCTCTCCGAGCTCCACGTTTGCCCGGTCGATGCGGCTCACATTTTCACGGACAACGAGGCCGCGGCCGCCGTTGCTCACGACCCCGTTCACACCTCTGGCACCCGACACATACGCCTCCGCGAGCACTTTGTCCTCGACATGGTCCACCAAGGCAATATCTCCCTCTCACACGTCGGCACAGCAAACATGGTTGCGGACATATTCACCAAGGTGCTAGGTCCCAAGATTTTTGGTGTACATTGCTATGTTCTAGGCCTCCGGACGCGTCACCCACGGCTCAAGTCTACCTTGCGTTCGCGTCGGGGGGGGGGGGTGTGAGGAATCCACTCTCCGCTCGGCTCAGGACTTAGGCGCGCGGAGCGAGCCAGGCACATTGGCCCAGGGCTAGGCGCGCAGAGCGAGCCGGAGCGAGTCGGGCGCATCGGCTCAGGACTTAGGCGCGCGGAGCGAGCCAGGCGCATTGGCCCAGGGCTAGGCGCGCGGAGCGAGCCTGGGGAACTTGGGGCGCGCAGCTCTCACACTGTTAGCTTCCTATTCATCACTCTTGGCTAGAACTACATCGCTGACGTAGTAAAGTTGATCGAATAGGTTATAAGCCCAACGAGCTACCAGCCCGCTGCTCGCTCGCATTTTTCCTCGAGCCCAGCCACTTGAGCCGCCCACGTCCATCGCACCATCGCACAATGGACAGTCGCGACCCCACCACGCCTTCGTCCCCCAGGGACCCCAGCCCTCTTGCGTCTTCGATCAGCAATCAACTCGCTACCCTGCAGGCCCAGCTCGCCGCTCTGCAGGCCTCGCAGCCCCCTGCCGGCCCCGCCTCTACTGCCGCTGCCTTGCAGCCCACTGCCGCCGCCGCCGCCACCACCACCGCATCAAAAGTCGTCTTTCCCAAGCACACTCGCCTAGACGGCTCCAAGTCGTTCACGAACTGGTTACGCCAGCTCCGGCTCACGCTCCCGAATCAGGTTCGTGGTTACGTCCTTGATGGCATCGTTCCCCCGACGTGGACGGCCGACCAGCTGGCCGCTCGTGACGACGCCGCGCGGGAAATTATCGTCGGCTCGATCGACTCCGCCGACGTCTCAGTAACCCTCGACGCCATCCCAAGCGACGACCTGTCGGCGCCACGCATCTTTGCCGCACTCAAGGCTTGTTTCGCACCAAACGACGCCACTCGCACCCTCGAATTATTCGCCCGCCTTTGGGACTTTCGGAAGATGCCTGCCTCGGTCGAGGCCTATGACACCTGGCTGCGCAAATATATGGCCATTGCTCAAGAGATTCGCGACGCCAAGACATCGCTGAACAACGTCCTTGCCACACACATCCTCGCCATGGTACCGTCCTGCCTAGACAGCTTCCGCCTAACGTTCACGGACGAGCAGCGCGCCCAGCGCAACCTCCCGGAGCTCACGACCTTAACGGACCGTATCCGCGTTCAGCTCCGATCCGCCAGCCTCTCGGCTTCGCATTTGGCCATGCTCGCCGACGCCCCCTCTTGCCCCGCCTGCCACGCCCCGGCCACCGCCTGCGCGACTGCACTTCACGTGCAAAGCATCCGCCCACCGGCCCCTGCCGCCGCTGCCAAAAGCGAGGTCACTGGGCCCTCGACTGCAAGAACCAGGGCCAACAGACACGTACCAGCAACGGCACCCAGGACAATTTGTCTTCTGCCACGGCTCACCGACCAAACGTCGGATATTTCGCCTCCTGCCTATTTGCCCGCCGCCAACTCCCGACCAACGCCTTCGTAGTCGACTCGGGCGCCACGACTCACATGGTCGCCGACCGCTCCCTGTTCACGACTTATCGTCCAACGGCACACACCAAGATTGGCGGCATTGCCGGCGGTATCACGGCCATTGGTATGGGGGATGTACCGTTTGTTGCCAACACCGGACACCCGATCACGTTGCGCGGCGTTCTGCATGCGCCGGGCCTTCACGTCAACCTTCTCTCCGTCTCTCGCCTTTGTGACACCGACCGCGTTCGACTTGCCTTCACCAGCGACAGCATCGCCATCACCAAGGACGGCCAGGCCATCGCTCACGGTACACGGGTTAACGACGGTCTCTACCTCCTGGACGCGGACCACACCAAATGTCAGCAGCTTGCCTTTCTCTCACGCTCCGAGTCTACCGTGCCCCTACTTACCCTCCACCGCTGCCTTGGCCACCTTGCTCCATCCTCTATACAGAAGATTGTGACAAGTCCACTCTCAGCTCGGCAGAGGCGCCTCGGTCGTTGCGCGCACCGCTAGCCCGCCCCCCTGCGCTGGGGACTTAGACGCGCGCGACTGACTCAGCGGGCCAGCGCCGGGTGGATCCGTGCGGGTGCCCACTAGGCCGCCCCTTGCGGTGGGGACTTAGGCGCGCGCGACTGCCTTAGCGCCGCGCGCCTGCCTTAGCGCGCTAGCAACTTCACCCGCGACTGGGCCTATCTCAGCGCGGGTCCCCTTTCTATTTCTTAGCTTCCCTCTCACCACTTCTGTTCAACAATCGACCTCTCCTGACAGTAGTGGTGATCGTCTCATAGTCTCATAAAGATGATCGCTGCGGGTTTGCTGGACGGGTTTGGGGCCGGGTACAGTGACAAAGACGTAGAAGAGTTTGTTTGCAATGCTTGCCTTGGTTCCAAAGGCCATCGTCTTCCTTTTCCCGACTCGGAGTCACATTCCCCGAGAGACTTGGTCTCGTGCACAGCGATGTCCTGTTGTTTCCCACTCCGTCCTTGACCGGGAAACGCTATCTTGTCACCTTCCTTGATGACCACTCTCGCAAACTATGGGCATACGCAATCGATCACAAAAGTGACGTCTTCCCGACCTTCCAGACTTGGCTCGCCGAAGTGGAGTTAGAAACGGACGCGCGTCTACGGATCCTTTGCACCGACAACGGCAGCGAATACCGATCCAACGCGTTCACGGAGTTCTGCCAGTCCAGGGGCATTCGTCGCCAATACTCTATTCCATATACGCCTCAGCAAAACGGCCGTGCCGAACGTGTCAACCTCTCCATCGTCGAGGGCGTCCTCGCCCTCCTTGCTGACTCCCACCTGCCGGCCATCTTTTGGGACGAAGCGGCTGCATACTTCGTTTATTGCAAAAACAGGTGCTCACACTCAGCTTTGGCCAAACAGAATCCACAATTCGTTTGGAACGGCCAACGCACCACGACCACCGCCCTTCACCCGTTCGGCTGCGCGGCCTGGCTCACGGGCGCGCCGGACCTTCGCAGCAAGCTCGACCCCAAGGCCGCGCGCGTGATTTTTACTGGTTACGACCTTGCCTCCAAAGCTTTCCGGTTCTTTGACCATTCCACCAACAAGGTTGTGCTTGGCCGAAATGCCACCTTCCTCGACGACGACTTCCCCGGCCTACCAGTCAACACGTCCGTCGATGCGGACGACGTCGAACGCCAGTTTGTCATTCCCGCCGACGCGCCAGGGCCTGACACCGCCGCCACGCCCGCTCCCGCCGTCAAGACGAGGACCCCACTAGTAAGGTCGGCGCACATGGACGTCTCATCCCCTCTTGATGATTCTGCCATGAGCGCCGTTGACGTGGCCCCAGGGTACACTGGCGGATCCTTACTTAATTCTACAGATACCAGCCCCTCGTTGTCTCCGTCGCTCGCCCCGATTTCGTCTCCCGCCACGTCCTCAGGGGGGTAACCGTCCATCGAGGACTCGGATGATCCGCTTGACCTTCTGCACTCCGACACCGCGGTTCGCCTCCGCCTGATGGACGTACATCAATCCAACGACGACACCCTGGTCACACCCACACCCGCCGTTGGCCCCGGGCAGCCCTCCGACGACGACTCCCCTGATGAGATCGATTTCCTCTCTCGTCATCACCGCGCCTTCATCGCCACCGACGACGACGACCCCACCCTCGAAGCCATTGAGCCGGTCAAATCGATCACTAGCGACCCTCAGACCTGGCGTGAAGTGATGTCCAGCGACGAGCACAACCTCTGGGCTCAAGCCGCCTCCAACGAGTTCACCGCCATGCGCGACGATTTCAAGGTGTTCACCATCGAGCCTCGTTCCTCGGTACCACCGGGCGCCACCATTGTCACCTCCAAATTCGTCTGGAAGACCAAGCGCAATGCACAGGGTGATATCACAGGGCGGAAGGCACGCCTTGTCGCGCAGGGTAACTGCCAGCGCGACGGCATTGACTTCTCAGAGACGTTCGCACCCGTCGCCCGTTTCTCCTCCATTCGCTGCCTCCTTGCCCTTGCTGCTGCCAACGGCTAGGACGTTCATCAGGCTGACATCAACAAGGCTTACCTTCACGGCGAGCTCGATCACGACATCTGGATGACGACGCCACAAGGTTTCGACTTCCCGAGCGACCAGGTTCTCCGGCTGCGGCGCTCGATCTACGGTCTTAAGCAGGCCGGTCGCATCTGGAATCGCCACATTGACACATCACTCAGGAGTCTTGGGTACACGGCAACGGGCACTGATCACTGCATTTACTCTCGCATTGATGATCAGAAGCAGCCCCATTATATCGCATTATATGTCGACGATCTCCTCATTGTCAGCCCCGCCCTCGACGAGATTGAGCGTGTCATCTCCGGCCTCGAACAGCGATACGGCGTCAAACGACTCGGCCCTGCAGAATACATCCTCGGCATCCAGATTCGACGCCTGGAAGACGGCTCCATTGCTTTATCTCAGGAGCGCTAGATCATGGACGTGCTCGCCCGCTTTCACTTTGACACCACAACACGCGGCGCTACGGTGCCAATGACGCCCGGCCTCTCGCTCACGGCAGTACCGGGTCAGGGAACGGAACGCATTCGGTCGTGGTACCTGCAAGCCATCGTCTCCCTCCTATACATTTCACTCGGCACTCGCCCCAACATTGCCTTCGCCGTCTCGTACTTGTCCCGGTTCGCCAACAACCCCGGCCGCCGCCATTGGGTCACCGTCAAACATGTCCTTTGCTACCTTCGCGCTACGTACCGTGATGAGCTACTCTACGCCTGCGGTCCAACCAAGATTACAGGGGTGGTTGGCTACTCCGATGCAAACTGGGGTGCCTGCGTTGACACGTCAATCTCCACAATGGGCTTCGTCTTTTACTTGGCCGGCTCCGCCGTCTCTTGGTCATCGAAGCGTCAGACTCGGGTAGCAGATTCCACCACTGATGCCGAATACCTCGCCTTGTTGCATGCTGGTAAGGAAGCGATTTACCTTACACAACTCCTCTCCGAGCTCCACGTTTGCCCGGTCGATGCGGCTCACATTTTCACGGACAACGAGGCCGCGGCCGCCGTTGCTCACGACCCCGTTCACACCTCTGGCACCCGACACATACGCCTCCGCGAGCACTTTGTCCTCGACATGGTCCACCAAGGCAATATCTCCCTCTCACACGTCGGCACAGCAAACATGGTTGCGGACATATTCACCAAGGTGCTAGGTCCCAAGATTTTTGGTGTACATTGCTATGTTCTAGGCCTCCGGACGCGTCACCCACGGCTCAAGTCTACCTTGCGTTCGCGTCGGGGGGGGGGGGTGTGAGGAATCCACTCTCCGCTCGGCTCAGGACTTAGGCGCGCGGAGCGAGCCAGGCACATTGGCCCAGGGCTAGGCGCGCAGAGCGAGCCGGAGCGAGTCGGGCGCATCGGCTCAGGACTTAGGCGCGCGGAGCGAGCCAGGCGCATTGGCCCAGGGCTAGGCGCGCGGAGCGAGCCTGGGGAACTTGGGGCGCGCAGCTCTCACACTGTTAGCTTCCTATTCATCACTCTTGGCTAGAACTACATCGCTGACGTAGTAAAGTTGATCGAATAGGTTATAAGCCCAACGAGCTACCAGCCCGCTGCTCGCTCGCATTTTTCCTCGAGCCCAGCCACTTGAGCCGCCCACGTCCATCGCACCATCGCACAATGGACAGTCGCGACCCCACCACGCCTTCGTCCCCCAGGGACCCCAGCCCTCTTGCGTCTTCGATCAGCAATCAACTCGCTACCCTGCAGGCCCAGCTCGCCGCTCTGCAGGCCTCGCAGCCCCCTGCCGGCCCCGCCTCTACTGCCGCTGCCTTGCAGCCCACTGCCGCCGCCGCCGCCACCACCACCGCATCAAAAGTCGTCTTTCCCAAGCACACTCGCCTAGACGGCTCCAAGTCGTTCACGAACTGGTTACGCCAGCTCCGGCTCACGCTCCCGAATCAGGTTCGTGGTTACGTCCTTGATGGCGTCGTTCCCCCGACGTGGACGGCCGACCAGCTGGCCGCTCGTGACGACACCGCGCGGGAAATTATCGTCGGCTCGATCGACTCCGCCGACGTCTCAGTAACCCTCGACGCCATCCCAAGCGACGACCTGTCGGCGCCACGCATCTTTGCCGCACTCAAGGCTTGTTTCGCACCAAACGACGCCACTCGCACCCTCGAATTATTCGCCCGCCTTTGGGACTTTCGGAAGATGCCTGCCTCGGTCGAGGCCTATGACACCTGGCTGCGCAAATATATGGCCATTGCTCAAGAGATTCGCGACGCCAAGACATCGCTGAACAACGTCCTTGCCACACACATCCTCGCCATGGTACCGTCCTGCCTAGACAGCTTCCGCCTAACGTTCACGGACGAGCAGCGCGCCCAGCGCAACCTCCCGGAGCTCACGACCTTAACGGACCGTATCCGCGTTCAGCTCCGATCCGCCAGCCTCTCGGCTTCGCAT
The DNA here is from genome assembly GCA_001244265.2 of Microbotryum lychnidis-dioicae p1A1 Lamole. NCBI lineage: Eukaryota > Fungi > Basidiomycota > Microbotryomycetes > Microbotryales > Microbotryaceae > Microbotryum > Microbotryum lychnidis-dioicae. The sequence continues at coordinate 23,967 of CDLV01000006.1, forward strand.
TTGGCCATGCTCGCCGACGCCCCCTCTTGCCCCGCCTGCCACGCCCCCGGCCACCGCCTGCGCGACTGCACTTCACGTGCAAAGCATCCGCCCACCGGCCCCTGCCGCCGCTGCCAAAAGCGAGGTCACTGGGCCCTCGACTGCAAGAACCAGGGCCAACAGACACGTACCAGCAACGGCACCCAGGACAATTTGTCTTCTGCCACGGCTCACCGACCAAACGTCGGATATTTCGCCTCCTGCCTATTTGCCCGCCGCCAACTCCCGACCAACGCCTTCGTAGTCGACTCGGGCGCCACGACTCACATGGTCGCCGACCGCTCCCTGTTCACGACTTATCGTCCAACGGCACACACCAAGATTGGCGGCATTGCCGGCGGTATCACGGCCATTGGTATGGGGGATGTACCGTTTGTTGCCAACACCGGACACCCGATCACGTTGCGCGGCGTTCTGCATGCGCCGGGCCTTCACGTCAACCTTCTCTCCGTCTCTCGCCTTTGTGACACCGACCGCGTTCGACTTGCCTTCACCAGCGACAGCATCGCCATCACCAAGGACGGCCAGGCCATCGCTCACGGTACACGGGTTAACGACGGTCTCTACCTCCTGGACGCGGACCACACCAAATGTCAGCAGCTTGCCTTTCTCTCACGCTCCGAGTCTACCGTGCCCCTACTTACCCTCCACCGCTGCCTTGGCCACCTTGCTCCATCCTCTATACAGAAGATTGTGACAAGTCCACTCTCAGCTCGGCAGAGGCGCCTCGGTCGTTGCGCGCACCGCTAGCCCGCCCCCTGCGCTGGGGACTTAGACGCGCGCGACTGACTCAGCGGGCCAGCGCCGGGTGGATCCGTGCGGGTGCCCACTAGGCCGCCCCCTTGCGGTGGGGACTTAGGCGCGCGCGACTGCCTTAGCGCCGCGCGCCTGCCTTAGCGCGCTAGCAACTTCACCCGCGACTGGGCCTATCTCAGCGCGGGTCCCCTTTCTATTTCTTAGCTTCCCTCTCACCACTTCTGTTCAACAATCGACCTCTCCTGACAGTAGTGGTGATCGTCTCATAGTCTCATAAAGATGATCGCTGCGGGTTTGCTGGACGGGTTTGGGGCCGGGTACAGTGACAAAGACGTAGAAGAGTTTGTTTGCAATGCTTGCCTTGGTTCCAAAGGCCATCGTCTTCCTTTTCCCGACTCGGAGTCACATTCCCCGAGAGACTTGGTCTCGTGCACAGCGATGTCCTGTTGTTTCCCACTCCGTCCTTGACCGGGAAACGCTATCTTGTCACCTTCCTTGATGACCACTCTCGCAAACTATGGGCATACGCAATCGATCACAAAAGTGACGTCTTCCCGACCTTCCAGACTTGGCTCGCCGAAGTGGAGTTAGAAACGGACGCGCGTCTACGGATCCTTTGCACCGACAACGGCAGCGAATACCGATCCAACGCGTTCACGGAGTTCTGCCAGTCCAGGGGCATTCGTCGCCAATACTCTATTCCATATACGCCTCAGCAAAACGGCCGTGCCGAACGTGTCAACCTCTCCATCGTCGAGGGCGTCCTCGCCCTCCTTGCTGACTCCCACCTGCCGGCCATCTTTTGGGACGAAGCGGCTGCATACTTCGTTTATTGCAAAAACAGGTGCTCACACTCAGCTTTGGCCAAACAGAATCCACAATTCGTTTGGAACGGCCAACGCACCACGACCACCGCCCTTCACCCGTTCGGCTGCGCGGCCTGGCTCACGGGCGCGCCGGACCTTCGCAGCAAGCTCGACCCCAAGGCCGCGCGCGTGATTTTTACTGGTTACGACCTTGCCTCCAAAGCTTTCCGGTTCTTTGACCATTCCACCAACAAGGTTGTGCTTGGCCGAAATGCCACCTTCCTCGACGACGACTTCCCCGGCCTACCAGTCAACACGTCCGTCGATGCGGACGACGTCGAACGCCAGTTTGTCATTCCCGCCGACGCGCCAGGGCCTGACACCGCCGCCACGCCCGCTCCCGCCGTCAAGACGAGGACCCCACTAGTAAGGTCGGCGCACATGGACGTCTCATCCCCTCTTGATGATTCTGCCATGAGCGCCGTTGACGTGGCCCCAGGGTACACTGGCGGATCCTCAAGGATATAAAGTTAAAGCTTTAGAAGGAATTGGTTTCTGTAAATCTGATGAATTATTTAAAAACATGGTCCACCAAGGCAATATCTCCCTCTCACACGTCGGCACAGCAAACATGGTTGCGGACATATTCACCAAGGCGCTAGGTCCCAAGATTTTTGGTGTACATTGCTATGCTCTAGGCCTCCGGACGCGTCACCCACGGCTCAAGTCTACCTCGCGTTCGCGTGGGGGGGGGGTGTGAGGAATCCACTCTCCGCTTGGCTCAGGACTTAGGCGCGCGGATCGAGCCAGGCGCACCGGCCCAGGGCTTAGGCGCGCAGAGCAAGCTGGGCACATCGGCTCAGGACTTAGGCGCGCGGAGCGAGCCGGGCGCATCGGCTCAGGACTTAGGCGCGCGGAGCGAGCCTGGAAACTTGGGGGCACGAGGCTCTCACACTGTTAGCTTCCTATTCATCACTCTTGGCTAGAACTACATCGCTGACGTAGTAGAGTTGATCAAATACCTCACAGCGCCCAAAATGTACTCGACGCTGAAATTGCGGTATGCTCCTGACGACGCCACTCGCACGCTCGAGCTCTTCTCCCGACTATGGACTTTCCGGCCCATGCCCGGCACCGTTGGCGAATTCGACGGCTGGATCATGGAGTTCAAAGCCATTGCGCAAGAAATCATTGATACGAAGACGACTATCAACGATGTTCTCGCCACACTCCTCCTCGCCATTGCACACCCGTCCCTTGAGAGCTTCAAGGCGTCGTTCACCGATGAACAGCGCACTCAACGAGCTCTCCCTGCCATCGATTTGCTCGCCGACCGCATGCGTGTTCAACTCCGGTCCACCAACGTCCCCAGCACCCAATCGGCCCTTCTTGCCTCGTCGTCACGTCCTACCCGTCCCAAGTGTCTCGCCTGTCGCAGCCCTTCGCACCGTGTGGCGGAGTGCCCTGTGAGAGCAAAACACCCGCCGCCAGGACCCTGTCGCTCCTGCAAGCAGAATCACTGGTCTTTCGACTGCAAAAAGGCTCTCGAGAACGGCAAAAAGGCCGACACGGCGAACTCGATCGCCGACTCGCAACACCATGTCGGATGTATCGCCACCAGTCTTCTCGCTCGTCGCCGCCAGCTTCGCACCAACTCTTTCGTCGTTGACTCGGGGGCCACCTCGCACATGGTCTCGGACAAGTCGCTGTTCACGACCTATCGCCACATCGCTCCCACAAAGATTGGAGGCATTGCAGGGGCATCAACGCCATCGGAACGGGAAACATTGCCTTTGTTGCCGCCTCGGGCCATCCGATCACGCTCACTGGCGTGCTGCACACTCCCGGCCTGTTTGTCAATCTCCTCTCGGTCTCTCGACTTTGCGACACCGACGACGTCCGTGTTGCCTTCACAAAACACGGCATTGACATCGACAAAGACGGCAACAACATCGCTGAAGGCACGAGGCTCGACGAGGGACTCTACTTGCTCGACGCTGATCATTCCAAGTGTCAGCACCTTGCTCTCCTCTCTCGTTCACAGTCTTCCGTGCCCCTGCTGATTCTCCACCGCTGCCTCGGCCATCTCGCACGTCGGAACCAGCAACATGGTGGCCGACATTTTCACTAAAGCTCTTGGACCTAAGGTATTTTCGACGCACTGCTACGCCCTTGGCCTTCGCACTCGACACCACGGCTTGGGTCTGCCTCGCATTCGCGTGGGGGGGGGTGTGAAGAGTCCACTCTCAGCTCGACAGAGGTGCCTCGGTCGTCGCGCGCACCCGCTAGCCCGCCCCTTGCGGTGGGGACTTAGGCGCGCGGGACTGCCTCAGCGAGCAGGCGCCAGTGGACTCGGGCGCGCGCCGCTAGGCCGCCCCCTTGAGGTGGCGACTTAGACGCGCGCAGCTGCCTCGGCGCCCTAGCAAGTTCACCTGCGGCTGGGCCTATCCCAGTGCGGGCCCCCTTTCTGTTTCTTAGCTTCCCTCTCACCACTTCTGTTCAACAACCAACCTCTCCTGACATTAGTGGTGATTGTCTCATAGGTATGCTGAAATAGACCACTTCTGTTCGACAACCAACCTCTCCTGACATTAGTGGTGATTGTCTCATAGACGTCGTTGGTGTCGCAAAGTCGAGAGACCGAGAGGAGATTGACGAACAGGCCGGGAGTGTGCAGCACACCAGTGAGCGTGATCGGATGGCCCGAGGCGGCAACGAAGGCAATGTTTCCCGTTCCGATGGCGTTGATGCCCCCTGCAATGCCTCCAATCTTTGTGGGAGCGATGTGGTGATAGGTCGTGAACAGCGACTTGTCCGAGACCATGTGCGAGGTGGCCCCCGAGTCAACGAGAAAGAGTTGGTGCGGAGCTGGCGGCGACGAGCGAGAAAACCGGTGGCAATACATCCGACATGGTGTTGCGGGTCGGCGGTCGAGTTCGCCGTGTCGGCCTTTTTTCTGTTCTCGAGAGCCTTTTTGCAGTCAAAAGACCAGTGATTCTGCCTGCAGGAGCGACAGGGTCCTGGCGGCGGGTGTTTGGCTCTCACAGGGCACTCCGCCACACGGTGCAAAGGGCTGCGACAGGCGAGACACTTGGGACGGGTAGGACGTGACGACGACGAGGCAAGAAGGGCCGATTGGGTGCTGGAGACGTTGGTGGACCGGAGTTGAACACGCATGCGGTCGGCGAGCGAATCGATGGCAGGGAGAGATCGTTGGGTGCGCTGTTCGTCGGTGAACGACGCCTTGAAGCTCTCGAGGGACGGGTGTGCAATGGCGAGGAGGAGTGTGGCGAGAACATCATTGATAGTCGTCTTCGTATCGATGATTTCTTGCGCAATGGCTTTGAACTCCATGATCCAACCGTCAAATTCGCCAACGGTGCCGGGCATGGGCCGGAAACTCCATAGTCGTGAGAAGAGCTCGAGCGTGCGAGTGGCGTCATCCGAACTGACAATGGTGGCGAGTATTGCTCGAGAGCATTCACGGAGTTCTGCAAGGTGCGAGGTACGCGTCGACAATACTCTATCCCTCGCACGCCTCAACAAAACGGTCGGGCGGAGCGGGTCAATCGTTCCATTGTTGAAGGTATTCTTGCCCTTCTGGCGGACGCCCATCTACCCAAGACATTCTGGGAGGAGGCTGCGGCTTACTTCGTTTACTGCAAGAACCTGGTTCAACACTCGGCTCTCGACAAGGCAACACCAAACTCGGTCTGGCAGGGCGGACGCACCACAGCCTCCGCGCTTCACCCGTTCGGCTGTGCGGCTTGGCTCATGGTCGCGCCCGAACTTCGCTCTAAACTCGACCCGAAAGCGGTTTGCGTTCTGTTCACCGGCTACGACTTGGCTTCCAAAGCCTTCCGCTTCTACGACACTACAACAAAGAAGGTCACCCTGGGCAGAAATGCCACCTTCCTCGACACCGAATTCCCCGGGTTATGTGGCGACTCCGCCGAGCCAGACGATGACACGCACTTTGCCAGCGCTCCCTTCGCCGACCCTCAAACCACCGTCAAGTCATGGACCCCACTAGTAAGGTCGGCGCACATGGACGTCTCATCCCCTCTTGATGATTTTTCCATGAGCGCCGTTGACGTGGCCCCAGGGTACACTGGCGGATCCTTACTTGATCCCACAGATGCCGAATCACCCGCGTCACCGTCGCCTGCACCGTCCTCGTCACTGTCTCCTGAACCGGCCTCGTCCCCGTCGGCTGCACCATCGTCCGCGCCCTCACCGTCATTGGCTGCATCGTCGTCACCTTCGGCCCTACCCACTGAATCTGAGTACTCCGCCGATCCTCTTGACCTCATCGGCTCACAGCCCCAGGCTCCCCTCGACCCAATGGACACCCAACCCCCAGACTTCAGCACGTACCGCGAGCCCGCATTGGCTGAGGAGTCGCCCGACGAACTCGATCTCATTGGACGCCACTCTCGCGACGAGTCCCCGGACGAAATCGATTTCCTCACTCGCCATCACCGCGCGTTCATTGCGACTGACGACGACAACTCTGACACCGAGGCCATCGAACCCGTCAAATCCATTACGAGCGACCCACAGACCTGGCGAGAAGCGATGTCGGGCGACAAACGTGAGGTATGGGCCAAGGCCGCTGCCGATGAGTTCAATTCCATGCGCGACGACTTCAAGGTCTTCACCATTGATGACCGTTCTACAGTACCTGCGGGCGCGACCATCGTGTCGTCCAAATTTGTCTGGAAAACAAAACGGAACGCACTCGGCGAGATCACTGGACACAAGGCACGGCTGGTCGCGCAAGGCAATCGCCAACGTGACGGCATTGACTTCACTGAAACCTTCGCACCGGTCGCACGCTTCTCTTCGATACGCTCCCTCCTTGCGCTGGCGGCCACCAATGGCCTCCATGTACACCAAGCGGACATCGACAAAGCCTACCTTCACGGCGACCTCGACCACGACATCTGGGTGACGGCACTGCGAGGCTTCGATCTTCCTGGCGATAAGGTGCTCTGACTGCGACGCTCCATATACGGGCTCAAACAGGCTGGCAGAATCTGGAATCGACACATCGACGCTTTGCTTCGCGACCTCGGTTACAGGGCGACAGGCACTGATCACTGCGTCTACTCTCGGCTCGACGATCGGCAACGCCCACACTACATCGCGCTGTACGTTGACGACCTTCTGATGATCAGCCCGGACCTCGCCGAAATTGAACGTGTCATCTCGGGCCTTAAACAACACTACGGTGTCAAGCGACTCGGCCCGGCGGAGTACATCCTCGGCATCCAGATTCGGCAACTCGACGATGGTTCAATCGCACTATCACAGGAACGGTACATCATGGACGTGCTTGCTCGATTCCATTTCGACACTACGACTCGCGGAACTACAGTCCCAATGACCCCCGGCCTTTCGCTCACCGCCATCCCGGGTCAAGCCACCGAACGGATCAGATCTTGGTATCTACAGGCAATCGGCTCCCTCCTCTACATTTCACTTGGTACCCGCCCCGACATTGCCTTCGCTGTATCCTACCTGGCCCGTTTCGCCAACAACCCCGGACATCGCCACTGGATTGCCGTCAAGCACATCTTACGCTACCTCCGGGCCACGTATCGCAATGAACTGGTATATGCTCGCGGCGAGGCTCGGATCACAGGTGTGGTAGGCTACTCCGACGCGAACTGGGGGCATGCGTTGATACGTCGATCTCCACAATGGGTTATGTCTTCTACATCGCCGGATCCGCCGTGTCCTGGTCGTCCAAACGCCAATCTCGAGTGGCCGACTCTACCACCGACGCCGAATACCTCGCTCTCTTGCATGCTGGCAAGGAAGGGATCTACCTCAGTCAGCTACTCGACGAGCTTCATGTCCAACCTGTTGCACCGGCTCACATATTTACTGACAACGAAGCCGCTGCAGCAGTCGCCCGCGACCCCGTCCGCGTCACCGGCACTCGACACATACGCTTGCGCGAGCACTTCGTTCGGGACATGGTGAATCGGGGCGACATCTCACTCTCGCACGTCGGAACCAGCGACATGGTGGCCGACATTTTCACTAAGGCTCTCGGACCTAAGGTATTTTCGACGCACTGCTACGCCCTTGGCCTTCGCACTCAACACCCACGGCTTGGGTCTGCCTCGCATTCGCGTGGGGGGGGCTGTGAAGAGTCCACTCTCAGCTCGACAGAGGCGCCTCGGTCGTCGCGCGCACCCGCTAGCCCGCCCCCTTGCGGTGGGGACTTAGGCGCGCGGGACTGCCTCAGCGAGCAGGCGCCAGCGGACTCGGGCGCGCGCCCGCTAGGCCGCCCCCTTGAGGCGGCGACTTAGACGCGCACAGCTGCCTCGGCGCCCTAGCAAGTTCATCCGCGGCTGGGCCTATCCCAGTGCGGGCCCCCTTTCTGTTTCTTAGCTTCCCTCTCACCACTTCTGTTCAACAATCAACCTCTCCTGACAGTAGTGGTGTATTTCAGCATACCTATGAGACGATCACCACTACTGTCAGGACAGGTTTGTCATCACACAGGCAGTGTAGCTCTTCACCCTTGTTGTCAATTTCGTCTACGGCGTCGGATAGGGACGCAACTTGTTCTGGGGATACGGGACCTTGTCGCCAACCCGCTGGGACTTTACAAGCCGAAGTCGCCCAGGTAGTGCATGTGTCCTTGAAGTGGCCAGCATTGATCTTGCGACATTTGAAGCAGCCCCGATTGCTCCTGAGGAAAGCACGCTCACGGTTAGTCATTGGCGGTGCTCGGGTTTTGGAAGACAACGGCAGCAGCGTAGATGGCGAGGCGGTAGGTAGTGCGCAGCATAGGTGTGGAGCGGACGGTTCTCGCTGAGGCTTGAGCTGCCGCTTTCACGGAGGCGCGGGTGGCACTGATGACTTGCCAGAGTCGCCTAGCTTCTGCGTCGAACGTCTGGTAATTGAAGACTGCGGAGCTGGTGGTCGAGTTGGCTTTGACTATGGAGGCGTCGAGTTGTTGGGCAACAATCCCGTCCCCTTGATCACCTCCGAGAGTCGGAGTCGCTGGGAGAGCTCCTCGTCCATGTGGAGCAGGAGCATGCAGACCAGTTGGGTGTCGCTGACAAGACTGACACCCAGTTCCAGTTGCAGATCGCAAGCGGCTGTTGAAAATTCTTGGTAATCACCCATCTGTTGCAAGTTGTCGAGGTGTCAATAGTGTTGCCACATGTAATTGGACGGCAACGCGTGAAGTGTCAAATCGCGTTAGAATATGCCGTACTTCTTGTTGACATGTGACGCGGCATCACTGGAATACCACACCTTCAGCTCTGGGTCGAGAAGCAGCTGGCCGATTATATTGATCTTGTCAACATCTGTCTCGATCTTCTCTTTTTTGAAGTATCGATTGTTGCGAGACCAGAAGAGTCAAAGTCCCGATAAGGTGTGGTCGGTGCGGCAAAGGTAAGATGGGGCGTGCAATTTCCAGCGAGGGGGTGCGTCCTCGTGCGGTTCGCTCATCCTGCGCGCAGCAGGACGGCGGCGGTCGTCGTCTGAGTTGGAGTCGGTCACGGTAAAGGCGGAGGTGGTGTCGGAGGCTCCCGAGTGGATGCTCTCCGAGTTGCTTAACGGCAGAGGTATGAGCAGTGGATCGGGTATGGCGAAGGTTCTAGCCAACCTGGCAGCGGTGCAAGTGACGGCGGGAATGCTGACGTGTCTTGATTGTTGTCAGAAAAAAATTGGAAGCACCGTGTGCAGCGGTGCTCCAGAACAATAGACAGGATCAAACAATAGTAATTCACTAGAACGTTGGATCAGTTAGCTGGCGAAAGCCAAGGGAGGTTCTAGGCACGCGCAAGCTATTCAACTAAGCCAAAAGTTCTATTGCCTTTCATCGTACTTTGGGCAAAGGCCTCAGGCCTTGCAGGTGGCTCATCTCACTCGTTTCATGTCCGATCCTCAAGCCAAACACATTGCTCGCGCCAAGCATGTACTCCGCTACCTCAAGGGCACGGCGTCGCTTGGCCTCGTCTATCATCGGGACCTTGGAACCGAGATTGTGCCGTACTCCGATGCCAATCACGCTGGCAACAAGTCATCCCAGGTTTCCGTCTTGGGCCACGTTGTCCAGATGGCGGGCTCAATCACTTGGTCTGCCCAACGGCAAACTGGTGTGGCTCATTTGTCTGTCGAAGGCGAATATGTCGCCCTTTTGTCAACGTGCAGAGAAGTCATGTGGCTGCGCTCACTGTTATTTGCACTTGGATTCCCGTGCATTGGTCCGACCATCATTCGAGCGGATTCCACGGGTGCCATTGCGCTCTCAAAGCATCCAACTTTGCACACAACAACAAAACACATCTCGGTCGCATAACACCTTTCCAGACGGTTGCAAGACGATGGCCATGTCAACATTTGCTGGGTCGAGACAAATCTCATGGTTGCCAACATCATGCATGACCAAGGGTCTGGGCAAGGCCAAGCACAAGCATTTCGTGGAACACCTTGGGCTCACAGCCGTAGCTCATCAGGGGAGGTGTTGGAATGGGTTGGTGCAACAGAAGACAATCTCGTCTGTGAGCACAATGGGAGCCAACTGGGTTGAGGCGGTGATCGCAAGTGAGAGCGAGGCCAGGGATTCTTGGGCTCAGTATTCATTAGAAAGTGTCCAATTGGGTATTGCTTAGACATTGTTAGGCTCCGCGTGCAGAAGCGGCTTAGTTTCTCCCCATCCGCTTCTCAATGTTGTAATACCCCAGTCCCTTCACGACTAGGTTACACAGTCCAAAAGACTGACAATTTCAATAGATGCATATTGAAATCAGAAGGGTACTTAAATAGCGTAAGGCAACCGAGCCTTACAAATGTGCTTTTGCTGATCAGGGAGTCAATTTCCTCAACGTCTCTAAGAACTCTATAAAATTGTTGGAAGTCTACCCTACAAATCCCTATGAGGAGAGGCAATGCAGATAGCACTTTGTTGACTACGGAGTTGAATGATGGAGTACAAGGATGGGTGGTGATGATCTGATTGAGTGTGATGGAGCACAGAGTAATGAGAATATTGCAACTGAAGAAGAAGAAGGAGAGAGAGAGAAGAGCTACCAAGAGTGGCTCGATACAGAGGCAGAAAAGATATCCCAAGTGCCGGGTTTCCCTGTCCGTCACGGACAGATGGGACACAGCGGAAAGGAGTCATTTGGAGATCTTGGCAAAGACAGTCTGATGGAAGACAACAGTTAAAGAGGAGTTGATGATGGAGTAAAACAAGGCAGTTGGAAATGGGAAGGCCCAAGCTTCAAGTTGGAATCTTGACTATGACAGGATGCCACTCCATGCTGTTTGAATGAAGGTCGTCTGCACGGCCATCCTGCTGCGCAATATGGACCCAGGCGCAGGGCTATGTAATGCCACCCAGCTGTTGTTGACACACTTGCAATCCCGTGTACTGGAAGCAATCATCTTGACTGGCAATCATGCCGGACAAACCATCCTGCTGCCGTGGATCATGCTCAAGAATGCCTCTTCAGCAGATCTTCCGCTCACCCTCTACCAAACACAGTCCCCAATCCGGCTGGCCATGGCAATAACAATCAACAAATCACAAAGACAGTCTTTGGGTCATGTTGGGGTGTGTCTGGAAACCCCTGTCTTCTCACATGGACAGTTATACATTGCACTCTCCCGAGCATCAAACGTAGATGGTGTTAAGGTTTTTCTGCCACCTACTACTGGCACTCAACAGGATCATGCTTCCCACAACATCACTGACAACATTGTGTTCAGAAGGATATTTGACTTGATGGCCTGAAATAACGTAACAGAACTGCTGATCTTCAATGTGAGGTGGCACATACGCGCGCCGCCGAACCTAGTATCAAGTATTACAGGAGTCGAGAATCAGAGGGCATTTTAGTCCTTTAGATAAGGGCATTTCTGTCCTTTTCTCTTTTTATAGAGGTAGTAAGGTAGCATATTTACATCAAGCATATGCGAAGATATAGCATCCGGGAAAAGCCCTTTGGATTAGAAAAATTACGGGACAATCACCGGACTAAATCAAGATTTGGAAACTGTCATGAATTGAGAGCATAGACCTCATAGTGAGCCAAGTTTCACCTATATGAAAGGCTAGCAGGTTGCGGTGATACCACGATGTACGTATTCACGAAAAGAAGGTAGATAACAAAATTCTAAAAAGTGACCGAATCGGGAGTCGAACCCGAGTCCTTCGTAGTCAAGAATGGGAAACGAAGATTCTAAACCTCTAAACTATTCGGTCAACTGCAGCATTGTCGAATTCCTCCCTTTAGATAAATAAAAGCGTAGATTTTGCGCACTTTTCATCCCAGGTCTTCGCCGGTCCGAGCGTATCCAGCGTCTCACCAGCGTTGCGCGCACATCGGACTGGAACGAATCGACTGCTGCGGAAAAAAAAAATCCCAGGGTCTTCGCCGGTCCGAGCGTATCCAGCGTCTCACCAGCGTTGCGCGCACATCGGACTGGAACGAATCAACTGCTGCGGACCCTCTCCCGTCACCCACATTTGGACCTATGTTGTCCATCAAGGGAGCTGCTGCTGCAACGAAGGCGCGATCGTAATGATTGAGTTCATCATCATGACCTGGAACGTCAACAGGGGCTTCAATACCCCTGAACGACGTCGTCTGCTTCTTTCGTATCTCACTTCGCTCACACCTCCCCCTTCTGCTATCCTTCTCCAGGAACATAATGTTCCTAAAGCACGACAATCTCACATACGCCACGAGTATGCCCAGTCCCACCAGGGCGAGGCCTACTTTTCTCAACACTGCCTCACTTTGATTCCAAGCTCTTCTCCTCTTCTCGGTGGTCATCGTCGCACGCGTCAGTCTCTTGGCGGGCGCTTACTCGTGACCACCTTCGATGTGCGGGGTTCGATGGACGTCGTCGAACTCAACAATATCTACGCTCCGGTTCAACCCGCCGAGCGCCTCCTCTTCTTCACCTCCCTTCACTTTCGGGCGACCGTCTCCTCTCATATTCGGTTCATCGCGGGAGATCTCAACGACTGCCCTATTCCCGCGGTGGATCGAGCGCAACAGGTGGACCGCCCGAACACCCACCACTGGCCTGTGCTTATGTCTCGGCTCGACGGGGCGTACACGGATGCCATTTGGCTCATGCACCCACTGTCGCCGGCGACCACGCGCCCACATCTCAGCAAGGACGGCCAGCTCATTTCGCGCGCGCGCATCGACTTTGTTCTGGTGCAGCGGCGACACGAGCGACGGGTCGTTTCTGCTTCTACTCTGTACAATATCTCTCGATCCATGTCGGATCATCGACCGGTTACGGTCACATTTAGGCTGCGCGCAAGTGGTGCCGAGGTCGAAGAGGAGCTCTGCCTTCCCCAGGCGGCTCATTTTCTGACCCGCATCAACTCGTCGACCTTCAAACACGCCGAGTTTAAGGAGTTTGTCACTCCTCTCCTTGAGCAGGCGCCGTCTGGGGATCCGGTCGCGGACCTTCAGCGCGTACTCTCGGAGTCTCGGGTCCAAGCTCTCGAGCTGTCTCGGCGTCTGTTTCGGGAGCGCAACGCCCTTGAGATGATGCTGGTATCTCGACTGCAGGACATTGAGTCTCGTCGGGTGCTGAGCCCCTTCGATATTATCGACTGGACGAACACCCACGACGCTCTCTCCAAGCTTGTGAACGAGCGAGCAAGGCAGTCCCGGATCAGGGCGCACGTTCCCGAGATTGCATCCGAGGAACATCTCAGTCGTCCGGTACATGCCAAACTGGCTGCTCGGTCCCGCGATGTGAAGTTTCAGAGTATCCGGCTCGCTGATGGCGAGCTCACCACTGACATTGAGCGCGCGCTCGAACACACCCATTCTCATTTCCAGCAGCACTACCTTGTCGAAGCGAAGGATCCGGAACAGGTCGTGACAATGCGGGATGAGCTCTTGGGACCCATCAGATCAGCAAGACCTTGTGACGACCCGCTTTCCGACGCTCGCTTCCTTCGGCGGTTCTCGAATTCGCACGTCGACGTTCTGGCCGAGCCCATCAGCGAGGCCAAGGTGCTCGCAGCGATTCGAACCACGCACGAAGGTCGATCTCCGGGTCCTTCAGGGGTCCCCTATGAGATGTATCGAGCCTGCCCCCTGCTTTGGGCCCCTCTCTTGACTCGAGCCTACAACGAGCTGATTACTCGAGGCTCCCTTACTCCACAACAGAGCCAGGCCAATGTGCGCCTCTTGTTCAAACACAACAAACCTGGTGCAGCGCGGTGCGACCTCAAATCGTATCGTCCGATCACCTTGCGGGAATGCGACTACAAGATCTTCACCAAGGTCTACGTGGCTCGTCTGAACCGGATCCTCCCCGATGTTCTTCCGGCCGGACGGCATGGGTTCGTCAAGGGGCGAAGACCAGCGGACGCGGCTTTGCATCTGCGGCTCCTGATCGATGAGATTAGGGGTCGTGGGGCAGAGTTCCCGACAGCAGCGCTCCTCTCCCTGGATCAGAGCTCGGCTTACGACATGGTCGAGCACGACTGGGTCTTTGCGGTGTTTGAGGCTCTCGGCGCGCCGGAACCTTTCCAGCGCGTCTTGCGGATGCTCTACAACGGCGAGACGTCCACAGCGCGGTACATTGCCAACGGTTTCCTCACCGAGACGGTGCGACTCCTGTGCGGTCTTGGCCAGGGCAATCCTCTCTCTTCTTCTGTCTGGGATGTGGTATTCCAACCCTTCCTTGATTCTCTCAGTCGACGCAACATTGCGCTGACTATCACTCTTCCGGAGCTGGCTCATCATCCGCAGACTCGATGCATCACCAATTTGGCGTTCGCGGATGACGCCGTCGTCGCTGTTGCTGGGCCGGAAGCTATTGCTTCGCTCGAGGCGTTAGCTCGGGATTGGCGACTCGCGACGAACGGACGTCTAAACACCGACAAAACTGTGGTGATGCCATTGGGCGCGACGTTGTGGGATCGCGCGGACTTGTCCAAACTGTCGTTCGTGGCACCGGACGAGTCTCTTCCCTGGATCGGTCTCCAGTTTGCGCCTGACGGCAACAACAGGCTGGGATTCCATGATCTTGAGCGAAGGGTTGATTGAGTGATTCTATCGGTGCGCGACCGATGGATGACGCACCATACCCGGGCTTTCTATCTCAACCGCTACGGCATCTCCAAGGTGCTGCACTCTCTCTCCGCCGACATCCCGCCATCCGACGTGATCAAGTCGATCGAGCGCAAGCTTGCTGACTTTGTGAAGGGAGGCCCGCGGCGCAGCGACTACAAGCAATCGGTCGTCTTCACGGCACGGGCGCGAGGCGGTCTCAGCGTCGTGAGCATCCAGGATGTGGTGGATTCAGTCTCGGTACGGATCTGGGATGTGCTGGCCGGCGGGTCAACTGCGATTTGGGGCGATCTGGCTCGGAGTTCCATCCGGCGAGCGCTTCCGACCTTTGACTTTGCTGCGGATCTGTGGACGTGGAGGAACGCCGACGCACCCCGGGAGCTACATCCCCGCTGGCGAGCGGTGCTCTCGGTCGCTGAACGCTACCCTGCCGTCGTCGATCCTGCCAAACTTTCGGTCTCCAATCTTCTTTCTCTTTCCCCCCTCCAACCGGGTCTGCATGACTCGCGGGCGTTCTCGGAGCCGGATAAGCGTTTGGCGAAGCATTTCAGTTTCGAACGCACCATCGCTGACATCTATGCTCGAGCTCAATACCCCGCAGCTCCAACGGTGCCCTGGACCCCTGAGAAGCATCCCCAAGGCGACGGCTCGGAGCTGTCCAACCTTTGGCAATGGAAGCGCGATCAAGTCCAGGCGTGGATCCAGGTCGCAGGCGATCGCTTCATCCCGCCGCTTCCGCCTCCTGTTCCCGTCCTCGCACGTCGACCACCCGTCATTCGTGTCGTTGGAGCACCTGGAGCCCGGCCCGGCGGTCCCCTCGAGCACATCTTGCCCAGAGCGACTCCGGTCGGCATGCCTGATCAAAGACTTCCCCTCCCCTCCGCCCCCTTGCTTGCTAATCAGTGGAGAATGTTGAGCTTGGACAGACCCTACACCATTGCGCGACTTCGACGCGTCATCAACCATCGACGTTTCGACGACACACAACGCCCTGGATCACTCGCCACACCCAAAGAAAGGCGACTCTTTTGGGGTGGTTCCACACCAGGCCCGCCACGGCCCGCGAGCGCGAGGTGCACTTCAAGCTGGCGTACCACTTCACGCCAACGCGGAAGCGCCAGTTTGTGCAGCGGCATGGCGACTCGGCCTGCTGCCTTGTGCAGGCATGCAGCCTGGCAGGGGTGGAGGATGACTTTACTCACTTTTGGCATGATTGCCCTGACTCTTCTCAATTTTGGCAAGCAGCTAGGTCCATTATCTGCGACGCGCTGGGGGTCGTGTCGATCCTCGACCTCGACTACACGGCACTTCAGATCGAGCACGGCCTCCCTCGACTGCGCGCTCGCCTTCCGACGTCGAAAAAGCGTCCAATCCGCGCCTTCATTGCGCTGGCGCTCGACACTCTCAGCAACCGACGCTGGGATCTCCATCGCCACGCCAGAGCGATGTCGAGCATGGACAAGGAGATGGCGGGACTGAAGGAGAGGTTGGAGCTCAGATTGGCGCGATGAAGTAGATGGCCCTCCCTCCCTATCCAAGCAAAAACCAAACCCCCAAAAAATCACAAGTCCCTTTTCCCTCCTTCTCAATCTCCAAAATGTCTCCCAAACACGCCAGAATACTGAACCTGTTTTCTCTCGCTCTTTTTGCCATTCCTCCTCATAGGCTTCCGTACTCCCCAGGAGCCTCGGGTTCTTTGCGCCGGCGGGCATTGTCGCCCTTGGTTCGAGCTTCTGCCACATCACGATGACACACAGCGAAAACGGATCCCCTTGGCCCTCTCCTGGACTATGCCGTGAGTTTTCCACTCCTCTCAAGGGCCGGGTCTGTCTTCTCTTTCGGTCGAGCGACTCCGTGATCTCCTGTTCAAGGCCGGCACAAACTGCCTGCGTGGCTCGCCTCTCCTTGCTTTGCTGCTCGCTCGGAGTCGCGGCCGCGCGGCGGGTGACTCGGGTACCAAACCGCCATACACATCCACACTCGAGCGAGGTCCCACCCAATGACATCACCGTCGTGGGCCTCATGCTCCTTCTTTCCCCAGTATCTGCGGTGATTGGGAACCACCTGCACGTACAAGGGGACTCGAGTGTGCGTTCCGAGATTGGGAGTACGCCGCAGGGAAGCGAGGCCCCTGCGGAAGGTATACCCCGCCCTTGTCTCCAGCCGCGCGCCGGTGTTGACGGCCACCCGCCCGCGCTGCACCCGACCAAGGCGTGTCCAATGGACTGTCACATGCTCCGTGACTTTCCCCGGAAATCTCTGGATTGTGTGTTTTTGTGCGAAGTAGGCCTGTTTCGCAGTTGCAGTCATTGGAATGGGGGTGATCTAGGGTCGTGCGGTCGCGAGGGGGGCCGACTTTGGTAACCGAAAAGGGGTTTGGAATCCGCGGTGGAGATCCAGCGCAGATGGGTACAAGGGGTATGTGATTGCTGCGGTCGCAGGGGGTTACATTCCCCCTTTTGGACCACGTGAATCATTCGGATTGAGCGGGATGTTTGTGCCATCGGAGGCCTTGTTCAACGCGTCTCAAAGAATTAAGGGCCTCAAGGAGTATGGCAGTCTCAGGGGGGTCTGAAGTCAAAAGATCGAAGAAGGTTCAACTGTACAACTATGATCGGATTCACCTGTACAACACATGTACCACCACCAACATTTCTTCCATCGTTTCCAGATTCCCCGTGTATTATCTTCAATCTTCCTTTCATTTGTCTCTGGGAGGGAGCAACCGTGGGTGGGGGGGACTTGAACTCGGATGTATCGGGTTGGTCTGTTCTGCTAGTTACAACGCATCAAGCGGCGGTTGTGGTCATCATCGTGCATACTGGGTAGCATCTCCTTTAGTTCCGTAGGGGGTTTTCTCGTCTTGCAAATTAGCGATGAGTTTCATACAAAAAAAAAAAAACGACTGAATCTTCAATCTTCCTTTCATTCGTCTCTGGGAGGGAGCAACCGTGGGTGGGGGGACTTGAACTTGGATGTATCGGGTTGGTCTGTTCTGCTAGTTACAACGCATCAAGCGGCGGTTGTGGTCATCATTGTGCATACTGGGTAGCATCTCCTTTAGTTCCGTAGGGGGTTTTCTCGTCTTGCAAATTAGCGATGAGTTTCATACAAAAAAAAAAACGACTGCTTGCCGTCGTTGCTTTATAACCTCCTTTAGCTCTTTTTGTAGCGGTCCCAGCCAACCCGAAGGATTGCAATTTATGAGCCCCAGTCAAAAAAAAAAAAAAAAGGCGTAACGTCCGTGCAAGTAGTACGCAAAGAATTGTCAACACGAACAAGCGATGCCGGATCCACCCGGCGCCCAAGCGCCACCGCCCAACAACCCGTTGGGCGGTAACCGCGCGAGTGACGACGAATCACTCAACACACTAACGCGTGAACCGGTCACTGGAGGAACCGCGAATCCTCCAGCGTGGTCCACTGAGGCAACTCAGGCTTGACTGGACTGCGAAAAGGTGATGCAAAACACCTTCAGAGTACTTGGGATCGTTCCCTCCGGCAAGTCGACCCGCCGACTGATGGTCCTGATGCACGACGCCTTGACCCCGCCTTCGCAGGAGCCACTGCTCGCACGAGCCGCCCAAAGAGCGGTGCGAAACGACGCAGCCCCGGCCTCCAATGTGATCCGAGTCATTATGGATGGTCCTGGATCACCCAGAGGTCCTGTACAGATCGCGCTGCGCAAGCACTTTGGATTGGCAAAGACGCCGTTCATGTTTGCGTGGCCCGAGGGCATCGTGCTTGACCCCGAGGTTGAGAAGCTTTTCTCAAAATGCGTGAAGCTGAACCCGATTGTGACAAAAGCCACGGAGAGGTTCCCGATCGCTTGTCACATGTACGAGCTTGTATTCGAATCCGACCAAGCCTGTCTCGAAGCCGCTGCAGCGGGCCCATTCTCTCACCACGGCAAGGAGATGGTTACCGAGCTCCCCAGTGCCTCTCCCCTTAACCACGTCGTTCAGGTGCGATTCATGTTGCCCTCCTCCTCCAGCGCCACCCCCGCTTCCGTGCTTGGAAAATCTCTCGATGATGCTCTCACCCTTTCGTTCGGCCGCGCAGGTCGTACGCAAGGTTATACCCTGATGCAATTACAGCGGGGCCTCGTGGTCGATCCGAATGGAGATCCGATGGCCATGACCGAAGACGGGTTCCACTGCGCGTACCTTCGCTTACATGCTGATCTTTTCTAAGGCTCTACCGAGACGCAGAAGGCTGCGCTCAACGCCACCTTGCCACAAGAGATCGAGATCCTGGGCGCCAAGTACGGCTTGCGACACGAATTCAAGACGCACTACTGCGCCGTGTGCAATCGCGCCGGACACCAGTGGGGCGCTTGCAGGAAGCCGGTTTCGACTCCGGCCACTGCCGCCCCTGTTCCGGGGGCCTCGACTTTGACTTCGACCACCGGCTTCCGAGTTGCTGGGAAGAATGGGAAGCACGGTGGGCCTGCCGCATTGAACTCTCGTGCCTCTGGCACGAACATGATCCAGCTGGGACCTCGTGCTAACCCCGCAGGTGCAGCAACCGGCAACAAGGACGATGCGAACGACGACGACGGCGGCGGCAAATCGGTCGCTTTGACCGAACCAGAGGGCGGCGACACTGGGAAAGAGACGTTGACCCGTGCGACCACGGGCCCAACAAAGGAGACGCAGACGACGACAGCGGCGCCCGTTTCGACCCCGACCTCTCCTTCGCCTTCTGCTTCTGCTCCGGCATCGCCTTCGTCCGGTGGCACGTCGGAATCATCGGCAACCTCGACGACCTCGATAGCCTCGACGAGTCCTCGACGCCTTCGTTCGAGCTTGGCACCCGGCAACCAACGTGTCACCCGGGCGGGATCCGCCATGATCCTCGGTGCATCAGGGGGTGACGGCTCAGGGGGCAACAGTTCAGGGGGTCACAGGTCCGAGATGACCAAATTTGAGGGGGGCGGCGCTGATCCAATTTATTCATGATTGAGTCCCTCACCGTGTTAACGTTCAACGTCCGATCGATCAAGAACGCAGTCAACCAAGTCAAAATCATCTGCTATCTCAAAACCCTTCGGCCGGCCCCTGCGGCCATTCTCCTGCAAGAGCACCACCTCAGCTACAACGCGTCGCGCGAAGGCTTCGAGAGTGCTTGGCCAGGGGCTTGTATTCGTTTCACTCCTCATGTCCTTACCCTCATACCCGATGGCTCACCTTTGGCGGGCCATCTCCTTTCCTCTACCCCGGTCGTCTTTGCAGGAGCTCCTCGTCTCGACGGTCGGATTCTGCGCTCGGTGTTTCGTCTTGAGGAGCTCGATGTTGAGATCATCAACATGTACGCGCCGGTACAGGAGGACGATCGTCGCGACTTTTTCGGGCTCCTGCATTTCAACGCCCCGAGACCCAAGACTCTTCGGATCTTGGCCGGCGATCTCAATGATTGTCCGGATGTATCGGTTGACCGAGTGTCCATCACCGATCACGCTTGGACTCCTGTATCGCACTGGCAGACCTTGCTGTCAAAGATCGCGTTCAAGGCACTCGACACGGTCCGACATGTCCATTCTTGCACCCCCGCATTCACTCGTCCTCACTACCGTGGTAGAGGGGAGGAGCGAAAGATTTGCTCGTGGTCGCGAATCGACTATATTCTTGTCCAATGCAGTTGGGCAAACCGGTTGTTGAGCGCTTCTACGCTCTTCGACGCGCCCTGTTCGGACCACAGACCTGTAGTTGCGACTTTCGCATTGCCTACGTCGAACGCTGATGCCGAACCCCCCTTTCTCTTCCCTCTACGAGCGATTTCATTTCGAGGCTCAACCCAACGGTCTTTGACGATCAAGACTTTGTCGCATCGATTCCCGGGGTCGTCGACAAGGTCTATCGAAGGCTCGAGGGGACCGCTCCGCTCGGCGACGTCTATGACGCCGCTCTGCAGGCGGTTGCAGTCGCTGGCCATGCACGATACCGCTCGACTCGTGCCGACATGCGCCGACTGCGGGCCGAGAGCCAATCCGTCATGGAGGCTTTGGAGGCACGCGGTGAGCACATGAATGAGGCCGAGCGCGATGCGTATGCTTTTGCCAAGTCGCGGTTGGACCAGTTGGCGGTAAAGGATGCTCAGTGGCTGCGCATTCATGCGCATGTGCCGTCAGTCGACTCGAGGGAAGGTCAATCGGCAAGCATTCGCACGCGTCTCAACCGCCGGAGTCGCCAGACGAGCATCGTCTCGCTGGAGAATGTGGATGGCACCGAGACCGTTGACATGCAGGAGGCGCTGGGCATTGCTTCACGGCACGCACAGTCGCTCTTCACGCCGGACCCAGCTCGTGGCGACCCGACGAACCCACGTCGGTCCCTGCTCGACCCTATTCGCGCGGCGAAATGCTACGATGACGACCGCTCGGACCCTACGTTCGGTCGTCGGCTGCCTCGTCAAGCGAGAGTGGCGCTTGACGAGCCCTTCACCCTCCTCGAGGTTGAAGCGGCGTTGAAGAAGATGGATTCGGGGCGATCACCGGGGCCCTCGGGCATTCCGTACGAGCTCTTCAAGGCGCTGCCAACCTACTTTGCTCCCAAGCTGTTGGATTTGTTCAACTCGATTTGGGAGGGGGAAAAATGACGACGTCCTTGGCAGAGGGGCTGGTGCGGCTTTTGCCCAAGAACAAACCGGGGGCCAATCTGAAATCACTGGGGGCATATCGACCAATCACACTGCGCGAGACGACCTACAAGGTCCTCAGCAAGGTCTTGGTGGCGCGAATCAATGGGGTGCTTGGCGAGCTTTTGCCGCAGGCATAACATGGGTTCATGCCATCAAGACGTTCAGCGGACGCGGGAAGTCATCTCACTTTCCTTCTAGAAAAACTCCGATCACTCGTACTGATGTTTTCCCAGAGGGCGCCCTCTTGTCCTTGGATCAGCTGAGCGCGTACAATCGGGTCGATCAAGCATGGATCTTCGACGTCTTCGAGGCCTTTGGCTTTGGTGAGCGTTTCATTTCCCTGCTGCGCGCTCTGTACGATCCCGAGACTCTGGGGTGCGCTACCTCATCAATGGGTTCCCCACGGAGTTGGTGCGGTTGCTGTGTGGTCTCGGTCAGGGGATCCTCTCTTGTGCCCGGTTTGGAACATCATGTTCCAGCCCTTCCTCGACGCCCTCGTTCGGTGCGGGATCGCGCTCGACCTGCAGAAGGTGTGGCCAGGGGGCCGCGTGCGCAGCTTACGCATCTGGTGTTTGCCGACGATGCTGTGGTGGTGGTGGAGTCACCGGCGGCATTGTCGAAGCTGGAAACGCTGTCGCAGACGTGGTACAAGGCAACCAACGGAAAGACCAACACGGACAAGATGCTGGTGCTACCACTCGGACTGAACTGGCTTCGGGACGAGACTGCGCAGGCGCTGCCATTGGTGCAGGAGGGGGAGAGCTTCAAGTGGTGCGGCTATGCCTTCTTTCGCCATGGTGACTCGAAACTGTTTTGGACCCATGTTCTTGACAGGATCAAGGCCAAGACCCGCGCCGCGGGAGACCGGACACTTTTGCCGAGTGGGAAGGTCTTCTATGCCAACGCTCACATCATCTCGACGGTCCTCCACGTGCTGTCCTTCGACATACCGCCTCAATGGTTCATTAAGGCGGCGGAGACAGCACTTACGGATTTTGTCTGGGGAGGAGCAGGGCGAAATACCGTCGCTCGCGATTTCGTGTTCCAGGCTCAGGAGGACGGTGGCTTGGGCTTGATTTCGATCGGCGACATCGTTCATTTGGTGGCGCTTCGATTTTGGGATGCTGTGGCGGGCTTGAACGAGGCGATCTGGGCGCCCCTAGCTCGCGAGAGCTGGAGGTCCCTCGTCGCTGCGACCCGCGATTTCAGTCCGTGGGGGTTCTTCAGCAGCACGGCTCGGGTCGAGAAGCTGTATCGCGACTTGATGCGCTGGGGGCAGTCGTTGCAGCGGCCAGGGTCACAGTTCCAACCATCAAGTCCGAACTCCTTACGCTCCTCAAATTGCTCTCGCTTCCGCCTCGCCTCCCTTCACTCTATGCTGAAGGTGCCATGCACGCATATGACGATGCGGACGCAGTGGCAAAGTTTGCGCAGATTGCGGACCTGTACTGGAGGGACGAAGGAAAGGGCTGGGCTCTGGTTGGTCATTGACGCGGTTTCTGGCAGCACTCTAAGGAACCAGCCCTGCGGCACGAGCACGTCTGGGAGCGCGTTGGTCAGAAGCTCAAGGCGAAAGCCTTGCTGCCCAAGACAGCGGTGCGACCTGCTAGGATCCCTCTCAAGGAGGATCCCCATTCTCGGTGCTTCAACTTCTTTGAGCTCACTCGACCGTTCACAATTCGCAAGCTTCGTCGGCTTGTGAACACGGTTTGGTTCCTGGGGAAGGACGGTCAGGACCGAGCTCTGCCTGGTGGGCAACCTCAGGAGCCTCGGGTCAAGCGTTTCCCCGAGGGGACTTCTCAGAGCGGGAGGCAGCGCTTCTGGAGTTGGCTTCATGACCGGTTCGCGTCTGCTGCGGAGCAGGACACCCACTGGCGGCTTATGTACGATGTGACACCGACGCGCAAGAAGCAACATGTCCAGGGCCATGCTTCTTTGCCGTTGTCTGTTCTGTGGCAACGATGCAGCGGTCATCGAGACGGTGTCGCACTACTTCTTTGGGTGCGCGTACTCGGCCAGCTACTGGAGCGGGGTGCTGCGCATCCTGTTTGACAAGCTTGGCATCGAGGATACCGACGTCGATCCGTCGACGTTCACCCAGGAGCAGCTGACTATGGGGCTCCCCCTTTTGCGGGGTTGTGAGAGAACGACTTCGAAGTGGATGTGGGTTCGGTTGGCTTGTGCAATTGGGTTCCAGCGGTTGCACTTGCTGCGCTGGCACGTCCACCAGCGGTTCGAGAAGGACCGCGTTGTGGCCCCTCCCTCGATCCCCAGTGCACTTAGAGCGTTCAAGCGAGATTTTCTCTCTCGGGCGGGTTTTGTTCCTGGGGCTCGAGATTGGGAGGTGTGATGACCGAGTTAAGTCTTTCCTTCCTTCCTTCCCTCTTTTCTCTCTCTCTTTCTTCCTTTTCCAAGGTCAACTTTCATTTTGGAAGCTGACTGTCTCAAAACTTGTTGCGCAGTGGAAGGCTGCGCACCTCTCTTCCTTTCTTTTGCCCAGTGGCAATCTTTGTTTTTGGATGTTGGATCGGCAAGTAGGGTCAATCATTTGTGGAGGCTATGTGAAGTGCCCCTGTTTTTTTTTTATCTCCTCTCTTTCCCCCTTTTCCATTCTCTTTTCCCATCTGTCTCGCTCGGATGTTGACTATGCTTCAGCCACACTCCCCTTTTCCCTCCAAGCCGCTTGATGGATCTTGTTGAATGGAATGGTCGTTACGGCATGGATCGGGAAGAAGGCTCGTTCGTTTTATTGGATCGTTTTCTTGCCCAACTTCCAATGGCTCAACAGCCAGCACTCGAGACTCAGCCAAGGAGGGCCATCGGGCGTTGTCGGGGTGACGAGTAGCTGGGGCTTGGCTGCGGCCTGTTAGTCTTTGGGGACCTCTATCCCTGGCTTTGACCCCTTTCTTCGTCTCTCGGGTGTGTCCCCCCTCCTCCCCCTCCTTTCCCCTTGTTTTAGTATTTTCCTTTTGTAGAAATCGAACAGCGATGTGCTGAACGAGTTGGCGGCAGTGGCAAGCCAATGAGTTCGTAATCAAGTAGAGATTGCAATAAAGGAGTTCTTCACACACCTGAACGAGTTGGCGGCAGTGGCAAGCCAATGAGTTCGTAATCAAGTGGAGAAGAAGAAGGAAAGACGCGATTGGACCGCGCGGCTAATACAAATAGAGACGCGCGCTAGGCAGATTTAAG
Source organism: Microbotryum lychnidis-dioicae p1A1 Lamole (assembly GCA_001244265.2). NCBI lineage: Eukaryota > Fungi > Basidiomycota > Microbotryomycetes > Microbotryales > Microbotryaceae > Microbotryum > Microbotryum lychnidis-dioicae. The sequence goes on from CDLV01000006.1 coordinate 48,487, forward strand.
GCAAGAGTAATCTACCTCAACACCTTTCTCGGTGTTCCCATTTGTGACTTTCTGTATACTCTCTTCCTTCTTTCTCTAGGCGCTCTTGCCTGGTTTCGAGTATCTTCGCTCCCGTGCTTGGGACGTGAAGCGGCAGCAGTACTCACCGCCCGTTGGAGTCCGCGTTAGGTGCTCGGTGGGCTTTGATCTGCGCAGCGCTCTTTGCGCGCAGGGGTTTGATTTTCACCCAGCTGCTTGTCGTCGTTGCTTTATTACCTCTTTTAGCTCTTTTCGTAGCAATTCCAGCCAACCCGAAGGATTGTAATTTATGAGCCCAGTTAAACAAAAACAAAAAAAAGACGACACCAACCACTACTTTTTCGGCTGGGTTGACTCGCGGAATGTCTGGATTGCGGCAAAGGGCGTGCTCTGCGACGCACTCGGGTGCGACACGATTGAGGACGCCCAGTACAGGACACTGCAACGGCTCTTTGGCCTCCCCAGGCTCAAGGCCAAGCTCAGCGAACAGGAAGGGGCGGGCAGGAGAATTGAGATCTTCACGGGGATGGTTTTGGAAATGATCAGCAGTGGGAGATGGAGGATGCAGAAGCACGGGACGAGGATGGAAAGCCTGGAGAGGAGGAGAGTGGTACTGGAGGAGAGGATGAAGTTGAGAGCGGGAGGAGCAAGGGGTGGGCGAGGGCAGTAGAGGCTGGGTTCAATTTCCCCCCCACCACACCCCACACACACACACCATCACGCTTCATCTTCCAACAAAACACTGTATACTAAATATCTTGCTTTCATCTTTCATCTATTACAGGTCTGCCTTTGTTGCTCATGGACCGGCTCGTGATTTGGGATTGACTCGACAGTGGCTTGCGCTCTTTGTCTTTGGGGTTCTGAGTCAAGGGAGGGATCAGCAGACACAGGCAGAAAGTTGGCTTTGAGGGGCCAGGGACTGCTGAGGTGGAGGTTTTGAGGGGCCTCCACCGCGTCTGGTTGTGACCAAGCATAGACTTGGGACTTCGCGGGTCAGGGTAGCTGCGCAGTTGCTCTCCTGTTTTTGTCTCGACCGAGTTGGGAAGTGGGTGTGGGGTGGGCCTCTTGTTGTTAGTAAATCGTTTTGTTACTCTTTCTCTCTCTCATCTCATTCATCTCCTGGGGGTGAGCAACTGCTTGGCTGGGGCACTTGAATCCCAAGTATTGGATTGGTGGACACCGGCCCATTTCTCGCATCTTGCGGGCAGTTTGTGTTATCATCGTTGACTTCCATCTAGTTTTTCCGTAGGCCAATCAGGGGGCACAGGAATTGGGCGCAATATGATGAGAAAGTTCTACAAAAAAAAAAAAGTCGTAATCAAATTTGGCCAGGGTGTCCAGCCAACGGGCTTGTCGGCGAGAGAGAACGGTGCGGTGGGTCTGGAAGTGCTTGAGTGTGGAGTGATCAGTGAGGATGTGGAAGTGACCGCCAAACAAGTCAATGCGCCATTCCTTGAGTGCTTCGACAATGGCAAGGAGTTCCTGCTCGTGAGTTGGGTAGTTGCGTTCAGTGGGTATGTATTGCCTGGACCAGTACGCAATGGGGCAAGCCATCTTCCACTCCTGACCCTGGAGGAGGACACCACCAATTCCGTGATTGCTTGCATCAGTCATCACCCAGAACGGAGCGGCGTCGGTGGAGTGGTTGGGCGGCCAAAGGCAGTCAAGTGAGGTGACGATGGCCTTGATGGCTTTGAAGTGGCGGACCTCGTTGGGTGTCCAGAGCATGGCAATAGATGAGAGTCTTTGGCATGTCAAGGGAGTCAGCGCGGCGGTGTGCTCAGCGAGGCCAGGGATGAACTTGCAAAGATACTGCACCAGCCCAAGGAAACCCCTGAGTTCCTTGACCGTCTTGGGTAGGGCCCAGTCTTCAATGCGCTGGATCTTCTTGGGATCAGCATGCACACCAGCACGGTTGATGATGTGGCCAAGGAATGAGCACTCCGCGGTGGCAAGGTTGGTTTTGGTTGGAGAGCAGTACAGGTCCGTGATCTGCGCAAACTTTGCCACTGCGTCCGCATCGTCATATGCGTGCATGGCACCTTCAGCATAGAGTGAAGGGAGGCGAGGCGGAAGCGAGAGCAATTTGAGGAGCGTAAGGAGTTCGGACTTGATGGTTGGAACTGTGACCCTGGCCGCTGCAACGACTGCCCCCCAGCGCATCAAGTCGCGATACAGCTTCTCGACCCGAGCCGTGCTGCTGAAGAACCCCCACGGACTGAAATCGCGGGTCGCAGCGACGAGGGACCTCCAGCTCTCGCGAGCTAGGGGCGCCCAGATCGCCTCGTTCAAGCCCGCCACAGCATCCCAAAATCGAAGCGCCACCAAATGAACGATGTCGCCGATCGAAATCAAGCCCAAGCCACCGTCCTCCTGAGCCTGGAACACGAAATCGCGAGCGACGGTATTTCGCCCTGCTCCTCCCCAGACAAAATCCGTAAGTGCTGTCTCCGCCGCCTTAATGAACCATTGAGGCGGTATGTCGAAGGACAGCACGTGGAGGACCGTCGAGATGATGTGAGCGTTGGCATAAAAGACCTTCCCACTCGGCGAAAGTGTCCGGTCTCCAGCGGCGCGGGTCTTGGCCTTGATCCTGTCAAGAACATGGGCCCAAAACAGTTTCGAGTCACCATGGCGAAAGAAGGCATAGCCGCACCACTTGAAGCTCTCCCCTTCCTGCACCAATGGCAGCGCCTGCGCAGTCTCGTCCCGAAGCCAGTTCGGTCCGAGTGGTAGCACCAGCGTCTTGTCCGTGTTGGTCTTTCCGTTGGTTGCCTTGTACCACGTCTGCGACAGCGTTTCCAGCTTCGACAATGCCGCCGGTGACTCCACCACCACCACAGCATCGTCGGCAAACACCAGATGCGTAAGCTGCGCACGCGGCCCCCCTGGCCACACCTTCTGCAGGTCGAGCGCGATCCCGCACCGAACGAGGGCGTCGAGGAAGGGCTGGAACATGATGTTCCAAACCGGGCACAAGAGAGGATCCCCCTGACCGAGACCACACAGCAACCGCACCAACTCCGTGGGGAACCCATTGATGAGGTAGCGCACCCCCAGAGTCTCGGGATCGTACAGAGCGCGCAGCAGGGAAATGAAACGCTCACCAAAGCCAAAGGCCTCGAAGACGTCGAAGATCCATGCTTGATCGACCCGATTGTACGCGCTCAGCTGATCCAAGGACAAGAGGGCGCCCTCTGGGAAAACATCAGTACCGAGTGATCGGAGTTTTTCTAGAAGGAAAGTGAGATGACTTCCCGCGTCCGCTGAACGTCTTGATGGCATGAACCCATGTTATGCCGGCGGCAAAAGCTTGCCGAGCACCCCATTGAGTCGCGCCACCAAGACCTTGCTGATGACATTGTAGGTTGTCTCGTGCAGTGTGATTGGTCGATATGCCCCCAGTGATTTCAGATTGGCCCCCGGTTTGTTCTTGGGCAAAAGCCGCACCAGCCCCTCTGCCAAGGATGCCGTCATTTTACTCCCCTCCCAAATCGAGTTGAACAAGTCCAACAGCTTCGGAGCAAAGTAGGTCGGCAGCGCCTTGAAATGCTCATACAGAATGCCCGAAGGCCCCGGTGATTGCCCTGAAACCGTCTTCTTCAACGCCGCTTCGACCTCGGAAAGGTTGAAGGGCTCGTCAAGTGCCACTCTGGCTTGAAGGGGCAGCCGACAACCGAACGTAAGGTCCGAGCGGTCGTCATTGTAGCATTTCGCTGCGCAAAGAGGGTCGAGCAGGGACCGACGTGCGTTTGTCGGGTCGCCACGAGCTGGGTCCGGCGTGAAGAGTGACTGTGCATGCCGTGAAGCAATACCCAGCGCCTCCTGCATGTCAACGGTCTTGGTGCCATCCACATCCTCCAGCGAGACGATGCTCGTCTGGCGACTCCAGCGGTTGAGGTGCGTGCAAATGCTTGCCGATTGACTTTCCCTCGAGTCGACTGACGGCACATGCACATGAATGCGCAGCCATTGAGCCTTTGTTTTTTTTGTAGAAACTGTTCATCATATTGCCCCCAATTCCTGTTCCCCCTGATTGGCCTACGGAAAAACTAAATGGAAGTCGACGATGATAACACAAACCGCCCGCAAGATGCAAGAAACGGGCCGGTGTCCACCAATCCAATATTTGGGATTCAAGTGTCCCAGCCAAGCGGTTGCTCCCCCCCAGGAGACGAATGAGAGAGAGATGAGAGAGATGGAGAGAGAAAGAGAAAGAGTAATGAAACGATCTTGTAAGGCTTGGCTGCCTTACGCTATTTAACTACCCTTCTGATTTCAATATGCATCTATTGAAATTGTCAGTCTTTTGGACCATGTAACCTAGTCGTGAAGGGCCCTGGAGTCAATATTCCTGATTGCTTGCGCGCATTGCGAGTCGTCCTGGTATCCGTCCCTGATTGCTTGGAGAAATGCTGGGTCGAGCGTTGTTTCCGCCAGCACATTGGCCATGTCACCATCTGGGAAAAAATGTCGGCTCAAGGCATCAGCAACCGTGTTATGAGGACCCCTCACGTACTCGATTGTGAAGTCATAATCAGCCAGTTGTTCGGTCCATTGAACTTGACGCTGCAAGAGGTTGCCCTGCTTCATGAAAGCCGCCAAGGCATGGTGGTCTGTGAGAATCTTGAAACCAACACCCAACAGATCCGCCCGCCAGTGGTGAAAAGCTTCCACTATAGCCAGCAGTTCCATTTCATGCGCCGCATAATTGTGCTCTGCCGGAATGTATTGCCTTTACCAGTAACCCACTGGCATTGCCATCTGCCACTCCTTGCCCTGACTCAACGCTGCACCAATGCCCCAATCGCTTGCGTCCGTCATCAGCCATAATGGGTTGGCCCCTTCCAAATGATCAAATGGATGTAGAGACGGTAGCTTTCCCACCATTGCTTTGATTGCTTGGAATGCCGTCTTGTGCTCCTTTGTCCAGCCTTGGTCCACGTGCGGATAGCCGACATCATGTTCCACTGTGACCTTGCCAGTCGCTTGAAAGCTTTGTACCAGACCGCCTTGGCCCTTGGGAGTCCCGCCTTTGACGCTGCGACGTAGTCCAAGTCGTCTTGATGAAACCCCGTATTAGTAAGGAGATCGTTCTGTTGCAGCACCACGCTCAGTTGGGCATCCATGTTGAACAGTAATATCTTGATGAACTCCGCGCCGCTGAGAGCCGCCTGCCCGAGCTGGAGCTGAAGGGCGCGGAGTCCCGATGCCCATGTAGGGTAGTCCATGTTCCGTTGGTTGGAGTGTCAAATCTGTTTCTCCATGTCAAATGCAAAGTCCAGTGGTAGTGCCTTGCGGACCATCGCAACCTTAAATTCATCCCACGTGCGGTCTTCTGTCAATGATACCAGCCAGTCCTTCAGGTGGTCATGCTCAACATGGTTTTGTATGAACATGATCTTGAACCCCATAAATTCGTAATTAACTCCAGCCTGAACAAGTCGACGGGAAAGACACTGTTTGAAGTGGTGCTGGGCTTCAATCCTGAGCTGACCCCGATTGCTCCACGGGACGGCTCAATGTGGAAGCACTGCGTGCAGCAGTGCTCCAGAACGATAGACAGGATCAAACAATAGTAATTCACTAGAACCTTGGGTCAGTGAGCTAGCATACTACACATATGAGAAAAGGGGCACCCACCTAGAACCTCAGGTCAGTGAGCTGGCAAAAGCCAAGGGAGGTTCTAGGCGCGCGCAAGCTATTCAACTAAGCCAAAAGTTCTATTGCCTTCCATTGTACCTTGGGCAAAGGCCTCAGGCCTTGCACAATGGTGTTGCAGGCGGTGGAAGCGGTTGTGGACGATCGAGAAACAGCAGTGGTGGAAGCAAGGGACAACTTAGCAATTGCAAAGATCCAACAAGCCGAACAGAGCAACAGGAGTGAACCCCGGCGACAAGACGCACAATGTTTTCCATGTATCCAAGCTGCGGCAATGGGTAGCAAACGATGGGGAGGACTTCCCAGGCCGCCATGCAGCCAAACCAGCGGCAATCATAGTGCAGGGAAACGAAGAATGGGAAGTGGAACGCATTGTGGATGAGGGAAAGGGAAAAGGAAGAAGTTCTTGGTTAAATGGAAGGGATGGGCGGACAGCAACAACACTTGGGAGCCTAGATTGCATCTGGAAGAGACGGCAGCTTTAGACCGGTGGGAAAACGAGAACCGGGAAGGGGGGTAAGGACAGGGAAGAGAGGGTGTAAGGATAGGAGAGGGTAAGGCCCGTGCGCCTGACCCTTAGGAGAAGAGACGTGCGCCTGGGCACTCTTAGTCTCTCCTCAGCGACTAACGTAGAGTGTCCAGGTGAGCCCAAGTGTATCAGAAGGCATTGTCATAGTAATGACTAACGTAGTGTCCAGTGTCAATCCTACATACTTTGGTCCTGTGATCTTATTGTTGTTGCTCCGGTGTGCACTCCTACGGGGTGTATTACAACAACCTTTGGTACCTGCCTGGCAAGGACAACATTGTAGCCAACGCCATGAGTCAATACTCCTTCACCAATCCACTGCCCACCCTAGTGGCCTCTGTCTCCCATGTCAAGCTTTCGGATGCTGTCAAGCAGCAGATCCTCGACGCGTACGAGACCGACTATCACAAAGGACAAAGATAGGAGGAATGAGCCGGACAAAGGGGCTCGAGACAAGGGGCAATGTAAGGCTGTAGCCCTTGGGCCAACCTAGTTATTTGATCTCTAATGGCCGTGACAAATGAATGAATGAACGGTGGGGCCATTAGAGATTTGTCTAATCATGCTTAGAGTATCTCTAAGTCTCGTGGTGGCAGATGTAAGGCTCGGTTGCCTTACGCTATTTAACTACCCTTCTGATTTCAATATGCATCTATTGAAATTGTCAGTCTTTTGGACTGTGTAACCTAGTCGTGAAGGGCCTGGGGTATTACAGGCAAGGGACGAGGGACAAGTTGAGAGAGGTTCTAGGGACTTCTCAAGAGAGACAAGGACGAGGGACGAGTGCAAGGATGTGACCCTTGACGAGATTCGAGTTGCAGAAGGGAAAGAGAGAAGTAAGCTACGGAAAAGGGGAACTAGACCAGAGGAGTCGGGGACGAGGTGACGAGCTTGAGGAGGCGAGGCACGAGGATCACGTAATAATGTTGAGGCTGAGGATCACATAATAGAGCTTGGTTGATGATCACGTAAGAGTCGGGGGCGAGAGGGTTGTGAGTGTGTAGTTGGAGGAGAAGAAAGCAGTGCAGGTGCCGAAGCGGGGAGAGGAGGTCCGAGGTGCGGGAAGGCCGAGGTCACGCGGATGACGAGAGTGCTGAGAGGCCGAACTCGGAGTGGCGAGCTTCCATTTGTGACACCGAACCATTCTGCCAGCAAGCCATGGCTAACATTGGCTCGGTCACATTGGACTTCAAAATTGTTGATTCCTTGCTGTATTTACGGGGCCGGCTTATCATTCCATCACTAGCCCCGCTCCGTGAGTCCATCCTTCACAATGCTCATGATGCGCAGGGGCACCTAGGTGATATGAAAATGTACCAGACCGTTCAGCAGGCATACTTCTGGCCAAACATGTCCCGGGACGTCAAGCACTACGTCCAACAATGTGATTCATCAGCAACTTTGCCACTTGCACTTTAGTGAAATTTAGCGCACTTTCTATAATCTCCGGTGGGTCACTAAATGACACTTAGAAGGCACTTAAGTGCACTTATAGTGCTTTTGCAACAACAACTTGATTTCAGTGCTATTATGTGTATAAGCGTGCTTGAGCAATTGATGCCTGGTAGTACTGGTACATGCTTGCATTCCACTCATAATCACAGTGCTAAGTACTAGGCTACTGCCTGCCAAACAATCTATTCTGAGTCCTCTTCTTATGTATCATTTGGCACCAACTGTGCCCTGTGCCAGGCCTGCCTTGAGCAAGTCTTTGGCCACTGCTTCGCCACCTGAAAACGGAAGCATACCCCCCCACCCCCCTCCACCCGGGGAAACAACTTGTGTATGTTGCAACATCTGGTGATTGAGACTCGCCTGAGAACTCCGCAATTGGGACATCACCTTTTCAAGAGACACACGCGCCTATTGATGGGACCAGTAGACAAACGTTAGGTCAAATGTTACAGGGATAAAACCGTAATCCGCGGAATATCTCTCAACTCACCGCAGCTTAAGCATAAGATACTAGACCAAAAGCCAGGGGTTGGTTGTCCGGCTGCGCCGCATTGAGGGAGGCCACCTTTTGGCTCTTGGCGCAAGCTGTGAACACGGCGACGAGATCGTTCAACAGTGAGTTTGACAGGTCGCCTGACTTTTGGCCAAACTGGAAATCTCTCTGCAGTAATGCAAATACTTACTAGCCATTTCCTGCTCTGGACAACGGTATAAATTCTTCAAGATCACCCTAAAAGTGTGGCCACAGCGAAGTTCCAAGAACCCCTCCGAAGATGGTCAGCATTGCCAAGATGTGATGTGCGCCTCAGTCTGCTTCGTGTTCGGTTGACCGCGCATTGGTCCCGCCGGTCGCTGGCGGTGTCTTTGCCGGCGGCTTGTAATGCTTCAGCCATACCTTTCAATGACTGTGCCATACGGTCGACTCACTCGGAAATAGTCAGGGGCAGATTGAAAGGTGATGGTGGAGGCAAGAGGGAACAAGGGATGGGGATTGCGAGCGGTGGCCGTGAGTGGGAGGAAGGAAAAGGAGGCTCGCGACGGTGTGTGGACTTGGTAAACAACACGCGGCCGTGGCCTAATGCGAGTCACTTGGCCGTGACGGCGCTTGTGCCCACGTCCTGGCAAAGGCCCGGTTTGCGCGCCAGTTGAGTCGGCGCGCCGCACGCGGCGACTTGCGCCTTGCTCCCAAAATTTGTCTAAGTCCCACTCTGTCCGTAGGCGCAAGAGGCGCATTTCCTTCTTACGTCGCCGCACAGCGACTACTTCAATCTACGACACTCGGTTGAGGATGTTTTACGATCGGATCTTGGGCAGGTGCTATTTTGAGAAATGGAGATCACACGGGCATGGAATATCCAGAATGTTGTGGACATCTGGAACAACCAGTTGACTGTAACTTGTGAGCATGTGATCGCTTTGGGAGGGTATTTAGCATCAAAATTCTACGTGATCCAAGAATGCCTCAGAGTCGCGGGAAGGGGAAAGGGAGGGCGGCGCAAATGGATCTGTCAGAATAGCCCCTGTCATGAGTTTGCTCAATTGAATCATCAGTATAGCTTCAGTTCTGGTAGGAGAATATTTTGCAATACTGCAAACATGTGTTGAGAGCAAATCATGTCTTTATGTATCTATTGCAGGTCGAGTACTTGGTATACTGATACCTTGCTAGAGTTGGTAATAGGAAGAATAGCAACCAAGGCCTTACACCTCACCACAGCACTCCTCCAAAGTTTCAAGTGTCAACTTCATCAAACTTTGCTAAGTTCATCAAACAGTGCCGATTTGAGTGCCGTTTTGTGCCATTTTGTGCCATTTTGCGCACTTTAGCGGTTTAGCGGCTCGATATTTATTTAGTGGCATTTAGCAAAGTGGCAAAGTTGCTGATGGAGGGAGGGCTTAGTTGAGCTTACATTATTCCCAATACTGGGACAGCCCGAATTTTTGGGGATTGCCGGGATTTTTGTCACAAAACCTTTAGCTTTGGGCTTTGTAACCTTGTTCAGCCTAGATATATCAGGTGGGTCACATGTCCTTTAGAAGTCTTGAACCAATGATCTCTCTCTTTGTCTGGCCTACCACTCAATCAATGTCTTTCACCGCTGTTGTCAATCCTTCAATTCCTGCGAGCCAGTGCAGCCACTCATTGGATCGTACAATCCTGAGTTACTCCTTCAACAACCTCCTGCCTCTGTTGTGAGATGCCACGAACGGTAATCTGCGGGAGAAGTCTCAACCTTTCATGGAAAGGGCTGGACTGTTCTACAAATGACGGCAACCAGGAAGAGAGGTGTAGTCCTTGGCTTCAATATAGCGAGTGACTCCTTCATAGAGTGTGGGAACAAGAAAGACAATGCTCAAAAAAAGCTGATTCATTGATATTTAAGACCTGAGAGGTCTGCCTTTGTGCTGCCTATGCCGTATGCCTGCTTAAACTCCTCCCATCACACTCCTGATATCATCCTTGCTCAGCCTCAGTTCCCCATTACTCAGCCTCCCAACCACGCCCTTCATACCGCGTTGCCGCTTATTGCCACGATCTTCCATTCTCTTCTCTTTTAAACTCTGTGTTTCGCGACCTCGTTTTGCGCCGACTGATATGCCAGCAGCGTCATCCCGGGCTTTTGCCTTCTTGAGGATTCCAGCAGCTTGCCCAGCCCTAAGTGAACGGGGGGCATTTTTTGGCAAAGGTGTCTGTCCTTTCATTGGTCTTGAAGAGTCAGGTGGCAGCGTACGTAGAAGCGTCGGTAGCTCCGCCTGCATTGATGTGGACAACATGTTTGTCAATGGTCGGATCATTGAGGACAACGCCGTGTCCAGTGACGAAAAAAGACTGCGCATGGGTTATTAAGACGTTCAGCCGCGGGACTAGTGACGAAAGCAACATCAGATTGCCACTTGCGCATCTTGAGTCGAATCCGAAGGTGTTGTCCGTCCCTGCCCTGGGTTCTTGACAGTTTTCGTGTTGACTTTGTCCGCCACGGATGGCTGGCTGGCCCTGTTCTTGACCTTTGATGACTGTGCAGCAGCAAATTGTTGTCCCTTGTGGGTCCCGTAAGAGGACATGAAACCAAATACCCAATTGGGACGTACCATGAATTTGTGTAGCATCCTCCGTGACGTGCGCTTTGGATGCGCTAAGAGTGACGTTCCCGCCATCGATTGCCCGCTAAGTACTGCCACTTCGGAACGATGCAGGGTCGCGCTAGCTGATGATGCATGAACTAGACGAAAGAGTCAAGCAGACAAAACCGGATAAAGAGAAAAAGAAAGAAAGCACATGTCAGCAAGCGCTTTCTGCAGATGGCGAGAAGCACGCGAAGTAAGACACCTTTCGCAGCTGTCGCCTTTGCCGGCTCCCTCAACAGCAAGCTGCTCTGCAGATCGCGGGAATGCTCCAGCTGTCCCACGCATTCAGGACGCACAGTGGTTCCTCCCCCATTTTCAGCATGCTCCGTTATCGCACTCTTCACATTCTTGTGCGCGTGAGACGGCCGTCCAGCCAAGTGGGACACCCCTACCGCAGAGGATGGCACAGCTGCTTCAAGGAACTGCTGCTGATGGCGCAGCAGAGCTCCCAGCATCCGCGATCGCATTTCCTCTTCACATTGTTGGCTCTCCTCATCCTCCAGATCGGAGCCTGATGTCGGAGGGGACAGCGATTGCCGCGGCCTGCGGATTCAGGGTAGCATGGAGACCTAGACATCAGAGCGCAGCCAGAGAGCGAGTCTGGCGACGGGAGTAACCAACCTGTTTGAGATTCTTGGTGCGGATGTTGCTATTGACCTTCGAGCCATGTCGGTAGCATACGCGCCTGGGTGCGGAGAGGAGAGTCGGAAGCCGCCTGCAAGGATGTAAGTCGCCGAGGCGGCGACGACCTTCGACCCAGAAGACGCTTCCTTTTTCAGCGAAGCAACCAAATACCTAAAACCGTAGGTGTAACCTTAGGTGTTCTTCTGTGTGTTTCGGCTAGTTTCGCGACGATTCATGGATGTAGGCCTGCACAGATATGTGCATATATGAGCTGGCCGATTTTTTGTTCAATCTAATAGATTGATAGTCTAATTGTATCAAGGCCCAGAGATCTCTGGACAGGTCGGAGAAGCTGCATTTAAGCCAGTAGTGTAGCCAGCATCTCCAAGTGAAGTCTTCGGAAAATTGCGACACGAAGCATAGCGATGCATGGGGTCACGGATCCGATGTTTGATTGCAGCTGCTAAACCAACGAATATTTCGACCTCGATGTGGGAGCCACGTGACAGACCTGCCTCCGGCCATTGCAACTTGAAAGAATTCTTTTACGACTCGATCGGAGCCCAATTTCAGAATTTGAAACTCCGCATCAAAAGATCAAGTGATCGCCACTCTGCTTACTAAGCAACTGCAGTTAATCCATCTTCATAAACAATCGTCAGATTTGCCGGGGCTGGCTATGCCGTACAAGGCAATGAAAGTTGGAGTGGCTAGCGTCTACTACCCCCGCGCCTGGCAGACGCTTCCTCCGACCTGAGGCTCAGCCTTGAAAGAATATGAGCCGTGCGCAAATACTCAGGCCGAGGACCATCATCGAAAAGGGAACTTTGCGCTGCGGAAGAGCAGCGGCAATGTATCTGTTTTGTATATTTGTAAAGGGAGGGCAATGCCGGGCGCCGGGTGAGATTAATCCGGATTCGCCGAGTACCGAAGCGAGCAACTTGAGAGAGAGCCCCGGTCCTCGGATGAAATGAAAAACGAAAGAGACGTACGAGTCATTTGGTCCACTCACTACTGTTCCGGTGGCTCCAGGGGCGACAGCCGTGAAAGCGGTGTTGCTGAACTCTGCCGGGGTGGTAGCGGTGATCGGACGACTCAAGTTCGACGTTGTCGTCGCTGCGGCGACTGGTGCCGACAGAGCGGACGCTGAGGTGCCGTTCACCAGTGTAGCTGTCGATAGGGATGTCAAGCTGACTGTAGAAAAACCTGTGCTCGCTACCCTTGCCAAAGTGGTTTCGGTAATGTTCCCGCTAGCCGACATCACCGTGCCATTCGTCACCGTTTGGCCCCAAGCGCCGAGTGAGAGGCTAGTACCCCACATGACAAGCACCTGCCAGTGAGTGACTCGCAGACCGGTGTCAGTGTTCCCGTACAGCCGGAATCCGAAAACGTGAGGACAGGCTCTTTACTCACTGACAGGTACCGCATATCAGCATCGCTGTGAACAATCAGAGGTCAACTCGAACGTTGCGCAAGCGGCGGTGCAGGGTCCACTTGTCCCCGAGGGAGCCGCTGGGAGCCGTGCAGGGTCGGCAGTGCGTCAACTGGTGCCGGTCACGGCCGTCCGCTCTGCGTCAGCTGAGGCTGTCGTGTCACGTGGCCCAACACGTGGCGCGTAGTGGGGCGCCGTCAAGGCCGTCAGGCAGCACTACACTACCGGGAAAAGGATCGAATCTCTCGAAAAAATAGGGAGAGAAGCCGAACGAACCAAGAAGGAAACTCGGACTCACTGCAGCGGAGCGCAAACTTAGGGCAAGCTTGAAAGCAGGCAAAAGCGCGCTCTCGAGAGCCCTCGAGATCTCGACACCCAAAGGACCGGGCACACAATGAGAGATACCTCTATGCTTTTTGGATCTAGTCAATTTAGCTTGGACCGACTCTGCGACGACGTTTTGGGCAACAAGCAACGGGCGGTTGTCCTGCTGTTACAGCAATGAATGGATGTTCGTTCCTTTGCTCACCTTCGTATTGTGTTCTTTTACCTCTGCTCAATCCAACTCTCTTGCTATTTGAATTTCATCATCCCGTTGATTTTACGGGTTCCCACTGGTCTACGAAAAAAAAAGGGGGGGGGGGGGGGGGGGCGCGTAGAGGCCGCGACGCGTAACGAGGCGGTTCAATTTCATGCGCTGGCGGCTCCTATCTAGTACTCGACTTCTTCCTCGCCGCGCTCCACCGACCCAACCCTGGGCCGTAGCGCGTCAACTACCGGCGACCGGTCCCTGCTGACGTCATTGACTTGCACCTCGTTGTCGCCACTGCCGATGAGCTCTTGTCCAGCCGAGATTTGATCTTGAGAGGTTTGCTCAGCTTGGTCTTTAACCTCTTCAACGTTCTCTTGTAGCCGTAACGCCTTTTTCTTCATCTCGTCAATGTTGCCCTTTTCCATGCGGCTGTGTGCGAGCCATTCTGACTCTGCTTTCTTGATGCGGCGCGCGACATCCGCGACTTGATCATCCAGCTCGTTCTCTTGGCACTTCAGGAGGCGGAATGGCAGGTAGAAGATGGGTCGTTGTCTGTCTTGAGATACTATATGCTGTGATGAAAGAAGCTGGGCCGTATTGGGGAAAGACACCATATCGGAAGGTCCTGGCCGATTGGACTTCGAGGGCGCGGCGTATAAAAACTCGGCTAGGTCGAGCTCGATTTCGTGTTGGGTTTGCATCTGGAAAATTCGAGACAAGACGTGAGGACCGTCACCACCAGGGGCCATCCGGTACGAAGAGCGTTGTCGAAAGGAAAGGACTGACCGTTGCCTCCCACCTGGCTAGCTCCTCCTCCTTCAGCGAAATCGCGAGTACCAGGTCTCTCGCCTCTTTCGATCGATCTCGCTGGTCCATCATATGCTTCCTTTCGTCATGCAACTTTCTGTAAAGCTTATCCTCAAGTTGTTGTCTCTTCTTGGCCGCTTCGGATGTTTTGCTCGTGCCAGCTTGCTTCAGGGTATTCTGCAAGAGACCAAAAAATCGACGTCCTCGCTTCTGACTCTCGTCCGCGACAATGCCAGATGCCTTTCGTTTTCTTGAAGCGAGTTCGTCTTGAGATTCTGTCAGCGCACGACCATTCTTGGCCCCGTCTTCTGAATGGATGTGGTGTGGGAGAGGGTTTGTCGCGGTTTCCGTCGCTGGCAAGTCGACTCCGCTGGCAGAGGCAACGGCTACAGAAAGTGCCCCGGGAGAGAGGGTGTTGGTGGAGGCCTGTTCTATAATGGTGCCTCCCGGAGATCCCGCTTCGTCCATGCTGTCATAAAGTGATCCTTGGCTGGGGCAGTCGACCGTGGCTTCCTTCAGGTCTGTTGTCGTCATCGGCGATCGAAAATCTGGTGTGTATGGGTGCACAGCGTTAAGCTGACAAGGGTGTTCGAGAGCTACTGTGTCGCGCTGTGATAACAATGAAAGCGCAGTCGGACGTGCGATAATGCGACTTGAAGCGATAGATGAAGCCCCAAGCGCAAGATGGGCGCCATCTACGGGCCCTGCGAGGACTGGCGACGACGGGCGAAGACCAGCGACAAGGACAAATTAAATACGGCCCAAATACGGCCATTATAGGACCCCAGAAAGCCCAGCCAGAGGCGCATGTGGAAAAACGCACTTTTTTGGCCTTTTTGTCAATGTTTTTTACACTATTTTGGCCCTAAAATGTCAAAATTTCACATGCACCTCGAAAGTATTATCAAAATCCCTGAAGCTCTTAAGAGCTGAAGGTTTGTTCCACAAAAATTCGGCGGCGCGAGCTTGGGAAATTGACGACGATCTAAACGCCGGGGCCCTACGGGAAATTCACGCAACCGCAGTTGACCGCGGTTGGACGATTGCGCCGAAGTTAACCGCAGTTCAACCGCGGGCATCGCGCCGACCGCGATGCCCGCGGTTACGCGGATTACCAACTGCACGAGGTCGCCAACTTGGGAATGCTCCGTTACGCCCTGCAATTCTCAGTTGGCTCGTAGACTAAGGAGAACAGCCTGACTTTGAGACCTTATCTAGTGCAGTAGACAACTCGTGATATAGTCTCGAGTGGTGCTCTAATTAAATACATCAACCTAAGAATGTGTAACATCTCCAGATTCAGATGTGGTGGTCTTGGAACTGGACAAGGTTTCCAAAGGATTGAAGCTAATGAGCAATTGGAGAAACCGGGCCCCTGTATCTTCAACCGGACGACCGAATGGAGACCGCTCTGCCTCGTGTCAGTGCCAGGCGTCGTCCTGGCGCAGAGGGGTCGCATGTGGAGACACAGATATCGCATATGTGTTGGGGGCTGTTACAGCTGGCCCTGCGCCTTGCGCAAGCTCGGCCGCGGTGGGAGGCAACCGCAGCGTATTTGGGATGCTGGACACGAGTTGGCGGAGACGCTTGACACCGATCAGGCTGAGGGTGCGAGGACCATCCACATTGAATCTCTTGTACAACCCCCGGATGTCCATGGCAACTGGAAGACATCGACCAACGAAAGCAATCGCTTCTCCTTCAGCACTGTTATACCTAGCTCAACAAAACACTCAACTTCGCCAGCGCGCTGTGAATTGTCGGCCTCCATTGACATCTGTGGATCCCAGATTTGCGGTCAAGAATCTCTCCGCTGACATAAGAAATGATGAGTTGTTTTGGTGGTACTCACTTGCACAAGTTTAGCCGTCTTGCAGTTGATAGTGCCTTGCGTATTTTGCATCTTGTTACCAGATCCGAGCAACGTGACTGCTGATGCACCTGCACCCTCAAGGTGCCGCCATCCTTTGTCAAGCAAGCTGCCAAAACATGGATGGTTCTTGGTGTAGTTGTTTGCGTTCAACCCCAGAGAGTTATCGACATGACACAATAGATGAATATGACGGTGCACCCGAGTCATACTGGTGGTGGTTCTACCACACATTGGGAGCCATGGCGGGCGGACTGGTGCATGGTCACATTGACTTCTACTGACACTGCCTCCATGGGAGACTGCAACCTCTTTGGTCAAGTTGATGAAATTTTGCAAAGGGTGTTGCGCCATTTTCTTGAGCATGTGCAGCTTGTAGCCCAGCTGCTGGGCATGCAAGGCATGATCCCTTGGCAAAGTGTCCCGGAGATTGACCATTGTAGGTATGTTGTACTTGAGTCGGAGGATCATCATCATGTTCCGCATCTCCGCCGAATTCATGCCAGACTCGACGGGTTTTGACTTGCTTCTCATCCCCCCTTTGATGTAACCCATCATTGTCTCCGTTCCGCAAGCCGAGTACTCGCAAAGCGGCCCCATTCTTTTCATAACATCGGGAACATGCATAAGACAATGATTCATGGCGGGGAACAGATGAAGGAACTTGGGATCTCGATCATAGAGAAACTTCTTGGGCAGTAGCAGTGTCTGTTTGATGAGAACATAGAGGTATGTGTACGTGATGGGAACCACGCCCTTTTCATTGAGCTCGTACAGACGAAGTTGTTCGAGCCGGAACCCAGCTGCTGGGCATGCAAGGCATGATCCCTTGGCAAAGTGTCCCGGAGATTGACCATTGTAGGTATGTTGTACTTGAGTCGGAGGATCATCATCATGTTCCGCATCTCCGCCGAATTCATGCCAGACTCGCCGGGTTTTGACTTGCTTCTCATCCCCCCTTTGATGTAACCCATCATTGTCTCCGTTCCGCAAGCCAAGTACTCGCGAAGCGGCCCGATACTTTTCATAACATCGGGAACGTGCATAAGACGATGATTTGTGGCGGGGAACAGATGAAGGAACTCGGGATCTCGATCATAGAGAAGCTTCTCGCGCAGTAGCAGCGTCTGTTCAATGAGAACATAGAGGTAGGTGTACGTGATGGGAACCTCGCCCTTTTCATCGAGCTCGTACAGACGAAGTTGTTCGAGCCGGTCGACGTCCGGTAGGCGATCGAAAAAGTCAACGGAGTCGTCGATGAAGAAATCGTTCTTCATCGCCGCAAACATTCGGATGGTGAGCGCCGTCTGTCTCGAACTCGGGTTCCTTGAATTGCTGGTACAAAAGCGGTCCCAGGTCACGCAAGATGAACAGTTCCCCCCTCCACTCTCGCAAGGTACGGCCGAGACAACAGCTGAGCACGAGTCATGCGAGCGATCGCGTCGGAGGACAACGTCATGGAGTGCCTGCATGCCTTTGAATCCAAATTGCCAACGAGGATATTGATGAAAGTACTGCCACTGTTGATACCAATCAGATGCATATAATCCAATGGTAGGAACGTGGAGTAAGCATCCTTGAACAGGTCAACCGCCTCAATCGGAGCTTCGCCTGAGATCCCCGTACGACGCTGCAGCGATTCGAGCTTGGTCGGCTGTCGTTTCATTGCTTCAACCACCCGACGGTAGTGCTTGTAGTTGCGCTCGTTATCCAGTCGAACGCCCCGTCCACCAGGGGTTTGGAATGTCGTGGCGGTGTCAACAAGCCCAGCCCACTCGGGATGGTCGAGCACTGATACGATCACTCCCTCGTCGTTTTCGACGCTTTTGCATGAGGAACAGCATGAGGAACACAGAACGGCAGATAGCCTTTGGTGTTTCTAGGTGCGTAATGAGGTATGCTGATGGTCGAGCAGATCAAGCACAAAGCGAGGCCTCTCGCTCCCACAAGGTTTCCAAGGGCTGCTTGCTCCAGCGTGCCGGCTATGCAAGCCACGATCCTGTCTCTGCAAAGCACGTGTCTGTCCCGAGCGGCTGAAAAGGATGTACGCTCCCTTCGAAGGTGTGAAGCTGTTGACAGAATGTTTCGAGGAATGACTGCTCGTCTTTGGGTTTCTGAGGGCCGTTCACGGAGATGACAAAGTGCGATGATAGCTTCCAACGAACTTCGGGGGGCCGGGGGGCAGGGTCATGGGTATCACCCCAGAGATGTGGGTGTTGACCTTGCGATTGGCGTTGGAGTGCGCGAGCACTTCGGTTCCATCGGAGAAGGTTGCAAGAGGGATGTCATCCGGCTTGAGATTGCCGTTTGCGTAAAGCGGCCGTGCGTGTAAGCCATCAACCCATCGCCTCACGACCGGGTAAGAGCCCGAGCCACCTGACGCCTTGTGCAAGTCGACGACCTTGTCGCTCGGCTTGGCATTGGCAAGGGCAGGGCCGATTACTGGGTGTGCACGAAGCGCTTCAACAAAAGGGGCGGGGTCATAAAAGCGCTGCGCTGACCGTTCAATCTTCTCGCCATTCTTCCCCAGCGTGAAACATTTCTCGCGGCACCGGGCGTTGGACACTCCTCAAGATCTTCGAGCCGTTTGGCGCCATAGGACACGCAACCTTTGGGGCACTTCCCGACCTCCACCGTTCCTGAAGCCGGTGAGATGTCGTATCGTTCGGACCATTTTGTACTCGGACATGTCGCTGAGGTCGGCGTTGTGGAAGGTGTAGGTGCGCAGCAATGTGAGGAGGTCAGTCTAAGCGTCCCTCGAAAGCGAATGGTCCCGCTTGAACATGTAGGGTTGTAGCTTGGCAAGGTCATGGGGTGGAAGCGTTCGACCTTGAAGGTCTGTATGAGGTATTTACTGCATCAGCCCTCGTGTTCGTGTCAAATATGACCGCTTGAAGCACAGCAAGACTTTGAATCACCTTCGGCACCAAGTTCGGCGAGATGAGCCTCAAGCGCGGCAATCTCATCTTCAATGGGCTCGAGCTCTTCTCCCTCCCCTTGGACATCCTCTTCCTCTCTCGCGCCTCTCAGAACGTTCTCACCGCTTTGCGCTCCACCCGCATGGGATTCCGTATCTGTCGTATGAGTGATGCAGGCGGAAGCTAGGCGCGCGGGTGCTTAGGCTGGAGCGTGGGCGCACAGCTGAGGGTTGGCTGAGGCCAGGTGGATGGCTGGATTAGGAAGGAGGTTCGCTTAGCGACAGAGGCCTTTCTTAGTTGCATCTTGAGGCTACTCTCTTATTCTTTTTATCGTCACTTGATCTTACAACTTTGTGGTCCTGACTTTGGCATGCTATCACAACGCATCTCTGCGCCGCTTAGGAGCGCGAGACTCAAATTCACAACAGGTTATGAGCCTGACGGGTTCCGCCACCCGCTCTCATAAGTCGGACAACATGTTCTCAGAGACCACGAACATGTTCGCTGTGTCCGACAAATCGTCGTCTGAGGTACTACGACGTACCAACTACGACACCTGGGCACAAGAGATGATCTTGCTCTTGCGCTCCCACGATCTTTGGAAAATCACCAAGATCGGAATGGATCCGTCGATCATCGAGATTCCAGAGATCGTTGATCCCGATCTCGATCTCTACGTCGATTCGGTCCCGCTCGCCGACCACATACTCGGCGACTCGTTGTCGCCCGAAGAATCTAGGGAATTGCATCTTGATGCTCGTGCATCTTACCTCATCATTCCATCTCTCGATCCTGCCAACAAGTCGTTGGTCAGCAACTGCTCCACGGCGAACCAGCGCTGGGATGCTCTGCGCACCTATCACCTAGGCGAGCGCAACTCGCAAATCGCCTTGATCTCGGCGCAACTTTCAAGGATGCTCTATACGGGTAAATCTTCGATCTCCTTGGAAGATCATATGATCAAAATTCGCGACCTCAACCTCAAGGCGAAGCAACTTGGCTACCTAAGGTCAAACACCGAAATCGCGTTTCAAATGCTGAACTCGGTAACGGATCCCAAGTGGGCGAACACGATTGAGGCCTTATCCCTCACCAGCGACCCTACACCGACCAAGATAATAGCACGTATAAAGGAGCGTGAAGTCACTTTCGCGCTCACAAACCGCATTCAAGGCGGAATGTCTCTTCTTCTTCCCAACGACCCCGCAACCGTTCAGACTGTTGCGGCCAACTCTGCTTCGGGTCCCAAGGGATCGTGCAAGACGGGGAAGAAATATCGGAGCAGGCGCAAACCTACCGACAGTTGCACTCGATGCAATGGAAAAGGTCATTGGGCCTGCAACAAGGAATGCCCCGGCAAACGCCCTGAATCTGTCGCATTGGTCAATGAAGGACATAATTCCAAGTCTGGTCCTCCTGCCCGCTTTGTAGTTGGCGCTCACATTGCACATGAAATTCCAACTGCCTCTTCGTCTCGTTATTCTACGGCTCTTGCCACTGCGAGAGATCCCACTTCAAAGCTTGAGTGGGTTGGCGACTCTGGAGCCATTCGCTATCTGATCGGCGATCGCTCCCTCCTTCGAACTTCACTCGAGATCCCATTGCCATTCAAGTTGCGGATGGTTCGATCCAAGAAGTCGAAGGCTATGGTGAACTTTCCGCTACTACCAAAGAAGGCAACATTATCGACTTCAAGAACGTCTACTGTTTGCCTGGAGCAAATTTGGCCCTCATCTCGTTCTTTTCACTCTGTGATAACGGATTCGAACTTCGTATGACGGATGGCAAAAAGACTATTAGTGTCTACTTGGACAACAAGTTCGTCTGCGCTACCGAGCGCGACACCGCCTACTACTTTGATTCCACCATCTACAACGAACCCGTGGCTGTTGTCACGCGCGCTTCGGCTGGTGCTCCGCTTATGTGGTGGCATCGTGTCTTTGGTCATCTTTCACCTCACACCATTCTCAACATGGTATCTACCAAGATGACCGTTGACATCAAGATCTCGGATGAAACGATTCACGGCTGCGAAACCTGCATCGTTGCGAACTCTCGCGCTGCACTGTTTCAACATGTCAGTCGTGAGCCGACCGAGGTTCTCTACCGCGTCTTCATCGACCTCGGTTTCGTCGATGTTCCAGATCACAAAGGACGTTTCGTCTATCTTGTCATCGTTGATCAACTTTCCTCGATGAAATGGACTTATCCCTTGACTTCCAAGTCCGCTGCCGAAGTTCTCCAGGTGTTCTGTCGCTTTCAAGCTCAAGCGGAACGCGTCACCGGCAAGACTATCAAGTTCGTTCGTTCGGACAACGGCGGGGAATTCCTCAACCGGTCTTTTGAAGCGGAGTTTACTCGACTTGGTATCACCCACGAGTTCACTGCTCGCTACACCCCCGAACAAAATGGCAAGGCTGAACGTGCAAACGGCTCGCTCTTTGCTATGGTGCGGGCGATGCTCAAGGATGCTGGACTTCCAGGCTCTTACTGGACCTATGCTCTAGATATGGCAACTTTCATCGCCAATCGCATGCAGCATCCTCGCTTCAAGAAGAAAATCATCTTCGAGATCATCTACGGCAAGAAACCGAGCGTCGGCCATCTCCGACCCTTCGGTGCTATCGCCTTCGTGCTCTTGCCTCGTCAGCTGCGTCGCAAGCTTGATGATCATGCCAAGAAGGGCATCTTTGTAGGATATTCCGGCGAGTAAAACTACATGGTTCTCGTCGACTACACTACCTCTCCCAAGGTCCTCATATCTCGTGACGTCACTTTCACCGACGGACTCGCTTTCTGAGGTTCCTTCCGCTCCGGCCGACATCGATCGTGATCCGGAACACTTTGCAGGAGGAGATCTTCGAATACGACCTCATCCCTCAACTTCGTGACATTCGACTTGATCCTGCGCATCTTCCAGTGCAGGACGGTCCTCTCGCGCCGGCTCCCAGGCGCGCTCCCGATGATCCGGCTCAGCCTCAGGCTCCCTCTGACGCTGCGGAATTGGTCCAAGACAACGTTGAAAATGATGATGTGATCATTATCGATGAGCCCGTACGTGCAGAATCTCCTCCGCCTGAAGACGAACTCGAGGATCTTGTCCCTCAAGTTCCGAATGATGGCTACGAGTATCGTGCGTACAACATTGGTCGCAATCCTGGTCGATTTGAGGATGTAAATGAAGAAAACATCCTTTCTCCTGGCTCTCGACGCGTTGCAGCTCGTTTGCGGTGGGGTCCGGAGAGGCTTTCTCCAATCCACCCGAACTCATCGCATCTGTCTCTCCTAATCACGCTCCACTCCCTCGATCTTACTCCGAGGCTATGGCTTCTGTCCATGCTAAATAGTGGCAAGCGGCTACCAATAAGGGGATCGCAAGTTCATTTATATTGGTGTTCTTGAGGCGGCAGCTCTCCCTCCTGGTGCTCGTGCGCTTGGAACCAAGTGGGTCTACACGTACAAGGAGGATGTATCTGACGTGATCATTGGCTGGAAAGCTAGACTTGTCGTTCAAGGCTTTGGTCAACGCAAGGACATCGATTACTTTGACATCTTTGCTCCTGTCTCGTCGATCTCGACGATCTTATTTATGGTTGCTGTCTCTTCGGCTCTCGGATTGCATCTCGAGCAATTCGACTACGAGTTGGCTTTCCTCAACGGCATCATGACTGAGGATGTTTACATCAAGACTCCTCAAGGTTGGCCTACTACCAGTTTCTTCTGGCGCTCTCAAGCTCTTGAAGTCGATGTACGGAACCAAGCAGGCACCTTGACAGTGGAACGAAGCGCTGAATTTGCTGATGAACTCGCGCGGCTTTACTCGC
Organism: Microbotryum lychnidis-dioicae p1A1 Lamole; assembly: GCA_001244265.2. Classification (NCBI taxonomy): domain Eukaryota; kingdom Fungi; phylum Basidiomycota; class Microbotryomycetes; order Microbotryales; family Microbotryaceae; genus Microbotryum; species Microbotryum lychnidis-dioicae. The sequence continues at coordinate 71,286 of CDLV01000006.1, forward strand.
TCCAAGGTTGATGCTTGCCTCTATTTCAAGTTCTGTGGCAAGTCTTTCATCTTCATCTCTATCTATGTGGAGGATGGACTCGCTGCGTCGAACCATCAAAACTTCCTCAACTCGGAGATTGATGCGTTCCATGCGGTCTACAAGCTCAAGCGTCTTGGCCCTGCCAAGATGATGTTCCTCGGTCTGGAGATAGCTCGTTCAGAGCACTACATCTTCGTTCACCAGTCGAAGTATATTCGCGGGCTTCTTGAGACGTACGTGTTCACAACTACGTCCAAACGCGGTGTACAGACGCCTATGGAGGACAAAGACCAGAAGACTTCTTCACTCCCATTTGACGATATTACTCTCTAGGAAAATGGGCTAATGCCGCGAGCAAATGGTGCAATTACCAATTACGCGCGCGCGTTTACCCCCGAAGCTTGACCCATCTACCCAGGTAGTAAGGTGCAAAGTTCACTTACAAATGGTGCATTCTTCGTGCAAGTTTGGTGCGTTTGCCCCGGAAGAAAGGTGCATTTACCAATTAAGGATGGTGCATCTACCACGTAGCGGGGCAATCCGCTGTATCTCGTGTAGTATGCCATGTATCACCTTGAGACTTGACGAGCTCTTTTACACGATCACCAAGTACGTCCACCTTCAGTAAGGAGCACTCTCATCAGGATCCCATGTAGTTGGAAATCGTGCGTGCACCCGGGCCGGCTCTCGTCCACGCCCCGGGGGAGTCGTCCGGACCCCGGACCGAGTAGCCCCCCCCCCCACCCTAGGCTGCAATACAATGACTAAGACGATCATTCATCTCGGAGCTGCGGGATGTGTCCATATGGAGTGGGACACCTTGTATAGCATTCCTCGCCGTATTTCCTGCCTCAGCTTGAACTTGGACAAGGAAGGTCATTGACTGCCTTTCCAAACCATCCGTGAACATGTTCTAACAAAGCTAGTAGCACATCACCAAGTGTTCTCGCAAAAGTCACTAGCCGCGATCATTATCTCATTATATGTATGTATATACATCCTTCCGTTCTACTCATAATGGCACGGCTTAGGATCGACGACCTCACTCCTCTTCTTGCAGCTGCTCAAAATAAACCATGACCAATGTGAGTGTTCTGATGACAAGGAGGGTCCGATGTAGTTCGGGAGAGCCCATACCTTGAGCAAATGACTCCAACATCAGATTTGTATTGCGAGCCAGGCATTGAGTGCAAGGCTTCAGCGAAGCCGCGCAGCTTTGAAAAAAGATTCTTCCCTCTTGCGCTTCGATCGGCGAGGGCTTGAGGCGCTTTTGGATATAGCGTGGTCGAACGGCCAATGTACGTGTTTGATACCTTGGCAAGCAAGCAACGACCTCGAGTGCCTCAGACACCGGCAGAGGGGGAGTAGGTCGGGAGTCTCATTGGCGGTGCATCTGGCATGGAACCAATCGTTGCAATTGACGGTGCCGGGTTGGGCCGCGGGCTTCGTGAAATCAACGGAGAAGTACATTGAGCGTCGGGATTGGGCTCAGAGGTGTACATCGTGCCGACCGAAGGGTCAATCAGAATGGGGGTAGGCGCGCAAAATCCAATGCCGGGCGATCCCGATCCCAAGGGCTTCTCTTCGAGCTCCGGCGAACTCTCCTTGAGCGCGAGTGGGACAGATTCTGCATACACAAGAGTGTCAGCCTCAATATCAAGCAAGCTTGAACTATCACTAAGATCAAATCGTTGAGATCAACAGTAGGATGACTGACCGGGAACCGGCGGAGGAGCTCCACTCCCCTCTCGCAAATCGAGGGGAGGGGGGTCACAATTTGCTTCCAACTCCGGGTCACACCGCAAGCGACCATGTTTAACCACGTCTAACATGTATGCGCGTTGGTTAGCATAGAAGTTGTCCTGTAGTGGCTTGAGTGGGCTCCAGCTCCAGTCTAATTCAGATTGAAACGCAACCGCCGCGACCAACGTTTCCATCGTTCGACAAACGAAGACGCCGCAAGCGTTGCCATCGGGCTGTCGCGTAAACTCTGTCCTAGGCGTCAAGTCCCCCTTCTTCGGTATTCGCGGTTTCACGATCACTCCCTCCCACTCTGCGTACGGGATTGTGGGCCGGTCACTGCCTCCGGTGACACGAGGGATGGGGCCTTCTGCCCGAGCCGTGAGGAAAGGAACGATGTTCTGCGATCATGAGCTCGGCGGATTATAGTCAGCCTATCAGGTAAGCGGGATCCACACAAGTCGCTTCTCCCTCTCACCTTCAAACAATTGGCAAAGTTCTGTTCCGGCGATGGAATGTTCGGGTTGTCTACGCTTTCTTTAGATCGCCGCAGCGAGTCATGGAAGCGGAAGGTGTGGTCGGACAGACGGGCCTCAACAAGCACCCAATGACCGGGCACAATGTCAGGTGATCCGCCGGATGCTGATGGAAAGAGATCGATGAAGCACCGTGAGATGTTTCTATTACGGCGAGGCAACGTTCGTATTTGCAGGCTATCCGTTTGTGCTCCTGTTCCGGTTGGTTTCGCCAACGAAGGATAGGAAGAGGATCGGTGAGGAAGGATTTTGTCAGTTTTGTTTCCTAATCAGCAACTTCAAATAGCCATCAATGACTGCTTATGCTTGGAACCAGTATCGACCTACTTCGGTGGCCATGTACAAAGGAAGCTTGAGAATTGGTATGGTGTCCTTGAGCATCCATTCATCTGCTTTCCTTCGGTTACCAAGAATCAGCGGCCATTGCCCGTAGTCGGCTTTCTCTTCTGCCGACCAGAGGAGGTTCGACGACATGATCGCTTGACATTTGGCTTGCATTGTGTCATACTCCAGCTGTAGATGATTGGGTGCACAATTTTCGAGGAGGTTGACGACTTGGCGCAGTCGATCCATGGCTTTTTCGCCGCCATCGGAGGAGCTGGCTTCGGAGTCGTCGACGGCGGGGTCTGAGTCGGCGTTCGAGTCCACATCGTCGGAGCAGCCCTCAGGAGTCATTGAGATTTGATTGGAGTGCGTCACTGAGGGAGATTGGTCAATGATATCGGGTTCCCGCTGGCGCAAGTCTTTCTTCTGGGTAGACGTAGTCGAGGACATCTGGGAGGTGCCATGTGCAGGTGGGCGGGTCATGTCGATTGGTCGGGTCCCAATGCGGGGTCGGCCACCCTTGTTCTGGCGTTGCGATCATCTGCTGACTGGACATGACGTATGCGACACGGGTTTTGGAACCAAGGCGAGTATCGGTCGATGGCAACGGATGGCAGGAACTGGCGTGGCGCGGTGAACATGAGTCGAAAGTAGAAGTAGGCATTTGGCGCGACGCGACGCGTCAAGCAGGCTACGTGCACCCAGACAAGATTGAGCAAGTTCGCTGGCGGCGATGCGCGGCTCTGCAGTGGATGCAGGGCCTACTTTGCTCGGGCAGTGACACGCATGATCGGATCACTTGACCCGTTGTAGTACCCAGTAAAAGAAAGAGTGAATATTTCGATGCCTGGGGGCCTTCGTCGAGCCCGTGGGGGGAGTACGGGCACAATTTTCAACTACATGAGATCCGGGTGAGAGTGCGTCTTACCAAGGGTGGACGTACTTGGTGGTCATGTAAAAGGGCTCGTCAAGTTTCAAGGTGATACATGGCATACTACACGAGATACAGCGGATTGCCCCGCTACGTGGTAGATGCACCATCCTTAATTGGTAAACGCACCTTTTCTTCCGGGGCAAACGCACCAAACTTGCGCGAAGAATGCACCATTTGTAAGTGAACTTTGCACCTTACTTCCTGGGTAGATGGGTCAAGCTTCGGGGGTAAACGCGCGCGCGTAATTGGTAATTGCACCATTTACTCGCGGCATTATGTCTGGATGCAAAAAAAAATGCGCCTCCGGCTGGGCTTTCTGGGGTCCTGCCATTATCTGAGGACGAAGCAATTTCGCTTCTCTGAAAACCTTCTTGTCCACAGATGCAAAGACACGCGCAACTTGCTGTATTTCTAGCCACTTGTTAGATCGAAGGTTGGGATGTAGAACGAAAAGCCGGGAGTAGAAGGGTATCTTTGCAAGCATGAAGGGTTTCTCGGTGCAACCGGTGACGAACGCAGATTCAGGCTACACCTATGTTGCGCTACCGGTTGGTCGTAGAGACCTTGTTGTACCATTGTGCAATGAAGGGCACGGGCGAAGAAGAAAAGTGTTTTTTGCTCAGCAACACAATCTACTGGTAGCGCAGATCATTCACGCCATCGGCATTTCAGGAAGCGTGCCGGGGAGTTAGAGCAGTCTTGTCCGTGGCCCTACCAAGCCAAAACAAGTTCAAGTGCAGGTCCTGCACAAGTCACAGCAATCACAATTCCAAGTCGTGTTGCAAGGCTGCCAGTGAAAAAGGCTCTGGCTCCTCCGGATCTAACTCTATTCCGGCTGCACACCCCATTGCGCTTGACGGGAGAGCGGGCAGGTGCGCCGAAAACAGTTGGCCGTGGTCGTGGGCCTGCGTTGCCTGACCCAGTCCGCCATGCCTGGTTGATTCAGCAGAGGTACTGAAAAAATGACCGGGCAGCGGTGCCGACACACTCCTGCTTGGCGCATCGAAACCAGGCAAGGAGTCGGGTGAAAATGCTTCATCCCATTGTTTCCTATCGGCAGATGCGAACGCGGCGGGATGCAAATGAGTCTGTTTTTGAGGAAGCCAGATGAAATCCCTCCAGTGATCATGAGTAGGCGACTCGATGTGATGAAGCTCCGTGACGAATTGAGGAGCTTCTTCTTCAGAGTAGCGAGATCTTGTACTGAAGTCGTTGTGCTCGTGCATACGTGGCAGCGCAGAAACATCAATCCACGGAGTGGTCCGTCGAAAAAGTTGTGTATGCTGCAGCATTGGGGGGAGACGATGAAAAGGCGTGACTTTGGTTAAGAGAATAGGAACTGTCGGTTCGCGGCACAGGAGATCGCCGAGACACCGAGGGTTGACTGCGTTTGCTAGGGTGGCTCGACGAGCGCCAATTTGGCCGTCCAGACCGGGCCTCTGCCGTGAATGCAACGGGCGATGAATCCGATTCAGCTCTCTATCCATCGCTTTTTCACGTGTCAATCCCCACTAGGCAGGGCGGACTCTGTCAGCTCGACAAGTAATCTGACGTCCGACCTGGGGATCCAGCGACGGCGCTTACCCTCTTGCGCGATGTCGCGAGCCCATGCTCGCTCGAGCCGTCGTGCAGGAGGGTCGAGGGGGCCTGAATAGACCTCTTGTTTCGATCCGGAACTTGTGAGCCGTACCAATCCTCGCCAGACCCTGGGGACATGGCCCGACCGGAATGATCCAGGACCTTCAAGTTGGATTGGATGGTGGGCAGGAAGTTGGGAAAATCACAATCAGGCATAGGCACTGGAGGTGGTCGCCCGACCTCATGCTGGGATATGACTCACATCTAGCCTTTGCAAGGTATCCCTCGCCTCGAGATTGGTGGACGACTCTGCACAACGCCCTGCCGTACGAGCTCCGAAGTTCAGCCGTGGCGCGCTGTTGCCGTTTCCCCAGTATGTACTTGAACCCTCCGTCTCCGAGCAGGACAAAGACAAGGCCATGCACGCCGACTCGTCGAGCCCACCTGACAAAGCGCCACCGATCTTTCACGTAGTGCGACCAAATGTCGGAAGAAAGCGCGATCCGCCAGCGAGCACTGAGTAGCGTATCCTGACAGCGACTCGAGATCCGAAACACCGGCCAGGGATCAGGAAGTGACGTCTCCTGACACCAAAATCTGCTGACTCGGTCTCGCAGAGGGTCAAAGAATTATCTGCTTGACTTCCGCCAGCTTGAGCGAAACCAAGCTGGGGCCGTGGAACCAGTGCGAGCGATCGTTTCGAGCCAGCCTACGATCACGCGTGAGTCAAGCACAGAGTTCCATCGGTGCACCTACACGCGCAACCCTCAATCGTGCGGAATTCTTATGTCCACAATCTGTACATCAGCAAAATGGCCAAACGCGCGTAAGCGCGCGAAACCTCGTAAAGCTAAGCGGCCTAAAGCTGCTTTTAAGCGCCCTTAACCACTCGTTAAGCCGCGCGCGCGTTAAGTGTCGCTTAAGTGTACCCTAGATAAGGGACTCTTACGGCGCACTTACGGCGCGCTTAAGACTCCTCGCGCGCTTTGTTTGCATACGCAAAGCGATCCGTAAGCGCTCTTATGTATGGGCCGCCGTTTGGGCAACAAATGGATTTGCGCGCCCGGGGCTACTTGCGCGTTACAATTCGTTTGTACGCGCACCGAAAATCGTGCAATTGCGCGCCAAAGGGCCTTCATACGCGCGTCATTCACTCTTGGACGCACTTTTGGTCTCTAACGCGCTCTGGAACCTGCGGAGTTGCGCGCTTTCTAGGAAAAACATCCGTTTCTGGCCCCTATTGGCGGTCTGCGCGCTTTTCACTCACTGTTAGACTCGCTCGCCCCGCCGTATATCCGCGCACGGACGGGGCATTACACGCGCTACAGCGCGCTTATGCGCGCGCAACCTACTCAATCTACGCGCTTTTTGCGATTTGTCCAAAAATAAAATAATAATTCCGAAGAATAATTTTGATTTTTTAAATTTTCATAGCAAAATTCCGAACCCCGCACTCCCGCTTTTTACGATTTGTGCGCCTCGGAAGCTGCTTACACGCGCTCCCAAAACAGTTCTCACGCTCGCAGAATCGCAGATGCGCGCGACCGGAAACGCTCACACGCTCGCGGCTTTTTCTACTTGCACGGGAACCGACACCACTCGGAGGAGGTTTGCCTTTTTACTCCGCGGTATGGAACTCATTTTCATGGCAGGAGGACGTTTGCTCCGAATGCTAAGCTTTATGTATTTTCAAATAGTGTCATTGCTATGGTGTATTGGGTTGGTGGTGTGGCTGTTGAAAGCGTTCGAGCTTTCGAGGCTCAGGGCTGGGCACTCCGAGAGTCGGGCTCCATTGAGTTTCAGAGAACTAGTAGTGCTCGTTCCAGATGATTATTTGTTGGGGTGGGCCGACAAATCCTGCGCCGGTGCTCCCGGCCAAGAGTCTTGGTGTGCAGCAGCAGAATCGTATATCGAACATCGGCACTGGAAGAATCTCTGCATCTGCTCCAGCCTGCATTAGGAGGGCTCAAAGAGCTCCCAGCTTGCAACGTACTTGCACCCTTGGCGGCCAACTCCCTCTCCCAAGTCGCAATGATACCATCTACTTTTCTCATGATAGCAGTTGAAGGCTGTTGAGTGAAACAGAGTCGTTATGAAAGCGGGGAATAACTGGACAAGGTTGACGTGGGGTCGGTGTGTGTGTGGAAGAAGGCGGCCGCGCGTGAGCTCGCGTGTGTCGCGCATGAACGAGGCTAGACGAGTCGCGGGCGCGCAGAAGCGTTCGGCGGGGCGCGCATATCCATATTTCTGGGCGCGCGGAGGCCCCAGGCGCGCAAATCCATTTGTTGCCCAAACGGCGGCCCATACTTATGCGCGTATGCGTCCTTATGCGCATCTTATGCACCGATAAGCGCTGTTAAGCGCGCGTAATCTCAGGCGAATCCTTAAGCGGGTTCGCGCGCGTGGCCATTCAATTCCAGGCGCGCGGCTGGAAATACCAGGGGCTTGGGTAATACCCTCGTGAGGTGGTAATACCCGACCCACTGGTATTTCCAGCCGCGCGGGTATTACCACTTCACGAGGGGTATTACCCAAGCCGCTGGTATTTCTGTCGGTTGGGTATTAACCTTCTCAGCTGGTATTGCCACCCGAAAAGTCTCAATAGGGGCTCTTGTGCGGAGCACGACCGAGCGCAATTAGCATTAGGTTTTGTGTAATGGGTGTCACCTTTGTAGTACTAATGCTCATATTCGAATTTACTGATGCTCATATTCGAATTTACTAATGCTTACACTCGAATTTACTGATACTTGTATTTGAACATACTAATGCTCATATTCGAATTTACTAATGCTCATATCCGAATTGTAGTTTTTCAATGCAGGTTTTCTACTATATTATGATATAGGTGCACTACAAAGCAGCAAACTGAGTGTCCACGTCCGTCACAGGCTCCTCCCATTTGTCTGGATTGTCAGATTGATCAAGATCTAAACCGCCCGAAGCTCCGGCTGCCGCTCCTCTTGCCCGTTTCTTATACCCTTTAGTCGGCTCTAATTATTCTTCCTCCTCTTCCTCTACCCGAGACTGCTCTTCCTCGCTTTCTTCTCTGCGGCGGACCCGCCTGGTGATGGTGTTCTGGCTAATGCGAGAAGATTGTTTAGCGTTTGCCTCCTTCGTCGATTTCAACTGACCCGGGCCTCTTGTTCAATCGAGGGTAGTGACTAACCTTTAGAGCAGATCCTACGCCTAGCTCGTTGCGCAATCTTGTGATGTCCGCCCTGGAAAGCCGTCCCATGATCCCCGCCAACCGACAGGCCTCACGGTCGTACTGCAGTCTATACGCGGCTCAGGACAGTCGCCAACACATCAATAACAAGTTCTTCATAGAGCCAGTCGCCCGATGTGACCCTTAAGAAAGCCATGCGCTCACGAATCTGAAAGAGGATGACGAGTGCCCGAGCAAGCGCACGTTCCGTACAAGACTGGCAGGTTCCGCGTAACTCACATATCTGACGATATCTCGTTGTTTTGCACGTCCAAGACGTCCCCACACAGTAGTGCTGCTTTGCGTTTTGGCTTGAATGAGCCTGAACGCGTCCTTGAGGTTGAACTCCTTATGCGTGTGGTAGTCTGGAGTCCACATGCCGATCATAAAGGTTGATGGGGTCAGGTGTGGTGATTACTGCCTTTACTAGTGCATCCCGTACAACCGACCGGTCGAAGGACATCACACAGATGGTGAGCACTGAGGAGTCAGATCGACGAAATGGCGTCGCGCCCCAATCGTTGAGCCGCCGGTACTCACGCAAACTCAAGTATAGTATACTCGCGCAGGCTCATAGAACCCTTGTCTTTTCAACGTATTTTCTGGCCGGAAGAAACAAGAAGACAGGTAGCCGCAGTGGGCCGATGGTGAAGGACGGCGGCGCGGTTGAAAAAGAACACGTCAGCAAATTCCCTCAACTGTGGCGGTGCAGACGCAGACCGCGAAGATTTCAGCTCTCTGTACACACGTGGACGTCATTCATGCGGTGGTTCGTTGGACTTGTCCATCCTTGTTGTACGTCTTGCCGTGGTCGACGATGTTTGTGTCATGGTAGGAAGACGTAGGCGGGGAGGGTTGAGCTTCGACGTGGGCACAAGTGGATCGAAGGCGAAAGAAGGAAGGAAAGAAGTGCGCGGACGCATGGCGCCCTTTCTCAGCGCACATAATCAAATCTGCCTAATCGCTACTCGTATTGCGCATTACTGTAGCCCTAATGTCCCGGATGGCCTGCCGGACTTAGCGTCGTTCGTTGCTCTTGAGTCTCACGTCTCACCGTAATAAACCATTCGATTGCGCCACCATGACACGCAACCAATGTTCTCGCCTATGCCATTGTTCGTTGTGCAACGATGCAATAGTATCAAGAGCGACACTAGTTCTACCGCCACAAACGCCTACAATCTGTTGACTCTTCCAGAGCCGACGCAACTGCTATCCTCGAGTTCTCGCGGCAGCCATCGGAACCTCCAACATTGCTTGCTCCTGAGGCCCAATCGTTCCAGCCCCCTTTACCAACTCCTGGTTGGTTTGCAAGTCGCTCGCCACCACAATTAGCCACAAATGAAGCGCAATATGGAGTGCCCACCAGTCCCAAGGGTCCCTACTCTCCTCAAGGAGATCACGGGTCCGAGCGAGCTTCTTCGGTCGGGGATCAATGGGGTCAAGTGAGGACCAAGCGCTAGGATTGGACGAAGAAGATTTTCGCGAGACACAACAGTTTGACGCGGCATTTGATTGGGGAATGGTATCTCCTGACCTGGAATACGAGGACCGCTCCAGCTCCAGCTCGCTCCCATTTGACGACGACGACGACGATGACGACTCACGTACAAACACTAGTTTGTGCCTCTCACTCCACAGACTTTCCTGGTAGGGAAACTCAGGTCTCTTAATCTAAGTCAATTGGAAGCCGTCGACGCTATCGAGCGGACTCCGGTGGCCAAGCCAGCGCAAAGGCGGCAAAAAAGAAAGGCTGCTTTTGTTGTCAGTGCGCAGAGGCACCAAAACTTGTTTTTCACTTGAGGTCGAGGAACTCTGGGAGCGATCGAGATTATAGATCTGCGCTGCATCTTAGGCTCAGCTGGTCGCATCTATCGGAGGGTGGGTCGAGACTCGAGAGGAGCCTCGCGAGTATATTTTTGACCGATTGCACTGAGCGACGTTTTTGGCGGGGAATACCCATCTGAATGGGTATTGACTGGGCTGCGGTATTACCCATCAGAATAGGTATTACCCAAGCAGACGGTATTCCCTTCGGTTCGGGTATTTCCAATTTTATTGGGTAATACCATCCAAAAAGTCTCAATAGGGGCTCTTTTCGGGAGCGTGATCGAGCTTAATTCATATTAGCTTACTCATTAGGTTCTGTATCATTAAATGCTAGTGCGAGCTCAATTGGCACTAGCTTACTCATTAGGGTCTGTATCATAAATTACTAATGCTCGCGTTCATATTACTAATGTTAATGCAGCCATTTTATATTGCATGCCAGATGTTGTAGTATTTATCTAGCAAGTGTCTGCCTCCGTTACCATCTTTGACCCGTAGCCGGATAGTTTGGATCGTTGGCATCCAGATCATCCGCAGCTGCCGCGCGTGCTCCGCTTCCTCAAGTCCTTGGAGACCGTTCCACTTCCTTCGACTTCTTCTTCATCCTGTCCCTGATCCTCGTCTTCTTCTTCTTCAGCTCGACCGTTGCTAAGGTCTCTCTTTGGGTTGGTCTGTTGGCTTCTGTTAGGATTGTGTTTCGGTCTTCTTCTTCTTGTTTCTTGGCGGGCCCGGGCCTCTGACACCGCTGGCTGCAGGAGTCGAACGTTGGCCGCTTGAACCCACGTGGGGGCTTGTTTGTTGAGTCTCCTGCGACAATTGCGGCGATCCTGCTCCTTGGCGCGCTCCTCGCTTCTTGGGCACTAGGGTCCTGTTCCTAGTTGCCAGCACTTCTTCCTCTTCGAGGTCGCTTGTGCCTGTATCTGAAGCCAAATAGGCCCCGTCTTGGCTCTGAAGGAGTCATCACGGTCTCATCAGTGCATACCATCCAGTCCGATCTGGTTGAGAAGAAGGGGCTAACTTTCCGACTGGGACCTTCACCATGCCTGCTGCGGAGTGTCGCTATGTCTGCTTTGGAGAGCTGACCTTTGATTCCCGCAAGCCGGCACACTTCGCGATCGTACGCTAATTTCCAGGCGGACCGAATATTTGCCAAGACATCGATGACGAGTTCTTCATAGAGCCAGTCGCCAGATGTGACCGCAAGGAAACCAGCCCGTTCGCGAATCTGACCAAGTGCCAATGGAGGAGTAATTGGTCAGCACGCAAGCGAGCGCACAACAAGGTGACGACCGGGGGGGGGGGCTTCGTGTTACTTACATACTTGACGATTTCTCGTTGCTTCAAAGGGGAGAGATTCCCCCACAAGACTGTGTTTGTGCTAGTTTTGGCAGAGATGAGTCTGAAGGCGTCCTTGAGATCGTAGTTTTCGGGCAGGTCGTGGTTGGGGGACCACTCCTGGTTGATCTCCGCAAGCGGCCCATACAGCTGGACCGGGGTAGGTGTCCTGATCCCTGCCACTACTAGTGCGTCCCGCACCACCGACTGGGTCGAGGAAGGTTACGAGTGGCACAGGGATGTCAGAGCTAGTCGGTAGTGGGGCTCTGCTCGCTGGACTTGCCGGCACTTACGCGAACCCAATTGTAATAGATTTTGTCAATTTGCCCGCGCTTGCAAGTATAATCACGCAAGCCCATATTGCCCTTGTCTTTTCGTGCGTACATGCCGTCGGCATCAATGTATTTTCTGGCTGCAGTGGACCGATGCGGCACACGTCAGCGAAAATGTGGCTGACTTAGCCCGAACGAGACTCGGCCCAAGCTTGAGGCCTCCTGAGGCCTGAGCGCTTGAGCCCGAACCAGCTGAGCCCAAACCTGAGCCCGAACCTGAGCCCGAACCTGGCGAAGCAAATCCTTGAATCAGAACAAGTACTGCATGCTGAGCTCACCAGTGCCCTTCCCATTCCGTCTTTGGTTCTCTTTGTCCTTCTCTGATGCAGATCCTGCCATTGCGGCGCTCCCGTGTGGCAGTGGATGAATGGTGGGTGGGAGAAGGACTGAACACGTGGGCGGAAGGAGGGAAAGAGAGAAACGAAGACGCGCGCGCAAACTGCACGACTGCGCCGACTGCGCCACAATTTTTGCAAAGTCTTCTTCCGGACCCTCAACGGTGGTAAACGTGCACCGCTCGTTCGCTCCGCCATGGCGGGCAACACAACCTCTCGCCCATGCCCTTGTTCCTGGTGCAAAGGGGCTTCAGTGTCAAAAGCGACCTTCTACCGCCATCACGCTCGACAACCTAATGAACCCCGCGCTACCGGAGAGGCTGCCATTCTCGAGGTATCGCGGCAGCCATCGATGCTTCTAGCACCGCCTGGTCACCAGTCTCAATTATTCCAGCCCCCACGACCTACACCCAGTTGGTTTGCAACCCGCTCGCCACAAAAATATACCCAATCCGCAGAGCGAATCGTGTCGCGAAAGGCGTTCGTCGGTTCTTCGATGGGCGCTCAGCTCAATGACTCGGCGCTTTCAAACGACACACAAGCCTATGGCAGCGTCTCGAGTAATATTTCGCACACCGATGCATCAAACTCACCATCGCTGCCCTACGAGAGCGAAGAATTCAGTATGAACATCAGCCCCGAGCTTCCCCAGATCCCTGAAGGCGATTACGATTTCGAGCGAGCTTCTTGGACGGGGGGTCAATGAACAGTTTCGAAGGCCATGCACTGGAGTCGGACCAAGACGTACTTCGCCAGACACAACTGTTTGAAATGACTTCCGCTTTGGAGACGACATCCCCCGCCCTGCAGCCCCTCGACAATTACAGTTCGAGCTCGCTCCCATTCGACGACGACGATCCACTTGTCGTCGAGGAACTTTGGGGAGCGGATCAACGGTTGGATGCCAATGGTGTCTACAACACACCCACCACATCCCGATTGTCCAGCTCCCAGGAGCGCGCAGTGGCAGAGGAGGAAGTTCGCCAAGAGATCGAGTTGGGTGAGATTCATATCATAAATTGAATGTTGCTAGTGAGTAGGCGAGTGCTGCGTCCCTGATGTGAACCTCTGCTCCACTGCCTTCAGCCAAGGCTCTCCCGTACTACGACGTGGACACACTGTACGACTTTTCTTTTCGACATATGTACAACATGACGCGCCAGGCGAGCAAAATCTGGGAGGTACTTGGGAGTCGGCCTAGTTTGCAGAAAGTACGTGCTCGAGTGTTTGCATTAACAGGTAAGTAGTCGGGCTGCATTCCATTCTTGATCTTGAAAGCGCAGTGTTCGCTGACAGTTCGTCGATTTAGGCTTGGAGCCTGTTCGGATACCCTGCTGCGTCAAGACCTGTGTTGCTTTCACTGGGCCGAGAGAAGCATTGACACGTTGTCCAGTATGCAATTCGCCGAAACTGGATCAAAATGGCCATCCTCAAAATACATTTCTGTACCTGTCGCCCGACGTGTACTTAAACATCTACCTGCGCGATCGAGTGTACGCCTCCTTGATGCCTTATCGATCTGACTTTGAGCGCAATCGAGATCCTCAAGAGGTCGTGGACTTATTTGACGGTGATCGTTATCGCGAGAAGCTGGATCAGAACATATCATGGACGAACCCACCTATCGCAGGTGCATCCCAACCGACCGTCTCTACAATCAACGTCAAGTATTATGAGAACGATGTCGACGTCGCGTTCGGGCTGTTTACCGATGGTATTCAACTATTCAACAAGAATCAGAGCGAATGCTGGCCAATCATGATGATCAATTACAACCTACCGCCAGAGATACGTTACAAGAAGAAGCATCTCATGACCGTCGGCATCATACCCGGCCCCAAGGGCCCCAAAGACACTGATTCATTTCTTCATCCCCTATACGAAGATGCTCGAGCATCGGCTAGAAACGGACACATGGTCTTTGACGGTGTTACCGAGGTGTGTAATAGCGTCGCCGAGTTAAGTCCTGCATATCCTCCGCCCCGTGGAGACTGATGCACATTGCCGCATTGACAGACCATGGTGCGACAGCGATGGTTCATACACGTGATTGGAGGCGACGGACCTGCTCTCTCAAAGATGCTTGGTTTCAAGGGTCCAACCGCCAAATGGCCTTGCCGAGTCTGCCTCATTCAAGGAGTTCCATGCGCTGCTGCCCACAATCACAACTACTACCCCCTCAAGATGCCTCTCGACTCATCGCATGCGAACCGATCTGATCTGACCGCTTTGGATCTTCCCATGCGTTCGGAAGCAACGATCCGCGAAGCGGCATCGGAAAAAAATCCTACATTCGGCCTCAGCAAGCTGAGCTCGGCGGCGCATCTTCCTGGATTTTCGCTTCATCAAGACGGACCTTCGGACTTCATGCACGCTGTCTTCGAAAACGTCGCTCGAAAGTTCTTCAATATGTGGCATGGTGACTTGGCGGCTCAGAAATCAAAGGGTTACAAGACCCAGGCGCTACAAGCTCAGAGAGGCAGATCCGCGCAAGGAAAGGTGACATCGGCGGCTAGTGCAGAAGCAACGACGTCCGCGGCCGCAGTAGACGAAGCGCTTGGGAACGACTTACCTGACTGGGTGATACCAAACAAAATATGGGAGGTCATTGGCCAGGAAATCACCAACGGCGTAAAGACAATACCCAGCCTATTCGCTCCAAAGATGCCCAACATCCACCTACAGACTGGAGCAATGACTGCAGAGGATTGGTCGAACTGGATTCTCTATGTTGGCCCCTGTGTTCTTCATGATCGACTGCCCGCCAAATATTTCGCCCACTTCCTGGCGCTTCGGAGGTGGGTTAAAGATTGCATGGCTATGACAATCAACAAGGAGGATGTAGCCAAGGATGGCGCTCTTCGACGTGACATAGCCTCCTGGTGTACCGAGTTTGGATCGTAAGCCCTCACGGTGCCACTCTTCCCTGAAGGACCTCAGTCATCTGACCCTAATCTGCCTTGTTTACCTCGGCTTCAGATTATATTACTCAGGGAAATCAGCTCACTTGATCAATCTGCCGCACTCGGTTCATGCGGTCTTACACATAGCCGATTTCATCGAATGGCATGGGCCACCTGCCATGACTTGGTGCTTTGCCATGGAGCGGCTCAACCAAACGGTCAAGCGTGTCGCAAGCAAGGCTCATCGTCTACCATATGAAGCAGTGAATCGTTGTCAGTAATGCTCTGCCCAAGGAATACGAGTTGATTGCGATGTAAAATCTCTGACCACTTCTCTGTAACCCATGCAGATGTGTGTGCGGATGCTGCCTTGCAAATGGCGTGTTCGCGCTTTCCTCGCTTCTCTTATCCCATCACTGTACCGGCACTGATGAAGCATCAGCAGGACAAGCAGATGGAGCTCGAGCAGATGCAACAGTCACGGGGGATGTTCATGAACGCAACGGGAGATCAAATGCGCGGTTCGTCCGCGGCCGCATCACGACAAGCTTCGAGTGAAAATGGGGACTCGGGGCCGAAGCTTTGGGTCTTTACGGACGGCGCAGTGACAAGCTGAAGCAGGGACCGGGTATCAACGATGTAATGCGAGTTGCGCAATTCATTGCACGCGAATTGTTTGGTCAGCTGGCCCCTGTGGTCTTCAAGCGAAAGGTGCGTATTCACATTTGGTTCAGATCCATCCGGCATTTCGAATTGCTAATCTGCGGCTCACTGCCGCATAGGTTGACGCAATCAGGACATCAATTTTGAGCTTGTCGATCAATTCTTTTGAAGGCTACCGCATGGACTCTGGACGGGACCGGATTGCGGCGGCGGAGCGACTGTCAAAGCATGCAAGAGTTTCTGCAGACACACGGGATGCTTCATGGATCTCAGTAAGTTATAGTACCAGGTTACGATTACAGTTACGCTGAGGAAGCATTTTCAGTACGATCTATTGATAGACAGTAGTCGACGTCGTGCAAAAGACAACTCTCAGGCGTTCCCTCGTGAAGGCGAAGGAGCCGATCGTGTCAAACATTTTGGTCAACTTTTGGCGATTTATGAGTTCCGATATGGGGAGCAGGTGCGCGCATTCGCACTTGGTTGTGCCAGACGGCCTTACGACCCTGACACATTCCTCTCGCTTCATAGAACTTCCTGCTTGGGAAGGTACGGTCGCTTGGTTTGAGCCACTTGCAACCTGTCGACACGGTCGAACGGGCCCCGATTGCCAAGCCGACGCCAAAGAGGCAAAAGAGGAAGGCTTTGTCTGTTGTAGGAGGGCACAAGCATCAGAATTTGTTCTTCACTCAAGGTAAACGTGCTTCAGGAGCGGTCGAGATTGTGGATCTGCGGTGCATCCTGGGCTCAGCTGGTCGCATACATCGGAGGGTTGGTCGAGAGGAGTCCCGGGAGTACATCTTTGACCGGATGGATGACGAAGCTCGGCCCAATTTTCTGAATCTGGAATAATACACTGGCTTCCTTCACTCGTCTGTTTCATCCACTGCCAGAGGCAAGAGTGTTACAGAGAAGTTCTAGACATCCGAGTGGTGGTATTGCGGTGGTAACAACCCAGACCCGGTAGTAACTACGCTGCACGTACAGAAGAAACCCGGAGGCCGGGGGAATAACCATCCAGGCAGATATTACCCATGTCAAAGCTAATACCCGGCTGGGGGGTATTACCGCGCGCCCGGGTATTCCCCGTCGGCTGGGTATTACCCGCGGAGATGGGTAATACCCGTCAGAGAGTTAATGCCCGACATGGGGTTAATACCGCGCGCCTGGGTATTACCCGTCAGCTGGGCATTACCCAGGCGCGCTCGGGACAATACCCAGGTGAGACCTGGGTAATACCCTTCAGAATGGGTATTACCGGAATTAACCGACCCTCAGTGTTGGAGGACGAAGCTCGGCCCAATTTCTTGAACTTGTAATCCATTCCCAGCTGTTTTCCATCTGCTAGGCTAGAAGTCATTTGGCTCATGCTGAGACAGCTGAGAGTAGCGGTATGACTAGGATCTAGATCCAATATATAAGTGGACAATACCATACCTGGCTGGGAAAACCACCGGGCGAGGGTAATAATGGTGCCGGCTGGTATTACCACGCGCCTGGGCAGAATCTCATTCGGCCGGGGCGATATCACCTTGCGACCTGGCAATACCCAGGCGTCTGGGTAATACTCGACGGCCTGGTATTTCCAAGTGACGGCTGGAATTACCACGCGCTTGGGTAAAATCAGCGCGCGCGTGGAAATAACACCCTGCGCCCTGGAAATACCCAGGCGCGTGGTAAAACCAGGACCGTGGTAAAACCAGGCACCCTGGAAATACCAGGCTGTCGGGTATTACCCAAGCGCGCTTTTGTAAATACCAGATGAGACCTCGGGTATTCCCCTCCGAGGGTGGAATTCCCCGCTCTCTACGGCCCTCAGTGATTTTGCTGATGCTGGCGCCGAGTGACTTCAGTTCAAGACTTGACTCGGAGGCGCCTGATTTTGCTCTTACCCAAAACAAGTTTAAATCTTGCCCTCGGATAAGGTCCCATTGCAACGTTCGGATGCATGATCCAGCGCCACCGTGAACCTAAACCCAGTAATGAACAGAGAATACTTTCTATGCTGTGCTTGGTATTGTGTGGGTTTACCTCTGCTGAAACCATGCATAGTGCTCAATATTCCTGCAATTTTACATCACATTATGCCGTTGGTTCACGGTTACCTACTGGTAGCAACTCGTGAGCAGAGGGGTGTTGCCAATTGGACATCAGGCAGCACCCTGCAATGACCATCGCGAGCAACAACACACCGTTGCGGCCGGCGGTGCACGGATGTGCAAGAAGAGCCCGGATTCTGCTCGCTGGCACAAAATTTAGCTATTTTCAGTTACGGATCCATTCGCCGTTGGTCCAGTCTCAGATCAAATGTCATGCCTCGCCACTGACCACCAGCCTGAACTCGAACTACTAAGAGTCCACGACCGATGAAACTGGAGCTCGACCTCAAGGACACGTCTATCAGCAATCCTGCTTGCGCCAGCGATGTCCCAAGACAGCTCGGGATCACGATCACCGACATCAGGATCGAATATCGTGTGGGAGCGAACGCCGCCCGCCGACCATTGGACCCGATCAAACAAGAAGATTGAAGCTGAAGATGTATGGGGAGGTAACTTGTTGACGCATGGCCGCATTGAATTTGCATGCTTTTCCATGAGACCTTGTGGCTGACCGGTACATGGGTACGATTTTGACTAAACCCAGCATGCATAAAGCAGGCGGCAGTTCAACTTGAAGCTGTCTTGCGTCTGTCGAAGCTGAGGAAGCCAGGAACGTGCTTTCTTGTGCGCCACCGACAGCCGGAGGCCACAACCAACTGCAATCGTAGCATGACTGGTGTCGGTAACCTTGCTCTGATCCCCGCGTCTGTAGCTTCCGACGTTCAACGCTGCGCGCCTTCCCAGCTGCCTCTCAGTCCAACCTCGATCGAGGCATCAGCTTCGATGCCATCCACGGCGGCTTCGGGGCCGAATTTGCGCATCGTTTGTACAACCATTTGAATGTCGCTGAGACAATGATCGAGGGCCACCCGAGCTTGCCGGACCGAGTGAGCAATGAACTCACTGGCTTGGCGAAGCAGCGATGTCGAAGCCAGTCAGCGAGCGGCAAGTTTACTACTGAGCATAGCATGGTCCGGCTCGGCGACGACACGGACTCACATGTGCAACGAAGCCGCCTCAACACACACTCTGCGTGAAAGCTCAGACGGTCGCAATAGCTGGTCGACCGACACGACGCGTTGTAGCAGAGTTGAGTCTGCCGCGGTTGGAAATGGAACTGTCATGGATCTGGAGTGGCTCGCCGATGGGACCGAGGTTGGTGTGAGCACAGGGCGTGAGCGACGGAAGAAACCTCATCAACGAAGAATGACTCAACATGGTGTGCCATTGATCGCGCGAGTTCGACATTTCCACGGTCGCGATAGATGCGAGCGGGCAGGAATCAAGCTCCCGGGCAACAGCGCTGACACTGCTGAGCCTTGCTGCGAGACCCAAAGGCTCGGGCCCTGCTAGCCCTGCTACTGCCCTGGCGCTTGGTCGCTCGTCGAGCGTCTCGTTTCGGCCAAGTTGGGGCCGTAATACGACAAACAGTCTCCGACTGCACGACGTTCGTGCCGATCTCTATGAATATAAATAATATATAATAAATGGCTTTGGTTCGGGCTTGGGGGCGAATTCCCTCACGACACGGCCCCGCGAAGAAACCGGCGGGGCAGCGCAAGCAAGGCGAGGCAAACCGGGGAGGCGGGCGGGAACCCATCATCTGAAGTTTCGAGCGAGCTTGAACCGGCGATGTTGCGAGCCTGAATAGTTGCAATTGGTTCTAGCAAGAGGGAGTGATTCACACCGCTGATCACGTAGGTCTCGAATCTGAAATCCGTGGTGCATGCTTATCTCGATACGTACACTCAAAAACTACAAAACACGAAAAAGGTTTACGAGGGAGGCTCAATGTAGGAGTTGGGTCTGCAGTGGCTAGGCTAAACAAGGATAAGTCGCCTGCCACTTAGCACCGCCAGCGTATGGTCTTTTCGGCTTTTGCTGCAAGGATTTGACGCGCCGATGCAAGCTCGCGCGCACGGACCCTTTCTCCCCGTGGATGCTATAGCTGTGTTTCCGACACACACGGGCTCACGGGTGGTATTCAAGGATTCTCATAGGATCAGATCACCGGAGGATCGGCTCAGATCCGATCCTTCTTTTTTCCCAATCCGCGTTGATCTATCCTTTCTTGATCCTATCCAGAAGGATCAATTTGATTTGAGACATTTAACCGCCTTATATGGCAACAGATGACTATATCTCATTGTTTGTTGCTATCGGTGTTGAGCGCATCATTTTCACTACTACCACCACTATTGTGCCCATCATAACTATGTTCCTCATCCTTGTCGGCACCATTATCACCATCATCATCCGAACTGATCACCTCACTGATTCGCCTTTTTTTATGAGCTCCGATTGCGCGCGTTGCCCTCGCCGGTGTAGGTGGGTTTCGCATGACATCTACAAAATGCGAACATAGTTCTATAGTCAGTTTAGACTTGTGTAACAAGTGTCATGTTGGATAGTGGTACATACCCTGTAGCGCGCTCTTGTGAACGGCAGGTATCAGTTAAAGGGCTATCTACCGAGTAACGACGCTACATTGCCTCCCCCCCCCCCGATTTTTTCTTAAATATTTTTTCATTTTTTCCTCCGAGGCTTGATCTATCTTATCTTGATCCTGCCCAGCTAGGATCAGATCAACCTGATCCTAAAATATCCTGCCCAGCCAGGATCGATCCTGATCCTATGAGAACCCTTGGCGGTAGTCGCAATGCACGTTCCCTTTTTGGGCCTTCACTGCGTTGTCGACGTTTCCTTACCAGCTTCTGCGGCTGCGTCCACCACCTGTAGGGACAGGTGCATTCCTCACTCCCAAGACTACCTCCCAGCTGATGAGGTCGCTGATCGAGAGTTACATCTTGCCGGACGTTCCCGATTGTCCGGTTGTTAACTTTTTGTGGAACCCAAGCTCGATCTTCGTTGTTCCATCTAAATTGGGTTGGCACGTCAACGTAAAGCAATTCTTTTGCGTTGTGATCGGGCGGCGTCTTGGCGCACAATTTGATGAAGGCGGTTAACGTTGTTTCCGGTGGCGCTGATAAGCCGGTGTTCCGTGATCTGGGTCGAACCAAACTTGTTGCTCATTCGGGAGGTGCAGCGCAAGTCTGGCCACTGCGGGATCCCGATGGTGCATCCCGAATCGAAATATCCGGTGAATGGCTTCGGGGGCGCAAACATATCGAGCGTCAAGGAACTTGTTGATTTCGTCTTGACCTCTGGGTTCGTCGATCGTGAATGAAGTACGGTCATGGCCCTTGTAAACGTACTTGTACAGGTACTTGATCGCAGCAACGCCGCTCGCAATTTCCACATTGACATGACAGTTGTACTTGGACACAAGGAACGGATTTGTTGGAACAACGTTTGCATCCGTATAAACTTCTTCTTGCGCTATGCCCGGGAATTTGACATACTGGGGTATGCCGCAACGCGGGTAGTGTGGATAGCCGCCGTCTTTGCTGGTCGTGCGCGGTTGGAGTCGTTTGGGAAACCATTTGGTACATTTTCCATGGTCGTCATGGCAGGTATGCTTGCCGGGACGATCACATCGCTGGTGTAGCATGGAGTTTGTGATGGTCTCAAACAACGCAGGGAATTTGTCGCGGTCCGGTATTTCTGCAGGCACTATCTTGTCGTAGTCGTCATTTGTTTTTGGTTTGTCTTCTGGATCCATGATCAAAAGGATATGGGCATGAGGCAGCCCGCGCTTTTGAAATTCGACAACATAGACATATGCAATGACCTGCGGAAATAATTGAGACTCATGAGCATCCTATCCATTTTATGTTGACCGCACCGATTGACATACCTTTCCAAAGACTCCGGCTGCACAGCCAACGCCTAATACATCTACAAGAAGTGCTTTCAATTTTCCGTGAAAGACCCGTGTTACTATGTCGGGACCGTCGGATGTGGTTTGGCCCGGAAGCAACGCGTTGACAATTTCCGACCAGGCAGGGTTGCATGTCATCGTGATGAATATATCCGGAGCACCAAAAACACGAACGATGGCCATAGCATCTTGGTAAAGTTGGACCATTTGGCGTGGTGATCCGGTGTGTGAGGACAGTAGATTGACTCTTTTGCCAATCTGCGCGGGATCGAGTCCTTTATTAGAACCTAAAGCCAAGGCACGAGATACGTTTAGTACGAGAGTCGAGGATGATAGTAAAGACAGTTGGAGAAGAAGAGAAGCGCAGAGTAGGAGCGCGCGAGGCAAGCAATAGCCGCGCGAGGCGACTAATATGAACAACTAGTAACTAATCGTGATCGGTAATAGAAGTGGGATGAAACAGCAATATACACTCTGACATCCTTCAGCCAGGCTTGCTTGAAGGGACAAATACTCTTTGGCTCTGAGCTTTTTCTGATTCACTCTCATCCAATATAGCCGTTCTTGTTCAGTTAATGCCCAGGCATCCGCGACAAATTTCTGGAACAACCGCCCCCCAAGGAACAACGTTGGGTAACTGATATCTTGAGGACAAATATGGAAGTAAAACGCGTTGAATTGGCTCTGCGTCACATGTTTGGATCCGGCGCTTCCGGTTTGTGGGATGGCATTGGCATTATCCGTTGTGCGTTGCAATACGCCGTCTTCTTCGCGCACGTGCCAAGCTGCCTCCGTTGCAATAGCGTTTTGGCTGAGCAGAATTCTGTCGTGGTACAAGTCTTCGCCATACGGTAACAATAGCGGGTACGTGAGTGCCATGAGTGCAGGGTGACCATCGTGAATAATTTGAATTCCGCGGCCCTCATTGTTTGGCGGGTGACCTAACCAAACAATGATCTGTCTTCTTGAAGATCGGTACTCGGTCTCGTCTCCAGGTAGTACGACGGCCACCTCCTCTTGCGTTGGCAGGTTGTACGTTCTCGGGTCTCAATTGCGCGGTGCAAGTAAGCGGAGCTGGTACATGTGAGACACTTTGCTGTTCATGAACTCTTGTGCCGTCAAGAACAGTTTGACGTGACTGTTGTGGAGTTGCAGCATGTTGTCAAGTACAGGAACAATTTGCTGATAAGCTGAGTCCAGACGTCAAACTTCTTCCGGCGGTCCGTTGAATCTTTGTCGGGCTTCAACACGTTCGGTCGGCGCCAGGAATAGAATTTGAGCAAAGACGGGGTCGTCTGCTGGGCCTGGGGCTAGCGTGCGGATACGGTGAAATACTGTTCCACTAAAGTAGAAGGATGGTGGTCCGGAGCCGCTGATTATGCCATGGCCCTTGCTTGTGCTGAATGATGCCATAGCAAAGCTTTTGTTGAATGCAAGAATGCGGTCCCAAAAGATCTTCTCAACTGTTTCACGGATAGTCAGCGAGGCCGTTAGTCAGCTGTACTAATTCTAGCAAGTTGAACAAATCGACGTGTACTAACCTGGGCCATCGCCAGTCAGGAGCTCGAGCAGCTCGGGCGGGGGCCTTTTGATCCCGGGCAATCGAACTTTGCCGCCCGCGCAACAGAATTTGAACGGTGTGGCACCGCCTGGGGTCGATGACTTTTCGAACTCCCAGTGTAGAGCCAAACAGATCGGACATTGCAACGTCATTGATCCAAGATTGTGCCGGGGAAAAGGCCCTTCTGGCAACGGTAGCAGCGCAGTTGGGACGGTCTGGCTCAATTGCTCTCTTGCGTGTTGTTGTTGTTGATGCTGCCCCGCGGATCGTTGATCGACGACAGTATTGGCTGAAGTCGCAGTTGCTTCTGTACTTGAACTGGCGACGCGAGAAAGGCTTGGAACGGCTTCCAAGCGTGGACGAACGAATCTCAAGCCCGGAGGTGAAGGACTGCGGGCCCGTTGTACTTGCCGGGCAACATTGGGACTGCCGACTGCCTGTGCAGAGCAACTCGACAATCCATTTTGTGCGATGTCAAGTTGATGGATTGGTGGCGGCGTCTGTGCAATTAGAGCGGGAGTCGGGTTGTGCGGAGGGGCGCCTGCAGCCTGCAGCCTCGCGGGCCGCGCGCTCAGCTTGCTCACATTGCCGATGTCTCTGCTGCCCCAGTGCTCTCCGTGAAGGTTGTTGTTGAGGAGACGGGACGTGAGAGTTAGCTGACATTTTGGCAGTTGTAGAGGTTGTTGGCGGGGGCGTCTGTGGGTCGGGTTGGGCGGAGGAGCAGGAAGGCAGGGGGTCCACACATTCACGTTTTTTACTGTCGTCACGCGCGAGTTCTGGACTGATGCTTTGCGCAAGGCAGCCTCATTGGCGGCGTGCTCAGCCTCGCGGACAGCGCGTCGGCGATCCCTCGGCTGCCCATCGGGGCTCTGCTGTCCGTGGAAATGTTATACAGCAGACGGGACGTAAAAGCTTGCAGATGAATTTTCGGCAGTTGCAGGAACTGATGATTGAAGTGCTACGCTACAATGTGGTAGACAGCTGTGATGGGAAATGGAACCTTGGCGAAGGTAGACAAAGCGGTCTCGCCAATGCTGAAACAGTGCTAGCTAACTGGAACGCGCCAGACCAAGAGCTGCTGATGACGTCACGCCACGTGGTTTGTCTTTCGTTCTTTGACATTCTTTGTCTGAGGCAATAGATTCATTTAGTAGTTTAGTACTATGTTTAGTATAAGTTTTAAGGATAGTAGATTTGGCCCCTAGATAAGATGCCATCTATATCTTAGCGAGATGTGTGAAAGGCACGAGATTGCTCTCGAGCCTCACTGGTTCCGAGTCCAAACTGAAAGGATCAAACAGTGTAATTCGCAGGCAAAGAAAGACTACTGAAAGGACTAAGGTCAAGAGACGCGGCACCTTACAATGTGCTAAGATAGATATCTAGACATCTAAAGGGGAACCCTGACGTCCGGGCCAGAGCCTGCAGCTCGGGCAGCAGGTGGTGTTTGGTGGACGTCCAAGCTGCTGGTGGATCATTGAGCGTCTGGAGGAGGGCTTCGTTGTAAAGGGTGCAGACAATGGAGGCGAGGTACTCGCAGGTCGCGTTGCCCTCGATCACGTGCAAACCCAGCTTGAATTTGCCCGGACCAATGTCGATTGCGCACGGCACTGGGAACCGTGCCACAACCATTAAGTGCATCAATTTGAGGACAGGAGCCCAAATTTTGTGATCATGGAAGCGGTCGACCCAATCAGGCGAGACATAAATGCAGTCAAGGCGACGGCACGTGCCGGGCGCTGAGTGATTCGTCGTGGCTCATCCTTTGGGATGGTGGAGCCAATAGGTGTCAAAAAGATTGTTGGCCGTGGCAAGGTCGCGCATCTCCTGACCCCCATAATTCGTTCCGTTAGGGGCTGGGACTCAACACAATTCCAGTCTCCCCCGACTAGGAGCGCAGGCGGCAAGGGTTCGTCACGTACCCTCCCAGAGGGAGGGCTTAGTTGAGCTTAGAAGTAGTTACCTGTTAGGCTGTTACCATAGGATTAGGGTACATGCTACTCACTGATGTTAAGGGCACCGTGAAATTCCTTTGATCCGATCAGTAAGATCGGTCCACTTGGTGAAGAAAAGATAATTTTTTTACACCAGTGGGAACCCGTTAAATTAACGGGAGTATGAAAATTAAATAGCAGAATCGTGATCTCAGTTGAGGTAAAACACACAATACAAAGGACAGTTCAAAACTATTCCCCATTCATTGCTCTGAGAACAGAGCGGAATACTGGGTTTGGGGTCGCGGTGGCTGCGGCTGCCGCTCGATCAACGGCTTGTAGGTCGTCGTCATCATTGGCGGGGTCGCGAGAGGGCAGTAGCACCTTGATTTGATCAACACTCATGGCTCAAGACAATGCCACATACAGCTGCCCATAAGTGAAGACGGGATGTAGGGAGAGATCGACGCCAACACAATCGAGTGATTGACCTTGGGCTTTGTTGATCGTCATGGCCAAGGCAACGCGAAGCGGGAATTGGAGCCGGCGCATAGTGAAACCAAGTTGGCGACTGCCAGTCGCGTTTGTCTCAAGTCGCACGCAAGGGATGAAGACCGTGGTGCCCGCTCAATCTCTGGTCAAGATGATGGCTTGAATGACTCTCAATCTTGCATGCGACACGATCAGGCGGGTACCATTGCAGAGGCCCGCGTCTGGGTTCAAATTGCGAAGAAGAACGACGGGGATCCCTTCCTTGAGATGCAAGTGATGCGCGGGGAAGTTGGATGGGTTGAATGAATGTAGATACTCTGGCGAAATCAGTTCCGGCGCCATTCCACCCCCAGTTTCGCCTGCCTCAACAACCTCGTCTGCGCTGCGATACTCGATGTAGTCGCCATTGAACTCTTCCAGCAGCTTGGCATTGATGCGATCGACCATTGCATTATGCGGAGCTAGAATTGCCTGATGTGAGAACAGCTGAATCAGGTCTTCGACGGGCTCCTTGTTCACGGTCCTTAAACCGGGGTAGACAAAGTTGATCAACCCTTTGGCCGTTCTTTGACCGCCCGGAAGCAGCAGGTAATCAGGCAGCTGCGAAACGGATAGAAGGGGTCTTAGTGTCGGTTGGTTGGGTAAAAGAGGGGAGCCAAACGTACTGCAATCTTGTCGTATGGGTGCATGTTGGCAGTTCCATCTCCCACGGTGAGTAGCCATTCCGCAAAGTTGCGCGTTCGAGCCAATTGAGCCTCGTCCATCGCATCAGTGTTCAAGCTGAGACGCATGTTCTCGGTAAGTTGCAAGACACAAATGTCGCGCCAGAAGTCTGCCTTGATGAGGGATGCATCGACAATTTGACCGGGAGTTCCTTTGGGAACAACAGGAAGGCACTGGTGAAAGTCCCCTACAAATTGGAAACCTCGTTAGCATGCCGCTGTTCAGAGCGGAGGCGGAAGAGCCCAACTGACCCGCAAAGATCATTGTCACCCCGCCGAAGTGCTCCTCGGTCTCTCGGAGATCACGCAGTAAACGGTTGACAGCTTCCACTGCGAATCGATGCGCCATTGGGGATCCATCCCAAATGATGAGCTTGGTGGTACGCAGCATCAGCGCAAGATCACTCTCCCTGTCGACTGGACACGTCGAGGTTGGCAAGGTGTTGAGTGGGATTCAAAAAGTTGAATGCGCCGTGTGTCCTCCCTTGAGAAGCAACGCCGCTACTCCGGACAACGCCACCGCAATCGCTTGGTTGCCGCGAGCTCGCACAGTATCAAGAAGGGCATTTTCCACAAAAGTCTTGCCAGTACCCCCAGGTGCTAGCAGGAAAAATACATGCTGCGGCCCAAGGTTGTTGTCGCGCATCTGATCGACAACATCGAGCTTGACCGCGCAAAAACACTCGTCAAATGCAATTCGTTGGTCGTGGTTCAGACAGGCATGCGCCGCTTCGGCATCTTGCGCGCATTGCTGGCGATCAAACGGGGAAGCCATTCCTCGAGACGATCAAACAGCCGCACTTCATCCTCGGTCAGCTCGGGAAGATCAAAGAAGGCCAAAGTTCGATCATTTGCTGCAAGGAGGAGACGAATCTTGTTGAGGGTCCACAGGCGGATGGTTTGATTGTTGACGGGCACGTCTTCATAGCGTTTGATGTGATAACGGGCATCGTCACTAAGAGAAGCAAAGTGACGATCCAGCAAAGCTGGTGGGTTGGCAACCGTCGCATGGATGAGCATGAACACGAATAATCGGCGTAGTTGGTCACCGGTTTCAATCTGTGCAGCTTCCCTGAGACAGATGTGATGCTTGCCATCGTCGGCGAGAAGTCCGCGAGCGGCGCGATAGGAAGGATACACGACGTCTTCGAACATGAGCAGGTCCGCAAACAATGTCGGGCCCATGACGACCTCGAGGAGCAGTCTGAGGTAAAAGCGCTCCCCACTACGCAGTGGGACGGTGTAGATTCGTCCAATGACATTGCGATCATGGACTCGGCGTTTCCAGCGCAACTTCTCCTTATTCCAGGAGTAGTAGCGTGGCACATTCGTGTAGAGCAACGTGGTAGTGAGCTCGCCGTTGGGAGCTGCAGCGCACAGGTCGAAGAAGCCGGTCAGTTTGGAGCGAGTGGGCAGAGTGTCGAGGGGCAGCGGTTCATTGGGATTGATCTGCACAGATTGTTGATTCTCCAGATGGACCGGTAGTCGATTGACGGGTGGCCACACTCTACCGACCGAGAATCCGAATAGGCGGTGGACCGCTTCTGGAGCACTGATGTAGCAACCTTCGACGAACTCGTTGATCTCATCTCGAACCGGTTCGTCCTCGCGAGCCCCTTCACCGTTCGCTGCACGCTCAACACGCGCCACAGCTCGATCCGGACCTTTGTACACATACTTGAAGAGGTACTTGATCGCGCCGATCGTTGCCACAGCCTCCACATTGATATGCGCATTGTACTTGGCGCAGAGATAAGGCGAGTACGGCACGCAGTCACCATCGTTGTAGATAACACCCCCCTTGACAACGGCGTGGCGAAAGCGTCGGCGATACAACGGGTAGCCTTCAGGGTGCATGCGGGTGTGGGGGTTCTGTTCGCGAGGAAAATGGCGCTTGCACCTCGGATGCCCGTACTTGTCCTTCTCCATGCAGGGCTGAGTCGAGTTTCCGCCACACTTGCCATGCAGCATGTGCTTTGTGACGGTCTCGTGGAGATCAGGATAGCGCGAAGGATCGGGTATCTCGGCCGAGATCATCTTGTCGATCGCTTCCGTCGACAAAGGATGATCGTCCGGCGCGAGGGTGATGAGGATATGGGCATGTGGCAGGCCCCGCTTCTGATACTCAATCACATGTGTATGCGTCAGAACCACACCAAAACAGCCTGCACGTTGCTTGTTGCCAAAAATGTCGTCGCAGAGTCGGTTCAGCTTGGCTTCAAACACTCGTGCAATGAGATCCGGACGGTTGCATGCTTTGTCGTTCGGCCCCAGTGCAGCCTTAATTTCCGGCCATTCGGGGTTGCACGTCACCGCGATGAACAGCGAAGGCTTTCCATATTTGACGACGCAAGCCATCGCATCTTGGTAGCGCTGCGTGATCTCGCGCGGGCTATTCTTGAACGTCGAGCCCAAAATCACCGAACGTCCAATTTGATCCGGGGTCAGGCCGTTGGCAACAGCGTCGGTGATGCCTTGGGCCGTGGTGAGGCGCAGACTTTCTTGATGCAACCGGATGTAGTTGAGTCGATCGGTCTCGACTTGGGAGTATCCGTCAATCACGAACTCGAGGAAGAGACGCTGGATGGCATGCGGAATGGAGAAGTAGTCGTCGCGTTCGTGCAAGTGATATGCAAAGTATTGGGAACGCGAAACTCGGGTTGATCCACCTCAACCCCTCTGGTTTGATCTTCGTCCTAGATTTTCGAACAATTTATGTCAGTCTGAGGGTGCGTCTCAACAGAGAGGTATATGAGAATGAGCCGAAGACGCTTAGCTTACGTTCACCATCACCATTCTCTTCGTCCTCCTCGTCGCCTTCATCCTCTTCGTCCTCCTCTTCGTCTTCTTCATCTGGACCAAGGCCGTCAAGTAGCTCGCGCAATTGGACACCATTGTCGATCTGCTCTCGGTTTCTGGCGATGGGCGGCCCAGCTTGGTTGAAACCGCAAAGAGGAATGTTGGGGTGGAAGCCATCTTCCCCCGCGGGGAAGAGTAGTGGGTACCGGAGAGGCATCGCAGACGGATGGAGCGAGCTAACGATTTGGTACTTGGGCCGACCATCGGGACATCGATCACCGTGCACCTGGAGAATAAGGTCTTGCGGTCCACGATCTCCCGTGTTGGTGTCGGAATCGCAGATAAGCATCGCCATTTCCGTGCTTGACGTAGGAAGGTTGTGGGTGCGTCGGTCTCGGCCTGGTGGTAGGCAGAGGCGCAGGACCCACTCTTTGGCCGTATCCAAACCCGCACGGCCTTTAGCCGAAGCGAACTCCCTCACAAAACAATTGCCGGTGCGCAACATGGACTCGAGCTTGGTCAGCGTTGATCTTTGTATGCGAGTCTCTGCGCTGTCGGGTCCTTGAAGTCGTGTGTTGGCGGCCTCGGCCGGGTCGATCAGCGATGTCTGGGCAAAGGCTGGGCGTTGATTCACGGCAAGGATCAGGGCACCGAGTCGATGATAGAGGCGACCGAACACGCGAAACACGGGAGGTCCTAGAGTGTCCACTTGAGTTTGGTCCCAGCAGTGGGCAGCGAGCGAAGTAAAGGACAGTGCGTTATTGTAAGACCGGGCATTCTCGCGAAATGCTTTAGCGTCTGTGTAGGTGCATCACACAGTTCAGCATGTGGGCCATACTGCAGAGAGATGTTGTTGGACGGAGCAACTGACCGCTATCCGAGCCTTCAAGAAGCTGCCGATACTCGAGATTGGGCTGGGGAGGGGGAGGTAGCCGCACCTTGCCCTGCGAGCAGCACGCGCCGAAGTGTCTGGTCGACTTGGACCTTTCGCACTCCCAGTGCCGAGCCTTGCAGTGGGTGCACACGGCCGTCTGCGGGCCGAGGTCGTCGCGGATCGAAACGTGGGGCTTGAGGGGTTTGAGCGCGATTCGAGCCCGGCGCACTCGCCTTTGCGGAGGAGGTGGTGGTGGGGCGAGCCCAGCGTCGAGTTGGCCATCGCGCTGACCACGCTGTCCGTTCTGCACAGCTGCACGGCGGGCTCGTATACGTGTCGCAATGCCAAGATCGGTTGAATTGTTGTCATGACGCGCGGGGGCTGATTCTGTTGATCGGCGCGGGACGAAGAGGAGGGTCGAGCCGCGGGCGCCCAGCAGCGGGCGCTCGAGCAGGCCCATGATACGGCGCTACCCTCGCGCCCAAGACTTGGCGAGGTTGCGATGGCCCTCCCTGGCGACCTTGAGACCGGAGCATAGTAGCGAGGGTTTGTTCTTGAATGAGTGTCACTAAAATTGGATGAGAGTAGGAGGGAGAAAGCAAAGGGTCGAGGGAGTGGCGCAGGATTATTTACGTGGTTTGTTTTGTTGTTCAGCCCCTAATGCCGCTGGTCGAATGCCATACGGGCAAATTGGTTGTTCAGCCCCTAATGCCGCTGGTCGAATGCCATACGGGCAAATTGGTTGTTCAGCCCCTAATGCCGCTGGTCGACTGCCGAAATGACACTCCACCGCCGGCGCACCGCATCACGTGACAGACGCCAGCCCTCGCCTCGCACGTCAGGCAGAGCTCTGCTGTAGAAGCAATATCATGTTAAAGCCACGCGCTTGCGGTTCATTAAATGCAATATGAGTGGAAGCATTGTTTTATGTGAGCGAAAAAAAGAAGGAAAATACTGGGAGCGCTGTAGCTTCGTTGGAACGGCGCGGAAAATACAAAAGTCACCACAGCGCTTGTACATGACTTCTGATCGGAACATGGACACCACAGGCAGGTGCGGCAGACACAACAGTATGCTGGTGCATCCACCACAGGCGGCCCGGAGGGCCGCAACCTAGTTAAAAACAGCGATTTTAGGTACATTCCTTAACTCACACTTTTTTTCTACTAGTTAGGGTAATAATGTACGCCGGACCATTGTTCATCAGATTATTGGCGGATTCTTGCTGCCTATTTTAGATCGTTGACGCTCAACCTCCCCACTGCGGTCTTCCGAAAGGAGGCCGCTGCCTTGATCAGACTAATATTGAGCGCAAAAATAACGAATATGGAGTACAGGCTATTTTACGATACAGTTTGAAATATTGTGATGCATCTTCTCACACTACTCTGAGCTCGAACGACCTTTTCTTGAACCTGCCCCCGTTTGCTTTTCGGCTGGGAGCGATGGGCAGCGCGGCCTTCTCAACCACCGTTGATTCTGCCTGCACCCTGCACCTTGTGCCTTGCGCCTTGCACCTACGCACCTCATACCTCCTCCGATGACGGTCAAAACACGGCTACGACTGCCTCGGTGACGCTTTAGAGGTCGTTCCAGACGCCCTTCTCTCTCGGGAGACGAGCCTGAGCAGCGCGCTGGTTTCCCTCGTCGGCAAGATCGATGGCAAGTCGCTTCCTCCTTCGCAGCCCACAACTGCTCCGGGACGATTTGCCGAGCAAACCCTACCTGACCACCCTCTACGCCGTCCCTCACTGTGCTGCACTCAGTCGCCATCATCGACGGCGCTACCGTGCTCGCACGTCAGCGCAAAGCTGCAAAGGACCGCGTGCAACACAATATGGGACTGACGAGCGTGTAATCCAACCGTGGAGAGAAGACAACGGTTGGTGCGCATCGATCGCATCGCCAGGCTTCACTAAACAAACGCGCACTTCTAATCAAATAACCGATAGCCGCCTTCCTGCTAATCCTCATTCACAACACACCAACTAGTCAGAGTAAGAGAGTAAAGAGTAATGCACCGCTCTCCACACTGTGCGAGAACATAGTCTCAAATCCTATGGTTTAGTTTCGCATTTTTGGGCACGGAATCTTTCCCTGGCGTGTAGGGGGTCGAGGCTTGTTCCCGTGGAGAGGTATAAGGGTATCCGGCACTTTACCGCCCGGTTGGCAAATCAAAATACCGGTGAGCTTCAGAGCTTGGCCATCTGCGGAGCTCTTACAGTTTGAAATACTCTTCGCCCCGAGAGCCAAAGTTGAAGTGCCGAACACCTTGGTTAGTAAGCAGTAGTAGATCTTTCAGCTTCTAGCGCAGGTTTTGTACAACCACGTTTGGAGGACGGTGATGGGCTTCTTTTCCGTTTTTCCCAAGCGCTAGCACCCACCGTTTTTGTTCAAAAATTTCACTGGTTCGAATTGGTTCTTCAGTTTTGGTGAACTGAGTTAGATAAGCATGTCGAAGATTGGCAACAGAGACCGGTCCCTAGGTAGGCACGATGCACGGCAACTAGCCATCCCGACCCGGCGAGCTCAGTGAGCTAGGCCAGCTTGCGCGGAACATACGGGAGGACGGTCGTAGCGGGAGGTATAAGCGGGCGCCATCGGGCTGGGCGCCCGACTCCCTCCGGCTTCCTCAGCTTCCGCCCGCGCTTGCTGCTTCTCGCTTCCTCACAGTGGTCTCGGTCAACCGCAACCGATTTCTTGCGTACGGACAACCGGACAACAAAAATACCAATCAGCCCGACCAAGTGCGTGTACCACACTGAAGATGCTCGTTCCGGTTGTTGCAGACGCAAAGGACCCTGCTCACACTGACACTTGACACGCGACATTTCCCCCACTCGCAGACATCTCAAGACATCCCGAGCCCGCGATCGGACCACTTCGTTTTCACCGCCTGTTTCTTCCTGCCACTGCTTGCAAACGTATTGAACTTCGAGCATCATGTCATCGACCATTTCATCTCCCCAGCCTGTCGTGGCCAAGAGGAAGACGTCCCTGGGAGTGCATTTGTTAGCCGGAGGTGGAGCCGGTCTCTCCGAGGCTTTGGCGTGTCGTGAGTCCTTGGCCTGCGCTCACGTGCCCGCCTGCCGCCTGCTCGGATCTGGAACACTGAGAGGGCGACATCAACGTTCTATCTCGCATTCGACAACGCTCAGACTGGCTTGATACCATCAAGTATGTTTGTGTGTTTCTCTAGGCGCGGTCCCGGACAGCGCATGCGCCCCGGCGGTCCGGCCCCCAAAGAATGACGCTGACCGTTGAAATACGATGTATCAGGGTGCGGATGCAACTATCGCGGAGTTCAAGGGGAAAAGGTGTAGGTTTTTTGCTTCCTCTTTCTGCTGTACTGTTCCTTGACTCGGGCTCTGCGAGTTGCAAGATCCGATGTCGGTGACAGCGGAACACTGGTCGTGCCATGCTTGTGCCGGCCTGATGTGACTGAATGCTGACCTA
The DNA here is from genome assembly GCA_001244265.2 of Microbotryum lychnidis-dioicae p1A1 Lamole. Lineage (NCBI taxonomy): Eukaryota > Fungi > Basidiomycota > Microbotryomycetes > Microbotryales > Microbotryaceae > Microbotryum > Microbotryum lychnidis-dioicae. The sequence continues at coordinate 104,746 of CDLV01000006.1, forward strand.
CTTGGCGAGGCGCTCATGATGCAGGTCAAGGCCAGGGGTTTCATCGCAACAGGAATGCACATCGTCAAAAAAGAATCTCCGCTTGGGCTCTACAAAGGACTCGGCGCTGTGGTGACTGGTATCGTACCAAAAATGGCCATCCGTTTCGCCTCCTTCGAGATGTACAAGGATTTATTGAAGAACAAAGAAACTGGGAAAGTCAGTAGCCCCGCCATCTTCATGGGTGAGTGGGCCGCACCGGTAATCGGATTGGCACGCCACCATACATGAGAAAGCGGGCTGACAAAGGGACGTGGTCTCTGACGTCGCGCGCAGCCGGTCTTGGCGCGGGTGTAACAGAGGCGGTCATGGTCGTCTGCCCGATGGAAGTAGTGAAGATTCGCCTGCAGGCGCAGGTGCACTCGATGACGGACCCCCTCGATGTCCCCAAATACCGCAACGCAGCGCATGCGCTCTTCGTCATCCTGCGAGAAGAAGGCCCGAAGACCCTATACCGGGGCGTGGCGCTCACCGCTCTTCGCCAATCCACGAACCAGGTTCGTGTAACGGGCAAACTTATGCTCACTTGAGATTGTTCATGTGATTCATGCGGTCCATCGTTTCTATGCAGGCGGCCAACTTCACTGCTTATACGGAGCTCAAAAAGGCGCTGCAGGCGTACCAGCCTCAGTATCCGGACGGTGGTCTGCCGGCGTGGCAGACCTCGATTATTGGACTCATCTCGGGAGCCATGGGCCCATTCACCAATGCTCCGATTGATACGATCAAGTGAGTAAAAGACAAAGAGAGATGGATGGGCCGCTCGTTGCTCCAGTCAATCTGACAGTTGTGCTTTAGGACCCGTATCCAACGCGCAACCGCACTGGCCGGTGAGAATGGTTGGACCCGTTTTACCAAAGTGGCTGGCCAAATGTTCAAAGAAGAAGGTAGGGTCCATGACGAGGCGCGACCACTTGGCTGAAGCTTGGCAATGAACACATTTCCTTTTGCCCGTCCCAGGTCCATCTGCCTTCTATAAGGTGAGTCACAGGGCGAGCACACCTGACTGTGCCTCGGCGCTGACATCTTGTGCATTGCCTTGTGAAGGGAATCACCCCGCGTGTGGCACGTGTGGCTCCGGGCCAAGCCGTCGTTTTCACTGTCTACGAAAAGGTGGGTCACAGAACGAGTTCTTCCCCCTGCATCAGAGCTAACTCTTTTATTCCCCCATTGCGCGTTTATTGCAGATCAAAAGAATGGCAAGTTGTTTGCTCAATCACGATGGCGGGTAATGACGAGTCAGCCACTCACCCTCTGCTCTACTCCACGTTGCGGCAATCTTGCCTACACAGATCGAGAAGCCTTCCGAAGAGAATGCGGCTTATTCCGAATGAGCTCCGTCCAGGGCCTGTATTTTATTCATACCAGTGGGAACCCGTTAAATTAACGGGAGGATGAAATTCAAAAAATAGCAGGATAATCGAATAGTCTACATGATATCAGCGCAGAGGTTAAGGAAACACCATACGAAGTGCAGCAAAGAAACAAAATCCATTCATCTTACATTCATCGCCGAAACAGCATGTCGCTTGTCGCCGGACTTGGCTTCAAATACTCGTGCAATGAGATCCGGACGGTGCATGCTTTATCGGCCCCAGTGCAGCCTTGATTTCCGGTGAGTCGGGGTCGTACGTCATCGCGATGAGCAGCGGAGGCTTTCCATGTTTGACAACGCACGCCATCGCATCCTGGTATCGCTGCGTGATGTCGCGATTTGGTTCGGGGTCAAGCCGTTGATGCCTTGGGTCGTGGTGAGGCGTAGGTTCTCTTGATGCAACCGGATGTGTTGAGTCAATCGGCTCTGACTTGGGAGTACATTCGTAAATCACAAACTCCAGGAAGGGACGTTGGTTGCAATGCGGGATTGAGAAGCACTCGTCGTCTTAGTGCGCAAAGAATTGTGAACGCGAGACTCGCCACCTCGACCCCTTTACTTGACCTTCGTCCTAGGTGTTCAAAAGTTCAATGTCAGTCTGTGCTTGCGCCTTAGACAGAATGGAACCTCAGAGAAAGAGCCGAAGACGCGTACGTTCGCCATCACCATCCTCTTCGTCCCCTTCCTCGCCGTCTTCATCCTCATTGTCGCGGTCTTCGTCCTCCTGTTCGTCTTCGTCATCCAGATTGAGACCGGCAAGTACCTCGCGCAATTTGACACCATTGTCGATCTGCTCTCGGTTTCTGGCGATTGGCGGCCCGGCTTGGTGGAACCCGCAAAGAGGAATGTCGGGGTGGAAGCCATCTTCCCCTGCAAGGAAAAGTAGTGGGTAACGGAGAGGCATCGCGGACGGATGGAGCGAGCTAACGACTTGGTACTTAAGCCGACCATCGGGACATCTGTCAAGGATAGCTGATTTCACCGTCCTCATCCGATTACAACATCTAAGTTGGTTCTTGGGATTAAGCCCAACGTGCCTCCATTTGGCCCGTTGGTATCTCAATCTCCCAGCTCTAATTGTCTCCTTAGTTCCTCTATTATTGCAGCGCTTTACTAGTTAGCCTTCCGCGAGTCTGTCCCATAGTCTCTGGCCACTCTGTTCTCGTCCCTGTTCATTGGACTGAGTCGTGGTCATCATCAGGTCAGCTCCTTTGGAATCCTACACTCTGTTCTCGTCCCTGTTCGTTGGACTGTCGTGGTCATCATCAGATTTCACTAGAGAACAAACCATGAAAACATCGATCACCGTGCACCTGGAGAATAAGGTCTTGCGGTCCACGATCTCCCGTGTTGGTGTCGGAATCGCAGATAAGCATCGCCATTTCCGTGCTTGACGTAGAAAGGTTGTGGGTGCGTCGGTCTCGGCCGAACTTTTTCGAACGTCTTGCGACTTTTTGGGGCATGTCATTTCGCGAAACGGGATTGCAGCAGATCAGTTGAAGGTGGAGCGAATCGTGGAGTGGCCGCGTCCGCGGACTGTCACAGAGCTTCGGGGGTTTCTGGGCCTCGTTCAATACTTGCGCAAGTTCATCAATGGTCTGGCCCAACATACCAAACCTCTGGCGGATTTAACGTCGAAGAACGCCAATGTCCAACTCATGTGGGGTGCCGAGCAATAGCGACACTTCAACACCATAAAGGCCATTGTCACCTCGCTGCCATGTCTCAAGCCGATCGACCACACGGATTCCGCTGATCCCCTCTGGGTTATGACGGACGCAAGTACGTTGGGATAGGCGCCGTGTTGCTTCAAGGGCAGGATTGGCGCAAGGCACACCCGGTGGCGTATTGGTCTCGTCAGTACATCAGTGCGGAGGTCAACTACCCGACCCATGAACAGGAGCTTTTGGCGGTCGTGGACGCCCTGCGTCAGTGGCGAGTCAACTTGATGGGCGTCCACTTCCATGTCCTTTCTGACCACGAATTGCTGAAGTACCTCAAGACGCAGGAAAATCTATCAAAGCGTCAGGCCCGCTGGGTCGAACGTCTAGCGGACTACGATTTCAACATCACCTACATTCCGGGAGGCGAGAACACCGTGGCAGACGCGATGAGCCGGTACTCTTTCCCGCAGGGGGAGCCTGATTCCGTACAGGTGGTTTCGGAGATGGACGTCGACACACAGCTGCGGGGCCGCCTTGTGGAGGGCTATGACTCCGGTCCCTTTTGCCAGCAGGTCAAGCGCAATCTCGACTCGTCGCCAGGGTTCTCTTGTGTGGATGGGGTGCTGTATTTCGAGGGTAGGATGGTTGTACCTGCGGTGCCACAGCTTCGGGAGGACATCTTACACGATGCTCACAACGCGCTGGGTCACTTCAGCCCGCGCAAGACCTTCCATCAGGTGTCTCGGACTTTCTTCTGGCCACGGCTGCGAACATCATGCGACGCCTATGTCTCAACATGTGATGTATGTCAACGTACCAAAGCAACAACCCCGGGCGCTTTGGGGGTATTGCATGCGTTGGCTGTGCCGGATGGGCTGATGCAGGAGGTGGCTCTCAATTTTGTGGGCCCCCTGCCCAAGAGCCAGGGGTTCGACAAGCTCCTCACGATCACCGATCATTTATCGGGCTACACGCGCTTGATACCTAGCCTGGCCGCGGACACCGCCAAGGACATAGCCGAACGTTTTCATGAGGGATGGCACCGCTTCTTCGGACCGCCAACGAGGATAGTCTCGGATCGGGATAAGCTATTTACATTGCATTTCTGGCGCGCGTATCACAATCTGATGGGCACTCGACTCGCCATGTCTACATTGTTCCACCCGGAAACCGACGGCCGTAGCGAACGGACCAACAAGACCGCCATTCAAGCCTTGCGAGCCGCGGTCAACAAGCAGCAGAACAATTGGGTCCGACATCTGGTCAACATTGAGTTTGCGATCAACGCAAGCGTCAACGCCTCAACAAACAAATCGCCGTTTGAGGTGGTCCTAGGTCGTTCACCCAGCCTGTTGCCAACGTCTCTCAATTGACCTGACTTGCCCAATGTGCCTGCGGCAAAGGACCTGATCGCCGAGCGGAAGGCGGTGTTGGCGGAGGTCCGGGATGCATTGGCTGCAGCCAAGGTGCGGCAAGCGGAGCAGGTCAACCGACATCAACAGCCAGAACCGGACATTGCGGTGGGCAATTTCATCATGGTGGACACCCGTGACCGTTGTCTTTGATTTAAAACGGGACACCGCAAGTCGGCCAAGCTCTTTGATCACTTTAAGGGACCCTACAAGGTTATTGCCGCAAATGTTGCCACCTCCAACTGCACACTGCAGCTTAGCAAAGGCGACCAATTACATCCTACGTTTCATGTAAGCAAGCTCCGTCCTTACCAAGCCAATGACCCCAACCTCTTTCCGAATCGAGAACCGCCAGACCCAAACCAGTTATAGTTGACGGACATGAAGAATGGGTTGTGCGAGAGATAATGGAGGAGACAACAAGGGGGGGGGGGGGGAAGCGCTATCGTGTTTGGTGGGAGGGCTATCCGCAGCACGAAGCCACCATGGAACCGCGTGAAAACTTGGTGGGGACAGAGGCGTTTTGGTGTTGGGAGTTGAAGAAGAGGATGGATGGGAGGGTGCAAGGCCTGAGGCCTTTGCCCGAGGTACAATGGAAGGCGATAGAACTTTTGGCTTAGTTGAATAGCTTGCGCGTGCCTAGAACCTCCCTTGGCTTTCGCCAGCTCACTGACCGAGGTTCTAGGTGGGTGCCCCTTTTCTCATATGTGTAGTAGGCTAGCTCACTGACCCAAGGTTCTAGTGAATTACTATCGTTTGATCCTGTCTATTGTTCTGGAACACCGCTGCACACGGTGCTTCCACATACCTGCCAACGCGATGGTCACCCCACCGAACCAAGACATTGAGGATCTGCCACGGGATGGTGAGCCGCAATTCACGCAACCAGAGCCTGTTTCTTGAGTGAGCCGTTACAACTATTAGTATTCTTGCTGTTGTTCATCTGTAGCTATGGCAGTGAAGACTCACATTTTGTGTCCTAACTAACGACCTGTCAGGGTTGAGGTTGCTGAGCCGTAGGCAGCAGGCGATAGCGAGGATGGGACAAGATGCGGGATTGATGTAGTTGTTCTTGTAAGAGTACTAGAACAGAGGCCGAGAGAGCTGGAGGCTACTGGGGGAGTTGACTATGAGATCAAGATTGCAGAAGGAAGACAAGAGCGATTTCTACACAGAAGCCCTATTTATAGTCGCAGGAAAGCCCAGGGAAAGCGACAGAAACTCATGGAAGCAAGTTGAAGCCAAAGGAAGTGATCGAGGCGCAAGATCATAGAGATAACTGGAAGCTCCTAGAAAATTCCCAGCGCTGAGTAAGCTGCGCGGTGGCGCTGCGCTCAGACCTCGGACTGCTGATTCGTGACATCACCCCCGGGTTTAGGGACGAGCTCCGTTGAGTCCCTGGATGCGTTCGAACCCAGGCTTGTGAGGATGCCTGGTGTGGAATTCAATGAGAAGGGAGTCGTCATCATCGAAGTTGGCAGCGGAGACCCATTGACAATCCTGAGGGCCGTATCCTGTCCAATCGACAAAGTACTCGAGGCGTCTTGAACGACGATTGTTCCTTGAGTCAAGGATTTGTTCGACTTGGTATTCTTCTTCACCGTTGATAATTTCAGGAGGCGGTGGAGGGTTGGAACATCGAGACGCAAGACTGTTGGCTTGGTAAGGTTCGAGGAGCGAGACATGGAATACGGGATGGATCTTCATCGACGCCGGTAGTTCAAGCTTGAAAGCCGCTGGGCTGATGATTCGTTGAATTCGGAACGGTCCCAATTTGTGGGAGTCGAGCTTGGATGAGGGTCGAGAGGTTTGGATATTTTTTTGATTGAGCAGGACTTGGTCGCCGATCTTGAACGGTGGGCTTGGCTTCCTTATGAGGTTGGCAAAACGAGCTTGAGTTTCTTGGGCTTGCAAAATTTGTTTGTGGGCGGTTTCCTGGACAGAGCAAAGATGCTGAAGGTATTTAGGGACATCGGTCATAAATGAATCACGGAGAGAGACTTCTAGATGAGGATGATAACCACGAGTAACATAAAACGGGGAGGCGCCAATGGACGAGTGGAAGGAATTGTTGTAGGCGAATTCGGCGAGAGGAAGGAGTTCAGACCAATTGGTCTGCAGATAATCGCAGAAATGTCGAAGATAGTGTGCGAGAGTCTGGTTTGTTCGTTCGGTCTGGCCATCGTATTCGGGATGAAAAGCCGTTGATAGATTCGGTTTTGTTGCAACAAGGACTAAGAGGTACTCCACGACTCAGCTCCGAGATACACGAGTGAGATGATGAGAATAGCGTGGAGAAGGAACCCAGAAAGAAAAAAGACCGCAAAGACAAAGATAGGCGCGCGCGCAGAATAAAGTATTAACCAAGACTAATAGCAATGAGTTAGACTCTCAGACCCCACATCTAACACTCCCACCGGTCAAAGAGACTAACGAGACCATTCCAAGTAGCGCACGAAGCTGATCAAAGCGTTGAAATCCCAAAGGCTTCGTCATAATATCCGCAGCATTGATGTGGGTAGGGCAGTATTCAAGTGCGACCTCGCCAGAAGCAACCCGTTCTCGAACAAACAAATGAGCAATGTCAAAGTGCTTGGTTTGCATGTGATCGACCGGATCCTTGGCGATCTGGATGCATGCGGCGTTGTCCTCTTGAATGATAGTAGGCTGTGCTTGTGGAATGCCAACATCACCAGCCAAACGACGGGCCAGATTGCTTCACGAGTGGCTGAGGATGCAGAGAGGATTTCGGCTTCGGTAGTGGATGTAGCGATCACAGATTGTTGCTTCGACTGCCAGGAGATAACGCCGCCAGCGAGCATTGATGCATAAGCTCCCACCGATCTGCGAGATTACGGGTCATCCACAAACGAGGCATCGGAGTAGACCATCAATCGAGTTGTGGAACTGTTTCGATAAAGAATTCCCAAATCGATGGTGCTGTTGAGGTAGCAAAATATACGCTTGACCGCAGCCCAATCGTCAACAGTTGGACAGGAGTTCTTTTGAGCAACGGCACGAACAGCAATCGCAATATCGGGTCGACATCGAGTGGGCACGTACTGCAGGGAACCCACAGCCGATTGGTACAATGACACATCGGCAAACAGAGTAGCATCGGTTCAAAGAGAGGGGCGATTGTCCATGGGCATGACTGCACGGCGCTTGGATGGAGAAGCGAAATCGAACTTCTCGAGCATAATGCGGACATACTTGCTTTGGTGAACGAGGATGTAATCTTTGGTGCGATGAATTTCGAAGCCCAGGAAGTAGGAGACGGGTCCGAGACACTTGAGCTGGAAGGCCTTGTGAAGCGATCCGAGCTCGGAGTCCAAGAAGGACTGATTGTTGGATGCGATGAGACCGTCGTCAACATAGAGAGTGATGATAGCAAACGAAGTGCCCGAATGTTTGATGTAGAGGCAAGCATCGGCAGTTGCCCTCATGCAGCCTCGAGACACCATGAGATTGTTGACGGCTTGATACCATTCACGGGGCACCTGTTTGGTGCCATACATGGAACCCACAAGCTTGAGGCACTTGCCAGGGGATTGAGGACGATTCCATCCTTTTGGGTATCAAACATAGACATCCTCGGTCATCTTGCCGTTGAGAAAGGCGCAGTCGAAATCGAACTGTTCGAGATACAGGCCCTGAGCAGCAGCCAAAGCAATCAAGAACAAAATCGTCGAAGAACGAGCGACAGGAGCATAGGTGTCATGGTAGTCGATGCCTGGGCGTTGAGCAAATCCTTGAGCAACGAGACGAGCTTTGAAACGAATGATTTTGCCGTTTGCATCGCGCTTGATACTGTAGACCCAGATCGTGCCAAGTACCCAAATTCCTTTGTGCCACTTGACTTCCTGAAAGACTCCATGATGATCGAATTGTAGAAGTTCTGAGACCATTGCCGCACTCCAATGGTTGCGATAGGGTGACTTCATGGCTTCCTTGAATGTCTTGGGTATCTCAATGTCTTCTTCGGCGAACATGGCAGCACAGTAGGCATCGTAGGAAAGCTTGTCGTGGGACATGGGTGGAGTATCCAAGACATCGACCATGATAGCCGAAATGATGGGAAGTATATTTTCCGGAGGTTGAGGTCGACAACGAGAACCAGCAGGAAGGATGTTGGAAGGATCAACATTCTTGAATTGGCCAGGATTTGGACCAGTGCAAACGATGGCGTAACCTTCACGAGGAGCGAGAGCGACTTCCGCCTCACCGTCGAGTGGTTCTTCTGCGTCATGATAGTTATCAGGTCCATCGTCGAGTCCATTGTTGTCGTCATTGTCGTCATCCTTACGAGGAACGACTGCAAGATACCCCCCCTGTTGACCAAATCCAATTGGAACCACCGGAGGAGGCTGTGGATCCGGCAAAGTTGGATCCACAACAGGTGAAGTTGGTGTAGACGGCAACACATCTGGCGGAGGATGAGGAGGTTGAGAATGATGAACGGGATCAGAAGCGTCCGCATGATCTTGAGACGAAGTGACAACGGAAGGAGTCTCAAGAAATGTGACGTGACGCGAAACGTAGACCTGTTTCGACGATTGGACCCAGACACGGTAGTTGTATTCACCGGAGTACCCAATGAAAACTCCCTGAATGGAGCGAGGTGCAAGCTTGGAGCAACGCTCCTTGGGAATGTGGACAAAGGCCGTAGATCCGAATGGCTGAAGATGAGCAAGACTAGGCTTCTTGCCGAGAAGAACTTCGATTGCCGTTTTTCCTTGAAAACGAGGATGTGGTCGACGATTGAGAACAAATGTCGCGACGGCCAGAGCATCTGACCAGAATCGCATGGGAAGACCGGAGTCGAGGAGCATTGATCGAACGAGACCCATGAGAGATCCATTGAGTCGCTCTACTTGACCGTTTTGCTCCGGAGTATAGGGGGCCGTGAATTCCACGATGATGCCCTGCTTTTCAAGAAGAGCCCGGAACAATGAGTTGTCGAATTCACGACCATTGTCCGATCTGACCCTCTTGCTTTTCTGACCCATTTGACGCTCGGACTCGGCTTGAAATTTCGACCATGCTTCGATAATCGTCTCAGCCCTCTTGTCCTTTAGCACGATCGTCCATTTAGCCGTCGAATACTGATCCACGATAGCGAGATAGATAGTATCGCCATGGTGATTGGGATGTTTGACAAACCCGAGATCGATGAAGACGCGGTAGAGTGCATGAGGCGCTTTGGTACTCTTGTTGGAGGAGGGTGATTGCTTTGACTTGGCCTGGATGCACGAGAAGCAAGGAGTAACCTTTTTGTCCTTCAGAGTGATGCCAGTGATAGCCCCGGATTTGACGGCCAAAACGATCGCCGCAGGAGATTGATGGCCCAACTTCCGATGTGCTTCCATCAACGTACAGGTTCCAGTGAGACGATTGGCTCCTACCATTGAAGGCGGTGAGGATGACATGATAGGCTGAACGGGAGCTGCATCCATGACAAACCCCCGACCAGGAAGCAAGCGCAGAATTAATTGACTTGCCACGGATGCTGAAAATGAGATTGCTTTGGGGACCAACAGCGTACGTCATCGATTCCAACAGATGGTCGATGGAGATAAAACCGCATTGAGCACCGGGCATGTAGTAGACCCTCTTAATGGTGATACGAGCGCCATATGAGGTAAGAAACGTCACTGAGCCATGACCGGGAGATTCGATTTGAGATTGATCGGCGACAGAAATTTTGAAAGGCTCAGAGATCACGTCCGATAGGACTGACTTGTCTCCAACGCAATGGACCTTAGCACCCAAGTCAATGATTCATGGAAAACGTGGCATCGTTCGCGAATAGGGGAAAGTGTAGGTCATCAGTGCAGATTCATCTACACCAATGGCAGCTACGTTCGAATTTGAGTCCGAGGAAGCGGGAGCGCTCGCATCCTTGTTCCTGCTTGGACAGAGACGCCAACCATGCTCGTGTCCCAGTGCTTTGCAGCGCGAACAATACGACTTGGAGTAGTCCTTTTGCGCCGTGGTGGAAATATGGGCGACAAGGCTAGTATTGTCAACGATCCGAGCGGATAACGATTCCTTTTGTTTGTTTCGGGAATCAGCCATTTCGACGTTCATCAGGAGTTTCGGGTAGAACGTGTTCCAATCCATGTGGATGTCGATGTCGGAGGCAAGGTTCCCAACGATCGAGTCATACTGGGCTGGGAGCGACCGAACGAGCATGCCTGCAAACAGCCAATGCGGAAGCGGAGCTCCGAGGTTCTGAAAATCGGTCATGGTGATCTTGACCTTGTTGACGAATTCCTTAAAAGGAATATTCCCAGAGTAAGGTTGCGCTAGAGTGTTGAGGAGGTCCATAGTGCGACTCGGGCGACCGTGAAAGTGGAGACCACGGAGGGTGTCCCACATCTCGTACGCCGAGGTAAGATGAATCAAGTGAGACATCTGTTCCTCAGAGATCGAATTGGCGATGTACTTGCATGCCAAATCGTTGCAGCGGATGGCCCGTTCGCGATATTCCGCGACCTTGTCCGCAACTTGAACGCTGGTGAGCCTGGGCGAGGTGTCCGAGTGCGCAGAACCAGAGCCCCCCCCCCAAGCCCACTAAAGCCGGAGGAGGCTGGTTCAACTGGCGCAACGGACGCAGTTGCATGTGCGATAACAAGCGTGGACCAATACTCCGCGACAAGGGAGTCGATGGATTGATTGACGACATCCCATACTTTGTCGGCTTGAAGATTGATAAACGCACGTTGTGACCAGCTCTTGTACCCTTGTGTGTCCTTGAGATACAAGCAATTGCCCGACCCGTTGGGGAAGTCGGATTCGCCCGTTGAGCTCATAACCTGTTGCAACAAGGACTAAGAGGTACTCCACGACTCAGCTCCGAGATACACGAGTGAGATGATGAGAATAGCGTGGAGAAGGAACCCAGAAAGAAAAAAGACCGCAAAGACAAAGATAGGCGCGCGCGCAGAATAAAGTATTAACCAAGACTAATAGCAATGAGTTAGGCTCTCAGACCCCACTTCTAACAGGTTTGATTTTGAGCATAGCCAGAAATTTAGACCACCAGTTGGAGGTGAATGTGGCGCCTCGGTCGGAGACAATGTCCGTTGGGAGACCATGGAGTTTGAAAACGTGAGTGAGGAACATCCGAGCCAGGTCGCAAGATGAGTCGGTCTTGTGAGTCGGGATGAAATGCGCTTCTTTGGTGAGTCGGTCAACAACGACTAGGACACAGTCAAATCCTGACGACGGAGGCAGGTCGACAATATGATCCATAGAGAGCGACAACCAGAGCTTTGAGGGGAATGGTAGAGGTTGAAGGTGGCCGTGCTTGCGATGATGAGTTGGTTTGTTTCGTTGATGAATTGTCGCATGCCGGGCCACATATAGTTTCGATCGAGAAGTTCAAAGGTTTTTACTTGCCAGGATGACCCGAGAGGAGTGAGTCATGGGCTTGGGCGAGCAGTTTGACTTTGAGAGGTTCAGCGTTTGGAATGTAGATTTTGTCATGATGTAGGAGGAGGTTGTCTTGAAGCTTGAAGTAAGGGTGGAGCGTGGAATCGTGATTGAGGTCGTTGACGATTTGGTTCGAGACAGGGTCTTGCGAAAGGTGAAACTTGATGAGATCAGCGATATCAGAGGGTGGTGAGAATTTGACAAGGCTTGCGGCGAGAGTGTGAGGGCAAAGGAGAATCTGCCCCGGCTGTTCATGTCAGAGTGCATATTGCTGTTTCATCCCACTTCTATTACCAATCATGATTAGTTACTAGTTGTTGATATTAGTTGCCTCGCGCGGCTATTGCTTGCCTCGCGCGCTCCTACTCTGCGCTTCTCTTCTTTCTCCAACTGTCTTTACTATCATCCTCGGCTCTCGTACTAAACGTATCTCGTGCCTCGGCTTTGGGTTCTAATAGGTTATGAGCCAACCTGCTCGGGGCGACTCCAATGATATTGGTAGCATGGCATCCACGCCTCCTCCTCCACCATCGTCATCAACATCGAACCAGCCCTTCGATGTCGCCCCCGCCACCGTTGTCACGCTCACCAAGGAGCAATACGACGCTCTCGTAAAGAACCAACGCCCCGCACAAGCGCAGGAAGACGACGCAATCTCCATGCGTCACCTTCTCCCCCCGTCAACCCTCCCGCCTTCCCCAATGACTCGAAGCTCACCGAGGATAATTACGTTGACTGGGACCTCGCAATGTCGACTACCTACGCTCGCGAGGTCTGCGCCTACCTTTGCAAGGGCCAGCACGACCCTTCTTGGCCACCCGCCTTCCACACGCGCTGGGAGGATTACGCGGCCCGAGCGCTTGCGTCCTTGCTCACGGTCACGACCAAAGCCACCATCGGGCCACTCATTCAAACGGGTGGCTCGGCGCACGACTGCTGGCTCGCGCTCGCCGCACGCTACGCGCCTAGCGATGCCCAGGCCTACTCAACGCTGATCAAAGACTACTTCAGCATGCCTCCGTGCCCACCCACTTGGTCCGGATTCCATGCCTGGACGAATCGAGCCATGATGCTGGTAAACCACTTGTGAATGGCCCAGCTCGACCTGGAACAGGCTATTGCGGTGCGGGCACTCGACGACCTGCCTCCTGTTTTTGACAGCTGGCTGACGACCTTCTACGTGGTCAAGGTCCAGGACAACAAACTGCCCCGTGTCGAACAGATCTTTGTGTCCATGGAAACAGTTGCCTGTACGCTTCACCACGACCCAACCCCAGCTCTCGCTGCGAAGCCGGTCACCATGACCAAACCCTTGGCTTCCGGCAAAAAGGGTAGATGGGATTGTTCAGGCCCAGCCCCGAGCAACTGTCCGGCTTGTGGTCAAGGCAAACACTGGGTGGACAAGTGCCCGGACATGCGCAAGCGCGCCAAGTACTTTGAGCTTAGGAACGCGATGAAGGAACTTCAAGGCACGTCATTGTCACAGGCACCCGCATTTGTGGCCACCAAGGAGGCATCCAAGGATCTCGGCATGTCCTTCTTCTTGTCCCCCACGTTTGTCAGCTTCGGATCGCCAAACGTCTTCCTGCTTGATTTGGCGTCCGCCTGCCACGTTGTCAATGGCCCCCTAGCACCTACCTCACACATACTGCAGGGTCTTGGGGGGACAGTGAAGGCCTCGGGAGTCGGCTTGGTCAAACTCGTCTCGGACATTGGCACCAAGTTCACCCTCAACGACGTGTTTTACGCTCCCAAGAGCCCTGCAAACCTTGTCTCCGTCCGAGCCTTTGACCGCAAAGGGGTCCGCATCACCTTTGAACGCGGACAAGCCGAGCTCCGCACGCAGCAAGGGCGCATAGCCACAGCCTCCGCCATCGCATCACGCGTTTACAAGCTCAACGCTTCGGTCCGAACTCCCAGCCCAGGTGCGATTCACACGCTTGTCACCACCAAGTCCCATGGGATCCCTTTACTTACCCTTCACCGTCGCTACGGTCATGCCTCTGTTCAGACACTTAAAAAACTGGCGGCCTCTGGCCAGGTGGAGGGTTTGGATTGGACCTATAGTGACCTCGAGTGTGTAGACTTCACCTGCAACACGTGCCTTGCATCCAAAGCCCATCGTTTGCCGTTCCCCCCTTCGTCGTTCCACGCCTCGGAGCCGCTAGCACTGGTCCACTCGGATGTCTTGTCCTTTCCAGAGGAGTTGTTCAGCCACAAACGGTACCTCGTCACATTCGTCGACGACTTCTCGAGGAAAATTTGGGTCTACCCCATCGGGCACAAGAGCGAGGTCCTTCCGACGTTTAAGGACTGGCTTATGGAGACTGAAAACGAGACAGGTCGCAAGGTCAAAACGCTCCGCTCAGACAACGGGGGTGAATACGCCTCTACCGCCTTCAATGGTTTTTGCGTGGCTCGTGGGGTCTGTCGCGAATTGACCATACCATACACACCCAAGCAAAACGGTCGAGTCGAGCGGCTCAACTGATCTATCGTGGAGGGCACCCTGGCTTTACTGATCAACTCGGGACTCCCATGTACGTGCTGGGACAAGGCTGCCATGTGTTACATCCACACCAAGAACCTTTTGCCTCATGCGGCTCTCAAGGGAGGAGTACCAAATTGTCGCTGGTCAGGCGCCCCCCCGACCGTGGGAGCGCTTCAAGCATTTGGTTGTCGCGCCTGGGCCACCGTGCCGGCTCATCGTGGGGGTAAACTCAACCCAAAAGGGATTCCGCTGGTCTTTGTGGGTTATGATCGACACACGAAAGCCTGGCGCCCTCTCAATCCCTCCTTGATGCGCGTGAGTTTGAGCCGGAATGTGACGTTCCTCAAAACCGAGTTCCCATTCGTTGCCGTTCCCGCCCGCGTCACACCACCTTCCGTTCCGGGTTTCTATCCCCGTCCTCCACCTGCCGATGCTTCGGCAACGCCGTTACCTCCTGTGCTCGTCGAACCCACCTAGTCGCCTTCGCTCAACGACAATGCCACTTCTTCAATCCACCTGCCGCAGCGTCCTCCGGAACCAGCACCACCGGAACCAACTCCACTCGCCAAAGTCAAGCCCACTTGGGAGTACGGCAATGTTGCCAAGGTTGGTCCTGATCCAGGGAAGTACGGTGAAATCAACGCTCGGAACATCATTGCTGGCCCCCGGACTCGCCGCCAACTCGTTCCCACCCTCATCACGCGGGAAGACCTTGTTGGCGGACCTGATGGACCCACTCCCGCCTTCCAGGGCATGCTCCGTGCCTTCGCGTCCACGAAAGCCGGCTTTGCGGAGCACGACTTATCCGTTGTCCGAGATCCAGCCAATTGGGGCGATGTCATCCGATCGGGACAACAGGACACGTGGGGTGGCCTGGCACACAATGAATTCGATTCACTTCTCAACAAATACAAGGTGTTCAAAGTCATTGACTCCTGTGAGCTCCCCGCGGGTGAGATCCTCTTACGGTCGGGCTGGGTGTTCCGAACTAAATGCAACCAGCACGGGGACATCATCAATCGCAAGGCTTGTCTCGTCGCCCAGGGTTGTGCCCAACGCCCTGGCATCGACTTTGAGCAGAACTATGCCCCCGTTGTCAAGTTCACATCCATTCGGGCTCTCATTGCCCTCACTGCGGCCAATGGCTACCATGTCCATCAAGCCAACGTCAACAAGGCGTACCTCCACAGCAAACTTGACAAGCCTCTCTACCTGCGCGTTCCACAAGGCATCGACATGCCTGGCAAGATCCTCAGGCTGTCCAAATCCATCTACGGACTTCGCCAAGCGGGCACCATCTGGAACGCGGAGATTGACTCGACTTTGCGCTCCCTCGGATATGTGCCCACCCGATCGGACATCTGCATCTACCGCCGCAAACACGACGGGCACTCTCATTACATTGCCTTGTACGTTGACAACTTGCTGTTGGTTGGGCCCTCTACCGCCAAGATTGACAGGGTTCTTGACGTGTTGGAACTCGCATATGGTATCAAACGTCTCGGGCCTGCCGAATACATCCTTGGCATCCAAGTCAAACGCGGGCACAACGGGTCCATCACACTTTCCCAAGAACGCTACCTTCGAGATATCTTGGCCAGGTTCCAATTCGCCGATGCCAAGCCGGCAAGCGTCCCCATGCAACCCGGTGTCGTCCTCGATTTCGAGAACTCGTCTGCTACCCCTGAGGATCGCACTCGCTACTTGCAGGCCATTGGTTTGTTGATGTACGCCGCGGTTGGCACTCGTCCGGACCTCGCTTTTGTGGTCAGCTACCTCGCGCGCTTCTCGCAGCAACCCGGCCCAGAGCATTGGACAGCCATCAAGCACGTCCTCCGCTACATCAAAGGCACGCTGGACTTGGGGCTCACCTACCGCAAGACCAACCAACCGCTCCATGGCTACTCGGATGCAAACTGGGGAGCCTGCCTGACAACCTTGCAATCGACCATGGGCTACGCATTCATCTTGTCCGGAGCGCCATTGCTTGGTGTTCCAAACGGGAGCACAGGGTCGCCAAGTCTACTAGCAACGCGGAATACCTCTCTCTTTTGTACGCTAGCGGGGACGCCATTCACCTGAGCGAACTCCTGAGCAAACTCGGCGCTCCGGTTCCCGGTCCAGTCGTGCTCTATGGTGACAACCAAGGTTCGCTTGCTCTGGCACAACACCCGACCAACCATCAGGGATCTCGGAACACTACGTCCGCGAGAGGGTTGCTGAGAAAGAGATCGAGGTCCGCTACATTGCCACTGGCGACATGTTTGCCGACATCTTCACCAAGGCCTTTGGTCCCAAGCCGTTCATCTTCCATCGGACAAATTTGGGCTTACGAGGTGCAGTGGTATGACAGCACAGGGGGGTGTCAGAGTGTATATTGCTGTTTCATCCCACTTCTATTACCGATCATGATTAGTTACTAGTTGTTGATATTAGTTGCCTTGCGCGGCTATTGCTTGCCTCGCGCGCTCCTACTCTGCGCTTCTCTTCTTTCTCTAACTGTCTTTACTATCATCCTCGGCTCTTGTACTAAATGTATCTCGTGCCTCGGCTTTAGGTTAGTTACTTTGCAATACCTGCAATTGTCTTTACTATCATCCTTGGCTCTCGTACTAAATGTATCTTGTGCCTCGGCTTTAGGTTCTAATAGTTCAGAGGCCTTTCCCCTTCCGAGAAATCAGGACGACGAGAGAGTGTGTCCGCCTTGTTGTTCTTGGAGCCAGAGCGGTATTCGATGGTGTATTTATGGTGATTGACGGTCTCTGACCAGCGAGCTTGCCGACGCGTGAGTACCCTCTTGGTCTGGAAATATTGTAGGGCGGCATGGTCGGTGTAGATTTTGAACGGGTGTTGGGAGCCTTCAAGGTAGTGCCGCCAGATTTTGATGCATTCGATGATTGCCAGAAGTTCCTTGTCGTGAATTTCGTAATTCTGTTTGGCGGGTAACATCTTGCGCGACATGGAGGCAACAGGACGTAGGTGGCCGTCAGTGACTTGAGAGAGAATCCCAGAAATTGCGAAGTCGGATGCATCTGTTTCAATGATGCTGGGGAGCAAGGGGTTGAAGTGGCACAAAATCGCGCCAGATGTGAAGATTTGCTTGAGTCGATCGAGAGAAGAGAGCGAGCGCGGCCGAGTCAAGAAGAAAGGAGTGTTCTTTTTGAGGAGTCGCGTGAGAAGAGCGATGACCCTTGAGTAGCCTTCAATGAACCATCGATAGAAGTTGCAGAAGCCAAGGAATTGTTGGAGTTCCTTGAGAGAGGTTGGAGTGGGCCATGAGGTGATTGCTTTGACTTTGTCTTGAGACATTGAGACTCCAGAAGGCGAGATTATGAAACCGAGATACTCCGTTGAAGCCCGGTTGAATTCGCATTTCTTGGGTTACAGTAGAGTTTGTTATTGATGAGGCGTTGGAGGACTTCCTGAACATGCCGAGTATGTTGAGATGGAGGACTTCCTGAACATGCCGAGTATGTTGAGATTTGTCGCCAGAGAAGATCAGGATGTCGTCGAGATAAACAAGCACGGAGACGTCGAGAAGATCGCGGAAGATAGAGTTCATGAGGTGTTGGAAGGCGGCAGGCGCGTTGGTGAGACCGAAGGGCATGACGAGGCACTCGAAGTGTCCATAGCGCGTTCGAAATGCGGTCTTCCATTCGTCCCCTTCTTTGATGCGCACCAGATTGTAGCCAGAGCGAAGGTCCAGTTTGGTGTAGATTTTGGCGCCGCGTATTTGGTCAAGGGCTTCAGGGATGAGTGGGAGGGGGTAACGATTTTTGCGAGTGATCTTATTGAGGCCACGGTAGTCCACACACAGACGAAGCAATCCATCCTTCTTGCGCACAAACAAGACGGGGGCACCTGCGGGCGACGTGGAGGCACGGATGAAATTCTTGGACAGGTTTTCCTTGAGCCATGAAGAAAGGGTTTGGAGTTCAGTTTCAGAGAGAGGGTAGAGGGGGCCAAAGGGAGGTGTTGTGTTATCTTCGAGGTCGATACTGAGGTCGAATTTGCCATGGGGTGGCAATTGGTCGGCTTTGACTTTGGAGAATGCGGCAAGGAGGTGGTGATATTCTGGGGGCACAAGATTTTTCAATGATTCGACATATTCTAGAGAGTCTTGGTTATCGTCTGATAATGATTGAGAGGGGGCGGGGCTTGATGACGAGAGCTGGTGGGATGCCGGGTCGTAGAACAGTAGTCCATGATGGTTATCGCTGTTGTTGACGAGGCGTTCAAAGGCGAAGCTTGAAGCGAAAGAGATGTCGAGATGTTTGTGGTCCAAGGGGACGAGAGGAGCTCCTTCAATCGAGACATTGATGGGCTGAGTATGACCCAGAGCACAGGATTGGCAAGAGTATACGAGAGTGTTCGGTTTCCGATCGATGATGGGATTGTGGAGGCGGAGCCATGGCATTCCGAGGACGAGAGGGTAAGTTCCGAGTTGAGTCACATCAGCACGAAGGCTCTGAGTGTGCCCATTGAATTGGACTTCGAGATGGACAAAGTGGGTGATGTTGCCGGATTGGATTGGTCGTCCGTCAATCACGTAGAGAAGAATGGGCGTGGGATGCGCGATGAGTTGAAGATGGTTGTCGTGCACAAATGACTCAGAAACAAAGATAGAGGTTGCGCCAGAGTCACAGAGACAGTGGCCAGATCGGGATGAGGACTCGAGATTGAATACGAGGGGCAGAACAAGGTGGTCTTCGGGAAGCGGGTCGAATTTTGTTGCGAATATCGAGGACTTGGAGGCGACGGGACTTGTGGGAACAGTGTGCCGGTGCAGGACATCCTCGGACTGGCACGGAGACTGAGGATGCCTTAGTTTCCCGAGTCAGGGGCAGAGTTGGCCGAAGGATCGGTGAATGTGAACGAGGCATTGAGAGCGGTGTGTCTTCGGATCATTGGTGGCGCGGTGGGGCATTGGCGCGAAGGTGTTGATCACTAGCGCACCACATGCAGAGGTGGTTTGTGCGGCGGCGGAGTTTTTCCTCCTTGGATAAGGGTCCTCGACGACTGCGCGTTGCATCAAGGTCCATGGGAGCTGGGCCTGAGGTGTTTGCCGTTGAGGGGTTCGCTTGTAGTTGAGAAACGGGGCTAGTGCGTAACGGACTGTTGACGCTGTGACTGTACTGCCAATTGGTTTGACGAAATTGTGTCGAGGCGTTCGTTCTGTGGCGCGCGAGGTGCAATTTGTTATCGACCTTGATTGCCAGTTCAATGAGACTTTGGAGATCTTGAGGGTCGTCGTGAAGCGCCAATTGAGCTTGAAGATCGAGCTTGAGACCCTTGTGGAAGTGCGCAATGAGTGCGTCCTGATTCCAGTCCAACTGTGACGGTATCTGAGTAAACTTGGATGCGTAACCGAGGCTGGGCCGGACTGAACAAGGGACATGAGTTGACGAGTAAGGTTGTTCCTGTAGTCGGGATCACCTAGGACAAGTTCGGCTTGATCGAGGAATTTCTGGTAGTTGGTGAGCCACTCAGGCTTGGAGTCGTCCTTGGCATTGATAGCATGTTCGAAGTATTGGAACGCGTCGCCAGTTAGATGCGAGATGATGAACGCGATCTTCGATTCGTCCGTGGGGAAGGAGGATGGATTTCCGAAGATGTAAAATTTGATCTGGGTGATAAACGTCTTGAATTTGACCTTCTCCTTTCCATCGTACTTGTCAGGCTTGGCGAGTTGCGACTTGACAGGAGTAATTGTAGTGTTGACTGGAGCAGTGACGTTGAGGTTGGCAAGGCCGGACTTAATGACATCGATGGACTCCTTCTGCTGGTCGACAACGGCCTTGGCAAAGTCGGAGAGGGTTTGTTGCTGATTAACAAGCGCGGCAAGCGCGGTGACGGTGAGCTGGTAGTTCTCCTTGTCAGAGAGGTGTGAACGGCATTCGGCTTCAAGGGCTTGGTTTCGAGCTTGAAGGGTGCGGAGCTGGTCAATGAGGCTGTCGAGCGATGCCTGAGTGAGGTCCTCCATGGTGGCAGAAGGCGGGCGGTCCATGGTGGCGAACAACTAGATCAATGGGGAATCTTGATCTACTGTCAGGGTTGAGGTTGCTGAGCCGTAGGCAGCAGGCGATAGCGAGGATGACGGGACAAGATGCGGGATTGATGTAGTTGTTCTTGTAAGAGTACTAGAACAGAGGCCGAGGGAGCTGGAGGTTACTGGGGGAGTTGACTATGAGATCAAGATTGCAGAAGGAAGATAAGAGCGATTTCTACACAGAAGCCCTATTTATAGTCGCAGGAAAGCCCAGGGAAAGCGACAGAAACTCATGGAAGCAAGTTGAAGCCAAAGGAAGTGATCGAGGCGCAAATCATAGAGATAACTGGAAGCTCCTAGAAAGTTCCCAGCGCTGGGTAAGCTGCGCGGTGGCGCTGCGCTCAGACCTCGGACTGCTGATTCGTGACACAACCCGGACTCTCAACCGAACAAAGTCAATCCTTCCGCTGTGTCACTGACGTCCAATGTCTTCTTTTCGTATCAGTTTGTCCGTCATATCTAAGACTGCACAGCCATGTCAAGGGATAACTCACGCATGCAATGTCACCAGCCGATGGTGAAGAAAAACGACTCGAGGTTGACATTCAAAGAAGACGTGTTGAAGGGAACGTCTCCCGTTCTCTGACGTTCTTTGACGTCGACGTGGTGGACAAGCGAAACAGTCTCCTTCGGAACAGAGAGTCACGTGCTATTGAATGGAACCTCGGCGAAGGTAGACGAAGCGGTGTCGCCGATGCGGAATCAGCGCTAGCTAGTTCTGGGGACGCGCTAGACCGAGAGCTGTCTATGATGTCATGCCACGTGGTTTGTCTCTTGTTCCTTAGTCATTTATACTAGTGCGATGGCGCCCTTCGCGCGCCATGACATCACGCCACGTGGTTTGTCTCGTTCTAGAATGTTCTTTGTCTCGACGGCCTATTTTATTATATATAGTTTTAAGGAAGTTTTAAGGATAGAGGGTAATGAACGCGAGCATTAGTAATTTATGATACAGACCCTAATGAGTAAGCCAATGCCAATTGAGCTCGCATTAGCAATTAATGATATAGAACCTAATGAGCAAGCTAATGTGAATTAAGCTCTATCACGCTCCCGAAAAGAGCCCTTATTGAGACTTTTTGGATGGTATTACCCATTAAAATTGGAAATAGCCGAACCGAAGAGAATACCGTCTGCTCGGGTAATACCATCGTCACGTGGGTAATACCCAACCAGCGGGTATTACCCATTTTGGTGGGTAATACCGCAGCCCGGGGAATACCCATTCAGATGGGTATTCGATGGGTATTCCCCGCCAAAAACGTCGCTCAGTGTGGTGCGCGTAGCCTGCTTGACGCGTCGCGTCGCGCCAAACGCCTACTTCTACTTTCGACTCATGTTCACCGCGCCACGGCAGTTCCTGCCATCCGTTGCCATCGATCGATGCTCGCCTTGGTTCTAAAACTCGTCTCGCATACGTCATGTCCAGTCAGCAGATAAAAGCAACGCTCCAGAACAAGGGTGGCCGACCCCGCATTGGGACCCGACCAATCGACATGACCAGCCCACCTGCACATGGCACGTCCCAAATCTCCTCGACTACGTCTACCCAGAAGAAAGACTTGGGCCAGCGGGAACCCGATATCATTGACCAATCTCCCTCAGTGAGGCACTCCAATCAAATATCAATGACTCCTGAGGGCTGCTCCGACGATGTCGACTCGAACGCCGACTCAGACCCCGCCGTCGACGACTCCGAAGCCAGCTCCTCCGATGGCGGCGAAGAAGCCATGAATCGACTGCGCCAAGTCGTCAACCTCCTCGAAAATTGTGCACCCAACCATCTGCAGCTGGAGTATGACACAATGCAAGCCAAGCGTCAAGCGATCATGTCGTCGAACCGCCTCTGGTCGGCGGAAGAGAAAGCCGACTACGGGCAATGGCCGCTGATTCTTGGCGACCGAAGGAAAGCAGATGAATGGACGCTCAAGGACACCATACCAATTCTCAAGCTTCCTTTGTACATGGCCACCGAAGTAGGTCGATACTGGTTCCAAGCATAAGCAGTCATTGATGGCTATTTGAAGTTGCTGATTAGGAAACAAAACTGACAAAATCCTTCCTCACCGATCCTCTTCCTATCCTTCGTTGGCGAACCCAACCAGAACAGGAGCACGAATGGAAAGCCTGCAAGTACGAACGTTGTCTCGCCGTAGTAGAAACATCTCACGGTGCTCCATCGATCACTTTCCATCAGCATCCGGCGGATCACCTGACATTGTGCCCGGTCATTGGTGCAAGGCCCGAGGCCTTTTGCCCGGGAGCCGGAAGAAGGTGATGGAATTTTGGGGCTTAGTTGGATGATAGCTTGCGCGCGCCTAGAACCTCTCTTGGCTTTCGCCAGCTGACTGCCTCGAGGTTCTAGGTGAGTGCACCAGTCCCCTATGTTTAGTATTGTAGCTAACTGCCTCGAGGTTCTAGACTTGAACTACGCCTGTTTGATCCTGTCTATCGTTCTTGGAGCACGGCTGCACGCGGTGCTTCCAATTGGGTGCTTGTTGAAGCCCGTCTGTCCGACCACACCTCCCGCTTCCATGACTCGCTGCGGCAATCTAAAGGAAGCGTAGACAACCCGAACATTCCATCGCCGGAACAGAACTTTGCCAATTGTTTGAAGGTGAGAGGGAGAAGCGACTTGTGTGGATCCCGCTTACCTGATAGGCTGACTATAATCCGCCAAGCTCATGATCGCAGAACATCGTTCCTTTCCTCGCGGCTCGGGCAGAAGGACCCATCCCTCGTGTCACCGGAGGCAGTGACCGGCCCACAATCCCGTACGCAGAGTGGGAGCGAGCTCCGAGATGATTGATCGTCCTAGTCATTGTATTGTAGCCTACACGCGGGCGCGATACTTGCGGCAGCCATGAGGGCGGCCGGTGAGGGTCCTCGCCTCAGGCGAATTCTCAGAGGTCGCCTCAACGGATTCAAAAAATTGTCACCGCATGGCAGCCTCACGCCTCCTGGTGGCCTCCTGGTGACCTCAAGGCGGCGAGGTGGATGAGGTCGGGCTCGTGTTCACACACCTCGCTTGACACGCTTCAAGCACCCCTGTGATGATGTGATTACAGTTGGGAACACTCTTGGAAACACTCATTGCAATGTTGAAACGATGCTGTGGTCATGTCATGAAGCCGCGAGGTGGCCTTGAGGACGCCCGCAGAGGAGGTGAGGCGGGTGCGCCTCCCTGGTCACCGGGCGTGCACCGGCTAGTGCCTGTGAGGCTGAACCTTTGCGGCGCGGTTGAGAGCGGGGTCCAAGCGGGGCCTCATGGCGACCACCAGGCGCGCGGCCGCACGTGTAGGGTGTGTGTGGGGGGGGGGGGGGGGCGGGGCGGGGGGGGCGGGGATCGGCCTCGGTCCGGGGTCCGGACGATGGCCGCGGCGTGAACGAGAGCCGGCCCGGGTGCAGGCACGATTTCCAACTACATGAGGTCCTGGTGAGAGTGCTTCTTACTGAAGGTGGAGGTACTTGGTGATCATGTAAGGGGGTTCTTCAAGTTGCAGTGTGAGACATGGCATACTACACGAGATACAGCGGATTGCTCAGCTACGTCACGGTGGTAGATGCACCATCCTTAATTGGTAAACGCACCTTCTCTCCGGAGCAAACAAACTTGCGCGAAGAATGCACCATTTGTAAATGAACTTTGCACCTTTCTACCGGGGTAGATGCGTCAAGCTTCGGGGGTAAACGCGCCCGCGTAGCTGGTAATTGCACCATTTGCTCGCGGCATTAGCCCATTTTCCAGTGCGATCGGCTGCCGGCCGGGTGCCGGCTGCCCGAGTGGCCTTAGTAGACGCACCCGGCGACTCCCATCTCTTGAACACATTGAAGTTCACTTCCAACCCTTCATCCACTCTTTCGTTCGACAATGCCGCGCATTGTGTTCTATTACGACTGTGTATCCCCGTGGGCTCGCAACGCGTATGAAGTTCTGAAACGTTACGAGCCGATTTGGGCTGTTGAATTGGTTTTGAAACCGGTGAGCTTGGAGTGAGCCTTCCCCACCTTTCATCCGGACTGACGGTGGTAATACTGCGACTGCCTCGACGCAGCGTTTCCTAGGGTCAGTTGTAGTCACCGAGGATCCAGTCCAAGACGCCGAGAGCTCAGGCTTATACATACACTTGCTCTTTGGATACTTGCTTTGTGCTTTGACGCACTGCACCACCTAGCAGAGGCGTTATGGTCGCTAGCGGCAACAAGCCTCCATTGACTGTGGCGAACAAGGCCAAGTGGATGAACAGCGTCGACCTGCCTTTGGCGAGCGAATTTCTTAAGGTGAGTTGTCTACACAAGTCATCGAATGACTCCATTTGCTCTGTGCTAAGCGAACCATGAACGCCAACAACCGAAATGATCAGCTGCCTTTCGAGTTTCCTGACTCGTTCCCCATCAATACGATGCCCGTCGCCCGGTTCCTACGTCAGGTGGAGGGATCTTCCCCGGACCGTCTGCGCCGCACCACGGATATTTTCTTCAACGCCATCTGGGGCGCGAACAAATTGCAACCCGCGAGCGCCTCGGCCAAGCCGGAAAATTGGCGCAAGTTGTTGCCTTCCTCGCTCTTCAGCGACCAAGAACTGCAGGCACTAGTCGAGCGTTCCATGGGCACTGAGAGCAAAGACAGGATCAAGGCGGAGGCCGCTGCCCTAGTCGCAGAAGGGTATGTGTCTCCCTTTCCGACTTTCCAAGTGAGAGACGCGAAACGCACGCTGATCGCCCTTCCTCTGCGGCTCTAGGGCTTTCGGCTTCCCGTGGATCGTCGTGCAGCGCGATGACGGCCAGACTCGTTCATTTTTTGGCTCGGACCGTTTCGAGATTATAGCTTTTTGGCTTGGAAAGAGATGGAATGGGCCGTGCCCAACGAGCGAGCAGGCGCCAGCGAAGCTCTAGGAAAGCTTGAAGGTGGGTCTCGGATGCAATTGACAATCGTTTCATCTTCATCTTCACTTCTTCGCCGTACCATCCGTTTCGCTATGGTGCTCGGACCACACCTCACACAAGACATGCCTTGATGTTAATTCGTCGCCAGTCTCCAGTGATCCCTCCGTTCAGTGGCTAGTGCTTGAGTACCTGCACTGTTCGCGAGGGAAGGTACAGCTGATGCGCACGGCTGATGGTGAGCACGCGAAAGGTTTCATTTGTTTTCCAGCGGGTACTCACCTGCGCCGAGTTTCTGCGCCCGTTCCACTCCATCGGGGTTGTGAAGTGTTCCACCGACTTGTCGATGCGACCGTGACCCCCAAACTCTTTGTCATCCGAACTCAGCACAACCGCGTATTTTCCAGGCCAGTCGGTACCAAGGCGGTAGTCGGTAAACGAGTTGGTAGGATGGAAGTTGAACACAAAGAGCAAATTGCCCCTTTCAAAGACGATCACCTTGTCGGATTCGTTCTTGAGCGAAATGTAGGCCTGTGGCGACGAGAGCCACTGATAGCTTTCCTCTAGATGGTTCATCGCGGCATCGAAACTGTTAAGGTATCTGTAACGCAAGAGGGGGTCCTCTGTCAAGTTGAACTGGCGGCGAGCGTACTGATACGAATCGTTGTTCCCGGCGCGAGGGAAGTCGAGCCATTCGGGATGGCCAAATTCACTGCGTGGGCCAAGATCAGCTGCGCGTCCCCAGCCGTGATACAGCCAGAGCACCTTCTTCAATTACTCACTTTCCCTCGAAGTTGAGGTAGCCCTCCCCTCCTAGTGCATGCGTGACTAGTCTGCCGGTCGGTTAGGACGTGGCGAGTCAGATAGGTACATGCCTCACCTTGCCAGCAAGCCCGAGCTTGCAACTCACCGAATCATCTTATGCAACGCGAGGCCTCGGTCGACGGTGACCGTCAGCTCGGTCAGGTCGGACATGTTGGTGTACATTTCCTTGTCCATCAACCAGAATGCAAGCGTTTTGTCGCCGACGAGGGCCTGGTCATGCGATTCGGCATAGCAGATGCTTTTTTCGCCGTGGCGACGATTGGTGAGCGTAAAACAGATGTTTCCCATGTCCCAACCGTCATCGCCGGGTCCATCCTTGAGCAGCTTGATCCACATGTCGGGCACGGCCATAGCCAAGCGATAATCAAACCCGATGCCTCCGTCCCTCGGAGTGCGACACAACGCCGGCATCCCGGAAACGTCCTCCGCGATCGTGATTGAGCTCGGATACAGACCGTGGATCAGGTCATTCGCCTGCCCGCAAAGTGCATGTCGTAAGCGCGGCCCTGTCGCGGAGGCGAATCTCAGAAAGTAGACCGACCAGCATCATGTAAACAACGGCCTCCGTGTCTACATTCTCCCCGAAATACTCGTGGTACCCGCCTGAGAAGCCCGTGCCGATGCCATGATGAGTGTACATCATGCTCGTCACGCCATCGAAGCGAAAGCCGTCGAACTGGTATTCTTCCAT
This sequence comes from Microbotryum lychnidis-dioicae p1A1 Lamole, assembly GCA_001244265.2. Classification (NCBI taxonomy): domain Eukaryota; kingdom Fungi; phylum Basidiomycota; class Microbotryomycetes; order Microbotryales; family Microbotryaceae; genus Microbotryum; species Microbotryum lychnidis-dioicae. Next base: position 131,613 of record CDLV01000006.1, read on the forward strand.
CCAAAAACGCAGGTTGGAAAGCAAGAAGCGCAGGACCTCGTGCGAGCCATAGTTAAAGAGCCGTCTGAAGTGGCGGGAGCAGGCAACAAGCGTTATTGTCGCTCTTCGATCAACAGACGGCACTGCATCACCGCAGCTGCGACAGACTCACGAATCCCAGAGCTCGTGCCTGCCTTTGGGTCCGCCATGGAAGTAATGATGGTCGGAACCGTCAAAATTATTGAGGCCGTCGAGAACGTTGTTGGAGGCATGCGAGTGGACAACATCGAGCAAAACGGTGATTCCCATGCCGTGAGCGGTGTCAATCAGCTCCATCAGTTGCTCAGGAGTCCCTGAGGTCGTATGGCAATTGCGAGCATGGTCAGCACCATCGTTCTGTCCCCTGCCGAACGAGGATGCATTCGACATACCATATCGACTGCTCGCCGCGAAGAACGAAGTGATCTGATAACCGAAGCTGGCGTAGTACGCGTGCTCCATGATAGCCCTGTCCGGGTGCGGGCAGATATGTGTGAGCCACAAAGCTGGTGCTCGATCGGCGATAGCACGGCACACGCACATGAGTTGGATCGTGTTATAACCGAGCTTGGCAATCCTTGGCAGCACGTTTCGAGTGAACTCATTGTAAGTGCCGATCCGGGGGTCGGGAGTGGAGATACCGACTGCATGCCGAAAGCAACGGCACAAAAGAACAAGCGTCAAATTTGTTAAGCGTGCTTGACGATTTCTGACACTGAGCACAAAAATCGTTTCTTCGCACCGTGGGCCTCGTACACTCTGACCGCCCTGGGCTGAGGGGGCCGCTTGTTCTTGAACCGATACTTTTTGGGCGGATTCCAGAACACGGCGTCGTAAACGGGGGAAACCATGAGGTCTTGTACAACTCGTCTGAGCGAACCAGGTCGGTCAGGCTTCAGCGCGGTGAATCGACAGTTGCGCAGCGGTGAAGGAAGACGAGCTCACTTGACCCATGCTGGGAGCCTTTCGATGCGCCCTTCAATGCCCGGGGCCGTCATTGAGATCTGAGAAAGGAGTCCAAAAGCGCGCCATCGGTAAAGCGATCAGAGCTTGGCCCAACAGGAAGGTTTTCAGGTTGTCGCAAAGACTTGCCTTGACTTTAGAATTGTGCGGGATTGCAGCTTGACCTTTCACAGCCTGAAGCGTGAGCTCGAATACGCCGTAGTCGTTCTTCATCATCGGGTGAGAGTCGCGATCCCACCCATCTGCTCACGCGGGGGAGGAGGGGTTAGTGCGCCGCGAACGAGTCCAATGAAGTGAGGGGTAGCCCCCTTCTCCAACAAGGGGCGAGGGGGAACGACAGAAGGCACCGAGCCGAGGGCCACTCTCCCAACTATGAGGGTGGAGCGGTTGGCCAGCAGCCGAATCTGCGCCGAAGCGGAGAGCGGACGCGGCGTTTGAAAAGGGTGGGGGCCCACGCCCAACGGGTGCGGAGCTAGACCGAGCATTGCTTCGAGGGAGCGCAAAAGAACGCAGCACCACCCGAGGACAAGCGAAAGCAGAAGCAACCAGGAAGAAAGAAGGAATGAGAAGGTGCAAAGAGGTTAGCGGAGGGGCGACTGACTGAAGTCGCCAACGAGGTATGCCGAGGTCGCATTGGGTGCCCACTCGCGGTAGACAATGTCGTTCTGCGCCGTGACGTTGAACCCAAAGTGGCGGTAGCCCTGCGAGAAGCGGTCGAGGCCGCCCTCAGTGCTGTCAATCTGCTGCACCCACTGCTTGTAGACGGTGTAACTGTACGTTGTATCGCACCAAACGAGATCAGTGGCCAAACCCGCCCATTGATGCCCTCTCATAAAGGAAGGACTCGGGCGGCGGAGCTTCACTGACCGATGCCTGACGCTCCCCTCGAACGGTTGAAGGCTGGCGGTGGTGACGTCGGTAGAGCAGCGCATTCCCAAAGTCAGCTCGACCGCTCGACACCTTTAGCAAGCGAAGCAGAGAGCCATCGACTAACTAGGGATCCTCTCGGATGATAGCGAATTCAGACGGCGGTGGCGCGGCTGGAGCAGGTGTAGCGGCGGACATTTCTGGCTTCGAGTGAAGTGGGGAAGCAAGACAGGCGAAGCGCCACGCACAGGAGGACTCGCGATTTGGCAATGCAGTTGCAGTGGCGGCGGGTTATCCACACGCTCCAGCTTTTTATTGAACTCGCGCGAGTTCTGGACCGATTTCTGCCGCCTAATTCGGCCGCGCGTTTCGGCCTCCCTGTCTCGAGGCGCGTCTGTCGGGTTCGTCGCCACAGCACGTGACCAACGAGCGCGCGGTCCAAGCGCAATGTTTCTTGTTGACTGCGCTCGCGCTCGTAGACGTTGCCCGCGCGCATGAATAAATAGGGCTGTTCAACCCGATTCTCTCTTTCCTTCCTTCCATGCACTTGCAAGTCCTAAACGATCTTCACCACTCGAACGCCATGACGTCAAACCCTCTCTTCGACTTATCAATGTCGTACAAGGCCACACGCCCTCGTTGCGCCGCCTGACGCCGAATCGATACAAACAACATCGGTTCCCGCCGCCGAAATCCCCGACTCGCTGGCGAGACAACGTGCGACCATCAATTGGCAACGCCACAAGATCGCAGGTCCTTCCAATCAACCGTCAAGTAGGTTTCCATCGCGTTCGCATTCATGACAGTCAAACAGCGCGAACAGCACGTTGCTCTCGATGCGCATGCTGACTGTTTTGTTGACTGTCCTTCTCGCTGCTCCTCTCCACACAGATCCGGCACTCGTCTCAAAGACCAAAGACGTAGAGTGATGTTGGAAAAATGCATCTGCAAGTGGGCCGGAAGCCCAAGGGCTGTAGCAGAATCACTGGTCTCGTGCCTGGGTGAAGGTAAGCGACGATCCCTACGGTCCGGCACGCTGGCCTCGAGATAGTTCCCTTGGCTCATACCCTTCTGTCTAATGATTCACAGGTCACGTATCACGCGATCACCACCAAAAATTACATCGAGTCGTGGCATAAGATCTTGAAGTATTGTTACATTGGCCGCGGGCAGCGACAGCGGACGGATCAGCTCATCCACACCCTCACAATGGCGCCGAGCCAGCATACCGCCAAGAGATTAGTCTCATCGTCACCGGCTTTGTTCGTCGGCAATCGAGTAAGGCCGAGACTCGGGGCCAAAACACCGCGCAATCAATTGAGTGGAGTCGAGCGAACGATATGGTCACGGAGATGGACGACGACGGTGATGTGAGTTGAGCTTGGGATTTTCTCGCGTCTCGGGGTCGAGACTTTGGCTGACTCGACCTCGACGACTTTTCTTCTTTTCTTTTTGCCAATCTTTTAATCTACGTCACCTCTTTCGGAGAGGACAAGCAGGACGACGAAGACTCGACCTTCATCGAGACAAGCTACACCGTTGGACTCAATCCCACCGACTCGAGCGTGATCTCGACTTGCGATTGTCCGGATTTCGTTCGCCACATGTTTTTGTGCAAGCACATGTGGCTTGCCGCGCGTGGATCTTTGCACTAGCGACCATGCTCCTCTTGCATCTCAAGCATCGTCTCATGTGTCTGAAATTTCGCCCTCGCTGCCGCCGTCGTCATAGTCGCTCGCTCCACCACTTTAAGCAATACCCAACAGCACTGCCGAGCACGAAGATCGCATTCAACTCTACCGACGGCTCGCTGAGGAAGCCGGACGAGTACACGCAAAGCTGCTTCGGACTTTGTAGGAGTTGGAGGAGGCTGATAAGTGCGACCCTCACACGGCTGGCGGACTCTGGGGTGGCCGAGGCTTTCATCGAGGCAGGCAAGTCAGTGACGGAAGGGTATTCTACATGGAGGGCTAAGCAGAGAAGGTATGAGGAGTATGGGGAGACGCGGGCGAGCAGGGGATTTGAGGATGAATTTGTAATGTAGTACATTTGGGCATCCTAGCCCGCCCCCCTATTTCGAATCGAACCGGCCCAATAGGGCGATCAAAAGCAGAGCAATTTGGCCAAAAACAATTTCGCTTGGCCGAATTGAAAGTTCTGGTGTGCATATAACGGCTCGCGTTGCAGTGGCTTGCTGAGCTTTGCTCTGTTTTGCTGAGGAGGACCCCAGAAAGCCCCGCCGGACGCGCATTCATATATATTTTTAGTTTGACGACCCAAAATCCTGAACATCGTCGAGGCGCCTTGCAGAAGACTGACATTTTGAGACCAAAATTACACTTTTGGCCTACCTTGAGAGACCTTGAGCAGCTTTCGGCGTGACTTTGGGCCCGTTTGCGCTTCGCAGCGCTCGCGCTCGAACACGTCACTATTCATCATCTGCAATTACTCTAGTGCAGTGGTGGTTAGGGATTAACCCGAATAGGTACTAATAGCTCCCACTGCTGAATCCCTGAAGCTCTCTAGAGCTGAAGGTCTGTTCAACGAAAATTGGGGGAGCGCGAGAGCTGGGGAAATCCCTGAAGCTCTTTAGAGCTGAAGGTTTGTTCCAGAAAAATTCGGCGGCGCGAGCTTGGGAAATTGACGACGATCTCAACGCTGGGGGGCGGCTTGGGGGGGCGCCGCGGGTTTGGGAAATTGACGACGGTCTCAACGCCCGGGGGGCGGCTTGGGGCGCGCCGCGAGCATGGGAAATTGACGACGGCACGGAGTGCAAAGTCTTGTAGGCGTGCGCTAACTGCAGGGCTTCGCATTAGATCAGATAGATGCCTATCTATATCTACACCTCCTATAAATATCGCTCATCTATCTATATGGATACACTTGGACGTAACTACGCAGATATCTAAAGCATCTGCCAGGAATGCACATGGAGGAGACAGAAGTTGTCCATGGTCAGAGGGGTTCAAGCATATTCAAGAAACATATCCGCTTAAGTTTCCAAGACCTTATCAAGTCATTGGCTTGGCTCCGAACGGTGGCGGTGAGACAGAGGCCGCCCTCCTGGCTGCCCGTTGTGCCCTACTAGTCCGGTCGGCTTCTATCTCGGAAGCGAAGCAAAACATTGCCTATCTTGAAGGCATGAGGCCTGAGACCTGAGCTCCTGAAAGGAAATGGGCAAATGAGCCAGAAGATTTTGGAGTCCGCATATTGCCACTGCTCGTCTGCCGGTTTCACTTCTCCCCTTTCTAGTACCTCCCCGTCTTCTCCCTCTCTAGCTCATAAATCCCCAAACTCCTCATCTTGCTACAACATGGCTACTCCTACTGCCGCAGAAGAGCTTGTCGCCACTGTCTTCAGCACGGAGGCGGAAGCAAAAGTGTTCTACACCGAGCTTCGGTCTGCTGGCCCCGAAGACCGATTGCAAGCGAGGTGCGCCGACGTTGCTCGGGCCTTCCTTTTCTCCCGGACCTCGGGAAAGTGGGATCATTTCGATGTCGTCGTGTTTCGATCGAATGGTAAATTGAAGATCCGAGCAACGTGCAAGACTCGTCCAGCCTCTCAGTGCGAAACCGTTGACTTCGAGACCGCACACCAACACGGCGTATCGAACTGGAACAGGGGCATCAAACAATGCCTGGCATCCAGGGGGGAAGGGGTGAACACGGTTAGTTCTCTTGAAATAATGTTTGCAGGCTGTTACAGCAGGTCACTAAAGTTTTTATCTGTCTTGTACTTTCAGAACGTGCAACCATTGCTTTCTGCTGCAATCTTCGACAATGCGTTGTTCATGCTATCCATCGTTCTTCACGTTGCAATCTCGAAGGAAGCGTTCGCCCACGTAGACCCCCAACTTCAAACCTGGCTCGCCTACTCCTATCATGTCGCCAATATGAATGCTATCCTTGGTAGTCACGACACCGTCAAGAGGCTACTCGTTCATCTACATAGGGAGCTGTCAGTTCAATTCGGCGCATTTCTTGTCACGCGAAATCGCGGGATTCGTCTGGTTATCGATGGTTGGACCGCTCCCAGCTGCATCAGTGTTCTCGGAGTCGTCGTAATGTATGAACAAGATGGCGTCGTTCATCGTCACATCCTCAAGTTCATTAAGTCGAAAGGTCGCCACGGCAAAGAGCTCGCAGTGTCGCTTCATGAATGCGTCGAAGAGTTCAAGATCTCGCATCTCGTTCGAACCCTCGTGATGGACAACGCCTCGAACTGCAACAAGATGGCGGTGGAGTACAAGAACCTCAATGACTCGTGGTGGGGACCCGAGATGCGAGTTCCCTGCTTCACCCACATTCTCCAGCTAGTGATGGGCGCACTTTACACTGCCTTTTTGTTGTGGATTTGGACTTGGAGTACCAATGAATGAATGAAGATTCGCTGTAGCTACACGGCGTTGATAGATGACCTATTGTGAGATAGAGTATCGCCAAGGTCAATCAACTTGTAGCAGGCGAATGGGCGAGGTAGATATCGAGTGTGTGTTAAAGAAGAAGGAGAGAGTGAACGAGACCAGAGCCTTAGATAGTATCCGCGTGCAAGCCACCTCTGAGTCCAATCAATACGCCACACCGCCATCTGCCTCCATCCGGCGCCGCGCCACGCGCGCGCCAACTTCCCAATGCCACAAGTCCCTCTGGACCGCTGACCCTTTACTAATTTCCCACAACACTTTTCAATGGCCCCTGCTCGTCCGCCTACTCCTCGGGCGCGCAAGAACACGACCGGCAAGCATATATCTGCTTTCGACGGTCATCCCAACGTCGAAGATGATTTGGATGCTGAATATCAGAGGATCGACCACGAGATTGCTCAAGCTCTGTCCATTGCGACTGCCTCTGGTGACTACGACATTTCAGCATTGGAATGTACGGTGAACAATTCGAAGACTTGCTTGAGAGAGGCTTTGGATTGGGGCGAGTAGGTGGCATCAAGATTCAACCCATCCTTCGACGAAAATGCATGACCGTCATTCCTACGATCGCCGATTTTGCACAACACGTTTCGGGACTGAGAGTCAAATCCTCCGACAAACACAGATGGCAGCAGTCGGTCGTTGCCACCGCCTTGAAGGACCGACTCGATTCCAAGGCGACGGAGCTTTCCCGCAAAAACGAGACGCGTTGGAACTCTATTCACCTCTGCCTTCAGAACCATGTTCTGTTCTTGAGTGCCATCGACTACTATATGGCGCCCGACGACACACCCTCGAACATCGTGGACAAATTCGCCCTTCCTGATGACGCACTTGATATCTTAAAGAGCTCCTTGACATTGGCGAATACCTCAAGACCCTGACGGTTCAGTTCCAAGATGCAACGCCTCGCACTTGGGATGTCATCGCCGAGTTCGAACGAGTTGAAGGCATGCTTGACAACAAGGCTCAAACCGCTTCTCCCATGGTGCGCATCGCAGCCAAGTCCGCTTTGATCGTTCTGGGCAACTACTACTCGAAGGTTGGCGACGATTCAATTGCTGCATTTGGGTCGATGTTCTTTGATCCTCGTCACCATCTGCGATTCTTGCAGCGACCTGGAACTGCTTGGGCCGAAACCGATATCAATGAGAAGCACTGCAGAAGAAGCTCCAGAAGGTGTACCTTCCTCTCTATGAGGACATCCCCGAAGCTGGCCCTCCGTCCCCGATTCAGATTCCGATGCTTGCTCCGACCACGATTTGTATGGTGATGAAGGAGGTGACACACAAGGCTCTCACAACTACTACGAGCCAGATGCCTTCCTCCAGTACTGGGCTAGGGGATGCGTCAGACTGAACAAGAACGACGCCTACAAGGGGTGCCCTATCAAGTATTGGGTGACACAACGTGCGATTCCAGGACAGAAGGCTCTTGCCGAGATGGCAATTGACTTCATCACAATTCCACCAACTGCGTGACGCGCTTTCTCCACCGGCCGCCGGACGATCAACTATATGCAGCACAGCACCTCCGCCGAAGTTCTGAACGCCAAGATGTGTCTCGGTAACTGGGCTAACCCGACCGCTCCTATCTTCGGGGGCACCCCCGACGGCTTCGCTCGTCATGCCCGACCCATCATCACGAGTGAGTTCAAATGAGAGGAGTCATGCTAGCCCCAGCTACTTGCAGCGACTGAGGACCCAATAATCTTTCTTGCAGGCAAGCTCCGTGCTCCATCGAAGCGTGTCGTGGCAAAGAAGAGTTCTTCGGCAATCCACAAAGCAAATAAGCGGCAACGCCACAACGTCACTGGAGAATATCGACCTCGCTCTCGCCAAATTCGCCGATTGAGGAGCTGGAACTCTCAGACACGGACGAAGAATCGTCTTGAGCGCTACCCAAGTATGCAACAGAGTAAACCTTCGTTTCTCCCATGTACAAAATGCCCTCAACAAAATATTTTCTCTCTGTTTCTCTGTTTCTGCCCCTTCATAGATTTTTCAACCGAGTCCTCTAACTTTCCCTCATTTGCACTTGCTCTTCGTCGTCTCTCAATAGAATACAAGGCACGGCTGCCATTCTGCCACTTCGTCGAGTTTTTCTGGCGGCAGCTGGAGAGATCTTGTCATGGCTGCAAAGGCCTTTTGTGTCGAGGACAAGGGAACAAGGGTCCGCCCTGTCATATCTATACACACACATCTATGCATGCCTCCACACATCTAGTCATCATCTATCAAGTGGCGTTTGTCTACGTAGATATCCACTAGATATCTATCTTTCTATCTGTTCTGCTGTAGATGACAGATCTATAGATAGCCCGAAAAAAGGCAAATTTATAGATAAATAAAAGATATCTACGCGCATATCTGATCTAATGCGAAGCCCTGGCGCTCAGCTTCGGCCCGTCTGATAGCTGTGTGCGAACATCAACATCTCAGTAGCTTATGGTACAGCCCTTCTCCACCGTGGAGTAGTTCATCAGTCACGAACGATGCTCAGTCGGTCCGACACACCAGTAATTGGTATCAAGTGGCATTTGTGTCCACCCACCCTGCGGCGATGTCGATCTCTCCCAGTTCACGTGTCTTAGTCGTGCCTCCCGACGCCGAGTCATTGCGACTCATCGGACAGCATCTGGGAGCTCGGCTTGACAAGAGGCGGTCGCTCTTGCCAACCTGGCGAATGAGTACAGTACACTTATCATGGACTGAACAGATCTGGTTCCTCGCATTCGCTTGACGAGGATCTAGTGATCAGGTGCTCGTTGCGACAGCTCGTCTTGTCCAACGTCAAACTTCGTTTGGAACAACTTCAGATTGTCTGTCAGACTCACAACTTGCAGGGCTACTCTCTTCGGCGATCAAGGGCTAAAAAACTGTTTTTGTGTATTCTATTGTCTTCATGCGCTGGGCATTGTTCAGCATGCGAGAGTGGCTACATCTTCAAGCGAAGCACAGCCAAAGTCATCCTGGTCCCAGGCCTACAACGTTTGATTTCGAGGAATGCCAAATGGCGTGCTCCAACACTGATTCGCGTGGTCCATCGGCCAAGCGACCCGGGAGGCCAGCTCACCTACTACTAGATGTTATTATAGAGACTGACTCGGGGTACGCTTTGTGTGTTCAGTCTTGAGCACAAGCTTACCTCCGGAAAGGCAGCGGTCGGAGCACTTGCTCGTGACATCCGAGTCCGAGGCAAAGTTGCGACTCAGGGCATGTCCAAGTTGCGATCCTTCTTTTTCTGAACATGGGGCAACGGCATGGAAATTGGGAAACAGTTCATGTAAGTTGAATCCGTTGCAAAGAAAGACAGAGACCTGACTTTTTCCCCTTTCTCACCCTCACCGGTCCGGCCAGCGATCGCATTCAACACGCCAAACCTACTAACGGCGAAGCCGCAGGTGGTCTCCATCCAACACCAGTTGATGACACCCATGATGTAAGTAGTAATGTATATGTTTGCCTTTGTGTGCTCCAGCGTCTGATGATTAGGCGGACGCGGGTGTGTGCAGTCATTGGAAAGATGGAGTCACAGGGGGTGTTGGAGGCCGGCGTGGTTCCGCTTGTTCCCATTTGGACCCGGAGAACATTCTCGACCTGCTCAATTACAGTCGATTTTATGCGGAGGTCCGGGAGAGGCTTTTTACCGGTCGCAAGTACGCCAAGGGATATCCCACGCAACTCCCCGTGACTGTCGATCCATCCCTGGGCGACTTGCACAAGGATGGATATCCCACTCTGGGGAGTGCCCGGGCACCTTGGGTGAAGGTGATCTATGTGCGGTTGTCTGCACCGTCGAGGCTCGCGCTTGGAGGGACAGGTCCTCTGGCAAACTCTTTGTGCATATTGCATGGGCCTGATGTAGTTTCCTTGTTTCATGTGCGGCAGATGACACGCCAGACCACGCCCCCGCCGACAGTCCGACTCAGTCCTAGGCGGGTCATCACCTCTCCTGTCATGAGGGTTCGGCAATGGACGCCGAGCTAAACATTGACTTGTCGAGCACCGATGGTCATGAGGATGAATTCAAGCCCGCAATTCCCCACTAAAACTTTTATACCGGCTGACGGGTTCGGTTACTTGGCGTTCAACAGTCACTGACAACAACAAGAATCCGGTCCACGTGCAGGCGAAAGAGGCCATCGACGACGATCATGAAAGAAGTCTCTTCGGAACGCGCGGCTGGCTCCTACCGCAGGATCAGGAAGGCTCATGCTTGATTGGTCTCAAGCGAATGGTGAGGAAAGAAAGGGTTCCTGGACCTTGTTTAGACAGCGGAAACGAAAATAGCTATCTGAATGAGGATAGACAGAGAAGAAAATTTAAAATGAAATGCAGTCGAAATTGAATGAAATGTGGGTTTAATTTGTCGTTAGATTCTCTAGCTTTGTCTTGCGGTGGTTATTCGCTTGCGGATAAGTAGGAGGTAGTGCCTGTCCTCGGGCCATAGTTGTGTGAGTGTGATTTCATAGAGGGTATTGTCATAGAGGGCATTGGAGGTTCAGGGACTCGTCGCCGCCCCGCGATGCGTTAATTGGAATCTATCTCAGATTTTTTAGAAGAAAACTGGACATGCGCAGGTTCCGTTCCTTTTTGAACATATTTTGCTCGGGCGTACGGCGACCAGAGCCGATCGCAAACGCGTCGACGCGACGGCCAAAGATCGATATCCAATGTCCATTCCTGCGTGCATTGATCAGAGCATCGGTGGCGAAAAGCGGGTCTTTGGTCTAAAAAGTCGGGTAGGGTAAGATCGAATACTGGACGGGCTCGACTTTGGACAACTCGGTGTGATCAGACGCGTTGGCGGGAGCGACATCCGAGTCGAAGGCGAGGACTCGAGGAGCTCGGCAATCGTCGTGTTGGTGAGCGGCGATAATCGATCGAAGTCATCGTCGTTCAAGAAGATCGTCGAGAAGTGAGCATGGGATCATCTTGTCGTGCTATGCACCAATGTCAGAATGAAGTGAAGGAACGGAACCTGCGCATGTTCGGTTTTCTATGTATACCAGTGGGATCCCGTCAAATTGACGGGATGATTCCAAATAGCAGGAGAACGGTATAATGACGAAAGACAGCAGAGAAACAATTTTTCAGTTAAGACTTGGCCCTCCCTGGCGACCTTAGGACCGGAGCATAGTGGCGAGGGTTTCTCCTTGAATGTCTCACAAAATTTAATGAGAGTGGGAGAGGAAAAGAAACGGTTAGAGAGAGTGGCGCGGGTTTGTTCACGGGGTGTGATTTGTTGTTCAGCCCCTAATGCCGCTGGTCGGCTGCCGGAATGACACTGACACCGCGGCGCGCGGCATCACGTGACAGACGCCAGCCATCGCCTCGCGCGTCAGGCGGAGCTCTGCTGTAGAAGCAATATCATGCAAAGCCACGCGCTTTCCGTCGATTAAATACAATATAAGTGCTCGCACTGTTTTACGTCAACGAAAATGTGAAGGAAACTACTGGGAACGCTGTAGCTTCGTTCGACTCGCGCGAACACAATAACGGTTGCCACAGAGTTTGTACATGACTTCTGATTGAAACCTGGGACACCACAGGCAGATGCGGCAGACAACAGTATGCTGGTGCATGCACCACAGGCGGCCCTCCGGGCAAGGGTCCGCATTAGATCAGATCACCGCCGTGGCCAGATCTGATCTGATCTGATCTGAACTTTTCTGATTCTGCCTTGATTGATCTGATCTTGATCTGATCTGAGCAATCAATTTGATCTGAGACATGAGATTGCCTAATTTGGCACAGAGAGACTTTTACATGTTGAAATCCCCATCTTCTCCCTCCACAACCTCAACCTCATCCTCATCTCCTCATCCTCCTCCAAAGTGATCACCTTGCTAAGCCGCCGCTCTTTGGAGCCCCCGCTTTTATGACTGGATTGGGTCGCTTGATCCCTATGAGAAAGTGTTTGCAATGAGTCAGCACCTGACATTGCAACGAAAGCCCATCAAAGGAGGACCACACCCTGTAGTATTTCTGTGGCGCGGGCCCGACACCCAATGCGGCGGCGATGCCAGATATAGATCGCCAGAGCGCTGCGAAGCGCGTCTCCAAGGCAAACGGGCCCAAAGTCACGCCGAAGGCTGCTCAAAGTCCCTCAAGGTAGGCCAAAAATGTGATTTCGGTCCCAAAATGTCAGTCTTCTGCAAGGCGCCTCGACGATGTCCAGGATTTTGGGTCGTCAAAAAAAAATGAAAAAAAAAAAAAAAAAAAAAAAAAAAAAAAATGCGCCTCCGGTGGGGCTTTCGGGCTCAGCCTGATCCATCTGATGCTGTCAGCTCGGGTCCCAGGAGTCTTCAAGTTGAAGGCGTGACTTGATCAAGTCATCAATCTGGTGACGTCAATAGCGGAACCGAAGTGAGGTATCTGCTTCAGCCACCAGATTATTGGAATGGCACGAAAATGTGAGAGCTAGCACTAAAGTCTCATACTGAGCCAGATCTACCCGTGCCCTTGCCTTCAAGCCAGATCGAGATCCACCGGCTTCCCCCTCAGTTTCTTATCCGGCCTCGCGCTCAAGATGTCGCCACCAGCGTCCATGGAATTGAATCTGCCAAGTTTGGGCGCTGGCCGGTCCCACGCATGCGTGTCTACCGCACCTGCGATTGGCGGTTTTCGATGGGTCCATCGGTTGATGTGCTCTTGGTTTTCTTGTCGCTGGCTTGATGATTTCAGTGCACTATCTTGCTGGACCTTGAGCCTGGTGACATTGCCCGTGCATGCATGAGCATCAACTACCTCATTCAGCAGATCGAGGAGGAGCTTGGAAACTCACGTTGCGTAGACAAGGTCGAGTCGGGGTGTAGCGACACCTCGCGCTCGAGCGCGGTCCAGGATGGAGCCGATGATTGGCTCAAGCTCGCAAGGACGCCCATATTCGATCTGAGCTCAGATCAAGAAGTTTTGACGCGTATGAACATCCCGACATCAAGGTTACAATAAGACCAGGTTTTCTCGTCAGGGTCAACTCACATCCAAGAGCATGCTAGGCTTGAAATTCTGCGTGGCCCGTCGGGAGGAGTCGGCCTTCTCATTGACGACGTCCGAGGTCGGAGCTGTTCCCAAATTCTTGGTTGGTTGGGGCGCATACAATTGAATAGTCATCCGGAGCGTATCGTCGATGGCCTTCATTGGCACAGCTTCCTCGGAGTACCCCCAAGCCCTCGCAACGTATAGAACCTCGAGCATGGTCCGGCGGGTGACGGGAAGGGTAAACGGCAGCACTTCGGGGGCAAGAAGCGCCGAGACAGTGGATCGCGAGAGAGTGCACAGGCTGGAAAGTGCAGAGTTCCACAATGCTTTCAGCCATCGAGCTGCCTGGATCTCGGCGGCGACTTCCACCGTTCCTCCGCCTGCTCGCAGGGCATTCGCGAATTGATCCGTGCTGGTGAGGCCCGCTCGCTTCCGATCCGGATCATCGATGTAGCCTGCAGGATCGGCGAAGTCATCTTCCGCAACCCCTCGGGTGGTCGAACGCCCTTCGCCCGTATAGAGACCTCTGCAACGCCAGGGCAGTTTTTCCGGGTAAGTATCGTGACCATGGGGGGAAGAGCACAGGTGAAGCAGGAAACGGACATGACCAGACGCTCTAGTTTACCATGAGTGATGCGGATAGCGTCACGTTCCCTGAGCAGGTTGGCCCCCTAGTAATTTCGCACAAAGTAGCTTGCAGTCAGCACTTCACGTGATGTATGCATGAAGAAGACCGTGCACCGTGTACGGAGGGCGTGTGGGAGCACCGCCAGATTCACGGGTCCAAACTTACGATCCAAGCGACGACAGAGATGATGGGGACGTGTGGGTAGGTCAGCTGCAGTGGGTGCTCGATGCCAATCCCGTTCTGTAATAGCACGATGGTCGGTGGTTTCCCTTGCGCATGCTCGCCCTCGATGAACGGGGCCACGAGAGAAGCAGTCGGTACCAGGTCCGGCAACGCTTTGAACGAGCAGACGATGTAGGCATACGATCGGTCGTTGGCGTGCGCGGCGTCGCCGACCAATCTATGGGGCTTCCAGTTTTTGATCGTTCCGAATCTGACAGTCACGGGTCGCAAAGGGGATCAGGCAGTCAGAGGGTTCGCCGGGTGGGGGTGGGGTTCGATCAATGTTGAGTCGTCTCGAGGCAAGGTCAGCATCTTATCAAAGCCTACGGCGGACGCGGATTGCAAATGCCACGGGTCCCCGCTACGTTGCGGGCCATAGTCCCAGATGAAGTTCATCTCACTTTTCGCTTTCGATGGTGATGCCCTGGGACTGCATAGTGTCAAGCATGTGCGGTCGGGTGATGGCGGTGACCTTCAAGCCACTCTTCTCTAGGACTGTGGGTGGTAGGGATGAGCTTCTCTGAGCTCACCGTGTCTCTCCGCAGATCGCCCGCCAGGCATGATGGACTCACTCCACGAATACATCACTCCTAAGGCCCCGAAGCCGATGCATAACACCTCCTGCCCATTGGGTTGACTCATGGCAATTCAGAGTAGTGGTAGGTGTGGAATGACTCGCAGCGAAGCGAACGAGACCGCGCACGTAGACTGCGGCTATGCACGCCCGGCGTCCGCATAGTGCCGCGGAATGACTCCGAGTGAGCCCGAGTGAATGCAGCTAAAACGGCGCCAAGCTTAGTTACATAAGCCTCGCAAGCCAGACACACAACACATCTTTGCTTTTTGTCGCGTTACGCTCACTCCCGGCGGCTAAGACACCTTCAAACAAAGCATTGTCGAGGAAACTCACGAAAAACAACTCAACCCATGCTAGCCATTATTGTTCCCATTTGCATATTCGCCCTCGCAGCAGAATCGGGTCAACATAGTACAACCATCATTGCACCGCAACTTCAACAAAAGAATCCGCACGCAAGGCACATCGAATTGCGGGGTGCTCTAACTTCCGGCTTTGAAAAGACCGAGGTAGGTGGCTGTAAACGCCAAGCTCGTGGTGGGGTAGTAGAGGTCTGCGCATCGCCCAACGCTCGCGATCAGCTCGACCCCCTTGGCTCGCTCAGAGAAGACGTACCAGGGGTATTTTGGACAACACTGTCCAGGTGCTCCAGTACACGACAGCCTTAAGTTCAAGTGGGGGCACGGTCTTTCAGCCAGTGAACTGAAGCGAGAAGGCACGGTCCCCATCGGCAACAATCACTGCGGCAAGTGGACCCCCGGTTCAGTTCAGTAAAGAGAACATCAGGAAACAGGCCCGCCTCGTGAGCGGACCTCGGGGCTCAGCTTATCGTACTCACTCTCATTCCGAGATGGCGGCCCTGTTGCAGTGTATCGCCCATAGCCAGAAGAATTATTGACCGGCGGGTAGTAGGCTGAGTTGCTCGAGAGCGAGGGCGGCGTTTCGGCATAGAGGCAGCGAATGCTGTTTCCCGGAATGATTTGCATGAGTGCACCGCTCTCGACGTGACGGACCTCGATAAACGTCGGCTCGAAGGCGAGCACATAAGGGTAGTGAAGAGCTGGCACAGGGATTGCGCGTTCACGACCGTGGGGGTCAGCTTCCAGGGTGTGACATCGGGGCTTCGGTTGCAACCTACCGAAGTGTGTGGGAAATCCTTCCCACTGGATGATCCAATTCGACTTTGCGCGCCAACCGTTTTTGTTGACGTAGAATGCAAACTCTTTTGCGACCATGCAGACCGAGGAAAGAGTTAGTCCCTACCTCAGGGGTTGTGGGGCATCTCGATCCGTCGACACACCGTCATAGCAAAGCAAGAACTCCCCGTCGATTCGGTAAATAGCGATCGGACGGGCCATCTCCCTTTTCTGCACAAAGTCCAGGGAAGAATCCGCGGGATCGAGCAGACCCTGCGTATCGAGAGTTTCCAGATCGACTATCTCGAAGCCCTTAGTGCAGCCAACGCAGAGCTTTGACTTGAGAAAATGGACCGATGATGACTCGTTGGGTATATAAAACTCCTGAACAGCGAAAGGCAGAGGCCTGTGAGCACCCACCGCGGCGATTGCACGAATGATCATATTCCCATGGTCTCACCTTGAAGACTCTCAGGGACTCGTTGCTGCCTTGCAGGAACTTGCGTAGTGCCGGCTGTTTCTTGCCCCGGACCTGGTCAATGGGTTCGAGGGTTTTAATCGTACTCGAGACCGAACCCGATTTGACCACGCAGACCAAAGTCCGTCCCAAGCACTGCCCGGCCTTGAAGAAAGTGGCGTGCGAGGAGATCTTGCGGGCGCGTTTGGCTGCACCGATCGCATCGCCCGGGTCGAGGTGATCGACAAAAAACGTTTGAACAGCTTTGTCTATGGGACACGCGACATCAAGGCTTCAGCCGTTTGGGGGCGGTCCAATTTGTGGGGAAGGTGTCTCGAAGGGCACTGACTTACCTGCCAGTACGATGAGGATGCCCTGCTCCTCCAAGACGTCGAGCTGAGTGACGTTCGGGACGGAGATGACTTTGAGGGGAGCTTTGTTCACGTCTCGAAGATCGGAAAGGTAAACGCCGTTATCTGTCCCATAGACCATCCGATTGCCGTTGTCTGCGTTGGAGCAGCATGCGATGACACTGCGTGGTCAGCAAAGCGGGCGTGCAACAGCAGGTAGGACCATGCAAATCCGAAGGCGTACCGAAAGGTGCGGCACAGATCAGTCGATTCGTGCCAACGAAGTATCCCGAGGTCAGTGGCAACGTCTCGAACACGAGGCTGCGGTCTTTGAGTTCGTTCTGCCTTGCTTCGATCTTCTCTAGCCACTTTTTCCGCCCCGCCCACGAAGCTGCCCAAACCGTGATCTGATACCCTCGTCTCCCCAGATGAATGAACGTCATGGCGAAACCTTGTTTGGTGTTCTTTTCAACGCCAGGTGGTGGTTGCGAAGGGTATTTTGTGCTCGTGCCTCTTGCCATCAGGGACTTGGGTCGCACAGCGCCAGTGCGACCCGAGGACGAATCGTCAATCGGAGCCACGACAAGGAGCTCAAGTGGGATGGGCTTGCGGTAGACCTTGTACTGCTCATTCTTGCTCTTTTGTTTCACCATCAAAACGGCGTGGTCGAAGAGGAACACTTGCAGTTCGGCGCTGTCGCTCTGCGTTCCACCGCGTTTCTTGAGAGGCCCCTTGAAGATTAGTTCTCGATCCTCGTCCCGTAGGCGAAGATCGACGGCCTCCCCGTGCTTGAACACGAGCTGCTGGTCCAACTGGGCCAAGTTGAATCGGTTCTCACTCTTGCCCGATTCGACGTTGACCTTTCCTAAAAATTCGCGCACCAGCTTGACAACTTTGGGGAGATTGGCCTTGTCAGGATTGTCATCGGGTGTGTGCTTGAGGCACGCTTCCAAAAGCAGGGGGTACCGGGCAAGGCGAGTCGTCGGCTTGGTGAGGTACGCATTCAACTCGAGCTTACGAGATTCGGGCAAACGCTCCGTTTCCTGTGATCACATCATGCAAGCGTATTCGTCGGCACAGAAGCGGACCAAAGGAGTGCAGGGAGCGCGGAGTCAAGAGTATTCACTCACGTCGACGAATCTGGCAAACGCAGGATTGGAACCCTTCTCCTTTTCAAATTCGTACTTGCCGTAGAGCTGGTGCGCCCCATACTTGACGAACGGCCCAAAGTGTGGTACCAGCTCGAGAAAGATGTCGCCAACGTGGTGTACGATCTCGGCTTGCTTCTGTCGTTTGTTGAGCAACTCGGCCAGCCGCACAGAAACAGAGTGGATCTCGAGCACGTTCCAAAACACTTGGGTGACAAATTCTTCTCGTCGACCTTCAGGAATGATGTTTTGCGTTCTCAGCGGCTTTATCCATTTCTGTGTAAGAATGAATAATGGAAGATCATCCAGAATGAGTGATTTGGCTTGGGGGTACTGAAACGGATACATCACGATGAAGACGGGAAAGCTCTCTCACGTCTCGCAGATACTCGAGATCTCGCACAAAGTCCCGTTCGGTGTAGAAGACTTCATTGAGAGCTTCTTGCCTCTTCTTTTCGGTGTCAGACGTCGCATCGGCAACCTCTTGGGACACGGAGTGAATCCACAGCGACCCGGGCTCCTGGTGATGTCGTGGTGCAATGGTCAGTGGTTACCGCAGCCGGCCGTTGCCATCATGTCCACTATAGGATGACGTACCCTCAGGTCCCCGAGACTCTCCGAGCTCACGCTGCGCTGGAGGCCTGGCTTGATCTTCAAGTTCAATCGAGCCTGCTGTTCAAGGCGTCGCGGGCAAGCTATACTGTAGCATAGTCGGTCTCTGGTACAAGTCGGCGAGTAACAGTCCGTGAGCAAGGTGAAGACGCCAGTTGGTACGCTCTCTTCGTTCGAAGCGGTCGTTTCGGCGATCGAGCCCGGCCTCGATACGGGTGACTGGCCGTCGAACTGCAACACAAGGCCATCGGGTTTGATGAAAGGGAGGGCCAGTCGTTCGCGGAATTGGTACAGCTCGAAGGGCGAGTCTCGCAAGCGGTGGTCGTAAGTGACGTCGTGGAAAAACTTTTGGGCATCCAGCGCTCGTCCCAACAAGAGGGCCAGATTGCGATCGGACGTCCGAATGATGTACGCGATCTTGTCTACCGCGTCCCGGCCATCGAACGCGGCCGGGTAGACGAGACCGTCCTTGACGCGCTCACTGAGGGTGATGCGCGCTTTGAAGGCTTCTGCCACTCTCGACAACAGCGCTGGGTAGACCACAGGAGCCCGCCTTGGAGCAAAGTCTTGGGCGCTTTGCATGCTGAACATCGATGAAGGCCGCGTGTGCGGGTTCGCCGGCTCGGAGCCGCGCACATCAGGTGCCTCTCCTGAAAGAGAGCGGGGTCTACCCGGGTGGGGATCTACCTTGGGCAAAAGGGGCGCCATGCGCATCGATTCTGAGGATCGTCGGGAATTCAAGGGGGCAGCAGGGTGATGAGCTACCTCATTGGTCCCGAGATACAGCTGATCGGGAGCTTTGTGCGAGGGTCCGAATTGGGCTGGGCCTGGCGATCGCCCGTCGGAGGCTTGCCCGTATTGCATTGAAATACGGTCGCTTTCGCCTGAGCTTCGCCGAGAGTATTCTGCAGTCGAACCGTTGTATACGCTAGATTCGTAGGTGGCTGCAAGAAGAGAGGGCATTGATTTTGTCAGGATAGGACTAAAAAGATGGTTCATGGGCGGGCGCAGCAGACCCACAGTAATTCGAGGGGTGAGCGGACGGCGTGCCGAAAGGTTCATCGTCGTCGTAGGTTTGGGCAGAATCGAGAGTTGACACCGGCGATTGTCGGTCGCACTGGTAGTACATGCTCGACCGGCTTCCTTCAGCACCCACCTCTTCACCGCTGACCAAGCCCCGAAGATCGGTTGTGGGCGTTTGGCCCCCACCTTCTCCATACGCCCTCGACGCGTCGAACCCGACAAAGTCATCCTGCACGATGGCAGGTAGACGGGGGGCAGCTGAGAATACCCCGTTCCCGTAGCCCGCAGGGGGTGTGACAGGCGTGGCCGTCGGGAGGTAGTCGGAAACGAACGGGCCCGACGAGAGACGACGAGGGCCATTGCCCACGGCGGGGGGAGCATACGACGGCTGACTTCTTCGCACTGTCGAGAGATCATAGGCACTCGTAGAAGCCGTTGACGGTCCAGATACCTGAGGGATAGGACGCCCCGCGCTGTATCCGGACCGTACAGAATTGGCGCTGGATCCGTGTAGGCTCGGGGAGGGAGACGGAGCGCTGCCCCGTGTGTCGAGGGAGACCGATCCATAGGAATTGGAGGATGCAATCGGCTGAGGACGATGCAGCCAACCATTGTGGGACTCTACGTTTGACGCGAAGTTGGGCCCGGCGCCTTGGTAGTACGACCCATTCCGCGATGAATCGAGAACGACGTGCGGGTGCTGGTGATGTGGGTGAGCATGCGAATAGCCCGTCAGCAGCTCGGAAGAGGTGCCAGGGTACTGGGGAGTCGGTCGCACTGGCATTGAGGACGCGGGAGGGAGTGCCGAGGTCAATGGAGTGGCATACGCGGGGTTGATCACGCTCGATCGGGTTGCGAGGCCAGTTGCAGGTGCTGAGCCAGCTCCTCCCATCGATCGACGCGTGGCGGCGGCCCCGGGCGGCGGCAGAGGTGCTGCAGGGTACGCATGCGTCGAGGCTCCATAGAACGGTGATGAGGGCGCAATGGGCGATCCAAAGTCGTCATGCGTGGCCGGATAGTAATACGGGGACGACGACGACGACGCAATCGACGCCGGCGAGGCCGGCGAGGCCGACGACGCCGGCTGGTGGTGGTGTTGCTGCTGCTGTCCGTATCCCGCGGATGATGCCATCGTCGCTGGTCCGGGTCGAGAGAATATCTCGGAAAAGGCGTTCTGTCTCGGGTCGTAGGCCGAACCCGCCGGAGGGCGGTGACCCCAACTCATCAATACGGCAGTAGTCGATCGGGTGAATGATGACCTGACGGGCGCGGGCAGGCGAGGGTAGGCGAGAGCGAGCGCTGCTGTGAGCGGCTGCCAGCCTGTGCCCTCCTAGGCCCTCCTCAGACCTCCTCTGCCCCTCTCCGCCAGCGCGTGACAGAGCGGGACAGCGTGTGCCAGCGTCGCGGGCCGGCTCCGGGATCCGGCCGGCTGACATGACCGAGTCTCCGTCACTAGTCACAGTCACTGCTGGCACCGATGTTCCAAACCCAGCAGCCTGTGCGGTCATCCTGAGCAGATTTTTCCTGGTTCGACTCATTCTCCTAGCGAGGCCAATGCTTTGCAGAGGCAGAATATTTTTAAGTAAACCACGCAAGGAGAGGCTATTGTCGGAGACGTCTACATGAAGCTCATGCAGTCAAGTGTATCAAGCAGTGACAGAGAAAACATTTCGAGGTAGCAGCATTAGTAGATCCCATTTTGCACCAGCTTGGCAGCTTGGCATCGGGTCAATGAGACCCCTCTTTTTGAACTCGAGCTCGAACATCGCATCTGCGCCGATGACGTGACGTGAGGCCCCCTAATTTCGTGACATTGCTAGACAGGTCACAGCTGTCAGCAGATCGAAGTAGACATCTACATTGAGGTGATACCACAAGAACCAGACGCATGAAAAACTAAACCATCAAGCCGAGAGGTAAGACTACGCACCTACTCGCGTTGATTTGTGTTGGTGATGACGCCGGACGTCGCAGATGCGGTGTGGCTCGACTGTGCATCGACCCTCCTCGGCCTCTTGCGCCCACCCTTGTCGACGAACCTGCGTCCCGCGTGCACGTGAACCAGGGGCATATCGGCATATTGGTCAGGGCAGTCGGGATGGCCGAGGTAGTCCGAAGGCTT
This sequence comes from Microbotryum lychnidis-dioicae p1A1 Lamole, assembly GCA_001244265.2. NCBI lineage: Eukaryota > Fungi > Basidiomycota > Microbotryomycetes > Microbotryales > Microbotryaceae > Microbotryum > Microbotryum lychnidis-dioicae. Next base: position 153,145 of record CDLV01000006.1, read on the forward strand.
CACCCGGGGAAAGCGAGGCTTCAACCGCGAGGTTGGCATGATTGCTGAGTAGAACAGGTTCGGGTGTGAGACTATAGAAGTAGTCGACTACTCACGTTGGGTCGTTGGTTCAGCAAGCAAGCCATCGAGAGCATGGAGCTGACCGCCCTCGGCGCGCGCGCTGCAAGCTCCCTCCGTCAATCACGTGTTTCAATCATTTCAATGCTGTGTCTCGCTTCAACTCTCCAAAGCCGCTTGCACAGTGATTTTTAGCGAGAGAGGTGATGTCATGTTGCAGCGGGGCTCGAGAAACCGAAAGGGACCGTGTCGTAACTAACAACTTGGTCACTATTGAAATGTATCAAAGTAAGAAAGAGACATTAAAGTGTAAACAGGGAAGGTGGGCGGGAAGCTTAAAGGACCGAGAGATTGCTTTGCGAGGCGTAGCGATCGGGGATGATAAGTAACAGGGCAACTATGACAGAGGATGGCGTAGCATACCTTTGCAAGGCGTAGCGCAGGCGTCCAACACAATTGAACGAGCGTCCGGGAAGACTCCGCGGGAGGTAGCAGAGAGGTCGCGGAGAACTACTGCAGGGCAAGTGAGCTATGAGTACGTCGTGCAACTAGCCGAGCGTATTCTGAACACTTACCTCGAGCGCGTGGCAGGCGTGCGTGCATCGAGGGTTTCTGGAGAGCAGCGGGCTGCTGTAAGGTCCCTTGGCAGAGGGTGGTAGTGCTGGAGCAGCGAGCTGGTCCCAGAACGTGTCGACGGTGCGGAACCGAGGAGAGGGTAAGCGGCGCGGACGCGAGGCACTCGCAGAGAGGCTGAGGGCTCTGAGGAAATCACGGAGAGACCTAGGAATACGCTGAGCGCTCCGGAGAGGCTAGGAAATACGCTGAGCGCTCCTGAGAGGCTAGGATCGCTGAGTCAGGACTAGAATGCACGGATGCGCGCTATAGGCCATCGAGACAAAGGACGTTCTAGAACGAGACAGACCACGTGGCGTGACGTCATGGCGCGCTTCGCGCGCCACCGCACTAGTATAAAGGTAGTAATCTATCTGATCTAATGCGAAGCCCTGACGAGCACAAAGGGTACATAAAACGAATTGCACATCATTTCGCTCAGCTCACATATAGCCTTCCATTCGCTTGCTCTAGTGCGCCTAGTCGTGTCATACCGAGCTTAATGTAATTGTATGTAGTGACTTTGATCAAGTTGCAGTCGGTCCTCGGGCAAACTTGCTACCGGCCCAGCCTGCTGCCCATCCGATCGGCTTTCTTTGCCGCTGCGCGGCGCGGTTAAGATCGTCTCTTTTTTCGTCTGCCCAAGGTGCGCGCCACGGCGTGAGACCGCGAGACGGCGCGCGACGATCGCCGGGCCTCCGAGCTGCAGCTCCAGCCTCCCAGTCGCTCGAAACGCTGTCTGCCTAATACCTTCGCTCCACTCAGTCTCCTCTGTACGGAACTTCTACCTTTCAGTGCAGAAACAGGTCGCTTCCTTCCACCGATCGAGCTCGCCCACTTTCCCAACTCACCTTACGCCCCTCTGCCCTCGCGACCGCTTGCCTACCATGTTCCGTTCGCCGTGTCGCGCGCTCGTCTCGGCTATTCGATCCCAGTCGCGTCGAGCGTTCGCCAACGAAGCTCATGTGTCCGCTGGCGGACCGACTTTTGGACTCAGCGAAGACCAGGAAGCATTCCGGAATCTGGCTCGTCAATTCGCGCGAGACGAGATCATCCCCGTCGCGGCCGAGTATGACCGATCGATGAAGTTTCCCTGGGACGTGATCAAGAAGGCACACGGCGCCGGCCTTTTGAACGTGCACATCCCCGAAGCAGTAAGTCAGCTCTTCTTGACGTTGTCATACATCGAGACAGGTCATTTTGCCCTCTTGAACTTGATCGGGATGGTGGCCAGCTTCAGGACATTCTTCTTGGAACGAACCGTCCGGCCCCCGCTGGGCCCGGCTATGGTGCGCCAATCACGCGCATCCCGGTGCGTGGCCCATGCCATCGCAGTCGTCACTTTTCCAAATAATGATGGTGGGACGGATCATCGACTTTTGCGCCATAAGATCCGGATTTTCGAGACGCTCTATCTTACAAAGCCCCCATCATTCAAAATGTATGCGAATTGAGCTGACATGAACCTTCGGCTTTCATCGTTATTCAGTATGGTGGCCCGGGCCTTTCGGTCATGTCTTCGGCGCTCGTGTCGGAAGAATTGGCTTACGGTTGCACCGGCATTCAAACCGCGATGGAAGCCAATGGACTGGCTCAAGCACCGGTCATCATCGCTGGCTCAGAAGAGCAAAAGCACAAGTATCTCGGTCGCATGACCGAGGAGCCCATCATGTGTGCCTACGGTGAGTCTCAAGAAGTACGGACAGTGCGCTGCACTCGGGCTCCTCGGGGTGGAGGCTCTTGTTACTATGTAAAAACTGAACCCTTTCCCGCCTTCCCGCCGTCCGCCGAATGCAGGTGTCACCGAGCCAGGAGCCGGCTCCGATGTCGCTGGGATCGCTACTCGTGCGACCAAGGAAGGTGACCATTACATCCTCAACGGCGCTAAGCTCTGGTTCGTTCATGCTTTTCGGCTCGCTCTCTCGACTGTCCTCGATTAAAGCTTTTGCATGCATTCTCAACGATGCGTACAACGCCCGTGGTAGCTGCCCCTGCCACCACGTGCCGATAGCTGACCAGATCTTCAACTTCGCCGCTTATCGATTGCAGGATCACGAATGGGGGCGTCGCCAACTGGTACTTCGTTCTCGCCGTGACCGACCCATCGGCCAAGCCCCACAGGCGGCTCAGTGGTTTCATCGTCGATGGCGATGCCGCAGGTATCACGGTCGACTCCAAGCTGGTCAACATGGGCCAGCGATGTTCCGACACACGCCCTATCGCTTTCGAGAACGTCAAGGTGCCGGTCGCTAATCTGCTCGGCAAGGAAGGTGACGGGTAAATTTTTCGAGTCCAGATTGTTTCTTAATCCTGCACTGAAGGGGAGAAGGCTGGTGCTTCGTGACTGGTCCTTTAACGGTCATCTACTGACTTTGCTCGCTTGCTTTACGCGTTACACAGCTTCAAGATCGCCATGGGCGCCTTCGACATCACGCGCCCGCTCGTAGCGGCTGGTGCGGTCGGACTCGCCCAACGCGCGTTGGCCGAGGCTGCCAAGTACGCGCAGGAGCGCAAGACGTTCGGTGTAACGATCATCAAGCATGGGGCGGTTGCGCAAATGCTCGCCGAGATGGCGATCGGTGCCGAGTCGGCGCGCGCGATGGTATGGCGAGCCGCTTCGACCAAGGACCACAACGATCCGCGGTGTACCTATTACGCTTCGGTCGCCAAAGCCCTGGCGTCGCACCACGCCGTTTCGAACGCGAATCTCGCGGTCCAAGTTTACGGTGGCGCCGGTTTCAACTCGGAATACCCCGTCGAGAAGTTGTATCGCGATGCCAAGATCTTTGAGATCTACGAAGGCACGACCCAGATCCAGAAGTTGATCATTTCGAGGATCGTCGAAAAGGATTTCCAGATCTGATCACCGGAAGAGCACGATCTCGATGGAAGATGATCCATGCACATATCCCTTTGAAATCTGCAATATCCTCGTTGTACTATCCAGTCAACTAGCATCGCCTCGTTTGCATTGTACCTTATCGCAAGTACCCGTGCGTAGAGAGGATGCTCGGTGGCCAAGCACGAAAGGGCTCGTGGTCTTTGACCGAGTGTCATCCTTCTTTGGCTCACTCAAATCGCGATGGTCCACAAGTAGGGTATTCAAGTATTGTGAAATTGCTCAAGAATGTTATTTGTCTCGACGATCGTTCCGTATAGAGAAACTAGGAGAACTGACGAGAAAGAAACAGTCTGCTCATGCCGAAGTGGAGAACCGGACCGCTGCACTCTTCTCAATCATCTCCAGAGGCACCTTGTGGCCCAACAAATCCCTAATATTGCTGATCCCGTACCTGATCATCGTCGGGCGCTCCAAGCTCAAACCCCATCCGTGAACTCTGACGTCGGCGGGTAAGCCCATCGGCTCCAACATTTCAGGGCGGAACATGCCCGAATTGCCGATCTCGACCCATTTGTTGAGACCTTGGTGCCACGAGAAGATCTCGAGCGAAGGTTCGGTGTAAGGGTTGTACGCCGGCTTGAAGCGCAGGTTCGTGACGCCCATCTTTTTAAAGAAGACTTCCATGAAACCTGTGCAGAGGGCGGGGCGCCGGAAAGGGTCAGTACACGATCCTTGGGAATCCGATACCGCGTTCGCGCCAACTCACCAATGAGATCGGCGAGCGTAAGGTTGTAGTCGGCGATGACACCTTCGACCTGGTGGAACTCGGCCAAATGTGTCGCGTCGACGGTTTCATTTCTGAATACGCGGTCGATCGAGAAGAGCTTCGAAGGCTTGAACCCTCCCGGCTGGTTCGCGATCTTGTACAACATCGCCGCCGAGACCGAAGTGGTATGTGTACGCAAGACGAGGCGAGAAGTCTCTTCCTTCGAGAACGGATAACAGTACCCTGTCGATCCGTAACCTCCAACCTCGTGCGTCTTCTTGACGCGTCCGTAGTAGTCCTGAGGGAAACCGGACGAGGCAACGGGGTCTGCAGGACAAACGGAGAAGACGACCTGAGCTCGTGCACCCTGCTCTTGGGATCCGATTTGGGGGGGGGGGGGGGCTCTGTTCCTCGATCTCTGCTCACCTTTGAGGTAGAACGTGTCTTGGACTTCACGAGCAGGGTGTTGCTGAGGCACGTAGAGCGCATCAAAGTTCCAGAAACCAGATTCGACGAACCGGTTCGTCGGCATCTCGGTGAAACTGACACACAAAGTCACAGGATCAGCTTTCCCATAGGTCTCAAAACATGGTTATACTACTGAACGCACCCCATCTCGAAAAAAATATTTCGGAACTCCTCTCGTACCTTCATCAGCGGGTGGAGTGCACCTCCGTTCGTCGGTGCGCCTTCGGCTTCAAAATTGTACTTTTTGAAGTTGGACTTTTCCCACGCGCCGCTGCAATTCATATATGATGTCCCATCATCGATTAGCCAGCGCCGAAGCCCACCAAATAAGATCCCAACGTACGAGTTGAGCAGTTCGACGGTCAAGTCGGTCTCGAGTTTTTCGATCGTGGTCGCAAACTTTAAGCCCTTGTCGATGGAGAAGTAGAACGTTTTCCTGCGTCATGACGGGTAGAGGATGAGTGAGTCTATGCAGGGCTGAAGCGAGGAACAAGAGACTTTTGCTGAAACTGACTTTTTCTCAATCAATTTCCGTTTCCTCAAATCGGCAAGCTCCTTCTCGTCGGGCAAGGTGCCGGTCGTCTTGATCTGAATCATCTGTTCCCTTGTCGCATCGTGCACCGTCTCGGCCTGCAGTTTTCCCCAACAACGCGGAAGGGAGAGTCAGAAACGAGTTGACGGACAGCCCACGGGGGTCAGTCGTCGCTACTCTACTCTGATGACGATCCCCACCGCCAAGCCGAGCCCAGAACGGTCGCTATGCTCGCTCGCTCGCGCTCGAATTGACTGACCGCTTTCACGAATCCGTCGCCCTGCTTCTTGACCCATTTGTTCTTCATGGCCTTGCCCTGACCGACCTTGGCGACGTCCTTGCCGACGCGCGCTTCGATCTCCTTGGCCGACAGCGGGGTGTTGGCGTCGAGCGAGGACCAGACGAGGTATTCGTGCGAGCCGGCGTCGGCGATCGAGGCTCCTTCCAGGCTCAGGAAGTGCACATCCGACGAGCGTTGTTGGCAGCTGATCATCTGGGGAGCGCAAATGCCGTGTGGAGCGGGGGAGGGTCAGTTGGTTCGTGTTCGAAACGCAGGAATCGCTTCGAGGGGGTGTTCCCACCTCCCACCCTCCCTCGCCCGCTCTCCTTTCTTGGGGCTCAACTGACCTCCTTGGCGACCAACGAGTCGAGCGCAGCCTTGAGCGCATTCTGTTCCTCGACGCCATCGCCGACGGGTCGAGCGTTGTAGCCGACCAAAGCCTCGGCGCCTTCGACCGCAGCGGGCAACGAGAGCGGCAAGACCCGACTGTCCGTGAGCGGCGATTCGGCATCGAGCGCGTGCAGGACGATCGATTGCAAAAGTTCCGAGGACGGCATGGGCAATGTAGTCGGCGCCATTCTTGCTCGAACCAGGCCCGCTCGTCGCTGTGTAAGAGGTAGCAGAAAGCAGAGGAACCGCACCGCGCACGCTCCGACGACGCCGGGCGACGACTCGTTGACTCTTTTTTAAGCTTGGACCGCACTCGATTTCGGAGCTCCGATTCGTCGAGTGATTACCCCGACGATGGCAACTTGACCGTCTCGTACTGGCTGATGCACTCTAATCACATTATTTCAATCGTACACTTAAAAGTTTCCCATCTTGCGAGCGGGCCCGTCGTTCTCGCTCTCTCTCTCTCTCTCTCTCTCTCTCTCTTACGGCTTCACGAGCCCCTTCTGTAGCAAAACCTTTTCGACGACCCTCTCGATCATCGCCTCCAACGCGCCGTTCGGTTCTCCCCCACTCTGCAACACGTTCTTCACGATCGCCTCGACGCCTTTGCCGACGACATCGCATTCGACCGCGACCTTATCACCGACCTGTTTGAACGCGACGACCGTTCTCGATTGCGTATGTTGTACGAGCATCACGCCGAAAAGACCCGTTTGCCCATCGGTGTAGTACTCGTCCCCCTCGCGTGGGATCGAAAGGTGCGTCAGGGTCAGGGAAGTACCGTCCAGCGCGATGTATCCCTTGGGAATGAGCGAGTAGTAGAAAGATAACGGTAAAGAGAAGAGCAGCCGAATTGAATCGCCATCGGGCGTGATGGACAAGAGTTGAGCGACCGTATCGACGTGACCCTGTGGATGAGATGATGAATGAGAATCCATGTCGCAGGAGATAAGAATCTGGGTTTTCCGTTCGTGCGGACGCAGGAAGATCGAGTAAAAAGAAGCTTGCCCGACCTGGCATTGACTGTACAAGAACTGACCTGAACGAAATGTCCTCCGAATCGACCGTGTCCAGCCATCGCACGCTCCAAATTAACTCGAGATCCGACCTTGGTCGATCCTATAAGGGGCATATGAGAGCCCGATTCAGCGTCCATTCAACGCCATAGAACCTCCCCGACGTAATCCCCTCGCCCATTCTCCCACTGAGATGGGGGTGGGGTGGGGGCAAGACGTGAATCGCCGACAAAGGTCCATGCTCTGAACGTACCCAAATCGGTTCTCTGCAACGTCTCATTGCTCAACCCGACCTTGAACCATCCCTCTTTCGCATCCCACTCGGTGACGGTCAAGCAACATCCATTCACCGCGATCGAATCGCCCAACTTGCAATCGTCGAGAATCTTTTGCGCGTTCGAGATGACGAACGAGAAGCCTTCGAATTCGGTCGTGGGGTGGATCGAACTGACCGTGCCAAGAATCTAAGGAGCGGGACGGTCAGCAAAATCATGAATTACATCTTGACCTATCACAGGTGGGTTCTTTGGTTGGACAGAGATATCTCTCGCCTGTGGGAAGTACGAACTGACCTCGACCAAACCGGTGAACACTTGGACGCCGAAGCCCCAGGGCAAGCAACGGAGGAGAGAGCCAAAGCGAGAGGCAGTATAAGCGAGGAGTCGAGCACGGGTATTCGAGAGCTACCGTCACACGCAACAGCTCACTTGTGGATTGCGCAGGGGTCTTGGTGATGATAGAGCAGAAAGAGGAGAGCGAGCTCGCCTCGCCCCCACTCGGGCCGAGTCAACTCAGAAATTCGCTGACTAATTCCGATCGCTGACTAATGCCGGTACCGATTCCGGACAGTCCAGGCTGGGTCATACATCTTCCTGAACGCTCTGAGCTCTTATTGGCACAAACCAAATTCACTAGTTGGGGTGACTAAAATGTCAAAGATGCTCTTCTGGAAGTGCTCTTCACCGCAGAAGGCGAAGAAACTTCTCTCTCGAAATGGCAACCCAGGATGATCCGAACTATATGGTGCTTGCTGAGGATAGGTCGTCCATTCCAGATCTCCTGGTGCAGTACAGTCTACTATGGAATGGATCTGTAATCCAAGACCCAAACCGTCTCTCGCATCATAACTTGCTCGAATTAGCTGATTTTGTCACCACATTCGTCACCTCCGCTGGTGTTGATGATGATGTGTTGTCGACGGTTTTGTACTGATCCGACAGTAAGGGTGCGTCGGTACCATCTTCCAAGACACCATCTTCCTCTGTGTACGAGAAAGAGGTAGACAAGTCAGTCTTTTCTGGGCCAAGTCGTGCCTCCAACCAAGTGCTGGCACGAGTCAGGAGATCCACTGCACCTCCCCCCGATGCGGATCATCGCAAACCGTAGTACGTACCATAAGCTTCCACGAACGAGAAATCCCAATGGCGCTGCAGATAATCAAAAGTTTGCGAGAACTCTGAGCCTACCGGTCGTCTAATGCTCAGGACATAGCTCCGTGAGAGAAAAACACTGCTTACCTCTTCACCGCCTTTCAAGAAGGAAGTCTCCCCATTCATCTTGATCTCCCACCTGCCCAATCCATCTCTCTCCTTTTGCTTCCCTTTGACAAGCTCGTACCTGCTCACCGAACAGGTTGCAGCTTTGACGAAGCATTCCCTGTCGTCGATCAAAGTCCTCCCTAGAGCAATCAAGGTCGCGGCATGGGTGAAGAGGATGATCGTTTTAGGGGGGTCGGGGGACGAGTTGATGTGATTGAAGAGTAGGGTGAGAACTTGTGTTGTTCTTTCGTGCAGTTGGTGTGGTGTCTCGCCCTTTTGGGAAGGGTAGAGTAGCGATGAATGGGCCGTCGGCGCGATCAGAGGTATCCATTCAATCAGTTCGGAAGCCGGGAGACTACGAGGGTGCAGACCTGTGAGAGTGTGAACCTTCATATTAGACCCTCTTGAACATGCGATCCCATCAATTGTCGCCAGCTTACCCCTTCTGACGGGGAGGTACCACTCGGCCAATCCATGCTCGACCAGAATCGGCAAACCCAACGCCTCGGCCACGGGGGTCGAAGTCTGTAAGCAGCGGTACAAAGGGCTGATTATGGTGATCAACTGGGGATCAGTAACAGCTCCTTCGAGCAATCCTGGATCTCTCGCCGACCGGGACTACTACATTCCGCTTCTCCAAGGTGGGGTCGACAGGTGTCGCCGTCTTGACCGGTGTCGGTGCTCCTGCGCCTTGGGCTTACACATCCACGTACGAAGAATATATCGTTTGCGGTCTCTCCTCAACGGGCAGGGTCTTTAACCAGCTCGCCAGTTCGTTTGCTTGATCAACTCCGTGCGCCGAGAGCGGGGGATCACGTGGGGTGCCCGTCGGCGCATTCCAGACTGTGCGCGGAACAAGATGTTCAGAAGCCAGGCATCAGTTCGAGTGAGTCTAGTCGGATCGAGTCGAGGAACGGACCTGATGTTTCCCACGAGAGACGAAAGCCGTGGCGCGCGATGTAGATCGTTTCGAGCATGTCCGAGACGGCGAGTGGACTGCCAGCGCAGTGGGGGGTGAGCCGGTGAGCGAAGCCACGCACACCCCGCTGCGAAAGCCCGATCTCGAATGAGCGACCGACCCTACACAGCCCTACACTTACCGACACTTACCGACACTTACCGACACTTACCGGGCCGTTCTATTCTCTATTCTGGGCGAGCGCAACACCACCGAGGGTTTTGGATAGTCCGGAGGTCTCTCCCGAACAGGAAAACATTTCTTCCGAAACGATGCATTCGAACTGTAGCTGGGTGGAGCTTTCGAGGGTCAAAGATCGGCGGCAACCTTCCGAGCTCGCACGAGAGCTCATCCGTCTCGTGGTCGTTATCCCTTCGTTATCTCCCTGGCTAATAGGATGCATGCAGACTTTTTCATCCGTATCGTTGCCCGTTGAACATTGCGCTCTCGGAAGATAGCGAGTCCCCCAGTCCAAACCCCCACTCCCCCACCCCTCCGCCCTCGGCCGCAGAGTTCAAAGTAGTAAAAACATCAGATGCATTGGACATACGGCTCCTTCAATAAGCATCCCCTTCCCCGCCTTCCTCCCCAAACCCCTTGGTCTGATGCAGCACGCGTTCGGTTATCCTGGTATGCTGTTCCTTTCGTTGCTTCTCCTGCTCGAGCACGGCCGCGAGTTGTTCCCAAGAATGTTGTTGCAACTTTTCGATCGCCGCGTCTTCCGTATCGAGGTCCTATACGTGGGATAGAGCGTGTTCAAAAGTCGAGTCGACAAAAACAAAAAGAGCAGATGCGATTCATCAAGACTGACCACCTCGCCCAAGAGGACGACGTTCTCGCCTCGGATGAGAAATACGCCTCGGTCAGTCTGCGCGAACGTCTTGCTCGGTGGGTGGAATATCCTTTCAATCGTTTGGGTTAGAACCAAGTTGGCTGGTGTTGGGAGGGGCAGGCTTTGAGTGAGCGGAGGACCGGAAGACGAGCCAAAGTGCTTAATGCTGCTTGAGGGCTTGAGGCTTGTGGAGGAGGACGAGAGAGAACTGACCGTATTGGTCATAGGACCTCAACACCCCATTCAAGCGACGACCATCCCTCAGGTGCACCAAGATCTTCTCTGAGGGATGTTGTGGGCAATGGAGCTGTCAGTGGGGGAGTTTGAGCGTGTGTTGTGCAAGAGCGCGGATGCTGTGCTGCAATAACTGACTATCGACCAGATCTATGAGTGCGCCCGAGGTGGTAAACGCGAGGTTCGAGAGCGGGTCCAGAGTGTAGTGCGTCGACGTCGAGTGGGCAAGGAAGCGCCGCTACCCGTACAAAGAAGATGATGCGAGAAAGAGAGTGGGGGGGGGAGGGGGTCGAACCCGATCAGGGGTAAGCGCAGCTTCCTGCAGGTCGCAGCCGGTTGCAGCAGCGGGCAGCGGGGCGAGCCTCCCGCGTGAATTGCGCATTTGCGCATTACAAAGCTTTACAAATTACACCGAGCGCGGACGTGTTACCTTCGGTGGGGTGCTCGCTCGTGTCGCCGTACAGCCGTGCAGCCGTGCAGCCGTGTTAGCCGTGTAGCCGTGTAGCCATCTCCCCGAGTGAGATCCACGGGGGGCCTCGACCTGACACTCAGCATGCTTCCGTTACAACGTCGTCGACCCCATCTCCGCCTTCAAAACTAAGGTGCTTCCCTCGGCAGCTCGACGAGCGAGCGAGCGAGTCCTGCTCCGATCGGCTCCAGTCCGAGTCCGACCACTCTAATCGCAGCAGCAGCAGCAACTACACCGCCTCCGCCTCTGCCGCCATGTCGGAATCTCGTCATCTGCCGAGCACTCCCGAAGCAGGCCCGTCACGCGCTCCAACACTGCTCAATCTGTCGACGCCATCGGCCTCCTCCACCTCTCCGGCTCGCTCGGCCACGTCCACGCCCGCACCCTACGCCCCGATCAGCACCCACACCGATGGTTCGATCACCCACCCCGTCTACGGCTCCATCACCACTCCTTTGTCAACGGCCTCGTCCCTGTCATCGGCGTCGTCCTCGATCGTGTCGCGCCAGTCGTCGATCCGGTCCACCTCGTCCGTCGTCGCGGTCCCGATCCGCAAACCAATACGAGGACCGTCCGCGGCCTATGGCGCATCATCCCCGCCGACCCCGATGCCGAACCACCCCCATTTCTCATCCGATCAGTACTCGCACTCGAGCTTATACTCGATGCCGATGGCGAGGAACAGTTCGAGCGGATCGCACCACTCGGCCCAACTCGTCGGCGAGAATTTTGACTCGGGAGATTCCGTCGTCCCCATCCCCAGTAGTGGCAGCGGAGACAAAGCCGAGTATTTTGACGATCCACACCACCCGTTCTCGACGGTTTCGACACCCCTTGGCTTCGACCTCACTTCGGGCTTACGCGACCTCAATGTGTCCGACCTGCGGGCGCCTTCCTCTTCGGCTGCTCCTCCCGGACCTTCACGTTCTTCGACCGCTCGCGGCTTCGTTGAGGTAGGAACCGCAGTGACCCCGACACGCCAGTCTTCTCAGCTCGGCACCTCTCCAGCCTCGATGATGACGATCAAGCAAACCTCACCCCAATCGAACCCGCTACCGATCCCACCGGCCCTCCAGATCGCCAGGCCCAGCTGGAATCGAGCCTCGTCTTCCAACTTGAGCGATCAACCGGCCTTGAGGAAAGTCGACCCCAAGGACCCCTCCTCAAACCCTTCCGTCATGGTCGTACGCAAGACACCGCAGGACTTTGTCTTTGGCCAGACCCTAGGACAAGGATCGTATTCCACCGTCAGTGCTTTCGTCGCAGCGCGTAAGAAACTGCAATCTCTGTCATGCTCATCCCCAGCTCTGAAAATCCCCACAGGTCTCGCTCGTCACGGACAAGATTGCGCCACATCACCAGTACGCACTCAAGGTGCTCGATAAGGAACACATCAAGAGGGAGAAGAAAACCAAATATGTCTTGATCGAGAGGGACACGTTGAAGGCGTTGGACGGCCATCCGGGCATCGTCAGGTTGTACTGGACCTTTCAGGATGTCCATTCACTGTGTGAGTCGTGGGAAGGAAAGTCAAAAGTGTGCGTGATTCTTGTACTGAGCAATTATGGTCGATTGTAGACTATGTCCTCGAGTTGGCCAAGAATGGCGAATTGCTCAAATGGATTAAAAAAGTGAGCGCAGTCTTCCTTTCTGCTTCCCTCGAGACCATGCTGACGCTACTTGTGCATGATGCACCAGTTTGGTTCATTCTCACTCCCTTCGGCAAGGTTCTACGCTGCGCAGCTCTTGAGCGCAATCGAACATATGCATTCGAGAGGGGTTATCCATCGCGATCTCAAACCGGAAAAGTGAGCGGTCCCCTAAGCAAAGGTTTCTCAACGTATTGCTGGCTGATTTCTCCCCTTTTGGCGGTGCATTCCTATAGTATCCTGCTGGACGTCAATATGCGCATCAAAGTCACCGACTTCGGGACGGCCAAGTTGTTGTCGGATACGACCGAGCCGGAACCTACGCCGGAACAAGGCTCCAAACCAGGTTCGTTCAAAGGCCAACGTTGTAACTGTCCTCCGGTTCCACCTCGCCCCAGGTCCTTATGTTCTCATATCCCTCGCAGATACCCTACGTAAACGCGCGCGTTCGTTCGTCGGCACCCCCGAATACGTGTCGCCCGAGATCCTTTCGTCCGGTAAAGAATCCTCACGCCTTTCCGATTATTGGGGATTCGGTTGCATCTTGTACCAAATCATCGCCGGCCGACCCCCCTTCCAAGCCAAAACGGATTATTTGATGTTCCAAAAGATCATCGGCTTGGAGTACGAATTTCCTTTAGGTTTCGACGAAAAGGCGAAGGACCTGGTCGAGAATTTGTTGGTGCGTTACATTCCGTTCCTATCCTATCCTATTCTTGCTTCAGCAGCGCGTCGTCGTTCCCCGAAGTCTTTCAATGACCTCTGGTCGAACCTTTTCTGTTTTTCTGGTGAATTTTTACAGGTTGTCGACCCTATCCAACGACTCGGTGCCACAGCCGAAGGTATTCAAGCCATCAAATCGCACCCTTTCTTCACTTCGGAACCCTCGATCGATTTCTCGACCATCTGGACCGTCACTCCACCCCCGATCGAAACGGGTTTGGTGCAACCCAAGCTTGGATTAACACCGAATCGAGGAGGGGAAGGGGATGGGATGGGTATGCAAGCTGTGGATGATTTGCTGGATGAGTTTGGTAGTGATGGGTTGGATGGTGAGGATGAGGATGGGGACGGGGATGGGGAAGGTTCGGTTTCAGGACCGGATGAAGAGGAAGACGAGGACGATTTCACAGCCGATACGAGCGGTCCGGACAAGATGACATCTCAATCTACCCAACTTGCGACGAGGACGACACATTCGAATACGAAACCACCTCACCCAACAACGAAATGGGGTTCAATCCTTCAACCGTCTGAAACGATCCTCCTCACCTCACCGATCCTAACCAAACGTTCCCTGATCAAGAAGAAACGACTTCTCTTGTTGACAAGCACGGACCGATTGTTGTGTTTGAAGGAAAGTTGGGACAAGGTAACGATCAAGCATGAGGTGTGGTTAGGAAAGGCTCTCAGAGGTGGGGTCGATAAGATCGGTACGGTGGGGTTCATCAAGGCGGAGAGGGAGGGGGAGAAAGGGTTCCTATTGAGGACGGTATGTCGAATCCCAAGTCCAAAGCTTCTCCTGACTCGCGCATAAAGCTCATATAGCCTTGGATACATCTCAAACAGTCCCACACAACACTCAAATTCGAAGACCCCTCCGGTGGCGCAGCGCGATGGGTTCACGAACTCAATCAAGCCCATACACTTGGACTTCAAGCCATGTAAAAGCGACGATGAGCAGCATCAAGATCTCATCAAAACACGGCTTCTCAATTTCCGGAGTAGACACTTTTTTTTTCTCGTATTTCTTCAAGGGGCAGCAGTAGACTACCTTTTTCTTAACCCACGCGGAAAACAACATGGTTCACGCAAAGGTCAGCTTTTGGGATGGCTCTGGTTATTTTTGGATGCTCGTTCGGGGGTCTGTCAAGTTAGACGACGTTTCAATGGGGTTCAACTCTTGGAATCAAAGTCTTGCGTTCTCGCGTGTAAGCCTCGTTCTGGTGTTTGCAACTCCGTAAGGCGGAAGAAACTCGAGACCCAAACGCTCTCTTCATTGAAGCTTCTTAGGCTTTCCCATCAGCCACATTTGTGGTTCAACGTCTTGATTCCCCATAGGCGTGAGGTTTGATCGACATTGCAAGAGGACCCCCAACTCCGTGTCCCTTCTACACGAAGAGCGGCGGGACGAACGAAACTCGCAAATGGGTGTTCTTTTTTGGTTGGGAATGGTGGTTTGATAATCTTGTTTGCTCGGAGGAGAAATAAAAGAGAGAGAGAACGGCCCCCAAGAGAGAAAGAAGGAATAGAAGGGGAGAGCTATACATAGAAATGTTCGTGCTGTATTCCCTACGGGGCTCGGGAGGGGAGAAAGGAGAGTCAAACAGGTAGGGCGTGAAATGGGGTAAAAAATTAGGGGTGGTAGTAGCATCATGCAAGGGGGAGGTTGGCAAGCGGCAGAAGATGGGTTGTGGAAGGGCGGTGGCTGATGCTACAAGTGCTGCAGACGTGTTTCCATGCGTGGGCCTGCTCGTTCAGCTCTCTGCGGAAGCAGCGGCACCAGGAGGCGACGTCTTGCGTTTCCGAGAGGCCTTCGACGAAGCCGAGGTGCCGTTCGACGACGATCCTTGGATGAAGTTGACGAGCTCGTCGACGCTCAACATGCCCTTTTGGCCATGCGCTCGAGGAGCGGCCACCTCGACGGGCTTCTCCGCTGCCAATCGCGACGCCGCGGCCGGCGTGGCACTGACCGAGGCGCCATTGGTCGTTGCGGTAGATGCACCGCCCGATACGATTTGCCTTGCACGCGCCTGGGCCACCATTTGGCGTTGCTCCTTCTCCGACATCAAGCGCGGGAACTTCTTCTTAAGTCGTTCCTCGCGCGCCTGTCGCTCAGTGCCGACCTGGCTGAGCTGCTCGGTGAGGACGTTGACGAACTGCGTCGCTTCGACCAGGTCCTTGGCATCCGCGGGAAGCAGTTTGGCGTAGATGGACTGCGCGACCTTCATGTGTTCCAAGGATTGCGCGAAATCGCCACCTCCGACGTAGGCTTGCGCAAGCGATGATTCAACGGTGGCAAAGTTGATCGAGTCGCGCGTCCACAGGAGCTCGGCAAGCTTGCCGAGCTCCTTCAGGAGCGGTACCCCGGCGAGGAAGCCTTGCTCTTCTTGCTGGACCATTTGAACGGCATTCGTCTGCCAGTCGACACAAGTAACATCAGATTAGCAGACAGTCGTGTTAGCCCCGATGCGTCAGAAGGTAAATGTGAAACTGACCAGAAGCTGATAAATAGTGGGATGATTAGACCCGTACGTCAAGGCCCACAGGACCATCGCGTGCTTGGTCAATCGCATCGCAACCGAGTGGTTTCCCAAGGCCATCTCGAGCAGACCGAGGTCCGAATACTGCTGGATCGTCTCGGTCGAATCGAGGCCGTTCGTGCGCTCGCAGATGATGATGCTCTGGCGAATCATGCGCACCGCGGCGTTGACCAACGTATCGTGCTCGAGGCGCGCGCCATCAATGTCGCTGATCAGGAGTGATTCCAACCGCGTGCGGGCCTCGTCATCGGGCTTGCCTTCCTTGAGCTGCGACTCGGCGAGGTCGTGGTAGTGGATGCGGCGGCTGACTGTTTGCGCGAGACTGTGGTTGACTGGGGGAGTGTGCAACGAAACGTGTCAACGTTCCGCCTTTGGCGTGAAGTATCTCGGGGTCGCTAAGAATGAACACTTACGGATGCCCAAGTTATGGTACTTGGCCGAGACCTCTGAGTGGACGGATCCGCATACGGTTTCACACAGTTGCAGCGCTTCCATGAGCTGCTCCGTCCCGAGATCGATGTGGGTCTCGGTCAAGGATTGCTGACCGACGGCGAAAGTCTCGTCCGCGAGTTGGGACTTTAACGGTGTCGATCGTACGAGGGGAAAGACATTGAGGACGTCGTCGCTGCGGAAGACCGTCGTCGCGGGCGCTTCCGTCGGGCTGGCGGACTTGGCGGCAGCGTTCTTCTTCTTTTTCCCACCTTTGCTCGCCTCGCTGGCGTTGGTGGTGGTGGGCGCCTTGCCCTCCTTGGTGCTGGTGCTGGTGGGAGCCTCGAACGAATAATGTCGGGCGACGAGCTGAACACCAACGCGCAGGCAGACCTCGCGCAGGACCTTATTCGGCACGAGCTCGGTCTCGAGGAAGGATGTCGGAATTCGGTAACGAAACCGCGACTCGATCTCGGCGACGAGCTCGGAGCGCAGCGACGCGGGCGTGAGTCGGGTCCACGATCGCTCGAGGTTCGCGCCCAGGGGAAGGTCAAAGATCTCGGCGGACGGTGCGGGCTCAAGGGCGGCTCCGAGCAAGCAGTTGAGGAAGTGCGAGACGATGGGGGCGTAGTCGTACTCGTGGGCGGCGCGCAACGATCGGTTGAGCAGGTGCTTGGACGCACGGATGACCATTTCAAGCAAGACAGACTGCTTCAGCGTCTTGAGCGCAATGTCGATCTCTTCTTGCGAATGTCTCTTGCCCGAAAAGTCGACCGTCTTGGCGTCCTTGTCGATGCGGTCCGCGAGCATACCGAGGTAGCGCAAGTTGATACCCTTGCGGTGCAACAGACGGGTCAAGAAGAAGCCATCGGTGACAATCATGCCGACCGAAACGATGTCGACGATAAAGGCCGGGATGACCTGCTCGCGCAGGTAAAGCGAGGCGTCGCGCACGGCCTTGGATGATGGCTCCTCGGCATCGTAGATGACCGTAGAAGGCTCGCCGCTCGCGGTCGGCTTGCGCTCGACGAAGGCGTCGGGGTTGAAGCGTAACCAAAAGTCTTCGGCATCGATGACAGTGTTGGCCGATGACTCGGGGACAGCGGTCCTTTCCTCGGCCGCATCCGTATCCGCCTTGGGTTCCGCCTTGGGCTCGGGGTCCTGGGCAGCTTCTTGGAGCTCCGACTCGATCGAACCCTCCGCCGGGGCATTGGCGGTCCCATTCGCCAGCTTATCTTTGTTCTTGGCGCGAATCTCGACGATGCGCTCCTCCATCCAGCTACGCAGCTTGATCGCGTGGTACGCTTCAAGCAACTCCATGCGCAACAAGGCAAGACGATGAGGGTACGGTCGAGATTCATGCGCGCCGTTGACCTTGACCGCCGCAGAGTCATCGCCGCTTTCCCTCGAGGGGCCAAAGACGGGTCCGTTGACGTCATTCTCGATGAATTCGACGTCGACGCAGTGTAACCGGAAGCAATCGATAAAGTACGAGCGACCGTCAGGACAGGCGATGCCGTGCATGTCCGTCGAGGTATAGAGCTGGGTCTCTTGACCCGCAACATCTCGCACGGTATGGCGGGCGAAGCGCAGCTTGTCGGCGACCTGGCGGGCGAGGCCGTCAAAGTAAGCCGAAGCGCGCACCTTCTCGTCGGGAACCTCGGGGTTGGCCGAACCGTAGACGATGCGGAATTGGCCAAACGAAGGGTAGTCGTCCTTATTCGGGGTCGCCTCGGACGGGAACGGGTTGTCGGCCTCGAGCGCGGCCTTGGCCTGCTTGCACGCCGCATCATCACCCTCGGGGAACGTCATCAAATTCTCAACCTCGCCGTCGACAAGCTTGGGCTCCTCCTCCTCCTTGGACTTGAACAGACCGGGGAGTAGCGATTGCACGATCCACCGCTGGCCGGCAAAGTCGACCAAAACGGTCGCCATCGAGTTCAAGCCATCGATATCGGCGCGCTCGAGCCAGCGCACGCCGGCGACGTCCTTGGCCGCGGCGTAACGAGCGGCCTCATGATCGCCCATGTGGCTGTACATGCGGTTCGCATCCTCGGCCTTGGTGAAGAGCATGTTGTTGTGTACGTACGTGTGCGCCTCGGGTGCTTCGTTTGGGTTCAGGGCGGGGATGTCTCCTCGCGCGATCGACATCGCACACCTTGTCGCGGAGCTCACGAAATCGGCCTGGGTGCGAGCGGTCAATCGTTCGCGCATCAGGCGTTCGGCCACGCTCGTTTTGGGAATCTCCTTGGCGTGAGCGAACTCATCGGTCCAATCGCGCGCGGGCGGCAACTGCTCGGCCGTCGTCGACGTTGTAAGGAGGTAGGCCAACTGGGTGCGGAACGGGTCCATGGCGTGCTGAGGGGTAGCCACGATCCACGATGCGGCTGGGGCTTGGTGCGTGATCGCGAGCGTCGCATAGATGTCGGTCGTACCGTGGAGGTGCTGCTGCGACTGGATGAGCGGGACAAGGTTCTTGGCGAAGAGCGGGCTGAGGTCAGCGAGGAGCTCGACAAGGGAGTAGTACGCGCCGGATCGGACGCCCTTGGGCAGGACGGTGCGTGGGGAAGGGTCAAAGTTGGCGGACGTGATCTTGGACACCCAGAATCCGGCGGCGGCACCCGTGATGGTGTACGACTCTCCTTCGAGCGTCGTGAGGGTGATGTAGACATGGTCGCCACGTAATCGGCGAGCGTGAGGCGGAGGTGACCACGGGGAGATGCCGAGCGCGCGGACGCAGGGGCTCGACAGCGTCGACGAGGCGGCGGGCTGGAGGTGTTCGATGAAAGCCGCGGCGGAAAGGGCCTCGAGCTTGAAGTTGGTGAAGACGTGCGATGTCGAATTGCTCGGGGCAGCCGGGGTGGTGGCATCAGGGGCTGCGGTTCCGTTGACTTCCGTCGATGCAGGTTGCTTCTTGGTCGATTTGCCCTTCTTGGACTTTCCCTTGCCTGAAGTGACCGTGTAAACAGCATATGATCAGCCATACAGTCCTGCGATTCGTTATACATCGAGCACTTTTTACCGACTGACCGTCCTCCTCGGGCGAGTCCTCGGCATGGACGGAGGCTGCTGCCGCTGCGGCCAGTACGTCGTCTGGTGCTTGCCCGCGGACGTCGCGGTAGATGGTCTGACCGGCACCGATGGCAAGGGAGGTCGGGTCGTACGACGCGTTCGAAGAAAGCTGGGTCAGATCGGAGAAGAGGATGTTGCGCAGGCGGAGCAAGTGGGTGTTCATCGCCAGCGCCGTGTAGGGGGCTGCAGGTGTTTCGGAGCAGATTCGAACAAGTGATATTGGTGTCAGAGCAATCGCATTGGGAAGATCGAGCCTTCCGGCGTCAACTCACTCGGCACGACCTTGAGACCTCGTCGTCGGTTCTCGTAGCCTTCTCCCGAGCCAAAGACGGCGGCGATGTCGGCATACTCGCCGAGCACGCCTTCGTTGCTCAATCTCCACCCGGTGAATTCCGATACATCCCCTCCCTGCTGTTGTGCCGGCTGCTGTTGTTGCTGCTCGGTGCTAGGCTCGGGCAGATCGACCCAAGGGCCCCACTCGGTCTGCGATCCAGGGATCCGATCCGAGACGATCGGTCTAAGTCCGAAATGGCCTAGCCAGAAGCCTTCCGGGGATTCGGTGATGACGTTGCGCAGGTCAAGCACCGCATCCTGAAGTTGGGACGGCAAGGGGATCTCGAGGTGGTTGTCCTTGTTGGGTTGTCGCTCCTGCGAGCGGGGTAGAGCAATGAACGATTGCGAAGGGATCACGAGCGTGATTTCGAACAGTTGTGCTCGCGCTTCCGCATCGACTGCAGGTCGAGCAACAGAGGGCGTGTGAGTAGTTTTATAGTTTCGATATATCGTATCCGTGGTTACGGAATCGGTACGGGCAACAATTGACGGAGCGGGGGGGGGGGGTCCGACGAGAGAGCAATGGCGGAGGAAAAAAAGCAAGGCCGAGTCGGCATCAGCTCGTGTGCAAGGAATACACGCAGCTTGCACTCGTAAAGAGCAGGATCCGCCGATTCCGTATGATAAGACCCACCTTGTCCAGGTTCCTCATCGCCCTGCTCCTGCTGAGGCTGTGCTGCCGGCTGCTGCAGCTCGGAATCGATGGGCGCCGCCGCTGCCGCATCGGGTGCAGCCGAGTCCGTCATCGGGTTCGGTTCGGTTCGGATCGGCCTGCGAAGAAGCTGACCAGCAGAGCAGAGAAGGCGCAAAAAAATTGGCAGACGGGCGGGAGCTTGAGAGGTGTGCTCGTTGAATGAGAAAGTCTGTGATCGAGACGAGGATGGCAGAGATGGGCGAGACACCAGACAGTCGGTCGCGTGACGATAGGCCCGCAGTCGGAGCGACGAGGAAACGGCGATGCGAAGCGGATCGAACTCGCCGAGCTCAGCCGAGTCTGCGCGTCTGCGTTGTCAGTCCAGCGCTGGGCGGCTGGGCCGGCTGAGCCCGGACATGGAAGATGGTCAACCATCCAAACCTTGCAAAGTTTCACGTCCGATGCAGTCGTTAAGCTCCACTACGCGCGATTTTAGGGCGTCAGGTGGCAGCTAAACCGCCTCTCATGTACACGCTCCTCGTCCGAGCACAAAATAAACATGTTGAGGGTAGCTTTGACCATTTTTAACGAGACTCGACTCCAACTAGCGAGACTTGTTGCGGAAAATTTCCTACCCCCGTCCCGTGTCGGAGCATAGGGGTCAAGATGTTTGGGTGCGACGGGTACAGCAACTTGAAGCCGGCATTGTCGCCTCGCCTAGCTTGAACTCTCCATCAGACTCAGGCGGAGTGAATACTCAACATCTCTCCTTCAAACTTGGCATAAGTGACCTCAACATGTGCGGCACTTCAACAAGGCCGCTAGGCATCAGGGGTCTTAAAATCCGAAACCGTGCGAAAGATCCTCGGCCGGCTCGTGTTACTACTAGTTGCACTCAATCAGCCAGGGACGCGAGGAGCGCGAGGAGCGCAGCTCACATATGTCCTAACAATCTGACTTTATCTCATAGGGACCGAGGCCTTTACTGGGCTGGATATCAACTTGGTGCATGGATCGTTGCAGACTACGAGATCAATAAAGCCACGTATCCACGACCTTTCAAGCCCTGTAGTATCTCCTCTCCTCTTCGCCGCAACAGCCTTGTCAGAAATAATCGAGCGTTTTCATGCCCACATCACATCAGCAATATATATAACGGGAACCCGTGCTTTACCCGATACTCACCTCGATATTCGGACTGAAGGTTCATCCTCGGGTGCACTGTGTGTAGCAGACGAGGGGGCTAATTTTGACCGAGTTTCAAGACCGAACGGCTCGGAATCAGCCGAGGTAGTCGGAACATAAGAGTGGAGTTGAACAAGACTTCTGGTTGAAAGTACCGACCTGTTATAAAAACGGCACGCCCGATAGCAGGGTGTCTTTGTGATGCTATTGCCCCGCGACCCACCGGGTCGAGGCTGTGACTGTGACCCACTTCCAACTGGAACGGGAGTTCCAATCTTGTGGAAGATTTTTCATAGAGATGAAATTGAACTCTCCCTCGTACTCCTGGTGCTGGGGGGTGCTCTGACTCGTCACGGTGAGATCATGCACCGTGACCGTGGCTGCCGTGGGCTCAAGCCCCTGAGTCGCCTCGTGACCAGACTTGGAGCCGACAGGGAGAGCAGGGGCTCCGCCAAAATAGACGATCATTAAGGCAAGGCTTGCAAAGCTGGAAACGAGTTTCATCGCAAGGCTCGTGGTTTGGCTTGGTGACGAGGTGCAAAGTGATTGGGGCGTGTTGTCGTGGACAGACCTGGCGACATGCCAGAAGGGAAAGGGGGGGGGGACTAGTTGAGAACAAACTAGTTGAGAATGAACTAGCTTTTTATTTTTATTTTCTTGTTTTTGTCCAAGACAAAAAAGAGAAAATAAAGTGCTTTTTCTAAAAAAACAGAGCGCCCTTTTTTTTGTTCCAGGGAAAATAAGCGCGCGACGAAAAGGAGAGGGAAAAGCCTTAAGAATTTAAAAGTTAATTATCTGCTCTTTTTAAAACCTTCCTTTATAAAAATAACGCGAATTGGTGAAAAGGTATCATCACTAGGCTCTATTCTATTAGGAAATAAAGAGTTACCAGAATTAATACCAGGCAAGTACTAAATGCATGGATTTTAAAGATTGAAATACGATCTTTGATTACTTTGTAGCAGGTATAGAATGGGCCAATGTAAATCACATTGTTGAGGTTTATCTTTTTGACTCGCCCTCTTTTATTGAATAAGCGCGCGGGAAACTAAAGCAACTATGCATCTCAATTATTCTGATGAGAGGCGTGCTGCTGTTGGTGCCTTAAATCGCGGGAAAACATTTTCTTCTGAGACTCTTGATAAATGCGTATTAATGCATTCAGAGCACAATAATTGTTTACTTATCTACGTAATATGCAAGTACTTCAATTCCGCTAAATACAGCTGGTTTGTTGGATCTGGCGGATAGTCTAAAACCTCCTCATACGACAAATTTATTAATATTATAAAATTTAAATTATAATGGTCTCAATCACACGACTAAGTTTAGATATAAATAGTGTAATTTAATATTCTGAAATGGATAGTCTCTCGGGGGGGCCTGGGGAGGGCCTACAACGACGGGTGGCGAAACACCGACAGTTGCGGGTGTGGGCGGCGCAGGGCGTGGCGGGCCGAACTTCCGAAGTAGAGTTAGTATCGAGTTCATCCTTCCAGAAAGGGGCATGGATGCATAGCCTGGCTTGAGAATTCCGCAGTTACTGGTCTCACATCGAAATCCTTTGAAAGCTTCTCCTTGATCGCGATCGGAAACCCCAGCGAGATTGGACTCAGGAGGGTTGTAGATGGGACGAGCCCCTGTAGTCGGGTAGGCTGGTCCGTATGAGTTTCGAACAAAATAACAGGGTTGTCTGTCTGCGATCCGAGTACGTTAGTAGATACCTCGGCACCACGGCTTGAAGCTTGAAATAATGAAGAGATGAATTGACCGTCGGGTGTCGACCGCAGCCGCAGCCGGCCCAGGAGGGCAACCTTTCAAATGAATTGGCTCTAGGTGACGAACATATCGAGCGACTGGTCGCGCCTCGTGGGTTTGCCGTGAATCTCAACTGAGGCTTGTGCTTCCCATCTACTCGACACACGAAGAAACAGCAGAAGGGACCCAACTCGTAAGTTCTGGTGCCAACTCCAGAGCCTGAGTATTACGTACCGCCGTCCGCCCGCAGTAGGCCCGACCCATCGGACTCGACTCGCTCAGTAGCCTCGCTTGAGTGCCCTGGACTTGGATGAGCCATGACTGTGCGAAAGATTGGACGCCGAGCAGGGGGCCGAGCTGCTCTGTGCATCCTGCCAGGAGTCGAAGGTGACAAGTGGTCGCACAGACGAGCTGCAAGGCTTCGGAGCCATCTTTTCATGGTCTGGTGTGCTCAGCCTGCTCCTGCCAGGAGCCCGTCGCTTTGCGACTGTGTAGGGTTGGACTCGGGCACGGCCTCGATACAATCTCGATTCCGATCGAGGGATGTCGATCTCAGGGCTTCCGCTGCGCGGCGGCCGTGGCTGCCGACCGCCCCACCCGCTGCCCACCTGCAATGCGCATGTCGACAACTTAATGCCGCATGGGACGACTCGTTCATGGCGCCTCGATCAAGGCACCCGACGTAGCATGACAGTACTGCGACGACTCTTGCTCCCTTTACCTATCAGACGCTGATGTACTTTCAATTTTACTCTACCTCGTCTTTGTACGGCTGTCAAAGTGCACAGACGCATCTGCGGGCCTCGGCGCTTAGAGGGAATGCCGATCTTTCCCCCAAAGTCGACGAGCATCAACGCCGAGCAAAGCTTGGCCATCTCGAGTGCGCCGACGCCTGAACGGTTGGACCCCGCACATCCAATGGCTGAAAGGAAGTTCTCACCGATCCCCGAAAACGACGCGAGCATTTCCAATGTACGAAGAGACTCGGTGCCGCCGAACTCGCGTGATGGACCCCCAGCCAGTCCAGTCAGCCCGGCGCGCAGCTCGGATCCCAATCGTCGATACTCGGTTACTGGGAACGAGCGAGTATTCCCAATGCGAAACGTCGGTGAGCATGTTCCTTTGGACCAAGAGGACTTGAATTTCTGCTTAAGTTAAGCCCGTCCGCAGTTCACCCTCGCCCGCTGCTAGATCGACGGAAGACGTCGATCAAACCGGACACCGCGACCGTCACGACGAACCACGGCTCAGTCCTGAGGTCACCGCCTTTGACAAACAGATCACCTCACCTCATGGAAACCCCCATGAGCTCACGCTTTGACGACACCCGCAAAGAATATTTCCCGGCGATGACTCACACCCCGCGAGGCAGCACCAGCTCAGGACCCAGCACATGCCCAACCACGGAGGTAGATTCATGTTCTTCAGGAGGCGCGAAAGTCGCTCGCTCTGTGGGAGTTCCGATTGCTTCAGAGCAGGAAAAATTCGTTGAGGATGAAGCACGATCGGTCGACAAGCTCATTACGCCGTCAGGCGTCGAAATGTGGTTTGCGAGTGTGTGTTCGCCCCGCGACGAGGGTGGCGATGTGGTGTCCTCCCCCCAATCACCTCTGCCGCAGCCGATATTCTACCACACGGTCCAAGCGTTCGGCGTCCTGTTCGCCCTCGAGGAGGACACGCACAGCAACTTTAAAGTGATTCAGGTCTCCGATAATTCGGAGAAGCTTCTTGGTGTCAAGGCCGAAACATGGCTGTCAATCCCAAACTTCACCGCATTGCTCGAACAAAGCTCGCTCGACACTTTTCTCGACGCGGTCGACGCGCTCGATGATGGTTTGGCGTTGGATGTAGACGTGCCTCGAGGAGTTTCAGGTGTTCCTGGCGGCCAGCTAGCTGTGGCTGCAGCTGTAGCAGACGATTTTTCGTTTTCGACGCCCGAGCCCCCCGAGTCTCAACGCCGATCTGCCGGAACACCTGTGCAAGCCTTACCGCCCGAACAGTTCCGACTAACACTGCTAGCATCGAAGGGCGAGGCTGTAGAAGGCTCGCGGTCAAGCGCTGGACGCTACCTGCATTGCGCCATGCATCGCCCCGATCCCGTGCGACAAATGCGGCGGTTTCTTCTCGAGGTCGAGTTGGTCAACGATGTGGTACATCCCCTTGCTACCAAGTGGGACCCGCCCGCACCGTATCCCGACAGTATGCTTGATGACGCTGGACTAGATCCGGAGGGCTCGAATGGTACATCACGAGACCCCACCGTCGATCAAATTCTTGAAAGCACGGTTTCTTTGATGAAGCCGTTACGAGCACTGGGCAAACGGCGAGCTGGTAACAGCAGCGAGATCAACATGGTCCAATTGGTCTTTCAGATTGAGGAGCAGCTCAGGCGGGCAAAAGACCTGGAAACGTTCCTTTCGGTGAGCACCGGAAGAAGAATTGGCCGTCTCTTTATGTGACTAACTCTGCTGTCTAAATCTCATGGATCGCCTGTGCAGGTTACTGTCGGCATTTTCAAGGAGCTTACCCAGTTTGACAGAGCTCTCATCCTACAATTCGACGACGACTTGAATGCATTCGTTGTCGGAGAGCATGTGGACCGTACAAGAGGCCCGCACTCGGCGACGCTCTACCGCGATCTGACTTTCCCGGTCGAGCAATTGCCTTGCGAATCACTCGAGCAGGGGCGCATCGGCATTATGTACGATCGGACGGAACCGCTTGCTCGCATGCTCGCTAGAACACAAGAAGAAGCGCGGGTTTCTCTGGATCTGTCCAAATGCTCGATCCGACCCGTCGACCCATCGCGAGTCCAAGTGCTTGCTTCGCTCGGATGTCAAGCATCGATGAGTGTGCCACTGTATGTGTTCGGCAAGATCTGGGGATTCGTGGCACTACATTCGTACGCGCCGACGGGCCAGCGGGTTTCTGTCGCCATTCGCCAGCTTTGCGCCTACCTCGGCGATTCGCTTTCCCGGACGATCGAGCGCCTCTCGTACGAACGACGGCTTCAAGCGCGCAAGATCATCAACACCAGCGCGGATAGCGAGATGCCCACGGGATTCATCGCGAACGGCGGAGACCTGCTTGACCTGTTCTCGGCCGACTTTGGATGCCTGAGCGTGGGGGAGGAGGCCAAGATCCTTGGGGACGTCGGGAATTCACAAGAGCTCTTTGCTGTACTGGAGTATTTGCGCGATCGACAGTTCCGGACGACGCAAGCCAGCAACGAGGTTATGCTCGATTTACCGGATCTCAAGTGCGCGGATCCTGAAGGCTTGAAGCAGATCGCCGGTATCCTCGTCATTCCGTTATCCGAGTCTGGAGCGGACTTTATCTTTTTTGCGCGCCGCAGCACCGCGCAAACCATCAGTTGGGTGGGAGGGGATCCTGCGGATTCCCCGCGTCCCACTTCGCCGGGGGGCCACCTACAGTTCGAGGTCTACCGACAAACTTTCACCCGTCGCTCAAAGTACTGGAGTGACGAGTCCATCGACACCGCCGGCGTGTTGGGACTGATCTATTCCAAATTCATCTCAATTTGGAGGTGTGTGGAAGATGCTCGCTCTTCTTCTCGCGAAGCCTCAGTAATTGATCAATACAACGCGTTACCATACACAGGGAGAAGGAGCAGGCGATGCAAGCCAACTCGATCACCTCGCTCTTGCTTGCGAATGCGTCTCACGAGGTCCGCACCCCCCTCAATGCGATCCTCAACTTCCTTGAGCTCGCCCTCGACGCCTCGACCGATGGCGCTGTCAACGAGAACCTTCAGCGAACACACGATGCCTCGAAGAGTTTGATACACGTCATCAACGACCTCTTGGACCTGACGCGCTTCGAGTCTGGCGCGGGCGAGCTTTTCGTCCACGCGCCATTCAACTTGCGCACAACAATCGAGGATGCGATCAGCTTGCAGAAGCTCGAAGCAAAACGGCGAGGCATCAGCATGGAAGTGCTCGAGAACCCTCAAGGGACGCCGACCCTTCTCATCGGTGATCGAGCTAAGATCCGCCAAATTCTCTCCACGACCGTTGCCAACGCGGTCAAGTACACCGAGTCGGGCTCAGTGACGATCGAGTACGGGGAGATGGTGGATGATCCCGAGGAAGTGACAAAGATGGTTGAGGCGAGTAAGGACGAAACAATAAGTCGAAGGGACTCGATCCGCGTTGGCATCTCGGTCACCGACACCGGGCGTGGGATGCCTGAAGAGCAACTCAACGCACTCTTCTCGGAATTGCACCACGTCAAGCAAGAGACCTCACAACCGACCGGGA
Source organism: Microbotryum lychnidis-dioicae p1A1 Lamole (assembly GCA_001244265.2). Classification (NCBI taxonomy): domain Eukaryota; kingdom Fungi; phylum Basidiomycota; class Microbotryomycetes; order Microbotryales; family Microbotryaceae; genus Microbotryum; species Microbotryum lychnidis-dioicae. The sequence goes on from CDLV01000006.1 coordinate 180,745, forward strand.
TTGGGCTCGGCCTGGCCGTCGCGGCGCGAATTGTGCAGCAGCTCGATGGGCAATTGCGAGTGGAGTCCGAGCTCGGCAAAGGGAGCAAGTTCACCTTCATTTTTCCTTTTCGTCTCCCTGATGTGGATTCGGAAGGCATCTCTTCTTTACCCGGAGACACATCGCAACCTGCTGCGCGCCCGCTCATCCGGCGCACCAGCTCCGGATCGGGAGGCAGTCGCGAGAGCGTCCGTTCCCGCGAGAGCCGAAAGTCGGAGATCGACAGCCTGATAAATGCCATCTCGCAATCACATCTTGAGAAGCCCCACAGGAAGACATTGGACGCTACCCTTGGCGGGGCCAAGAACCACGCTCGCCACCCGCTCGGAGGCAGGACCTTGTCAAGATCGGTGTCGCACGCTTCCTTCGATGGCTCTCCGAGACGCTCGCCTAATGCGCCCAATAATCACCTTGCCCGGCTTGCGTCACCCATTAGTCTCTTACCACCCAACGCCTCTCCTGCACTCGCGTCACATATACCCGTAGGGGTGGGATCTACTCTGCGGGCCTTGGGCATGCCTTCACCCTCGCCGCCTCCCCTTGCGCTGGCCGGCGCGACTGACCCCAATGCGCCAAATAAATCGGGTCTGAATATTTTGGTCGTTGAGGTGAGTGCCCCTTGACTGAACTGCATATTGCGGGGACTGCTTCATCTGACAGAGCGTGTTTGGCTGGGCAGGACGAATACATCAATCGAACGCTGCTCGAGCGCCGACTCGTCAAGGACGGTCATCGGGTCATGGTGGTGGAGCATGGGGGTTTGACCCTTGACGCTCTCAGGGACAATGCCCAGTTTGATCTCATTCTGATGGATCTCAAGTGAGTTGCTACTCAGGAAAGCTGCCGAATGCCGCCATGCTCGAATTCACCAAGACTTTTTTTTCTTCCTACAGCATGCCGATTATGGATGGCTACGATGCCTCTTCGGCCATTCGTCGTGAGGAGCTCCTGTCCAACCTTTTCTCGTCAGGATCCGCATTTCCTCCTCCGCAGTCGCACATTCTCAACCGAGGTATCCCCATACTTGCCGTATCCGCAAACATCGAGGAGCGAGCACGAGCAAGACTGGTCGAACACGGGATCGATGGATGGTGCCTCAAGCCGGTGAGGTTCCTACGATTGGCCGAGTTGATCAAGGGTGCGACAGATGTGGCGCAGAGGAAGTGCGATATGTACAAGTGAGTTTGTGACCCTGAAAGACGAGTAATCGTACGCAGTGCACTGATGTTCTGTTCAATCTGTGTTTCTGTAGTCCGGGAGAATGGGAGAAAGGAGGTTGGTTACACATGCATCGCGGGCGCAAGTCAAAGAGGAACAGCGACGATGGCACCTCATAAACCATGGCAGCGACGAAGCCTTCGGTGCCCCTATACTGTTACAGCGGCCCTCCAAAATAGCGCCGATATCAATTTCCGTCTTTTTGGTAGTCTTTTAATCATATATAAATATCATAAAATAGGTGTGTCACGCCATTGTTTTGAACCGTTTGGTGGTTGGCCAGATGGACTCGAGTTAGCTAGCTCGAGCTAGGACCCCAGAAAGCCCAGCCGGAGGCGCTCTTTTTTTTTTTTTTTTTTTTTTTTTTTTTTTGACATTTTGAGGACCCAAAATCCTGCGAAAATCGTCGAGGCGCATTGCCAAAAAAAAAAATGACATTTGGGGGCGAAACGTGTGTTTCGAAACGTGTGTTTCGCCCCCGAGGCGCATGTCTAGATTTTGACATTTTCCCGTGAGTCGGCCCAATTTTGGCCTACCCTGAGCAGCCTACGGCATGACTTTGGGCCCGATTGCCCTCGCTTCGAGACGCGTTTCGCGATGCTTGCGCTTGAGCAAGCCACTTAGTACTAGCCATCTTTGGTAATCACTTGAGTTAAGTGGCTGTAAGGGATTAGGCCGATTAGATATTGAAAGGGCGCGGGTTCCGTTCCGCTTCACTTCGGTCCGAGATTGGAGCATAGCACGACAACATCATCCCATGCAGGCCTATATTTGAACGATGCCTTCGATTGATTATCGCCGCTCACCAACATGAACATGACGATCGCCGAGCTCCTCGCCTTCGATGTCGCTCCCGCCGACGCGTCTCTTCACATCGAGTTGTCCAAAGACGAGCTCACCCACTACTCGACCTTATCATCTACTCGAGGCCGTTGAGGAGGCAAACAGCTTCTCACGACGACCAATCGTGCGTCTACCAAGCTCAACTATCGAAATTTTGGTCTAAGCTCACGCGTGTTTGGTTCTACACAGCCCACACAATTGAAACTTCCGCCTCAAGTTGTCGATGCTCGCGATACCAATTTCTCGCTGAACTGGCCAACCTGATTGCCCATCAAGCTGCTCATAAGTGTAGCCAACTCAAGCTGTTCTACTCAAGGGAGGCCGATGGAATCGAGCGACCCAACTCGCGGAGAGGCAGGCGTAGGGGTTAGCAATACAGAGGAAGGACGCAGTGCAGCACATTCATGCGTCTTGAAAGGGTTGGTACAGTCCATGGGACCATCTCGCTGCGAAGACATGGCGGGCACGACCAGGAGCTTTCGCTGGACTAGAGGTGACCAGATGGACCGAGCGCTCACAACACACGAGGATCCAGAAGAATGTCTATACTGAGGATGGCCGCATTCAAGTGAGTTGTCGCTGAATTTAGGAGCGAAGGCAACTGGATCTAATGTTTGGAGAAACAAGCAGACGGAGCACTAGCACAACGCTATCCTCATTTTGGATCGCTTGACGGCGGAGCTGTAACCACTACCACAACATCGGAGCTCGGATCTCTGGTCTGCTTTGGCCTCAAGCGTGGCATGCATTCACTCAGCTGCGATCAAACCGCCTACGGAGAAGAAGCGCTATCTATTGGAATTGGTACGATGCCTTGAATGGCAGTTGAGCTATGACGTTCTCACTTGACACGGGTCTTGTCTGCTACAGTGCGATACATATACAGCAAAGTGACAACAGCGCGCTTGCGTCGTTGTTTGTACTTTCAAATATCGTCGTACAGGAGCTTCGCCTCATCAAGAAAACATGCTATTCCACACACCTCATTGATGGCACTATGCCGTTCCGCATGATTGATGGCCGACAGGTCATCGAGTCATTAGGCCCGTCAACGACTACATATCGCTCAACCACGGACCTTTTCTCATGTTACCCGGACGAGCGCCTAATCAGCACGAGCGCACATGCCGAGCAAAGATTTGCCGCCCTTCGGAGCGTGCCCGGCCTGCGAGATGCCGCCGGCAGAACCTCTACAAGCCGCACAAATGCCACCGCGGAAACAAGGATCTCAACTTCAGCAAAAAGGAAGTCTGACAACGAAGCAGCGAGCCAGCCAGCAAAGCAAGGAAGGCTTGTTTGAAGCCTGGAGCCACGCGCAACACCAGCCGAAGCGACGCGCGCCGCAAGCCACTTTCGATAGGCCGCCGCGCGCCCGCAAACGCTCGGAACGCGTTTTCGAGGACTTTTGAGCGTTCTTTGGAGCATGTAGAACACATTTTGATAATATTTCCGAGGCGCATGCGAAATTTTGACATTTTGGGGCCAAAATAGGGTAAAAAACTTTGACAAAAAGGCCAAAAAAGGGCGTTTTTCCGCATGCGCCTCTGGCTGGGCTTTCTGGGGTCCTCTCGAGCTCATGGTCACGTGTCGATGGCACGTGCAACGCCAAAGATGAACGTTCTCTTCCGCTTGCTCTGTCCTTCCCTCCCTACACCCTCAGCCCCAGGATCAGGCTCAATCTCGACGTCACCGAATATGAAACCATCTCCCATTCGAAGAGACGAGGAACCACAACTCGATCGACAAGGAGATCTCGAGGAGGCGCTCGCACCCCCGACCGCCAGCTCCCCCTTATTGCCGCAACCGCGTGGGTCGTCCCATTCTTCTCGGTACAACGCCGGTCGTCCATCCCTGTATCGGTCGTGGTACCTCGACTATTTATCCTCCGCTCTGCTTGTGGTGATCCTCGCAACGTGGCTGCTGGGGCGACTGCAAGAGTCGAGACCTGATCGCGGACCGGACGACCAAGATAGAGGCAAAGCATGGCCCACCTATCCAGGCTGGGCAGGTCCAACAGCAGGTCAGTCTGGCTTGTGTACATGAATTAAATGTTCAAGAACTGCAATAGCTGACACCGTTGGATTGGCCATCATCGCAGCTGGGGCAGAAGCGCTCGCCGCAGCCACGGGCTATCCGACCTACTTTGACACGTCCCCTCTGAAGCCTCCTTCATCTGTGATGTCAGTGGGCAGGGTCGACACCGACGCTACAGGGTCTCAAGCTTTCAATCTGTTGAATAACTTCGGTAACTTGTCGCCGTGGAGGAGCGTCTCGCACGGACTCGGCATCTCGGCGCAGATCCCGAGCCAATGCTCGGTCAAGCAGGTGCAACTCCTCCATCGCCACGGTGCACGCTACCCAACCTCAGGAAGTGGGCCTGCCGACTTCCAAAAGCTGGTACAACAGTCAGGCTTCAAGGCCCACGGCAAACTCGGCTTCCTGAACAACTGGACGTACCCGCTCGGCGCAGAAATCTTGACTTCCTTCGGCCGAGGGCAGCTTTTCGCATTGGGTGTCAAGTATCGCGAGATGTACGGCCAACTGCTCGATGCGCCACCACTCGAGCATCCGTCTCGCACCCGCGCAACAATGAAATCGAGTAGGCTGCCATTCACAGCGACTCGGACCAATAGATCTCGACTGCTGTTCCGAACCGAAACGCAGGATCGTATGACCAAGTCCTCCCTCAACTTTGCCGCGGGCTTCTTTGGCATCCCCGAATACGAGACCGACTTTGATCTGCTCCCCATGATCGAATGGCATGGCTTCAATTGCACCTTGTCGCCTTGTGAGTCTCGAACCGATGCTCTGCTGTTGCGCACTCTCGTTGATGACGACGCCCTGAGGGAACCAATTTCTCTTTGCCTTCTCCTAGACATGACGTGCACAAACGCGGGTGACCCGAAACTTACTGTGGGCAAGCAAAAGATGGACGAGTGGACCAATATCTACCTAGCTGAGGCTGTCAAAAGACTGCAAGACCTTATCGAAGGTGTTGAGGTCAAAACATCGGACGCACTTAACGCCCAAATGCTGTGCGCCTACGAGTTGGTCGCCCTCGGCGCTTCCTCGTTCTGCGAGCTCTTCACTCAGGAAGAATGGCTCGGCTTCGAGCATCTGCACGATATCGCGTTCTGGTACATGTACTCGTTCGGTCAACCGGCGCAAGCGGCGCTCGGCCTTGGGTGGGTACAAGAGTGGCTAGCCCGAGTGACCCTCGAACCTATCACGTCGTACAACTCGACCGTCAATTCAAGCTATCCCCTACCGCTCGACCAAGCACTGTATGTAGACGCAACTCATGACACTGTCATCAGCTCCATTATCACCACGCTCGACTTCTCCACCTTTGCCGCCGATGGTCCTCCGCCGTCGACGCACATCCCCAATAAGAAGTCGTTCGTTGTTTCGTCGATCTCGCCTTTCGCCGCCAACCTTCACTCGCAGATCGTCGAATGCCCATCCGACTTCTTGACTTCTTCATCGGGATCGTCGGTTTCATCCGGTAAGGCCCTGTTCGTTCGTTGGGTACTCAACGACGGCATCGTCCCACTCGAGCATCCAGAGTGCACTAGCAACGACTACGGATTCTGCGAGCTTGACGCATATATCGATGTGACGAAACGTCGAATTAATACGATCGATTGGGCCCATGACTGTCGTGAGTTCGAATAACATGTGTGGCCTGTCTCATGTTCGTGGATCTGATGCTTGTCGTTTATCATTCTTTCCAGTCGCGGACTACGAGCTCGGACACGATCCCATTCTGGATGGCCGCCCGAACTCAGGTCGACGGTGAAGGGGTGAACCTGGTGGCCTTTGGACTACACACACCTTGCGATAGATGAGCTATTTCTTTTGTCGTTGATGATTGAGACGAGGTCCGTCGAGGTCCGGCGTCCGTGCTTTTTGACGGCTTACCCCCAGGGCTCGCTCGCGGCGGCGCAGTCTCCGCTGGATTCTAACCGCGGGGCGGTGTCGTGGGGAAATTCTCCCCAAAGTCAACCAAAGCTAGATACATTCACTGTTCAGATTTCTAGAGTTCGGCACAAACGTCGTCATGTCGGAAACTGCTCGTCGTAGTTGGGGGGAGCGGCGAGCGGTCGAGGAGGTCTGTGCGGCTCTCGAGCGGGAGCAGGCCTATCAAATTATATTCAGGCACTCTTGTTCGTATTACTTTGGACGTCACGAAATGCTCGACTCGAGCGACAACAGCGCTGGGCCGGTTGCCAAAGGCGACCAACTGGCGCGCCGAGCAAGTCGAAAGGCGAGTGCGCGGTGAAGTGCTCCCTCACGCGTTAGAACTAATTTGTTTCGCTCGCAACATCGCCTGTTGCTCGCTCGAAACTTCAGATGTTTTGCTTTCCCGCCCGCTTCCCCGGTTTACACGGCGCTGGCCCTCAGTCACTGCAGCCCTCCGAGAGCCAATTACTACACCCCAACCCTGCGGCGCGGGATTCCCAGGCGCGCCGCTGAGCGCTGAGCTGCGGCCAGATTGGCTTCATCACGAAGTTCCCAGGTGGGTTTCACCTGAGGCCCCCGCGAGTTCTCGCGGGGGATCATGAGCTGCTGGGGATCAGACGCTTTGGTCGGGGTGAATGACCCGATCACGAAAAGGACAACCAAGGAGGGATTCGTTGGCTTTGCCCATTATGTGGTCTGCTTCATCTGAGTGTATCACGACATTAAAAAGCTGGAATGGTTGGCTTCATGACTAGCAATCCGAGGAAAATACGGAGACGGTGCAACATTCATCGTTACACAGTCCAGCATTTAAAATGTAAGCAAGTCGAATTTTGGCCAGGTACGCGACGCGTCAGCAGACGCAGGACAGTGTGAGCGCTTAAGCGCGTGACTCGGAGCGCGTGACATCTTGCAATTGCTCCGGAGAGTCACCGAGACGATTCGCCTTGTTGGAGAAAGTCGCGCCCCGCTTTTTGGCCTTGTGCTACCCATTTCAATCGACCCTTACGGCGTACAACTTACTTACGCACTATGCCAGTATCCGAGAGGCTGGATTCGGATCAACGCTTCTTCGATGATCTTGTAGAGAAATCAGGTTGCTCATGATGCCTGTGGTCGCACGCGCCGCGCATTTTCGGCGCACTGACTGTGGCTCAGCCTTAGATTCTTTGCTGCCTTTGCTACCACAGAAGCAATCATCAGCATAATGAATTCTTCCAGGAGCATCGGATACCGCTGCGCAGTCTGCCCTCGACATAAGGATCGACGGCTGAGCCTTGCCCGAGCCCGGGCCCATTTCAAGACGAATGTGCACAAAGAACAAGTCCAATTGCAAGGTATCGGTGTTGGGGATCTTACCTGGACATCATCCCCCAACAATGACGACCTTTCAATCGAAACCAACAATTCTGTCTCTTCTGTGAGCGAGCGGAGGTCTTCCAGTGTTGAGACTACGCGATCTGATGTGTCTGCATTTGACCTAAAACCAGCTCGGCAGCGATGGGTCACCCTCGTCGGGCGGAACACCCGACTTCGACTACAGTGCGCACAACTATGCTCACAATGGCGACAATAATCGCTTTGACAGCGATAACGGCTTCGAAGATCCATCGGCCGCGTACGAGAGTCTAGACGACTTTGAATCAGATCGTGAGGGTGATGTTAGCGGGTTCGAAGACGGCGACGACATCGACAGAGAGTGGCGCCGACCCCGAACACAGGCGCACATGATCAACGGTCAGTTCAGCAGTCATGGGAGGTATTATTTGCCCTATGCTTCTTATACATCATGGGCACATGTTTACATTATAGTGAATGCCGAACTCTTCAAGAGCTCAGGCCACCGCGCATCATCATCGAGCGTTCCGCATCCAAGCGATGAATGGTTCCCCTTTCCAAGCGCGGCTGTGAGTGATCGTGATCCGAGCGCCGAAGCCCTCTCAGCTTAGTAACTAATGCCACTCTGGTCTGCGAATTCTTGGCCACAGATGTGCGTGGTCTCTCTCTTCTGGCGATCACCCCACCGTCGTATGGGCGCGCAAGAGTTCCAAGAAATACTCGAGTTTGCACAAGTCCTCGGCGTGACCAAGCTGCCTTCGATCAAAACCATCAAAACCTTCCTATGCAACCTACTCAACGAAATCCAGCTGTTCCATCCCCGGCCAGTTGTCATTCCTAACAACCGTACAATCTTCGTCATTCCTCCATCTGATTTTTTCATTGCAGTGCGTTCCCAGTGGCACTCACTCTTACTCCGCATCCAGCGCCCCCAGCCAGTGCCCCCCCGCTGACGCACGCTCTCTTATATCCCCGCAGGCGCTGGCTACCCCCACGCTCGTCGAGCAATTAGATTTCTACCCCTCCTATGACGACAAAGATTTTGTGCAATCAGCCTGTCAAACTGCGCGCTGGCGCCACACATTACCGGCACCCATTCGAACACCGATGGCTTCGCATGATGGCATCGACTATTTCGCCCAGGAAGTCGTACTTCGAATAGGTGGAGGATACCTCTTTATCAACTCGTTCGCCACCCACAACCACGTACTCTGCGCACTGGCGGTTCCTGCGTTCCTCCGCGACGATGGTGGCTTCTGCGTTCAACTCCCTCCCGCGGATATGCCGGACTTATCGTCGTCGCCACTTTCAGACCGGGCGTGGTCCCTAATACCGTTGGAGTTGCTCGGGCTTCCGATCGCAAGGGAAGTGGAGATGGAGAGGAGGAGGATCATACGTATGTGCATGAGGCAAGTCGGAACATTTCGTCATTCCTGACACGGCCACTTTGCGCACGCAGGACTGTCTGCAGATCAAGAGGTGCTGCTACCCTGTTTGCCGGCGTCGAGTGCCTCGAGAGCCGCTGCCCGAGGCGGCCGACTTCTGACTGTCCCGCTGCGGATGTTCTTGGATGATTTTGGCGGTGGGGGGTCGAAGCGTTACTACAAGATGTTCGTGGTCAGTGCAGACTCGCTCCCAAACACCCATGTGGGAGATTACACTGTACTGATTCGCCCTCGGCGCATGCAACAGTGCTCGATCCAGACTCTGGGTTTGCCGGCTTCGCAGTTAAGCCGCTGATTCTCGCTTCAACACATCGCTGTGACCGCTTGGGGAGAGGCACTCGATCTAGCGGAGGCTGTGCTTACGGACATTATGTGCGTGTGAAGTGACTGTGTCGAGCAGGCCGGCGAATTTTGGCTGACTCATGCGTCAAACTCTAGTGCCACGCTTTCATCGCCCGTTAAGGCCATTGATGGTCGTACCGGAGCCCCTGTACAGTTTTGGACGCCACGCGGTACACGACACACCGATGGCCGCCGAAGTCTCTGCCCGTCCAATTGGGGCCGCAGCACGCTTTCCCTGCCGCTGCTGTCGATGGGGCGGATCTCCCGCCGACCGACTGAGGTTCGACACCCTAATGACTTACTTTACTGTGAGTCAAGCCTTGACTGCGTTTGCTTCGTGCGTCATTCAAAAGGCTGACAATTCGGAGCTGGAATTCTGCAGTCACCCATCAAACGTAACGCGGACAGAACGATGTTGGAATCATGGGCGCAGATCGAGACGATGACTCGTGACGGCACCGCTCACGGGGTTCAGGAGTTGCAAAAGAGCACAGGCACGCGCGACAAAGTCACCGCAAAAGTCATTGAAGAAATCCGCCAAGCCTATGTACTCGAGATGACACACAAGGTCCCTCACAGCAAAGATGGCCGGCCTCAGCCAAATGCCGGGTTGGCGAGAGCGTACAACAATGCCGGCGCCAAGGAACGAAAAAAGACTGCCACCGCCAACGGAGTTCGAGCACGGGCAGCCGCTTCGGCTCGGCTGTCCGAACTTAACGTCTCTGGGTTCGTTCTTGGCCCATTCTTCCGCATTCCTCGTAAGTCAATGAGTTGACGGTGCTTGCACGGCTTGGAACGCATCTGACAGTTCCAGCTCGGCCCGCAGATTTCGACGTCCACCGTGACACACCTCCTGACATGCTCCACGTCCTTCTGCTAGGTCCTGTCAAATATCTTTGGGTCGACACAATAGCGGGCCTTACACCCACAGCCGTCGACTTCATGCGCGGCGCATTCCGTTCGCTTTCGACAGCTGGGCTCGGTGAACGATTCAAGCCTAATTTCTACGTCGACTACAAGGGAGGCCTCGATGGTCACGATTATCGAATGATCGCGCAGATAATTCCCTTCATCGCTGAGGTCATGTTGAGCCGGTCCATGATCACTCCAGTGACTAATCGCTGCTGGAGTACCCTTGGAAAGTTGACCCATCATATGTTCGCTCCCTCCGCAACAATTATTGATCAGTACGCCGTGAGTTGGCATGGTATCCGTCGAATGATGAGGCCAGCTAGCTCGAGACTAAAGGGAACTTTTTCGTGCACAGGACGACTATCGCGAGCTAGCGCGAGCATTTGTCCAGGCTTCGATGACCCGCAATTTGACATTCACCTTGGCTCGCGTCAAGTACCACCACCTTCTCGAGCTTGAAGGAGCCATTCGGCGCTTCGGACCTCCTAAGCTCTTCGATTCATCGGTGGCCGAGTCTGCAAACAAGGCTGTGCGCCAAGCCAATATGCGAACCAACCATCAAGCTCCATCGCGTGACGTGGCGCAGACTCTAGCGGAGACAGCCGCGCTCACTTTTGTTGCGGGTGGGGGTCTTTGGCGTCATGGTGGCCGGGCTGTCTCGCTCGGTCCTGCGGCAGCGAGTCTAATGGACAACGCGGTGATCAGGTCTTGGTTCAAGGTCGATGAGGATGCGGAGACGCAGGATCGGAGTGAGTGCATATTTTTCTTGGTGCCATACGATGCTGATAGGCCACTGTTCCTCGAAGCTGACTCGCGTACCGTTCTGACCGCCGTTCCCCGGCACTAGTCGGCTTTGACTATCATCGTTCTCAACAAGTGCAATCCTCGTCGGAGCTCGAACACGATCCTATCTACCGGCATCTCAAGGCGGAAGGGTCGGTCTCCGCGTATGACCACTTTCGCGCGGCCAAGGCCGCCACACTTCCGAATGGTGATCGGTGCCTGCTTCGACATTGGTGCTTTGTGCGCACTTCACCCAATGTGAGTCCTGCCGTACGCTCTTTGACACCATCCTTGGGGTAAATACATGGTGCCCTATCTGTTATGCTATCAGTCAGGACTCCGTATCGGCCGAGTCATATCCCTGCTAGTGCCGACTACCGTTCGCACGGTTCAAAGCAGCCTGATCGACGAGGGGTTCGCACTTGTAGAATTCGCCCGCCTCGGCGAAGAACTCGGTTCGACTGGCTTCGTCCGACTGTCTCTCGAGCCTCACCCCTCTGTAGTGTCAACGAAGGTGAGTCAGCGCATAGAGGAGGCAAAGCTCTTGCACTATCAGCTCACAAAAATTTTTCTTCCCCGTCTACAGTGTTTGCTTGGAGTTGCCAGTGTACAGCATGATTGCGCATCAGCGAACTGCGCGCGCCCTCGGCCTCAAAAAAAGGCTCGCATTGAGCGCATCGACACAGGCGGACTCGAGAATGCCTTGACCCATAGGGACGATCGTAATTGGCTGCTGAGTACCATCACCCAGCGATCGCACGACTTGGTTGCCCCGCTTGCGCCGCCAGTTCCAGCCGCGGAAGATTTGGACAGCTTCGTACAAAAAGTCCGCCTATCGCAACCTCCAGCTCAGACACGCAATGCGGTGGGCCCAAGCGTGGCGCGTCGTGGCCGACCCAGGGTAGGGATCGTATGCCTCTACTTGTCTGCCCAGTCAATGGGACTGCTCGCGCTAACATGTACCTCATCAATAATCAGCTTCCAAGCGTTGCAGAAACCGACAGCGACAGCGAAGACCAAAGGAGCCAGTCCCAGCGGCAGCCCGATGAATTCGTGAGTCACTTCAAGTTGACTGGCCTCTGTCAATGTCAAGAAACGCGGCGATTATGCGGAGGCTTATCAGGCTCTAATGCTTTACATAGGATGGAGAGTCGCAGCAGGAGGAGTCCCTGCGCGAGGAACCGCAGGGTGAGAGGCTCGAGCGCGAGCAATCAGCTGGGAACACCGAGTCGGAAAGTGATGCGCAAGATGTGGATTCAGAGCGCGCCCACTCAACGAGTAACGCGGTTTCGGGGAGGATGAGATCGATGAGGAGTGCAAATGTACGTACACTCGCTTCTATCTCTTACAGCTCTACAGGCAGTGGGTGGGGCAAAGCGCGAGCTCAAGCTGATTCGGAGCCCTCCATCGCGGCCTGGCATTCAGTCTTCGTCGGAAGGCTATGTTTCGGATCCGGAACCTTGCGATTTGAAGGCGAAGCGAAAGCGAAGTAGATGAAGATCTGAAGCGTCTGCAATTACCATTCGCGTTGACTTTCTGCACTCCTTTTGAGCGTACATGGCCGGCGTTCAGCTCGAGAATTTCAAGCTGCCCCCAATTCCAATTTATGACAGCGCATTTTACAGATTAGCAAAGTATTAGTCGTTGGGTAGAGCCTCTATGGTTCAGTCGCTGCGGAATCTTCGAAAAATTTTCAGAGTAGTAGATTAATTCCCATTGGCCGCGTTGGTTCGAAATACCCACGTATTGCCCCACGGAAGGTGCCCATGATATGGTCGTCACGTCGGGCTTTGGCCGGCGCGAAGCCAAGGCCTTCGGACCGACTGCTCAGGAATGTTGAGATGCGCGATCGGAGGTGATCGGAGTCGCGTAGTCAGAAAGCACTGAGTTTTGCGTTGTTTGCCTTTGCTTTGTTTACCTTGTGCCCATCCATTGACTCCGAGTCAGCAACCCCTCCCCCCCTCTCTCTCTTTCTTCGTCACGCTGTGTTCAACTCCATGTCCGCAACTCCCATACAGCAAGAGTGGGTGAGTTCCATGAATCCGATCATAGTAGTACGGCCGGCGGAGAGCGAGCAGACCTTTACGTGCGGCCAATGACCGTATCCTTCAACTATGCACTTCGAACCCGCATGTCCAGTCCCGCAAATACCCCCTCCCCAGTGTCCCGGCGTCAAGTTCTTTCCTCAATTAGTAACACCGAGTCTACGGTGAGAGTGACCTCCTCGGATGAACCAAACCGACAGGTACGTCCTCTCTCGGCGGAACGGGGCTTGTTTACTATGAGGAGCAGCGCAGTGAGCAAACGAAGATGCCGAGTAGAAGAGGATAGGGAACGTTAAGGGAAAAGAGAGGGAGAGCCGCGCTAGTCGCTGCCTCGGGTAATCTAAGTCAGAATCTAAAGAGGTCCGAGCGCGCCCGAGTTCCCATCCCCCAATCTCCGTATGCTGGAGTTGAGAGCGCCCCTGCAATGTAGTGCGCACGATGTCATTTACAAGGGTCGGGGGTGTTCGTTCAACTTCAATGATTGACACAGGCTCCTTTGTACACGTGCAGTGAAGTAAAACCCCTCCCCACAACAGAAGACAGATCGGCGGAGACTCTACCACTGTACCCACTCGCCGTTGTCGAGACTTGACAAACGCGATCATTGCGGGAGATAAAGACGCGCCGGAGCACGAGGAGCGTTCGTTTCTCCCGCACAGGATCGTGCTGACGTGTCGAGCTGACTCATCTTCCTCTCTTCCACATCACAGCTTGGGATCGTTCGTTCGTACGTTGCATTTCCTCCTTGGCTGTTCGCCGTAGATGGTCGAATTTATCCCGCCGAGGGACATCGAGACGCACGGAGAATCTCTGCGAAGCACACCTGCTACCAGTGGTATGCTCGGATAGAAAGGCTCACCGGAACTTAGATCGGGACCAGGAGCTGCTGTCGACAACCGGTCAAAGCTATAGCGGAGTTTTGGATGGGTACTGAAGCGCTCGCCTCTCTTCCCTCCTGCCTTGCTCGCAACCAGGTCAACTGAGCTACTGCGGCTTCAAGTGAGTCTGAGCTCGCTGTACCTACTAACTCTTTGTCTGCTTCTAACGTTCAGCACACTGACACTAGCACACTCATACACTCGCACATGTATCTTATGAGCAGGCGTCTGTCGGATCGCCGCCGTTCAGGGAACGTCACACGTGCCTCCAACTTCATCATCTTCTCGTGCGTGACGACTCGGCCCGAACGTAGAGTGCCCTCGAACTAATGGTTCCGCTCAATCTGTTATCTGCAGACATCCCTCAGGCGATTTCCTCAAGGGTGATGCTTGGCGATTGAACGTGATTGCGCGCAAGACTCGAAATCGTCCTGAAAAGCGAGGTTCCTTATCTAGCGCCGCCGGTTCCAAGCGCAACGCCAGTCGCTACTCGGAGATCTCCCAGGATTCTTACAACGACAGCGACCAAGTGCACTTGGCACAAGTGGCCAACTACTTTCCTGAAGCTTGCTGGCAGCATGCCACAAATTCGTTCGACATTCGCTACTACGACATCCATCGGACCAGCCATTGGTGCATCTCATTGCCTCCTACGAGCGACACCTACAGCGACGACAGTCGCGACGAGTTGTATGCCAGCTATACGAGCAACATGGGTCAATTGAAGCTAGCGAGCTACCCTCAGCCTCCCGCACCCCCCACTTCGTACGAGACTTTTGAAGACCTTCGTGCTAATGCTCCGATCGCATTCAAGATTGCCAGCATGAGCTTGGCCCCGAACGCGCCGCATTCACTACCTTTCTCGTTGCGCCGAAGTTCGACGTCTTCTCCGTCCTTTGCGGAAAGTCGCACGCGTTTGCCCAAGTCTCCCTCGCAACTGTTCCTCCCACCAATCGCGCTCACTTTCAATGCTCCGCTCCACGGCGAGCCACTTCCATCGCCGAATTTTTACGCGCACCCTTATCCAACCCCCGAGTCCTCGCCCACGACTCAGACCCACTTCCACCTTGCGCAATGCCCGTATCAAGACGCGCCATAGCATCAAATCTGAATCTTTTCTTTCCATGGTAACTTATCGACATCCTTACCCCTCGCACGCTCTGTCCAACTCCAGCATATTCCGGAAGCCTGTTGATTCCTAACCTCAGGACATTGTTGCCATCTCTTAACGCTTATCCATGTGCATAATTTCTACGATTCCCTCGGACCCATCCCCTTTTTGGCAAACGTTCTCCTCTGACTGGCATCTGTTTCATACACGTTGAAAATAAATCCTTGGTCATCGGAATCATGTGACACGTGAACGAAGCTTTGTACTGAGCCTCGGCGAGATGAGTCTGGACGCCTCATCACACAAGAGTAAAGAGCTTTGTACAACATAAGTCAGATGATACTAATCGACGAACGTCTCCAAGAAAGTCTCATAATCGTAACAGGCCCCCTCTTCACTCTGCCCTTCGGTTCCGTCCACCTCGACTTGCGGCATCCATTCCTTGAGGAACTCGACCGAGGTCGTGGGCAAGTCGAGTCGGGTCAGATCGAGCTCGGTGACGTAGCCCTGTTGTATCGAGAGGTGAAGCATTGTGTGAGTCTTCATTGAATCACTGCGCTCTTAAAATACGAGGGAACGTACCTTGTTGGCCGCTGCGGAGTGGAAGCAAGACCGCACTTTTTCGGCCGTCAATCGGTCTTCGCTGCGTTGAACCTGCAACGAAGAAGCAGAGTGAGAGCGCTGTCAGTCGACGGGCAACGCTCAACTCGAGCGAGGTGTTATAATCCTCACCAGGAACGTAATAAACTCTGAGAACGAGACCAACTCGCCGTGATTCGAATCATGCATCTCCGCCAAATTCTACGGCATGATTGCAAGGAGCAATCAACAGTCAGCTGACGCCACTGAATCACACGTATCAACAACGAGGGGAGACGAGTACTTACGATCTCCGAGATACCCAAAGCTCCTAGAGCTCCTTCCAGTTCTTCAAGCGCGAGGTGATTGTCCCCGTCTTTGTCAAAGGCGCGAAAGACCGATTCAAACTCCTCCATTTCCTCCGGGGACGCAGAACTTGCTTTCCGGGCGATGATCTAGTTTTGGAGATGGGGCAAAGCAGGTGTCAGTAGAGCCACCTTGTCATGCGTCGACCTTGAGCCAAACGGACCTGGTTGTCAATGAACGCGATACGTCCCCTCGCACTTGATGCCACAAGTTCTAGCTCGAACCCCAGGCTTTCGTGCGAGTGGACGGTGCCGCGTGGGACTAAAGGGGAGACTTCACATGCGATCAGATTCTCTTCAGCTGCATGCAGAGCGTCGAGACCGTGTGTGAGCGATGGGAGGCTCGACAGCACCATGCGTGTGCATTCGAGTTGGGACTGGGTTCATAGAGACGGAAGCGACTTTAGATTCAGCTCGGGGATGGCACCCATCACAGAGGTGATGCAAAGACATACATCGAGCGTCCCGGCGAGGCCAGAGAGCTTTGAATGGAGAACCGAGATCTTCCGGCTCAGAGCTTCAGCCAATTCGACAATGTGCGCTAACGCTTCGTCTTGCAGTCTGCCGTGATCCAAAGAAGCAGAGTCAGCACATCAGAAATCCCACCCGAGCGCGAATTCGTTCGTTCGCACATCCTGATCTCTCCACAAATGAGCTGTTTCCGTGCCAATTCCGCATTCCGGGTCGAGTTCAAGCACGTAGCAATGTACTGAGACAGAATCGAATGGCAACATCAGCTCGGGAAGGAATCGTGGCAAGGATTATCAAGCCTTATTAGCCGACTCACTTCGCTCGAGTATTCCTCCGTTGGCTGGTAGACCCTCAATCCATACGTCTTGAGTTTTGTCTGAATGTTGATGAGCAGTGTCGCTAGATTCACATGCTCAGTCACCCAGGCTCGCAACTCGGTTCGACAGAACTTTTCAAGCGCAGTTTGCTCCGCCTTGAGTTGAACGAACGAAATTCGTGGTGGGAGCGGCTGAGACCACCCCTGTTCCGCGATTGTAAAAGAGCCAAGGAGCTAGAATAAACGGCTTTGTCAGCTGAAGCCTCAAAAAATAATCCTGAGGCAGGAATGGCCAACTCACCTGTCCAACGCGGCGCTCGTAATCATGCACGGCTGACATGAGTGATGACATGTTGTCGACGAAATTGCCAATCACCCGAGCTTCGGTCTCGGTTTGGGCTGTTCGTTATGTCGGGCGTGAGAGACGGCTGAAGAATTGGGGTAAGAGTAGTGTCTGCTTACCTGTAGTAGAGAAGGCATGGAAGAACTGGGCAACGTAGGTCATGATGGACTTGTCGTCGGGTTTTCGATTGCAGACGTCCTCGACATCGAGCCATTGCTGTTAATGGCAGCATACCAGACCGATCGAATCAGAGACACGTCAAAATAAATCAACATGTGCTGTGCGCACCTTGATGCCAAGCCTCTCTTCTGCGATCTTGAACGCCTTTCTCAGGTTGTCTGCGGCACGCCTCGGATCTTTGGGCAAAGAGTCCCAATCGATGAGGTCCGGTCGATGACGATGAATGAGAGCACAGCTATGAAGAGATAGCACAGTCTAAGGATCAGATTTGGTGACAAGCACATCTGCGGTCTCACAGCACAGGCTACTCACAAGGCCAGCCCATCTTGGAAGCTTCGCGTAAAGTTCTGGACGTCGACACCCTCGTATCCCTGCGTCTTGCGTTGGCACCACAGCAAGAGACCCTCTTTGGCGTGCGAGCCTTCCTCCCTGTATAAATCAAAGGCACATAAACGCAAAATCGGCACCTGAACCTTACTGCGAATCTGTGAAGGTGACGGCTCACGAAATGTCGGCGATAGAAAATCGCAGGACCATGCTCCAGATCATCCCTAGAATGAGTTTGAGATTTCCATCGACGATATCTGAGGGTCCGCAGTGAAAAATAAATAAATCAGATAGTTGGCTCACAAAATTTGGGCCGGACATAGAGGGGGCTTAGAATGTACCTTCGGCACCAATATTGGTGAGGTGCACGCCCATCTCCTTGATGCGGTCCAAGGCAAGCTTGGCGTTTTCGAACTTCTGCACGCGGTGGGTCGGCATTTGGTTGTACCGACCCAAAGACTGTTCGGTCAAAGCTTCCTGTAGAACCGAAATCAGATACGGTCTTGAAAATCAGAGCAGACCATATAGAAGCAGACAACGGGAAGCCTATGCTCACCACCAGCTCAATCAACTTTGTGCCGTCATGAAAATCTTGACTGAGGTTGACCACAGGCTCGAATCCGCGCGGTTCGAGGCGAGAGTTGACCCTATAGATGCGCCATAAACGGAGTGTGGGCACCGTTAGCAGGCAAGAGCTTGTTACGCGGGGTTGACCTGAACGATTGCTCGCTCGGAAGATTGACGCCAGCCGAACAAGACGGTGGTGGGCGCCGGCAGGCGCGCTCGGCCTGGTGTGAGAGGCCTCTGCGCACCCACGTTGTACGTACCAATTGCAAAAAACCTTGTTCTGCATCTTGGCGTGGTCCATGATGGCGCCCTCGGGACCTCTGATTGCGATCGTTGTGGCCTGGTTGGCGGTGTGGTCGTCTCGATCGCCGAGCGTGGATCCGAACGCCTGCGAGTACGAGTGCGACATGAGCGTCGGTGAGAGCGTGCCGGGGCTGGGGTAGTCGTTCTGCGTCAGCGAGAGGCTCGACAACGACGAGATGGATGCTGCCGATCGATGGGCTGCTTTCCTCGACGATGACGGTGACGAGGATGCGCATGCGGTGTCGGTGTATGATGACGATTGGTTGATCGCCATCAAGGAACGCGGTCGCGGTCGAGGCGCCTCACTGTCGCCGTGGTTGGGAGGGTGGCCACCATCGACATGATAGGACATCGCGGATATGCGTGAAATACTTCGGAAACACACCTCGCGGCCAGACCGAATACGGGGACGAAGGGATGGTGCGTGTTGGGAATGATGACGAGCTGCGATCGCTCAACTTGACCTGAGCGCGTACAGGCGCGTGTTCGCTCGCGTGCACGGTCCTCTTCTCACGTGACCCGAAACTCGGCGCGCGGCGACTGGCCCTTGTATCGGACGTCGCGGTGCAGTGGAAACGTCAAACGTGTGTGAAGGCTAAGCTCCCTCGGTATGTCCGTGAGCAGGATCATACAGCCGGCCACATACCACCAATGTGGCGCTGATATAACCCCTAGCCGCCTGCTTGCAACATTGCCACTCATGGGTGTGTGCAGGCCCTGCACAATGCACATGCGTGACATGCCACAGGCAGCTGCCGCTCTCCAGTGAGTCAGTGATAGCCTGCCCACTCAGCCCAGTGCCGGCCCCGTGGGCCAATGCCAACTTCCCCCGCCTTTCTGCCAACTTCCCCCACGCCTCTGCTAACTTCGCCAACTTCATGCCTAATCGGGCCGCAAGTGGGCCTCAAGCGCGCGCGCGCGCCTGAAGTTGGCGAAGTTAGCACTCCCTGCCACTGGACACGCCAGCGCCTAAGCTCGAAACCCTCCACTCTGGGAGGGCTTAGTCGAGCTTAGCCAGCCCCCGAAATTGAAATTGAGAATGACTTCAAGCGCCAGTGGTTAGTTCCAAGTATCTTATCTAGTCAGATGTTTCCAATCAAAACCTTCTCTCGCCTGTGGTCTTGTATCCTCGGCCAATACATCAAAATTGTTCCGCATCATGTTGAAGCATGAGTGGACATCAGAGATTTCAGAGTTAATCAGCCAGCTCAGGCGGGATCTCTCAGGCGCTCCACTGGCAACTGCAGTGCAGTGCACCAGTCCCAGGGAGGCTGATTATACATCAGTGCGGGTTTTACGCATGAGTAAGTGTAGTATACCCAGGGGCGCTAAACTTATAGCTCATGTCAAGCGTTCAAGGGTTTAAATTGATCGTGGTAGCAGGCTTTCGAAGCGGTGATCCAGCTTCGCACGAACAGCCTTGGCCATTTCCTATTGCATCCATACATGATGCCACGAGTAAATGGTGCATTTACCAATTACGCCCGCGCGTTTACCCCCGAAGCTTGACCCATCTACCCAGGTAGCAAGGTGCAAAGTTCACTTACAAATGGTGCATTCTTCGCGCAAGTTGGTGCGTTTCCGCTCGAAAAAAGGTGCGTTTACTAATTTAATTATAAGGATGGTGCATCTTCCACGTAGCGGGGCAATCCGCTGTATCTCGTGTAGTATGCCATGTATCACCCTGAAACTTGACGAGCCCTTTTACATGACCACCAAGTACGTCCACCCTTGGTAAGACGCACTCTCACCCGGATCTCATGTAGTTGAGAATCGTGCCAGTACTCTCCCCCCCCCCCCCCCCCCCCCCGCGCGGGCCCGGGCCCGGGCTCGACGAAGACCCCCAGGCATTGAAATATTCACTCTTTCTTTTACTGGGTACTACAACGGGTCAAGTGATCCGATCATGCGTGTCACTGCCCAAGCAAAGTAGGCCCTGCATCCACTGCATGACAGCCGCGCATCGCCGCCACTGCAGCGACCTTGCTCAATTTTGTCTGGGTGCACGTTGCCTGCTTGGCGCGTCGCGTCGCGCCAAACGCCTACTTCAACTTTCTACTCATGTTCACCGCGCCACGCCAGTTCCTGCCATCCGTTGCCATCGACCGATACTCGCCTTGGTTCCAAAACTCGTTTCGCACACGTCATGTCCCGTCAGCAGATGAATGCAACGCCCCTGAACAAGGGTGGCCCCCCCGCATTGGGACCCAACCAATCGACATAATCAGCCCACCTGCACGTGGCACCTTCCAGATGTCCTCGACTACGTCTACCCAGAAAAAAGACTTGGGCCAGCGGGAACCCAATATCATTGACCAATCTCCCTCAGCGACGCGCTCCAATCAAATCTCAATGACTCCTGAGGGCTGCTCCGACGATGTCGACTCAACCGCCGACTCTGACCCCGCCGTCGACGACTCCGAAGCCAGCTCCTCCGATGGCGGCGAAGAAGCCATGGATCGACTGCGCCAAGTCGTCAACCTCTTCGAAAATGTGCATTCAACCATTTCCAGCTGGAGTATGACACAATGCAAGCCAAACGTCAAGCGATCATGTCGTCGAACCGCCTCTGGTCGGCGGAAGAGAAAGCCGACTACGAGCAATGGCCGCTGATTCTTGGCGACCGAAGGAAAGCAGATGAATGGACGCTCAAGGACACCATACCAATTCTCAAGCTTGATGTGTACATGGCCACCGAAGTATTTCGATACTGGTTCCAAACATAAGCAGTCATTGATGGCTAGTTGAAGTTGCTGGGAAACAAAACTAACAAAATTCTTCTCACCGATCCTCTTCCTATCCTTCATTGGCGAAACCAACCAGAACAGGAGCACGAATGGACAGCCTGCAAATAGACTTTGTCAATCACTTGAAAGTGAGAGGGAGAAGCGACTTGTGTGGATCCCGCCTACCTGATAGGCTGACTATAATCCGCCGAGCTGATGATCGCAGAACATCGTTGCTTTCCTCATGGCTCGGGCAGAAGGACCCATCCCTCGTGTCCCCGGAGGCAGTGACCGGCCCACAATCCCGTACGCAGAGTGGGAGCGAGTGACCGTGAAACCGCGAGTACCGAAGAAGGGAGACTTGATGCCTAGGACAGAGTTTACGCGACAGCCCGATGGCAACGCTTGCGGCGTCTTCGTTTGTCGAACGATGGAAACGTTGGTCGCGGCGGTTGCGTTTCAGTCTGAATTAGACTGGAGCTGGAGCCCACTCAAGCCACTACAGGACAACTTCTATGTTGACCAACGCGCATACATGTTAGACGTGGTTATTCATCCTCGCTTGCGGTGTGACACGGAGTTGGAAACAAATTCTGACCCCCTCCCCTCGATTTGCGAGAGGGGACTGGAGCTCCTCCGCTGCTTCCCGGTCAGTCATTCTACTGTTGATCTCAACGATCTGATCTTAGTGATAGTTAAAACTTGCTTGGTATTGATGCTGACACTCTTGTGTATGCAGAAGCTGTCCCACTCGCGCTCAAGGAGAGTTCGCCGGAGCTCGAAGAGAAGCCCTTGAGATCGCCCGGCATTGAAATTTCCGCGCCTACCCTCGTTCTGATTGACCCTTCGATCGGCACAATGTACACCTCTGAGTCCATTCCCGACGCTCAATGTACTGCTCCGTTGATTTCGTGAAGCCCGCGGCCCAACCCGGCACCGTCAATTGCAACGATTGGTTCGACACCAGATGCGCCGCTAATGAGACTCCAGAGGGTCGTAAGGTTCGACCCTACTCCCCCTCTGCCGGTGTCTGAGGCACTCGAGGTCGTTGCTTGCTTGCCAAGGTATCAAACACGTACATTGGCCGTTCGGTCAATTGTCGCTATATCCACACCAGTGGGAACCCGTTAAATTAACGGGAGGATGAAATTCAAAAAATAGAGGATAATCGAACAGTCTACATGATATCAGCGCAGACGTTAAGGAAACACCATACGAAGTGCAGCAAAGAAACAAAATCCATTCATCTTACATTCATCGCCGAAACAGCATGTCGCTTGTCGCCGGACTTGGCTTCAAATACTCGTGCAATGAGATCCGGACGGTTGCATGCTTTGTCATTCGGTCTCACTGCGGCCTTGATTTCCGGTGATTTGGGGTCGTACGTCATCGTGATGAGCAGCGGAGGCTTTCCATGTTTGACAACGCAGGGCACTGCATCCTGGTATCGCTGCGTGATGTCGCGCGGTCTATTTTTGAATGTCGAGCCCAAGGTCCTCGAACGTCCAATTTGATTCGGGCTCAAGCCGTTGATGCCTTGGGTCGTGGTGAGGCGTAGGTTCTCTTGATGTAACCGGATGTGTTGAGCCAATCGGTCTTGACTTGGGAGTACATCCGTAATTCACGAACTCCAGGAAGGGACGTTGGGTGCAATGCGGGATTGAGAAGTACTCGTCGCCTTTGGCAAGTAGTGCGCAAATAATTGTGAACGCGAGACTCACCACCTCGACCCCTTTACTTGACCTTTGTCCTAGGTGTTCAAAGGTTCAATGTCAGTCTGTGCTTGCCCCTTAAACATAATGGAAAATCCGAGAAAGAGCCGAAGACGCGTACGTTCGCCATCACCATCCTTTCGTCCCCTTCTTCGCCGTCTTCATCTTCATCGTCGCGGTCTGAATCCTCCTCTTTGCCTTCGTCATCGCGACCGAGACCGGCAAGCACCTCGCGCGCTTGGACACCATTGTCGATCTGCTTTCGGTTTCTGGCAATTGGCAGCCCAGCTCGGCGGAACCTGCCAAGGGAAATGTTGGGGTGCAAGCCATCTTCCCCTGCAGGAAAAAGTAGTGAGTAACGGAGAGGCATCGCGGACGGATGGAGCGAGCTAACGACTTGGTACGTGGGCCAACCATCGGGACATCGATCACCGTGCACCTGGAGAATAAGGTCTTGCGGTCCACAATCTTCCGTGTTGGTGCCGGAATCGCAGATAAGCATCGCCATTTCCGTGCTTGACGTAGGAAGGTTGTGGGTGTGTTGGCCTTGGTCTAGTGGTATGCAGTGGCGCAGGATCCACTCTTTGGCCGTATCCCAACCTGCGCGAGCGTTGACCAATGCAAAGCCCCTCACAAAGCGATTGTCGGTACGCAAGTTGGACTCGAGCTTGGCCAACGTACATCTTTGTATGCAAATGTTTGCGCCGTTGGGTTCCAAGTCGTTTGTTGGTGGCCTCGGCCGGCTCGATGAGCCATGTCTGAGTAAAGGCTGGGCGTTGATTCACGGCAGGGATCTGGGCGCCGAGTCGATAGTAAAGACGACCAAATACGCGAGACACGGGGGTCCTAGCATGCCCATTTGAGCTTGGTCCCAGTGGGCAGCAAGGGAAGTAAAGCACAGTGCGCTATTGTACGACTGGCATTCTCGCGGAATGCTTTAGCTTCTGTGTAGGTGCATCGCACAGTTCAGCATGTGGACCTACTGCAGACAGATGTTGTTGGACGGAGCAACTGTCCGCTATCCGAGCCTTCAAGCAGATTCCAATACTCGGGATTGGGCTGGGGAGGGGGAGGTAACTGCACCTTGCCCTGCGAGCAGCACGTGCTTAAGTGTCCGGTGGACTTGGACCTTTCGCACTCCCAGTGTCGAGCTTGAAGTGGGTGGGTGCACACGGCCGTCTGGGGCCCGAGGTTGTCGCGGATCGAAACGCGGGGCTTGAGTGGTTTAAGGGCGATTCTAGCCCTACGGGGTCTCCGCTGGCCTTGACCCGCAGGAGGAGGTGCACGTGGAGGTGGGGCGTGGGGGTCGCGTTCAGCGTCGGGTCGGCGGTCGCGCTGTGCACGCTGGCCGTTCCGAACAGCTGCACGGCGGGCTCGTATACGCTTCGCAATGCCAAGATCGGTTGGCTTGTTGTCAACTCGCGCGGGGGGCTGATTCTGCTGATCGGAGCGGGCGGAAGAGGAGGGTCGAGCAGCGGGGCTCCCAGCAGCAGGCGCTCGAGCAGGCCCATGGTAGGAGCATGGTAGAGCGCGAGAGTAGCGCCCAAGACTTGGCGAGGTTGCGATGGCCCTCCCTGGCGACCTTGGGACCGGGGCATAGTAGCGAAGGTTTGTTCTTGAATGAGTGTCACTAAAATTGGATGAGAGTGGGAGGGAGAAAGGAAAGGTTCGAGGGAGTGGCGCAGGATTATTTACGTGGTTTGATTTGTTGTTCAGCCCCTAATGCCGCTGGTCGAATGCCATACGGGCAAATTGGTTGTTCAGCCCCTAATGCCGCTGGTCGACTGCCGGAATGACACTCCACCGCCGGCGCACCGCATCACGTGACAAACGCCAGCCCTCGCCTCGCGCGTCAGGCAGAGCTCTGCTGTAGAAGCAATATCATGCAAAGCCACGCGCTTGCGGTTCATTAAATGCAATATGGGTGGAAGCATTGTTTTATGTGAGCGAAAAAAAGAAGGAAAATACTGGGAGCGCTGTAGCTTCGTTGGAACGGCGCGGAAAATACAAAAGTCACCACAGCGCTTGTACATGACTTCTGATCGGAACACGGACACCACAGGCAGGTGCGGCAGACACAACAGTATGCTGGTACATTCACCACCGGCGGCTCGGAAGGCCGCAACCTAGTTAAAAACAGCGATTTTAGGTACATTCCTTAACTCACGCTTTTTTATACTAGTTATTATATAACTAGTTAGGGTAAAGCGCCCCAAGCCCTCGCCGATCGAAGCGCAAGAGGGAAGAATCCTTTTTCAAAGCTGCGCGGCTTCGCTGAAGCCTTGCACTCAATGCCGGTCTCGCAAGACGAATCTGATGTTGGAGTCAATTGCTCAAGGTATGAGCTCTCCCAAACTGCATCGGATCCTTCCTTGTCACCAGAACACTCACATTGGTAATGGTTTATTTTGAGCAGCTGCAAGAAGAGGAGTGAGGTCGTCGATCCTAAGCCGTGCCATTATGAGTAGAACGGATACATATAATGATATAAAGATCACGGCTAGTGACATTTGCGAGAACACCTGATAATGTGCTACTAGGTTCACGGATGGTTTGGAAAGGCAGTCAATGATCTTCCTTGTCCAAGTTGCTGAGGCAGGAAATACAGCGAGGAATGCTATACAAGGTGTCCCACCCCCTATGGACACATCCAGCAGCTCTGAGATGATTGATCGTCTTAGTCATTGTATTTCAGCCTAGAGTGTGTGTGTGGGGGGGGGGGGGGGGGGGGGGTTACTCGGTCCGGGGTCCGGACGATGGCCGGGGGTTGAAAGGCACGAGATCGCTCTCGGAGCCTCACTGCTTCCGAGTCGAAACTGAAAGGATCAAACGGTGTAATTCGCAGGCGAAGAAAGACTACTAAAAGGACTAAGGTCAAGAGACGGCATATGGGCCATTTCCTCGCTGGCATCCGGACTGATCCCCCCATTTCTCAGGGCTTACATCAGTTTTCCCTCCTCCTCCTCAGCACCCGGCTCCTGAGGGTAGATAGGGCAACTTTTCCACGATCGCCTCCACCAATGAGGTATGCTACTCCATATTCTCTTGGAATGTCCACCACTTTGGCATACGGCCGCCCCATACTATTTGCCCAGCCCCTTTAATGAACTTATGATGCCATGCTCAGTCCAGCCGCGTCCGTGATCGCTCGTCTAGAGTCCAGTAGATATCCGCTTTTAGGATCATTGGCATTGCAAACCACCACGAATGTGCCCTCGCCAGTTTGGCGGCAAAGGTACATAGCTCCTGTATCTGCAGGTCAGTCCATCCTTGTTGCCGCGCCTCGAGTTCGCTTCGCGTAGCCCGATACAGGTCCTGATCAATTTTGTCGCGAAGTTCTTGTCCCGATGGGCACTCTCCAAACGCGTGTTTCTCTGTTTCTTCTTCTGCTCCACATATCACACACCCAGGGGAGGTCCCCAGTCTCTCCGAGCATTGCGAAGCAGTGGGTAGAACATGTGCCCGCATTTGGAGCTGTGTCTGTGCGGCATACGTTGAGACTGCGCGAAGATATGGGTACTGCCCTGCTGAATGTCCGAAATTCAATAGGAGTCAAACACTGTCGCCTGTCTTTTTTGGTAGGAACTTCAACTGCCAGTCTTCTTGAAGGTCGTAAATCTTCTTTCTGAAATCGCCTTCCAGCCATTCGATCCTGTTGGCGGTCATTTCTGCGATCGTCCACTGCGGGAGAGCGAAGTCGGGGAAAGGCACAATGAGGTCAGGCTGTGAATGTCCGTTCTTGGCCGCTTCATCTGCTCTTTCGTTTGCGCGCGATGCATTGTCCGTCCGTCCCGTATGAGCTTTCACGTGTTGTATTTCGATCGTGTCGTTTGTTGCGAGTAAACGTTCGAGCCATGTGTAGTGTGCAAGCGCAGCCCTCGGTTTCTTCGGTGCAACTTCGCCCTGCCTAATCTTCTCGGCAAATCTGACCGACGTCAGATGATCTTGTTGGAATCAACGTTCCCGAATAGATCAACAAAAGAAGAAGAACGGCTGAACCAGGAGTCGAACCTGGGTCGCTTTCATTAATCGGAAAAGCTTTGACCTCTAAGCTATCCGGCCCCCGATATCAGTGCGAGGTCTACTAACACCTTAAAAACTTCCCCTTAGACCTTTGCACTGCTGCCAGGCTATTGCAATGCCTCGACTTTAAGTCCCAATTGGACTCTGTGTCAAGCTTCTGCGGCTGCTCCGGCAGCTATGTGCGGCCTCATTGGAAAGATTTACAAAAAAGGTTCTCCAATTCCGGTCCTCACAGATCTGCGAGAACCGGAATTGATGTAGTAGCTCCGAAAGTGTAAGATTGTATAGTCAGTGCTCCCATAATCAGGGCTGTCATTTCCGCTTGCATGATTGACGCGCCCGCAAACAAAGCTGCCCGGGCCTCCCAATACGGTCCCACAACTGCTGCGGCCGCGGAGGTGAATCCCGTGGGTAGGACAATAAGTGAGCCATCTGTAGCCCAAATGCGCTGTTGTCTCATTTTGAGTATGGGAAGAATTACACCCTGAATCTGATTTTCGAATTCGGTTGGCCGCTCGGCTCTGTTTCGCAGGAGTTGGACTGCCATGGTCCCTCAGCTAATGTCAGTTCATCAAAGCGATCCGACCACTGCCGCCCCAATCTGGTATTGGGATTTAGCCAATCGGGAAAAAGGTTCGGTCGATCTCTCTGTAGTCCTTTCTAGAGCTCCCGTAGATCCGTAAGCCGAGCTGGAAGCGCCGCCATTGCCCGCCGTAACTGTGGTTCGTTCTTTTGGAACCCTGAGGCCCGAGGCACGAGGTACGTAAGTAAGAGAGCCGAAGAAGAGAGTAAAGATAGTTGGAGAAGAGAGAGAAGCGCTAAGGGCGCGCGCACTTGGAAGGCTAGAGGTGCGCGCGCGGCTAATATCAACAACTAGATACTAAACTATTCTAAGTGGGATGAAACAGGAATACCCTTTTGACACCCCCCCGTGCTGTCATACCACTGCACCCCGTAAACCCAAGTTTTCCCGATGGAAGAGGAACGGTTTGGGACCCAAGGCCTTGGTGAAGATGTCGGCAAACATGTCCGCAGTGGCAATATAAACGACGTCAATCTCCTTCTCGGCGACGCGTTCGCGGACGTAATGCTCGGAGATGCGCACATGACGAGACCCTTGGTGGTTGGTTGGGTGTTGAGCGAGGGCAAGAGATCCTTGGTTGTCGCCGTAGATGACGACAGGGCCCGGGACGGGATGACCGAGTTCGGCCAGAAGCTCGCTGAGGTGGACAGCGTCACCACTGGTATACGATAGGGAGAGGTACTCGGCATCGGTGGTGGACTTGGCGACTCTGTGCTCGCGCTTCGAGCACCAAGCGATGGCAGCTCCTGAGTAGATGAACGCGTAGCCCATGGTTGAACGCGAGGTGGTCAAACAGGCGCCCCAATTCGCATCCGAATACCCATGGAATGCCACGTCGGTTTTGCGATAAGTGAGGCCCAAGTCCAGAGTGCCTTTGATGTACCGGAGGACCTGCGTGATGGCCGTCCAATGCGCGCGGGCTGGGTTGTTGGGCGACAACACAACATAAGCGAGATCGGGCCTGGTCCCAACTGCTGCGTACATCAACGACCCGATGGCTTGCAAGTAGCGGGTGCGATCCTGAGGCTTGCGGACGAGTCTTGGAAATCGAGGACCACACCTGGTTGCATCGGGATGCTGGCTGGCTTCGCGTTGCCAAGTCGGAATTTGTCCAGCAGGTCGCGAAGATAGCGCTCCTGAGAGAGCGTGATGGAGCCATCTTGTCCGCGCTTCACTTGAATGCCCAGGATGTACTCAGCGGGGCCGAGACGCTTGATCCCGTACATGAGTTCCAATGCATCGAGCACTCGATCAATCTCGGCAACGGAGGGTCCAACCAACAGCAAGTCATCGACATATAGGGCAATGTAATGCGAGTGCCCGTTGTGGTCACGGCGGTAAATGCAGATGTCGGATTTTGTGGGGATGTAGCCGAGCGAACGAAGGGTCGAGTCTATCTCCGCATTCCAGATAGTGCCGGCCTGGCGAAGGCCGTAGATCAACTTCGACAGTTTGAGAATTTTGCCAGGGAGGTCGATACCTTGGGGAACGCGCATGTAGAGGGGCTTGTCCAGCTTGCCATGCAAGTAGGCCTTGTTGACGTCGGCTTGATGGACGTGGTAGCTGGTCGCGGCGGCGAGAGCGATGAGTGCACGAATGGAGGTGAATTTGACGACGGGAGCGTAGTTCTTCTCGAAGTCCAAACCGGGACGTTGTGAACATCCATGAGCTACTAGTCGCGCTTTGTGATCGGTGATATCTCCATGCTGGTTTCGCTTGGTCCGGAATACCCACCCCAATCGCAGAAGGATTTCGCCCGAAGGGAGGTCGCAAGATTTGATGATTTCGAACACTTCATAGTCGTTGAGAAGCGAATCAAACTCGTCGCGGGCGGGAGGGTGCCAGACTTCCTTTTGGCCCGTTCGGATAACGTCCCCCCAATTTGCCGGATCGCGAACCATGGCCAAGTCGTGCTCAGCGAAGCCCTCTGTGGTCGCTGCGAACGCCAGGATAAGGTTTTTGAAGGCGTCCGTGGGACCGTCAGGGCCACTGTCGAGTTGCTCCTTCGCAATCAAGGTCGGGACAAGTCGGCGGCGAGTGCGTGGGCCCTCGATGATGTTACGCGGGTCGACTTCGCCGTACTTGCCCGGATCAGGACTGACTCTCGCCAGATCGCCGTATTCCCACGCCGGCTTGACTTTGGCAGGCGGTTCAGGAACTTGCTCTGGCGGCGGCAGGACTTCGCGCGGCATCGGTCGCGTCGCTGCGGACAGAGGCGGCTTTGTGATCCGGTGCCGGAAGTTCGTCATTCGGCGGCGGGAGCTCGTCATTTGGCGGCGGGAGCTGATTCGGCGTCGCGCGTGGCCCCTCGGGTTGCAGCATAGGCTGAGCGATCGGGCGGTAACCCCGAATAGACGGAGCTGTCGCGCGTTTGGGCATGGAGAGGAAAGGGAATTCGGTCTCCACGAATTTGACGTCGCGACTCAGGCTGACGCGCATGGAGGTGGGGTCAAGGAGCCGATACGCTTTGGCTTGACGATCGTAGCCGACGAAAACGAGAGGTATGCCCTTCGGATCGAGTTTGTCGCGTCGGTGGCCCGGGACGGTAGCCCAGGCGCGGCATCCGAATGCTCGGAGAGCCGTCACGAGCGGAGCGGTACCCGACCAACGATGATTGGGAACTCCTCCCTTGAGGGCTGCGTGAGATGATAGGTTTTTGATGTGGATATAACACACGGCCGCTTCATCCCAACACGAACGTGGTAGGCCCGAGTGCGATAGGAGGGCGAGAGTGCCTTCGACGATGGATCTGTTGGCGCGTTCGGCCCGACCGTTCTGCTCAGGCGTGTATGGAATGGTCAATTCGCGACGGATCCCACGGGCTGCACAATACCCGTTGAAGGCGCTCGAGATGTATTCGCCTCCGTTGTCTGATCGTAGGGTTTTCAAACGGCGACCGGTGGCATTCTCGATTTCCAACAGCCAGTCCTTGAACGTCGGCAGCACGTCGCTCTTGTGGCTGATTGGGTACACCCAAGTCTTCCTCGAGTAATCATCGACAAACGTGACAAGGTAACGGAAGTGATTGATAGATTCCTCTGGGAACGACAGGACATCCGAGTGCACCAAGGCGAGGGGTTCGGCCGCGTGAGACAACGACGAGGGGAAAGGTGACCGATGGGCTTTAGAGGCTAGGCAGGCGTTGCATGTGAACTCTGCACACTCGGAGTCACTATAGGTCCAATCCAGACCCTTCACCTAGCCAGATGCCGCCAGCTTTTTAAGTGTCTGGACGGAAGCATGGCCGTAGCGGCGGTGAAGGGTAAGTAAAGGGAGCCAACTGGACTTGGTGGCGGCGAGAGCGGGGGCAGGAGCTAGCGATGCGCCCTTGAGTTCCTTCATGGCGTTCTTGAGCTCGAAGTATTTCGTGCACTTGACCGAGTCAGGACACTTGTCCGCCCAATGCTTCCCTTGACGCACGCTGGGCAATTGCTGGGAGCGAGTCCAGATCGGTCCCATTTCCCCTTCCTGCCAGGTGCCGCACTCTTTGTCTGAACGTCCGCCTTCGCGACGAGGGCTGGGGTAGACTCGTTGCGTGAGATTCGAGCAACGGCCTCCATGGATGCGAAGATATCCTCTGCCCTGGGGAGCTTGTTTTTGTCGGCCTGAAGCGCGTAGAACGTGGTACGCCAGCTGTCGAACAGGGGCGGCAGATTGTCCATTGCGCGGGCCGCCATTGCCTGTTCCATATCGAGCTGGGCCATTCGAAGGCGGTTTATGAGGACCAGTGCTCGATTCGACCAGTCGATGAAACCTTTCAAGTGGATGGGCATTGCGGCATGCCGAAGTAGTTCATGATCAGGCTTGAGTGCCCTTGAGCATCACTTGGTGCGTAGCGAGCGGTTAGGGCGAGCCAGCAGTCGTGGGCAGATCCCCCCGCTGGACGACCGGGCCTATCGTAGCCTTCGTGGCAGGCGTCAGTGAGCGCGCTTCAGGCCGACAAAAACAAGCTCCCCAGGGCAGAGGATATCTTCGCATCCATGGAGGCCGTTGCTCGAATCTCACGCAACGAGTCTACCCCAGCCCTCGTCGCGAAGGCGGACGTTCAGACAAAGAGTGCGGCACCTGGCAGGAAGGGGAAATGGGACCGATCTGGACTCGCTCCCAGCAATTGCCCAGCGTGCGGTCAAGGGAAGCATTGGGCGGACAAGTGTCCTAGCGTCTTGAGCGGCTGGTAGCTCGTTGGGCTCATAACCTTTTGGAACCCTGAGGCCCGAGGCACGAGGTACGGAAGTAAGAGAGCCGAAGAAGAGAGTAAAGATAGTTGGAGAAGAGAGAGAAGCGCTAAGGGCGCGCGCACTTGGAAGGCTAGAGGTGCGCGCGCGGCTAATATCAACAACTAGATACTAAACTATTCTAAGTGGGATAAAACAGGAATACCCTTTTGACACGTTCCGCCGAGCCCCCGCTGTCTGAAGATATGCATGGTCCGCACTGACCATCGAAGTGAGACGGCTTGATTGGTCAGTCTCCAGCATTTTCAGCTTCCCGCATTGTTGTAAAGCACTAAGAGCTGGGGGACCTTTCGTTGCGAGTGCGGAAAAGACAGGGGCTTGGGGTCAATGAAGGGAGAAGTGCAGCCGTGGTGTCGGCATTGGAGATCGGCCAGCGTGATCCTTAGTATGCCGGTTATCCCGCTCTCGGTTCCTCGCCCCTCGCCGTCGGTCCGTAGGTTGGTGTTCTGTGGACCAAGGAGGCGCCCGACAGGAGGCGTCCAGGTCCACGTCTCCCACGGGTTCCCTCACCGGGCAATTTGATGGCACTGTATTCGGCTCGTCGGCAACATGACTCTATTTACACCTCACGCATCAGGTGGCCTTTCCGCCCCTTGAGCGGTTGTACGATGAGGTCAGTGCGATCTTCCAGGGGCACGATGGGCAAGAAAAAGGTGACCGTAAATCAATGAGCTGTGTTCGGGCAAATCGATGCGATGCACCACGACTGGGGTTAAACGAAACGTGTTCACACCATCGCTCTTGATCTTGCTACTTCCATTCTATCCTCTGAGCTGAACCCTTCAACCCGCAACATAAGCGCCTGTCATGGGATTTTTTCAGACCGTCGTGACCGTGGTTGCGACCCTTTCGAGCCTCGGCAACTTCTTGGCGGCAATGCCTCTCCTGCGGGGCGAGCATCCAGTGGTCTCGAGCGTCGAGAGCAAAGCTATCGAACTGCAAGGAAGTCCGAACGAGCTACCGTACGTGGTATACTCCGACTATTGGCCGTCCTTCACTTACCCCACTGGTGGGGAACAGTGGGAGGACGGATCGGAGCACATCGTCAGGTGGAATCAAAAGCTACCGCCGTATGTCACGTATTCGCAAGTACCTCAGACAGCCGACCTCGTATTGGGTCATTGGGACAAAAAAGGGATGCAATCAGGCGAGAATCTTGAACGTGAGTACTCATCGGCGCTGTAGTCTTAACAATTGAGCTTGCGGCACGTGACATCGCAGTGCCAGGCCGACGCGTCACACTGGCTGATATGACGTTGACTGTGAAGCAGTGAAACATCCTTTGGTCAAAAATGTGCCTCTCTACATCCATGGCCAAAATTTCGTCAAGTTTAGGCTGCCTTGCATGCGCCACTTGAAGGAAAAAATATCGGAACGTCAATAGTGAGCCACAGCTACGAGCCCCTGGTGCGAAACGATTGACCCTTAAGCTTTGACCCCGGTTTGAGCGGCAATTCCTGATCCTACAGTTTCTTCGCCCTGATCGGTTCTACCCACAATATCTCACCCACCTTCACCATCACTGTCCCCGAATCATCCCGTTGCAGCGCCGCCAATCACGGAAAACCTCCCTCCCCGGCCCCCCTATAGCTAATCGGGGAATAAAATCACGTCGTCGCTCCCGAATGCATCATCATGTTCTTGTCGACCACTAGCACCAATATGATGCTCGCCTCGGTTCCAATTTCCTTGTCCCATATCGTGTTTCTTCCTCAAGCACATGATTTATTTTGGATAGAGCTCTATCACCTATAGCCCGCCTGACTCGATCGCAGTCAGACGTCAGATCGCGAACCCTGCAAAAGCGAAATGG
Source organism: Microbotryum lychnidis-dioicae p1A1 Lamole (assembly GCA_001244265.2). Classification (NCBI taxonomy): domain Eukaryota; kingdom Fungi; phylum Basidiomycota; class Microbotryomycetes; order Microbotryales; family Microbotryaceae; genus Microbotryum; species Microbotryum lychnidis-dioicae. The sequence goes on from CDLV01000006.1 coordinate 214,205, forward strand.
AATAAATTACGCTGTACTTACTGGGCTCTACTGGGACACTTGGGGACTCTCGGAGACTACTCTAGCGGCTACAAGCGGACTCTAGCGAAGACTCGATGCGATGACGCTCCTCGGATAGCCTCGGATCGATCCGCTTCACCCTCCCGGGTCCCACCTCCCGCCACGCGCCGCGACGTTGGACTACTGACTTCGAAGCAGCGCGGAGTGGCTCCCACTCGAATGAGATTGGTGGTGATGGCTGCCCGTGTACTTGCACTGCTGCTCGCGGTCCTAGCGCCATCCGTTCAAGCGAGCGATCCCAGTCCGAGTTCGAGTCCGACCACTCGCACGTCGCCGGAGGGTTTGCACATGACCGTCATCCGTGAGACAATATTCGTACCTCGCGAGACGCAGCCTATGGCCGTACAGCCACCATCGAGTTCGCTGGTTCAGGCTTCAGGTCGAGCCGCAGAGCCACCGGCCAACATCCTCACCACCGTCACTAAGCTCCAAGGTCAGTGCCGTCGCTCGGTGACCTCATCAGTCCCGAGGCTGGCTCTTCGGCTTCCGCTTGCATGATCGCACACTGGACTGAACCTTCTCAATCTCAACTCGTTCCGAATACAACTCTAGCACTCCGTCCTTTGGTCACCTACTTCGTTCACCATCCAAGTCGCCTCGTCGTTGTACTCGCTCCCAAGCTCGGTTGCGGGCTCTACTTGGTTGCATCCCTCGTTCTACGTCTCATCCGATGGTTCATCCTCACCTTGATTTACATGCCCATCCGCATGGTCATCTCAATCGTCATCCAACCTTTTCTCCCCCTTTACCGGGCTGTCGTCTCCCTCGCCCCTGTGTGGACCATGCTGCTTGGCGCGCTCGTCAGCGGCATCGCTATCGGAGTCTTCACGGGCCTCTCGACAGCCGAGCCGACGCGAGAAACGATCGCGGTGGCGCAGGTTTTGGCGGCTCGCTTGGTCTCCCTCTCCACATCGTCTAACTCATCGGCGAGCGCGGAAAATTCGAGAGAAGCGTCGTGGGAAAAAACGCGGTCGTCCACTTTGTCCTCGAAGAAGCACGCGATGGGTGGGCTGAGGTTTAGGGACCCACCCGAACCCATCTCGGCTCCCGGATGGACCGAGCGTAAGCAGAGAGGAACTAGGTCGAATCTGGGAATGTAAGACGATGTGTCCCCATCTTGCACCGTTTATAGTACAGTTCGTTTCCTTCGGAATCGTTGTACATGATACTATACTATGTACGAATCGGTCAGTTGTCGAATCGCGTGCAGGTGGTGAAAAGTTGAGTCCGTGATAGGATGACCTTGTCTTTCATTACAAAACTTCTTTCTGTGGAGACGAATCCGCTCCAAAGATTATCGTTCGGCTTGCTGGGCATCAAGCGGGAACAAATAGCTCCGGGCCTCAGAGCGTGGTGTGCTTCTGCAAAAGCGACGAGACGATCTCGAACGCGACGAACTGCAGCGAAAGGGTATTCGATATTCAACATACAGTACTCGAACCAATATTCAAAACACATTGCCTAGACTCACTGTGGAAGCGGCGGCGGGTACACTGAGGGAAACGGCACAGGGGGGCGTGGGGCCTCAGCAATTCGCAAACAATACCCAGCCGCTTGCTCCCGGCCCGCCGAACGGATCACTTACGCTCGGATATCTACAAACGAATGGGCCGGCGCCCAAACCGAATAAATCAGCAAAGCCATACACTTGACAATTATCTCGGCGCCCAAAATTGTGAAGTGATCTTACACGTTGGTGTGATCCCCCTTACAAATGCGCTCGCGCCTTCTTCTCTGTAAATTTTGGCAAAGGTCACAGTGATATAGTTAATTCCTCGGGGAGGTTGATCTTGGAGCTGTATCCGGGATTTGACCACGTCTGAAAGGGTTTGGGTGCGAGAAATAAACAAGGAAGTGAACACATGAGCTAATGGAGTCGTTAGGGGAACCGGGACGAAACGGTAAGACTCACCGAGCGGATAGCTGTGGCGAGTCAAGGGTAGGCAAACGAGCACAGCCAGGCCAGAGACAAGCGCCATCAGTCAGCTTGTTCCAGTACTCGGACTTGCGGGTCAATAGGACATACCAAGCTGTCCAATACGCGATTCCGCCCACCGCGCCCGACGTCAGTGTTGCCCACACGGGCAGTTCGGTGGTGTGGAGTGAGGTTTGGAACGTTCGCTTCGAGTACTCGTACCCTGTGGGCAAGCGCGAACGTTGAGCGCCATGCATGAGCTCTCTGTTGAGAAGTAAACCGATGGGGACAATCTTCTAGCTCACCGAGATAAAATCCTCCGTAGGCTGCGGAATGCACCGAGAGAAAGGTCAAGAGACATTTCTTTTCGCGTGAAAGTACGGAGTGGAACGGACCTGGGATCTCACGCAAGACGGTGATCTGAAGTCAAGAGAGGAGGCACATTATGGATCAGCGAAGGCTCCCCAGTACAGCAACGTAGACTTTTGACTGCCCACCCAGTATCCCCTCATGATGCCTCGCTTCCACCCCCATTTCTGGTGCATTTCGCCGACAATTTCCCGCAACCGTTTTGGATTCGGACCATACTGCGCTTGCATTCGAACCTGCAAAGTGAATGTGATTCGACTCAATTGGAGAAAGACAGGAAAGCCTATCACTCGAGGAGCCCAGCGGCCACCTACCTTGAACATCTCGACCGGACTGGCGAGGACGGATTGAGCCGCTCCTGCCATGGCTCCAGCGACGGCAACTTGAGGGAGCGACAAATCCGGGTACGGCGAGACAAGCTTCCTCGCTTGTTGATTTGCGCCAAACAGAAGCGAATTGACACCTGCCACACCAATCAGCGGCGAGGCCATGCCCTTGTACCTGAATATAAGTGAGCCGAAATGGGGCATAAGTGGCAAGCTTCGGGATCAAAGAGCCGATGCTTCAGTCGGGTCGTAGATACGACTTTCGTTGACTTACAGGGCCAATATTCCCTCTTTCTTGATGGTCTGCACAGCGATATCAAGTGGCCCTTTGAAAGCCGCACGGGGCGCCGTCTGGGCCCGGGTTTTGATCGTGTCCTGGGAAGAAGTGGAGCGCCAGTCGAGCGAGCGTGAGCCAGGCACGTAACTTCGAGCTCGTAGACGTTGCCTGAAAGAGGACACGTCGATGCTCACAAGAGGCTGTCCGACCAAGACCTGAAAAAGGTGGGGACGAGGCAAGTCAGTGTGGGTGCCGTATTGGTGAGCTCTGTTCACCCTGACCTACTTGAGCCATTCCACCCGCGGAGCCTGCGATCAACGACGACAAGGTGGATGGCTGTCGGCTTAAGAGCTCATCCCTCGAAGTGGGAGACACCTCCGTCATATCTCCACAATTGTCGGCAGCTGTGGGATTTCCAAAATGCACCAGAGGGAAACTAACCGCGCCGCTCGACTGAACGCGGCCCCTCCCGAGCTCCCGAGCCCTGCCGAGCCTGTTTCGGAGTTTGCAAAACAACTGGAGATTTTCGTGCACAAGATGCAAGCCCCAAAGTGCCCCCAGATTCGTTGCTGCGGCCGAAAAGTCCGTTAAGATGTTTTTCTTTTCTTGGCGTGTGTGTTTTCATTCGGTGTGTTTGAGTAGACTACTGCTGAATGTCTCCGAACAGGAAGCAGAATGAAAAGTGGGCGAGCATTGGCTGCAAATGGCACGGCAAGAATACAAATGAAGGTGAACAAGATGCAAGTGATAAAAACAAGAGCAGACCTCGGGCTGCCTGCCCGCAGGCAAGTCTATGCGATCCAGTTCTTGAACGCATACCTGGTCAGAGAGCACGGGTCAAAACGCTCAGCTTGGGACTGCCACCAGTAAAGGTCTTCGCCAGCACTCACTTTTCGACAATCTTGGTCCTGTGGTCCTTGTCGTGACCGCGACCACCACGTCGACCACCTTTCTTGCTTTCGTTCGCTCGCTCGACTGGCACTTTGCCTCGCCTCATCCCGCTCGAGACCCACTCCTTCCAAAGATTGCCTTCCGGCGCGACGTTTCGCAGGTTGTCGGCAAGCTCGTCGCCGAGTTGGAATGTCACGGGCGCGTTCGGGACTCGAGACGGCCCCGATCGGAAACGAGTCAGTCCACCTTCGGATAATCTGGCTTTCCTGACCTTCATCGCCGCGGCCTTTTCGGCCAAAGAAAGCTGTCTCGACGCCTCGATCGCGGCATTGACGGACGGCGCATTGAGCACGGAGGCGATCCTGGCCTTGGATGCTCGCCGTTCGGCCAGTTTTTGCTGCTCGTCCCGAACCAAGAGCTTCCTGTTGCGCTGTTGTCGCGTTTTCCGCTTGGGAGGGTTCTTTTTGGAGGGGGCGTTGCCCACATCACCGGTCTTGGTGGCGTTGTGGCCCTCGTCCTGATCCTGATTCTCGTCCTCGCCCGACCCGACTTCATCCTCGAACAATTCCCACAAGTCTTTTTGCTGGTTCGAGACACGTACTCGGTCCATGGCCTCTTTGAAAGGTTGGCCGCGCCCTTCGCGCTCCTCGAGGGTGGTGTAGGTTTCGAGCGCGGACGAGAGGAGCGCTTGGTGCTGGTCGTGGGCGGGGTTGTAGGACGTTCCAGGATGGGGCGTAGGCACAGATCTAGGGCCATGTGAGTCGGCCACACCGAGCAATGCATGTGAACGTAATGATGATGGTGGCTGTCGATGCCGATGACGATGTTGAGAATGTGGCAACATGATCAAGGCCAGAATCAATTGGTCTGGTCCGCAATTCTTGATCGAGACAAGAAGGGGGGTTGCTCACCTTGGGCTTGATCTGACCGAGATGCCCCCGCATGACTTGCTGCATCGACATGTCGATATCCATATCGTCTTGCTTGACGGATACGACACTGCCCCACGCATCGTAGTCTTTGCCGCCACCGATGATCAATCCGTTCTGACTCGCGGCAGGCCTCTCGTCGGTGGTCTTGACGGCCCACAGCCCCTGACCCTGTCCGTTGCGCCCGACGATGCGCTTGAGACGTTCTTTGGTCTCGCGATTGACCTTTGCGGCTTTACGTTGCTCCTTCTTGACGATAGCCGAGGTATGGGCCGGTACGGCGCGAGTCGAGATCGGTGGCACGGCGGACCGAGCAGTGAGGATCTGCTCCGACTTGAGCGGCTTCTTGAAAGAGGTGCCCTTGCGCATCTTGGCCGCGGCGGAGGCCTGGACGTGGTCACGCAGCAGAGCATGGCGCACCGAGCTGGACCCGACGCTATCGACTTGGAACAGCGCATCGGCGTCGATGTCTGTTGCGGCAGCTCGAGATGCTCGACTCGCAGCGGCGGTCGAGGTGGTCGGTGCGCGTGCCGCTCGAGCCGATTCGGCCGAGGAGGGAGCGGCCTTCTTGGAATTGGCTCGTCCGGATCGTCGAGTGGTCATCGGGGGTGCGACTTTGGACATGGCCGCGAGTCGTCTCGAGTGGGTAGAGGAGGTTATAGAGGTTTGGCACGCGGTGAGGGTGCACGTGAGCAGAGGAGAAGCAACGCGCCCAGAGTCGGCTTCGCCTCAATCACCGCCTCAATCACTCGCATGAGTTCGCCTCAGTCGGCTGCGAAGCAAGGCAGCGCACTGGCGCACTGGCGCACTGGCGCCACTGGCAGAGCAAGGCCTATTATGCCGCAGCAGCGCGAGAGGCGGTCGAGCTAATGGCGAATTACAAACGACCAAGCGCCTCACTGTCCGATGATAATACAGCGCGCTCAGCTCGCGTTTACCCTCGTTTACCTCGTCTTGTCGCACCTCGCTTGTCGACGTCGCACGACTGCCCGCTGTTTGCCCCCTGCAACAGTTGCCCACCGTGCCACTCCCACCTCGCTTGACCGCCAGGACCCTGGCTAAAGCTCAAGCCAAAGCCAACAAGGGTGCCGCTGCTGCTGCATCGACCGACGAAGCCCACTCACCAGCGCTGCATTCGCACTCGCACTCGCACTCGCACTCGCATTCGGTCAGCTCGTGGATCGTCCAGCAGACCAACGCAGCGACGGAGCTTGACGCATCCGACGCATCCGACGAGATGGACCGTGATTCCGGTACCCACTTCGCTTCGAGCCCTGACGGCAAAGCTGCAGAGGCAATCCGATTCGCTGTCACCAGCGGCTCCACCACCGCGAGGACCGAGGCCCTCGAGCAGCTCGTACAGCTCGTCACTTCACGTGAGTACCTGCAGCGGGTACTTTCATAGACGTCGGAACGCGGAAACAGCGATTTGTTGACTCGATGATCCGCTCCTCAGGTCCTCTTGATGAGGCTCAACTTCAAGATGTCGTGCGAATCCTTCTCCTCACTCTCGCCTACACCGACGGGCGAACACGCCACCTCGCACTGCAGGCTCTCGAGCATGTGCTTCTCCAGTCTCATGAACAGCAGAAATCGAGGCCATCGACTACCGCACATGGCCCGCCACTTGTAGCCGGTCTCTTACGCTGGCTCGAAATCGAGGCCAAACGCGCTGAGAAAGGGGGTGCCGCTTCGTCTCGCTTCGTGCCTCTTACATGGGCCTGCATCGTGTATTCGACCTGGCCCGTCGGAGGGCAACGAGCCCAAAACGGTGAATGGTCCAATCTCGTTAACTCGCTCGCCGCCTTGGTCTACTGTTTCCTCGACGCTCGTCATGACGTCAAGCCTTCGCTGCGCAAAGCCGTGCTCACCGTGGCTCGCCGCGCCGTGCGGTCGGCGCCCAACGTTGTGCCCTGTCTGGTGCAGCTGCTCACCTCAGCCACAAGCAGTGCGACCGCTTTACGGAATGCTCCGCTCCTGGGGCTCACCATGGATGTGGTGCTGCGGTTGAAGCCCAAGAAGGGTGTCGACAGGTCCGCAATCATAAAACAGGTGCGGCCGGCCGTTCAAACCTTCTGGGCCCAACACGTTCTCGGGGCCAAGTCGCTTCCGCCAGAGCACGTTATGCATGCCTTTGACGATTTCCTCGCCGCGACAACCGGAGATGATGCTGCAGAATCGTCGTGGTTCGTCACGCTGGAATCATCACTGTCGCAAAACCCGGAGGTCGGCATCGCATCCGTGGAAGCGTTGCTCTCGAATCTACCCGAGTCGGTGCTTTCAGCGACGCATTTCCGCGGACGGTGTATCCCTCTGGTCTTGGCCTCGACCAAGTCGGCCGCGGTGGCAACTCGAGAAGCCGCGACGCATGTAGGGTGTAAGCTCGTAGCAGGAATCGAATCGGCCTCCCCCAACGACGTCGGAAAGCTCCGTAAGTCCGTGCTCGACTCGACCTGTCAACTATTGAAATCGGGCAAGACGGCGTCTCCCGACCATCGCGCGGCTCTGTACATCATCTTGTCGTCAGTCCCACCGTCCGAGGTGACCTCGGTCGAAATACAAACGACCGCCCTCGCGGCGTTGTCCAAGGAGTCGCATGAGCCCGTTGTGAGGGCCTTGCTCCAGGCCGTCTCAATCCATGTGCCCTATCTATTGGCTCAAAACGTCGCGATCGGCGCATCACAGACCGGCTCCCTTGTCAAGGCGATGCAAGAGACGAAAGCGACGACCCGCCGTGCAGCCCATGCTGCCGTCGGGGATGTATTCTGGGCTCTATCTCAATCCCTGACCGAAAGAACAGATGCAGCAGTCGCTTTCGCGACAGGGGTGCTTCCGGGAATAGAGTCGGCCCTCAAATTGCTGGGATCGAATCCTGTCAACGCTCCCTCAGGTCCGCTGGAAGGGTATGTTGCCGTTGCTGTGTTGAAGACGCAGCTGCGGCTATGGGACGTGAAAAAGATTGGTAAGGATGAAAGCTGTTTTCGCTTGGCTCTGTAGGTTTGTGCTATGTTGACTGATGTTGCGATGCGCCACTCCACGCAGAGGACATGCTCAAGGCCAACGTCACCATGAAAGGCTTGCTCGTGGGTGGGGCGAAGCCGTCGTTTTTGCTCTGGGACAAGGTATACCGCAAAGCCACCACGGCCGAAGAGGAGCTTTGGCTCCTTCGGGCCATCGAATCTGTCATTATTGCAGACGCCACAACCGTGGAAAAGAATGATGCATTGCAGTCTTCTCTCTTCCAAGTCATTGCCCACCTCATTCTGCACAGCAGTTACTTTGAAACGCGGACAGCCGCGACACGAACTCTAGCTTCCCTGCAGCGTACCAACTCGAATTTGGTCCACTCGATCGTTGGAAAAGGTTTGCTCGATTGGATCACTCAGGTGAATATCTGGACTTGCAAGCGGAGTCAAGCCGTCGCTCATCGAGCTACCACGCTTTTCCCTGGCAGGATCCCTCCGCGGGAAAGACCAAGCCGACAAGCGAAGACGCGCCGACGCCTGTAGACCTTGCACCTCGCTTTCGACCCATTCTCTTGGCGCTGGCCCAATTTGAAGACGAGGTCGAGCCCACGCAACGGGAGGAGCTATTGACTCGACTCGTCGTTCTCGCCCACCATCCCCGCATCACTTCAGGGAGCTCTGCTGTTTGGGTCGACATGCTTTTGCGCGCAGGCTTGGCTCCCGAGAAGGTTGTTGAGAACCGTGTGGATGAACTGCTATCGCTGGTTCTCACGAACGCTCCTGCCGATGTCGAGGTTGGTCACCAAATTGCTCCCCCACTTGCCGTGGTGTCCCTTCTGACTTTCCGTTTGATACATCATTCGTAGGCTAAAACCCTTCCCGAAGCAGCGTACGCGGCAGCTTCGTCACTCGCGTTGATCAACCCCACCACCATCATACCCCGCTTGTTTGAGCAATTGGGTGAGGATCTCGATCCGAAACAACTCGACTTCATCGGCACCACGGAGTTTGGGATCTGGTCGACACCTGAAGGCACGACCTTTGTGGATGGTGAGTGATTAGGCCAAGCGGCGGGTCGTGTTGTCGATAACTGAATTACTCTCACTCTGCGCGCTCGCAACAGCGCTTGGGACGGCAAAGGCGAACGAAAAGGGCACAGCAGCCATCAAAAAGTCCAAGGATCGCGAGATTGAGCTCTGGGAGGCTGAGTTGCGCGTGGCGCTGGCCCGCAAGAAACCACAGGTCTCTACACTATCCAAGGCCGATCAAAGGATCTTCGAGCAGCAACTTGTTGTGGAGGCCGACACTCGAAGAAAAATGCGCTCCGCGTTGGGTCGAGTGCGTCGAGGATTCAAGCTTTCAATCTGCCTCGTGCAATCGCGTGCAGAATTGGTCAACGAGTATCTCGCATCCATCATCAGCGAGGTCCTGTCCGTCATTGCATCCCCCGCGGCTAGCCTCGTCGCCGAAGATGCCTTCGACACATACCTTCTACTTGGTCGCGTCTGTTCGCCTCGGCTCGGCTCCTTTGAAGGAGCGCTAGGTGTCGCTGTGCTGCGGAGCTTGGACGCGCCTGTTGTACCCGAAAGCTTTCGCGCTGAGCCCCTGTCTGCGCTGGTGACGCGAGTACTGTACCGCATCCGCTTCCTCGCCGAAGAAACACCGTTTGACTCCGCGACCTTTGCTTACGCCGCGCCCCTCGTCAACAGCGCAACACGCGCCGTCGATCCCAAATCAGCGTCGCTCGAGTCCGTGCTCGAGCAAATGACGCTTGCTTTGGACTTCCTAGCTTACCATGCTCGTGCTTGCGCCGGGACGGCCTTCCCCCGTCTTGCCGTCATCAATGATATCCTTTCCGTGTTGTCGTCCTTCCCTGCATTGGCCCGCACAGCGACCACCGCCTTGGTCGACGTTTGCGAGGCCATCAGGGACAATGCGAGTGCCTTAGAGATCGAGACCGTCCTGGCCGCGCTCAGGTCCGAGGAGACTTCGGTCAGATTCGCGTGTTTGCAGGCGATTCAACCGCTCGACTTGACCGACCTGGTCTTTCCGGCCAACCTTTGGGTCGCATGCCACGACTCAGACCACCGAAATCGGCAATTAGCGGTCACGGCGTGGGACGACAACGCACTGGACGTCCCGGAATCGTTTCTGGAGATCCTCCTTCCTCTTTTGAGTCATCACGCCGCAACGATCCGAACTTCGACCGCCGAGGCCGTCGTCGCTGCTCTTGCCACCCACCCTACTCAGTTAGACGAGACAATTGCACAGCTGGCAGCAGAGTATCGAGACAAGGCGAAAGAGATCGTACCGCAGTACGATCAGTTCGGCATGATCATCGAGGAGTCGCTGACAGCCGAAGATCCGTGGAAAACGCGCGAGGCGTTGGGCACGACCTTGCGCTTGGCCGCGCCTTTGTTCGAGCCGAGACACGTTCAGAGCTTCTTCGACCTTCTCATTGACGAAAGCGCCCTCGGCGATCGCAAACAAGCCGTCCGATCAGAAATGCTCGAGGCTGCGATGTCAGTCATCGACTTCCATGGCGCGGAAAACCTCCAAGCGTTGATTAACCGCTTCGAAGAGTTTTTGCGGCGCCCGAGCAAGGGGGACGAAACGCAGGACTACATCTTCGAGTCGCTTGTCATCCTGTTGGGCCGACTAGCGCGCCATCTTGACCCTGCGGATGAACGCGTCAAGACCGTCGTTGCTCGACTTGTGGATGCTTTAAAGACACCTTCCGAGGTTGTTCAAGCCGCAGTATGTGACTGCTTGTCTCCCTTGGCTCGAGTCGTCTCGGATGATGTTCCTGCACTCGTTGATCAGTTGTTGGACGAACTTTTCCACGCGGAAAAGTACGCCGAGCGACGTGGTGCAGCCTTTGGGTTAGCCGGATTCGTTCGAGGGCGAGGTGTCTCCACGCTGAGGGAGTTCAGCATTCTGGGCCAACTGCGAGATAATGCGGAGGACAAGAAGTCGATGCCAGCGCGACAAGGTGCCGTCTTCGCCTACGAGATCCTGTCCACCGTCTTGGGCCGGCTGTTCGAACCTTACGTGACCGACATCTTGCCGACGCTCCTCGCTTGCTTCGGTGACACCTCTAGGGAGGTGCGGGACGCGACTCAAGATGCGGCGAAAGCGATTATGAGTCAACTCAGTGGTCACGCCGTCAAGTTGATGTTGCCGACTCTGCTCGAAGGGCTGGACGAGAAGCAGTGGAGAGCCAAGAAGGGCGCGATCGATATGATGGGCAACATGGCATTCCTGGCCCCTCGTCAGCTGTCGCTCTCGTTGCCAACAATCTTGCCCCGCCTTACGGAGGTCCTGATGGACACGCACAAGCAAGTGCGCGAGGCGGCCAACTCGAGTTTGATGCGTTTCGGCGAGGTAAATACTTCCTCAGTGGCGTCCGGGTCAATCATATTGGTGCTATCATGTGGACGCTGACTTCTTTGTGTTTGCGCAGGTCGTTACCAACCCCGAAATCCAAGTCATGACAAGCACTCTGCTGGATGCTCTCGTTGATCCAGCCAAAAAGACAGCAAAGGCACTGGATGCGCTTTTATCTACGACTTTTGCTCATTTCATCGATTCCTCCTCTCTTGCCTTGGTGCGTACAGACACGTCACCAATCGCTACATTGCAAGACTGACCCCTGCTTGCCTTTCACCTGGATAGGTCGTGCCAATCCTCGAACGTGGATTACGCGAGCGAAGCGCCGATATCAAGCGCAAGGCCTCGGCCATCGTTGGCAACATGGCCACAATCACTGAGTCCCAAGATCTTATTCCTCACTTGCAGCAACTCGTCCCCCTACTGCGAGGCGTGTTGATCGATCCTGTCCCCGAAGCTCGCTCCACGGCGGCCAAATCAATGGGTGCACTCGTCGAACGACTAGGCGAGAATAACTTCCCCGACCTCGTCGAGAGCCTCATGGCTGTCCTCAAATCACCTTCGAGTGGTGTCGATCAACAAGGCGCGGCGCAAGGGCTCGCAGAAGTCTTGCAAGCGTGCGGTATCGACCGTCTCGAAGGAGTGCTGCCGACAATCTTGAGCAACACGAGCAACCCGCGCGTTTACGTGCGTGAGGGTCACATCTCGTTGCTAGTCTTCTTGCCCGCGACGTTCGGCGAGCGTTTCTCGCCTTATCTCGGTCGTATCATCCAACCCGTGCTCAACGGTCTTGCCGACGATTCGGACTATGTTCGCGATGCCTCAATGCGCGCTGGCCGTATGATTGTCGCCAATCATAGCACAAAAGCGATCGATTTGCTGCTTCCCGAGCTCGAGAGTGGTTTGTTCGACCCCAGTTGGCGGATTCGTCAGAGGTCAGTCGCACCGAGATCGATCGGTGTTCATCTGTGATGTGCGTGACTGACTTGAGTCCTTTACTTGCCTTCTTACAGTTCGGTCCAGCTTGTGGGAGAGCTTCTCTTCCGAGTTTCTGGTGTCTCTGGTAAAGTGGACGGCGACGAAGACGCCGAGGACGATGTCGACGAGCCGAGTATCGGGTCGGACGCAGCCCGCAAAGCTCTTCTTGAGACCCTTGGCCGCGAGAAGCGCGATTGCGTTCTGTCTGGCCTCTATATTGTGCGCCAAGATTCGGTCGGCGTGGTGCGCCAAGCGGCGTTGCACGTTTGGAAGGCTCTGGTATCTAATACGCCTCGCATGGTTCGCGAGATCCTCTCGGTGCTCAGTAAGTCGTGGACGTCGGCATCTCTCACGATCTGGTCGATCTTCTGACGTTTCTGTTGCCCCACTTACCTTGCCAGTGCAAATCATCGTCCGAATTCTGGCAGCCCCAGGAGCAGAGCAGCGAGCGGTGAGTTTGTTTGGATATATTTTGTTGTGGACATGAGCTGATGGGTAATCTTTCCTGCAGACTGCTGCTACGACACTTGCCGAGACGTGCCGCAAACTGGGCGAGGCGGTTATTGGCGAGGTTATTGGCATTCTTCGTAAAGCCATGTCTTCCTCCGATCGGCGCCAACGAGAAGGCGTCTGCTTGGCGCTTACAGAGTTGATGGCTAATACCAACCGATCCTCGCTCGAAGCGCACGAGAGCGCCATCATCGAAGCTGTGCGCAATGCGCTCGTCGATCCCGAGCCAAGCGTGCGTACTGCCGCGGCAAGGGCATTCGACGTGGCCCAGCAAGTTATTGGCACACGGTCAATCGACGAAACAATCCCGACGCTGCTTGACGCTCTGCAGCAGCCGGGCGAGACTGCGGATGCTGCCCTCGCCGCCCTCCAAGAGGTGAGTAATATTCTGATGCAGGCGCATAGCTGCGGCACAGTCCTCGTAATGAGTACCAACACCAACTTCATCGATCCTAGGTCATGCAAGTGCGAGCGGAGAAGATCTTCCCAGTCCTGATCCCTCGCCTCATCGCGCCCCCAATCACCGCGTTCAATGCTCGAGCTCTCGCGGCCCTGGTTCGCGTCGCTGGTAGCGCGGTCGGTCGTCGACTTACGCAAATTATTGATGCCCTTCAGCATGCTCAAAGCGTTGAGTCCGATAGTTCGACCGCAGGAGACTTGGACGATGCCCTGTCGGCCGTTCTTGGGTCGGTTGAGGATCACGACTCGGGCCTCGGAAGTCTTCTGATGCATATGCTGTCACTCGCCAAAGCCGAAGCTCCGGCGAAACGAGTCGTTGGCTGCAATCTCTTTGCGCGCTTTTGCTCGGTCACGCAGGCCGACTTTGATGAGTGAGTGGCCTTGAAGTTGCTGTAAAGAAGAGGATGACTGACGCCACGCTTGCTCGCACTGCCAACAGCTTTAAGGTCGATTGGATTCGTCAGCTCGTGTCGCTCTTGGACGATCGATCCCCTGAGGTAATTGATGCGGCTTGGGAAGCACTTGATGCGCTTGTCAAGACGGTCGAGAAGGATGACATGGAAGGCTTCGTCGTTCCGTTGCGCCGGACGATCGAATCGGTCGGTACGCCCGGTGTCGCAGTCGTTGGTTTCTCGAGGCCCAACGGCCTCAAACCCCTGCTGCGTCAGTTTTCCGGCTTGTAGCCGAATCAATAGCAAGCTATGTGGCTGACGGGTACTGCTGGTCTGCTCATTGTACAGCCATTCTTCTGCAAGGCCTCTTGGCAGGGACGGGCGAGCAAAGGGAATATTCGGCTTACGCTCTGGGTGACCTCGTCGAGCGTACTGACCCCGCTGCTTTCAAGCCTTACACGATTCGTGAGTTTCAGATTCGACTTGCAGAAGCGAAAAGACCGCCCTTGCCTAACGATTCCCCGACCCCGTAATGCCCTTCCCCGATACACAGAGGTGGTCGGCCCGCTTATTCGAGTAATCGGCGACCGCTTCCCGCCGCCAGTCAAATCGGCCATTCTCTCTACTCTGACTGTCCTTCTCAACCGGGTTCAGCAGTTTGTGAAGCCCTTCTTCCCACAATTACAGCGAACGTTCATCAAATCCCTCACGGACGCAAGCAGTCTCTCGGTCCGAAATCGGGGCGTCACCGCTCTGGGCGTCTTGATGCAACATCAACCTCGTGTCGATGCGGTTGTGACCGATCTGGTCAACTTGGCAATGACAGAGAGTGGCGAGCTCCGAGATTCGGTCGTCAACGGTTTGGCCGCTGTCGTTGTCTCGGGTGGCAAGAATTTGACTTCGGGACCCCAGGCGGCTTGTGTGGATTTGGTTTCGGAAGCGTTCTCGGAGCACGGACGAGGTGAGTGTTTTCTTGGGTGTTCACATCTTGCTCTGATCGAGTATCTGACACCAGAGGCGTTATCCCCTCCTCCTTTTAGAGCCTTACAATCTTGCCATCTCGCGCCTGCTCGCCGGCCTTGCAACCCACGACCCTAGCTCGATTTCGTTCCTCGTCCAGTCCTTCCTGCTGGGAGAGCTTCCTTCGACTGCGCTTTCTTCGATCGCAATGCGTGAACTGATCGACACCGCCCCGCGAGTCTTGTATGAAGTTGATCCCTCGGGGACGGTGGAGAAGGTGCAAAAGAACGCGGGTTCGGGCATGGCGCCTACGATTGCGCGACCAGCCCGGGATACGTTGGCGTTGTTCAAAGAGCGCAGTCCGTGGTGTGATGACGAGTCGTTGTTGGCTAGTTTGTAGGAACAGAAAAGGGCGAGACGATGTCGTAGGATCTTCATGTTGAGGCTTCTCTGTCGTCTGATGAAGCAATCCAAAAAGAAAGAATGGCCTCGTTCCTGATCTCTCTTCCCTTTCTAGTAATGCGAGTCCCCCCAACAAAAGATTAAAAAGGCTCGGAGATCGTGATCGTGGCAATCTAAGACGTGTTCGTCAAAGTCAAGGAATGTTTCCAGCCTCATGACTGTTGTTCACTTGAAAAGCCTCGAGAAGGCATTCGAAACCAAGCCAGTGACCATCGACCCTCCCAGCCCACCGACGGATCCCAATAGGCCCGACATGCCGACTCCGGTAGCCCATCGGCGTTTTGCGTCTCGGTCCTAAATGTCGAAGGTGAGAATGTGAGGTCAGTGAGCGGTAGGTGGGTCGAAGGGGAACATAGCCACAAAGCTTACAGCTGCGAGAGGGTTTCAGGGGTACGCGATCTCAGTGGTTAGTGGATGCTGTCCATTTGAATAGATGGAAGCTAGGTAGCTGATTCACCGTATGTATACCCTACGGCATTGGTGAGGTTGAAGACCAAGGCCAGCGCGACGATGGGCAAGAAGGAGAGGTTGAATTTGAGCAGTCCGACAAAGAAGAGCGCGATCCAGATGACGGGAAACTGCTCGTGAGGTTAATGGTCGTCAGTGAGCTTGCCTGTCGAGGTTTGTACCGGTTCCACCCCGTTCCTCTCGAGCCCTTAAAGTTGGCTTACGGTGTAGAGCGCGATCCAGAACATTTTCGCGTCAATGACGTTGGCGACTTGGTCGGGCTGCGGGATTCGTACATTGGAGTCAGCCACGAGACGAGATTTCCGACTGTCGACCCCTCTATGGAGAGTACTCACACTACGGCTCTCAAAGACCCAAAAGGCGGTGCCGTCCTCGTCGACCTGGCTCCAGAAGCGCAGCCCGACCAATCGCCGTCCCGAGACGTTCCTGACGGTCCAAAAGTCGAGCGAGAGCAGTACGACGACGAGGACGGTCTAGAAGGGGGACCATGAATAATGATGCGTTCAAGCGCGGCTGGACATGGATGTGGCGGCGGCGGCGGGACGGGGGACTGACCGAGAACACGTAGGAGCTACTGACGAAGCCACAGAAGAGGTAGGTCGCGACCGCGGCGGACCGGAACAAGTACAAAAACACGAGTGCGCCCGGATGAGCGGACTGGGACAGCATCGAGGCCGCGCCGGTGTTGTTGTTGTTGGAGTCGTTGAGCGGCGCGGCGGCCTGGGACGAGCTGATGGAGGTGAGCACCGGTGGGGCAGCCGGCGTGGCATTCGTGTTCGAGTGGGGCGTCAAGCTCGAGTTCGTTGCCGTGTTCATCGAATCGTACAGTGGTTCTTGGTCCGAAGCTATCCGACCCGAGAGGCTGGCCATACTGCGTAGTGTCGTGTGTGCGTGGGCTGTGTGGGACTTTGTCAGGGGCTCAGACGGCTCAGAGAGGGCTGGGCGACGCAAGCGGTTTGACAGGGTTTGACCGTGTTCGAGCCGAGTTTATTTATTTATTTGATAGACTTCATTAACATAATTATATTGATACCTAGAAATCTTCGGAAAAGTCGGAGGGAATGCTGTTACGCACACTGGCAGAAGCCAGTAGTGTAAGACTCATTGACCCTGAACCAGGATCAACCATACCCACTAAAACCCCCTTTGGTGTCTTACAGAGACACTAGGCGACCCTTGGACTCCTGGATAGAGGCTCGAAGCCCTTCGAACTCCGTTTCGGTGATCGGTTCCAAAAGATCCGACGAGAATCGACGACGGCGACACAGCTTCCAGATCGAGTGAAAGAAGAGGACTCGTAGTTCGACAAGTCGACGTTCCGAGCGAGACACGACCGGGCATACAAAGTCCACAAAGACTGGGTGGGGGGTCGGGGACAGAGCAGACCAGAGGCGCCGGGCAAATGGGCAGCCGACCGCGAGGTGAACCAGGCACTCGGGTGCTTCCGAGAGGCACATCACACAGGAGGTAGATCGATTGTTGGGATGTGGGCTGGTTGGGGAGGCGACTTGGCTTCCCGGATGGAGGGTGTCGAATTAGTTATACTAGTCGCGAATGGATTAGTTGATGCTGAATTGATTAACGCGCCCCCGGAGGGGGCGACGGGTCCCTGAACCTCTGACGGAGTAACACCGACTGGCAGCGTCAGCTAGTTTTACTAAGAACGTGCCATGGATCGGGTATGCAGCACCGAGTTCCCGAGTCAGTTCGGTTCACATGAATGAGGCGCGTAAATGGGCCAAACGTTAATGAACATTGCAGACAACGAGATCGAGCCAGAGTCGGGGTGTAAATGCATGGTGTGAGTGCATAAGTTAAGATCACTCGACATCGCCCATCATGTCACAGTCCGCGTCTGGACGAGTTTGTGTTCGCATGTGGTCGTCAGCGCCGGGGACCCACATCGCGTGTTCACCGAAGTCAGGTATAAGAAGTGGTATCAGTTGACGTTGAGAGATCGGAACTTCCGGGAGCGACTTGGGCGCGATACGGCCTGGCTAGGCGCGGTGAATTTGTCCACCGCTGAGAGACATGGGAGTCAAATGGCATGAAGTGTCAGTATTCCTCCACAGATCTTTCACAGTGGGAAAAGCGTTTCAACCCACGATTAGATGCGGTTTTGTCGTTAGCCTAAACGGTATCTGCTTGGTCGAGAAACTTGTCCTTGATGCGCCCAAGGCTGTGAGATACCTCGTCATCGCAACGGTGAGTGTAAATCTGCCGGGTTGACGGTGACGAAGAGGGTGTACATACCGAACGCGTTGACGTATCCGCGGATCTCATTCCTCATGCCGAGCATCTGCGCAGTTGTGCCGAGAATTTTGTCTCCGGCACTTTGCAGTTCCGCCAGAATACGGTTGATATGCTTCTCTGCTTCTGTTGCTGCCTTGTACCTGTTCGTGTCCTTGGATTTTTTGATCATTTCGGACACAACATCCATGTCGATTTCGAGTAGGGCTGCTGCGATTCGAGCCACCTTCTCTTTGGGAACCCGAAAAGCGAGTTGGCGAAAGACTTCTCGTCGGCGGAGCATGTTCGAGACGATGAATGGGCAAGACGGGTCGCATCGAAATCGCTGTCGTATAGATCGCCATCAAAGTAGACGGCAGAGTGCGCCGAATTCTTGCTATCGTTGATCAACCACCTGAGCATCTTTTGGATCCGACTCTGCTTCACGATCATGGCCCATGGGTCGACCCTTGTCCAGCTCCGCAAGGTGTAAGGCCCGTGCGCCTGGGCCTTAGAAGGAGGGGGGGGGCGCGCCTGGGCACTCTTAGTCTCTCCTCAGCGACTAACGTAGTGTGTCCAGGTGAGCCCAACTTGTGGATCAGGAGGCATTGTTGTAGCAGCGACTAACGTAGAGTGTCCAGTGTCAGTCCTACATACTTTGGTCCTGTGATCTTATCGTTGTCGCTCCGGTGTGCACTCCTACGGGGTGTATTACACAAGGTTGGAGCTCCCTTCGCAGAATAAAACGCAAACACTGTCAGCGAGTTCCTCGACTGACATGGGCAGTACATCGGTGAACGAAGCGGTGTTCTGGCTGAAGATGAGGGTGTTTTCGCGCGTAGGTTCCTTTTGAGCTTTGAGATTTCCGAAACGAGTTAGCTTGTACACGATCTCGTAGGCTCTGGCGCGCGCAGTGATGAGGTGCTCAAGCTGATTCGCGTTGGAGAAGCAATCTCGGACATCAGCGGAGGCGTGATCCCTGAGTGCGGGATAAAATCCGTTGCTCAACGACCGAGGGGGCTTAGTCCGTTTGAAGCAGTCTGGACAGAGTGAGCCCTGAAGCGTGTTGTTCGTCGGCGAGTACGCGATCTGATCGATTAAAGAGTCGCTCGGTCGATGGAGACGTCGGGGATGGATGAGCGCGCCCCGTCAAGCTGAAAAATTGTAAGTCGAAGGTCCGTCAGTAGTGTAGAGTTGGTTAATCTCCAAATCCTTGATCCCTCACCCTTGATGTCGTCTTCAGGCACCGATCGTACGTTATGCCCGAAGACTCTCTCGGAACACACCAGGCAGCAGAAGAGACGGGAACGAGCGTCGGTGAAGTAATCATTCCATTCAGAACGGTTCTCGGTCTTGAACTGATCGGATGCTGGCGCAAAATGCGATGTCACTTTACCGGGATCTTCTTGTGCGGGTTCGGGATGCAGCGGTGGACGTCTGTGCAGCGTTTGTTCAGAGTCAGTCGCTGAGACGTTCTCGCGATTCGTCTGGACTTCCTCGTTCAGTCAGGCTCGAAGCACGTCAACAGGTTTTGATGCGTAAGCTCTATGGTCGGAGAAGCAATGACGACGTAGCCGAGTCACGGGACTCGCCGCTTGTTGCCTTCTGAAAACATACCCATTTGAACAAGCATTACGGTGGGGATCGCACGACCAAAGGAGCGCTTGCAGGGATAGCTCTTTCGCAAGCGGATTCCTCCTGGAGTATCCTTCCACGTGGTGCGCCCGGCGAAAAAGCTCCTTCAGAAGATCCATGCTGAAGTTGATACTGCTGCACACGAGTTGCTCAAGACTGCATTTGACAATCACATCATCGAGTGCTGACACTGGACTGTTGCGTAAGAGCGGACCGGAGTAGATATACTGCGCTTGATCGGTGCGGCGGGAGGATCGGCTGTCGCTAGTGGTGGACGCGAGGCTTAACACGTTGCCGAAATTCGAGCGTTGTGCACTGCAGTGGGCTGACCTCGATGGTGCGGAGGTGTACAAGATCAGAAAGCGGTGACATGACGGCGGTTGTGTGATAGCTTGTCTTAGAGATGCGAGGAAACTCGGTCCAAGTTAGAACAATGCAGTACATAATGATCGGCGCGCTTAGCCGGGGTCCTCCTATCCGGGGGAGCATTCTTCAAACCGATCGGCGCTGAAATTGGGCTCCCCTATTGCGCTCTTAGGCAGGGTCCTCCTATCCGGGGTAGCATTGTTCGCACCAATCGGCGCTGAAATCGGGCTCTCGTATGGGACTTCAACAGCCGCGCGCGTGCGGGGTATTTCGGCCATTTCGTCCAATAAAAATCTCAGAATAGCATCATTTTCGAGGCTGGGACCCCCCCCCCCCCTTTTTCGAAACGAAAACTTCAGCTCTAACGAGCTTCAGGGATTATAATCGTGACGCGTGTGGCTCTCGTGACTTGCACGCGACCACACAAGCGCGCCAGCCGCCGGGCCGCTAGTGGGCCACTCGCCGCAACTCGCCGCCGTCCCGCTCCGCAGCGAGTCGAGTCGATCGCTCATCCTTCCGTTCTCTCGGCTCTGCACCCCAACACCGCACTCACTCTCCCACATAATGGAAAGCCCCACGCAGGACGATGTAGTAGCAGCAACAGCAACAACAACACCAGCCCACGACAGGCCTGTGCGCAAGAAGCCCATATCCCGGCACACGCTCCCAGAACCATCGGGCATCTTTGCCATGCCCCCGCCGCGGCCACAGTACTACACCGACCAAGGTCTGCGCAAGGTCCGACCGTATTGGTACGCCTTCAATGCTTACGCCAAGCAGCGCTGGCAGAACAGGTCCTTGATCGATGTGTGAGTCCCTCAAGAGCTGAGACGGCTGAGCCAGCTGCCCAGCAGACTTCTGTTACCATGAGCTCCGCGGGACGAGCGGCTAACTGATCGAGACGCTCCCTTACTTTCAACAGCTACAGTGAATTCAGGTTGGCACTTCCCCCCCCCGCAGAAGAGACACTCTTTGTCCTGACCTCCCGTTACAATACACCTACTGACCGTCGCGACCTAGGTGATTGGATCAGAGACCGCAGTCACGAGTACTATGTTCGTCCATTGATGAAAGATTTACCCTATCGCATAGTGATCTCACTGCCTACCGCTTCCCCACCCATAGATCTGGTCCATAGAAACGGGTCAGTCTCGAATTGAAATCAGAAGAATTTGACCCAGAAGGAACTCACACCCAAGACTACTCTCATTTCAGGTGCCATCATCGTCAACAACGAACGGACGACCCCCGAATATATTCTCAAGAACGGGGACATGATATCCAACGTCGTCCATCGGTCCGTTCTAGTGTTAACCCCCTGCTGTCGGGGCTCAGATCACTCATCTCACCTTGCGGCCTCCCACCACACAGACACGAACCTCCCGTTGTCGCAGGGCCCATACGAATCATCTACGACGGTCGTTTACCAGGCAATGACGGAGAAACGTTGGTTGTTGAGAAGCCCGGGTCCATGCCTGTTAGTGGCTCCTTCCATCATTAAACCTTCCATGCCCGTTCAAACTGACCCGTCAATGGCATCCTCTTTGCGAATCTGCAGGTTCATTCGACAGGGAGGTACCACTTCAACACCCTCTTATCGATCCTCAAACATGATTGCGACCTACCTCTCGTGCATAGCAAGTCCATGTTTTCATTGAATGCGTCCTCCTCGATCGTCGAATCTGTGGCCCTGACTTGTTCCTCGCTACCCGTGCGCAGCCTCAAATCGATTGGATCGGCTGACCTCGGGCGTCATGATATGTGCACTGACTGTCGAGGCATCCAAGAAACTTGGAGCATGGTTTGGTGGCCAACGACGTGATGGGGGTACGGTGCATAAGGAATATGTCGCTCGATGTGTGGGCAAGTTTCCAGAGTACGTCCATCATTAGGGGAGCCGCTCTTGAACCGGCGACCAGCAGCTCAAGATCGCTGTTTGTTGGCCACCAGGGAGGAAGTGACATGTGAAGAGCCCCTGATGACGATCGATCGTCAGATCGGGATCAACGTCGTTCACCCTGAAGGTCGAGTACGCCGCTTCTTCCCCCCTCTGCGTCGTCATGCAGATCTAACATCCAAGTCTCTCGCGAGCAGTCCGCCAAGACCATCTTCACGCGCCTCAGCTACGACGCAAAGAGCAACACCTCGGCCGTACATTGCCGTCCCATCACAGGACGGTCGCACCAAATTCGCGTTCATTTGCAATTCCTCGGATTCCCCATCGCGAATGATCCCATCTATCGAAACTCGGCAGCGTGGGGAACGAATGGCGGAAAAGGTGGCGTGTTTCCCTTGTCGACTGAACAGCGTGAGCAGTACGTCAAGGGCGGTTCGTTTGGAGGGGAGGAACGAGGTGGAGGTAATGTGGATCGACAAGAGAGGAGGGACAGAGGGGACAAGCTAATGGGGAGCGCGCAACAAAAGAGCTTAGACCTTTCCTCGATAGCGGCCGCGATGAGTTTGGACGACCATAGCCGGCCACACACCAATGCTACAGGCGACGAGAGATCGAAGGAGGAAGAGAAGGCCAAGACAGAAAACGAGCCAAACAAGGCCCAGAAGGATCTCGATGACGAAGGGATCGACCTCGATCGCAAAGCGCATGATCCGAGCATCACCCCCGCAGCACGGACGGCGATCCTAGCCCTGCGGGACGTCAAGGATGAAGCGGACGGGTGGGCTCGTTCGAGAGATCTGCGCGGTCTCGAATTGGCTCGTTTGGGTGCCGAGGATCATGGGTGTGTTGGGAATGCCGAGAGGGCCATGTTGGACGTTGCACACTCGAAGGCCGAGGCTGAGGAGGGCGAGGGACAGTTCACGGATGACGTTGAAGCTACGTCGAAGTGGGTCGAGAAGGATCCGGCGTTCTGCCGTGACTGCTTCACGCCTTTGGTTCCGGACCCTCGACCCGAGCAACTGTTCATTTGGTTGCATGCGCTACGATGTGAGTGTGCGCTACCCAAGCTATGCGGGGTCCGAAGCGAGCAAACTGACCCTTTGACTGACTGGACTGTTGCAGATCGGACGACAGAATGGGATTACAGTTCCCCACTGCCGTACTGGGCCGAGGCAAATTATGACGTACCTCTCAATAGCATTCTGACGTGAAACAGAACGTAGCGTTGTGACGGTTACCACTCGTGGACCATCCTCACTGAGAGAGTCGCGCAGGTAGCACTGCTGAGAAGAGAACGGCGAGCATCATACGGGTGTGGCAGACGTTCTGGGTGGTATGATGACCATTGAGAATGCTACGAGCAAGCCAGAATGGACTGCCTCTTTATAACATAAACACCCGGCCGAGTAATTTCAGCCCGCTGACTCGAGTCGGGTGCGAACCATTGAACTACATTGAAGCGGTCGACGCGTCATATTCGCGATCGATCATATGCATCGTCGGTTTTGACATCACATTTGCTGGCTCGCGCGATCGTCAGCGAGCCGGCTCAAGCTCCACCCTCGAGGCCTTCGTCCAGGTTCCAGCTCCAAAGGGGTGACCGTAGCCCAGCATGAGGTTCTTCATGGATGACATGGAGTTCATCTTTCCTTACGACAAGATGTACCCTGGTCAGTCACCCCTCTCTGTGCCGTAGCAGGCGTGGGATCCTCCTGAGCTGTTCCACTGATCGCTGTTCGCTGTTCACTCCGTCCGTCTACACCTCGCATGCGTCTCTCCCTCGACTCGTACCAACTTAGAGCAATACGCCTACGTACATGATCTCAAACGCTCGCTCGACGCCGAAGGGCATTGTGTGCTCGAGATGCCCTCGGGAACGGGCAAGACCGTCTCGCTGCTCAGTCTGATTATCGCGTACCAATACGTCAGTCTGTAGGCATGGGCTTGTTCGGGCCCACAGACTACCATCTCGACACATTCCTCTTGAAACTCTTCCGCTCTTGTTACAGCACGAACGCAAGATGGGTCGCCCCGAACGCAAGCTGATCTACTGCTCGCGAACGGTGCCCGAGATCGAGAAGGCTTTGGCCGAGTTGAAGAGGCTGATGAAGTACAGGTTCGTCCTCAGAAACTGTCTTTGGTCCCAACTATGATGTTCTCTCTCAACAGTTCTGAATGCGACTTTCCTCTCGTTCACAGGAAAGAAGCGTACGGGATCGATGACGTCGACTTCCTCGGCATCGGTCTGTCCTCGCGCAAGAACCTGTGCATTCACCCCTCGGTCAAATCGGAGAAGAAGGGAAAGGCCGTCGATGCGAGGTGTCGTGACATGACCAATGGGGCTGCCAAGGCAAGGTGGGAAAAGGATCCCGAGAGCGTCGAGTTGTGCGATTTCCACGAGGTTCGTTTCCTTGCGCTTGGAGGAAGTGACAGCGATGAGGTCAGCCGTTGACCACGGATCTTGGTGACTACGACAGAAACTGGGCGAAATGGACCAGGATCGGTTAATACCCTTTGGGGTACATACGTTGGATGATGTCAAGGCGTATGGGATCAAGTATGGCATCTGTCCCTACTTTGCGATCAGACGAATGGTCAGTTGAGCTCTCTACAATTCCTTCTTCATTTGTTGCTTGTCTAATTAATCTACCTTTCGCTTAGTTTGTCCACGCGAGCGTCATAATCTACTCTTTCCACTACTTGTTGGACCCCAAAGTAGCCGAGCAGGTTTCCAAAGAGATGAGCAAAGATTCGATTGTCGTCTTTGACGAGGCACACAACATCGGTCAGTCGGATCGCTTTCCCGGTGGACAGTTTGTGCGTCAATGTTGAGTTCACCTTGGCCTTTCCTTTCTAGACAACGTTTGCATCGAATCCCTTTCCATCGATCTCACACGGCCGATCTTGGACAACGCGGCGAGATGTGTCGAGAGTCTGGACGTAAAAATCAAAGAGTAAGTTTGGATCACGGAAAGTTCCCGCCGCGGACGCTCTCTCATAGATCTAGAACCATATTGCAGGATGAAAGAAACGGACAAGGAAAAATTGGAAGAGGAGTATGCAAAATTGGTGGAAGGGTTGAGAGGGAATCTGGGAGAGGATGAGGAAGCCAACGGAGAAGCCGATGACTTCATGGCCAATCCCAGTAGGTGCCTTCCCTTCGCGCTCGCATTGCGTTCTCGTAGGCTGATACGGTCACTACCAGTCCTTCCGGCCGACATCTTGCAGGAAGCGGTGCCAGGCAATATCCGTCGAGCGGAACACTTCACCGCCTTCCTTGCTCGTTTCGTGGAATATCTCAAAACCCGCACACGCGTACTGCACGTCGTCGCCGAAACACCGGTATCCTTCCTTCAACATCTTAAGGATATCACCTTCATCGAGAAAAAGCCACTCAAGTTTTGCGCCGAGCGGTTGTCTTCGCTCGTTCGAACACTCGAGCTGACTCGCATCGACGAGTTCTCGCCTCTACAAAAAGTTGCAGCTTTCGCAACATTGGTCGCCACCTACGACAAAGGATTTCGGTTGATCCTCGAACCCTTTGAGACCGAGAATGCGACGGTGCCGAACCCTGTCCTCCATCTCGTCTGTTTGGACGCATCATTGGCGATTGCCCCCGTCTTCGAACGATTTTCGAGTGTGGTCATTACATCCGGAACCTTGTCGCCGCTCGACATGTACCCGAAAATGCTTGGATTCGAGGCTGCCGTGCTCGAATCGTACGTCATGACTTTGTCACGAGACTGTTTCCTCCCCCTCGTTGTCACTCGAGGCGCCGATCAAACCGAGATCAGTTCGAGGTTTGAAGTGAGGAACGACCCCGCTGTCGTGAGAAACTTTGGAACGCTTTTGGTCGAGATGGCCAAGGCTGTACCGGATGGTGTCGTGGCATTCTTTCCGAGTTATCTCTACATGGAGAGTATCGTCAGTGCTTGGATGGAGATGGTGAGTTGGCTGCATTCGGCGTTCAGCCTCAGCCCTCACTGTGTCGGCTAATGAGTCCTACCAATTCACCCGCAGGGCGTCCTCAACGAAGTGCTCAAACACAAGCTCATCTTCATCGAGACACCTGATGCACCCGAAACATCCGCTGCGTTGGACAACTTCCGACGGGCGTGTGATAATGGACGTGGGGCGGTGCTGCTCTCTGTCGCTCGAGGCAAAGTCTCGGAAGGGATCGATTTCGACCACAACTACGGCCGTGCTGTCATCATGTTTGGGATCCCATATCAGGTATGTCACAAGCCCTTGTGAGACGTGTTCAATTCATCATCAACGAAGTAGGATCTAATGAACGTCACCATTTTGTATGAACAGTACACCGAGTCGCGTATCCTCAAAGCCCGCCTCGAATACCTCCGTGACGCGTATCGGATCCGTGAGAATGACTTTTTGACATTCGATGCAATGCGTCACGCGGCTCAATGCGTTGGACGCGTCTTGCGCGGTAAATCGGACTACGGATTGATGGTCTTTGCTGACAAGGTGAGTCGAGCAAGTTAAGTACTTTATCAAGGGATGGCTTGCTGATCGCGGTCTTTGACCTCAGCGATTTGCCAAGCTCGACAAGGTTCGTCATTTCCATCGAGACCAGCCTAGTCGTTTCATCATTGCTGACTCGTCAACTCTTTTGAGCCCTCACAGCGAGCCAAGTTGCCCAAGTGGATTGGACAGTACATCAAAGACAGTGACACGAACCTCTCGACCGATTTGGCGATCGCACATTCGAAGAAATTCCTGCGAGCGATGGCGCAACCATTCGTCGAATCGAGTAAATCGGCTTGGGGGATTGATCAAGTGAGCTACAAACTTGAACGCGTTCCAATTTTCCGACTTCCCGCCCCTGGGCAACTCGTTTAATTTGGACCTTTGGCCCATTCTAGATCATGGAGAAACAAGCGGGCTTGGATCCGAATCGAGATCCTGACAATGACGAGCCCGAGGAAGAGGACGATGAAGCGGATGAATACGGCGATATGATCGATGATGAAGCTCTGATGGAGTTGGACGTCTGATGGGTGGGGGCTTTGAGATCCCGGACCGGTGTCACGCTTGCAATATTGTTTGTTGTATTATCTATCTGATCTCAGATTTGCTTCAGATGGAATATTGTGATGCTGCTCTCAGCCTTGAGTTTCATACAAAATGGGAGCGCACAGACAACATCTACAGACAAAAGAGAGCCAAGTGACAAAAACCGGAAGGAGAGTGCGGCAAAGTCACACAGATGAGGTAGATTCCATCATACACCTCCACCACTCCTGGCCGAGTTCTTACCCTCGTACGTCAAGCCGTTCTTCGAGCCGTCGTCGTTGGGATTCTCGGCGACCTTGGCGACGATATCGGTGAATGCGTTCGTCAACGAAAGCTCCTTCACTCCAGCTGCCATGTCGAGGAATCTGATGGGAGCGAGAAGAAGTGAAGCGCGTCAGCACACTGTTCCAAGTGTGACCCCAGAGTGTTTCAGGTGAGGAACTCACTCTTCAAGCGTGATCTTGCCATCTCGGTTACCGTCGACCTCTCGAATGATGTTGGACACGGTTTCCTAGAGAGGGCCAACACCAACAACGATGAGCGCCACGCCGGCGCTAGCGGAATGTAGGCTGGTGACGTACCTTGGACACGTTGGCGAATCCAAGACGCCTCATTGTCCGACTGAGATCTTTGTAGTTGATCTTGCCATCCTTGTCGACTGATATACCAATTCCACAAGTGCATCAGTATCGACCTCCACCTTCAAAAGCTGAACCTAGGCCCTCTCAAACTCACAGTCCATCTCATTGAACTTGCTCTTGAGCTGCGACAGTTCCTGCGCCGAAAACACGGTCCTGGCCAACACCTCATCCTCAATCTCGACCCTCTCCTTATGCTTACCCTGCCTCACATCGTTCAAGGTCAACTTGTTCAACCTCTCCTGCTTTAACCCCATCGAGTGCAGGAAAGTCGCCGCGTCCTTGAACTGTTGGTTCTGTTGCGCTTTGGACCACCCCAGTTCCTTGGCCATGATATCAATCACGGTCGGTAGGGCCTCGAGTGCGGCTTCGGCATTGAGAAAGGAGAGACGTGTTCTTCGAGCGATGACGTCGACGGCGGTGGCGGCGTATTCTCTTCGACAGGCCCATGTCACTTCGGCTTCGATGTAGGGGTACACGGGGTCGAGGCGCTTTCCGTGCACGGGCCAACGTAAGCCGGTTGGTTCGGCCATGGAGCATACCGCCCAGGCTCGATCCCCGTAGGTGTCTGTAAGGTGTTTGGCCACATCGCTCTGATCGGGGCGAGCACAGCTTCTGTCAGAATCGGTTCCACACACCCCACTTTGGCTCTAAGACCCTCAACTCACCTCGAGCCCGAATTGCTGAATCAACTTGATGAACATCATCTTGCTCCACCCATGGCTGCCCAACAGCCTCAACTTGGTCGTCACGCATCCCCTCATCGGCTGTAACCCATACTCCTGAATGGCCCTGTCGACGGTCTCCTCCGCCATCGCGCGGTAAGTCGTCCATTTCCCTCCTGCGATCGTGAGCAGTCCAGAGGAGGAGACGTTGATCATATGGTTGCGCACGAGGGATTGGGTATCCTTCGCATCCGGGTCGGATACCAGAGGTCTCAGGCCCGACCAAGCCGAAAGAACATCGCCTCGACGAACTCGGATATCAGGCGAAAGGTAGTTGCGCACCTCGTTGAGAATCCACTCGATCTCCTCCTCCTTAGGGACAGGATGTTGCTCAACCGCAGCAGGCGAATCAGTCGTGCCTGCGATCGTGTTGCCTTGCCAAGGCAAGAAGAAGATAACGCGACCGTCCGAGGTAGCAGGATCGAGCAACCCGATCTTGGCCGGGGCGTAGTAATTGGGCAAAGTGATGTGGACACCCGAGGCGGGGGAAACGATGGGCTGGACGGAGGGTTCGTCCATCTGTCGGAGACCATCGGTGAAAGGTCCCGTGGCATTGATCACGCCCTGAGGACCGAATCAAGCACTTTCAGCCGTCGTTGTTTAGTAATTGCAGTGAATTGAATTAGACGCCTCACCTTGGCTTTCGTCTCCCACTTCTTGCCCGTCAACACATCCCTCATCTTGGCTCCCTTGATTTGTCCATTCTGATCCTTGATCAACTCGGTCACTTCGACATGATTTGCCGCCACGGCACCGTACTGCACGGCGGTCATGATCAAAGCCATGTTCATCCTCGAATCGTTGTGTTGACCTGTCCGAGGAAGCGATAGCTTACCAAAGTCTCAGCGAATTGTCTTCAGGCCATTCGTCGGGGTCATCACACTGGCTCACCATCATAGTAGACGACGGCGCCGACCAACCCATCGGCTTTGAGCATCGGGAAGGCCTCAAGTGCTTTGCCCTTGCCGAGCAAATAACTCGATTCCATGTTCGCGGATCCGGCGAGGATGTCGTACATCTTGGTTCCGCTGTGTTGATTCAAGTATATGCACGACGTGATTAGTTCCCGACTCGTCATGACGGCTACGACTCGTAGACTTACGCAAAATAGTACGGGACCTGCCAATATCTGAGGGAGGAGAGCCGCACAGGTCAGTCAGACTCAATTCCGATTCCAGACCAATAAAGAGCAACTCACTTGTAGATCGGCAACATGATCGGCAACGGGTGACTGAGGTAAGGTGCGGTGTACAAGAAGGTCTTGCGTTCGTGCAAGGCCTCCCTGACGAGCTTGTACTGCTCGTAATCGAGTTCAAAGACGGCTTTTTGCAAGTACCTCACACCACCATGAACAAGCTTGGTCGATTTCGAGGAGGTGCCTATGAAAGTAGAGTAGAGTGAGAGATGAAGGGAAAGAAAAAGGGATCGGAGCTGGGGGGACGTACCCGAACTGAAATCGTCTCGTTCGACCAAAGCGACCCTCAACCCACGACTGGCCGCATCCAAAGCGACACCAGCGCCCGTTGCACCACCTCCGACGACAAGCAAGTCGAATTCGCCATCCTCATGATCGGTCTGACCGGGTGCACTCGTCGCTTCGAAAGTGGGCTCCGAGTCGTGTGGCGACGAACTCAGCGCCGACGAAGCTGAGGAAAGGGCCTTGTCCCAGACGTTTCGCAGTCCAAAGAGGTCCGAAGTCGAAGAAGCAAGGGCAGCCTTGGATCCTGCGCCAAGAGCCTTGAGCATCTCGGCACGAGTAGGAGGCGTCCAAGTCGACGAAGGTCTCCCCGCAGCGACTTCGACCGAATTGAGTTCACTCGACGAGGACGAGTCCATACGCAGTGCCCTGCCCTGGCGGTACAGCGACTGCGGATCGGAAGGGAGCAAAGCATCCTCCGAGGCGTGGGATCCGTATTGGGACGAGTAGAGGGTGTACCCGAGGCCGGTGGTGGTGGTCAATCCGGCGGCGTAGAGCCACGTTCTCCTCCTTGTAGCGCTCGCCGTCGCACGCCCGCGCGAGAAGAGTCGCGAGGCCATGGTGGTGGTGGTGGTGTTGAGAGGTAGTGTGGGGTTCTACTAGTCTGCAGGGATCGTTTGGCCGAGTCAGCCTGACTTGATTGACGCGAACGATGAGCCCCGGGAGTGCCGAGATCTGTCGAACCAGCCAAGCGACGGCGGCTCGGCTTCTCGCGATGACGATTCCGAGATGCGGCTCGCTCAGACCGACCAAGCTTGTCGCAGCCACGCGTTCTTTCGGCGGACCAAGTTCATTCCCGAAGCAGGACCACTGACCTTTCAGAACCAACAACCTTGTTCGTGTCCTGCTGGTGTGGAAGGTGCGTAGCTCCGAGTCGGGTCGTTCGGGAAAGGTCAAAAGAGTGCGAAAGGATGAAAAGCCGGCCGCGCGCCGATGCCGCCGACCACGAGCTCGCTCGGTGCCGAAACGTCGTCGCTTGCAGTCGATCGTGACTTCTCTCGGTCGAGCGCAAGAGATATTTGCAAGCCGACTCGGACTCGGAGATGACCGAGGGGGAAGTTGGGGGTTGGAGGGAGAACCAAGGGTGGGCTTCAGTACTGCAACTATACACCGGCGGGTTCAAGTTCGGACGCGGTCCGTCACGCCGCCGCGCCGGCATACGGCCCGTCGACCGGCCGGGCACGGCGCCATCATCGACTTGGCGCGCGGGGTAGGGCGAGTTGCTTCATGGAATGAAAGGTGGAAGGCTGCGTTACTAGTCTAGCCTGCAAGGTAAGACGCTCACAAATCAAAGATCAAACGCAAAATTGGACTCGACGCTATCTCGAAAACACAGGCTCATAAATCGCCTCACCCCCGGGCGAAAACGCAGTTCCAAAGATTCCAAACCGAGCTTTGATACAGCAACTGAACAACAAAGATCGTCCAAAAAAAGGCGAGGGAGCTACGTGTATGTTTCATGATGTGTTTATGTCCTGAACCTCAATCGTCCTCCTCTGTGGCAACCCCACCCAGCCTACTCCTAACGCGACTCGAACTGGTCTCCGTCGCCGTTGTTGCACTGGTCGCCGCGAGGGAAGGACCGAAACTGGTGCCCGTCGCTCGGGTGGTTTCACTCTAAAGCCGTGAAAGAGCTAGGTCAGCCGACGAAGCCGGGTCGGAGAGCTCAGAGCGAGTCAGCGAAGACTCACCCCGCCGAGCGTAACCATATCGTCCCCCTCCTCACTCTTGGTTCCTTGTCCCACCTCCCCTCCTCCCACCCTGGCCCCAACCTGGCTAGCACTCTCCAACCCATCCTCGGTCCCACTGCCAAAGCTCTCCTCTTCGTCCCTCTGACTCGAGCCCGAAATATCGACCATCCCCACCCTCCTCGCCGTGCCGAAGCGACTCGATCGATCGCCCTCGTCTTCTCCCTCACCATACGAGGTGCCGTTCCCGCTCCCGCTAGGGGTAAGACTCACCGTCGCACTAGG
The DNA here is from genome assembly GCA_001244265.2 of Microbotryum lychnidis-dioicae p1A1 Lamole. Taxonomy (NCBI): domain Eukaryota; kingdom Fungi; phylum Basidiomycota; class Microbotryomycetes; order Microbotryales; family Microbotryaceae; genus Microbotryum; species Microbotryum lychnidis-dioicae. The sequence goes on from CDLV01000006.1 coordinate 245,531, forward strand.
TGTTATGGAGCCATCGTCCGTCGCCGCCATCAGATCCTCCTCATCGTCGTGCTCGTGCTTGATTCCTACTTTACTATCCTCCTCGGTCGTGTCGTACAACCTCGACGCGGGACTTGGAGGTGGGGGTGGCCTCTTGCCTCCGATCGAAATAGTCGACTTGGATGGATCCTTGGAGATGACGAATCCGATCCAGACGAGGAACGCGATCGAGAGCTCGACAAAAAGAAAGAGCGGGAAGAAGGTGAGGAACGAGAGGTAGGAGTGGTAGTGCAGGAGGTAGCTGCGTATGCAAATTCAAGTCAAAGTTCAGCGATAGGTCAGGATTGACTTGGACTTCAGTCGTATGGGACTCACCTCAATCCGGTCAGATGGGCTTGCAGACCCAGCCAGCTCTCGTAGACGTGCAGCTCGCCCTCGGGGTCCCACTTGGCTTCTTGCCCGAAATTGGTACGACACTCGCCCTTTTGAAGATGAGCATCCCTCCTTCCAACCTCGATTGCGACGGTTCGGAAGGTGGATCGATGAGGGCGAAGGGCCGAATGGGATACAAGAGGCACGATGACGCGTTCGGTCTCGAGCGGCTGAAATTTCTTGTGACTTTTCGATTCCTCGGAGATGCCGCGACGGAGTATCCAGGCAAAGGGGTTGGGGATCAAGTAGATGGCCCATTTGAAGGGCTTGAAAAGGAGCGAGGTCGAAGGTTCGGGCAGGGGTACGTGGGGCAGCGGGGTGGAGAAGAAGGACGGATCGGGTTGTCGGAGCGAGGCCTGCCGGATCGAACTCGAGTGGTCAGTTTCGGTGAACGAGTTGGGGGGTTTCCAGATAGCGTGGGACTAACCGGTCTGGAGACGTTTATCAATGTCGCTCCATCTTGAGCGCGTAGTTCGAGCGAGACCATAAAATTGCCGATAGCGAGGTTCCTCGGGGTCAAGGGCACGACCAGTTCGAGCTGCACATCGTAAGGCTGATTGGATTGATCGTACTTGCCGGGGGGAAGTTGGATCGAGGCGTACGGGGTCCTGTAGTGGCCGTACTGTAGATCTACACGGTGTCGTCCTCCGAGATCCTTGACGCGCACGGTCTGGTAGAAGGTGATGTAGGCTCCCACGGCGAGCACGAGCGCGAGCACGAGCGCGGTAACGAGCGCGGTACCGAACTGGAGGGACCTGAGCAGCAGCGACGAGGCGGAGGTGAGGTGTAGCTCATGTTGCTGCTGGGGGTCACGGCGACGTTTCTGTACCGGGTTGAAGTATGTCTGTGTGCGCGCAAGGTGCGAGGGTGGGAATGTGTCGCCGGGCAGAGTTGGGCAGAAGCGTGTACGGATCATGTGGCGGTTGCGATGAGGTCACCGGCGATGGAGGTCAGCGCGCCGTGACGGGAGCCGACCAACGGGAGCCGACCAACGGAAGGAGGTGATTGACCGGAAAGGAGAAGCGAGGTACAAGTCAGTCAGCATCATCCAAGCCGAGATCGAGATCGATTTTTCTTAATGGCCTACATTTGACATGGCGCCCCGCTCGAACACGATCGTCGACTCGGAGGGAGTGCAAGAGCGAGGCCGGTTGTCGGTTGAGGAGAGGTGACGAGGCGCGGTCGGGAGTAACCTAGTAACCAGCGGCAAGCAAGCGCACACGCGATCTCATGCGATCGTTCTTCTCACGTGCCTGCTCTGGCCGTCTCGACTCTATGGAAGCCAATTTCTCGATTACTAATCCAGCAGGGGTGCGTGTGCGCGCGCGTGATTTTGAATTTAATTTTTGACGCGTTGAGCCACGACGCGCCACGCTGCCCGTTCTCGCATCACCACGCCGGCGCCACCGATGACAACGACGGCTTTGACCGCGCAGGATGACCACGAACACGACCACGAACACGACCACGAACACGACCACGAACACGCTCATCCCAACGAAGAGGACCAGTTCAAGGTCGTAGATACAGCTTCGCAGGTCGATCGGCATGTGCAGCAGCTCAAGACACTCTCGAAGCAGCTGCTGCTCGATGAGAATCCCCCCACTCCCGCTCGTGGTCGCCGCGAATGCATCGACCACATCGCCACGATCGTGAGCGAGCCAGTGCCTTGCTCCAACCCTTTTTGCTTTTGACTGAGCCACTCTTTCCCTCGCAGCTCGAAGAGTACCAACTCGAACCGTTCCTACTCGATGCCCATCTCGTGGCGATCCTCGCGCCTTACCTCGACCACCTGTGCGAGGTCGTGCTTTCCGGCTCGAACAAGCGTGATCTCACCTCAATCGGATCGACCTGCCATGTGCTCTACCTCTTCGCCAAGCTCAGAGGACCAAAGGCCATCGGTGGGTCATTGGGTTGGCTTGAACAGCGGCGCCAGGCGGCTCGTCGTTCCTCTTTCCTAATTTTCCCCCCACATCCCCCACCGTGGACCGCGGATGCTGACCCATACTTTTTTGCGTTCTCTCCACAACTACGCAAACCAAACAACACCCTAGTCCCCTTGTTCCCACCAACTCCTCAAGCCTTGTCCTCCCTTCTTAGTCTACTCGATCCCCTGTCCAAAGACCTCGGAACAAAACCCATCTCCACCGCCTCCCCATCGAACGACCCCGCTAGCGAACCCGTCCCGCTCGCCTGGACGACTTGCTACGTCCTCCTCCTATGGCTGTCCGTATCGACACGGCTTCCCTTCCCTCTTCCTACACGTACGAGTGACTCCATCAAGGCGATAGGGCTGCGCTACCTCCAAGTGGGCAAGGGCAAGGAGAAGGAAGGCGGTCGACTTGTGCTTCGGGCTTGGTATACGAGGTCAGTGCCCAGTCCGATCTAGTCCAGACGGGATCGGAGACTCACGCCCGATCAAAAACAACAGAAAGGATGCACCGATAGAAGAACTCGTCACGCTGACGACTGAAACACTCGAGAAACCAAGTACCGAACTGCTCTTGGTCGGTCCCCCTTAGCAATAACTCGGACTGATCCTCTTCTGAAGCGTCGACTCATCACTTGTTAGCTGGACTTTACAGGCCTCCTCGATCCTCTCTTCTCTCCTCGAGATCCTCAAACAACCGTCCATGAAGCAAAATTCAGTCCTACTCTCGCCGAACAACCGATCACGCCTTTACGCCCTCGTCCAACTATGTCGAGCGTTCGGTAATAAGAGGGACGAATTGAGAAAGGAGCGCGTCAAGTTGATGGGTCGGCTCGTGGTGCTTGAATTGAGCTCCTCCGCGCAGAACGGTGAGGAGAGCGAGGGACAGGACGACACTGAAGAAATTATCGGGGACTTGATGCAGACACTGGAGAACAAGGTCAGTGTCGGGATCGGATCTAAGCCTTGCCTGCGAGGAAGGGTCTGCGGCTGATGTGCTGCCTCGAGCGCCGCGCAGCAATCAAATCTGCGCTACTCCGCCGCCAAATACCTCGCACGCATATGCGGTCTCTTATCCAGCCGAATCTCTTCCGAAATACTCGACTCCATTCTAGACCAATTCGAGCAGTGCTTGCGCCACGACCAAGATCCCGATCAAGTTGAAGCTCGCTTGCAGGGATCGCTCTTGACGTTTGCGGAGATGGGGAGACGAGGCGTTTTTGGGATGTTAGCGGAAGCCACGTCGGAAGTGGCGCTGGAGGTTCGATTGATGATACAGCGGATCCTGAGGGGTGTTATACGGGTATGTTTTGTATTCTCGAGACGGGGAGATACGTTGCAGAGCACTGATCGCACCGATGTGGTCATTTCGCTCTAGTGCCTCACCTTCGACCACCTATCCTCGAAACGATCCTTCGGCACCCAAGTAAGAGACTCAGCGTCCTACGTCGTCTGGTCACTTGCAAGGTCCTTGGATCCCCGATTGATCGATATTGAATTGGGTCAGCAACTGGGTAAAGTGCTGGTTTGCGTGGCCTTGTTCGATAAAGAGGTGGGGGTTAGGAGGGCGAGTAGTGCGGCGTTCCAAGAAGGTGTTGGGAGATGGGTTAGTTCTTCGCTCCACCTTGCGGATTCTTAATCTGTTCAGAGCTGATTTTTTCCCATGACAACCAAGCAGAGTATCTTTGTCGATGGCATCGACATCTTGAGAAAGATCGACTTCTTCACCATCTCGGTCCGAAGGCGCGCATTTACCGAGGCGGCACCTCTAGTTGCAGAGTGAGTGCGCTCACGTTTTGGACGAGTTTCCCAGTGAAATTACATAGGCTGATGAGAAATACGCCTCTTCTACTGCAGAAACCCCGCCTATCGCTCCGCGTTGATTGATCATCTGATGGCGCACTCGTTCCCTCACTACGAATTTGGTTTGCAATCCCTTGCTTCTCAAGCTCTCAAGGCGATCATCTCGATCGACGCAAGGGAGTTGGCCCCTCCGCTCCTTACGGCACAAGTCAGTCTTCTCGACGTATCCGATAGGTCACCGTACCTTTGGCGTTGCTTAAAGCTTATCCGACGGACACGAACAGATCGAAAGGCTAGGCAAGACCAAAGACCCAGCCAAGTTGCATGGCATACTCATGAGTCTGAATGGACTCGGGTTGGCCGCAAGAGCCTCAATCGAGGACCCCTTGGTTGATGCCTTGGATCAGGTCAGTACTTAAAGCACCGCCTGAAAACTAGCTCTGCGAGCTGAAACCCCCTCGATCCCGAACCCGAAAGATCTACGCCTCCCTCATCTCCTTACCCCCGACCCTCCGAGCTTTCCGAACCCCCCAGGTCCTCATAGCACTCTACAAAGCCCTTGCCTCATCCCTTAACCCACGAACCCAATCAATCAGACCGCCTTCTCCAAGAGAATGGCAAGATCTCCTAGCCCTGGCGAGCGATTCTCCATCAGACGAAGTTCACCTCGCCTCCGCTCGGTTTTACACAGCTTTCACCAGATCATCAAACGATGGAGACGAGGAGGATGCTCATCTGGAGAATATTGTCAAGGCTCTGGGTGATCGCAAGCAGACGAAACAAGTTTGGGCTGCCAAGGTCTTGGGGAGCTGGACTTTTGCTACAAAGCGGACAAGCGACATTCCCAATGGGGTCGTGAAGAGGTTGATTGGGTTTGTCGGTTCGGAGGTGAATACTCGTCCTCTGTTAAGAGAATCATGCCACTGTGTACGATCGATTGACGATACCGCTTCACGTCGACTGTAGGGTAAAGCGAAGGCGGGAAGCATCGAGGCGAAACGCAATGGGGTCGAAGCATTAGCCAGGATCGTATGCTCGGACGTGTCCCTGGGTGAGTCGAACGCGTAGTTACCCTTACCAACGACAGGAATGCGCGAGACTGATCCGAACAACGAACTCGCTCCTCAGACTCCACCTTAATCAGCGAAGCCTACCTCTCCATCCTTGCTGCCTTCCAAGACTACACCGTCGATCATCGCGGCGACGTAGGCTCCTGGGTCCGTCTCAGTGCGATCCAGGCGACTTCAATATGCCTCAACACCGCCGCTGCAAGAGACGGTTCTCCCACGATGGATCAACAGACCTTCGATCGGTTCGTGGCGAGTCTTTTGAAACAGGCTGTGGAAAGGTTGGATAATGTTCGACTGGCCGCGGGTACGGTGTTGTTGAAAGTTGCTGAGGGCGTGAATAGCGGGAGGTTGAAGGATAAGGAGGTGTTCGAAGCCATTGCGTGAGTCATTTGACTGCCGGAAGTTGCATACCGCATGTGTTTCATGTTCATATGTATGGTTCCGGCTCGTTTCCAGCTCGGATCGACGAGAATGGCGTGATCTAGCTTGGTCGTCCGAAAAGCTTTTGCCTCTTCTGAGCGTACCCGAGTATCGAGCGCTGCTACTCGAAGGCAGCGTAATGGCTTTCGTAAGTCTTACCCAGCTGATCGTCGCAATGACACGCACAACATCAATGACGAAGGACATGCATTATTACAACTCATAGACTCGGCACTCCTCCAGTACCCCCCTTATCGATTTCGCCGCCACACTCCCAAGCCTCCGTGACGACCCTCCGACCCCCGAATACACCTTCGAAGCCCTCATCGAAGGTCTTGTTGATTTAGGTCGTCAACACATCACCAGTAATCGACTCTTCGTCCCCGTTGTCGATGCTTTGGCTTCGATAGTGGAGACGGGCTTTGTCGATGAAGAAAGCGAGCCGGTTGCTTCGCTGTAAGTTTTTAGAGCTCGCTTTCATTCGAGAGTGGAAGCTGACGGGGTTTCAATTAATAACGCAGACTCAAGTTTGCACTGGACCTGGCGAGTCGGTCCCTACCCAAGATCAAAACCGCCGCGAGACTGACAGCGATGACCAAGTTGTTAGTACAAAGATCGATACATGGGAAGAGAGAGAGCATTCGACTTGACCTCGTGTGACCAAATCGCAGCGTTGTCGCCCTCCTATCCTTTGAGACGTTCCGGGCTCAAGCAGTGGACCAGGTCGGCGTGTTGCTTAGCCATCCCTCGGCGCCTTGGGTCAGTCGGTACCCCTGTTCTGATTATTGTATAAGTAACAGAAGTATGAACTCCTCCGAAACGGAAAACATTTTGGTTTCTCCCACGCAGGTGCGTCAACTCGCCGCCGACGAAATCCTCGACCAAATTAGCTCGGAGACATTGCTCTTACCAACCGACGAGCACTCCGAACTACTACAAGAAGTCTTACTGCAAACCTCATGGTGAGTGATGCGACTTCCTCAGTCGGAAGGGCTCTCGTGCCGGTCTGAACTGAGGGGTTTGCATCGGGTCGCTCACAGGTCGCAAGGGGAGATCAAGGAGGAACACGTGGGAGTGGTGATAAGGCTCTTGACAGATCGGGGCGCATGAAACGCAGAAGTCTTGGATCCCATAGTAGCTCTCTTCAGTATATGTCGTTCATGAAACTGGCCTCCATGGTATTTTCTGCCCTGAGCGAAAAGAGGCCCGCTGAAAGAAGAGCGACTACCGACTCGCGCGGCGCGGGGGAGGAAGAGACTCATAACAAGGATTGAACATGATCGACATGGCCAGGTATAATGGGACTTTAAGGCTACATAGAATAACTTCAGCAATTCCAAGAAACACCGAGAGACACATGCATAAGGACAACACAGAAGAGCCGAGGTATAATCGGAGATATGCATAAGCATCAGCGTCACCGAGTTTGACGATCAGGCGTTGAAGCCCTTGATGGTTTGGTTTCCTGGGCCGTTGCTGAAGGAGGATAATGAAAAGATGATCAACGTCCGCCATGGACTTCGCTGCCATGCACGAACGTACCAAATAGCGGCATCGAACGCCGAGCCGTTCTTCATCAAAGGCTGAGCGACGGTGTTGAGCGTCGTATAGGGGTTCCTCCACATGGGACCGAAAGCGGGGATTCCGGGATCGCAGCTTGCAGCTCGCACCGACCGTTCCACCGAAATTGGCCGCGTTGAACGTATTGCCCTGCACGGTAGCATGGGTGTAACCGGCGACGGTGACGCCGTAGCCAAAGTAACCCTTGGGACCCGAAGCGTTGAATTGATTATATTGGAGAAGACGCCGTCGAAGGTGCGTCGGGTATCCGGGAGGTATCGTACGTCTGCCAAGACAAGGGACCAATCGCAATTCCAATCTTCATCATCGAATTCCTAGCGTCCAGGACATTGTTCGTCACTTGGTTCCCCGTGAACTTACCGTAATGGGGAGGGAAATCGACTGCGTTGATCCCGCCAAGCAACTGACGATCGTCGGTGACGATGCGGTTGTTGGTGACGAGCGATGCGGGGGCTTGGAAGATGACGATACCACCGTCCGTAGCATCGGTTATGGTATTACCTTGTAGGATCGACCCAGGGCAAGCGAGCGAGATGCCATCGGCCCATTGACCGGAGGGGTAGGTACCTGCGCTGTCGCGCTTGAGGTTGTGGTGCTTGTTGTTGGGATGGTGGTTGCGGCGACAGCATTGGGAAGCCCCCGAGGGGGCGTGGGGGCCGGCAGGGCCGATTTGGCTGTTCAAGACCTTGGCTCCAAAGCAAGCATTGTTGGTTCCCTCTGTTGTGTTTGTTTTACTTGATAATGTCAGAAAACTGTTCAGATCAGTAGAGAGACTTGGACTCGCCAATCAAATGAAGGACAGACCATCCGCGAGGTTCGAAAGCGCGGATGTTGGAAATGACGTGGCCAGACTCTTGGTTCCACCCATCTCAATCAGAGCCTGACCACCGTTCATCCATCCAAGAGTGGGACGGGACCCTTCTATCTGGATGTTAGAGAGGATGCAGCCGGCCGATCCGACCTTGGTACCGTACACTGCGGTCGACTGCGTGTTGCCCTTCACGACGATCGTGGCGCGCCGGGTCGAATCGATTGGTGCGCCGCGGGTGGAAAGACCTTGGCCTTTGTCGGTGAAGTAGATGGGGCAGTTCAATGGGATCACGGCACTGGGGCAAAGATACACGGTAGTGTTGGGTCCTCCATCTGTGAAGATTCAGCAGTAGACGTCAGCTCCTGAAGCCCCGTTCAAGTCCTCGGACAAGGCAGGGCAGCAAACGTGCATTTGAGCAACGAGTTGATGACGGTATCGTTGGTCGAACTATCAAGGCAGTTCTTGGCACCGTACGATTCAACCATCTTGTCGACCGTGGATTGCGTAGGGGAGGCGCAGGGGTTATCGAGCGCGCATGAGGCGTCGGGAATGACTTGTCCGACGTTGACGACCACGCCGTTAATGTTCAGAGTTTTCGCCTAAAAGTGGGTTGGGCTTTGAGCAGCGGATATACCACTACGCTAAGATAAGGGCGCTGCCTACTCACACTCTGAAACATTTGAGTCGCAGTGATGTACAGGTTCGAGGTGAGTGCGGCGCTCGTGGCAGGGAGGTACGTCGCGACGTCCGTGACGGGCGGCAGTGTTGGAATCAACGATGATCCCGAAATGATCAACAAAAGAAGACCAGGAGTCGAACCTGGGTCGCTTCCATTCATTGGAAAAGCTTTGACCAAATAAGCTATCCGGCCCCTGATATCAGTGCAAGGTCTACTAACACCTTCAAAACTTCCCCTTAGACCTTTGCACTGCTGCCAGGCTATTGCGACTATAAGTCCCAATTTGGACTCTGTGTCAAGCTTCTGCGGCAGCTCCGGTAACTCTGTGCGGCGTCACTGAAAAGACTTACATGAAAGGTTCTATAATAGATCCTCACACTTACCTTCACGGCCACATCACCGAACCACTATGGATCAAGCTGCCGGACGGTTCCACCCATCGACTGCGCAAATCCCTGTATGGTCTCAAGCAGTCGGGTCGTGAGTGGAACAAGGTCTTGCATGCTGCGCTCGTCGATCGCGGTTTCAAGCGAATGGAGGAGGATTTTGGGGTCTACCGAAGGGTTCGCAACATCGGGGGCGTCGATCGCACTACTCTCTTGGCCATCTACGTCGACGACGGTCTTCTCGCCGGTGACGACGATCTCGAAGGGTTCCTCAGCGAGTTCGACCAACAGTTCAAGCTCAAGCGAGGCGAGGTCGAGTTATTCCTGGGGATGAAGATTGCCACCGACGACGCATTGGGGATCATGACCATTGACCAGTGCCACCAGATCGAGACCATCCTGAACAATCACGGGTTTGCGAACACTTCCGCGGTGGCAACCCCAACCTCCGACAGCGATCAGCACTCAGATGGAGGGACTGCTCATCTCATGCTCAACTATCGCCAGGTCGTTGGCGAGCTACTCTGGGTCTCAGGATGCACAAGGCCCGATATCTCTTATGCGGTCACCCAACTGTCAAGACACTGCGCCGATCAGAAACCGGAACCCTTTAGGCAAATGCGGCGAGTGCTTCGCTATCTGCGCGGGACAATTAATCGTCGACTCGAGTACAATCGACACTTGGCAATCGATGTGACCTTGTACTGCGACTCGGATCATGCAGCGGAGAAGTCGGGGCGTCGATCAATTTCGGGTCACACAGTCATCATGGCCGGGTCAGCGATCACATGGGCGTCCAAGCGCCAAGTATCGGTTGCCACCTCGTCCGTCCAAGCCGAGTATCAAGCTCTCTCGGCTGCTGCCGGGGAGACGCTGTGGATTCGCTCTCTGCTTTTCTCACTCGGGTTCCCTCCATCTTCACCCACCATCATTCATGGGGATTCAACGGGAGCAATTGTTTTGGCCGATCACCCGACCTCACACGCGACCACCAAGCACATTGCAACACACTACCACTTTACTCGAGAACTGTCTCGAACGGCATCATCGAGCTCCGATGGATCGGGACCAAGGAGATGGTCGCGGACGGATTCACCAAGGGGCTCTCGCGCGTGCCACACGAGTCGTTCGTTCGGATGCTTGGAATGGTGGACGCTCCTCGCCAGGGGGCGTGTTGGAAGGGACTGCGCGAGCAGTAATGGCTAGAAGCGTCTTTGGGGTTTTTGGGTAGTTTATCTAGAATCTTGGCGTCTGATTCGAGGCGGTTCAATAGGTTAGAACGCTCAGTTCACTATTGCAATGATGACGTGAGTACTACTGACCTGATTCGAGGCGGTTCAATACGTTAGAACGCTCGAATCAGAAGGAAGCTAAGAGAAAGCCCGCGCGCGCTCGCGCTCATGTAGCCTGCAGAGTGTACTCCTCAAGTGTCTAACTCAACACCCCCTCTCACTCTAAGGCCTACATGATTCCCATCCCTATGGCCGCCCTATGCTTCTCTAGTGCCGGTCTCGTCAACGCCTTCGTAAACATGTCGGCGAGCATCTCGGCGGTTGGAAGATAGTTAACGACAATATCACCTTCTCGTACCCGTTCTCGAACGAAATGCTCCGTCAGGCGTAGGTGCTTAGTTCGATCGTGGAACACCGGGTTCTTTGTGAGAGCTATCGCGCCTTGATTGTCGCCTTTCAGCTCGATGGGCCCACAGATCGTGATCCCCAATTCCGCGAGCAAATTTCGCAAGAGCTGACACTCTCGAGACGCATGAGTAAGGCCGATGTATTCCGCTTCCGTTGATGACGTCGCCACTCGGCTCTGGATCCGAGAACTCCAAGAAATTGGCCCGTCAGCCAGCTTGAAGACATGCCCCATCGTAGATCGGGACGTGTTGATGCAGGAACCCCAGTCCGAATCCGAGTACCCAACGTATCCAACCAACGCATCACGTTTCGCCTTGTAGACATTTCCGAGGTCGAGAGTTTCCTTGATGTAGCGTAGAATCTTCACAACTGCCGCCCAATGGTCGCTGCCCGCCTTGTTCGTGAATTTTGCCAAATACGACACCGGGTATGCCAGATCGGGCCGAGTTGCAACGACGGCGTACATCAACGATCCAATCGCCGATCTGTACTGTGTCTGTAACGAGGGATCCGGAGTGTCGCAGGGTTTGAGCTGAAGACCCGGTTGCATTGGTAATACACTTTTGTTAGCATCCGCCATGCCGAACCTTGCAAGTACATCGAGCAAATACTGTCGTTGCGACGACGCAATCCCGTCCGCTTGACGAATGAGCTGGACGCCAAAGATGTACACTGCATTGCCGAGACGTTTGACTCCGTACAATCGATCCAATTCGTCGAGCACGCGATCAGTTCCGGATAAGTCGGGACCAACAAACAGCAAGTCGTCGACGTAAACCGCCATGTAATGATCGTCTTTGCCAAGTGTCCGACGATAGACACACTCTTCGCTCCGAAGACGATTGTAACCAAGCTTGACGAGGGTCTTATGGATCGTCTCGTTCCATACCCGGCCGGCCTGCTTGAGACCGTAGATCGAGCGGTGCAACTTGAGACAGACATTGCCGGGCAGTCGGATTCCCTCCGGTACGCGCATGTACAATTCCTCTTCAAGTTCGCCATGCAAATAGGCCTTGTCAATGTCCGCTTGGATGATATGGTAACCCCGGGCCGCCGCCAACACGATGGAAGTACGAATCGAGACAAACTTCGCTGTCAGTGCGAACGTCTCTTTGAAGTCAATTCCCGGCCGTTGCGTGAAGCCTCGTGCAACAAGTCGAGCTTTGTACGAAGTCGGCCGACCATCCTTGTCCCGTTTCGTTCGGAAAACGAATTTGGACCCGAGAACCTTGGCGCCGGCGGGAAGCTCGTCTCGTTTCATAATCGTAAAGACCGAGTAATCATCACGCAATGACTCAAACTCATCGATTGCACCTTGCGCCCATTCGTGAGACTTGTGATGGGCCATGGCTGCCTTCCAAGTCGTGGGATCACTAGTCGGCAAAACAAACGGACCGTCCTCCTCGTCGGAATCGGCGACGGCTGCGAAGGCCTCCGGTTCGAAACGCTCAGGCGCTCTACAATCCCACTTTCCGACTGGTGCTGCCCAAGCAGGTCCGGGAGCTTCAAAACGCAGCTCCTTTGGTACATCTTCCACAACTGGTCCGTGTTGCTCGGCGGGGTCAATGTCGTCAACCGGATTTTCCTCCAGGGCGTGTACCTCGACCTCCGGGGCCGCGGTGATCGGCTGTTGCGCAGCTTCATGGCGATTTGTCGCGACTGGTCGAGGTACGACTACTTCGATCGCCTCAATCGTCGGTGTCCTCGGTGCTGGCGCGCCTTCACGGGCCGGGAACTTGTCCTCGAAGAACGTTACGCTTCGCGATAACGTTAACCGCCCCCTCACCGGGTCCCGTAGGCGGTAGGCTTTGGATTCTAGGTCGTATCCGAGGAGAATCATCGGAAGGCCCTGTGGCTGGAGCTTCTTACGTTGTTCGGTATTCGCCGTGTGCCAAGCTCGACATCCGAAGACCCGTAAGTGATGAACGTGAGCAGGTTTCCCGGTCCATTCCCGAAATGGCACCTTGCCACCAAGGGCAGAGTGTGGGGAACGATTCTTCACATACACGTATGTAGCCACGGCTTCGGCCCAAAACACCGTGGGCAGACCGGATTCATAGAGCATCGTTCGAGCTGCTTCCGAAATCGAGCGGTTGGCCCTTTCGGCGACACCGTTTTGCTCGGGCGTGCTGGGGATCGTGAGTTGTCGCGACAAACCCGTGTCATCCAACCATCGCTTAAACTCCGTCGAAAGGAACTCGCCACCGCGGTCCGAACGGACAACTTTCAAAGTGTGCCCTGATGACAGCTCGACCCGTAGTTTCCACGTTTTGAACCTTTCAAAGGAGTCTGACTTCTGCGGCATCGTCAACACCCACATGTACCGCGTACAATCGTCGACGATAACTAGCGCGTAGCGATGATTTGCAAGTGACAGCTCGCCGTCGAAGGACAAAAGATCGATGTGGACGAGATCGAGGGGTTTTCCGGATCGCGATTCGGAGTTTGGGAACGACTTGTGCGTAGCTTTGCCGGCCAGACACGATTCGCATTTTAAGTCACTGCGAGACTTCATGTTCAAACCTATCACAGCGTCAGACTTGGACAGCTGGTGAAGGGAATGGCAGTGCAGATGAGCGAAACGTCCGTGCCAGATGTGGAGAGGCACTGCTGTCAGAGCTGTGGCTGACGCACAATCAAGGGGTGCACTTCGAGCTTGAACCAACTTGAGGTCCAGACGGTACAACCCCGAATTGAGCTTCTGTCCCGTAAGTAGGATGTCGTCATTTCCCGCCAGCTTGAATCGCCCGTTTTGAATGGTGATTTTGCGACTATCACGATCGGCTCGATGCCCGGCGAAGAGATTGGCGGGGGCACTAGGGACGAAGATGCTGTTGACCAGTTTGTACCTCTTGCCGTTCTGGTCTTCGACGCAGGCCGTGCCTACTCCCATAATGGTCTTTCCCTCACCATTGATACCCTTCAACGAGGACGGAGCTGTCGCCTTCAGGTCGGCGAACGCGGCAGGATCATTGATGACGTGATGAGTCGCTGCCGTGTCGTAGAGGATCATTTCTCGAGAGTGTCCCTTTGGTAATTGCGTGAGGAACGCGCCAACGGAATCGGTCCCCAGCAAGTCTTCAACCGAAGGGAGCGCCAAATTCGCCATCGGTTCCTCGCCTTTGGTCGTCTTGCGTCGTGGAAACTTCTTCTTCTTCGGCTTCGGTTGGGCACCAGTCGTGGCCAACAACGCCGTCGCAGCGTTCCCAATATCTTGTCTCAAGTTTGCTGGAGCTCGACCTGCTGCGATCACTGTGTCGACAGCTGGCATCGCATCGACGTCTTTGGAATCGAACTCATCCAGATACGACGGTCGTCGAGCCCTCACAATCGCAATGAGGTGGCATGCAACCACTTGATCGAACGTCAACTTGTGAGCCCGTAGGTCAGTTGTGAGGCGAGTGATGGATCCGGCCCAAGGAAGATAATCGTCTTCCTGTGCTGGTGGCGGTCCGACCGAGAACAACTTTCCGATTTGCGTGATAATGCCGCGAAGGGAAGACCGACCGAGGTGCTTTCGAAGGTATTCCACCGTCTGCTCCGGTGTCATGTCGTAGCAGCTGACCAGGAGATGCGCCACACTTTCTGAACAGGTTTGATGCATTGCCCTGTGTACCGCATCATGAGCTCGATCGAGTTCATCGTCGTCCTTGCATTTAGCAGATGGGTACTGCTTGGGAAAGGAGAGCTACCACTGACGCCTGTCGACGGTGAAGCGAACGTGATCGAGCCATACGTCGAGGTTGTTATTTTTTTTTAAATCGCGAATGCGGGGAAACGAGAAGCTTGCGAGTGGGTTGAAGGGTCTGCGTCGACGGACTTGTCGATGGTTGACTGTTCGCCAGTCATGGTGGAGCGTTCGGGTGAACCGTTGTGACGTGGCAGCAGCTGTGCAAAGTCGTTGGGCTCATAACCTCTAGAATCTTGGCATCTGATTCGAGGCGGTTCAATACGTTAGAACGCTCAGTTCACTATTGCAATGATACCGTGAGTACTACTGACCTGATTCGAGGCGGTTCAATACGTTAGAACGCTCGAATCAGAAGGAAGCTAAGAGATTGAATTCGATTGAACTCCGCGCGCGCTCGCGCTCATGTAGCCTGCAGAGTGTACTCAAGTGTCTGACTCAACAAATACATCCATCAAGAAAGTTACATGATTAACATCTGCAGTGGATCAACCAGGAACACGACCCTTGAAGCTACCGCTGCGGTGAGATTAATCTTGACGGTGGCCGCGGGGATCGACTTGGACCCGGTGACGGTGTAGGCTTGCGGGGGGCTTCGCAGAGGATTCCGGGTGCGTGGAACAGCAGCGCGAGTAGGAGGGCCGCGTTGACTCGCGTGGGAGGACCCCAGAAAGCCCAGCCTGAGGCGCGTAGGTAAATCCGCCAGAACTTCCGATTTTGGACCTCATTTGTCCACCAATTTTTAGATTTTTCGGCCAAAAAGGTCCCCAAAATGTCCAGTCCATCTACGCGCGTCTAAAGATAGCTCTAGAATTGCTTCAAATGCTCTAAAACATCTTCAAAAATCGCGAAAACGCCGTCCGGACGTTTTTCGCCCGGACCGAATCGCCGGAGCCCACGCGCGTGTCAGCCATTTCTTCGCCGAGGGCTCCTCACCTGCACTTACTGCCTACCTCTCTGACTATGATTTAACGTGGCCATGGTATACATGTAACGTACAACGAGAGGTAAGATCGATTGCAGTCACTCTGCGAAGCAGTAAGCTAGCTACCGTGAGGTGTACGAACCAAGTCCAATCGACAGTTGTTCTTCTCCTATGTTGCTGGCACAACTGGCAGGTATCATTCGTTTCAATACAAAGCAGACAAGAGAGCCGATTTTCAAAGGCGTAGCTGACGTGACGTTTCCGTCGATCGACCCAAACGGTGGGATCTTGGCGAATGCCGTGTATTGCCTTGCTCGCAATTGCATCCGTATCTGGGCAAGAATGGACATTATTGATGAGCAGTTCTTGGGCCATATGTGCAGAGCATAATTGCAGCTCACTTCTTTACGTCTGTCTTCGATGTACCCTATGTTTTCCGTCTCGTTTGCGGTCGAAAAGCGACTGAAGGTCCCTTGTCCTGTCCAACGAATGGACCTCGCAACTCCTGACACGGCTTCGAGACGGGCTGCACCCATTGAATACACTAAGCCTCGGATGACACTGGAGTGCATTTCACCGTGCTTGGACAATTTTGCTTTTGATGTGGGATCGGAAACTTGGGAAGTCGAGGTGGTGGCGCCGTGCCTTCCCTTGAGTAGGACAGCTCTGAGATGGAAACATTGATGTGCCCGACGGTGCTGGATCAAGCGCAAGCTGACGAGATTCGTGACGCAGAAGGGATGGGAGCCGAATAATCTGAGCCTGTGAAAGAACGCTGGTTCCATTTAGTGTTGCTACACGAAACCAATTACTTAGATGAACCTACACTACCCGGCAAGCTTTCATTTGCTGTCACAATGACGTCGAGCAGGAAGCGTTCCTCTGCTTGAGCATCGGCCTCGTCATAGGCCTGCTGAACGGCAAGCCTAGAATCGGAAGAGATGAGTTATCAGCTCAAAGGAGGCTGGTACAGGTCTCATTACACTCAACTTACGGTGCAGTATCATTGTTAAGGCCAAGAGCAGCTAAGGAGCGAACAGCGTTTTCAACTGACTTCCGCTCTTTCGGGTCTAGCACGACGAGACCTTTCTCCAAGCCACGTTGTCCCTAGGAAAAGCACGAACAATAATCCCAATCAACCACGGCATCGAACAGACGAACAATTTGGCTGCTTACCAACGAAATCGAGCAGCGTGTGCAAGAACGCACTACACCCGAGGATCATTGAGGGGCTATATTGCCTCAGGCCGGGCTTTCGGGGGTCCTCGCGTGGGGTCACGATGAGGCGCGTCCCTCCGAGCGCCTTGAGCTTCGGTCCCCGGACACGAATTGATTGTAAGGGCCCTCGTCAGCGAACTACTTTGCGCTCGCAGGACTGGAAGTGACGACCACACCAAGACTCGCTTGCTATCACGCCCGATGTCGTCCGCCCGAGGGGCCAGTCCGAAAGGGTACCACAGCGCTGCACTCTGGACTTCACCTCGGCGCGACGGCTCCATCTCGAGCTCGTCCAAGGCTTCGAACAGCGACACAAGTTCGGCCAAAGCACCCTGTCCGCGCAAGGTGTACATGTCGCGGTCACTCACCTCCTTCATACGCTATTCTCTGCTCACTTTCGCCCTTCTCATGGTGCTGCTTATCTTGTCCGACTCGCCCAGTCGTTTTCGCTTGCGCTTGGGCCGGCCGGCTTTCGTGCCATCAAAGCGTTTCCATCGACTAGGGGCCGGTCATTGGTCTCCACTGGCTCAACCATTTACGCACTCCGACACCCAAGAAGAGTACGGCGCCAGGGCGTTCGATCCGGCCTTTCCCAACAGGGTCGAAGAGATCGGCTTGTCGGTCGCGGGATGGAGATGGATACCGAAGCTGCGCTCGCGCAAAGGGATGCGAGAATGGAACGCGTATCTGTTCGTTAAGCGATTGCTCAACTCGGAACATGGCCTCATTATCGTCGGTGATGAAACCAGCCAGCAGATGATGACCGCCCTCGGTGGTTTGGTCGACCCGGAGGATGCGCAAACGCATCACTCGAAAGTCGACTGGGGTGGCCTGCTGCGAGTCGCACGAGGCGGCTACTACATCGACCCCAAATCAAAGGGGGCTCCTTTCAGATACACTTCGATCCCCAACGAGACGGCCGAGATTACGATCTGGCGGTCGACTTGGCTCAAGCGGTTGCGGAGGGATTTGCCGCACGTGCCCGATTCACGATTTGAGGGACCGGTGGTGCGGTTTGTCAGGCACGATACATTGGTCAACATGACCCGAATCACCGAGCTCGCCAAAGCGATGCGCTTGAGTCCTGTGTTCCTTAAGGAGGGAACGAGCAAACGATTGCGTCAAACCAACTGGCGATCATTGTTGCACCCAATGTCAACGGATCCGACATGGCGGGGTCAGCAAAATTCCGTGCTGCTCTTCAACAGTGGATCTCACTGGAAGAGCGAAGAGTTCGGACTCAACGCCCAAGATCTGATTGATATCAGCCAAGCAATGGTGAGTCACGAATCGGGTTAGAGTCCAGTATCATTCAAGGCGCCATGTTGGGCTGAGCCTCGTCCGCGCAGATCCGCGACCTCCTGTCCGAGCTGGTCGAGTTGCCCCGCTTCGATATCATCGGTCGGTCAACACCACTGGCGGCGCCAGGGTGCGCCTACCACGTTTCTCCGCTCGATTCATCCCCGCCGAGAGCGAGCGATTCGGACTTTTCGAACCGGGTGTGGCAACCGCTCGACTTGCAAAACTCGTGGTGGGCGGCCGAGATGGACACGGTTGCGCGCAAGGGGAGGACGCGGGATAATTCAGGCTCGTTGGTCTACATGAACGTCACAGAGATGGCTGGACAGAGACCTGACGCTCGAGTGGTCGGGGCGTCCGATCTACCGGATTGTCTGCATGTGAGTCGAATCGCGCCGACGAAACTTTCATATTGCCAATCTCCGCTGATCACGATGGCTCTCGTAGTGGACGCTACCCGGGGTACCTTCCGTTTGGCTGAGAATGTTGTGGCATATCATAAGCGGTGTCGATAATAGAACAGGCTCATGAAATCAATCAACCGCACACTGCATCGCAGCCTTGAGCTTGAGCGACTCTAACGGCGCAGGCCTCGCCAGGTGCCCGAGGCGCACATTGTTACTTTCCTGAAAGAGGTATCCGCAACGCTTCTTGGTTCCAAATTGCAACAAGTGCCCCCCCCCCCCTTGGGTGACTTTGCGAGAGCCGGGAGCGAACACTCGTCGGACTAAAGGGTCGGAGGGCACTGGAGCTCGTCCCAGTGGCTGCTCCCGAGCGCTTATAAATACCGTACTAGCACGGCGATAGGTATCCTAGAGAAGAAAAAGTCTTTCAGACAGTCTTCTCCTTTTCTGGGTCTCGCTTCATTTTTCAGATGTCACGGCTTGCAGAGGTACTTAGTACTATAAGATGCTCGTCAGCTAAGCTGAGCTTGGTGGGATACCCTGAAAAGGCCTGGACTCAGCCAATGGCGATCGCTTCGGGTTATTGTCAGGATCACGCCTAAAGCTGGCCTGGCTGACCGGCTTGATCTGTTGAGTGGAAGCCGAAGAGGTTTCGGACTTGGGAGTAGCGACCGCTTGGGCTACTGGTGGAGCGTCGACGTGGCTACGGTTGCGACGGACGGGCCAGGGGGAGAAGTCGTGAGGCGGCACGGACGCGGCACGGACGCGGCACGGACGCGGCACGGACGCGGTCTGACGAGACGGACGCGGTGCGGCTGGACGATCTGTTCTCTACCGAGGATTAGCTGTCTGGCTAATGTTGGGAAGCGGTAGGTATGATTGCAACTAACCTGTTCGACTCCATCGTAAGAGCGCACTGCGAACCGAAATAGCTGGGATGGAGTCGGATTTGCAGCATAAGAACCAGGCATCCCGTAACAAACGGGATGGGTTGAAAATCTACCCACGAGAGACCATAGATAAGAAAGTAAAGGAAAGAAATAGACCAACAAGGCTGTTTTTGTATTTATTTATTTTGAAGGGTGGGTGGGAGGAGACGAGGATAGAACGACTATGCTTGTAAAGCGCGATTCTATTAGTACTCGGAATACTGCAAAGACTCTGAGGACTATGGCATACCTATGCTTGTAAAGCGTGTCGCTTGGAGACAAGAAGACAGCAAAGGAAAACAGACCTCGGACGCTGGTACGTCGAGGTTGGGTCTGTGTAGCAAGGTAGCCAAGTCAGTCAACGCGTCCAACAAGGACAGTCGAAAGCAGGAGTACCCTAAGGTAGAGCCTGAAAGGGGGTGATGTACCTCGGCTCTTTGAGCGAGACGCAGGCGAACAGGAGAGAGGCGCAGCACTGGCAGGTGCAGGCAAAGGGAAAACAGACCTCGGACGCTGGCACGTCGAGGGTGGATCTGTGTAGCAGGGTAGCCAAGTCAGTCAACGTGTCCAACAAGGACAGTCGAGAGTAGGAGTACCCTAAGGTAGAGCCTGAAGGTGGGTGATGTACCTCGGCTCTTTGAGCGAGACGCAGTCGAACCCGAAAGAGGCGCAGCACTGGCAGGTGCGGGCGGACGGCTGCATACAAAGTATGGAGCGTCAGTCAACCATCCAACAAGGAGTGTTGAAAAAGAGAGGCGTACACAGTGGCAGCTGTTCGTCGTCAACTGGTAAGGCAGAAGACTGGAAGGCGGAAGCTGTACGGTGTCGCTGGGGGGTCCTGTGAGAAGCTCGGAACCTGTCAGCCAATTGGCGGCAGGAAGAGTTCAAGGAAGGCCACTGACCTTGGCAGGAGGTGGCAGAGGTACACAGCGATACTGGTACGGCAACGGCAAGCAGTGGGAACTGAAAGGTGCGGCAGGAGCTGGCTTGGTAAACTCTTGCGCAAGTGCGGCTTACAGACCAAGGCTCGAGGCAGGCGTGCGGCGCACGGCTTATTGCAAGAGGGGCAGGCGTGCGGCGCACGGCTTATTGCAAGAGGGGCAGGCGTGCGAGCACGGCTTACTGCAAGGAGGGTAGAGGTCGCGCGCGCTTGACTCCTCGGCGTCAAACTCTTGCAGCAAAAGCAGAAAAGACCATCTCTACCGAAGATTAGCTGTCTGGCTAATGTTGGGAAGCGGTAGAGAAGAGGAAGAAAGGCACAGGGGCGCGCGAGTCGGGTGAGGTTCTAGCAAGGGGCCGCGCTAAGACAAACTGGTCTAGCACAATGCGAAGCTTCAAGACCGAACTCCAAGTGGACCATCGAGGCTCTGAGGGGTGTCGTGTTGGACGACGTACACGAAGGGAAACTTATCTACCATGGTCGAGTGTTGGTGAGCTAGGCAATACGATCCAGGTTGCGACCGACGGGCGTCATGAATGGGCGATACTCTGGATGGCCGATGAGACATGAGGACAGTGGCGGCAAGCTGGCGGTAGCTAGGCGGAGGCAACGGCTCAGCGAGACAGGAGAGGTAGATCGACTAAGTCCCGATGTGGAGGCGGCGGCGCGCGAGCGTGAGTTGAACAGGCTGGCGCGGGCGCGAGACAAGGGGGCGGCTTGGCAGCGAGGACGAAAGGGGGGGCGGCTTAGCTGCGAAGACGAAAGGCGCCCGAGGTTGGAGTGTTCGAAGGCTTGTAGTAGAATGAAATTCAACATGATCGACCTGATCAGCGGGCGCCGTCGCGCACTCTCGCCCGAGGCCCGAGGCCCGAGGCATCCAGCAGGCTCGACGAGGCTCGAGCGCGCTCGCACGCTGTTATTGGCGTCGGTCGCACAGGTCAACTCTTCGCTTCATTCGATTTCCAGCCACGACAACTCGCTGCCGTCTGTGGCTACTTCGCCCAGCTGTTCCGGACTACCTATCTTGCCCGATCGCAGATCTACTGGTGCGACTCTTCAGATCCCAGGCAACTTGTTCGCTCTGCTACAACCCACCCGTGCGCAACCAGCTGCGCGTGGCCAGTCGCCGCCGGATTCCGTGGACCGCCCGGCCCAACACCGCTCGGACGGCCACGCCGAGCGTAACTTGTCACTTGACGAGGACCACCTTCCGCGGCAATGAGTCGATTGGCTAGCCCTTCGAATCACAGTGGGCACATGTCGCCGTCTTCGAACGAGAGGGAAAAGGCTTACGATCTCGAAGACGGCGGCGACGACATGATGGTGCCCATCCGGACGGGCTTGCCTGGCCGACAACGGTTGTGGCTAGTCGGTCCGCTCTCGGCCAGGATCAACCCGCTTCGAGTCGCCTTCGTGATCGGATCCCTTCTACTCGCCTGCATTGTTCTCCGACCCGCCCGCGTCCTGTCGGGACATCGGTGGTCGAGGGGACCGACGGCCCAGTGCGTGATCGTCATGCAGGGGGGATTCGAGAACTCGGGATTGGGCGACTACATTGGTAGCTTTGCGCGCGTGCTGCTCGCGGCCAAACGACTCGGGTGTGTCTACGTCCCGCAACACGTCTGGTCCGAACATGGCTACATTGCCTCCAATATCATGCATCGTCAACCGCTCAACATCAAGATTGACTCGATCAAGACGTGCGATCTCTCGGACGTGCTCGACATCGATTACCTCCACGACCTCGAAGGCGTTGGGTGCGACGTCCCGCGCAAGCCGATGCACAAGTCATGCAACGTCATCTCGTACAACCCGCGAGGCCGGATCTTGACGGGCAACAAAATTCACTGTATCCAGGACGAGTGGAAAAAGGACTGGGAGGCCGTTCGCGGGCTGAACCACACGGTGACCCACACCCGGTGCGGACCCGAGAACTCGGCGGCGATCCATCATCGATACGGCGACGTCAGTCTCGAAGGGGATACGCGAGCACTGAACCGACGGGAACTGCAAGATTTGTATGACGTCGCAACCAAGGTCGCTGGGATCGAGCCGCATTGTGTTACGATCGTTGCCGAAGGGTACGAGAAGGATCAGATTGACTGGATCGATGGCCCGCACATCGTGGCCAGCACGACCGACGCCTTCGAAGCAATCGACATCATGACGAGCGCCAAAGTCCTTGGCGTTTCTGCCAGCAGCTTTATGCCTATCATCCTTCCGGTGGCCAAAGCCGAGACCCTGATCATGCTCGAGCACCGACGATGCGATTTCGGGCTGGTCGCAAAGGATAACACTCGACAGTTGATCATCCGGGAGCGGCGAAATCGCCTGAAGGAGCATTTAGTTGGTGAAGACGAGCTGTACAAGGAGATGCCATTCAGGCAGGGGTGTTCGCATTACGTAGATTAGCTCGCTGTCGGCGTCGATGAACGAAGTTTGGGCCCATTCACGCCTTAGAGACACTTGGCTGCCGTTCATGTTTGTACCACCTATTCTGTTATGCTATGCCATTATATACATGCGACACTCCTTTTCAGCTGACAGTCGGATATCAATAGTTGAATGTTTGAGCCGTATTCTGCTGCCACACCATTGCCGGCCTACGCTCGCCGAATCAACTTCAAGCCCTCAAAAATTGAGAGCAACAAGACACAGTGGCAAACAAGTAGCGTAGGTACAAGAAGAGTTGAGACGGGAAACTACCTCGTCGAGGGTTGGCGATAGCATAGACCTGCATGGACTGTAGGACTCATCGCCGATCGGAGCAGAACGTAATTGATCTCATATGCCTCAGACATCTGTGCCATGCGCCGTTTCTTGCACGTGATATGAGAGCAACGAAGATTCGAAGCAATGGCACTCACCACTGGCATCATGTCGCCTACTTGACTAGCATGAACTTCCAAAGTTTTGAAGCTTTGCGCAATATTGGAGACTCAACTCAAATAGTGAATGATTTATAACATGTGTGCCTGCAGTGCAGTGGTCTATGCTTTCCCGTATGTCGAGCCGCCACCCACGTGGCAAGTCGTGACAAATAAAGACTGGGATCCGGTGCACGAGCCTCGGCCAACTCTGGACAACTCCGGATTACCCGGGACTGCAGCCGACTGCCTTGGAGTCTCCTGGAGTAGCCTGAAGTGCCTCTCGATCACGATGCAAACAGGCCTCCGGTGCTTACCCGCGCTTTCGGACTGCGCCCACAACGTGCTTCCTCACGAGCGACCGTGTGCCCGCCCATATGACGACAAGAGGGAATTATCTCCCACTTCAGATATCTGACCGCGATGTATCGAACCGAACCCAAGGCTTCACACGGCCGTACGCGAAGCAAGTAATCGTCGCAACAGCCCTCGTGTTGCTGCTGCTGTTCGGCCTGTCGAGGACGTCCTCACGTGGCATAGGCAGCACGCGACATCCCGTTAGCGATGAAAACAGCTACAACAGTACAACCAATGATATCGCATACGTACAGTCGGGGCACATGCATGACTGGCAAGCGATCGCGCTGCTGTACACGCGCTACTCACACCCTCACGCGACGATCCATCTGCTCCGGCATCCGTTTGACGGCCCGGCGGTGGACGACATCAAGGTCGATTGGCCCTCACTCTTCCGAGCCGCCGACGTGACGGTAGTTTGGGTCGAGGAGAATACTGATTCGAACCGACAACTCGCGCACACGTACAAGCACTCGTCGCTGAACCCGGTCGCATACGAGTTGTTCTGCTTCCAGCGATGGGCAACGCTCTACCAATACCTGACCACGCAGAAGATAGACAGGTGCGATTGAAGATACATAGAAAGCGTGAATGCTCTTTCCTGTCTTGTCTTTGGGCTGACCTTTTGCGTGCCACATTCCCTAGTGTGCTCGTCTTGGACGCCGACATCTTCCCCATGACCAACATCCTCACGCGCTTCCCGTACAAGGATTGGCTTCCAGAAGAGCGCGGCGTATACATGCAGTTCTGGTCTCGCGAAAGGATGGGCGCGTTCGTCTTCTACATTAACAGCTTCTACGATCGACCGGCACGGTCCGTCTGCGCCGATCTCGATGCCATCGGGGGCATTTACGAAACGCCCATGTGGGACGACCAATGGGTCAAGAAGCAGCTCGTCGATTGCGGCGACCAGAGACCCAAACAAGTCAGCGATATGTTCCTGTTTGTCGAGTTTCAACGCGTCTACTCCATCACCCCCGTCATCAAGTACAAGCCAGAGAACCGTAGACTTCACGCCGCGGTCGGGCAACCGCACACCATGGGCGATGATGTGTGCGTCTCGCTCGAAAAGTTCAGGTCCCATGCGAACTGGATGACGGACGAGATGCAGGACCGACGAATGCGTATCGAGGCGACCGAGGACGTGCTGTGGACCCTCCACATGCAGGGAGATTGCAAGGAGTGGACATGCGCAGTGTTCTGCCCGAAGCTAGAGCCAGCCCACCGTAAGCTAATGAATTGCTGCCGAAATGTCGCCTGATATTCGTTACATAGCCGGGTGTGATTGTAGAGTGTGATTGTGATGTACGATTTTGAACGTTGACTTGGAGTGGGGGGGCCACAGCTTAGGAACCAAGCTCGAGAAGATTAAGAGGACAATACAAGTGCACAATAAAAGTACACGCAAAGCCAGCGTTCCTTCGACTCAAGAGCACCGGAAGGAGAAGTCTACACCCTGTGCTTCCCCCGTTGAAGACCCGAACTCGAAGATATCCGAACCAAGGAATGACGAGAGATCGACATCGAGCGCTGCCTGAGTCGACTTCTCGGCTGATCTTCGCGACGAAGCGCTAGCTTGAGTCGACGGTGCTTCCGAAGGGGCCAATTCCGAGGACGAGGTGGAGTAGGATTGCACGGGATGGAAAGGTGACGAGTATTGGTTTGTTCGGTGAAGGTTGAACGGTGTGCTGGTGCTGCGTGCGCGTTTGATGTTACCGATCGGCTCTTGGACGTGCGCGGCTGCGGCAGTGGCGACTTTGGCGAGTAGGAACCGTAAGAGTGCCGCGCCCTTCTTCGAAATGAGCTGCAATGTAGCAACACACGATGTAAGCCGGCGCTCGAGCTAGTATGTTTAGGTAGAACAAAGGCGGCGACGTACCGAGACCGCTTGATGTCTCTCCATTTGCGCAGCCGCTCGGTGAACAAGGCCGGGGAACAGATCGATTTCGGGATCGTTGGGGAAAGCGAGACACGTCATGGCCAGCACAACAGCAGCCTGCGGGATGGACAAAAACGATACACATTCAGGAAATGGGCCCAAATAGACGATAGACCCGAAGAATGGGGAGAGCATGGACTCACCGCGACGGCCTTTGAGGTCAACCCCCGCACCAAGGTTGCTGGCTACAAGAGGGCGAGGCGAAGATGGCGAGGAGACGTTTGGCGTACAGAATGCACTGCATCTTGGATCTCTTGTAATCATCGCTGGACGCGGCGAGAACTTTGAGGTGGACTTGATCGGGCGCGTGAGCAACTGATAATAACGGCGAGTCGCCCCGTACTTGGCCAGCTTCCTTGATGAGGATGTCTAGACTTACCGCGTTGCATTTTGGCTATTACGCTCGTCATTGGGGTCTCTTAGAAAGAGCGAGCTCGAGCGACCAAGGCGACATTAGCTGCCTCCTCGATCTCGTCGTCATTCGCATCGAGTGGAAGCATGACATCGATCATGTTGAGGTCAAAAACCGTCCACGTCCGAGCAACGGCGGACGAGGAGAGCACGCAGAGAGTGAACAGGCTGTGGAAGAGTCGTCGGCGCTCCTCCGCCTGAAAAGCAGAACGCGGAACGCGGCATTGACCGGTCAATTCTATCGGCGAAGGCTGGTAAGCGATGTATCTAGTCAGCTGACCTCGAACAGCGTGCAGCGACCTGGGGTGCGGTCCGGGTCACGATGTAGTCCAATAGAAATTGCGGCGCGGTCTCGCCTTGAGGCGTGAAAGCGGCGTCGGACGACTTGTCCGAGGAAGTCCTCTTGTTGAGCCTTAGCTCGCTGCATCGACATCGAGATGTTTGTTATTGGTCGTATTTGTGCTCCCGCGCGAGTCTGCCGCAACTCCCGGCGGGATGGGAGCACCACTCGATCGCCGGGCCTGAAGCCACAATTCGCCGTAGATAGCGACCGCGGGGGGTGCGGGTGGGGGCCGGTGTCTCGGCACTCCTGTGGGACCGTCGGTCGGCACAGACGTGATGCGGAGGTCGTGCTCGTGCTCATAGTCATGTTCGCAGTCGCGTACGTGTCGGGCTGGTGTTGGTCTTGCTGTTGCACGGGACCAGCCGTCGCTTCAACAGTGGGGTTCAAGCCGGTGTTTGTCGCTCCAGCCCCAGTCGTACTCGCGGGCGCCCCTGCAGCAGAAGGACCCCAGAAAGCCAAGCCGGCGGCGCATTTTTTTTTTTTTTTTTTTTTTTGACATTTTGAGGACCCAAAATCCCGAAAATTGTCGAGACGCATTGCAAAAATTTGACATTTTGGGACGAAGCACACGCTTTGTCCCCGAGTCGCCTTTGCAGATTTTGACATTTTCCCCTTGGGTCGACGCAATTTTGGCCTGCCCTGAGCAGCCTACGGCATGACTTTGGGCCCGTTCGCCTTCACTTCGAGACGCGCGTCGCAATGCTCGCGGCGCTTGTACAGGTCACTAGTCATTTTTTGTGATCTTTTTATTAGTGCAGTGGCTGCTAGGGATTAGATACCAATAGTTCCCACTGTGATTGAAGCGGCGCCGGTTCCGTTCTGACATTGAAGCATAGCACGACAACATGATCCCATGCTTATTTCTCGACGAAGACCAGGACTTCTATTTGAACAGACGATGACTTCGATCGACAATCGCCGCTTACCAACATGGCGATCGCCGAGCTCGCCTTCGGTGTATCATGTCGCTCCCGCCGATGCGTCTCTTCGCACCGAGTTGTCCAAAGACAAGCCCACCCAGTAATCGACCTACGTATACCTACCCTACCCAACTCTCCAGACCAGAGACGTGTTTCTCGCCACCGATGCTCTGATCAGGATATCGACCTTTGGCCGTCGCGTTGACAAGCAGTACGGAGCGCTAGCACAACGCTCTCGTCATTTTGGATCGCTAGACGGAGTTGTAACCACTGCCACACCATTGGAGATCGGATCTCTGATTTGCTTTGACCTCGTGTGGCATGCAGCTGCGATCAAATTGCTTATGGAGAAGAACCGCTGTCCATAGGAGCTTCGCTTCATCAAAAAAGCATGCTATTTCACTCACATTGATGGTACTATGCCGTTCCGCATGATTGTTCCGCATGATTGATGGTCGACAGGTCATCGAGGCATTAGGCCCGCCAAAGATCACATATTGTCCCACAAGGATATTACCTCATGTTACCCCGACGAGCGCATAATCAGCACGTGCGCACGTGCCGAGCAAAGATTGCCGCCCTTCGGAGCGTGCCCGGGCCGCGAGATGATGCCGCCGGTAGAATCTCTACAAGCCGCACAATTGCCACCGCGGATACAAAGAGCTCAAGTTCGGGAAAACGTAAGTCTGACAACGATGTAGCGAGCCCATCAGTAAAGCAAGGAAGGCCCTCTTGATGCCTGGAGCCACGCGCGACACCTGCCGAAGCGACCGCGCGCCGCAAGCCACGTTCGATTGGCCGCCGCGCGCCCGCAAACGCTCGGAACGCGTTTTCGAGGACTTTGGAGCGATTTGTGGAGCATGTAGAACACATTTTGATAATATTTCCGAGGCGCATGTGACATTGTGGGGCCAAAATAAGGTAAAAAACTTTGACAAAAAGGCCAAAAAACGGCGCTTTTCCACATGCGTCTCTGGCCTGGCTTTCTGGGGTCCTGCAGCAGAGTCATTGACTCTTGAGCGCGATCGGCGGCCAGCTCCGAGTCGAGATTGAAGTCAGTCGGATCCATAGTGCAGCAGTGTCGCGACTCGTTATTGCAAGCGAGGTTCAGTCGGACCAGCTGCAGTGAAATAGAGCAGGACACCAAGAGATGCACCGGCGACAGCGACGAGCCAGAGTGGTCACCGCCGACTCTGTGGTGCGCACAGACTTTGCGACGCCGACGACGGCAATTGTTCCTGCAATTGTTCCTGAGCAGGTTGCACGCCGCACGCTGAGCGCGAAAATCGGCGATCGTGTTGGAAAGGGCGCTTATTGGCGCACGGCGCACGGCGGCAGGCAGTCGGACTCGGCACGCCCAGGCACACCATGCGAATGATGAGCGCGGTGAAACCCGACAAGTTGAAATGGTAGCTGCGAGGCAGATGGTGCATCGCAGGATTTGACGACTGAAGTGGGCTGGTGCATTCCTTGCTTCGTGGCCTGCCACGCTACATCTACATCTACATAATACCTACTTTAAAGGATTGTTCACCCGTGCGACTTGAAGGAGGCTGGCACTCACTCCGGAGTTCGGCGAGCTCGCCGAGTCCCGACTCTCGACACCATGGTGCTGATCTCAGTGATCTGCACTGATCGACATCTGCGATCGACAATTTATAGCTCATAGCTCATCAGCTGGCAGGTCGTCGGCTGAGGCGCAGAACCACTGGGAGATCTACATCTACATTGATGAATAGCATCTTGGCTTTCCTTTTTTGAGAGAAAGAAAGATCGTCCTAAGATTAAAGCGTCCACCCCGCTCCACATCATGATGTACATATATTGTTGGGTGCATTGGCGTCGATCCGGGCGACAGGAGCAAGTCCGGAATCTTCACGCCTGCTCGACAAAACTAATTTACTATTGAGACACGTCAAACATTTAAATAACAACGGCTCAAGGACTCAAGGAACTGAATAGGTAGTTGGAGACTCGTCCGCTAGATATAACTATAATGTTCCTTCATCTGGGGCCTCCGACGTCACTCGCAGTCCGCAACAGAACGACATGCCGTTGCAGAAGACCGTCGCCGGTAGGTCATGACCAGGCATGCTTGATCTTCATTCCGGTGCGTCCGTGAGACTAGTAGTCTAAGCTTCTAAGCCCTCTGGCATCTCCTCCGAGTCGATGCAAGCGAAGAGGAGGCAGAGCCAACTTACCCTCCGCCTCGTCCCGCGACAAATCCCCTAAAGCCAACCCTCGTCCATCAGGCAATAGAGAAATTACCGGAGGACCAGTAGAACCATGTTCAAAAGTAGAGTCCGACTGGACCTCGGCGGGGTTGTGCGATCGACTTCGCGAGCGTCGAACGCTTACTAGGTTTAGGAAGAGTGCTGTGCATCCGATCGAGTAGATGATGCTGTAGACCCAGGGGACGAAAAAGTAGGACAACTCGACTCTGTGGATTCCTTGTAGTGGCTGATGATCAGTTTGAGTCTACGAGGTAGAGCTCTGTGCATTCGCACCCTGAGGCCGGTAGCGAACGTACTCGGCCCACTTTGGAGAATCATTCGGAAGAATACAGATGTAGTTCCAGATTTCTCGGTGGTAAAACTGAGGGTGAGCGTGACGTTGACTGAGACACACTAAGAGCAGTCGACGTTCATCCAACGCAAAGGAGGAGGGGCCCGACAATGTCGATACGGTACAGAGGCACGTGGTGAGTTTGGCTCGCTCGTTCCGGGAGCAAGAGTGTCCGACGCTAACTCCGACTCACGACAATGAGATCCTTCTCTGCTCTTCGCAAATCGCTCATGTCCACATTCCCTCCGAGATCGATGCTCAACCCCGGAGATAAAGGCACTTCTAGAGGCTTGGATGCTGATCCATCGCCGTGCTTCGTCGAGAAATCGTCAAACGAGCTCGGAGTACTAAATGCCGTTAGGGACGTCGAGAAGCGCTGTGCTAGCGATGGTCGTGTAGAACCAGTGAGCTCCTTGACGTCTTGTGACTCCATTCTGACACCCGTCGTACGAGTCGGGAAAGCGACCAGATGCTTCGGCATGCCCGCGGAATCAGATGCCCCCAAGGAAACAAAACCGACGTCGGGTCGGATCGATCTTCGCCGAATCGAGGCATTGATTTTCCGCCGGAGGGTAAGCAGCAGTCCGATCGAGCCGATGTTGAGCTGGAAAGGGTGAAAAATGTGCCCGTGTGAGTGCCAGTTCGCGCTGAAATCGCAGAACCGCATCGACTCACGAGACCGATTGTAAAGGGCACGATGATGACCATGAGAACCACCGCATTCTGATATCTGATGACTAGACATAGCTCGGTCAGCTTTCCCAGCCTCACGGGGTGGGACGGCAGACTGACAAACTCACGGCAAAATATGCGCAGCCGAGGTTGTCAGGTCCGCGTACAAGCTCTGCACATTAAGCAGCTCCCCAAAGTCCACGCCCTGGGACGGATTGTAGGATGCCTGATTACGACTGAGCGCAGATCGGAGCAAAACAACATGCTTCCACGTCCGTCGCCAGGCGGAAGCGCACAAAGTGTCCACGATCTGAGGGGCCGCAGGCGGGGAGCCGATCAATTGTGTCGCTTCTAGGTGGGGGGGGGGGGGGGGGGGGGGGGGGAGGGGTCCGATCTCAAGGAGCCTGGTGAGAAGAAGACTTACTAGTAGACCGACAGTCAAGGCAAAGGCGGTACCATAGAAGACCCCGTTCGCCACTTTCGCCGGCACATACCCTTGTCGGTCAGTCCGAGTGGCTCCAGACCGCGAGCGCGCCGACACGACGAGGAACGCTTGTGTCGAAGCCCACGTCACAAAGAACGCGTGCATCGATATCGGAATCCAAATAAAAGCGCGCCAAGTGTTGAAGTTTCCGAGTTGCTTGTGCTCGCCCAAGACGCGGTACTCCATATCTTCGGGATTAGGGAGTAAGTCCAAACTGATCTCAGCGCCGAGCAAGATCCGATTTCAGTGGTCTGGGAGAGCGCCTTACAAGAATATGCGAGCATTGCCACTGAGGTCAGGAGTCCCCAGAACGGTAGATGGAAGACTATTGGATAGGAGCATCGGGTGAGCTTCATCGGAATTCACAGAAGCTGGAATAGGCCTCAAGCTTACTTTGTTGTGACAAACCCATCAACTTTGCGAGCGATCCAAAACCCTCCCGACTTGATTTTGCGCACGCGGTAATGGTAGTAAAGCATAGCGGTATACACCAAGGTCACCAAAACACCACTGTCAAGATATGGAACGGTCCAGCATTAGGGTTGCTTCATCAGTCCGTGCTTCATGCGAGCTACGTCTGCGACGGGAGCGGCCACCCTGCTAAATCGAGGAGAAAGTCGGAGTAGATGAGCCCACGACCAGCCTTGGCCAAACTCACTATCCCGATATCGAGCAAAGCACGATGATGTGTTTCTTGAAAGCAGGTAAATTCGGAGGATAGTAGTAGAGTGCCTTGTTGAGCTGCTCGACGCCTGAGAAAATGATGGGCATCGGAGGACTTTTGGTCAGCTTCAACAGCAGAGCTTGACTGCCCAAGTTGGGCGCATCACGTCGCGCCGATCTCGCCCAGGGATCCCAGGATTCAGGGCGCGAGGCTCGGCTGACGGCGCGAACAAGGTTTGATGCTTCCGACTGCCACAGAGGCTGACGCTCAGATTCTGCAGGGGGAGGGGACCGAACTCACACTTATCCCATGGGTTTGCGGTCGAGGAACCCGTCGCCATGTTTATCACAACATAGCAACGTATCCTCTCCGCCTTGCC
Organism: Microbotryum lychnidis-dioicae p1A1 Lamole; assembly: GCA_001244265.2. Classification (NCBI taxonomy): domain Eukaryota; kingdom Fungi; phylum Basidiomycota; class Microbotryomycetes; order Microbotryales; family Microbotryaceae; genus Microbotryum; species Microbotryum lychnidis-dioicae. The sequence goes on from CDLV01000006.1 coordinate 277,266, forward strand.
AGCACTGAGCAGCGGCCGTGAGCTCTGGCCGGGGTCGTGAGCTGCTGCTGCTGGAGGCTTGCGTTTGAAGATGAGTGTCGCGCGCGGGCTGCTGGAAGGCTGACAGATCGGAGGATCCGAGCAGGTCTGAGCGGGCGCCTAGATGTCTCGGACTCCGGGAGTTGAGACTGGGTGCAATCAAGCCAAGTGTAGAGCTGGCACGTAACACAGCGAGCTGGACAAGTCAACATTCGGTTGAGAGAATGCGAAGAGAAGGGAAGTGGCTCAGGGTGGGTGTAATGGCGATCGTTGGAGATCAAGCGAAATCCGCTGAGGTAGGTTCGACGATCAGTCCCTCGCACGGTCACAGTGCTCGTGGGGCCGTGATCGTGGAATTCGATCAAAACTCCGGACACCGGTCGAGGTCGCCCGCCGTCCGGCCGGCGTCAACTCTCCGAGTTCCGGTCAGTCAACTTTCGAGGCACATCAGCACCTGCCACACCAATAAAGCATGAGGCACCCAGGTTCGACACAAACTTTGCAGCCACGGAGTCTCGGTAGCGCCGGCTGGGCACCTGATGCCGCAGAATTAGGCCCGCACTCTCTGGAATCTGTGATTATTTCACTTTGCGAGCTAGGGTTGGAAAAACGTGGTACGGCGCTCAGGAGCTCAGGAGGCGCGCTCGGCGTGCTGCTCGGTATCCGGCCTGCCCAGAGCGCGATGAAACACTGGGTGTTGCCTACCGAACAGAGCCTACGTATTTCAGCAGCTGCAGTCCTATAACGAAATTCCTGGGCTCTTCTTCTGCTGGTACTTGAACCGATCAATGCAGTCGTCTAATTATAATTATAAGTCGGCCTGTACAAGCTCCGAAACATTTCGGTCCAGCTGGAGCTTAGAAGAGGCAGGTGCGGCAGATTTCGTCCGAGTCTGACTCTAGCCACAGTAGTAGCCAGACCGCGGCGGCCCCTGCTAGAGCACCTGCTACAATGCGCCGCAGAGGATCGGTCAACTTTCGCTGACTCGGATTCTCAACCAGATCTCGATTTCCTAGCTTGACGTTGAACCTTAGCAGGATAGGTAGTGGAGCAGGAGGTTCTGACGGCACTGCACACGATTCTCGACGGAATGGAGGAGGTGAGATGAGATGAGATGAGATGAGGTTTAATGCAAGGGAAGGTCAAAGTCTAAGCTACGAAGACTAGCTGAGAATGGGTTTCACAACGGGCGCGGCGCACGGCGGAGGCGCTCTGGGCTTCCTGACCCAGTAGGTACCATAGGTAGGCAGATACCGGGAGATGATCTCCTACTACTACTACCGAAAAGTACGGACCTGGTGTCGATTCGCGAACGGCAGCCATTCACCTACCTCGAGACGAAGGCTGAGGAAGGGCCAAGTCGGAAAAATCAACATCGCTCAATACAACCGAATTAGTAATCACGCTAGGAGTCTTGCCTTCGTGGACTAATAGGAAAATATCCAGCCAGATGAAAAGCAGAAAGGGGCTCTTGGGCGATTGGAAATTCGACGGCGCATCGCCAGTCACCATGACGCGCGAGCTAGACCGTGCGCGGTGAACCGAGTCTCGACGGGGTCGAGCGCGCCAGCCCCAAGCTCGTGTGCTGCCTTCATCCTAAGCACCGATACCGCTTTTGCCGGCTGGTGTTAGTGCTTCAGCTTGGTTTTTTCAGCTTAGTGTAGATCCCAAGTTGTCATTTCGCTCGCTGCGTTGCTGAACGGCGGCCCAAACGAGCTCGACGATCGCGTGTCGACTCGGTCGTCTCGCACGCGCCGTCCCCTCACACCGTCGTCCCTCACACTCAAAGCGCTGCACTTCACCTCGGGATGGATGCGCAATCACCGCCACCGCAGCCTCGAGCGTCGACATCGTCCGAGAAGCAGCAGACGCTCATCGCTGGCAGCATCTCGGGGCCGAACCGATCGAACAGCGCGACCGCAGCCATCGTCGTGTCGGATCAAGTTGTCTACGACCTCTCGCTCGCCTGCGACGCCGAACATGCCTCGGAGGAATCATGGCAAGATGCGACCGCTTCCTCGCTCGAATGGATCCTCTCTCTCGACCGTAGCAGTAGCAACAAACTCTCCGGTGGGGCCAACGACAAGGGCAAGATGAGGGAGAGCGCGGTCGTGCATTGGTACTGCGGTCACGACGGCGCCGAGGTGTGCTGGTCTCCGAGCGTGTTCCTCGTACGCCTATTGTCAATGAAGAAGCAAGGGGACGTTGCGAGGTGGAGAGACATGTTTGAAAGGTGAGAGTTCTGGCTTCCACTCCACGGCGACAGTGTGCTCGCGCAAACGAAGCCAGATCCCGCCAGGTGCTCTCGGAGATGATCCCCCCACACACGCTCCCAGAGAGCAGACACTGACTCCCTCGATGAACTCGTACCTGCTCATAGTCTCATGCACGAATGCCCTCGGTGTGTTACAGCGTTCCAGCATGCAAAGTCCGAGTTCATCAACAGGTTCGTTCGGCTTTCTTTCCGGCAGAGATTTCGGGATCCCTTGCGAACAACTCGAATCAATCCGCGGCTGCGTTCGCACACCCTTGCTGACTCGGCAACATGTCAACAATCAGGTATCTCTCCCTTCGCAAGAGTGAGGCAGCTGTCAGGGGATTCTCGGACGGCATAGAGAGGCTCGAGCGTGATCGAGTACGTCAAGCATTTTGCGACGCTGGGTTCGGGGTGGACTCGACCTCGGCGACGGCGCATCTCGAAGATGTCGCGCCGGCAGCTATCCAGAACTGTCTGGTCAATCATCTGTTGTTCCAGGACACCAACATTGTCAACCTTATTGCTTCGGGTCTACCGGTGTCCAAGCCGATTCAACTCCCATTTGAAGTCACACCGGGCCTGCTCGGCCTCCGCTTTCATCGGGAGCGTGCGCTGCGTGATTGGACACAGCTTCAGCTCGATAGCTGCGAGCTTGTCACTCCTCGACACTATACGCATCGAGGACTTGGTCTCATTTTTGGGGCGCACCTCAAGCTACTCGCCAGTCGCGATCGCGGCGACTTCAACGCCGAGACCGTCATCCACCTACCCTACGTCGAAAGTCGAGTCGAATTCTGGCAGGCGCTGACGGCGGTACTCGCCTTGCTCGACTCTGAAACGATGCATTCGCAGCTCACTCGAGCGGCAAGCCTCTCCAATCCAGGTGCTCCTTTAACAGCATCAGCTGTGGGGGATATTATCCAGGTCGTGGCCGGTCATCTCGGAGACGTCGAGGATCACTTCCCCGACGTCCTGTCGTGCTTCCGGATCATCGTGGATCGACTGCAGGAGAACGTCTGGAAGAGTGCAGCTGATCGCTTCGAAGAGGTGACACTGCACGCAATACTCGACAACACATCTTTCGAGCGAATATTCGGTGGCACCCACGAGGATGAGCCGGCGACCAACGACGAGCCGATATTGAACTGGATCCCACCGTTTCTGAGGTCGGTGGCTCAGTCATCGACTCGCTTCATCAACTCGTTGGCCATCATCATTGCGGCATTTTTGGGTAACCTGCAGGCTTTACGCTTCGAGACTGCGGCACGTACACGAGCCATCACTATCGCTGCGACGATCCTGTCTGATGTCTTCCTCGACACCGATGGCCTCATCGATGCCCAGTCCAAGTGGCCGCACGCGCGGGAAGCGGCCAAAATCCTGGACCTGCACGCCCCGACCATCGCCGATTTCGCGTTCGATCCGCGCTTTGGAGCCGAGCATTGGCGAAAGGCGACGAGCACAGCGAGGGAGCTGACGATGCGGATCATGCAGCGCGATGCTCGACGAGTTCGCGATGCGATTCATACTTTGGGTTCCTACTCGATGGAGCTCAAGCGCGCCGAAGATCAAGCGAAGCGGTCGAAAAAAGATGTCCTGGTCACCTTCGAGTCTGAAACATCGACTGCGCATGGCCCACCGCCACCCATCGTTGCATATTGTGCACCGCTCTGGAAGAGGTCGTACGAAATCGTCCGATCGACGGACGCGCGCAATCTTGCCGCTATCGTTCAGGGCACTTCGGCATGCTATCACCTCGAGCATCTCACCGCTCGAACTTGGATATACAAAGATCAGATTCGAGCACAGATGAAGGCTGTCAACGCGGCGCTCGACCAAATCCGCTTGCCGTTGATCTCGCTGGTCGAGTCCTTCACCGACGAGGCTCCTGCAGCTTTGCTCGACTTTCTCGCCCGACCAGGTATCACGGAGAACTTCGTCGTCTGGGCGCTATCGCCGATCGAGCAAATGCACAACGTGGCGCAGGGCGTCGTCAAACAAGCGTATGACGTGTTGACCCGTCGGGATTGCCTTGGCGCCCTATTGTTGCATCACCCGGGCGCAGCCCTTCGCGGTCTTCTCCGATCATTGCGCTCATTCACCACCACTGCAAACTTTCTACCAGAAGCCTGCGGTCAAGCCAAACGCCTGGTACGCTGTCTTTCGGACGTGATCGATGTCCTCTGCGCCACCGCAAATGGTCTGCTGCGTAACGCTTCCTTTCTGCGTCGCGGCGTTGAGGAGGAAGAGCACCTTGGCTCGCGTCTGTTCGAGCTCTGGCGACGTATGTGTGGCGCGCTGGCGTTGGTCTTCAAGGAGACGCCTTCTTGGTCGACGTTCTTTGAAAACAGCGTCATGACGGAGTGGATGCGAGATGCGATCTTGTTTGGAGTTGATTTGCTTGAACAGCAGCACGCATTCGAGATCGCGATCCGCGATACCTTGCGAAGCGGCACCAACCCAGCCTCGACCAAGCAAGCGTCGACACAGGCCAGGCACGTCATAGCCGCCCTCAGTGAGCCACTTGAGGAGCTCACCTCCTGGCTTCGATTGAACGACGAGGACCTGTTGTCTGCGACTTTTGAGCTCGTTCGTTCGCTGCTTGGACGATTCGCCGAGTCCGACATGGCGCTGAGGAGCTCGACGGTGGCTCGCCTTCGCAAGATCGCGGATAGCAATCGTCGCAACCGCGCTGTGCGATCCAACATCCTTCGTGACGATCAGCTGCGCGAGCTCGTCGATGCTCTGGCCGTCAACGACGGTGGCGAGGTGGTGGTCTACGAAGTCCCCCGTGACAAGAGCAAAGCACTTGCAGCTACCGCCGCTGTTTGCATGACTTCGAAGCTACCGGCGAGCGTGCTGGACCAATTGCGAATCCATTCGGCGCGCAGCAATTCATCCGGGACGAACGGTGTCTCCTCGACTACTGCGTCGAGGGGACCGACCTCGTTCACCACCGGCAAAGGTGTCAAAGCTTCAGCACCGAGTTCCACAATGTCCGCTCGACCTCGCGGTGTACCTTGGACGAGTTATACGTCAAAACCAGCCAAAGCTTGGAACTCTTCGGATGATTCGTCCTCCGAAGAAGATCACGACGGCGAGAACGCGGACAGGAAACTATCGGGCCTGGCGATGCTTGCACGAGCGCAAAAGTCGTCGCCCAAGTTCAAAAAGATCACGGAACGTCGTACCGTCAAGATGATCGACAACCCGACTAGCGGCGTCGTGAGCACGCGCATCAGGGGCCCTATGGCCACGCAGGATGCGGCGCAAGATGCAGCGCAGCGACGCGCGGCCAACATGGCTCGACTTCGAGGAGTGCAAGACTACTCGTCGCTACATCGGCGCATCCTCCAGTGGGACGTCGACAAAGAAGGACCGATCGCACCGCACTTGTCCAGTCGTCTCACCCCGCTGCGCTCCTCATTCAGCAGCGCCGACGATTATGTCAACAGCTTTGAGCCGTTGCTCTTGACCGAGTGTTGGGAGCAAGTCAAGGTGGCCCGGACTGAAACGGCGAAGGATAATCACCCTGTCAGGGCGACAATCGCTGGACGTCAAGCCGTCGACGACTTTATCGATGTCTTTGTCACGATCGACCATGCCGATGTGCCACCAGGCACGTTCTTCTTCGATACCGATCTCGTGCTCCTTCGGCAAGGGCACCATCAAACGCTTGCCAAAGTTCAGGCTTTTGCGCGAAAGCGCGAGTTCTTCGAGGCGACGCTACGCACACAACTTGGGAACGACACGACCGACGCGGGACCAGGTCTGGTAGCGAGATCGCAATGGCAGATCCTCAAGTTGTATACGTACGTCCCTGTTCAGTCCTTAAAAGATAGCCTTCGATGCCTGGCTCAAACCGACTGAGTATTTGACGTGTCGTACACAGTTTGAGTACGATCCACCGCGAGTACGCAGCACTTCAGTCAATCCGCTACTTGGACTTATTCCGCGAAATTATCAGTCCACGAGCACCACCTCCCCTCCCTTGTGACTCAAGAAATCTGAGCCGGATAATCTCGGCCTACCAGGTCAATGAGCCACAGGCGAAGGCGATACAAGGCGCCTTGCAGACGTCCGGGTTCAGTCTCATACAAGGTCCTCCTGGAACGGGTAAAACCAAGACGATCATTGGTCTCATCGGAGCGTTTATAGATTCGAGACCTCGAGTTGCAGCACCGATCGTGGTTGGACAACCGACCAGCGAGGCCCACCGCGAACCCCTCGCCAAGATCTTGCTGTGTGCTCCTAGTAACGCCGCAGTTGACGAAGTCGCTAAGCGACTCAAGGACGGCATTCGCGACTCGAGTGGGCGTCTCATCGTACCAAAAGTCGTGCGTATCGGCAGCGACTCCGCGGTCGACATCTCTGTGAAAGACATCTTTCTTGACGAACTCGTCGAACGCGCGCTGAGTGGAGGCGTCAACGCGGCCGACGCAGCGAACGACTCGCAAAGGAGGATGCAGTCGATGCGCGCCGAGGTCGACCTGCTTCGCGCGACCCGTGATAAGAAGCTGGCGGCTTTGCAAGCCGTGAACGACAATGACGTCTTGCGTGAGGAGCTGCGGTATCAACTCAAGACGACCAAATCGCAGATCAACGAGATCTCGCAACGCCTTGATGCCGAAAAGGACAAGGCGCAACAATCTCGCCGCGCGCTGGATGCGCAGCAGCGTAAGATGCGGACGCAGGTCCTGTCCGATGCGGACGTCATATGTGCAACACTTTCGGGCTCGGGTCATGACTATATGGCCCAGTTACCATTCGACTTTGAGACTGTCATCATCGACGAGGCTGCGCAATCGATCGAACTGAGTTCGCTAATTCCGCTAAAGTACGGATGTCGTCGGTGCATCCTTGTTGGGGGTCAGTTGCGGCACGAGCATTTCACATGCAATCTGAACTGAAGCGGACATCTTGACCCCTCAGATCCGTTGCAGTTGCCGCCGACCGTTATCTCCAACGCTGCCAAGCATGCGGGCTATGATCGATCGCTGTTCGTTCGCCTGATGGAGCAAGGACGAGGGCCACACTTGCTGAGGTGAGCTTTGAGGATGGCGTGCTCTCTGGGGCCGCTGAGACGAGCTCAATTCCCGGACTCGTATGCGATGCAGCATCCAATATCGAATGCATCCGCACATATCGGCGTTCCCCTCGGCCGCATTTTACCACTCTCGACTCCTGGATGGCGAGGAAATGGAGAAGAAGACGCTACAGCCATGGCATTCCAATTCTTTGTTCCCACCGTACATGTTCTTCCATGTCCGCAACGCCACCGAGGTTGCCGGTCGTCACCATTCGTGGACGAACCCCCAAGAGGCCCAGACGGCCCTTGCGATCTATGAACGTATCATACGGGAATACCCGCACGTTGACCTGAACTATCGTATCGGTATTGTCACCCCTTACAAGGGTCAAGTATGGGAACTAAAGACAACTTTTCGCCGTCGGTTCGGCGACGACATCCTGTCCAAGATTTCCTTCAACACAGTTGACGTGAGTAAGCCGGCGTCTGACCCGGTGTCGGTGTGCTGTCGGTGTGCTGTCGCTAATGTTTCGCGACTTCTCTTTGCACGCTTGCACGCCTGCAGGGCTTTCAAGGGCAGGAAAAGGACATTATCATTCTTTCTTGCGTCCGTGGAGGGAATGTAGATAGTGGTGTAGGATTCTTGGCCAATACACGGTACGTTTTTAACGCGTGCGGCAGGTAGGGCAACCTGCTAATTCATGAGCCACACATGCCGCAGGCGCATGAACGTCGCTCTGACGCGTGCCCGCTCATCACTCTTCATTCTCGGCGACTCGAACAAACTGCGGTCTAATGAGTATTGGGGCAACCTCGTTGCGGATGCTGAAGCTCGAGGCTTGATGACACAGGTCAGTACACGATTCTCTCGTACGGGTCTTGAGCGAGGATGCTGACGTTTGACGGCGTTTGTGATATATAGGTCGACCCGGCTTTCTTTCGCTCCCTGCAACCGTCGAAACCTCCGACGATCCATGCGACCGTCAAGCCTCACACCTCCGTGGCTCGTGCCATCGTTGCAGAAGGGGCACCCAACGCCTTGGTTCGGCCATCGAAGCAAGGTAGTGGTGCGACGGGTTCCTCGTCGAAGATCCATGGCATCAAGCGCCGCGGTTCGCTACCATCGCCTAGTAACTCTCCGAAGAAAGTTAAAGCTAGTCTGGAAGAGAACAGTGCAAGGGGTACCGATGCCAAGTCGGATGAAACGAAATCTCGTCCTGTTGCGGAGGTCGTTGGCTCGCAGGTAACCACGTCGCATCCAGCGTCAGCAACGTCGGCACTACCAACGCCGACGCCATCGATCATTGCCCGACCCAAACCCAAACCCTCAATGTTCATCACTAAAAAGGTGAGGTCTGTTATGCTCTTTCCGGATAGCATTGCTCATTCAGTCTGATGTAGGGGCTGACAATACGTCACTTGACTCGACGTTCCTCCTTACCTGCAGAAACCATCCGCTCCGGGCAAGCGGCCGTGAGCGCTCAACGGTGCGAATATTGCCCTGAATTGTAGGAAGCTCATTGGTCTTGTCATGTACTCAGTCTACATGGAAAGAATACACGTAGGTCTGTGTGGTTGCAATCATCAGCTCCGCAACCATAGCCCTGGTCCGAGGCGTTACCGAGTTTGAGATCGTGCGCGCGGTGAGATGGCGACTCGGACACCTTGGGATGGTCCGAAGCGACCGCCGAAGCAGTCGACAGCGCTATTTCACGGATTCGAGAACCTGCCGTTGAGGGTGCAAATAGGCCAATTTTTCAACTTACCCAACATCGAACTTAGATGCCTTTCTTCCAAGGCACAGATCACTGTGACTAGATAAGGGCCAGGTACCCAATGCTCTAGTTGGCGCGAGGGTTGATCTCCGATCAGGCTGCCGGAAGAACTGAGGACCTGTTCGGTTCGCATTTATCAATACTACCACGATGAGCAGGTACTGTTCCACTGCAACTTGAGATTAAATGTAAAGAGCATCCAGGAGGAAGAGTATTGCCTAGCTACACAGGTTGGAGTTCGCGTGCGTTAAACCTGATGTCATGATCTTTAACGCCGAAATCGCGAGCGGCTGACGCGCCCTGGTAAGTCCGATGGCTCGCTTCGCTCAGAAGGATGGCTTGTTTTAGCATTGGCCTGCGTGAAACTCTCCTCGCTCTTCCCCATCGGTTCTTTGGTATCGAGTCTCTATGTGCCGTGGATGCTCGCCCTACACCGCTAATCGACTCTCAAGAGTTTTTCTTTCTCTTCTCTGTTCTATCAACACAATTCAAGAATTTGTACAGGACCCGGGAAAGCTCAGCCCAATCATGTGCGTCTCGGAGATTTGTACTTTACGGGCCCCATTATGCCTTGTGATATGCTACATGACGTGATTTTTCACGGTAGAGTAACTTTTTCAACACAACCCGATAGTCTGGTCTTACACCGGAATACGTACACCCCTTATATAGGGATATTCGGTGTACAAATCGGCCTAAAAACGGGGTTTTTCGAGACGCACCTTCGGCTGAGCTTTCCCGGGTCCTATTTGTACAGATTTGTACCGTCTGTCCTTGCCGTCTACGACAGAGACAACGACCAGCCTCGGCTTTCGCTTTAGCCGCGCTCGAGTGGTTCGCAGCCGAGGCGCCGAGACTGCACGCCGTCACGTGGGTTCATACGTTTGCATCGCTGTACATCAATGAAATCACGTGTGCATTGAGTGTTGATCAAGGGTTTGCGCCAGTATGGACTGGAACCAACGAAGGCCTCGAAGGCCGCCGCTTGCTCGCCCGGAGCCTCACGTGTCCTGGAATCGATTCACCAGTGGGCCCTTGCACGTTCCTGGCAAGTCTCCAGCTGTTCAATGTCGTGCAGAGACATGCTAATGAGACAAGAATGAACGACATGCGCATGCGTGCACCCATATGCACACGTATGCAGGCGCGACAGAGGCTGTACTCGAGAGTCCGCTGCCAGCGACGGCGACTCGATCTACGATCCGCACAAGAGTGGGGGTGGGGCTACAAGAGCCCGAAAAGTCAGTGAAGCGTTGGCGTGCTTGCTGAATGAAGCAGCGGGGTATGGTGGGTAGTGTTGCCGATGTTGGGTATTGATCAATAATCTCTTGGTCGATGACTCGACAATCACGCCACGCCGTGACTCGTCTCGCCACGGTACCAGTGTTCTGACTTTCGGGACACTGGGAATGAGAATGAGAATCTGAATTCCAGCTAGTCTACAAAGAGACGACCCTTATCGGGCGCTGGACTATATTAACTGGGCTATCGCCTCTGACCTGACCTACGACTTCCAACCGCTCCCCTTACCTTGTTACGTCCCCAAAACGGCCATTACTGGTCCTGAAAGCGATTTTGGCGCGAGCGAAAACTGGGGCGCGCCTATAAGACGTCTCGCCCAGGCAAGCCCAGGCGGTTACAGGCGGGCTGAGCAGTGCAGAGCAGAGCTGAAGCGCTGAAGCTTGTTGAGGCCCGCTGAGCCAGGCTGAGCCGAGGCCTAGGCCGGACCTGGGAAAGCTCAGCCCAATTTGCGTCCCCGAAAATGTACAAATCGGACCCTCCGAACCCCAAACTGCGACTCAAAAGTGGTACAAATCGGAAAAATTGGCACCCCAGATCTTGGATGTACGTCCTGGATATGGTACAAATCGATGTACCCCGAACTCGCACCTCCCTGGTCGTGCCCTGCTTGGCCGATGGCCGACCACGTATCAGCGGCGGCGGTCTGGGATCAGTACTGATCAGTAGGCGCGCGCCGCGGGCCAACTGGCGGTCCATTAGTTTGAATGAGTTTCTGAACGAAATTGGACGCGCGAGCCGATTGTAATGCAAAAAAATGCGCTTCACGCTCACAGAGCTCACAGACGCTCACCAGATCAAGGGCGCTGGAAGTGAAACAAATGCCAATAGACGCCCCTGACAGCCTCTGACCCTCACCTTGTGCCACGTCGTGACGTCGTGAGCATCCTACCCCGCGTGCCCTTGCTGAGGGTTAAGAGGACAGCATGTCATCTACAGCAGCCCCTCCAGATGCACGAATTCAACTGCTCTTAGACGACGTGCTCGAGATTCCAGATGAGCAATTCGCCGCTATGTCTCCTGTTGCCGAGCTCATTGTCGACGAGCTTCTCTCGTTCGAATTTACCCGGCCTGACCTGACCGCAACGCTCACCGTATCCGAATCCGAGCCAACATTCCATCAGCATCAGATTCGCCCCAAGAGCACCACCCGCGCATTATTCAATAAAATTCACGATCTTCGAGAATTGTACGCCTCCGGCTATCGATCCATCGAGGTTCAATCTCCTTGCATGTCGATAGTGGAACACATGCCAATTGGTTCCGAAGCATTCTGGCAACATCTGGACTCTGTCGAGCAGCTGAAGTCAACCATCTCGGATAACGTTGATTGGCTGAGCAATGTTGAGGTCAATGACAAACGCGACGCCGCGTACTTCAAGCTGGCAAGCACCTTGCTTGTTGCATTTCAAACACCCTCACTGCAACTGAGAAAACTTGCTCATCACGTCGGCCTCTGTATGCACCACAGTGCGCTATATTTACACAAAGCCGTCACCAGCAATGCCTCACTGCAGTGTTGAGAGCACCGAATCCCTCGGACTCGTCTCCAACATCGTGATTCAGGAGCTCTTTCCTACGCAAGCCAGTTCCGGAGTCTGCACCAATCGCAGCAGCCGCGCCCAAGCTCGAATCTTCTTCTTGAATGGTCACCGGGTCGTCAGCTGCCTTGACACCTACAACTCGAGCGTGCAGACCGTTGAGCCCCCAGCTGGTTTTGGCTTCGACGGCCACACTCGGCGAGTCCTAGACCCACAGGCGCAAGCGCGATATTACCAGCTGCAAAGCTTCAAAGGGGTCCTTGCAGCGTCGTTGGCCCCGATTCGGAAGGGACTTGCACATGCTGGCGAGGAGAGGGGTATTAATGCAGACGGAGGGAGCCGAGCCGATAAGCGGTCGGGACCTTCGCAGGGTCCAAGCGGCCGGCTGTCAAAGCGGACGCGACGTTAGTACCGGGTCGCGTCGTCGGAACGATTTTTCGTATTTCTGGCTGTTGGAGAGCGATTTTTGGGCAATTTCACGACGTTGAATTTTTCATGTTTTCGGAACTCTTCCCATGTACGACCGAAAATACGTACAAATCAACCCCTCAGACACCTCATCCCGATGTACAAATCGGCCAAAAATCGCCGTTTTTCGAGACGCACATTGGGCTGAGCTTTCCCGGGTCCTGCCTAGGCGCCACGCCCCTCTGCAGCCCTGTCCGCCCGAGCTCTGTGGCCGACCCTCGACAAGCTCTCTCAACAAAGCCGCCGTTTGGCCTCCCGCTGCAGCACTTATCTACCTCGCCTATCCTACTTTGTACTCGTTTCGAGCTTGAACATCCCCCTCCCACACACCTTGATCTGCACCTAGGACCCCTGTCCTCGCACTACACATACATTCACCACTCATCCGCCCCTACGTACCCCCCCCCCCCGACCCGCACTCCCCCCGCCTTGTGGCCATGTCGCACTCCACAACACCACCTACATCGCTCGCAACGGCTGCCACGACCGAGTCCAGTTCACACACGAGCCCGACCAGCCCCAGCACGAGCACGGCCACGCTGAGCGCATCGACGACGACCACGACGGCGGCCGCTCAGCAGGACGACGATGACGCCGCTGTAGGCATCGCACCGGCCACAACAGGGCCGGTCGTCGATATGGAGGTGTTCAGGCAGTTGTTGGAGATCGTGAGTATCGGTGTATCTGGTGTGGCCCCAGTGCTGTGACGGATTCGAGAGGGCTGGTAGATGGGGAGAGCACCCAGGAGGCAGGCAAAAAATGACGTAACGCGCGGCGTACAACTAGGGCGACAACTAGGGCGACAACTAGGGCGACAACTAGGGCGATGAGCGACGGTAGTTACAACCTATCTCGATGCTGTCAAGTCGAATGCTGGCTACAAGTGAAGCCATCGTGTACGGCGTGCTATCACCGACGCGGGTGCCGCGCATCCATCACCGGCGCAAGAGGCCTCCTCTTGTACACCGCGGTTGCTCAGCCGAATGAAGTGCTGACATGGTTGCTTCCATCACTCGGGCCTTTGTTTGGTTCTACATCGGTCAAACTCACTATCGCACGTTCTACTCTGGGCAAATCGTAGGACGACGACGAGGAACATGACTTTAGCAAAACGCTCGCGATAGACTACATTGGACAGGCCGAGACTACCTTTACCGAAATTGAGGAAGCACTGTACGTTCAAACTGCCCGTTTCTAGTTGATTTACCTGTTGCTGGGTCGACGCTCTACTCCCGACACTTCGGTGCTGATTTTGTCGTGCTTCGCCCCACGCAGGGACGCCAAGGACCTCGACGCATTGTCGCGCAAAGGGCATTTCCTCAAAGGCTCGTCCGCCGCATTGGGACTGCACCATGTCCAACACTCGTGCGAGTTGATGCAGCACTACGGCAAGTGCAAGGACGGCTCGGGCGAAGGCGCGGACCTGACCGAAGAGGTCGCCCTGCGGAAGTGCCGCGCCCTGTTGAAGCGGCTGCGCATCGAACAGGACGAGGCCAAGGCATGGCTGGAGAACTTTTACAAGGTATAGAATGGGAGACGACGATCGAGCCGGGATTGAGTGGGCCACGACGAGGCCATGAACGAGTATCAATACTCGCCTCCCAAAACTCGGATCCCCTAGCGAATGCCTCTTTTTCATTTGCACCCCTGATCGACAGAGATCGAACACTGTCCTCTTTCTTCAACGGCCCTTCGTCTCTCCTCCGTGTGTTTCCAACTAGCATTCACTTTTTTTTCCTCCGTTTGTACATGCCCTCGTCTCGCCTTGCTTCGCTTCTCCTACGTCTTGCGTCCCACGTCCCTCCTCTCTTCTTTGACCAACTGCTCGTCTTTTTCCGTGAATTAGGTATGCCTATATTCCCAATCATTTGGCTCATAGACAAAGACCCGTGTGAGACTAGCGCGGCACGCTGGTCAGCTTGGCGATCTCTCGAGGCACCGGTGCGGACATCAGGTGTCTTGGCCTATATCTCGAGTGCGAGGATCCCATAGATTTAGGAGCCTCAAGGTGCACTGCTGTGGAGGTTCCGAGCGAGGCCGTGTGCGAACCGTTCCTCGGAAAACGTATCACGTGACTTCGGACTCCGTCTCGGGAGCCCCGGCTCGACACGATACGACGGGCTCCTCGTGCCTACTACCTCCTGCTACATGCGATTATTTCCTGCATCCTGCCTCGACCTCTGGGGTAACCTACAGTACCACCATCTGCCCACGTCACTTTGTTGCGCAACTCTTGTGCGCACCTGCCGACCGAGGCATAGTGGCCGGGGCAGCCTCCGGTGACAAAGGTACGCCACATCCTGGTCTTTCGCTTGTTCCTCTTGAGCCTCAACAATATTAATATGTTTTCTGTCTCTTTATCGGCTCATTCGGCTATGGATCCCACTAGAGAACCCTCGATGAAACCGATGGAGATAGGGGAGCCTCCGACCCATCACAATGTCGTCGCTTCCCACCGACATCGAGCAACTCGCATCTTCGTCCCTGGCGGATTAGTCATCGTGCTCGTATTGATCTTTGTCATCTCCAAATCGGATCAATCGCTCCATGAAACCGCCGCAACATGGCGGGACCACCTCGTCAAAGGCTGGAACTCCGAAGCTCAAAGTTCGACCGTCGTCTGGGCCGGATCCGACATCGGTCTTTCGCAGAATATGCTCACAAAGCCAAACGATAATTTGCGAGCGACGTTTATCCATTCGGTCGTGAGGAGTAATGCGGCTACGTATCGGAACGGTGGGCTCGACTATGATCTCTACGTCTCTCTCGCGATGCATGTCGAGGGTGAGTGCTTGCCTAAGCAAAACCTGTCCCGTTCTCGATCCATCGAATCCTTCTTCCCACGGAAAGCATTTGCCCGAAATACTTACTCGTGTAACGTTAAGTCTTTGATACTAGCTATACCATATCATCACGACCAATGGCAAATCGTATCGACGGACCTGTCGTACCTCACCACCGCAATTGTCTGCACTCACGAATTCGCAGGCCAACTTTTCACCGTCGAGGGTTGGCAACGCTTCCTCACCTGGTCCTTCGTGGTCAACTGCCCGATCCCGCCACAGCTAGCAGAAGCGATGGCGCATAATACGGGATTGGTGCTGCAGACGAAGACCACCTGGACATACAAGGAAGATAGAGGCAGATTTAGTCATGCCCTTTCGCTCAAGGCGCATCATCCGGAACGGGAGAGCGAGGTGCTTTTGCTGTACTGCTCACGAATGTTATCGCCTCCGACCAAGGGGAAGTTCGACTAAATTTTTCTCTTTCTTTGTCCAGTTCGGCATCTGCCTCTCGCCCATCTGGGGCCACCTCAACGCTCGCGCAACCTTAGAGTGGCGGGAAAACGTACGCCGTCTAGGCGTCGATACCGTGCACTGGCATGCGCGCGATGCGAGTGTGGCCGAATGGGTGCGATGCTACAACGCGGTCACAGGCGCCAAGGATACGTTCATGTATGCGCCACCGACGAGTCTAGAGACCTACGGCCATCGAGAGAATCTTGCAGATAATGGGTTGTATGGCGATCAGGTGCGTCAAATCATTCTCGATCCGGGTTTCGCGGGATATTCGTCGATTGCTGATGCACTTAAACCAAATTATAGATCATCTACTACACCTCGTGCAGGTTCCGGTCACACCAACTCTATCCAACACGTTGGCTCGGCTACCTCGATCGAGACGAATATTTCTTGCCCCGAACCTTACCTTCAACAGTCTCCTCGGCAACCGCCGAACGTATCCCCCCCGACCCGACAATACTCCGCACCTTCTTACCGGACTACTTTTCCAACGTCTCGGCCGAACTTGGATCGGTGTGCTTCGCGAGGTCCTACCACGCCGGTAAAGTCGATTTCGATTTCTCGGACGTGGTGCCTCCCCAGGTGGCGTCGACCCCCTTCCCGCAGCTCGGTTACCTCAAGACGTGGTGGCCGCCTGCACTGAGTCATAAATGCATGCATCGCGTGAACGGGAATGAGATGGCGAGCGTTCAGTGAGTGAGTCACTTCACCTCGATACCGTCCAGAATAAGCTGACTGAATGACTTTCCCGTCGTACCAGTTACGGTGAAGCTTGGTACCCCGGCTTCTCCCAAATCATCTACGACAACGTCACCTCCCGTGAACTCCCTTTCTATCTCTGGCACCGGCCCTCCGATGATGCAGGACCAGGTGTGGAACCTCCTTACCTTCCGAATGAGTTGAAGCAGTATATCGCTGATTTGTGGATACAGCGCGAGCGGACCTGGGATCGAATGCGGTGGAAGTGCGATAGTTTGCCTTGTCGCTTTTTAGCACTTGCAGAAGACCCCACTCGCAGAGGTGGAATGTGGAGGGTGTAGAACACACTATGGTTGCGTGCGGGTCGAAAAGTGGGATCGTCATCCGACATGTTTCGTACGCTATCAACGAGGAGGATTTGGCTCTGTAGGAATTGGGGAGGCAGCTTTTCACCAGTGCACACCAGAAAGCCCTATATGCATAGTTGCATCGCACGCCTGTATCATGTTTAATGTTACATCTACCCAAGAGACCTGTTAGCAGTAAGCCGCAATGAAGGAGAGCTCAAGTCAGTACAGCCGCCTTCTACTCCGACGCGAAAGGAAAACCCCGGACTAACCAGCTCGTCGCAAGTGTAGCTAATGTGCTTAAACTGTAGAAAATAAGTAAGCCACAAAATAAGCTTCGATTCCTTCTGCTCCGGGGGAGCGACTTCCGACATCAAACCTCAAACACCCACGAATCAAGATTGGCGCAGTCCTGTTCCCCCGGCCCGGTGAGCGCGAACTCGACAGGGAAATTTTTGTCCGAATCATGCGCAACCAACGAGATCGTCTGGTTGTCGAGGCCCTTCATGAACACGGCTGTGGATGGAATCAAGACGGAATGGTTGTGAGTCCCTCTTTCCGCAAGAAATGATCAGTGGGACGTACGAAGTTTCCCAAAACCACTGGCGAACGACAAGATCTGGAAGTCGGTTTCTGATGGGAAGCGGGGCACGTCATCAGTACGCCGCCAGATCCCCTACGATGCGCTGGGTTTTACTTACTTCCAATAATCCAGTTCTCGGTCAACGCATCCGTCGTACCGTCAAGCAATCTCCTTCTCTCGTGTTCCGGCACGTCATACATGCTGCCCTGTCCCTTCGCGGCTGATTCCGTCTTTTGATGAATCTCGGGATGCGAGCGACTCAACCCCGTAATGACGACGCGGTCCGAGAAATGACGCAACGCATCTTCCTCCAATGTGTGCGAATCGGTAACGAGGTAGTAGATGACTTTTTGGTCTTTTCGAGCGTAGCGTTTGGCAATCGTAGCGGCGCACTTGAAGAAGTTGCTGTGGCGCTGGACAGTGTTTAGGCTATCTCGTTGGGGATCGGTCTGATGGATCAAGATTGAGGTGGGGGGTTCATCAACGAAAAGAAGAGGCGAAGCACGGACGGTCTGAAGAACTGAACTCACCATCGCATCATCGCCCGTCCGGATCTGGATCGCGATCGAATACACGGTCGGCAAGCTGAAAAAGGAGCTGTACTCGGCGATGAAGCGCAACGGGTTGGGTTTGGGCCGGAAGAGGAAATCGGACATGCAGGCGTATGCAGTTGTAGAATCGAATCCTCGCTCTCGCATCGCCTGCGCGACGTTGGGGTAGTTGAACGACCGAAGTGTGACTCCGCGGTTCGTCATGAGCTATGTACGAGACACAGATGAGCAAAGCCGAGGGTCAGAAGCGTTAGACCTGATGTTGTAGATGTTTCACCGACCTGAAGCCAACTGGGCTCGTTCCTCTTCTCCTCAAAAACATCTTGGGAAAAGAACCGGTCTAAATCCGCTCGTGGAGGGGTGATGGAGCTGATGAATTGCTTTTCCCCCTTCAAGGCGAGTTTAGGGTGGATCGAGCGATGCGAATTGGGCATCTCGGGTTGGGCCCAGTCGATGATGACCGAGTCGAAGAAGAGCTCGAAGGGGAGGTCTTCCCACGTGATGAGCAGCGCACGATCCGTGAGCACAGCATACAGAAGCGACGAAAAAATGCCGAGCAGCCTGCAGCGTGCCAACGTCACGGATCAGCATGTTCTGACCCATCTTTCGCCCTCTTCAACAATCTACCCGTCTTCGCCTCACCTGTCCGAACTGCCTCCGCACTGAACACCTTTTCGACACATCACCTCGAGGACTTTGGGTGACCGCTTGCCATTTATTATGTCGTGGTGCAACTTTGCATAGTCCTCCATCCAAGGCGCATTCTCGCAGTGCGATGGCTGCCGCCCGGTCTCCCATTCCTCCTGAAGCGCCGCCCACCTGGATCACGAACCAAACTTTTAAAGAATCAGAACGGTCACACGCCTGCGACACTGTGAATAGGAACGGACTTTACTCTAGAGCCTCGTCTATACGGGCCCGGTCCTGCCCCGACTTGCACGGTCGCGGGCCCTGCCCGAATCGGCGACGGAGCTGGACTCTGGGCTACTCCGATCGGGGTTCCCACCTGCGAGACGGGCCTCGTGATGAGTAGCCATTCCCGTATAGATGCTTCAGCCTGTCCGAGTTGGGAGGTTTGTTTATTTTGGTCAGTCGACTTGGTGTTACTTGCGGCGAGATGGATGGTTTCTCCCGCTCGCGCGTTCGTTCGCGAGCTCGGTCAGGTCAATCAACAATCGGAGGCCGGGGAATCTGCCTGACCTTTGTGAGCGCATCAATCATCCTCGTCAACGAATCGTGGGGTCGCTTCTTTTGCCAATCATAATTCCTGAGCACGGGGTCTTCTGCGGACCAATCGAGGCCGCTGGCTTGGTCGTAGCCTGCGCCATCACTGAGCCCGGAGGCGAGATAGCCACGGTGCCGTGCTGTGCTGAGGGCGACGAGGAGCATCAGGAAGAGCACGACGAGCACGATGGCGAGCGCGACGTGAGGTCTGAGCCTGCCAAGAGTCGCAGGGTGCGGCAACCATCTATCCGGTATGATGCTCCTGCGCGAGTCCCACAAGGGCCGCTTAGACCCCGAGCTCGAAGGCGAGGGAGAGGGGTGCTCGAACCGGTCGTCGTAGGGGTCGTGGCCCAAGTCCCTTTCAAGTTTGTCGAGCCCTAGCGTTTCGGTCGATCCGCTGCGGTAGCCCGAGCTCAGCAGCGGCACGTTGATGGTGTGTTGTTGCTTCTGCATCCTTTCCTAGCGCCTTGAGAAGGGGACGACGAAGGGGAGGGGAGGGGAGGGGGCTCCGAGCAGAGGCAAGTACGGAGGAAGCGGAGGGAGCAGAAGGACGAGGCACTCGAGAGAGGCCTATGCTGGCGCGTTCCGTGCGCAGACGGCAAGAATGAGATTGAGAATTTGAATTCCAGCTAGTCTACGAAGAGACGACCCGTAAGACGACAGCAGACGACTCGCGCGAGCGAGGCCGAAAACGATTCGCGCGATCGGAGCCCGAATTGACCAAACCCACGGTTGCAGTGCAGTGTACGGTTTGCTATGTTATTCAAGGCGTTACCACTCGCAGCAGCTGTTGAAAACAGGACAAACGTGAGACACCTGGTGGGACCTACCTTCCTAGTTGCTCAACAGAACCGCAGGGCGTGGTCTCGACTTGTGTCCAGTGGATTAGTAGCAGGATTGTAATTTATCGCAATGCAGACTGTTCGGCAGTCGCCGAGCATTAGCGTGGAAGCTGGAAGAGCGTGGACGACCCGAAAGGGTGGCCCAGTGGACTCAGGAGTGCCAAGACTTAAAGCTCTCCGCTCTTTTCACTCCTTTCAACAACACTGCCATACTTTGGAAGAGCGACTCCGTGGTCATTACTTTTGATCCCGAGTCGCCTCCAAACACTCTTCGTGCCTCTTTCTCTTTCCCGGACCGAGTCACCGACGCCAACTTTTGTGTGGGTGATTCAAAAGTCCGGGTTGTATCAATATACGCGCCTTCCTCCGACAAGCCAGACAAAAAACGCTACCTCTCACACCTCAGCACCGCCCTCCGACAAGTTGTACGTGACGAACCTTCGCCGCCTGCGCTCCTAGTCGGGGGGGACTGGAATTGTGTTGAGTCCCAGCCCCTCGATTCGGAGAACCAAAACGGAACGAATTATGGGGGTCAGGAGATGCGCGACCTTGCCACGGCCAACAATCTTTTCGACGCCTATCGGCTCCATCATCCCAAAGGACGAGCCACGACGAATCGCTCAGCGCCCGGCACGTGCCGCCGCCTTGACCGCATCTATGTCTCGCCTGATTGGGTCGACCTCTTCCATGATCACAAAATTCGGGCTCCTGTCCTCAAATCGACGCACTCAATGGTTGTGGCACGGTTCCAAGTGCCGGGCGCAATCGACATCGGTCCGGGCAAATTCAAGCTGGGTTTGCACGTGATCGACGGCGACGCGACCTGCGAGTACCTCACCTCCATTGTCCGCACCCTTTACAACAAAGCCCTCCTCCAGACGCCCAACGATCAGCAGCTTGGACGTCCACCAAACACCGCCTGCTGCCCGAGCTGCAGGCTCTGGCCCGGACTTTCGCTCGGTTCCATCGTGGCGGGTCGGAGCAAGAGAGGGCTGACCACTCGCGCTACGGCGCGGCCGTGCGGCCGCACAGCCCTGCACAGCCCTGCACAGCCCCGCCTCAATTTGCCTCTTCAATTACTCTCTAGGAATTGATGCAGGACTGATTGGCGCTGGACCCAAGTCGACTGTCCGAAGGGGTTTCACTAGATATTCATTTTCTATGATCAGTGCACACCGTTCAGAATACGCGTTTGTCTGCCCGAGGACCGATCCAGGATTTCAGGGACCACGACCGATCCCTCCTTCGGGCCTAATAGACACGGTGTGTACTCCCTCCGTCGAATATGAGAAAAGGTCTACACAGGATCTGTCGTGCACATATCAGTTGATGGTATACGGAACTACACGAATTGAATGGACTGAGTACGACAAGCTGTATGTCATTTATGACATAATTCGAACTTACGACGGAGTCTTCGGAAGTGTTATTCGTGATGATGGTGAGTCTTACACGAACTAGTGGCCCCTTATTACTTATGACCATTTGAGGTGCACTGCGCCGGGGTGGGATGTGGGATGGGGTGGGGAGGGCATTGGTGCACCCGACCTGTACCAACCTATAACCGGGCCAAAAAACAAAAAAGCTGCCTTAACTCGCCCGCGCGGGGGAGCTCAATTGGCTGGGTTAACGGACGGGCCGATCTGGCCAAGCGCGCGGATAACTCACAAGGGAGGGGCGTCGAGCTTAGCTCGTCCCGTTCTCGAGCCTGGACGTCGACCGTACATATCACCCACGATGGCCTCCTTACTGCGCAACGTCTTCTCCCTCACATCACGAACGCGCTTCACTTCCGCAAGATCTTCTCCCTCCAGCAGCACCATACCAACAGTCTGGCGATCCCCTTCCACAAGCTCGATCTCCTCCTCCACCCCGTCCGCTGCGTCCTCCTCGCTCCTCTCCCGACCGTTCTCCTCAACTCCCCTCTCCCGAGGTCTGGTCCGTAAACCGACCAAGATTAAACTCAAGACGCATAAAGGTGCGGCCAAGAGGTGGTTCGCGATCGCGAATGGCAATTTCAAGAGGGTCGGTTTCTTGCTCTCTGCAGCGATCGGGTTGGGTCATCTTGTTCTCATGACACTGATCTCTTTTTATGTCCATTTTGTGGAACAGAGTCAAGCGGGGAAGGTTCATTTGAATGCAAGTAGTCGAAGGGGGTTGTGTGAAGCATGAGCTCGGAGTGGGGCACCCTCCTCTTCTGAGCTGCTGCGAGGTCACTGGCCTTACATTCTCGGCAGTCCGCGTGCTCACGCCATGTCCGATCGTTCTCCATCTTGTAGGGCGTGCTCTCACCGACCCGGCTGAATCGGTTAGGCAAGCCGGCGTTCGGTACGTTCAATGCCCTCCTGGTCATTTTCGGTCCCTTCGATTCGACGAGAAAGTGAAGCAGACCCTGACATTACCTACCTTTCGACCTCACCTCACAGCCCGACCGATCGAGAAGAAAAAGCTGAGAAGACTGATGCCGTATGCTTGAAGGACGGCGGAGTTGGTGGGAATATGCCGCTAGAGAAGTAGGGCAAAGGCAGGATGACATCGAAGATGCAATATGAGCTATTCTGATTTGTCGAGCTCGAGAAATCCGGTGGAATCATGCATCTGGTCGGCTCGGTGCAAATCAGTTAAGGGGGGTCCGATCGGATTCCATGTAGATGCTCGGGTACTCGATCGCCACCGGCGGTTTAGTCGTGTGCAAGACGCCGCCGGAAGCGAGGATCAAAGCGAGGGTCAGGCGTCAGGCGGTAGGAGTGAGGCTAGTGAGGGAGACGGACGACGGAGGAAAGACAGTTTCTTCAGCTGGGACTGGGAAAGTAGTGAAGAGGATGACGTTGCCTCTGTGTGCTTGAAATCCTCTCAGTGACACCGTCACTGGTCCGAGCAGGAAGATCAAGTAGGCGTACTTACACTCGGGAGATGAATCAGCGGCTCAGCGGCCGAGCTGCCGAGGGCCACATGATGTAATTACTACTAATTCGAGTCCTTTCGAGTACAGCATGCTTGTGCAACGGCATACATGACTGTGCGGCTGGGTTTTGAGGGGCTTCCCAGTTTGGATTGCCCGGGTTGACACTGTAATGCACTGTCATGCACGCTCGGCGAGTGGTTCACAGCCAAGGCGCCGAGACCGCCACACGAGGTGCATTCGGGTGCATCGTTGTGCACCGATATACCCGCGGGTACATTGGTATTCATTTGTATTGATCAAGTTTATATGCAAGTGTGGACTGGACCCGACTTCATCGCAGACTATTCGGAGGCTGTTTGGTCGCCCGGAGTACGCAGTGCCCTTCGATCACTTTGCTGCTTCATTGCACGGTTCGGCCATGTCTCCCACTGGTATTCTCATTTCGTCGCTAAATCATCCTACCACATACTGACCCGTTGATCACTCTCGTGGATTGGGGTCCTCGCCCCGCTCCGACTCCGCCTCCACTCGACGTGCACCGGATGATGGGGTTTCGCATGAAAGCAGATCGCGGAGGGCCGATTCGATCCGAGCGTGCACGAGGGTGTGTAGCTGTGCAATATCTTGCAGAGGCATTTGACTGAGAGATGTGGGCATGTACCGATGTGCAGATGTATGCATACGTATACACATAGTATATGCAAGCGCGACAGAGCCTGGCCGTAATCGGCTGCCAGCGACGGCGACTAGGTTCCGCGCTCTGGCCCGGTTCGCACGGAGTGGGGGTGGGGGCCGCACGAGTGAAGCGTCGGCGTGCTTGCTCGAAGCAAGGGGGGTGATCATGGGTTCAGACGTTCATATTAGATCAGATGTGGCAGCTTGGTGAATGTTTTGGTCTCTTAGGTCAATGTCTCGAGTACCACGCCCAGTCCAGCCACGGGCGGTATGACTTTGGGAGACAGACTCTCTCCATTGACGGAAGGGCCTGCGCTGCTCGTCCCGAAGGCTCGATCGGCAAGGCGAAGAAGACCTGGACCTCAGCAGCTGCAAGGCTCCTGGCCCGTGCTTGCACCAGGTAAGGCCCAGCCTGTCATTGGACTAGACCAACCAGCTTCATTTTGTTTGCATACTTTGGTTGCCCGTCTAAGACTTTGTTTGAGAAAGTGAACATTCTTACTAGTTACTGCAAAGAAAGTCCCGACTCTTCTGAAAAAGCCCCACGGTGCCAGCCGCGTGCAGTTCGAAAAACGGTCAAAGTCATTGCATTCGTCCGCATCGACCATACGCCAAACCCTCCAAAGGGATAAGTTGGAAAGAAAACAAAGGGCCTCAGAAATAGAGAGTTTACGCCAGAAAATAGAGGCAGGTATGCTGGAACTGGTAGACAGAAGAAGCTTCTTCCTCTTATTTCACTTATACCAGTACTAGCCCTGGAGATGAACCTATAGAGAGAGAATGAAACAAGCCACGCCATTGTTGTGGCGGACCCATTTGGAGGCGCGTGCTGCCGAGCCCATCCACGGCGCATCGCATTGCATACGAAGCGCAATCCCGCCACCTGAACGCGTGCCATCACACCCAAGTGACCGCAAGGACTCAATAGAGACGGTGCAGGAACATGGCCGTCGACACAGAGCGGCCAGAGCCACCGCAGGCGTCGTCGTCGCGGTCATCGTCGCAGCCGTCGTCGCGATCGTCATCGTCTACGGTCGTCGTGCACAACCCCACCTCCACCTCCGCCTCTACCTCTAGCCTTGATTCCAGCTCCATTCCTGCTCCAAGCTCCAGTGCGGACCCCGTACAATCGAGGCCCTCGCCAGCTGCGATCTCGACGACCGAGACGACGGCACGGACGGCGA
Source organism: Microbotryum lychnidis-dioicae p1A1 Lamole (assembly GCA_001244265.2). Classification (NCBI taxonomy): domain Eukaryota; kingdom Fungi; phylum Basidiomycota; class Microbotryomycetes; order Microbotryales; family Microbotryaceae; genus Microbotryum; species Microbotryum lychnidis-dioicae. The sequence goes on from CDLV01000006.1 coordinate 301,965, forward strand.
CGCGGACAACGGACCACTCGGCTAGGGGCCCCCGATCTCCAGTGTCGCCCCCGCTCGGCCTCGCCAGTCCACCCGTGTCGGCTCCCCATTCGCGTCAATCCTCGTCCGGCGCATCGTCTGTCATTTACCACTCATCCAACCCATCCGGAGCGTCAACTCCCTCCGTCGCAGCTACCATCACGGATCATTCGGTGGCCTCGAGTTCGAAGCAAATCAGTACAAGCACAAGCACAAGCACAAGCACGATTCACCCCTCGCCCCTCTCCGCTTCAGCCTGTGCACTGACCTTCGCACCCGTCGGTTTGCAACCTGACCCGTCCTCCACGAACTTCCCGACGTCATCGACCGCCACCCCTCGTCTTGCTTCGACGAGTCAATCGACCGGTAGAGCTGCACTTGGGTCCATTAAGACTCGCGAGACGCTCATGGCCACAGAGGACGATCTCGAGTCATTGACCGTCACTACACCCGGGGCTCGTGCTCGCCACCCTTTCGACCGACGGCGCGACGATGACGACGAGACCGAGGAAGGAGAAGAAGGCGACAACGATCAAGGACGTTCCTCCGAACGAGGCAACGAGGGCTGCTACTTTCCCTCCACCTCTAGAGCGAGGTCTTCCACTTCAGGCAGAATTGCACACGTGCCGCCCAGCCCGTCATTCTCAGGATCAGGTTCCTACGCGTCTGTCGTTTCTGGAAGTGCTCGAGCGAGGGCTGGACCACCCCTGACTCCGACCCCGGGCGGCGGCTCCAAGACGAGAGCAACCTCGGCAGTGGGTCTCCCTCCCATCTTGACTTCAGCGTCCCGTCGTACGACGGCTCGATCCGTCTCACGAGCCCGACTTCGCGCTGGTGATCGAGATGATGACCATGATGATGATGATGATGACGACGATGACGATCGACCAGGCCTGTTGCCGACCTCTTCGACACGAGCCGAGAGGCCCTTGAGTCCGGCCCCGATGTCCAGGGAGGCCATTTTGGTCGGTGATCGTGAAGACGACGAAGTCAGCGTGCGGGATCGAGGAGAGGAGTTGGTTCGCAAACGGATGAAGGAGCGAGCTCGTGTCAAAAAGGTTCGTGATCTCGCCGGGACTCCTGAACCGGGCTACGCTATCTGGACTTGAACAAAGCTGACATCTCTGGGGGTACCCCTTGTTGGCTACCACAGGAGGCCGAGAAAGCGGCCACTCGCAAACGAGAGATCGAAAGGGCCGCGGCAATGAGGAGGACGACATCTTCGAGCTACTACGACCAAAGCGATCTTGAAGCTGGGCAGACGATCGGGATGGGCCTACCTTCTACCGCGACGGCTCACGCTGGTCCGAGTGGTGATGATTCGGCTCGAAATCGTTCGGTCTCGCGACCGCCAGCTCGCGAGTTCACAGCAAGCTATGCTTCCACCTCAGCAGCCCAGGGCGGACGGACTGTGACTGGGGGCCATGGGGTAGGTCGAAGCTCCTCCAGGGCCCCTGCAAGCGGAGAAGAGGAGTGGGCCAAAGGGGCCGGTCGCGGCAACATTGCGCCCTCGGAAGAAGGCGAGACATGGTCGCCCATGTTTCCCGGGCGACAACTGTCATTACTTCGAGGGATGTCCTACACGTCTTCCGCGCGTGGAGGACCTGTCGGTGAGGAACCATCAAGCGAGCACACGGAAGAAGAAGTGGTAGAGGCCAGCACTGAAGACGGTGACGTGGACGGCGAGCATGCACTGTGCGATGCCTTTGAGGCCGATGAGCAAACCGACGATGACGACGACATCAACGATGCCGAGGTCGAGTACACGCTGAAAGATCGACAGGATGTGAGTTTCGATGATGTGGCCTACCATTTCGTTCTGGCTCTGATTGGCGATCTTCTTCTATTCACCGCAGGCCATCAACGTCGAGCATCCGTTCGGCCTGCCCATCTGGAAACCGGCTCTGTACAAGAAAGATCGCTCCATCACTCGCAACGCAGAAAAGGCTCTGCACGATGTACCCTCTTCGACCGTGGTCCGCCATCTGGCTCCGGGCAATTTAGTCTGGACACTCTTCTTTGGAACGGCTCTGTTCATCGTCTGCACATTGGTTGCGGGCATGCTGTGGTGCGTCCCTTGGGGGGGTGGCAAGTACGGTCGCGTCGTCTGGGAGCTTGGTGGCTATCTCTTTTGGCCGTTCGGCAAGTACGTCGAAGGATGGACCGATCAGTTCGACGACGAAACTAGCAATGGCAGTGAAGGCAGCGCTTCAGCCTCTGCTCACGATCATGACGACACCGGTGATGTGCTTGACGACGAGGAGGAAATGGATCGTGCATCTTTACGACGGGATCTCGAAAGCGCAGGAAGCACTTACGGTCGAAGCCGAAGTCAGACTAGGTCGGCATCGTCACGTCCTGGTGGATCTTCTCAGCGTCGCGCGTCATCTTTCGGCAGTTCCCACTGCGGTGACGCGTCCGAGACGCATTTGACCGTTCGCGGTGTGCCCAGCAGTGCCTCTCTTCGAGTGCCTGGCGATTCTACTGAGAACTATCGCCTACTGGCCCCTGGTGGTCAGCAATCTGGCTACGGCGCTACAGCTGCGACCCCGGCCGGCTCCCCGCGCGGTCGAGGTGTGCAACGTACCTCGAGCGAAGACACGGTTGCCGCACCTTCTTGGCGACCTCACGACTTCAGCAAAGATTCGTCCGAGTCCGCTCACCGCGCCCTGCGCATTCGTGCATTGGGCCGCACCATGTGGTGGGTCGCGTTCTACCTCATCATCGCGCCTCTCCTTCTGCTCGTCTGCGTACTGTGCTGGGGATTGGTATTCACGATCCCGATGGCCAAGTTGTTGTGGGTTCTACTGCGCCATCTGAACAACGAGCCTTTGGCGCTCCATTTCCGCTCTCCGCCCAAGTACAACGCTTTCGCCGCAGCCGCACCGACTGAGATCGAGTCGCGTTTCAGCAACAACGCGGCGGCCACGGGCTTGGATCCTCACTCTGATCAGTCTCAGCCAGGTCCACCGACGTTAGCCAACAACTCTGGCGTGCAATACCCCTTGATTGCCGGACAGCGAGCGCCCCCCGTCTCACGCAAGTCGGTCGCCGCGGCAAAACGCCACGGTCGACTCTTCGGACCCCACTCTACCGTCCTGCTCTGCACATACCACGCAATGGGCCTCCAATACTACAAGTACACAATTGATGGAGTCAATATCCTCTTCGTCAACCTCATGTCACTCGTCTTCTTTGTCATCCTGGACTACTTCTACGTCAGCCCGCGCGTGGCAGAACATCACCTCGGCGGCGTTTTGGCCTTTATCGCCTCACCGGCTTGTATGTTCGTACTGGCATTGTTGAGTGTCATCCCGTTATCGTACTTTATCGGCATGGCTGTCGCGTCGATCTCGGCGCAAAGTTCGATTGGGATGGGTGCTGTCATCAACGCTTCGTTCGGATCCATCATCGAGATCATCCTTTACTCGATCGCGTTGACGCGCGCCAAGGGCGAGCTTGTCGAGGGCTCGATCGTCGGCAGTATTCTCGCGGGTGTCTTGTTGATGCCCGGTGCATCGATGATCGGTGGGGCGATGCGTCGCAAAGAGCAGAAGTTCAACGCCCGCAGTGCCGGTGTGACGAGCACAATGCTCATTATGGCCATCATCGGAATCCTCACCCCGACGCTGTTCTACGAGATCTACGGCAGCTTCCAGCTGACGTGTAGCGATTGCGATCCTGATCATCGCTCCGGTACATCCGAGTCGTGTCGAACTTGCTATTACGAGCATATCAATCCTGCCGATGACCCATTTTACAAGTCGACGGTTAAGATCCTGTCCTACTATTGCGCCGTTCTCCTCGTCCTCGTAAGTTACGCGTGCGTAGAATCTATATTGGCTGCCACAGCCCACTGAATTCTAATCACTTGCTTGGCACACAGTCATACCTCATCGGCCTTTGGTTCTCTCTGCGAACCCATGCCTCGCAGATCTGGCAAAATGCTCAAATCAAACACGAACCTCACTTGCCCCGGCCGGCGTCCGCAGCGCCTGGACCCCACGCCCCCAATGGTGATCGCGCCTCCCTTCACAAGCGCATCGTCCCGTCTCAACTTTTGCCGCGACATCGCTCGAGTACGATAGGGCGTGCGAGTGGTTCGTATACCCCTTTGCAAGACTCGACACCCTTGGTCACCAGCACCAACCCCGAGGGTGGAGTTCCTCCCATGGAGCTACCAGAAGGCATGTCTACCGACGAATTTCATCACGCATTCGAGTCCGTCACCGCAACAGGTGTTGCTATCGCTGCGTCATCGCGTGCAGCGCATCTACCCCTGGCTTCAGCATCGGCCGGTCCAGGTGACGCGCAAACGCAACGTTCGGCTTCGCATGTACGAGATGCGTCGGCCGCGAACACGAACAAAGGCGCAGCGGACCATGATGCGGGAGCCGGTGAAGGAGGTCACGATGCGCCCAATTGGAGTCGTCTTAAGTCCGCAAGTGTCTTGTTGGGGTGCACTATCCTTTACGCCATGATCGCAGGTGAGCACATCTCCCATTGGACGGGTGACGCGCAGGTCGTGTGAGTTTACTGATTTCTGTTGCATCCTTGCGTCGGGTAGAAATCCTTGTCGGCGTGGTTGACGTCGTGCTTGAGGGATCAGGGATCCCTGAGAAGTTCTTGGGTGTAACTCTGTTTGCACTTGTGCCCAACACGACCGAGTTCATGAACGCCATCTCGTTCGCCATCAACGGCAACATCGCGCTCTCGTACGTTCCAAAACCCCGACTCTTGCCGAGAAGGCCGATAATGCATACTGAGCGTCTCGTCTGTCTTTGACCGCACAGGATGGAGATCGGTTCTGCCTATGCCTTACAAGTATGCCTCATCCAAGCGCCGGCCATGCTCGCCTTTTCGGCCTTCTACAGCATCGGCAAAGAGACGCTCCTGCACCGATCTTTCACGCTCGTGTTCCCCCGATGGGACGTGATCGCCATCATGTTCTCGGTGTTTCTCTTGACCTACACCTACATCGAGGCCAGAGCCAAGTAAGTGGATGTCCTTCAAGCCATTGTTGAAAGCCGCTCTGCTGATAGATCGAATGCTCCGCACAACAGCTATTACCGCGGTTCCATCTTGTGCCTGTCGTACCTGGTCTTGATCGGCGGATTTGCCTTCGCCCCCGCAGGTCGAGACAGTAAGTTGCAGCCGGGCGGAATAAGACTGGACAGTCGTGCTGATCAGCCTTTGGCCTACTTGCGCAGCCTCAGATAATCCTGGACTGTGGATGACCTCGGCTAACTTTGTTCAAGAGCTCTCTTTGCACGATCACGCCCTCGCCATCTTCCGCGTCCTCTTCACCCGTTGAGCCGACACTGTTCCGCAATCTCGTCGTCCGGGTTCCCGTTTCTCCCCTCCCGCCCAGCAACATGTCAATATGTACTTTTCCTAATCTTTGGTAGCATCTTCGTAAGGCCAGTGTTTAATTCACTATCATTCGAGTCCACAACTGAGCGTTCCTCGAAAACGACGCGTACGCAACGTGGCCTCCGTTTTCAGTTGGAGGCAATTGGACAACATTTGAGGTGAGACTAATTTCTCCTGAGACGCTAAGCTTATATTACAATAGGTCCAAATGTCACCGGTAACAGTTGTCAAACTTCGATCGAGACACAGGAGTTACAACACGCCTCTCCTCCATTCCTCCGCGGCCTTGCTCCCACTCCCACTCGTGGAGCCCAACGTGCCCAAGCCCAGCAAGAACCGATTCGGTTCATCCAACATCAACCCCGCCCCACTTTTCCCCGGTGTCATTCGAAAGAAGGTTCTCTTGGGCCGCCTGGTTTCGTGCGCGCAGTTGTCGGCCTCTTCATCCAGCATCCCATTCTCCTCGTCCCCTCCTTTGTGCGCCGCCCGTTTCCTCCGACTGGCCGACACCTCCCCCCGTGCCGTCGATCCGAGCGAGGTGATATAACTCTTGGACAACTTGCGATACCTCTCCTGTAAACTATCCCCCTCCTCGTCCGACGAGACATAGCCCTCATCCTGATGACGTTGGGTCTCTCGGATGCGGTTCGAGATGCGCACATCGAGGTCCGAGTCGGAGTCTCCTGGGTCCGAGTCAAAGTCGAAGGGAACGGCGTGCATCTGAGCCGAGGGTGCAAAGGGCATGTTGCGCAAGTTCTCCAAGATCGCATTTCTGAACAACAGGGGACGAACGGATCAGTTTGTGGTTTGCTGAGACGGCGAGGAGAGTGGGCTGGCTCACTTGGTGGTTTCGAGGTACTCGGGTGTGTTCGAATTCTCCATATTGCTTGCCGGTACATTCATCTTGAACTCGGGCCCAAAGTATTCGAAGTAGTCATTGTAGGGCAAGCTTTCACTCAGAACCTGACCGCAAGCGACACCGGTTTCGTACGCCCAGGTCCGAGCGACGTTGCGTATTGTGTATCCTCCTCCACCGAGGATCATGAGGGGTACGTTGAACGTGCGCATGAATTCGACGCAGTCGGCATGACCTGTACACGTGAAGAGCAGCATGAGGGTCAATTGCCTCGCCCACCTAAGCCTGTACGTGCTCGACACATACCTTGCATTGACAGATTGAAGGGTCCAAGCTTGTCTTCGGCCAGGGAGTCGGCACCGCACTGGAGCACAACTGCCCCGGGTCGATACCAATCCATAATCGCTTGCATCACCTGAAATGCAATAGATCATGACGTAAATCGTCAGCTTTGCACGGTGCGACGTGATTGCTCACGCTCCGACACGCCTAATTTGGAGGGGCTTGTCAGTCATGCGCGCTGGAAAATGAGACACACCGGTCTGAACACAGCCTTATAGCTCTGATCATCGATGCCGTCTTTGAGCGGGAAGTTGACCGAATAGCCTTTGCCGGGACCTTTGCCTCGATCATTCAGTGCTCCAGTACCGGGAAAGAAGTCGCCGAACTTGTGAAAAGATGCCGTCATGACCCGATCGGTGGTGAAAAACGCTTCTTCTACACCGTCGCCGTGGTGTACATCGATGTCAATGTAAAGTACTCGAGCATGGTATCTACCCAGGGAGGGCACGTCAGCCTTTTGCGCAGGCAAGGAAAGGCTAGATCGTGGCCGTCGTACCTCAGCAGTTCGAGGATAGCCAGGACGATGTCGTTGATGTAGCAGAACCCTGAGGCTTCGCGCTTCTTCGCGTGGTGCAACCCTCCGGCCCAATTGAGAGCAATATCGGCTTTGGCGTCGGTCAGGCGTCGGGCCGCGCCTGTGGGGTGGACCCAGAGAAACAGCGCATCAGCCGAGTTCGCTGGCGCGCCGTGAGCAAAGTTGACGCAGTGCGCCGCACTTAGAGATCCTCCAGCTGATATGGAACAAAACTCGAACAGGCCTTCGAATGCGGGGCAGTCTTCTCCGATCAGGACTGGAAGAGATGGACGAATGTTGGATCAGCATGGTTTGCGAAGACCGGAGGAGCGAAAGAGCCCGTCTGGGGTGGACTAGTTGCCTCACAGCGGGTTCCCCTGCACGTCATCTCTTCAACGAGGTCGGGAGTGACCCTGGAGAGCATATCGATGAACTCGTCGGTGTGGAATCGTGTCATCTCGTGTGCCGTTGCGCGGGTAGGTCGCTGTGACCGACCGTACTGTGAGGTGAGCGACTGGCACCGGCGAGCACTGCGGCTTACTTACGATCATGTCCATGTGCTTGTCGAGTCCATAGTTGACGACGAGGTTGTGGGCCATCGTTACTCGGTGTGGTTTCATAGGGTGCACTGTTGTGCGGTGACGGTACGAGTCGAAACCAGTCGAAACGAGTCGAAACGAGTCGAGCATTGGATCTCAAAGTCAGTCAGCGCTAGCAATGGACCGACCCTCACAGAGCGTGGACTGACCCATACTATAGGCGTATGCTCCCACATCCTCTGCAGTGACATGTCAATCCACTGGGTCAGCTCGAGCGCATGAGCACGAGGAACAAGCCGAGCGCGGGCGATTGACCGTCATGGAAGTAGGCCACCCTGCGCTTGGACACGGGCGCCGAGGTCATGTTGCCGTTGCTGTTGCGCTCGGTCAGCATGTTCGCAAAGCGAGGCAATCGCCTTGTGTAGCCGGTGCACCGTGCTGAGCGCGCTGGTCGGTCGTACGGGCGGGTGTTGGGCGGGTGTTCGGCGTGAGCAGGTCAGAGCAGCGCGGTCGAAACCGGTCACTTACAAGGCCAGGGCAGCCCACCACCGCACGCGCCTGCCGCTAGCTGCCGCTCGGACCTCCTCGACATCCCGGCCAGGGGTTGGTGCTCACATGATTGGAATCACACTTTTGGTGGTTTCAGGAGTGTGGGGGCTGCATGGATCTAGTGGCTATGACTTTAGATAAGTCCAACCCCCCTTTTCAAGAAACATTGGTTTTGCGTAGATAACTGAATATGTGAAATCTAATGGCGTTACATCGCTTTGAGACATTGCGTGCGTGTGCCCGCCTGCCCGCCGCCGCGCCAGCGAGTGCCCCTTTTTCCAAGCGTTTCCTCATTCTGTGAATATCCACCAGACGAACGGTGTCATCCCTGGTACATTAAGTATGTGAGACCAGAGGATTCAAATCAGTCCCTTTTTTGCATCGGCTCATTGTGTTCGTTTCCGTGGATCATCGGCGGCCAGTGACTCGATCTAGTGATAACCTGCCGTCGCATACTACAGGCTCCCTCCCAACAGCCACGGGGCCACTGGGCCACTGGGCCACTGGGCCTCAACTTGCAGTCCGCGCTTTGGTGTAGACTGAAAATCCATACCTACTCCCGGGAACACCTTCCACCTTCATCGGCAAACGCTGACTCGGTCACTTGCAAGGCGCAATCGATGATTGATCAAAGAGCCGCCGCCAGGCGCCCGCATCATCCCCGCGAGTACGAGTCTCGCGTACGCCCCGGTCCAGAAGCCCTATCGAAGCGGGCGGGCGTCCGGGCGTCGTTAAAAGCGCGGGCGGCGTGGGCAGGAGCGACGCGGCGGCGGGCGCGCCCGCGTGCCAGCGTGGCTTGAAATTGCCCTGGCTGGGCAAGGGGGCGATTGCGCGAAGAAGAATATCAGAGGAAGGCCTTCCGCGAGCCCAATTCGTAGCGGCGACAACTGTTGAAACGCTGCTTGCTGCCTTTGCGCCTCCTCCTGCCACTTCGTCCGTTCCACCCAGCGGCTCCCTGGCGATCGGATTGAATTCGGCCGCTGCAAGCTCGACGGGCCCTTGTCGTTGCTGCTCCCCTGCCCCCCTCCTATACCCCTTCCCCTTCGAATGGAACATCGGCATTCGATCGCCATGCTACCTCGAACCACCAAATTGTCCTCGCCGCGCATGCTCGAAGAGGAGCAGTTCTATTCGTCGTCCGAGCTAGGGTTCGGGGCGGACTCCGACGGCGACGAGCGCGACGACGAGCGGCCACCGACGTCCAAACTGAGCGTCTACGACTCGACCCACGACCACGAAACCACTCCCAGCCTGGGCGATTCACTTCGGAGGTCACATCGGAGCACCGGCAACGGCATGAGCATGGGCACGAGCACCAGCTACAAGATATCTCAACAACTCCGGAGCCCGCCGCGGCTACTCTACGTCGTGGTCGTCTTGACCGTCCTGTTGATCTACTGCATCTGGCGCAACCCAAAACTAACCCACCAGCTGCCGCGCAACTCGCTCTTCGGCCACGAGCAGCATCCCGTGTTGGCACCGCTCGACGACTCGGATCTTGAAGTAGCCCACTATGAGCCACCACCACCTGTACCGGCGGCTGAATCGATCCAGGCGGGCAAGAACAGGGAGGCCGCCGAGGAGGCTGTCCAAACCATGATGAACAGCTACGTCTGGCAACTCAAGCCGGTGCATGAGAGTTTGTCGAATATGCTGAAGACGTTGAGCAAGGTAAGTCGTTTTTGTGTGGAGGTTATCCCTGTGCGAATACGCGTGCCCTGACCCAGTCGGTGTCGCGCGCGGACCCTCGTCTGCACAGGAGGATCTGCGGGTACGGCAATGGTTGATCGAGACGCGACCCGTTTCGATGGCTGGGACTCCGGTGGGATTGGCGAGCTCGAGCTCGTCACCGAGAATACGCGAAGGTCCCGCGATGGCTAGGATCGGCAGCGGCCCCGGCAAATATATGGCAGGTGCTCGAGACAAGTCAGTCAACTCCAGCTCTCGACGGCGTTCCTTCTTACGCAAAACTTACCTCAATATTGCCTTCTCTCTCCGAACTATTTCTTGATGACCGTGCAGATACGACGATCTTGTGCGCGAGTATGAAACGGGACGACCGAGCACGGGCTGCCCTTCGATGCCGTGGGCCATAAACTACACCATCCTTCACAACGCGATCTTGCAAGGCAAGAAACCTGTCAAAGTCTTCCAAGCGACATGTCCGGCCACCGCAAGCTGCGGGGGGATAGCCGATCGGTTCGTAAACCTATCTTTTGTTCGGCGGAGGGCAATGCAGTGCCAGATTTGACTTGCGCAGGCTGACCTCTCCTCTGTTTTGCACAGATCGCTTGGACTCTTCACATCATTCCTGTACGCCATCCTTACCGATCGAGCCTTCTTCATCGAGTGGGACAATTGGCCGTTCGAGCTCCTTGCCGACGCCGTGCACATCGACTGGAGTCAGCCGACCGACATGCAGACAGGTCTGGCACGTCACCCCAAGATGGGCGTCACGAAATCGCGTATCTTGCTGCCCATGATCGACCTGCCGGATGACTACGTCGATGCCTTCCTTATCATGCGGATTTGGTCTCATATGCGAGATCACCCCTTCTGGATCCGGGTAAGCTTTGCTCGATCCCAGTCTCGAGTAGATTGCAGCCTCCGGGGAGACGTGTTCCTGACCATCCCGGCACTCCGCTCTCTGATAGTTCTGGACGAACCGTGGTGCGGTGTTCAGATCTTTTAACTATGGAGGAGTATCGGACGTCTTGAAAGAGAAGGGATTGGTGCGCTCTTCAGCGTACGCGTGCTTGTCCGAGTACTTATTCCGACCCAAGGCGAATGCGTTGCGCTTCATGGTTCAATACACGTCACTGTTCGCGCTCCCCTCCGTGTTTTCGGTCGCCTTGCAGATCCGCACGGGTGATCAAAGCATGGTAAGCACGAAAGATGGCGTAACTGGGTACGAAGCGGGCTCGCTAACGTTTGGCTTTTGAACGCGCAATAGGAATTCGCAAAAAACGATCATTCGGACGCAGCATCGCATCGAGCCTTTTTCGAATGCGCCGAAAAGGTTTCCGCTCGCCTAGCGCGACCCGATCAAAAGATCGTCTATTACCTCGTTTCCGATTCGGAGGCGCTTAAACGTGCCGCGCTCAACCAGTACGGTGACCGGGTCATCCTGAGTGGACTCAGCGCCGCCCATCCCGAAATCGCGGCGGAGGATCTCAATCCGGTCGAAGAGAAGAAACGAGTGCTCGACGGAGCGAGCGAGGCGTTAATTGAGGGATGGCTATTAGGCAGTGAGTATACTTTTTTTCTTCTTTTTTCTTCTTCTTCTTTTTCTTTCTTTCTTGGGTCTTAATGACAGGGCAATTGCTGATCTGTAGGATTGTCGATCCCTCCTGCGCTACAGAAACCGACTTTCAAATTTTGTCCACCGACAGTGGCTTTGGCAAGATTCGTGAGTCAAGTCGTGCACGAGCGATACCACGGGGTGGAAGAGCCACTGCTAATCCGCACCTGTTTTCTTGATTGTGCAGCGGTTTGGTCAGCCGGAAAGGAGGGGCGAACAATACAAATGCCCAAAACAGAGACTGGCATCGATTGCTCTAGTCCAGATGCGTACGTGGATACTAGACTCCCGGCCTCATCTGTATGCGAACGCTCATTTTATTCCCGTTTCTCGTCATTCGTTGGTCCATGTAGCATTGCAAGCTTCGACAAGATGGCAGCTTCATGGTAGGTTCAGCTAGTCCGGTTCGAGAGTTCGAAGGCGACGATTATATGATGAAGCTGATTCCATGAGCAATGTGATTTTCCTCGACAGGTCACTCGGATAGATCCTCATGTGCGGCACATCACGTTGGCGCAAGATTGATCTCAGACTCCATACATTCGCATGGTGCGGCCCAAAAGAAGATTTGTCCGCTTCTGCCAAAATTCGTGGTTGGGCGACGGGGACTTCGACCTGTGCTCCGGCCTTTTTTCTATCTCTCGTCTTGATTGTGACGACGTCGTTTCCTTTTTGCGTTGGCTTCTCTCATCCCTTCCTCACGTGCCTTTCCCCGATTTGCCTTGGGGCTTGCTTCATCGTTTTGTAACACCATCACGCATACAGAAAGACTTAGACTCTTTCACATGGACATTTTTTTTTATCTTGTCTTCCCTACCTACTGCTCTGACTTTCTTTTTTTTCTTTATCTACCTACTCTTAGTCTATATCTTCCCCAATGTCGGACCCCGAGTCGTCCGTTTAATTTGTGTAGATCAGCAATGTATCTCTACCTGCATTATACAACATACGTCGCTGTCGCGCCTATATTTCAGTCGATGGCCCTTCAACGATGGAGAGTCAGCGTGACGCTGGCATGTCATATCGGACACGTAAAACTGCAGCGAAATGTGTGAACGGGTGACTCGCAGCCCACGTAGCGATCCTTCAGGTTTTCGGCATGAGACACCCACCGGCCGCGATACTCCCCCTTCGATTCTCATCGCGCAGCGCTCAGCGGACGCCCAAATTCGTAATTCCCTTCACCGATGGAACAGCGAATTATTTCTATTGAGGAACTGCATCACGTCCAATCGGTCATCGTCATGGGCCAGGGTTAACTTGTGATGCGCGAACTGGAGCGTATTCCCAGCGACGCCGTATTGAGGCCACTCTCGGACTACGCGAGAAGCGGGTGAACGGGCAAGTTAGGGATGATACTCCAATATGCGCTCCCGGGTCTTAAATGTGATTTCTTTGCTACTTACGACCTGGTCCGTTAGGAGTCATGTGGTCGACAAAGTTGCTGGTAGCAGAGCGAGTGGCACGCGAAAAAGGCGATCGCGTGCAACTTCAAGGATTAGCTCAGATCCACAGAGCAAGTCCACACAGAGATGGTGCAGTTCACTCACATGAGATAGGAAGTCATGTGACGACTCAGACGGTGGATCTCGCTATCGCTTGAGTTGGGGCGACCCCACCAAGCCGATAGGTCCGCTCCGTCTTGCACTAGTAAGGCAGAGGGAACGGCGCAGTCTCGGTCAGCTCTGGATTATTGGGAAGAACATCGTAAGACTTTACGAGTATAGAAGCCCACTCACCCCCAAGTCTCGGGTTTGCCCCTTCCCGCGGTTCATTCCAAACATAGTTCCAAGCCGCTTCATCGAAATCCTTCGGCGTCTCCCTCAAGAGATATCGTCTCGGCGCCTGGAAGAACACATCGCCTAAAAGACTCGAACATTGTTTGTATGCGGGGGAAAGATCAAAGGTCTCGTTACCGGTGTTGTAAGGTGATCCTTCGTTGAGTTTGTTGAAGGGATAATATTGCCAGATGGGTTCGAGCCAGTCTTGGATCCCGCCAAAGGCGAACGAGAAGGCATCTGAGCGTGGGGCAGGGGAGGAGATTAGATGCTCCATGACACGGAGTTGGGACCCTCGAGAACTCTAAATACTGACTCACGTTGCAAAGCATCTTGGACAGCCTGCTGGGATTCGAGTTCCGGACTTGCGAATCTACGTTGGCCCAACCCAGTCGCTGTTCAGGAAACGCTCAGGACGTGATCAAGCCTCCGGGGACTGCCCTTGTCCCTTCGTCTATGACACTTCCCATGGTGATCGGCACCCTGTTATAGACACCTCTGGCGATCCTCTCGCTCGGTCGAACGTCGATCCATGCGCCCTCAAACTCTCCTTCAAGGACCTGTCATTGCGTCGGCGTCAGTCCTCATATCAAAGTGATCCGTGCTTTATAGACAACAACAAAACTCACAGGGTACCAAGGGAACCAACCATTGACTCCATAGGGGTCACTCAGTGTTCTCGTAGTATCCATAAAATACTCGATCGACAGCTCCCGCAAGCATTGGGTTAGCCTGACATTGGAAGGCGGCCCGTACCGTCTCGTGCTGCTCTGGGGGCGGACATGAAGAGGGTGCTGCGAGGGGGTGCAATACCCTTGCTGCGGCATCGTGCGGCCAGGGAACAGGAAACCTCATTCGATTAAAATGCGAAACGAGGGGGTCAAACTTTATTTGCGGAATGCGAAAACTTTGGCCTTTGGCATGACTCACGAAGATGGGCCTCCCGACATCATAAAGGCGGCTCTGAATAGCCCAGGCGACGAGTAGAGCTGATGCAATCCAACCGACATCGCCCCAGCACTATGGCCCACAAGTGTTACCTGAAAAGAGCGATAATCCCGACAATGAGCCTGGCGGGCTTGCACAGGACACACAGCGGGACCCACTTTCCGTCTCACTCACAGCTTTCGGATCTCGGCCAAATTTCTCAATTTCGCGCTGTACCCACTCCATCGCCACGAGCTGATCCTTGAGCCCGACGTTCAGGTCGCATTCTTTAGGCCTCAGCGTGGGTATATGGGGTGGGGTGGGCGGTGTGGCCGTAATCCCTAAGGCGGCGAGGCGGTAGCTGTGCGGCCAAGAGTATTTAGCCTTCAAGCCGGTTTATATGATTCGGAATCCCGAATTGTGCTCGGCTTACTTTATGGACACGATGATAACCGGCTTCTGCATCGACTGGGCTCGGTCCATCAACTGGCCGGGGTCGTAGCGCGGACCTGCGGCGTACCCCGCGACATAGGCTCCTAACAAGAGAGACGGGAAGCGTAATCTACCCGTCAACCCTTCTATACCACCCAGCACGGCTGTGTTCCCTTTCCCGCTTACGCACCTCCATGAATCCACAACAGCACTGGAAGTAATCGACCGGGTATTTTGAGCCGGGGTGAAGACGTTGATCCTGGAGAAGATCGTCGTTGAGCGTCACCCTCGGCAACACGAACATTCCAAACTTGTCAGTCCGAACCTCAGACAATCTTCGGATCCGTCGTAGCCTTGCTGGCCGGGCATATCATTCGTCCGCCTCGCACAGCCTTGATCCCATTCAGTGGCATCGACAACGGCATCCCCGTACCCGTCGGCCTCCCCATCAACCTGCGCTCGGACCGGGACCAGGTAGGATTGTCTGAACCTCGTTGGCTGATGGGCGTAAGGGATCGACAGCCACCCTGTGTATGGATGTTTGACCCCGGAGGACTGCTCGTAGAGTTTCCCCCGGTACCTCGTTTCGGAAGACCGAATGATCGTGTCGACCGGCTCAGCGTTGGGGCCATCGAGGCGCTGCTCTTGGGGTACCTCCCACTGCTCTGGATCCAAGTAGAGAAATTGCCCGTATAGTAGACGAGCAATAAGGAGAAGGAGGGAATTAGGAAGCGTTTGGGGATCCGTACGCGCTCGGCGAGCCATTCCCACGCTGCCGGGTATGATACCAGAAGCCGAAGCGGGTATCGACGAGCACGGATATGAGCACGACCTGAAGAGTGAGCGTAGAGAGGGAGGAGGGAGGAGGGACCAGACACAAGGAGGGACCAGACACAACGGGCACGTGACACGGAGCACCATGGCAGACCATGGCGGCCGCGCGCGGCTAATATCAAGTCCGCGGACTACCGCTCCATCCTGCAGAAGTAGGTAGCAGAACTGTCAAAGAGTTTTATGAAAAGAAGATGATCACTCTGTAAAACTGTAGAGACGAGAGGACACGAGAGGAGAGAGGAGAGAGGAGAGAGGAGAGAGGAGAGAGGAGAGAGGAGAGAGGAGAGAGGAGAGAGGAGAGAGGAGAGAGGAGAGAGGGAGGAGGGACCAGACACAAGGAGGGACCAGACGAGGAGAGAGGAGAGAGGAGAGAGGGAGGAGGGACCAGACACAAGGAGGGACCAGACACAACGGGCACGTGACACGGAGCACCATGGCAGACCATGGCGGCCGCGCGCGGCTAATATCAAGTCCGCGGACTACCGCTCCATCCTGCAGAAGTAGGTAGCAGAACTGTCAAAGAGTTTGATGAAAAGAAGATGATCACTCTGTAAAACTGTAGTGACTTGAAGTCCCAATCAAAACCCCAAGTAAGGGCCACAGAATCAGTATCACACGACATCTTATTCCAGGATCGTTGGGTTGCCGTGGCGATCGGGCCCGGTCCAGCGTGTCCGAGCGGAGGCTGTGCTGCGTGAGAATACTAGTAGGCGCAAGTAGCCATTCCCAACGACCTTCTGGGAGCTATGACGCTGCATTCATTCACACACAATTCGGTAACAGGCTTGCTTGGCGAAGATTGAGTCCGGGTCTTCGGAGGCCCGACGACGATAAGTTCGGTCGACTTTCTCGGAAGTCTTGAATCGGCTCGATCATCTGGAGGACCCTCGACTCGGATCTGTGTTTTTTTGTCTCACTGCCACGAGCCGGGCTGCATCTGGCCGTGTAGCATTGATCACTACGTAGGTAAGCACAACTATGTTTGTGAAAATTGTAAGAGGAGGAGCAAGTCTCTCGCACCCAGCACGCAATGTTCAATGACCACGCTGCGGTGGCTTCGATCGGGATGACATTTCGCCAAGCTCCGTCATGCCACCCATGCCACTCAGAATATGTGTAAAGCTCGAAAGCTGAGCCGCTGCCGGAGTCGCGCGCCTGTGTCTCAGGCTCTTAGCTTGGCCATGCTTGGCCCAGCTTTGTCCCATTGTGGTCGATTGCGGTCACGCTGGGCTGGCTACGCTAGGCGGCGGAGTAGGCGCGCTCGACGGTTGTAGACGGTTGTTTCGCTTCCTGTTTCGCCCTTCGCGGCTGGCTCACCTCCTCTGTTGATCGTTTTCTTCGCTCCCACCCCACTCGTTCCCACCCCGAGCTTGCATCAGCCATGCTGCCGACCCTTACTGCAACCTTACTGCCCCTTGCCGCGCTTGTATCGGGAGTTGTCGCCCAGTCTGACAGCTCGTCGTCGCAGTGTGAGTGCCTGCTCCGAGCTGCTGTGCTGCAGCCGCCACTGGGCTGGCCAGCTCCGCTCAGAGGGTTGCGCCGTGGAGCCAATAGCGAGCATGAGCTGATGATGCAATTGCGACCGGACTCTTGTATGGCATGTCACGTCCCACCTTTTCGCAGTCTGGCATGACCGATACCATGGCTGTGAGTGTGTGCAGCTCTTCGTTCATCTCGGAGCTTCTTCATAGCTCGCCGTGCATGTTGGGTCAGACTCGTGCCCATCGCTCAACGTTCAAGGTTTAACGCCAGACGACGTGGTGCTCTCTTTCGCACGCGCACCCCCGGGGCACTGCGCCCAGCATTTCCGCCCACGGTGCGCAGTACACCTGCCTCGTTTGCCCTTCACTCAACCCGATGAGACCACATCTCTTGTTGTGGTGCATGGGACAGCAGGAGCGACGATGCCATGACTTGTTGTTGCGCACTCCGTATCCCATGCTGATCAGAGTCATGCACTCTTCTTTCTTCCTCCTGCGGGCCCGCGCCCGGACTATGGCGATCTCGTGGCATGTTCACGATCCCTCGTGGAATTCATCGAATCACGTGCGGTCGCGTGACCTGTGTCGTCTCGATCAATGCCTCGTCGCACTGCACCGCGGATATGACCCATCGTCATGATCTGCACTCTCAGTGCTCTCAATGTCGTCCTATGGAGATTACAAGAACAAGTGCAGCCAGACCTTTACCGCGGCGTCGTTGGCAAAGTCCTACCCCATAGCACCGAGCGGCCGTGGACTGTCCTCGATGAGTGGGGACCGACCTCGCAGGGTCTTTCAGGGTTCATTGCAGAAGTTGCAGGTCAGTCCTCGTTCTTCTTGTGTTGCTCCATGCACTTTGATGCCTTTTGCGACGATCCAATCCCGTGCTCCCCGTTCGGCCACCGCCATGGCTTCCAAGGCTACTGGGCTCGGGAAAATGGGCCACGTGGGCATAGGAAATACAGCACAGAGCGGTGTCACGTCGGCAGCGTTCGCTGACACGCAAAAACCGCATTTGCATCCATCGTGTCTTGCAGAAATGGACAAGGTCGGTCGGGTTTTCGACTCGCCTTCATCTCGGAAAGTCGGAGCTCCAGAACTGAGATAATCACCCCTTCTCCTGGACTTTCCTAGGTTGTCATCGTTTTCGGGGGTGTCTATGACTGGAAAAACCTCGATGCGACGCCGATGCGAATCAACGAGGCGATCAACATTGGCCAGGGCTGCGGCAATCAGACCTGCACGGCTCACACTGCTGCCGTGGAAGCGTGTACGTTTCCTCGAGCTACGACTCAGTCTTCGTGACACTTCGAGCGGTTCGGTGATTAGCTGTACTGATTTCACTCAACTTGTGGAACCTTGTCCCTATCTGGGAACATAGACCTCGAGGCCAAGAACCTGACCAACGACTGGGCCATCGCTAAGCAGGCAGTCGAAGCATCCGGTCACCAATGGTCGATCACGGGCCACGCCTTCGGTGGCATGGTTGGTTTGGTCGCTGCTTTGGGTCAGTCCGAATTCACACCGGCTCGGCTTGATTAATCCATGTAGTCATGAGTCATCGCGCCTAATTCGATTTCCCGTCATCTGTGCCACCAGATCTTGGCTACCGCGGCCTGTCACACTGGTCCCATGCGCAAGGTACCCCTTGCGTGTTTAACTCTGCCGCCGCCAAGTTGTACAACTCACTATATCAGGGTGAGGCCGGCCAACGCACGGTCTACGCCAACGATGCGGCCGTGAATTTCATTCCCGAGTCGGATAACTGCACCCACACTCTGCAAGGCTTCCACATTTATGGAACCAACTCGACTTACGGTCTGAACTACGACATCTGCAAGTACGTGCAGCATACTAGGCCCTACGATACTCACCTGGCCTATCTCTGATCGCATTCGCACATCACGCGGGTCTTGCCTGCTCACAGCGAAGTCGGC
Source organism: Microbotryum lychnidis-dioicae p1A1 Lamole (assembly GCA_001244265.2). Classification (NCBI taxonomy): domain Eukaryota; kingdom Fungi; phylum Basidiomycota; class Microbotryomycetes; order Microbotryales; family Microbotryaceae; genus Microbotryum; species Microbotryum lychnidis-dioicae. The sequence goes on from CDLV01000006.1 coordinate 320,846, forward strand.
GACCCCAACTGCCTCGGCGGTGATAATCCCGAAGATAACCTTTACTACTACACTCCTGTGAGCACCACTCATTTGGGGCACTGTCCAAACATCTGCCGGGTCTAATGCTGATTCCCTTGACTGTGCTTGCGCTGTTGCCTTTCTCGATCGCAGATCGGAGAATGCGGCATTCCCAGTGTTGTAAACGTGACGCTTGAAGACGCCGTCGTTGCTGCCGAGGCTGCTGCCTACGCCAGAGAGCACCACAACACTAGCATTGCTACTGCACCCGTTGGTGTGTCTACGACGACGAGCGAGCCACCCACAACCACGGCTAGTGACTCCACGACAAGCCCCACGACAAGCCCCACGACCCCACGACAAGCCCCACGACAAGCCCCAACACCCCAGGCTCCTCGGGAACGACGCCGCCGCCTTCGACGGGCACCAGCATCAACGCTTTCTCTACCGCAGCCAGCAGCTCGAGTCGCTCGAGCAGTGCCTACGGCATGAGCCTCATGCCGAGCTTGATGGGTTTACTGCCCGTCGCTTTCGCGTTGCTCGCATAATTTGGCCATCGCCCCGTACGCAGAACTGCAAGCCGCGCTGGGATTCCTTGCGCATCTCTCCAACTTTTTAACCCACCACCATCTTACATCGACAATTCTCGTTGCGACATCGTGTGCGGACCCAGCCAAGCTTTAGAATCGATACCCTTCAGCAATCGTTCCCTCGAGGCCTACTTGGAATACCGCCGTCATCGCTCCAGTCGCCGCCCAATGCCCCTAATGAAAAAGTATCGCCTCAGCATCACCCTTCCGCGATCCTACCCCGTCCCCCCCCCCCCCGCACATCCCCTTCCATGGCCTAGCTCGCCTTTGCCCCTGTCCTTTTCGCTCCTTCGCGAATCGCTCCCCTCTGTTGAACCTCCGTTCAAGGATGGTGAGAAGCGCGCTTCTCACTCTCCTTTGCTTCTTTCCTTCCCCCTCTTCTCGGCAAAGACATTTCTCTCCGCGCTTCAATTTCTCCGTTCTGCTGTACATAATCAAACCTGCATATTCCGCCCACGTACCGGCTCTCCTTTTGCAAAGCAATCGTGGCTTACCTTGAAGATGACGGAAAACTCGAGCAACTTTTGCATCATCGATGCCAAGTGTAGGAACCTCGGCCTTTCGGAGAGGCTCCCGAGGAAGAAGCCACTTGCTTGCCCTTACAGCGCCTGGGCGCGGCCACGTGGTCTGGTTGTACTCGGTCTCTATCTGACCGTCTTGGCCGTCTTAGAGCACCAGCGTGGGCATTCTTTCACTCGGCAGTGCACCGACTTGGACATACTCCCCGCCCCTTCGCGTCAGGAAGTGGTTGGTCGCCACCGTTTCGTTGTCCGACAGTGGGTTCCGATCATTCAACGTCACCACGCCCAATCTCGGACGGGACTCCGACAGGTGCCCGGACTCGAATTAGTTGCAGGCGACCAGCGCAGCGCTACAAACTGGTTTCCTGGATCCCGTGCGCACCATCGACTCAGGCGCAGTACATCCTTCGTCGGATTCGTGCAGGCCGGCAACCCAATCGCCTCATTCGTCGACCGTCCTCGACGCTGGGTTCTCCTGGGTTCGCTCGCTCTGCTGGTCGCGGTGGGCTACTAGTATGATCTGGGCGATCACTTCGAGCTCCTTCCCACGCGATCGATGTGAGACAAGCCAGTGCCAACTTTCGAGCTCGCCATGCCTTGATGCAACGCGAGAAGCAACCCAGACGTGCTGCAGGTCGAGTCCCACTCTGGATGTTGCTAGCGCATTCCGTTTGTTGTCCGATCCCTTGCGCTGTGGAGCTCGGGTTGAGAGAGGTCGATGAGGATCCGGAATCAGTTCGTCTCATTGCCTCTCAAATCCTCTTCGACCCAACTAGCCATGGTGAATACGACCTATTGCTTGCGATCGGGAACGTTCTGCATGCGCTCTGCGAACAACCAAATTTCGTACATTCCTGGCAAACTTGATCAGTTGAAAGAGCGGTTGCTCGAGGAGACCTATGCCTCTCTGAAACGCGGGTCATTGGCACAGTGGAAGTGAATCATCGCTTATGCGAGCCCTCTGTTGACACGTCCGACGCCACGGCGGAACGCTGCACGCAAGCCATGAGACGAACTGGCTGTTCAAAAGCGCCAAAAAGCAGTCTGGTACCTGGTGTCGGTGGAAGTTGTTCGTCTCTTCACCCATCCCCTCAAACACTCTCTGTGGCGGCTCCTCGGTTAACTTCTTGGGCTGCGCATCGCCACATAACCCGTCGCCGACGATCCCGGGCCGTCGAAGTCAAGGGGGTGGTATTTCAGCAGGCGCTACTTTAAAGCTTTGCTCCCGGATACATGTGCCCGTGATTTGAACGCCTTTTGGTTGGCTTTGCGAATACTTCCACGACGGGTCCGGCTTCAAAAAACATTTTGGTCCAAGGCTCTTTGTGACTCCTAACAGGGATACGAATCGACTGTGCAGCATGCACGTCTCAATCGCTGAACCCTTTTCTTCACAATAGAGCAATTACGCACGTTCCGTTAAGTCATTGGTAAAAGTTGTTCCATAAATTTGGGATGTTTCATTTGAAGCACGCAAGCCGAAGGCGAGAAAACGACATAAATCTCAACTACAGTCAGACTCGATCTGCACTTGATGCAATCGCTGTTCATTCCTCTCCCTCCCTATCTGAGACGCGAACCCTCAATGGCATTCGATGTCCTAGATGCTCCTCGTCAATAATGAGAGGTCTAGTGACGATTTGGGAACGTCGTTCGATTTTGAAAGCCATGCCGTCCGCGTCGCGCGGGCTGAAGGAGAACGAGTCGAGCAGAACCGAGGCGATGCTGCTTGGGTGGATGGATTGTCAGATATAAAATTCAGGTCTTTGAAAGGCTCAGACAAGACGCACGCCTTGAGTTCGAGCACTCTGCAAGTTGATAGTCAGTGCCGCCAGTATCGTAGTGTCAGCGTGCTGTCGCAAAACCCTGCGAACTCCTGAAGTGAATGAAGGCTAGCAACTCACGAGAATCGGTATCCGATGCAAGCTCTTGGCCCAGCAAGGAACGTCATCATATTCGAATAGACCCCCGTATTGCCGGTAATTGATCCCTGCTCGCCTTCTTTGACAAGCCAACGCTCGGGTTTAAACTCCTCTGCGTCGTCACCGAAGACATCAGGGTTGACGTTGATGGCCGCAATTGAGACGACGAGGACCTGACCCTTCTTTACTTCCACTGACGAGTTCATATACCAAACAAAGTGGACTGTAATCAGTGAGCTTCGAACGCAATGAAACATAGCGGTACGAACTCGGCTGCCAACTGACCCGAACTGATCATCTTGCCGTTCGTAGCCTTGACCGGGGTACCAAGGGGAATCGAATCGTCCTCAGAGGCGCTGCGAACTGCAGGCGAGAAGGACACCATAATGGATTAGTTAGGGAATATGATCGCCATGCCATGGAGACTCATAACTTACTCGTCAAAGAAACAGGAGGCTCGAATCTCAGAACCTCTCGGCAAACTGCGTCGAGGTAAACTAGCCCGTTCAGATCAACAGTGTTGAGTTCTTGTCGACCATGTTCCGCGGTCGCGTGCGCCCGAGCTTCTCGGATCTCCCTACGCAGCTTCGACTGCATGTCGGGACGGAGTGAGAGGTGATGCAGCAACCAGGTGAGGGCAGTTGAAGTCTGACAGGGTCAAGTCACACGTGCGGTGAGTGCGTCGAAGGTCTGATAAATGACATGACATTGCATGGCCCGAAATGAAGACGTACCGTTTCGTGCCCCGCCAGGATAAAAGTCTGTTTCCATGGAATACAACTCTTTAGTCGATAAACATTGCTAATCTTCCGGATAGACTGATAATGCACGGACCGTCATTTGACCCTGCAACTCGGCGTCACTCATATTGGCTTTCGCCTCGCCCAAGTTGGATTTGACTACATTGGGAGACACAGTGTGGTCAAAGATTTTTTCTCTGAGTAGGTGATCCGAGTGGCGATTAAAAACAGGTATACTCACGGAGGAGTGTCATGAGATCCTTTCCACCGCCCAAAGCAGCGGCGCCGCCATCCTTCTCCAGCTCTCGCTTCTTCTCCTCGACAATCTTCCTGCTCTCCGAGTCCATCGTCTCAAACCCCTTCCTCACTGCCTGTATGCGCTTGTTCGGGATGTATTTCGCTACATTGACAATCGGTAGAGCGGTAGCTAGGCGTCCAAGGATTCGACCAATCACGATTTGCGAGAGCGGAACCGTCTTTTGGATAGCGCCTCCGCCAGACAGCATGAGCTGGAACGCTTCGCCGAGTTCGTTCTTTTGACCCGATAGAGCACCAAAATCATAGCCAAATCCGGCTGCGTGGATTCGAAACAGTCGCCATGAGCACGAGCACGACCTGAGATTGACAGATCAGAGCTAAAGGAGTCAACTCACCCATGCCTATGATGTCCAGCGTCAGGCGAGACAGCCACTTTGTGACCTCGAGCATGACCTCGCCCTCCTCGTGTGACTTGGCATACTCGTCCGCTTTCTCGCTCGAAGAGAAAGAAGTTGCATCCGACTCAGCGGTGTCGATCAGAGCAGTCCAGCGATCCCTCAGCTTGTAGGACGACTCGAAAAATGTGGGCAAGAGATCGCGTAGAGTAGAAGGCGAAAAGGCAGGATTCATGATGCGCTTTTGTCGCCTATGGTCATCGCCTGAGCCCGTCAAGCAAGCGGGACCGGTCCATTTCCAGTCAGCAAAATTTTCAACAACTCCGAGGCGGTGAGCTTCACACTCTTTTGACATACCTTCGGCAAAAAGGAGTCCCTTTCCCAAAATTCTGGACAAGTCCCCCCTCACTTCGTTTGGCTTGGGGTACCGATAGCCGTTTTGCACCAATATGTGGCTGAGCGCGACCGGGTCGGTTAGGCAGAGTCGATCCTCGCCGAGGAATCCTCGGTACTTGAACACCCCCGGGTACTGGCGGGCCCATTCTTTATGGGGGACACCCGGTGGCTCTGCAATGATACGATCGAGGTTGCCCAAAAATATGGAGGTTACGGGCGGGTGCGGGATGGTCTTGAGGTTATGACGCGGCCTCACGACGACGGTGTAGAACAGGTAGAGTGACGACGCAAGCAGCAGCACAACGGTCGCCTGCACGATGGCAGCACCGTTGTAGACGACGTGGAGCAACGATAAGAAATACAATGTTTCCATTCTGAGAGATGGTATTGGCGGGGAGCTGTGTATATCGCCTTGAGCGGTGCCGATCTCTGCGGGCTGAGCTCAGGCCCTGTCGCGAGCCAAGTTGCCCAGCGATTCGCAGAAGTGTAGTGCGAGTGTACAACAGCTCTAGGATGCTTGAGCAAGATCGTACAACTCACGCGTGAACGTCGTACGTGCTTTGGAGTGCTAGGTAATGGGGATTGAAGGAAGAGCGTCCGCTACGAGAGCTGAATCGAGAACGAACGTCGACGGTCTTCGGGATATTGATCCAGTCCAAGCGGCCCGATCCCCGATAGAGAACGCCGAGCCCGAGGAGGACCCCCGAAAGCCCAGCCGGAGGCGCATTTTTTTTGTTTGACATTTTGAGGACCCAAAATCCTGAAAATCGTCGAGGCGCATTGCAAAAAATTGACATTTTGGGATGAAACACATGTTTCGCCCCCGAGGCGCATGTCTAGATTTTGACATTTTCCCGTGAGTCGGCCCAATTTTGGCCTACCCTGAGCAGCCTACGGCTCGCTTTGGGCCCGTTTGCCTTCGCTTCGAAACGCGCTTCGCGATGCTCGCGCTTGAACAAGTCACTAGCCATTTTCGCTAATCACTTTAGTTCAGTGGCTGTTAGAGAATATTAGGGATTAGGTACCCCTATCAAGTAAAATAAAAATGACGGGGCCCCTGAGGCTCCGTTCCGCTTCACTTCGTTCTGACACTGGAGCAGAGCACGACGAAATGATTCCATGCTTGTTTCTCGACAAAGATCAGGACTACTATTTGCACGACGATGACTTTGATCGATTATCGCCGCTCACCAACATAACGGTTGCCGAGCTCCTCGCCTTCGATGTCGCTCCCGCCGACGCGTCTCTTCACATCGAGTTGTCCAAAGACGAGCCCACCCAGTATTCGAACTTACCCTACCCGACTCTTCAGACCAGAGACGCGTTTCTCGCTACCGATGCTCTGATCAATGCACGCAAGAAAGGATATCGATCTTTGGCCGTCGGGTCGACGTGTTTGCCGCTCGGCGCCGATCGGCTATGGTCAGAGTACGACCGAGCAAAAGACCTTCAAAGCTGGGCGCTGCGAGCTCAACGATGGATGGACAAAATTATCGTTATCAACGAAATTGACCGCAACCGTATCGCTGTCGCACGTCGCATACTGAACGGATTGCAATGGCAAGAGCAAGACGGGCTTCTACCATTGCCTCTTCTTGCAAGTGGAACGAGTTTGGTTTATCTCCTGAGATTATAAAGTCAGTACACCAATCCTTCAGCTGGCCACTCGTATTCATCTCGTATCTGAGGCAACTTGCTTATTCGCGTCTCTACCCAGGTCATGATTGGCTCGGTGAAGCCGCGGTGAACTTGTCAATTGAAAGCGTCCTTCGAGCTGGACGAGTGCAGAATCCCGATTTCGAAACATCGTATGGACTTATACCCTCCACCGTCATCTCCTTGGTAATGGCTCGCCCTCCCGACTCGGATCCTCATTCGATCTTCAAAGCCTGTTTTTTCGGCCTGCCAAACCAGTATCGGAATCTCATCGAGCTAAGCGATTGCATGTGCAACACGCCGACCTCAAAGTCAATCTGGTTTCTACCCCTCTGCTCCGACAGCCATTGGGTTCTGGCCCGCATCAACATGCACAAGCGGACGTGGTCTGTGATCAACTCACTCTCCGCCACTCCGATCACCGCGGCTACTCGGACGGCCGTCCTTACGCTATTCAAATTTCTGAAGCTGGACATCAAGAACGAATTCCCTCATACTCCTAAGGCGGAACAACGGGAAGACAGCTACTCGTGCGGGCCGGCTACGATCAATGCAGTGGAGACGGAGGTGCTCGTGATTGGGTCATTCAACGCAGCGCGCGCTCACATGTCACGGCTCCGTCAATTATGTTGTTTATCCTCTCTGGTTGGTGCTGTCCGTGCGCTGAAGCGTTCTTCTACCCTTTAATCCGGACTTCATATTGTTCTCCTTTCTCATTGGCCAGACTCCACGTGCAAATCGCTTACGACGAAGCTGATAGACAAGCTGAGGAACGCTACGTACTCGAGACCACTGCATTGAGAAGGCAAACAGCTCATTACGTCCAATCGTGCGTCTATCAAGCTCAACTATCGTAATTTCGATCTGAGCTCATGCATCTTCGGTACTATACAGCCTACACAAACTTCCGCCTCTTGTCGATGCTCGCGATACCAGTTTCTCGCTGAACTGGGCCAGCTTGATTGCCCATCGAGCTGCTCATGAGTGTAGCCACCTCAGAGCTGTTCAACTCAAAGGGAGGCCAATGGAATCGAGCGACACAAGTCGCGGAGAGGCAGGCTTAGAGATTAGCAATACAGAGCAAGGACGCAGTGCAATACATTCACGCGTCTTGAATCTTGAAAGGGTTGGTGCAGTCCATGGTACCATCTCGCTTCGAAGACATTGCGGGCACCGCAAGGAGCTTTCGCTGGACCGGAGGTGGCCAGGTGGCCCGAGCGCTCACAACAAACGAGATTCAGAAGAACGCCTATATTGAGGATGGCCGCATTCAAGTGAGTTGTTGCTGAATTTAGGAACGAAGGCAACTGGATCTAATGTTTTGCCGGTCCTATACTTTTAGGAGAAGCTCCCTGAGAGAGACAAGCAGTATGGAGCGCTAGCACTACAACGCTATCCTCATTTTGGATCGCTTGACGGAGCTGTAACCGCTGCCGCACCATTGGAGATTGGATCTCTGATCTGCTTTGGCCTCAAGCGTGGCATGCATTCACTCAGCTGCGATCAAACTGCTTATGGAGAAGAAGCGCTGTCTATCGGAATTGGTACGTTGTTTTAAGTGGCAGTTGAGCTGTGAAGTTCTCGTTTGACACAAGTCTTGTGTCCTACAGTGCGATACATCTACAGCAAAGTGACAACAAACCACTGCAACCAAGACCCGCTCGCCTCGTTGGTTCTACTCTCAAATGTCGTCGTACAGGAGCTTCGCCTCATCAAGAAAACATGCTATTCCACACACCTCATTGATGGCACTATGCCGTTCCGCATGATTGATGGTCGACAGGTCATCGAGTCATTAGGCCCGTCAACGACTACATATCGTTCAACCACGGACCTTACCTCATGTTACCCGGACGGGCGCCTAATCAGCACGAGCGCACATGCCGAGCAAAGGTTTGCCGCCCTTCGGAGCGTGCCCGGCCTGCGAGATGCCGCCGGCAGAACCTCTACAAGCCGCACAAATGCCACCGCGTAAACAAGGAGCTCAACGTCAGCAAAAAGGAAGTCAGACAACGAAGCAGCGAGCCAGCCAGCAAAGCAAGGAAGGCTTGTTTAAAGCCTGGAGCCACGCGCGCCGCAAGCTACTTTCGATTGGCCGCCGCGCGCCCGCAAACGCTCGGAACGCGTTTTCGAGGACTTTTGAGCGATTTTTGGAGCATGTAGAACACATTTTGATAATATTTTCGAGGCGCATGTGAAATTTTAACATTTTGGGGCCAAAATAGGGTAAAAAACTTTGACAAAACCAGTGGTAACCCGATAAATTAACGAGAGGATGAAGTTCAAATAGCAGGAGAATTGAAGAGTATACATGATTTCAGCAGATGTAAAAAAGTCACAGTGAGAAGAATCAAATGGTTTACATGGTCTCAGTGGAGGTAAAAGACACGATACGAAGTACAGCATAGAAACTACTATCCATTCATTGCCCTGAGAACAGAGCGGAATACTGGGTTCGGGGTCGCGGTGGCTGCGGCTGCCGCTCGATCGACGGCTTGTAGGTCGTCGTCATCATCGGCGGGGTCGCGAGAGGGCAGTAGCACCTTGATTCGATCAACACTCATGGCTCGAGACAATGCCACATACAGCTGCCCGTGAGTGAAGACGGGATGCAGGGAGAGATCGACGCCAACACGATCAAGTGATTGACCTTGGGCTTTGTTGATGTCATGGCCAAGGCAACTCGAAGCGGGAATTGGAGCCAGCACATAATGAAACCAAGTTGGCGACTGCTAGTCGCATTTGTCTCGAGTCGCACGCGAGGGATGAAGACCGTCGTGCCCGCTCGATCTCCGGTCAAGATGATGGCTTGAATGACTCTCGATCTTGCGTGCGACACGATCAGGCGGGTACCGTTGCAGAGGCCCGCGTCTGGGTCCAAATTGCGAAGAAGAACGACAGGGATCCCTTCCTTGAAACGCAAGTGATGCGCGGGGAAGTTGGATGGGTTGATTGAATGTAGATACTCTGGCGAAATCAATTCAGGCGCCATCCCACCCCCAGCTTCGCCTGCCTCGACAACCTCGTCTGCGCTGCGATACTCGACGTAGTCGCCATCGAACTCTTCAAACAGCTTGGCATTGATGTGATCGACCGTTGCGTTATGCGGAGCTAGGATTGCCTGGCGCGAGAATAGCTGAATCAGGTCGTCGAGGGACTCCTTGTTCACGGTCCTTAGACCGGGGTAGACAAAGTTGATCAAACCTTCGGCGGTTCTTTGACCATCCGGAAGCAGCAGGTAATCAGGCAGCTGCGAAGCGAATAAGAGGTAGTCTTAGTGTCGGTTGGTCGGGTGAAAGAGGGGAGCCGAACGTACGGTGATCTTGTCGTATGGGTGCATGTTGGCAGATCATCTCCCACGTTGAGTAGCCATTCCGCAAAGTCGCGCGTTCGAGCCAATTGAGCCTCGCCCATCGCATCAGCGTTCGAGCTGAGACGCATGTTCTCGGTAAGTCGCAAGACACGAACGTTGCGCCAGAAGTCTGCCTTGATGAGGGATGCATCGACGATTTGACCGGGAGTTCCTTTAGGAACGACAGGAAGGCATTGGCGAAAGTCCCCTGCAAATTGGAGACCTCGTCAGCGTGCAGTCGTTCAGAGCGGAGGCGGAAGAGCCCAACTGACCCGCAAAGACTGTCGTCACCCCGCCGAAGAGCTCCTCGGTCTCTCGGAGATCACGCAGCAAACGGTCGACCGCTTCCACCGCGAATCGATGCGCCATTGGTGCTTCATCCCAAATGATGAGCTTGGTGGTACGCAGCATCAGCGCGAGATCACTCTCCCTGTCGACAGGACACGTCAAGGTTGGCGATGTATCAAGTGGAATTCGAAAAGTCGAATGCGCCGTGTGTCCTCCCTTGAGAAGCAACGCCGCGACTCCCGAGGACGCCACCGCGATCGCTTGGTCACCTCGAGCTCGCACCGTATCGAGAAGGGCATTTTCCACGAAAGTCTTGCCAGTACCCCCAGGTGCAAGCAGGAAAAACACATGCTGCGGCCCAAGGTTGTCGTCGCGCATCTGATCAACGACATCGAGCTCGACCGCGCGAAGAAACTCGTCAAAGGCAATACGCTGATCGTGGTTCAGGCGAGCACGCGCCTCCTCTGCATCTTACGCACATTGCTCGCGATCAAAACGGGGAAGCCGATCGTCGGGACGATCGAAAAGCTGCACTTCGTCCTCGGTGAGCTCGGGGAGATCAAAGAAGGCCAAAGTTCAATCGTTCGCTGCGAGAAGGAGTCGAATCTTGTTGAGCGTCCACAGTCGGATGGTTTGATCGTTGACGGGTACGTCTTCATAGTTTTCGATATGATAACGGGCATCGTCGCTCAGGGAATCAAAGTGGCGATCCAGCAAAGCTGGCGGGTTGGCAACCGTCGCATGGATGAGCATGAACACGAACAATCGCCGCAGTTGGTCACCGGTCCGAATCTGTGCAGCTTCCCAGAGACAGATATGGTGCTCGCCATCGTCGGCGAGAAGTCCGCGAGCGGCGCAAGCGGCGCGATAGGAAGGATACATGACGTCTTCAAACTTGAGCAGATCCGCAAACGATGTGGGACCCATGACAACCTCGAGGAGCAGTCTGAGGTAAAAGCGCTCCCCACTACGCAGTGGAACGGTGTAGATTCGTCCGATGACATTGCGATCACGAACTCGGCGCTTCCAGCGCAGCTTCTCCTTATTCCAGGAGTAGTAGCGGGGAACATTCGTGTAGAGCAACGTGGCAGTGAGCTCGCCGTCGGGAGCTGCGGCGCACAGGTCGAAGAAGCCGGTCGATTTGGAGCGAGTGGGCGGAGTGTCGAGGGGCAGCGGTTCGTCGGGATTGATCTGCACAGATTGTTGATGCTCCAGATGGACCGGTAGTCGATTGGCGGGCGGCCACACTCTACCGGTCGAGAATCCGAATAGGCGGTGGACCGCTTCTGAAGCACTGATGTAGCGACCTTCGACGAAGTCGTTGATTTCATCTCGAACCGGTTCGTCCTCGCGAGTCCCTTCACCGTTCGCTGCAGGCTCAACACGCGCCACAGCTCGATCCGGACCTTTGTACACATACTTGAAGAGGTACTTGATTGCGCCGATTGTTATCACAGCCTCGACATTGATATGCGCGTTGTACTCGGCGGAGAGATAAGGCGAGTAGGGCACGCAGTCACCATCGTTGTAGATGACACCCGACTTGACGACGGCGTGGCGAAAGCGTCGGCGATACAATGGGTAGCCATCAGGGTGCATGCGGGTGCGGGGGTTCTGTTCGCGAGGAAAATGGCGCTTGCACCTCGGGTTACCGTACTTGTCCTTCTCCATGCAGGGCTGAGTCGAGTTTCCGCCACACTTGCCATGCAGCATGTGCCTTGTGACAGTCTCGTAGAGATCAGGATAGCGCGAAGGATCGGGTATCTCGGCTTAGATCATCTTGTCGATCGCTTCCGTCGACAGAGGATGATCATCTGGCGCGAGGGTGATGAGGATATGGGCATGCGGCAGGCCCCGCTTTTGGCACTCGATGTCGTGTGTATGCGTTAGAACGACGCCGAAACAGCCCGCACTTTGCTTGTTGCCAAAAACATAGTCGCAGAGTCGGTTCAGCTTCGCTTCAAACACTCGTGCGATGAGGTCCGGACGGTTGCTTGCTTGGTCGTTTGGCCCGAGTGCAGCCTTGATTTCCGGCCAGTCGGGGTTGCACGTCACCGTGATGAACAGCGAAGGCTTCCCATATTTGACGACACATGCCATCGCATCTCGGTAACGCTGCGTAACCTCCCGCGGGCTATTCTTGAACGTCGACCCCAAATCACCGAACGTCCAATCTGATCCGGGTCAAACCGTTGTCAACGGCGTCGGTGATGCCCTGCGCCGTGGTGAGGCGCAGGGTCTCTTGATGAAAGCGGATATAGTTAAGTCGATCGGTCTCGACTTGGGAGTATCCGTCAATGACAAACTCGAGGAAGAGACGCTGGGTGGCATGTGGGCTTGAGAAGTAGTCGCCGCGTTCGTGCAAGTAGTATGCAAGATATTGAGAACGCGAGACTCGGGTTGATCCACCTCGACCCCTTTTCGTTGATGATCGTCCTAGATGTTCGAACATTCTATGTGAGTCTGTGCTTGCGTCTTAACAGAAAGGAACATATGAGAAAGAGCGGAAGACGCTTACGTTCACCATCACCATTCTCTTCGTCCCCTTCCTCGCCGTCTTCATCCTCATCGTCGCGGTCTTCGTCCTCCTGTTCGTCTTCTTCATCTGGGGACCAAGGCCGGCAAATAGCTCGCGCAATTGGACACCATTGTCGATCTGCTCTCGGTTTCTGGCGATGGGCGGCCCAGCTTGGTGGAACCCGCAAAAAGGAATGTTGGGGTGGAAGCCATCTTGCCCTGCAGGAAATAGTAGTGGGTACCTGGGTACCGGAGAGGCAACGCAGACGGATGGAGCGAGCTGATGACTTGGTACTTGGGGCCGACCATCGGGACATCGATCACCGTGCACCTGGAGAATACGGTCTTGAGGTCCACGATCTCCCATGTTGGTGTCGGAATCGCAGATAAGCATCGCCATTTCCGTGCTTGACGTAGGAAGGTTGTGGGTACGTCGGTCCCGGCCTGGCGGGAGGCAGAGGCGCAGGATCCGCTCTTTGGCCGTATCCCAACCTGCGCGAGCTTTGGCCGATGCGAACTCCCTCACAAAGTGATTCTTGGTACGCAACATGGACTCGAGCTTGGTCAAAGTAGATCGTTGCATGCGACTGTCTGCGCCGTCGGGTCCAAGTCGAGTGCCGGTGGCCTCGGCCGGGTCGATCAGCCATGTTTGAGCAAAGGTTGGGCGTTGAGTCACGGCAGGGATCAGGGCGCCGAGTCGATGGTAGAGGCGACCAAACACGCGAAACACGGGGGGTCCTAGTTCCCAGTGCCGAGCCTTGCAGTGGGTGCACACGGCCGTCTGCGGGCCGAGGTCGTGGCGGATCGAAACGTGGGCTTGAGGGGTTTGAGCGCAATTCGAGCCCGGCGCACTCGCCTTTGCGGAGGTGGTGGTGGGGCGAGCCCAGCGTCGAGTTGGCCATCGCGCTGACCACGCTGTCCGTTCTGCACAGCTGCACGGCGGGCTCGTATACGTTTTGCAACACAAGATCGCTTGAATTGTTGTCATGACGCGCGGGGGGCTGATTCTGCTGATCGGCGCGGGACGAAGAGGAGGGTCGAGCCGCGGGGCGCCCAGCAGCGGGCGCTCGAGCAGGCCCATGTTACGCTATGGTACGGCGCTACCCTCGCGCCCAAGACTTGGCGAGGCTGCGATGGCCCTCCCTGGCGACCTTGGGACCGGGGCACAGTAGCGAGGGTTTGTTCTTGAGAGTGGGAGGGAGAAAGGAAAGGTTCGAGGGAGTGGCGCAGGATTATTTACGTGGTTTGTTTTGTTGTTCAGCCCCTAATGCCGCTGGTCGACTGCCGGACGGGCAATGACACGGCGGGCGCGCCGCATCACGTGACAGTTGTTAGCCCTCGCCCCGCGCGTCAGCCGCCAGGCGGAGCTGTGCTGTAGAAGCAATGTCATGCAAAGCCACGCGCTTGCCGTCCATTAAATGCAAGTGTAAGGATTGTTTGACGTCAATAAAAAAAGAAAGAAAATACTGGGAACGCTGTAGCTTCGTTCGACCGGCACGAAAAATAGAAAAGTCGGCACAGCGCTGGTACATGGCTTCTGATCGGAACATGGACACCACAGGCAGGTGCGGCAGACACAACAGTATGCTGGTACATCCACCACAGGCGGCCCGGAGGGCCGCAACCCACTCAAAAATAGCGATCGCAGGTACATTCCTTAACTCACCTTTTTCTTATCCTTTATCCAACTATCTATTACATAGATTTACATTCATGCTACCTATGATTAATCAAGCGCCCTTTTATTCCATTTTTCAGCGTCTATATTATTGCCATTGCCGGTGCAGAATCTGCTATCGGTCTTGGTGTTTTAGTTGCATTTTACAGACTTCGAGGTTCAATTTGCAAAATCCTTTATAAGAGAGTGAAAGAAAAGAATAGCACCACGGAGGATTCGAACCCACACATTTTTAAAGAGGTAGTAAAGGCCAAAAAAGGGCGTTTTTCCTTATGTCTGCCCGAGGTGGGAAAAACGCCCTTTTTTGGCCTTTACTACCTCTGTATAAAAACACCTCGGGCAGACATAAAAAATACGCCTCAACAGGCGCGCGCGCAGCGCCCCCTCACGTGCCTTCCAAGTCACTGCCCCAGCGGGGTGAAGCTGCTACCCCAGGGCGCCGACTTGGCCCAGGTTACACCCAACTCTCTGCTTCGAGTCGATTCTGTGTACACACAACACTCTAACAGCTGCTAGATTGATTGGGAAAGTGGGTAGTAGATGCATTCCTTCCTTCATATTTTTCTCGCATCTTTCGGATGTCGTCAATGTCACGTGTCCGAAGCGGTCGCGCCGGATTTCGGTCCCGAGATCGAAGGGTCCGAGCACACGCGTTGGCGGCAGTCGGCAGTCGGCCACGCGCGCCGAGGCCTAGCGCCACACGCGAGGGACCTTCCACTTGACTTGCCGCCTCACCTCGTTGCTTTCGCTACAGCTCCTTGTAGCGTCGCCATCGACTGTACAGGCCCCACCGCTCGCGTTCGTCCTCTTGCTCATGCACTTGACTCGGCGTCGCCATGCCGCCGAAGAGAAGATACAAGTCCAAACCGTCGGTCTACAAATTGCAGGTCACCTGATGTGCCTCCGAGTCGCGGTGTGCTACGGACGTCGAACGCTTGGCCCAACTAGGGTTCATCTCTTCGACCGCTTCAATGCCGATGACCGCCTTCTCATTTCGACTGGTCGAGCAGGCCCACGCAAGCTGGAAGGGCAGCCCCCGCGCTATCACCGGCTATGCGGACGGCCTCAAAGAGTATTACTCTCGTTGTGGGTGGGGTCGGGGTCACTATACGGGACATCCTTGGGTGAGTTTGGACGCCGCCATCGTCACATGGGCACATGCTTAAAGCCTGCCTTCCGCGCATACAGGACAAAGACCTTCGGAAGCAACGCGATCGACGAGTACCGCGCTCTCGAAACATGCGAGGAGGACAGCGGAGACCTTCTCGCAGGCACCGTCGATTCGTTCCAACAAGTGTCCCGCGTGCTTCGGGCCAACGTGACTTAATCAACCTTGTCACGACGTCACATTGGATTACGTGTTTGCATATGACGACAACTTTCGGCAAACGCGTGAGAAAAACTCGAAGCATGGCCAGATTGTTCCGGACACTTTCTTGGGTGAGGAAGAGGTTCAGGCGATGAAGGCCGAGGTTGAAGCTTCGGTGCGGCCGACCAAAAAGGTGAGCAATGCCGCTTTTTGCATTTGCCTTAATAGGATCGCTTACCCCTACACCCACCCACCCTCGTAGGCGTGCACAGAGTCGTGGAAGGCTGCCGACGACGGAGCTGCTCCGACCACTCAGATCGTACTATGCGCTTGCCATCCTCAAGCACATCTCAGAGCGCCTTCCTGAAAACGCCAAGATCGGAGTCTTATACGACATTGCTTGTAACTTTAAGCACCATGTTGAAAAGGTATGCTTCGATCACGACGCGTCCCTTCCTCCTTAGTCTCGTTGGCACAGACCAAATGTGCCTACTTTCTAATCATTTGTCACCAGAGGCAGCTCCTGCCAAAGCTTTTCAAGCGACTGGAGTTCGCCACGAGCGTCTTCCATGCATACGCCCATATCTGGTCCTGCCAAGTCGAGTTCAACCCCTGCCTCATTCCGAACTTCGGGTTGACTGATGGAGAGGGCTGTGAGCGGGCTACGGTCGCTCATTCCGAGGAGTAGCAGCTGTGCGCGCCAAGGATCGAGTCGGTGAGGAGAAAGCGCGGATCGGCGCCGAGGTGCGGCAAGCTTTGGCTTGGATCGAAGACGAAAAGACTCGTAGCACTAGTTTCCAAACACTTTGGACTAACAAGTCGGGTAAGTTTTCGATACAGCGTGCTCCATATCACCTCTTATGTCGCCCTGACATCTTTCAAACCATCCCAACAGATACCCTTCCTGAATCGATCGACCCAGCTGATGCCGAGTCCATATTCGGCACTGAAGATGTTGAAGAGATCCGAGACCGCGCGCTCATTATACTGGATCGCCGGATGGAGCTTCTTCAGCTGCGCGAATGTTCTTGGTCCCAGAACGACCATTTCTTCAATGTTTGGCTCGACACTCGCGGGCAGTCAGAGGGCGATTCCGAGCCCATGCGTCCTGCACTGTCAGAATCTCGTGGTTTACATCAGCGACTGAACGCGACGGGGAGGATTGTCGAGAAGGCGAAACATCACCAGCTACCTGCACATAATCGATCGGGAACACGCGGTCCTATGGAGACATCTGGCCTCGACTCGGCGCGGCCTGCACCGCTGGCCCGTGACGTTCAGCAAGTGCGGGTCATTCAGGCGCAGATGGATATGAGCGACGAGACTCAACTCGCAAAGGAGGTGGGGCCTTTCTCCGCATAACTCCTCGAGCAGGACGGTGAGATGGGCAGCTCTTCGGGTGAAAGCTACGGCGATGAATTCGCTGGTCAGGAAGACGAATACTTCTCGGGCGTTTAGACCTGCTTCTGATGTAGATTGAATTAGTGGAGCAACTTAATTGTTTCAAAAACAATGGACATGGTGTTTGCAAACTAAAGTCGTCTCAATTGCGGTAGGTGAGAGTAATAACACCGTCTTATAGGAAGAAATATTGTCAGACCTAATCTCTGGGCTGCGCCTGCCTTACTAGGCTCCCGCCGGGTGACTGGCCGGGTGACTTTTCAATCAAAGTGCATGCAACTGCTCGAGTACCTAGAATGTCTTCCACGTGAAAATAGGTGAGTGGATTTGATCAATATAGAGAATGTATCTCTTACCTTCGGACAGGGTTGAATAGCAAAGTTGGCATGTGCGTGCAAGCCCTTCTTCCGAAGAAGATGGCTCGGCGGTTTCCCATACCAGTGCCGGGTGACTTTTCAATGAAAGCGCATGCAACTGCTCGAGTACCTAGAATGTCTACCACGTGAAAATGGGTGATTGCGTTTGGTCAATATAGAGAATGTATCTCCTACCTTCGGACAGGGTTGAATAGCAAAGTTGGCATGTGCGTATGGCTGGGCGGCTCTCTTTATGAGGATTCCCGCTCGAAGAATTCGACTTCCTGCCATGGCGCGGCAAAAGACCCTTTGCACCGATCCCGATCCCTGCTACTGAGACTTGCGCCTCTTGACGGGGGCAGAAGTGCTGACAATTCATTTTAGTGCGGCGAATGCAAGAATTCTCTCTGCTTTGAGCACTCACTGTGGGGCCTGAGGATTGGCGGCCCACCTCATTGATGAGAAGGAGTGTTTTTTCAAGTAAGAGGTAGGTATGAGCGACCATCGATCATGTCTCGGAGTCAATTGAGGTTCTCGCTCCAAGAGCCTGTTACAAGCCTAAGCCTTCCATGTTTTCACCGAACCTATTATCGAGTTCGACCCACCTCTCATCAAGCACTTACTTTGTCGCTACTTCGCAAATTACGACTGATTACCTACGTGTTCCGCTCCGCTTGCGCGTTCAGAATTCAAGGGCTCAGATCAGTTCGCCGCCTTCTAGGAGCGCGCGCCGCTTGAAGTCAGCCGGCCGGGGGTCGTCACCGCGGCCCAGCAGCTCTGAATGGCACTTGGGCGAAGACCGAGCCCGGCCAGATGCAACCCTTGCCCGTTCACTTTAGTGTTAACTAGGTTCGGCGGCGCGCGGAGCGCGCCACCTCACACCGTAACCGTTGACCTGCAATGTGATGTACTTGGTTGCAACAGCTGCGGTCTGTTGAGTCACGGAAGCGTAGTGGTTGAAGTCGGGAGAGAAGCGCGCGATGACAATCAAATGTACAGAGCCTTCATTTCATCATTGAACTACTTTTTCGTTCTCCGGGAGCCCGATGATGGGCTCAGACCGTCGTCGAGACCTGTGTCGAGTGCGTAGACCTTTTCACGGGTGTCGCAAGGTTGACTTGCGAGCTGCCAATCGAACCGAGCCGTACATGTTAGAATATCCTTTCGACCAGCTGAAAACATCGACGGGGCTGCATCAGCGCCTCTCGTTTCATCACTGGGAGCCCCCTGATGGGCTAAAACCGTCGTCGAGACCCGCGTCGAGTGTGGAGCAACGCCATCCCGGTGATGTTGAGACTCTGAAGATACTCGATCGAGAACAGTGTGATTCGTCTTCGTTTTCGACCGAATCTGCGCTATAGAACGTTTGAGCGTCACCCGGCAGCAGGTCGAGCCCCATGTCGTTGACGTGGTCCACCTGCGAATTTTGGGGCGCCAGTTTTGCTCGCTCTCGGAAGTATTCGACTTTTTCGCCTATCGACATATTGTCCAGTTCGAGCGCGGGACGGGATAAACGTGTCTGATCAACCCGGATCTGTTCCTCGTGGTCGCCGGCAGGAGAAGTTCACGTGGGAGCGCGATGAAATCTTCTGTTTTGCTTGCCAAGCCGTCCCCAACTCGAAGAAATCTGCAAAGCGCTGTGCCTTTGCCTGTTCCGTTTCGGCCATGCGGTCTGCAGCGGCCAGAAGCCAGAAGACGCATTGTTGGTCTGCGCTCGCACCGTGCCGTTGTTAGTATAGGGTCTAAAGGTCAGGCAAGGACTACTACTTACAGAGAGATCCCCGCAGAAGTCAGCATTCATGATGCAAGCGTCGACGATTTGTGTAGGCGATGACTTGGGAATAACGGGAAGGCACTGCTTCGAATCCCCTGTGATGTTACAGTCCAACCGGTCAGTTAATCATGCTGCCCTGCGCTTTGCTTTGGAAAGATTGGCACACACCTGCCAACACGACGGTCACTCCACCGAACCGAGCCGTGGAATAACGGGAAGGCATTGCTTCGGATTTGCTGTGATGTTACAGTCCAACCGGTCACTTAGTCATGCTGCCCTGCGCCTTGCTTTTGAAAGATTGGCACACACCTGCCACCACGACGATCACTCCACCGAACCGAGCCGTTGAGGATCTGCCACGGATGGTGAGCCGCAATTCACGGAACCTGTTTTTTTTGCGTGATTCCTCCTTTAGAACTATCAGTGTTCTTGCTGTTGTCCATTTGTAGCAATGGCAGTGAAGACTCACATTTAGTGTCCCATGAACCCGGATTCTCAACCGTACGAAGTCAATCCTTCCGCTGTTTCACTGACGTTCAATGTCTGTTTTTGGTATCAGTTTTTCCGTCATATCTAAGACTGCACAGCCATGTCAAGAGATAACTCACGCATGCAGTGTCACCAGCTAACTGTGAAGAAACAACTCGAGAGTTGACATTCAAAGAGGACGTGTTGAAGGGTATCTCTGCTTGGTAGTTTTCCATTAGCTTCTGATCAATCCCACATCAAGAGCACAGTTCATGAAGTTACTTACTCGAATTCGTAGCTATGCTGCATGTGGCAGCCATTTCTTGCTGCCGTATTCGTTGCAGAGCTTCCTCGACGACCGCTTCAGTCGGATGTCGCGAGCTGGAGGTGGCGATGGGTAGGGTGTGAAGAGCAGAAGGGAGAAAGATGGAGGAGCCTGCGTCTCAGCTTAAGACGGGATCATAGAATGTCGCGGAACGCCGTGGAGTGAAGCCCCGTGACACGCTGGCGGGCCCCTAACGGCGGAATTGGCGCACTGGCCGACGCTACCCGAGGTCTGGAACTGCTTCAAAGCGTGGAGGAACGAATCTCAAGCTTGGAGGTGAAGAACTGCGGGCCCGTTGCACTTGCCGTGCGACATTGAGACTGCCTGCTGCCGGTGCCAGTTGACTTGACGAACCAGTTTGCGCGACGTCGTCTTGATCGGTTTCGCGCTGCTGCTTCTCGCGAAGGCGTCGTTGCCGCTGAGCTTCGGCGATTGTTCGAGGTTGCTGGCGGCGACGTCTGTGCGATTCGAGCGGGAGTCGGGAGGAGTCGGATTGTGCGGAGGAGGAGGAACGCGAGTAGCTGCCGACGTCTCTGCTGCACCGCTGCGCTCCGTGAAGATTGTTGTACAGCAGACGGGACGTGAAAGCTTGCAGATGACTGCTCGGCAGTGGCAGAACTGGATGGTTGAAGGGACTACACTACGATGTGGCAGGCACGCAAAACCGGTCGTCTGGGAAGCAGAGGCATGTGCCAGGCCGCTTTTATGGGAAATGGAACCTCGGCGAACGTTGGAACCTTGGCGAAGGTAGGCGAAACGGTCTGTCACTGGCCCCATGCTGAATCAGCGCTAGCTAGTTCCGGGGACGCGCTAGACCGAGAGCTGCCGATGACGTCACGCCACGTGGTTTGTCTTTTGTTCTTTGACGTTCTTTGTCTAGATAACAGTCGGTTTTAGAGTATAGTAGGATAAAGTTTTGAGGATTAGTAGATAAGTTTTAAGGATAGTAGGATCCGTGGAATGTTATCGAAGGTTATGGAACTATCTCAAAAGAATGGAGAACGTGTAGAAGGAAATAGAAGCGAGTGAAAGCGAATAGAAGCGAATCGAATGAAAGCAAGAGAATGAGCCCGAAGCTCGAGATCCGTGATTGAGAAATGGAAGCCGATGGACGCCGATGGAACGGCCAAGAAGCGCGACGATGGAATCGAATCGAAGAAGAACGTGGAAGCAGTTGGAACCAATTCGAAGCTTGGACGGGTGATCGTAACATCTACCTACCAAGTCTAAACCGTCGGAAGGAGGCCGTCGTGTGGTACGGGAGGGGACTCGAAGATGGCTGAAAAGTCGTCAGCGCCGCCAATACCACCGACAGCTCCCCTTGGCCCTCATCGGATACTCCTATCCTCCAGCTCGGGAGTATTCCTGCCGCCCATCAGCAAAATGGCCAAACGCGCGTAAGCGCGCGAAACCTCGTAAAGCAGTCGTTAAGCGGCCTAAAGCTGCTCTTAAGCGCCCTTAACCACTCGTTAAGCCGCGCGCGCGTTAAGTGTCGCTTAAGTGTGTACCCTAGATAAGGGACTCTTACGGCGCGCATACGGCGCGCTTAAGACTCCTCGCGCGCTTTGTTTGCATACGCAAAGCGGTCCGTAAGCGCTCTTATGCGCGTATGCGTCCTTATGCGCATCTTAAGCACCGTTAAGCGCTGTTAAGCGCGCGTAATCTCGGGCGAATCCTTAAGCGGGTTCGCGCGCGTGGCCATTTTGCTGTTGCACGCGCCTCGTGCGTGGACAGCAATGGAACCAGAGGCAGTCTTTTGTTCGCACATGTTGAACATTCGGTATCAGAACTGTTCCCAAACTCGCTCGCCGCCCGGCCTGGGCAGATCAGCAACCAGTCGGGCTCGGCGGATACAACGACACCGCACATGCTCGGACTCTGCACGAGTCAACCACTGACCGTCCCAGCGTGAAGAGAATACTAATTCGAGTGATCTTGCGGGAGCTCATGGAGTAGAAGTCAAGGCAGCGGCGCACCCGGGTCAAGCCGGCGGCGGTTCCCCCATTGGTAGCCACGGCGGGCGGACTGGTGCGTGGCCACAACCGCCGCCGGCTTGACCCGGGTGCGCTGCTGCCTTGACTTCTACTACCTCCCAATAGGGGCTACACATATGACAAGCGGCTCCATTCACCCTGCAATCCTCGTGACTCCGTCGTTCCATGTTTCAACCCTCCTCGCGGTGAGATAAGAGTATGTCGAGCTCTTGGTTCTGTGAGAGCACAAGTGAAAGTCGTAGCTGCTCAGTGTGATGAACCCGAGTGCATCGCAGACGTATTCTGGACCAACCCGACAAAACCAACTGCTCGAGACAACAGCAACGAATCGAGCATGGAAGGATACCAACCACCGAAGCGCACGTCTGTGCGCGTGACACACGAGTCTCCTCAGCGCAGGAGAAGGGGAGCGCTGCTCCAAGCGAATGAAACTGACCTGTGGCAAATTCCTGATGGTTGATGCGCAGCCACCCCAAGTCGGCCAATTTGTTGAGAAAGGGATCGTCCGTCGCGTCGGTAGCAAAAATGACCGGCAGGTCCCTTTTGCCTCCGATTCCAGACCACTTGCGCTTCTTTCTCAACTCGCTCTGCACCTCGATCACGGCCCTCGTGTAGCTTCCTACATCATCCCCTGCGATACGTCCGAGGGACACAAAGTCTCCACGACGTAGATGGACACCGATGAAGGGTTTGCGAGCGCCAGAACGTCCCATCATAAACGTCAAAAGCTCATCGGCGATGTGCGAGATATGCGCATTGTAGTGAAGATGCTGCCCGACCGAAGTCCAAACTGGATCATTGGGAGACAACTCTTCGATCGTGTAAGATTGGTCTACGGCCCCTTCCACAAAGTGAATTGATGGGACTGATTTGGTTCATAAAGGCGGTATTAGCACAACTCCTTGTCTCGCTTCATAGTCAAATCCCCAGCTCTAGGGATCACCCACTGACCGTAGAAGAGATTCTCGAAGCACATCAGCTTCGTGTCAGGCGGATCCGGCGCATTCTCCCAACCTCCATATATGCGCTGAGCGCTCTCGTCTAACCACTTTCGATTGCTCTGACTTGCCAACACCTCCATCGCGGGGAAACTCATGCTCGTCTGAATTGAGCTTGGGACCGTGAGCTGACCAGGCGGGGGCCAAAAGAATGTCTGAACATTGTATCCCTTCAGCGGCGCGTTGTCTTGCCACCCCCAACACGAGAGCTTTTCGGGTGTGGTGCCTGTTTCAAGTGGGATCTTGACCTCTTGCCACTCCATAATCGAGACATTTGTCAAGAAGGAGAACAGGTCGAGGTCGAAGAATCTGGAATAGCCAACGTTGGGGGCGTGCTCGTGTGTGGCCATCAGCTCGGATCTACAGGCGAGTGGTGAAATGACAAGGTCAGACCGACGATGTTGTTTCAAATGAGTAGTCAATCTTAGATCTACTTACAGGATAACGTCTCGGTTGAGCAGCTGACCCAGATGGACGAGCTTGAGAATCTCCATCAGTTGATTCGCTGCCCACACATCCTCGCCCAGGACTAGGTTTAGTTACGAAGCAAATATATCAGAGAGGCGGAAGGCTACATTAGCTCACTGGTACCTCCATACGGGAACGAGGTCACGTAGCCATGGTCGTCCCTGAGGTTGTCTCTGAAAGATTTGAGTGGGATCCGGGTGTTGAGAGGCTTTGTCCCGCACCAACGGAAGGAAACCCCAGACAGTCACCCGATAAGCTGACTGGCAGAGCGCAGCATGTACCAACGCAAATCGCGGCCCAACTTACATTCTTCCTGGCAGGCACTTCGCCCTTCCACTCACCGCCGTAAGCGCCAATGAGTTTGCCGAAAGCGTAGCGGATTCCAGCGGCACCTCTGGTAGTTTCGCCAATCCAGCTACCTCGGTACAGCTGTACCATAGCATCGACAGATGATTCATTCGTGATGCTGCGACTTTGTATCGCTGTCCTATACACGACATAGACCGAGATGGGGAGCAGGAGCAAGACGAGGATTCGACGAGGAGCTCGTAGGGTGGACCGTAGCGTCGATGATAGCACATTCAATATGTTGCTCGGTTTATGGGTACTCCTGTACCGCTGGAAGGTAGAAAAGCGGCCCGCAAGCTCGATTCAGTACTCCGATCAGAGGACGTAAGGAGCCCACCCCACATAATCAGAGCCAGCCTGAGCGCAAGGCTAGAAACTCACCGGTGCATCACTACCATCGGTGCCATCGATGTCTAGTTCGACATAACTTTTTCTCCGCTTGATCGTGCTATCGTCGTCGCCGCCGTCGACCCACATAGGAGGTCCAACGCTCCCTCTGGGAGCTCCTGAGGGCTGGCTCTGTCCTTGCCCTTGCCCTGAGCTCATGGGCCAGAACGATGCGACGACCGAGTTGGCACGACTCCATTCCCCCTTCTGTGACGTCGGGAGGTTGGTGCGTGATATATTGAGCAACGTGTTGCTCGTTGTCAGCTCATCAAGCGAAGTAATCGAGGCCGACGTGGACGGCGACGAGGCTAGCCGGACTCCGTCGGCTGCCACGTCTGGGTCATTCGAGTAACCGTAGGACCTGTGCGATCAGATGTTATACACATATTGTATCAGTGTCAGGTCAAAGATGTTTTGAACCTGCAAAGCTCCGGCGAGAGACCCTTCTCTGCATCGGACAGTGCAGGCGATCAGGCGTGAGCTTACGGTCTTCGCCCGAGTGCGGAGCTCATCGTCAGCTTCGGCGCGGTTGGCGGCGATCTCCCGGATTCCAAGCTAATGATCGATGTGATGAGAGCCAATCGTGGATCGATAACAAGTAGAGTATGGTCGCAAGGTGAGGATGTTGCGTGGTGCACTACACGTGAGCCAGCTGCAGTGTGGTGATGCGACGGTCGGTTCCTTGTCGCCCAAAGGTTGAGACAATAGCCGAGATGGCTAGCTTCTGCCTGCTTCTGCTAATTTCCCGCTTTGGGAGCAAGGCCTGGCCCAGTGTTGCCCTTGGTGTTGCCCAGCGCCGCCACGGCACTGCCGGGCGCGGCGCGCAGCAACCTTTTCTGGCTGGCCGGAGCGGGGACGTGGCGGGCCTCGACTGGGCTCAGCGCAGATATGCCATTACAACCTCGACAACTCTAAGTATCGGCGCCTGCCAACCAGTTGGCGGATAGGAGCTACCGTACGTAGGACCAAAGACGAGCCTGCCCGTCGGGAACAACTTGTGCTTGAGGCCAGAGAGTACATATTAGGGTAGAGTGGAGCAATCAGCGGGGTCAAGGCCACTATAAGTCGCGACACCAGAGCCGCCTGAGCCGACATAGCCAAAGTCAAGGCAAGAAGCAGGGAGCGGAATGACTGGCGAACAGTCAACCATCGACAAGTCCGTCGACGCAGACCCTTCAAGCCACTCGCAAGCTTCTCGTGTCCCCGCATTCGCGATTTAAAAAAAAATAACAACCTCGACGTATGGCTCGATCACGTTCGCTTCACCGTCGACAGGCGTCAGTGGTAGCTCTCCTTTCCCAAGCAGTACCCATCTGCTAAATGCAAGGACGACGATGAACTCGATCGAGCTCATGATGCGGTACACAGGGCAATGCATCAAACCTGTTCAGAAAGTGTGGCGCATCTCCTGGTCAGCTGCTACGACATGACACCGGAGCAGACGGTGGAATACCTTCGAAAGCACCTCGGTCGGTCTTCCCTTCGCGGCATTATCACGCAAATCGGAAAGTTGTTCTCGGTCGGACCGCCACCAGCACAGGAAGACGATTATCTTCCTTGGGCCGGATCCATCACTCGCCTCACAACTGACCTACGGGCTCACAAGTTGACGTTCGATCAAGTGGTTGCATGCCACCTCATTGCGATTGTGAGGGCTCGACGACCGTCGTATCTGGATGAGTTCGATTCCAAAGGCGTCGATGCGATGCCAACTGTCGACACAGTGATCGCAGCAGATCGAGCTCCAGCAAACTTGAGACAAGATACTGGGAACGCTGCGACGGCGTTGTTGGCCACGACTGGTGCCCAACCGAAGCCGAAGAAGAAGAAGTTTCCACGACGCGAGACGACCAAAGGCGAGGAACCGATGGCGAATTGGCGCTCCCTTCGGTTGAAGACATTCTGGGGACCGATTCCGTTGGCGCGTTCTTCACGCAATTACCAAAGGGACACTCTCGAGAAGTGATCCTCTACGACACGGCAGCAACTCATCACGTCAGCAATGATCCTGCCGCGTTCGCTGACCTGAAGGCGACAGCTCCGTCTTCGTTGAAGGGCATCAATGGTGACGGAAAGACCATTATGGGAGTAGGCACGGCCTGCGTCGAAGACGAGAACGGCAAGAGGTACAAACTGGTCAACAGCATCTTCGCAACTAGCGCCCCCGCCAATCTCTTCGCCGGGCATCGAGCTGATCGTGATAGTCGCAAGATCACCATTCAAAACGGGCGATTCACGGTGGCGGGAAATGACAACATCCTACTTACGGGACAGAAGCTCAATTCGGGGTTGTACCGTCTGGACCTCAAGTTGGTTCAAGCTCGAAGTGCACCCCTTGATTGTGCGTCAGCCACAGCTCTGACAGCAGTGCCTCTCCACATCTGGCACGGACGTTTCGCTCATCTACTCTGCCGTTCCCTTCACCAGCTGTCCAAGTCTCACGCTGTGATAGGTTTGAACATGAAGTCTCGCAGTGACTTAAAATGCGAATCGTGTCTGGCCGGCAAAGCTACGCACAAGCCGTTCCCAAACTCCGAATCGCTAGCCGGAAAACCCTTCGATCTCGTCCACATCGGTCTATTGTCCTTCGACGGCGAGCTGTCACTTGCAAATCATCGCTACGTGCTAGTTATCGTCGACGATTGTACGCGGTACATGTGGGTGTTGACGATGCCGCGGGAGTCGGACTCCTTCGAAAGGTTCAAAACGTGGAAACTACGGGTCGAGCTGTCGTCAGGGCACACTTTGAAATGATTCGTTGGTTGGATACGTGGGATACTCGGATTCAGACTGGGGTTCCTGCATCAACACGTCCCGATCTATAATGGGGCATGTCTTTAAGCTGGCTGACGGGCCAATTTCTTGGAGTTCTCGGATCCAGAGCCGAGTGGTGACGTCGTCAACGGAAGCGGAATACATCGGCCTTACTCATGCGTCTCGAGAGTGTCAGCTCTTGCGAAATTTGCTCGCGGAATTGGGAATCACGATTTGGGGGCCGATCAAGGTGCAATAGCTCTCACAAAGAATCCAGTGTTCCACGATCGAACTAAGCACCTACACCTGACGGAGCATTTCGTCCGAGAAGGGGTACGAGAAGGTGACATCGTTGTTAACTATCTTCCAACCGCAGAGATGCTTGCCGACATGTTTACGAAGGCGTTGACGAGACCGGCACTAGAGAAGCATAGGGCGGCCATAGGAATGGGAATCATGTAGGCCTCAGAGCGAGGGGGGGTGTTGAATTGACACTTGAGGAGTACACTCTGCAGACTACATGAGCGCGAGCGCGCGCGGGCTTTCTCTTAGCTTCCTTCTGATTCGAGCGTTCTAACGTATTGAACCACTTCGAATCAGGTCAGTAGTACTCACGGTATCATTGCAATAGTTAACTGAGCGCTCTAACGTATTGAACCACCTCGAATCAGACGCCGAGATTCTAGAGTTCCGTAGTAGGAGGCTAGGAGCATGCGGTGGTGCCGGCCAAGGTACATGTGGTCGAGTTCGGGAATGTCTTCGAGTAAAGGACGCAGCCCGAACCAGTTGCGTTGACGTACGATCCAGTGGTACACGTGACGCTTACACATTGATTCACGTTGCCGATCTTGGAAATGGCCCCATACGAGCAAGCGGTCGCGCCAGCCGAGGTACAGGCCGTCGAATTCTTGAAGGTCGTGGAGCAAAGTTGACATACCGAGTTTGGGTTGAGGTGGTAGTATCCGGTCGTGCACCTTGTGGCAACAGTATCAGGGCAGACTCCACTGCCAAAAAAAAAGTATGCTGGAACGGTCAGGATCGTGCTAGAAATGGAGGAGCAAGGGGTCTGTCATGGGTCTTGAGAGACTCGGCGGATCGGACTGACCATGCAGCGTCACACCCGCTGGTGCCCGAGCAGTTCAGCCACTTTGTGCCATCTTTCGAAAGAGTCATTTCGGTGGGACAAGTGAGGGCTTTGCACTGACCAGGCTGTCCGGTCGAAGTAATCGTTGAAACTCCGTATGAGCTGAATGGTTGAACGAGTAAAAACATCAGTCAGCGGGTCAGTAGTGTGTTTTCCTCGGCTGACTGACCAAGTGACATCGCCGGTACCGAAAGAGCATGACGTCGAGTTGACATAGCCTTGTGAGCATAGTAGACAGGTGTTTGTAGGAGTGTTGAGGTATTCAGTCGTTTTGCAAGTGGGGACGATGCAGTTGACGACCGCGCCGGGCCCGGGATTGGCGATCCTTCGGAACGAATTTGCCGAGAAGCTACCCGTGCGATCCACGTAAAACGTGAACAAGCCAAGAGTGGTTCGATTCGTGATGTTAACCGCGTATTGGAACAGGGTGTTGTCAGCGACCTGTGAAGCGGATGGAACAATGTCATAATCAGATCTCGTCCGGCTAAAACCTAATCCTCGGCAACGTTCGGAGCGACCTACCGAGATATTTGGGATCGTCAACACGGTCGCATTGAGAGCCTTGACGGCTGCCAAAGTTGTCGTCCCGGTCATAAGAGCAGAAGAACTTTTTTCCCTGACCACCCAGAGTGCCGTCAAATTGCGCGTCGGCAGGACCGACGGGCTTGAGCCTGAAAACGTCAAGTTGGCCATCTCTCATTGCCGCAGCGCCGACGGAACTGTCGATAGGTACCACATGGTTTGAAAGAAGGTTGTCAGCAGCGATAGCATCGGGTTTATCTGGAGTTGCAGACATCTGTGCAGCGGCGGTCCGATGCTGGACTGGCGCCCGTCTCAGCTCGGTGGTTGCAGTCAGGCACGCGCGCGAGTCGTACGGCGAGTCCACCCGCCAGGGACCACGTGATGTGATTGAGTGCAACTCGCAGCGACGCTGGAACAGATGCGCAGAGAACGACACCGGGACGTACTGGCTACCTTGAAGTTAGACAATGTACTGGGTCAGGAAGCCCAGAGCGCCTCCGCAGTGCGCCCGTTGTGAAACCCATTCTAGTCTTCGTAGCTTAGACTTTGACCTTCTCTTGCATTGAATCTCATCTCATCTCATATCCTCCCTTCCGTTGAGTATCGTGTGCAGTGCCGTCAGAACCTCCTGCTCCAGTACCAAGGACGATTTTCGAGCCTGCGCGTACTTGCAATGCTTCAGGAGCTGGGCTGGAGGCGCCGACGGCGGGGATCGCAAGTAAAAGCGAGAGCACGCCGGCCCAAGCGAGGCTGGCATGGCCAGAGAGCCCCGAGGGCCGCGGCGAGGGGCTCCCGTTGCCTGCGCGCGAGAGCGGCTGGACGTGGTAGTGGCGGCCTGGTACCGGGCTACAGCAGCGCGCGATGCTGCGTATACCATCGCTTCCAGAGGCTCATTCGAGTGAGAGCGAACGAGGGAAGAATGCAAGTCAAAGGTCGAAGACAGAAGGAAATGGCCTTTATTCAGAGGTGCGACCGCAGACTCCGCAGTGATCGGCCACTTGGACTCAATTTCGAGACAAGTCTCCGATCCCTGTCGGACGACAAGGTCAGGTTAGGTCAGGAACCGGACGAGCTTTAGGACGTCAAATCCTTCAGCATCCAATCAATCGGTAGTATAGATTCTCCGTCTCGTCCGAGCCAAATACAACAACTCCAAACACTGGTCCTGGATATCCATGCGATTGTACTACCTAGCAGTCCGCACGTCCGCACCCTCCTGCAGCGTCCGAGGCCACCCATTTTTGAATGACGGACGAGTGCCGAATTTGTCAATTGTGTGCACACCAATTCACAGCTTGCACCGATGGTTCGGATTATTTGAGACTGGAAGAAGAAGACAATCGTGATGCCCACATGGTAAGAGAGTTGATTGAGCATCGTAGTGGGGAGTGTCAAATAATCACAAATGCCTCCGCGCGCGGGTGCTCGCAAAGCCGGAAACGGACAGTTCAAGCTCTCAGCTCTCAGTCGAAGGTGGCGAACCATTCGATCGGGGCCCGGCAGAGACATACCTCCTGATCACCGGCACACCTATCTCTTTGAATCGCTTGGCCACTTCAGTTACCCTAGTGCCGTGAGGCTCGCCCGAGCACTTGAAGGCACTGCGCAAAGAAACACAGGGGCCCTCCGTTGCTTAGACGGATGCCAGGGACTTGAGTGAATCGAATATGCTCTGCGTACTTGTTGAGGGTCAAAGCGAGCATGGGAATCCAGATCTGAGCTCTTCGGGTGTATATCTCCCTTGGCCCCGCACTGACTGTGGCTGCGAGGTGGATCACGCTGTGAGTAACTTCAGGCCCCTGGGGCCGATGATCCTCCGCGGAATAGTGCGCGAGACACGTAATCTCAAGTGATGTTTAGCCATCGCTTGAAGATCCAGTGCTACAGGGTGAATCTGTGAGATTGATGGACCTTCTGAACCTGCAAACTACTCGCACTGACCAAGCTCACTGCACAAGCTGGGTCGAGGGCAATATCCATCATGTTGGTACAAGTTTGTACCAGGCCCGATTGGATACAACACAAATGAGCCTTGAAAAGGGGGATTCAACTCGTACACTGTCCAAGCTACTGTATTTCTGGCGCCGAAGGCAGATGCCTGGTCCGAGCGCGGCTTATGGCAGGAATGACTTGCGACGGAATAACAGGGAATGACGAGCGCGCGCCGAATGGATTGATTGCACCGGCTGGCGCTTGCGCTGCTCTCAGCTTCGCCCCACACACCACACACCACATACCACCTGATTAATCGACCAAACCGAATCATGTCGTCGCCCATTTTCCACCAGCCCACGCCTCCCGCGTTCAAGGACCTGTACGCTACCTGCGCTGCCCAGAGTTGTATTCCTTCACCGCTGACGTTCCTTCTCTTCCGTCCCCTCCTCGCTGCTGTTCGCTGCTCCCGATCTCTCCCACTTCCTGTTCTCCCGCGCCCACGCGCTCGCCCCCCTTGCGCCCTGCGCTGCCCGCCGTGCCCGCCTGTGCATCCGCCGCTGGCTGTCGCGTCCATTTGGTTGGCAATTGGCGACGCTTGAACGGGCACGTTTGCGCAGTGGCAAATCCGCCTCGGACTTGCTGATCAAGGACCTGCCTCTGCACGGCAATGCGATCGAGGTCAAGGTGAGCTGTCGTGTGCATCGGTTGTCGTGTCTCGCTCGTTTTCTGTACCGCTGGTCGCCGGCGCCGCGGCCAAATCTGGGTCCACGCTCCTCCATGGGCGGCGCTACGTCGGGTTGTGCACCCCGGGCACCACCCTCTCACCCTGGTTGCAAATCGCCGACCACTGAGCGAGACGGGTCTTCAACGGGTGTGTGCCTTGCACCGCTTTCGCACGATGGGGCCTTGCCTTTTCCTCCCGGAAACACTGCTTCGGTCCGGTCCTGGCTTGATGCCTTCTTCTTAGGTCTTTCGAAAGATCGTCAAGGCACTGGTCTTGCAGCTCTTGTGTGCGACTTTGTCTGCCACGCGCCCACATGCTTGGCCGGCATGAGCTCTCCGCTCGCGGGGAGTGGCTGCGGTTGGGCGATCCTTGCATTGGCTCCGCCCCGACTCTCCCCGACCGTTTGCTGCTTGCGGCCTCTACACGACGACCGCAACCGACCCCGAACGCAGCTGCGGAAGCGTGAACTTTCTTACAACCTTGCACCATGTTCTGCGGCCGAAGCTTGCGTTGTGCCTCGGCCGAGCTCATAGCGCTGTTGGGACCGTGGAAGGGCGACCGGGCGACTCCCACGCCCCCACGTGGCGCGCTCCCGCACAACCGTCTCGAACGCATGCTGATCGATTCTCCCTTGACGTTCACTCTCCATCCCAGACCCGAGCGCCTAACAACGTCGACTTCAAGGTCGCCGGTGTGCGCGATGCCAAATCCAACCTCATTGTCGGTGACCTCGAGGGCAAGTATTCGGACCCCAAGAACGGCGTCACCTTCACCCAGACCTGGACCACGTCCAACATCCTCAAGACCCAGGTCGAGTTGGAGAACCAGATTGCAAAGGGTGCGTACTACAAGCATACTTTTTGCTGGTCAGGGCAGCATGCGACCGGATCGGGCTGATTCACTTCGTGACCGACGATATGTGTCTTCGATCTCATATTTGCAGGCTTCAAGCTCGACATGCAGGCCCACCTCTCGCCCGCGACCCGGGCCAAGTCGGCCTTCGTGACGGCCATCTACAAGCAGCCGTCGTTGCATACCCGCGCTCTCCTTGACGTGTTCAAGGGCCCCACCTTCACTGCCGATGCCGTGCGTCCCTCTTTGCCTCAGCGCTCCTGTTGGACTAGGCCGAGACAGATGTCCTGATGTGTTCTCCATTGTAGACCGTCGGCCGAGATGGTTTCCTCTTCGGTGCCGAGTCGACCTACTCGGTCCCTTCGGGCTCGATCACGCGCTACGCGCTTGCCGCCGGTTACGCCGCCCCGTCGTACACCGTCACTGTACACGGCCTGGCCAACTTGTCGGTCTTCTCCGCATCGTACTACCACAAGGTCAACAAGGATGTCGAGGTTGCCGCCAAGGCTATCTGGGACTCCAAGTGTGCTGCCACGCCCGGATTCGAGTTCGGTTCCAAGGTCTACCTCGACGTGAGTTGTCGCAGAAATGACGCGCGTGAATCGAGTTGCTTACGATATCTGACGTCTAATGTACCTTTCAGAACACGGCCTTCGTCAAGGTCAAGGTAAGCACTCGTTTGCCCATCCGCTGTTAGTTCGGCGCTGAACTTGTGCCTCCATCTCACCACCATAGGCCAACAATGTCGGCGTTGTTGCTTTCGGTTACACCCAAGCGATCCGACCCGGTGTCAAGGCCACCGTCGGCTTGGCCATCGACACCACCCAGCTCGTCAGTCTATGCCCTCGCTTACGCTACACTGCCCAGGCACACTGATGTGCTTTTCACACCCAATCCTACAGGAGGCCGCTGGCGCAGCTCACAAGATCGGCACCTCGCTCGTCTTCGAGGCTGTAAGTCGATGACCGAGGCGAATGTGAGACATCTGCGCACCTTACTGACAGGAGGACCTTGTCATCTGTGTGCAGTAAAATATGATCGAGTAGTATCTTCGCGCTTCCCAACAGCTGGCCCATACAAATCACAAACCGAACTCGATTTATCAAGTTCCCTCGCTCTCTCCTCCCAAAGCTCCTAACCCAGTTTCATCGGTCTCCTGCAAATACCTCGTTGTCTGAGCGCTCTCTTTGACTGCCTAATTTGTCTGTTGGGCTTTTCTTGCAATGTCTGGCCGCAGATTCCGGACTCTTTGGGACCTCATGTCGGAGTCAAAGTGTACCTAGAGGAGAACAAGGTCTTGCAGAGCTGCCACAAGCCAAGAGCATGCAGCTTTTCTTACTGACTACCTAGTACCTAGGTCATTTCTTTGGGAGGACTGTCTGGAATCTGGCTCTTGCTCGGAGCTCTGCCAAGCAGTTTCGATTATTCTGGAGCAAACAGATCGGTACCCAGATAGACCGACGATTGACTAAAGGTAGATAGGAATGACAACATACCGTTGGTCATTCTTAGAGATGCAAACCCTAAGCGTCGGTACCAACATACCTACTTGAAAAGAAGCGGTGAAAGATTATCTCGACTTTGATCTAAATCCCGGTTGGATCACTCGGCCCAACATGCGCCTTATGCGCTCGCAACCAGCAACTTCCGCAATGTGAAGGTACCACCGCTTCACTTAACGCTTCTGCCATGTTCTTTTCGTCATGAGGACTCCGGCCGTTCCGACTGCCGAAATTCGATGTATACCGCGGTTAAGGTCCAGATGGCATAAATTTTCGCTTTCGTCTTATCGCCCAAAAGCATTTCGCGCGGAGCTTGTTGGCATGATCAGTGAGGAACGATTGAAGCCTCCTCCCGATTCAAGACCCGACGACTTCGTGTGGATTCTAGAGAGCCGATGAACGCGTGTATCTCCAATTTACGCCCTTTTTTTGGAGTCGTCCAATCCAGAATAGTACTTTTTGAGCCTAGAAATTCGTTGTGTCAGGTCAGTTCACTTTTTCGTCGTGACTTTCAAAAAGTAATTAACCTAATTTCGGCAGGTGTCGCGCGTGGCTCCAGGCATCAAGAGGGCCTTCCTTGCTTTACTGGTGGGCTCGCTACATCGTTGTCAGACTTAAGTTTTCCCGAACTTGAGCTCTTTGTATCCGCGGTGGCAATTGTGCGGCTTGTAGAGATTCTACCGGCGGCATCATCTCGCGGCCCGGGCACGCTCCGAAGGGCGGCAATCTTTGCTCGGCACGTGCGCACGTGCTGATTATGCGCTCGTCGGGGTAACATGAGGTAATATCCTTGTGGGACAATATGTAATCGTTGGCGGGCCTAATGACTCGATGACCTGTCGACCATCAATCATGCGGAACAATCATGCGGAACAATCATGCGGAACAATCATGCGGAACGGCATAGTACCATCAATGTGAGTGAAATAGCATGCTTTTTTGATGAAGCGAAGCTCCTATGGACAGCGGTTCTTCTCCATAAGCAATTTGATCGCAGCTGCATGCCACACGAGGTCAAAGCAAATCAGAGATCCGATCTCCAATGGTGTGGCAGTGGTTACAACTCCGTCTAGCGATCCAAAATGACGAGAGCGTTGTGCTAGCGCTCCGTACTGCTTGTCAACGCGACGGCCAAAGGTCGATATCCTGATCAGAGCATCGGTGGCGAGAAACACGTCTCTGGTCTGGAGAGTTGGGTAGGGTAGGTATACGTAGGTCGATTACTGGGTGGGCTTGTCTTTGGACAACTCGGTGCGAAGAGACGCATCGGCGGGAGCGACATGATACACCGAAGGCGAGCTCGGCGATCGCCATGTTGGTAAGCGGCGATTGTCGATCGAAGTCATCGTCTGTTCAAATAGAAGTCCTGGTCTTCGTCGAGAAATAAGCATGGGATCATGTTGTCGTGCTATGCTTCAATGTCAGAACGGAACCGGCGCCGCTTCAATCACAGTGGGAACTATTGGTATCTAATCCCTAGCAGCCACTGCACTAATAAAAAGATCACAAAAAATGACTAGTGACCTGTACAAGCGCCGCGAGCATTGCGACGCGCGTCTCGAAGTGAAGGCGAACGGGCCCAAAGTCATGCCGTAGGCTGCTCAGGGCAGGCCAAAATTGCGTCGACCCAAGGGGAAAATGTCAAAATCTGCAAAGGCGACTCGGGGACAAAACGTGTGCTTCGTCCCAAAATGTCAATTTTTTGCAATGCGCCTCGATGATTTTCGGGATTTTGGGTCCTCAAAATGTCAAAAAAAAAAAAAAAAAAAAAAAAAAAAAAGCGCCTCCGGCTGGGCTTTCTGGGGTCCTGGTGAAACACACGTTTCGCCATCGAGGCGCATTTGCAGATTTTGACATTTTCCCGTGAGTCGGCCCAATTTTGGCCTACCCTGAGCAGCCTACGGCATGACTTTGGGCCCGATTGCCCTCGCTTCGAGACGCGTTTCGCGATGCTTGCGCTTGAGCAAGCCACTTAGTACTAGCCATCTTTGGTAATCACTTGAGTTAAGTGGCTGTAAGGGATTAGGCCGATTAGATATTGAAAGGGCGCGGGTTCCGTTCCGCTTCACTTCGGTCCGAGATTGGAGCATAGCACGACAACATCATCCCATGCAGGCCTATATTTGAACGATGCCTTCGATTGATTATCGCCGCTCACCAACATGAACATGATGATCGCCGAGCTCCTCGCCTTTCAATGTCGCTTCCGCCGACGCGTCTCTTCACATCGAGTTGCCCAAAGACAAGCACACCCAGTACTCGACCTTGTCATCTACTCGAGGCCGTTGAGAAGGCAAACAGCTTCTCACGACCAATCGTGCGTCTACCAAGCTCAACTATCGAAATTTTAGTCTAAGCTCGCGCGTGTTCGGTTCTACACAGCCCACACACTTGAAACTTCAACTGCGCCTCAAGTTGTCGATGCTCGTGATACCCATTTCTCGCTGAACTGGCCAACCTGATTGCCCATCAAGCTGCTCATAAGTGTAGCCACCTCAAGCTGTTCTACTCAAGGGAGGCCGGTGGAATCGAGCGACCCAACTCGCGGAGAGGCAGGCGTAGGGATTAGCAATACAAAGGAAGGACGCAGTATAGCACATTCATGCGTCTTGAAAGGATTGGTACAGTCCATGGGACCATCTCGCTGCGAAGACATGACGGGCACGACAAGGAGCTTTTGCTGGACTGGAGGTGACCAGATGACCCGAGCACTCACAACACACGAGGATTCAGACGAATGTCTATACTGAGGATGGCCGCATTCAAGTGAGTTGGCGCTGAATTTAGGAGCGAAGGCAACTGGATCTAATGTTTGGAGAAACAAGCAGACGGAGCGCTAGCACAACGCTATCCTCATTTTGGATCGCTTGACGGCGGAGCTGTAACCACTACCACAACATCGGAGCTCGGATCTCTGGTCTGCTTTGGCCTCAAGCGTGGCATGCATTCACTCAGCTGCGATCAAACCGCCTACGGAGAAGAAGCGCTATCTATTGGAATTGGTACGATGCCTTGAATGGCAGTTGAGCTATGACGTTCTCACTTGACACGGGTCTTGTCTGCTACAGTGCGATACATATACAGCAAAGTGACAACAGCGCGCTTGCGTCGTTGTTTGTACTTTCAAATATCGTCGTACAGGAGCTTCGCCTCATCAAGAAAGCTTGCTCTTCCATTCACCTCATTGATGGCACTATGCCGTTCCGCATGATTGATGGTCGACAGGTCATCGAGGCATTAGGCCCGCCAAAGATCACATATAGTTCAACCATGGACCTGACCTCACTTTACCCCGACGAGCGCATAATCAGCACGAGCGCAAATGCCGAGCAAAGATCTGCCCCCCTTCGGAGCGTGCCCGGCCTGCGAGATGCCGCCGGCAGAACCTCTACAAGCCGCAAATGCCACGGCGGATACAAAAAGCTCAAGTTCAGCAAACCACTTCGGACAATGAAGTAGCGAGCCTGCCAGCCAAGCAAGGAAGGCTTGTTTGATGCCTGGAGCCACGCGCGACACCAGCCGAAGCGACGCGCGCCGCAAGCCACTTTCGATTGGCTGCCGCGCGCCCGCAAACGCTCGGAACGCGTTTTAGAGGACTTTTACGCGTTTTTTGGAGCATGTAGAACACATTTTGATAATATTCCGAGGCGCATGTGAAATTTTGACATTCTGGGGCCAAAATAGGGCAAAAAACTTTGACAAAAAGGCCAAAAAGGGCGTTTTTCCACATGCGCCTCTGGCTGGGCTTCAGGACCCATGAAAGCCCAGCCAGAGGCGCGTAGGTAAAATCCGGGAAAATCGCCGATTTTGGACCTCATTTGTCCACCATTTTTTGGAATTTTCGCCCAAAAAAGTCCCCAAAATGTCCAGTCCATCTACGCGCCTCAAAAAATAGCTCTAGATTCGCTTCAAATGTTCTAAAACATCTTCAAAAATCACGAAAACGCCGTCCGGACGTTTTTCGCTCGGGCCGAATCGCCGGAGCCCGCGCGCGCTCTTCAGCCGTGTCGGTTCTGCTTCGCCGAGGGCTCCCCACCTGCACTTACTGCCTGCCTCTTTGCCTATGATTTAACGTGGCCATAGTATACATGTAACGAACCACGAGAGGTAAGATCGATTGCAGTCACTCTGCGAAGCAGTAAGCTAGCTACAGTGATATCTACGAACCCCCAGGTTCATTGAGGGGGTAATTGCTCCTCAATGAGCAGTGACGGCATCACCTCCAGAGCTCTAACGAAGGGACGTTGATCTTCGATGCCGACACGCGAATAACTACACCAACTCTTGGCTACTGAGAACAACTGAACGCATGCGCTCAGCGTGATCTATATGCCGCCAGATTCAACGTCGAAAGGCAGCCGATAATGATAGACTGGTGGCCTTGCCTACGTGCCGCAAGGATTGCTCCACGATCTTCAACTTGTCCCTCAAAGCATCGAGCGGCTTAGCAAGGGATTCAAACTCGAGAGGCTCGTCTGTCGACCATGAAAGCTGTTTAAGCTGAATCCGGGTGCATTGGCTGGTTTGTCAAAGCTGGAGGCGAAAAGCTCAGACACCCTCACGTCCAAGAGGGGTGCCATTCGCTCAAAATCATCGTCTGAAAGAGATCGATATCCGGACCTCTACGTTTCGTCAAAGCAAGCCGTGCCGAGAATGTAGGATATTGGCGATGATGGCACAGACGACGTCGACGCGACGTGGCGGGGAAGGCAAGAGACGCGCGCACTCGAACGTTCGAACGCCTCGTTCAACCAGCAAAGAGGTCATTTTTCATGAAAACGGACGGTTAAAAGCAAGTTGATCAGAACAATTGTAGATTTGTAAGAATAAATGCTGGAAGTGCAAAATAACCATCAATTAGAGCCGTTGTTGTGAATTCGGTACAGCCCGGAATGTTTCGCGCGCGCTCCCGCGGCTCTTGAGCGTCGGCAAACTTTGGCTTTCCAAGCCGAACGTGGCCGAAATGGGTCCCGATTTGTCCACTGAAACCTACGAGCCTAGGACCCCACCCACACCGGCGCACCATGATTGTCCACCCCGACTACGCGCCTTGGCGATTTTGGCCCATCTGAGGCCCAAAATTTGTCCAGTCGGGCGCTACGCGCCTCAGGCCGGGCTTTCGGTAAGCTCGACTAAGCCCTCCCTCTGGGAGGGGCTTACGAGTTATCGGCGCGCTTAGCCCAGTTGCCCTCCGAAATTTCAGGGCCATTTTGGGGTGGTTCTCTGTAACTTGGCAAGTACGCGCATTCATGCAAAAGTGAGGGATCCTATTTTTCTTTGTGCTCTAAAATTGACATACCCCAAGTGGTGAGATTTTTCATAAGCTGTGGGTGGAGCTACAACGATCCGAAGTCTGCGATTTCGGTCGATCGGGCCTCAGATGGTCCGAGCGCATCTTGTAATTGGCGCTCGAATCATCGGCGAGCCTGCTCCGTTCGGCTTGATCCCCTTGCGTACGCTTCGCTGTTCTCCTCTTTTCACGAGGATCGTCGGCCACGTCAAGCGCGACAATATCTGAAACCAAGAATGACGCGAACAAGCAGATGCCATACCTCATCAACTTGCCAGAACAACCGCCGCGAGGCGGATCCGTATTCGCTGAATTTTGTAGCCGCGATCTCTCGCTATGTCAATACCTGTCGTGGTATTTCAGCCCATCCACACGATTTGAAGGCGTTAAAACACACCTACCAAAGCTGTTCAACAGCAACAGGTCCAGCCTTAAGCCTGTACTTGATCTCATTCTACGACTTGCACGCGAGGATGGCGCAGAGTCAAGAACTTGAAGCCGACTCAATCAATGACTGGATCGCCGAGCAGGTGGACAACACTTCGTACTTCTCGGAGTGATTTACCGGATCCAATAAAGCTACTGAATACTTGCCTTATTCGCCTGCAGGCCGACTCAATCATCATTAACGAGATGAAGCGTGAGTGTTTCTGACCCTAGCTCGGCTGGGTATCGCAGCGAACTGACACCAAAAATCAACACGCTGGCCGCAGCTTTACCGCAGTGTCATGGGTCAGATCGCATTCGCTTGCAACCGAAGAAACAACTCCATGCAGCATCGCAACGGTCTCGTGACTCTCGCATGTGGAGCGAACGACAGACTGACAACATTTCTGTACGATTGCGGCTTGACGACATCTCGCTTGGCGACTCTCCAGGCAGCTGCGAGCTTGACGAAGGCGAATTGAAGGAGAGTGGCTCGAACAAGTACTTCCATGTTACAGTTGACAACGTTGAAGTCACACATCACGTCAACGATCAGCAATTGGATCGACGAACCGAGCTGCTTCATGGAACTTTTGGTTACGCCCACATTCAGAACGGAGATATTGCCGGCGCTTACAACCTTCGAGCCTACTCTGCACATCAAGCATCTTTACCGCGAGTAATCTCCAGCATCTTCTCCTAACTCCCCAATCCGACTCGTCATTTACAACTGGGCTCAAAGTTCAGATATATCGAGCGCTTGCTCGACTGGTTCCTCCTCTTGGCCTCAGTCTTCGCGGTCCTCGATGCACACCACCCCCTGTCCTCGTCATAGACGGGCAACTTGACGCGCTCTCGAAAGGACTCGTTAGAGATCAACTTTGCCCAATCTGGATTGTTGATATGCATTTCAAGAGACTCCACACGCAGCAAACAAGAAGGCAAATCAACACATGTGTGCTTCACTCAAACAGGAGGTCAACCGGCACATACGATCAGAATGAAGGAGATCGTGGGATTGGGGTCGTCCAACTGCCTGTACAGCTCGCCGTCTCTCCAGGTCTCCTCAGATACCAAAACCACTTTCTTTCCCTTTCGATTGAAATTGGCAGCTTGAAAGAAGCAGGTGACTGCGGAAGTCAGCACGGATGTCGGTCCAGCAAGCCCAGTCGACAGAAAAACTCACCGGATGATTGCTCAGTGCATATAGTGGACTGACAACAATGCTGACGGCCCGGCGTCCATAAATGAGATACAATGCTTCGAAAATAACACTTTTGCCTAAACTTGTTGGCGCTGTGACAAACACAGCGTCATATCGATCCCGGTTCCCAAATTGGTCGAGTTTAGAAAGTACAGCAATGACCTCGATCTGCACGGGCCGGGGGTACGTCCTCCGAGTCGTCAAGACTTTCGCCCAGAATAACTTTGACCTTCGTGCGTCATTCGCTGGAATCTCGTCGGTCCTCCTGAGTCAAACGTGGCCTTCAGTGACCGAGAACGAGCCGGCCGGCAGGAAGGTCGGTTGTCGGATTGGTTGAATGACTCGGTGCTGGGGTCGTAGGACTGGCCCTTGAAGCTGATCGCAAGGGAGGCGCCCTGAACTCAATTGATGGATGTCGACCGGGCGGTCTCCTAACCGGCCTGGGTGTTTGTACCGACATGGCTCATCATGAGGGGGGGTGTGATGTTGAGTGGAGGAGAGAGAGGATGCGTGAGGCGCGGCCGGGCTTAAGTGACCTGGATCTATGCAGCCTTCGACGCGGACCGGACTACGACTGCGTGCGCCGACCTGCGTCTCGTTCGGAATCAGTCAGTTGATTCAAGCTGCTGTAGCGAGATGGTCAAGTGTTCCTAGACTTCAAGCTTCGATGAAGCCTCATCAATAATGCTGAATTAAAGACGTATCCCTCCAGTTTTCAGATAGCACCAATATATGCCATGCTACAGCAAGGGGGCACTTTTCAGGGCCAAAATTTCGGAGGGCAACTGGGCCAAGCGCGCCGATAACTCACAAGCCCCAGAGGGAGGGGCGTCGAGCTTACCTGTGTGCTAGGGCTCTTGTGGGCTCCTGCCTGCTTCTGCCAGCTCCGGCCTGCTGCCTCCTGTCTCCTGCTGCAGGCTCCAGCGATCCAGCGCTTGGCTTGATTGGCTGGCTATTAATCCAATGCTGATCCAGGCGCGGGGGAGCTCGGCGGGAGTCGCATTCGTTCCGCGCCGGCGCATTCGTTCCGGCGCATTCGTTCCGGCGCATTCGTTCCGGAATCGCATCATTAGCTCGGTGCCACCAGCGGAGGAAAAAGGCACTCGAGTCTGTTTTGAAGACAACGGACATGTAGGGTCTGCTTCCAAATAAGAGACTCTGACAGAAATAAAACCCTACGGAAATGATCAGGGACACCGATCCAAACATATTCGCCGCAGCAGATTCTGACCTTTCTGGTGGTTGAGTCCGGCGTGGTAGGGAAAGTTTGTGGTGAGCCGAGCTAGCGGAGGCTGAGCGCTGCCAGCTGAGCCCCACTTGGGCCGTGCTCCGCCTGTGCAGTCTGACTCGGTGAGACGAGGCGGACCATGTTGTACGTCGCATCGATCCAGCGAGCGACGGCGCAACTCGATGCGATCAAAGCAGACTGGATCCAGACCAATGTCGATTGTCTGCTAGTCAGGTCAGTTCCTCCTCTCCACGTGGTCGTACGGCGCGGTCGATCGGGTGCTGACGATCGACCGGCTGCACCGCGCGCTGACACCCTGCATCGACACCACCCCTCTGCCACAGCAAACTGAACCGAATACAAGTCACCAAAATTGACTTGGATGGCACCGACTCGGACGGGGTGCTGCATTCGTCGTTCGACGTGCAGTTGGACGCGACGATTGCTGCGATCGCCACCGTCAAACTCGCCGTACGTCGCACCATCGTCGCCGTTGAGGCCGATGTGCAAAGTGCAGAGCGATCATTGCTGACGAGCAGAGCCTTTGTCTCCTCCCGTATCTTTCCGGGGCCATACTGGACCCCTTTGCGCTTTCACCACGCGTGGCCTTCCTCCCCACCCCGCACTTTTTTTTTGGCATCGCCAGATTGACAAACCGTCAAGTTTGATCGTCCTGACTACCTCGCATCAGCTCTTCACTCTTGAATACGCTTCCAAGACACCTCAGCACCCCGTCACAACCTCATCTGTTTCAATCCAAGAGCGTTTCGCCACTCGCGCCGAGCTTCAACGAATCGTCGTTGACCCCGATCGTCGTCTTATCCTCGTGCATGCCTACAATGGACAACTGCGCGTGATTCCGCTCATGTCAGCGGGGGGAAAGTCGACCAGTGGGACCACCAAGAACCGAAGGTTCAGCAAGGTCGACTTCCCGGACGCGCCGCTTACAGCCGACTTGGCCCTCGATCTCTCGCGAAGCTATAATCTGCGACTCGATGC
This sequence comes from Microbotryum lychnidis-dioicae p1A1 Lamole, assembly GCA_001244265.2. NCBI lineage: Eukaryota > Fungi > Basidiomycota > Microbotryomycetes > Microbotryales > Microbotryaceae > Microbotryum > Microbotryum lychnidis-dioicae. The sequence goes on from CDLV01000006.1 coordinate 363,567, forward strand.
GTTGAATGTTCGCTCGATCGTCATGCTCCCAAGTGCGATAAACAGCATCTCATCACCTACTATCGTGGTGTTGCATTCTGATGCGCACGGCCAGCAGACCGTCGCGTTGTTTCAAGTCGATCTCGAGGAGAAAGAACTTGAACCGGGCCCCGAGACGGAAGTGGAGGATGCAGGTGCCGAGACGCTTATCCCGCACGGCCACCAAGGCGTACTCGTAGTAGGCGAACAAAGTATCGAGTGGGTTTCTCAGATGCCGTTTGATGTACGAGGCAAGGGGAAAGCCAAGGAAGTGGGTAGCAGCCCCAAACGAATTACCAAATGTGCACTGCCTGTCGGCAATGTCAAAGCGTGAGTCCGACAAACGATGTCTCGGTGGTGCGTGCTTACCCACCACTATTCTTGGCTTCTTGCAAACAGTTGGACTTTGCTTCCTGGTCAGAAAGGCCAATACCTGCTCGGTGACATATATGGCAAGCTGCTGCGACTCGATGTTCGTGGCGATTCTGCTGGTCGAGTGCAGTCCTTGCTTACGCGCGACCTCGGAGATGTAAGTGTCTAGTGTGCTCTGAACCACATTATTCCTGTTACTGAGCCAGATGTCCACTTTCCAAAAGGCCTCCTCGCCGACCGCCCTCGTCTGCCTCGCCGATGAGGTCATATACCTCGCTTCACGCTTCGGAGATTCCCAGCTGATCCGCTTGCTGCCTTCAAGTCCGAATAACGAGCTGGAGCTCGTCGCAAGCTACCCGAGTCTGGCGCCTATCACGGATAGCTGTGTCGTGCGTGGTCAAAGCGGCGCATCGAGTCATCTCGTTACCTGTTCAGGAGCATACAAAGGAGGAAGCTTGAGAGTTGTTCGTCAAGGCGCCGGTGTAAGTGATGCGTGCGGTGAAGTCAAGGTGTCCTGTCATGAAATCACAAAGCAGTCCCTGATCTTTCTGATGGTCATCTACATACTCAACTCGTGCAGCTGGTGGAAATGGCAGATCTTGCGCTCGAGAATGTGCAACGCATGTGGGCAGTCAAAAATGATGCCGGGTTAGTCTTCGATCGAGGTCATTCAGCAGAGTGAGACGACAACTCAGACTGATGCCGTCATATGGTCGATACTGTTTCAAGTGCCTATGGTGGGCTGCTGGTGATGTCGTTCTTTGACGAGACGCAGATTTTAGACCCCGACCAATCGAGGACCGGTGATGGGGACGAAGGTATCTCCGAGGTTCAAATCCCTGGCATACGCTCGGACGTACAGACATTGCTTGCCCATACGTCGGGCAACCATCTCGTTCAGGTCACAGCATCTGAAGTTGTTTCTGTTTCGGCAGAGGTCACATCTACGGCTCCTACGAAAGCCGAGTGGCGACCTGCACATGGACTGCAGATCACCCTCGCCGAAGCCGATGGCAACTATGTTTTGCTTGCTCTACAAGGGGGCGAGATCGAGCTTTTGGATGTATGCGAAGGACAGGTTTCGCATGTGGCATCCCTCAAGCTTGCGAGCGATGTTGCCGCCATCTCGCTCGCTCGACTTGGTACTCGATCGGTGGCTGTCGTTGCGTTGTGGTCGTCCAACCTAGTCCAATTGATTGATCTGCCGACCATGGGGGAAATGTCCTCCCACATGATGGCTGGCGGCTATCTCGTGCGATCCCTCTTGCTCGCAACTTTCGCCGACAGTGTGGCACACCTTTTCGTTGGTCTTGGAGACGGTAGCCTTGTCAGCTTCATCATCAACTCCACCGATGCCACTTTTGAAGTCGAATCTCAAAAGTCCGCCCGACTCGGGACCAAGCCAGTGACGATGACTCAAATAATCGGCGATGATGCTGCCACCACTAGCGTTCTTGTGTCAAGTGACCGTGTAACAGCTATCTCCAGGCAAAGTGATCGTCTCAGCTACTCGAGTGTTAACCTCAAGGTGAGTTCAGTTGTGTCACCGAGCTGGGCTACCAGCTGTGATGCTCACCCACTTTCCCTTCGTCGTGGCCGCTCTCTCAGGGCATCACTGCCATGGTACAGCTACACTCGTCGCTATATCCTGGCGCGATTGCTTTCGCAAGCCCTTCTGAAGTGCGCCTCGGACGAATCGAGTCGGTCCAGCATGTCGACATCCGTCCGATCTCGCTTGAAGAGGATGAGCCCCGCAAGATTGTGCACAGCGTGCGAGCGCGCTCGTTCGGCGTCGCTTGCTTGCGGAGAGACGTCGATCGAGTTACAGGGCGCCAAAAATCTTCCTCGAGCTTCAAGGTGCTCCATGACGAGACTTTCGAAGGTAGACACTTTGCCTGAGCGCATTCGGGTATAAACCGACTTGCTGATGCTCTCAGTGCGATTCTTCCTTTCTTTCTGTCTCATGCAGTGCTTGCCTCAATATCTCTACACCCCGACGAGGAAGCACAAAGTCTCGCCGTCCTTGATGATGGCGAAAATGATCGGACGTGCTTCATTCTCGGAACGGCTTTGATCCGTGCCGCAGAGACAGAGCCGAGCTCGGGCCGTGTCCTGTTGATCTCGCGGGACGCTGCGACCGACTCGGGCTACTCGATCGCTGCGGAGGTGTCCGTCTCTGGGTCGACGTACTCGCTCGCTGCTATGGACTCCCTCACCTTTGTAGCGGCGATCAACTCCTCTGTCAGTTTGCCTCAGTTCGCTGCTCACCCGGGAAAGCGCCTGATTTGCTCGCCTTCTCAACTTGCGCACAATTACAATTAGGTCACTGTATACGGTGTCGGTCAAGATTGGCAAGCCATCCAGCCCATAGCGACGTGGGGTGGTGCCTTCGTGGCGTTCTCCCTCGTCTCCCTCGCCAAAGACCAAATCCTGGTTGGCGACGCTCTTCGATCTCTTACTCTGCTTCAGCTCGAAAGGAATTCGCAGAACGGTTCCGCTGGGTCTTCCCGACTCGTCGAAGTTGCTCGAGACTATTCGCCACATTACGTAACGGCTTTCGCCCCGGTGTCGCCTACTTCGAAAGAATTTGTTGGCGCAGAAAGCGATCTCAATCTGTTCACGGTCGCAAAGGATCAAACGCACAACTCTCGAACCAGTCAAGCCGAGATCGAGTTGGTCGACCAGGGGAGATTCCACCTAGGTGAACTGGTGACGAGTTTCAACTCTGGTGAGTGGCAAATCGGGCACATGTGCACTATATTCCTCGTACACTCGGGGCTGACCAAAACGCTTTTTTAGGCGCGCTGGTCCACCAATTCGACGAGGCCCTCGCCGGCGTGGCTACACCTCGCCTTGTATTTACGACCTCGGCCGGCTCGGTCGGCGCGATCCTGGACATCGGTACCGAGACATCGAAAGTCCTTTCGGAGCTGGAGCGCAACATGCGACGCGTCATGGACAGCGTAGGCGAACTGCGCCAAGAAGAGTCAGTGCATTCCTTGATGCCAGAGTCAACGCGAGCCGCTTCAGCTGACGTTTCACTTTTGGAACCCCGAAGCTGGCGCGCATTCCGATCCGAACGTCAGGTCGCCACTTCGGCCGGCTTCATTGACGGTGACTTTATCGAGCGTTTCCTCACGGTCTCCACAAGCCAAGTGGAGCGGATCATGGCCGGTGGGAATGAGCACGAGCGAATCACGATGACCAGCGACGAGCTGATGAGGATCGTAGAAGGCATGTCGAGGCTGCATTGAACTTATCGATAGGTTGTTTCTCTGTACGCCCGCATAGGTACTCTCGGAAAGCCGGAAAAGAGAGCATATGCGGTGACCGCAAAGGAGAATAGATAAGTAGTGCAACAACAGAGCTATGACATGAAAGTCCAAAATACTACACAGGCAGGGTGAAACGTGAATCCTAGGTATGGTATGGGGTGGGGGGCATCAACTGCGCAGCATAAATCATCATTTCCAATTGAACGAATCAGAACCCTTGCTCAGGTTGTTGCCGGATATGGCTGAAGAGGCGGAAGATTGAACATTCCGGGGTTCGACGAGAAGGGATTGTCGGTCTGTGTACACCAAAAGCGCTGAAATTCAGCCAGTGATTACTTGGTGGCAGGTCCGAGGGGAGCACAAACTCACACAGACTGGCGGCGTCGCCACCGTGAGTGAGGTCATTCAGTGCCCGGGTAAGCAGTGTCTGCAGCTCGGGCACCATGAAAAAATTGTAGGGGACTTGGAACCGCTGCAGGTCGCCCACAATTCGGCTCATTTTCTGTGGAAGCAAGCTCAATGCATCAGCCATCAGCTCGGGCGAAAGTGCGGTCGACCTGGAATCGGATTCACTTGAAAGCGGTCAAAATTGATCAAGCGAAGCGATGGGTCCACAGGGGAAGGTCGGAAAGGTGGATTTCCTTCGGAGCACATAGTGATGTCGGTCCTGAGAGCGTCAAAAAAGCTGTACTCGTAAGCGAAGTGATGAAGGAACCGCTGGCCCGAGTTCACGTACAAGAACAGTCCCACGAATGGCAGGCAAGGAGGTACAGCCTGTCGGACGGTAGCACGATACTCTGCATAGTTCCTTGCGTGGTCCGTTGCCTTCCGCAATTGGTCGAGCAGGACGCGATACTTGGGGGCGAGCGCATCCCAGGTGCGCCGGAGACGTGCTACGGTCGATGAATTAAGCGCGCACAAGACCGCAAAAAGAGTGTTGTAGTTCTTGATTTGAAAACATCTCTGGGGAAACGACAACTTGGCTATCAATGGCTGCTTCATTTGCGCTTTCGCTGCATTGACCGAAGTATGTTATCAAAACTCACATCTGCCACCTTTACGAAATATTTGAGCAATGTGGTACGTTTCTTGGATTCGCTTTCGTTGACAATCGTTTCCGTGATCCATCCCGTCAATTTGGTGCTCATCGTCGACATTTGTCGAATAAAGCCGTCGGGCTTGGCGAAGTCGCCACTCAAGAGCTCCTCTACTCCAATGCAGGAGTAAACCCGCGACTCGAGGATGGTTATCTGCCTCGTCAACTCCAGCGGATCGACATCAACGATCGAAAAAGTTTGCGCGTTCACAGCCATAAACTTGATAGAGTTCAATAGCGACTTATTCACGATGGGCGAAGGGGCGCCCGCGAGCGCTTGTTGAGGCAAGGGCCCAACTCCTCCGGGTGTGCTCGAACGCACAACATCCGTCCCTCGCTCCCGTTTGTTGAGCAGCTCCATCAGCCGGGCCGACGGGTTGGACATGGCTTTGGCTAAGCGCGTCTGACAGAAGAGTCGCAACGGCTCCAAGACAATGAGATCTTGGTCGACTTTCCAGTACGACTCGACCCACGTCTTCAGGAAATTATAGACACGCAGCCGAACAGGAATGAGCTTCTTCGAGTTCCACAACTTGAGCTGGGTCTCGTCGAGACCCTGCGGGGCGGCGATGTCGAACCGCGCGAACAAGGCTTGAACAAGCTGAGGTGGCGAAGTAAACATACGGAAGGTGAGGAAGAACGTGTTTGAAAACAGCGGATCAATAGTTGTGTCATGCAAGGTCATTCGCTCGACAAGGCAGCGCAAGGTACCGCCTGTGACGCGACCATCGGCGTTAAAAGAGATTTCGCGCGCCTCGTAGTTTCGCTCGAGGAACCATAGGGTTGTCGACTGGTCCGAGCTCGACTTTCCCGAGGAGCTATGGACGGAAATCCGGCTGCTACCGCCCAAGCCCAGCGACATTGGCGCGAAGGATTCGATTGAGGCTCCAGCCTTGGCCAAGGTGGAAGAGGGTTCAGTGTGTGCGGTGCTAGTCGAGGATCGAGGTGAGCTGTCGTTTGTCGAGACGGTGGAGACTCCGGACCTCGAAGACGCGCATGACTGGGAAGTGCGACTCGAGTCGCCGCGAACCATGGGCGGACTCCCTGCCCCCATTCCAGCGGCTGCCAAGTAGGTTTCACCGGCTTGTTGTGGACCCCGGCGGCCTACAAGATCCTTTGAGGTGACAGTCTCATCACCCGAAGAAGCACTTTCCTTCCTTGCCCGCCCCTGAGCAATACCACCAACCGTGAGCCCCGAAAAATGGGCTTCTACGTGCTCGCCATCACGCCCATATGCCACAGTCTCATCCTCTTCTTCCACCGAGAATCTCTCCAAAGTTCCGGTCACAGTTTGTGAATCGTATTGCCCCGTCAAGCAGCTCAAACTTGTAGCCTTTCGTCCCAGCATGCTGAGCGTGTGCGGCCCTCTACGACCAACAAATTCCGGCCGTCGGGTTGCTCCGTCATCTGGGCCTGTGGGCGGAGTCAGAGTGGTGGGGCTGGAAAGAGCGGTCGGCGAGGTCGGCGGTGGATTTCCGATTAGGAGAGTGAAGTTTGGCTCTCCGGCGTATCCAACGCAAAGTCTGACCGCGCTTACGGTGTCACCTCCCGCGCGCAGCACGGCCGTGGCGGCTTGCAACAAGTCTTTTCGCTCCTCGTCCTCTCGGGATATCGCCAAAATCTTCGCGGATGTGGCTTTGGCGGGAACCGAAGAGGCGACTCGAGCAGCAGTAACCAATGCGGTCGTGGCAACATAGAGCCGATCTCGACATGCGGCCAAATTGTCAACTTCGGCTTTCAGCCCATTCGATGAAGCGGAGGACTCGTCCGATTTGACGGTCAAGAGAGTCGGGTGCTGGGTGACAGCTTCGACGATGAGCAAGATGGATCGGATGTGCTCAATGATCTCGCGGGTCATGTCGATCAGGCGAGCGAAGCTAGCGGCAGGTGCAGATCGACTGTGCGCATGGACGTGCCCAATGAGCGCGGCGATTGTCGAGAGGAGTATATCGTGGATCTTGGATAAGATGGATGCCAGCTCGTTGCCGTTGTGGACTACTTGGACCGTCGAGCTGGGTGATTGTACGTCCGAATCTGTCGGACTCGTTTCGATGTTCAAGAATGACTGTCCTGTGGATGGAAAGTCCTTGATGGGCGAGAGTTGTAAGGGAGTCGGCGGTTGCACCGCTCTGTGTGCCTTCAGATCTCCATTGCTTCTCGCGATACGCAGTGTCGACAGCGGCGCCGACTTGGCCACCCTCATCGGATGGGCTTCGAGGAGGTTCGAAGCGCTTAGGGGTGGCGTAATCATATGCGGGGAGCCTCTACGATCGTCGACCAGGCGTTCGGTAGGAATCAGGGGCAACCCCTGCACTCTCGCCTCATCGAGGAAGTTGTCGACCTGCTTGGCGACCTGCCGAGCCACGTCGAGCATGACCTGCGCGTCAAGGGACGACTGTTCGATCGTTGTAGAGGGCGACGAGGCCCTGCGAGCTTGGTTGACAAGACTGGCCAAGGAGGCCAGGATCTTCTTGCGGCATGTAGCGAGGGCCGACGAGCATTTCAAGAAAGGCGACTCGCGCGTGAGGCAATCGGACGAGGCAAGCACTGTGCGCACAGATGAAATCACACTGGGAGTGACATGCATACATATCATACGTGTCAGAAAAGTCTGAGGGACGAGACACTCAAAACACCTGACTCAAGGCCAGCTCACCATGCTGTCGTCGGTTGGTAGTGAGGCACTCTCTGAGCGTTGACAGCAGCTTGCACCAGGGTGACCGCATTCTGCACTTCTGCGACGAGCGTTTGAGATTCGCGTTCAAATGCGGTCGCGCGTTGTTCCAGTTTCGGAGAGGTGCATGTTGTAAAACCTGCTATCGGTTCGGTTGTCGCGACCGTATCGAGCGTGCTCCCCCGCTCAGGGAACGCGGTCGTCGCAGAGCCGCGGGGCCCGAGATCTTCGCGGGAGCCGAGACCTTCGCGGGAGCCGGAGTTCCGGTGGCCGAATGCTACCGAGGAGTGAGAGCGTGACCCATAGGCGACAGACTGTTCTCCCTTTGGTGGAAGTTTGGGCGTGCTCTGTAGGAGACAACAAAGGTAAGCACATTGTTTTGCGCACTTGGCGACGTGCGCTGTCGGTGTCGCTCCAAGTTCGAGCCCATATCCACACGAGGTCACAGCGCGCACGGCGATGGCTGGTGATGGCTGGGCAAGGATCGAGAGACTCACGCGCCGGTCGACAGTGGCAGGCGATGCGACTGCCGTGGACGAAATCGTATTGGGAGCGATTTGAACCTGAACATAGTTGCTTGGGAACCAGCCGCGTGTGCCTCTGAGCTCGCCGTCCCACCAACCGGACTGGTCCTTGCCGAAGATGCGGATCACCTCGCCCTTGGAGAACGCGAGACAAGTCGACGGCTGTTGTGGCGAGAAGTCGTGCAGCGCACGGCAGTATTCAGCAGGGCTGCTTGAGGCAACCGTCGAGGGTGAACCTGCCCGTGCAGTTGCCTGCTCCATCGCGGACATCCCGACTAGCAGTTGCAGCGAGTGCAGGGCTGGCTTTCACTTCGGACACCCGGGGACGGGAGACAGACGCAACAAGCCGTCGCGTCCGGCGTGCGCGGGCAGAGGCGGCCGGGGCCTGCCGGGGCAGGCGCATGAGGGCGCGGGCGCAAGCTGTTAGGCCTGCCTCGCGGCCCCAAGCGACCGTCCGCTAATGAACTCGGCCAACGCGCCGATCGGATACTACGCGCGGCGCGGTCATGAGCAACTGTTAAAATCAGGCTTCTCATTTTGTTCCCTGATCGGGTGCCCCTTGGCCTAGCCAGTGTGCTTTAATGCATCTCCTCCGACATTTCCAGTGACTCATAGGCCCTAATACAATTAGACTGTTATTGAAATTTATCAGATAAAAGAAACCGAAAAAACCTGCTGTGGCTGGCGCCGAGGGCCGCTTACCTCGCCAGGTAGACTCGTCAAAACAGAGTCGAACCCTGGGCCACTTATCAACTGTGGGCCTCCTGTGCAAATCTGTGGCGGACAGCTACCTTGTCCTTCACCACAGGTTCCACAGGTTATCTGTCAGGTCAAGCTGAGGCTTGCAAAGTGCACTGAGCGGTTTGCGAATCGAAACAGGGGTGCAGACCGAGCACGAGAATCGCCAACTGCATGAGTCTATCAAGCACATCCGTCCCACGACTTTGTCCAGTAGTGGTGGATATGAAGAGGTCAATTTGCCTCCAGTTTGAAGACATCCTCGCCCTTCTTGCGCAATAGTTCGACCAGTTCCCGGTTGTCTGAAAACATGACTTTGTGGATATCACCTTCCAGTCGATACCAAGCCTAGCCCAGAGTACTATGAACTCGAATTTCAAATCCGTGGTGCATGCGCATCTTGATATGTACACTCAAAAAAAATCACGAAAAGGGTTCACGAGGGAGGCTCAATGTAGGAGTTGGATCTGGCTAGGCTAAACAAGGAGCAGTCGCCTGCCACTTAGCACCGCCAGCGTAAGAGTTCCGATGTGAAACCAATTCAAAAGCAACAGAAAAGAAAAGGGGACCTTGTCGACCGAGGTGGAGATGGCTTGAAGACCGTGTGCAACTAGAGGTTAATGCGTACACTAGAAGTAAGCTACCTGGTACCATAGGATTAGGGTACATGCTACATGCTACTCACTGATGTTAGGGGTAACGTGAGGTCTTCGATCCGAGCAGGTGAGATCGGTCGACTCGGTGACGCAGTGGAGGCTACTGTGTGGAGAGTGTAGGCGAGGATCGAATCGTCAGCCCCGTCTCGCCCGTCGTCAAGGGCCGGCGAGCAAGATCGATCCATCGATCAATCAAGGGTCAAAGCAAAGACTCACGGGGTACGATCAAATGCAAGCGGTCTTGTGGACCAGGAACAACCTCAGTGACATGCCGTAGGCGCCATTCAACACTCGTCGACGAGTGGATAGGCTGATGGCAAGCCGTGACGCAGCGAGAGACGGCAAGGTCGGAGGCAGTGGCGAGGTGGGAAGCGAGAGATCGCAGTGAGAGGGGAGAGGGGAGAGGGGAGAGGTGGTGTGGGGTAAGATGATGGAGGTGGGATGGTGAGAGATGGACGCGAGACGGGTAAACACGAAACGAGTCTGTCCGACCCTACGCCACACGAACACGATCACAGCTAGGTGGTTACTCACACTTTTAACGGTGGGAGGGATCGAACGACAGACTCTACCACATCACAAAGGCCACCGTTTCGTATCCTCCTGAAAAGGGGGGCGATGTCGGCAAGATTAAGTGGTGCGAGAAGTGCAGAGCGCGTCGACGAGGAGAAGGAAGGAGAAAGAGAGAGGCGACGAGCTCGAGGTGGTTGCTGACTTGGGTGCGGGGTGTGCGCTTGGCAGAATGAGTCATCTCATCGATATGACGCCACGCTGTGACTTCAAGCTTTCGATTTTCTCCACCTCTGCCGAGCGCGGCCGAGAGCGGCCGAGAGCGCCGAAGATCTTAACGGACAGGGGACCGTGCGCCCCACATCGAGGCCAACGATCCACCCCTCGGAAAGTCGGAGTTGTCTCAGCCGATCCAATGAAATTATAGTTGGACCGGACAAATGTCGCTTCCACGATGGCAGCTCCGAGGAGTACCCATTCGGCACCTACCAGGTACCTACCTGATACCTAGTGCTTGAATCAAGGGCCTAGACACTTGCGTAACTAGGGCCTACCTACCGGTAGCAAAGAAGGCAAAACTACCGCTACCGGTGCAGGTGCCCAAATCGAAACTTGTCGCGACTCGAAATGAAGATAACCCACAGGAATGCGAATTGCGTTAATTCGACCAATGAGCAGCCGCGCTTCTTTCATTTAACCCTTGAGTAAATCGGACCGCTTCTGCCGATCAATACGTACCCATCCCCATTTGGCCATCCGAATCGGTCGCGTCCAACTTCCCTCCCTCTGGCCATCTCCTTGTCAGGTTACCAGCTGTTAGCGCACTGCTGGCCCACCATCGGACGTGTCGTCAAACCATGACGCGCTTGTCGATATCCCTCGTCATCGTGGGGGTCCTGGTGCACGGAGTTGTCGGCTCGCTCACGTACGAGCCTGATTTTTCAACGGGAGCGCCCGATAGCAGATGCAAGGACGGGCAATACTTCAGCACCTCAAGTAAGCCGGAAGCAAAAAGTCACCGATGAGATCATTCTTTTTCAGTCTCGTATGCTGATGACAATGCTTACCGCTTGAATCAGGTAATAGGTGCCTCGAGTGCAGCGGCAAGTTTCGGAATAGCCTGCGGTGCACCGAAGACGAGGCCTCTCGTGGTGCGTACAACATGTCCGCAACGAATGCATTCTACCGGTAATGCCATGTGAATTGATGTAAGAACGCTCTTAGCAGTGACTATGGCTACCTCGACAACGGCAATTGCGTGCGAAGGACGGTATGCCTGGGCGCCTATTACGTTTCCCCGCGAGATGGTACGTGACCAACGTCGGAGTCCGAAGCGATCCCACCGCCCCTAACCCAAGCTGATCACCTTCACTCCCTCCATCTCGCTCCTCGATATGTGATCTTCCCTCGCGCTGTTACAGGTGCTTCCTGTGTACCGTGTCCGGATCGGAATGCGGCGTCGTGCGACGCGTTTGGGACATCGATCACGTGCAGCTACGGCGCGGAGACCGCCGGGGTCTGTCGCGCCGTGCCGAGGCCACCGACACTCGACTTGGACCCGACGGCGCAGACAGTCGCGTGCAACGATCTACTTTGACCAAGCTCGAGTCCATCCTGCGCACCGGCAATCGCTTTGTGAGGGAGTTCGCATCGGCCAAAGCTCACGCAGGTTGGGATACGGCCAAAGAGTGGATCCTGCACCTCTGCCTCCCGCCAGGCCGGGACCGACGCACCCACAACCTTCCTACGTCAAGCACGGAAATGGCGATGCTTATCTGCGATTCCGACACCGACACGGGAGATCGTGGACCGCAAGACCTTATTCTCCAGGTGCACGGTGAATGATGGTCCCGATGGTCGGCCCAAGTACCAAATCGTTAGCTCGCTCCATCCGTCTGCGATGCCTCTCCGGTACTCACTACTATTTCCTGCAGGGCAAGATGGCTTCCACCCCAACATTTCTTTTTGCGGGTTCCACCAAGCCGGGCCGCCAATCGCCAGAAACCGAGAGCAGATCGACAATGGTGTCCAATTGCGCGAGGTACTTGCCGGTCTCGGTCTGGATGACGAAGACGAACAGGAGGACGAAGACCGCGACAATGAGGATGAAGACGGCGAGGAAGGGGACGAAGAGGATGGTGATGGCGAACGTACGCGTCTTCGGCTCTTTCTCTGAGGTTCCATTCTGTCTAAGGCGCAAGCACAGACTGACATTGAACTTTTGAACACCTAGGACGAAGGTCAAGTAAAGGGTTCGAGGTGGCGAGTCTCGCGTTCACAATTCTTTGCGCACTACTTGCCAAAGGCGACGAGTACTTCTCAATCCCGCATTGCAACCAACGTCCCTTCCTGGATTTTGTGATTTACGGATGTACTCCCAAGTCAGGACCGATTGACTCAACACATCCGGTTGCATCAAGAGAACCTACGCCTCACCACGACCCAAGGCATCAACGGCTTGACCCCGAACCAAATTGCGAAATCACGCAGCGATACCAGGATGCGATGGCGTGCGTTGTCAAACATGGAAAGCCTCCGCTGCTCATCAAGATGACGTACGACCCCGACTCACCGGAAACTAAGGCTGCACTGGGGCCGATAAAGCATGCAACCGCCCGGATCATCTTATCGCACGAGTCGGGTTCTCACTGGTGTGCATAAAATACATTCTGTTGTTCTTGACCGCTAGGCTAAAAGCAAGTCGTAACTAGAACTCGGCAGTTCTAGCTACTCAGAGGCTACTTAAGAGGGCAGTTTTGTAAGGCACCCCCTTACACGGACTCTTCTGGACTCCACCAAATCGGGATTTCCCAGCTGCGACCGCTGCACACTGTCACCTTCGACTCAGCACGTGCACTCCACTGTTCACCATGGAACAACTCAAGCAACAAGATCGAAGAGGATCAATCCGAAAAGTCTTCGGATCGCTCATTCGAAAGAAGTCTTCGTCTTCTTCACCATCGTATGCCAATGGTGTCGATGAGGCTGCGTCAGTGCAGCCCCGGCCTCTCGACGCCTCGCGACAGCCACCTCGACCGAAGGCGCGCCATCCGCCCGGTGGGGCCCCACCAACTCTTACTGATGCGAGAGCCAGTACATCCACCAAGACAAACCCAGTGGTTAACTCTCGCAGCTCTTTCAGCTTCTCATCAAGTGTCACGGAGTCGCGCTTCTCGTGGCAAGATCTCGGACTAGCGCGCCCGCCGCCATCACCGAATCAGATGAGCAGTCGAGGGCCCGCGGTGATGGCCCCAGCGGGCCGGCGCCGCACGACAGTCTCAGCGATTTCGGCCCCGGAAACAGCCTTCAATTACCACCAATGCTGCTTAACTTGAGCAGCCCCAACGACGTGAGCGGAGTGGCAATTGGCCTACAAGTCGGGTTTGATCGGTAAGCTTTTCCTTGTCAGGCTATCCAGTGCCGTCTTCACATTCTCGAATTTAACCCCAAGACTAATATAACTCGCAGACTTTGACGATCCTCCTTTACCACCTATGGGTCTCCACCTATCCGCTTCGGACTATGTCTCTTCCTCGGGCATCCATCGATCACCCGTGCCGCTCGACGAGACTCTCCGCCAGCGTGCCGTGGACAACCTTGGGCTTCTGCCGTCCGTGCAACACCGTGCTTCGAATGCATCGGTCGACACGGTCTACGACGGGGACCGTGGGCGCTCGAAGACACCTTCATCCGACTTGGATCTACCCTCTCCCAAAGAGTTGGCGTCGCACCCCGCTTTACAAGCCTTGATCACCAAGGCGAACGGCCACTTCGGGACCTGCGCGGGCAACGTCTCGCTTGTTTCGCAGGACAAGGTCGTCTACTTTGCCGAGCAGGGCTTGGGCGGGCTCGATAGTCTACCAAGGAAAGAGGTGGCCTGTGATAACACGTTGAACAAGGCGTCCGTACAAGGACTGCCATGTGACGATGGTCTCAGAGGCATCGAGTTCGGGGAGCTCGGCGCCGTGGACCGCAGTGCAGAGGGGTTGATCATTCCAGACCTCAGCAAAGACTAGCGCTTCTCAAAGGCAAGTAGCGGGCGCGAGTGGTCGGGAGGCTTTGTTATCATTGAAGAGAGCTGACCTCAGATCACGAACGCCTCCTGGGTCCTGGCCACAGAACATGTTCGGAGAGTTTTCAAAGGGTTTCGGGCCGCCACCTATGTCCAGGGAGTTGCCGGCGAAGCGGGAAAATAAAAAAATAAAAAAAAATAAAAAAGAGAAGGAAGGGAAGGAAAAAAGAGAAGAAAAGAGAAAGAAAAAGAAAAAGGAAGAAAATAAAGAAAAGAAGGGAAGAAGGGGGAAGGAGGGGGAAGAAGGAAAGTCGAACACATGATGTACATGGGCATAGTACTCTCTTGTTAACTTGCCCGAATTCGGTATCTTTACACCAACACCAGGTACACGCAAAGATGGTATGCCTAAGCCTGAGAAACACGCTTACAGTCCCGCTCGCAGCCGCCTCACTTCAAAGCCTTTTCAAAGCTCGGACAGCAGTGTAAGGAGCAATGAAACAAACAAGCTTTGAACACGGGGATTACAAGATATATCCTTTGCTTTACCAGATATGGCTTCCACAAAAACTGTGCGAACATCTCACCGTGTTGGAGTTCCAATGCTTAGAGTAAGGCACCGGTCAATTGAGATCGCGGGTTCGGCGAGGCCAATCCGAGCTACCAACGAGTCTCGAATCACCGTTCTTGAGGACCGTTTTGTTGCGCTGGTATCCGTTGGAGCACATCCTGAATGGTGGAACAATTCGTAAATTGAAGGCCGATGAAATATCAAGATACCGAGGATGCCCATGTAGCGCAGAGAAGGATGCCGATCGATACCGATGCCGATAAGGATCAAGCCGAGGTCAGAAGATCTTGTCATATGGTCCGCCGAGCATAAACTCACGCCAGTCCTTCTTCTTGCGAGCTTCATACAAAGGCTGTTGGTAGCGCGAAGTGATGGCACGCTGGATGGCAGGTCGTGGAGCCAATCTGTATCCTCCTTGTGTTCCGATCTTAGTGGTTGCATCGAGTCACGATTTCGTCCCGCCGCAGTTCCAAATCCTCAATCGCCGAGGGAGCACAAGACCCGACACTCTTGCCGTCTGATGCTTGTTAAGTGTGTTCGATTCTTCATAGTAGTAACTGACTTTGTCCGTTGCTCTGCTCACTTGAGAGACGGCGTCCGTTCGGATCTTCGACCATACGGACCGGGTGGGCTCGGTAGAACTAAAGTCGAAGCGAAGGGTAGCTCAAAGTGACTATAGATGCGTTGAACGAGTCGGACTGGGTATCGAAACATGAACGGATTTCTTTCTAGTCACTCCTCTGGGAACCGAGAACACAGAAACGCCGACTTCAGTACACGAGATGGAGTGGCAGGGGGAACGGGCTAATGGTCGGGCGACGACTCACGGTACCTTTTCTCGAACGGCTCTATTTCATGGCAGATGTTGTGACGATGGATGTCAGCTTAGCAACGGATATCATCGAGACGATCCTTAGTATTCGAGCTGTTACCATTGACCTGCACTTCTTGCGTAGTCCAATGATCGTGGTCGACCAACGTTGGCTCCGACCTGATCCTTATCGAGTCGGCGACTCCTGAACTTGGCTCATCTGAAGGTATTGCTCAGCGGGTATTCCAAGTTTTGCTACTTGCTTCTTTGTTGGTCTGATTGTCTTCAAGAATGCCTTGGGACGTTGTAGGCGGTTGACGACGATGGAACGAGGTGGACGGCGGACCTCGGGAGCCTGACGTTGGTGCGCTCGTGATGCTAGATCAATGGCGGTCTTGCTCGATCGATGGCTCATGTAGGTTGATGAGCATTGGATTACAGCCCAACTCCGTGTCTTTGTCGACGTAAAGTGTAAAGTGTGCTAGTTCAGTGTCTCGCCCAGGCGTGCTGTTCACGCCAAATCGTTTCGATCGGCTTTGCTGAACGGCATCGGATGGGATCAACAATTGATGGCGAGTCTTGCGGTGACGTGGCAAAATACGTTGTGTGAGCTCGATGTGGTTGTCGCGCCGCGGGGGGCACGTGACTTCTGCTAACTTCCCGTGGGCCAATGCCAACTTCCCCCACGCCTCTGCTAACTTCGCCAGTTTATGCCTAATCGGGCCGCAAGCGGGCCTCAAGCGCGCGCGCGCGCCTGAAGTTGGCGAGGTTAGCGCTCCCTGGACACCGCCAGCGCCCAGGGTCAGTACGCCGGCACCCCATCCGACTTCCTTCGGCTCTTGGTGACTCGTTTCCCACAAGACCCTGCGGTGTGTTTTGTATCCTTTCACAACAAGCTTGGACCGAACCTTTCGCGGACCAGGACCGTCAAATTCTCGCCAACCTTGCGGACGAAGCCGGACGCGAGCTGTTGAAAGTCAGCCAGGAGCGAACCGGGAAGCGCGGCGACAAGCTGCTGGCCAAGTACGAAGAGCTCAAGAACGCGAGTGCCGAGGCGGACCTACGAGCGCGAGTGAAGCGGGGGACGGTGTCACAGGTGGTGTTTCAAGAAGAGCTTCAGAACAGCAATGATGGTGCTTTACGGTCGATCGGACAATATCAGTCACTTGAGCGGGCTATCCGCGGCGGCAATCTTTTTGAGCGTCGGACATCGCGGAACGGTTCGATCGACGCTCCATTCAAGAGTGCAAATCGCCACAGGCTCCCCTACCCCGAGCAACCCCTCGACCCCAGGCGGAGGTAAGCCTCCCACCACCACCAGTTCGACTGCCTCTTTGATACGCTCCTTCGCGCTCGACGAATTATACAATCTCTCGGCGAAAAGCGCGGCACCTGTCTTCCCGCGACGCCTCGCTCGGACCACTCGCGCCGATCCTGAAGCCGCGGGCGTCAACGTCCCCGCAGCTGAAGTATCGGATGGCATCAAGAGCTGTTTCGATCTCTCGACAAGGATGATCTGCGAGAGCTTGGACTTTGACTTCTGTCGTGCGTGCATTCTATCACGCAGCGATGGTGGACCTTGGCTGATAATTACTTGCCCTATTGCACACACGCAGACCTACTTATGATCAATCGCACAACTGGCAAAGCGGCAGTTTTATCCTCCCACAATTTGCCGCTGCCACCCCCGTTGTTCCATCTCGAATCTCATCTGAGTGCATCGACAGCTCAGGCGGTGCTCTACAATCGCTCCTCACCTTCCGGGGAGCTTGCTGCTTCAACAACTCTAGAGGACGACGAAGTCGCATCGGGTTTGATTTTTCGCTTGCCAACAAGATCGGTTTCGCTGACGGGGTTGGCAAGCAGGAGTGACGAGAAGGTGTATGTGCTGGGTGCATTCTCGACGGACCCCAGAAGAGTGATCGGGAGACAGGACTTAGCCTTTGTCAAGAGCACGATGCCCATACTTGGAAAAGGATGCGATAGACTGTGAGGAATGCAGTTCAGTGCGAACGCCTCCAATGTGATTCGAGGGGATCTCCTTGGGGTTGAGTATCACTCACGGCGTCTGTTAGCGAGCCACCGGGCATGACATAGCACTCGAGCAGCCTCGTGGATGCCAGCTCCGTCGATGTCCACTCTACACCCTGGGCTTGACAACCGTGAGAGCCACTCGAGTTCACCCGCAACCCAATTCGAACGTTGTAGTCTTCGGGCCGATCTTGACATCGATCTGCTTCACGTCGATCGGGATAGTTCTCAATTCTCTTCCCAACTCATCATTCATGTGCTGAACAGCTTCGTCGTCGAAAGGAAGTATCGCTGTGCCGAGAGTGTCTTGGTCAGAGCGCCTCGATGAGGTGAGGGCCGTCCAAGCGATTGAGGTATGGAATCGGGGTTGCGAATAGTAAGGTTCGAGACGGAGCGAGATGACAGTCTGGTCGATCAACCTGGTCAATCGATTCATCTTACAAAGTGAAGGAGTATTCGAGGTCAGAGAAAGGGGCAGAGGCCGAACTGGAACGAGCGAAAATGTGGTCCACTCACCTGGTCCCAGCCATTACCGATTTCAATGCCCAAGAATCGCGTGGTGCATTGATCATTTTCCAAGACAGCAAAGTTCGCGTACCTAGCTTGAAACCTGTCAGCGTTGACTTGGTTGGAATCAGCATTCGCTCGTCCAACGTGCTAGGCAATCGCAGGAAAAAAACACTCGCGGCTCAATGACCTGCGCCGCTTTCCGGACTCCATCCAGCAGTGCCTGCCGTTGGTTTGTCATCAACATCAACGGCCTAGAAAGACTCAAGTGTAGCTCGTCTTGCTTCTTCTCTTCCTTCTGTGCCGAAGACGAAGCGGATTGGGCATACTTGTCTGCGAGGTGCGACTCCGAGAAGAGTGGGACGATGCTCTCACGCGAGGCGGCAGATTCGGTACTCGCTGCCTCTGCGGTGGCCAGTATTCGACTCCGAGCGATGCAACGTTGGATGATACGCTTGAGAGGTTCTGTTGCTTGGACTAACAGTCCATGCAGAGGGGCAAGACTATGTTAGCACTCCTTCACAGAGGCAGCGGCCCGGGAAGGTCTCGACCTACTGGTGATGAACACGTGCGAAGGCCATTGCCCCGGAACGTGTGGATGAATACGCGTTCGAAGAGCTTGTTTTTGAGGTGCAGCTTTTTGAGCTGCTGCTTTTTGAGCTGCGAGGAAGTGGACATTGCAGAGACGTGATGTGCGCGATACTCGACTGGACCATCAGCCCAACTTGATTTACAGGGGTCGGTTCCAGTCGAGCGAAGTGGTAGCTCACCAGTGGTCCCGTCCGATTCGATCAACGTGACTGGGTCGACAGATGTCCTGGAAAGTTTGTCCTTCGGTTCGTCATCGAAATCGATGCGCGGCAGTTTCCTGTCCAGCGTGGATTTGCAGCACCCAAGTTCGTGTCCGACGTGTACAGCCACCAAAGTCAGCGCTTCTAGATCCAGCCTGCTCTCCTCTGTTGCGGCGATAAAGCAAGGGTCCTGGAGGAACACGATTAAACCCACCTCTTGATGGCCATCGGACCCCGACACTCGGCGCCCTGCGACTCGACGACGGACGTGTAGAGAGATTGCCAGCTCACGACGGAGCGCGAGACGGACCACCACGCCGAATTAACTCACGTGACTTGGAATGCCTGGGCGGTGGGAAGCTCGGCACTGCAGGGCACTGCAGCGGGCACTCGAGTGAGTCGCCATCACCCGGTCCCGGGGCCATTGTCAGATCCGCAGCCTCTGTAAGCCCAACATAGGACTAGCTCCGAGCGTGAAGGTTGAGGTTCTAGACCATCCCATCGACTCCTCTTGTCCTCCGCCGCGGTCGCCCGAGATGAGCCGCCGCGTTCCTGCGCCGGTCCTGACCCACGCCGGTCTCATGTCGCCCATCTCACTGAGCTCACCCACGTCGTCGTCGTCGCTGAGCAACACTCGACCGCTGTCGGCCGCTGTCTCGTCGTCGTCGCCCTCGGCGTCAACCTCAATGTCACCCTCGCCGTGGTCCGCGACGCCGTCATCCGCAGCATCGGAACCACCAGCGGCGGAGGCACGATTGACCCCCAGCTCGGAAGGAGGGGCCAAGGAGCCGACACTGCTGTCGACACTGTCCGCCAACGATGAAGAGTCGTTGCTGTGCCTGTGTGTCGCGCAGGGCGATGCGAACGTTGCCAGTGTCGGTGTCGGTGGGGGTGCTCGAGCAGGATCGTCATCATCGCCGTCGTCGTCGTCGGTGTCGGGGAGGGTCTATGCAGGAAGTCAGGGCGGATCAATTCATGTACGTCCCACTCGATGGGTCGTTCCCCACCGAGCGAGCTGATCCGACTGACTCCAGTTGCCCCGCCCCTTTACAGGTGTGGAGCTTGGCCTCGCTCAGTAGGATCGCTCGGCTTTCCGGTCACACCGGTGCGGTGTTGGCCCTCGAAACCGTGAACGAGAACGGATGGCTCATTAGTGCTAGTGGTCAGTCACCTCACCTCACCTCACCCCATCCCCCACTGCGTCAACCCCCCACTGTCCGCACGTCCGCTCAGGTCTCTCTGCCGATCCCGGCCAGCGCTGATCCTGTTGCTGCACGATACAGGTGATGGCACAATCAGGGTCTGGCACACGCCTACGCTCTCGCCTTTGTTCCTCATACACCCGCCCCACGACAACGTCGGCGACATCTTCTCGCTCGTCTACGTACCCGATCGCTTCATCTCCGACGACCCGCCCGACTCGGCCTCGTCCGAGGACCATGGCCACGACCATGAGCAGTCCCCAGTGCACCAACGAGCCAAAACCATCTGGGAGCACGACGGCAAGCCTTCATCGTTCAAGAATGCGCCTGGAAGGGGGCCGAGCAAGGAGAGGAACATTCCAGATAATTCTGCGCAGAATAGCCATGCGCGCGGTGGGGGGCGCCTCTTTGCAGGCTGTCAGGACACCTCCCTCCAAGTCAGTTCTCATCTGTCGGAGAGGACCGCATTCCGAGTAGCTGAAACCCTTTGGTTGCCCTCACTCAGTGGATCGACCTGCCGGCGCTGCCGTCGTCAACGCACGCAGCTCCCTCCGACTTCCCCACATCCAGAACTCCGACCCCAATCCCCTCCTTCCCCTCCCCAGGTCTAGCATCATCGTCTCCCCCTATCCATCGCGCGCCCAATAAATTCTTCGACAACTACGACCTTAAATCTCGCGCGATCCCCTTGTTGGGCTCACCCGGTCACACCACCCCCATCACCTCGACGCCGAGAGCCAACACAAGATCGTCCTCACTGACCGACCTGCAGGGCTCGAGTCTGGCCGCATCCGGCAAGCATGCCGTTACGGCTGGCGCCTCGGGTGCCTTTGCGGCCAACGGTGGCGATGGCTCGATCGATCTGCAGATCAGCGAAGACTGCATCGCCACCTTTGCGCACTACGGCTACATTGTGAGTCGACCACCCTGCGCGTGACGGCAGCGAGACTGATCTTTGCTGCTACTCTGGTTGTTTTCGTAGTACTGTCTAACCTCATCTTGCTCAAATGACTCGCCCATCGTGATTTCTGGCTCGGGCGACTCGCTGATTCGACTGTGGTCCCCCCATCGATCGTCGCTCTCGCTTATCCACACCTTGCATCCGCCACCGTCCGCACCCCCCACCTCCGAAGCCATCCTGTCGTTGGCGACGCACCCTACCTTGCCAACCTTATTCGCGGGTCACCAAGGGGGTCTCATCACCATCTGGGATCTCGACACGTTCCAATCGCTGCGCATCCTGACGCCGCATACGTATGACGTGTTGAGCATGGTATGTCTCGAGCGTGGAGAGCTCTACGCCGGCGATTCGGGGGGAGGTGTGACGCGGTGTGACAAGGCCTTCACAGTTGTGCAGCGGTGGCAGGCTGCAGGGGATACGCACGACAGTCGCAGGGAAGGTGCGGTTCTTGGGATGGCACTGACCGATGGGAACCGGCGCGACAAGGGGAGTGAAGCCGTAGCGGGTAGGAAGAGTCTTTTCACGGGAGGTAACGACCGCTTCCTGAAGGTTTGTCGAACCCCAATAGGCCTGAAAGCTTCCTTGACTGATGTTGGCTTCTTGGGCCCGCCCATTCTTCAGGCTTGGGACTTGGTCGAGCCACCGGAGCTGACGAAGGAACAGGAAGCTGCTCAAAGTGACAAAGGCTTCCAAGGTGAGCAGAGAGGTGTGCTCACCATAGCTATAGCTCGATCTGCTGCTTACGCCGAAGGTTCAACGTTGATACCGACTACAGGCGAGCTTTTCCACCTGCTGTCGCGCTTCGTCGCCTACAAGTCCATCGCATCGCTGCCCAAGCTTCACGCCGAGGAGTGCCGACAAACGGCTCTGTACCTCAAGCGAGTGTTGCGCTCGTTCGGAGCCAGTGTCGCACAGGTCATTCCGAATGAGGTCGAGGGCAAGAATCCGTTCGTTTTTGCCCAGTTCTTGGCGAATGCGCTTCCCAAGGTCGACTCGGCGGGTGCGCCAATCCTCAGGCGCAAGCGTGTGCTATTTTACGGGCACTATGATGTGGTCGCGGCGGACGAGGAGAAGGAGGGATGGACACATGATCCGTGGAAGCTCACGGGGAAAGATGGCTGGCTTTATGGGCGTGGGGTCACGGATAACAAGGTACAGGAGCATTCTCGCAATATGAGAAGTGACATGAAGTTGACTCCCCCTGTTCTCCTTCAGGGCCCAATCCTTGCGATCGCCTCGGCCGCATCGTCGCTGCAACTGTCTCAATCCCTCCCAGTCGATCTCGTCATGATCCTCGAAGGCGAGGAGGAGACCGGGTCAGCTGGATTCCAGGAAGTGATCCGCAAGCACCGCTCCTTGATCGGAGACATCGATGTGATCTTCGTATCTAACTCTTATTGGATCGGCGAGGATATCCCTTGCGTGACATTCGGATTGCGAGGAGTCATTCATGCCAGTCTCAAGGTACGTCCTAACTTGCTCTGCGTTTCGAACCCTTATTGCTGTATGGTAAATGGGGCACTGACGACTTGACTTCATGTTCTCATGCAGATATCCTCGAATCAGCCGGATCTTCATTCGGGCATCTCGGGGGGAGTTGTCTCGGAGCCGCTGGTCGACATGGTCCGGATTCTCTCCACGTTGACCTCGCCAACGGGCCAGATTCTTATTCCCAATTTCAATGCATCCGTGCGCGCGCTAGCGCCGGCTGAGGATGCACTCTACGACCGCATCATTGACCGCTGCTCACCGTTACTGCTGACCAAAGGCTCCCACGAACTCGACCCTAAGAAATCGTTGATCGACCGATGGCGGCAACCTGCTCTTTCGATTCACGCCGTCACTACGAGTTCCCCTTCCAAGGCGCTGATCCCCAGTAGCGCCGAGAGCAAACTCTCGATCCGCATCGTGCCTGATCAATCTCTGGAGGAGGTCATTGAGAGCTTGAAGCGACATTTGAAGGATGCTTTCGCTCGATTACGGACCCATAACCGGCTTCAAGTGAGCGTAACGACCCATTCAGGGGCTGCAGCCTCCTTCCCTCTCATTCACTCAACTTTTTCGTATGCCGTCTCCTACGAACAGATCGAGATCAACCACACCTCGACCTTCTGGCTCGCTTCACCTCACTCTCCGGCGAACACGCTCCTTGCAGAATGCATTCACGGGGCGTGGGGCATCGAGCCCCTCTTTATTCGCGAAGGGGGTTCAATCCCCTCGCTGCCGTTCTTGGAAGCCGAATTCGATGCCGACGCCGTACACTTTCCCATGGCGACGGGGCAGGCGAATGCTCATCTAGGAGATGAGAAGATCCGGTTCGAACATCTCGAGAAGGGGCGGAGTATTGTGGGTGAATGGCTGAGGAGGTTGGACGCGTAGCTTCGTATGGCTCAGAGGCAATATCCATACCCCCGGGGTCACTTAAATCACTCAATGCTCGAGCCCATGACGACGGCGCGAAATCTAGTTGCCGATTCGGTTCTGGTCTCATCAACCAGTGATACCGACTCAAATCTTCATGGCGCATGCGTCCTGCGCACGCGTCAATCTCTTGGCAGTCCGATCGCTCACGCTTGGCGACAGATCGAGCCTCGGATTGATGAAGCTTGCTGCTCCTTTAAGCAAGCAAATTTTTCTTTTGCTCTCCCTCCAGCGTACTCTGCCCGCCCGGGCTGAACTACGAGGTTCTACGACCTAAGCTCTACTAATTCAACCAACAATTTGAGATTACATCGAAGCCTTAACCGCAGCTGCCTGAGCTCCAAAGACAAACAAGGAGAGCATCTAGTACCCGAAAAGACCAACAACAAAGACGTTTAGTACCCCGATGGCTTGCCTCTCTGACCGTTTTGCCCGGTGTAGAAGATTTGCTCTATGCACCGAGCACTGAGGCGAAGCGCCTCTTTACCTGGTGACCGTTTGCTCGCGTCCTGGTATCCTCCAAGCACGCTCACCGAAAAGCCAGTCGGCGCATGCGTCAAGGTGGTCGGATCGAACGTAGAGATTCGTTGGAGTACGCATGACTTGGTGGCCGTCGAATAGTACGCTATTCTCTCCGATGCTATTCTCGAGAAGGCGATGCGCTTGGTATAGGTGGTCGAGGGGATCACATAGGCGGTCTCGAAGCTTTGGCCCAAGCCGAGTTTTCCGTGGCCAATTACTTCGGACCCAAATCTCGAGACCGTGTATTGCTGCAAACACGTTCGAGACCGTTCGGTAGGGCGACCATATCCTTTTCGACACGTCAATGGTGTGTCTACCTCGCTACACGACGTAGCGAACGGATCCGTGCAGCATGCATTTCCTGTACAAACTCAGGTAATGAGTAAAGGAGCGTCGCTCGGATCAGCACTATCGTCATGACGCCTTTCTTCGGAATAGGTGTGAAAATGAAGTGAACTGACCATCCGACGATGTTGGGCAATTGACGAACGTTCCGTCGAGCATTCGCATCCCCTTGCGGCAGTTGAACAACACTCGTTGACTCGCCGGCCCATCCTCGCTTTCCAGTCTTCGAAAGCATGCGCGTCCTGACCGCAGACACCGCCAGAAAAAGGAGCACACCAAATCAGCAAGCCGACTTGCGAGAACGCAGCCACACCGAGTCCTCTCTAATCTCACCGTTCTGCGCGACGATTTTGCCAGATGGACACGGCCGGGTCGATCAGCCATGTTTGAGCAAAGGCTGGGCGTTGATTTACGGCAAGGATCAGGGCGCCGAGTTGATGGTAGAGGCGACCAAACACGCGAAACACGGGGGGTCCTAGCGTGCCCACTTGAGTTTGGTCCCAGTGGGCAGCGAGCGAAGTAAACGACAATGCGTTGTTGTACGACCGGGCATTCTCGCGGAACGCTTTAGCAGTGCAGACGAATGTTGTTGGACGGAGCAACTGACCGCTATCCTTCAAGTAGATTTCGATACTTGGGATCGGGCTTCGAGGGGGAGGTAGCTGCACCTTACCCTGCGAGCAGCACCCATGAAGTGTCCGGTCGACTTCGACCTTTCGCACTCCCAGTGTCGAGTCTTGAAGTGGATACACACGGCCATCTGGGGCCGAGGTAGTCGCGGATGGGAACGTGGGGCTTGAGTGGTTTGAGCGGGGTTCGAGGCCTGTGCACTTGCTCTGCGCAGGAAGAGGTGGTGGTGGGGCGAGCTCAGTGTCGGTTCGGCCATCGGGCCCTCGCGCTGACCACGCTGTCCGTTCTACAAAGCTGTACGGCGGCGCTTATACGGCAATACCAAGATCGGTTGAGTTGTTGTCATTGTGCGCGGGGAGCTGATTCTGTTGATCGGAGCGGGACGAAGAGGAGAGGAGATGAGCGTGGCGCCTAGCGGGCCCATGGTCTCCCCATGTTCCCGCGGTAGGACAGGACCCCCGAAAGCCTAAGCTCGACGCCCCTCCCTCTGGGGCTTGTGAGTTATCGGCGCGCTTGGCCCAGTTGCCCTCCGAAATTTTGGCCCTGAAAAGTGCCCCCTTGCTGTAGCATGGCATATATTGGTGCTATCTGAAAACTGGAGGGATACGTCTTTAATTCAGCATTATTGATGAGGCTTCATCGAAGCTTGAAGTCTAGGAACACTTGACCATCTCGCTACAGCAGCTTGAATCAACTGACTGATTCCGAACGAGACGCAGGTCGGCGCACGCAGTCGTAGTCCGGTCCGCGTCGAAGGCTGCATAGATCCAGGTCACTTAAGCCCGGCCGCGCCTCACGCATCCTCTCTCTCCTCCACTCAACATCACACCCCCCCTCATGATGAGCCATGTCGGTACAAACACCCAGGCCGGTTAGGAGACCGCCCGGTCGACATCCATCAATTGAGTTCAGGGCGCCTCCCTTGCGATCAGCTTCAAGGGCCAGTCCTACGACCCCAGCACCGAGTCATTCAACCAATCCGACAACCGACCTTCCTGCCGGCCGGCTCGTTCTCGGTCACTGAAGGCCACGTTTGACTCAGGAGGACCGACGAGATTCCAGCGAATGACGCACGAAGGTCAAAGTTATTCTGGGCGAAAGTCTTGACGACTCGGAGGACGTACCCCCGGCCCGTGCAGATCGAGGTCATTGCTGTACTTTCTAAACTCGACCAATTTGGGAACCGGGATCGATATGACGCTGTGTTTGTCACAGCGCCAACAAGTTTAGGCAAAAGTGTTATTTTCGAAGCATTGTATCTCATTTATGGACGCCGGGCCGTCAGCATTGTTGTCAGTCCACTATATGCACTGAGCAATCATCCGGTGAGTTTTTCTGTCGACTGGGCTTGCTGGACCGACATCCGTGCTGACTTCCGCAGTCACCTGCTTCTTTCAAGCTGCCAATTTCAATCGAAAGGGAAAGAAAGTGGTTTTGGTATCTGAGGAGACCTGGAGAGACGGCGAGCTGTACAGGCAGTTGGACGACCCCAATCCCACGATCTCCTTCATTCTGATCGTATGTGCCGGTTGACCTCCTGTTTGAGTGAAGCACACATGTGTTGATTTGCCTTCTTGTTTGCTGCGTGTGGAGTCTCTTGAAATGCATATCAACAATCCAGATTGGGCAAAGTTGATCTCTAACGAGTCCTTTCGAGAGCGCGTCAAGTTGCCCGTCTATGACGAGGACAGGGGGTGGTGTGCATCGAGGACCGCGAAGACTGAGGCCAAGAGGAGGAACCAGTCGAGCAAGCGCTCGATATATCTGAACTTTGAGCCCAGTTGTAAATGACGAGTCGGATTGGGGAGTTAGGAGAAGATGCTGGAGATTACTCGCGGTAAAGATGCTTGATGTGCAGAGTAGGCTCGAAGGTTGTAAGCGCCGGCAATATCTCCGTTCTGAATGTGGGCGTAACCAAAAGTTCCATGAAGCAGCTCGGTTCGTCGATCCAATTGCTGATCGTTGACGTGATGTGTGACTTCAACGTTGTCAACTGTAACATGGAAGTACTTGTTCGAGCCACTCTCCTTCAATTCGCCTTCGTCAAGCTCGCAGCTGCCTGGAGAGTCGCCAAGCGAGATGTCGTCAAGCCGCAATCGTACAGAAATGTTGTCAGTCTGTCGTTCGCTCCACATGCGAGAGTCACGAGACCGTTGCGATGCTGCATGGAGTTGTTTCTTCGGTTGCAAGCGAATGCGATCTGACCCATGACACTGCGGTAAAGCTGCGGCCAGCGTGTTGATTTTTGGTGTCAGTTCGCTGCGATACCCAGCCGAGCTAGGGTCAGAAACACTCACGCTTCATCTCGTTAATGATGATTGAGTCGGCCTGCAGGCGAATAAGGCAAGTATTCAGTAGCTTTATTGGATCCGGTAAATCACTCCGAGAAGTACGAAGTGTTGTCCACCTGCTCGGCGATCCAGTCATTGATTGAGTCGGCTTCAAGTTCTTGACTCTGCGCCATCCTCGCGTGCAAGTCGTAGAATGAGATCAAGTACAGGCTTAAGGCTGGACCTGTTGCTGTTGAACAGCTTTGGTAGGTGTGTTTTAACGCCTTCAAATCGTGTGGATGGGCTGAAATACCACGACAGGTATTGACATAGCGAGAGATCGCGGCTACAAAATTCAGCGAATACGGATCCGCCTCGCGGCGGTTGTTCTGGCAAGTTGATGAGGTATGGCATCTGCTTGTTCGCGTCATTCTTGGTTTCAGATATTGTCGCGCTTGACGTGGCCGACGATCCTCGTAAAAAGAGGAGAACAGCGAAGCGTACGCAAGGGGATCAAGCCGAACGGAGCAGGCTCGCCGATGATTCGAGCGCCAATTACAAGATGCGCTCGGACCATCTGAGGCCCGATCGACCGAAATCGCAGACTTCGGATCGTTGTAGCTCCACCCACAGCTTATGAAAAATCTCACCACTTGGGGTATGTCAATTTTAGAGCACAAAGAAAAATAGGATCCCTCACTTTTGCATGAATGCGCGTACTTGCCAAGTTACAGAGAACCACTCCAAAATGGCTCTGAAATTTCGGAGGGCATCTGGGCCAAGCGCGCCGATAACTCGTAAGCCCCTCCCAGAGGGGGCTTAGTAGGACCCGGGAAAGCTCAGCCCAATGTGCGTCTCAAAAAACGGCGGTTTTTGGCGGATTTGTACATCGGGATGAGGTGTCTGAGGGGTCGATTTGTACGTATTTTCGGTCGTAAGTTGGAGTAGTTCCGAAAACATGAAAAAAAATCAATGTCGTGAAATTGCCCAAAAATCGCTCTCCATCAGCCAGAAATACGAAAAATCGCTCTGACGACGCGACAGGACCCCCGCAAGCCCAGCCAGAGGCGCATGCGGAAAAACGCCCTTTTTTGGCCTTTTTGTCAAAGTTTTTACCCTATTTTGGCCCCAAAATGTCGAAATTTCGCATGCGCCTCGGAAATATTATCAAAATGTGTTCTACATGCTCCAAACATCGCTCCAAAGTCCTCGAAAACGCGTTCCGAGCGTTTGCGAGCGCGCGGCGGCCTATCGAAAGTGGTTTGCGGCGCGCGTCGCTTCAGCTGGTGTTGCGCGTGGCTCCACGCTTCAAACAAGCCTTCCTTGCTTTGCTGGCTCGCTCGCTGCTTCGTTGTCAGACTTCCTTTTTGCTGAAGTTGAGCTCCTTGTTTCCTCGGTGGCATTTGTGCGGCTTGTAGAGGTTCTGCCGGTGGCATCTCGCAGGCCGGGCACGCTCCGAAGGGCGGCAAATCTTTGCTCGGCATGTGCGCTCGTGCTGATTAGGCGCTCGTCCGGGTAACATGAGGTAAGGTCCGTGGTTGAACGATATGTAGTCGTTGATGGGCCTAATGACTCGATGACCTGTCGACCATCAATCATGCGGAACGGCATAGTGCCATCAATAAGGTGTGTGGAATAGCATGTTTTCTTGATGAGGCGAAGCTCCTGTACGACGACATTTGAGAGTAGAACCAACGAGGCGAGCGTGTCTTGGTTGCAGTGGTTTGTTGTCACTTTGCTGTAGATGTGTCGCACTGTAGGACACAAGACTTGTGTCAAACGAGAACTTCCTCAACTGCCACTCAAAACAACGCGCGTACCAATTCTGTCTGTTCAGCTTTAGCGGTACACGGTCCCTTTCGGTTTCTCGAGCCCCGCTGCAACATGACATCACCTCTCTCGCTAAAAATCACTGTGCAAGCGGCTTTGGAGAGTTGACGATAGACAGCGCTTCTTCTCCATAAACAGTTTGATCGCAGCTGAGTGAATGCATGCCACACTTGAGGCCAAAGCAGATCCGAGATCCAATCTCCAATGGTGTGGCAGCGGTTACAGCTCCGTCAAACGATCCAAAATGAGGATAGCGTTGTACTAGCGCTCCATACTGCTTGTCTCTCTCAGGGAGCTTTTCCTAAAAGTATAGGACCGGCAAAACATTAGATCCAGTTGCCTTCGTTCCTAAATTCAGCAACAACTCACTTGAATGCGGCCATCCTCAATATAGGCGTTCTTCTAAATCTCGTTCAAGCTCCTCGTCGTGCCCGCCATGTCTTCGCGGCGAGATGGTCCCATGGACTGTACCAACCCTTTCAAGACGCATGAATGTGCTGTACTGCGTCCTTCCTCTGTATTGCTAACCCCTACGCCTGCCTCTTCGCGAGTTGGGTCGCTCGATTCCATTGGCCTCCCTTGAGTAGAACAGCTTGAGGTGGCTACACTTATGAGCAGCTTGATGGGCAATCAGGTTGGCCAGTTCAGCGAGAAATTGGTATCGCGAGCATCGACAACTTGAGGCGGAAGTTTCAAGTGTGTGGGCTGTGTAGAACCGAACACGCGTGAGCTTAGACTAAAATTTCGATAGTTGAGCTTGGTAGACGCACGATTGGTCGTGAGAAGCTGTTTGCCTTCTCAACGGCCTCGAGTAGATGATAAGGTCGAGTAGTGGGTGAGTTCGTCTTTGGACAACTCGATGTGAAGAGACGCGTCGGCGGGAGCGACATCGAAGGCGAGGCGATCGTCATGTTCATGTTGGCGAGCGGCAATAATCAATCGAAGGCATCGTTCAAATAGTAGGCCTGCATGGGATGATCTTGTCGTGCTATGCTCCAATCTCGGACCGAAGTGAAGTGGAACGGAACCTGCGCCCTTTCAATATCTAATCGGCCTAATCCCTTACAGCCACTTAATTCAAGTGAATACGGAAGATGGCGAGTACTAAATGACTTGTTCAAGCGCTGGATCTGGTGGGCCTACTTTTGCCACCCTCCTCCACAGTGGGAACGCGCGGTGAGGAAGACGAAGGCGCTGCTCCCTCCACGATGGATCCGCTACTTCGAAGCCTGGGATTTGGTGACAACGCTCAACCCCCCGAACTTTCCAAGAGCCCGAATCTCGAGCGATGGGCAACACACGTCCTCTACTTCCCAGCAGGCCATGGAATCCAACTCTCGGTGAACCCGACGCTTTTCCGAGGACCCGATGGCGAGGTGATGACTCCCTCTTCGTTTGTGAACGCGTCCAAACGCCACCAAGCCTTCCTCTACCCTCCTATCCTCCCTGTCGGCCATCAGAGGGTTTTCTGTCTCCCCGAGCAACGCTGGAATGCCTGGTGGAAGGCGCTACGCAAGGCTCGCAGGGTTCATTCGGACGCCGAAGACACGGCCCACCTCCTCTCCCTAGGGTCACTTCATCCAGGTAGCCAACTCGCTTCTCCAAACAGCCCTTTTCTCCACAATCGATCTACCGCATGCGTCATGTGCCTGTCGGAGGCTCCGGAGACCCTGGCACACCTAGCGGTCGGTTGCCCGTTTGCCCGCCGCCTCTGGTCTGCGCTCACTCCTTTCCCACACCTTTGTTCAGTTCGTGTGCCCGGTCGTTTCTCGCTCGGAACGCCGACTCGTCGAGCTGTGTCTACTCTTCTTCCATGCGATCTGGAAGCTTCCTCGTCACCGCCGATCTTCGTCGGATCCTCTGGAGCCGATCGCCGAAACGGCATTCGAGGAGCTCCGCGCGTCCATCCAGAAGTCCAAGGGACGATTGGTTTCGCTGTAATCACCTAAGGGGGTTTTAGTGGGTATGGTTGATTTTGTTCCAAGGTCAACGAGTCCTACACTACTGGCCTAGCCAGTGTGCTTAACTGCATTTCCTCCGTCTTTTCCGAAAATTTTTAGGCATTAATATAGATATGCTGTTAATGAAATCTATTAGGAAAAAAAAAAAAAAAAAAAAACGAGCATCGCGAAACGCGTCTCGAAGCGAAGGCAAACGGGCCCAAAGTCATGCCGTAGGCTGCTCAGGGTAGGCCAAAATTGGGCCGAATCACGGGAAAATGTCAAAATCTAGACATGCGCCTCGGGGGCGAAACGTGTGTTTCGTCCCAAAATGTCAATTTTTTGCAATGCGCCTCGACGATTTTCAGGATTTTGGGTCCTCAAAATGTATAAAAAAAAATAAAAAAAAGACGCCTCCGGCTGGGCTTTCGGGGGTCCTGACGCAACCCGGTACTAACGTCGCGTCCGCTTTGACAGCCGGCCGCTTGGACCCTGCGAAGGTCCCGACCGCTTATCGGCTCGGCTCCCTCCGTCTGCATTAATACCCCTCTCCTCGCCAGCATATGCAAGTCCCTTCCGAATCGGGGCCAACGACGCTGCAAGGACCCCTTTGAAGCTTTGCAGCTGGTAATATCGCGCTTGCGCCTGTGGGTCTAGGACTCGCCGAGTGTGGCCGTCGAAGCCAAAACCAGCTGGGGGCTCAACGGTCTGCACGCTCGAGTTGTAGGTGTCAAGGCAGCTGACGACCCGGTGACCATTCAAGAAGAAGATTCGAGCTTGGGCGCGGCTGCTGCGATTGGTGCAGACTCCGGAACTGGCTTGCGTAGGAAAGAGCTCCTGAATCACGATGTTGGAGACGAGTCCGAGGGATTCGGTGCTCTCAACACTGCAGTGAGGCATTGCTGGTGACGGCTTTGTGTAAATATAGCGCACTGTGGTGCATACAGAGGCCGACGTGATGAGCAAGTTTTCTCAGTTGCAGTGAGGGTGTTTGAAATGCACAAAACAAGGTGCTTGCCAGCTTGAAGTACGCGGCGTCGCGTTTGTCATTGACCTCAACATTGCTCAGCCAATCAACGTTATCCGAGATGGTTGACTTCAGCTGCTCGACAGAGTCCAGATGTTGCCAGAATGCTATGGAACCGATTGGCATGTGTTCCACTATCGACATGTAAGGGGATCGAACCTCGATGGATTGATAGCCGGTGGCGTACAATTCTCGAAGATCGTGAGTCTTGTTGAATAAGGCACGGGTAGTGAGTGTTATTGGGGCGAATCTGATGCTGATGGAATGTTGGCTCGAACTCGGATACGGCGAGCGTTGCGGTCAGGTCAGGCCGGGTGAATTTGAACGCGAGAAGCTCGCCGACAGTGAGCTCGGCAACAGGAGTCAGGAGACATCATGATAGCGGTGAATTGCTCATCTGGAATATCGAGCACGTCGCCTAAGAGCAGTTGAATTCGTGTATCAGGAGGGGCTGCTGTAGATGACATGCTGTCCTCTTAACCCTCAGCCTGCAACTTGAAGCTGAGGGCACGCAGGCTAGGGAAGTGCGCAGAAGGATGCTCGCGACGTGGCACAAGGTGAGGGTGGTCAGAGGCTGTCACGGGCGTCTATTGGCATTTGTTTCACTTCCAGCGCCCTTGATTTGGTGAGCGTCTGTACGTCTGTGAGTTCTATGAGCGTGAAGCATTTTTTTGCATTACAATCGGCTCGCGCGTCCAATTTCGTTCAATTTCGTTCAGAAACTCATTCAGACTAATGGACCGCCAGTTGGCCCGCGGCGCGCGCCTACTGATCCCAGACCGCCGCCGCTGATACGTGCTTGGCCATCGGCCGAGCAGGGGACGACCAGGGAGGTGCGAGGTCGGGGTACATTGATTTGTACCACATCCAGGACGTACATCCAAGATCTGGAGTGCCAAATTTTCCGATTTGTACCACTTTTGAATCGCAGTTTGGGGTTCGGAGGGTCCGATTTGTACATTTTTGGGGACGCACATTGGGCGGAGCTTTCCCGGGTCCTGGCTTAGTTGAGCTTAGCACACAAGTAGCCCACACGCCTCGGTTGCCAGCACCCCTCCCCCACCCTACGGTCCCTACCACCCTCGGCGACCCGTCAACCAGTGTTATCTCTTCGGCGCCATGTCGGTCCAACTCCAGCCTTCGTCCCAACTGGGCTTCCAACGTACGTCCAGTTTGCTTGTCCATCTCGTACCTCGTACGGGCAAGACGACGAGAGACGCGCGCGACGTGGTGACGACCGGTCGCAACGGCGTGCTGAGCTCATCGAGGCGCGTGGGCCAGGGCCGGACCAGGCCAGGCCACTAGCCAGACCAGCCAAGCCGAGCGACCCATTCAGCGATGGTACTGCTTCAACGCCAAGCCACGCTCACTGACACCTACTCTTGCCTCTCATCAGGCCCGTTGACTCAATTGGTCAAGCGCACGCTCTCGGTCACCAATTCCAACTCACAGCCGATCGCGTACAAGGTCAAGACGACCGCGCCCAAGCAGTACTGCGTCAGGCCCAACAGCGGCAGAATCGAGCCGGGCGAGACCGTCGAGGTGCAAGGTCAGTGGCTGGCGAATCACGTTCAGCACCCCAAACACCTCGAATCGACTCGTACGGTGGTCGGGGTTGCCGCCGAGGCCCAATCGAGCGCAGTTGAGCCGAGGCTCCGTCTGGGTGGCCATCGACCGATCCCGCTATTCGTGTGCCGATTCACAGAAAGGGCCGGGATGTGGCGGGTGCAACCTCTTCCGTTCGCCGTGCAGCTTCGAGTCGCCGCTCGCGCTTGCCTCGGTCCTGTACCAGCCGGCAAGGACAACTGCAATCGCTTCATGTGACGGTGACTTGCACCCCGTTACACTCTGGGTCGTTCCGACATGATCATCCCCGGTAGTGCTCCCGAAGTCAACGCGACCTGACAAACCTTTTCTCTCGTCCATTCATTCCTGTCAACATTCGCAGTCCTGCTGCAACCGATGAAGGAAGATCCTGCTCCGGGAACAAAGTGCCGCGACAAGTTCCTCGTCCAGTCCGTCATCGTCACCCCGGACAAGGAGACCGCAGCTCTGCCAGACCTGGTGCGCCTCATCTCCCGATGTTCAGGACTGGAAGAGCCGAAAGCTGACTTGCCAGACTTCGGCTCTCTTTTGCAAACGGCAGTGGGCTGCGGTCGAGAAAGAGGACAAAACGACTGATCGGAGCATCATCCACGAGCAAAAAATACGTTGCATCTATCTGCCCGCCGCCGACGAAGGAGCAGCGAACGGGACCATACCTGAAGAAGAGGTCGGTGGCCTTCTTGGCCGCGTTGACGGAGCACAATTCGTCTTACGTTGCTGATTGACTTTGCGTGACTTTCGCATCGCACCATGATACACAGAGTACCAGCACAAAATCATACAAGGCAGGCTCCGCCGATGACGCCTCGGCAGCAGCCCCGTCGTCTACTCGAATAGTTGAGCCGGATTTTAAGCCCGCGGCGGGCCAACTCACGTCCGTGACGACCTCAAGCTTCAACGGCGCCAGCGAATTGACCAGAACCGCCGGAGGTGCCGTTGTAGTCGCAGCAGCGGCCGTGGGTCTCAGCGGTGCCGCCAAGTCGATCGCTCACGCCACAGGGGCCACCGAGCCCAAGCGATCCGACACTGGCGCAGCAATTGTGACGAGTGACTCAAGCAGCAGTGCTCAGGTCGAGAAACTTCAGAGCGAGCTAGCGAGTGCGCAGGCCGAAATCGCGCGGTTGAAGGAGCACCTCGCTTTGGTCGAAACAAATTCTGCGACACTTCGATCTCGCGGAGTCGGAGCCGCGGACAAAGGTAGGACAGAGTTGGGCGCCGGCCAAGCTATTGCGACGGAAGCGCCGGTCGAGCACGAAGGAATCCCATTCCAGGTCGTTGCCGGACTCGTGGTCGGGACGTTCGTCATTACGTGGTTAGTGCATCAAGCTTGTAGCGTCCGTCTCTCTAGTCAACTCGCTGATCACCGGCGCCACCTGCTCTGTTCAGGCTATTCTTCTGAATCTGAGGAAGGTCATGTTCGCTCTACCCGACCCGACCCACCAACGCAATTCCTTTACACTGGATCCTCAACCATTTCTCTATTTGCCCATCGTCTGGCCGCTCGTGTATTCCTTTCATGAAATGTTTAGGTCCCTCGCCGTCGAGATCTTCGTTCGCCGAGTGAGAGCAGCCTTCCTGGGTATCGGAGACCTCTCAGAAAATGACTGGGTCCGGCACGAATCCGCTCAGTGGTGGGGATACACATGACAAGAAGGCGAAAGAAGCAACGACAGAAGAGAAGGCAAAACGAAAAACAGTCGCATGGGTATGCGTTACGAAGGAGAGGGAGAGGCCTCGGGGTTAGAATTGAGGGGGGTGATGGGAAAGGCTGGCGAAGAGTGGGCAATCCAGAAGGTGTAGGAAGAAGAGGCAGAGTAATATCACAGACTTTTGGGATGGGTTAGAGTCGAAAGGTGCACAGAGAGAGGGTCGGGGTATGCCTTCGCCCAGGCCAACGAAAGAGCCATGCGTCTTTTGAGTGTGGAAAAGAAAAAATGACTAGATGCGCCTCGCACGCTAAGAAGATTTGGGATCCTCCCCCGGGGGCGATGTCACAGATCCTGCCGAGCCCTCGCGGGACGTTGGCGCGGCGCCGCCATCTTTCGCTGCCTCCGTCGGTTCATCGTCCCGCTCGAGCGAGAGCAGGTGCTCCCTCATCTTTGCCTTCAACGCCTCTTGCAGTGCCATCAGTTCCGACTCGTCGCCGTCGTCGTCTTCGGATCCAAGAGCTTGCAGTCTCGTGCGACTGAGGATCGATGTCGGTGCGCTCGATTGACCGCCACTGGCAAACGGTTCGGTGTACTCTTTCGGTGTTGGGTAAGGGACACCCTTTTCGACTCGTTCGGCAACCCAGTCGTACCACTCCTCCTTTGTGCGGTTCCCCAGTATGGCGATCACCATCGCGGTCATGTTGTCGGCGCCCAAGCCTCCCCAGTCCGGATCAGGGGCCAGGCACTGATCCATCAAGTCCTCACAGATCGTCGACAGCTCCTTGCGTTCGGCGATACCTAATCGAACGTTGTTGATGACTTCTTGCGACTTGAGCACATCCCAAATTCCTGTATGACGCACGGCACAGCGACAGTGATCGTAACAGGGGGCCGGGATGTCAGCACCGTGAGACTGCGGATCCAAACGCGGTTGCCGAGGTGGACTGACCGTCACAGGCAATCACGAAAAACTCGTCTTCCTCCGTATGCGTGTGGATATTGATATCGGGATCGGCGGTGACAATTTGGTGCTCCGGCTCGAGATTGGCTCCCTGCTTGAACTCGAAATCGCCCAGTGCTCGGGACAGAGCAAGGTTGCCTACGGGGGTTACCCACGGAACGTCAGTTTGTCTCCCACAACACCGCAGCTCGATATCGACAAGGCTTCAGCGAGTGCGGACTGACCATTGACCCGGTCCATCTCAACGAATCCGCCTGCAGCAACGATCCGAGACTTTTCGGCACGATTGGTCGGCTTGTGGTCGAACGACAGAGGCTTTGCTTCACCACCGAGAGACATGACTGCTCTTGAGTCTCCAGCATTGGCCTGGCGAGGATGGGAGCCATAATTGAGTGTTGTTAGTATTCTGAGGCGCCTGCGGGTTCGCCAATCGGTGTATTCCCAAACGGCTTAAGCCGACTCACGCAGATCAGGGTCAGATCCGAGGTGATGATGGCCGAGACGGCAGTGCATCCAGATGGGTCACCGGCAAAGTCAGGGTCTGCGAATGGTTCCAACATGAGCGCTTGCAACTGTCAAGTTGAATCGTTCGTGTGGGCACTAAAGAACCGAGGACTGACTGGCTCGTAGGTCCTCGTCGGTTTCGAGATAGGCTCGCTTAAGTGCGGCTACATAGTCCTGCTTCTTAAATGCCTCGTTCGCTGCAAGCCGATGGTGCACCGTATCCCCCGCGAATCGTGCGACGGTGGAGCCTGGTCATCGAGAGCGAGCAGACGCGTCGATGTCGAGTGATGGGTGCACGATCGGGTCGTCCAGGCGAAATGAGTGGGACAGGGAGTACAAACAAAGAAAGGCCGAGTTCAGTTTAGTCCGAGGTGAGTGAGACCTTGTCGAGAAGACGAGGTGCGTCGTGGGACCGGTTGGCGATTAGAGGACTAGACTGACCTCCGTGACCGTCGTACACGGCGAAGAAGGACGTCTTTGCGCCGTCGCGCTCCGGGCCGAGTGAGAGGACGTGGGCATGTGCGTCCTCCATGGCTGCGATGACGATGAGAACATGCAGCGGTAAGTATATCGAGTATGTGCGCGTGAGCATGCGTGCGTGCGTGACCCCTGTATTGGGCTCGGGGCCGCGAAGACGACGACGACGACGACGACGACGACGACGACGACGGAGACGAAGCAAACTCAACTGGTCCTCCATCCTTGCATCTCGCTGACGCCCCACATCAACCTGTACATAGCAATGACAGATCATGACTCGTAAGCAACGGCCCAGACATGGCTAGGGTCGCGTGCCGATCGGGACCGCAGTGGCGAGGCGGG
Organism: Microbotryum lychnidis-dioicae p1A1 Lamole; assembly: GCA_001244265.2. Taxonomy (NCBI): domain Eukaryota; kingdom Fungi; phylum Basidiomycota; class Microbotryomycetes; order Microbotryales; family Microbotryaceae; genus Microbotryum; species Microbotryum lychnidis-dioicae. The sequence continues at coordinate 400,842 of CDLV01000006.1, forward strand.
TGACTGTTGGCCCGTCACCTGGCGCCGGGTTACACTGGCTGGCGAATGGCGTATGGCGCACGCTTGCCGTCGCACCACAGGGCGGGGAATCGGGATACGAGCGCGCCAGCCAGGCCAGCCAGGCCAGCCGGCCAAAAGTCGACCGACGAATGAATGATTTGAGTGAGAGGCCCCGAGTTAGGCCACCGACGACAGCAACCACCCGTAATCAAATGTACCTTTCGTCCTCGCCAGAGGCCGTGTGCTTGTCGACAACGGGCTCGGATAGTGTTTGTCCCATGGTGGTGGCTGGGCTGGAGGATGAAGACGCTGGACAATGGTCGAGGAGGCGAGCCCAGGCCGAAGCTGAGCGAGGCTGAGCGCTGAGCGTGAAGGCATATTAGGCTAGGAGTAAATTGGCGCTAATGGGGCTAGCGCGTGTCGTTCTAATCGCCTGGTGCTAATCTCTTATTAGTACCGCCCAGATACCAAAACCACTCGCGTCGTCGTCTCGGTTTCGGCGGTGTGGGTGCTGCACTCAACCGTTAAAAGTCGTCTGCCGTGTTGCCGCATCGTCCACTGCACTCTCGGTCGCCTCCATCTTGAACATGTCTGACGGTGAGTGCTCTAGCGTCCTTGTCCCACTCACGGCCAAGCTCGCATCGGCTGACTCCCCCTCACACCTCAACCCACCTGGGCCACCTCTGGCCACCACCACGTCGGCCCCACGTCGCACCACACCTCAAACTCGGCCTCCTAATAGCCAACGACCCCCGGCTGGACCAGTTCGTCTCCATCACGGGCGCCGATCCGAGTCGGGCTCGCTTCTTCCTCGACAGCGCCAACGGGGACTTGCAGGTTAGTGTCATCATTCATTAGCCTACTCTCGGCCTTGGGGCTGGCACCAATGGAGCTCCACACCTCCCTTGGAGCACGTCCCAAGACTGACGGCCGCGCTTTGTCAACCTGCCTCGTCCAAGCCCACGCAAACTCGACTGACCGAGTTTTTGTTGTTGTTGTTGTTGTGGGTGGGTGCACATGACAGGTCGCCATGGCCCACTACTTTGAGCACGCTGGTGATGACTCGGGAGGCAACGACATCGCCGTCGACGATGACGATGACGGTCTCGACGATCAGGATGCGCAATTGTTACAACCTGCTACTCGAACTGCGGGTTCTACGCCCGCCGCAACTTCATCATCATTCGGTCAAAACCCCTCGTCCTCGTCTTCGTCCTCGGGACTCGCTCGGGGAGCTTATACCTTGAGCGGAAAACCAGCACCCCCGCTTCCAGCCGGCTGGGGAGCTGCATCAGGATCCTCACCGAGGTAGGCCATCGTTCGGCATGTCAAAGCACGTTCGGAACAGCGTGGACTGATAATCATGGTAATCGCCGTCTTGCCTCGATAGCACTCGCTCCTCTACGCCGTCAAACCCGATCCGCTCCAGTGGCGGTCCTCGAGTGACAGGCTTCCGTGATCTGGCTAGTGCAGGTCGACCCAGCAATTCCATCTCGTCGCATGGTGGAAATGGACCTCGCATCGGCCGCATCGGTCAAACTAACGACGACGATGACCACGGTCGCTCCGGCGGCAACGATCCGCAGGAGTTCTTTGCAGGTGGTGGCAAGAGGTATGTCTTCACGTCGAGGAGACCTGCCAGCTTGATGTGCACGGTTGTCTGACCGCGTGTATTCTCATTGTCCTCGCAGTGGTCTCTCGGTAGAGAATCCGAACGCGAACCGAGGCAAGTTTGAGGACACGATCAAGGGTATTTTCGAGAAGGCGATAGAGTGAGTTGGGCGTGTGCTCGAGCCTGTGTGCACTCTGGCGCGCGAGCTGAACAACTCTCTATCGGCGGTCTTGTTTTAGAGGTGCAAGACGAGCTGCTGGCGGCGGGGAGTCGTCTGAAGGAGCCAGCCCTGCAAATCCCCGAGGCGTTTTCGCAGGAGCCGGTAAGATTCCTTCATGACTTTGGGGCCAGCGTGGGAGTGAACGCTGACCCTGATGCTGCTGTGTGGAACCGATAGCCCATACACTTGGCTCTGATGAAGTCGCCTCGTCTTTCATACCCGACCCGGCCTGTGCGAAGAAGGACGACGACGACGACAATGACAGCGAAGGCGAGCAAGAAACTGCGATCCGCAACTTGACCTTTTGGAAAGACGGCTTCTCAATCGAAGACGGCGATTTGATGCGCTACGATGATCCTGCCAATGCTGAGGTACTCAAGGCGATCAATGCTGGGTGAGCCGCTGCCTCGCGCGCTAGCCACCGAGTTTCTTCTCACGCGCTGACCCAACGACTTTTATCCCTACCGCCTGCCACAGCCGCGCGCCTTTGTCCCTGTTGAACGTTCGCCACGACCAGCCTGTCGAATTGCGAGTGGCTCGTCGCATGAGTGAAGACTGGGTGCGCCAACCTCCGCCGCCAGAGGTGCCGTTTGCCGGATCAGGCCATCGACTCGGCTCGGAAGCGCCAACATTTGCAGCGGCGCCATCCACTACGAGCCATCAGGCCGCCTTGACAGCCTCTGCCGCAATTAGCACGAGCTCCACTTTCCAAGTCGACCCATCACAACCAACTACGACCCTTCAAATACGTTTGCGCAGCGGGGAGCGGTGAGTCGCCGGCTGATGCAAGCATGCTCACATTGAAGAGCCATGTATGATTCAGAGCAAGGGCTGATCTTTTGGAGACCGCAAACGTTTTGCAGCATGGTCGCTCGTTTCAACCATACACACACGGTTGGTGATATCCGAGCTTACATCAACGCGTGAGTAGGTAAACCAAATCTGGAAGTCACTCGCATCACATGCTGATCCAACATCGTCTCTTCATCCTGGAATCGATCCAGTTCGCAACCTGGTCAAGCGACGGCCAACTACGCGTTGCAAACGCCGTTTCCTTCGCGCGATCTGACGGATGATAGTAAGACCATCAAGGATGCAGGGCTTCTGGGTAGCGTTGTTGTTCAGCGAGGGCTGTAGCGACATCGACACTGGGACAGGGCAGCGTCAACGTGAAACATCCCGCTGATGCCATATGCGATGCAATTTTGCGACCAATGATTATTGATTTTGGTGCCCTGTATCGAGAAAGATCTCTTTGCATGCTTATTGTGCTCGTCAGACTCGGCAGCTTTAGAAGAAAATCTTTCCCCCAAGGATCAGGATCAGAGACCGATTCCGCTGTCGACACTGCTCATTTCAAAGCCCTATGATCAGCCCATTGGAAAGCTAAGTACTATACAAGCAGCGATTTCGTGTTTGACCGATCCCCTACTGGTCCGGCACCAGTCTTGAAATAGGCTCCTGAGGAATCCCCGGCAGAACTTGAGCTTGTGCCTCTCTCTGCCTCGCTCGGCTTCCGAAATGAGAAGCGTGAGTCCAGGAACACCGCTGCCGTTCTTCTCTCGGACGGAGGCCGCGTAAGTCTTTCGAACCTTTACTTTCCTACCCGTCTACTACTCCATCGCGGTTGCTCGATAGCTCGTGAGTGGTGTGGCAGCTCAGCTCCCGACTTTCAATAGGTATGTAATTCTGATATACCATGCTCAGATAAGGCCCCCTCCCTTCGCTGTAACCCCCACTGTAGTAGGTTCGGATCGACTGGTTCCGCCCGATCGCACGCAGTGTGATCAACGAGTCAAAACCACTCGCACACAGGTGGATCCAAGGGCTTCACTCCCCTGGAGACCACATGAGATGACCGACCATCGACAAGCTACCTACCGTCGACTGAGCCCGGCGCCCCCGTCGCCGACGCCGTCAGCCCCCTTTGTCCGAACTCCGAGCCGAACGCGATTAGTCCTGCTCATCCTCGCTGGAACGAGTGCGGCACTGGTTGGAGTATACAGGGCGGACATTGGATCGAGCGGTCTCGGGAGGCTTGAACGTTGTGGCGCGGATTTGTACGACGAACATGGTTTCCTTCACATGGAGAAGAGGGCGGAAGGAGCCGAGGACATCAGGTGCGAAAGCAATGCTTCCCCTGCCTGTGGGCCATTGCTAGTGTCAATAATACATAGCTTACTCCGACGTCGTTTGCTTCATCGAACTTTTGATAATCACTCAACGTGCGCTCCACTCCTCAATATCCCGCCCAACACTCGTCGTGGCCCCTTCTCCAGATGGATCCCCTACACGGCCGAAAACGTTTACCCCAGCTCGCTCGACGCCGTCGCCGACATCTACAACACTTCTGTCCATCCTTCCGATGCCGACATGGCTTCTTCGCCCCCAGCTTACTCCACTCTACTCGAGACTGACCCCCAATCACCGTCGCTGTCGTTTGCTCGCAACAGCACGATCGTCCTGGTCGGCGATTCCCACGACCGAAAGAATCTCGAATCAATGTGCTCTCGCGTGCCCGGCGCTGTGCGGCATGCCTTTGATGGACATCTCAAATGGGGATGTTCCCTTCCTTCTATCGGCCTCAACTTTGTGTTGCTTTTTCATTACGGCCTAATGACCGAGGACGAGCCTTTCCGAGACGTTCATGATCAGCCTCCTAATCTCATTGAGCACCGCGTCGACCAGATCCTGCTGCCGATGCTTCAGGACTTTACGCCATCAACCCCCAGTCTGATTGTCTTCCAGTCCGGATTCTGGGACCTGCGTTATTGGGGGTTGCGCGCTGAGGCCGAGGGTGCAAATGCCCAAGGTCGTCTTGCCGCCGGCCTCGTCAACGGCGGCAATCGGCCCCTGCTCTGGAGCGAGCTGAAATGGTACCGGCGGAGGTTTGGGGAGGTCTTGGAGGCGCTGAAAGCAACATTCCCTAATTCAGGGATCATCACGAGGACGATCCAACCCTATCGTGACAACAGGAATGGGCGGAACGTCGCGATATTCGAAATGAACGAATCAATCAAGGCGATCAGCCGTCTGCACGACATTGCAACGATGCGATGTGAGTGTCCCGCGTAGCCAATTTACTTTACATACATTACATAGTTACCCAGTCATTTGGCCGGCGAATCTATTTCTGTGTACAGGGGCGGAACTCTTACAGGGCACCGAGTCTTACGCCGATGACCAGCACTTTGAAATAGGGAGCCTGCCATACCGACTCTGGATGAATATGGTGCTATACCACCTTGAAAGAAGTTTTCTAGGGTGCCTTCACGGCGGTGATAGACTCTGAGAATATACATTTTCTCCTCGCCGGTATCGTATCAGAAGTTTTTGGGTCTTTCGGAAGTGACTGCTGCGCATCCAGACGATGGCATAAGCTCTAGTCTCGCAAGTGACTATCTCTTCGCGAACTGGCAAGCTTAACACTCATACAGATGGGGAGTAGTCGTCACTGAATTACATCAAACTGGCTCACTCCCTGGCTCAAACGCTTCCCTACTGAACGCTCTTGCTCAGACCGCTACGTTATTACACGAACTCCTTGCAATCCGGCGGGGCCCAAAGTCGGCGCTGACTGGCCAAACCTGTGAGAAAAGATCTACCGAGCGGCACAAAAGATTATATCGAGCCTTGATCGAAGTGCTGGACGAACTCAAAACCGACACGGCAGGCTATCACATCCCCACTGCATCCGGTCCCAGATCCGCTCACGCTCGATCCACAGGTCTCCAATGTATCGCTTCAGCTCCTCCACCTTGTACGGGGGAGGGTTACTCAAATCTGCGCCATGCGCAAGCTGATGCCAGATATAAAAGGGAACAGAGGCTGAGGTGACATTGTCGTGGATCACCTGGTGAAACCCAGGATACCACCCTTCGCCGTAGCTGCCGCGAGTTGAACAGTCGTCAGCCAACTTCTTGGCAGTATCGGAAGGAGATAGCCGCCGTATGGCTTACTGAACACTTGCGCTCTCGTAGCCATTGACGCGGTGCATACATTTGTGATTCTGCCCCAGTGGCATCCATGCGCCGGCGTATCCAAGCTCTGGGAAGGCGGTGGACGCGACTTTTAAAGGCACCACATCGTCGAGATCGAGCTTGTGGCCGTGGTAAGCCTTCTCCAGGCACACCGAGCCAATATCGGCAGGAAAATTGGCAAAGTAGTCTGGTAACAGAGTGCGCAGCATTGTCTCTTCAGGTCGAAGGCGCTGCCCGGTTGCCGCCGACATGGTTGGAGGCAGGATCTTGGGGAAGAAATCCTCGTCTCGGTCGAGGTAGCCCAGCCAACGCGTCGGATACAGCTGGTGTGACCGGAACTTGCACGAGTTGTAATAAACGACCTATCGTCGAATTTGTGTAGTTAAGTCCTAAACCCAGTATTCTTAGGGGGTCTCAATTTGAGAAGAACTTGACCTACCTGATCGCCATACAATCCGTTATCGGCAAGATTTTTCCGGTGGCCGTAGGTCTCGAGACTGGTCGGCGGAGCATACATGAACGTATCCTTAGCGCTTGTGACCGAGCTGTAGCGTCGCACCCATTCGGCAACACTCGCATCGCGCGCATGCCAGTGCACGGTGTCGACGCCGAGACGACGCGCGTTCTCGCGCCACTCCAAAGTCACGCGAGCATTGAGATGTCCCCAAATGAGCGATAGGCAGATACCGAACTGCGGAGTGTAGAGAGCAAGAATGCACCTGCCAGACAGTTTAGTCGACCAGTAGCTTATCGGAGACCGCAAGAGTTGTGAGCAGTCTCCAAAAACGCACCTCGCTCCCCGGCTCGGGTTAGTGGGCGTTGAGCGAAAGGGAGTGTGCAAATTTGCCCTTGTCTTCCTTATAGGTCCAGGTGAGTGTCGTGGTCAGCGTCTCCCTCCTGTTTCGCGACATCGCTTCTTCGAGATGCGTAGGTACTGGGCAATTGACGACGGCGACCCACACGAGGTTGTGTTGCCAACCTTCGACTGAGTAGAACTGGCCAGCAAACTCATGCTCGCAGGCAACACCTATGGTAAAGATGGACGGATCGGTCGATGTGAGCTGATGAAATGCGTTGTGATAGGGTATAACTGAGGATACAATCATGCCCCATGTCAGTGCTCCGGAATCATCCTCGCCGAGGGGAAGAAGATAACCCTCGACAATCGGGGTGGAAGAGCCAGGCTTGGCGCAGGCACTCACCCTCGATATGCATCGCGAGGGAGACGTAGAGGTCATAGTCAAGGTCTTCCTTGCGGTACGTGTCCGCATTGCTCCTCACGACCGCGTGAATAAATGTGGCTCGATAATTGTCATTGGGCTCGGCAAACATCCTCTGCGATAGGCCGACGTCAGACCCGGCCCACACCACGGTCGAGCCTTGCGAATCCGAGTTCCAACCCTTGACGAGGTGGTCCCGCCACGTTGCAGCAGTTTCATGGAGCAGTCGATCGGAGCGGGCGAACAGGGAGCTCAGCGCGAGCACAACGACCAAGCCACACGCCGCGGAGATCTGAATGACCCGATTCCTGGAAAGAGCGACGCCTGGTGATGTCGGCTCCCCTATCTCCATCGTCACCATTGTGGGTTCCCTGGTCGGATCCATGGCTATCCAAGCTGATCCGGAGACGGCAGAGCTTGTCAATAACGCCAGACTTCGGCAGGAGATAGCAACGTCAACGACGCGACATACCTTGGTTCCTGTAGCTTGTTCGGTGGATGGACACGGGAGTCGGAAAGGGGGTTGTTCTGAGTCACTCGGTTACCTATGATGACATCCCACGGGGCAGGACAAGGCTCGGCCAGATCAGCATGCAGTATTAGCAAGAGGGCGTGGCGCCGACTCGCGATGCGATGGTACGCTCTCTGTCGCTCCGGACTCCGGCTCGGCGCTTTCAAACGACACACAAGCCTATGGCAGCGTCTCGAGTAATATTTCGCACACCGATGCACCAAAATCACCATCGCTGCCCTACGAGAGCGAAGAATTCAGTATGAACATCAGCCCCGAGCTTCCCCAGATCCCTGAAGGCGATTACGATTTCGAGCGAGCTTCTTGGACGGGGGGGTCAATGGACAGTTTCGAAGGCCATGCACTGGAGTCGGACCAAGACGTACTTCGCCAGACACAACTGTTTGAAATGACTTCCGCTTTGGAGACGACATCCCCCGCCCTGCAGCCCCTCGACAATTACAGTTCGAGCTCGCTCCCATTCGACGACGACGATCCACTTGTCGTCGAGGAACTTTGGGGAGCGGATCAACGGTTGGGTGCCAATGGTGTCTACAACACACCCACCACATCCCGATTGTCCAGCTCCCAGGAGCGCGCAGTGGCAGAGGAGGAAGTTCGCCAAGAAATCGAGTTGGGTGAGATTCATATCATAAATTGGATGTTGCTAGTGAGTAGGCGAGTGCTGCGTCCCTGATGTGAACCTCTGCTCCACTGCCTTCAGCCAAGGCTCTCCCGTACTACGATGTGGACACACTGTACGACTTTTCTTTTCGACATATGTACAACATGACGCGCCAGGCGAGCAAAATCTGGGAGGTACTTGGGAGTCGGCCTAGTTTGCAGAAAGTACGTGCTCGAGTGTTTGCATTGACAGGTAAGTAGTCGGGCTGCATTCCGTTCTTGATCTTGAAAGCGCAGTGTTCGCTGACAGTTCGTCGATTTAGGCTTGAAGCCTGTTCGGATACCCTGCTGCGTCAAGACCTGTGTTGCTTTCACTGGGCCGAGAGAAGCATTGACACGTTGTCCAGTATGCAATTCGCCGAAACTGGATCAAAATGGCCATCCTCAAAATACATTTCTGTACCTGTCGCCCGACGTGTACTTAAACATCTACCTGCGCGATCGAGTGTACGCCTCCTTGATGCGTTATCGATCCGACTTTGAGCGCAATCGAGATCCTCAAGAGGTCGTGGACTTATTTGACGGTGATCGTTATGGCGAGAAGCTGGATCAGAACATATCATGGACGAATCCACCTATCGCAGGTGCATCCCAACCGACCGTCTCTACAATCAACGTCAAGTATTATGAGAACGATGTCGACGTCGCGTTCGGGCTGTTCACCGATGGCATTCAACTATTCAACAAGACTCAGAGCGAATGCTGGCCAATCATGATGATCAATTACAACCTACCGCCAGAGATACGTTACAAGAAGAAGCATCTCATGACCGTCGGCATCATACCCGGCCCCAAGGGCCCCAAAGACATTGATTCATTTCTTCATCCCCTATACGAAGATGCTCGAGCATCGGCTAGAAACGGACACATGGTCTTTGACGGTGTTACAGAGGTGTGTAATAGCGTCGCCGAGTTAAGTCCTGCATATCCTCCGCCCCGTGGAGACTGATGCACATTGCCGCATTGACAGACCATGGTGCGACAGCGATGGTTCATACACGTGATTGAGGCGACGGACCTGCTCTCTCAAAGATGCTTGGTTTCAAGGGTCCAACCGCCAAATGGCCTTGCCGAGTCTGCCTCATTCAAGGAGTTCCATGCGCTGCTGCCCACACTCACAACTACTACCCCCTCAAGATGCCTCTCGACTCATCGCATGCGAACCGATCTGATCTGACCGCTTTGGATCTTCCCATGCGTTCGGAAGCAACGATCCGCGAAGCGGCATCGGAAAAAAATCCTACATTCGGCCTCAGCAAGCTGAGCTCGGCGGCGCACCTTCCTGGATTTTCGCTTCATCAAGACGGACCTTCGGACTTCATGCACGCTGTCTTCGAAAACGTCGCTCGAAAGCTCTTCAATATGTGGCATGGTGACTTGGTGGCTCAGAAATCAAAGGGTTACAAGACCCAGGCGCCACAAGCTCAGAGAGGCAGATCCGCGCAAGGAAAGGTGACATCGGCGGCTAGTGCAGAAGCAACAACGTCCGCGGCCGCAGTAGACGAAGCGCTTGGGAACGACTTACCTGACTGGGTGATACCAAACAAAATATGGGAGGTCATTGGCCAGGAAATCACCAACGGCGCAAAGACAATACCCAGCCTATTCGCTCGAAAGATGCCCAACATCCACCTACAGACTGGAGCAATTGCAGAGGATTGGTCGAACTGGATTCTCTATGTTGGCCCCTGTGTTCTTCATGATCGACTGCCCGCCAAATATTTCGCCCACTTCTTGGCGCTTCGGAGGTGGGTTAAAGATTGCATGGCTATGACAATCAACAAGGAGGATGTAGCCAAGGATGGCGCTCTTCGACGTGACATAGCCTCCTGGTGTACCGAGTTTGAATCGTAAGCCCTCACGGTGCCACTCTTCCCTGAAGGACCTTAGTCATCTGACCCTAATCTGCCTTGTTTACCTCGGCTTCAGATTATATTACTCAGGGAAATCAGCTCACTTGATCAATCTGCCGCACTCGGTTCATGCGGTCTTACACATAGCCGATGTCATCGAATGGCATGGGCCACCTGCCATGACTTGGTGCTTTGCCATGGAGCGGCTCAACCAAACGGTCAAGCGTGTCGCAAGCAAGGCTCATCGTTTACCATATGAAGCAGTGAATCGTTGTCAGTAATGCTCTGCCCAAGGAATACGAGTTGATTGCGATGTAAAATCTCTGACCACTTCTCTGTAACCCATGCAGATGTGTGTGCGGATGCTGCCTTGCAAATGGCGTGTTCGCGCTTTCCTCGCTTCTCTTATCCCATCACTGTACCGGCACTGATGAAGCATCAGCAGGACAAGCAGATGGAGCTCGAGCAGATGCAACAGTCACGGGGGTTTTTCATGAACGCAACGGGAGATCAAATGCGCGGTTCGTCCGCGGCCGCATCACGACAAGCTTCGAGTGAAAATGGGGACTCGGGGGCCGAAGCTTTGGGTCTTTACGGACGGCGCAGTGACAAGCTGAAGCAGGGACCGGGTATCAACGATGTAATGCGAGTTGCGCAACTCATTGCACGCGAATTGTTTGGTCAGCTGGCCCCTGTGGTCTTCAAGCGAAAGGTGCGTATTCACATTTGGTTCAGATCCATCCGGCATTTCGAATTGCTAATCTGCGGCTCACTGCCGCATAGGTTGACGCAATCAGGACATCAATTTTGAGCTTGTCGATCAATTCTTTTGAAGGCTACCGCATGGACTCTGGACGGGACCGGATTGCGGCGGCGGAGCGACTGTCAAAGCATGCAAGAGTTTCTGCAGACACACGGGATGCTTCATGGATCTCAGTAAGTTATAGTACCAGGTTACGATTACAGTTACGCTGAGGAAGCATTTTCAGTACGATCTATTGATAGACAGTAGTCGACGTCGTGCAAGAGACAACTCTCAGGCGTTCCCTCGTGAAGGCGAAGGAGCCGATCGTGTCAAACATTTTGGTCAACTTTTGGCGATTTATGAGTTCCGATATGGGGAGCAGGTGCGCGCATTCGCACTTGGTTGTGCCAGGCGGCCTTACGACCCTGACACATTCCTCTCGCTTCATAGAACTTCCTGCTTGGGAAGGTACGGTCGCTTGGTTTGAGCCACTTGCAACCTGTCGACACGGTCGAACGGGCCCCGATTGCCAAGCCGACGCCAAAGCGGCAAAAGAGGAAGGCTTTGTCTGTTGTAGGAGGGCACAAGCATCAGAATTTGTCCTTCACTCAAGGTAAACGTGCTTCAGGAGCGGTCGAGATTGTGGATCTGCGGTGCATCCTGGGCTCAGCTGGTCGCATACATCGGAGGGTTGGTCGAGAGGAGTCCCGGGAGTACATCTTTGACCGGATGGATGACGAAGCTCGGCCCAATTTTCTGAACCTGGAATAATACACTGGCTTCCTTCACTCGTCTGTTTCATCCACTGCCAGAGGCAAGAGTGTTACAGAGAAGTTCTAGACATCCGAGTGGTGGTATTGCGGTGGTAACAACCCAGACCCGGTAGTAACTACGCTGCACGTACAGAAGAAACCCGGAGGCCGGGGGAATAACCATCCAGGCAGATATTACCCATGTCAAAGTTAATACCCGGCTGGGGGGTATTACCGCGCGCCTGGTTATTACCCCTTCAGCTGGGTATTACCCCCCTTCAGCTGGGTATTAACCCCGTTCAGCTGGGTATTAACCCCCAGCCGGGTATTACCCCTCGACTGGGTATTACCCAGAGAGATGGGTAATACCCGGCTGGGGGGTATTACCGCGCACCCGGGTATTCCCCGTCGGCTGGGTATTACCCGCGGAGATGGGTAATACCCGTCAGAGAGTTAATGCCCGACGTGGGGTTAATACCGCGCGCCTGGGTATTGCCCGTCAGCTGGGTATTACCCAGGCGCGCTCGGGACAATACCCAGGTGAGACCTGGGTAATACCCTTCAGAATGGGTATTACCGGAATTAACCGACCCTCAGTGCGTCGCGTCACACTGACGAAATGAGCCGAGATTGACCTGGAAGACTGTGTCAGATAAGCGGTGGCTTTATAAAAGGCCATTCCCCAGCCGTCCCCAGAGATCGCTGACCATCATTTTTAAGGTGGCCAGCGCGGATTTTGGGTCATCGTCTGTCCTGTATTCTCCGTAAAAAACTCCTTGCCAAAATGCCCGGACGTGACAGCCCGCCTTATCGCTGTCTGGAGCCGGAATACTTCGAGTCTCACACGAATGGCCAGCCAGTCTGCCTATATGTGTCTCCTCCGACACTTCCGAATATCTCACATCTTGTTGTACTTATGCTGTTGCTGGACTCCATGAGTTGAAGAAAAATTGGAAAGACAAAGATCAAAAAAAAAAAACGCGAGACGACCCGATCTGGTGCAGTGAAAGTGAGTACGTATAGTGGCCCGTTGGCTGAGCCGGGGGTGGGAGACAGTTCGTCAAAGTTTTCAACAAATATTCACGATACAGGCTGATGTTGAGTTTGCAAGAGGGCGTACTAGTAGTAGATTGATCGCCTGCCGCATTCAATTATGTATTGCCCGGCGCGGGCCGGCCGTCTCCCGCGTCTCCCGCGTCTCACCTCGGTGCTTGTGTCCGTGACTGCTGCCTACGAGACTCGCGCGTCAGATCGTCAGATCACCACACCAACACCAACCACCCTTGACAGCTCTTGGCAGCTCTTGACGGCTGTTGGCCAAGGCGGCGCTTGGTCGTGCAGTGGACACTGGAGCGCATTAGGACCCCTTTCCCCTGCAGTCGGCTCCGATTGTCGTGGCCAAGACTCGGCGTTGAACGTTGACCGGTTGACCTGATCTCGCATGAGCGGTGCGGCCCGAGCCGACAGCGCCGCGTATCCGAACGAAGAAGGAGCCTGCGCGGATCAGGCCGCGTCCAGCTACAGCAAGCGCAGTGACACGCCACAGCAAGCCCCGGACTACGCACAAGACCACGAGTCCGGCCACGACGAGCTCGGCGACGACGACGACCAAGGAGAAGAAGACTACGACGAGGACGACGACCAGCGACTTTCGATCGACGCGATGACGACCCTTTCGTCCCATTCGTCGCGCCTGTCGCAGTCCAGCCCCTTGCTGCGCTCGCAGCAGAGTCAAGGCGGTATGGCAGCGTCCACGTCCACGTCCATGTCCACGTCGACCTGGTCCGGCTTCTTCGCACATAGCAACAACCAGGCCGCGCTGTCTATCGTCGCCGTGTGCTGCTCCTCGCTGTCCATGACGGTCGCCAACAAGGTCAGTGTTCGATTGGACTGGGAACGCGCTGGTCAGCAAATCAATTGGCTACGTGACCACACCATCGTCGCTGCCGTCGTCACCATCATCACCACGCGTCGTGCTCCGGCGCGACGAGTGCCAAGTGGGCGACAAGTCGGATACGATCAAGTGGTCGTCTTGGCGCAAGATCTTCTTCGGTGAGGTACAACAGACCCTAACAAAAGATGTATTGTCTCCCAACGCCGCAGTATATCGTGTCGGGCAGGGATTTCTCGATGAACTTTCTCATGCTCGCGGTGCAGAGTTGCGTCAGTGCCGCAGCCGTTCGCGGGGCAAAGTCGTCGGCCGTGAGTGCTTTCCCTTCCGACCGACGTCTACATCGCGGATACTCAACACACCCTCGAACCGGACTCATCGTGCTTGGCTACAGATCATCACCTATCCCGATTTTCACTGGGATAGCGCTCGGAATTGGGCGCCCGTGTCGCTGGGTCTAGTCGCATTGATGTACTCTGGCTCAAAGGCCCTGGTCAGTCGGGGAGACTTCGACTCCGAGAAGGTGTCGGTCGAGTTGGCTGACATCGTAACCCAAACTCACAGCAATATTTGTCGATACCTGTCTACGTTATCTTCAAAAATCTTACCATCATTCTCATCGTACGTCGGGTCCCAGAAATCCCGGTGCGATGGCCTCGCTGATGGTTGTCAAAACTCGTTTGTTGCGCAGGCGTACGGCGAGAAAATCTGGTTCGGCGGCGCCGTCACCCAACTCGAGCTACTGTCATTCGTTTTCATGGTCCGTAACTCCCAGAGGGTCTCTGCGACATTGTCTTCGACCTTGGGCTAACAACACATCGCATCCTAGATTCTCTCCTCGGTGATTGCTGCCGGCCCCAATATTGTGGCCGCGTTCTCCCCCTCGGCCGATGAACTGCCGTCAGCAAAAGGCACCGACACAGGCATCGGATACCTCTGGATTGCCATCAACTGCCTCGTCAGCGCAGCATATGTCAGTCCCTACCCGGCCCAAGCTGTCCCCGCACGGTCAGCTCTGCTTACGGTCTCGGTTATCTTTAATAGATCTTGGGCATGCGCAAGAAAATTAAGGCGATGGCCTTTACCGACTGGCAGACCAGCTTTTACAACAACGCAATAAGCACTCCTGTACTCTTGCTCGCTAGCATCATGTTTGAGGGTTGGTCCCCATCGAACTTTGCCCTCAATTTGTGAGTCGAGTGGCTATGGGCCGACTTCACTGGACGAGTGCTTTTGAGCTGACCCAACAATTTCCCCAGCCCCTCCGACGCACGGTCTCATCTTATCTTCGCCATGTTGCTCTCCGGATTTGTGGCTGTATTCATTAGCTTTTGCAGGTGCGTGTACCGCCCCTGGGCTGATGCACCGCGAGACGTATGGCGGGATCCAGAAATAGAACGCTGAGCCGCCTAGTCGTGCCCTCATTCAGTGCTTGGTGTATTCGTGTGACGTCGTCGACAACGTATAGGTGTGCTCTTCGCTATCCCACCTTCATGTGTCGTAATGAGGTTCATAGCTGAGCTATTGGTTTCGCCGTTTGTAGCATGATCGGCGCCCTCAACAAGCTTCCTGTCGCGATCAGCGGCATGGTATTCTTCCATGACCCTGTCACGCTACGATCCGTCAGTGCGGTCACCATAGGTTTCGCGGCCGGGCTGTTGTACACGCATGCCAAGCAAGTGGCCAACGAAGCCCAGAAGAGAACGCTTGCAGGTCAGTCCATCCACGATCTCCGGGGCTTGCACGCTTTTCGTCGGACGCTCATCTAGGGTATACGGGCGTACGAAGGAGCTGAGACTGGACTCACGCTGTCTATGTGCATCTTAGGTTACGCTCCGATCAAGATGACGTCTTCAAGATTCACCCACGACGAATCGGTTCAACGGGTCGTAACTCATAGCAAGGGGGCGTCGGCGGGAAGGACCGGGGATGCTAGTCTTAGCTTGATCGAACTCCCTGCGAGGAGGGAGAGCGAGTTGACGAAAAATCCAACATCGCGTCCACAAAGCTGAAAAATAGGAGAGGCGATCAAATGCTGCCATATTGATCGGACGGTTCACATCCACAGAAACTAGTCTCGAGGGACTATTCGGGTTGTTATGGCGTCCGGTGTTGCATTAAGTCCGTGCCGAGTTCGGGTGACATTGTACTCCAGGTGCTTCGGCAAGGCACAGTCGTCATCCTCGTTGCCTAGATAAAAGGTCCCTCTCGTGTTTGAGACTAGCTTTGCAGCGACCACAGCTCTGATTAAATTACAATGTACGGGATTCTATAGCGTTCGCATCGTCTCCGCCGGACTCGATCACGTCGGATTCCGACTAGCTGACACCTTTGGTAGTTTGATGTCTGCGGGCCTGTTGCTCCAAAACCTGAGGTTTTAACACGTGTCAGCAAGGAGCGTTGGCAGTCTGGGCCCGGACGAGGACACCTTGACCTACTGTCTGCACCATCCCTGATTCACTTCATCGTATCGGTCGAAGCACGCGCCGTTGAATGACCACCCAGCATGCTCAGTTGTCGTCAAGTCAAAGATGCACCTGCAAACGAAATGAACGTTTTTAGCAAGGTAGAAATATGAATGAAAGAGTGCTCGCTCTGCAGAGAAGTAAACCCACCAAGCGGAGCATTGATACTTGGCGCTGGCCTGGAGAGACTCGACATCGAGCACGTCGCGCTTATTGCAAGCCGTTGGCTTGACCAGTGAGTTGATCCATTCCGTCAGTGCCTTCGTTGACTCGCCGCATCGATCTTGGAGCTCCCGGCCGAAGCCTGTCCGTCTGGGCATCCTGAGGGCATTCTGAGCAACGGCGAAGTCCGTTTCCTATCATCCCAGTCTGTATTTAGCAAGCATTCACGAGATCTGAAAACGATCCGCCTCCCGAACTCTCACTCACCCTTCCGTTCTCTAACAGCAAGGTTTGTAATGCGAAGTACGCAGCGGGATTTGGGGTGTGTAAGTCACGTTTGGACGAGGGCAGCCTGGCGAGCTTGATCTCGTCAAAAAGTCCCATTAGAGTTTGTCGCCAGTCGAAGGTTGTTTCGACCAGTCGTCGTCCTTGAGCACCGTACTCGCGTCTCAAGTTGGGTTCCCCGATTAGACGATGGAGCTCGTACGCATACAGAGGCGCGTCCATCTTGTCGTCCATCGTTTGCTCAATCAGAACTCCAGCGGCTTCCGGAGAGTTCTGATCCACGGCACCGAGCTGTTCGGGCAAAGCGCCGACACGACCAGACACCACAGGCAAAGCCATGGCCATAGCTTCTGCGACGGCAATAGAAATTCCTTCGCCCATTGTAGGGAGAAGGAAAATATCCGTCGCAGCCAAGATTTGTTGAGGCTTCCCAACCGTTCCCAACACCCGCACGTAATCTTTGACCTTGTTTTGGCCGATTCTCGCTGCGACTTCGCCTTTGAGTGCGCCATCGCCAACCATAAGAATGATGAAGTCGCCAGGCTTGTACTGCCCGATACGCCGCAAGGTGTCAGCGATGAGCGGGACAAGTGTTGGTCGCTTTTGGGGGTCTAGGCGGCCGACGATGGTGATGACCGTCGTGCGCGGGTCGATTTCGAGAGCATCCCGTTTTGCGGCAGCGCGTTCAGACGGGGTTGCAGGAACAAAATCGCCGACTTGGATGCCAAGTTTGACGACACCGATCGCTCCGGCGTCGTGGCCCCGTGCAATGAGCCAATCACGCAGATACGACGAGCAGGTGACCGTCCGGGATAGGAATCGCTGAGTGATCACCGAAAGAGTAGGGTAGCCACCGGACTTCCAGCCGTCGTACGCTTCATTATGAAGATACTGCGTAGCAGACGTCAAATTCGGATGAGTCATGTGTCGAACGCAGCTCGAAAGGTCGTCGCGAGCTTAACTTACATCGATCATTTTGACGTGCGGCATTTGCTCCGCCAATGCCGGCAACATCTCGTAAAAGAGCTGCGAGTTGCTCATGATTATTTCGTCGATACCGCGAGATTGCACAAGGTACTTGATGTAACGTGGAATGTCATTGGCGCGCAGAAAGCTCGGGACCACGTGGACATCGTGGGTAAATTGAAGAACGGCAGGACGCAGCTCGAGTCCCTCTGGGTTCTTGTACAGCGTGCAGACAACAGTGACGCGATACCCGCGCTCAGCGAAAAGCTGGATTTGATGGAGAGCCCCAATGTCGGCCCCCCCGATGTAGAGCCACGGCACGACGAACATGACCGCCTTGGTGAAACGCGCGAGGTGTGATTCGAATGGGGCGTCCCACCGAATCGGCTCCAGCTGCCTCGATGGTCTGGCCGCAATGTCAGGGAACGTACCACTCGTCAAGAGTGCCGGATGTTTTTTCTCGATACGCCGCTTCAGATCCGAAAACCCGTCTACAAACATGTTGCCCCATCGTGATTGACGGAACGTCGCGGGATTTCCTCGATACCAGTAGAGAGGCTCGGGAACGCTTCCACCCCAGTGACCGTTCTGTTCGCAGGTGCCAAACGCGATAGGACGCATGTGAGTGGGATCCACTCGATGAAACTAGCAAACCGCCAGAGGAATGCTCTCACCTCCGCCAAACACATCCAGAAGTCCCAATCCTCTCCCCCTACAGCGAAGTTTACATCGTCGTATCGACAGCCCGTATTGACAATGGCCCTGGATGTGTAAACCGCGGCGTTTGGCACAAAGTTGCCCTGCGAAAGGTTTTTGAACGCTCTCAGCCTGCCGCTCCCTGCTGTGACACGGACTGTAGACTGGCCGGAGTAAAAGTGCTCAACTTACGTTGAAAAAATTGGCTGATCCAGAGTGAACGCCTTGGACGATAGTCTCGTTGTTCGCGTTGAACTTGATGACATGGAAACCGCCAAGATCCCATTCTGGGTTGGACTCCAGCATCCACACGGTCTGTAGAGAGCCAGCTGGGTCAGCTCGGAGCGTTTTGGGAGCATGGCTCTAAAACGCCGGGAAAAGGTGGGGAAACATGCTTGCGCACCTTTTCGAGAGCTGTAAGCTCGTACAGGTCGTCGTCGTCTAGACTGGCGATATAGCGAGGTTGTAGACCTGCAGCGATGCGACTCTCGCTGAGGAGCCAGTTCAGGGCCACGTTGCGGCTGGCAGCGAGGCCTCGATCGCCGGTGTTCTTGAGAATGACCACCCGAGGATCCTTGGCGATACTGGCGAGCATGGCGAGCGAGTCCGTCTCGTTCGAATGATCATCGACAATGACCCACTGGATGTTCTGCAAGCTCTGGCCGAGCACAGTCTGCGCGGTTTCGAGCATGACGCTGCGGGGGTTTTGAGTCGCAGTGATGATGGAGAGCACGGGCGCGTTCCGACGTAGCTGACCGGATTTGGCCACGTCAGGAGCCAGCATGAACTGGTTGGAAGCCGGTCGATGCGCAGAGATGGGAGTATTGTGAAAGTGGATCTTCTCGTGAACAAAGTGGATCGGTAGGGCATTGTCCGAGAGCTTGAAGTCGTCGGAGATAGGCCGGTCGGTTCGTCTCTGCAGAGCTCTCGACAGGCAGCGACTGTTGCTGTTGGGTGTTCTGCCCGGTAGGATCCAACGCGGCAGCAACTTCCAAGATGGCTCGTCGCACGTCGAGCTATTCCAGAGCGAGAGTGTTCCTGTCGGATTTGTCGACTTGAGACTGGACCAAAAGATGAAGGACAGGAGCGCGACCCCAATCAGGAGCGGACTATTGAACTTGCGCCGCCTCGCCAATTTATATGGGCTGAACACGACATTGGGTGCACGACGTGGTTCATGACTGTTGATAAGACCAGAACCTGCCACCGACCCGACTTGATGGAAGTCGTTCCGCGCTGGCGTTGATCGCGGGGGTGTGGTCCCGAAGCTAGTTGCGGACGCCGGCGACATCTTCGGAGGAGGGGTGCCCCGGAGCCAGGCGGTCACAGGAGGAGAGTGGCGTACCAGCCTAGCGTCGATAACTGCAGCCTTGAGAGCGTCCAACTCCCCTCGGTGTAGAGGTGTTAGCGAATTGCAAGTGGGAGTGGATGGCACAGCGGCGGGCGCGACCTTTTGAACGGTGGGCAGGTCCCCCGATCAGAGCGATCAGTGCTCGACGCGCTCAGCTGCCCTGACGAAGTCCTGACCGGCCGGCCTCGCAGCCTGGGCATCCCTCACATCTGGACTCTTCAGATGCCGGACGCGGGAGGGACGTGGGGGATGGGAGTCGGGTCCCAGTACACCCCACGAAGTAATTCCTCGGCAGCCGAGACACACCACACATCGCCGATCGCTAATACTATAGTACGCCACTTTGATGTGGTAATATTCATGGCTCACCGCACACCGCGGGCTTATTCAAGCGTTCAGAGTAAGTTAAACCTACTAGGACCCGGCACGGTCTCAGCGGAGCTTTAAGCCGCCTCATTGGAACCAGTGTTGGCTTACAACCAGGTGAGTGACGTGAATCCAGTCATTTCTAGCTTTCTTTCGAAGCAAGCTGACCCTGCCCCTGGGCTACCGATACCACTGGGCGCTGGAACTCAAATTAGGCATTTCGCCCATCAAAGCTGTGCCTAGCGAAACGGGACCTTCCCTTCACTCCCTCATCCTTCCTCCCGCAGTCGGAGGCGCTGCGGCTTTTGAGGTCAGATTCATCGCTAGTTTCCAGGGTAGATTATGCTCATGTGGGAGTCCGAGAGATACTTAGTCACTCTTAGACTAGGTACCGGAAATGCACGATGATGGTGGCTACCTCTAACTAGAGTGCAGGCCGGAACAGACTCCCAAGTCCGGAATCCGAACACTTTCGGTCCTGTCAAGTGCGACGCACCTGCGTCGGCCATCGGTCGCCTCGGCGCACCATTGGCTTATAGTGAGGAGCCATAAACTTGCGCGGGACCCTTGGGGCACAAATGGAGCACGAGCCTATTTCGCTGTCGTCGGTGGACTCGTCACTCACAGCCCTTGTCACCAGCCTCTTCCATCGGTTGCTTTCCTGAGGTTTATGAGCCGCGGTGTGCGTCCGCGGTCTGGTCGACGCGGATTATGCTGAGCATTTTTTCGACTGTGACCCTGCCATCAGGATCGTCTGATGGCGATCACCGCCGATCGGACTCCTCGCCTGATCATTCGCAGGCCACCGCGGCGAACGGAACCTCGGATATCAACGCCGAGGCGATCACAACTCCGCCTGCGTTTCTGCCGTCAACGCCTCCAGTTCTCGCGATATCAGAGCTTTTACCCACCTCGTTGGAGCACGATCATCCCGTCAATGACTCGCCGGCTTGGGGCCTTGCGACACGCCTCCGTCGAGCCACGGCGCAAGCGCACCATGACGTGATGTTGCCACGCGTCGTGCACCGACTCTCGTTAGGTGACCTACCCCTCCCTGTCTATATCGCCTACCTCGAAGCCCTCTCCGTCATCTACGAGTATCTAGAACGCTACTTGGGTCTCAACGCAACTTGCGAGGTGCTTAGTCCGACGTACGATCCGGCGACGCTCGCGAGATCGGCGGCGATCGAAGCCGATCTGAGCTACCTCACCCTCAAGCTCCCGCGTGCAAATCGTACACCATCCATCTCTAGCGGTCGGAACTGGCCCTCTGTGAAGCTCTACGCAGAACGGCTGCATTGTCTGGGTTCCGGCAACAATGGCCTGCCTCACGAATCCTCTGGGCTCGCAATCGCAGCGAAAGTAGCGCAGGAACGCCCGGCGCTTCTGCTCGCTCATGCTTACACGCGTTATCGTACGTCGGCCTGATGACCCGAGATCGCGGCAATACAAGTGTTCTCATATTTTAGTCTTGTATCATGCAGTTGGGGATCTTTCTGGCGGGCAATCAATAGCCCGCTCGGTCCGACACGCCTACTCGTTACCGGACTCCGGCGAAGGCTCACAATTTTACCAATTTTTTCCATCCTCGCATCCGAGACGGGCTGGGGTTTTCGAACGCGCAAATATACAAGAAATCAGAGATTTGAAGTTTTGGTTCCGAGCAGGTTTAGACTCTGCAGGCCGCGCGACCACCAACGAACTCGCAAAAGCAATCGAGGAGGAGGCCAAAGTCGCGTTCAAGTACAACGCTGACGTAGGTGGCACCATCGTGGATCGCGTAGTATTCGATGGTACCCATCGTACTGACTTGAACTCTGCTATTATCAGATCTTCTCCGATCTTGAGCTGTGCCTGGGCCAATTCGAAAGTGCGGTTAGCGACGGCGACAAGAGTGTAGCAGAGTCGACGCCTGACGAGAAGGGGACGTTGCCGCCTGTTTGGATGTTGGGTTCAAATGCGCTCACCAGGACACTCACGATGAAGTTGACGATCAGCCTGGTTGTGCTCTTGGCTTACGTCATCTCGATGATATACATCAAGCCACGGATGTAGATCAGTGAGCGGTGATATCTTATCTATATCTAGCTCCTTTGTTTTGTTTGCAATTAGTGTTCTGTATTACAGTTTGCGTCCACAAATATTATAATGGCAGCCCATTGTCGGGATTCATCCCATTCTTGAGCCAGAACTGCACCATATCAGGGTGAGGATCGACCTTCTCTGCCCGCACCGGCTCCTGGTCGGCTTTGGCCATGTCGTTGACGATTTGTATCAGCGACTCCATATGTTGACCATACCAACTATTCGCCATGCCATTATCTTGCACGGCTGCAGCATCTGTTATGCGCGAGAAGGAAGATGGATGAAACAAGTACAGGGGTTAGTCGCCTCTCACAAAGCTTGATGTGGGGGCTCAACAATGCTTGGCAATCAGACTCACAGAACCCGTTTGGTTCATGGATAGGACGCCAGGAAAGATCTTTCTGATACACATCCAACCTGTAGATAATGCCCAGGTCAGCTTCAAAGTGTTGACAGGACACAGCGACCACTCGTTTGAATACGTAATTGCACGAACACTTTGCAACCCTCCGCGCCAGCTTGATCGCGCCATCCGCCTTTCCGGACCTTTTGCGCATTTGCAAACTTTTGTAGACAGTTCTGTGAGGCACGATGAAGGTGGAGATTACTGTGACGTCAGCTTTGTCAATTTCATGTGCACCAACTGGACCAGACGAGTAGTTATTTGCCTCGAGATCTACGAGAAGTAGGCGCAGTAGAGTCAGCGGGGGCTGCGTGCGGAGCCCAATTGAACCAACTCACCTCGCCCTATGTAATGGTACATGACCAATGGTTCGAACGCCCGTGTCGGGTGTCTTCCATCAAAGAACGTGCCGACTGGAGTAGGCTGTTGTGAATTGTTCATGAGGGTCACTGGATGTCCATTCACGGTGATGATTTTGGCTCTGGACCGGGGTACGTTATCGTGTCGAACCAAGTGGGCACCCGGCAGAACCCATCCCTGCTTGCCACGCGTATGAATGAGGGTCTGTAGCCGAATGAATAATTTAGCTGGCGTCGAACGTGGCAGCATCTCATACCTGGCACGCACCTTCGTAAATTCGAGCTTCTCGTAGTGAGTATTGTGGTAGATATCGCTAAAAACGGCATGAAATAAGACGAAAGGAACGCAAAGAGACTGTTAACACTCGCCGTCAGGTGCTGCAAACGAGAAATTTTGGGGCTGACGTACCGGAGTGTTTGGTGTTTGAGTACAGAACCGTCCTCAGGCAGTCGGTCCACGCCTGCGTTCTTCCATGTGACGCGCGATACGACCACAGCGTCGGCGTTCTGATAGAGCCAATTGCTTGCGAGCATTGACCGTAGCGGGGCTTCCGGCATCTCGTCGATCCGTAACGCTCGATTCGGCGAGCCAGTCAAGACGGGGGTAGGTACGTAAAACTCGTCCACATCGCAATCGAGGATCCACTGCGTCTTGGTAGCGTGGTATCGACTGCAGTGCTCGAGTGAGTTGATTTGGAAGTTCCCGCCTTGATCTATATTGGCACGTGAACGATGAATGTTTCGCGATCAGAAAAGAGTTGTCGGTCCATTCTCGGCAGAGAGCCGAGCCGAAAGACTAACTCTTATTCCACACGTGCAGGTGCACGGTCCCCGTGGCAATCCAGGGCTTGAGCATGTCCATAGTATTATCCGTCGATCCTGTATCGTACCTGTGTAGCCGTTCACTTTCTGTGTCAGCTCTGTGGCCCCGTTACACTGGGAAGGATTCTATTCTTTAGCCTGACAAATAGAACCTATCGACTCCCATGGCACGATTCTAAGGACGGGCAAAACCCAGCCAAAAATTAGATTGGGGCCGTGTCGAATGCACAGCACGGGCGAGTACTCACGTAAAGGAGCCATTCGTTGATGAACCGAGCCTCGTTGTGAATGCTGGCACAGATGGCGATTGTCCCGAGGTCTTCGGCCGGGACTGTGAGAAGGCTTTCGACGAGCGAGGTCTTCGCCAACGTCGCTTCATTCTCTTCCTTCTGGCGCTCGACAACACTAGGCAGCCCCGCTTCGCTTTGCGGACATGTTATTGGAGTCTCGACCTGCGAGGAGCGCGACGACGAGTGGCTAGAATAGAGCAAGTAGCCGCAGAGTATCCCTGCGCAGAACACGGGAATGCAGGGTTAGACTCTGGGTCAGAAGGGCGCTGATAATCCGCATTTCATCTTTGGTTGAGAGCTCACATGCTAAATAGTGTATACACGGCTTCCACTGGATCTGCGATCGCATTCTGTGGAGGCTTGAGGTTTTGCTCGACGTCCGGCGCGGTCAGGCGATCGAGGTGCGGAGGCCGTTCAGGCTCAAAGCTGACGGGACTACCCGGACTTCAGCCGGCACGCGGAGGCACGCGGGAAAGCGTCACAAACAGTGACGGGCTCGGATGCTGTTGAGGTTGGGTGTAGGAGGAGGCGTTGGTGCAGAGCTGGTGTTGTCTGGATCACCTCTGTGTCAGGTTGCGAAGGAGTCACTGGATACGTCTACTTAGGGTTGTTCGGTTGGCGAGCGCTTGGGCATTAGCTTGGCTTGCCTACCGCAGACCTGCTTGCTCCGGCGCAACCTGGCCTCGCCCAACCGCGATAACCTCTGAGAACCCGCCTATGCGCTGGCCGTTGGGGTGTCTCACGAGAAGACGCGCGTGTCGATTGTGGCTAAATGCCGAGGGAGCGTGAAAGCCACTACTGATAAGCTCAATCGCGGGCTCCTTGGGAGGCTTACAAGCTACAACTTGCCAAAAACTAACCGTGAGCCTGCCCGCAGTCATCATTTTTCTCAAACTAGTTTTTCTCAAATGCCTGCCAGCTCCAGTAGTAGGTGGAAAGGTGTACCTAGTACTACTAGCTACGGTCGTGGCTGGTGCAGAGGCTTAAAGCAGTAAAAGCTGCACATGACGAGTGTAGGCAGGGCCTGTTGTCCATCTACGTACTTTCTGCCTGCTAGAATTCGACATTGGGGTGCAACATTGAAGGCCGGCGAGTGGGGTGACGGACGGTGCCACGCGTTTGTCTGGCTTGAACCGTTTGAACCCGGGTGGCCCGATGTCAAGACACGGTCCGTCCACCGGCCCCGTGCCACTACCGATGACGTCTGCGAGGCCAGACGACCTCATTTATAAGAGTAGCTAACACTGTCTGAGAGCACCGGGGTGAGCCTGAGCAAATCCTTCCTTATCCTCTCCTCTCCTCTTTCCTTTATTTCTCCTAGATTGTTCTTTCGGAAGTTGAGTTGTTTCGACACTCGTTGCGCGGGGGAAGGCTGCGCATCCCCACTTCTTTGCCTCGTGGCCTTTTTCTTGTTGGTATGAAACGGAAAGCAGGGTGGACGCTCAAGAACGTTTAAGTTCCCTGTGGAAGTCTCCCCTTCTCTTGTTTCCTTCTCTCTCCGTTTATCTCTCTCTCTCCTTCTTCCCTTCCCTCTAGAAACTCTGTGGCTCAGATATTTAATTGACTGCTTTCGAGCCACGCTTTCGGCCCCGACTGGGTCGCGTTGGATGGATCGTTCGTGCCGGGCAAGATATTATTATTTTATTTTAATCGTAGTGTCTGTCATTATTCTCAACCCTCCGCCGGCCCCGCCCCCATAGAGGAATACTCGGGCACGACTGCCGAGCCTCACTCGAGCTTGGCACGTGCAAGAAGCTGCAGCGATCATTTTGACCGGATATCCGATCTGTGTAATCCAGTGACTAGGATTTGATCTGGGTCGAAATCTTGCCTCTCTTGTGTAGCGCTGAAATAATTAGCATTACAGAAGCCGCATCAGCCCTCCGCTAAGCTCGAAACCCTCCACTCTGTGGAGGGCTTAGTTGAGCTTAGCCCTCCGCCGAAATCGCTGAGGGCCGAGTCGTCGGTTGAATCTTCCCTACATTGGCACTCAACGCCCGATAATCGCTTGCCGCGAACAGAAGTGGGAGCTCTGTATTGCAACATGGAAGAAGGTGAACCGTTATTGTAGTTCTCATCGACGCCAGGTAGTGACGTCAAATGAGTCAACAAAGGAGAATTTTATGAGCGTCATCATTCACCAGCCCCTTTCGCCGCCAGACGCTTCGCCTTGCGCTCCGCCAAAAAGGCCTCAATCTGTTCTTTCACGTCCGCAGCATCGACAATGTTTTCCCACTTGAGGGGAACACGATTGAATGGATCGGTCGCATCCGAGAGGTAATGCTGCTTGATCGTACTGCGATCGACAACTGTCTTCGATGATGGCAAGCGCACAGGGTCACGCATGATCTCATACGTAAGAGGATCTGCCCACGCCAATTGGAATGCACATCGTCAGGATCGGTTCTAGATCGTGGCCAAATCCCATTCGACTGACCAAGGAAATCATCGGGTATTTCGCCCATCGCATCGTCCTCCTCCTCCGCCGCTTTGATGACTTCGACTTTCTCGACGAGCTGAACGATCTCTCGCAGCTCCACATCGGTCTTGATCGCCGTCTTCCTCGCAATCCTCATGGCTCGATCAAAGAGGTCCTTGGAGTAACTCCGCCCATCCTTGGCCACTGCGTATTGGAATTCGCTTCTTGGCCCGAGCTCGAGGAAGATCGCCAGCACGTCCGAAAGCAATTCTTTGGGCCGGAAATTGAGCTTCTCCGGTTCACGCACCTTGAGCTCCTGACACCTGGGACCGGCGAGCATGCTGAGGTTCATGTCGAGCATCGCCGCCAGCCGATCGACGATCTCAGGCGTCAAGAACGGTTCTTGTGCTTCGCCGGCAAAAAGCTTCAACAACCTCAGCGACTCCGTGCCGAGATCCAGGTCGCCTCTCACTTGACCCTCGTACTGGCGCAAGAGCTTTTCCTGCTCTTGTCGCTCCGCCACCGGTCGCGCATCCCAGGCGGCCCGATCGTCCATTTGCTTTTGAATATCGGCTATCTTAGCAAGATGGCTAAGGGCGTCGTCGAGCAAGTAGGTCGTATCGTTCATGAGCAAATTCGCGAAGCGCACGTATCGATCCAAATTCCTACACGGCAATTGAACTCTCGGTCAGTACGTCGCCATCTCGGAGCCTGTGCGAGCCTGTGCGAGCTTTTCGACTCAACTGGCTCTCGAGCTTCAAGGCCTCTCTGTGCGACTGGTTGCTCCACACTAATTTGAAGAGTTGCGTGATGTAGTATCGCGTGTTGAACTTGTCGTAGAACTGCGTGTGCGATCCCGTAATCTCAATTTCTAGTGAAGTGTGATATGCGACCATGGTCAGGTTGACGTATTCTGGAGCGCGATCCGTTTATATTTTCTTACCGATGTATGCATGGATAAGGCACGGCATGAGGTGCTTGAGAGCAAGGGGGTTGAAGTTCAAAACGTCGCCGAGGCAACCAGTGGGATAACGAGGCATGGGTCGGGTAAGGTAGTACATAATCTAGGATCCCCGAGCGGAGCGCTATCATCAATAGGTGCTCAAACACGGTGGAAAGCACACACTCGAAAGCGTACCTCAACGAATTGGCCTTTGAGATATGGGTTCTTCATGTATGGTGTCGAAAGAAACACGAGCATGAACGTGACGAGCTCGTCTTGCGACTGTTCGGCAAGAACAAGTGGTGCAGCTCTACAACACATACTAGAATCGTGAGTTCGTTGTATGTATAAAGAGAAGTGCACCAGGGGACTGACTTTGAGGCAAAGCTCAGGAACTCGGTGATGTCCTCAATGAGGAACTCGGGCAACATCCGGAAACCGAGCGGTGTTTCGTCCGGCATGGGTAGTCTGCGAATGGTCATGCAGGGGGCGTTCTGTAAAGCTGGAGCGAACCACTGGACACTTCACAGTCGCGGATCAACAATCAGACTCACTGAACGCGGACTTGAGGGTGTTGCTTCTTAGGATCGACTTGGCGCACAAGCCATGCCATGACGAGGTTCGCGAACCCAAGGCAGTTCGACAGATACGTCGTATCAAACAGTTGAACTTGGTACGCCTCGAGATGACTCTTGAACATCTCTGCCCTCTTTTTGTAGCGCTCGATCTCCGCCAAGGCACGCGCTTCCCCCGGGGTGCCGCGGTAGGTTTGGTCCGTCTCCATGTCGGCCAACTCACGCGTCATGTGTCGGATCTGTTGCGAGAACCCTTTGTGCTCTTTGATGGCGTGCATAATACCGAGGCGAAAGTAGGTGCAGCAAAGGAAGAAGACTTCGGAGATGAAATTGACCGGTTCGAGCTGGGCCTCGTCCGCTGCTTGCAAATAATATTCTTCACTCTCGCTTTGGGTCGCGCTCATCTTCGTTTCGTCCGCGATATCAATTCGTCGTGATTTCCTGTAGTATAAAGAATCGATCTTGTCAATCTGAAAAGTGAAAGGTGCAGGACAGGCGGTGAGTGCAAAGATCGGACAAGCGGCAAATGCGGGCTCGGACGACACACCTTGCTGAATTGTGCATCCGTGAAAGGTTGGGCAAACGCGAGCAATGCAGTGTGCAAATTGATGATGAAGCCATGGCTCGAGACAGTTCTCGCATCGACGCGCATGGCTGATCGTTTGACGTTGGCCCTGGCCACGTTGCCAAAATAACTCAACACAGCTTCGCGGGCCACTGGACCTGATCGGACCACGTTGTTCAGAATTTGGAACAAGATGTGCTAAAAGGCGGTATCAAGAAAACATGAGTGCGACAGCCCAGGGTCTGTGCAGCATGTGAAGCGACGCACCTGAACACCTGAAAGCGTACCTCGCAGACTCTGCGCTGCGCTGTCCAGATTCCCTCGGCCTTGCGTCGACGGTTCGGGGAAGTAGACCTTGGCGATTGCAGGCTAGAGCAACAGGTAGGGCATATCAAGTCACTGCGAGTCCTGATAGCCCTGGACTGACTTGAAAAACTTACGAACGAGTCTGGAAATGCGCTCAAGCGCAGGAATGGACCCAACAGAGAGAGCATCTCAATCAGGGGTGCCTGGGCTTGAGGGGTCCCAGTGACGACCCAGTTGTGGCATTGCGGAAGTGTGGAAGCGACGCCTTTGATCTCACTCAAAGTCTGCACAGCGCCGAGCACGCCACGCCAACTGGCCCCATTCGCGCTAGTTGAGCCGCCAATGTCCACCTTGTGTGCGATCAACTGGGTCCCGAGATATGAGATGAGTGGACCAATCACCTCTTCCAACCCCCCCTCTTCGTCGTTCGCGGGCGACGGTGTGAACCGACCGGCCAAGTCTTGCAAGAGGGCCGGAAGATCTGTCGACTGTAAAGTGCTCGTTTTCGGGCCCGTGTTGGACATGGGGAGCAGCAATCCAGCCAATTCCAAGGGCCCAGGTGAAGTGGGTCTGATCGGTGTCAAGGAAGACAGTTTTGAGTGGTAGAAAATTCGCAGACAAGTCAAAGGTACGTTGAGACTGACGTAGTGTGCTCTTGAGGAAACATGGAGGGGTCAATGAGGACGAGCCCAGTGTAAGACACGATGAGAGCCTTGGCCTTGTTGAGAACTTCGACGCGCGCGGAAAGGTCTGCGGCCGAAAGATTCTGCGATCGACAAACATCGCTGCGTCAACACATCACCGATCCCTGATCTTGCACTCGACTGGCTAGGCTTGCAGCGTACTTTGCGGGACAATAGCTTTTGTCGCTCGGCTCGCTCGCGCTTCCAGCATCCGCCGAGATAGCCGAATGAGGTCTGGTTCTCGGGTAGTGCTGCCACGACGGTGATGATCTCGGGGTCGTCGGTCATGACGCTCGGTGAGAGGGAGAGACGAGCCAGGAGCAGTCGATCGATTGATTCGGCATCGAGTTTGAGGGGCGTGGCTCGGTCTGCAGGGCGTCAAAGATTTGCTCAGGAGGGTTGTAAACCGCAGGGCCGTAATGTGGGGGTGCGCGCAAGAACGAACCTGGAGCTGTCTCGGCGGCAATTTCTTCGGCGACGTCCTTGAGGTAGGTGATGGACCAGTTGAAAGCTTCGGCTTGCTCTCTCTGCGTACACGCACCGATATTAGCGCTTGAACAGGCTCGAGGCAGGTCGAGATAGGAGGTGAACTCGGCTGATTCTCCCTCACATCGAGCGTGACGCGCAACACGGTTTGCAGTGTGGTGTGCTGCCAGTCCTCAAACGACTCGATCGAAGTCGACCGGGGCAAAGTGGCCTGTGGAGTCGAGGCTCCAACGGCTTTGGAGGTGGAAGGGGTCGGGGTCGGGGTCGGGATGGGCGTGCTCTTGTTGGACAACGAGGCCTTTCGGACGATCGACAGGAGGGTGCTCTTCAGCTTAGCTCACTCGACTCGGCTCGGCTAGATGCAGCTGGCTGACAGGCGTTGAATGTAGTGGAAGGGAGTAGGAACTCACTTGCACCGGGGCGGCGGGTAGTACGATGCTCCCCCTTGACTGGGACGGCGACTGAGACGGAGCTCGAGCAGGAGCAGGAGCGGGAACGGTGGCGCTCGCTCTGGAGGTAGACGTGGTCGAAGTGGAGGCCTCGGACGAGGACGACGACTGCGCTGGTTGTGACTGCTGCAGCTTGGCCAGCCGTTTCATGCGGATCTGCAGCGAGCGGTAGCCACACGGTCGGTCCGACCAGGATCGGTCATCAGCTCATCGTCGTCAGCGCCTCGGCGGGCAGGTCGGTCAAGCGGTGCGCCAAATCCACCACACTGCCCTACAAGGCGGTTGGCAAGTGCGAGCAACGCAAGAAGAACCGCCACGAAACACCAAGCGGATACACACCTTGTCCTGGTCCGACATGGCGTCATCCGTCGACGACATTGCGAGCGCGATCCGAGCACGAGTGCGAACACGTCCAACTCGATCAAGCGAAACGACGACTCGACTAAGCTCAACTAAGGCCTCCAAGAGTGGAGGGTTTCGAGCGTACGACTCGACGCGGGCAGCAGCCGGAGTGAGCACAAGCTGGCACAAGCCGCTTCGGCCCCGTCCGGCCTGGCAGGCTTTGGGACTGAGTCCTACTGAGTCACACCGAGTCACACCGAGTCCTACGCCGTACTAATACCGGATGCGCATCGTAAACTTGAATGCAACAATCCGAATATCAAGCGGTGCATGTTATTATTTCAACCAGCGCAAACGTCACTACTGCCAATACGAAATTATCCGGAGGGCCTGCACAAGCGTCTAAAGACGGGGACGGCTCTGAGCACCCGCGGCCAAAATTGACCTCACCACCGCGCATCATCCCCGCCGTCGCTCCCATCGAACAGGTCAGAATCATCATCGTCCCCATCTTCGTCAGGGTAATCATTTCGGTAGTCGTTCTCCTCTGCGAAACCAATCTTCTTCGTTCGATCAGTCAATCCGGTCCGAAAATCAGGGTAGCCCGGGGCAGAGACTTAAGTTCCTCACCGTTCGAATCCTGATCATCTTCGTCACCAAGCTCGTCCTGATCGCTGTCATCCGCTCCCGCACGGAGTAGATCGTCGTCGTCATCGTCATCCAGACCGGCTCTGGGGAGAGGACACAGCGAGTCGGATATCAGCCAAATCGGCCTCGCTTGAGGAGCAAAATCGAATGCAAGCGACCTCGACGTACAGTTGACCCACTCTCCTCAACCCTTCCGACGAGCCCACATCGATGGTCATGACTGAAGATCTCAAGTCTCGATAGTACACGTCGTACACGTACTCGTCGTCCTCCGTCTCGCCACCCTCTTTCGCGTCCCCCGGACCCAGGCCCGGCCCCAAGCTTGGTAACACGATTGCTGGAGCCGAATCAGAGGCACTAGTTGGATCACCGACTGCGAACATAAGTCTCATACGAGCACCCAAAATTCAGTCGGAGAGTCCATTTTTCCTTCCGGTGGAGGTCTCAAGAGTCAAATTGATTCCACGCACGATTTAGATACTCCTGCAGCATCGGAACGAAACTGGACATGATCTCGTCCTCTTTCGCTTTCGCTGACGATGTCGTAGTGGGACGTAGTCCACGACTGAGGGCGAGCGAGCATACGGATAAGATACTACTAAGCAATTCATAATCGGCCAAATGGCTGGCTTACCCCTGTCTTGGGCCCTGATTCGAGAGCTCGTCGCCTTCACCAATCGGCGCGGCTTCGTAGATTCGAAATTGATCGGGCGTTGAGCGGACACTCGACGACGCACTGCTGCTGGTGCAATCCGGTTGTTCAGTATTAGGGTCTCTCAGTCTACCAGGTGAGTGTATCACTGCACTCACACAACCTGTGGGGGCACCCCACCGCCGAGCTGTCTCCTCCGTCGGGCATCGCTCTCTTGCTCGTATCGGGTTTGACCAATGACGTGGTAGCGTGTCGGTTTCATTGACTCTACACCGGTTGGACTGATAAGGTCCCCTGTACGACTGTTGCTGCTTGTAGGTCCACGCTCCAGAGACGTCGGCAGCTTTCGGAGGGTTGCAGCGAGTGTCGGTGGCTCAACCTGCCGAAAGTCACTTGGGATTGACGGTAATGATCCTGGCCCGATCTGAGGAAGTTGCCCCCGGGACGAATCTTGCGGCTCGCGAAGGAAGGCCGAAATTCGTTCCTGCATCAGCAATGAACATCATAAACCAAAGCTCGCACGGTAAGCCAGCCGAACTCATCAGCGCTTCCACGCCCCAAGATCTCGAGCTTTGGCGCTGAACCAGTAAACAGAGGCGTACTCTGAGCTTGCGAGAGGAGGTGTCCGAGTCAAAGGTATCGAGTGGCACGGTTTCGGCGAAATGAAAAACACCTGCAAGATCACCACGTCACTCAATCAGGTCCCCTCGTCTCCGACCTGCGAGCTGCCTTGCGGTCAGGAGTGCCACACGACCTACCGCCGGGCGCTGGGGTGGATGTGTTCGATCTCCGCCGTTTGTGCGTCAGCTGGGATGGCAGCTCGGCTTGTGCACCATCCTGTATGACTGTGTGGGTGCGCGTTGGTATGAGCCTGCCATGTGTTCGCTGGCAAATCCACCCCGACACGGGTCGGCTAGGCACTGCAAGACGGACCCAGCGCATCCAATGGATCGGCTTGCTCAGTGCGCTTGCGCTTGATGCGCAGGATAGAGTAAGCAGAGCCAGGCGACATCGCTTTTGTGCTACCACGGTCAGGATCGAGCTCCGCTGAACTTGACGGGAGGCTGAGGAGAGTGGTCGCGTGGATCGACCAACTTCACGAGCGGTCCGAGCGGCGCGCTCTCGGCGCTGGCATCGCCGTGCAATGTGCAGTGAAGCGAGTCGTCTCGTCGGCAACTTATTGGGAACCACATGTGCGGGCCTACGTAGGAGGAATACATGAGATTCAGCTACAGTACGGTGTGACTACTCGACTATTCTTCGCCCATGATGGGCATGTGAGGCTCCTTGTAATGGTCTTGGTGAGCCGAAGTCCAACTCCGGTCCGGCTCAAAGCTAGATCAAGCGCGACTAACGCTGGTCCTCTCACCTTCCCCTTCGAGAGAGTACGCCGAAACCCGAGCGTCGTCTTCCGAAATCGTTCCATAATGAGAATGAGAATTTGAATTCCAGCTAGTACTAAGTCTACAAAGAGACGACCGACTCCACCTCGTTCCTCAACCTTCCATCTGCCAACTCGGACATCGGGCATCGTGATCTCTTGCTTGTAGAAAACCTTCCATAACATTCCACGGCTTTCAATTTGCTATAAAAGCCGGCCATCTGATACTTTCTCCTTTGCTTCCTGCAAGCAACAACTCATACACCTCCTCATACCATAAGTGACAGTGACAATAATAAGTGCCCCAGGGTCCGACTTTTGTCACCTATTAGTGACAGGGCCAAAACAATTGGTGACCCAGCCCTAGCCGAGACACCTATGCGGGTCAAATTAAGCGTGCCCAAAAAACTAGGTCGCGCGCAACGCGTTAAGGCAGCTTTTTTGAAATTTGGCCCAGGAAAACGTTGATACAGGCATGGTATACCTCTAGAATCTCGGCGTCTGATTCGAGGTGGTTCAATACGTTAGAGCGCTCAGTTAACTATTGCAATGATACCGTGAATACTACGGACCTGATTCGAGGTGGTTCAATACGTTAGAGCGCTCAGTTAACTATTGCAATGATACCGTGAATACTACGGACCTGATTCGAGGTGGTTCAATACGTTAGAACGCTCGAATCAGAAGGAAGCTAAGAGAAAGCCCGCGCGCGCTCGCGCTCATGTAGCCTACAGAGTGTACTCCTCAAGTGTCAACTCAACAATACCATCCCCCCCCCCCCACCCCCCCCACGCGCCCAGAGGCAGAATAGCGGCTAAGTAGTACACTTGCTAACTCGCATATGCTAATCGGCCCTTGGCCTCAGCACATGGCACTGGCACCCCCACCTTCAAGCTTCAACCCTCCCCCACCGCCTTGCACTCATCGGCATCGCTTCAAGCATGGGCTCCCTGCGACACACATCGCCACTACCACAAGCAAATCCAGCGTCCCTAGTAGAGAAAGACAAGGAAAAAGACACCAAGACCAAGCGTTAGAAATTGACGAGGCGGAGGAAGAAGAAGGCTGACGCGATCATCGAGAGCGGGGCGACCACGGGGCCAGAGGAGAGGGCGAAGAAGAAAAAGAAAAAGAAAAAGATGAGGTCATGGCCCGTGCGAGAACAAGAAAAGGAGCCAGTCGTGTCCCCGGAGAGCGAGGCGTTTGTAGAATCCTCCGGCCACGCTGCTGGCATTATGGTATAGCGATCAAATCTGATGATAATAAAGGCTAAGGTATGACTAAGAGCTTTTAAGACACCAAGGCGAGAGACACGAGAGACTGCAGTGGGGATAGAATCGAAAGCGAGACCGAGTTCGAGAACGAAACGCTGAGGTCGGAGACTGGAGACGATGCCAAACGAGACTTGAAACACGCAAAAAGTGAGAGACAAGAAAAAATTGTATTGAATCCTGGAAGTCTTCCTGAAAACAAGAAGAAAACTCCCCTCAAACGTCCCGGCAGTTCAAACCGCTGCTTTCCGTTCATTCCCCTTCACCGCTTCCTCCGCATATCGGGCTCGGTCTTCCTTCCAAATCCTGCCTCCCAATGCTCGTCATTTTCCGAGTCTTTTCGGCGCAAAAGTGAAGGCCCGTTCGAAATCACATCCTCTTCCTCTCCCTCCCGTAAGCCGGCTTTAGCCTCCCTCCTCTTGTGGCCGCCGGGAATGACTCGTCGTCGAGACGCTAAAGTCCAGAACTTACTGCCGCTACGACTTCTATTAGCCTCGATGAGTTGAAATAGCGGATGCGACCGGATCCCGAGTACCACAGTATTCACGGCAACCCAACGAGGCCGCGTCCGACACGTCGACCGACTCGGAGCCCTCTTCCATCGGAGGCATCGATCCCCGGCCGAGCCTTGATTACTACCTGTGGCAGTGCACCCAAAACACGGGCGAACAACAGATGGAGGGGTGCGTGGCGCTTCCGCTTTGGTGTACCGACGATGCTGAACTTATTCAGCAAACGACAGCGGATGGCCTGCCGGATTTGACTTCGTTTGCCCGCAGCCCTGGTGACACGATTGATGAGACGGACGACAACACGAACGAGGGAATTGACTTTGACATGAGTGATCATTCGAGCGACGATTTGAGTCATTACTCTATCGACGCCACAGACAACGGTGCATTTGTGCTTGAGGAGTGGGAGTTCAATGCGGAAGATGATGGCAGTGATGACGAAACTTGGTGAAATTTTTAATGGCTGTCTGGAATCGAAGGCTCTTGTTCCAAAAGCCTCAATCCAAATAGACAGATGATGCGAGCGCCCGCGTGCTTTTGCCTTTTCATTGAATAGTGTCTCTTCATGTCATACAATATTTCCCTTCTCCCGGAAGTGCAAAGTAGCAACCATACGACCGAGAGGCAACCAACGCTGACAGGGGTTAGCTACCGCTTAAATGCGCTCTAGCCCGCTTGAAAAGGTTACTGCCCAGCAGTAGTGCCGACAGCGGGAGGTCTAACAGGTCAGCTAGAGATCCAGAAGGAAAGCTCTCTGCTACTGGCGATAAGATAAGCGGGAATTCTTCTTGGCTGCGCTGAGTTAGTGCGCTTTCAAATTTCCGCCATTGCGTTTGGTGTTTATAGCGTGCGCAGTCAGGCCAGTCAGATGCCCGAAGTCTGTGCCAGGTCTTTGTTGATACTTCCTGAGATCTCAGCAGAGATCACATTGCTAATTATCAGACTCCATTTACCCCCACACTCTAATGCGTACTCGAACTAAGGCTAAACTGATCCCATACTCGATCTGTTTTTCGGTGCTTTTCAATGGTGTTGTCTTGGCCACTTTAAGCCACGCAGCCACTAAGACCGTTGTACGTTTGCGTCGACATTGGACTCTCGACATTTCAGATACATGACGACGCACTCAATACCCCCGACAGGATGTTCGTGTATGATTGAACTCATTCTAGTTTGATAATGAGGAATGAGTTTGACAATACACGAATAATATCTGTCCCGGTGCTGAGAAACAGGTGACTTTGATGCCAATCACACTTGCGCCTTTCATGTGCTCTCTGCCGTGTGACCCGATCCGTTGCGTGCTCTCACCGGTACATGTACTACTGTTACATCGTAAAGGCGGAAGCTCAGAGTTAGCTGTGGACAGAAAAGTGGGGTATATACACCTGAACGAACATCATTGAGTCAGGATCACGATGTTGTTCTTCGTACTCTACCATTCCTCCTCGCATCAGAGTGCACGAGTGGCCTGCGAGCTATTGCTGGCCTCCGACTGTTTCTACTGTCGACCAACGCAGCCTTTGCAGATGCCAGTTCTGGTGGTATTTCAATCGGTCTCCTCGTTTTTTTTTTGCTTGAAATCTTCTTTGTAAGAACGAGGGTCATCACCAACCCCAAGGAAACTCCCATCTTCGAGATCCGAAGCTCCGAAGCTGGCCTACTAGTCAGTGTGCTCAACTGCATTCGCTCCGACTTTCCCAAGGTTTTTAGATATTTTTTTGATTGTACTGCTGTTGGATTCTATTAAAGAAATAAACAGGGGTAGTAAGTAGTGAGTGAAGAGAAGCAGAAAATTAGGAGGGAGGGGGGGGGCAGAAGGTCAATACAGCAGCTGTCTTACCTGTGCATTGGTTGTATCCTCCATCTCGTCAGCAGGTGGTATTGGGTACAAGAGCTATATCGCATTTCGGTTCCGAATTCGACTCTTGGGAACATTGGTATAGGAAGATTGGTATTGTCTATAAGGATAACTCTAACACCGATTAGCTAATAAGCTTCGCTTCACGGCTCGTGGCACGCCCAGAGAGGTGCACCGTGCCGGGGTGGGCGAGGAGGGGGGAGCAATGGTACACCATCCCTCTACCAAGCTCCCCCGCTCCGCGACAGACGAAAATCGAAAATCCGGAGAGTCAGCTTCCTTCTCGACACTCCTGCACCTGGCTTGCGCCCCGCTTGAGCACACGGTCCGTTCGCAGTCCGGCCGTATCTGCCTCAGGCCTGGACGTCCAACAGTCGGTAGCTGCCTACCACCCGGTACTGCCTTAGCTGTTGATCCTGCACGTACGCAATGCCAAGCCCTGCATCCTCTAACGCTGTGGTCGCATCACTACCGACTTTCCTCGGCGTACCTCTCGGCCTGATCTCGCTGGTCACCTTGACCTGTCAGAACTCGGCTTTGACGATCGTGTTGCACTACGTTAGTTCATCAGCTTCGTCACCTAAACCAACGCATGATTCGTACCTGAACGTGTTGCTCTGTTCTCGCCTGCGCTCGATGACTACACGACAAATTGGCAATCGGCCTCCGAGTCGTATTGGCGAATCGGCGTATCGCTTCTGCCCGGCTCGCCTTGCTGCTTATCTCTGACGTACTGTCCATGCTTCATTCGTAATCGCACCATACGCATATCGCCCTTCAATCTGTCCTCCATCTTGATATTGGAGAACGTAGTCGAGGGTTCGCGTCCCTGCGGACCGCATGTAATCGGCCGCGGAAGCCGTTCTCCTCAACGAACTGCTTAAGGGGTCAATCTCGTTCACCATCGCGTTTTACAACAATTTGCGTCTGTCGCCGTCATCGCGTGCCGCAAGCGCTTATGCTCCCATCTCGTCACAAGAGGAGACGTTCTTGGAGGAGTCTGAATCGAAGGAGAGCTTAGAACGGCGCGATGCCCCGGATCAGCCTAGGCACGAGCTGTGGATGATATCGCGAATCATCTACTCGGTGAGACAGACGGCGCTTGACGTGTTTTCGTGAGTTTTAAGGCCGGCGGTGCATTTGTTGTTGACACATCGCACGGAGTGCTGCTCTAATGCTGCCCTTCTCGACAACTTCGTGAGCGGCATTCGACTGACATTCCGCAATACTCGTCGGCGGTTCGTAGATCCGACTGCTGGAGACTGTTGATCCCGGCTTGCCTTTATGTTGATACGCATTGCGGTGTCCGTTGACTGCAGACTCATGCAAGAACGCCACTCGTGTGCGTACAGCTTAGATTCGTAGCGGCCAGATGTCTCGACGTCCCGACATTTCAAGTCACATAGATGAGTTGACGCGCCATCAATCAGTTGCTTGCAAGCGAAGAACAAAGACCCGAGTCTTTCTTGGCGTGATCGCAGGACCTCAAAATCTTGACGACCGCTCTGTTCTCGGTCATACTTCTGCGGAAACGACTATCAGCCAGGAAATGGCTCGCCCTCTCTTTGCTCGCCACCGGGGTTGGTGTCGTTCAATTGCAGACGTCCGCTGCCAAGGAAGTGGCTTCTGGCGCCGTTGGCGATGCGCACCTGAAACACCTTGATGGCCTTGTTGCTGTGGGTGCGGCATGCATGACGAGTGGACTGGCGGGCATGTACTTTGAGCTCGTGCTCAAAGGATCCCAGGTCGACCTCAGTGTTCAACTTTCGTGCTTCTCAATTGTTCCCGCACTAATCCCCGTTTTTTTTTCCGACTTCACACCCTTCAACAGCAGCGGTGCGTCCCCCACATTACCACCGGGGAACGAATCGCGGCCGCTCTTTGCCTACTTTGGCCTGTGGGCCTGGGCTGTTGTTCTGATCTAGGTGGTTGGCGGTCTTGTTACCGCGTTGGTCATCAAGTTCAGGTGAGGTGACACAGTGACACGGATTCCCGGAAGATCTGGCGGTAGTGACACGTGCAGACGCTGACGGTAACCCGGACAAACGCTGTGACAGTGACAACATCATGAAGGGCTTTGCGACCTCGCTCCCTATCATTCTCTCTTTCATCGCCGGCATGATTCTATTCGACTTTCACGTCACCCCGGCCTTCCTCGTTGGCACATGTCTCGTCGTTGGAGCGACCTATCTGTACAACCAACCCGAGAGTCAACCACGAGCCGGGGACTCCTCGGCCGCCGCCGCTTTTCCTCTCGCCCTCATTTCCGCAAGATCGCATGGACCGCAGAAACCCATCGTCGTATGATGTCTTTCTGGTTTTATTGAAAGTTTTTCTTTCTTTCTTTCTTTCCCGGTTCTTTGCTGTTTGTTCATGTCACTTCTATTGTCGTTCTTATAATAGTCCCCATTGCGGATTGAATTAACGGTTCAAGGCCTCTCCATTCCCTCTCATTTTAGTGGATCATTTTTCAGATCTTAAAGAAATGGGACACGCCATGCCATCTTCAAGTGTGTGGCCTTTATACTCGAGGAAGGATGGGCGCGGACGGCAGTTTCTCGCCAATGGCGACGCGCCGGTTACTACGAGATCAAGTTAGTCTAAGCTAAACTAAGGCCTCCCTTTGAGGGGCGTTGAGCTTAATGCTAAGAGCCCGTGACCAAATGAAATCTCGAATGATCAACATCGAACGACTTTCTGGAAGCCTGCAGCTGCCCTAGTGCGCTCTCACACTCTCTGACTCCCCAGCCTCTTTGACTTCAGACTTCCGGCCTTCATAGGTTTGATCAGGCCCAGCACTTGCAACATCTCGGAGTCGTCTGCGCTCTTTTCCCCGATCAGGGTACGTGTCGCAGGCTTGCAGCTTCCCCCGGACCAGGGTCTAAGAAGCTGAGGTAGGACTCAGAAGCTCAGACCCCCGAAAGCCCAGCCAGAGGCGGCCCGCAAATTTGGACATTCTGGGGACCGGAAAATCGGCTAGGCAGCCTCGCAAATTTGGACATTTTTGGCTCAAAATGGGTCAAGGCTCACTTCATTTTGGACGTTTTCCTCCCTCCGGTCGAACTTTGAAGCGCAGGACAGGGTAGCGGGAGGCTGGCCCAGGCGCAGGGCACAGCCGGCCCACAGCGGCGCGCTGTTGGCGTTTGGAGCGCGTGTGTCTGCATTTGCTGTAAGGTATGTGCCTCTGCCAATGTGTATGAAATACAATCTGTCGTTCTTGACCGCTAGGCTAAAAGCAAGTCGTAACTAGAACTTGATAGTTCCGGCTACTCAGAGGCTATTTATGGGGCTGTTCCTGTAAGGCATCGCCTTACATTTGCGATCGTTTTTTGTTTTTTGATCGTCTCTAGATCTCGCTCGGAACGCCGACTTGTCGAGCTACATTTTCTCTTCTTCCTTCGAACCGGAGCTCTCTCGCCGAGAAAATCTTTCTTTTCCTAGTCGGTCGATAGATTCACAGGGTTCGCCGGCGCCGATTCTCGTCGGATTCTTTAGAACCGATCACCGAAATGGCACTCCGAGTCGAAGAGCTCCGGGCGTAAATTCAGGAGTCCAAGGCTCGCCTTGTGTCTCTGTAAATCACTCAAGGGGAATTTGGTGGGCATGATTGATTCTGATTCAGGGTCAATGGGTCCTACACTGCTGCCCTAGCCAGTGTGCTTGACTGCATGTCCTGCGAATTTTCCACAGATTTATCGGTACTGTATTAGGATGTAGCGCGCGGCTGAGAACCATATTTTGTCGTACAATATTTTATCTAGATGTCCATCAAATGACAAATGATAAACAAAGATGAGATCCTATTCGAGTCCACTGAAAAGGCTCGTTGGCGGTGGCGCTGGCAGCGCTCTTGGTGCTTGGTGCGCGCGCGCAACTTTTCCCGCCCGCGCGCGGCGCGAATGCAGTCTGCGCGTAGCGCTGAAAAATTTCTGAGCACTGTACAGCTTATAGAGTAGGTTTGAGAAATTA
This sequence comes from Microbotryum lychnidis-dioicae p1A1 Lamole, assembly GCA_001244265.2. NCBI lineage: Eukaryota > Fungi > Basidiomycota > Microbotryomycetes > Microbotryales > Microbotryaceae > Microbotryum > Microbotryum lychnidis-dioicae. The sequence goes on from CDLV01000006.1 coordinate 441,622, forward strand.
TTCAACACTAGGCGGCCCTCATATCTGGACATTTTCAGTCAGAATCCGGGAAAAATGTTGGACATTTTGCCTCGAAAAAGTCCGTTTTTAGAGGGCCGCCTATGGCTGGGCTTTCGGGGGTCCTGCTGAGGTCTGACATCGCTGCAAACGGTGCGCGCGACCGCCGGGCTGCTCCCCTCCCCCGGCCAGACCTGCATCGGCGTGGACTGTAGGCAACGGGACCCCCCTAATCTCCCGTTCTGGGCGCGATAGCAAGTCATCGTACTCAGTCACTGATACAATCTGTCCCCTCTTTCCACTGCATCGCGCGTTATTGAGTTATTGATAGATGCGCAAGATGGTCTCGACCATCCGATCGAAAGACCACCAGGCTCGTCCACCAGCATCCCTAGCGTCTGCCGGTGCGACGTCACCGTCACCGCCATCGAAACGCTTGTCGTCCAAAAGGATTGTCCGAATCGTGTTCTTTGCGCTCGTGTGTGACCTTCTTGCCTTCACCATGCCGTGAGTCCCGTCCTGCTCGGAAAGTCCTGAAGAACGATCCCGTTCGCTGAAATCTGTCGCATACGTCGCCCTCGCCCTCGTCCTCCTCATCGCTCACAGGCTTCCTCTTTTTCCCCGGTTGATCGACAACTTCGTGCTGGAAGAGTCTAAGTTTGCCCCCTTCTCCCCGACGCTCTTGTCGCGCACGCTGCATTTCGTACGGACTTTGCGCGCCAAACTTTTCTCCTACTCGTCGCTGGCGCCTTTGACTCCCCAGAGTACAGCTCGATGGGACCTCACATTGCTCGGAGGCCTCCTTTCGTCCCTCTTTTCGCTGTGCCAGTTTGTCATTTCGCCCCACCTCGGCGCGCTGTCTGATCGCTATGGTCGCAGGCCGGTCCTCCTTGCGTCGATGCTCGGGAATCTCATCTCCGCTCTGCTGTGGCTCTTCGCAAATCATTTCGGCGTGTACGCTCTTTCGCGTCTCGTCGGTGGACTATCAGAAGGAAATGTTCAACTATCGATCGCTGCCATAACCGATGTCACCTCCCCCGAGGAGCGATCGCGGTCGCTCGCGCTGGTCGGAGTCGCGTTCTCCCTCGCCTTCACCCTCGGACCTTCGCTCGGAGCCTACTTTGCTTCGCGTGTAGTAGGAAGAGTACAACGTATCACTGTCGCCGGCCACCAGCTCGAAATCAACTCGTACGCGGTTCCCGCTCTGGTTACCTTTGTTCTTCTCTCGATCGAAACGCTCTACCTCGCATTGCGCTTGCCCGAGACGAGGTGGTGGAAGGAGGACCAGGCCGAAGAGGATAAGGCCAGCGCCGCGTCGGCGCCGAAGAGCGTCGCCGATGAGAAGGCAGCGGCGGCTGCTCTTAAGCGAACGCCGGCGAAAAGGCAAGCGAGACTGAAGGAGTTGCAATGGCTCCATTTCGGTTTTTTGTTCTTCTTCTCGGGTGAGTGAAGTCGGGCCCTACCCTGTCGAGCCGAGTTCGAAAGAAGACTAATTCTCTCTCAGCGCGCGGGTTTCAGGTGCCGAATTTACCTTGACGTTTTTGACTTACACATTGTTTGACTACACGAATGCTGTGAGTTTTGGGTCGGGTCACGAAATGGAAACATGACCCTCATTGCTGATTCGGGGAACGTCTTTGTGCGGGTCGTTAGCAAAATGGCCGCTTGCTTGGCTACATCGGCGTGCTCGCTTCGCTCCTTCAGGGGGGGTACGTGCGCCGCATGAAGTCGTCGACCTCAGGCCCTCCCCGCCTCGTCCGAACGGGCATCTGGACTTGCTTCATCTCGCTGGTCCTCCTGGCCATTTTGCCGCACGTGGGATCCATGTCGCCCACCAGCCGTTTCTCCAACGCCAACATTTTCCTCTACTCGGCCGCGACCGGGTTCGCGTACGTCTCGTCGACCGTCGTCACGAGCCTGACGGCGCTCGTGTCGTTCGAAACCGATTCCGACGTCGAGAACGTCAAGAGTGGTAAAAAATCCCATGGCGAGGCGTTGGGCAAGTTCAGGTCGAGCGGTCAATTGGGGAGGGCATTGGGTCCGCTCATCAGTACGATGGTGTACTTCGTTTGGGGTCCGACTTGGGCCTATGCGTTGGGATCAATCGGAATGGCGGTTGTGGCGAGCAAATGGAGTCGAGGGATGGGTAAGAAGATCAAAGTCAAATAAGCATTGAAGGCCACTGGAGGGGATCTGAAGGCCGAAGAAAGCGCAACAACAAGATGTAGACCAGGCACCGGTCACGCCGCGCCACCGCCGCAAAGGCAGCAAGAATAGTGAATTTAACCGTAGCATACTCATCGTTGCACTTCAATAAGGTGACTTGCCTCTATTGTTATTATGATGATAATACAGCGGTAGCGATACAAGCTTGTTGTGCGATCACTCTAAACGAACACTGGCCCGGCCTCGGTTTTCCTCCCCTCTCCAGACAATGAGGGCCCCCACCGCGGTGACACCGTTGACGACTGCCACAATGGCGAAAGGTGCGCCTTTCCAAGCATCGAACAGCCAGCCGGCCGAAGTCCCGACGAGCAGGATGCCTAACCCGCCCGACACGGAATACGCGGCCGCGATCACTCCTGCAACTTCCTTGCCTTGCTTTTGGACCAAGGTGCCACGGGCCTGAGCCACTAGAGCGAGCGAGATGACGATCCCGCCAATCTGTGATATGCCGGCCAGGATCGCATAGACGATGGGCATCGGGCCGCGAGGGTCGCCGTGATGGGGCAAGAAGGACCAGCCTATGAAAGCGACTGTTCCGAGGGTCGAAGTCAAGGCGAGCAGCAGTGTGAACGATAATGACGAAGCGAGGAAGCCGACGAGGGGCGAGCAGAGGAGGGAGACCAATTGAACTACGCCCGTCAGGATCGAAGCCAATATCAAGGCTCGTCGACAGACTTCAAAGGGCGGATTGCTCGGTGTCGGGACGTCTAACGCTGACGATGGCGTGGAGCAGAGCCCATTGGAGACAAAGTACTGTAAATGAGTTCGAGCAATGAGTCAAATCGGTCAGGTGGGTCTGAAACAAAAGCAGCAGCACTAACGTGGTTGATCAAAAGAGGGATGAAACCCGTGACGATTGTCGCGCTCGCGCGAGACTGCACGAGGGGTGGTGGAGCGCCACATGTCAGTACGCAACAATACCACGAGCGGCTTTGGGGGCGAGCGCATCGCACTTACCGTGAACGATGTCAGATAGCCTAAAGCTATGCGAGGCTCTTGACGAGCAATTCGGACGCCGAGCGACATTTCTTTGAGGGTAGCGATGCTCTTGTCCCGGAGCGTCGAGTTTGCTTGCCTCTCGCGACTCTTAATCGGTGCGACTGTCGACGGTCTGTTGAGACCGACGATGAGAAACAGACTCTCGACGAAGGCTAAGGCAGCAGTGAGATAGTAGGTGTATCTGAGAGCAGCTCGTAGCGAAACATTGGCGAATCGAGCAGATATTTGGGCCGGTAGAGGGAGCAAAACGAAGACTGAGCATCACCCGGGTAACATGCAGAAGAGGACGAGCACGAGGGCGTTAGTCTCTGCACTCGCCGCGAAAGTTTGAGGATGCGAATTTTGGCACCGAGGGTTGTGCGTACCTGCCAACAATGCACCCAACCCCGAGGAGAATCCGAGCAGCCCGGCGAACCGAGCTGACTTGTTTGCTGCGCTGGTCGTCGCTTGCTCACTCGACGTCGCCAACAAACGGGAGTGCTCGTTCGACAATTCCCTTTGATTGGAAGATGTTGGTTGGGAGTGACCATGGGGAGAAGACGTGCGTACATCGCCGTCTTGACCGGTCCCGATGTCGGATTCGGACTCGGACTCGGACTCGGACTCGGACTCGGGCAAAGCGGTCATCGAGGAGAGCGCTGCACTGAGCGCGGTGACGAGAGCGCTGGCCCCGACCGCGAACAGCATCCGAGCGATTATGAGGACAGACAAGGGGACGTTGACGTAGGCCACCAAAGCGACGCCGCACAGTGCATGACCTGCCACAGCGACCCACCGTACCCCTATCCGGTCGGAAATGAACCCCCACACGCTGTAGCAGCCGAGCGCGACGAGTTCATCTGCGAGCACGAGCTGGCCCGTCATGCGTCCGGCGTTGGGTACGTCGAGCAGGTCCAGCAGGAACGGTTGCGAGGCGTTCAGGAAGACGAGCAGCGTGATGGACAGCAGCGTTGAGCTGGCGAGCGCCACCGCGTTGATCGGTCGCACCGAGCGATCGAGGCCGAGGTACGCCGTCAGACGGGAGGAAGAGGCCGCCGATCGTAGCATGCTGCTCGAGGGTCGGTGGTCGGCGAACACACCATGGTCGAGCTCCGTTTCGGGTTCGGGTTCGGGTTCGTATAGGCCAACGAGTGAGGCCGTAGTCAGGCCCGCCATGTCGTCGTCGTCGTCGTCACCGCGCGGCGAAGGCGTGGGGGGCGACAGGGGAACAACCGAACGGACGGATCCGACCGGACTGGTCATGATCATACATGGCGCTTATTACGAACTCGGTCAGGCTTGAACTTTGTGTGAGCAGAACCATTTGTAAGGGGAGTACAATTCACGGAAAAGAACAAAATATACGGATACTTGCTTTCCACAATTTCGATGATACGTATTATCAGTGCTCCACTTGTGAAGTTGTGATCGCTCTGGACCTTCGTGCTCGGACCCGGTGATTAATGCAGAAGCCAGCCATTTGCAGCATCATGCCGTCACCAGTGCCAAGATGACGGAGAAATCTCAAGGTCAGATTACAACAGCCATCAGTGGCGTACAATAATGCACGGCTACTTTTGCCCCAGAGAATGCCGTCGAGGTCAATGCTTGCTTCGGTCCTGCGCAGCGGCGCACTACGAGACAGACGGTCGGTCGAGTCGACGGACCGTCTCGCTGGACGCCCTCGATCCCAAGCGTCGGCCCTGAAGAGAAGTAGAATTCTTTTCGGAGGCGTTAGATTGTCGAGAGTCTTCAAGTGAACTTCGAGTGAATGCTTCGTTCGACGAGGGCGGCGACGGCGACATGCTCGAGTCGCGGGCGGGAGACCGCATACATGGCGAGACCGAGGCCGACGATGCTGTCGAGGTGGAAATAATGGAAATCCGGTCGTCCGACTCGTGTGAGTTGGCGGTCGACACGGAGACAAGGGGCACTCCTTGAAGTCTGGGGCCAACTGAAGCTTCAGCGGTCACCTCAACGACGCTTGGGGCCGAGCTCGAAGAAATGGGCGAAGGATCATCTGCATGGGCGGTGATGAGACCCTCCTTTCCTGCCAGTTCCCACAGCGTGCGAGACAGATCTTCGACCGCGTTTAGGGTATAGGTCAATCGCCAGTCCAACAAGGCGAGCACGTCAACCTCCAGCTGAATCAGCTCTCGCATGGTCACTCCGCCGACTTTTGCAACACGTCGCTGCGACAAATGGCCGTCGCATTCCGACTTGCACGCCACGAGGAGGGCGGCCAGGACGAGGCGATGGATCGTGAATGTATTAATGAGAGGATGGGCGAGTGATTCACTCTCCTCGTGCGACTCCTCCTTGCTGGCTTGGCCGACTTCGACGGTCGGGAGTAGCGGCACAGAGGTCACCTCATGATAGGGCGCGGGAGGACGTAGGCGGGATATCCGATCGAGATAGAGTACAGTCAAGAGAATCGCATCCCTCGGACACGGCATATATACGATCAACCTGAGGGTAGAGCGACGGTGAGATCAGCAGGCTGCACGGCGAACTGCGACTGGCGACCATTGCACGACGGTCGGCGCAACTCGCTGCGTCAAAGCTCGGCACGGCAACACACCTTGACAGATAATCTTGGAGTGCGAGACTGGGAGGTTCCTTCGCGTGGAAGCGGGTGATGGTGCCCTTGCACGATGGCCGTAGCGCCTCGTTCGCCTCGACGGCGTGGGTGAGCAGTCGCTCGACACAGCACGTGAGCACCTCCCCCGGCAGCGTCAACAAGCGATCCGTCCAGGGCGTCGGGCCAGCCGAAGGAGCGCGATTCGGTTTGACCCGCGCACCGCCCACACCGCCCACACCACGTGACGAAGGGGATGGCATAGATATCGAACCACAAAAGCGTGTGTGCGTCCGTGTATGACGACAATCGTCGGTCGAGTCTGCAAAGTCCGGGAAAGTGCAGAACGACAAGGAAAGGTGACCCCGCGCCTGAGGCCCGAAGCTCTGAAGCATCTGGATCGACATTCAAGTCGAGGCGGTGCCTGGATATATGGTGTGCGCGACAAGTCGAGTGGACAAAAAATTCAGAACAAACATCGTTGATAGGTTGGAATTCGACTGTTGGACTTGGGGCGGCCGATCGATCACCGAGGAGTCTTACGCCGGCTGCGAGTTTGCATGCATCGCAGCTAGTGCCGAGTCAACTACTGGACATTCATTCCCCTGTCTAAGTTCAATTGAATTAGGTTTTTAACTCCAAGTCGTTATGAAGAGCCGCACCTCGAATGAGGAGACTCTTCGGCCGCAACTCAACCCGGCACTCCGACGAGGGAGTTGAAGCTAGGCAGGGACATGTTGAACGGCCCCGAGAAGATACTATCGCTGATTTTATTCTCATTTTCATGATAACTGAGCGCTGGCAAATCTTAGAAAAGCAGAGTCCGTCTGATACCGGATCCGTAAGAATACATCTAGGGGGCTTCCACAAATGCTTCGCGTCCGGTGATACAACAGGCCGCTGCTCTATTCCCCCTCAGAGCACAAAGTTCTTTGCCCACAAATCGATAATCTTCATTCCGGGCTTGTGCTGCGCGAACCTGAGATCTCGGGCGATGATCGCGCCATGGCTGTTGCGACTCTCGGGGAGAAAGACGAGGTGCTTCTTCAGTTGCGGGAGCGCATTGAGGTGCTTGAGCATATCGAGTTGCCCGGCCGTGAGGATCGGGTCCGTCGGAACGCGTTCTTGAGCGGAGGAGGCAGTTGTGGGTGGGGACATTGAGCGAACAAACGGTGGGGTGCCAACACCATCGTAGGATCCGAGGGACTTGAGAGTGGCAGGGAAGCCCGTTTGGTCATCATTGTCAGACTCATACGCCGCCGACGCCGACGCCACCGCCTTGCCCGTATGCCCATTGCTACGTTCCGAGAGCCGACCAGAGAGATCTTCTCGCAGTCCGGCCGCATACTCGGGATTGTCCGCTCTGACGCTCTCGGCCACTTCGGCCAAGCCAACGCCCACCCGCGCCAGCATGCCTTCTCGTCCACCTCCCATCTCTTTGCGCTCACTGAGGATCCGTCGCCGAGATTGGCCAGACGCTAGCACGAACCGACCAAGGAGGAAAAGCACGGTGGCAGGGAGCGTTATTGGGATGAAGACGATGAGGATGAGAGACACCGGCCGAGAGAAGGGATAAGTCGTGGGTTTAAGGAGCAAGGGCAAGCGGAAACGAAAGCGTCGCTTGGGTTTCGACTCCACCGGAGGTTGTACAGGTGCATCGATGGGTCGGTAAGAAACGATGATGGCAGCATCATTTTCCAGCTCTATTTCGAGTCCTCCATCACGGATGTCGATTTGTGCATCGTCATCGTCGTCTCGCGCTTGGGCAACCTTTTGAGCCTTGGCACGCGCCAATGAGAACGGGTCGTGCGTCTCCATGGCCCCGGTTGGGTACGGCACAGTGCGATCGTTGACGGTATTCTGTGGGATTAATGTCCAGAGCCATGAGCTGCAGCCGTAGAGATGAAAACTCGATCAAAGTTGCTTACAGCGTAAAGATCGCACCGCTCGAATTTGCTCAATGCTTTGTAAAAGCTGTAGCGCGGGTCTGCCTACCGAGGGTTTTGGGGACCAATCAGACTCGCATAGCGGAATGGGTCGCCGCACTGTCTACTCACCATGACCGAGAGCAAAGGCTCCGCCTTTTCTGTCGTTTTGAAGAATCGGAGAGAACTTGATTTGCGTTTCGTCGCATCTTGCTGATTGCCTTCAACGAGCGAGGAGGGCAAGTAGCGATCGGTGAGGTAGAGCTGAGCGCCGGAGCGTGAAAGGAGACGAGCGCCTAGGAACCGGAACACGTTCGACCAGACAGACTCGTATTGAGGGCTGTGAGAAAGCAATGCATGTAATTAGCCACTTGAGCACCTTGGACTCCTCGCTGACAGATATGCTGGCTTACATGCCGATCCAGGGGGAAGCGAACGCCGTAAAGTTAACGGGTCTGACATCGTCAAAGAAGGACGGCAAGCGACTCTCGAGCAGGCCAAGTACGTATCGAGCCACAAGTCCACCGAGGGAGTATCTGATGGTCAGAGCATTCGAGAACCAATTTAATGGTCCTAGGTGGACAGAGGATGTCCCAAAATTGACGAGACTTTAACTGACCCGACAATCGAAAACCGTTTGACCTGTCCTCCGTCTTGAGCGATCCTTTCGCATTCTTTTTGAGTCAGACCCCAAAGTAAATGTTTCAGAATACTGGAGCTCCTGAAAATATTCGGAGCGAGAATGATGCACACCTTGATCAATTTCCCGGACGACGCGCTCGGCGCAAATGTCGATGCCGTCGTAAGTGTTTGTCCACTCGTTCAGTTTGGCGGGCTGCATTTGTGGCAGCAAGGAGAGACACCGTCAGCGGGATTGATCATGGCAATGAAGGCGGTCTTGAGGGATATTCGACTCACGAGCACGACCAACTTGACCTCGTCGGACTGCTGCGTAGATGAGGTCGACTCGAACGACCTGGAGGAAGACCGAGCCGAAGTTGACCCGACGGCGCTTTCGAGCGCCTTGACGTGTTCCGACGCCGAGCGGCAAATGTAAGCGATGTGGGAGGTCTGTCCCCAGAGTCTGTGCAGTCCAGCAGAAATGATTTAAGTGATGTGGTCCCAATAATGTTCGGAGCCTGTCGTATCAGGGGTCGATCGAGTCGAGTGCTCTTGTGACGGTGTTGTCGTCGTCAGCGCTGGCCGAAAGGTGGTCGTCGTCCGATTCGACTTGCTATCGGGAGCAGAAGAAGGAGACTGACCCATGACAGACGACGAGTAGGTGGGCGGTGTACATCTTGGAAATCCGCTTTCAGAGCGAAAGAGGATAGACTCGACTACACGGATAAAGATAGGATGGAGGGAGGCTGAGCCCCAGGAGCATTCGTCGATCGGCATCGTTCGATCATGTGGAGGCCGGGCTGTGGGCTTCGGGCATCCCCTTGGACTCCGGCGCCGGCGCCGGCTCGTCGGATCTAAAAACCTCGCATGAACTCTCCTGGTCTCCTCGTGCATTTGAGCTTGTGGAAACCGGGAACTAGGCACTATGACGTCATCTTCAAACAAGCAGGCCTGCGAGTGTTTTTCAATCGAATCAGCTCGAGCCTGGTCTCGACTCGGAGAGTATCCTTCCGAATTTCCGCCGGGACCTTCCACCTCAAGGCTGTAGAAGTGCAGGCTCATGCTGCTTGATTTTCGGCTTCCGCTGCCGTTGAAAACCGGTCAAATTTTATTTGCATTGTATTTCCCCTCTCTCGGACCTTGCTCCTGTATGCCTGTGCTGAAACGATTGGGGCTCGAAGCGCCGGTGAACCGCTACTACCAGCTGGTCCGGGCGCGCGAATCAACAGTAGTAGTTTTGCCTGCCTGAGGTCAGCGCGGTCAGCGCCGTAAAGCGCGGTTCAGTGTCCAACCTGCGTGCGCCGCCTTGGGCCTCCTTGAGCCACCTCAGGCAGCTCAGGCCACCTCGCGCTGTTAGGCTCTGCTAGCTCTGCTAGGCGCACCTATGCGGGTCAAATTAAGCCTGCCCAAAAAACTAGGTCGCGCGCATGCCTGTTGAGCTTTAGCGGTAAGAGTTCCACGCTCAATGTTCAAGCGCGCATCCGTGCATCCAGTCCCAGACTCAGCGTCAGCTTTCCTAGCCTCCCCGGAGTGCTCAGAGCCTAGCCCTCCCCGCGAGCGGCTCAGCGTACTTTCCTAGCCTCTCCGGAGCGCTCAGAGCCTAGCCCTCCCCGCGAGCGGCTCAGGCGTACTTTCCTAGCCTCTCCGGAGCGCTCAGCATCCCTAGGCCTCTCCGTGAGTCCTCAGAGTTTTTCCACCCCTCAAGCGTATTTGCGTCCGCGCCGCTTACTCCTCCTCGGTTCCGCACCGTCGACGCTTTCTGTTGCCAGCCCGCTGCTCCAGCACTGCCACCCTCTGCCAAGGGTCAGTTAGCCACCACCTTAGGATCCTCATCCAAGCAATCCGTTGCTCACGCGAAGCCCCCCTCGCACAGGATTTACAGCAGCCACTGCCTCCAGAAAACCCTCGACGCCCGCAGGCCCTGCCACGCGCTCGAGGTAAGTGTCCAGATTACGCTCGGCTAGTTGCACGACGTACTCATTGTTCACTTGCATCACAGCAGTCTCCGCACAAGCTTTTGTACGAAACTGCCTTTCCTACCGGAACGCCCTAGTTGGACGATCCAAGCTGACGCCTAGCATTCTATAGGCTACCTCCGCCGAGACCGCACTAAGTGCTTCAATTCTCATTGACACTCGTGCTACGCCTCGCAAAAGTACGCTATCACGCTACGCAAAGCCCATGTTGCACGTCACTAAATACAATCTTTGCTACGCCTCGCAAAGACCTCTGTTTTGAGTTTCCCGCCCGCCTTCCCTTGTTCACCTATCTTCTCTCTTTTTTTCCACTTTTCCTTTTCTCCTTAAAAAAACAACAAAAACAGACTGTGCTTGTTAGTTACAACTCAGTTTACCCGGTTTTGCTGCAACTCTGACTCGACTTCGCCTAAAAATAGCTCACGCGTGCAAGCGGCTTTTAGGAGAGTTGAACGCGTTAAGGCAGCTTTTTTGAAATTTGGCCCAGGAAAACGTTGGTACAGGCATGGTATACCATCCCCCCTCCCACGGCCCGCGCTCGGAGGCAGAATAGCGGCTAAGTAGTGCACTTGCTAACTCGCCTACGCTAATTCTCTTTCTCTCTCTCTCTTCTTCTCTCTCTCATCTTCTCTCTCTCATTCGTCTCCTGGAGGGGAGCAACCGCTTGGCTCGGGCACTTGAATCCCAAGTATCGGATTGGTGGACACCGGCCCGTTTCTCGCATCTTGCGGGCGGTTTGTGTTATCATCGTCGACTTCCATCTAGTTTTTTCCGTAGGCCAAATAGGGGGAACATGAATTGGGGGCAATATGATGAACAGTTTCTACAAAAAAAAAAAGCTAATCGGCCCTTTGCCCCAACACATGGCACTGGCACCCCCACCTTCAAGCTTCAACCCTCCCCCACCGCCTTGCACTCATCGGCATCGCTTCAAGCATGGGCTCCCTGCGACACACATCGCCACTACCACAAGCAAATCCAGCGTCCCTAGTAGAGAAAGACAAGGAAAAAGACACCAAGACCAAGCGTTAGAAATTGACGAGGCGGAGGAAGAAGAAGGCTGACGCGATCATCGAGAGCGGGGCGACCACGGGGCCAGAGGAGAGGGCGAAGAAGAAAAAGAAAAAGAAAAAGATGAGGTCATGGCCCGTGCGAGAACAAGAAAAGGAGCCAGTCGTGTCCCCGGAGAGCGAGGCGTTTGTAGAATCCTCCGGCCACGCTGCTGGCATTATGGTATAGCGATCAAATCTGATGATAATAAAGGCTAAGGTATGACTAAGAGCTTTTAAGACACCAAGGCGAGAGACACGAGAGACTGCAGTGGGGATAGAATCGAAAGCGAGACCGAGTTCGAGAACGAAACGCTGAGGTCGGAGACTGGAGACGATGCCAAACGAGACTTGAAACACGCAAAAAGTGAGAGACAAGAAAAAATTGTATTGGATCCTGGAAGTCTTCCTGAAAACAAGAAGAAAACTCCCCTCAAACGTCCCGGCAGTTCAAACCGCTGCTTTCCGTTCATTCCCCTTCACCGCTTCCTCCGCATATCGGGCTCGGTCTTCCTTCCAAATCCTGCCTCCCAATGCTCGTCATTTTCCGAGTCTTTTCGGCGCAAAAGTGAAGGCCCGTTCGAAATCACATCCTCTTCCTCTCCCTCCCGTAAGCCGGCTTTAGCCTCCCTCCTCTTGTGGCCGCCGGGAATGACTCGTCGTCGAGACGCTAAAGTCCAGAACTTACTGCCGCTACGACTTCTATTAGCCTCGATGAGTTGAAATAGCGGATGCGACCGGATCCCGAGTACCACAGTATTCACGGCAACCCAACGAGGCCGCGTCCGACACGTCGACCGACTCGGAGCCCTCTTCCATCGGAGGCATCGATCCCCGGCCGAGCCTTGATTACTACCTGTGGCAGTGCACCCAAAACACGGGCGAACAACAGATGGAGGGGTGCGTGGCGCTTCCGCTTTGGTGTACCGACGATGCTGAACTTATTCAGCAAACGACAGCGGATGGCCTGCCGGATTTGACTTCGTTTGCCCGCAGCCCTGGTGACACGATTGATGAGACGGACGACAACACGAACGAGGGAATTGACTTTGACATGAGTGATCATTCGAGCGACGATTTGAGTCATTACTCTATCGACGCCACAGACAACGGTGCATTTGTGCTTGAGGAGTGGGAGTTCAATGCGGAAGATGATGGCAGTGATGACGAAACTTGGTGAAATTTTTAATGGCTGTCTGGAATCGAAGGCTCTTGTTCCAAAAGCCTCAATCCAAATAGACAGATGATGCGAGCGCCCGCGTGCTTTTGCCTTTTCATTGAATAGTGTCTCTTCATGTCATACAATATTGCCCTTCTCCCGGAAGTGCAAAGTAGCAACCATACGACCGAGAGGCAACCAACGCTGACAGGGGTTAGCTACCGCTTAAATGCGCTCTAGCCCGCTTGAAAAGGTTACTGCCCAGCAGTAGTGCCGACAGCGGGAGGTCTAACAGGTCAGCTAGAGATCCAGAAGGAAAGCTCTCTGCTACTGGCGATAAGATAAGCGGGAATTCTTCTTGGCTGCGCTTAGTTAGTGCGCTTTCAAATTTCCGCCATTGCGTTTGGTGTTTATAGCGTGCGCAGTCAGGCCAGTCAGATGCCCGAAGTCTGTGCCAGGTCTTTGTTGATACTTCCTGAGATCTCAGCAGAGATCACATTGCTAATTATCAGACTCCATTTACCCCCACACTCTAATGCGTACTCGAACTAAGGCTAAACTGATCCCATACTCGATCTGTTTTTCGGTGCTTTTCAATGGTGTTGTCTTGGCCACTTTAAGCCACGCAGCCACTAAGACCGTTGTACGTTTGCGTCGACATTGGACTCTCGACATTTCAGATACATGACGACGCACTCAATACCCCCGACAGGATGTTCGTGTATGATTGAACTCATTCTAGTTTGATAATGAGGAATGAGTTTGACAATACACGAATAATACCTGTCCCGGTGCTGAGAAACAGGTGACTTTGATGCCAATCACACTTGCGCCTTTCATGTGCTCTCTGCCGTGTGACCCGATCCGTTGCGTGCTCTCACCGGTACATGTACTACTGTTACATCGTAAAGGCGGAAGCTCAGAGTTAGCTGTGGACAGAAAAGTGGGGTATATACACCTGAACGAACATCGTTGAGTCAGGATCACGATGTTGTTCTTCGTACTCTACCATTCCTCCTCGCATCAGAGTGCACGAGTGGCCTGCGAGCTATTGCTGGCCTCCGACTGTTTCTACTGTCGACCAACGCAGCCTTTGCAGATGCCAGTTCTGGTGGTATTTCAATCGGTCTCCTCGTTTTTTTTTGCTTGAAATCTTCTTTGTAAGAACGAGGGTCATCACCAACCCCAAGGAAACTCCCATCTTCGAGATCCGAAGCTCCGAAGCTGGCCTACTAGTCAGTGTGCTCAACTGCATTCGCTCCGACTTTCCCAAGGTTTTTAGATATTTTTTTGATTGTACTGCTGTTGGATTCTATTAAAGAAATAAACAGGGGTAGTAAGTAGTGAGTGAAGAGAAGCAGAAAATTAGGAGGGAGGGGGGGGGGCAGAAGGTCAATACAGCAGCTGTCTTACCTGTGCATTGGTTGTATCCTCCATCTCCTCAGCAGGTGGTATTGGGTACAAGAGCTATATCGCATTTCGGTTCCGAATTCGACTCTTGGGAACATTGGTATAGGAAGATTGGTATTGTCTATAAGGATAACTCTAACACCGATTAGCTAATAAGCTTCGCTTCACGGCTCGTGGCACGCCCAGAGAGGTGCACCGTGCCGGGGTGGGCGAGGAGGGGGGAGCAATGGTACACCATCCCTCTACCAAGCTCCCCCCGGGCCAAAAAACAGAAAAGCTGCCTTATCGCGCGTGCGCGCACGAGTTCATTTGGCTGGCTTAATGGACCTGCCGATCTGGCTAGGCGCTGCTGCGAAGCGCGAGAAGGGAAGAGTGACGACTAGACACGCTTGACTCTTGAGCTCGTCTTTGCACCGCATCAAACCCCACAAGCTCTCCGATCATGGACGAAGCGTATCTGGTCACCTCGTACCCTCTGCCCTCTGCGGTGGGCTCTGCGGAGCATGCCTCACCCTCGCAACGTCCCTCGTCGCTGCCGTTGATCAGCTCGGTCGGCTACACCTCAACGAGCGCAGCCAGGCAGCCGAGTCGCGTGCTCGTGGCAGCGCCTGCACATGGCTTGACCCTCTACAACGTCAGTCCACTTGACCTGTCTGCTCCAATCGGGTTTGGGGCTCAGGCTCGAACTCGAATGCAGTGGTGCCAGCCGTAGCAGCAGCAGCTACTTCGTCCTGACCGTCGCCGCTTGTGCTCGTGCGACGTTCCTCGCCGTCACCGCGACTGACAAGACATCTCCACCATGTACTCCCTTTTCAGCTCGCCGACCAGACAGCACTGTCGTCCATCACGCTCGGATCGAGCTTTCTCCCACGTACCCCACCGGCTTCGCGCTCGACCGCGGCCTCGAGCTCCCAGTCGGCACACGCCCGCTCGACCCGACAAACATGGATCGCCGTCGCAGCTTCCCACGACGACCAACGGGGCGAGATATGGCACTGGACAGAACAGGAACGCAAGGACGGCAGCGCAGAAGCCTTGCCGTCCCGGTTGGTCTACCCCGTAAGTCCCCGGTCTACTCAGCATCCTCTCGCGGTGAGGTGCATGGCTCTGATATTACAATCAACACTCCTCGTCTGCAACAGACCTCGGCACCGATCGTCGGTCTCGTTGCACCTCGCACATTGCCGAATCATCTGTTACTGCTCGCCGAGACGGGCACTCTGGCGCTCGCCTCGAGCGAAAATCTTGCCATCGGCGCTTCGGTCGTCCTCTCCACACCCTCGTCGTCGACGGCTCCAAAGCCCATATCCCAGTCTCTGCGTGCGGTCCCTCTCCAGGCTAATTTGAACTTGCTCCCACGGTCCGTTCTGGAACTCTTGCCTCACCGGTCAGGCGCGCATGTCGTCTTCGTGTCGAGGGCATACGCGGGCGACTCGCACGCCGCAGTTTTGCCGCCGGCGACCCCGGCCGCAAAACCCAAGAGAACGAAGCGTCCCACGGCACCCGTCATCGCTGGCGTCGAGACACGAGCCCGAACCGAGATCGATGTCGTTCTCGTCGATCCCGAGGTGAGAGACGATGAGTACGAGATGGCTGCGCAACCGCAAATGGTTGTTCTGGGTTCGGTGGAGGTGCTGGGTGACCAGGTCGTGGTCAACGACGAGGGTATCGTCACAGCTCTGGTTGGCAGCGACTTGGTGTCACATCAACTTGCTTTCCCTCAAGACTATCCCACGACGACTTATGCTGATCTTTTCAACTCGAATGAGCACCCCATCGAGGCCAAGCTATCCCTCTCTGTCATCAAGTCACTTCATCTTTCGAGCGAAAAATTCACACCTTCTAGTACGACGATACTCGCCTTGCATTCTTCTTTTGTTCTGCAGTGCTCCATGCTGATGCCAAGTCGAAGCACCGAGGAGAACGCATTGGGCGTTCTCGCGCTCGTTTGGGACGTACGCCTCGGCGTCGTCATCTCCAGCACTACAATCGCCCTCCCATCGTCGATATCCTCCCCGAGCGGACACTGCCTGGCACTCGCTCTGCCTAATTTGACTACCGCAACGTTGGCTCTGGCCCCTCTCGTCGATGCCGAATCATCGTCCTCGCCCAGCCGCATCGCTATCTTCAGCCTGCCCTTGTCGACCGTTCCCTCGGCCTCGGTGCTCGCTGCTGTAGTAGGGAAACAGCATTTTACGCGCCAGTATCTTGCCACGGACTCTTTTTTAAACGGAGCCGTCGAGACGATTGCACCACTGCGACACTCAAAGACAAGCCCGAACAAGGCCGCGCTTCTCGATGCCAGTATTGATGCTCGTAGCAAGGTCTTGCGCACACTCGAGCCCCTTCTTCGATCAGGTGACGTCAACCTCGATGCTGCCGACGCGGCTTTTGATGCCTTCATCCAGGACGAGACGAAACGCTTGCGGGCGTACCATCTTGTCAAGCTTGAGACAAGTTTGGAAAAAGAGCGCGAGCGACGACTCGCGGCGTTACAAGCTAAGGAGGCGCTGAAAACGACCGGGAGCAAGTACAAGACCGCAAAGCGCAAGATCGAGGAAGCGATCCAGGAGAGCGGCCTCGCTGCGGAGGCGTGGCCTGAAGTGACGGCGAAGCGCATCAAGGGTGTCAGTGACGTGTACCGCTACAAGTACTACGAGGACCGCAAGCAGCTCGAGGCGAATAAGGGCAACGTTGCAGTCGACCAGAGCAGGGAGAAGGCCTTAGCCGCGATCGAGAAGCTCGAGCCGGTGCTTCCCTCCTCGTTCCTCACGGCGGTCCTGAGGCTCTGCTTCCCCGAAGCCGTCGAAACCTCGGCGATGGCATCCGGGAGTTTGGAGCGTGGAGCGACGATTTTTACATCGTCGCGCCCACATCCTCGTGGCATCCTTTCTTACTTGCTCAAACGAGGCATTGTTGGAGATGGCCAGATCCACGGTAGCCTGGTTCGTGAACTTGCTTTGGCGGAGGACTGGGTAAGTTGGGTCTTCGCATGGTCTACTTCGTCTGCCACCCTCCTGACCTACTCGGAATCTGACCTCATTGCAGGCTAACATCCTTTTGGCTCTCCGAACGATGCCTGACATCCCTGAAGCAATCATGACTTCGACACTGCGTCGTGTCACTGCGGCCAACGCCTCCTCGGATCCTGTGCCTGCGGACATGCCCCGCCTGTCGACGTTGTTACGTGCGCTCGTCGCATGCTCCTTCGAACCGGCGCGGTTGAGAGAAGCGTTCCGGAACCAGCTCAACGCCGTCGAGGCTCTGGCCGTACTGGAGGTGTGCGATCGGTGGTTGAGGTGGTGGAGTCGGCACGAAAATGGTGGCGCCGTCGCAGCGGAACCGACGGATAGCCCAAAGCCGAAAGCATCCAAACGCCTCCCTCTGGACCCCTTTGCTGTCCGCGCCTCCTCCGCCTCGGACGAGCAAGTCGCGTCTCGCGGTGCCCCTCCCCGTATTGAATTGGTTCTTCGTTTCGTACAAGCGATCCTCGATGCGCAATTCATCGCCTTGCTATTGCATCGACCTTCGCACGCTTTGCTGCGGCGGCTCGCAACGCACGTCGACGAGCACTTGAAGCGAACGATCCAGCTTGAAGCTCTGGTGGGGCCATTGGCTATCTACGCCAGGGCCAAGACCGAGCAGAAGAAGGGGGGTGCTCAAAAGGGCGAACTTGGGCTCGACAAGGGTCTAGGGGAGAGCATGAGGCGCAGGGTGGAGGCGCAGGAGAAACACGCGTGGGTGGGTATGTACGAGGTCGAGCAGTTCAATCTGGGTTGAAACAGTTTCTCGCTCTTGCGGTCTCGACTAGCTTGTGTTGTGTCAATCTATTGCATGTCAAAAACATCATCTGAAAAGCGCCTTCAGTCCGCCCATCGAGTCCCTAAAGGCTTTGCTTTGCTCATCACGCCTCGTGAGCCCCATGCTAATGCAACCCCTAACAACGCAACGTCGACACCCAATAACGTGATTGCACCCAACATAAATCTTGGGGCAAAGACCTTCCAAACGAACAAGTGGCGGCGGAAGTAAATCGCAAACGTCGAGGCAGAAAGCGTGAGCACCGATTCGGTCGTGAGGTAAGCCATGACACTGCGGACGAGCGAACGGGGTATGGTCGACGCGGGCTGGTCGCGCAGTGGGGAAGAGACGTTCCATAATGCGTAGAGTGGTACTACCAAGGCGGTGAGCAAGTAGGGCGCCAAAGTGTTGAGGATGACCAAGGTCGGCGAGAACGGGTAGGTCACTTTGGGGAACCCGATGAACGCCGTCGACCATTGAATCGAGGCCAAGGCCGCTTGGTGACCGGTCGCGAAAAAGGCGAGGTGCGCGACAAGGGAGAGCATCGACCCCTGGTAGAGCGAAAGACCCGGGTTCGCGACTTGCGGGGTTTGACCGTTGAGTAAGGCCTCGAGATTCGATTCGTCTGTGATTTCCGACAAGAGTGCAGTGACGTCCCGCTCGGAATCATAGACCTCCAAGAGCGAGAGGAGGATGGTGAGGTGTAGAACAAGCGCGATCTGACCCATGGGCGGGTTGACCAACAACAGCAGCGTCAAGCACGCCGCGACGAGCAAGAGATAGCTTCCCCCCAAGGCATTTGCGAAGCCAATCATCTCGATCAGACGTGGTGCGTTCTTTTCGTGAACGCCGTCGCGCGGTGTAGCGGTCTTGACGTGCACGCAGAGCGGAAGGTAATGCCACAATAAGGAAGCGGTCAAAACGGCACCGACTTGCGCCGCCCTCGCGAAACCTGTTTTGAGACTGTTCGCCAAAGGGAGGAGGTTGTGTGCCGGGAATGCTGCGATGAACCAATCAAAGGTCCAGTACACACTCACGCAAGCGAGGGTACCTCGGACGGGGATTGTGAGGAACAAGCGAGCGAGGGGAACGTCGGAAACGGATTGGGCCAACGAATACCGCACGATCGTCGGTAGGGCATTGATGGTCAAGGCGGAGAGGGCGAGCGCGATCAGGGCCGAGACAGATCCCGGTGGGCGATAGAACGTCGCCGTGCAGGAAGGTGCTTGCTCCTCGCGGCATGAGGTACTGTACGCGAGGCCTTGGACGCACACCAAGGCGACCGTATTGAAAGCAACGATTCGGCGTCGTAAGCGAGCTTCGGGGGCAACGAGACTGCGCAGGATACTTATAACGATCATTGTCGAGATCAGGAACCGCACAACCGCATCTTCGAAGACGGCAAAGGAATTCGTGGTGAAGATAGCGGCATGGGCAATTGTCGGCAACAAGTCGACGCACGTTCGGGCCGTGGTCTTGAATGCGCTGGCGGAGACTCTTGGTACGACAATGAAAGCCACGGAGCCGACCGCGACGAGCATCGAGAGGAGTACTCGAGCGTTCTCGCCTAAAAAGTGCGTTGCACCGAGGAGGCGCAGTGCCACCAAGCCCCACGCTGTAACTGCCGCTCCTTCAACCCCGGATCCGAGCCGAGACCTTGTCGCACCATCACGGCTTGCACCTTGATAAAAAGCGAGGCTGACGACCGTCCCGAGTGAGAGCACCAGTAAGCCCGCGAACATGCGCACGGGATCGAATCTAGCCCAAATCGCACGAGCGCGTTGCCTCGTTGTGCGTTCAAAAGACCAGAAACGCTCCAACGCCTCCAACTCCAAGGCCGCCTGCTCTCTTCCAGGCCCATAGGCGCCTCGGAAGGTCGATTTTGCCAAGGCAAGCTTGAGATAGAGTTCGGGTAGCGCGCGTGCGAGATCGCGATTCGAGTCCTGGGACGTGTAGACTTCGAGGTAGTGAGACAGCTGCGAGGAGACAATGACGATGGCCTGAAGCAGTGTCGATATGGGTGTGAGGGTCTCGTCCTGTCGCGCAGGCTCCGCGGCTTTGGCAAGCTTGCCGAAAATACTCCGCTTCGGAGTAGGCGCAGGCGGGCGATCCTTTTGGGCAGCTGGTAGTGAGGAGGTTCGGTAAAAAAGCTCTGGTATTGGAACGCCGAGGTTGCCGAAGGGTGTTGGCAGACCCAGCAAGAGCGACAGGGTGGGGACGAGGTCGACTTGAGCAACTGAGCGGATCCGGGAGACCAAGCCCTTTTCTGGGTAGGTGAGATGCATACGATCCTCAAACGTGGTGGACGCATCGGACGCTCGAAGAAGCTTGGCGACAGGGTGCGCCTCTGAAGTCGTCGCGTGTTGGAACCAGTCGGGCGAGACCAGAGCCGGGCCTTTGGAGTATACCCACAGCGCTGCATCGACCTCTTCTCTACTATCGCCACCGTGGTCGCCGCTATCGGTCATACCGTGGTCTCCGAAGACTACGAGCAGGGTGTCGTTGTCCAGCTGCTGGACGATCTGGGCAAGCATTGCCTGTGCCTCCCGAAGCTTGCGCTGCGCTTCGGCGTGGGAGGGTCCAAAGCGATGGCCTGCATGGTCGAGCCCCAGCGTGTGGGCTATGATGATGTCCCACTCTCCTCGTTCGCCTCGCATCATGGGGAAGAGGTGTTCTTCGACGCCGTGGTCTACGGTGTCGAGATCTTCGACATTGAACGAGTCGAAAGGCCACACTGCCCCTTGCCGCCAGACCGAGGACCGTCCAGCGTCCACCCGCTCGTCTTCGACCGCAAAGGCTGTGGTATTGGGTGTCGCAACAGGGAAGAGGTGCAGCCATGTGTCGTCACCGACGAAAGCGATGCGTTTGCCATGCCTGCGCGCCTGGGCCAACCAATTATCCTCGACAATCCGTTCGCCTCCGAAATTGCTCCCCGCATCGACAAACGTGGGTAATGAACCCGTGGTGAGAGCCTTGAGGCGCTGCAGAGTCGTCGTCGGAGCGTCGGCGATGAAGTGGGACAAGAAGGAGCGTGTCGGATCGGCCAAGGTCAGTTCGGCGGGCAGGGTCAGCTGGTTGGAATGGAACCGCGCACGAGGATGGCGGACGAGGTGCTGAGGATCGACGGGGAGGACAAAGTCGGCTCGGAGTGCATCAACCACGACAAGCACGAGTTTGGTGTGGGTGGGCGGAAGCGAACATGCCGGATCGTGGGTCGCGTCGGGGCGCAGGGGTTGACATTCGTTGATCTGGTCGAGGGCCTGACGGGTGAGGAGGAAGCCTCGACCGACGAGGAACAGGCCGAGAAGGTGGAATGCCACCACAAACAAGGTCGCAACAAGGGCCAGATTCTTTGGAGAGACGAATGCCAGAGTGCGAAGCGTGTGACCGAGTCGAGCGACTAGAGGTGGAGGCGCGGGATCGGTGTGCTTGGCCGAGTTGACGTCGGCTTGTGCACGTTGAGCTGGCTGAGCATGCTCGAGACGTGTGGCACGATCAAAGGGCCACTGTGCTTGGTCTACGTCCTCGGACTTGGTGGCTCGTGCGAGCTCGGACGGGGTGGTCATGCGACCCAACTTGACCCGGCTCTCGGTCGAGACGGTCAGGTTCCGCTCTGCGATGCGAAGCGATGTCGGTCAGTTGAGCAAGTAACGAACGGGGAGCGAGGCCAGGACTTGCCACAGGGAAAGGGCTGTGACCGGGTCGGCACAAGAGAAGGTACGGACAGGAGGTGAGTAGGGAGCACAGCTCAGAAGCTGGAGAGAGCGCGACAGGAGGCGAAAAGGAGCCCGCAGCAAGAATGATCGAGAGGTCGTCGAGAGTGAAGTGATCGAACCAGATCGAACCGCCGAGCCCCGCTCCGCACCGGCTCAATCTGGCCCAGTCACCCAAATCCACCCCCACACGCGCTCTCCCGCGCTCACCTTAGACTCAGCCCTCATCCTCCTTCCACGGTCACCATTCAACACGATGGCAAAACGAGCATCAGGCACAACACCACCGTCCTCACCCCAACCACGGCCACAACCACGCCACCAGCGACTGAAAGCTCGCACCAGCTCCAGATCGAGAGCGTCGTCACCGCCAGCCTGGACCAGGATGCTGCTGCTGCTGCTGCTGTCGCTGCTGATGACGGTGCTCATGCCCACCCAGCGATCGCGGCCGGATCCTCGTTCGCGTCCCAGCCCATGACATTCTGCAAATGTATCTGCTTTGGCAACTCGACCATTCTGCCCATATTCCGACCCCGCGACCCGCTCAGACCGTGTCTGACCTGCACACGACAGGTGAGCTCGCCCTGGACAAGAGCTGAAGCCGGATCCCAACAAACGTGATCGGCGGCGATATTGAACCATCTTCCGATGCCCCCGCCTCCAGTTTTGCCTGGAACAAAAACTGCCGGCCTGCTTGAACGCGAAAGCGAGCGATGAGGACTTGGACGTCGGCACGGGCGAAACGGGGGACGTGCAAGCTCGGTGTTTCCGTAGGTTTCTTCTCACACTGGCAGAGCGAGCAAAGCGAGTGAAGCCAGCAACGCTCATATGTTTTCTCTGACGGCTGGCTTGCAGAACGAGACTCTCCGAAATCGCACGTGCTCGTCGTACTTTTCCTTGTCGTTACGAGTTCTCTCCTCCTCGGCGCTGTGCTCAAGCAGAATGGGATCGACCCGGCCCAGTTGGCGACACGAGGTGGATTCTCGAGCACGGTCAGCGTAAGTGGAAGCTGTGCAGGTACCAAGCTTTGGCTCTCTGTACTGAAGGCCGTATGTCGGACTTGCACAGGACTTCTCGCACTGGGCGAATTCTAAATTGCGAGGACGGCGGGGTGTTGGAGTGAACGGACCAGACGCTATGGCTTTCCATGCACTTCCCAGGCAGGACCGATGACCTTGTTATACAACTGTACCTATATCAACGTGAAGGGGACTTGCTACCTATCTGTGCGCTCGAGAGGGAGCATGAGCTTGGCGAGTGTGGTGCGCCGCTCGGAACGAGGACAGTTGCCCGCGTCGGCCGAAAATCTTGCCGCCTACTGAAGGTGGTCGTGACCCCCTACGCTAAGCAGACCGCGCGAGATGTGAATCATCTCCGTTTGCGGTGACAGCGGAATGCTGCTCTCACCCACATGTCCTTGGATCTGGCCCAGCGTGATTTCGGCTTAGCGCCGACCTAAGGGGTCCGAGCTTTCTGGTCCGAGAGGACAAAATGAGAATGAGAATTTGAATTCCAGCTAGTCTACAATGAGACGACCCTTATCGGCCGCTGGACCACATTAACTGGGCTATCGCCTCTGACCTGGCCTACGACTTCCAACCGCTCCCCTTACCCTGTTGATGTTCGATACTGCAACCTACACTGCTCCTTTGAGCTGCACCCTATATCCCTTCTTCCTTGACTCTCACTATCTTCTCCTACGGGTTTCCGCCCACGCCTTTTGGCGATCACCCCATCATATCCTTGCTGTCCCTTTAATCAGTTCATGATGCCATGTCTGCAGTAATTTCGCCCTCAGGCGTTCTGGAATGGCCTCCATGGCGAACGCCGGTACCGGAGTGAAGCTCACACCATACCACCATCCGTGTTGTAATACCAAATCTTGTGCGAATCGGACCAATTTCTCCCGTTCCCCTTCGCCCACGTTGTCGGCTGCATGCGCAGCCTTGATAAAACCTATGGTTGCGTTTTTCAGGTCTGATTGGAGTTGTACTCGGATTCTCACCGATTTTGGGCATCTGAGAAAAACGTGCTCCTCCGTTTCGAACTCCGATCCCGTTGCGCTGGTACACCGTGGGCAAGAGGGATCAGTCCGATTTCGCTGCTCTTCACAAAACTGAGTCAAAAGAAGGGCGGGGAACGGGCGGCGGCTGCTTTTGCTCCGCTCACCTCTGCTCACCTCGTCGAGTCCTCGCGCTCAGCAGCCGCCCATCAGCGCAGTTCATTCTTCTCCTTGATTCACACTGTGATAGGGTCACGGATGGCATCGGTCAACTCGAACCCCAGCATGCAGCGATGGCTCGCCCGACTTACGGACCTGCCCCAGCTTGTGCTGCCGACCGACTACGCGAGGCCATCCGGTGCAGCCATGGTCGAGGCACACGAGAAGCGCACCATCGACGACCGCATCGGCAATGCACTCGTACGCCTCGCGCTCTATGATGAGCTAGGCGACGACTCGGACTCGGACTCGGACTCGGAACCGGAACCGGACCAGAGGCAGAGTCAGCAGAATCAGCGCGAGGGAATCGATCAGACGCTCGCCGCTCGAGGTGCTCGGGACCACCGTCAACAGAGCAACACTCCGACGCCATTCCATCTCTTGCTCGCGTCCTTCGTCGTACTGCTGCATCGCTTCACGGGGGAGAATGACCTCGTCATCGCGACCTCGTCCCCGTCCTCGCCCGATCCGCTGCTCCTGCGCATCAAACTCGAGCCGAGTGACTCGTTCTGGTCACTCGTCAAGCGCGTGCAATGGCTCGAACAGGACGCCGAGAACGACAAGGTCCCGTACGAGAAGCTGCTCGAAGCGCTCGGCCGCGGCAAGAGGAGCGAGGCAGAGCGCGGACAGCGACAGGACGGTCTTCCGGAGGCGCCTCTGTTCAGGGTCCGCTTCTTCGACGAGACCGACGAGACCGAGACCTCGTTCGTGCAGCAGACTTCGCTCACGTCCGATTTGACCGTCTTCGTCACTTCGACCGCCCACGACTCTCTCTCGGCAGCCGCGTCGGGATCGTCGCTGACGCCCTCTGCCTCGGGTACGGCCACGCCGACCTCGTTGAGGACCTCGCTCCGGGCACCGACTGTCGCGCTCACGCTCTCGTACAACTCGCTCGTGTTCTCTCAACCGCGTATGGCGACCATGCTCGACCAGTTGCTTCATCTCGTACACCACGCCGCCGCACATCCCCTTGACGCGATCGGATCTATCTCGCTGTTGACCCACAAGCAGCGCAAAGTCTTGCCCGACCCTCGTGCCGATCTCGAATGGACCGGGTACCAGGGCGCCATCACCGATATTTTCAGTCGCAACGCCCGAGCATTCCCTGACCGAACCTGTATCGTCGAATCGTTGAGTCCGACCGCCGTCGGAGGTGCGAACAGGCTGCGCAGCTTCACTTACCAGCAGATCGACAAGGCGTCCAACGTGCTCGCTCATCACCTTGTCGCTTCGGGCGTGGAGAGGGAAGAAGTCGTCACCGTCTATTCGACTCGAGGCGTCGACCTCGTTGTCGCCGTTATGGGCGTACTCAAGGCAGGCGCCACGTTTAGCGTCATCGACCCCGCGTATCCACCCGCGCGTCAGATCATCTACCTTCAGGTCGCTCAGCCCCGGGCTTTGGTCATTCTCGCCGCTGCGGGATCGCTGCTGCCGCCCGTGCGCAAATACGCGTCCGAGTCGTTGAAGATCCGCGTCGAGGTCCCCGCAATGCAGCTCTTGGCGTCCAGCTTTTTGCTGGGGTCTGCTCCGGCCGAGAGCGAACCTGATGCTCTGGACGGTGTTCGATCTAAGGCGGGGCAGGCTTTGAACATCCCCTTGGGTCCGGACTCGATCGGGACATTGTCCTTCACCAGTGGTTCGACGGGTATTCCCAAGGGTGTGCGAGGACGTCATTTCAGTTTAACTCATTTCTTCCCTTGGATGAGCAAGACCTTTGGGCTGAGCGAAACAAGTCGTTTCACCATGCTGAGTGGAATAGCCCACGATCCGATCCAAAGGGACAGTAAGTTTGGATACGACCTGTTGCGTGTCTACAAGCTATATATGTCGCGTTCGAAACGTTCTGACATCCTGACCTCCGACAGTCTTCACGCCGTTGTTCTTGGGCGCCGAGCTGCACATCCCTACTGCAGAGGACATTGGAACTCCCGGACGGCTGGCCGAATGGATGGCCGATAGCAAAGTCACCATCACTCATCTCACCCCAGGTCAGTGTTTCTCGACTTTCAGATCTCACGTGCTCGCATGGGGCTAAACCGCGTCTTTGCTATTACGTGTAGCCATGGGCCAACTGCTCTCCGCTCAAGCGACCCGCTCGATCCCTAGCTTGCTCAACGCTTTCTTCGTCGGCGACGTCCTGACCAAGCGAGACTGTACTCGCCTTCAGCAACTTGCGAACAATGTGCGCATCATCAACATGTTTGGTACGACCGAGACGCAGCGTGCCGTATCCTACTTCGCCATCCCTTCCCTCTCCACGGATCCCACGTTCCTCAAATTGAGGAAGGACATCATGCCCGCTGGCCAAGGAATGATCAACGTCCAGTTGTTGGTAGTCAACCGCAACGACAAGAACCAAATTTGCGCCGTCGGCGAAGTCGGCGAGATTTACGTTCGCTCCGGTGGGTTAGCGGAAGGCTACTTGCAGTTGCCCGAGTCGACGGCGGAGAAGTTTGTCGCGAACTGGTTCGGCACCGGGGTCGAACGCGAGGATCTTATCCAATCGGGCGACGAGGCGTGGAAGCCTTACTGGAAAGGAGTGAGGGATAGGATGTACAGAAGCGGAGATTTGGGGAGGTACAACCCCGATGGTACGGTCGAGTGCACAGGTCGCGCCGATGATCAGATCAAGATCCGTGGCTTTAGAATCGAGTTGGGCGAGATCGACACCCATCTGAGTCGACATCCCGCTGTGAGAGAGAATGTCACGCTCGTTCGAAGGGACAAGTACGAGGAAAAGGTCCTCGTGGCATACTTCGTGCCATTGATGGGCAGCAAGGAACTGGAAGGATTGGTCAGCGGAGGCGAAGACGACGGCGCTGGTGCTGATAAAGGGGCCAAGGTCACCGCAAGTGAAGTCGCGAAAGGCTTGAAAAAGTATAGGAGGTTGATCAAAGACATTAGGGACTACCTCAAAACCAAGCTGCCGAGTTATTCGATTCCGACTGGTGCGTTTCGCTTGACCAACAGGATTAGCAGAGCTCCGGAAACAAGCTGACAAAGTCTTTGCTGCTTTCCCCAGTGTTCGTCCCGTTGACGCGCATGCCCCTTAACCCGAACGGCAAAGTCGACAAGCCGGCTCTGCCCTTCCCGGACACTGTTACCGCGGCCGCCGCTACGACAACGACCCACGCCGCCCCGGGCTCGGCGCCGACGCTTAGCGTGACTGAGCGAGCGATCCACGACATCTGGCTCAAACTATTGCCATCGCCCCCGGCTCAGATCCCGACGGACGAGAGCTTCTTCGATCTGGGGGGTCACTCGATCTTGGCCACGAGGCTCATCTTCGAGTTGAGGACAACGCTCGCCATCGGTGCGCCTTTGGGGATCGTGTTCGACCATCCCACCGTTGCTGGGTTGGCGAAGGAGTTGGACCGCTTGAGGGACTCGGACTTGGGCCTCGCCAGTGGTGAGCGAACGGCCAAGTCGGGCTCGACGTCGACTGCGAATGATGACGAGTACGCAGAGGACATGGAGAAACTCGTGGCAAGATTACATGCCAAGTACGAGAAACCGCAAGAGGTAGAGGGGCCAAAGACGGTGTTCCTGACGGGCGCGACGGGGTTCTTGGGCGCCTTTATCCTCAAGGACCTACTTGTTCATCGTCAGAGCCAGGTCAAGAAGGTCATCTGCCACGTGCGTGCTAAGTCGCCCGAAGCCGCTGTTCAGAGGTTGAGGGAAAGCGGTCAGGGCCGTGATGCCTGGGACGAAGCTTGGGTTGAAAAGGGTCGGGTGGAAGCGGTCACTGGCGATCTAGAAGCCGACAAGCTAGGGATGAGCGAGCAGGAATGGGACAGAACTGCTCAGGAAGCTGATATCATCATTCATAACGGTGCCTTGGTGAGTTTTCCCTTCACGCTTGGGTGATCATTTGTTCGCCGCAGCAGTGGACTCACGCCTGACGGCGCTGCTTTGCTCAAATTATCAGGTCCACTGGATTTACCCTTACGCCAAGCTTCGAGCGGCGAACGTTCTCGCTACGTTAGCAGTTCTTGATCTTGCCGCCGCGACTCGGCCCAAGGTCATTTCTTTCATCTCGACGACGGCCGTGATTGAAAAGGGTCACTATGTCCGCCTCGGCGATTACCTCGTACAACAAGGAAGTAAGGGTGTGCCTGAATCGGACCCACTCGATGCCGGCAAGGAAGGCCTCAAGGGTGGTTACGGTCAATCGAAATGGGTTTCCGAGCGATTGATCCTCGAAGCTGGTCGCCGCGGCTTGGCGGGCGCGATTGTTCGCCCCGCTTACGTTGTTGGTGATTCGACGTCGGCGGTGACCAACACCGACGATTTCCTGTGGCGGCTCGTCAAGGGGTGTATCCAACTGGGCCACATTCCTGATATTCACAACTCGATCAACATGACGCCCGTCGATCACGTTGCCCGCATTATCGCCATTTCAGCCCTCCAATCCCCTTCAGAACCTCTGCGCGTTCATCAAGTTTCGGCACGCCCCCCACCCCGGTTCAACCAATTCCTCTCGGTGTTGCAGCGGTACGGGTATCAGGTCAAGAAGACAGAATATCTGCCCTGGAGGACGCTCTTGGAGCAGCACGTGCTCAAGTCGCAGGACAACGCCCTGTTCCCCCTGCTGCACTTCGTCTTGGACGACTTGCCCACGAGCACCAAAGCCGCCGAGATCGACGATTCGAACACGATCGCGTTGCTGAAAAAAGCCGGGGAAGTCGAGACGATGACTGTCGATGATGGGTTGGTAGGCTTGTATCTGGCTTGGTTGGTCGCCGCGGGCTTCTTGGAAGCTCCGGCTGTGCCGGCGTCAGAGGGGAAGAACGTCTTGACCTTGCCGGCGTTGAGGTCGGGTCAAGTCGCGAAAGCGATTGGTCGTTCTTCGGGCCATGCGACTTGAAGGCCTTACAGCAGACTTGACGTCTTGGGAGACTGGAACGCAGGCGGTTTTTGGTGCGGTGGAACTTCAATAATAAAGCCTAAATGGGACGAGGTCCTGGGAACAATAGTTTAGAAAGCGCGTGATGTTTGCAGATGCAGGGCAGCAGTATCATGCTTCTAAGAGGAAGGATCCTGCGGCGGCGAGAGTAACCCAGTTATTGTGGTGCTCTCGAAGTCGTACGCGCTATTGAGGATAGGGTACGCGTCAATGAGGTTAAGACGCCTCCATCTCGAAGAAATCTCAAGGAGCTATTGTTGACAACAAAGTTATGGACCGGAATCTCCGTGGTACGGCGGAAGAACGGACAAGGAGGGGTACGACAAGAAACGGAGGAATCACAAGGGACCACACAGAGTGTGCATGTCTATAGAGGGGAGAAAGCAGCTTTCACCCCGATCTTTCAGGTTGAGGATGAGACAAGGCATAGAGCCGTCGCATGAGGACCTCGTATCTGCGAGACAATCGAAGCATCGAGTTCCGGCATAGGTCAGTCTCGGTCGGTCGAGCAACGGAGCCGAATCGGCAGCGAGCGGCAGATTGGAAGCAAACGAAACTCACGTTAGGATCGTCAGTGCGCTCGACGGTACCGTCCTGATCAAATTGACGCCCATGCCGCGATAGAAACCCGATGGGCCTTCCGTCCGCAAGATCCGTTTGAACAAAGCCGCCACGCCTTCGTATGATCGGGCAACAGGTGGGGTCGCCCCCTCGTGAGGTATCGGTCCCGATGTCTGTGTCCGTACGTTCTTTTGGATTTGAAGTCGGGTACGGAGTACTTCGTGGGGGTAGGTAGCTACCGATGCGATCATTTTCGACACCGAGGAGCAATAGAGGATCGTCGAGGATGGGACGTCGGATCCGTCAGGCGGCCCTACAAGAATCAGCGTGAGGGAAACGAATTAGAATTGGGAACGAGTGACTGATTCAGAGGGGGCGGAAAGCTTACGATTGTAGACTTTGAGCTGTTCATAGAGTGGGAATTGAAGCGCAATATGGCTGACGCCAATCAAGCTTGGGACCATCCCTCGGTAGAATGTTTGTATCCCTTCGGTGTGGTAGATTCGTCTGATGGCGTCCCATGTATGCGAATACGGCGGCTCATTCGGTCCTGTCGTTTGGGTCTGAATAGGCCGAGATCGTTGATCAGCAACAGCCACGGCCTCTATCACGGTGCGCGGTCTGAGTCGCTTACCATGAATCGAGTCTTGACGACCCAGAGAGGATTTGTGACGATTGTCCCCGTTGCTCCGGCGACCATGGCCGCGACGATGTGCGATATCGGGTCATCGTTTCCTGCACGTCATCAGATGTGTGTGAGTAACCAAGGATGCTTTCCAGCCAAGCGTCTGAGGGTGAAGCCGGAGTCGCTTCTTCCATCGGTCGATCAATCGAGATGTTGGGCGGCGCAGTTCAAGGATCAACAACAGTCTCGGAATCAGACGCCCTCCCGGGACTATTGTCTAATATTCAGATTCATCCGCCCCTTCGTGCACCACCTCTCCCCCCGCGAGGAGTTTGAAGGGTGTAGAGGAAAAGACGGAAGGTTCGTCAGAGGTCTAAGGATGTAAGTTGATAGTCATCTTGTTCCTGTAGACTGTTGTTGGAGGTGGCCTCTTTACACACACGGCTCATTGGTGATTTGTGGGATCTTGGCCCCATCGTTACGAGTCTACGAGCCGGACGAGATGCGTGCGGATAAAGTGCGGACACGAGGGAGGAAAAAGGAGACAAATGCGCCGAGTGGCCAGCGGACGGGAGGGAGGGAGACTGACCTCTTGATCGGCCCATGGTCGACTTGATCTTGTCGTACACGGTGAAGTAGATGGCCCATGTGGGGAGGTACCCGATGATGGTTGGTCCTAGGCCTCGATAGAAGCCGCGGAAGCCAGCGGTCGATGCGATGTGGACACACGTGCCTGGTCATCCCCGTTCGACCGTGCGAAGAGAGCATCGAGGATGTCGTCAGTGAGTGCCATGCACTAAGAAAGGAGGGACCAGATGGTAGGCATACTGGCTCGACGTCTTAGGTCATGATCACGGGGACAGTGCGTGCATGAACACCTGGAGAAGAGCCAGGGGACGATCGGCGACAAAGAGGAAGGAAAAAGAGCTCGAAAGAGGGGCGCCGACTGCGAGACCGCGCGACTGCGAGCCAATGCGACTTGCGGCCAGTGCGCACTGACTTGCGGCTCACCGGCGGCTCACCAGCGGTCCAGCGGCCGTCACCCGTCGGCTCGTGCAATCGCAGCTCCCGCCAGTCGCCAACGCGGTCCTGTGCTGCCCCGCGCAAATCAGGAACACGACCCAGAGCATGGCTCGATGACTTACCAATAAGTCCTCTCGGAGCGGTCGTCGCGCCCGAGGCTTGCAGACGAGTCTTTATGACGTCGAGCGGACAGGTGACGACCGAGGTGACCAGACCCGCGCCAGCGCCGGCTAGCATCGACTCGGCGCCATGGAACCACACGGTCGAGCCTTTGGGATCCCGGTCGGTGAGGGTGACCCGCATCGCAGCCCCAGTTCAGTTCACTCGGGAACGGGGGGGAAAGGGGGGCGAGCGCGAGAGGGCAACCAGCTAGCAGCGGGGTGCAAGAGCGTGCAGTCGACGACAGTTCGACGGCACTTGAACGCGCGCCAAATTGCCCATGCGTGCAGGAGATGGACGGGTTGGTTCTTCGCCGCGCCAAAGTCCCTTTAAGGAAAATTCAGCGGCCACTTTGGGGAGGTATGGATGAACCTCCAGAACGCCTAAGGGCATGACCACTGCAGAGCTGGCGTCATGATCTTATAACAGGGACGGCAAGAAGAGGGGGTGAGCGCCAAAAAGGGTGCAGTGGGCGGAGCAACGCAGGCCGGGAGTCAGTCAGTCAACGGGGACTCTTCGCGGAGGGGAGGGATAGGGTGCACCTCTTCCAAGGAAGAGCGTAGATTGCAGGGAAAAATGGAGAAAGAGGGGGAAAGAAACAGATGATGTCCTGGGGCAAGGCGGAACAGGTGTGTAAGTCTTAGTCAGGTCAGAGGCGATTGCCTGAATAATCTGGTTCAGCGCCCGATAAGGGTCATCATCTCTGTTTGTAGGTAGCAGCTGGATGACATATTCCCAGTCACCCCACCTTAACGTTATTCCGCTGGTGGCTAGACATGGCGTGGTACTCGAGACATCGGTCCAAGGGAGCAATTCAATCACCGAGCTAACACATCTAATTTAATATGAACGCCGGAACCCATTCGATGGGTGGTCGAAGCAAGCACGGCTGACGCGCTGACGCTCAGTCACGCTCGTTACATGCAGCCATGCGACCCCCACCCCCACTCGGTGCGAAACCGGCCCAGATCGCGGATCGAGTTGCCGTCGCTGGCACCTGTTCGGCTTTTGTCGCCCCTCCGTACGTGTGTATACGGGTGCATAGCTGTACTCGGTGGTGGATAAACATGTCTACTCGCTTCTCTCTCATTCACACGTCTCTTCAGGATATTGCACGGTCATTCGCCCATACCCACGCCCGGATGGAATCTCGTTGAGAAACCCCGTCCAAGTTCACCCACCGCAGACTCAGTGCAGGTCGAGCTGAGGCGAAGTAGGAGCAGGGCGAGGAACACAACCCATGGGAGTGACCAATTGAACAGTTAGTGATATGAAGAGTCAGCGATCGAGTGAGACTACCTATGCAACGTGCACGGGGGCAAATTGGTTGAAGGGGATGTGAGGCTCATGCAGAGCAGGCTGAACGAAACGAAGCCGGCTCCAGGCCACACTCGTGTAAAACCTTAATCAACGTTTAAGATCACCAATGTACGCACGCGTGCATTGGTGTACGGCGATGCACCTGTACGCACCGCATAGTCTCGGCTGCGGACCATTCGACCCACCGTGGATCAAGCTATCAAACGCGGGACACTCGGACCGACTTCCCAGCGCATGGATGAGAGTGCACGACAGTGTGCACCCACACAATTCTATGAACAATCATAGATGCGATGATGTCTTCCGAGAACCCGAATTACTATTTCTGCCGCCGGATACCGGTTTCTTCTCCAGCAGCCGAATTCCCTCTGAAGCTGAAGGTGACTAGTCGATCTGCATTCCATCTATTGGAGTAGTTAGAGCTTACTCTTCATTGTTCTTTCCGTCGACCGCTGCGCCCGAGCTTTCGAGTCACGGTGAGCCCCGTACCGCAACCCAACTCTGTGTTGGAATTCGCAGTGAATCGCGGTGGCAGCGAGGTCGCCTCAGCTCGAGCCAAGCGGCTGGACCAACAACCACTGTATCGATGGCGGCGATTTTAGCTCTGGGGTGAGTCTTAGCGCCCAACATAGTTGCTGAGACTTGAACGAGCTTGATCGACAACGTATTCGGTCCGGATCGCTGACCACGATGTGGGGTGCTCGGTCCCCTGTCCGCGATATCGCGTCAGATCCGCGCCGGCCCTGCTCCTCGCTCCGCAGATGCGGAGAAGATCGGAAGCGGCGGCATCGTCGCTATGCTTCATCCACTCAAGTGCGCGCTAGGCCACCCCCAGGCTCTCAAGTCACAGCGGCCTGACGCTGACGAATCCGCTGCCTCACACGGGCGGGGAAGCCGAGGGGCATTTCTGGGACCAGACCTGGCGGAAGCAGTTTTGGCACGCGTGGTTCTACGTTCCTTCTTGCCCATGGTTCTCTTTGTCGTAGACTTTTTGACCGGTCACGCACCCCCCGTTAGCTACTGAGCAGCCTCCGGTACGGGTTTGAGAACTATCCAACTTAAACTTGGACTCGCACGCGAACCGGCGTGAATGCGCATACGGCAGCCCCTCGAGCTGGGCCGGGGCGGCCCGGCGAGGGTACTGAATCTCGAGTGCGAGGCGACGCACCACTACGTAATCGCACCGATCGCAAGTTCTCGAAGACAAGGGGCGTGATTTCGCACGCAAGTCCCACACAAAGCGGAAGTCTCCAACCGTAGTAGAACGGCGGCTCATTTCTCATCGATCGATCGATAGTATCCGAGCGGAGGATCAGTCACAGCGCAGGAGAACAGAGAAAACGCTGAGTGGTGATTACAACATGAGATGTGAAATGAGCCGAAAAAGACAAGAAGAAAGGACAGGAAAAGGGAGCGACTACTGCACCCGTGACCACTCCGGCTGATTTGACATCAGAAGAGCGCGATCCAAGTTGAGGACTTTCAGGCGCGACCTATCCCAGACGCGACGATACAATGCAGGAAGGTTAGCGGCTAACACATCAGGACGTCTTGAACCTCAGAACAGCTCACCTTTGCCCTTGTCGGATCGATTCGGTAACCGCTCGTACGCATTCGGCTCGGCCGGGGGCACCTCCGGGGTATCAGGGCTCGATTCGGCATTTAGGGCAGCTGCTGTTGGAGCCGTCACCGGATTGGACGATGCGGAGGCAGATGTATTGGCTTGATTCAAGCCACAGCTTTCATGATCTTGATCGTGGCCGCGTTCGTTATGGTGGTGTCGCCGTGAGGGACGCTGGCGCGGAGATTTGGCTACCCGACTGTCATTCGACCCGTCCGAGGAGGCCGACTCGGATCCTGACTCGTCCGACGAAGACTCGTCAAACTCCTTGGGCTTGTGGTAGATGCAACAGACTGTGCAACAAGATGACATGGCCGTGAGAACTCAGCCGCGGTCACCGCCAACCACAGTGAGAAGAACGGAGGGGTTGTGGACGACCATCCCACCCCTGCCGCCCCTGCCGCTTCGCTCCTTCGCCACACCTGGAGACTCACTCTTTGACTTTTTCCGACTGAGCATCTCATTGTCGACGACGTCATCCTGCCACTGTACCCTTGGACCACCGGGTAGTGCCCGCCCTCGCAGGCGCAACACCCCGACTCGACGTTGGTCTTGGCCCGTTGGCTCGTGCGCGTCGCCTTTGGCATCGTCGTTGTCGTCATCGTGCTCGATCGTCACCGTGCGACTGCCATTCGAAGGTGCAGTAGGTGGCGCGACCGCCGTCGATGAGCCTGCCACGGCGGTCGCCCGAGGATGTTGACGAGCGTACTGGGCTGGAGTCTCGACGGGCATGTTTGAAGACGAGCTGAGTCAGTGCAGTGTAGTGTCAGTTGCCGGCCGGGAAGCAAGGTGCGCTGCCTGCAGAAAGCTCGCGTGCCGAAGACGGACTGCCGACCGGCGCAGACCGGCGCGGCCGTCACTGCACTGCATCGTCTGTATCCTTCAAGTTGGTTGTCCCAGGCTGATCGCGGCTCCATCTACGAATTCCAAAACGATCTCAGCTCCGGTTCGCCGGCCACAGCTTAATAGTCTCGATGTCGATTCCCGGCCCGCTTGCCGGCCGGCCCGCGCGCAGCCCCACCTTGGGATGTGCAGTATTACCTTTTTCCCCTTCTTATTCGTCCCGCCCCGCTTCTTCTTTCTCCTCCCCTTTTTTGTTGAACCTGGTCAAGTCGGGTTGCCCACATGCCTGCTCCCCCGCCTCGCGTGATCGTGACCCGACTGATGCCGGTGACGGCGACACATCTTCTCAACTGTGCTTCGCGACAGGGCCTCCTCGAACTGGTGCAATGGCAGCACGACGAGACCTGTCCTCGAGCATGGCTCAAGTATGAAATCGCCAAAGAGCATACCGTCGGTCTGGTCGCTACGTTGGGAGACAAGGTGAGTAGCCTCCTAATCCTCGCGAGCAACTCGATCAGGTCCGAGCCAGTCAAGCCTAGTGGGGCCCAGCATGCCCAGCACCTTGCCAAAAACCAGAATGGAGGGCCTCGTTCAATCTGATTTATTGCAAATCTTGTCCCCCGAGACAGATGATCTCTAGGGTGTGTGGGTGGGAAGGGCGTGTGTGCTGATCTCAATGTTCTCATTCCTGGCCCGGCCTGAACACTAGATTGATGAGGACCTGCTCGCCGTCGGTGCGTCCGCTTTGATGGCCTCCAAGTGGAAGCTCGCGCAGCGTTTTCCAGCTTCTGACCAGTCGACTGCTCGCCTTTGTTATCACTACAGCCTCGAAGGATCTGAAGGTGGTATCGACGATGTCAGCTGGATACGACCATGTGCAAGTCTCGGCTCTTCGGTCGCGGAGCATCAAGCTGGGCACCAGTCAGTCCTGACGAATTGTCACCCTTCATCTCAAACCACGTTCTGCACTCACCTGTAACTGGATCTGTCCTAGCACCGGATGCTTTGACCGACGCAACGGCTGATATCGGTGCCATCTTAACATTGATGGCAACCCGACGAGCCGGCGAGGTCCGAGATATTCTACCGGCCCGGCCCCGCGCGGTGGATCGTTTGCTGACAGCTAGCCTGATTCTACCGCTAGTGTAGGCTTACCGAAACGTAATTGAAGGGAAATGGCCCACGATGCCGTGGTCCCCCTTCCTCCTGTGTGGGAGTGGTCTTCAAGGGGTGAGTCTTAGATGTCTCTCAGCTGCCAAACTCAGTGTAGAGCTTTGGGCTGACTTTTCTCCCTTCTTTCGCGTTGTCGTTGGTCCGTTCATCGCAAATACCCCGAATCAGAAAACAATCGGCATCCTAGGGTTCGGTAGGATTGGCCAATTGACGCTCAAGCGCCTACTCGGATTCTCTCCAACAAAGGCACTGTACACGACCTCCCGGCCCGGCTTACCGCCCACCCAAGACTATTACTCGCTCTTACCTCCGAACCTGAACAGCGCCGCGATCGAACCAGCGGCCACAATCAGAAACCTCGCCGAGCGCTCAGACATCTTGATCGTGACCTGCGCGTTGACCGAACAGACCAAGGGACTCGTCGGAGCCGAGTTTTTGGGATGGATGAAGAAAGGTAGCTACGTGATCAACACTGCGCGAGGGCCCATCGTCGATAACGGCGCGTTGGTCAGAGCTGTGAGAAGTGGGCACCTCGCAGGGGCCGGCCTGGACGTCGTCGACGGGGAACCCAACATTGGGCACGGGCACGAGTTGCTCAAGGAGGACACGATCGTCGTTTTACCTCATATCGGTAGCGCGACAGTCGAGACGAGGGATCGCATGGGCGAGGACGCGGTGAGGAACCTGTTTGCTGCGCTCGGGATTGCAAAGGTCGAGGGAGATACGGATGGTAATGGTTGGGACGATGGGTGGAGGAATCAAGTGCAGATTTGAGGCTTGTCGTCTGGTTTGTTGCATTCCTAGCCTGGTGGGTGCCATCAACAACGGCATGCCTTCGTGCAGGCTATCAGATTTTTCCACATAGAATCGACTCGGGTATGTCCGTCTGATTGAACCTGACACGAGAAGCACATTATAATTATCACGTATCGATAAGCGATAGGAAGCCTAAGGGGATGATGAGATATCTGAATCACGGATCGAACCTCTCTCTTGTCGACTCTCTGAGCGGGTTATCTGCGCTGCAATGCAATCGTCGCCACGGTGGTAGTCGTGACGGCCTGGTCCGAGCGGGGTCCAGTCACCGCCAAGGCAGGCTGATGAGTGATAAGCACATGCGATATTGCAATCGCCTTTTACCCCACGCGCGCACGCCGATGCGGTGCCCGTCGTTGGCGTGATTGTCGCTGCCAGCTCCCCTCGACGTCCTCTCCTTCACCAACGCATCACTCGGGAGCGAGGTCATGGTTGCCGACGCCGATGACAGCCACCCTGCATCGTCTCCGAGCTCGGATGGACTGGTGAGCTTATCCACTGACCCAAGCAGTGCTGCTCGAGCGTCGGTCCGGACGAAGCCCCCGCCATTGGCCGGCTCATCATCGTCATTCACCGGCCCCCCCTCACCCTCACCCTCCCCGTCGCGGGCTCGCCCACGCATGCCGTCACTGGGCCCTCGCGCGGCATCCTCGCGAGCGGCCGGCCCGAGCACAGTCGTATTGACGCCCCTGACCGCACGATCATCGTCGACGACGCGTCTGAGCCAACTAGACGTGTCGACCTCGTCGTCCGCTTCGCTGCTGGCGCCTTCCTCGTCGGGATCGGGATCGCCGGCGCAGCAGCAGCAGCAGCAGCAGCAGCAGCAATCGGAAGCTTATCGAGCCTGGCGCCGAGACTCGAAGGAGCGCATCGAGCAACAGCAGCACCGACGGCAGCACGGACAGCCACAGCCACCGTCACCATCACACTCACACGCACAGCTGGCACACCATCGCCACGACAAGCACCACACCCCTGCGTACCACTCCGCCCTGCCATCGGGCGTCGCGGTGCCTCCTCGATCAGCTTATCCGCCGAGCCCGAGGTCCAGGTCGGCTCATCCGATCACCGACGGCTCGGAGTCCGGATCGTCGCCGAGAAACCACCACTACGACAGGCCCAGCCAGGACAAGGCCGTCTCCTTCGTCATCGGTGCACCCTTGTCTGATTCGACCGACGATGAAGATGATGCTCGTGCACGCGATGGCGATGGCGCCTCGAAACCCAGTAAAAGATCGACGCCCCGATCGATTCCCGTTCGAGGAAGAGCGACAGTGTCAGGTGCAGTGCAATCAGAGTCCAGCTCAAGGGTCGGAGATGCACAAGCGAACGAAGACCCCGCGGAAGAATACACGATCGAGGACATCATTCGACTGCAGGTACGCTCAACTTGGTGCCGTCTGAGCCGTCGGCTTGCCGTCCAGAGTCCTTCCCATCTCAATCGGCTGACCGGTCCACGCACTGTGCCCTGGGTGTATGTTCATAGATTGCCCAACCCATACACCGACTCGATCCCAACAACTTCGACGCCCTGCTCAAACTTGGGATCGGAGATTATACATTCAGCCTGCGCGCTGCTGCTCCAGGCTCTGTACCAGCTTCTGCTCCCTCAGCCATACCCCGTGCCGGTTCATCACCCGCACCCTCCTTAGCGACCCAACCGCACCCTGATCGCGTCAGCTTAGGCAAGGGCAAATTCAGCGAAGTTCTCTTGGCGCAGAAAGAGAACATCTCGGTGGGTTTCGCAAACGAGGAAAAATGTGGAGCTTGAACTGACGCTCTCAATGTCTTTACTCGCATAGTTCGCGCTCAAACACACGCCACTGTATTCTCACCACCCTCTTATTGCGAGTCGGCTGTTGCGAGAGCCCACAATTCTAGCCCAGCTGCTACCCCATCCGAATCTAGTCAAGGTAGATTCATCGTGCTGGCTAGCCATACGGATGCTTGAGAGCCGGCGCTCACTCCTTTTATCTAATATCGCCAGGTCTACGAAACAATACGAACGCCTGGTCACTTCTACCTCGTCGAAGAAAACCTGCAGTCCTCGGTCACGCTCGAACAGCTGGTCGCTTCGTACCCCGATGGCATACTTCCTTTACCGCTTGCTTGGAGTGTTCTCAGGCAGTTGGGTAGTGTAGTTCGGAGTCTACATGAACCGCTGCGAGTGTGCCATAGGGATATCAAGGTAAGTCCCAGATTTGGTCATGACTTGTGCAGCGCTGGAGAGCACTAATCCGCTGTCTTCCGTATGCACATCCTCCAGCCTGAGAATATTCTCGTCCATGTCAGCTCGTCGCCGACAGATCCGCAACCGACCTTGATGCTCAAGCTGCTTGATTTTGGTCTGG
Source organism: Microbotryum lychnidis-dioicae p1A1 Lamole (assembly GCA_001244265.2). Taxonomy (NCBI): domain Eukaryota; kingdom Fungi; phylum Basidiomycota; class Microbotryomycetes; order Microbotryales; family Microbotryaceae; genus Microbotryum; species Microbotryum lychnidis-dioicae. Next base: position 480,674 of record CDLV01000006.1, read on the forward strand.
CGACCCACTATTCTGCGAGTGAAGCCAAGTTGACGACTTGTTGCGGCAGCCCCGCTTATCATAGCCCCGAGTTATGGCGTGGCTTGCGTGAGCCGAGCGGCGCTGTGCGCTACTGGGTGAGTCGGAAGCCGTAGTAACACGACGGGGTATCAGATACTTAATGGTCCCGTCACCTTTGCAGGGTCCGGAAGTGGACATCTGGTGCGTCGGTCTGACCGTCTTACGATGTCTGTCGCCGAGCAAATACCCACTTGGCATTGCGCACTCCTCGCTGATCGCACTGGCGGACAAGGTGGTGGATGCCCTGCTCGTGGTCAAAGACGATGCGATGCGACAAACGCTGGCTGGCCTGCTCGAAATGGACGGTACTTCGCGTATGAGATCTTTCGGGCAATTCTGTCTGCGCAAGGACGTACAGCAAGTCAAGCCTTTCAAAATGCCGGCGAACACTCCACGAACGACGCCGAATTCCCCTGCGGTAACAGGTCTCTCCTCCCTCGAGGCTTCTCCCAAAGATGCCGCCGGAGAATTGCTCGGGCAAACCGAGGCTGCTGGAGAAGCGCAAGCACCTTCGCGCAAAGAGTTCAAAAGTACGAATTTCATACCGATGGAGCCGCAATACTTTCTCGAGCTGCCTCTGCTGTCATCGTCGGACGTCCCAGATGGACCTCGACCGCTGCAAGTGTGCGCCGTCGACGGCGACGCCATGCCAATGCGTTCGCGGTCGCCGAGCCGCACTCGATTATCTCGTCATCGACATTCGTCGTCACTGATTGTGGACTCCGTAGACCGACTCGCACATGAATCGGCTACCCCTGACTCTCCGGCACCCGCCACCGCGTCGGATTCGGAACCGTCTATGCAAACTAATGCCTCGGTGCCCGCTACGCCCCTCACACCTCAAACGAACATGTTCGCGTCGTTGCACGACCCTTATCCTCCCCCCATTGAGCTCCTACTTGCCAATCCGACCCACGAATCGATCTATCGTGCCACCTCCTACATCAAATACGCACTGCGCTGCGCTGGTATCCTGTACCATGTTCGCGAAGAGGCGAGAGAACGCCGGAGCCCAGTGATTGGATACGACGCGAAGAGCTCTCCGCCAACGGCCACGAACTCTTTTGATCTGGACGACTCGTACTTCTGTCATCTCGAATGCGTTGTGCGACTTCCCGACATGGATCTCTCGTCCAAAGCGTCCTCAGCGTTAATGGCCGCACTGCGACCGCCCATGAGCCGAGCACATACGACTGGAGGCCCTAACTTTCGCAGCAGCTCGACTCCAGCTGCACATGACGGGCGACAACCGCGACAACAAGAAGCCGGCGCTGGCAAAAAGAAAGTCGAGGAGGTCTCGGCTTTGACCTTCTTCCTCTCGATTCGCAAGGCCGCTCCACCGTTCCGGCGCCGACATTGGACGCGCCGCCGTACGCCCGAACGTATCAGTGTCCAGCTGTCGGATGCAAGGGCCCTCAAGCCGGTCCGAGATGCTCTTCGCTTTGATAGCCTGTCAAAGCTCCCGGGGGCCAAATCCAACGACTTGGCCGATACCTCGGACTTAGATCGGCGAGGAAGGCTTCCGCGAGGCGAGGACAAGCAGACCACCTTCAGGGGCACCCACCACAGTGCAGACAGGAGTTCACGAGATCGACGCCCTATGTTGACTGTCAGATTATCTACCGGACCCAAAGGGCACGAGCCGAGAACCTCAGCCTTGGGACTTTCGACGGGTCCTCTCGCAGACGGTGAAGTGACGCCGAGGAGGCAAGGTTTCTTCGACTTTGTGGCGGGATGGACCAAGGCAAGCGGCGCAGCAGAGGCCAAACCTGCGCGAACCCCTTTTCCTGAACAAGTCTCCAATGTTGAGGCTCAACGGGCAAGATTGGCAGCCATGGCTATAGGGCATTCCTAGCATGCCATGCACCTGAAGCGGTGCCGCATAGCGAAATGTTGTAATACCAGTCCTTAACCAGACGCGCAAGCTCTGATCAGCGCGCGAGCGTTGTCGGAGGGGTTGCTAACGCTTTTGCATGGACCCAGGCTCTCACCCCGAGTGGCATAGTATTCACTATGACGAGAGCGGACCCGCCATGCATCTATCCAGCTTTCATGCGGACCAGCCGTTGGAGCATACTTGCGGACAATGCGAACATGAACGGTCACAAGGAAACGCACGGGCTCGCGAATTTTTATTTCATCCCAACCACGGCCCATCCTTCTTGTACAAGCCTTTTGGAGGCCCACAGGTATCCGAGCCCAAACACTGCACATGACACGGTCAGGTTCATAACGACGAACAGATCAGGTAAATGAGCTGGTGGTGAAGCGACGAGCTCGACGACGTGCAACAGCGCGATCGTAGCGTAGGAAGCCTTATGCCCGGGGAGAAGAGTGATATATCAGCCAGGGGGAATGGGGAGGTGCCAGAGTTCTCACGGATAAGGCTTACGAGCGAAAGGTATTTGACGAAGGATCGCCGCAGTGCCAAGGGATTGTACCCGATCACGTAGTTCCATCCAAATGTGAGCACGAGATAGGCAAGTCCCACCCCATCGCGCTTCAGCAAAGGCCACATGCTGTTCGTGAAGGAGATTCAAAAGTCAGTGGTAGTTCATGGAATGGGGGCTGAGAGGTCATTCGGGTGAGTTCCGTACCTGAACACGCCAACATTGTTCAACAGCACGCCCCATTCCCAATCCATCCGGCCAAAACCGGCTTCACGTCCTCCCATCAGAAGCGTCAAGGGCATCAGTGGCAGCAGAATGCTCTTCTCGTGGACCTGGAAGGAGAACATGAAGAATGACATTGAAGAAACGAAGAGAGCGTGGGGAAGAAGCTTGATCGTCTGAATTCCGCCCGTAGTGGACTCCGCGGTGGCTGCTGGTGCTCCATTCAGCTGCGCGGATTTCGTGTAGCCGGTCGCCGCTTCGTCCTGGCGTTTCCTGATACCAAGCTCGCGACTGATCCACAACAGCCCAATGACCGAAGGTAACAGGGCCACGAGGGTGAAAACAAGGGCGAGCCGGGCCAACGACGCCACGGACGCAAGTTGTCGCAACTTGACCACGACGTTGATCGCACACCAGAAGTTGGCAACCTTGTCCTCGAACAGACCTCTGGAGAAGGGGAATATTCTCGCGAGGATTTGGAGGATCTCCGAAGGCTTGGAAAGGAAGGGCGAGAGAAGTAGACCGAAAGAGATGACGGTGATGAAGCCAAGATTGATGAAAAGCGACATGCCCAGACCACCGCCCGTATAGAGGCACTTTCCGAGCAGGTAGGCGAAGCTGCAATGATGCGTCTATCATGGTCAGCGGTGCTGGAAAAGGTCAAACCATTGAGTCAAACCTCGGGCTCTACTCACATGGCAGGGCTATAGTACAGGGCCATCTGCTTGAACCCAAGGGCGCCAACGAAGGCGACAGCTCCGAGCAGGTCGTAGCCACTTTGGAAGAAGTTGAGTGCCCACACGGTCAAGCCCAGCATGAGCGAATTGTACCTGCGGTGGTGGCATGAGCATGGGAAAGTCAGATCCTACTGCCGTGCAGGTATGCTGGCCTCCAACACGTACTGGAAATGACCATTGTCGATCAAGATCAGAGCCGGCTGCAGCAGCACGCTTAGTGTCGCAACGATCTGTGCTCGGGAACACGTTTCTTTAGCAAACACACTGCAAAGCGTGTCAGGTCGCGCTGGGAGACTCACCGTAGGTTGCGCACGTTTGCTACTACTCTCTTTCTTGGCGTAGTTGCGGCTGCAGTAGACTACGATCGCACTGATGTAGACGAGGAGATCGCCGACTATCACCGTGGTGCGCATCCAAGCCTTCATTTCGCCAGTTTGCTCTAGCTGGACCATGTTCTGCTCCCACGCCGCGAGTGCATCTTTTGGCGCGTCGCTCGGGGGACGCCATGTAACAAACTCTGCGGTGCGAGGCGTCAGTCGGGCGAGGAAGCCGAGCAAGAGGGAGTGGTACGCCGTCAGAGGAGGATAATCGAGGCGCCAATAGTCGTAGTCGTGATGGTACCACCGAATGATCGGGATGGGATCATGTCTTGCATACGATGACGGAGCTAGATGCAGCCACTGGGAAGTGAGTGTTGCAGACGTGAGAGAGAGCCAATGCCGCTGGGCTTCGAGATCGCCGCGCAAGGGAGGGATTCCGAAACCTGCGACGACCATATCCAGCATCAGACCACGGATGTTCGCCTCATAGTTTAGCCTTCTTCGCCAGCAAATACGACATTGCTTACCCGAGTACTCTCCAAGTCCGACGATGCACTTGACGAGCACGACGAACGCGACGGCCAAGGTGAGCGTTCGGGTCGGACCGACAGCGGGCTCGAACGACTTGGTCCACCGCCGCACGGGCGAGTCGGTCTGTTGGAGCAGAGCTCTCCGTTGTTGGCGAGCTTTGTCGGATCTGTTGTCGTCGGTGCGACGAGTGCGAGTCGCATGGAAGTTGGATATGAGCGATACGCCGCTCTCCGACGCCGAGTCCAGATGGTCACGGTCGCGGTCCTTAGCGCGCAGCCGTCTCGAGATAGTGCTTTTGTGCGACTTTGCGGCGGTCGAGCCTGCAGCCGAGGTGCTTTGATACGCTTTCTGACGCTGGGGTGCGAGGTGAGCTGGCCAGGGCGAGTGATGAGTGGTCGTGGTCGTGGTCGCAGCTGCGGGATAGTGGGTGTTGCTGCTCGGGTGGTGATTCTTTCTCTTGCTCGAAGTGGTCGCGGTCGCGGTCGCGGTCGTGGTCGTGGTCGTGGTCGTGGTCGTAGAAGGCGCTCGTGTCGAGGCCGACGCAGGTATAACTCGAGATGGGGCGAGTTGCCGCGTCGAGTACGATGGTGGAGCAGTGACCCCTGTCCCTATCCCAGCCCCCGCCGCCCCCGCCCCCGCCGCGCCCCCCAGACTTGCAGAGTAGCCGGCAGCAGCAGTACCGCGGTCAACGACGCGGTGCGGACGACGTGTGGATGCGGAGGTGGACGAGTACTCTGAGCGAGGGCGCGAGTCTTGTTGTGATCGTCGTGACTGGGTGCGCTGCTGGTCGAAGCCGTCGTCCGCGTGTGGCTCGCGGTGGTCGCGACTATCGCGGTGGCCGCGGTGTTCGTCCGGCCCAACATGCCGGTGGGGCGGCTGCTCGTTGAACACGGTCGACTCGAATTCGAAGCGGTCCCCGTCGAGCAGCTGCATCGATCTCGAGGCCGGGATTGCGACCGGCTTGGGGTGATGGAGCACGTTCAGACGAGATCGCTCGTCCACTCGGCCGTCTGACATGGCCGGATCAGGTGAGGGACAGAGGAGAGGTCAAAGTAATGCGATTGGCATTGGGTAAGCTCAGCAAGGCTGGAGCCGCGCGGGCCCAGTGCTGAGCCCCACGCGAGGCAAGCGGGGCGGGGCGCGGCTCCTCTCAGCACCAGGCGTTCGCGCACGGACCACGTCAACCAACTTGGGGGCGTGGGCGTGACCTCTGGCGTGACGCGTGACGCGCGGCGTGGGCTCTCCTTACCACAACGAGATTCTTGTCCGGCTCGAAAGACGTCGGCCGTCCTCCCTCGCCTACGCACACGGTCATGGCTGTGGCTGTCCAAGCACCAACGCGGTCGATCCATTCCCTCGGGCATGCGACACTCGAGTCGGACATGCGCGCCGGGCTGGCGACGAGCGCGGTGGTATCATCGCCATCGACAGCGTCAGCGCTCTCGTCATCCTCGTCATCCTCGTCGTTGAGCGAACAGGGGCGGTCACCGTACGCCCGCACGCAACAGATCAGCTCCAAGCGGCAGCGCTACACACATCAAGACGAATCGATCTGGACCGAGACGCTGCCCGATCATGTGCACACCCCGCAACCACTCGCAGAGGACGATCTCGAGGACATCCTTGCGTAAGGCCCAAGCGTCGCCCCACGTCGTCTCCGAACCGCGTGCGGCTGAGAATCGCCGAGTCGCGAGTCGCTACTTACAGCCGGCTCGTGGGCAGCTTTGGCGCTTGGAGGCAAAGCTCACAGCTGAGGCTTCTTTTCCCTTGCGCATCACATTCCACAGGATGCCCGTTGCGGTCGAGCTCAAACCTCGTCGGTCTCAGGTCAACCTGCTGCACTCGTCTTCGAATCAGAATCTGCGCTCGCCGGCCTCATCCGCGCCCCCACTTAGCCCTTCGTTCCATACCAGCGCCTCACCCTGGACGGCCCACTCGAATTCACCCGCAAGATCACCCGCCTCGAATTCCAAGGCTTCGAACACCATATCACAAACGGCCACGAACCGCTCCATCCAGTCGCACACTTCCCGCGCCAGGTCAAGAAGTCAGTCACGCATCGCTCGGCCCATCGACCTCGTCGCACCACCAATGCCGTCCCGATCGGCACCACCGCTAGAGAAGGAGAATAGGAACGAGACCGAGGGGAAAGAAGAGTCAGAGGAACAGATCGAATGGGAAACTCTTCAAGTTGCTGAGCCAATTAGTCGCATCCCCACCGAGCCAGCCGTCCAGCCCATCGGCGGAATCACTTCGGATGCGCCGGCAGTCAAATTCCCATCCGGCAAGGCAGTTACGCCCCGACAAAGTCCAACCCTTTCGTCAGGAACCACTGGCAGGACAGCAAGAAACGCTCTTCCCCGTACGCCAGCCAACACGAATGCTCCTCTACGAGCGACTCCTTCGCCCTCGGCGGGCTCGCCCATTTCTGGTGGACCCCGGAAATCCAAAGCATCGCCTTCGAGTTCGTTGAACTCTCGCACTCGAACACGATCAGCTGCACCGAGACCACAAAAGACATCCCCTTATCTCGACGACGCCGACGCTTTGCCTGACGCAACCCCGCCGTGGATGGCTGCGCCTGCCCCGATCGTTTTCCGAAGTGGCGAAGACGGGAGTTTGAGAGGGCAAGGACGGGTCGATGAGATGGTCTTGCCGGCCGTCGCCCGTCGTCTCGAGGCAGAACGCCTCACGGCTGCTTCCTCCACTACAAGTAGTCTGCTCATCACCGAATGGGACGCGCAAGGGAGACCTGTTCGAGCCGGAGACGTGCTATCGCCTCTTACGAAACAATCCTCTGGTGGCGCGTCGCCGAGTCCATCGGCAAATGAGCCAACAACGGGATTCGGAAAACGTGGAGCTGCGGACGCACTTGGGGCTGGAAATACCCGACCCCAAGTGGCCCTTAAACCCTTATCGCGGACATCGTCACTGCCTCATCCGATCCCAGCACCGGTCCCGTCGCCTCCCGTCCCAACAACTCCGGTTCGACGCCCGGAGAGACCCTCAACTCCCCAACAGGATTTGACAATAAATGGCGAGGAGATCATCTCCAAGAAGGGACTTTGTGGCGGCTGTACCATCTCTTAGTATCATTGGGCATTCTTTCAGTGCAATTGTACTTTGGTCTTCGTTGGGCTTCACCTGGACATCTCTACCTTGCGCGGTTGGCTGCGTATTGCAGCGGACATTTATTCGCGAGATAAAGATGAGAATCCTGGTCCTTTGGTTTCTCCGATTAGCCATCTGTACTTGAGGGCTCCACACGAGGGGCCAGACCCGCGCCATGGTGAAACTTCGTCTTGGGGAAATTTATCTCTAGTGCCGACGACAAAGGCGCCAACTTAGTGTGGCCCAGGGGAGCGTAGCTTTCAAGATACTACAGAGTGCTACTTGTAGGTTTTAGATTTGGACGAGGCATCAATGAAGGGCATTTGGCGCGGATATTAGCCATGGGCATTTCCCAGTCTTCCCCAGCCAGACGTCGAGCAAATTTCAAGCAAATCGGCCCGAGGACTGCCGAATCCCGATGGCGCCGCGGGAGAACTCGCGATCGGTAGAGACCTCAGGCAGCCTTAAGCTCAACTAAGCCCTCCACTCTGTGGAGGGGCTTAGGACTTATCGGCGCGCCTGGCCCAGTTGCCCTCCGAAATTTCAGGATCATTTTGGGGTGGTTCTCTGTAGCGTGGCAAGGACTTACAATTATCCAAAACGCAGAGATGTTATTGATCTTCTACTAGAAAAAATGGCCTGTGCCGAACGACAAGAGCCCATCTGTAGGCGAAGCTATAATGATCTGAAGTGTGCAAACTTGGTCAATTTGGTCCCGAGTGGTCCGTGCGACAGCACGCTGCTGCAGCCGCCGGCTTGGGCACTTCGGCGTGTGCGCATCGGTTTCTCTCCCGTCCCATTCCGCCTCACTCGTCTTCTCGGTACTATGCTCTTCGCTTCTTCTCAACACCGCGCTTACCTCAGAATGACGCGGAAGCGCAGACGCTATAACTCGACGACTCGCCAGGATCGCTGCCGTCAGGCGGATCTATTCGCTCGGTTTCGGCTTCATAAGCTCTCACTATGTCAATACCTCTCGTGGTATTTTAGCCCATCAATACAACACGATGGTGTTCACACCAATAGGCCAAAGCTCTTCAACGGTAATTGGACACAGCTCAAGCATGTACTTGATCTCATCATGCAACTCGCCCGCGAAGATGGCCCAGACGCACGAGGCCGAATCAATAATTGGATCGCCACATTCCAGCATATCAGATCAGGATACAAGACCGCGGCAAGGCCTCTTAAACACTTGCCTCCTACCTGTGCAATCTGACTCAATCATTGTGGAAGATATGAAATGAACCAAATTCGCCTTCGTCTCCAGCCACGACATGGCTGGAGAAGCCTTGGCATCTGATCAGATTGACGCACGCCTCGACGCAATAGTCGAAAGCAACTCTTTCATCAGTGGACGCATCCGCAACCTCTTGTCTCACTGCGGAGACCCACCACCAATTGAAGAATCAAACTGCGACAACCACATCTCGGATTCTACGGCCGTTGACATGGAGGACGCTCAAGAGGATAGCTCTGGGTCGGATGCAGAACGGGGGCGTTTCAAGGAGCAACATGTATCATTTGTGCGTAGTTATGGCCTGAGCTTAGCCCCTTGGTCAAAGTCAAATTGATGATGGCGTTTATTGACTTGCCGCAGTTTCGTCGCTCGATAATGGGTCAGATCGCCTTCGGGTGTAACCGAAGAAACAATGCTATGCAGCATCGTAACGGTCTCATGGCTCTCGCATGTGGAGCGAACGATCGGTTGACGACGTTCCTGTACGATTGTGGCCTCACGACCTCTCGCCGTACGACTCGACGAGCAGCTTTGAGCCTGACAATGGCCAATCTGACGTTGCTGAAGGAGATCGGGTCAACCCGCTATTTCCATGTCACTCTTGACAATATCGACGTTGCACATCACGTCAATGACGAACAACTCGATCGACGTTCCGAGCTGCTTCATGGGACTTTCGGATATGCGCACGTTCAGAATGGAGACGTGGCCAACGCGTACGACCTTCAAGCATACATTGCGCATCGAGCATTGTTACCTCCGGTCGATGTAAACCTTTTCTTGCCCGCTGAAGCGTCTGAGGAGGCCTTCGCCACAGGGTTTTCCGCCCAGATGTATCGAGCGCTTGCTCGACTGGTTCCTCATCTCGGCCTCACGCTTCACGAACCTCGGTGCACACCAGAGCCAATCGAACAACTGGATGTCCGAAAACCCGACATTACTTTGCTTCAGATGATGGACAAATCCGATACATCCACCGCAGATGTAGCAAAAGTCATCGACCGTCTGCGGATGCAACTCGGACTCTCGGAGAAAGAATACGCGGACTCTGTACGGATACTCGAATGTGATGGCGGGACCTCAATGCTTGTCGAGTCACTTCGTAGGAACCGCTTTCCGTTTCGACGACTGTACGATGGACTAGGGACTACAATCACAGTTCCAGGCGTGGCTCATTTGCAATGGTGCATTGGGGCAGCAATCTACCGACGATGCTTTGGGGATCCGTTGGAAGGATCGAAAAATCGAGGGTCGCTTTTCATCACCGCTAATCTACTTGGCCGCAAAGGACTGGACCCCTAAAAAATTAAGGACTACAACCAGATGGAAAGGCTGCTTCGAGACACCGCTCAACAGGAGCTGTTGAGCTGTCCGACTCTCTGAACTCAATCGATGGAGACCGACGCGGTGTGCCCTTGACAGGCGTTGGCGTTTGTACGGGCATGGTGGATCATGAGGGCGGTAGCGACGTCGTGGACTGGCGTTGTGGATCGAAGGTGAGACCGGTGAGGCGCGGCTGGCTGATTCACGTCGGCGCGAAGAACCGTCCCTCTGGGTCCGTGCGCGAGCCAGCTCCAAGTCGAAAATAACGACTTCTTACCGCTGTAGCTCAATGAATAGGCTTTGCAAGAGTCTTCCCTTGGGTAGATGCTCGAAGGAATAGCCTAAAAATGCGCCTATTGAAACAGATTGTACAGGTTGATTTTATTTGCCATGCTACAGCAAGGTGGTACTTTTCTGGGCCAAATTTCGATAGGCAACTCAGCCAAACGCGCGGAAGGACCCCCGAAAGCCCAGCCAGAGGCGCATGCGGAAAAACGCCCTTTTTGGCCTTTTTGTCAAAGTTCTTACCCTATTTGGGCCCCAAAATGTCAAAATTTCGCATGCGCCTCGGAAATATTATCAAAATATGTTCTACATGCTCCAAACATCGCTCAAAAGTCCTCGAAAACGCGTTCCGAGCGTTTGCGGCGCGCGGCGGCCTATCGAAAGTGGCTTGCGGCGCGCGTCGCTTCGGCTGGTGTTGCGCGTGGCTCCACGCTTCAAACAAGCCTTCCTTGCTTTGCTGGCTGGCTCGCTGCTTCGTTGTCAGACTTCCTTTTTGCTGAAGTTGATCTCCTTGTTTCCGCGGTGGCATTTGTGCGGCTTGTAGAGGTTCTGCCGGCGGCATCTCGCAGGCCGGGCACGCTCCGAAGGGCGGCAAACCTTTGCTCGGCATGTGCGCTCGTGCTGATTAGGCGCCCGTCCGGGTAACATGAGGTAAGGTCCGTGGTTGAACGATATGTAGTCGTTGACGGGCCTAATGACTCGATGACCTGTCGACCATCAATCATGCGGAACGGCATAGTGCCATCAATGAGGTGTGTGGAATAGCATGTTTTCTTGATGAGGCGAAGCTCCTGTACGACGACATTTGAGAGTAGAACCAACGAGGCGAGCCTATCTTGGTTGCAGTGGTTTGTTGTCACTTTGCTATAGATGTATCGCACTGTAGGACACAAGACTTGTGTCAAACGAGAACTTCACAGCTCAACTGCCATTCAAGGCATCGTACCAATTCCAATGAACAGCACTTCTTCTCCATAAACAGTTTGATCGCAGCTGAGTGAATGCATGCCACGCTTGAGGCCAAAGCAGACCAGAGATCCGATCTCCGATGTTGTGGTAGTGGTTACAGCTCCGCCGTCAAGCGATCCAAAATGAGGATAGCGTTGTGCTAGTGCTCCGTCTGCTTGTTTCTCCAAACATTAGATCCAGTTGCCTTCGCTCCTAAATTCAGCGACAACTCACTTGAATGCGGCCATCCTCAGTATAGACATTCTTCTGGATCCTCGTGTGTTGTGAGCGCTCGGTCCATCTGGTCACCTCTAGTCCAGCGAAAGCTCCTTGTCGTGCCCGCCATGTCTTCGCAGCGAGATGGTCCCATGGACTGTACCAACCCTTTCAAGAAGCATGAATGTGCTGCACTGCGTCCTTCCTCTGTATTGCTAACCCCTACGCCTGCCTCTCCGCGAGTTGGGTCGCTCGATTCCATCGGCCTCCCTTGAGTAGAACAGCTTGAGTTGGCTACACTTATGAGCAGCTTGATGGGCAATCAGGTTGGCCAGTTCAGCGAGAAATTGGTATCGCGAGCATCGACAACTTGAGGCGGAAGTTTCAATTGTGTGGGCTGTGTAGAACCAAACACGCGTGAGCTTAGACCAAAATTTCGATAGTTGAGCTTGGTAGACGCACGATTGGTCGTGAGAAGCTGTTTCAGTTGCCTTCTCAACGGCCTCGAGTAGATGATAAGGTCGAGTACTGGGTGTGCTCGTCTTTGGACAACTCGATGTAAAGAGACGCGTCGGCGGGAGCGACATCGAAGGCGAGGAGCTCGGCGATCGTCATGTTCATGTTGGTGAGCGGCAATAATCAATCGAAGGCATCGTTCAGGCCTGCATGGGATGATGTTGTCGTGCTATGCTCCAATCTCGGACGAAAGTCGGTGAAGCGGAACGGAACCTGCGCCCTTTCGATATCTAATCGGCCTAATCCCTCACAGCCACTTAACTCAAGTGATTACCAAAGATGACTAGTACTAAGTGACTTGCTCAAGCGCAAGCATCGCGAAACGCGTCTCGAAGCGAGGGCAATCGGGCCCAAAGTCATGCCGTAGGCTGCTCAGGGTAGGCCAAAATTGGGCCGACTCGCGGGAAAATGTCAAAATCTAGACATGCGCCTGGGGGGTGAAACGTGTGTTTCATCCCAAAATGTCAATTTTTTGCAATGCGCCTCGACGATTTTCAGGATTTTGGGTCCTCAAAATGTCAAAAAAAAAAAAAAAAATGCGCCTCCGGCTGGGCTTTCGGGGGTCCTCGCGCCGATAAGTCCCAAGCCCCTCCACAGAGTGAGCTTAGGCAGCCTCAGGCTCTGTTCCACGATCTAGCGCTCCAGCTTGCTTGATTTGCTTGATTTCAACGCCCTGCTTACGCTTCGCAACCGTGGTCATGGCTCGACGCATCACAGGCTTGCAGCGTCAAGTGCTGCATACCTACAAGCGTGCCCTCAAAATGATCACGACCAAACCTCTCGTAAGTGTCTGCGAAGCTGTGCGGTTGCGATGACGTCGATGTCCACCCCCACCCCGGGGGCGGCATTATTTTGTACCGCGTCACACTCGAAACGGCGAACCTGTCCATGCAGCGGTTGCTCCACCACTGTGCACCACAACCTTGCACATAGCCTAAACTAACGAGCCGTCTCGGCTATGTACGCAGCACACGCGACCGATGTGGTTCGCCTTCGTCTCGCACCAGTTCCGATCCCCCTCGCTCGGAGGCGGTCTGCGCAAGAAGGACGTCGGCGCGATCGAGTACTACCTTCGTCGAGCGGACAAGATGCTCGATGCGTACGAACAACCCTCGACGAAGAGCGTCGGCGTGACGGAAGAGATGCGACGCTCGGTTCAAGGCCAGCTGGGTTGGGTGTGCCGTCGACCAAAGGAGTGAAAGTCACACTCGCTCGATGCGCTGGTGCCCCGAGGCCACTAGGCGGCTATGGCTGTGCTTGAAGTGGGATAGGCACCAGTCCAGTTTTCACACGTTTGCCGTCAAGCCTGGTCACCCTCCCGCACATGCGACGTGCTACGGAAGCTCGGCCCCCAAGAAGACCGGCTGGTGTCGCCCCCTCCCACTCGCTTATGCGACTGCCGCAACCACGACCTCCACCTTGCCTACTCGATTGACCACGCAATCTTGATCTGGGTTGATGCGGTGCACATTCGACAGCATAACCCCACGGATTGCAGCAGGGACCGGAAGGCGAAGAATTGGACTCGGACGACTCGGCGACTGCGACAAGATCGACTTCTCTCCCATACTACCACATGATGCCGGAGCGTTGGGTAGATCTGCGTCCCGGTGTGGCAGCAAGGTTTAAGGTGAATTCGTTCTCGCCCATAACGTCAAGTACAGTTGTAATATCGCTCGTCTGGTGACAGACGCTGAAACGCCTGAGAAGAAGAATTGGCAAGTCGGCGTGACCCTCTCAAAAAAACGACAATCTGGGGAAGGCCCAGGATTGAACAAGGAGACCTTTCAGGTCAAGGAATTTACGGGAACTGAAATGCGAAGAAGAGAGAGAGACGGCTTGGGGCTCACACCTTGAGAAGAGGCGGTCACTGGAAGAGGGAATGGAAAACTTTGCCATAATTTTTTTGAACCTTCGAGCCCAAAGAATGAACCGGGCCCGCCGCGAGTACTACAGGGCATGCCTCACCAGGGCGGGAGTTGATTAGGTTTGCTCCCTTAAAATTGTAGACAGCGGGTCTACATAACCCGACGGGCAAGGTACTAGCTGAACGACGTGGCTCTTGCCTATTACGTTTGTCGCGATCGAGAAATGACTCGGAGGTGCGCGGCGCACATGCGGCGCACTGGTTGGCGCTGTAGGCCAAAGGCTGCCAAAGGCCTCCAAAGGCCGGCGCGGGGAGACGTGGCCCGCGTCCGATTGTTGGCGGTGCATTGGTTAACCTCCCGCCTCACATCGCCAATCACACCTCACCATGGTCAGTTGCTCGGGCTCATCCTGGCCGTGGTGACTTGAAAGTTCCATCTTGTGCCTTGCCCCCGCTTCCGCCTGGGTCACCGAGTTTGTTTCACAGCTCACGCTCACGATTCATTCGACATCGACCCGCCGTCCTGGCTGGGTGACATACGGCTGCTGTGTGCGCGTCCCGAGCGCTCGAGCGGGTCACGCCGCCGATGTCCTCCCTCGACAAGCCGTCTTGAGTGACTCAGACAACGAGATTTCGCAGTCCGAGTCTCTTTCCATGCTGGCGTGTGAAGCACGACGTCGGCCGTCAATGAAACGCCGGTTGACCTCATCGAGCGTCATCAAGCAACCGTGGATCGGACTGCCAACCGGTTCATGGGTCCTCCGACACGGCTGACCCTCACACCCTGCTGCTACCTTTCACATAATTTGCTTTCGTATAGTCTTCCGGAGTCGCTGTTAACGCGCAATGCGTCGAGACCTTCACAACGCTCAAGCTGGGCAAGAGTGAGTTACCTTCGACCGTCATGCCCTCACCGCCTCCGATCCCGCCGATCGCAAGCCAGCAGCTGCACGACACGTGGCATGTTCACCGACACGCTTTGTGACACGTTGCAGAGCTCAAGTACATCGTATTCAAGCTCGCGGACGACAACAAGGAGATCACGGTCGAAAAGTCGTCCGATTCGGCCTCGTACGATGATTTTGTCGCGGACCTGCCCGCCGACTCGTGCCGCTACGCCATCTACGACTTCGAGTACGAGAAGCCGGCCGAAGGCAAGAGGAACAAGATTTGCTTCTTTGCGTGGTCGCCTGATGATGCCAAGGTCAAGAACAAGATGCTGTACGCCTCGTCCAAGGACGCGCTCCGTCGCGCACTCGTCGGCATCGCCAGCGAGATCCAAGGCACCGATTATTCCGAGATTGCTTACACCGAAGGTCAGTCTCGTTGACCGGTCGCACTCGCTCTTGATCCGCTCGCATCGCTGCGTGTCTGCGCCTCCTTACGCCACTTGCTGATGGGCTCTCTTCGCGTCGAACAGTTCTCGAAAAGGTCTCGCGTGGAACTGCCTAGGCCATACCTACCATGAATAAAGCGCACGAAGAGGGGTTCAGCATCAGTCGAGTTGGTTGGCCAAATCAAGAGTGGGGCCATGCCGGGGGCTGGACGAGCTCAAATGATGTAATTGACTTTCGCGATTTACACAACAACGACCGCAGCTACCGGATACGGAAGTTCAAGGGTTGTACCGGCAATGTGCACGTGCACCCCAACTTGTCTCGCAATGCAAGATGCTACAGTACGTGAATCAGTGCCGGTAGCAACGAACGCCTGCGAACTATCGGGTGTTTCGACGGGGAGTGGTGCCTCGGTAAGGACACTCGAGGTGCCGTCGGCCGTGAGTCGGAACCTTCAGGGTGGATCACTTGAAGGAGCAGCAAATATTCTCGTCGACTGGTGACCGGGCGAGCGAGTCTGATTGATCGATGACACGCACCTTTGGACCTCGGGTAGGGTCTTGTTCACTAAGAGGTGCCGGCGCGAGGAGTCGAAGCTCCTAAGAAAGAGTTTCACAGTGGTGCCAGCGGAGCCAGCGGAGCCAGCACAGGCGTCGAAGATGGGGGGGCAGTCTTCGGCGAGAGGTACGTGGGGATTTTTAGGTACTCGACATGTGGGGATCTCGGTGGTCCCTGCTTGAAAATGTGCTCGAGGGACGAGAGAAAATGGAAATTCTGACTCGGGCCTTCTTATGCCCCGCTCGCGCTGATGCGATGCATGCTATACGTGGGCCTACGCTAGTGCGCCGCTAACTTGCGCCATGCCCATCCATGCCCAGGCTTGCCCAGGCGCGCGCCACTTGGAGGGTCGCGAGTCGCACTTGCGCCGCCAATCTCGACCTCTGACCCCCACCCCAGTTGCCGCAGTCCCCTTCCCCTCATATCCCACTCCCCCACAAGCCGCTACTCTGAAACCGAACACGCTCACCCGTCTACCGCTGCCACTCGACTCGACTTTTCAGCTGTACGCCGCACTGACGACCTAGGCAGAAGCGCTTCACGCCGCGTGGGAAGCTCTAGTCGGCCTGGCTCTCTTGCCTGTCTAGCTCCAGCGACCGCCAGCCTTCCAGCGACCGTCAGCGCGCCAGCGACCACCGCGCCCAAGCAGCCTCAGCGTCAGCGCTCACTTGATCCGTAACTTGTCCTCGTCGTCGTTCGCGTTCACGTTCGACCCAGATCTCGGATCGATTCTTTAGACCCCACACACACCATCTCTTCTCTTCTCTTGTTATCAATCACATCTCCACCAAGCCATGTTGCCGCAACGCCAGAAGGTCGACATCAGCGTGAGCATCACCCCTCCGCCTCCTGGATCCCCCCTCCCCGCCCCCCCACCTGGTCGAGATTCGGGCCTGGGCCCTCCGCAACTGCAGCCTGAGTGGGACATCAGGACTGATCTTTGCCCCTTTCTCGCCCCTTTTGCCCCGACAGTCGTTCAGCGAGCAAGAGCGAGAGTTGTTTCAAAAATACGGCAAGGTCCCCAGCCACAAATCGCTCTTGGGCAACAAGTTGAAAGTGCGCTCGCTCATCACACATCCGGCCTCTGCTTAGTGTGCTTCTCACATGGACTGATTGCCCTACCTGTTTGGAATGTTCTCCTTCAGGAACGCAAGTACTTCGACTCGGGTGACTATGCTCTCTCCAAGGCTGGCGTCGAGCCTCAGCACATCGTTGGAAAAGCGATTCCTTCGCCCCAAGACATCCCACATGCCTCGCCGCCCAACACAACCTCGGGCATCTCGACCAGTCCTTCCGGCACGACTTCGAACCAGGGCTTGAGCACCAGTCCCTCGGCATCGACGCAGCACTCATTCGCCAACACTTTCGGAAGTCCAGGCAAGGAACCGATCGGAACCGCCGTGCCTCAATAAGCCCCCGGCTTGGGACGACAGGGGTCTCTCTCGGGCTACAGCCGTGCAAATTCTCATTCTGTATTTTTTCGTCTTCACATCCCGCTCTATGCATGTTTTCGTCCAACCTTTTCCGTCCGGCTCCTGGGCCCATGACTTCCCTCACAATCCCGACGCCGTTCCCGTTTCGTATTCCGATTCCGCCGTTACCTACCTCCGGCCTTGATTGGTACCAACTCCCTTCTTTTTCAAGTGAGCAGCATCAACGTGAACGTGAATTTCGCGTGCATCGATTCGGACATGACGACCAGACGTCTACCTTTCGACTCGGGTAGTTGCGGCTGCTGCTTTTTATCGGCCTTCGCTCCTCGATCCGTGCTTCGGCTTTTCCCGGTCCCTTTCCCATGTATGAACGACTTGTCCAAAACTCTCGATCTACCTCTCGTTTTTTGTCTTCGTGTTGCTCCTTCTCTTCCTCGTTGTAATAGTATATGGCGTCGCACTACCAATAACCTGTCTTCTCGGCGTACTTTTTTTGGTGTTCGGCCTGATCGGCTTCGCGAACGACGTTGACCACAGTTCATGAAGGTATCGCTTGGCTTCGAGTGCTGCGCTGGAGCACTTCGGTTTCTACCCAACTTCCGGATGTTTAGTTTCCCTTCCTAGACATTGAGGGTGCCCACGCTTGTTGCTCAATCGACAAGACAGTCGATGGATGGCAGGTGCGACGGCACCAACTGAAGTCCCCCTAATCAAACTCGACTTAGTTCTCTTCGGCGGAATCTGGCCTCTCCGACGTGGACGCAAGACGTCTATAAGCTGGACTGCAATCAAAAACAAACTGCATACGTGGGCATCCTGTCATGTCTCCCACTCTAAACCTTCACGCACTGGGGCTTGCCCGCCCGCCGCCCCATGCTCCTATCAACTTCCGGGCTCATACCCTGCCCCTCTGGATCGTCTCGACTGAACCAGGTGCCGGAAAGCCCTCGAACGATCCTTTAGGAGAGTACGTGATTGCACAATGCATACATCATGACTTCAGCCAGGTCCCCTTGAACACACGGACACATGTGCGCGTTGTCCCGAGCCGAGTCGACCCTGGCCGAACTCATCCGATACGCGTCGACGCGAGGAATCCCGGCGGCCGCCACGAGACGATTCGCGATCTCGTTTATCGCCTCGATACGCGGGTTGACTTGGTACAAGGGGTCGGCGGTCAGGTCCCGGCCAGGGAACGACGCCGTCGTCTCCCGCCACACGATGCGAATGCCGAGCCGCTGCTCGATTCGACCCAAATGCTGCAGCGCACTCTCGAGGCCGGCGGCATAGTTGTCCAGCGAGGCCCACGTTGCAGCCCATAGACCCACATTGACGACCGCCACGTCGGGCCATTCGTCGTCGTTCGCGCCGCGGTTCCACCGAAGAAGCTCCTCCCAGTCCTGCTCGGACATGATTTGATCGACCATGTCGAACATCTCGTACTGCAGCGACGAGAAGCGGACGTGCTTGTCCACGGTGACTCTGGCTTGCTCGAGCATGCATATCGACGCCATGAACGTATGCGACATCACCGAATCGCCGACGAGGAGGATGCGCCGCGGGCGAGACGATTTTGCGCGCAGACACGACTCGAGTTGATCGTTCCAGAGCGAGATCGTCTGGTAAGAGCTGGCATCATCCGGTGTCCACCGCCAGACACCTTTCCTCGACAACCGCGTCTCATTGCCACAGCTTGGACCCCAGTAGTTCGAGTCGAACGCGTGGGGACACCGCTCAAACGAGTAGAGTCGATGTTTGCCCAAGGTTTCTGAGATCTCGTTGAAAGTGCGCTTCCTCCAGCTGCCTTGACCAAGCGCGGCCAACGAGAGCGGCTGCGAGGGCATGGATGCGGGGAGCTCCTCCTTGACACGAACGAAGCGAGTAAAGAGGACGTCGTTCTGCAGTTGCGGATGGCGCCAAGTGGTCTTGGCAAGATGGAACGCATCCGAAGGGTTGACGCCTCGACACGGCCCCTGGGCGAGGCGCTTGAGCTGCGTACGATCAGGTTGGTTCTCGATGTGACCCATGATGGAGCATGGGCTGACGGGATCGGCTACAGGGGACGGTAAACTTGAGTACTCGCGTGTGATGGTAATCTCAACTCCACCCGCCACTGCAGGGAGAGTAAAAGCTACGCCACCGTCGTCGAGGCGAGTGACTGGCAGCTGCCGTTTCGTCGTCGAATTCGAGAGGCGGACAGACAAGTAGCCAGCATCGGCTCCCGCAGCATCAACTACAAACGTGGTACCAGCATCAACATAAAGCTGTGGCAGCTCCGTACGAGAGGTTGAGGACATTCCTTGGGCCAAAACCGACAGTGTGAACGCCGAGGGCGGGATCCGCGCGTACTTGTGCTCGAACGCAAGGACGGCGTGCATCACACCACGACCATAGCTAGCGAGAGCGTTGTAATCCTCATGCTCAAGTTCGGCGTATTGCTCGGTCCCCCTCATCTCGTAGCGACAGAATCGGTCACCCATTTCTTCCCGCCACGAGCCGGGGAACGCCTTCTGCTTGATGCGCTTCACGCACTCGTCCCACGACTTGGCCCAGTAGTGGTGGATGTAGAAAGGATAGTCTCCGTCCAGTTTAAGCTTCTCGTTTCCCTTTTTGTGTAAGGGATCGACCAGTTCGCGTTTGTCTGAGAACGTGGCTTTGTGGATGTCACCGTCCAGTCGGTACCGAGCCTGGAGTATGAGCTTGGGGACGAAAAAGTTGCGGTCGACAGCCCTTGCCTCGGTGTAGGCTTGCATCACTCCTTGCTGCGGTCGCCGATAGTGACCATTGGAGGTGAAGCAAAGCCGCGGGATGGCCACACCCCCCACGTTGCCGTACTCGCTTTCGAACCAGGCTGTGAAGGGGCTTTCCTCGTGGCCGATACCTCCTGCGGCCGCGACCTGCGTCTGGTTGCGTGCTACGTACTCGTCGATGTCAAGGAAAAAAAGCCATTTCGAGCGGAGCTTCCACTCGCTCATGAAGGTGTCGACTGACCGAGGCTGGGCCCATCTGCTGCTGTCCTCTTGCAAAACCAGCGTGACCCATCCCAGCTCGACAAGCGGCAGGAGGCGCTCGCGCGTATCATCGTCGCTCATGTGATCGTAGACGACGAAATGCTCGAACCCTATCAGCATGTGGTAGAAAATCCATTCAATGATGTCGGGCCCTTCGTTGCGCTCCATCGTGCCGATTAGGAAGTCGTACGGCGGCCTCGGCGGATGCGCTAGTAGGTAGTCGATTCGATTCACGATAACATCCGAGTCGGCGTCCTAGCCACAGACCAAGGACAAGTCCGAGCAGCCACCTCTGTCAGCTACGGTTGCAACAAATGAGTTAAATGCTATCCAAGAAGCTCACAAGTGGGCCGGGAAGGAGGGAGTGCGCAATCTGCTGGAGTGATGTCGCGGCGAATCTCTGGGGGGAAGGCGAGCTCGTGCCCCATATTGTGCCGAGGTGACGAGCTAGCTGAGGATGCGTGCCACCGGAGAGACTCCAAACCTGTAGGGCGCATGGAGAGTGTAATGAACCATCACAGATTATTGGTCAGGACCTTGGTGAGATATGGGTGATGGCACGAATCACGGCGCGCTATGCGACGCCGTCCAATCCACGTCGGAGTCCGAGGCAGGCACGCTCTCGCTCACGCACGTTATGAAGGACCACGACACACAAGACGGCAAGGGAGATCCTGAGGAAAGTCTTGGGCTTGACATGACGCTTCCACGTGTCCGTCCCCTGGAGAGACATGATGCGCCAGCAAGGCGAGTGGAGCAGAGCCGAATTCGAGGCAAGGTAGGCTGACGATGGGGCGGAACCGACCATGGTTTCTTAGCTGGAGTGCCACGTGAAGATCCCAATAGTGCACGCGACTCGGCCACGCCCGACGCGTCCGATTGCGGAAGTAACAAGCTGATCGAGGTTCCGAAGTCTAGAATCTCGGCGTCTGATTCGACGTAGTTCAATACATCAACTGTTGCAGAAAATACTACTCGCCTGATTAGAGGTAGTTCACTGCTTAATAACGTTCAGTAAACTATTGAAATGATACCGTAAATATTACTGGCCTGAATTGAGGTAGTTGAACGTATTACGTTAGATCGCTCGAATCAGAAGACAGGCCGCGCATGTATGTAGCGTGCATTGTTCTCAAGTGTCTCACCCCCCTCCCTCGAGCTCGCTCTAACTTCAACCTACATGATCCCCGGCCCCATATGCATCTCAAGTGCCGGTTGTGTCAACGTCTGCGTAAACATGTCGGCGAGCATCCCGGCGTTCGGAAGATAGTCGAAGACTATTGTCACCTTCTCATACCCGTTCTTGAGATCGCTGTCTGACGTAGGTGCAGTGCTTGCTTGGATCCTGGAACACCAGATTATTTGTGAGAGCTATCGCGCCCTGAATTCCGCCTTTCAACTCGATCGGCGCGCGAATCGTGATCCTCAATTCCTCGAGCAAATTCTGCAAGAATTGACACCCTCGAGACGCGTAAGATGTATTCTGCTTCCGCTAATGACGTCCCCATTCGGCTCTGAATGCGTGAACTCCAAGAAATTGGACCCGAAGGCCTCCGGTTCGACATGCTCCGAGTCAAGCGCCCTACGATGCCGCTGTCCAACCGGTGCCGCCCCAGTGCAGCCGGTCCAGGGGAATAAAAAAGCAACTCCTTTTTTACTTCTTAAGGTCGAATCCACCCCGAGTCTTGTTCAGCGGGATCAACGTGCTCAACCAGGCTGTCCTCCCGGGCGTGTACCTCGACTGGTGGGGCTACCTCTCGACTTGACGCGACTGGTCCACTGGATACTACGACTACTTCGATCGCCCCAATCGTCGCCGCTCGGTGCTGGTGCGACTTGACGCTACCAGTAGAAGAATGTCATACGCCTCACCGGGTTCCATAGGCGGTGGTAGGTTTCAGTTCTAGGACGCGTCCGAGGGAGATTCAGGGTAAAACCCCTGGGCGAAACTTCTGACGAAGTTGTTCGGGATTCTAGAGGCTATGAGCCCAACGAGCTTAAGCTATCACCAGTGCGCCGCTCGAAGACGAAACACTAGTCCATGAACCGAACACTCCACCAGGACTAGCCAACACTTGGTACTCATATATCGGCCCCCCAAAAAATGTGGTTGTCTCTGGCTAGCCCTCAGCGGGTTTATCCCTGACTCGCTTACATAAGCTGCGGCCGACTCTTTGTGCGGTGGCTGGACCTGGCTCGGCTCGACTCACTCGCGCTGACTGACCGCACTGACCAGTGACCACCTCAAGCGACAACTGCGACAACTGCGACTCAGCCGACAGCTGCCGACAGCTGCCGACAGCAGCGCTTTTGAGGCCTCCAACTGGTCGAAGCGCTCAGCCTCGCTTGCCCTCTCTCCACCCCACGCTCACGCACATACGCACGCATACACCCAAGAACCCACCACCAACACACCCGACAAGAGGGACATGTCTGATGTAGGTTCATCCCCTTCTGACCGGCCATGCTGTCGGTGATCAAGGCTGATACAGCGGGATCGCGTCGCCTCCTGGCTTCGGTCCACCTGGGCCCATCCGCTAACGAGAGCCCCCTTGCGTGACACACCTCCTTCACAGACCCGCCAATGGGGTTAGTCGCTCAACTGAATAGCTGGGTGATGCTGGGGCCCCATGATGCTGACCTGTTGGCTGTTGCCCCCCTGTCGCCCCCGCTCGTCGCACAGAGATCCGCTTCTCGGCGACGCGTAAACGCCCCTACTTCTACTGCCCGACCACCTCCGAGTCCGTGTGGGAAGCCCCGCCTGCTTTGACGCCGGAGAAGATCTCAACCCTCCCTGGCGCGCACCACCTCGCGTACGAGCCCCCACCACCTGCGGGTGCCGCCTCGCCCTCGACTAACGCCAGTGCCAGTGCCAGTGCCAGTGCGAGCGCCGCCCCCACCTCGGCCACGGCGGTCCATGCTCCTACCGCCGCCGCCGCCGCCGCCGCCGCCGCCGCCCCTGCGGCTGCAGCAGCCTCCAGGCAGCAAGCTCCGGTCGATCCCAGTGCGGCCCCAACCAAAGTCCGCGCTTCGCATCTCTTGATCAAGTCCGAAAAGTCGCGTCGCCCGTCGTCGTGGCGACAACTGCACATCACCCGCACCGTCGGCCAGGCGCGTGAGATCCTGCAGACGCACCAACAGAACCTCCAGGCCGCCGAGGATCTGCCTAAACAGTTCGCCAGGGTCGCAAAGGCCGAGAGCGACTGCAGTTCGGCAAGGGAAGGCGGCGATTTGGGTCAGTCTTGCTTTCTATGACGGCCATCGCGCTGTCGCTCGAAGGCATAGGACCGAAACTGAAGAGCTTTCGCGTCTTCTCCTTCTCTCCGTAGGCTTCTTTGGTCGTCAGCAGATGCAGAAACCTTTCGAGGAGGCCGCCTTTGCGCTCAAGGTGGGCGAGATGAGTCCGATCAGTGAGTCCTTGATTACGCATGGTGTCGAAACTTGGTATTCTGATGAGGCTTCTCTTCACTTTCAGTTCAAACCGACTCGGGTTTGCATCTTATCCTTCGAACGGCTTGAGCACGGCTACGCGATCGACGACGGGACATTCGAGCCGCCCCTTGAGGACTATCCCCACCCTGTCTCGTTCGACCCCTTTCTTTCCTTCGGCTCTGCCTTCTCTTTCATTATTTTGTCTTTGTTCTCCAGGTTTTTCTTTGTTCTCCTTGTTGGCTATCGTCTACCATCAACTACCCTCGGACCGATTGTGGTCCATGAAGAGCCGATCCGGGGAAAAATATTATGGATTGCTCGATATAGAAAAAAGCACACGGTGGTGGTACAACAAAGGTGGATTGAAGAATGCGGGAAAGAACGAAAGACGATAGAATCTTGTTCGCTGGTACCGGTGGGGGTGAGCCCCCTATTCACGTCGCTGCTGCTCTTGCTCGACTCGGCCCAACAACTGTGCCATCCGTCTTTCGGTTAAGAGGAACATTGATCAGTCAAAGCGCTTGGGTGAAGATTCGGACAATCAAACCGAGCCAAGAACTTACAAAAAGTACTCCTCGCAAATGCTCGAAAAGTAGAACTCGTGCTCCGAGTTGTGCGGTTTGACGAGATTGTGCGCCACCTCGTGCGCAAGCGTGTGGTAGGTGCTGATTAGGGCGTCGTGCAACTGCCCTTGCTGCACTTGCGAGTCATACCAAGCTTCGTAGTAGCGTAGGTTGAGGTAAATGGAGCCGTTGCGATTGAAGGCGATCAAGGGTCCTGTGCTGTCGAAGAAGATGTGGAGGGCACGATAGTCGAGCGTGAGCACTTCGCTTACAGGGAGGACGATGAGTCGAATGAAGCGGTCGATCGAGTGGACATGGTCGCGGACGAAAGTTCGGCTAAATTAGACATTTCAAGTCCGACCACGGGAAGTGTCAGCCCAAGTGTTCGTGGGCTTAGTACCAGAAGCTCGCTGACTCACGGACCCGCCACCGTGCGATCGATAAAAAACTTGAGCCCGGCGACATCCCCCATCGATACGAGATTGGTCCCAGCCGTAGCGTCGCAATACGACTGTTCCGATTCTTTGACCGACGTCTTGTCGATCCCATTCGAGACCGAAGAGCCGTGTTCAGGCCGCGAAGCCTGTAGTCATGCACACACTCAATTACCGATCAGTCCCACTATGGTCTCTGAACTCTGCACGACTGCGGCATAGTCCTCCTCGTGTACGGTACGCACCTGTATAGCTTTCCGAACGTTGGAACGAATCGCATCCGTCGAGCTCGGTGTAGAACCAGCAGTCGAGGTACCCGACGTCGAAGGCCTTGGAAGCCTCGGAGGCTGATCCCCAGTCAATGACGATGACGACGAGGAACGAGGCACCGAAGCGATCGAGCCAGCCCCATTGTTCACGTTTGATCGACTGAGGGAACTCCTCATTTTGGAGAAGAGACCCTTGTCGGCGGAGGAAGGAATGCTGGGCGAAGAAGAAGGTGCCGGAGACGGAGATCGATCTGGGCTTCCGGAATCACCCAAGGCTTGTTGTGTGAGAGCTGCGAGAGAGTTCTGCGCCGCGGGGCCATTGGCGCCCATTCCCGTGCCCGGATTGGGTGCAAGTGTACCCCTCTCCTTGGAGTCCGATCGTCTGGGGTAGCCGGACGACGTAAGAAGAGCATTGACCGCGTTCTCGACCTTGGGTGGGGCCTGCTGTAGCAAAAGCTGGCTCAGGAAGGCGGGGTCCGCGTCCGGGAAAAGATGTTCCAACTGATTGACTTCTTCGGCGGTCCTTGCGGCATCTAGTTGAGCTCGAGCTCGTGCCTCTCGCATACGTAGATCCGCGGCTTCGCGTTCGGCTTTCCGGGCGTTGACAATGCGATCAACGTTGAAGCCGCGGCGTCGAAGCGCTTTGAGGGGCGTCGACAGGATCGTCATGTAGAGCAGCGTGTCGTTGGCTCGTTGCTTGGACAGCAATAGCCGACACAGTGCCGTAGCGACCTTTCCAAACCCCTTCTCAGTCAGCACAAGGTGCATTTCGACTGGGCCCCAGACTTTCTCACCTCATAATAGTCCAACTCAACATCTCCAGCGATGTAGAGCAGCAAGTCCCCTTGGCTCGAGGCCTTTGCGAAAGCACTTGCCGCCTGCGAATGTCGCTTTGTAGTCCGCCCGACGCTCAAAGTCCGGACCAGCTCAATGGACCGTACTTCGATAACCTGTAGATGCTTACCACCACCGGATTGGATCCAGTCCGGATCGTGTCGAAGCTCCCCCTTCCCGTATTGTTGCTTCCGTTCGGACAAGAAGAGGAACGTCCTTTCGACGACTATGCCATGAAGCTCATGGGCACGCTTCGAGTTCGGATTTGCTTCGCCTGAACTTCGGTACCCTTCCGCAACGAGTTTCGAAATCCTCGAAGCACCTAGCCCTTCAGCCAAGGCTTCGAGGGCGTCCTCTTGCGGACAGGACCACACGTCCGCTTGGAAGACGCGCAACGATTGCGGGTCGTCGTTGATCGCCAGATCGCTCGCTCGCGTCAGTTGGTACGTCAAGGCCGAACCGCCTCCGCCTCCGTCTTCGTCGTCGCTTTCGTCATCAAGCAAAGTCGGCTGGTTGGGACCGCCGTGACTCCCCGTCGCGACCCTTTTGGTGCCGAGGAAGAAAGCCGACATCCGTGCTCGAGACTTGAGGGTGAAAGGCAGCGATTGGAAGCTCGCTGCAACCATTCGCAAAAGAGAGAGGTAGCGTTCCGAGGAACCAGAGAGTTCAAGGAAGCGATCAGGGTCGGCGATCAACATCGCCGCAATCTCGTTTATACTCGGAGAAGCCTTGACCCCGATCGCGACCAAGAAAGGACGCGCGTTGAGCCCAAAGTCGGGGATGACGATGAACAAAGCCTTGAGACCGGGAGGGAGAGCCTGCTCGGTCTCGAAGAAGCAAGTCGAAGGTGAGACGATTTTTCCCCCGACGGGGATGATGTTGGCTCGTTCGAGGGTTGAGAGCTCTTCCGAACCAAAGTTCGACACGCAGGACGAGAGGTAGGCGAACGTCTGTCGGGCCTTTTCCAGCGTCTTGGGAGGTGAGAGCAGGATCGCCGAAACGAGGTCCCTCGCTGGTGGGTCTCGAGCGACCTTGAGCTTGGCCGCTTCGTGTTGGTACTGCTCATCGAGGACCGCGAAGCCCAAACACGCGCAGTCGACGTTCGAGTAGACGTCGTGTGGCTTCCCAAATATCTTCTTGCCATCCTTGATGGCGGGGACGAACGGCAGAGCATGTTTCGAAGGAAGGTAGGTCGCCGCGAATCCTGCCGTCGCGTACTGCTCGAGAAAGTACTCGAAAGCGGCCCGCTGCCTCGATGCGTCCTCACTGTTCGCCGCGATCTCGAGCAGCTCGTCGATCGCAGGCGCCTTGAGCAACCCGAGCGAGAACATCAGCTTAGCCTCTTCCGACGACGACCTCCATTTCATCAGGGACTTGGTCCAATCAAGGAGAGGTAGGCCCAATCTGCGATGCGCCTCGGTCGGTTCGTAGAGTGTTGCAGCCATATGGCGCACAGTTTTGGAATTTCCAATTTGGCCCTCTGCGTCAGGGGCCGAGATGATCGGTGCCTCGCCTTCTTGGGGTAGCCAAGCCGTCTTCCTCAACCGGTCTAGCTCGTTCGCCGTCAGCGTCGCGGACACGCTGACGAGGTACCTCACGACATCGACGTGGGACCACCCTCCTTCGGCTCCCAGTAAGCGAGTGAAGACGAGCTGGAGTTCGACGTGACGACGAACGCCTAGAGCGAGCAAGACCTTCTCCAACGCTCCTTTGACGGCGGTCCCGCTCGGAAGAGTGACGATGGGAAGATCCTCGAAGAGCACAACGGAGGGAAAGTAACTCTCGCTGGCTAGTTTCTGGCCCTGACGAGTCGGCATAAAGCGCAGCGGAGCCATTAGAGTCGACAGCTCGTGTTGCCGAGACGTCGATAGTGTTGACCAACCCCGGGATATGGTCATTAAGAACTGCAAAGGAAGGAATCCGCAATGGGGCTGTGTGAGCTATGGACACTCTCTCCAAGGCCAGCGCTGCCTCTGTCAAGGACCTTACCTTCTCAGCGAACGGAGGCGAAACCAGCACATTCGTTTCGGCCGATATTTTTGCACCCGTACACGCCGGCGAGACAACATGCCGTGCCCAATCCAACGAGGTCAACTCCGTAAACTCAAAAACCCTTGCCAGATCTGCACCTTGGAACCTTCGCGTCAACTCGAACGGCAGCGTGTGATCGGGCAGAGGAAGATCGGGTGTGATCGTCTGGGGGTTGAGGTACGTCTGGAATGCCGAAAGGGGTAGGATTCTCTCCTCCTCAGTCGTCCGATCACTCAGAGACAACATCGCCGAATCTTTAAGTCGAGCCAGTAAGGAGGGGGAGTAGGATCGATTCGCCGCGAGGGACAGCCACCATCTGAAGGCGTCGCTCGCTTCGGCGATCGTTAGAGGGTGGGACGCGAGGTCGTTCAAGATGTCCTCGAGGCTGATGTCCTTGACCAAACCCTTTTCGCGCAAGATGCCCATCACACGTGGAGCCCCTGACGAAACCAATTCGGGCACAACCGGAATGCCTTTGATGAACGTCAAGGCCGGGTTAGGTAATCGCACTTTGGACGCCGATGTCGGACCCAGCTGAGATATGAGCGTGATCGATGTATTGGCGTTGGATTGAAAGAACGCAGCCTCGGTCAGGGTCGAAACAATCTCTTGCGGTGTCGAAGGGGTGTAGGTGAAGAAGCGCATCAAGTGTAAGGCCCTCTCCTGCAACCGCTTCTTCTGCTCGTCGTCGATCTTGGCCGTGTACAGGCGTGCGATCTCAGACATCTCCTCTTCAAACACGGTCCGCGCCAATACGCCGCCCATCGCGAGCAATTCGCGATTCCAATCGGCGACGTATTTCGCCTGGAAGTCCAGCGACTCCCTCTCGACCGTCGACACGAACCTCGCCGCGATGCTGGACGCGCATCCAGTAGTCTGGAACGTCGGGAATCCAATGAAGACGCGGCCACTGGACTCGAGATTGGACAAGAGGCCGGCAAACACCTGACGCGCATTCTTCTCCTCGGTCGTCGCCACCGCCTCTTTCCCGGCTTGCGAGGCGTCGAACTCGTCTTTTCCGGTCCAGATCAGCGAATAAACCGTCGTTGATGGAAGGCCCTTTTTGGTTGCTCGTAGCATCTCGGTACTGAACTGTCTCGTCGGAGTGACGCGCAAAGTCGATGAAACCGTTCTCAGGAACAGCGACACCGCCAGCAGGGTGAAAGGGTCCTGTATCGGTGTGGCGACGGAGGACGAAGCGGTGGGTACGAGAGCCGGAGCCGGAGCGGCACTGGACTTTGATGTGAAGGCAGCGAGCATTTTGGAAGCAAAAGATGAAGCTGCAGCTGCGGGGGCCGAGGCGAACGATGGGGTTGGCGCTTTCGGCTGCACCGCGTAGCACAACAGCCAGCGAGAAATATCGACCTTTAGCTGCACTGGTGCCTCGTCGATACGAGTGAGGTGCAGGATCTTGAGAGGCGAGGTTGCTGCAAGGTTGGAGCGAAGGGGTATCGGTCTCGAAGGTGCCAAGGCTTTGGTGACGCGAAACAAGACATGGCCGTCAAAGTGCATCGAGACGTGGCGGATCTTGGTGGTGAACGCGAGACAGGTCGTCAGGAAGCGAGCGAACACGAGCGGGTCCGGCATCGGCTCGGGTTCCCGAAGATCCATGGCGAACGTCGACCAGGGATGCCCTTCGGAGGAGTAGTGGTTCAAGCCGTTGGGGTCTACCGCCGTCTTGACGTAGAGTTGATCGCCCCCATCCTTCCAGAAGAAGAGCATGACTTTCTCTCCCGAGGAGACGAGAGGCTCGTCGCAGATGGAGAAGAGCGAGTAGAAGCCGACACCGAAAGCGCCTGTCACATGAAGGCGGAAGCAAGACCAAGTCGGGAGAAGTTGAGGTGAGCCAGCCAGCACGGCCGCCTCCGAGCTCACCAAAAAAACTCACCAATCTTGCTCTCATCCGGATTCCCCTCGGCGATCTTTTTCAACCTCATCCAATCCTCATCACGAAATACCTGCCCATCGTTCCTGACGACGATCTGCGCGAGCTTGTGTTTCTTGAGGTTGGGCAAGCCGCCGGTCACTTGGTCGGAGGAATGGAGGGTCGTCGCCGAGGCCGGGTCGACGGTCGTACGGAAATGTATCTCGACGTGGCACGCGCCCGCGTCATCACTGTTCTGCAGTAGTTCCCGAAATACTGGAGTAGAACAACCACAAAGGTCAGGAGGAGAAGGTGCGTGCGCAAAGGAAGTGAACGCCTCGGCCTTGCCGTTCGACGGCGAGCGTTCATTCAGTACTGACCAGTCTGTTCCCCGCTGTACCGGGCGAGGATCTTTTCGATCAAAGCCCTTTGGTTGACCTAGAGTGCAGCAGATTCCATGCCCAGGACATACAAGAGCGAGCAGTCCACGTCAGCCCAAGGTGCGCGTGAATAGGTCTCGGGTGCTCGTGCCAAGTGGCGCCCTGGACGAACGCCCGAGTGAGCTCATCTGGTGCACGACCACTCACCGAGACCGCTTCGTCGACGCCTTGGGATAGCAGTTGCTTCAAATCGGTTTGCATCGTCCGGAGAAGGGATCGGGAACGAGGCCGACGGGGCCGACGGGGTGCTGCACGCGCCGACGTTCGTCGAGGTTACGACGCGAGGACCGAGCGGATCGACGGATGTTCGGGCAACGACCAGCACCAACGCAATGTGTGTACAAGTCTGGAAGAGATTCCAATGCGACAAAGCGAAGCGGAACGAAGCGGAACGGAACGGGGCAGCACGACAATGCAGTGTTTGTACAGGAGGGCGCACACCGGCCCGAACTCGACGCCGACTGACTTCGGAAACTGAACGGGAGTCTACGGCAGTGGTGCGACCGGAATCAAACCGAGGCCCGGCAGCCCACGCGCCGACGAGTCGCGACGCGGTCAAGGCTGCCAGTGGCAACTTCGGGCACAATTTTGATTTTACGGCACTCTTTCGACCCTGGCGCGCACAAAGGAGACGAGCATAGGACTCGGGCAAGAGACAGAAATGGATCGATGAGAACATGCACAACCACAACTGAAAGCAGACGAATGACTACGCTCTGAGCACCACCTGCAGTGTCCGGTCGCCTCGCGAGACAATCCCCCCGCGACCCTTGGCCAGCCCCTCCTACGATCGACGAATCCAGTCGATCTAATCCTCAAATCCTTCTACGCTAGCGTCTCGTGCCCGACTCGGTACTGTTGACGCGGTCGCAGCAGAAGGATAAGATTCGAACAGGTCCATACGAGATCGAGAGAGCGCAATGCAGTGGATCGAATGTCAGTTCAGATCAGACCCTTGCCAGGATAGTAAGCCCGGGAGCGGTTGCTGTATCTTATCTTACAGGGGTAAGTCGTCGGTGGTCGCTCGGCGGGCCTCCACCCCCACGATCGGCGCACTTCGGGAACGACCAGCACCATGAGCGGACCTGTAGAAGAGGGACCCAACATCGTACCCACCATCAGAACTCGGATATCCAGGTCTGTGTTCCACCTCCCAACGTGTAGCTCGTCACGAACCAACAAGGCCAATCGCGATCGAGTAGAAGATCACCGGTTGCTCGTGAGCCGATCGTTGCTGCAGTGAATGGCATGGAATAAGACGGTGACAAAGGACGGTGCGATACATGGGAATCAGTTCGAGAGTGCATGCGATGAACCATCGTTCTGCACCACCGAACTCGAGTGTCGACTCGAGGGCAAGCTCAGCATCGCAGGCCGTATCGTGGTGGTCGGGACGTACCAGGTATCGGTATGACTGGCGGAAGGGGCCCAGGATCGATCCGTGAAGTGTGGCCATGATTGGGCGTAGGAATATACTGCGATGATGGGCGGCGTCCAAGCTGGCGACCGCTTCGTTCTCGTCCTCGCTCGTGAGCGCAAGTTAGGCCAGGTCTGCCCAGGTCTGCCCAGATCTGCCAAGGTTAGCGCGCCCTGCTCAGCAGTCTGCGCCAGCCTGCTAGCCTGCAGCCATGCGCCCGTACTCGGCTGCTCTGCTGCCCACGCTGGCCTGCGCTGCGGTTCGCTCTCGTACTCAATCCCGATTGCCCGCCGGACCAGAGCAAACACCCGGCACCCCCAGTCCACCTTGCACGCTACAACGACTCGAAATCCCGTGTGATCGCCGGCCTTCACACTTGTCCTGCCATTCGAGATGGATCACCTTTCCCGGCTACCCTCGGAACTTCTACAACAGGTCTTGGACAATCTCAGCGCCAGCCTTAGCGCCGCTAGTCCCGGCCTCGGCCTCGACCTCCCCTCGCCCTCGATCCAACACCACGGCGCCTCACCCCTTTCCGCACCTTACCTCGGCCTATCCTCCCTCGCAACGACGAGTCGACATTTTCATCGACATATCGCTCCTTTAATGCATTCCCTATTCTGCCTCCACTCGTCCTCGCATTTGACCGCTTTCGTCGAGACGTGCACTCGACCACCGAAGATTTTGAAGATCGCGACTACGAGAAGAATCTACCTCGTCCAAGAACGCACACACAACTCCCCAGCACTCGAAATGGTCTCAAGAGTCAATCCAACGACTATTTGCAAGCCCACTTGTCCGCGAGTCGCACGAGTTGCATACCACAGGCGTCGAATCGACCTCGGCACTACTCCGTGTGCTCGACGCGTGGGTCGTCTCGTCCCAGGGTAGCGGCGAAGCAAGTGGCGCGGATACAGGACTCAAGACATTGGTGATCAAAGCGAACCATATAAGATTCAACGTCGGTGAGGATGGGCCCGATATTGTCGAAGGTATCGGTCGAGATATCTCAAACCTGACGATCGAGTCAGACAGTCTCGATCCCAAGTGCTCGCATTTCTCAAGTTTAACGGCTCAGAAACCTGCAGCACCGCACCCATGTCCACTCCTCGGCCTTCTGTGTCGCTTGTCGCTCTCATTGGAAGACCTTTCTCTTTCGCGCTTGGCCTTCTCGGCCCCTCCTTCGTCTCGGCTGGGGATGAAATTTGGTCGGTCGGCTTCGGCACCTCTCGTTGCACCACTGCGACGTTTCTGCAGCTGCGCTCGCTTTCATGCTGGAAGGGAGCCGCATGGAATCTCTCGAGCTTGTGGCGTGTTCGGGTTTGACTCGGGATGGACTTATCGCCATCGCACAACGTCACGATCAACAACTCCGGTCACTTCGGCTCGAGGCGGACACATCGCTGATGGGTGACCTGCCTCCCCCCTCTCCACCTCGGGCTCCGAACGCATCTCGCCCATCCCCTTCCAATAGTCCACGTCAACATCGACCAGCTGAAACGCACCTGCTATTGCCTCTACACCACGTTCTCGACTCGATCCTACCCCACACGCCCAATCTGATTCATCTGACCTTGGTCAGGCCCTTTAGCCTCGAGCGACCTGGACTTTTCCACTCTCACCCCTCGACTGCGCACCCTCAGCATATCCCAACGCCCCATCTGGTCCAATTCCTCCACTCTACGCACCCTCTTCTCGGGCCTCTCTCTTCCCTTGAACCTCCGTCGACTCATCGTCGAGCGACCCATTCCAATCAGTTGTTCGTCCGCCTCGGAACTCGATGCCACCGGCTTGGATCTACAAGAGGTATGGGGTTTGGCTCGATCGAGGGAATTGGGAGTCGATGTGGGTGGGAGTTTGTTCGAGTGTTTGAATGAGAGGATGAGGTGGGCTGATGAGGTTGGGTGGAGGGAGGCGAACAGGGGAGAGGAGGGGATGGGGAGGGAAGATACAGAGTCATGGCGCACGGGCGCGGGGAACGGGAGAAAGAGGAAGAGACCGAGTCTGTGTTGATCAGCACTGGAGGAAGGATTGGAACAGTATTACTCTTACGATATCGACGGAGCAGTTGCGAGGATTTGGAAAGGAATCTCCTGCCTACTCCGAATTCGTCCTCAGTGTGGCTGTGCTGCAAACCCGGCGAGTGGCAAACGTGATCGGCGGTGAGCCGGTGGGCTCTGTGAGCAACGTGTCACGTGAGTCGCAACCGCCGATCCAGCGCATCGTGGCGCCGATCACTTTCTGGGCGGTTGCCAACCCATCGTCCTCATCTCTCGCTTCTCCCTCTTTCTTCTCCCTCAACACCCAGCCCACCCTCCGTTCCAAAACAAATCATGTCCTCTTCTGACACCGAGGGTTCTCTGATCGTCGCTATCACCAATGTGCAACTCGCGCATCTCTCCGGCGGTGTCTCGACACCCTTAGCAACGGGAACGCTCCAACTCGTCAACGTCATTGTCGCCTCCCCCGCCTCCGCCTCTGCCTCCCCCGCCACGTCGAGCTCCGTCCTCCTGATGACGTTGCAGGTCCAGGGTGAGACCGAACCTATTTTCGAGCTAGTGCTTGCTCCTGAATCACGTATTCTCGGCGAGGGTCCATCGTCCTACATCGTACCCAACTACCAACCCGGTGCTTCCAACAGCGAACAAGAGAACTCCGGTTCGATCAAGGTCACACTCCCTTCGACGATCGATACCGTTTCACGCGAAACGTTCGAACATGTCTTGTGGGGGATGACGAGCTTTGCCTCCAGCTCTTCTGCTCGATCAGGAGGAGCTCACCCTCCCGCGTATTCTCCTTCCAATTACGGCACCGCCCCTTCGTCACCGACGCTCGGAGCGACGACCATCACCCCTTCGACGAACGACCTGCGCTCGCAATTGGTGCTCGTCGATTCGAACGGCAACCTCGTCGGCACCTTGGCGGACAACGTCTCCCTACACGAAGACGCTTCCCTTGCACAAGAGCAACAAGGAGAGAACGAGAAGGAACCCGTCATCGTCGAGACTTCGGCTGTTACTTCGGCATCCGGTACAAGTTCAGGAGCGACGACGCCGACTTCAGGTGGGGGTCATCATTTCGATTTCTCCGTTCGACCACTTTCGGCCTTCAACCAAACGCCGAACCCGAGCAACTCGACCATCATCACCTGGGGTGATTATCTCTCCCACGGCATCATCGTAGGAGGTGATCTGGTCTCACGTACGCTCGAATATGGCGCCGACACCCTCGTTTCCAAACGCGCACCGACGAGCAAACCTTTGGTCTTTAGCGAGACGACCAAGAGCCGAATGGGGCAGACGACCGCGTACAGTGGGCAAGTCGTCAAGGTGTCGAACAAGGCGGCCAAGATGGTTGGTGATGCGGCGGCCAGAGTCGGCGATAGGATCGGGAAAGCCACGGGGATTCAGAGTAAGTACTTAACCCATGAGGGTTGACGGCGGGTGTACGTTGGATGTACGTTGGACCGTCGAGGGCTGATCACGCTTCCCACCTCAATTCTCTTCTCACCAGCTCAACCCTCCGGTAAAGCCCCTAAAGGTCTCAAAGGTCTCGTCAACAAATCCTTGATCGCTTTCAACACCGTCCTCGACGCGAGCGAGACCACCGCCAAACAACTCCTCGTCAGCGGCGGGCAATCCTCGACCAAAGTCATTCACCACACCTTGGGTAACGACGCGGCGCATGTCTCGGCTCATGTCGGAGCGGGGGCACAGAACGTTTTCTTGGTTTATTTGGATGCGAGAGGCGTAAGTAGGAGGGCGTTGATGAAAGGGGTTGGAAAGGGCGCGTTGAGGTGCAAGATGCAGGACGGAAGGGAGGTCGTCTTGACAGATGATAAAGGGCAGACACCGAACGCGGCGCTGGGAACGTCGCCGTTGCCGCCGACGATTTCGGAGAAAGGGGTTCCGACTAAGCACTGAGGGTTTCCCTGGCGACTTGGCTCTTCGGACCCACACGGAGATCCGACTCAACTTGTTGAGTGGTCTGTAATGCGAGCCTTGTAAAAGTAGAGCGAGCTGTAGCCCGACAAAAGGCATGATGACCTCGCCCGGGCAAGACTGCGACATGGTCGAAGATCTGACTGATGCGAGTATGCGAATGCAAGCAACAACAAATCTACGTGAAACGTAGATGTACCGGATTCGAAAGTGGAGACGAGCCCCTACCAGACAAGCTCCCACGTAGAGGATCAAGCCTTCTGACCCGGTTGATCGTCCCGATGGGTCGGACAGAACGTCCCCGGTCGTTCCCAGTACTCTTCAATGCAGTTCGAATGCATGACGCAGTAGCACGAGAGGCGGGCAAGGTCTTCGCCGATCTCAAAGTCTTCGAGACAGATGATGCATTCTTGAGGTTGCTTCGTTGTTGAATCGCGGGGTATCGTTTCGGAGGTGGCGGCGAAAACTAAAGGATGTAACAAAGTTTGTGTCAACATCGATAGATAGAGTATAGCCTCATGATGAAAAAGAGGTGACTCACTCGCGTGTTCGCGGCCCAAACCCCTGAGCGCAGGCCCACCGTCGCAGCAAGCTTGAACATGCTGTTCCCGAGCCAACGTCGACATGGACGAGGCAAATGCTTCGTCACAGATCGGACACGACCCCATCGTCGTTCCGTCGGTCGTCCCCAGACATGTCGAGAGGTGTTCAGCCATGGCCCCACCGTCGTCGGGTAAAACGGCGTGACAAATGCCGCATTTGATCCAGCCCTCCTCTTGCTGGACGGGTGGATCATCATGGTCGATCGGTCGAGCACGCACACGGTCGGTAGCGACAGCAGCAGCATTGTCAGGTACAACGTTGCCAGCCGGAACCTGCGCGGGTTGAGGAGCCTGAGCAGGAGCGGCGGGTGGTGGAGGAGGCGCTCGCCGCTGTTCCGCTCGATCACGGCGAGCTCGGTGGTGTTGCAACTGGGCCTCGCCCCGTCGAGTTCGTTCTATATCCTCGACCGCACGACGTAGCTCGGCCATCTCCCGTCTCGCCTGTAGCTGATCTTGTTTCAGATCATGCTCCAATTCGGCCTTCATCGTAGACTGGATCATCTCGCGCTCCTCGAGGGCCTCCGCCCCTACTTCTCGATCTTGTTGCCGTTCCCGCTGCATGTTAAGGAACACGACGCCCGGTATCTGTCTCGATACGTCGAACTCGGCATGGTCCTGTAGCAGGTCGTACATGCACGCGAACCAGAGATTCCCCGGGTTGGATCTTTGGCGGGACAGACACTCACTCCATCGTTCTCCATCGACTCGCGACATTTCGGTTCGCTCTAAGTATTCTGTCGTGCGACTGTACACAAATGAACGATGAAGTCGCCGGTTAGTCAGCGCACAGTGATTGCACACCCCAATTACGGTCTTGTCCCGTCGCGTCGCACAGGAACTGCACGAGGCGCTCCCAGCCGAAAGATACGCCGGGAGCACGCCTCGAGCGCCTCGGCGAGCGAGCGAGCGACGGGGGCCCAACGACGGGGGCCAACGACGTACGCCTTGATCCTCCTCTTGACACTTTCGGCGATCTTGTACCAGGGGATCGTCCCACTGACGAAGGTGTTTTCCAGCACGATCCCCAGCACTGTGGCTTCGTTCGTCCTCGACCTTGACCAATTCGGTCGCAAACTGAACAGGCGTTGCGCGTCCTCGACGTCGATCACGCCGCTTTGGCAAATTGTGTACATGAGGTGCTCTTCGTAATGCGGGTTGCGGGCCCATCGAATCGTGTTCCCATGGAGCGGTATGATCTGCGAGAGCTCGATGGCTTTGGCTTGTAGTTGAGCAGCGTTCATCGTGCGAGAGGCGCGGGTGTGGGCGCGCAGTTTGTGACGCGAAGGACGTGGTGACCAGGCGCAGAAACGAAGTTACACATAGACTTGATCCAATTTATCGATGGTTGGTCCTCGACCCTGCGAGCGGTGAGAAAGCTCGAAGGGCGATCGGCCTGAGTAAGCGGGCGTCGAGAAGGAAGAGGAAAGACCGCCTTGGCCAGCGCCGCCCGGATGCGCGCCCATCCAGTCGCACGACACGAAGTGACGCGTCGAGCCCCGTGATGCGAATCTTTCGCATGGCTAACGATAAACTCTTCCGCAGGGCTAACAAGAAAGTCTTCCGCGGGGCTAACGATAAATGGCACGAAAGTTTTGTGGCATGCAGAATACAGTTGGGTAAAGACCGATCTTACTCAAGCTGGCTCCTGTCCTTAGTATCACCTCACCACAGTGACCTTCCCTAGCTCCCGCTTCGGGAAAGATTTTCAGGCCTGCTCAGAAGGCATCCTTCATCAGCTCTTACCCTTTCTGACACCCCGACGAGTCTACCAACCCACTCACGCCTCAATCATGACTTTCAACACCCCTGCGACCGTATTGCCCTCCGCACCACCCTTTCCATCAGGCACACTACACATCCCAAGTATCGACTTGATCTCCTCCGCCGTCGCTCCCCTGCTCTGCGTCTGCCCAGTCGCGTCGATACCGGTCCATAGTGTCGGTGTCAAACAAACGACGAGGTTGTAAGCGTCCATCTTGTTGTGGGCTTTGTTGGCTTCGATCGCGCCGAGAATGTCGACGAGTTGTCCGAGTAGGTTCCGTTCTGGCGCTGGAAGGGAGGGGAGCAGATTCGTTCGGAGGTAGACTTCCGCTTCCGAACGCGGGAGTGGGCAGGAGATTATGGTGCTTTCTAGGGAGAATGGGAAGATTGGCGTCGGTAAGGAGCAAAGGTAGAGCTTAAGGAGAGACGCGGCGAGGTGAGGTGCGTCGGGGTAGGTAGGTAGAGTAAGAGTGTGGCCTGAAGAGAGCAACAAGGTTCAGCATCGGCTAGGCGGATGGAGAATGGAGTGGGGTCATTCGCATACCTCGATCGTAGGCAGCTTGCAAGATGGCTACCATCGTTGCGCTCGGACTCTTTCGAAAGATACCCGTCGATTCGGGACCTACAATAAAACGTACGCCGGAGAATATCAGGCCCGCGCTCCCGGGACTTGTACCAAGCGTACCTACCTTGCGTTCGCAATACCTCGAAGCAGTCGACCACGCAAGACGGTGGTTCTTTATCACCTTCAGCTCCCATCGTCTGGAGGAGAAGGTTATCCTCGATTTAGTCCTCGCCGCATTCAACAATTCTTGAGTAAGAGACTCGCCTCGGAGAGAGGTACGCCAAACTGCTTCGATGAAGTCCGATCTAAGGAAGCAGCAAGGTCACCATGACTTTCATGTCGCGCGTTTGCTCTGTGTCATAGACGTGGTCTCAGCCCTGGACTTTCACAAAAAGGCAGATTTGGAGCAGACTGACGCATACACCTCTGGCGGAAATTCGATGCTGTAAGCCTCAGCAACGTTGGGTCTCAGCTGTGGACGTGTCTAGCTCCGAGGCCTCGGGCGAGGCTCACCTCAGGAAAATCGCACTACCCACTTCTTTGGCTAAAGCGCCCAAGGTCGCACAATGCACCATCTTCCTCGTCACCTTGGCTTTTCCTGACAATAACCGACTCGTGAACAGCGCCAAGAGTGCCTGTGGGTTCTCGTGGAACGAACCCGTCAGTCCGATCCACTGCAGTCACTCGGCGGTCTCGGGACTGACCCTTAGTGACCATCCTCCGCCAACGACCCAGACCTTGAGGACATTCTTGCGCGTCTCGCGGCTCAAGCTCAGAAACAAAGAAATGAGTCTTGCTGTTGGCGGTGGATTCGGTACTGGTGAGGCTAAGAGGATCTGCACGCAAGGTGGAGTGGGGAAACGATTGGGCAGATTTTTCTTACTAGCCTCTTGCTCACTTGGACACGCACCAGTGAGTAAGGCCCGTTCCGAGCGTATGATTCAAGTCGATTTGTGAGAGCTTCAAGGATGGTGTCGTATCCTAGTGAAGTAGCTGAAGGGAGGTAGCAGGCTGCGAGGACCAGAAGAGGTGTCTTCGCCCCACTGGACCCGGAACCGGATGTGCGAGAAGTGACCTGGAGAGGGTAAAGAAGCGGGCTAAGCAGAGCAGCCTTCACTTTCAGGAAGAGGGGAAGGAGAGGAGCCCACGCGATAGAGCAGTATTTCGAGGAGTGGATCATCCTCGGCCTGGTAGCTTGGACCACCCCCACTTGTCGCGAGCTCGGCCATCGCTCTGGCTTTCCGGTTCTCTTGGCTCAGACCGGCGTGGTCGGACAGGTTCTTCCATTCTTGAGGCAAGGCAGCTCGTTGTGCGTTGCTGGCCGCAGTGGCTGCCGTGGTACCCGATCGAATAGGGGCCGTCGTCGAGGAGCCGAGTGTGGAGGAGGCGGTCAAAGCGAGAGTGCTCGTCGCCTGTGTCCACGTGGAGGAGATGGTGCTGAACCAGCTGGCTCTGGTCGATGTTGTCGCATGTGCGGATGTAGATGTTGCGGAGGACCGGGAGCGTGACCGGGAACGTGAACGTGAAGATGACGTTGAAGGCTGCAGTAGCTGTGGTGATGATGGCTGTGCGGCAATGTCAGTCTTGCGTTCTAGTTGCGCGGTCCGATTGTGGGCCGATGTGGGCCGGGACGTTGATGGGATGGGCCCTGACATGGCGCGTGGGGTGAGACAGGGTGAGACTGCCGTGCGACGAGAAGGGCGAAACCGCCCAAGTGGGGGGAACCACGGGTTTTACCGCCTGCCTCAGAGCGCACGGACCGCCTCCCAGGGCCTCCGCCGGGGTGGGCCAGTCTCGTGCACGCCTTCCTCGACTCTTTACGCTCTCGACCTCGACGCCCCACGCGCGGTCAGAGGAGACACATCAATACGCCCTTCTCTCATGGTCCGTTTCAAGCACCGCTACCTGCTCGTACACCTCCTGTTCCCCTCGCTCGCCCCCGAAGACCCAGCCCCGCCGCTGCACGAATCGGACTTGATCAAGGTGCTGCGAGAGTCGTTGTTGGTCAACTTTGGCGATTTAGGAGCGGGTACGGTCGGTGGATTGTTTAGTAGTGAGTTTACGCGCGACGGGTGCCGTAGAGCGTCTGCCCTCCGTGCCCGGGTCGGCCTTGGCAATCGCTCTCATCTGCTCCTCGCTCGTCTTGCGTAGAAGTTCACCCGAATCTGGACCCAACTTGATTCTTCTTCCTTTGGTGTTTAACAGTCAAATACTTTTCACCCACGACGCGCATGCTCATCCTCCGCGTCGCGAGGGAACACGCCCAGACGCTTTGGTGTGCTCTGACGCTGTTGCGACGCTTAGGGGGCCAGACCGTGATCGCCAGGGTGTTGCACGTCAGCGGTGAGTGAATCGTGCAGCCCCACTGGCTTCTGCTGGGGGCTCTACTGATATCTGATGTCGTTTGTG
Organism: Microbotryum lychnidis-dioicae p1A1 Lamole; assembly: GCA_001244265.2. Classification (NCBI taxonomy): domain Eukaryota; kingdom Fungi; phylum Basidiomycota; class Microbotryomycetes; order Microbotryales; family Microbotryaceae; genus Microbotryum; species Microbotryum lychnidis-dioicae. The sequence continues at coordinate 521,341 of CDLV01000006.1, forward strand.
CGGTGCGCCGAACAAAGGTACGATCCGGAAAACCCAACTCTCGGCCATTTCGTACGACCGACTCTTGATTCTCGAATCGGCTGGGCGTCTCCGGCGGAAAGGGAACGACAAGGATGCAGACGAGATTGAAGCTCAGGTTGGGAAAGATGAAGAGAAAATCCTAGAGATGGACGCCTGAGGCCCCGAGGACCAGACGAAAGTTCTGGCGAGGGCCTAGCGGGCCTAGCGGGCCTACGCGGTTTTGCTAGTGTTGTCTGCAAGTTGCAAACTGTTGTTGTACGCGTGTTTTCCAATGATTCAGCGCACTCGTGATTACTGAGCTCGGGATGGCTCCAGAACAGCTCGGTAGAGCTCGATCAACTCTCGAGCTCGGCTAGCGCGCAAACAATTCGGGGCCCCACCTGCATCTTCAATTGGCCTTGCGCGGATGGTCCTCGCTTCTTCTCTGTCTCTTAGCGCCGTACCCGAACACACGCACACACCCTCCCCACCTACCATCCTCTCGCCTAGATGGTCTCCTACGCGTTTATCGACCCTTCAGAGGTAGCCCAACTGTACCATTCGGGCCTCGAACCAGGGCGCGATTTCCAGGTCGTGGATGTTAGGGATGAGGATCGGATAGGGGGACATCTGTACGTACTGCACCTGCTCAACCCCATATGTCCAAGATATGTGGCTTCATGTGTGAATTTGGGTCGAAATAGGCTCAGCTGTGGCGTCGATCTACGCCGGACAGCAGGCGTATGACTGATTCGCTGCTTCGTGTCGATCGTCCAGACCAGGATCGATGCGAGCCCCCTCCGAACAACGTACCTTGCAATCCGTTCAAGACCTCGTGGTCAAGCTGGAAGGAGGTTAGTGGATCCCGCGCCGCAACTATGAGGTCATTCCAGCCCGATCAGAAGAACGAAGACTGAGCTGACAAGTCGACTTGTTCCTGATTCGCAGTTCCAAAGGTCATCTTCCATTGCACCCTGAGTCGTACGTCTTCGAACTCTGACCTCTCGTCCTATATCTCCCCCGCCCCAATTCATACTTGTCCAAATTCTGACTCTCCTGCTTCCATCTCGCGGGAAACCGAAATGCACCGAGCAGAAATCCGAGGCCCTAAAGCCGCCTCCCTCTACTGCACGGCACTCAACGAACGACCCGACGCACTTGATTTCGAATCCGCAACATCAAACTCGATCATCGAGAACTCTGGCACTCCCTTGACAGCAACCTCAACCAAGGACTCGACGAACACACGGGCCGCTCAAAACTTCTCCCCGAATCCGTTCGAGTTGAAAGCATCCGCTTCGGAGCAGAACCGATCACAGCAAGTGTTGGTGTTAAGGGGTGGTTTCGGCGAGTGGCAGAGGATGTACAAGGCTCGTCTTGACTTTTTGGACTCGGGAGGATCGCTCGTGAAGCTGATGAACTTTCTCGATTTTCAATACAGGATGATCCGAAATTGGTCGAAGGCTTCGATCCTTCGATTTGGGCAGAGGGGAAAGATTACTAGATCCCGCCGCTGGTGGAAAACCCTACTGAACACCTATCCTATATTCGATGCCTGGGAATGATTAACGGGTCGTACCCAGCAGCAACGCTCTCGTCCAGGCAGCACGAGGCAGTGAACCAGCCGACAAAAACTCGGTAGATCACGACACTGGGATTGCACACGGCGCATTCGTTATAGGTGGTCGTTAAAAACAGAATCCAGGTCATAAACATAAAACTCGACGTCATGGGAGTTGGGAGTCTCGTCACAAAGAGAGGTCGTTAAGCAGAACGGATGCTGAGATGAAGAAGCGAAAAGCGAAAAGGCGCCGGAGCACCTGGCTGCCGGGAGGGGTGGTGACTGAAGTTTCGCACTGGGCGTTTCCAGGGTAGTTGAAGATGATCATCTAGATCGAACTTTCGAGGTTGACGTAAACGTGTCGCCTCAGGGGTTGGATAGCCGCTCGGCGGACCTTGGACCCCGCCTTGGGTACGGCCATGGAGGAGCGAGCACGCATGATCTTGGCGGGATAAGCTCGAGATTCCTTGGTCATCGTCCTCTTCTGATCGGTGGGTGAATCGGGAGTCTGAGCTACAGCGGGAGAACTGATTCGGGCTTTGGGGTTGGGGGTGATGATCCTCGAACGCTTTCCGAGGCGCGCAGTGGCTTGGTCTTCTTCCGATTCGACGACGACCTCGTAGTCGTCCGCTTCTTCATCCTGACCGACCATCAACCCACCCCGCTTTCTGATATGCTTGGGGTTGGACCTAGGCGTGAAAGCCTCGCCGAACGAAATAACCTCTACCCCACCCTTCGGCTGCGTAATAGCCCTGGCCGTAGGCATCGAACCACCCACGACCAATCGAACGAGTTTAGCGAAACGATAAGGCTCCACACCGAGCATCTCTCGGTTGTCCTCGTAGTCGTCTTCCGCATCTTGGAGTGAACGAGGATGAGGCCTAACCTTCTTGGGGTTGGGGATGGTACTCCTCTTTACCGAAGGCACGGTCGAGTCGACGGTGCTGCGCACGACGACGACGTTGTTCAGACGCTTGATGCCGATCGAGCGGCGGGTGGGGAGCGCTGTTGGATGAAAAGATGGTTCAGGGTCGATTCGCCTGAATAAGTTGGGGGGACTGGGAGGGATGGAGGGCGGACCTGATACATTCGAAATGAGGATCGAAGATGTGGCGATCAACGCCAGCAAAGGAGCGGTCAAAGGGCAAAGCATCATGAGTTCTTTGAGGTGGGCGGTGTGGGGCAGGAGGGGGGGTACGCGGGCTGAGACAAGGGGATGAGAGTAGCAAGTGGTGAGAAAGAAGACAAGAGGCGATTCTCATCTCTCGACACAAGGGAATGTGAGTTCATCATCGCCTTCGACTCAACGGAGTAGTCTATCTCTTGCGTAAAGCGAGTTGGCGCGTCCGTTCGGTAGAAAGACTCTGGTGCAGAATTTGCTCGAACGGAGGGGAAGGCGGGTTGGGTGACTGCGCGCGCGCGAGAGGGCGCGCCGCGACGCGCGTGAGCGGAAAGATGGCTGGCCAGGCGCTTTCCCGAGAGGTGGGGTCCGAGCGCATCCGAGCGCATCCGAGCCTTGGCACCGTCTTCGGTGGGTAAGTGAACAGTCTGGAAGGAAGCCTCTCTTCATGAGGAACAAAGAAGTACAGAAGCACATAGAGCCCTGCAGAACCAAGTAAGGGGCTATCATTTTTCTGCGTTTGAAAAGTTGGCGCGAAACTTGAAGCCGAGGCTCGGGTGCCAGCCCGACGCTGCAGGCTCTCAGCAAGCTCCCGCAGATCCAGAACAGAATGCGAAGCCCCGAGGACCATGCCGAAAAGGCGGAAGTCCGGCCGTATCATCAGCGAATTCAGCGCTTCGTTCCACTGTCGAGGTGCCTGCTTGGTTCCGTACATCGACTTCAAGAGCTTGAGAGCGCCAGAAGAAACTGGTACGGGCCAACCTTGAGTCTTGATGTAAACATCCTCAGTCATGACGCCGTTGAGGAAAGCCGACTCGTAGTCTTTACATGAAACACCAATAAGTGCATACTACGGCTATCTTCCATCGGTCTATACCATTTTCAATTTGCTGTATTCGTATGTGCTCGTCAGAAGGCAAAGGAGTCCAGCGCTTCCTCAACCCACTTGCCCCGGCTCTGAATTCGGCACTGGAAAGGCAACGGCGCCGTCGCGAGGCCGTCCGTGAAACGATTCACGTCCACAGGGATCGCATTGCCTTGGTCATCAATTTGAGGTAGAAGCTCGAAGGCCCACAGGATGCGGGTGAAGGCGATAAAAAGCGACCGGTCCGCGATGTGCATGCCCGGACAGATGCGACGACCGAATCCGTAGGTATGGTGACCCCTTTCGGAATACTTGGTCCCCACAAGCTCACCGTTGACGACGAAGCGGTCTGGGTTGAACTTGTGGGGTTCCGGATAAACCTCCTGTAAAGTTGAAAATTGAACTACATGAGATGAGCAGTCGTACATAGGTCTAACGTAGGACGTGCTCACAGGATCGAGATGGATCGCCCAGTGGCACGCCAGCACAGCTGTGCCCTTGGGTATAAAGTAACCTGCAGAGGACCACATACGTGAGTACTACTCGGCTCGAATCCAACTCCAATGGCACTGACCGTTGTAAGTATCGTCTTCCATAGTGCAATGCGTGACCCCTCCCGCCGTTACGCTCCTGAAGCGCATGCACTCGCGTAGGATGGCTTGGCAGTACACAAGGTCGTCTTGATCACTGAACTCGGGGAGTCGTTTGCCACCGACGACGCGATCAATCTCTTCTTGGGCTTTCTTCATAACTTCGGGATGCGCTACCATCAGAAGGATGAAGGTTTCCGTCGCATCCGAAGTCGTGATCGAGCCCGCAGCTGAGAGCAGGGAGGGTCAACAGGTCAAGATCGAGGCCGGTCCGGCCTTCTCTTCCACGCTCCAAGAGGGTCACACTAACCATAGATAGAGCCAGCGAGGAACATTCCCTCGATTTCAGAAATTTTGTACTCTTCCCGCAGCCTGATGATATCGGCTGCAAAGGAGACGGGGGCGCCCCCTTGCTTGACCTCTCGCTTAACGTCGTCGTAATGGCGTCTGTACAACGTGTAACTCATATTGAACAGCTCGTCTCCCCGCTTTTTCCATGGCGCGAGAAGTCTCGGTAGGCGGTTCAGACAAGGCCAGATATCGACGATCGAGCTGCCGATGACTGCCAACGGACCCAAATAACTACCGATCTCGGCCATCTTGGTGATCGCCGGATCGTCCCAACTTTGAGCCCGCTTGTTGTATGTAATTTGCATGATGTTTGAGCCAGCGAACCTATTTGTGTTTAGTCTGGATTAACTGTAAGGCCGAAGAGAAAGAGGAGACGGTGAAAATAGCGCTGAGACAGACTTGCCTCTGTGCGTGATTCACAAAATTTTGAGGATCCCGAAGCAAGTCCCGGACCAGCTGGGCGCTTTCCATCGATTGGATGCCTTCGTAACAGCTCGAGGCTTTGATATTGGTGATGGGGTGGAGTAGTCGCCTCTGCTTGCGCCAGCGCTCGCCATAAGGCATCAAGACCATCCTATACCCGCGAGAGGCAATGTCGGATATCATGATGCGGCGTGGACGAGACGAGTAGATTCTGGAACGCTTGTCGAGTAGATCCACCGCAGCCGAAGCTCGTCCGAGGATGACGAAAAGCTGAGAGCCGAGCTTGATAGAGTAGATGGGACCTGGGTGCAGTTGGAAATCGGATGGGCGTAGCGTCAGCTGCTCGTCCTTTCGGTCTCGCTGCGGCGCCAGTCTCCTTTCGGCTGACAGCGCTCGGATTCGGACTGAGTGTCGGCTTCCCGCCAGACCAGATTCTTGACCCCGAAGTTCGGCCCGAGCGTGATCGAAGGTAGCCTGCCTGAGGGGACTCACCTAGCTCCCTCGTCCACTGTTCCATCTTGAACCACGGCTGGCGTTTCGGAAGCACGAACATGTGACCAAGGAAGGGGAGCGCACCCGCTGGACTGGGTGGAAGGTGCCGATTGGCGCCACGCTGTCGCCGTAGAATGAATAGGAGCAGGGCCGTCGCGCAGCCTAGCACGACTAAATCACTCGTGCCGGAAAAGGCACCCGCCATGACAATGCGACACACGCAATCGCTGAGTAAAGTGGCGGGGTCGGGGTACTTTGATAGGGTGCAGACACTCCTACTGAGACGTGACAATGATGGGAAGAGGCAGAGGAGCGAGACGGTGCAGCCAACACATGTGTCATCCGGATAATCGACCGCTTGTGTTCGGGTTCGGCCGCGCGTTCGGCGCCGCTGGCCCGAAAGCGAAGTGCTTCCTCCGCTCCGCAGTCAACCTAGAGGTAAAATCACCTCACAGTGCGATTTTTTTGTTACTCGCCCCCTATCAGAACTGGGAATTTCAAGTATTTACATGTACTTCTATTCATGCCGGAGTGGACCCTCGTCGACGAAGAGATCGCGGCCTTGGCTTCGGTATCGGTCGGACGAAGTAGCCTGTCAATAAATGAGATCCTCCCTTACGCCACTTGCACGATGGTAGTTCTGGCGACTCTGCGAGCACAATCATTAGTTTGATGGATCGTTGTCGGATGCACAAACGCTGACCTGCGGGTATGGTTCAGCGAGCAGTCGAGCGTGAGTGCAATATGTCCTCGACCCGTCGGGCACTTTCAACGACTGCAGTGGAGTCGCTCGTACATGCTTGCCGCCGTGGTCACGGCCGTAGTGCATGAAACACAACCTTAACCACGAAAGCCCAGCTCGGACGCCATGTATAGTCGTTGGCGCGATGAATAGATCGCCGATCACGGGCCGTGCTCGAGCGAATCGATCGCGACGGGGACTCGACCGACAATGACGACCGTTCATAGCCCGAGCCCGAGAGCACAAAAGGTACCGGAAAATAAAATAAACTGCGCGGCGTTCAGCAAAGCGCTCGACGAGAAGCGGGTTCGTCCCATGTTTTGGCCAAAGACCCCTGCGTCGCCTCTTCACGCGGCCGATCACACCGACATCAAGGGCGTAGGGGGTAGGAACCGAACAAACCAACCCAGTTCCGTGGTCAATCTTAATACACGGTACTCCCTTGGGAAGCATGAACATGTGACCTAGCAAAGTCCATGCACCTTGGGGATGGCAACGGGCCTTTGCGAGGCCGAACGACATGAGGAACTTTACCACTTACCGGTGCGCGGCTAAATCTGTCTAGATGACTTTACCGTCTGAATCGTTCTGAATCGTTCCGGATCGTGTCTAGATCCACCACTTCGTCACACTGAAGTAGCAACTTGTGCAATGAATTGTTTTCGCAGTCACGGATTTATACACACTAGTCAGAGTCTTGTACCACACGGCAGGCAGTAGTGCTCACATCCTGATGTAGTCATTGCAAACACAGCCATAAGCTTTATCCAGCGAAGCTGGAAATGTTCTGGAAATGCTCTGAAATGCACTGGAAATGCACTGGAAATGCTCTGGAAATGCTCTGGAAATGCTCTGGAAGCTCTGGAAGCGCACTGAATGTCTGGATTTCCAGACAAATCTAGAGCAATCTAGCAGCGCAGGACTGAATGTGCTTTACGCGCTTTACGCGCTTTATGCCTGATTTGTTCTAGATCGGCTCTGAATTGCTCTAGATTGTTCTGAAACGCGCGTGGTAAAGTTCCTGATGTAGTAGCCCGTGTCTTGCACCGCGCCCACCTACCAACCCATGGGAATAGGGGGGAGAAAGTACTTTATCTTCTACTGAAAGTCTCCCTCGTCGGGATCTGAGGTCAGCCATCTTACTAATTGCGTTTTCGGCAGACCGGTCCTCCAAACATCCGGTCATACACACCTCGCGACACACCATCAGGCTCACGACACGCATGTTCGGGTCCACACACGATCGATGACGCAGTGATCTCCTCAATTGGCACGGTTTGGCGAAGGAAAACGTTTACTGAGGCCGAGCGCCAATTCGGGCTTTGCACGAGGAGCAAGTTAGGAGAGTGAGGACGACAAAGACCTTGTGTGCCCGATACCGAGGGGGGTCGCGCGAATGCATCCGAATGTTTTGCCGCAACGCGGCGGTAGCATGATTGGCACTCGTACAGAGGACTGGGGAAGCGAGAAAACCAGTGACAAAGAGAGAAAGCAGTGAAAACTGGCGACGTCGTGGTAGGTAAGTTGATCAAATGTCGACAGCTCGGCGGCCCTGATCCGAACCCCCCGTTTCGGGTGCACACCGGGCCGGCGCTCGTCATCCAGAACAGTCCAGAACCAGAAGACGATGCGTGACGATCGTCCGACAGAAGAGTGACACTTCGCGTGTGATCTACTTATGTACCAGATACATCGCAGTTGGGGGCTAGCTCTTTCAAAGCTCACTGCTTTCGTCATGTCGATCCCACATCGATGGTATGATGCCCACCCTGCCTTGACCCTCAAAGGTCTTTGCACATGAAGAAAGCGGCGGAAGCTAGCGCTTGCAACTGGATGTGACGAAGACGAGATATATACCCTTATATACATGTTTTTATATCACCGCACGGAAGCGGCGTTACGCACGTCCGTCACAGTTGCTGCTGAACTGCGAGCTCGATAGCTTCTTCGGCCCATTTACCCCGGCTCAAGATCTTGCACTGGAACGGCAGCGGATGGCTCGAGAAGCCTTCGGAGAAACGGTCGATGTCGACAGGAATCGGGACGCCATGCTCGTCGACCTGATGCTCAATCTTGCATGCCCACATCATGCGCGTGAAGACAATGAAGAGCGAACGGTCCGCGATGTGCATGCCCGGACAGATACGGCGGCCAAACCCATAGGCGTGATGACCCCTTTCTGCGTACTTGGTCCCGACGAGCTTGCCGTCGACGATAAAACGGGCCGGGTTGAACACCTCCGGCTCCGGGTAGACCTCCTGTGGGAATTATCTTAATAGGTGGTCAGCGAGGACCGCTGCTTTGGTGAGGCTAATAAATCAGATCGACTGACGGGATCGAGATGGATGGCCCAGTGGTTTGCGAGAACAGTTGTGCCTTTGGGAATGAAGTAGCCTGCATGGTGCGACAGCGCTATGGTCAGTATCCTGGGCCATGCGCTCGGTGATCCAAGGGTAGCACGCACCATTGTAAACATCGTCCTCGGTCGAGCGGTGGCCAAGACCGCCTGCAATAATGGTTCGGAATCGAAGGCATTCTCGGACGACCGCTTGGCAGTAGACGAGATCCTCTTGGTCGCTGAACTCGGGCAGTCGCTCGTGACCGATAACCCGGTCGAGTTCTTCCTGGGCCTTGGCGAGCACGTGGGGGTGAGCAACCATAATCAGGATAAAAGTCGAGATACCATCGGCTGTCGTGTCCGAGCCAGCACCTGGGCAGGAGCAAATTGTACATGTGTCAGCGCAAGTCTTGGGGCTTCGAGGATTAAACAGACGAAACGAGACTTACCGTACATCGCTCCAGCGAGGAAGATCGCCTCGGTTTCAGACAGGTCGTATTGGGAACGGAGGCGCAGAATCTCGGTCGCAAAGCAGTGCACATCGCGGCCTTCCTTGACCTCATTGTTGACACCGTCGTAGTGAGACTTGAACAGGGAAAGCGTCTCCTCGAACAAGGTGTCGGCCTCCTGCTTCCACGGCGCGAGAGGCTTGGGGAGGACGTTGAGGAATGGCAACGAATCGACAATGTAGCGACCCGCCACGGCGGTCTTGGTCATCCTCTCGTTAATCTTGCGCATCTCGGTAATGGCGTGATCATCGTGAGTCGGGGCGCGCTTGTTGAAAGCGACTTGCATGATGGTCGAACCGGCGTACCTACGCAGTCCGCAGAATTTTTTTCTGACGATTAGCGAACTTGTTCGCCTGATGCAGCTGGTTGCCAAGCGCCGCACTCACCGTTGGCAATGACCCCAGAACATCTTGGGCTTTTGAATCATGTCTCGGACCAGCTGGGCACTCTCCATAGACTGAATAGGTTCGTACGAGCTCGACGCCTTGGGGCTTGTCAACGAATGCAGCAGCTTCCTCTGCCTCCTCCACAGATCGCCGTACTGCATAAAGGTCATGCGCAACCCACGCGAGACAAGATCCGAGGTCATGATGAGGCGTGGTCGCGACGAGTAGATGGCCGAGCGCTTATCGAGCAAATCCATCGCCACTGGGGCTCGGCCAACGACGACTACGGTCTGTGATCCAAGCTTGAGCGTGTAGATGGGGCCTGTGGCGCGAAGCACGGTGGCACAGTGGGAGGCTGCATCAGTTCCATGCGCAAGAGAAAAAGAAAAAGAAAACCGTTTTCCGTACAGCGGGAACACAGGGTTGAATCCCATCGTTCGGGCTGTACGAGGCCCTGCGACGACTTCGCAATGCAAGTCGGGCTCCGGTGGAGCGGGGAAAGAACTTACCGAGTTCGCGAGTCCACTCTTCCATCTTGACCCAAGGTCTACTCTTGGGGAGCATAAACATGTGCCCAAAGATTGGGATCGCTCCCTTGGGGCTTGGGGGCAAAGGACCTCGCTGTGAAGCATTTTGGGCGCGAGTGTACAGGAACGCCGCGAGGAGAATCGCCGCGCCGCCGAAGATAAGAAGTGGGGTCGACTCGTAAAGCGCCGAGGCAGGAGAATCGGCAAAGGGTCGTGGCGACATATTGAACGTCGAGACAGTAGCTACTGTGTGCACAAACACAGGAAATGGGAGAGGATGTAAAGGATATATGGGCGGAGATGAGAGGAAGAGAGCGGTATGTGGTATAGTTCTGCTGTGAGAGGCGGGTCCTCCCCACTCGATCGGCTTCAAGCGCCGTCGGAGAATCCAATCTTGCGATGCCGAATCAGCGGCCGTCCGTTTCGGAAACGGCATCCCATCTCGACGACCTCTGTACCTTCTGTCGCTCCCACCTTGCTTCTTTTTTCGTTCAGTAATTCCGCAAAATGGTCCAGGTATGAGCTTTACATTTATGATCAGAGCAGCATAATGACATCTCCTGACCAATTGCAGGGTCTACACGTACCGGCGACTTGAAGTTGAGGTCCAGTCGGCCCACGACAAGTGCGGATCGAGCGACCGGTTGAATTGACTTCGGTTCGAGTCACATGACCGAGACACGGGCGTTCGCCTCGGGGTGATCAGTTGGGCCGCCGCACTGGCAGTTCCCTCTACTCAGCTGAGCTTGAACGACAGCTGCCTACGTAGGCAGGTACTTGCCATGGAGTTGTAGTTCTGTACGCTACCGTGACCTCTGCGGCACCAGTTCAGCAGCACACTTACTTGTATGAGATAGATGACATGCCAGGGCGCTGATCATGACTGAGTCGGACGAGTGCACGCAGGCTCAGCCGGCACAGGTCACGTGATGCAGTGTCCCCAGACCACTTCACGGTACTTAACATGTGCCCCGGACAAGCCGGTAGTAGGCTATGGTCCAAGAAGATCAAGGGATGGTCATTAGGCTATTTATGCAGCAGAAAAAGCCAACACTTGCGCACATAGCCAAAGACAATAAATGCCATGCGTCGGATAAAGATCGGGCATCCCCACGTTCGTCATCGTATTAGACACCTGACAATGTAAGACCACTCTACTGAGCCTGGCGCGAGGAAGATCGTGGCAGGGCTGGGACCGCGCACGCTCGGTCCACATGTCTCCATCACCCAGCGAAGGCAACGAGATCGAGTTGGCTACGAATTGGCTACTTCAAGAGGCAGACAGAGAGGTATAAAGAGGTATAGCATCGTAATGCACGAGGTAGGTGGAGAACAAGCTGTAGTTCTTCCATAAGACCGGCGCCAGCTATCCGCAAAGGGGCACCCTCCATCGGCGTCACGAAGAGATCATAGCATGCGAACGCTTAGTCGAGACCCAAGGACGTCACCCATCCCCTTTGCTCTTTCTTCGTTCGTCGTGTGCATTCTCCAGTGGGTCGAAGCTTGACAGGCGAGCATGGCATGGCGGCAAAAAGAAAGATCCTGGGAGGTTCGATCTCCCCCTCAAGGTGTGACGAGCCCTTGCCACGTGGAACGACCTTCGCCGGACGCGAGATCGGGTGGCAGTTGCAAATGAAGTCACTTCGAGGGGTGGTGGGATGAAGTGGACATGTCGCGGTTAGACGTCTCGGTACGAACTGGCCGGCTATCGAAGAAAAGCCCGCGAGGAATGAAGGGAGGAGAAAAAGCGGGGAGCTACGAATACAGCTGACGAGCCGAGCACAGGGACGATGATACGATGGACAAATAAGGATCGCATTGCACAGTAGCAGATGCAGTGTTGTTGATGCTGGCGATGGCTGTTCGGTGATGCTGAGAAGTACCTGGTGGACAGAGAAGAAAAGAGTGCACCCGCGAAGGCTGCGTCCGACCGACCGCCAGCGCGCCAGCACGCAAGAAGACCCCAGAAAGCCCAGCCGGAGGCGCATTTTTTTTTTTTGACATTTTGAGGACCCAAAATCCTGAAAATCGTCGAGGCGCATTGCAAAAAATTGACATTTTGGGATGAAACACACGTTTCACCCCCCAGGCGCATGTCTAGATTTTGACATTTTCCCGCGAGTCGGCCCAATTTTGGCCTACCCTGAGCAGCCTACGGCATGACTTTGGGCCCGATTGCCCTCGCTTCGAGACGCGTTTCGCGATGCTTGCGCTTGAGCAAGTCACTTAGTACTAGTCATCTTTGGTAATCACTTGAGTTAAGTGGCTGTGAGGGATTAGGCCGATTAGATATCGAAAGGGCGCAGGTTCCGTTCCGCTTCACCGACTTTCGTCCGAGATTGGAGCATAGCACGACAACATCATCCCATGCAGGCCTGAACGATGCCTTCGATTGATTATTGCCGCTCACCAACATGAACATGACGATCGCCGAGCTCCTCGCCTTCGATGTCGCTCCCGCCGACGCGTCTCTTTACATCGAGTTGTCCAAAGACGAGCACACCCAGTACTCGACCTTATCATCTACTCGAGGCCGTTGAGAAGGCAACTGAAACAGCTTCTCACGACCAATCGTGCGTCTACCAAGCTCAACTATCGAAATTTTGGTCTAAGCTCACGCGTGTTTGGTTCTACACAGCCCACACAATTGAAACTTCCGCCTCAAGTTGTCGATGCTCGCGATACCAATTTCTCGCTGAACTGGCCAACCTGATTGCCCATCAAGCTGCTCATAAGTGTAGCCACCTCAAGCTGTTCTACTCAAGGGAGGCCGATGGAATCGAGCGACCCAACTCGCGGAGAGGCAGGCGTAGGGGTTAGCAATACAGAGGAAGGACGCAGTGCAGCACATTCATGCGTCTTGAAAGGGTTGGTACAGTCCATGGGACCATCTCGCTGCGAAGACATGGCGGGCACGACCAGGAGCTTTCGCTGGACTAGAGGTGACCAGATGGACCGAGCGCTCACAACACACGAGGATCCAGAAGAATGTCTATACTGAGGATGGCCGCATTCAAGTGAGTTGTCGCTGAATTTAGGAGCGAAGGCAACTGGATCTAATGTTTGGAGAAACAAGCAGACGGAGCACTAGCACAACGCTATCCTCATTTTGGATCGCTTGACGGCGGAGCTGTAACCACTACCACAACATCGGAGATCGGATCTCTGGTCTGCTTTGGCCTCAAGCGTGGCATGCATTCACTCAGCTGCGATCAAACTGTTTATGGAGAAGAAGTGCTGTTCATTGGAATTGGTACGATGCCTTGAATGGCAGTTGAGCTGTGAAGTTCTCGTTTGACACAAGTCTTGTGTCCTACAGTGCGATACATCTATAGCAAAGTGACAACAAACCACTGCAACCAAGATAGGCTCGCCTCGTTGGTTCTACTCTCAAATGTCGTCGTACAGGAGCTTCGCCTCATCAAGAAAACATGCTATTCCACACACCTCATTGATGGCACTATGCCGTTCCGCATGATTGATGGTCGACAGGTCATCGAGTCATTAGGCCCGTCAACGACTACATATCGTTCAACCACGGACCTTACCTCATGTTACCCGGACGGGCGCCTAATCAGCACGAGCGCACATGCCGAGCAAAGGTTTGCCGCCCTTCGGAGCGTGCCCGGCCTGCGAGATGCCGCCGGCAGAACCTCTACAAGCCGCACAAATGCCACCGCGGAAACAAGGAGATCAACTTCAGCAAAAAGGAAGTCTGACAACGAAGCAGCGAGCCAGCCAGCAAAGCAAGGAAGGCTTGTTTGAAGCGTGGAGCCACGCGCAACACCAGCCGAAGCGACGCGCGCCGCAAGCCACTTTCGATAGGCCGCCGCGCGCCCGCAAACGCTCGGAACGCGTTTTCGAGGACTTTTGAGCGATGTTTGGAGCATGTAGAACATATTTTGATAATATTTCCGAGGTGCATGCGAAATTTTGACACTTTGGGGCCAAAACAGGGTAAAAAACGTTTACAAAAAAGCCCAAAAAGGGCGTTTTTCCGCATGCGCCTCTGGCTGGGCTTTCTGGGGTCCTCACGCAAGCTGCAAGCTCACGCAAGAGCACGCTCCAGCACACTGCAACACTGGCAAGATCCAGTGGCTTTGACTTTACATAAGTCTAACCCCCCCCCCCCCCCCTCTAAAGAAAAAAAAAAGCGTAGATAATCGAATATATAGAATCTGACCAGGCTTGATGCAAATGCACACAAAAAAAAGCAGGTCCATGAAGCTGAGCAGCACTGCAGTGGAGCAGCGGCATTGCTGCCAGCAGGCGAGAGCGCCTCCAATCTTCTTACCCCCACACACCGTTCTTGGCCCATCATCTGAGGGTTGAAAAGAGGTCAGCAAATTCAGACCTGTCCAAATTCAAGTCTGTCGAGACCGGAGACACGATAGCGAGGATTCTTTCGACTTTCGTGCGTTGGCTACTAAGCAAAGAGAGGCCTCAGCTGTGATGGTGCGATCAACGACAGAATTACAGTACTAGCTGTAGCTAGTCCAAACTAAATATGCTATAATAAACAAGGTTGCTGATGAAGAGAGAGAGAGATGCTGCTGTTATACGGGCTTGCGCGAATAAATAGAAGAATTACAGGACCATGCGGCTCGAATCGACGCTGTTGGCGAGGATATTGTGCGAGTGGTACTCCTCCTGAAGAGCCGGCCTTGAAGGTCGACCACCGAGCATCCCTTTGCCGACCTCGAGCATCCTCAAGAACGAGTTCGAGCGCTGTGTCCGCACGACCGCGTCAGCCGCCATCTCATCGGCGTAAGCGATCGGGTAGCTCGGCATGTCGTCGGTCGGTGTGAGAGGTGCGGCGTGAACTCCTCGTCGAGCAGCGCCGGCGGCCTGCGCCGACATTTGGTATGCGATCTTTTGCGAGCGAGGAATAGAGCCATGTGGAGCGTGCTGGCCGCGAGACGTCTCGAGGTCCATCATTTCCTCGTCGTCCGACACTGGTTGGAAGTCGTCGGACAGGGTGTCACCGGACGAGGACGAGCCTGTCGGGGAGACGCGTGGTCGGTGCTGAGACGATATAACGGAAGGGCGGCGAGATGAGGAAGCACTGGTCGAGCTGGTCGCGTTCGAAGAGCGACGGCCCGGTGTCGGGGAAGGCGTCAGGAGTCCGGTTTCGCGGCCCTTTTGCGTTGTCGCGGTAGAGCTCCTTCGGCTCGGCGTACGAGGCGCAACGGCGTTCATGGATGCGGAGGCGGACGAGACGGAAGAGCGGGTCGATTCACGGTACGGGTGGCGCGAAGTCGAGGCCACGGGTCGGCGAAGGAAAGGAGCAAAGTGCTCGACGAGTTCTTCCTCAACGATTCGGAGATCGTAGTCGAGCAAGAAGAGGAGCTGGCGTTCCATCAGGTTAACCTCGGCGGAGGAGAAGAGGGCGCCGTATCGAGTCCAGTGCTTGTTCTTGGGCGACGAGTCGTTCAAGTACTTGGCCGCGACGATGAGAGTGGCTAGGAAGACGCGGTGACGCGTGCAGTGCATGCCCTTGGCGACCTTGGGCAATCGAGACTTGAGGCGTTCGAGGTAGACGAGTGTGCACAACAAAGTCGGCACCTGCACGTTCGACTTGTCGACAAGGATGGTGATAAACTCCTCGAGCGAGGGAATCGCCGAGGCTTGCGAGTCGCGAGCCGGGAAAGCCGACTTGGTCGGCGTGGGAGGAGGCGACGGCAGCGAAGTCGGAGGTGCGGGTCCGCATTGGATGACTTCAACAGCCTTGGCGGCGAGATGAGCTGTGTAAAAGTAGTGGTATTTGCGAGCATGGTCAGTACAATGATCGAGGGCCACTGGCTGGACTCGGGTAGAGGTGTTCGCCGTGTCGCCCGCGAGGCGCGCCGTTGGCTCGATCACTCATTTGAACGCGCCCCCAGACGCGCGCCCTGTTCGGACGGCGCGACTGGGCAGAGGCGGCCGCGGCGGCCGATCACATCCTCAGACGACGAAGCGAGCCCGTGACAGATGTAGCGCTTGATGAAAGCCAAGTACTAAAGCCCCCGTAAAGCATGAGATGCTACTCACAGATCATCTCCGAGGTGACGGGCGCACGAACGAGTTCGAGCAACGACGGATCGTGCAGGAACTTGGGGATGAGCGACGCGGGGTGGCGGCGGTTCATTGAAGGAATCGGGTGCACGAAGCCAGCGGTCGAGGACGAGGTGGATTGTGCGGAAGAGCGACGATCCATGGCTGAAGAAGAACTGATCCTTTGGGGTGAAGAGGTGGTGGTGGTGTGTTCGAGGAGAGGGAGAGGGGTAGGGTGGGGTGGGGGGGGGCGAGCAAAGCCGAAACGTGCCGAGAGTTCTGAGTCGCGACGGGTGAGCAGCAGTGGCAACGAGCGGTCAAATCGAACTTTGTATGGGCAAAGTGATGAAGAGGAGGGAGAGAGGTGTTGACGAAATGAAGTGCGAGGTTGACAAAGCAAGATTGACGATCCTTGTTGAATGCCGAAAGTGATCACCAAGTAGAGAGGCGAACAGATTGTCCCAAAACCGAGGGACGGCTGCTCCGAAGATGAGGCGAAGCAGAGAGAAGGCTGGTCAGTTTCGAAGCCAAGGCGCAATTAGCACACGCGGCGCGCGCCCGCCGACGCGCTGTGGGCGGAGCGCGCGGTCGGCGCGGAGGACCGCTCTTTGGACGGAAGCGAGCGAGAGGGCTGGCTTGGCGCCGAAAAGACAAAACCGCTGCGCGCGTGCGGGCTAAGGTCAAGGGCGCAAAGGCACGCGCGCAGAAGGAAGGAAGGCTTCGGAGGCACACGCTACTCACCGAAGTGGAAGATTTCGCGCGGCGCAGATCAACCCCCTGCAACGAGCTGGGAGAGGCTGGGTTCTCGTCTGACAAAGATAGTCGGCGAGAGTGCGATGGCGACCACGACGACCGATGAAGGAAGCAAGTTAGGTGGTGGAACGAGTTACAATGTGGGAGGTCGTGGCAGGGAGCGCGATTCTGCGACAAACAAAAAAGTGGGGGTGGGGGGTCAGCATCTGAGGAAGCGCGGATGCGCATGTATCAAGTGGCGAATGTGCGCTGTGCAAGCTCGAGAAGCTGCAGAGCATAGTTCCCGACAGTATGTTGAGGGCACCCTTGGGACGCCAACGGTCGACGCAAGTATCGAGCCCTAGAAACAGCGATCTTTTAAATCGCGAACGAAGCCCGAATTAGAAAGGGGCTGCCAGAAGCACCCGAACATGCGCGCGCGCGCGCGCCTGCTGGATCAGGCAAGAGTGAAGGCATCGACGCTTGGCCCTCGAGTGTTCCGAGACAAGCTGCCTAAAGTATCGCGACCGTCGATTTTCGAATGCCATTTACGTCAACCCGCTCCCAACCACGGAGCCGCGCTCAAAGCGCCGGCATCGTTTGCCCCTCTAGTCTCGGGCTAATTCGTTCCGCTCGGCCCATGGCCCAGATGTCAACACATCGGCCCCGGGCCCAGCAGGTGTCGCGAACCACTCTGCGCTCCAGAGGCGGTGCGAGAACGCTCCCCATTGCGCCTAGATGTAGAAAGTCTGCAATACCAAGCAATCGTACCAGAACAAGTGATGAACTCACCTATACTGCCCTAGGGTGAATGCTGAGCGTGGTCAACTTCAGAAGCTTGTTAGCTTGTGGTCGAGACGGCCCAACTGCGGTGTGATTGCGGATTGATTCGATTGATTCGATTCGATCCCGGTCGACAGGGGGTCGTGATGCTGCGGGGCGGTGAATGTATGTTCGAGATTGGGCAATTGAGTCGGCTCGGTGTTGGAGAAGGTGTAACCTCGAAGCTGCAGACGAGTGGTCGGGTTCCGTGAGCAACAACGACGGAGTGGTAGATGGGCAAGGAGAGAAGGATGGAACAAGCAGCTAGCTGTCTCAAAGCGGTAACCGGCAGCAGCGCAGAACAGAGCGGGAGAAAGCTGGACCCTGCCGGAGATCAGGGCGGCGCCACCGTTACACTACCTATCAGGGCGCGCGCGCAATCGGTGTAGGTGGCCATCGAGTGCCTTGTTACTTTGATCGCCCGGCTCATCTCAGCAAAGGCGCCGCACTTGTGAGTTAACCCCGCAAGCCCTGCTGTCGACGAGTACGTCCTAATGCCCGAACCGAAACATGATGACCGAACATAAGCGTCAAAGTACATCTCTTTAGTGCATTGTGTTCCGAAGTACGCCCCTAGATAGTACTCAAATTATTCCTTGCGCAGGATGAAGAAAAACTTAGGGGCAATTATCCCCATGTGCACGCGCCCGCCCTCGGTCCTCGACTTTCTCAGGACCGGGATATGGCAAAAGAAAACACAGCGATACCGCGTCATCAGCAGAGAAGTCCGGTGAAAGCACCGCCGGCCCCTCTTGCTGGTGGGATTGCTCGCAGCTATCACTGGGTACTCTCAATCGTGCGACCCGAGCGTCGAGTTGAGTGGGACCTGACATCGGCACTGTTGGCGATCGTCTTGAGCCAGCCCAAGCGACCTTTGAAAATCATCCTCGGTGCACAGTGGAAAGTTACGATTGTGGTGGGTAGCCCGGGTATCTAGGTAGGTACGGTACCTAAGGACAGCTCTATGTTGTGGACAAACCGTCGTTCTGAGCACGCTTCCAATGCACACTACACCCGAAGATGCTGGCGCGAAGCCGATCCATCGAAACAAAATTACCGCATTCGGCATCCTGGCCCGAGTCGTCGACTCGAGACGAGCCAGCTGATCGCCAGCAGCCGCCTGCAGCCGCCGGCCTGAAAGGTAATAACAACTCTTTGAGACCCCTCATGATCAGAGAATACGCCTATCCTTAAGAATTTTCGAGGCCTTCCCGAAACGCCGGTTCGGCAGACCCGCCAGCGCACTCTCAAGCATCAGGCCTCAGGCTACTCTGTTAGTGCCTTTGAGTGCGTGCCGGACTTTTGGTTGTCGGCGCGCTTGCAATCCGGCACTAGGAGCTACCGGCGCATCCGGCAAACTCACGCCGAATGTGTAGACTCTACCTGTTCAAGTGCACCCGACTCCAAGCAAAATGTACGGCGGAGGTCCCTCATATTTTTATTAAGACACCACTAACATCGCTTCCGGATTGCCCCATAGCCTGTAGCCGAGCTCTCCGGACCGGACGCTGCACTTGATCTAACTGCCCCGCTATGACCTATCAATCGGCGGCGCAGCCAAGTTTGCCACGAACACACACCATATCCAAGGCTGGTCGCTACTTCAACATTTCTTCCTCTGAGATTGACCGGCGTTTAGTCGAGCTTACATCCAGCCGTAACAGCCCGACTCGAGCAAATGGTCATTCACTAATTGCGGACTTAGCATCAGCCCTCTTCGAGCTAAATGCTCTCCGAGGCACGTCATCGGCTGTACCTGCTATCGGAAAAGAAGAAGGTCCTGAGAGGGGTCCCTTAACCCGGTCATGATAAGCGTTATTTTTCAGCTTGTGCTCGCCTTGAAGGGGTGTGGTGCACCTTCAGTCCGAATGAACCATCAGCCGAGGGAAGCTGCGAGATCCGAGATCGCAAGTCCTTTGTCGAGCGCCCCTTTGATACTCTCTGACTATGACTTCAACTAGTAGCCCGACAGGTGCGTCTTGATCAGCGTTCGGCGCTCGATTTAAGTCATCATTAAAAACACGAGATTTTTTTTTTGCAAGTCACACCAAGTGGATATTTGAGTACGAAATTTTTGGCATAGAAGACTTTCCAGTCTCGACTTTTGCTCTCCGAGATGTTCGGCCGGTCCTCACGCGCCTCACGGGTTATCGAGCATCTTGAGCTCCCAGCCAGAAAAAAACAAAAAAACATAAAAACGAATGAAAAGCCCTGTAGCATAGAAACATGTGGATTGGAAAAGAAGCAAGCAGACCTTTTTGTCCACGTGATCGGCACCCAGTAGTCGTCTGCGTACGCCTTCAGCTGTGGTTCGTGGCGATTGTGAAACCCACGTGACGAAGCTGCTAAATCCTACCAGCATCCGCGCGGCCAGCCCCTGCCGGCGACTTTCCTAATCAGGACGTGCGGCGGCCGCCTCGAGATTTCTCTCTCCGCGGAACCTGCCCAGCTTGGAGCCGCATTAATGTCCGAAGCAATTACTTACTACTCCCCCCTTCCAATGCTTTGGCCGCGCATTAGGTAAGCGGAACGATTGCGCACCCAACGCTCATACTGACGTCAGAGTCGCTGTAGGCGCGTCGCCGCTATCATGGGGGGGCTGGGCCGGCTGGGGCCGGCTGGGGCCTGCATGCCTGCATGCCTTAGGTGCATGAGCAAGAGCAAGACTGAGCAAAAATAGCCCGTCAAGAGTGGGCAAGGCAATGTGATGTGCGACATTTATCTAAAAAGGCACCGAGGTCTTAGGAACGACGAATTACCTAGGCACGAGATGCCAAAGTGGGTGGTACCCTTCCAATCACCAGGAGAAGCCCGAGAAGGCCGAGCAACTTTAATGGTTGTTCGGATTTTGCATGTCCCGCTCGCTTGCGCGCGCCGCGACCGCCTGTCTCGCAGGCGCGACCTGATAACCCTGCAGCTCAACCTTCGACGCCGGTGATATTCCATCCTGCTTCGCGTCCTAGATCCTCGAACGCGAGACTCTCGATAGTCGACCGCTGGTAGAGAGATTTGATGCCGAGGCAAGGACTCTCCTGCCGAAAGTACCTGTGCGGTGGACCTCCAAACTCGGAGACCTGGCTCAACTTGGCGTTCAACGTTCAGCTCTACTGCGCACAGCCCCTATGCGGCGCCAGTCCAGGTCGGTGAGGCAATCTGAGGTGAAGATTTATGAAATGAAAAAGATTAGTATCTTTGCTTTGCTCAAAATGCTTTTATTGCAGCGAAACCCTTGCTCAACAAGTAAGCCTCTTGGATAAGGAAGAGAAAGAAGGATAGAAACCCGTCACTCGAGCTTTGTTGATACTGTTCTCAACACGCCGCTCTTGCACACGATCCCTCGCCCTTCCTTACTTCACATCGTCTTTTTCAATGGAAGAATCGGAAATCAGGATGGGTCTGACCCAACAACGCGTCGTCCATCCCCTCTCTGTGCTTGCTCAACCCCTCTTTCCCGTCTAAGCTCGCCTTCTCATCCCTTCTATAATTCTCCTTCGCTTGCCACCACCACAAGCCACCGCTCGTACCAATGAGGATGGCTGAGGTGCAGAGGTTCATGACATTGCCCGGGATTTGACGCTGCCCAAACTTGGCGATGAAGGTCC
Source organism: Microbotryum lychnidis-dioicae p1A1 Lamole (assembly GCA_001244265.2). Taxonomy (NCBI): domain Eukaryota; kingdom Fungi; phylum Basidiomycota; class Microbotryomycetes; order Microbotryales; family Microbotryaceae; genus Microbotryum; species Microbotryum lychnidis-dioicae. Next base: position 542,434 of record CDLV01000006.1, read on the forward strand.
ACCCGGCCGCGACGCCGCCGAGGTTGGCGAAAAGGACGTTCAAGGCCAACGCACCGGCACGAGCTGTTTCACTCGTGGTGTTGATAGCCGTCCAGGACAGGATCATTACGGCATTGGCGTGGACGGCACCGATGAGGAAACAGGCCGCGTAACGGACTTTTGCGTTCAGCGTCGCGATGAACATGATGTACGCCATCAGCATGACGCTCGAGCAGATCACGATGTAGATGGCGCGTCTGCGTGTGCGGTACGAGAGGTAGGCGACGCCGAGGGTCCAGCAGATACCGACGGCATGAGGTGGTACGGTGAAGAGCTGCAGTGAGACGACAGAACGATGAGGGTAGATTGACTTGACGATTGAAGGGAGGAAAAACACCTGGCCCTCTGCGCATAGATGGTGAAAGTCGGAAAGTTAGCAGAGATTCGGGGCAAGATACAGTGAAGACAGGAGGCGTGACGAACGGCCAGTCAGATTGTTGCACGTATTGAGCAAGGCGCACACGATTGCGGTCTTGTTGAACATTCCTTGAAGGTAGAGCCGCTTTGATGCCTTGTCGATCAATGTGGTGGCGCCGACGTTCTCCGACTTGACTCGATTCACCGCGAGCTCCTTTTCGTCCGCCGACAACCACGTCGCCGTTTCTGGACTGGCGGTCATGACGAACCAGGCCATGATACTGACACTGATCGTGATAAAACCTTCCTGTGGGGGATATAGCGGATGAAGGTGTCATGTCAGGGTGTGGTGTCGGAACTCTGCTGCACCAGATCTCTGCGTTCTGCTCGACGTACAGCAAAGAAGATCAATCGCCAACTATGAACCATTCCAAAGGGACGGGCTTGTATGAGACCACTGGCAAGTAGACCTATGAGTGTTCGAAAATCAGTTTCTGCCGCGCATGACAGGTCTATCTGGGTCACTTCGCACCTCCGAACGCCCCCGAGACCGGACTGGCCACACTGCCGGAACCAATGAAGCATTAACATCGCAACGCCCCACGTTGCCCCGCTCATCGTTCCCACTCACCTAAACGAAGCGATCCTAACCGCCAGCTCATCCTTCCTATACCATCGCGACATGTAATAAACCGACCCCGGGATCAAAGCGCTCTCGCACACGCCCAAGATGAATCGTAAGCCCATCATTTGGCCGAACGTCTTGGCGAACGCATTGGCGACGGAGAAGATGCCGAAGAGGAGGGTGATACAGGGGAGGAAGCGCGAGGGACCGAAGATTTTGCAGAGATAGTTGCCGGGAATTTCGGTGACGAGGTATCCGACTGGAGACATCGAAGAGGGGCACGGTTGAGTTCGAATGCACTGATGCGTGTGGCCTTTGACGATCGTTGAGAAAAACTCAAGGACACTTACTGTAAAAACTCGTAACGAGCAAGTTGAAACTACGGTATTATTTCGGAACATCAGCGATTCCCTTAGGTCGGCCGAGCTGTCCGAGACGGACGATGCTTCAGGGGCTCACTCATAAATCCCCGTCATCTGAAGGTCTTTCTCCATCCCAGCGATTCGGGCATTCGCCACGTTCGCACGGTCAACTAGGTGATAGGAGACTTATTAGTGGCCTGTTATCTCCCGAGAGTGCCTGTTGCTGAGCTCGGGAACTTACTGAACGAAAATAAGCACATGAGAAATACAGGCGCGATCACGCGTCGATCAATCTTGCGCCTCAGGGCCTGAAAAACTACATGAATGTCAGCGAGGGAAAAGCTCGAATCAAGATACATCGGATTCCCGACGGGACAACTCACCGTCTCGGCTCGGACATCTAAGTATGGCTCTACGCCTGAGTTTGAGGAAAAAGGGGCAGTGTTTAGCTTTGCGAAAGGTGGCCGACCCATTCGCAAGCGAACGCGAGAGCACGTCAACCGTTTCGAGTTGACCTACCGAGCTGTTCAACGAGCCCGACCTTGGAGTCGCCACTGGTGGGCACCGATCGAGCATCGGGTACATCCAAAGTGGAATGAATGGACGATGGCATGACGGGAGAGGTGTCGTCGCTGGGCGCTGAGCGAAAGGCATAAGGGACCGAAACACGGCGACGCAGCGGACGGGTCGGCGGTACGTGCGGTAATAGGAGAAGGCGGCGATACGAGGGCCGAGCTGCGACAAGGGATATCGGCTTGCCTCGGCCCGAGGGAAGATCGGCGCCTCCGCCCCCACATCGTGCGAACGTGCGTTTGGTGGCCATGCACGTTCGTTCTAGATTAGTTCGATTATATATTCGAGCATGATATCTAACTGGGATCGGCTATTCCCAATCTGGGTGGCGGAAACAGAGGTTGCACACTGGAGAATCCCAAACGAGTAAAGTCAAAAAATCGGTCCCCGGTGCAGCTGGTCGGTCTCGACGTGATTGAAACACATGGGACCCAAAAGGTTCCGCGGTATTTCCCTGATCGAGGTCAAGGGTTTGTTCGAGTCCGTCCGCATGACGATGTCCATGTGCGTGCGTCACTTGCCTCGAAGTCGCCGTCCAAATGGATTTGACCCGGGTGTTTTGTCATCGTTCGGATCCACTGAGCTAGCCAAATCCTCGTGATCAAATGTGATCAACCGGTCGTACGTTGGGTTCCAACCATCCCGGGTTGGGCCAGACCTGGTGCACCGTAACAAATGAAGACTTGCAACCGCATCAGCTCAAAAATCCTTCTCCTTCTCCCAACATTGTCCCACTTTTCACCAGGTATCCTCGAAAAAGGAAACCTACCCTAGCCACAACCTTCCCTCTCAACAATCCCAGCGGGACAGGTCCATAATCTCTCGAATCGATCGAGTTGCTCATATTATCCCCGGCCAACCAAACATGTCCTTTCGGGACCTCGCAATACTCGACTTTGCCCAACCTCCGTTCCCCGCTCGGGTCGACGCATATGCTATCCCCTGGGACACCAATGACGCGTTTGAGGATTTGGTGGGACGGGTCCAAGGGTGAGATGGCAGAGACGAGGGTGCCTCGGGCCGGGGCGGATAGACGGAGAAGAAGAGGAGAGTTGAGGATGTAGTTGCCTCGATGGGATAGAGTCGGGTACATTGATGCTCCGGAGCACTGGGGAGGACATTCGACATTGTTGAGTGGGACAATGACAGCGACTTGTACTCAAGACGAGGACCTCACGGGACGAATCTCGAAAATGTACTCGTTGAAGAGGTGCACGCCGCAAATGACCTGCAGTCCCGTCACGCGACGACGACGTCAGCTCCAGACCACTACACAAGATGGGCAAACATACCTGAGCAGTCCGAATACAGAATCTCCCCACTTTCCTCGCATCGAGCCTGCTCGCTCTCGTCTTGATCGACATGCTCCGTTGATCGGATTCCAAGCGAGAAAGGAAGGCTGCCGACGTGGGGTGGGGTCACGGGGGTGGACGAACGAGAGGGCCTCACACGGGATCGCGCGGATCGACTGCCGGCTGGCTCAGCTCGAGGTAAGCCCAAACATTTAGTTGCAATTTCGAATGATCATGATCGTGTTGTAGGAAGAAGGGAAAGACAGAGAAAACACATGCTATGCAACAGAAAAGAGAACGGAACGAAGATGTTAAAGAAAGACGCAAGAAGAGTGCCACTTCCCCCCGGGTGTGTCGATCATTGGTCCGTCTCATCCGGCCCGACCGAATCCCCCTCATCAAGTTCATGCTCCCAGTTCAACCACTCGCCATACATATTTGGTGTCTCTCCCCGGATAAAAGCCTCGAACGTCCTCTTCAACACCGCGCTCCAACTCAAATCCTTCGCATCCTCCTCAACATCCTCATCGGCCCATTCCATGCTCTCGAAATCCTTCTCGTCGTCACCCCATTTCGGAATAGGGATCGCTTGCTTCTCCTCCCCTTTCTTTCTCCCTTTGCCACTGTCCCCACCCTCACGCTCCTCGGAAGCCTCCTCCATACTCTCTAGTTGGGCTTTTCTCACTCGTCCCCTTGCGATCCTCTCACCCTTGACGAACCTCTCCCCCAAATCAGGCCAATTCCTCGCCGCATCGAACGGGATCCACCAGAAGTTGTGGAAGTGATACGAGAAGGCGCCCTTGAAGAAACCGTCGAACCCGAGCGCGTTGGGAGCGGCGTTCGTTTCAGCGGGGGTTTCGAAGAAGTCCTCAAAGCGTTGGAAGTAAGGGAACGCGGGGCGGTCTCGTTGGTAGTATTCGCTGTGTTGGGGGTTCAAGACGGTCGTCGCGTGTCAATTTCCAGATCACGGTCGTCAGGGAACCAGGAGTTCCGTCGCACTTACGTGTTCAACCAAGCCGGATCGAACAACGCATCAGGCAACCTCAACAACAACCCTTCAACTCCCGCATCCTTGGTATACCGACTGATGGTCATGGGATGGAAATCCAAATCGTTCGCGACCGCGGTCCTAAACAAGAAATTGCCCAAGGCCGATCCTCTTTGCATTTTGAGAACAGCCGTGTTGTACTTTTCCAACCTCGACCATCGGTACGCGAACGCGCCGTGCCAGTTGAACAATTCTTCCCAATCGCGCAAGAGGATCGTATCGGCGTCGAGGTAGACGCCTCCGAAGCGGTGGGTCAGGACGAAACGCGCCATATCGGAAAGGACAACGGTCAATCGATCGTACTTGTGACTCGTCGATCCGACCCTCTCGAACAATTCGTCCTTATTCGTCGACGATGTTGGACTTGAAGCTTGCGTCGCATTCCCAGTCGAAGTCCCTACCATTGTCGAGTTGGCCTCAAGTTCCCTCGCTTTGGCCAATTTGGCCTCGGCTTGTACAACATTAGGATCGGCATCAGGAGCGGCGGCATCGACGACCTCCTTTTCCGCTTCCAGCACCTTGTCCTCCCTATCGTCAACGACGAGTTGAGCATCCCCGCTCCCATCGGCATTCGACCTCTTCTTCTCCTCACCATTGACCTTGTCCCCCGCTTTAGCCAAAGGATTGGCACCGTACTTGACCCCACCTGAATTGAACAGGCCCATCTCCCTCCACCCTTTCATTTCCTCGACCCCATCCAATTGTTCGGTCGTATTCCACAACCTGAACTTGACGACGTCGCCGAACCGAGGGTGCAACAAAGGCGCGGACCAAGGGTTGTTGGCGAGGTCCTTCCTCATTTTCGAAACGGCGTGTTGGTCGGGGAGACTCGAGGCCGCGCCGGGGTTGATCCAGATCCAAAGTTGGGGACGACAGACGTTGGGCTCGGGTTTTAAGCCCATCTTGCGATCGAGGCCGAGGTGTTGGGTGTAGAGGAACGACAAGGCGGCTGAGTAAGGCTTGTCCGTGAAGGGGCCGGCCCAGAAGATGTGGAAAAGATGCGGGTAGTCAGGGTCGCACGCTGAATCGGCGGTAGGGTGAGAAGAGTGGCGTTTTCGAGCGACGCGAACAAAATCGGGATCGTCCTGCGCCGGTGAGGCTTGGGCCGATGCCGCCGTCAACGTCAGCTGTTGTCGACTCGCCAAAGCCGCTTCGAAAGCCGATGCCGTAGAGTTGAGCAAGGCCGTCATGTCCGCTCGATGCCTCTCGACGACCTCCCTAGCCAACCTCGTCGATCCCGTCGAACGAGCGAGTGAAGGGGCGAGCGAGATGAACGTCGTTCGCCACGCCGACATGTCCCCCCTCCTCAGCGGTGTCTCCAACCCTCCGTTGATCCTTAACACCTCGAGACAGTCGCGTACGTATCGCCGTGTCGAAAAGTCGCAATGGTCCATGACGACGTCCATGTCGAGGGCCGAACCGACCAGCGGTCGCGGTGGGTAGGAACGACGTTTCCCCCCTCCCGCTAGAGGCAATTTGATGTATTCTCGTCCAGGACCGATCGGAAATAACTCGGCTCTGGGTGGCGTGGTGATCTGTGCATCCTGCGGATGCTCCTTGGGCGACGAAATCTTGCCCGCTGCCGTCGTTTCCGCCTCGGCACGTAACCTCGCAGGCTCCCTCTCCTTCGTCAGCTGTTCCGATGTTTTGCGTGCCAATCCAGGGTTTTCGATCTTGATCGACCGCACCGGTTCAACCTCCTCCCCACTCCTAGAAGGCACCTCAACTTGCACCAACGGCCCATCAACGGGTCGCGACGACGGGTAATTCCCACTCGCAATCTCCCACCTCCACACGCGTTCAATTTCGTCCGAATCAAAGACCAAAGTCGACGGTTCGCTCGATGGGTACGAGTCCTTGTGGAAGAAGAGTCGCGCAAGTGGTCGGACCATCCATTTGAACCCTAGAAGTACGAGCAGGAAACACGCCAAGGCGGTGCCCAGAATGGCGATGATGATCCTGAGTGCCGAGGTTGGTGTCGTCGCGACCGATGAGTTCGTTCCGTTCGATCCTACGGCGCCGATGTCACTGTTTGCCCTCCTCTTGGTCAAACTCAGATAGCCCGAAGACGAGGCGGCCCCCGTTCGTAGAAATGGCCACGGTCTCGAAGGATGTAGCAAGGTAAAGACGGGGATGACGAGTTCTCGCGGTGAGCCGGAGGAGGCTGAGCCGAACGCGGGCGGTGCTCTACTGCCGAGCGGTATGCGCACGGGGGTGAACAGTCTTGATATCCTTGGTGGTTGACGGTAATTTTGTACATTCGCGTACGAGAGCGCGATCTTCTCGGCGACGGCGCCGAGTGGGGGGGAGCTGCCGCCGAAGCGGTTCGGAGTCGAGGCGCCGGAGCGGGGCGGGGTAGTGAAGGTCGGCAGCTGAGGTGAGGCCGGACGACTGAGCGAGTGGATCGCCATTGTGGTAATCGTAGTTCAGATGCAAAAACGGGTCAGGGTGTGACGGTGCACGGTGGGCGTGGTGAGCGTGGTGTGGTAGGGTGGGGCGTCTGTGTCTGTGTGGTTGCAGAGGGTCCGAGCTCGAGAAAGCGGTTCGAGCGCTGCGAACGTCGAGCGACGGATGCGATCGACCGAACGCCCGCGCCGGCTATTAGGGGTCGTCAGGAGAAGCAGGAGAAGCAGGAGAAGCAGGAGAAGCAGGGGAAGCAAAAGAAGCAGGAGAAGCAAGAAAAGCGCTTTGTCTTGGACAGATGGACCTGGTTCCCAACAGAACAGGAGGTGCGGTCAGTACACAGTAAGGTCGAGCGTTGAGCTCGTGCTCGCTCGTGCTCGCTCGTGCTCGTCTGCCCGCAGCATCGAACACCCGACATCCTCGATCGAACTGAGCGACATGCACAAACACAAAACTCCGCCGCACCACTTGGGAACGAGTGGCCCAACCCCCAGCAGAGCAGAAGCAGCTCTACGTGATTTGGTTCGATCAAGGCATCATCTCCAATTGCTTCCCTTCCCCCTTCCCCCTTCCCGCTTCCCCCTTCCCCCTTCCCCCTGCTAGCCCTGCTCCCTCCCCTCTCTCCCCGCATCGCACGGGCCTTCCCCTCCGGCCCATTTCTCTGGGCGACCAGCGACACGCTAACTAACCCAATTCCAAAGCTCACCTCTTTCTGTGTAAGGTGTATCGAGCGTAACCAGTCGTTTCCCTCCTGCTTCCTCGCGGGGTCCACGGCGTCGATGGCCCTCTGTGGCCTTGCGGAGTGGTGTGGGGTGCTTGTCTTGGAAAGAGGTCGGTGACAGGTGTCGGTGACGAACCTCAAACTGCACGCTGCACGCTGCACGCTACACGCTGCACGCTGCACGCGCGACAGTTTTTGGTGGAGGTGTGGAGACGCAGTTGCTGTGCAAGTGAGAAAGAGAACGAAAGTGAGAGCAAGACCGCGCGCGTGTTCACGCTAATGCTTGCTCGCGTTCGCCCAGGTTCGCCAGTGGTTCTAGTGGTTCGCCAGCCTGGCAGGGTTCACCCCAGTTTCATCGCGTAGGTTCAGTACGGCCCACGGCGATGTGTTCACGTGGTGGCCGACATGGCGGAGGTGGTCGACAAAGTGACAGTGTGAAAGTAGGGGGTATATTACTCTTCTTCTTTGGGGGAATAAGGCACTACATGCAAACAACAACCTTGCGAAAACATCCCGCATTTGTAGAATAGCACACAAAGGTGTGCGACGAACGACGAACGATCGATCGGTCGACGTCCCCCTCTTCATGCCTTCCATTTTTCTACTTTTGGTGCTCCTTCTTCTGCTTTATCACATCAAACGCCGGTCGTCAAGGATCGCCTGCGTTCCGAATCAACATCCCTGTCGCAGAAAACGAGGTCAGTCAAACGGGACCACCCCCACCAGCCAAACCACCCAAACTCACGAATGTTATTCAAGAACGCCTGCACCATATCCAAATACCGATTCTCCCCCCCTTCCAACTCCTTCTCCTTCTCCACCAACAGTTTTTTCACATCGACGAACTCGACTTCCAATTCGTGCAGGATCGGCTTGTTGGGTTGCGAGACTTGGGTCAGATCGATTTGGAACCCTTGGTGCGTATAGGTCATGCGGTCTTTGAAGCGGGTCAGGTGGGCGTTGGGTGCGGAATGGGGGGGGAGCGTAGCTGGACGGGATGGAAGGTAGATTAGCGAACGAGGTCGGGGGGGTTTTTTTTTCCGCAAAAGCGAACGAAGGAACTCACCCGGCAATTCGGTACTAACCGAAATCCTCCAATCAAAGCACCTCTTTGGACTTGCGATGTTCATATCCGCCAACCTCGTCTTCTCCACCACCCTCAACACCTTCCCTTCCAAACCCTTCCCCTGTGTCGTCACGCGAACCTTTCCGCCTCCTCCATGGGGTGAGTTGTGGAATGAGTCCGTTTCCCGTGTGTGCACGTATCGAACGGGGGAGGTGAGACAACCCTCGGAGGCGGATTCTTCCACGCGCGAGTTGAGAAGGACGTTGTATGATTTGTGTTGGTTCTGCAGCAAGGGAGATTGGGTCGTTTTTTAGCCAAACATTGAGCCACCTTGGTGGTGGGATTTCGGGACTGACGAGGGTCATGTTGCTGACGAAGCGCGTGTTGGAATCGTCCATGATGACTGCAAAGAAGAGATTATGCAATCAGCACCATCATTCTTCTCCAATAGAGCTCGACCCTCGAGGACTGACTGTGCTCGATCGGCGTTGGCAAGCTGAACCGGGTCTGGTTCTTGTACCTTATATCGACCAGTAGGCCCACCTTGGCTTCAATCTGACCACCCAAGTGATGCATTGTTAGCGACAACCCTTCCCCCATCTTCGGTTGGGAGAACTGACCTCGACAACGTTCCAATCCAAACCCTGACAGAAACCCCATAACCAGTCCGCGACCTCCCGCGTGAACTCGTCGATCGGCTCGACGTTGAAAATACTCGGTTCCAACGTGTTCTGTGGTGGCGGTGATGGTGGCGGTGGTTTGGGTTTCGGCATGGGAGCTGGTGGGGGAATGGGTGCGGGTGCTGCTATTGTTCCCAAGGCTGGGGCTGTAGCCAGGCCGGAGGACGAGGTCGGTCGACTGTTGGACGTGGCCGAGCTGATGGAAGCTGACCTAGACCGTTGTGGTGATGGAGCGGCGTAGAGTTGGGATGAGGAAGGGAAAGGGAGGGAGGGAGATCGGGAAAGATGAGCGGTCGTCGGTGTGATGGACGAAGCGGGGCGGGTCGAACTCGGCGGTCGCATCGGCGCGACTGCTGTGCTCGATGCGCTTGCGGTCGGCGTATGCGAGCGTTGTCCGAGTCCAAAAGGGCTGTGGTGCGTCGCCGACGTTGACGACGAGTTGGCATCGTACGAATCCACTCTGGCCCTCTTGCGGTGGGAGTAGTCCTCCGTGGGTGGAGAAGGGCCACCGGCCGGCTCGACCTGCGGATGCGGTGGGTGCTGCTGCTGCTGTTGCTGCTGCTGCTGCTGCTGCTGTCCGCAGCGGTCCAGCGAGTCCGACCCCGATCCCGGTTCAGTCGGTTCGACGGAGAAGTAATTGTCCAGTCGATTCGAACTCGAGGATGGGTCGTGCGATAAGTCTGTATCGTGGCCTTCGTCGTGGTCGTTCAACAACAGGCTGATGGACGGCGACTGGCTTGGGCGACGGACGGGAGTCATGCTTTTCGGTGGGTGGGTGCGAGTGGGTGTCGGTGTGGTGATGTGGGCCTGTGAACGTTCTAGGCAAGGCGGCGTGTTTGGTGACAGAGGAAGAAACTCTCGAGTGCGTTTCTCCTCCTCTTCCTCAGTCCGTTCGATGCGCGATAGCGTGCCCAGGAGAGGGAAACGAGACGTGCGAGCGCCCGGGTATCGGTGCGGGACACAAAAAAACGCGTGACCTCTGACCAGCTGATGGGGTAAGAGCCGGAAGCGGGGGAAGAGGAGCAACTTTGCCTGCGATCGGCGCCGCTCGGGCGTCGCAATCTCTCTCACCCGGTAATCATGCCGGGTTGCTAACCGGGACTATTTACTAATCCGCAATTGCCGGAACGCCCTGGGCCGTTGATAACGCCCGAGTCCGTCGCTCTACATTGTACAAGAGCGCCTCGACCTGCACTCGATCAGTCCTTGTGGCGCAGATGAGGTGGCGGGGTTTGTAAGAAATTCATGTGGAAAGCGGAGATAGCCTGGTCCATATGCATTGCGAACCGAAGATGTGCCCCACGACTCGGAGGGATGGGTCACGTGCTCGCTAATGGCGTCCCGGACGGAGTTTGCTGGACTTGCAGCGCGAAAGCTGTAACTTACTAACGCTGCTCTGGAGAGCCAATCCGCGCCAATAGATGTCAAGCCGGCATCTGTAATCCGCAATTGCACCGTCCGATCTCCTCTCTGAGCTCGCTTCTTCCTTCCCCCCACTCACCGGCTGTGCAAAGATCAACTTGAGCCATGTCGAAAGCAGCCGAGGCGTCCAAAGACAAGGTCAGTCAGTCCCATCTCGACGACGTCGTCCACCAGCTCTGGTGCTGACCGCCTGTCCTCCTCACAGGGCAACCTCGCTTTCCGACAAGCCAACTATGCCCTCGCCCTCGCGCACTACACCACCTCGATCCAACTGGACCCCTCTTCGTACCTCTACCCTTTGAATCGATCGCTCGTGCACCTCAAGCTGAACGAATGGAGACAAGCTGAGAAGGATGCGACGGTCGCTTTGGAATTGGATCCGGTCGAGGCGAGCAAGAAGGCGTACTACAGGAGGGCGTTGGCGAGGAAAGGGATGGCAAAGTACAAGTTGGCGATCAAAGGTATGTTCAGCCGGGACGTGGCGGCCATGCCATTGCTACGAGGGCTATGGCGATCGGTAGAGCAGCGCTGACTTGTCCAGGCTGCGATCTGCTCACCCCACTTGTACTTGGGGAGGGAGAATAGACCTCGAGCAAGCCAAGGAGGCGGGAGCACAGCCAAAAGACATCGACCAAGAGCTCAACAACATCAACAAGCTACTCCAAGACAGCGGTGCTCCAACGACGCAACATGAACTGCCCTTACCCCCACCGCCGATCCCAAACAAGCGGCCTGCCACGCCGTCCGTGAGTCGCTTACTCCTACCACTTAGAGCCCCTCGAAATCGCGCAATCTGATGGTCGAGCCGAGGACGCTCACAGGAGCTCCCGAAGACACCTTCTTCGACATCGTCGGTAGAGGAACCTACGTCTGAACCCCCACCACCCCCACCGCCCGCCCAACCCTTCGGATCGAGTAAATCCGCTGCTCCTTCCAAAGATCGACTCAAAGCAGCCCTCGCACCCCGGCCTACGTCTTCAACGAAGAAGGAGAAAGAGAGTGTCCCTACTCTCAGTTTTGAGACCAAGTCGACAAAGCCGAAGCCCTCGGGGGATCTGATGACAGCCGTTTCGACGAGATCCTTGACGCGACCGAATGCAGGCGCCGCCAATGGTGGATCGGGCAAAACGACACCGTCTTCGTTCGCTGCAAAGAAGCAAGAACGCACAAGTCGATTTGCTTCTTCGGCACCTGTCAAGCCTTCGTCCAAGACGGCACCCAACGCAGTTCCTCCCCCACCACCGGCACCGGCAACCACAGCGGCACCTCCCGCAGCGACGGAAGCAGTAGCGCCGACCCCACCGCTGGTCGAGTCGCTTCCCAAACCACCTACGAGCACGTCTACCATTCCTCTAGTCCCACATTGGACACCCATACCACCTTCCAAACCCATCCAACTCGCAAGCCCGCAACCCCTCCCTTCCACCCCTTCCTATAAACCCCATCCATCCTCATCCACCTTCGAACAAACCCTCTCTTCCCCGTCTCTAACCCCTTCAGGCCGCCTCACCTACCTCCGTTCAATCCCTCCTGCCACACTTCCAACCCTCCTCAAAGGAGGTGCTCTCACTCCCGATCTTCTGACCCTCATCATTCAAGCCCTTGCATCCTCCTCCATTGCCGAAACGAATATCGAACCCAACGTCGATGACTGGTTACTCAACTTCGTGCATCATCTCGCCAAAGTTGATAGGTTCGATATGAATGTCATGTTCTTGGAGGAGGCGGACAGAGAATTAGTGAGGGGGGTCTTTGATAGGGCTGAGAGGGGATTGAGAATCAGTAAGGAAAGATGGGGGCTTTGAAGAGGACGGAGGCGCAATAATGATAATGACGCACCTAAGAAAGTAACAATTAAAGGTAAGAATTTATAGAAGATGGGGAGAACAAGAAAAGTATCGCATGTTTTATTCGCATCGAAATAAGGACGTGCTTTATAGTAATCAGTCTGCATAGAGCGAACACGCCATCGAGCTTTTTTGAGAAGTACAAGCGCGTGCCACCGTCGATGAAATTGGGGAATCGGAGTATGTTTGCTCGACAAAACTAGCAAACGCCAAGCAAACGCATACACGACTATAAATACGTCTTCGCAACAGGCACCTCCCACATCTCCCTAGGATTCAATCTTGTACCACCTATCAGTTTCATTCCCTACCCGCATACCTCTCCGAATCATCCTCTTCCCCAATCTCGGGTCTCCTCAATTCGTCCTTGAAAGCCCTAGTAATGATCTCCGCATCGACGGGGGATAATAAACCGACCACGGTCGGGTCTTGCATCTTTCTGTTCCCCGAACCTCCCCTTACTGCTTGATAGTCTTGATTAAAGTTGAAGGATCGGGTGCGGGAACTCAGAGATCTCCGCGGAGCTTTTGTCGCTATCGAGGTCGTGATAGGGGTGAGACTCGACGTGCCGCCCGACCGGTTCCCTTCCACCCTTTGCCCTCCCTCAGATTCGTTCAATAAACTCGGTGTACGCTCCCCGCTATACTCTTTCCCTTCTTCGTCCTTATCCTCAGTTCCACTTCTTGAAAAACCCTCCCTAGTCCCCCGTCTTCGCCGCTTCCGAACCAGACCTAGAATGGCCAACAACAGTACGATTAAGACGCCCAAGCTGACGATAAGGGCGATTGCCCAGGAGGGGAGGGCGAGGGAAGGGCCGGGGTAAGGTTGTAGGAGGTTGTTGGAGGTGGCGGTGGGGGAGGTGAAGTTAGGATGTGAGGAGAGAGAGGTGGGGTTGGGGGAGGCGCGGGCGGCAGAGACGGCAAAGGCGGAGGCGGAGGCGGATGCCGAGAGGGAGGATAGGGAGGAAATTAGGGTTGAAGGGGCTGCTGTCTCTGTTTCATAAGATCAACGATCTTTCATCAGTCCGAGTGATGCCAAGTGAGTGGACGGTGCCGAATCTTGCCAAGATTCAACTCACGAACGGCCGCAAAAGTCTGCTGATGCGTCTCCCCCCTATTCAACTTCGTCCCATTGCTCACCACCACAAAGTAATACCTCCAAGTCTGATTCGTGCCCTCAACCCAACTCGTCTGATTCACAGGCCACCAATCATCATCCGGACGAATCGCGAACATTCCTCGCGCAGTCTCGATACCGAGGTAGGAGGTGGCGAGCGTTTCCGAATCGGCTCGGTAGAGGTAAGCGTCGATCGCTCCGGAACCGATGAAGAGGGGGTATTGGGCGTTGAAGATCACTTTCGACCAGACGGATTGAACGAGGGTCGTGTTGGATTCAGGGTAGCAGGTTAAGATTGAGTTGTCGACGTAGTTGCAGTCCGGATCTGCAGAGCGGTCAAAGCGAAAGAACCGGGAGTGAATAGTATTTTATTAGCGAGGGGTCACTGTCTCTGTAGAGATGGAGAGACTTACACCCTTCGGCATAAGGAAGGCGTTTCCAGAGATCGAGATTCGCTTCGGTCGAACCCGTACTTCGTTTCCTCCGGTTAGGCTCCGTTAGAGAGGGCGAGACTTTGGTCGAGTCTGAGCCCCTCTCCGGTCGTCTAGGGACGACTTCATCCTCAGGGTCTAGTTGAGATAGACGCTCATTACGATTCCATTCGTCGTTGTCCGATTTTTCTCGCTCTTGTTGTTGATCTCGGCTACCCAGCTCGAAGTTCCCTTGCGCCAGGGCCCGTGCACGAACGACGTCTGCGACGACGCCTATGCCAACGCCAAGCGGCGGCGGTTGGAATTGGAAGCGCCGACGAACGCCCTGAGGACTTGCTACGGCGGGAGGTGGGGTGGGAGTAGGATGTAGCGCTCGAGGTTCGGCCGTTGGTGGTGATGGGTTTGTTGGTGTTGGAGAAATGTTTGGGAAAGGCGAGGTGGAGTGAATATTCCGCGATGGCGTGGCCATGGTTGGACACCCGCCGTCGATGTATGCAGGGGGAGGATCGACTCGGAGGGTGCGAGCGTTCTTTGGTGGCTCCTAGATGCTCATCAACGAGCTATTGTCAGAAGGAGTGACGGTCTGACCTGGCGGTCGACGGGTGAAGATAATGGGACTCAGAAATGAAAGTCTGTGCTCATATCATGGTTTCGGAAGGGAGCACTGTTGCGCAAGAAAGAAGGGGTCGTGTTGAAGAGCGAACTGCGATGAACGAAGTGAGGCGATGCGGCCGTTACCGAGACGGTACCTGCGCATTCTCGGGGTCCGGCTAACGGCGTCAATCGACCGATCAAAAAGTCGCGATTCGCTACGGATGAGGGAAGGACCGAGCCAAATCACATTACGTATCTACTCTTTGGGTGACGCAGAAAATTAAGATCTGAAAGCAGTGGACGCCTTCGAGAAAGCACCTGTCGAAGTACCAGTAGGTGGGGTGCTTGAAGAAGGACGGTGCGGTGCGTATATTACACCGAGCATTTTTTTCAAAATACACCTGCCCCGACAGTTGGAAAGGGGCCCTTGACGACAACCCGATAAATTTGCAGCCCTCCAATGCCGACCGGGCGGCGGGCCACAAGATGCATGCACGGCGAGAGACGGCGAGCGGGGGGCGGCACTGCCCGTCGCATAACGTCGTCGTCACTGCCAGCAGCTGACTGCAGCTGCCAGCCAACGAGCCGCTCCGTCCGCTCCCTTCCGCTCCGCCCAGCCTGCCGAACGACCGGCGACCACTCGCTCTTGCGCTGGTTCCTGTATCGTACCACATCCCTCCATCCGGACCCAATATGCCTGCCTCCTCTACGGATCCTCGCATTTCTGACCGAGAAGTGCATGCGTAAGTCCTCGAGCTTTGGATCTCGCCCTCCCTCCCGAGGCGGTAGCGCTCAGAGCGGCCTACCATCGTCGTCGGTCCGCTGGTTCCGCTGCGCCTCGGTCGTTACGGCTTACGATCAGCTGCAAACAACGGAGGAGAGTTCGGGCTGTAGTCTGGCCAGAGTGAACAAGCAAGACGCACGCTTTCCGGTGTGTTCCACTCATCTCGGTCGCTCGCCCGCCGCCGCCGCCGCCGTCGCCGCTCGACCCGGCCGACCTCTCGACTCGGCTCCGACACCGGCCAGCTTTCCTGACTCTAACACAAGGCGCACCTTGCTGACCGTATGTTTCCATTGATACATATCACCTGCGAACACGGCGGATACTCGATGTCGCTGCACTCTGAACCTGCACCTACCGGGCTTGGCCGCCACGCTCCGCTCGTCCGTATCGTCCTCGACCGACCTGGGCCTTCATCCTCGCTCCCGACCTCGGCGCAATCTCGGCTGTGCCTTCACAATCATCCGCAATCACTCTCCGAATTGACGTGTAACCATCTGCACCGCATTCGCCATCGCCCGCACTGTCCCAAACGATGACGATCGACAACGTCCTACAGCATCAATGTCGCCGCCGCCGTAAGGAGATACGATGTCGAGCCTAGGTTGGACTACCGGACCGTCTCCGCCGTAAACGGTCAGTTGGATCCATGCCGCGATGTCCACCGGGTCGCAGGCAGCCTTCGGATGATTGATCCACCGCCCATTCTGCCGAAACTGACCCTTGCCCGATTGCCCCCTTCCCCTCCTAGGTCCTCTGGTCGTGCTCGACAATGTCAAATTCCCCTCCTACAACGAGGTGCACACTATCCCGCATCAGGCTTTCACCGCGAGTCTCAGCTAACGAGAGAGAAATCGGTATATTTCCCCCCGCAGATCGTTCAATTGACCCTGCCGGATGGTACCGTCCGAGGCGGTCAAGTGCTCGAAGTCTCGGGGCGAAAAGCCATCGTCCAGGTCTTTGAAGGCACTTCCGGTATCGACGTCAATGCGACCCACGTCGAATTCTCCGGCTCGAGCATGAAGCTGCCCGTGTCAGAGGACATGTTGGGCCGAATTTTCAACGGATCCGGTAACCCGATCGATAAGGGACCCAAGGTTTTTGCTGAGGAGTACCTCGACATCAACGGTGCGTCTTTTGTTGGCATAACTCGTTTTAGAAGTGCAGGTCCGGTTCTTATAATCCCCCTCGTGTGCCTTCTTTCCCCGCATTTCTACAGGGGCACCGATCAACCCTTACTCGCGTATCTACCCCGAAGAGATGATCCAAACCGGTATCTCGACCATCGACGTTATGAATTCGATCGCACGTGGTCAAAAGATTCCCATCTTCTCGGCCTCGGGTCTGCCGCACAACGAAATTGCCGCACAGATTTGCCGACAGGCCGGTCTAGTCAACAAGGGCGAGCGCAACCCCGAAGGTGCCCCGACCAAGGGCATCCACGACGGTCACGAGGACAACTTCTCCATCGTATTTGCCGCGATGGGTGTCAACATGGAGACGGCGCGTTTCTTCCGTCAAGACTTTGAGGAGAACGGCTCGTTGGATCGCGTGACGCTCTTCCTCAACTTGGCCAACGACCCGACGATTGAACGCATCATCACCCCTCGTCTGGCCTTGACCACGGCCGAGTACTACGCGTACCAGTTGGAGAAGCACGTCTTGGTCATCTTGACCGACATGTCGTCCTATGCTGATGCTTTGCGTGAGGTCTCGGCCGCACGTGAGGAGGTGCCCGGTCGTCGTGGTTACCCCGGTTACATGTACACCGAGTGAGTGCTTGTTGTCCTGCATCGAGGAGCGAGTCTGTTAGAATGCTGACTTCCGGTCTGCTATGATCAGTTTGTCGACCATCTACGAGCGAGCCGGTCGCGTTGAAGGTCGCAACGGATCCATCACCCAAATCCCCATCTTGACCATGCCGAACGATGGTGAGCCCTTCGCATAGCATTATTCTCGATCGCGAGAATACGCGAGCTGACTTGCGGCTCGTCTGAACAGATATCACCCACCCTATCCCCGATTTGACGGGCTACATCACCGAGGGGCAAATCTCGGTCGATCGTCAATTGAACAACCGACAGATCTACCCGCCCATCAACGTCTTGCCTTCGCTGTCCAGGTTGATGAAGTCTGCCATTGGAGAGAGTGAGTTTCGTCTCTTTGGCTCTCCCATAGCTTGCCCGCCAGATTATGCAGAAGTCCTTCGAAAACCTGATAGTGTGCGTTTGCTCGCGCGGTATTCGTTTGCTCTTGCCACAGAGCTCACGCGAAAGGATCACGGTGATGTTTCAAATCAAATGTACGGGAGTCTTCATGGCATGTGATGACCAACGTAACTGTATGGCTGACCTTGACTACATCATTCTCAAAGGTATTCCATGTACGCCATCGGCAAGGATGCCGCAGCGATGAAGGCGGTCGTCGGGTATGTCACGGATCGTCTCCTGTGGCGTTTCTTCACTCTTGATTAGGGGCTTACCCTTCCTTCGACACTTGGTTCGTGATGTAGCGAGGAGGCGCTCTCGCAAGAAGAGAAGCTCGCGCTGTCTTTCCTCGGTCGAGTAAGTACCCACTTTTTTGGAAACCCCAAACATCAACCGGGACTGATCCTGCTCACTCTGCTGTCTTCACAACTAGTTTGAAAACGAATTTGTCAATCAAGGTTTGAACGAGAACCGTTCCATCTTTGACTCGCTCGACCTCGCCTGGTCCTTGTTGCGCACGTTCCCGCGCGAGCAGCTGAACCGTATTCCCAAGAAGATCCTCGACGAGTTCTACTCGAGGAAAGCGACCAAGGTCACGCCTCAGCAATAGGCAACTTTCGAAGTTTGGAAGGATGTTTCGTGTGTTTGCGGTGATGGCGTGAAGTGGGGACCGAATTAGATGTGTGGCCGGCGTTTCCCTTTACTCGAAGACGTCCTTTCCTCCGTTTGGCCTTCTTTTTCCCGTAGCCTGTTCTGTTTCTTTCGCTATGTCATCCGAGCTGTGTTTTCTTTCTTGTTTGTCTGATTGGAGTTCTTGCACTTCCCTTGCATTTGGGGAGACATGGGCTGTCACTGTGCCGAGCTTGGCTGGGCGTTCGTTTTGAGCTCGGACCGCTCGTTCTGACTTTCGCACCCACTTCGCGCCGGAGGGCAGCAGTCGACGGTCTCCTCCTTCTCGAGCTCTCGTCCCCTCGGACACGAGCCATGATTTTGTAAGCTCCCTTCCCACAAAACCGCACAACTCTCTTTGGCAAGCTGATACCAGTTTGCCACATCTCTCCCGACAGCTGCAATTACTGCGCCAACCTCTTGGTCGTCATCGACTCGGGAGCGGGCAACAAATGGGCGTGCAAGACCTGTCCTTACGAGTACCCGATCAAGAAGAGTGTCAGTCGAAAGGTCCTGGAAGGAGGCGAACTGAAGACCGTCCTGATACTGACCACTAGTCGAGTTAACCTCGGGGCAGTATCGCGAACGGGAGTTCCTGACCAGGAAAGAGGTCGATGATGTGCTTGGTGGGGAGGATAGTTGGAAGAATGTTGATTCGACAGCATGTACGTCTTTGCCCTGGCTGTGGTCGAACACGTGCGCGTGAATTTCGAAATTCATCCCAAATGAAGCTGACATTTCCCCCCCTCCCCCTTTTCTTCTTCCTCAGACGATTGCCCGAAAGAATGCGGCGCCAACCGAGCGTTCTATATGCAGATCCAAATTCGATCCGCGGATGAACCTTCGAGTCAGTCCTTCTTTCTACAGTGTTGGTGAAAAGGACTCTCGCCGATCGGAACCTGACGTGTTGATTCGGTGAAACTTGCGGTTCCGTAACAACCAGCTACTTTCTATCGGTGAGTGCCTTGTTTCCGACTCCGAAGAGGTCCTCTACGAGTACTACTGACGTTCGACCCGGAACCGTTTTCTCCTATTCCTTCCCGAAAGGTGTACAAACGCGAAATGTGCATTCCAATGGCGTGAGAACTGAGTTTCGTTCCTTTGCCAAGGACGCTTTCGAACACCTCGAGGATATCTGGTCCGTGGGTGAGGGGGTGTCTAATGAGTTAAGGGTCTCCTCTTCGAATGTCTTCTCTATGTTGTAAAAACGAACCTTTCGTTTGAGTTCTCCGAAGGCAATGCATTCGTAGACCAATTCTCGCACCTCGAACGTGCTGCGCGAAGTTCTCTGTCTTGGCCCCACTACTTCGAACACCAGAAGGCCCCTAAGGGAGGGGACCGATCCCGACGAAAAGATCAAATTTACTAGTCGTATACAGTTTTGCAGTTGTAGCGAATACATAATTAGGCACAGCATACGATGAACCAAGGATGTCAAGACATGAAAGATAGTCTCAAACCCCCTTTTTATGTGGCTGATGATCGCGGTCGTGCTCCTCCTCCTCCACCACTAGCATTGCCACCGGCACTCGAACCAGCACTCGTACTCGTGATCCGACGGGTGTTGGTGACGAGCCAATCGTCGTTATCGGTGATGCGCTTGACATAACAGGTCCAATACTTGAGCACTGGGGAGGAGCAGGTGGGTCCAGAGTGTGAGTGAGAAGACGGGGCTTGGGTAGGCAGGGCCTAGCTAGTGCTCACGGTCGTTGGACAACCATACTTGTCGATAAGGTGAGAAATGCTTCTCATCGACATCGGGATAGGTGGCCAGATCTGTTATTCACGGGTATGCAGCACCAGAGTCAGCGATTAGATCATCTTCTCGGCGGCGAAGGGGGGGGGGGGGGGGCTCACATTCTTCGAGCGTAACGAATCCTCGCTTCGCTTCAGGTCGATTCATGACGCGTGACTCGCGCTTCTCAAAATCTGTGGCCAGAAGAAACTTGAACGTCAAGACCTGTACAGCGATTCGCCGACCGCATGCCACCGCCACCTTCACTCACGCAACGTCCAAGCGTGCTTGAGCAGAGGCAACAAGGGTTCGTTCTGCCTCCCGCGCACGATGTTGATCGACGCGATGTCGTTTTGAATGTGGCGGAAGAGCGAATGCATCAACCTCGACGTCGCGTCGTAACTTTCTCCGGTACCCGTCGGCATCGTCACGGTGATGTAACAGGAGCCGAGCAAGAGCTGCGGCGTTAAAAAAAAAGGAAATGATGAGTATACCGAATTGTGCATTAGGTTGGAAGAATGGACCCACATCTTGCTCCGCAAGAACGAAGCCTGCAGGGGTCCTCCCATTCGCAGTCAAACTGGGCGTGTTCGCACCACGACTCTTCTCACCCTTGGATCGAGGTTTTCTCGCCGTCATCCACCGCAATGCCAGGTAGCGCCGCGTCGATGTGGTAGGCTCAATGTTCTGCAAGACAGGGCGATGAAAGTCGTCAACGATCCGATCAGTAATCCAAGATTGAACACGTGCGGCTCACCTCTCGAATCGCTTTTTCAAAGCTCCTGCAAATCGAAGTCGCAACCGAATAACGTCAGCCAGCGAATCGAAACGAGTCAAGAGCTGCGCTGAGAAACAGACACACGGCCACGAATCCGTAGCCAGCAACAAGACCTGCTCGAACGTCGACGCGAGCGGGGCCGCGCTCTCCATCATGTCGGGGACGGCGAGCGTGCCGAGAATGTGGAGCATATAAAGCTCGCGGCACATGGCGACCAAGTCCGGGAGCTGATCGGGCGGAAGGGACGTGATGGGCCAAACGTCGCTTTTAGGGGTACACCACGCAGAAGATATACCTAGATCAGTTTGAAGTCCGCGGAGGCCTTCATTCTGAATGATGTACTTACTACGACATCTCACTGAGGCTACCCTGCCGAGCGTGAGAGAGTTGACAGGTTCGTCGTCCACCAGGGAAGAGTTCTCTTGCTCGCCAACGTCCGACACTGCTCGATCCAAATCATTACGCGGGTTAGCTATACTCACACACGAGATGCCGACGCCAATGCACACATAATTTACCCTTTCGTGCCACCCCCACCACCGCAATCGGAACAACGTCGATACTTGTCCAAGCAACTAGCGCATGCGACCTCGGGCGTGTACTCGACCTCAGTTCCCAGCGGTACATCTTTGAGCACGCACGTCAACTCGCCACTGCCGATATCACGTCGACAAATGTCACACGTCAACAGATTCTCCTCGCCTTTGACCCGTTTCTTCGATGCCGAAGTCGCCGCCGCATGAGGAGCCGATCGATGCTGCGCAGATCCAGTCGGTGACGCTCCGTGGTTCGGTGATCGTCCCAAAGTGAGGCTTTCGAGTCGATCCACGGCTGCGGAGAGCGTGTCGGCGTATGTGGCTTCGGGTTCACGGTTCGCCGAGGAGGGCTTGTCTCGGGTTGATACAGGAACGCACCCCAGGCAATAGTATACCCCCCTTGGGACGACCTGATCTTTGGCCTTGTCGATCGACGTGCCGCGCAGAGACAGTTTGCCGACTGGCTCCGCGCACATTTGACACGACACCGGCAACTCAAGACAGGGGCGTGCTGATCCAGGCTGCGTCGATTTCTTGACCGCGATCGCCTTAATACCCGGAATCATAGAAGGCACCAGATTCCCGGGGGACCCCGCGAGGTTCTTGCTTGCTTCTTCCGCTGCCGCAAGTTCCTCCCTGATCTTTCTCCGTTCAGCCGCAGCGACGAGCACAACCGCCGATGGGGAACTCGCCGCTTCCGATGTCGTTGCTGACCCACTCGAGCCGGGAGCACTGCCAGGCGTCATCGGCGGCGTCGCGATCAAGCGACTATCGTAGAAGCCCGACTTTGAACTGTGGGTTCCGGCGGTATTGGTGGACAGAGCGTTGTGGGCAAAGGTGAACGCGTGCGACGACGAGTAGATGGCCGGGTTCAAGTTCCCGGTGGGTGGTCCATGCCACGAAGGGTCGGAGGTATTGGAAGTACCAAGTGCCCCACGGGAGAGTGAAACGGGAGAAGCGTAGCGGAGCGGAACCGGACCTCCCTGAGGAGCAGCGCTGAAAGGCGCTGACGGGTTCCTACTAGAGTCGTACGCTTCTTCGAGCGGCACTGGATGCGACGTCCCGTTCGGACGAAGCGCGGCGTTAGATTGCCCGTTCCAGGATTGATCAAGTGCGGACGGCGACGACGAATGGTAACCGTGATCCATTGCCATTGAAGCCGCTGCCGGAGCGTCATACTCGTGAGGGAGGTAGTAGTGACCCGTATGTTGCAAGTGAAACTGTTGTTGCGCTTGGAGTTGAGCCGGGTTGGCGACCGAAGCCCATTCTCCAGATGCCGGGTAGGATGGATGTCGCGAAGAGTGAGTGGAAGTCCGGCTGGTCGAAGAAGAGCGCGAGACTGCCAGGAATTTGTAGCGCATCCGAGGGGGTCAGTGATTTGCTCGAAGCGCCTCGCATGTCGGGTCATGACCACTTACCTGAACCGGCCAATGCGGGGTATTCGTGGTACCGCCATTCACTCTGATAAGGCGCGTAAGGACCCAGATCTGATACCACTGTATGCATAGGAGCTTCGAATGGCGCCGAGTTCACAGAATGCCGTGGGGTAGATGATGATTGAGAGTGCATGGCTCCGGGCCACTGCTCTTGCCGCTGCTGTTTGTGTGGGCGAGGAAAAGGAGGCTCTTGCTGCTGAGACTGCTGCAAGGCGGACCAATCCGGTCCGTGGTGGTTATCGTGCAATGCGAATTGGGTATGAGAGTTGTCGAACGAGTGCTCGAGGGGATGTTGTGTTCGAAATGGGTCGGGTTGATACGAATACGCATCGGCCGAGGGGTAAGAGTCCGAGGTCGAGTTCGGTCGGTGGTGGGCGTCATATGCGAGAAGCTGGTACGGCCCCGGCGTTCCGTCCGAGTAGCTTGAACTGGAGGTCACATCCTGGTACGCGGTACCCACAGATTGACTGTAAGATGGAATAGATTCAGAAAGGCGCGAGGTCGACGCGAGGCTCCTGTCGTGCCCAGGTTGGGTAGTCACCGCTGAGCACCGTGGATCCGCCACCGCTGATAGGTCTGACGCGGGATACGACGCATACGACTGATCGATGAAATTACTTGCATCATAACCAGATTCGATCTGTGCACCCCAAGACCCGGAAGCGCCGGCGTAGACGTTTGCTTGCAGGTGTTGCTGGGCCCGGTGAGCTTGGACCTGGTATCGCATATCGTCTTGCCGAGGTGAGGCCTGTGAGGACCCGCACTGCAAGGCGGCGCTCATGAAGTCGAAGCCAAGGCGGCCCGAGTCGTCGTCGCATCGGGGGTCCGAAGGGTGGCTCATAATGTCAAGGCAGTGCACGCACGCCGAGGAGGTATCCTGTGGAGCCTCCAAGGCTTGGGAGATCTAGGACCCCAGCTGCTGTCGTTGTCCTCCCGCCGGTCGCTCTTCCTCTTCGCCCGCCGCCTTCACGACGTCGTCGACCGGCGGACGGTCACTTTGCCTGCAGTATGTCTCGGAGCTGTCGCGTCCTCCACACGACCCCGAGAGAGAAAAGCGTGACGTTGTACCGCACTATGAGGACCAGAAGAGGGTCAATCGAGGTTTAAACTGGCACTCCAAGAGGTAGCAGGAGCTCCAAAGTCGAGGCAGACACTGCCCAGTCGAGGATTGCGAATTGCGACCCGATCAGGCGCGCCTTAGATAATCGGAATTAGGTTAATCCCGCGAATAGCAGGGCACTTTGTTCCCGAGGATGGCAACTCTGGTCCCACATCGGAGGCGACTCTGGGATCACATCGGAGCGAACTTTGGGATCACATCGATGCGGACTTTGGGATCACATCCGAGGTCATTCTTGTACCACGTTCATGGGGACTTTGGTAACACATAGTATAGACGCCTGTATCTCTTGCAATGTGTGATGTATCACTCTGGGAACAGTAGTTTGATGCATGTACAGGTCTATAGTACTTCTGGCCGGTGAGAAAAGGCGGACAATGCAGTAGTAGTTGCTACATCAGGCTCTTCCCTGGCCTACTTGGCCGCTTCGGCGCCCGGCCGTGCTGTCAGCGATCCCGGGACCTAATCCAGACGACTGTCGGACTGCCAACGTCTGGCAGTGACGAGGCAGCAAGCGTTGCATGCAACAAACATCGTAGGGTGGAGCAAACCTTTTTTCCCTATGCCTTGCCACTGTAACGTCCTTATCACTAACCAGTTCAGTGACGCCATCACATAAACCACACGGGTGAGCTCTAGCTCCATAAGGCCTGTAACCGTTAGAACCCTTATTAGAAACCGGCAAACTCACGACTGCCGCTGAAACGAGCATTTAATTGATTTATTATTATTTTTTTAAAAAAAAAAAAAAAAAAAAAAAAACTCATTGAAGCTTCGTACGCTCCTCGTCTTTACACCCCACTCGCCCACTCGTACACATACAATCCTCACACAAAGCGCTCCTTTCCTTCCTTGTTGAGCGGATAGTTCGTCCATTTCGAGCACAACAACGCCTGGATGGGGTACCTTCTAGACGACGCCAAGTACGCTCATGTCAACAACTTAAGCGATGAACCAACTGCAAGTCAAATACAAAGGGGACCGCTCACCCATTGCGCTGCGACAACAAAGCTCGCCAGAGCCATACCTACCGGATGATGAATCGGATTCATATGAGGATGAGGATGATTCGAAATTCTCGGCAGCTTTGGTCACGGTTTCCCCAAAGTCCTCCGAGTCGATGTCTCGCACCTCCTCCGAGTCAGGCTCGGTGCTTTCGAATTCTCGCAAGAACTGTTCCAGCGATTCCGAAGAGGATTCGACAAGCGATTCATGCTACGGAGTCGAAGAAGACAGATCAGAGGAGGCATTACCTGACAACGTCGTCTCCGCACCACTCCTGGCTCGGAAAGACCAAGAAGATTTGGACCGGCATACCTGCGAGCTCTCTCGGCGGAACGCAGACCGACGAACTGTCGAACACGACGCGCGGAGGAATTTTTCTAAAACATCATCTTCACGGCTGCAGAGCACAACGAGCTCCATCTCAGGCCGCTCGTTCCACGCAAGCAGAAATCTGGTACGCAAACCTCCCTATCCTGGAGCTCCCAAGGTTCATAGCTACAGAGGTGTGTCGAAGCTGCGTGCTGCGCTGCGTTTTGTTTCGTCCTGTAATCGAACTAACTCTTATTCGTGAGATATATCAACAGATGCATGACTGGGCTCCATGCAAATATGAACGCTGTCGTCGAGCGACCTTACGGTAACGCGCCCTCGTCTACTCATCATCAACAGCCGTCGGACGTGGCAGTGGGGATCTGATGACGTCCAGAACTGCCCATCACTCTTCTAGAAGCTTGGATTCAACCCGCGAATTTCGACCTGTTGTGGAGGTTCTGCGGATGGCCGTCGTTGCTCGGGGGCCTGCAAAAGAGATCGGCGGGGGAACATCATTTAACTGCAATGATCATACAAGCAAAAGTCCTCCGATGTCGAAGCGTGACTTAGTAGAATCTGTATCTTCGTTCGATCTCTATGAATTGTTCTTCATGGATGAGAGAAGCGAGGGACCGGTGCCAATTCTGGTCTAATCCGAGTCGGCGCAATCACGTTCGGGAGTGTCGGCCTTGGCGGTTCAGGCGCCGGACCGCTGCTGACACCACGGGCGCGGAGAGGCCAAGCGGGGCAGAACATCGATGTAGTAGCTACTGCTTCGTCCGCCTCGTCTCACCGGCCAGAAGTACTATAGACCTATACATGCATCAAACTACTGTTCCCAGAGTGATACATCACACATTGCAAGAGATACAGGCGTCTATACTATGTGTTACCAAAGTCCCCATGAACGTGGTACAAGAATGACCTCGGATGTGATCCCAAAGTCCGCATCGATGTGATCCCAAAGTTCGCTCCGATGTGATCCCAGAGTCGCCTCCGATGTGGGACCAGAGTTGCCATCCTCGGGACCAAAGTGCCCTGCTATTCGCGCGATTATCAGATAATTCCGAGCGCTCAAAAGCGGAGTCCGTTGGCTGGTGCCAATTGATGTTGCCCCTCAAAGCCGGGATACGGCTCAAGAACTCCTTTCGAAGAGGCTCGACGTAAGTGTTTCAGATGTAGCTGCAAGTGATAAAACGTAATTTGCGTCAGCAGGTTATTCCGATTCGGTTCACCAGGCCACTGGCACGTACGCTCGCCAATCAAACGTTCCGCCCATGCGGTCTTCAAGATATTTTTGTTGCGCAATCTCGTCTGCAACGCCTCTGAAAAATTCTTCGCACGCTCTGCAAGCCTTGTTCTTGGCGTCACGATGCTCCGCGTTGCGGATCCTGATAAAGGTGACCTAGAAAACAAGCCTTCTCGGCCCCGGTGGGTTCCTCGGACGGAACGGCGGCTTTCGATGCCGAAATTAAAATTAGGTCTTTCGTTGAAGTCTTATTCAGTCTGATCAACGGGTCAAGTTATAGCTCGCTTGGAGCCGCCGAGCACGGCGAGTAGAGTCCGAGTGGTGCGGTGGTGGTGGTGGTGGTGGTGGTGGTTGGGGGCGGGCGGGGGGGGAGGAGGAATCGGCGGATAGTGATACGCTTCGTTCTTACGATTTGGGTGAATGTAGTGGTGTCGGCATGAGGCGAGATCGTCCGACGTCCAGACACATACTCGAACGGGGTGATGTTTGACTCCGCCCTGTTTGTAGTTCCGGGCTCGCCTGTGTGCACTCCTTTGACAAAGCAACCTGGTTGTACTCACCTTCTCCGGCCAGGAGCGTGCATGCATGACCCCTGACTGCGGTGCGTCGCTCCCGCCAGTTCTTCGCTGAGGGATGCGCTTTTAGCACTTCAGATCCATCATTCAAAACCCTGTTAGGATCTACCTATCAGCCACGCGCAAAACCGCAGACTTTAAAAAATCCCGCTAAAGAGCAGGATTCCACCGGTGGCCCCGGTCTTCGGCCCCGATCATGGGTTTTATTCCGTGACCTGCACCGCATCGACGCGCGCACATGGGTGATTGCAGATGCCCGGACCGCCATCAACTGCGTGTGAGCCAATCCGTAACTTTGGCAATCGAAGCTTCTGTAGTCGACTCTTGTTCCTCTTCTCTTAAGATTGGAAACGCTTGAGGTTTCACTTGTCCCGAGTGCTAGAGGATCGTGCGACCTTTCGTACCCAAGCCTCTCAAGTTGATTATAAGTTGGTCTAAGCTCCAGGATAGACGCACCGCACTTTCGGCGCTAGCGAACTGATCATCCCCGATTGCAGGCGCGGATGCCGCGGATACGTAAAATAAAGGATCGCTGCGCGACTTCTTTCCTCCTGGCGCCGCTGGGCGGAACCTTGGCTCTAAAAGCTAGCCCCGAAAAGTCGCTGGCGCCGGTCAAAGGGTTCGCGAGATGTTGAGGCGACAAGTCGACGCGAAGGGTGTGCTGCTGGGGAGGAGGAGGCGGAGGCGAGGAATGGGTAATTAACCCGAATGGGAGGCCCAGTGGTTTGCGTTTTGCGAAGCGACGATCCATGGCATTTCTTTCGTCACAACCCCACCCCGGTCAGATGCTCCTGGCAGCGACTCCGACCCAGCTGCACGCGGTCTTCAAGCCATCTCCACCTCGGTCGACAAGGTCCCCCTTTCTTTTTCTGTTGCTTTCGAATTGGTTTCACCTCGGAACTCTTACGCTGGCGGTGCTAAGTGGCAGGCGACTTGTCCTTGTTTAGCCTAGCCAGATCCAACTCCTACATTGAGCCACCCTCGTGAACCCTTTTCGTGTTTTGTAGTCTTTGAGTGCACGTATCGAGATGCGCATGCACCACGGATTTGAAATTCGAGTGTCTTATATTACAACGCTCTTGCGCGCTTTCAGGTGACTCGACCAGGTGTACGCAATGGCAAAGTGTGCTATGTTCAACTGAACATCTCATCGTAGCCACTACCTCCGGGCGGGGGCTGCATCCAGTGGTCAGGAGAAATCGATTAGCGCGCGCGAATTGAGTACCTTCTTCGTACTGATGTACGTACGAACTCGTCACCCCAGCCACCTTGTCGACCACCTCGCCCACCTCCACTTCCTCCTCCTCTACCTCCTCCGAAGCCACCTCTTGCACCTCCTCCACCACCCGCTGAAGGTCCAATGGGATCGAATCGAGCACCCGGAGGCACCGCACCAGGAGGCAAGAACCCATCCCCACCCCACCTTCCACCACCAACTCCTCCGGTTCCTCCACCTCGTTGCGGTCCGAAATGATCCCCAAAGATCGGATGACCAGGTCCGACGAACATCCCACTTCCCGCAGGACCGTTTCCACCAAAGGGATTGGAGCCGCCCAGTCCGGTCGTCCCTCCCAACCCACCTAGAGGAAGCAGATCGGACCGACCGACGTCACCAAATGGATTGCCTCGACCACCCGAACCAGGGATGCGCAAGGGGTCATGATCGGGTGTTGCTTCAGGTGGAGAACGGGGTCGGGATCCGCCTGCGGTCGGGTCGATCAAAGGTCCTCCTGGATCGGGGTAGTAAGGGCCGCGAGGGTTGGCCAGGGGTCGATCGGCTCCGGCGGCGGTGGTCGGACCCGAGCCTTCGTTGGAGGGAAGTTCTTCGTATCCGCTCTTAGAAAGACCAGGTACAAGACGCTGAATGATGTTGATGCGATAGTTGTTGATGAACGCTTGCAGTCGGTGTGGGATCGCGAACGAGTCGGCGAGCACTTTCTTTCCCGACGAGGCTTCAGCGGCGCCGGTGGGAAGCGAGAGCGGGAACGCTAATCGGGAAACGTAGTCGGCTAGCAGCACGTCGTACGAAATTGACTTGTTGTCCTGTGTGGGTAGTCGTGCGATGATCAGCTGTGAAATGACAATCTGGCCTCAAATGCGCCTTTGTGAGCCTCACCTCGACAGCAACTCCAGCGATCAAGGCCCTTCCACCCATCTCAACGAGCGAGATGACAAAGTCCATCGACGACTGTTGATGTCTGTACTTGAACTGGATCGAGGTGTTTGTCGCAGAGCCTTCCCACCCTTGGGGCAGTTGGTTGACATCCGCCGCAGCGGGGTACGCGTCATCACCCGCTTCACTGTTGCTGTTGCTGTTGCTGTTGCTGTTGCTGTTGCTGTTGCTGTTGCTGTTGCTGTTGCTGTTGCTGTTGCTGTTGCTGTTGCTGTTGCTGTTGCTGTTGCTGTTGCTGTTGCTGTTGCTGTTGCTGTTGCTGTTGCTGTTGCTGTTGCTGTTGCTGTTGCTGTTGCTGTTGCTGTTGCTGTTGCTGTTGCTGTTGCTGTTGCTGTTGCTGTTGCTGTTGCTGTTGCTGTTGCTGTTGCTGCTCGTAGGTTTGGGCTCTACAAGACGAAAGTCGAGCGCCGAGTGAATCGAGTGTACGAGTATTGCTAGGGCATGCAAAGGCTTGGACAGTGTCGTCGACCCCATGGCATTGGAACTGGCGCCATCGGCGGTCGCACCCGTGGTCGTCGAAGTGGGGCTCAAGGTCGATCCATCGCTGGCAGCGGCGGTCGCACCCTCAGGGGCAGCACCAGTTGTCGTAGCCTGTACATTCGAGGACGAGGGAAGCAGCTTGAGCGCAAGCGTGACGAGATTGTCCGGCTGGAGCCCTTGCATCCTTGATGTTGATGTCGTGTGTTTGCGCGTCGTGGCCGGAAGGTAGACCGGGTCTAGTCGCGAGTGCCAAGGTGGGGGACGAAAACGGTTTTATTAGATGACCAAGATACATAGCTAGATCGAGGCCTATTCTTCTCTGAAAAATCGGAGGAGGTGCATTTTTAAAAAACAAGTCGGCAACAATTGATCATTAGCTCGACCGCTACGTCATGGGCTACGAAAAAAAAACCCCCTAGACCGGCTGACCCGCGAGACGTCTACCCTGCACTCGACAGGCGGCACGCTCCTGAGGAGGTACTGAATCCGGTAAAGGCGCCATAACGGAAAAAACATGACATCTGGTGGTGGTAGCAACTCGACGCCGACGGTACCCCTTCCCGCGCCGATGCGCTCCGACACCTCGAGCTGCACTCCTCGCAGCGCCATGAGCACCACGCTTACCCCAGGTTCAGCGCAAGGCGATGATGTATCAACGACGAACACAATAAGAACAGTGGAAGAAGCCCAAGGAACGAGCGCCTCCGAGCCAGGCACGGTACAGCAAGAGCTTCCTCCGCAGGATCGTGGATGGCGAGCGTGGCGCTTCGTACTCGCGAGTTGCTTGCTCGACCTCTTTGTCAGTTCTGGGCAAACGTCATCGCAGGAGGGGGTCCAATCGGTTGCTAATTATCCTACGCCCCTACAGATCTGGGGTGGCACCTTCGCGTACGGCACTTGGCTCGAATACTACCTCTCGCACCCTCCCTTCCAGAACGAATCGCCCGTCTCGCTCGGTGCCGTCGGAACGGTCGCGCTCGCGCTCAACTACGCCGAGATGCTCATCGGTATCATCCTCTGCGGCAAATACCCGCACCATATTCGCAAAGGAATGTGGGCTTGCCTCGTCGTGTACAGCGGGAGCTTGCTCATTGCAAGTTTTGCTCGGCAGGTTAGTAACTTCGGCTCCTATTGGCTTTGTTTCCCAGGTGACAGGGGCTGATCCGACATATCCTACGGCAGCTGTGGACGTTGATGCTCTTTCAGGGCGTGCTGGCCGGTAGCGCTGGCGGGTTGTTGTACGCTCCAATCTATGTATGGCTTTCGCAATGGTTTCAAGCTCGAAGGGCACTGGCAGGAGGAACCATCTTTGCGGGAGCAGGCGTCGGAGGGTGAGCAGATTCTTCCCTTCCCTCGTTGCTTCCTCCCATGCTTCGATCTAACCTCCTGCAACGCTTGCGACACCCCTAGATTTGCCTTCCCCTTGATTCTCAACGCACTTCTTCCTCCCTTGGGTTTCCGATGGACCCTTCGCCTTTTCGCATTGATCACCCTCATTATCTGCGGTCTCTCCGTCCATCTCCTCCAACCGCGTCTACCAAGCGTCCGACCCCCACCCAAATGTCTCCCCTCCTCATCGCTGGCCCCCAATCAACTACAGGCCCGTCAAGACCATGCTTCGGCCTCCGAAATCTCCTTCTCGATCCTCTACGACCCTTCCTTCCTCCTCGTATCCGGCACCGTCCTCACACAAGGAATGATGTTTTCCCCCATCCTAACTTACCTTCCGACCTATCTCACCTCGTTCGAATCACCAACTCTGGCATCGCTCACTCTCGCACTTTTGAACGCGGCTACGATCCCGGGATTGATCATGACGGGTCATTTATGCGATCGATACCCTTATACTTGGGTTCAAGCCGTATCGACCCTCCTAGCGACGCTCTCGATTTTCCTCCTCCTTCGAATGGGGGATACTTTCTCGAAAACGCTTATTTTCGCACTCTTGATCGGCGTCAGTGCAGGAGGTTTTGCTTCGACGTGGTTCCCTTCCTCCATCGACGTCGCGACCTGTACGGGAAGGAAGAAGGATGCGTCCCAATCGGCGGTCGTGTTTGGGTATCTTGCGATCGTCAGAGGTGTGGCGTCCATCGTGGGACCCGTTATCGCGGGTTCGGCCTATAAACCGACTAGGGTGGAAGGGGGGGAGAGGATGGGTAAGTTTGGATTGGGGAGCTTTGTGGTGCTGAGTGGGACTTTGGGTGTGGTTGCGTTGGGTTTTGTGTTGGGGAATGAGTTGTATAGGAGGTGGAGGAGGGGGTTAAGCATGAGAAGGGAGGCAGAGGGGGATGGGAAAGAGTTGAAGGAGTTCAAGTAGGGGTCGTGAACGTTGATGCAGCAGCATATCATACAGATCAAGGTGGAGCTCTTGTTAGATTGTTGTACACTTAAGCAAGTTGAATCGTTGAATTAGAGCTCTCTCCGGACGGCGCAGAACTTTACACGTCTCGATTTCATAAAGCCAGCCGAACGTACAACATCCCTTACACCTAATGACTCACAGCCTCGACCCACCACGACTCCCCTTCCCCTTCCGATCCAGCATCTCAATTTCCTCCCCCCCACCATGGGGTGATCTCTCCCCCTTGGTCTTATGACCCGCCCTCCTCTCCTTCCCGACGCCCTGGATATACAACCTCCAAAACACCCTCCACAACCCTCTCACCAACCCCAAAGGAGGAATCCACCAATTCAACCTCCAACTCCAGCCTGCCCGTGCATCCAACTTTTTGATCACTCTTTCGACTTGGGGCGTTAAATCGGCGAGAGGACCGGAATTGTCGAGCACGTAGTCGGCGTAAAGGAGTTTTTTGGACAGGGCCAACTGGGAGGAGAGGCGTGAACGGGCTTGGTCCGAGGTGAGCGAATTGCGCGATTGGAGACGTTGCAATTGGAGCGATTCGGAGCTGTGGAGTTTTTCGAAGAGGGGAGCTCATGAGGTGTTTTGTCGAAGGGAGGGAGCACTTGAAACGAAGTTCCAACGAAAATCTTTGCGCCTCGCGCCCTCTCTATGAACCCTTCCGCGACAAGTATCTCATCTTGCCCGGTCCTTTGCAAAACAACTCACCAATACACCACCACAATCGCCCCACAAAACTTCCACAACCCCGCCTCTATCAACAACGGAGCATCGACGACGACGACCTTCTGACCCTTCAACCAATGTCCGACCAACTTCTTGACCAACAACTTTCGAATAGCGGGATGGAGGATCCCATTGAGGACTTTACGTTCTTTTTCGTTACCAAAGACGATCGAACCTAGTTTATCGCGGTCGAGGGTTCGGTCGGGGAGAAGGATTTGGGGACCGAAGTGGAAGACGAGGGAGGAGAGGGAGGAGGTGCCGGGGAGGACTACTTCACGCGCTAGCACGTCCAGGTCGATCAGGGGCAGCGAATGCGATTTGAGGATTGAGGATACAGTCGATTTGCCTGGTGAGTGAGAGGGGACGGGAGCGTTAGTTGGAGAAGAGACGGTCGGGTGACTCGAGTGGAGCGCCGGATGACGATGACGATGACGATGATGATGACGATGACGATGACGATGACGATGACGATGATGATGATGATGGCGACGATATCGACATGCCGATGGTCCGTGAGTGACGTACCCGAGGCAATCCCACCCGTTAGACCAACGACTATCGAGATGGGAGTGGGAATCAGTACCAGTTGACTACGTCTCTCTGTAGGGGACTGACCAAGCATGCTGACAGGCGTGACACTGCGCGGGGTGAGCGAGTGCAACCGAACCAAGCCAGGCCGACCGATCAAGCGCTCAAGCCCGACAGAGCCCGACGCAGTCCCGACGCGCGCCCGACAGAGCCCGACAGAGCCCCGAACTACCGGCGGCGTGCCGAATATTCAGGATTTCCTCTCGTCAAATACCGCTCCGAGTAGTAGTGCGTGCAAACATAGTCATTATCTCAGTCATCTTTTCAGACAATCTCTATAATGTACAACACACAAAGATCACTGCTCAAGAAGAGACCGAACCCATTTCCTTTCGGTTCTTACTGCATAGTAGTAAACCACATCATCACGTCCACAAGACCTTTAATTCGACCGGTCACGAACGATCAAAGCTGTTGATTGTGCTCGGCCCGTAATGGCGGACCTCTTGGTGACTGAAAGGGACGTTCTGGTCGAAGTCGACTTGGAGGTCGAAGTAGAACTCTTCGAAGCTGAGGAGGTCGTACTGCTCACGACGGGCGCGGTGCCGCTAAGAAGCATGGGTCGAATAAGGTCAGTGACCCATGTTTTTGTGTATATCTTGCTTTTTTTTTCCCTTTTTTATTATTACGAGAACTCACCAAGCCACTCGATCGATGCACACCGCTCCGTTCGCAGCCGCGGCGTTCGAAGCGCATGTACCCAGGACCGTATGCGCGAAATTGATCGTTGTCGTCAAGCCGACGAGAGCTCCGGTCGACTTGAGGTAACACATGCGGGTATCGAAGGCAAATTCAAAGTAGGTTGCTCTGGGGGTTGAAAGCGTGCGCGTGAGGCAGGCGTTGTAGTCCGTAGAGACGGCGCGAGACTAAAGAAGTGTGTTTTTCGGAAGGATCGGTTAGCTACAGAACACTCGGACGGATTTCAATTGGCCGAGGAGAACACCTCACAAGTTCAGCCGACCTGGTTCCAGTACCTTGCCAACTGGGGTAGACAGACCATGCCGTCGTACCCGTTCCCGTTGCACAGACCGGCGACGAAGTTTGCCACATTGCGCACGACGCATTTTTGGCTGGTGAGAATTGCAAAGGGGAGTGCGGATGAGTAAATCAATGCACGAGGGTTAAAGTTCTTCTTCCCATAATTTTCGTGACATACTGGCAGTAGCGTAGACCGTGCAATTCGTCGCCGGGACGAACAGGTTCCACATCTTGCCATTCGTCACAGGGGTGAAGCTGCCAAAGGCGTTCGTTTGGGTATACAGCGAGCAGATCTTGGTACTGTATCAACAGGCAGCAATGTTGAAGCATCAGTAACCGCCTTGTTTGATTTTGTCTCGACCAGCTCGGTAGCGGTCTTGACTTACGCTTGCGTGTAGGTAAAGTAAGTGCAGGCCAGAAAAGTGTCGCACTTGTAGCTACACGCGTCGTAGGTGGTCGCCGATGACTGTAAGGAACAGAAAGATGAAGTCAGCACTTTGATTGCTCTTGAGTCGATGATCGAGCTCCGCTTCGAAGAATAAGAAAAGACAGGGGCTCAAACGATCCAAGACTCACGTTCGAAGCACCACTCGGGACGGAAGCGACCATGTACGCGGCGTAAGTGCGCATCGCACGCGAGCTGTTAGCAGCCGTACCACCGACAGCGACCGTGGTCGGGCTAGGAAGTACGCTACTCCTTGAAGTCGTAGAGGAGGAGGTGACTTTGCCCGATGCCGTGGCGGAGCTGCGTGGCGTAGTCGACGCGGCGGTGGCGGAAAGAGAGACAGTAGACCTAGTAGAGGATATAGTTGCAGAAGGGGCGAGGGAGACCGTTGAACGCGTCGAGCTCGTCGTGCTCGAGCGACTCGCGGTCGTAGACTTGGTCGTCAAGCTCGAGGGAGTCGTTGTCGGGTTGCTCGCCACGACCTGAGGTGCGCCATTGGGCAATGACTCGACCTGCGCCGTGCCACTCTTCTGGGGACTCGTCGTCGTCGTTGATTCCGAGACGTAGTAGATTTGCCATTCGCTCAAACCGATGTTGCTCGTCGTCGAACTGACGCCAGTGACGGTGAAGACGACGGTCGTTGTTGTCTTTGTCGAAAAGTTGATCGTCGTAGCTGTACCGGCGTTCACCAGAGTCGGGACGGCGACAACCGAGCCATCGGAGAATGTGACCGTACCGGCCGTAACTTGGTCGTTCAAGTTGGGTCGGTCGTACATGACGAAACGGTTCATTGTAATCGGCGATGACCAGGTGATGGTCAAAGTGGCGCCAACACCTTGTCCGTTCGAAGCCCACTGCGAAAGCCCAGAATCTGGTTGGTTATGGCGCTTGATCATACTTCAGCAAGGCTAGACGTACCTCTTGTGTATAATCTCCACCGCTCGTTGTGTATCCACCTATAAGACCGTCGCAAGCCTTCTCGGCACCCTGACCTGGGCCATTAGACGAGCTGGTCGCAGTGCCCAACATCGCAAGATCGGTATTCGGTGTGGGACTAGCAGCAGCAGCTGAGCCCGTCGTCGTCGTTGTGCTCGCACTGTAGTGAGAATGGGACAAAAGCCGAGAGTGAGTAAGAGCATGCAACAGCATCCACGTCAGAGACTCTTCCAGATCACTCACGTAGGTAGGACATAGTAGATCTGCCACTCGCTCAATCCAATGTTAGAGGTCGTCGAACTCGTACTCGTGACCGTAAGGGTGACACTCGTCGTGGCACGGCCAGTAAAGCTAACGGGTGTAGCCGTTCCGGCATTCGCGAGAGCGGGGATCGAGACCGTGGATCCGTCGGAGAAGGTGACAGATCCACCGGTGATCTGATCGTTCAGATTCGGTCGATCGTACAAGACGAATTGGTTGATGAAGATGGGCGACGACCAGGTGATGGTGAGGAAGGCTCCGACGCCTTGGCTGATCGTTGACCACTGGTGTGACAAATTTGCAAAGCGTCAGTTAGAAGAACTCCTACACGGCGAGGAAGTGGAACTCACCTCAGCGGAAGAGTTGCCTTGACCATTCTCCGTGTAGCCACCGATGATGCCGTCCTTTGCCCGCTCGGGCCCTTGCCCGGCAGCACCAGTCGAAGCGGTAGCGGCACCCACGAGTGCGATATCAACGCCGGGAGAAGGTGTCGAGACAGGAACCGGCGCGGCCGTCGGGGTCTTGGACCTGTTTGTCATGATTGCAGCCGCGTGTCTGAGTGTCAGCTCACTATAGTGAAATTTGAGAATAAGAAGAATCGCAAGCTTACATAGATGTGCTGGTCGTCGTTGCAGTTCCGGTTGCGGGTGCGGATGTAATTGTGATTGTGATTGCGGTTGCGATTGTGGTTGCCGGGGCCGTGGCCGTTGTTGTGGCCGTTGTTGTGGACGTTGTCGTGGCCGTGGTCGTTGCCGCCGCAGTCACCAAGTACATCTGCCATTCCATCAAACCAATGTTGGAAGTCATCGAAGAGACCTTGGTTACTCGGAGCGTGACCTTGGTCGTCGTCTTTTGCGCAAAGTTGACCGTCAAACCCGCGCCATTGTTGGGCAAACTCGGGATCGTCACGACGCTGCCATTGCTGAAGGTCGCAGTCGCGCCAGTGATCTGATCGTTCATATTGGGTCGGTCGTAGAGGATGAAGCGGTTCATCGTTTGCGCTGAGCTGAAGTTGATGGTCAACGTCGCTCCGACGCCTTGGTGATCCGAACTCCACTCGGCAGCTTCGTTGCCTGTTCCATTCTCGAGGTAACCGCTCAAAATACCGTCGATGGCGGCGGAGGCCGGTTGACCATCCGCAGTGGTCGAGGACGTAGCTGTACCCAATTGTGCCAAATTAGGTCCAAGTGCACCAGTAGGGGTCGAGGCTGCGGAGGTGGTCGTCTTGGAAGGCGTTGGCGTTGTGGTGGTCACTGTCGAGAGCACGCAGCGTGGGCACGCCACACCCCAGGCCTGCAGCTCGGACAAGCCGACGTTCGAAGTCGAGGCCGAGACTTTGGTCACGGTCAAGAGCAACGTGTTGGTCACGATCGATTGATTGAAGTTGACGATGAGTCCCGTTCCTTCGTTGAGCGGGTTCACGAAAGAGATAGCTCGTCCGTCGGAGAAGGTTAACTTTCCTGCCTGCAGCCAATCGTCTAAGTTCGGTCTATCGTACAGGATGACACCGGTGAGGTTTTGCAGCGTCGACCAAGTCAGCTTGGCCCAGCTACCCACACCGCCATGATTGGTAGCCCTGTTGGGGGTGGCAAAGGACCGAAGGGTTAGTCTGCGCATGCGCCCATGAAACAAGAACGTCCTTACCATTCTGCTGTTTCATTGGCCGGGTAGCCAGAAATGACACCATCGTTCAAACCCGCCGCGCTGGTCCCACTTTCCACACTCGACACGCTTGGCACGGCCGTCAAAGCGACGTTAGTGCCCGCAGGCAATCGCTTCGGAGGCGTCTGGGCGCTCGAAGACGTCGTGGCAAGCGCCGGAGTGACGGCGTACTGGCGTTGCAACCAGTACACCTCGCCTCGTCCGGCGGCCTGGCAGTCGGACAACGAGTGGCATTCGTTGACATCGTAGGGCGTGTATGCGAAGAAGGCAGCGCACTTGGCCTTGTACTCGCTGGAGGTGGTCGATAAAGTCGGAGGGAGGTTCGACACCGGGTAGCCCATGTAACCCGCGAACGTCGGTGATCCAAGTGTGTACGCGCTGACGGCTTCTCGCGTAATTCGGCCTGTAGCGATATGATCGGCGTGATCTCCACCATCGAACTAATGGTGTGTCATGAGAAGCGGTCAGAGTATTCTCATCCTCTTCATATACCCGCTTTAGCCCCTGGGAGGACTCACGGCGGACAAATGATCCAAAGTTCTCACGACGGTCGGTTGACGAGCATTCAGGATCTCCACCAAAGCATTCTGCAGATCATTATAGGTGTAGTACGCATTCATGGACACAGTGTTGATCGTGCCGATCGTGCCAAAGTACAAGTCGCGTAATGACTCCGATCTGCAGGAAAGACTCCGAAGGTGGGTGTTAATTTGGGGAGTTGATTCGGCGGCAAAGACTTGGCGTGCGCCATGCTCACCCGGTTACAGAGTACCCGGATCCATCAATATTGCCGTCCGGTAATCGGAACCAGAGCTTTTGCACACCTGGGGCTCCGATGAGAGTGCGCACGAGCACCGGCTGTCCACCGAAAGTGGCGAAGAATCTGAAGAACCAATCGCCGACACCAAGTCAGCTTCTCGGTACCCAAGGTCGGGATAGGCTCATGAGTTTCGCTGAGACGTGCTCTGTGTAATTGTTGGCTACACTCATCATCTGTGCATACGCGGCTTCACTACCGCCTTCTCGACTTTGAGCATAGTCGCTTCCCGATCCAGAGTCGCCGGATCTGATAGATCACGAAACAGGAATATCAGTCCTAGGCACAAACTACCGGTTTGTTTTGACTGTGCTCACGTCAGGTAGATGGAAGTA
This sequence comes from Microbotryum lychnidis-dioicae p1A1 Lamole, assembly GCA_001244265.2. Classification (NCBI taxonomy): domain Eukaryota; kingdom Fungi; phylum Basidiomycota; class Microbotryomycetes; order Microbotryales; family Microbotryaceae; genus Microbotryum; species Microbotryum lychnidis-dioicae. The sequence goes on from CDLV01000006.1 coordinate 581,173, forward strand.
TGGCATGCATTGCTCGCGAGATCGCTTTGCAAAGCCGGGCCGGCGAACAAAAGGTCGTCGTCGGGATGGGCGACGATATCTGCAGTTCACAGGGAACGAGGGTCAGCGACAGACCATGCGGGTAGAAACTGGTGACAGGGTGGCGGTGTACTCACAGATTGCACCACTGTTACAGGTCCGAGCGGAACGGGATGCACGAAGAACGAAGTGTATGTCAGTCGCCAGAGAAAGAACCCCAAGTCCACACGCGCGAGACCGTGCCTTTGCCCCGGCCCTGTCGCCGGCCGCACCTGTACGCTCGCAGTTACGCGATCAGGGCCCCTTTCGAGCCTGATGACTCACCCAAGGCAGTTAAAGACGCCCGCGGCTGTGGTGTAGCGAATCAGGGACAGCAGCAAAATCAAGTACATCCCAAACTTCATGTCCTTGCGGCCTGAGCTGTGCCGAGGCCAAAGCATGATGGATGGTGGGTGTCGCGTCGGAAGCCGCAGGCGGCGGCGCTTTGTTTGGAGAACGGAGGCCCACGTCTCAAAGGGAGGTCTCGGTTGGGTAGGGCGCGGGGCGTGCTGCGATCCAGGGGCGAATCGAGAAGCCGGAAGTGAGAGCCTGGGATCGGACGTCGATGTACACTGTCGATGTGAAAGGGAGGGGTATATGTGATCGGGGAGGGTCGCTGAGTACGACGTGTGTGCCACCCATTCTTGTTCTTATTTGCGCGACTCCAAAAAAAAGGAAGGCATCGCCTTAGCCGGGGACATCTCGGCAGAGAGTCGAGTTTGACTTGATCGAGAAGTGGACTCGTGCGGGGGTGCCTTTCGTCGAGGTTTCGCGGCGCGGCGCGAGGCTCTGAAATTCGCTCGGGCTTACTGTCGACGAAAAAAGTGTAAGCTTCGGGCTTGGGTGCTTATGGATACAGTCATATCTACTTCAGCAAAATCGCGATTTTTTGGGGGCTGGTTTGACCAATCGATTACTCACACATGAAATCCCTAAACTCACATCGGGCCAGGCGTATTTTAGACGACGCAGAACGCCCCCAGCGAAAATCCCGAGCGCCAGCGGCCAAGACTACTGATAAACACCCCTTTGTCTCACTAACGGGGTGTCTCATCTTACTCAGCCTTATGAATGGAGTTCGTCCTCGCGCTTGGCCCCGCGCGCGCTCGAGGTGAAACACGCTGGGCTCGCGCAATTGTCACGAACTTGCCTTGGCCGTCTTCATCATGACCTTTGTGGCTAGGGTGGCACTGATGTGGAAGCCCAGGTTCGGGTGGTGCTTGCTTGTTTTCGTTCTTTCTTCTTTGGGAAGAACAAGATCCCAGCTGGTCCTACTAGTTCTTCTGCCTCACAGCATCGATTACATCACCTGCGGCCTTTCCCTCTGTTATTCGTTGGCCGCCTGCAGTGCATGCAGTGCTGAGTGCAGGCGATTCGCGCATCTGCGAAGCCTCGCCGGATTCGCCGACGAGTCCGACGCTCGACGGATTCGCCGACGAGTCCGACGCTCGACGGATTCGCCGACGAGTCCGACGCTCGACGGCCATGTTTAGCCGACGCGGCCCTTGTTCACTCCGAGGCTCACCTAATAGTGCATGCGCCACCGTCGTGCATTCCTTGAGACTTGCTCGATTGGGATTGAAACGGCCTTCTTTATCCAATTGCTACATTGCTACACTTGGGGCGTGAGATGAGCTCTTTGTGATGCGCTGCAATGTTGGGCTGTGATGGTTGTGGGGACGGCGGTCGTCCGGTTGTGACTTTTGGGTTGCAGGACGTCTACGGCCGAAGTCCAAGTACGAGAGTCAAGAGTCAATGACTAGCGCGGGATTCAGGAACGGAATGAGATCAGACACAGTTGATCACTTTTTTTGCAGTTTCTGGCTCCCTTGGCTCGAGGTAGCCGGCGCGCACAGGGCCCCAGGGCGCCAAAGACGGACGCAAACAGGGGAGGGATTTTGGATCGACAACGCTCTCCTTTCCATCTTTGGGTCTAGGCGTTGACCGTTCGTGTGACGCTGGACGCGCGAGAGGCAACAAAATGAAGATCTGAAATGATGCTAAGTGATGTTAGGTCGGAGGTTCTGATATAAATAATAGCAAAGCCGGCGGGCCGCCCGTGGCTGCGACAATGATGGCGATGTCCCCAGGTCCCGCTGCTCCCCTCCCGTCCCCTCAGCCACAGCCACCGGGTCAACTACACACCATGAATACTCTCATAGCAATCGCTCTACTCCCCCATATAGCCCAAGTAAGCCCGCCTCCTTGCACCCCAACACGCGGCAGGTAAGCCACCGCTGCCGTGCTGCCCAACTGAAACCCCTTGGTGTTCGGTTGTGCGTCCCTCCTCCCCAGGCGGCATTGACCTTACGAGGACCGGACCAACTCGTCCAATGCGATACCGCAAGGTTCAACTGGAGTGGTGGGTTCATCCCCTACAGCTACAACGGTAAGCCACTCAGCTGCGCAGGGCTGGGCGAAGAGGGGGGTTGCTTGTGCCTCAGCTGTGACTAACCCGGTTGGTCGAGCGATGGCCTAACAGCCGGTCCGGTGACGGCTTCGAGTCTTGAACAGAACAGTACTATTTGGCAAGGCGTGGATTGGGTTGTGGACTGGCCAGCAGGTGGGTCGTAGATTTAGGGAAAGCCTTGCGCTGGGGCGGCTCCTGTGCTGACAACCAACACTCGGCGGCCAGGCACGCCGATCAACTTCCGCGTCGCCACGGCTTTGGTGAGCACTAGTCTTACGAACTTGGCAGACTCGAGCGCATGCTGAGCTCTTTTTCATTTGATTTGGATAGAGGATGGACCCCTACCCTGATCAAACGTACGCCTACGCCGGCACCAAGATCGTCCAACCGAGTCCGAGCGGCGACGCGAGTTGCATCCCCGACTCGCATACCCACGAGACCGTTTTACCCAAGTCAGTGGATGAGCCTCTGAGATGTTCTTCAGCCCGGAGAACACATGGCTGACGTTTTGCGTTGTGACTTCGTACAGTCAAGTCCGTCGAGAAATTGAATAGGTTTGTCAAACGGTTCGGGGCTGATGTGGTTCTCTCGTGCACACAGATGGTCATCACTTCGACCTTTAACCCGACGTTCAAGGTCTGTGCTCCGTTCAACGTCACCTGGACCGGTGGGGTCGGACCTTTCACCATCATGGGTAAGTCTGTAAATCGATATCGTCTACTAGGTTGTTTCTGAGCGAAGGCGTGCTTCACCCTGTGCGCAGTCATTCCCGTCGACTGGGAGGAATATGCGCAAACGTTCACGGCCAACGATCGTATTTTCACCTGGACGCCGAGCGTTCATGCAAGTAAGTAGTGAGAGATTGAGTTAATCATCGAGACTTTGTGATTCGATCCGATCGCTCTTGCTCACCTGTCACAGGGAGTTCGGTCTATTTGTCGATCGCGCCGGCGGATTTCCGCACATCTACGGTCGTGCATTCCCCGACGGTCTTTCTTGACGATGCACCCAACAATGAATGGTAAGCTCGCAAAACATGCTGACCCTCTCGTACAGGCCAGCCAGAATTGACCTTGTTCTCCCCCTCGCTGCACCGAAAAAGCGTCGACCCGGCGTTTCGCAACGTCTCGTTCATCGCGCGACCGGAGAAGACCCCCCCTCGTCTCGCCGGCGGTCCGATCCAACACATACACATCAACCCTGGAATCACGATCGGGAACCGCATCGTCATCGGTCTCGGCGGGGCCCTCGTCCTTATTGTCTTTTACGTGAATCGGATCATGACCAATCGGGTCCAGAAGAGGATGGCGTACGAAAGGCTCTGGTACCAAGGGCAAGCTTTGAAGGAAGCCGAAGCGAAAATGCTTTCAGATTACAGTGGAGGCAGTAGTCCTATTGAACCGTTGAAGGCGCAGACATTGCCGAACGATGCGAGTGGGACGTTGTATTACGATGTCCCCGTTGATTCAATGGGTGGGCTGATCCGAGTGGTTCGTTGATGGCTCGGACACGACAATGAGCCCCTCGTTCCTTTCCTCTGTAGACATACTCTTAGTTGCCTCAGCCGCTGTCTAGATCCGATCATTACCCTTCCTTCTTCCTGCTTCCTCACTTCGGGCCCGGGCTGTACAAATCCTCCGAGCTTCTCTTTTCGTAGTGAAGATTACCACGCCTCTTGGATTCGTCCTAACCCTCTTCTTTCTTTTGCGTACACTTTTCTTCCTCTTTCCTTTTCTTTTTTCTTCCTTTGTTCGAAATTCCATGGACGCGACCACCTTTTCGTTTGTTCCCATGCGGCCGAGTCAGCCGAACGCTGAGAATGGGTCCGAGCGCGAACGGCCGCCGCCCGACGCCCACGTCATTAACCTCGTTCGCGGCCAAGTCACGCCGCTCTGGCCTTAGTTTCCCGCCGTCCAGACCGAGCGCAAGCACTTACGCGACGTCCATCGTGGCACCTCGTAACAAGGCGGAGACGGGAGTGGCGTGCAAGTACTCACCTGGCTCGTCGAGATCGACTCGCTGCTGGATTGAACGAGGTCAAGCCACCGCGACGACGGACCGTTCGGACGCGTGACTGACTCGCACGAGACCACGATCCTCATCAAAAAAGCATCGACCAGACCGTCTCCAAGGCCATGTCCAAACGACCTTTCTCGAGCACGGGGATAGCCAGCTCCCAAGCTTCCACTTCTTCCTCGCCGGCGCCACCACGTCGTTCCCAACCGGCGTCCCCGAACCCAGGCGATCTCTCCTCCTGGATCCTCTCCACCACGCCCTCGTCCAAGAACCCGAAACCACCTCTGCCCCAACCGATCTTTTCCTCCCCTCCCTTGACCGATCGTCGTTCCACGTTCGTAGCCCACGCAGCGCCCGTCACCTCCCTCCCCCAAGTTCAAATTTTTCATTCGCACGTCAAGCACCTCATTTCCAAAGCCCATCCAAGGGAAGCCGATCATGAGATGTTGGGTTATCGAATCATCGGATTGAAGAGTGGTAAGAATGGGTTGGGAGGGGAGGAGGATTGGAGGGTTCAAGTTGGGGGGGAGGACGACGGGGAGAAAGGGGGTAGGGGGACCATCACGGCCGTTCTGGAGAAGAGGGGGGAGGTCGACGTCGTCGTCGTCGTTAGTCGGTGGTACGGGGGTAAGTGGAGCAAAGTGGGCCTTGAGAGTGGGTGGGTGGGCGGTGCTTGGTGCTGATACGACCTTGTCGCAGGTATCATGCTCGGCCCCGATCGCTTTCGTCATATAGCAACGGTCGCAACTCAAGCTCTCACCGCCCTATCCACCTCCACAGCTCTCACCGAAACCCTCGACCACCTCCGACAATTAGACGTTGAAATATCCCACCTCACCGCCTCTTCGTCCCCGGTCAAAGCGACCCCACCGGATTACACCTCTTTGGATCTGATCAAAGCTCAGCGATTGGTTTTGGCGAGAGGGAAGAGGTTGGAGTTGTTGAGGCGAAAGAGGAAGGGGGAGGACATGGAGATGCAGAAGGAGTTGGAGGCGTTCGTCAGGGATCAAGGTGGGTTAGATGGGTGGCAGGCGGGTGGAGAGGTGGAGGTCTTGGAAGGTGATGGGGATGGGCACGATTTGCCCCCACTTCCGGATTTGCCGTTGGATTTGACCCGGGAAGACGATGATCATCGTGAGGAAGGTGATCAAGTGTTGACGAAGGATGACGAGTAAAGCTTTGTAACGGTACTAGACGTGTCTTGTTGTAACAACGAAAGCATCAGGTGCACATGGATTAGACCCATCCTTCCGCGCCCACGTGCCCCCCTCTGCAGCGCGCAACTTGCACATACGTTACATTTCATCTCATTTTGTCAGCATCTGAATATTCTCAAAACAAAGCACAAAGGCAGGAAAGGCAGGCCCCAAACCCCCATCTCAACCCGTCTTTTGCTTCTTCTTTGCCGGCTTCTTGGCCTCTTCCTCCGATTCTTCCCCGCCATCATCCGAATCCATCTCACTCCCCGAATCGTCCGAAGTAGCACTCCCGCCATCCGAATCATCCGATTCGACCGTAAAGTCCTCATCCGGTGAATCCTCATCCTCATCGTCGTCGTCGGCCCCACCATTATTCTTGACAGTCTTCATCTTGACGTCCCCATCCTCATCATCCTCCCCTTCATCCTCCTCATCCGAATCGTCGGCTCCAAGAACGGCGGCTTCGACCGCGGCGATTTCGTCCATCTCGTTCTTGATTTTGATCTTCTTCATTCTCAAAAAGTCCTCGATCGGTTGCAACTCTTCCTTGTTCAAAGCGGCGAATACGATCGGATGGTCAGGGTCGCCTCGTAGACGAATCGAGAGATCAAAGGTTCGAGCTGAGGGTAATGCCCCCCCGACTCGAGCAAAGATGACGGCGGAGATATCGGCGTGAGGGACCTGAGTAGGTTGTTTGGAGATGAACAACAACTGCTTCTCTAAAAGGTACAACAACCCCTCGTTCGCTTTGAGGTTACACTTGACGGCTTGTTGTCCATCATGGGATTGGAACGATCCAGGAGTCGTCACCTTTTTCTGCGCCATGACCCGGAACAAGACCGAGACGACTTCGTAGGCCGGATCGTCGTAGTGCAGTTTGAGGTTACCGTCGTATTTGTCGTTGATGGTCTCTTCGTCGAGGTTGAGGTCCAACTCGAGTTGTTCTTCCTTGATGAACTGCATGACGAGGTAAGGGTATCTCGTTTGACCTTGTCGGATCGGGGGATCGATGTTAACGATGAATTGACAATGGATGTCGTCCGGTTTAGGCAAGAGGAACAATTTTTGGATCTGCGTGTACGCGATACGATAGTCGTACGTCTTGCCTCGCAAGCGAAGGAACTCGGCGTGCATGTCGAGATCGAATCGTCCGCGGGGGGTGAGGCATAAAGCTTCGGGGATCGTGCAGAAGCTTTCACCGGTGATCTTGCCAATATCGGCTTTCTCCTTGACCGCGTCGTGGAAAGCTTGAGCGGCCGTGGCTTCTTCCCCGTTCTCATCCTCGTCACCATCTTCATCGTCGTCGTCTTCATCTTCGTCGTCAGATCGGTTCTTGCCATCCTTCGCTCCTTTGGCCTTGACCTTGTCCGTCTTTTTCTTCATACCTTTAGCCGAACCGGGTAGGTAGAACCTCATCTCCGCCACCTCATCCGGCATGGCCTTTAGCCTCTTCTTGCGAGTGACGGCATCCTCATTCTCCTCTTGACCCGGCTTGGGAGCCAAGGCCGAGGTGAACTCGAGTGCGACTTCGGCCTTGTTGATAGAGGTGTTGTTGACTTGGGCCAAGGGGAGCGTGAAGGCTTGCTTTCCCGCGACGAGGAAGGCCATGTCTTGGGCTGTGTAGTGAAGAGAACGGTCAGCGATCAATGGTATGCATGGACCGCACAACTTGCTTGGAACGCTCACCTTGGATCTCGGCAACCCCCCAATTCCATCCTCTGACACTGGTATCCATCGTTTCGATCGTAGTGTTGTAGTACTGCAATCATTCCACCGTTTATCGGGATCCGATCAGCCCTCGATCAGAGTTGGTTCGTTCAGGAAGCGATGGAGCGGCCATTTTACCTGCTTGCACAAGTTGCCCAACCTCTCAAAGTCGTCCTTGAGGAACCCATCGAACGTGATGCGGTTCTTGGGGGTACCGATCCTCAGCTGGAAATTCCTGGCGACCCTGTACGGTGTGAAAAAACCAGACCGCATCAGCAAACCCAGCTCTGCAGCTGAGGGGTTACGAGACCCGTCCCACCCCCGCTCCTCCTGAGGCTGAGGGAGGGCGTCCTCCTCCTCCTCCTGCCGCTTACCTGATCCATTGGAGCCACTTGATATCACTCGAAGGTACGGTAATCACACTCTCTTGTTCATCCGACGATTTCCATCCCAGACCACTGGGTGCGATCCTCAGTTCTGCACGCGGTGAGACGCGTCAGTTCAGCTTTTGGCTCATGCTCTTCGGACCACGGAGTTCTGACATACTGCCCGGTGTCGGTCCCAAACCGTGAAAGATGGACTCGAATTGCGCGGTCGACATGGTTCCTTGCTTACGGAAGGGGGGGTGTTGAGCATGGAATCGGGGAGGACGCGAGGCAGAACGCGTCAAAGATTGGCGTGCGTCAACGCGCACGGACCCTTAGCTCGAGCAGTAGCCGAACTTTCTGACTGTCGATCCTCCATGCAATAACGCCCAGTAATCCACCTCGAACAAATAAACAAAACTAACATAACCCACCCTACTTGCCAGCGCCACCAAAAAACTCCTGCAAACCCCTCTGTTTCTCATCATGCGCACTACTCCCAATGCCCCCTTTGGTCCTGACCAACCCTTCCAGATGTTCGGCTTGGTTCGTAGCGAGGACCTTGAATTTGATTCGAGGGAGAGCTAAGTCTTCGGGATAAGGTCGAGGCAGGGCGGGGTCCCGTGGGGGTAGGTCCGGTATTGTTGGAAGGAGAAGTCGGATCGATTCGGGCACCGTGGAGGAGGAGAGGTCGGATTCTTTTTCGTTCGTCGAACGCGCGTTCGTAGTACTACCGGCACTTGTCAAGGGCGTCGTCTCCTCCACTACTACCACCTCCTCCGCAGTAGATCCACCACTCTCCTCAGGCTCAGGTAACTCATTCTGAACCCTGTCTACGACTTCCCCTTCTCGCACCAATTCCAACTCGAATCGACTCCATGCCGTGTTCAAATAACCCCCACTCTTGACGAACCTCACTTGAGGGTCCTGAGCCCGCGCAAAAGCGTACCTCATCTCGCTCAACCAGATACCATGCGCCACGAGCAAGATGTGTTGCGGCGTGGAGGATTCGGAAGAGGCGATCAGGTGGGGCAGCACGAAATGACGCAGAACTTTGTCGGCTCGGAGGGAGACGTCATTCAAGGATTCGGCGTAAGGCGCCAAACGGAACGCTCGGTGATCTTCCCAGGGGAGGTGGGAGGAAGAATAAAGACCGGCGTTCCAGGGCCATCCTTCGGCTTCTGTTGAGAGGTAAGAGGACAAAAAACGATCGCAACTGTCAGCCATCGAACCTGCTACGCCTTCCGATCGGGTGGAAAATATTTCACGCCTCGCCCCAACCCAACGCCAACGCACCTCCAAAAAACTGCTCCCTCAGAAGAGGCGAGACCGTAAACGGTGGTGGGGGTTGTGTCTTGTTCAACGAAGCGATATTGCGAGCGGTCGTTTGGGCTCGTTTCAGGTCCGAGCAATAAATGGCTACGGTGGTGGGGGTCAGGGGAAGAGAGGTCAGCGCTTTCGGTTGGTTTGCGCACCTCGATTACTTGGGCAGGAGGAGGAGAGTACGTTCTCAGAGGAGAGTGCGTTCTCAGAGGAGAGTGCGTTCTGGGTAGAGTGCGTTCTCAGAGGAGAGTGCGTTCTGGGTAGAGTGCGTTCTCAGAGGAGAGTGCGTTCTGGGGAGAGTGCATTCTTCTAGTTGGCGCAGACTCGCACCCAACCCAACCCCTCCCCGATCCCATCCACCCGCATCTCATGCCCCCCCCAACCTCCACCCTCCACCCTCCACCCTCCACTCTCGAAACGCACCCGTGAGCGGCACGTCCTGAAAATGGTTCGCCAGTCTCATCGATTGATTGAAACCATGATTCGTCAAGGGAGCATCTCGATGACCGGCCCAGATTGCTACACCAGGGGAGAAGGCCCCAAGTATCGATCAGTTCGTGATTGAAAGCGAGAAAGCGTAGAGAGCCACTCCCCCACACAGGATTGGGATCCTTACCGGTGACGTTATCCGCCGATTCACCGTGTCGGATCATGGTGACGACTAAAGGAGCCATGGTTGACGGCCGCTTGGGTGTTGTGTGAAACGGCTGGGCCAGACGGGTCGGGTACAAAATGGCAATGGCAGAGTATGATGCGCAGAGACGATGACGTGACCTCAGACTGACGTGACCGACCGGCGATATCGACCCGACAATGCGGAGTGGATGGAGAGGGAACTAGGAGACCTCTAGGTGGAGGGCCAGAAATGACCTCCGCCAGGCAAGATCGAGTGGGCTGATTGGATAGGATGAAGGTGAAGCGAAAGCGAAAGCATGCCGACGACGGCGTGAACGCCGGCGCTGTCCAGTGTGACAACCGCGTAAAGGCAACGCCGAGAACCCTGCCCGGCATCACCACGGGCCGAACTGAGACTCTCGTCATTTGGTGTTCATGTAGCTCCTTCTGGGGCGAGAAGAGGTCGACTACCACAGATGAATGTCAATTGCACTACACATTACTTCCTTTTCCTTAAAGACCTCGTCGTTGTCGTCGCACTCCCACTACTAGCACCCTTGGACTCGCGATCCGAAGCCACCTCCTCCTTCTCCATCGCCACCTCCCCAACCTCAGCCCCACCGGCCCCTTCAACATCCATACTCCTGCCTCTCAAACTCCTTCTCCCACCCCCTGAGACCAATTCCATCACTCCCTCATGCCACAAATCCCCTCCAGCGAGCTTCTTCAACGCGTCCAACACATCCGGATAACGGATCAATTCCGCATCCCTTTCTTCGATGGAGAGATGCGTCGACCCGGATTCAGGAGGATCGTGGGAGGTTGAGGTGGTGTGTCCTTGGCCTCCTAGACGTAAGACGGAATCGTCGAGGGTTGGGTGAGGGGGTAATTGGTCGATTTGTCGGATGGGGAAGGTGCGCAGGGTCTCTTGTGCTAGCGGGGTCGAGAGTGCGCACTTTGGAGATAACGAACGCAGGTCAGCCAAAGCCAGGAAGCGGGACAGACAAAGAGAAGAACTTACAGAGGGTATGTTCACCACCACAGGAGGAGCAGAAGGATACTCCCTCGATTGCACCTCGAGTTGAACGAAAGGACAATGCGCCCTAGTAGTAGGATGATCAACCATCGTCTCTTCATCTCGCTGAACAGTCGAAGAGCTCGGATGGTGATGCAAGCGAGGAGCGATGGGGTGAGGAGTCGTCGCCGGAGCTTCGACTGCGACGGGTGCGGGTGTTCCTCGACGACGCTTGGGCCCGCCAGCGGGACTCTTCGTTACCGAAGTCGAAGTGCTGACTCCCCGTTCCTCGGATTTGGGCTCCGGCTCCGCATCAGAGCGCGAACGCTTCTTACTCGTCGCTCTCGAGCCGGGCGTAGTATGCCGAGTCGAACGACGAACGCTCGAAGGCGTAGAGGGGTCAGTCTCCGGTGCTGCGCTGGCTTCGACAGCAGCAACAGCAGGAAGCGGACTAGGATCCCTCAACGTCACCACGCTCGCAGATCGCCTCAGATTCCGTTCTGATCGCCTCCGGGTCAACTCCACAGCAGGTCCTTGACTAGTTGGGTCGGGTGTGACGAGTCGAGGAGTCTGATCCAACGTCGGGATCGGGACGGAGATGTCGATGGGTGGGAGAAGGGCTTCGGGATGGAGGCGAGCTGAGATGCGTCGAGGGGATTGGGTGGTGTCGGTTTCTGGTGTTGAGGTGCGAGCACGCTTGGCCGGCGACTTGGAGCGAGTAGATTGATGTCGCTTCGTAGTCGCGGCAGAGTACTCTTCGGTTTCCGCAGATGGCTTCGGAGAGGCCGGTGACGTTTCCACCGCGGCTCTGTCGTCCATCTGAACCGCTTCAGCCTCCACATGTGCCGGCTCGTCCTGACTCGCTGACTCTATGAAGGCGTCCGTCTCCTCTTCTTGCGGCACAATGGGCGATGCAAAATGAACATGCACCGACTCGGCATCATCCACCGTCGCCGCCACGGAGTGAAGCTCGTCCTCTTCCTCCATCACGTGTTGCTCCTCCGGTTTGACGACACAATCCGCTTCACTGAGCAACATCCCTTCGACCGCTTCGTCGGCTTCAGAATCCGAACTACTCGCCGCTTCATCGATGTGCGCTTCCGCCTCGGGCGTCCAGGGATCTTCGACGGTCGGTAGAGGAGCATCGAGGTCAAAGTCGTGCTCTTCATCTAGGCCGTTGATCACTTCAGGTCCAACCTCTTCCTCAGAAAGCTCCAAATCGCCTTCTCCATCCCAAGAAAACTCGGCTCCCTCCTCGACGCCATCATATTCGAACGGCTCCGCCTCAGGCGTCGTCGTAAAAGGCTCGTAATCTGGCGTTGTGGAGCGAAGGGGGCCCCCAGTCTCAAGGAGATCTTTCACCCCTTCTTCTGCTTCAATGACGTCGGGTGCATCGGGGAAGAAGGCCTCGGTGAGGGTGTAGTCTTCGAATTCTTCGGCGTCGAAGGAGAGCGATTCGAGCTTGCCTGGTTCGTCTGGTGCGGGGGTCTCGGCTTCGTGATCGGACGATTCCTTGATCGCGGCGGGTTGTTCGGCAAGATGCTCATCCGACGGTGCCTCGTCAGCAAGTGACTTGTCTTGCGGTATCTCGTCTTCCCCAGCGGGCATTGAAGGGACCTCCGATGTAGGCAAAGCCGGCTCAGCCTCCTCCTCAGCTCGCACCAAAGTCTGACCAGCGAACTCGTCCTCCTGCGTCCGATAACCGATATCCAAATCCAAATCGGAAGGTAGACTCTGCTTCAGAGGCGAAGAAGCGACGATCTCCTCGAACGCGCGATCGATATCGATTGATTCGGGGTCCCCGATAGTTTCATCCACTTCGATGTCGACTTCGACTTCAATTTCGTCTTCCTCATCGTCGGAAATGATGGAAACGTTCGCTGACATGGTCGGGATCGACTCGTCATCATCGACGATGACGAGATGTTCAGAGTGGTGGCGCGCTTTGAAGTAGGCTAGGTCCTGTTCGTCGATGATCGATGACTCGCGGGCGGTCTCGGGGGCATGTTCGAGCTCGGTATGAATTTCGGCTGCCACGGACTCGATCGATTCGTATGGAGCTTCTGTAACCTCTAGCGTCTGCTCCCTCTCCTCGACGACCTTGAAACCGGGTGGTGCCTCGACGAAAGGATCCTCCTGCCTCTGCATCTCCTCCTCCCCTTCAATTTCTCCCTCCTCATCCTCATGCGAAGGCACCCGATCATATCCATCCGGATCGGGCGTCAACAACCCCGTCGGACCTTGCACACCACCCGTCGTGACGCTCGAAGGTGGATTTGCTCTCACGACCGACGCTGTGGAGTCCGAAGGTCCGGCTTCAGGAGTGGAGGGGGATACTTCGACCGTTGTGGAAAGGCCGGCTTCGACATGCGCGGCTTGTAGAGAGATTCCGGGTGTGACGTCGAGGGAAGTGTCGAGATCTGTTGGAACTACATCTGAGACTTGGACATAGTCGAGAAGAGCGTCGAGGGAGGCGCTGGAAGGGGGCATCGTCACGTCGATTGCTGTGAGGGCTGCATCAGTCGTGATCGTTTGCTCAGATGTCGGTTGCTGTCGTGGACAAAGGAATAGGAGATGAGCACCCAAGGGACGAAGATGAGGTATGAACAATTTTGGCTTACTGTCTCCGGGGATAGATTCTGAGCGGTCTCCTGCGCCGGTTGGACAGGGAGCGTAGTTTCCATGGAGGCCCTCGGCGCCTCGGCCCTGAGTTGTGCCCAGATATTGCCCAAGCCACTGAAGTGTTGCTGCGAAGCATCGTTCGATGCCTCAGCTTCGGGAGAGGCCACATGGGCTGATGGTGGCTCGAGGGTGGACGCCGCCGCCGATTCCGCAGCAACGCCACCAAATTGTTCCTCCAACGTGGCTGCGGGAAGGGCGAGGGCGGCTCGAAGGGCTGCGTCCATGCCAACATGTGAGAGTTGCGGTTCCGCATGAACGTCTGAACTTGACGCGACTTCTGAAGGCTGCGTTGATGGAGATGGGAGGGTCGTATCGAAACGAATGGGCGAGGAAGGGTCCCATTCTCCGAGCTCGATCACATTACGGATCCGCGGTGTGGCAGGTGTCGATTTCTCGTCCTGTGGTACCTCGGAAGGCGCAATCTGTCTCAAAGCCATGATCGAAACTCGGATCAGAGATGGGGAGTATCTCGAACCAGACCAAGGCAACTGACCTCATTCGAGGCTTCGGCAATACCACCATCGGTGCTCTCCTCTTCAAGCACCACAAATTGAGCATCCTGACCAAGCTCTACACTCTGTTCAGATCCCGGTGTAGCAGGTTCATCGTTCCCCATCAAGGGAGCGGTCTCTTCTCGAGGTAATGTAGGTGGTTTCTGAGGGATCGCATCCTCACCCTGTTCTTCATGACTGGGCGTAGGGCTGGAGCTCATCAAATCGACGGGCGAGAGGATCTGCACATCGTCATCCTCTTCCTCTTCTTCTTCAAGTTCGACATCCCCATCTTCTTCCATTCGATCATCAGCGCTGAACCTTCCAACCTCAGCCGATAGAGGAGGTGCAAAGCCGAGAGCCGCTTGTTCGTCCACAGCCGTTGCTTCCGCATCTGCCGCCGCTTGGGCTTGGATCTGGTCTTGGAGGATCGCGAGCCAGTTCCCCTCGGTCGACTCGGTCTCACCAAATGTCGGTACACCCATCACTGCCTCGTCGTCAAACATCGTCGATTGTGCAGGTACCGTATCGTCTTCATCCGGCGTCGGAGGTCGGTACTGGTGTCCGGTGAAGGCCATCTCGTGATCCTCGGTCTCTTCAGTGTCCACGTCCTCATCTACACCCTCGTCCGGGCCCGATTCGTCCTGGTATGCTTGTGCGAGCCCAGATCCCTCCTGCCCACCATCCTCCTCGTCGATCATCTCTTGAACGATCCGCTGCGTCTCGACCTTGACATCAACCCGAACTTCTTGATCTTGTCCTTGCGCGTACCGTTCGAGCATTTGCAGGGCCAAATTCTCGATTCTATCTTGGGCGGCGCTTCCATCGTCCTCGTTCTCGACCTGTTCGCTCTCGTCGTCCTCTTGATCAAAGTGACCGCCGTCGACTTCCTCGTCGTCATCTTCCCCCTCCTCCCCCTCATCATCACTCGACAACTCGCCGCCTTTCTCGATCCAAGCCTCCTTCACCACCTCCCACTTATCCTCGACCCACCTGACCGTCTCCTCATCCTGCTGTCGGCACGCACTGTCATACATCTCCTGCAACGTCTTCATCAGCTTGGTCAACCGCTCAAAGGTCATGTCCGGGAGATCCTCGGCTTGGAAATTGACGAGCGAGTCCAAGTCGTCGTCTTCCTCGTCGTCGTAGTCCTCCCCGTCGTCTTCGGGTTCGAGAGATCCATTCCCGCCTTCGGAATCAAAGATCGAATCGGCCGAGGCAGGCGATTGAGTCGAAGGTGTCGGTGCCCGACCTTTGCCTTTCAAATGCGCCGGAATGCGCGATCCAAGCACCTGTGCGCTCAAGATGGGATTCATCAGCTGCGTGCAAGAGGAATTGAATCGAGGCGCTGATTATCCCCTCTCGTGACAAACCTCCTCATCTTCCGCATCGTCATCGTTGTATTCGGGTTCTTGGACGAGTAAGCTTGGCCCTTTGATCACCGGGTCCCAGACTTCTCCTGAACGGGCGTTTCTGAACGCTTCGGCCATCGAGGGAGGGAGGGGAGGTGTGCCTTCTTCGTCATCATCCACTTGTTCGTCTTCCACGTCCTCGTCCTCGTCATCGACGGGTTGGAACACCTTTCCATCATCATCGACCGCATTGACTTCGAATTCTTCTTCCAAGATCTCAACGAATGTATCCACTTCGTCCCCTTGGGCGTCGACACGAGTAATCTGTTGCATCGATAGAGCGAATGCCGTTTGAGGGTCGAGGAGTTCTTCTTCGTCCTCCTCTTGGTCTTGTTCTTGGACATGCTGTTCCATCTCGTCGTCGCGTAACTCATCTCGAGCTTCTTCTTCCTCGTCCTCCTCATCATCTCCATCCTCTTCCTCTTCTTCGTCCTCCTCCCCATCCTCTTCGTCTTCCTCTTTGTCGTCATCCTCCTCTCCATCCTCTTCATCTTCCTCCTCAAGATCTGCCTCCCTCCCCCGCTGAATCGATCGACTACTCCCCTCCGATCCAAGATGGCGTTCGAACTGCGACTGACGAGGCGCCTCGTTCATCCATTCATCCTCTGCGACCTGTCCAGAACCTGACCTGGCGTCATCGACGGAATCTTCGTCGTAAGAGCCATCTTGCTCCTCCTCTTCCTCTTCCTCATCCTCGTCTTGCTCATCGGAAGAAGACCCCAACTCGATCACTTCCGTCTCGCCATTCTGTCGAGGCTGCGCTCGGTCTTGTTCGCCCAAAATAGGGTCAAATGAATGACGCGGCGCTTCGGAGGAGGTTTCGTACTCCTCCGATGTTTCGTGGAGGAAGAGGGGACGGTTTTCAGTCAAAGGTGGGGAGGCGACACCCCGTTGGTCGTCCTGCTCGGCGTCACTGTAATAGACGATCAGAGCCCCCCTCCCCAGATCAGTTCGATGTTGGTGACGGACCAACCCATGGGAACTCTCGGGACGTACTCGTTCCCAGGGATCCCTTGTTGTCCAATTCGTTCCACCGCGCCAAACACATCCCTACGACGGCCCGTCATCGTCTTGGTCGTCTCCGGTCCCACTGCGTCCGGGCGCCTCAGAACATTCTTGATCGTCTCCGTAACGTTTTCGACGAAACGATCGAACTTGTGCTCGGTCAACAGATCGAACGGGTTTCTTCCTTGGCCGAGCCTGGAAGGATTGACGTTGAATAAGGTGGGTTGGATCGACGAGACGTGGATCGGTCGCACGTCGAGGGACGTGGAGGGAGTAGAGAGCGCAGGAGCGAGGCACGTTCTTCGCGGTATCAGCAGGGACGGACGCAGGCTGGTTGGATAGGTTGAGGAAGAGGGGGACGGTCGGGGGAGGGATAGGGAGGGTCCGATGGGAGAAGGTTGGTAGGCGTTGGGAAGTTGATGGTCGTGACGGTCGTGACGGTGGTCGTGAGGGTGGGATGGGAAGGTGCGCACGCTCGCAGCGGGGGAGGGGTACGGTCCATCGGAGGCCATTGTGTGCTGGTAGGTTCACCACACCGGGGTGGTGTAGAGCCCCGAACAAATGAACGGACGGGCAGGACGGGGAGAGGAGAGAGGAGAGAGGGGATGAGAGGCGTGGATGGTCGATCCGATCCAGCGGCCCGCCCTGGCTCGCACGGGCCACCCACGCACCCGCGGTGAGGTTAGGCCGAGTGCGGGGATCGGCCGCACCAGTCTCAGCCGAGCATCTCTGTTCGTCCTCGCCGTCGGTGTCTTTGGATTCGTCACTATCCCCCCGTATCGAGCTGAGTATGGGTCATCCTCCTCAGTGTCAGTCCCACGCTGAGCTTACAATCGCAAGGCTACCCCAGCCCCTATCTGACTCGCCGGCCGAGTTCGGCTGCTCCGCCGCGCCCGGCCCGGTACGGCCCCCCGTACGGCAGCTCAAGCTGGCTGTGGCTGACACGCATGCACCGAACCCCCCCACTGCCAAGTTTTAGGAATGTCGCCGAGCCAGGTCATCGCAGCAATGCGAAGCATACCCTACCACTCTGGACCCCTTCAAGACCAAGTTCCAGACAATGATGCTTCAAGTGACTTGACGTCGCTCGACTCTTCGTCCGACAACGACAGCGATCATAGCGACCAACAGATCACCACCCCTTGGTGGTGGTCCGCTTATGATCGTCGGCTCACTTTGAGGTGTCGACCAGGCAGGGAGGTGCATTCCAAGATCATTCTCGACACCCCACCAACTTCACGTGAGTACGACAACAGCTCTTTCGTTCATTCCACGCGTCACTGATTCTTCTGCGTCAACTTGCAGCGAGGCAAGAACCCTTGGAGGCTTCAACGTCCAGGTCTTTGTCGTCTTCGGCGGCCGACTTTGACCGTCGTCGGCTTCGGAAACGACCCGTGCGCACGATCGAACCCCCGCCAACTAGAAGGCAGAGTAAACGCATCAAGGCCAACTTGCAAATACAGCGGATGCACGAAGGTGAATTCGTTCTTCTCAGAATAAGCCTTATCATCTCGTGGGCTCAGGCTCTCGAAAACGATCCACAGTCGACCAGTGCTCGACCTGGATCGACATTCCAACCGTAGGATCTCCTTCGTCGCCAGTCCAGACTTGCCCTCCCGAGAACGACACACAGCCGTCCTCGGGACCTCGACCAGCTCTAGATTTCCCATCTCCACCTTCTCCCTCGCTATGCTTCGAGCAGTTTCTTTACTCGCCTAGCCTCGTAGCCCTCGACTCGCCCCGCCGCCCACCTTCCGAGTCTTTCGGAACGAACCCTGAACTGTCAAGTGACCCGCCAATCCCATCCTCACCTATATTGGTTTGCCCTCCGTACGATCTGGATGGATCCTCTGATCACATTGTGGATTCGGAAACGGAACGTGAAGAGGAACAAGCCAAGCACGAGGCTCTTCTGCAGCATCACACGATCGAGGGGCCCGCGGACGCCGGAGCATCGAACGTCGTAAAGGAGCCAATACAAATCGATCCTACCCCGTCGTCAAGTGATGCACCTACCCAGCCAGCCTTTCCTATCCTTCATCCTTACCACGACTTAGCCAACCATGGGCCAAATAATAATAACGCCATTCTCAACTTGACCTCCAATTCGACAACTTCACCTAATCCGCCGCCACCTTATACCCCATCGTTCGCTATGCCACCAACAGCAGACACAACCGCTCCAAACGCTCTCGGCGCAATTCTCTCACCAGTCCCCGTTCCCGAAACCGATACCCGCAAGACGTTCTCGATCGATAAGTCGGACTGGGTCCAACCCGAGAAGGATCTGAAAATTTCCGACGAGGGTTACCCTCCTATTTGGTGTCAGGTTCGTCAACGATGTACTCTGATGTAGTCAGGCATTCAAACCCCAATACTGATTCGACCGCATTATCGTGTGTTCCTTCAACGAACAGAGTCGACAAGAGCTGTGCGAAGCTTTACCGTATTTCCGAGCTTATCAAGGAGGGCACTATGATTTAGGCGAGAGGTGTATCGGGTACTTGCTTGATGGGTATCCGGCGCCTGGGGATCGTTGCGAGGCGAAGGGGAAGATCATCATTTCGCAGTTAGTTTGCGCTCGGAGTACTTTTGTGCGGTACGGAGGGGTCGAGCTAACCTCCTTCTCTCTATGACAGTGGTGGTGGCTGCTCCGAAGGCGACGGCAACGAATTCCGACTCGTACGCGATCAGACGAGGGACAACATACGCGTCCGTGCCTTGATCAATTGCCACAAAACCCAAACGCCTGTCGTATTACTAGCTGGGAAGAAGTACGTTTCGCAGGGGCGTACTGATCGGAGGAACGAATGGAAGATCTACTGATCAGTCTCATGTGCTTCCACAGTTATGCCCATTTCCCTTGGCTTGGTATGAGGGATGTTAGGTACTGTGTTCTGGGGTACTATATGGTTCGAGACTTCTGGGTGAGTGCTAAAGGCTGAGCCCCCAGGTATAACAAGATCTCCGCCGCAGACTTACACAGGTCTTCAATTGTGTAGGTCGAAGCCGAACCGAGCAAAACGACCTCTGACAGCGCATACTTCACTCGCTTCAAGTTTCTCTTCGAGTGGGTCTCATCTCAGGGACAGCCATGGTTCGAGCACTTCATCGGTCCTATGAATGGTGAATGTATGGCCATCTCATCGACAGCTGAACAGATCGATGCGTCAGGTGAAAGCGGTGAAAAGTGGTGCGCAGCATGTCAGCGCTGGACGCCGGACGTGTTCGAGCAAGCCGTCGCTTGCTTGGATGAGAGATGCGAAGCGTTTTTCAAAGTCAGTTGAATGGAGTCTCTCGATTCGGTGAGGAGACGAACACTGATCTGTTTCGTGCGATCACAGATCCCCATTCACGGCCTCGAATGGTCCGAAACCCCACGATCCTTCCTCTCTGATCTGAACTACCGATCCTCACTTCTTCAACCGCGCCATACGCCCCCGAGCCAACAAGCCATCCATGTCCCTCTTCCCATCTACCCTCCAGCCCTACAAGACCTGCGCACCTCCCTCGTTGACTATTCCCGCTCATCCTGGCGCGGGTTCTGGTGTCGTCAATGCGGACGACTGTCCTCGCGCTCGCAATGGTTCTCCCTCGTTTGTTCGAACCCTTCGTGTAAGGAAACGATCAAACTCGAACGAAGGATTCTTAGCGCGGACGAACTACGATCGCGGAAACCGAGGAAAGCGCCGAGTTTGAGCGATCCTACGCTGCTCAGTAAGATCGAGCCGAATGAGGATTGGGAAGGGTGGGTGATTATTTTGGGCGACGATACGAGGATCTTGCAATTGTGGGCCAAGGTGGGATCGGCGAGAGAAGGACTCGCAGATGAGTTGTTCGAGCAGTATCAGTTGAGGGACGTGGGGGAGCTGTTGAAAAGGAATATGCTGACGAGTCATAAAGGTACGTCGTCCTCATTTCAACGACTGGTGTAAACTCGAGGTGACCATTCTCCTTCGACGCTGTTACAGTCTCGGGAGGTTTCCTCACCTCGCAATTCTCTTTCAACACCGGCCAGTCCTACAATCACGTCGTAGCCGTCGAGTCATACCCCTTCTCCGACCAACCCAACTCCTCGAACGCCAACCCCTCTAAAACCGCTCCACCCTGCGTGACGACCGCTCGCAATCACCTTCACTCCGCCGTACGTTCGCTCTGTCCCGATTCCTCCGTGCTTCAACCAGATGGATTCAACGAAGTACTCTCCGTCGCTTATTATCAAGGAGGCAAGATGTCCTACCACGATGATGGGGAACATGGCGTCGGACCGATCGTCGCCAGTTTGAGTTTAGGAGCCGACGCAACGATGTCGTTTAGGAGGAAGACCAAAGGTGCTTCCAATGTGACTTCAGTATCGAAAGATATGGCTGAGGGGAGTGGCAGGAAGGCCAAGGCTGTTGTGAAGCTGCAGTTGAGGCATGGGGATGTGATGATCATGCATGGGGGCGGGGTGCAGAAGAATTTAGACGTGAGTTTGCAGGTTTCGTAATATATAGCGAGGGAAGGAGAGCTGATATCTCCGAAGTCGTTCCTTAATTTAGCATATGGTCGAGCCCGTCAATCTCAGGTTTGGTGAGTAGTACCGGCTTGAAAACTTACTTTTGCGTCTCCGTAGAAATCGACACTGATGAATACACTTGCTCTTCTCAAAGCTGCCACCGCTCGCTTCATCCACCCCAGCAATGGCTCAACCAAAACGGGACGAAAGAAAAAGACGACTCCCACGTCGGACGCCCTCGCTCTCGCTACATCAAGCGTGATCACACCACCTACACCCACCTCGATTCCAGCAATCCCTATACCAACCCCTAACCCCACTACTCCTATGCAGTCGTTCGAATACACTTTACCTACGTTCCCAATCGACCCAGCCAGTTTCCCCCGGACCCATCGGTACAACCTCCCCCCTCTTCCTCCGAGTTGCAGCCCGATCTCGTCGTACAATAACAGGCCTTCGTATGTATTATCTGGTGAATATCACCCTCGGAGTTTTGTGTTGCCGCCTCAAGCGACGGCAAGCTCGTTCGACTCTCAATACGGTAGGGGGAGTACAACTCCTGATTGGTCGCCGATCCCGGCGCCGGCGGGTTCGAACAGAACGGGACGAAAGAAGAAGACAACTCCCATGTCGGACGGCCTCACCCTCGCTACATCAAGCCTGATCGCATCACCTACACCCGCCTCAATCCCAGCAACCCCGAGACCAATCCCAACCCCCACTACTCCTGTAATTTCGCAATCGTTCGAATATTCATTACCTACGTTCCCAGTCGACCCAGCCAGTTTCCTCCGCACCCATATCTACAACCTCGCCCCTCTTCCTCCGGGTTGCAGCCCGATCTCGTCATACAATAACAGGCCTTCGAATGAATATCACCCTCAGAGTTTTGCGTTGCCGCCTCAAGCGACAGCGAGCTCGTTCGAATCACAACACGGTCAGGGGGGTATAACCCCTTATTGGCCGCCGCGGCGCCGTTAGCCGCACTCCCGAGTCGTCCTGCCTTGTCGAGGAGTGTCAAAATCATCCTTGACCCTGGACCTACCAGCTCCACCGGTGGATCGGGGATGTGGACGGATCATCAGGCTAGCCAAACGTCACCCCCGGTATAGCGCGAATCGAAAACGAGGCGAGGCGGACTGGTACCGACTGGTTATAATAAGCCTCAGCTACGAGTTGACAAATATTGAAGAGTGTATCCTCATTGTATCTTACATTTTGTACCCCAGAATTAGTCGTGCAATAATAATAAACCTTGCACGCTGAAAGTAGAGAAATAATATGCTGTATGTCACGTAATTCACTTTTGTGGCGATTGTCCGCTGTCGGGTAGTCCGTCACCTTGGAATCCTGCTACATAGTCCCAGCTGGTCACCTGACAGTAGCCCGGGCCTCCATGCGACTGTAGCGTGCTTTCGCGCTTGAGTCAAAAAGAGCAAAGCAACTCGTCCCGAACTCGGAAAAGAGCGTGTGTAATCCTGGCGCGCCGATTCCTGATGGTGTTTCAGTGCAGCAACTTAAATTTATAGAACAGCCGACTCGACTCGGCGGCGCGTCGACACGTGCGCGCGGGACGCGTCGCGACGCGCTTACAAGCTTCAAGAGAGGCGGGCCGAGCCAACGAAGGTTCGTTGGATCTGGAACTGGCGATCGTCACTGCCGGGTCCGCGCACGAAACGGGGACCGACGACTCTTTGCCGCCTTTCTCTGCGGCATGTTGCAAAGGCTCTACTTTTCTCCTATTCCTCACCACTGGCCCGACTGTATCACATCGTCCTTCGTGCCTCCGCGTTGACCCGGATCTGGCGAGGCGATTGACAATGAGTGGCATCCACCTGATCCCTGTACCCGAACAAAGGCGGCGTCCGTCCTTGCCTCCAGGCAGTGGCGACCACCTACTTGAGGCCGACCCGTCCTCCTCCATGTCGTCGTCTTCGCTGCATCAAGGATCACGTTCGCCATCCCCGTCACCGTCACCCTCCCTCGCTCCCTCACCCATAATTCCTCACACCTCCTTCGGCGTCCCCTGCTCGTCTGAACACGGTCGTCACCGGTCTTCGCTCGATGGATTCACAAGCCCCAACATCGCCGCACCGGCTAAACGTCTCTCCAAGATGATCTTTGCCGACCCTATCCCAGAAGACCATCATGCCGATCTACGCTACGGTGAAACGCATTGGTCAGGTTTGCCTTCGCCTTCACGTTCGAAAACGAGGTTCTCGGAACCTTCGGCTGCAGCTGCCGGCCCCAGCGAGGTGACCGCGTTCGGACTAGGGGCTTCGACATTGGCACCGCCACCGATCGATCCCAACACTTACTCGAACATGATTCCCGACCTTTCCTCTCGAACAGAGAGTGTTATCGAATTCAATATCCAACCTCCGGTGAAGGAGTATGCTTCCAAAGCGGTGTCCGGTGCTGCGGCGTCCAGCGACGGCGATTCAGCCTCGCATCACCAATCGCTCGAGGACACGCCGCTTGAACCCACTCTCCCTCGAACGACCTACGTCCCACGGAGTACTAAGCGAACCCCATCCTTGACTACCCGAGTCACGGACGCTTTTATTGGGTGGATTTCGAGCCCTTCCTCTTCCCCCTCGGGTTTGTCGTCTTCTGGATCCGACATTTCCTACGATTCACCCATCTCGACCGCTGCTTCGACGCCTCCTCGCTTCCGCTACCATGTCTTTCCCATCTCACCGTCGTTGCTACGACCTCACCCTCGTCTCATGCATGGCGCAACTTCGTTGGTAACCAAGTCGACCCGATCGTCCAAGAAATGGATGCTCTTGGTTTGCGCCGCGCTCAGTGTGCTCCTCTTCTACCGTCGAACGACGCTCAGCCAAGACCTCGATCATTTTGATTCTCTGTCCAGGACCGAACATCAGGCTGCAACGGCTGTTCCAAACTCACGCCCATCTCGATTGGGCCCACTCAAGTCGAGGCTACGCAAAGCCGCTCACGATCGTTTCAGGAAAGCGCCTTCTTATCGAACTAGCGCGTCTCAACTCTCCGCCAGTGACGAAAAACGTATCGAGACAGGCGAATACGATCGAATCCTCGCGCTAAACCAACCCCCTCGGCGAAGGATCTTCGGCCCCGACGACTCTGTACTGAATTCCAACACCGGTGACACCAAACGGCGTCGAATACCCACCGTCGCCGATCTTCGACGCCAATTCAACACCGACAAACAAGCCTACATGGCCCAACGCAAAGGATGGCACGAGTTCGAATGGAGGGCACCCCACGTCGACGCGAGTTTGCGGCGCTTCGAAGCGACCTTGACGGGCGACGAGTTTGAATTGAAGGGATGGATCCGTCGTTTGCATCGAGGGATCGCAGCGACGTCGGTGGGATTGGCGAGGAATGCGTCGCAGGAACCTTTACCGCTTGAATTGGTTGAGTATGTACCGGAGTTGGGGGCGATGCCTTATCTTTCGAGGACTTCGGGGTCAATCAAGAAGTGGGAGTCGTTGGAGTTTCAGGCTATGTCGCCTGGGGATGGGGGAATGTGCGCTGGATCGACTTGGATGAATGAGTACGCTTATATGCATCGAGAGGTGAGTCAGTAATCGTGTCGAGGCAAGGCGCGACAGGAGTCTGTCGTTGACGTTGTACGGTGCCTCGAACAGATCCTCAACGGTGACCGAGAACCTCGTTTGGTCTCTTACCACTGCGAGACGGGCATGAACTGCGGTGGCGCAGCAGATCGGATCCTCGGTCTCACCTCGACCTTCTTATTCGGCCTCGTAACGAACCGAGCCTTCCTAGCCGAATGGCAATCGCCGATCCCCCTCGAAGTCATCTTTGATTCCCCCCGTATCGACTGGTCCCATTCATCGTTCAGTGTCGATTCCCACCCCGTGCTAGGTGATTTCGATCTGGCGTCCAGGGCTAAGGAACTGGATATCGTCAACTTTGATCGATTAGCTATGGACACGACGTTCAGGTCCACGGTGTGGAACTGGCAAGAGGATCGACACAGCAAGACTTTGAAACCTGGGTTTGAGCAGCGTGATTTAGCGTTGCAGAGCCCTTGGGTCAAAGTGAGCGCCAGAGCAATCTTTGCGCTGACTCATTTCTGAGCTCACATTGAAACTATCTCCCTCAAAATAGATGTACACGAACCGAGGCATGATCTCCCGCTCGTTCCACTACCCGACTCTTCAGCCCCGTCTGCAACAACTCGGCTTGCACCCCTTGACGGCCTTCTCCTGCATCTCGAACTATCTCTTCAAACCCAAACCGGCCGCTCTCGACCTTATCACCTCCTATACGAGTCTGATGGAGTTGCCGACTGTCTTCAGTGTTGGGATCCAGATCCGAACGGGGGATGAGAGTATGAGGAACCCGGAGCATGACAAGAGCAATACTGGTGAGTTTTCAATTGTGCCTCAAACCAGCTCATCTAATCCCCTTCATTTGCCTTCTCTTTTCCTCAGTCGCCCGTCACTCTGACTATTTCCGTTGCGCCCGTGAGCTCGCCACGACCTATTCCCTCCCTACCCAACGCATCCTCTACTACCTCGTCACCGATTCGGCGCACCTCAAAACCGACGCCCAGCGCGTACTAGGTGAAGCCCTCGTCCTGACAGACATGAAGCCTCGTCGTGACCATCTTGCGAGTTCGCATCACGCTGTCGATGGTGTTATGGGCGCGGTGGTGGAGAATTGGATTTTGGGCAAGACGGATATGAGGGTCACGACGCAGGATAGTGCCTTCGTACGTGTTCTTTTGAATGGTTGTCTCCGGCATGCAGATCCGAACTCAAACTGACTGTTGCCTTCGTCCTCGGTCACTCTCAGGGCAAATTGGCCGCCTTCGCCAGCGGCAACAACCATTCGACGGTGACGTTACTTCCTAAGGACCACCCGGGAAGAAAGGTCAAAGCCAAGAAAGGAGGCAGGGGGAATCTCGATTGCACCAAGGCCGGTGCCCTCGTGGGCTTTGATGAGTTGTCCTCGACGGGCAGTTTGGGTTAGGTTTGGTTGAAGATGAAAGAGGCTAGAGCATCGCATTGTTCGTTTATTTATCTTATCTTATTGAGTGATTTCACTGTTGTAAAAATGAACCCAATTGCATTCCTCAGTGCGCTGAACCGCGGTCCGGGAAGGTCTTGAGGCGATATCTGAGACTTCCGAGCTTCGCTCAGACCCGTCCCTTATCTCCTGTCTCGATTGGTGACAGGGGCTAACCGGTACCGTCGCACTGACGTGGCGTGACTGGGGTCTCATTCCTCGTTCGTACTTTCTGAGGACAGAACCTCAACGCTTCCTTTCGTTACACGTTCATCATTCACTACTGTCTCCGACCCCGGCCGTTGTAAGTGACACTCTGACACCGAGGTCTCCTGACTTGAGGTTGCGTCACTGGACCTCGACCTCAAGGGTTTTGGCTCGTTCGTGGCATACCGGCGACACTTGATGTGAACGTGAACAATGGCATTCAACTTTCAAAGCTGACCTATCCCGGTCCCTATCACAAGAATCAAGCCGGCACGGAAGGTCTTAGATGTAATCTCTTGTCGCTCCAGGTCCACGTCAACGTCTCCGCCACTCCCACTCGAACGCCGCAATCATGCCAGCTCTCCACCGTCGTAACGTCTCGTCAACAAGACCCTCACGGTCAAAGGATAATTCACCCTCAATAAAGGTCAACACATTCCCTTTCTCCTCTATTCCTACTAAACGATTCAAGCCTCGCCATCTTATGCCAAGTTGCTTCATCTCCCTCCTTCGTCGATATATCCCCATCCTTCGTGGATACATGCACCGCACAAAATTGACCCTCCCCCGAGTCCTCTGCCTCTGCGTCATCCTCCTCTACCTCGTACTTTACCTCATCTCACAACTCATCACCTACGGTCGCTCACATCACTACCTACCCCTCGTCTGTCCCCCGACTACAGCTTCCAAGCCCCTCTGGGAACGGCAACAAAGTCATCGCCGCGTGATCCCAATCTATGAGACATTGGATCAAAGCCACCGAAAGAAATTGGAAGTGCGGTCTATGAGTAGGTTGAGGAAGCTGAAGGAGAGGTTGAGTCCTCTGGTGGCGAAGAAGGCACCACTCGATGATGGGATGGAGGTGGAGGAAGTGAAGCAGCCGGCGCGGCCGGTGAAGGAACCGAAGGAGAAAACACGAGAAGAGAAGGCGGCGCACGAGCACGGACTCATCAATGTGCAGGATGTTCAACTCCCCAAGAAGGTGGCCTCACAAGTCAACTATATGGACGACGTTCGTCTCAAGGCCAAGCCCAAGTCGAAGAGGAAAGGCAAGGCGAAACCAAAACCCAAGGGAGGGAAATCGAAGCATTGGAAGCACAAGGCTTCATCGGGTGGTAAGAAGGGCGAAGGCAAAAAGAAGGCGAACAAGAAGCCAAAACAGTGAAGAGAAGCTCTCAACATCAGTATAATATAGTCTAATCTATCAAGTGCGCTACAAGATGTCTCTACCAAGGGCCACCGCTAAGGCGATCGGCATCCATATCCCTACGGCTCCGAAAATACCACTCGAAACCCGTCCAGCTGCTCCCGTGTACCCGATCTCGTACGCCGTCTGGTTGCCGATCACGTTACGGAACCAATCTTCGACCGTCTGATTGCCACCTATGGCTCTGAAATCGACCAGAACCTCGGTACCCTCGCCTCCACGCTTGAGATAGTTGAAAAGCGAGACGGCTTGCAGATTGGGGAACCGGATAGCAGTGGTATTGGAAGTCATTTGAACGAACCAGGTGGCTTTGAGGTAGAGTTCGTCGTCAGACCGAGGGAAAGGGGGAGATTTCACGGAAGGGGTATAGCGAGTTAAGTTGGGTAATGGCCCGTCGATATCCGTGTCGCCTGCAGGAACGGATTCCGAATTTCAAATTTCAAATTGAGAAAGGGGAAGGAGCAGCGCACAACCCATTCGAGCCCTTGACTGACCGGCTTGATCGTAATAAGGGTCACTGTTGGGGAGCTCATAATGAAATGGAGAGCTGGTCTCGGCGATCACGATTGGGATTGGACCGCTCAGCTTGAGGGGGTTCTTCGAGCCAGTGGATCCGTTCACCGGCGTCATGAGGTCGTAGAAAGATTGGAATCCGTCCCGGAACATGTTGGTAGCCGGGGCCTGGTTGACCGACTTCTGATAACCAAGAGAATAGTAGCTATCGAGGAGAATGTAAAGCGGCATGATAAGTAGGCTGTGCAGACTGATCTCGTACTCCGCAGAGGACCAAAAACTGACCTGAGGCCCGCAATGTCGACATATGCTTCCCCGGGGAAATAAGGCATATAGCCTTGGGAAGAGTCGCTTACTGAACCGGACCACACGTTGGGTGCCCAAAGCATGTATGTCTGCAGTTCATGGCCGTCATCATGGGCTCAGCACGTTTGTCGTGGTCAATGAGTCGAGTTTCCAAACTTACCTCATTTGTTGCGGCGCGCACTGCATTGGTGACATCGACCCAGATTTGACGATAGAGGTCTGGTTGTAAGCCATAGGCCATCCAACCACCGTTCTGGGTGGTTTGTTACAAGCAAGTCTCGGAGTAAGCCACCAGAGCCACTCGAGCACTGGCAGGCGCTGCAGCTTTTCTCCATTCATCGGCACGAAATGGTAACTGACCATTTCGAAGAGCAACCTCAAGTACACGACAATACCTTGCTGATTGACCTCCTTGACCGTGGCAGCAATTTGCTGTGTCATCGCGGGCGTCCACGTATTCAACGATGCACCGTACAAGAACGCCGGCGCGTACACGGCCTTGACGTTTCCTCGAACGATTCTTCGGACCTCGGGGAGATGGTACTCGACTTGGCGCATATCATAGTTGCTAGGTGAGAAATTGATGTAGTCACCTATGATCGATACTCCGGCTCCTGTAGATGTGAATGGGTGAATGAAAGTATAAGTTGAGGTATGTTCGGTTCCGATGGACCTCCGAGGATCGGTGGATCCTTCGCTCGCTCGCCTCCACTTGACCTCGCGGATGCGACTGACCCAGTGCTCGATTGATATCGGTTGGTCCTTCGTGGGACCAGTCCGGTAATACTCCGATAGCGATCGGTCCTTGACGAATGCCATTCGAAGGAAGACCGGGTAGAGCACGGATCGGCTTGTAGGACTGAGCCGATACCAGCGCACTGAGGTCGCAACTCAGCACGACGAGCAAGACAACGATGACATAATGGCAGCAGGTCGTCGCAGGGAGAGCAGTGGGAACAGTGGGCAGAGTGACCAGCGACCGTACCCGGAGACAAGGTGATAGCATGCAACACTGTTTCACGAGAAGTCACACGGATAGCGCTCCACACTTTGTGTTCAAAGGAAGGGAGGGAGTCGCTATTCGTGGCTATGCAATGTCGAAGCGCTCATCCTCGGCGTCCGCAGTGCGCATCGGCCCACCAGGCCTTACTCAAGGCTCCTCCGAGCCTCGGACCGCTGCGCTGATGATGTTAATTTCCGGTATCACACAGGAATGGGCCTTCACCTTGGATCACCCGCAAACGTTCATCCGATTTTTGGGATCTTGACACGATATGACACCAAGGCGGTATGTTCGTCGGGCCTCGGCAATATGCAGTGACCTCCGAGTCACACGTGGACACCCCAGGGATTCTGGCACGCGGCGCCAAACGCGTTGACATCGAACTACGTATGCAGTCCATTGGCACCATTCAAAGCGTGGTATGTAAACGAGGGTATGTTGAAGTCCGAGCTATGAGCAGCACGCGAGTAGACTATCGACTGAGTAGAAAAAAGTAATGGGGGGAAAACTACCGTACGAGCACAAATAGGGGGAAATTTATGCGGAAGGGAGAAGAGTCAGAACAAAAGTTGGAAGGTGGTGCGATCAAGCCGATTCTCTCAAGCCACGGGGTGGTGCTTTTTGGGCACCTCGTCGTGCTTCTTGTGCTCCTCGTCTGGCTTCTTGTGCACCCCGTCGTGCTTCTTGCCATGCTCCTTGTCGGCCGTCTTGGGGTGCTTCCTAGGCCCATGGAAAGACAGCCACCAATAAAAGTGAATTCGTAGCCGAGAGACAATGGTGAAGAGAATAAAGAAACTTACTTGCTCTTCTTGACAAAGGTCGCGGGTTTGGGCTCGTTGACCTTAAACTTGACCTCAGAAGCTTTGCGATAACCGCGGCGGACCAGGTCAAAATCAGCGTCAACCTCAGCGCCAGCGTCAAGACCGCTGTTCGAGTCCACGTCGTCCTCGTCTTGGTCCACCTCGTCCTCGTCTTGACGCTTGTGAAGACCGGGAATAAGAGACTCGAGTCCGGCGTCCTGGGGAAGGACATTGTGATCGGATGTGACGTCGTTGAGTGCAGAATCAGTGCCTGGGGGGCTCTTAACGGGAGTGGCAGAGTTGGTATCGGAAACGAAGTCGTCGAGCTCTCGCTTGACCTTGCCCGTGGTAGTTTTGCCGCCGCCGCCGAGGAGATCGCCGAGGCCGGGGAGGCCGGGGAGGTTGTCAAGGAGCCCCGTAGTTCCGTCCGTAAGACCGCGTTCGCCGAGGTTAGAGGCCGCACTGGAACGTGTAAGGAAGCATACAATGGTACGTATAGATGGGTGGGTCAGTCACGGTAGTAGGGCGAGGGTAAGCGGTGCACGTCACCGATAGGAGGCAACGCACGCCGGGGACTGGAGGGCGTGCGCAGCCGAGGCAGCTACGATGAGCACCGAGAGCGACTTGAGCATGAGCATTTCGTGGAAGTATCGTTGGGAGGTGTGAAAAGTGTGTCCGGTAACTATGAGAGATAGGCAGATTCCACGACAGAGATGTGTGGGTAGGAGGGATAGAGTGGAAAAGGTGCGAAAAGACCACTTTTCCACTTTTCCACTTTTAGAGGGCGGGGCGATTCCGGGGCGGATGATCAGCCGTCGATCACACACAAGATGGCGCGGCTAGCTTGACCGAGCTGAAACAAGACTTGGGGCGGTGCACCTATGACTTGAATCGTTCGGTCCCGAGTTCGTCTCCAGGGCCCCGCTCGGTGACTCCAAGTGCGTTTTCCGGATTGGCGCTCTTTTATTCTTAGCACTTGCGTACTCAGGGGCGAGGGGCCCTCGCGTCGAGTTCCGCTGAACCAGACTAGTCGGAGTTCATAATGCGATAACTTTTACTTAGGTGCCGACAGCTAATACAGCCCACATCGACGTCTCCGGGATGTTCCGAGTGGCCGTGCTGGCAATCCGCATGCACAGATTTATGATCTCCATAGTACTGGCCAGTCGCGGGCTGTTCATCACCCCTCGAGTCGGCGTGAGATCCTAAGCGCTCACTAATGGCCAGGCTTGGCAGACAGGAGAGAGGGGAGGAGACCCTCATTTCGATAGCACGTCCCAGGAGGAGATCACCCAGCTGAGTTAAAGGTAGCAAGATTGAAGCTACCGCACCTCACCACGCCGTGTCGATCAATAGCCTGGAGGCCAACCTGCACCTAGTACTAGGTAGGTACGTCACTTTTCAACGTCTTCGGTCATTAAGCACGGGGCATTCTTAGTGGCACCGATCATGCATCGTGTGAGACCGCTTTTAGTATTTTCGATGTGGGCCTCTCTCGCACGGGCCTACGTCCTTCTCGATCGATAGTCCAAAGCTCAGACGTGTTGTAATGTAGCATGGCAAGAGGACAGTACGAACTGAAACAGAGTATGTATGAGAAGGTAGGAGTTGAATTAGCTGAATAAGCGCCACCAAGAAGACCGCAGCGGCGAAGCTGTCAGAAAAAGGCGCTAGCGAAATCGTCTAAAATGTCGGGATGTAGTCGTTGATCCGGTCCTTGGCGTTCTGAGCAATGCACTCGGCGATCCAGGTCAAGCTACGGATCTCTTGCTCCTTGAGCTTGAAGAAGCTGTAGAAGAGTCCGTATTGGAACTGCTGCATGAACGCGAGCTTGTTCAAGCCGACCTCGTGCTGGAAAAAATGGTCCTCGAGCGAGGCTGCGCCGTCGGATGCTCCACTATTCCCTCCTGCCCCGGACTGTGTCGAGTCGAGGAATGAGCGGTACTCGACGACGGAGTCCAAAACGGTCTTGACTTGGTCGACATCGTCGGCTTTAGCCAATGTCGTCGTGCCTTCGGGATACAATCGGCCCAACGATGGGAACAGCTTGGCGCGCTGATCCTTCGTCAAGGATGTGCCGAACGAGTTGATCGTGATGTTGAGACTTCGTCGGTCGGCTTCGAACGAGAGGATCGGCGACATGATGTCGGACGTTGGCGATCCCAACGACAAGATGAACGAGTGGAAGTCCTCGAGGTAAGCTTTGTACAACTGTGGCGACGCGAGTGATCGTTAGAAGCTGAGCTGATAACCACATTAAGGGTCTAAAGTGAGCTCACGGTGTTGCGAACAATCTCGATGTTGAGCTCGTCGAGATCCTGAGCGCTGAGGCAATTTCGGAAGTAGGGAGCTGTCAAGGAGGAAGCCGGGCGCTTCGGTCAGTGTGGGCGGGTCGAAGGCTTAATCGGACCAGATCAACGGGGAAACCCACCCAAGGGTGTCTCCACCATGACGGTCGAGTAGAGCTCTTCGACGTTGGTAGCGACGCACAGGGCCGGCATGGTGTCGAACACGCCGAGCGGGTGACATCGCTCGAGCAGATCGTGGGTGTCCCGCTCGTGCAAGGTGCCCGAGATGAGCAGCACGACGTTGTCGATCATATAGGCGTAGGTCATGTAGTCGAGGAAGGTGGTCAAGGGTGCGACAGCGTTGGACTTGATGTAGTTGAACTCCTCCACGAGTCGCTGGGTCGCCTTCTCGGCGATGGTCGAGGTCGAGATCGGGGGCGTCTCATTGGCCAGAAAGTTGCCATAATCGGTGGCAGAGAGCTGCATGCGGAAGTCTGTGCGGGCGAAGCGTGCGTTAAGACCAGATGAAACATACTGGGATTGAGATGGCATTGCGGGTGGACTGACCATCGAGGGTCTCGCATTGGGTTAGGTTGGAGTAGTGCGTCTGGGTCAACAGCCCAGCCTTGAAGCCTCGGATGATGCCTTCGAGGTAGCCCGAGTGCGAGTTGAAGAAGAGAGCCTCCATATCGCGTGAACGATGTTAGGGGTTGGACAAGGATGGGAGAGACGGAGGTGGTCGTTGATCCCGCAAGGCGATGAGTACGCCGGCAAGGTAGCGAAGCTGTGAGCTGGAAGCGATAGAAGGGAGGTGTTCCCCGAGTCAGTATACTGTGCGGTCAATCCGAGAGCGGGTACGGGCTGTAACACAGCAAAACGGAGCATCGGCGGCCGGGGTAGCCGATCAGGACGAAGGGTGAGCCCCGTCACCTGACGGCACTACTCCAATTCCCGCTTGCTGTGGCCTCGTCCGCCGCCATCGTCACAGAGAAAGCATTCTCATAATGGCTTCACGTGGTCCAGGACCAACAAAGTCAGCGCATCATGACACTGACCTGTAGCTGAGCCGAGTGAAGGCGTAAGCTGGCGCGCGACGGAGTGGTGCGGTACCACGCTACAGGACCTCGTCTGGAGAGAGCCGCTTGGTTGAGCAGTTGACCGTCAGAATGGCACTGGGCCAATGCGCTGTAGTGTGAGTCGTGAGTTGGAGGGGCGGCTGAAGCCAGAGCGAGGGCCAAGCGCCGCCGCCAGCCCAAAGGCGGAGGTGGTCTCTCGCACGGACCCACACCTGGAATACCGAAGCCTCGCGCCACTAATACTCTGTTGTCAGCAACGGTGCGGACCATCTGCAAGACTGGCTATTTTTCCGTTGGAGTCCTTATGAGATACAACATTACAGCATCAACAATGGCCAGAGATGACAATGTATTGGGCAGAACCGCCGACTCGACCAATGGCATGCGCGATGGGGGCCGGGGCCGATCGGAAGCGATCTGATTATCTGAACGTCGGTTAAGCTGGGGGTCTCAAGGCTTGGAAAATGTCGCCTCAGATGTCGCGTCACATCTAGCTTCCATGGTATCAATGGCAGTGTTATGCTGATAATACGTTAAAACTATAGCACCATACATCCCCCCTTCTATCATTTCCATAACAAGAGACACATCCTAAAATACTGCGAATTTGCTAGCACGACTATATCGAACATACCTTCCGGATCCCAGAAAAGAACCCCCCGAAAACAATCCATATTCCTAAGTTGAGGTATGTATGTGATATAGCATGATGTGATATAGTATGTACAACAGGTCGTATCTTGACACCTTTGCTCGACCATGACGTAACCCTTTTCTGGCCTCCTCGACCGCTCCTTCCTTCTTTCGACCATGTAGAACGCCACCACGGCCCCGACCGCTACGAGCGTCAGACCGTATGGGTTCGTCGCGATCGTTTGACCCAACCTGCCACCCATCCCTGGCTCGACCCGATCGACCATCTCCTCATTCGCATACGGAATTTCTACTGCGTAAGTTGAAGGAGGCTCGCTTGAGAAGTCCGTGTCTGCTGGCCTTGTTTCGGGCGGCATCTCTGGATCCCAAGTTTCCGGCGCAGGAGGAGCATCTTGGTGCTCGTTCGAAGGCGGCGCTTGCGACCACTCGGCTTGGTCGGCCGTGCCCTCAAAGCCGGCCGAAACCATCCCGACTTGGCCCTGATCGACACCAGAGTCATCAAACTCGACGTTCACCGTCACCGGTTGCGTAGCGGGCTTGGGCACCGCTTTCGCCAGTCGATGCTTGGCGGGGATATTGACGGCGGGGATCGGCTTCGGCGGCTTGACTTGGAATGTCGGCTTGGCCGGGATCACGACAGGTTCAAGTCGCGGCTTAGTAGGTGCCTCGGCGCGATCCTGTAAGATCCATCTGAGCGACTGCTCCATGATGGTGACCATACTCCAGAGTCCTCCTGAAACTTGTGGCTCCGGCAATCGCCCAGGATCACCTTAGCATGGACCCGTCGCGAAGCCGCCGAGTTCAACAAGGACGTGGGTATCTCGGTCAAGTTTTTGGTGATCTCGAAAATTTCCACCGTATGGTTCCAGTCGATTCGATAATGACGTAGCGCACCGCTCGCGAATTCGAGGTCGGGATCGGTCGGTCGAGCCAATTGCGGGCCCCTGTCGGCGACCATCTTGGGCAGAGGCACGGGAATCGCGTGCGAGCCAAAGGCATGCAAGATCGCTTGCGCGCAGATGCGACGTTGCCTTGTGGTTTTACCAGGAGCAGTGCAACCGCTGAACCCGAGCGAATAGTCACCGTAGCCAAGTACGGTCGTGTGCGTCCCGTCGAGGAAGTAAGCCCTGTGTCCCAGCGTGCGGCATTAGCCGATTGTGCACGGTATCACGGTCCCGACCATGGCCGGAATAAACTCACCAAGGGTCCAGGATCTTTTTCGAGCGGTGGCCATAATTCATATACGGTGATGAGATCGTTGTAGAGAAAGCCGTGGGAACGCTCACACCCGGTTGATTCCAATCCCACTTGCCGTAAGTATTCATCACCTCGTCGAACACGGCCGAGCTGGGAGGCAGCCCGTGCGAACGACACCAATCTTGGCCAAACGAATGCGAGAACAAAATCGCACTGGGCAGCAGTCCTTGCGTCGCCTCCTCGAAGTCGATCTTGAGGCGAGATATCGTTCGTGGGTGAAGAATGTAATGCCAGTTGCCTTGCGGGTCCCACGTGTGCTGCGGCACCTCACGAAGCCAATCTCGGAAGGGGAGCATCGCCGTCTCAGGATCGGCGTCTCGAGGAGGGGCTGACCACGTCGATTGGCCTGAGGGCTGCAGGACAAAGTACTCGTCCCAGTCGATAGTCGCGACCCACCGCACGCCATCGGCCATCGCGCGCATGTGGCAGTCTTGTCCAGCAATGCTCTGACCCCAATACCAGATGCTGTTCGCCACGCGGAGGATTTAGGGCAGGGGCAGGGGTTAGCTACGGCCTGCAGGAGATCTCTGCTCTATACCGTGGTCACTGACCCTACGGTAGGATAGTCCCCATCGTCAGCCACACCCAGGAGCTCTTCGCGCTGCGGGTCCAAGACGTCGATCCCCCGAACTTTCCACTCGCTCGGGTCGACGGCAAAGTCGTGGTTCATGTGCGTATGGGCAGTCCTCGCCTGTGTGGCCCATTCTTGAGGAATACCCCATCGAATCGGCACAAAGTGAGGGTCGGTCGCTGCGAGCTCTCGCACGACCGCCGGCGTGATCGGTCCCGGGTTCAAGAGGTAGGCGTAGACCTTGGTAAAGCCGAGCGATCTTTGGTACTGCGCCATCGTCGTCCGACATCGTCGCCAATAGAGAGCGCAGTCAGCATGCAAGGCGACGATGCATACTCACTGACACACGATACTTGCAACTCACACTGAGGTGGTCCCCGAGCACGGGCGCGTACAGCTCGCCGTGTAGAGGAGCAATGCAGATCGCGCCTGGTCCTCGACCGGAGCGGTGCTTTTCCACGTCCAATGGGGCGATGGACCGCACGTGCATGAAGACGTCAGCAGGAGGGGATTGATCGATTGGCGTGAGGGTTGCGAAGCTGAAGAGGACGAAGGTGGATAGTCAGCATCTCTTGCGAGCCAAGCCCGCGCGCAGTCTAGCGAAACGCCGGTCGCAAGAAAACTCACATTTCAGCCTCTTGCCAGGTTATAGCACGATATGTCTCCTCGGGGACCATAGCTAGGGAGCAGACAAACTGGGCTTGAGAGAGAGTCATATACCTATGGAATTGAAGGTTGTGCGTATGAGTCATTCCGCATGCTATGAAGCACGAGAAGGGGAGGGTCGCTCTTGATCGACTCACTGGTGTCGTCGCGAGTGGGCAATTATAGCTGTGACCTTGCCATGGCCGGCGTAGGAGGTACCATCATACGCCCGCACAAAAATTGAGCATTCCACGATCCCCCCCGGATAGGTGAGCGTCTTTTGGGTATTTACGATTTCGAGCCTGCCTTTCGCCCATCACCAGCGGCCTCGGATCGAGGAAGGCCGAGACGAGGTGTACGCGGTCGTAAGGGGCTGGGGTGTTGGCTTCGAGTAGATGATGCAGAAAAACTGGTGCAAGTGTGTTGGAACTCCGGAGCGTCTTGGAGTCGATGGCGTCGTAATCGGCCCAGGCTGGCAAGTCGTCCAGCACCTCCTGTCTTTGCGTGAGTGGTCTAACCGGAGTGCCGATCGCGGTAGCGGGCTCGATCACGTTGAGCGAAGGCCGATCCGTCGCGTCGCGTTTCGCGAGAGCCAGAGGCACAGGCTTTGACTGCCGCCGGTCGAGAAGGGCCGGTGGATGAAGCAGCGAGAAAGCACACACGAAGCAAATGACGAGTATGCAAATGTAGATCCGGTAATCGAAGTGCCACCATTGTCGCCCATGCTTGCTCTCGCCTGACGTGAAGACCGCCGCCGTCGCGCCGTCAAGCTCGTCGAAGGAGCAAGTCCAATGACTCGGGTCGTGAGCCGGCCGCTGCTTGTTGGTGCTCATGTCGGATTCCTCGGCCGGGGTCGAGTGTACCGAGATACCGTGACTGCCATCCGCGTCGCGTGAGGCCTTGGGAGTTGTTGCGGCGAGTGATAGCGCCGTCATTGCGAGCGATCGCTCGAATGACTTCAGGGTGGCTTCGTGCGAGGGTCGACCCCCGCGGGACCGGCGGGAGGCGCCTTGTCCTTTTTGCCAGATACAGAGCTGAGTGGGAGCTCAGTCGGCACAAGGAGTCATCGGTAGGAGCGCAGTTGAGGCGGATGGTCGATTGGAAAAACAAAGTGTAGTGTGTATCTAAGCCTTGTAGGGCCTAAGGCCTTGCAGATCAGGCCGACGAGCGGAGGTTATTTCAAGACTCCCTACTCCCGAGCCCCGGCTCGGTATGCGGCGGTGCCCGTCCTCCCCACCCTGACCAATGACCATCCCACGCGATTAAGATCGTCCCTTATTTTGTCCGCCCGAGGTGGACCCCATCCCAGTCCCTCGGTCCCTCGGCCGCCGCCGTCCTCATTCGCGCGTCGCTTTTTCCGCGGTTTCGGTTTCGATCGATCT
Organism: Microbotryum lychnidis-dioicae p1A1 Lamole; assembly: GCA_001244265.2. Taxonomy (NCBI): domain Eukaryota; kingdom Fungi; phylum Basidiomycota; class Microbotryomycetes; order Microbotryales; family Microbotryaceae; genus Microbotryum; species Microbotryum lychnidis-dioicae. Next base: position 618,899 of record CDLV01000006.1, read on the forward strand.
ATGTATGACACGGTCCACGTTGCAAGTTGCCGTCAGCCAGGTGAAACTCCCAGTACCTAACGCTTGTGTGAGGCTACTCTGAAGTAAACCTCTCCGGCGGAAAATCTAGAATGGGACTGGTAAGCGATGATAAACCAGTGGGAACCCGTTAAATTAAATAATAACGGGAGGATCAAATTCAAAAAAGCAGGATAATCGAACAGTCTACATGATCTCAGCGCAGAGGTTTAGAAAATACCCTACGAAGTACAGCAAAGAAACAAATCCATTCATCCTACATTCATCGCCGAAACAGCCTGCATGTCGCTTGTTGCCGGATCTGGCTTCAAACACTTGTGCAATGAGATCCGGACGGGTGCATGCTTTGTCATTCAGCCCCAGTGCAGCCTTGATTTCCGGTGCTTCGGGGTCGTACGTCATCGTGATGAGCAGCGGAGGCTTTCCATGTTTGACAACGCACGCCATCGCATCCTGGTATCGCTGCGTGATGTCGCACGATCTATTCTCGAACGTCGAGCCCAAAGTCATCAAACGTCCAATTGGGTTTGGGGTCAAGCCGTTGATGCCTTGGGTCGTGGTGAAGCGTAGGTTCTCTTGATGCAACCGGATGTATTGAGTCAATCGGTCTTGACTTGGGAGTACATCCGTAAATCACAAACTCCAGGAAGGGACGTTGGTTGCAATGCGGGATTGAGAACTACTCGTCGCCTTTGGCAAGTAGTGCGCAAAGAATTGTGAACGCGAGACTCGCCACCTCGAACCCTCTACTTGACCTTCGTCCTAGGTGTTCAAAAGTTCAATGTCAGTCTGTGCTTGCGCCTTAGACAGAATGGAGCATCCGAGAAAGAGCCGAAGACGCGTACGTTCACCATCACCATTCTTTTCGTCCCCCGCCGTCTTCATCCTCATCGTCACAGTCTTCGTCCTCCTCTTCGCCTTCGTCAGCAAGACCGAGACCGGCAAGTACCTCCCGCGATTGGACACCTTTGCCAATCTGCTCTCGGTTTCTGGCCCCAGCTTAGCGAAACCGCAAAGAGAAATGTTGGGGTGGAAGCCATCTTCCCCTGCAGGAAATAGTAGTGGCTACCGGAGAGGCAACGCAGACGGATGGAGCGAGCTGATGACTTGGTACTTGGGCCGACCATCGGGACATCGATCACCGTGCACCTGGACAATAAGTTCTTGCGGTCCACGATCTCCCGTGTTGGTGTCGGAATCGCAGATAAGCATCGTCATTTCCGTGCTCGGCGGAGGAAGGTTGTGGGTGCGTCGGTCTCGGCCTGGTGGTAGACAGAGGCGCAGGACCCACTCTTTGGCCGTATCCCCAGCCTGCGCGGGCTTTGGCCGATGCGAACTCCCTCACAAAGTGCTTCTTGGTACGCAACATGGACTCGAGCTTGGTCAAAGTAGATCTTTGTATGCGACTGTCTGCGCCGTCGGGTCCCAGTCGAGTGTCAGTGGCTTCGGCCAGGTCGATGAGCCATATTTGGGCAAAGGCTGGGCGTTGATTCAGGGCAGGGATCAGGGCGCCAAGTCGATGATAGCGGCGACCGAACACGCGAAACACGGGGAGTCCTAGAGTGCCCAGCCGTGTCTGGTCGAAGTGAAAGACGGCGCGGTGTTGTGCGACCGGGCGTTTTTGCGGAATGCTTGAGCTCCTGTGTAGGTGGGTTGCACAGTTCAGCATGCGGGTCTACTGTAGACGGATGTTGTTGGACGGAGCAACTGACCGCTATCCTTCAAGTAGATTTCGATACTTGGGATCGGGCTGGGAGGGGGAGGTAGCTGCACCTTACCCTGCGAGCAGCACGTGCTGAAGTGTCCGGTCGACTTCGACCTTTCGCACTCCCAGTGTCGAGTCTTGAAGTGGATACACACGGCCATCTGGGGCCGACGTAGTCGCGGATGGGAACGTGGGGCTTGAGTGGTTTGAGCGGGGTTCGAGGCCTGTGCACTTGCTCTGCGCAGGAAGAGGTGGTGGTGGGGCGAGCTCAGCGTCGGATCGGCCATCGGGCCCTCGCGCTGACCACGCTGTCCGTTCTACAAAGCTGTACGGCGGACGCTTATACGGGTCGCAATACCAAGGTCGGTTGATTGTTGTCACTACGCGCGGGGAGCTGATCCTGTTGATCGGAGCGGGACGAAGAGGAGAGGAGATGAGCGGGGCGCCCAACGGGTTCATAGTCTCCCCATGTTCCCGCGGTACGCTATCGTACGCGTACGGCGCGAGTACCCTCGCGCCAAAGACTCGGCGCGGTTGTCACGCAAATTCGATGAGAGTGGGAGGGAAAAGGCGAAAATTGGAGAGAGTAGCGCGGGAGTATTCACAGGAGTATTCACAGCGCCTGGAACCTCATGTTGTTGTTGAACCCCTAAAACCGGTATCGGGATGCCAGAAATACATCACGTGATCGACGGGGCATCGCGCAGCTTATTAGTGGCGCCCGCGGCGCGTCAACGACAGCGAGACCCCGCCTGAGCTCTGTAGAAGAAGTGTCATGCAAACCCACGCGCTTGCTATACATTAAATCCCGCACAAACTGCTCAATAGTTGGGCACCCCGCCAAAAATCAACAAAAAAAAAATCGGGCTGTAGCTCGACTTTTATATGGTGCAGAAAATGCGAAAAGGGTCGTACATGACTTCTGCTCGGGACGCCAATATCACAGGCAGGTGCGGCAGACGCAATACTGTATTGGTGTATTCACTATAGGCGGCCCAGAGGGCCGCAGCACGGTCAAAAACAGCGATTTTAGGTACATGGTCGCGGATCGACACTTTTTTTTTACTAGTTAGGGTAATAGGGTAATAGGGTAAAGGGCGCTTGTTCAGAGAGGAGTCGAGACTCGAGAGCCAGCGGATGCCTGGTCTCTTACGTCATGCCAAGCGACATAAGCTAACAAGCACCGAATTCCTATTGTCAACTAATTAGCTGTCCACAAAATGCGGTGCACGATGAACAAGGAGCTCTGTTTTTTCACACTGGTTCGAATCGACCTTCAGCCTGAGCGGGTACGATCGGAACGCCGCTACGACCTTCCAGACGCGCGCGCGTCACGGCCGACAGCCCGACTCTGATTCATTTGGGGCCGGCGATCAGACGCGTGTCGACGTCGTCACGGTGGTGTGGGAAGTAGCCCTAGTGTTGCACCCTCCTGCGCGGATATACGGTACCCATCTACCTACCTATCGGTAGGTAGGGAATTAAATTCGAGCACCCCTTAGCATTTGGGATTTGCCAGGGGAAGTGGCCAACGGGAACACTTGTGACGACGCGGAACCACGAACGTCCATCTCAGCGGAGTCCGGACGCCCGTAATCGGGAAATGTGCCCTTGCCGTGTAACTAATGTCAGCGCGTCTGCTACGTCAAAAAAACCAAAAATAAAATGTCTGATAATGCAAGCGTTGTGCTCGGTCAGTGTGTTGACTTCGAAAAGGTTCTGCTTTACCTCGCGAGCAGCCGGTGGCGGGCTCGGGTGCTTTGACGCGGGTGCTAACGAATCAAAGCCGAGACTGTGATACGTCTAAGAGAGCATGATGGTTTCCAGAAACCAGCCGAGAAGCCGTGTGACTATGCAAAGAAGATCTAGATAAACGCGGCACACGTACTTGCGACCAGAGTTGACAGCACCGTAATTGATCTGGTACTCGGGCCCGGGGTTAACAACGCCGTAAGTACAGGTCGTGGCGTTTTTGTGGAGCGAGGCGCAAGACACGCAGGCATTATCTACGAAGGATAACAATGTCGAAACATAAGCCCCCATAAGTAACATCATGTGGATCGGTCAAGGCAGTGTAAGACGTCGTGGTAGGAGGAAGGGCTAGCAGCCGAAGGGGAAGGGGCAAGGTACGGTGCACGAGAGGCGAGCCAAGGTCACGTGAGGCCGGACGTCGAGCACTGCAGGCCCCACTAGCAGGAGGATGGCCTGCGAGGAGCGAGAGCCAAACTCACTGATGGGGACCTCGGTAGTATGGCAGGAGATACGCTTCTCGAGTTCATGGATAGGCTTTTCTGACAGAGGGGCAGCCATCGAGAGGGTCGAACGGAGGACGAGCAAGCTCGCGGCGACGACACCGGAGCGAGCGAAGAACATTGTGGGCAGGCGCGATTCGGAGCGTCTGGGCTGTGATGGATGTAACGTGAGTGTGAGAAGACTTTGAAGAACAAATGTTACAAGAGGAGGGGAGGGAATGAGTAAAAAGATTCCATCTCCAGCACTTGTGGTGCTCCCGCACGAAGAGCGAGTATGCACTGCGCTCACGCGTGCCTCTGGTCCAGAACCCGATCGAGGACAACGAGCAAGCGCGGCCGGCACATCGGTCACCGGACAGCATGGAACCATCCTTCATTCAGTTTGCCAGCCGTCGCCAAAACTTTACTGGGCATATACTTTGACAAAGACTCGAACCTGTGTTTCTGTATAGGTGTACACTTCGCTAGGTGCGTGGGTGTCTTGGCAGGCTTTCATCTCAAGGTCATGGTTGAGAAATCGGTGGCTGGGAAACACGTCTGCTTCACCCCTGTTCCCTAAGCGCCATCGCAGTCTTCTGTCATTGGGCCTCGGTCGAACGGGAAGCGTCGAGAAAGACTCTTACGAGAGTTATCGTTGAACTTGGGGAAGTACTCAACCTCGGATTGGTCCACCCTATCGCGTTCTGTTCTGATTTTTCGGACCTGAGGCACATTGCGGACGCGTCGTTAGTCGGCCAGATGCTCCTTCGCGTTTCACCGAGTGGCGGACCACAGGCTAGAACGTCGAAGGATGTGCGACCTCTATCCGAGTTGACGTCTCTTGTACCGATAGTTCTCTTGCGGCAGGCATCTGCCCCACGGGCTGCAGAAACAAGAGGTGAGAAAATCCTGTTACAGTGCCGGCGGGATCCTTCTCAACTCCTGAGTTGTCCTGGTGTGTCGAGTCGGCAAGGACCAGATAAGCACTCGTGATCAGTAAGGGAATGGTCATGGGGACAGGGTTATATTCGTGGTCACGAACGAACGAAGTCGCGTCTTCCGAAAGGGATAGAGACACAGAAGACTGGACAGCACATAGAGCAGTGTGTCGGAAGCCGAGCACGAAGCTGATCGCAGGCAAACAAAGTCAACGGGGCATCCTCTGCACCCTGTCCTGGTCAATGCATGTCACAACTTTTAATAACCACTGTTAGTACCCATCGTCTCCTCCGGGCCTGAACATTGCCCATGCGCTGCCTCTTCTGCGAGTAGACGACGCACCTGAGGCTGCAGCGGCGAGAGGTCAGGGGCTCAGCGTTGCTCCACGCAGGGCATAGGTCCCGCACTCCACATCTCAAAAGAGTTGTGGGATTTACGCCGTCGATTATGTGCACATCCCAAGCCATCCGAACAGGAAGTTTGGCCATGTCTTGCTACTGATGTTGTTCCGCTTCGGCGGCATAGCCGGACAGACTCGTCTCACTTTTGCCAGCATATCCTACTCCAACAGATTTCACCTTCGAGCTGCGAATCCGGCTTAGTCAAGCCCAAACTTTTCTCCCACGTCTGTAGTCGATGCAGGCTTGTCAACGCATGGTCCAAGTTTGACCTCCTGACTCGAAGCTCAATATCGTGGTCACTGGTGCGACCGTGGACCCATTTGAGCTCGAGTCGGCGTTGGTAGTGACTGCAGGAGGGGACAGTGTAGTGGCTTTGGGCCCTGGGTTAAGGGCTGGGTGACTACTCCCGCAAGGACTTCTGGCTGGTGCACGGCCCGTCATCGCGTGGGACTGCGTGGGCCGGACGCGTCGACGCGCCTCCGCACCTGCTCGCGCTCAGACCGACGTTGACCCAACACTCACACCCACGACTTCTTCACTCACATCTGTACACGATTACTCTTATCGGTTCTAGACACTTGACGTCCGGTACTTCACTGCCTAAGACACCCCTTTCACTGTGAGCTCTTCGACTTCTCGTGACCGCGGTCCTCAGCTGCCAATTTCACCCCCGGTCTCGACGCTACGAACAAAGTATGGCCCCTCACCCGCTGGCGAACGCGTTGCTCGATATGGGAGTCAATTTTATCGTGCCTCGACTCGAACGGATGGTCAACAAGCCTGCGAATGAGAACAGACCTCGACCTACACCTCCACCAGCCACACCTTCCGCAGCGGGCCCCTATCCCCCGATTCACCAAGACGCGGGTACCCCTCTAACGGTCGACTGTCTGAACAACGGAGGACAGCAGTCTTCTGGTATGCTCGGCAAGTGCGGCCCGAAATGGCAAGCTACCGGCCTCTTGCATCGCGGTAATCTGTAGGTTTCGAATGACCCTCCCGTCGACTGTGCTACCCCCTCTTCTCTGTGCCTTGCGCGTCCCTGACGACATTTGGTCCTGCCTGAAACCGGCACTCTCGAAAAAAGAACTCGCGGAGACCAGAGGGTAAACATCAAAGAGTGCTACACTGGTCGGCTAGGACCTGCAGGTTAGTCCCCTCCTCTCGCAGATAAATTCATGCCGAGCTGAACGTCCGATCGCCTGATCGAATCGACCAGGCACTCATGGCGGGTCGAATAACTCACGCCAAAGAATCGAATTTTTGAGCTGGCCACCTTCAGAACCTGGTCAAGTGCACCTCTAGTACGTGCGCATATGCTTGCTCCAGCTTCTATGTATGCTCGTTAGTCCGTGCAAAGTCTGACCCCACTTGAATCGCGTCGTCCCATGACAGTCAATGGAGTTATCACCTCGAAGCTTTCGACTACGACTATCCGAGCTCGAGTGCATTCTTCACCTTGATGCAACTTCTCACCCGTGATCACCAAGGTGTACTACCACCTGCCATCTTCCGACTCGAGTTGGTCGGGCGTGAAGTTCGAGCGCAATGCCACTATGGTACACCACCAGGCCAACCACAGACCAAATGGGCGGTTCCTTTGCCAGACTTTGAGGGCAAGACGATGGACCATGTTCTGGAGGTCAAGTATGGCGAGGGTGGATATATACACTGTAAGTGCTCTGCGCTCCAGTTTACACTTCTCACTCTTCAAGAACAGGTTTCAACCCACTGCTCGCGCCATTATTACCTAGATCGAATCACTGATATCGGAACGGGCAAGCTCGTGATCGAATTTAACCTGGACGGTATCAACGTTGCTGCGAAGGCGAGCGTCAAATGTGGCATGTACCGGAACAAAGTGTGCGGTCCGGCAGCGTTCGCGATCGGTGATTTCAAGTTCAAGCGGGTGGCATAGCCCTACCGCATCGAATCCACCGTGCCTAGCTTGATTGCACCAGCTATAAATACCTCCGCATACTCGCATAAAGTACAAAAATTCGGCCCATCGGACGGTGGTCGGTATAAGCCGTTCGATCAGAGTCGTTCCGCTTCAGTCCAGATCCACGCAAGGCACGGTCCTATACAGTAGCCGCTTTACAACTAGTCGCAATTTCGCACCCTCATTAATTATCCCCAGACTGTAATCACTATTCCTATTTCTACCTTATGGACGCAGCGATGAGACTCTAGATAGTTGATCACTTCGCTGGCTCGACACCGGAATGATCGAGGCGGGCCCCACAGATTGGCCGTGAAGGTGCTCCGCGTCTCGCACTCAATCCCTCGCCCAGCGTCCGTCAATGCAGCGACTCGTATAGGAAGGAGGCTGATGTCGAATCGACCACCTCCGGAGGTCTTACTGCAGATCGTCTCGTTCTCTGTCGCCCCCGCGTCTTACCACGCTTGGACAAGTCGGTCAGGGGCGTTACGATCGTATTGCACCGTCTCGGCGCAGTGGAGGGATGTCGCGCAAGCCTTATTGATCCAAGCACCCGTGATCAAGACCGAGGCGGTTGCACAGAGGTTCTTATCTCGACTGGGTGCTGTCTCAATTATACCGAGCTCGTCGTTGCTCTCGAACATTGACCATCGAGTCGGGGAACTTGATCTGGACCGGGACGACGACGACGACGCGATCCCGAATCAAGTGATCGAATTGCGCCTGGGCGACAACGAGATCTTCACCTCTTGGACAAATGGCTTCTCGAACATAGTTTCTCGGTGCAAGGGGATCAAGAGGCTGTTTGTGCTCAACGCCGACCAGGTCATCCTCGCCGAACTCGGCAATCATTCGAGTCAGTCTTTTCGCCCGAGTGTATCGGGATGGCGCTGACTAATCCCTAGAATGTCTTGTGTACGAACAGACCTACATTATTTTTATGGCTGCAATCTTCAATTCGCTCCGCCTGCGTACTATTCAATACCTCTGCCTCCAGCATCTCCCTCCCTTGCGCCTCCTACGCCGCTTCAAATTCCTACGCTCGTCTTGCCTTTCCGATTCATGTCCCTCTCCCATTCGGGTCTTCCCCTTTTGATATCCCCAAATTCTCTCCCTCACTTGACCCATCTCTCCCTCTACGACGTCTATCGATCTTACGGCCTTGACGATGCCATCGACCCCGACATTAACAACTACGCGCTCCTCCTCAGGACCCTTGGACCCCAGTTGAAAGCCGCCAAGTTGGATTTGGTGCTCTATCCTTCTTTCGACTTCGATACATGGTTACCTACATTGGCGTCTGAATCACGTTCTCTCACTTCCAACACACCGCAAGACGATCGGTGTCGAGCAGGCGGACGATTACAACTCTTTCAGGTCTCGTCCTACGAGGCCCCCTCGCTCTTTCTCCTCCTTCAAGCATGTCAGAGTCTCGAGGTCATCGTCGCCGATGTATTTCCCTTAGACCGGGATACAAGGAAACATCTATTGGGCCCGACACCTCATTCCTTCGTCGGCCATGCCAACCTGCGAAGAATCCGATTCCGAAGAGGGCCTATCCTTGTCGACGATTCAAGGGAAGTTGAAAACTACTCGGTGGATCATCGACGATTCCAACAAGGCTCAGCGCAGGAGGAGACCAAGCTGATCCAGAATGTTTGGGGGGAAGGTGTCAAAGTTGTGTACGATGTTGATCAGTCCAAGGAGGGGAGACAACGCTGGGGTTTGGAAGATGAGGAAGCGAGGTTCGGGCTCACGTTCGAGGCGTATTGTTTGGAGGAGGGCGTCCGCGTCGAGTAATGAAGCGTGATGATTTTACGATGATACAACATGAGAATTTGGTGCACAAGCCGAAGAAATATATATAGAAGGGTTACTACCGCGTACTGCTAGACCGTCCCAGTCACTTGTCCGCATTGTTCACCTCCGCCATCGTCTCGACTTTTGGCGCTACAAGAGCCTCCTCCAGTCCCCTCTCGCCTTCCTCCTCAGCCTTGGTAATAAGCGCTGCATTCGTTCCCGCTGAAGCCGTCCCCTCCCATTTCTCCCCCAACCTCCTCATCTTCTCCCCCCATCGAATAGTAGCACACACCAAACCAAATCCAATCCATGCCAAACCAGCCGCGAACGAATTGGCCCCTCCCAAACCGATCGCTTGAATTAGGGGGAGGATGAAAGCTGATGCGGCCGCTGAGAGGGTGTAACGTGCAAAGTTGTTAACGGCAATCACTTCAGAAGATCGGTGTTGCAAGACGTCGACGCAGTAGGTATTGGCGGCGGTGAGGATCATCCTGTTGAAGCCAACGGTGGCATTAGCTTGGCTTTCCTTCCAGCAACTCTTCCGGATGAAGACATGTCCATGCGAACTACGCACATCAACCCAACCCCATTCAAAAACAACAAGATGACCGTAAAAGCCAACCCGACCTTGCCCGAACCTAAATCGATGACCCAACCCAGCGCCAACACGGCACAAGGCAAGACCAGACCACCTCCCAGCAACGTCGCCCTCAATCGATCCTCGGGCACATAAACCCCCTTCCGCTTTTTGAGCCATTTTTTGAGAGTATGGTCGGCCATACGTCCGGTGAAACAAAAGGAGGCGAAGGCGTTGCCGACACCTGCAGCGCGTCAGAACTTTCCTCGGTTAGCAAAAATGGGGTTGGGTGGACTATCATGATGATTCGCACAGGACATCACGGACCCTGAGCCAAGTAGAAGGTCCCCAGAATTGCGGCGTTGCTGATCCCGTAGTTGGAGCGAATCGTGTCGGTTAGCGGTACGAGTACGGCGTAGGTAGTCAAGAGGACGAAGGCTGAATTGAGACTCTGCAGACGTCATGTAAAGGATCGGCTCACAGACTTCCGACACATCAATACCAAAGACACAACCCACAATCGCTAGAATATGCGGCAGCAACAACAATCGCAACGGCGCCAACGGATTGAGCCACAGAAATGAGCACAAACTCGACTTCCACCTCGGTTCGATCGGCAGACCCTCATTTGCTCTCTTCTGTCGTCTCGCCCGAATAATCCCTTCGATGGGGATCTCATGTGCCGTTTCGGGGAAGTAGAGGAAACAGAGGACCGAGGCTATGACACCGAGACCGCAGAGTATCCACTGCATTACGCGCCAGCCGTAGTTGCCTCTGACGTATTCGGAAAGGAGACCGGCGATGGCGGGCGCGATGGCGGGACCGATGAGGATGCCTGGGTGGAAAATACATGAATGCGTCAGTCTATTGTTCCGTATACGTAAGTTCTGGAAAGACTTCGCGAACCCGAGTAGAAATAGCCCTGTCAAGGCACGAGATAGTTGTCAACTTAGAGGTGTGAAGCTCGCGCAAGAGAAAATAGTGACGTACCATCGCGGTCCCTCGTTCCTGCCTCTGATAAATATCTCCTATACTCCCCGCTCCTACACTGAGAACAGCCGATGATCCAACGCCCTGGATCGTCCGTGTGACAATCAACGTCGCCAGATTATGCGACAGAGCGACGCCCATAGAACCCAGAGCGAAGATGGGGAGACTGCAGAGGTAGATGGGTCGTCGGCCGTAGAGGCCACTGTAAGGAGCCCAGGCGAGGGGCATGGCGCCTATGGTGAAAATGTAGACCGCGACGGTGATGTCGATGATAGTTGGGGTTGTGTTGAGATCTTCCGAGATGGCTGGAATGGCTGGGAGGAAAGCCGAGGAGGAAAAAGCTGCACGACGATAACGAATCAGGTCAGATCATTAAGAGTGAATAACATTCGCCTCTCCGAGATTTCACTCACGAGCCATAAAAGCCGAAACCGCCACGAGCGCGACGATCAGTTTCTTTTTGCGGTCAGAGAAGCGATTGTAGAGCTTGGACCTCTGTACGTCCCCCGCGTTCATCCATTCGGGAACGATCCCATTGTCCGGATCCTCGTCCTCCTCATCAATGATCCCTTCCTTCCTCTCTTCATTGTCCATCGTCTTTCGTCCTCCGAGTGTACTGCTTCGTTCCCTACGACCGGAGCCACCTCCTCCTCCGGCACTATTCCTACTCGACGACCTGACCAAGGTCAAGTCCGCCATCGCTCCCGAACTAGGCAAGTCTTACGCCGACAGCGAACCGGGGAAACTACCCCCATGTTCATGCAATGATCTTGAAGAGACCGAAGTAGCTGGAAAAGTACGCGTTGGGATGGTCCCGCCGATAAGAACTGGAAAGGCGTTCGTTGAAGAGGAGCGCGGATTGGTCGGAGTCCGCATTAGGGGACTTGTCGCGGGGGACGACTGTGGCCGATCATTTGACGCAGGGACACTCATCTTGTAATCCAAGTATCGTCCACGAAGCTTCTAGCCAATCTGGCCACAGCGAAATGGAAAGGGATGTTGCGAGACCCTCGATTGTGGAGAAAGAAGGCACGCGTCTCAAATACGGGACTCGCCTTCGCCAGTTTTGACTCGTCGGCAGATGGCCGGTTGCCAAAGGCGACCACGCCCGTTGGTCGCCGAGCGAGTCGAAAGGCGAGTGCGGTGTAAATCACTCCCTCTTGCTAGAACCAACTATTCTCGCTAGCAACATCGCCTGTTGCTCGCTCGAAACTCCATAAAGTTTTGCTTTCCCGCTCGCCTCCCCGGTTTGCCTCCCCTTGCTTGCGCTGCCCCGCCGGTTTCTTCGCGGGGCCATGTCGTGAGGGAATTCGCCCCCAAGCCCAAACCGAAGCCATTTATCATATGTTATTTATGTTCATCAATAGAGATCGGCACAAACGTCGTTCAGTCCGAGACTGTTCGTCGTCTTACTTAGCCGACACGAGACTCGACGGGAAGTGGCCGATCGAATTTCAAATCCGTGGTGCATGCGCATCTCGATACGTGCACTCAAAAACTACAAAACACGAAAAGGGTTCACAAGGGAGGCTCAATGTAGGAGTTGGATCTGGCTAGGCTAAACAGAGACCAGTCGCCTGCCACTTAGCACCGCCAGCGTAAGAGTTCCGAAGTGAAACCAATTCGAAAGCAACAGAAAAGAAAAGGGGACCTTGTCGACCGAGGTGGAGATGGCTTGAAGACCGTGTGCAGCTGGAGGTTGATGTGTAAATTAGAAGTAAGCTACCTGGTACCATATAATTAGGCTACATGCTACTCACTGATGTTTGGGGTACCGTGAACCTCCTTCGATCCGAGCAGGTGAGATCGGTCGACTCGGCGACGCAGTGGAGGCTACTGTGTGGAGAGTGTAGGCGAGGATCGAATCGTCAGCCCCGTCTCGCCCGTCGTCAAGGGCCGGCAAGCACGATCGATCCATCGATCGATCAAGGGTCAAAGCAAAAGACTCACGGGGTACGATCAAATGCAAGCGGTCTTGTGGACCAGCAACAACCTCAGTGACATGCCGTAGGCGCCATTCAACACTCGTCGACGAGTGGATAGGCTGATGGCAAGCCGTGACGCAGCGAGAGACGGCAAGGTCGGAGGCAGTGGCGAGGTGGGAAGCGAGAGATCGCAGTGAGAGGGAGAGGGGAGAGGTGGTGAAAGATGGACGCGAGACGGGTAAACACGAAACGAGTCAGTCCGACCCTACGCCACACGAACACGATCACAGCTAGGTGATTACTCACACTTTTGACGGTGGGAGGGATCGAACGACAGACTCTACCACATCACAAAGGCCACCGTTTCGTATCCTCCTGAAATGGGGGGCGATGTCGGCAAGATTAAGTGGTGCGAGAAGTGCAGAGCGCGTCGACGAGGAGAAGGAAGGAGAAAGAGAGAGGCGACGAGCTCGAGGTGGTTGCTGACTTGGGTGCGGGGTGTGCGCTTGGCAGAATGAGTCATCTCATCGATATGACGCCACGCTGTGACTTCAAGCTTTCGATTTTCTCCACCTCTGCCGAGCGCGGCCGAGAGCGGCCGAGAGCGGCCGAGAGCGCCGAAGATCTGAACGGACAGGGGACCGTGCACCCCACATCGAGGCCAACCTTCCACCCCTCGGAAAGACCGAATACCTTGTCGATCAAGCTCGGTCAAGTCTCAGCAAGTAGGTTGATCTCTAGGGATCACCCCAGAGTTGAGATCGCCGCGATCGAGACCGCGGTTGTCGCTCCAGCAGCTTGGTCCGAGTTGGGACGACCCCGAACTCCGAGTCCGTCGCGGAGCTGGATTGCGGGACCGGCTTCACGCGAAAGCTCCGACGCAGCGAGAGGCTGTCATGCAAATAGGGTGCCACCCAAATACAAATTCATATTGAAAGAAGAGAAGAAGATTTTTTTATAGGAATGGGTAAACAGCCCCGAATGGGAGGCCCAGTGGTTTGCGTTTTGCGAAGCGACGATCCATGGCATTTCTTTCGTCACAGCCCCACCCCGGTCAGATGCTCCTGGCAGCGACTCCGACCCAGCTGCACGCGGTCTTCAAGCCATCTCCACCTCGGTCGACAAGGTCCCCCTTTCTTTTTCTGTTGCTTTCGAATTGGTTTCACCTCGGAACTCTTACGCTGGCGGTGCTAAGTGGCAGGCGACTTGCCCTTGTTTAGCCTAGCCAGATCCAACTCCTACATTGAGCCACCCTCGTGAACCCTTTTCGTGTTTTGTAGTTTTTGAGTGCACGTATCGAGATGCGCATGCACCACGGATTTGAAATTCGAGTGTCTTATATTACAACGCTCTTGCGCGCTTTCAGGTGACTCGACCAGGTGTACGCAATGGCAAAGTGTGCTATGTTCAACTGAACATCTCATCGTAGCCACTACCTCCGGGCGGGGGCTGCATCCAGTGGTCAGGAGAAATCGATTAGCGCGCGCGAATTGAGTACCTTCTTCGTACTGATGTACGTACGAACTCGTCACCCCAGCCACCTTGTCGACCACCTCGCCCACCTCCACTTCCTCCTCCTCTACCTCCTCCGAAGCCACCTCTTGCACCTCCTCCACCACCCGCTGAAGGTCCAATGGGATCGAATCGAGCACCCGGAGGCACCGCACCAGGAGGCAAGAACCCATCCCCACCCCACCTTCCACCACCAACTCCTCCGGTTCCTCCACCTCGTTGCGGTCCGAAATGATCCCCAAAGATCGGATGACCAGGTCCGACGAACATCCCACTTCCCGCAGGACCGTTTCCACCAAAGGGATTGGAGCCGCCCAGTCCGGTCGTCCCTCCCAACCCACCTAGAGGAAGCAGATCGGACCGACCGACGTCACCAAATGGATTGCCTCGACCACCCGAACCAGGGATGCGCAAGGGGTCATGATCGGGTGTTGCTTCAGGTGGAGAACGGGGTCGGGATCCGCCTGCGGTCGGGTCGATCAAAGGTCCTCCTGGATCGGGGTAGTAAGGGCCGCGAGGGTTGGCCAGGGGTCGATCGGCTCCGGCGGCGGTGGTCGGACCCGAGCCTTCGTTGGAGGGAAGTTCTTCGTATCCGCTCTTAGAAAGACCAGGTACAAGACGCTGAATGATGTTGATGCGATAGTTGTTGATGAACTCTTGCAGTCGGTGTGGGATCGCGAACGAGTCGGCGAGCACTTTCTTTCCCGACGAGGCTTCAGCGGCGCCGGTGGGAAGCGAGAGCGGGAACGCTAATCGGGAAACGTAGTCGGCTAGCAGCACGTCGTACGAAATTGACTTGTTGTCCTGTGTGGGTAGTCGTGCGATGATCAGCTGTGAAATGACAATCTGGCCTCAAATGCGCCTTTGTGAGCCTCACCTCGACAGCAACTCCAGCGATCAAGGCCCTTCCACCCATCTCAACGAGCGAGATGACAAAGTCCATCGACGACTGTTGATGTCTGTACTTGAACTGGATCGAGGTGTTTGTCGCAGAGCCTTCCCACCCTTGGGGCAGTTGGTTGACATCCGCCGCAGCGGGGTACGCGTCATCACCCGCTTCACTGTTGCTGTTGCTGTTGCTGTTGCTGTTGCTGTTGCTGTTGCTGTTGCTGTTGCTGTTGCTGTTGCTGTTGCTGTTGCTGTTGCTGTTGCTGTTGCTGTTGCTGTTGCTGTTGCTGTTGCTGTTGCTGTTGCTGTTGCTGTTGCTGCTCGTAGGTTTGGGCTCTACAAGACGAAAGTCGAGCGCCGAGTGAATCGAGTGTACGAGTATTGCTAGGGCATGCAAAGGCTTGGACAGTGTCGTCGACCCCATGGCATTGGAACTGGCGCCATCGGCGGTCGCACCCGTGGTCGTCGAAGTGGGGCTCAAGGTCGATCCATCGCTGGCAGCGGCGGTCGCACCCTCAGGGGCAGCACCAGTTGTCGTAGCCTGTACATTTGAGGACGAGGGAAGCAGCTTGAGCGCAAGCGTGACGAGATTGTCCGGCTGGAGCCCTTGCATCCTTGATGTTGATGTCGTGTGTTTGCGCGTCGTGGCCGGAAGGTAGACCGGGTCTAGCCGCGAGTGCCAAGGTGGGGGACGAAAACGGTTTTATTAGATGACCAAGATACATAGCTAGATCGAGGCCTATTCTTCTCTGAAAAATCGGAGGAGGTGCATTTTAAAAAAACAAGTCGGCAACAATTGATCATGGGCTACGTGGCCGATCGGCGCTTTCGCAAGCCGAAAGCCCACGGCGTGCGGGCTCGAGACGCTTGCCGGCAGCCTACTATTGTGTTTGGAGATGATGCTCTTTATCTGGGATCAGCTAATTTACGGGTAGGCTTCAATCAAAAAAACAAAGCCTGAAAACCCAACCTAATCACTTTTGCAACGAGGCGGAGCCAGTATGCGTCGGCGAGACATTGCGCCGCGGGTGCAACGGCGGATCAGATCGATCAGAGTTGGCGACGGGTCCACGACGAGCTGCGTCACGTGCCCTCGCCCTCCGCTGTGTGGCCGGCGCGCAGGCCGGCGATGTCAAGCGCAGGCAGCCGCTAGCCTCAGGTCGACGGAGCTCGTCCCACTTCAAGTCCACCTCGCTCGCCGTCTAGACCCGTACACAGCATCATGCCACAAACTTTGAATGTAGATGGGGTCCCTGGATTACCCTCAGTATGTGAGTCGATTTCGCAGCTGCTTGTGAAGCTGTACTCGGAGCCATGCTGAACCTCGACTCTGCGAGTTCATAAGTCTGTGAGTGATCGGCAGCTCTCTCACCAGTTCCGATGACAAGTCGTAGGGCACAGAGGTGACCAGGCCGTCCGACCTCACAGCACATGGTCTCAAACTCCCTGCCACCGCGCAATTGGTGTATTGTTCCGGCCAAATCCACTCGGAAAACGGACCGGGAGGAATGGTCGTCATCCAGGGACCGACGGCTGATAAGACGGTGAGGCACGAGAGGGGTGTTTGTGCTCAGGGCCGTTGGCTCATTCGAGTCATGTATCTCCTCCAGGGAATGATCATTTGTAATTTGGAGAAGGTGTTGAAGGCGGGGGGATCGTCCCTTAACCAGGTCAGTCTTGACGCCCGTTTCGGTCTCCCCCACAACCCCACTTCAGTACTGACCCCCGCTCCGAATTTTCTCGCCCTCCGGCTCGTCAAAGTGTAGGTCTAGGATCTCAGAAATCCTTTACCTGAGCTCACAAAGATACCAATTTTCCCCTCTACACTGCGCACCACAGCAACATCTACATCACCTCGTTCGACTTTTTCGGCGAGATGAACGAAAGGTACAACGAATTGATCCCGAGTCCCAAGCCGCCGCGTACGTGCGTGTGCGTCAAGGATCTGCCTTTCGGGGCTCAGATCGAGATTGAATGTATCGGGTGGACCGAGGATTGAGGGAGGTGAACTGGGCCGGAGGAGAAACGGAGTCGGTCAAGGAAAGGTTTTGATCTGTGCGTCGGGTATAGGTGGAAGCTGATTATAGTAAATTATACATGGAAAGGATCTATAACATCAAAGGTTTAAAGAAAAGGGCCATAGCTCAAGCCGACTGAACAAACTTGGACGTGACATGGTCGAGCAGAGAGGGTCGTCCCCGAACTCGGACCCAGCCCTTGCTTGACTTGTGGTCTGAGTGCCATTCGATTGATCGGCCGAGCGCAGCAACGACGGAGGAGTGTGTCGTCAGGTTACCCATACCCGCCCTGATCAGATCGACGAGATGGTTAAGCGCAACTCAGGTCAGTGATGCAGGAGACAGGAATGCCGTCGTCGTCGCGTGTTCGCTCGTTCATCTGCTTGCTGTCCCCGGTCGACCGTCGCAGCTCAACGCCATTACTTGATCGGCAACGGGCTCGCCCCGGATACTCAACAAGCGTCGACGTCGCGTCTTGGCGCGTACTCTATTCCCCACCCACGTTCGACCTCGTCGACTCTGACGCCAATGCCCTCGAGTGATATCGTCGGACTCGGTGTGGCTGGGGGTGCGGTCGTCGCCGACGCGGCGCTGCAGCTGCTGGCTGGAGGCGCGACGAGCAGCCATTCACGCGTCGCAGCTAAGCGTCGACGCACCAACGGTCAGGCCGGTCAGGGCTCTCATCGATTCTCGCGACACCCCTCCGACAGTCTGCACCAAGACGACGACGGCCAGGACGATGGAGCCTCCTTTTCGCCTTCCTCATCCCTTTCGTTACGATCCTTAGCTACTACCCATGCGCTCAAATCATCGCACGTGCAGAGCTTGGCGCACCTCCCCGCCGATATTCTGTTGAGGATCGCCGACCTGCTTCAACCGATCCTGTCCCCTTTTCGAGCCGACGGCGACACCGACGGGCTGACTGTCTCGGGCGATGGCGATGGTGGTCCTTCACTCTCTTCGCAATGGATCGATCCGGGCACCGACGTCATCAATCTCCGATCGACATGTAGGGCCATCTACTTGGCCGTCGAACCTTTGCGAGGCACCGTATCTGGTGTCCGGCTACAACAGGGAGAACACCCCGGCGGCGTGCGAGTCCTTACCAATTTTCCCCTAGGCAAGGGAGCGATCGATCCAAGTGGCGATGGAAGCGAGCTCTTGATAGCTCGCACACGGCATCTGTGGATTCACTCGACTTTGCCAAGAAATGCCACGGACTCGAGCATATTCGCCGCTTCTACGATCTGTGCTTTGATCGAGGGGATGCCCCGACTGCGCACCTTTGCGCTCGTCCAAGCGACGGAGGACGAGGTCGTCTTTGGCTCGCCCTATACGGCCTTGCCACTCCATCGCAATATCTTCTACTCGCTCTCTCGGCTGGAGCGATTGCACTCGCTTTACTTCTGCGGTGTCAAGTTACAAGCCCGCGCGCCCGTCTTCCCGCACGTGACCACACTGGTCTTGAACGCATGTCATGACTGCCCACTCGAATTGATCTCGACATGCCCCAAGTTGGAAATCGTCAAGGCGTGGAGAGATTTTGCTTCGAGAGCGCAATTGGAGATGGCGGGCAAGTGGTGGCCTGAACAGAGGTGGATGACGGTCAAGCATGCGGAACTTAGGGGTTTTAGTGGAGTGACGGGAAGTGCGTTCCGGCTTAGTTGGCTGCGGAACCTCATGGTACGTAGGGTTAAATTTCCACTTCCCGTATGCGGCTTAACATCATACACGTCGTTACCAACAACCCCTACACAGACCCTTCGAGCCCTCTCCACCCCACCCGTGATCCCCCTCATCTCCCTCCGCCTCTGCGAAGCCTACGACTACACCGACCTGTGCCATCTCATCTTACCCGCCATAGCCCATCTGCCCCACCTCACTTCCTTCACCTGTATGGTCTGGAAGGATCGAAATTTCAGTCCGACGCTTTTGGGCAGGATCGCGGGGGACTTGCCGAATTTGGTGCATTTGGGTTTGTTGTTGGAGAATGAGGGTACGAATTGGTGGCCCGGGGATATGGTCAGTGTTTTGATCACTTTTTTTTCATTGTGGTGTGACCCGATGGGGAGCTGAGATTACTGTTTTGGTAATTTCATAGGGAAATTACGGGCACGAACTGATGCGCTTCAAGAAACTCGAAACCTTTACTTGGAACTTTACTGCCGTCAGTCGTGAAAGATCATCATCACGCACTCTCTCTCTTACTCCTCTAAGCGGCCCCCTTACTGAATGAACCTCCTTCTTCTCCTTCCATGTACTTCAGTACGTCGGCCTCGACTGGGCCGCCACGAGGGAAACCAGTCTTTCCGTCATACAGTCCCTCCTTTGCCACGTAGGACCCAAGTTCAAAAGCCTTCACTGGCTCCAACAATCCGAGTACGTCCTGCGATCGTCGAGAACGAGCAAATGGGTTTGGTCCGATGATGTGATTGAAAGGAGGTTGTTGGAGGAGGGTGGGATTCTGGACGATGTTGATGCGGTGGGGCATGGGGGGAATAGCAGGGACGGCAAGGAGAATAGGGTCGATGATGGGACGGCCGGGGTCGGGGTCGGGGTGCCGAAACGAAAGAGAGGGATCGGAGGAACGGCGAGGAAGAAGTTGTTCGATGTTGCGAGTAAGGGCATTGTAGGAGGTGGGGGTGGGCGAAGGAGAGCTCCGAGTCAGTGGGCTTTAGGGATCGATTGGGAGCAGGACGAAGAGGGGAGTTCGGATGCGGACCCGGATTCGTGAGAAGTGGGAGGGGAGATGCGAGGGAGGGGGGGGGGGAGAGGTGTTTGAGCTGTGCCCCTTCTTTCTCGTGCTACTCGACGACGGCGAAGATCTTGAGTTTTCTTTGATTTTTTGGTTTTGGTTTGAGGCTTGGGTAATATTTTTGGGTCGACAAGGGGGGGGGGGGGGGGCCTTTGCGATAGTGTTGGTGTGATTTTATTATTATCAGAAGCTTGTTTGTGATGTGATTACGAGATGGGAGAGAAGGATTGTTGCTGAGAGGCATAGTCCGAGCTGACGCCATGTCAGACTCATTCACCCACATCGCGCGTGAATGATCTCGGCTCTGCTCTCGGCTCTGCTCTCGGCTCTGCTCTCGGCTCTGCTCTCGGCTCTGCTCTCTCCCTGCCTTCCCCCACATCCCATCCACCACCATGAACCCCCCTCATCTCCCTTCCCAACCCCAACCCCAACCTCAAACCCAAGCACAAACCCCACCACCGAACACAGCAGCAGCTACCAACACGTTCGCCTCCGACCCCCGCGTCCACTTCTCGCTCGCCGATCAGAAATGGGTCTTTGAAGCCGACGACGGCAGTGAGATGGAGTGGGATGCAGTCAGGGGGGCTTGGGTACCTAGGGTGAGTGCTCTGCACAAGAGTGAAGGGAGAGATAGCTGATCGTTGTTTATTGTTTGGGATTGGTCGTCATTCGGTCCTCGGTCCTAGTTGGGCGAGGAGGAGGTCGCACAACAACAGGCGGCGTATGCGGTCCACGGCGTTGATGAATCCGTGAGTTGCTCGCTGCATCGCTCAGGCTTCACACCAACTCACCATCCGGGTGCCACCGATCGCCATAGGTCCCCGCGGCCCCGTGTTGGCTCGTCAGAACGGCAAGAAGCGTAAAGCGGACCAAGTCACGCCGCAGCAAACCAGCACGGAGATGAACTACAACGACGACGACAACAACAGCAGCAGCAGTAGCAGCATCGCCTCAACTTCGAATCTGTCCGGTCCAGCTGCCCAGAACAAACCCAACAAGAAGGCCAGACCACCCAAAGCCAACACGGCCATCTTCGTGTCGCACCTCCCAGCTACGGCGACGATCCCGCTCCTGCAGACCGTCTTCTCCAAAGCCGGCCTCATCCTCGAAGACGTTGACGGAAACCCTCGGATCAAGCTCTACGACGACGAAACGACGGGTCTGTTCAAAGGCGAGGCCTTGATCGTGTACCTCCAAGCGGCGAGCGTCGATCTGGCGATCCGGTTGTTGGATGAGACCGAGTTGGAATTGGGCAAGGGTCAGCAGGTGATGAAAGTCTCGGAAGCGCAGGCTTGGAGGAAGAAATCGGGTACGGCAGGGGAAGGGGTTGCGGATGACAAGGGGAATGCAGAGGGGAAGCAGAAGCCGAAGAGGACCGAGTTGGAGAAGAAAAAATTGAGCAAGAGGGCTGAGAAATTGAATCAGTCAGTCTTCCTTCCGGTGCGCACTCGGATCTGCCTTGCAATTCCTCAACCGACGTCATTCTCACCACAGGCGACTGACCGAATGGTCCTCCGACGAAGACGACAACTCAGCCGCCATCGTTGCACGAGCCCGATCAAACAAAGTCGTCGTCCTTCAGGGCATGTTCACCCTCAAAGAACTCGAGGAAGATCCGACGCTCTTGCTTGAGCTCAAGGAAGACGTCAGGGATGAATGCGAGACGATGGGTACGGTTACAAATGTCACGCTTTATGATGTACGTATGGCTCGCATCTCATCGGACTGTAGCGTTGCGACCAAGGACTCAAGCCGATGTTGGCATTCACAGCAAGAGGAAGAAGGCATCATCACCATCCGCTTCAAGGACGAAGTGTCAGCCCAGGCTTGTATCGCCGTAAGTCTGCTCCCTTCTTCATCACCTTTCAAAAAACCATACCAAGAAAACCTACCCCTGCCCTCTCCCCCTCCGCTTCTCAGAAAATGAATGGCCGTTTCTTCGGTGGTCGATCCATCGTCGCATCCGTATTGGACCCTAAACAGAAGTACCGCCGTACAGGCCAAGGCGTCAGTTTGGAAGGTACGGGATTGGATCTGGAAGCGGACGAGGAGGCAAGCAAGGCCGAGAAGGAGAGGTTGGCGAGGTACGCGGAATGGTTGGAGAAAGGCGGCGATGAGGAGGGTGGCGCGGAGAAGGCTTCGTAAAGGAATTATGGGGAACAACGATGTGCATGCGATTTGCAATAGATTGAGGCTTTGATACGCAGAATACATGAAAGGAGATCACAAAAACACACACACTGCTCCACTAGGAACGGGAGAAAGCCGATCGACAGCGAATAGGAGGTGACGAGTAGACAGATTGATGATGCAGAATTCATTCGAGCTTGGATGCAGACGCACAAGGGCGAAGTCGGATGTTGATACATGCAGCTGCTCGTAGAGGCTTGAAAAAAACCAAAGATAATTTGCTTCGTGCGAATGGACGCTAAAGAGCGATTGTGACCCAAATCACTATGACACGATCGACTCGCGCAACTCGCGCGACGGAGTCGAACACCCCGAACCCCCACCCGCCGCGTTTCCCTTGACCCTACACTCACGCGAACAATACGTGCTCCCACTTCTCGAAGTCGGGTAGTTCAATCCTTTATTGCCACACGTCGCGCAGACCGTTCGGACGCCGACGCGAGAGCGTCGTTCGAGTTCGAGGAGGAGTGGATCCATTTGATCGTTTCCACCTCCTAGATTGGGAGAGGAGAAGGAACGATGTTCGAGACGACCGAATTCAGGAGCGACGAGAGCGGAAGGGGGTACAATTCCTCCGTGTTCGGGTAAAGGGGGTTTGCCATTCGCGGACACCTTGCGAGAATGCATTCGGGGGCGAGAGGTAGGGTAGTCGTCGCATGCGGAGGTGACATCGACGAAGGAACGATTCGCTGCACCGGGGGCTTTGGCTCGTTGGAACGCATTGTCGATCTTCTTCGAGCTAATCTTGGATTCGTGCACCTTCGATTCGGGCTCGGGGTCGGCTTCTTCACGCTCTATGACCTCTTCATGTACAGCGACCGCACTCGAGCGTTCGTAGATGTGCGATGACCCAACGACGATGTCATCGATGTCACTGTCGAGGACAAGCGTCGCCCCTTCTCCTTCCTCCCCATCTTCTTGTCCATCCGCGTTCTTATACTCGGTCTCTTCAGCCTCTTCCTCGAGTAGTCCCCAGTACGTCAACGCAGGTGCGCTATCGTCGTCCTTTTGCAACACGTGCCTGAGCGCATCCACAGCCGAGTTACCATAAACCTCGTGACCATGATGCAGCGAGCCGAGGAAGCGACTAGAATGGGTTTTGAAGCTCGACCAATTCCATTGTCTCGAAATCACCGAAACTCGAGCATCATCCACATCCGTTGACTGTCGATAGGGCAAGCTAAAGCTCGCCTGCACGCCATGAGTATTGATCGCAGGCAGCTCGACGGCTCGACCTTTGCCTTTCCGAGTCATCGAACCGAAGTCGGGCGGAAGAGTGCAGATACTCGCGCTGGAACCGACGCGAGCCAACAAGCGACTGGTCGCATTCAATGCCGGTAACGAGATGTTCGAAGCGAAGCTGGCTGCTCCCGCAGAGACGATCCGACGACGACGTCGGGGAGTCGCACCTTCGTTCGTGAGCCCTTTCGACCCAGAGGTACGATGGTCGGCTATCGATTCCGAGTGCGACGTATGCGCCGAAGTCGCTGACGAAGGCGAAGGAGCCTCGGAAAAGTAGGACTCGGGTTCGGTTGTCGTCAGCGTCGTTGAAAGACTGGGCCTCGGCGAACTGCACGCCACGCTGGAAGCTTGCTGTCCGAGCGTGTCCTCGTCGTGCTGTTTGGGTGACGAATCGGGAGTATCAGGAGGCGAGGGATAATCCGTAGGAAGGTCGGGCGCGAAAAGGAACTTGCTCGGTCGAGGTGTGCGTCCACCACCGACCGAGGTCGACATGGGGAAGCTGGCGCTCGAGCCAAACCTCGACAGTGTCCAGGAAGGACCACCATACGAGCTCGACAGAACCGGACTACTCGAGCCATTCGATTGCTTTCGTGTCGGAACACCCTTAATCGTGATGGCCGACGATACGCTCGATCGCTCCCCTTCCGCCTGCTGAGCCTGCGCCTCCGCTTGCGCGGCCGCCTCGACTTCCATGCGCATGTCCAAGACGGCATCGCCCGAGGTCTGTCGAGTCGATCCACATGCACTCGTAGCCGTAGACTTGGAAACCTCGCCCTCCCCCGCGCCGGCCTTGCTGATACTACCTCTACCTCTTCCGCGCTTCTTGGCCTTGGCCAAATGCCAAGCCTCGTCTGGTCCCTCGGTGCGATGGATCCCAGCTAATCGTCGTCTCGCTCGCTCCACCACTTCTTCACCCTCCTTGATCCCGACGCCTCCGTGCAAATTCGAGCCGAGGTTAACAATCTCTTGCCAATACGATTCTGCTCGGGCCTTGTCCGTGACCCAAGTCTGCAACGCCAAGAGGTAGAGCAGGTGCACGGTGATGGTCAAGCGCAGCTTGGCCTTGAGAGAGAGATGAGGGTGGGCCACTGCAGGCGGCAGCACCGTCGAAGGGTGATTGTAGGACCGAGCAACGGAGCGCGATCGAGCGAGTTGGGGAGGCTTCGATGTATCGACCACCTTTGTTTGCGAAGAAACGGACGGTGTCGCGATGGCGGGGTGGGCGAGCGCACGTTGCGCTATGGTCGCGCCTTGGGACCATAGATCCTTCGCCGATCCCGGAACGGATACGTCGTAGTACATGGGCGGGCAAACGACGCCAAATCGATAGCTGTCGGTGAGCTGGTAGCCCGTTCGAAAACTGCATCAGTGCTCCATCGACCAGACAGTGCTCCAAGCGACGGCACTCACTCCAACCGAAAGATCGAGCGATCGTTCCAAACTGAAGTATTTGCCCTCCGCAGACTCATCTTCGGACACACTGTCAGTTCCAGTGGTTCTCTTCACTTTGCTCCCCGACGCAGGTTGGACAGGCTTGTTGAGCTCGATCTCGAGTCCCGAGAGGAAGAGTTGGGCAGCGGCGAGCGCATCGGCATTGTGGGTGGTAGGCGGCGTGTGGGAGAGCGCTCGTGAGGACAGTTTCGGTCTCGCGTGGGAAGCGTGGTGGGTGGTGTGAGCATGGTGTTCTTGGTGGTGATGATGGTGATGAGAGTGGGAGTGCGGTAGGGATGTCTTGAAGAAGGAGCTTCCCGAGACAGCGGGCGGAGAGGCGACGGGCGAGCGAGAACTCGACGGGTGATGGGGGTGCGAGTGCGGCTGGTGTTCAGTCCTGAGGCCTCGAGCCAGCAGTCTACGGCAGCGATGAGCGCATAGGTCAGCTTTGGTTTCGGGAGACGCAAAACCTTCCAACTCACGTTCCAAGGGTAGCGCAAGCGGCCGACGACGATTGCTTGACAGCGAGCTGCAACTTTGCTACGGCTTGGGAATGTCGATGTCCAATAATGTCCATCTGTGTTCGATAGTCTTCGAGTCAGTATTTCAAGTCCATCACGATGTTAAGCTCGTCTGTGAATTTATATCGCCCGCCCCGCGGCAAAGTTATTTTCAAGTGGGCACCGGTCGAGGGAACCTTCTCGCCCTAACGCGGTTGGTCCATCGCGCTAGTAGTGCAATGCGGTCGCGGGTCATCATGGGCAATTGTGAGATCTGCCTCGCGAGCGTGCCGAGACCCGAGATCCCAGAATTTGTAAGACCCCACTGAGTGCTGTGCCCCTCACGCGTTCCCCGATACGGATGTCCCAGAGCAAACAACCCCAAGCGGGGCCCCAGCTATCTGCGTTGGAGATGCTCCTATCGTCGAGCTGAGGGGCGTCGCCGAGCCGAGCTGAAGCAATGAGCCGCGTTCGCGCCACGCCCTGAGGCTGGTTAGTCTGTCCCCGGTCGCTCGTCAGATGAGCCAAAGTAGCCAGAGTAGGTGCCGCGATGATGATAACCTGCACCACCGCAGTCCGTCGTCGATACAAACCCAGCAGCATGTGCACACTGCGTTGAAAGGCCCATCGATGCGCACGTGCGCGCCCGTCGTCGTCGCCGAATCGTCGTCGGGCGGACCAACACGGCTTGACCGAAACTCAGACAGCCTAACTGCCGTCACCGATGCGCGAACACCGAACACCGAACGCATGAACTGACCTGAGCACCCCATAATAAATCCTCGACATCTGGTTCGTCATCGTCATCGTCGTCCTCGTCGTCGTCGTCCTCGTTGTCACCCCTCCGAACGTCGACCTTGGCCGGCGACGTCAGATCGCGCTTACTGCCAGCCCGGTGCGAGGTCGTGCGCGAGGCTAGTCCGGCCGAGTCGGCATCTGCCGCTGCTGCTGTTGCCAGAGCTTGCTGTCCCGTCGAGGCGTGTTCGTTTGTGGTTGGATTGTGGTTGTGGTCGTGGTCGTGGTCGTCTTCGTGACGAGTGAAAAGACCCATTCGATGGTGGAATAGGCTAGTTCCACTTTCCTCTCCCCTGACTGGCTTGCGGTATCGAAGCGTGGTTGGAAACAGAGAGTTGAAACCGCCCACTGGTCGATCACGTTCGCCCTGGCAGGAAGCGCAAGGAAGCGCCGAGCCCGTTCGTGCCCACGCGCCGGGCCTCAAGCTTCGATAGGAAATCTTGCTCCAAGATACGAGATTAAGCGCGCAAAGTTCGACAGCGCTCGGCTCGGCCTTTCCACATCTGATCTTCTACCACATGAGGAGATGTGCGAGGCAGCTTGCAATGGCAATCTTTCCCTATCCATTCTTTACGTCAAGAGATCTCGCGTAATGAACTCTTGCCGCAGACTCTACCCATGCTTCCGAAAGGCGGAGTTCAGAGATCAACCGAAAACCCACGCGATCGGAACAAACGAGCGATTCAGGGGTGGAGCAGCCTCGGCCTGATGTGTCAGAAACCCTGACAAAATGACATCAAGGAGCCAAACAGGACGCGTGTACATCTAGGAGGCTCGTAAGCTCTTAGCATTGAATATCACCAGCCGACCGCAGTACGATAATCCCTCACATTTCTAGCCCCACATGGCTACTCGATATCAACGCTGACGATCCGTACATCATCGAAAGGCTTATCCGTCTTGTCCGTTCGAACGTTCTCAATCGCATGGATCACATCCATACCGCTCGTCGCCCTCCCAAAGATACTGCACAACCACGTGTCCCATCGAACATCAGTCTAAGTTCTCGACTCAACATAGCCTTCTCGGAGGATATTCGATCCGGACTGTTCGTTGGACTCACGAATGCTTGTTGTCGAGCCAAGGTGCGGGAACGGTGGTGATGAAGAATTGACTGCCGTTCGTTCGGGGACCGGCGTTGGCCATACTGAGCGTGTAAGGTCGGTCATGTTTGAGAGTTGGGTGGAATTCGTCCTCAAAAGCTGAACCCCAGAGGGATTCTCCTCCTGTTCCGTCACCGAGGGGATCACCGGTTTGTAGCATCTAGGTTCGGGGTTAGTTCATTGCGTCAGCCAGCAAATTCGGCTTTAACAACCCCCGAGAAGCTGATCGAGCTTACAAACTTGGGGATGACTCGATGAAAGATGATCTCATCGTAATAATGCTTTCTCGCCAACCCCACGAAATTCTCCACCGTCTTGGGCACCAAATCGCCAAACAGTTCAAACGTAATATCCCCTTTGGTCGTATGAATAACCGCCTTCTTCCCCAACGGTCCCTGAGCGGCTGCCGTAGGAGCAGCGATTTGCATCTCGTCGCGCGTCGGTTTCTCGTTGAAGATGTCACGATCGTGCGATTTGTCGTCGGGGCTCGAGCGGGTGAAGAGATAGAAACGAGGTCGTTTCCATGCTGTGCAGAAGAGTGTGGGGTCCCTTTCCTCCGTTTGGTTCAACAATGGATTCTCTGAAGTCGCCATCGCGAGGGTTGTGATTCCCTTCTTCGGCGGGACACCTTGGTACAGAGCGAGGTTGAGGTATCGCACCGTTTCGTCCTTGCCGAGCATTCGAGAAACCTTGTTCGTCACCGTGTTGACAACTAGTAGTCCCGGTAAATTCACGACTTGAGTCAGCTTAGCAGCTCAACCAAAGAGTCGATAGATCCCCTAGGGCTCACCTTTGATACCGAGCATAGTCGGGTATATCACAAACTTGCCCCCTTCGTCCCAGACAGGGGCACCCACACTAATTCCCGAGCGATTCTCCAACACCGCTTCTAAAGCCCCCTTCTCCAACTCTCGTTCGGTCGCAAGACGGCGTCCAAATTCCATCGAGTCCATCTTGACCCCTGCCGTACCGGCTTGTTGCATCTCTTGCGTCGCCGTGAGCGATTCGTCGTAGGCTCGATGCAGCTTGCCCGTTAAGAAGTTGAAGGTCGTCAAGCGTAAATCTGGGAGAGAAAGAACGGCGAACAAATTTGAAGTCGGTGCAAGTGAGAGTGCGACGGGAGTTGATTTGCTCTGCAAGGCGAACAGACGGATGGTCAGTGTCAATCGGTAGTGCCCACGTGCGGTGCGAAGTTAGGAGATAGACTCTGACCTTTTTGAACTCGTACAATCCAGTGGCACTCTTGTTGGTCCATTCTACACTGTCGGGCTTCTCGAACGGTTCCCGCGGCTCCCAGTACTCGACCATGCCCCCGACATCAATCGAGATGACGGTGTCGTACAAAGGATTGTACTGTCAGTGTAGAAGATGATGCGATATGAGCAAAGAGCGCTACAACGTTTAAGGCGCAATACACGGCTACTCACTGCCATGAGGTGCACACTCTTGCGATGCAGGGAATCGAGGACGTGCAGAGGTTTGCCGTCCCCACGTCCATCGTAAATCAGGATCTTCGACGAGTCAAAATCGGTGCTGTTTGCCAGAGGTGCTGTCAGCTTCTCTGTCCTGCCAGTATCATAGAACTATGAGCCTTACATGGCCAATAAGGACCGTCCGTCTCCTCGACCGTGTAGCCAGCAGCAGATGCGAGGGTTGAAAGGCAGCTTGAGAATGTTGATCATGTCTGAGCGAATCGATCGGAGGGGTCAGACTTTGGCTCGAGAATGCCCTCGCATCAAAGTTTGAGCTCGCCCTTACCAAAGTTCTCAACATCAAACACTTTCGCACTCCCTTTCACTTCCAAACCTTCGACCGTCTTCCCACCCTGATCGCTACCCAAACTGGCGAGGGATCTGCCGTCATCGGACGCGGCGATGGCGACGATGGGTGAGAGATGTGTGCGGTAATGCTTGACGAACTCGATCCCTTCTGCCTGCTTCTTCCAGAACTTGAGGTGTCCATCGACGGAGGAGGTGATGAGGAAGTCGGTCCTGCACACAGAGAACATTGACGGTGGGATCAGTCTGTGACGCCCTCGGGACAGTGTTGGCTCTGACGGTGTACGCACCGAGTGAGTACGACACCGGTGACGGTATCTCGATGCATGAAGGACTTGTAGTATCGATCGGCGGAAGGAAGGTGATCGAGGTAGAGCTTCTCGTGCGCGAGCACTGTGGTTGAGACGGGGTTCAGGCATCCACCAAGAAGGTCGGGGGGCATGAACTGAGCTTTCCAGTTTTTCTGCGAAATAAAAGCATGTTGCACTACTCTAGCACTCACCTTTCCTTTTCTTGGTTGGTACAGCTCCTGCAGGCAAAGGCATCGGCCCGAAATCGTCGTCGTCGTCGTCGTCGTCGTCGTCCTCCTCCTCCCCCCCGACCAATTGCTGAGCGCCGTCTGCGGCTGTAGGTTCCCCGTCCTGGTGTTCTGCTCGGTGACCGTTCGTAGCTGCCTCGCCGGTCGGCTCTAGTACGACAGCTGTCGAGCAATGCTCGAGGTGAGTGTCAGTTCCATTACGTTTGCTTCCGAGGGCAGCGCAGGGAGCGAGCTGCAACCAATGGACTGACGAGCTTCAAAGTCGACCGCATCAATCTCGCGAGCTCGTTTGCCGAGACTTGTAGCTTCTGACGACATACTGGTCCAATCGTGGGGCGGGAGCGGGGGGTGTACGGCAGAGGGAAGGAGCGGAGGGGAGGCCGTTTACGCGCTGAGGTTGGCCATCCGGGGCAAGCGGTCCGTGCGCGAAAGACCGGCAATCACTGATCAGCGCTCTGGAGTTTCGGCTCACGGTTCGGCTCACGGTTCGGCTCACGGTTCGGCTCACGGTTCGGCTCACGGTTCGGCTCACCTTTCGGCAACTATCCTTCTCCGTCGGCCCCGGTTCGCGCGATTAGTCGAGGATGGCATCGTCCTGGAAGTGGAAAAGTCGTATCCCCGCCATCCTAGCCTCAGGCCCATCGCTTCTCGCTTCCGCCGAAGAACGTCGTACGACCGCCCCTGCTGCCGAGCAGAACCCCCGAGCTGTCATCACCCACAACTTCTACAGCCAGGACCAAGCCCCGACTGCTCTGCAGCTCACCGTATCTCTCGATTCATCAAATGGAGCACCCAGTAGTCGAACGGCGGTCTATCTCGACGCGCTCGATTTGTGCGAGAGCGCTTTTACGCAGCAAATTCTCGACTGGTTTATCGAGGTGAGTCATCATTCTCGCTGCCTTGTGGTGCTCGCACCGGTCATCTTCACCCGAAAATAACCAACGCAATGATACCTGTTCTCACTGGGCTCGTCACAGCATGCAGTGAGCCTGAACCTCGACTTCAACGCACCAAAGCCAATCGTGATCGACTCTTCAGTCCTGCGTGAGTCACCCCACCACCTTCAACTGTAATCGCCACTGGCACGTGACGATCTTCTGATTGGCCCTTCTCTCACAGTGCCAATGTACCCCCTCAACATCCACCTCCATCTTCACTTCAACCTCCCTCTGCCGTCAAAGGCATCCTCCCCCTCATCTCCTTCCGCCGAGGCCTTGCGCGAATGGCTCACCTCCCCCACCTCGGTCCACCTCACAGTCCGACCCTTGATTACCAAAATGCTTCCCAAGCTCGCCTCCGTACTGGTCAAACAATTCCCGAATGACCTCAATCCTCGCTGGGCACAGGTGAGTGTCATGCTCGTACCACCTAAGAGGTGAACCGCTTTCACATGATATTGCGCCACTAATCATCTTTTCCTCCCCCCCCCCCCCCCCCCCCCCCCCGCCACTTCCATCAGCGCCTCGCAAACGACCGTAAATCCTACCCCTACCTTTCGAAAGCGCTGAACGATATATTCCTCACCTTTGAGCCCGGATCCGAGAATTGGATCGATTTACAAACGGTCAAGAGACATCTGGCTCGACTGGAGGAGCACACCGCGGTGGAGGATCACTTTGCAGGGGGAGGGGTCATCGGGGGTATGATGGGTTTGATGGCGAGGAGGTACGGGAATCCGGATGCGTGGAAGGCAAAAGGTGGGGAAGCTAACTCTAAGGAAGGGGAACGCCGTTCGAATAAGGTAGGTGCGACTCGTGCCTACGAGAACAGATGGCGAGGCGGAATGTCGACCTGACTTTCGCGTTTCAAAGGCAGCTCCCTCGCAGGAGCTTCAAGGATGGGAGTTTCCCGATCGACTTCTGGACGGGTCGGATGGGGAACTTGAACATGTTCAGCAAGAAGGTGAAGAACAAAGCTTTGAATCGATTTTGACGGATGAAGACGCCGACCCCTCTGATGGGATCCTGGACGAGGATTTGATGAGCGCCGGACTGGCCGACGATGATGATGAGCAGATGGATTCAATGGATATTCTAGATCTCTTCGACTAGTTTAACGCTTCGATAAGAGTTGCCTAGATTTGTATGACACTATCGTTGGTTAGCCAACATACCTGTAGGTCCAGTTATATCCACCTAGTCATATCCACCAACCAGATTTTTTTTGTTCTCAACTATCCATCACACCTTCCTACATTTTAGCCCCGCTCCCAAAGACGTGGTTCGCAAAAATCTAATACAAGTGTAAGGGTGTTGAGATCAGTGCCCCTCCCCTCCTCCGCTCCGCCTTTAAGTCAGCCCCTCCTAGACTGACCTCGACATCCTTCCACAACTCCTTGGGTTTCTCGAACGCCGCGAAATGACCTCCCTGTGAAGCCACAGCCTAAAACCAATCAATCCCGCACCCTAGACGATACACCCTCTCTGTACGAACGCAACTCACACGCTCATGCGTCGTAAATTGAACGACGTTCCCCGTCTTCTCGATCAGGACCCGCGGTGTCGGCATCAGTTCTTGAGGGAACCACGAGAACCCAACAGGTTTGGAGATGAACCATTCTGGTTTATCGATGCTCATGGAAGTGCGGCCATGAACCTTTAAATAGAGCGCGGAAATGAAGGATGGTCAACTTCGGCTGGCCCTTCGGCGAGTGCACAAGTGAGAACTACGATGATAGAGATAGAAGAAATGGTTCGCTTACTTCGCGATAAGGGTAGACGGAGCGCGCGATCGTGTCCGTCAAATACCACACCGTCACCGAATCCAAGATGTCGTCGATCGAGATGTCCTCGTCGGACCAATCCAAGAACTTCTCGCCGACCCTGGGATGAGCGCAAACTCACATCTTGAGACATATGATTTGTCTCCCGTCCAAGTCCAGTAGCCAACTCACCAAGCAAGTAACGCCAGGGGAGAACTCTGCAAGACAAAGCCAATAGTCGAAGGTCGAGTCGCATGGAAGTTGGCGTATGCACTACCTTCCTTGCGCCACTTTTCGGCGCGTTGCAAGCCGGCCTGCTCGTGTTTCTCCAAGGAGGAGGCGTCAAAGTCCCGAGGCGTCGGGACGGGAGCAAAGCTGAGATGAACGGCTGTTGTTTGAACAAGCAGAAGGAGAACCATTTAGGAGTGGCTCTTCGTACGTTTCATGGTACAGAAGATGCTCGGACCCACCTCTGCAGTTATCACTCTTGACGCCGAGGTAGCGCGAGACCCACGAGCCAATGTCGCCTCCCTGAGCGATGTACCCACTGCATCCCAAACCGACCAAGAGCTTATCCATCACTTTGGAGCACTCGATGATATCATAATCCCGATCGGTCGGGGGGCCGGATGTGAAGGTGTATCCGATCAAAGACGGTACGATAACGTGGAAAGGCAAGGCGGACGGATCGGAGGCGTAGCGCGTCTTCAGGTCCGTGAGGATGGGGATGAACTCGAGGAAGGATCCTGCGGGGACATGTACACGATTGGTGAGACTATTTCTTGGTGAACTTCGGGATGATCGTAGAAGAACGTACCTGGCCAACCGTGGAAGAGCGCGATGGGTTCCGCATTCGGGTTGGTCGAGAAGAGCGCGGCGAAATGGACCGCATGGACTGTACCTTGGTCATCCTCGATGTCGACCTTGTACTGTGGGATTTCGTTGATCTTGGCTTCGCGCTTGCGCCTGTACCGGAGTGACAGAGGACGTCGAAGAGTCAGCTAAATTGTGCACAACCCAGGCGACCATGGCGCCCCACATGAACGTCGATTATGGCGTCATCACGCTCGCAGAGGCGGCCTCACCACCATCAGCTCCCGCTCAAGTGCTGCAGATGGTGCATGGTAAACTCACCAATCGAATCCATCCTCCCACCTCCTCTTGGCCTGGACGAACCACTCTCTCTTGACGCCATAGTCCCGATCGGTCTGCTCCCACGTCAGCGCCGGCACTCGACCCAATCGAACGAGATGCGCCAGGTCCGACAACTCTTGATCGCTGAACGAGATCTTGAATGGCGTGGGAGCGAGCGTTGTTCCGAGGGGAAGCGTTGTGAAGGACATGATCGATGCAATGGGGCGGGTAGCGCAAGAGCGTCTGGTCGAGTTTCCAGGGAAGATAGGGCAAGGTCTCAAAGGTAGGCGATCGAATTATACATATTGTGTGGGGCCCGGCCCGATGTGCACCGCCGAGCTCTCTGCACCATGATAAAGCCTCCACCGTTCTCAGCTGTGTTATCTAGGCACGAGTCTAATTTTCTTGACGTGACTAACCCGTCATGCCTCCATCTCCAGGTTGCCGAATCGTTGATGTCTAGTAGCCAGCCCGGTGAACCGAATCATTTTTGTATGTTTTTGTTATGTATATTTTTTATTTTTTATTATTTGTTATCTTTTGACACTTCTATGGCCCTTCTTCTACGAGTCCGCCGAATAGAGTCTGCCGTTCACGGTCTCTCAATCCGACTCGATCCCACTTCACCCATCATACGCCGAGCGAGCGGGCACTGGCAGCCGACACCGTGCCAAGAGATGTGCCAGAAAGACTTGGGTGCGTTCGTGATGCACATGCAAAATATGGACCGATTATTGTGACGTGGACGTGGGTCGGGGACGCGAGCTGTTGACCCAATGGAGGGATCCCAGGGAGAGGGGGTGTGCGGTGTCTTAAGTCTTCGGGCCTAAGACTTCCCCATCCGAGTGGACTATATGCATGCGAACCTTGCGCAAGTGCTGCTCGGAGAAAGAGAAGACCCTCTGGTGATCTTTAGGGGAAATGGGGGTGTATAAGAAGGGGTGGTAGCGTTTGCCTGCGTTCACAAAAACGAGGACGGCCATCACCTCCGACACCTCACCACGGTCAAAAAGGTCCGCTTTCGGTTTCACCTCGGGATCCTACGTTCAAGGCGGTGCTGTGTCTCGGACTCCTACATTGAGCCTCCTTCGTAACCATTTTCTCGTTCCTAGTGCTTTCCTTTGTGATTCGAGATTTGCATGCACCACGGATCAGGGGGAACTTCAGGCCTACCCATTTTATTGGGCACCAAGGACCTATACCTCAGAGAAGAAGAAGAGGGAAAAGGCAGGGAGCATACGTGGTGCCATAATCTCGCGTTCAAAGTCAAGTCGGTGCCTTATCCGGGACGTCGACAGGAACATCATGAAAAAAGCAATCGGGTTTTTTTCATAGACAGCGACGCGCCTGAGCGACCTGTTTCAATTAAAAAGGGAGCTCTCGACCCCGGTGCTCAAAGTTCGCGGTCGATTTGCGGAGAAGCCCATTTCCTGCGGATTTGTCAGCCTATCAGTCAGTTCAATCAGGGCCAACTTCCCGACTCAGGCCGTGCCGTATGGCATCAGCGCTGCTGAGATCCCTAGCAGATCGGAGGGCCTGAGATACTCAGTCTTTTTCAAGTGCACCATGCCTTACACACCGGTGCCTACATGAAACACTTAAGTGTGCTTCTTCCTTCTTGGGCTTGATGGGGGAGTTTCGGGTCAAAATTCGAGGCGAAGCCGCGCTTATGCAGCACGGCGGGGTCGAGTTATATATATATGTATCGTGTCGGCGCTGCGCAAGTTACCGACACCCACACATGGGAATCCATCATGGGAGGCGACACGGCAGACAAAATTAGGCACATCTCTTACCTTTCAGGTATCCGCCCATGTGGACGTAATTAAAAAAGTGGATTACGGATCCGCTAATATGTACCTCCTTTGAAATATGGCGAAAAGCGAAGCGCGCATGCAGCCGCTGCAGTGAATGCATGTGATCGCGCAAGCTGCGACAGCGCACAGGCCAACGACGCGGGGCATCGGCGCAGGCGAGTCCAACGCCGACGCCGCTGGCCTTGGCGCGGAACAAGCTCAAAAAGGTCGGGTCTGTCTGGCTAGTTGTATCGATGACCAACGAGCATTTCCCCTCCCCCCCCCCCCCCGCCCCCTCGCGCCCGTGCCAACCCTAGCCCGGTTCTCCCGTTGTGAGCGCCCGTACTGGACGGATGGACAGCAACATGTCATCGTCGTCGACTCCGGCGTCGTCGTCATCGTTGTCGGCCCTTGCAGCCGGCGGTCCGGCGATCGGGAGCGGCAGCAGTGGCACTGGCAGCTCTGGTGACCGTCAGGACTACTTTGGCACGCTCGCCATCGTCGACTCTGCCGGCGCATCTGCGAAAGCACCCGCCCCAGCGACACTCACCGGCGACAACAGTAGCAACCACTACAACCACCAACCTCTGCACCACCCGACCGCGTACCCTTACCACGCCTCTTGGGTCGCAGGATCAGTAGCACCCGCACCAGGATCAGCGACAGCAGCCGCGTCGCCATCAGCAGGAGCCCCCGCAGCCTCCGCGCTCTCAGCAGCAGTCGGAGATCTATCCAACGTTCTCGAGCCGACCAGATCGAGGCCCAGCCTGCACGACCGCGGCGCACCGTTGGGATCGCCTTCGACCTTGTCCAACGTGGGAGCGGCGTGGATCAACCGTTACCACCAAGCGATGCCGCGGCATACAATGTCGAACGGGACGATGACGACGACGGCCCCGGCATCTGCGACCTCCAGGGGTGGGACGCTACACCCCGCGAACGATCCGGCACATGCGATCGTCCCGAATCAGGGCCACCACGCGCACGGCCATGCACAAGCTTATCCGCATCACCCAGCCTACTCAAACTACCCAGACTCGTCGTCGTCGCACCACACGCAGCAATTCAAGTCGGGCGGCGCCGCGCTGTCGCATCTGCTCCACTATACCGACCAGACCGAGACCTCGTCGGCCGCTCCCCACTGTAATCCCCATGGCGGGTCCGCACCGTACCCAACCCCTGTCACCCCTTCGCTCCTGTCATCGTCCAACATGTCATCGAATCAAACCTCGATAACACACGTCGAGTCCTCCGCTCTCGAGGTGGCACCGAACTCGGTATCCTCGTCGGCAGCGGCGGCGGCGGTAGCAGCAGCAGGAGCGACGGCCCCGGGATCGCTGCACATCCCTATGGCCAAATCAACGACGACAACTACTACAATGGGGCATCCTATCGCGACCTTTTCCCATATGCACTCCCATCTGTGGCCCTCGTACCCATCTTCTACGGTCGCGTCGAGCTCAACGAACCTTGGCCCGGCAGCATCTCGGCAGTTAGCTCCGCCGGCGGCTGCAACGGCCCCCGCGCCGATCAACTTGGTGCACGAGCTGCTTTATTCGTTGCACCTGACGCAGTATTATGATGTGAGTCCTTTCTCCATTGGATCTGGCTGTTCACTGCTTTCCATGCGCCCCAGCATCGCTGGTCATCATTGGGTTGTGACGTCCGTTTCATGGCCGGGCTATCTTTCTGGTGCTCTCCACTGATCCCCGCGCCCGCCGACCCCTAAAACTCCGTGATCAGACATTCGTCGCGGAAGGTTTCGATCGACTCGAGTGAGTGTTTCTCTTTCGCGCATGTGCTTTTGGAGGTCTCCCCCTTCATGTCGTGGCATCACATGTGACTAATTTGTGTGCTCGTCTTCTTTATCTCCGCTCTCCTACCCCGTCTGGCTTCCGCTCGCGCTTCCCTGATCGACGGTGGGCTCTTCGCGTCGGCGTCATGCCATTCTTCTCGACCTTCTGTCTTCGCGCGCGTCCTTTTTTTAGAGCGCTCGACGATATTACGGAAGCCGATTTCGAAGCCGTGGGCGTTCGCAGGGGTCATCGAAGATTGATACAGCGACATTTGGCATCCATTAAAGGTAAATCGATTCTATCATCCCCTAGCGTACAATTTTCTCCTTCCGGCTGGCAACGCTGTATCAACATCACAACGGCGCCGTCGGTCTCGGGCAGCTAGCTGTTCGGAACCCTCGCGCTGATCAGCTTTCTGTCGGGCTATCTCTGCGTGCTTCACCTTCTTGCCTCTGTTGTTGCAGGTCTACCCACCTCGGCGCCGTTGGTCTTGCCCATCGCTTTGGGGCATGGCGAGAATGGAACGATTTCTACTGTACCCGCGCTCGCAGCGGTCAAGAATCATGGTCTCGGCAAGGCGGAATGGGTCGACCCAACCGTTGCCGACCAGGCCCAAGTCGTGGACGCAAATGCTGCGGACGAGTTTGCGCCCAAGTCCAAGATGGAAGATGAGGTCGAAGAAAGTGACGACAACCAAATCGGTGATGTCTCGGTGGCGACGACGTTGGTAGAGGATCAGGAAATGTCGAACCTGTCTTCTTCGACGGGTGCGTCGAGGGCCAGGGGAGGGAGCAAGTCGAGGGGCGTCAAGAGGAAGAGCATCGCTCCTGCGAAGACGCTTCCTACTTCAGGTGAGGCTTGTTACCATTCCGTGTTACACGAAAAATCTCTGAAGCTGATTAACAATGTGGGCACCTCGCTCAGTGACGCAAACGAACCGCAACGTTTTTTACATCCATCCAACGAACTCGGCCTCGGTGACTCGATCGACCACTGCCTCGCGTACAGCAGTTCCGATCCAGACTACCGCCGTCTCAACTTCGGCCACTCCGGGTACGCCGATGAACCCGACGATGAACCCGGCCAAGCGTCGTTACCGACGTCACCCGAAACCGGACCCCAACGCGCCGGTCAAACCTTCTTCCGCGTACGTCGAATTCTCCACCTCAATCCGCGCCCAATTGGGTACCTCGAAGTCGTTCACCGAGATCGCGCGCATCGTCGGTGAGAAATGGCAAGCTTTACCGTGTTTGGAGAAAGCCGACTTGGAACGTCGGACGATCGAAGCGAAGGAGGCGTACGCGAGGGATTTGGAACTTTATCAGCAGGGGAAGGAGTGGAGGGAGTACGAAGCCTATTTGAAGCAGTTTAGGGCCAAGTACCCTGATAGTGCGATCGGACCTTCGACGACGGCGGCAGGGGTGGCGGAGCTGGAGACGGGGTCGTCACCTGCTCCTTCGGGTTCGGGTTCGGGTTCGACTGCGGGGAAGGAGAGCAAGGTGGTCGGATGTGGTAAGGGTCGGGGTGGGAGACGCTCGAGTACGCGTACGGTCCAACTCGCCGCTCCAGTGGGCGAAGTCGCGCCGACGCGTTCGGTTCGGATGGGCCGGCGCACATCGGCAAGACGATCTTTGGCTAAACATGGGGCACGCGAGGAACTCAGTTCAGATTCGGATTTGGATGGCGATGGCGATGGGGAAGGGGAGGGTGAGGATGTTGACGGGGAAGGTGAGACCGATGAGGACCCTTTGGTCGGCTCATCGACGACGACGATGACGAATGGGAATGGTGTGGGTGTGGAGGGGAAGGGGGAAGAGTTCGACAAGGAACAATGGGATGCGGTGAGGGTCTTGGCCAATGTCCATCGAAGGGAATGCGAACTATCGCGTTGAAGACAAGGGGACGTCGTGGGAACGAAGTTGGAGGAGGAAGGGGATGGGCTCTCAAGGGGGTGGGAGGTAAGAGGTCGCTTGCTGTATCTCTTCCTTCCACAGGAGGAGAGTCGAGGAAGGAAGAGAAAAAAAGTCGGAGTTTCTGTTCATTTTTGTTGTACGACTCGCAAACGATTTCTTCAGTGTTCTTTCTCTAGTAGTACTAAAAAGGGCATAAACGACAAATGATCCGCGCATTAAAAGACTTTTTATTTATCACAAAAGTCACATACACCAGAGAGTTGCCTTATGCATACATTCCATCCAATCCGATCAAATGGGGATCCACTCGACCTTGAACCTGCGCTCCTCACTCCCTACCTGGGTCAACCACCTCCCCTCCTCTTTCGCGAACCGATCCCATTCCCTCTCCCTGGTACCACGAAGGACCAAAGTTTTCAGACGATGGAAACTCCCCCCTCCGCCTACGAGAAAGTGTTGACGAAGTATGGCGTTCATCCCTTGGACGTTGTAGGATATAGTTAGGTCGAGGTGTTGGAGATGGGTATGGCGGCTCGCGGAGAGCTTTTCGAGGAGGACGTCGAGGGGCACTTTAGGATGCAGGGAGAGGTGGGTTAGGTTGGATGCGCCGATGGACGCGGAGGTTCTTCTCTCGTGAGGGGAGTTCGGTCCAAATGCGTCTTGTAAGAAGCGCTCATCAGGTGGATGATGTATCGCCAACTCTTTCAACCCATTCCCCAGAGCCAAAGGGAGGGCCTCGATCAGGTTCGGATAACACGATGATCTAGGAACGAGGGAAAGAGTCAGCGAGGTGAGGTAGGGGCATTGGAGGAGGGCGAAGAGGAGTGGGGAGGGGATTGAGGGTGTGCCGGATAGAGTGAGGGTTCTCAGTGTCGAGCGGAAGGGGAGATATAGGGGCTCGCGGAGGAGGAGAGGGAAGGAGCTGCGCGGGAGGGGCACGAAGGAGGTGGAGAGGTAGAGAGTGTGGAGGTCTGGGAGAGGAGCATGATAGGCTGAGCTGATAGGCGAACGAGGATAGTGAAGTGCGGCCTGTACTAACTCGAAAGGGAAGGTCCTTGCAATGCCTTGACGGGCAACGACTTGAAATCGAAGAGCTCGACGGTCGAGACCCGTTCGGCCTTGAGCAAGCATTTCCTCGCCGTGTTGGCGCTGATCCCATGGCCGGCGACGATACCCGCCATGGACAAGGCGTGGGTTATCAAATGGCTTGAGGACGTGGTTGAAGGTCGTTTGGAGGATAGCCACCGATTCGCAGCGGACGAAGTGGAGAGCTTGATCGACGCGTTGAGCAGCGATTGCGAAGGCAAGAGAAAGAAGCGCGAGACGAGGGCGTAGGAGAGGAGGACTCTGGTTCGACTCGAGTGGTCCGAAGGGAGGGTCAGGTCGATGATGTAGTGGATCAGTTCGAAAGGGAGGGAGTGAATCGGGGAGGACGAGCTCTTGCGAGAACAACGGCACGAGTCGGAGGCGATGACGTCGTTGGGACTGCACGAGGATGAGGCGTAGGAGGAGGTCGAGGCGGTCGAGTCGAAAGAAGAGATCGACGAGGACCTGTAGATGGATGCCATTACATTGTGTTTGACGCAGAAGTGGCGTGTGCACACCCCAGCTATGTTCGGTTGCTGAGTGGTCGCCGCCGGGGCACGTGAGTGGGAGAGCAAAAGTCGATTACACCACCTTGAAGTTCTCATTAGCGATCCACATGGGGGCTAATAGTGGGGGCTAATAGTGGGGGCTAATAGTGGGGGCTAATAGTGGGGGCTAATAGTGGGGGCTAATAGTGGGGGCTAGCGGAGGATATTATTTATTAGTAGGCGGGTGTGGACCCAGCCTTCCTCCCTCCCTCCACCCACGCTCGCTCTCCGCGATCGATCCCCCCGAGGCCGAAGCCCAGGAAGCCTGCTGGTCGATCGAATGCGCTCGTCTGCGCAGGATGCACCAACAGCATCGACGACGGCCACTGCCAGCAGCAGCTACACGCGCCGAGCCAACTTTGCTGCGGCTGTAGCTCGTGCAAGTCGACAAGCCGCGGCGACTCACGGCGTCGACGGTAACTCGCCCCGCGGTCAACCGATTCCGAGCCCGAACCGGAGCAAGAGCAAAAGCAACCCCACCGCCACCCCACCACCGAGTACACCGAGTACACCGAGTACACCGAGTACACCGAGTACATCCAGTACACCGAGTACATCCAGTACGCCGAGTACGCCGAGTACGCCGAGTACAGTCGCCCACCCCGAGACCACACCTCTGCTGCAATCCCATGCCTCGTCGTCCACATCGCACTACTCGAGTACCCCCAAACGTCCCTCGCCCCTGTCCCACCAACTGACGGCGACCACCCTCGCCAGCTCCACCTCGTCCCTCGCGACCCTGTCGACTACACTGCCTAACTATGGCACCCTCTCGCCGCCCACGTCGGGCGTATCCTCACCGAACCGCAGCTCGCGGCGACCATCCGGCGTTCGTCACGGCGAGTCCGGCTCGTCCTTGCCCTCCCCGGGCGACACTAAACCCTCCAAGGCCGGCCAAATACGCTCCCGCCTACTCTTTGTCCTCATCGCCCTACTCCTCACCATCTGCGTGTACGCGTCCTTTGTCGACGATTTCATGGGCGACGTCGAGGCCGCCATCTCGTGTGGCGCGTGTATCGGCCTGCTCGTGCCGCTGCAAGCCCTCGCTCACGTCGGCGATGATGCCTTTGTCGATTTCTTTGTCGGATTCTGTTCCAAGCTGAGAGTCAGTCTCATTCGACGACCCCGTTCGTGCCTCGCCTCCCCGTCCACTCACCCACTTTGCTCCGGTGCATCCCCCCCAACATCATTTCCCCCCCCACAGATCGAAGACGAAGACGTCTGCGCCGGAGCGATCGGTACCCAGGCCCCTATCCTCGCCCACGACCTCCGCTCCATATCTCTCGCTTCCCACGCCGCGAAAAACTTTTGTTCGACCGTGTTTGGGCTCTGTCCATTGCAGCGCACGATCCCTTATAGCGTTCAGTTCTTGGACGGTTCCCAAGGTAACGACGATACGAGGCGATTGATGGAGCGACCGAGGAAGGTGTGGAAGAGCAAGGGGAGGGATCCGCTCAAGGTCGTTCATTTGAGTGATGTTCATATCGATCGCAACTATCTCGTCAGTGCAGGAGTCTTTCTTGCTGAAGGTGGGCTGGGGGTGCTGATCCGATCGAACTTCGCCTACACAGGAAGGTGCCGACACCATCTGCTCCAAGGTCATCTGTTGCCGGGACTATGGTGAGCGGTCGTTGGGTCCAAACATCTCCCATCCTGCTGGAAAGGTGAGCTCAAGACAAATTCGGCAAGGTGCAAAACTGATGTGAGGTCCCAACTTTTGGCGGCTCACAGTTTGGGAACCGACATGCAAGTTCTGCTTCCATTACTCGGGGTGATCAACTCTCTCGCTGACCTCGTCCTGATACAGTGCGATGCACCTCCGGATTTGATGGAATCCATGTTCCGAGCGATCGATAGGTCAGCAGCTCCCACCGGATTCGCAGGCATTCACTCAGAGCTAATATTCGTTCAACAATTCCATCAGATTCGCTCCCGATCGAGCATTCACCATTTTCACGGGCGATGTCGTCGAATCGGCGGTATGGACCGTCAATAAACCCGTGCGTGAAGACATTTGTACGCTCGAACTCGGACGACTTTTCCGCTCATCAGGCCAGTCTTCTCGCTACAGAAAGTAACCTCCGATCTCGAAGCGTGGCACAAAGACATGGTGCGCAACCCCGCCATCCCCTCCTACCCCGTAATAGGGAACCACGACGTCGCGCCCGTCAACGCATTCCCACGCACTACATCATGGAACCGCGAGAGCGAAAACTCTACCACTTCGCCCGAAATGCCTTCAACGTTGGCGATCGCACGCACTGCATCGGATTGGGTCTTTGAATTGGCCGCTAGGGATTGGGAAAAATGGATTGGGCCTAGGGCGAGTCGACAGGTGAGGGAGCATTATGGGTGTTATTCGAGGGTGCATCCGGGGACCCAGTTGAGGATCATCAGTTTAAACACGAAT
This sequence comes from Microbotryum lychnidis-dioicae p1A1 Lamole, assembly GCA_001244265.2. Taxonomy (NCBI): domain Eukaryota; kingdom Fungi; phylum Basidiomycota; class Microbotryomycetes; order Microbotryales; family Microbotryaceae; genus Microbotryum; species Microbotryum lychnidis-dioicae. The sequence continues at coordinate 661,561 of CDLV01000006.1, forward strand.
TATTGGTCAGTCACCCTGCTGCAAGGGCCGATAAGGGTGTTCTCAAAAGATTGACGGTTTTTTTTGGGGGCTTGCAGGTATAAACAAAATTGTGGGTGCAGATCATCGAGGTCTTGGATCATGATCGAATCTTCTTTGACTAAAGATTGGAATCTGTTAAACAGTCTGGCTCTACGATCATGATCAACCGCTTTGGGACCCGAACGGGATCTTGACCTGGCTCTCGCACGAGTTGCACGCCGCCGAGAAAGCTGGTCAAAGGGCTTGGATCAGTGAGTCTAGATCAGTTGAATCGTCACAAGAAAACTCCCAATTCATTGACTGTCTTGACCTTTTTTGCGATGTTCAGTCGGGCACATGCCATTCGGTAAAGTCGACGCCTTGCGTGATCAATCGAACTACGCGAATCAGATCTTTGATCGCTACCACGATACTATTGCCGCTCATTTTTATGGACATTCGTCAGTAATTGGTCTTGGATTCCTCGCAGAGCTTGAGTGGCGAGCTCATACGGAATTTGTGTATGCACAGCCATGTCGACGAGTTTGAAATCTCTTACCCGGATTACGGTGATCGGAGGGCGGAGACGGCTCATGGAATCGCTTACATTTCTGGCGCACTTACACCTGCCAGTAGGTTAACGTATTCCCTCCGTCTCCAACTTCCCTCCATTGAGTTATGGCTCCTCACTTCCTCACAGGTGGGAACCCCGTATTCCGGTTGTATCACGTCGATCCGGACACGTACGAAGTCCTTGATTTCATCCCTTACTACACCAACAAGTCCGAACGCTCATTCCAGATCGATCCCGTTTGGAAACCCTATTACTCAGCAAGGGAGAGCTATGGGACGATTTTGGAAGAGAATGGGTTTGGGGATTTGAGGCCGAAGGAAGGAGAGAGTTTGAGTGGGAAGTTTTGGCACCGCGTGACGGAGGTGTTTGAGAAGAACGAGTTGAGTTGTTCTCGTCAGGGTTTTGGGGGCGCTGATACGATTGTTCGGGCTGACCTTGTTTTGGATGGGTTTGGATGGTTTGGACAGGACGGCGTTTCAGATCTTTACTAACCGACTCAGTCGAGGTGGTAAAATTGAGGATTGCTCGGGTCCGATCTGCAAGAACAACACGATCTGCATGCTGCGCAGCATGAGGTCCGAATCCAACTGCGTGAGTCGGTCATGGATATTGAGAACTGCTGTGGTGGTCCAGAAGACTGACATTTTCGTTGTGTGCTCGTATCACACAGGCCGTCATCCAACCGGGCCTGAGCTTTAAGGACCAGAAACGTGATACCGAGGTCAGTCCACACCTTTCTCCCCCTTTCTCTCCCTGCGAACTTCGCCATGACTGATGTGTCCGCCTCCCTCCTCTCTCCAGGCTGTGACCGAACCCCAACGAGGTGAAGGCGAAGAAGAATTCGCGCAATCGCGCCAACACGATTTCTTCGCCTGTGAAGGTCCGGGATTGGGGAGTATGTTGAGGAAGATCGCGCAAGGGGGATTTGATATGAGCAAGGTGGATCGGAAGGAGAGGGGGAAGATGATGGGGATGCAGGCTTTCGGAGAAGGTGGGGATAGAACGGGGCGTTTGGGTGTTTTTGAAGGGATGTTGAAAGAACGGGTTGAGGTGGAGAGGAGGAAGAAGAAGAGGGGAAAGACCTCGGGGCTGTTGAGCAGATTCAAGAGGGCAGAGTAAGGCGGATCAAGCCTTGGGGAGGACGGGGGATGTTGATCTCATAGCTCGTGAGCTACCTCCTTTTGTCTTTTGTTTTCTTTGAATATACGTTAATTAATCGATTGTTGTAACGGTAATGGAGGATGAAACTCATCTGACCCACCAGACAGATGTAATTTGCACGAGTGCCTGAGTGTGCTTAGTCATGCATTGAGCTCGATGCCCGAGCGGGTCCGAGCTTTTGCGCCGGGCGTGCCAAGCCTTCGGCGACGAGCCCTCGCCGACGAGCCCGAATGCGTCAGTCTGCCTCCGCCGTCTGCCTTCATCGTCGCACCTTGCATTGGCTTCGTCAGCTTACGACACCACCAACGCATGGCGACTGCTTCGACTTCGACTCTGAACAGGGACGAGTTTCTGGCTATCGGCACGCACTGCTCTGAAAGCACATGCAGCCAGTTGGACTGTACGTAGCTCATCGCTCGACCAGAGCCCTTTGTCATTCCCGTCGTCGTTCGTCAGCTGATCGAGCTCGTTGTGTTGCCTCTTCCTCGCCAGTCCTCCCTTTTCGATGTCCCTCATGTTCGAAACCGTATTGTTCGGACCATTGGAGACCACCGAGTGGACACGATTGTCCTCGGTATGACGCGAGAGCTCATGACGTAAGCCTTAAGCGCTCCCCATCTTCGTCATTCGTTCAACCCCTGACGAAAGTCGAAAGGGGGCCTTCTCCGCCCTCACTCTGTGGAGTTGAGAAGCTGACGCGTCATTCTTTCTTTTCTCTTCTTTTCTACGCTTACGTTGCCCCTGAACCAGAACATCATCCCCTCCTGCCCCCTCTGTTCCCAACCCGTTCCCCACCCCCTCTCCATCACCCCCGACGAAGCCGTCTCGACCCACCTCGAATCCGGCCAATGCCAAGCCCTAAACGCCCTAAACGCACTAAACGCCCCAACCCCTTCCGGTCGACAGAGAACTCCACCCAAGACGGACAACGTGTGCAACGAACGCAAATGTCGCACCAAGATGGTCGTCCCTATTACGTGTGAGGGGTGTAGGAAGAGATTTTGTGCCAAACATCGGTGGGGTAAGGATCATAATTGTGAGGCGGGTGCAGGAAGTAAGGTAGGGAATCTGGGTAAGAGTGTGGGTGCGACGAGTGGTGGGTTGGGCGTGTTGAGAAGGGCGCAAGAAGCATGGGTCACCGCGACGACGTCGACGACCTCATCGACAAGTTCCAAACCGACAGCCAAACTCAACTCCGTGCCTTCCACTCCGTTCGCTCCACCGAATCCGAAACCAACAACGAAAGAAGAGCCCAAGGCCAAACACAAAATCCTGAACAACCTCGGTGTACCGACCAAGATCGATAAAAGGGTCATGGCCGAACAGCAGAGTGCGCTCAAAGGGTTGGAAGCGAGGGCTAAGAAAGGGTAGGTGCTGCAAGATGGGCCCAATCTCGGAGGAGCTGGTCGTCACTTGAGAGCGGGCGCTGATGATACACGGTTCATTCGTCCAGTTTGTTGAGCGAGGATGAGAAAGTCAAATACGCGACGATGCGAGCGATGCACGCTAAACAAAGTGGCGACGGCAAGGACGAATGTCTCGTCTCGTGAGCACACGGAGGTCATACTCTTCGCATACTCGTTACCGCATTGAACAAGAAAAAACTAGAGCAAGCTTGTGTGCAAATACACAGAATGTTCCCGAAAAATGCTATTACAAGATCAGCGGTTTTGAGACCGTTGACTAAAACGACTAAAGCTGCACCTCAAATTGGTGCCGGACCAGCACGCGGGTGTATATGGTGCTTTTGAGAGGATCCCGATAGGCACACCCTCTTCCGTAGGACCAGCCCTTCGATAGACAATTGCGACAACATTCGACAACGGTCCCGAGCCATTTAAGCACTCATGTCCGCTGCCTTGACGAAGTCGTCGCGAATCGATCGACCGCATTCCACAACTGCCCCTCCGAACCGGCCATGGACGACGAGCCTTGCTTCTTGATCGCTTTGATTCTCCCATCGATGATTTGGTCGGTGAACTGCGAGTTCTTGGCGCAGAACTTGACTAATGCGCTTGCACCGTTAGAGGGGTAACCGGCGAGGAAGACTTTTGTGTGAACAACGAAGGGAGCTCGGGGTCAGTAGTGTTTCCTCGTTACATGCTGGGGATGAAACAGTACGTACCTTCCGCTCTTGCAAGAATGTTCTTGTCCACGATACCCACGATCGCCGCATCGAGCCTATCGAAATCAGCTTGCTTCTGTTTCGCCTCGACCCCGAGCAGCGCCCGCAAATCTGTATCCAACTCAATGCTCCCCAATACGCCCTTGAAGCTCGTCATCTTAACCGTATCCCCGAACTCGCGCTGCCAATCTTCGACAAATCCATTGAAAGCGTTGTGGTGTGCGAGTGTGATCCTCCTGGTCATGGAACCGCTGTGGGCGGAGAATTGTGTTCCTGGACCGGTGCCGTCGAGCCAGATTTCGATGGGGTAGTCCATGGCGAAGTAAGCGGTCTTGACTTCGGGTCGTTTCGCAACCACTTGTTTGACCCAGGCGATCAGTGACATTCCGCATGGTCGCAATGCGTCGACACCGACGGTCTCGCTCCTCCAATGCACAGCCAAGAAAGGGGAGAGCGCTTGGGCCATCTGCTGTCCGAGCAGAGTCCAGTGCGGCGAGTACTGGAAGTATTGGTACTCGCGCACGGGCTTCGATCCAGGAGTCTGATAAGGTCTCACGAGCCCGGGCGTCAGGATCTCATGACGAAGGTTGTATTGAATGACGATGACGTCTGCCGTTGTGCCCGTGTTCGGGTCAGGGGCTTGCAAGTCCGCGATCATACGCTGGGCAAGTTCGATGTCGATCTTGGCCGACCTACTGTGCCGGAAGAAAGCCTTGGGTTCATACGCCTCGAGTTCGAGGCCGAGTTTGGCGAGACACAACCGGTTGAGGGGCATGATGGCTGCATCGGCCGGAACTGGGTTGCCTCGGTTCATCCCGACGAGTTGGCCGGTTTTGGCGCTCGATTCGCCCTTTTGGTTCTGTAACTCGCGATGTGCGAGCGCAAGGAAATCGGCGTGAGTGATCCAGGGGATATTGAAGCTGTCGAGCGTGTCGATCGAGTAGTAGAGGGAAAATGGAGAGGAGTAGCACGCCGAGAAGCGAGACTTGTGGACTTGGGGTAGAACGAGCGTTCGATTGAGCGCGACGGCGAGCAGGCCCAATTGATAGAGGTGCAACTGCGCCTTGGTCTCTTGTTCCCCGATCCAAGCGGGGAAGAGAAATTTGCGATCGTCTTCAAACTTGGGCTTCAGCGTTACGACTTTGACGACTGGGTTGGATCCTGCGGCGGCTGCGAGGGCGGCAGCGGCGACGGCGGCTTGCAGCTCCTGCTCTAGGTGATCTGGGTTGTCCTCATCAACGACGTGCTCTTGGTCGTCGTCCTTAGCGTCCTTGGACTCGCTCAAGTCGGTGTCGGCTTCGGTATCGGGGTTCTGTTCTTCGCGGTGGAGATCGTGATCATGATCGTGATGATCCCCGTCCCTGTCGCCGCCATCGTGGCTATTTGTTTGGTTGATTGTCGCCTGTTCTTTCGCCCCATCTTTTTCATTTGTTTCTTCAGTATTATTGCTCGGCGCCTCGTCCTCGTGGATCGGATGCACGTTTTGGGGTAGTCCCTTGTCTTCTGTCGTCGGTTTTGCCGGGATCTCAACGCGCTGCGGCCCGTCACTTGGTCGACGCCCAGCGCCGTGAATGGGTGCTGGATCCGGTACTTCAGGTTCGTCGTCGGGATTCGAGACATCCTTATCCGGCGCTGCCTCTGCGAGCGCGACCTCCCCTTTTGTCGGTCTGTTGGCGTGGGTTTGGGATTTGTAGCGGAACGTGTCCGAATACCCTGGTGCCCAATGGTTGGGATGGACTTTAGAAGCGATGCGCACCCACCCACTGAGCTCGTTCGTAATATCCGTTCGAGGTGTCTCAGCGAGCGAGAACAGCCCAAATGTAATGATGAGACATGTTAAGAGCGTCAAGAGCACGCTCGGCCGCGTCGACCCATTGCGTTCGAACCATTGCCCGAGTTTCTCAAACACCCGAGAAGTGGACTTGCGCCGACGGGTCTTCCTTAACAAGGCGGCGTTCGTCGGCGATTCGTTGACGTACCGGAACGAGACGGACCCATTGCCACGTCCGCGCCGTGGGGGCGTTGTAGGTGGGGACCGCATCGATGGGTTCGTCATGCTCGGGAAGAAGACGCGCGTCGAGGTTGAGAGGGCACGTCGATGGAATTGCGACGTGGGCGATGTCGAGGGCGTCGAGCCTGTCGGCGAAGGCGAGCTACCAACTGCGCGTGGACGGACGCTTCAACAGGAGCAAGAGGTCAGGGATTGTGCTGAGGTAGGGCTCGTGAGTTGGAAGGGCTCGCCGAGTTGGGAGGGCTCTAGGAGTGGGAACGTGGGGGCGAGGTAGACAGGGAGTAAGGGGTAGAGAGTAATGAAATGGGTACTTGCATTGCGTGACCATCTTGTACGGTTAGGAGCGGCTGGGCCAGCCAGACAATCAATAGGCCGTTGCGAGGCGCGCTCGGTGAACCCAGGACGCGGAAGGCGCGTGCAGTGACGCGGCCTGCAGCGCGTGGAGCTGCAGCGCGTGTCGCAAGTGATGAGCTCCTTGAGCCGGGCACAGAAGTGGAAATGAGTCGGGGCCACCTAAACGTAATGGGGTCGACCTTTAAGGGAGCGCGTAAGTCTCGTTCGATGATCAGCGTCCGGTTCTGCTCCAGCACTCGAGTCCGTGGCGTGTGGACGTGTGGACGTGCGTGTGTGTGTGTATGGAAGCGGTCAAGATCAGAGAGAGAGAGAGAGAGCCAAGCTTCCCGAAGTCGACGTCTGCTCTTTAAAGCGATTATTTAGCGCGTGGGAGCGGAGCGCGCTCGATCACCTCGCAGTAAAAAGTCTTGACGCTTTATCAAGTGTTTCAAGGCTACTACTATCGCTGGGTCGTTGAAGTCGAGCACATTCTTCGGTCTTCCACTTTTCTTTCAGGGCTGTGGCTTAAACTACAAGGTGCTTAGGCATCCTGGGACCGTAAATACTGCATCGAGATGTCCTGCATATATCGCAGTCGGGCGGTTCTTAAGCTAGACGAATCTGTTTTTAGACTTTCGTCTGTGTAAGTGAAAACTTCAGAGAAGCACGAGCTAGTTGCGTTCAGGTACTCGTAGAGATGAGAGATTTTGATCGATGACATTAGACGTTCAATTGCTGTAACGTTGGTAACCTAACTGGAGAAACATGACCATCGGCGTTGGGCGCGTCGACATCGGGGACGTCGGCGTGCGCCCGACGATCGCCGCGTGCATAATGGCATGTACGAAGGTATTTGGGAGTACAGAGCCTGAAAACGATTGACTAACGTCACTCTCACTGCCCTGAAGTGGCGCACGTTCACAGTAGAAGAATGAGAATGTATTGATGCGTGAACCATGGAGAGTTTGTCTAGAGCACTTTGCTCCAGGCACGGTGTTTCACGTATCACGTGACGGAGACGCGAAAACAACGACCACGAGTCGAACGAGTCTGGAAACCGGTACGCATTACAACATGGCGTTTAAAGAAAACACAAAAAGCAAGTTCTAGCCAAGAAGGTAGCTGTAGCTGGACGATCTAGACGCCGAAACCGTATAGGGTTCGTCCGGATCGCTTGAGGGCGTAGACGACATCGAGCGAGGTGACCGTCTTGCGCTTGGCGTGTTCGGTGTAGGTGACCGAGTCACGGATGACGTTCTCGAGGAAGATTTTGAGCACACCTCGAGTCTCCTCGTAGATGAGGCCGGAGATACGCTTGACACCACCACGACGCGCGAGACGGCGGATGGCGGGTTTGGTGATACCCTGGATGTTATCGCGTAACTGTGAGATGCGAGACATGGTAATGTAAGGACATGTAGCCAAGATGTGAAAGAGACGTAAACGTTGCAAACGACTCACGATCTTGCGGTGACGCTTGGCTCCGCCCTTTCCAAGTCCCTTTCCGCCCTTTCCACGTCCAGACACTGGCGAGGCGCGAAGCAGTAAGATAGGGGCCACCAAGGGTCAGTATATTATCTTGTGGCTTTGAAGGTTGCAATGTAAAGACTCACTGTTTGTTTAGGTTGAGGGGGGGTTGTAGTGGGTGTTGAAGAAGTGTGCTTTGATTGGGCTGACTTGGATTAGGTCAGGCCGAGCGTGAGAGAGTGAGATGTGGTGTGGTGTGTAGGAAGACAAGAGGTAACGCAACCACGATGCGCAAAGTCGTTCTCTGCGTCTGCGTTCGTTTGCCGGTTGAGAGAGCGAGGCGTTTTGACTTGCTCTAGGTTGGTACGCCCCCATGTGCTGCCTCGACCTAGGTCACCACTTTTCAAACCCCCCAGGCGCCGCGCAAGCCCGCGGAAGCGAATTGAGCTGCGGCCGAGGCGTGGACGCAGCGCTGCCTCGGGTTAGGCGATCGGCCGCTCGGCGGAGCTCGGGGAGTCTCGAGCTAGGTGAGGCGCTCGCGCTCGGTCGTTCAACCTGTACCATCATCACTCGAGGCGCTCTAATGACAGGCCTGACATTTTCCCTGACAGGGACCTGGAGCACCTAACGCGAGGCAGCGGCTCAAGATTGACCTGACCGCATCACCCCCCGACATTCCTTCGCTTCCCTTTCACCACATCCTCTTCCATTCAAGCCCAAAGCCCCTTTTCCACCTCAAAACAAACCCTCCATCCTCAACAATGGCCCGCACGAAGCAAACTGTTAGTCCGCCTCACTGAACTCAATGAACGACTTCGTGTACTGACCAGGGTCTACAATACCTCAACACTACAGGCCCGCAAGTCGACCGGTGGCAAAGCCCCTCGCAAGCAACTCGCTGCCAAGGCCGCGCGCAAGTCGGCCCCCGCCGCCGGTGGTGTCAAGAAGCCTCACCGCTACCGCCCCGGAACGGTCGCGCTTCGTGAAATCCGTCGATACCAAAAATCGACGGAGCTCCTGATCCGCAAGCTCCCCTTCCAACGTCTCGTTCGCGAGATCGCGCAAGACTTCAAGACCGATCTTCGGTTCCAGTCGTCGGCGGTGATGGCTCTCCAGGAATCCGCCGAGGCGTACCTCGTCTCGTTGTTCGAGGACACCAACCTGGCTGCCATCCACGCCAAGCGAGTCACGATCCAGCCCAAGGACATCCAATTGGCCCGTCGTCTCCGAGGCGAGCGATCATAATTAGGGTCCCTTGTTTTATCTTTCGTCTTTCACTCCTCGGCGGTCATTTTTGATTTCGCCTTGGCCTACTTGGTTCTCAGGTTTCACTCGCTACTTGATGTTGTAACAAGATGTGCTTTTGCCCTTCCAACATTTTCGTGTCTTGGAGAGAGGAATGATTCCTCAAGGAGTTGGTGCGCGTACGAGCGTGGTCCCGGGGAGCACATGACGATAATAAATCACTCAAAAGTGGTCTCTAACCAAGCTAGGTGTTAAAGCAGATGTGTTCAAGCCTCTTGAGCTACACTTGTTGCGCATGCCCCCCCCCCCAAACGCCTCGGCCCTCGAGTGAAACTGATAAAGAACGCGCAACGCTCGTGATCGGCTTTGTGTCAAGTCAGAATCGCGTTCGCCGATCGCCCGAGCCTCGCGGCCAACGGACTGCTTCGCCGTTCGCCTTAGCTCTACTTCCACTTCGTTTCGCTGTTGATCCGACTCGGCTCGGTCTACTCTTTTCCGGCACACGGAACTACACACCATCTCATTTTAACAAGTAAGCAGTTATGATTGGTGCTGTGGCATGCGATATGCTTTGGCTGTGATCGTTGCCGCGTTGCTCGGAGACAATGTTGGTCGAACGACGGATCTACGCCCTGACGCCAGGCAGGGATGTCCCTCGACGTACGCAACAAGGAGGAACCGACTCGTGCGGCATGCGGGCAAGGTCATACCAAGGATATGGCAACGGAATGTTTGTCGTTCCTACGACGTTTCTGCCATCTGGAGGGGGGACCAGGGCCGTCGTTACCTGTGCGATCCGCTTCGGTCGCATGCTCCGAGCGACAGATCCGCTTTGTTGCATGCCCGCGGTGCATGCGTTGCGGTCAACCCAGGATGGATCTGCTTGAAGGATGGATCTCAGTATCGAGGATTTAAAGATGCCTCGAATCGGAACGTTAACGAGGATGTTGGGGCTCGTGTCGCGCGTGCACGGCCCGACTCGAGCTGGACGCGTCGAAGGGCTCTTTCGGGCCCAAACCATATCGAGCCGTTGCACGTCGTTTGGCACTGCGGTCGGGCATATGCATGAGACTGGGCTCGGATGTATGCTCGTGCTGAAGGCCCGAAATGGGGTAGTGCTTGAGGCGCAGCTCTTTCGACGGCTCACTCAACCTACAAAATTAGTCACTTCGTTTCGTTCCCCAATCTCCTTTGCTAACCATCACAACCGTTTTTGTCATAGGATCGGGTACATCAAATGTATGAAGTCACTTCTATCGACCTCGACAGGTCGCCATCTCTGTCATCGCAGTCCTCGGGCGCATCATCGGTTTCCTCGTCGGCACCCATCACCCCTGCTTTCGCCACACTCTCATCGTTCCCTTCGAGCCGCTACCCGCACTCGTCCAAAGCTCACCAAAACTCCATCTCGGCAGCCAAAGATGCCCTGTCCAATCTCACCAACATTCGCCTCACCGGCCCCTCGGTTAGAGGAACGCCGACGAGTCTCGGCCGAAGCGGGTCGGCCGCCGCCGGCTCCCCTTGGAGCGCAGGACATCGCGCAACGATGAGTCTCGACACCAAGACGATGCACAAGAGTCCGAGTAGCCGCATGGGGTTGATGGGTCGTAGCGAAGACGAACCGCTGTCTTCTCAGTCAGGGTTGGGCCGCACCTCGCCAAGTCAGGTCCTCGGCAACGGGACGTCGTCGCCGAGTCAATACTCGTCGACGCGGATGAGCGGATCTCCGACACGAACGTCGCCGACATGGATGCCCCTTCCTCACTCACCTGCGTCGCCAACTCGGTCTTTTGATCATATGCAACACTCGCCCGGCAAGGTGAACCCTTCGATCTTCTCGACGCGCGCAGAATCCCCTGGTCCCGCCGCCCAGCTGCGCAATGCTTCCCCGGATGCTCTGGGAAGGGTCGGTTCGATCCGAGGGGCATTCGATGGTTCGGGTTCGATTGCTTCGACTTCAAATTCGCCGAGAGCGTTGGGTCACAGGCGGGCCATGACTCTGCCGCACAATGGCGTGCTCGGGCCGAACGGCCTCCCTCAAGTAGCGACCGAGCTGATCGGTGCCGGCGAAGTGGCTGGTCAGTTGGGCCGCCCACTTATCCTTACGGGCAGATGAACCCTACTAACGAGAGACCTTGCAACAAATCCCCTAGGTTTGCCCGGCCGGGTACGACTCTCCCGTCCCGCCCATGCTTCCTCGCCGTTCGCTCCCTCGGCCGTCTTTTCGTCGTCACACGGCTTGTCACAACAAGCGGGGTCATCTCCTCGCTCTGCGGCGGCCATGTCGCCCTCGATGACCTCGCCCCACTTGTTGTCTCAATCCGCAAAAGCGATCGACGGCCAGCGCCGCAATCTCGCCCTGTACGAATACCTGTGCCGCGTTCGCGAAACGCAAGAGTGGCTCGAAGCGTGCATCACCACCCGCCCTGCAGACGCCGGCCCTCTCTGGTCTGGTGACAACGTCAACGAGTTCGAGCAATCGCTTCGCGACGGCTATGCGCTCGCCCACTTAGCGCGCAGTCTCGGTTCAGACGCTTGCAAAGGACCGATCTACAACGATCCGGTCCGTCATTTCCGCCACACCGCCAACTTGGCCATCTTCTTCCGCTTCATCCACGAGGTCGAGTTGCCGGACAACTTCCACTTCGAGACCGTTGATTGCTACGATGGCAAGAACTTGCCCAAGGTCATCTACTGCATTCATGCGTTGTCGGCGTGGCTCCATCGACGCGGTATCACCGCGGGCATGCAGAGCTTGAACGGTCGGGTCGAGTTCACCGAGGAGGAGTTGGCCCAGGGTGCCAAGGGCCTCGATGGCGTGCGCATGCCCAACTTCAGTGGTATTGACAAAGCGCTAAACAAGACCCAGGGCGGACCGCCTCCTGAAACCGAGCGCCAGAGGACGGACCGGCTCCTCGGTGAACGAATCGACAATATCTTGGGGCTGCAGGCTCAGGCCCGAGGCGTGCTGGCGAGGAACAAGGCCGAACGGTTGGCACATCAATTGATGGTCGAGGAGAGAAGACGACAGGAGGAAGCAGAAGAAGCGGCACGTCGACAGGAGGCTGAGGAGCGACGTCAACGGGAGTGGGAAGCTGCGGAACGACTGAGGATGGAGCGCGAGGCCGAAGAAGCCGAGCGTCGTCGCATCCGCGCCGAGGAAGAGGCTGAACGTCGACGCGTCCTCGCCGAGGAAGAGGCTGAACGTCGACGCATCGAGGAAGAAGAGGAGGAAGAACGACGGCACATCGCCGAAGTCAAGGCCGCGGCACCGGCGTTGCTGGCCTTCCAAGCCGTGGCTCGTGGAGTGATTGCTCGTCGCGGCCTTTTGGATCGGATCCGTCACATGCGCTCGGCCGAGAACTTTGTCGCCGCCGCGCAGGCCCACGCCCGAGGATGGCTCGCTCGTACGGCGTATGCTCGCCGCAAGCGATTGGTCCAACGCGTCGAAGTCGTGAGGGCGACGAACGCGTTCCAGTCCCATGCTCGCGGGTTGTTGGAACGTCGCAAGCGCGAAACGCAACGCCAACAAGTGGGGTTTGTCGCCCCTTGTTTGATAGGTCTGACGGCTCAGGCGCGAGGCTACGTCGGACGCAACAAGTTCCTGGCGTGGCGCGAGCACATGTATGCGCATGAAGATTCGGTGATTATCCCCCTGCAAGCGATCTTGCGAGGTGCGCTCGTCCGTCGACGATACGACGACAAGCGCCGACAACTCTATGATGCCGACGATAGGGGACTGTTTGCTCGCATGCAAGCGCGCATTCGTTCGGCGAGACAAGAGGATCAGTACCGTCAACTACGCATGGGTACAAATGTCCCCATCTCGACGCTCAAAAACTTTATTCGCTTGCTTGACGATTCCGAGTTTGACTATAACGGCGATATGATGGTCGAGGCGTTGCGCAAGGAACTCGTTGCCGCTATCAAGGAGGCGCAGGACCTCGAGGATGACGTCAAGGATCTCGATACCAAGATCGCTTTGCTCGTCAAGAATAAGATAACGCACGAGGTCGCCCGCGCTCAGCGCGCCGGCGGTGGGGGTGGCCTGGCGCCGCTGCGCAAAGCGTCCTTGCTCGCTGCAGCCAAAGACCCGTTCGCGACCGACGCGCTCGATCGTTCGACCCAACGCAAGCTCGAACTGTACCAGCAGCTATTTTGGCATCTTCAGACGAGCCCCATCTACCTCGCGAGGCTGTTCGCCAATATGCAGCGCCTTGGCCTTTCGGACAAGGTCATTCGTGCGATCGAGTCGACTACGTTCGTCATCTTTGGGTATGCGCAGGCGCAAAGGGAAGAGTTTCTATTGCTCAAGTTGTTCCAGGTGCGTGGGTTGAATTAAGCGATTATTCGTAATCTTGGGCATTTGCTAATCAGAGCTTACCTTGGCTTCTGCAGCGTTCGATCCAAGAAGAGCTTCACTTCTTGCCCTCGATCGCCGCCTTTGTTCGAGGCCAACCCATCTTTGCTCGCCTATTCCTGCAGTACGGCCGCGGTGCCGCCCAGCGACAATACCTCACGAATGCGCTCGGACCGCAAATTCATGAAGTTATGCAACGCGCCGGCCTCGACCTTCGCACGGACCCGATCGAAATCTACAAAGCCAAGCTGAGCGCCGAAGAAGACCGCACGGGGGTGCCGCCGGCACGACCGGCGGATGTCGACTACCTTGGTGCGATCTCGGATCGAGACACGCGCGAGGAGTTTGGGAGACGTGAGTGCGGATTCAAGCACATGGGGCTTCACGTCGTTACCTCATAATTTGAGGTGCTCTCACTCACAGATCTGGTCGCACTGAGGAGGAATACCGACACATTCTTGCAGGCTTTCTATGACTCGACCCGTTCGATGCCCTACGGCATTCGCTACGTTGCGCGCGAGGTCCACCAAGCTCTGCACGCTCGCTTTCCCGACGAGCCTGCGCAAGAACACCTTCGCGTGGCAGGCCATATCGTCTTTTACCGCTTCTTGCAGCCAGCAATCCTCGCTCCCGAGACGTTCGGCATCGTTGAAGGCGTCATGACGCCTCGTCAGCGTCAAAACCTGTCTGAGGTCTGCAAGTTGCTGAATCAGATCTCGGTTGGACGACTGTTTGGTGAAGACCAGCCTCACTTGCAACCGATGAACGACTACATCGGGGCATGCGTTCAGGACTTTTCGCGATGGATCACGGACTGTGCGTTAACTAGGCTACTTGGTGGAGGAGCTTCGCTGACCGCTCTTGTGATCGCCACCACAGTGATCAACGTCGAAGATGCTGAGCTTCACTTCCATTCCGACGCTTACGTCGACGCGGTTGCGGCTCACCGACCCGTCATCTACATCTCGCCCAACGATATCTATTCGACGCATGGTATTATCGCCGAGAATCTAGATGTTGTCGCTCCCGAGCCGCACGATCCGTTGAAGGCCATTATCGAGGAACTGGGGGGTGCGCCTGCTTCCAGCACGGGAGAGCTGAATCGAGCGAGGGCCGATACGGTGCCGTTGACGTTGATGACGCGATTGATGACGCAAGAAGGTGCGTCCACGAGATGCTCTTTGGGTCGCTCGATGCCTCCTTGTGCTCACGCGTTTGCAACACTTTCCCGTTCGCAGATCCTGATGCTCCGTCCAAGGCCCTCTTCGCGTCCGTCAAACGACGCGTCTGCGCCATGTTGAAGGTCAAATCAGGAACAGACCTCGAACAGCTGCTCACGCAAGAGGTCACGATCGATGATGAGGATACTTGGGCTCTGGTCGTGCGAGAGGAGCTCGAGGAGGAGCGCCGACAGGCCCAGCTGCAGAGGCGGCAGATCATCGCCCCATTGGATGACACGAGAAAGTAAGTGTTGAACGTGACCGGGGGGGAGTGCGCATGGAGCGCATAAAACTGATGAACCTTTCATTATTGAGCAGACTCACCTTCCACCAACTTGTTATGGCGACTCTACGCGACGTTGTTGCGTTGCGCAGGACGGACGTGATCTCGAGCGAAGACAAGTACCAAGCTATTCTCAACGCCATCGCGTCCGACATCCGCTCCAAGCATCACCGTCGAGTGCAGCGCGCAAACGAGCTTTCGACGATGCAAGCGACGTTGACCTCGCTGCGGGATAAGAAGCGATACCTGCTTGAGCAGACCAAGTCGTACCATGTCTACATCGACTCGTCGATGGCTTCGATTCAGAAAAAGACGTAGGTCCTTGACGTCGAAGCGTGCCAGCTGTGGCGAAGACTGATCGTTTCTCGTCTGCTACTCACAGCAAGAAACGACTCGTCCTACCCTGGTCGAGTCAAGCGAGCCATCAGCGCAACCTCGAACGCGCGGGCAAGTCGTACAAGTTTGGTTCGCACTTTTACACAGCCCAGAAGCTGTACGACAAGGGTGTGTTGCTGTCGATCGACCAGTACTCGCCGCGCCAGTTCGAGGAGATCTCACTCACGCTCAGCTCGAACGAGTTGGGCAAATTTGAGATTGCGGTCTTGTACAAGGATACGACGGTCAAGGCCGTCGAGGTCAAGCTCGAGGATCTGTTGGAGTCCCAATTCGTGAGTTGACTCGAGTGTGACCTGTTCGCAGGCGTATATTAACCTCATCTCTTGATCCTACCAGGTCGGGAAACAAACGGTCGAGATCGGTGGTGTGGCCAAGGCGAATTTGGGTATGCTGGTCGACCTGATCAACCACAAGTTCTACGCCTCGTGATCTCGACAGATGCCTCTTTTGTAATGATTGAGTGGACCCCCCACCTTTGTTTTTCACCTTTACGTTTTAGTCGATTTGTTTTTATCCGCCCATTATCTTCTGTAGACATTGCTTAGACACTTGGTCATAGTCGCCATGCAGATACTGTCCATACCCTTGTTTTGGACGCTGGGTTACGTGATTTGACTGGCCATGAGCGGCGTGCGGGCGGCCCCTCTTTTCGCGCTTTCGCTCAGCTCAGTCTGCTCATCCTCGTCCAGCTTCCCGCTTCCCGCTTCCCGCGTCGTGATGGCGAGCGCCAACAATCTCGTTGCATTGCCACTCAAGAGGACCGAAGGGGCGAGTTGAATCGAGGCTCTGTGTGAGACGTGGCTGAGCCGCATGAGCTGAGCTGACGGACCAACTTGCTGCTGTCCCATTTGTAGCTGCCGAGCCTGGCGTCGAGTGTGGTCGAGCACATCGCGTCGACGTCCGACACCACCCACCCGGACGCAATCGACGCCGACGCACGGGTATGGGCGCAACAACGGGCCAGGATGGTCACCAAGCTCGACAGTGCCAGTGTAGATGCCGACACGCTCGTACAGCTCTCGGCGTGCGTCGTTCTCTTCGCGCTCCGATGACGTCGTCGGTTTGTGCGGAGTGCAGCCAGTCGGACTGACGACCGCTTTCCCCATCCCCCCTCCCCCCCTACAGCTATTATGCTCAACTCTCATTCGTTATTACGAAACTGCCGATCAGTGTCAGGCCATGATCCCTTGCGCGGTGCTCACCTTGTCTCACCCAGCCGCCGAGCTGAACCATGCTGTGACTCTTTGGCATCTCGGCAGCTCGTCGAGTTCCACTGGTACCCATTATTTGCGTCATCGACTTCGGCCCCCGTCGTAGGAGCTTTCGACTCGGTGGCATCAGTTCCCATCGCGAGCTTGCACTTTGAGCGGGTCGCAGTCCTGTACAACATCGCCGCGATTCACTCCATCCTCGCCACCGCGACCAAGCGAATCGACGAAGCGGCGATGAAGAGCAGTATTGCCGGGTTTCAGGTACGACGACCGACTATGGGTCTCGCGGCCACAATTTGCTGAGCTGAGACTGAGACTGGCCCTGTGTGCCATTCCCACAGAATGCGGCCGGTGTGCTTTCTCACCTTCTCACTCTTCTCCCCCTTCTCGCCGACGAGGATGACCCAGAGCAAGACCCCATGTCGCCGGACTTTACACCCGAGTCGATCGAGTCCCTTCGGGATCTCTGTCTTGCTCAAGCCCAAGAAGTATTTTGGCAGAATGGAGTCCTTAGTAATAATAAAAACACGTTCTCGTGTCGTGCTTGAGTTGCCGTTCGGTCCGCTGAAGAAATGGTCGATGTCGCGCAGGTCGACTCAAAAACGGAACCATCTCAAAATTGGCTGTCCAGGTCTCTCTGCATTACTCTTCGGCTCTAGCATCGGCGAACGCAGCCAAGGCGAAGCTCAAGGAGACGCAGTGGACGGGGACATGGGCTTTCCCTGATGTGAGTCGAAATCGCGTATCTCCGAGGAAATGGACCACCGTGGTCATGGTCTGATGCTCCCTAAACATTTGCTCTTCCAGTCGCTCTTGAGCTATATGTCCATCAAGACCGGTCACTTCAATGCTGTAGCACAGTACCGGAAGAGTATTGACGATCTGGGATCCAACAGGTCTGTAGGAAGCGATGAGAAAGAGCCCTCGATCCATCGCCCCTGACTCAACCATGCTCCTTCTTGCTTCCCGAACAGATACGGCGACGAAATTGGGCGACTCGAGGTGGCAGACGCTGCCGTAAAGAAGGCATCGACGGTGTCGAAGCGGGGCGTGGCTGACCCGGTAGTCCGAGATCTCAAAGTGAATGATCGGATCACCTGACCCGAGCAGTCTTTGGGTCGCAGCTGACAACGAATTCACTCACCAGTCCCTACAAACCGTTCTCACCGATAACTTGGCTCGAGCGACCAAAGACAACGACCTGATCTACCTCTCCACGCCAACACCTCTATCTTCCCTTCCCCCCATCACACCCGCCGCCATGGCTAGAGCCACGACGGCTGCAGAAATTGTCTCGCCGCTCGATCATTTGCAAATCGGGAGGTTGGGCAAGCCGTTGTTCGAAGGTCTCGTGCCTTGGCAGGTCCATGCGGCGGTCAAGGTCTATGAGGATCGAAGGGATACCTTTATTAAGGACGAGGTGTTGGTGAAGAAGGGAGCTTTGGACGCTTTGAGCACTCGGTACGTTCCATTTCGACGCGCTCTCTCTCTCTCTCCTCTCTCTCTCTCTCGCTCTCTCTCTCTCTCTCTCTCTCTCTCTCTCTCTCTCTCTCTCTCTCTCTCTCTCTCTCTCTCTCTCTCTCTCTCTGTGTAAGCGCTCAAACCCGATTCTTGCGATCTGCCGACATTCTTGTACAGTACTTTGCAAGAACTCAACCTGCCGGCAGCGATCGATGCCGTCTTGCAACCGACGGCATTGCCAGCTTCGGTCCTGGATCAGTCCCGCGAGGTCAAGACCGAGGGAGGGACGGAGAAGATAAGGTCGTTGATGCAAGACGTGCGAAGACTGACCAGGGTCAACCAGAAGCTCCTGAACGAGGCTATCGCCCTTCTCTCACAAGAGTCGTTGGAGGACGGGCAACTTCAAGCTCAGTACGGCGCTGGTGCGGCGCACCGAGTCGGCTCAGGAGAGGCTCAGGTGGCGCTCAAGACTCGGGCTGACAACCTCGGAGGCGTCATGGCTGCTGCGGGCCAGAGTGATCAGCTGGTTCGTAGCAAGTTTGGCGAATGGGAGACCAAACTGGAGCTCTTGTGCGGTGACGAGGTAGGCAAGCTAGAGACCTGGTAAACTCAACCGAATGAACCACTGCTGATCTATTACTGCACGTGGCTCCTGGACACTAGGCTCAGCTTGACGAGTTCGTCCCTCAAGTTGGCGCCTCGCTGACCTCTGGCATCAAGTCGACGCAATTGACCACGATCCGGCGACTACGGTCTTTGATCGACGATCTCCACGAACTGCGCTCAGCTCGTCAATCCATCATCGACGATTCGCGACGATTCGTAGACGCCGACACTTCCGTACGGAGCAAAATCGAAAGAGCCGCCAATTCCTTTCTCAAGAAGGGTGCTAGCTTGTCGATGAGCATGTTTGAAGGGGTCTTCGAGAACGAGTTGGCCAAATTTGATGGGTTGAAGCAGGCGATGGGGCAGAATGGAGCGAGGACAGAGGATTTGGTGGGGGATGTCAAGGTGAGTCGCCGAAGAAATTCTAGGGTCTTGCGCCAAAGATTAAGTCCTCGTTGATACTATAATGTAGATCGCCCATGCATCATTCGTTGATTCGCGTCGCTCCGATCCGGCTTTGGCGAGAAGGACCCAAGCACTCGAGGACCTTAATGGAGCGTATCACAAATATCGCGAGATCCTGACGAACCTTCAAGAAGGGCTTGGGTTTTATACCGACTTGGCTAGACTGTTGACGGAGCTTCGGGATTCGGTCAAGGAGGTAAGACGACCCTTGGGCTTCTCGTGAGAGCTCAGCAGCTGATCATGGCCTTTCTTCGATTGGGCCTTCCAGTTCACTCAAATCCGATCGGACGAAGCCAGACACATCGAACAGGAGCTCAGAGCGCACATGATGAATCTCTCGATGCAGAGCGAAACGAAAGATGAGCCGGTCGAGGAGCCGAGGAGGAGGATCAGCCCGCGGAAGAAGACAGTGCCCAAGGCAACCCCGTCGAGTCCTGCCCCAGCGGCTGGTGTTGCTGAGCTGCATGGTAAAGCCTGGGATCCTTCGATGGGCATTCGGTTTGGGTAGATGAAATGAACGGTTTCATTCTAGGTTTGTATGTTGTAATTTGGATTCAAATTGTCCTGTGTCTCGTGATCCCTCCGTTCTGACATTCGCAAAATGATCGATGTGGGGTTCCACCTCTCGCATCGACTCGCTTCGGCTCGGGCTCTCCTTCGCACCTTCACGTGCACAAGCCTGCAATTCCCAGCATGTCGATTCCACCGCCGCCTGTCGATTTCGCGTACTTGCATGACTCGTTGCAACAGGATGCGGACCTGAGGGAGAAGATCCGGGATGCGGTCAGAGACGTCGAGAGGGAGGAACGGGCGATCCAGGCCGTGTTGAATCGCGTGCATTCCGTCACCAAGCAGCAGGGTCCGTCTGATATAAAGTGTCATGCACTCGAGCTGTCGTCACTGACCCGTTCTCTCCATTCCTGGCCCTTTTGCTCCTTGGCAGTCACGGAGCTGCTCACCTCGGCTGCCAGTCTGAGTGCACCCCTGCAATCCTCGATCGCAAAACTGGCATCCCTCATCCCGACCGACCAATTCTACCGCTACAACGACCAGTTCTCCCGTGCGCTCCAAGTCGCCAGTTTTCTGATCGTGTTCGCTCGCTTCTTGCTTCAAGGCGACGTACCGTCCAAGAATGACGTCGAGACTACTCTTGGCAGTAAGCTATGCTCAGCTTCGTTGGTGGCAGCTATTGCACGACCTGGTACTGACCATGGTACTGGTTCTGGTCGTACTCGCTTCGTGCTCGGTCTTGCTCCGTCCAGTCCAACCCGAATGGAAGGATCATTTTTTCCTCCCGACCGAGGAATACCTGCATTCGCTCATCTCGTTGCTCAACGAACTGGTAGGTTTGCAAGTCACATACCTTTCAGCAAGAAATTATTAAATGACAGTATCATTCCCATGCATCCTCCGCAGTCTCGACTGGCCGTAAATCGAGTTACGCTCGGCGATTACGAATCCCCCCTTCAATTTTCTCAGTAAGTTCAATCAAGATCTGTGACCCGGATGTATGCTTCGGCTCACTCATTCCCACCTGCGTCTTATCTGCACGACCTTCTGTGCTGCTCAGGTTTGCTAAAGAGCTCTCGACTGCCTTCGGACTGCTGAACCTCAAGAACGACAGTTTGCGCAAACGCTTCGATTCGATCAAGTACGATCTCAAGAAGCTCGAAGAGGGTCAGCTGCATACTTGACGCGAGAGTATTCTCGTAAAAGAAGCCGTTTACTTATCAGCTTTTTCATTCCGAGCAGTTGTGTACGATCTCTCCTTACGAGGGCTACTCAAATCGGCGTCGGCATCGGCGCCTACCCTCTCGACTATGGACGAAGAGCAAGGACCAACAAAACGAGGGAGGATGGAACTTGCGTCCGAAGGCTAAAACTGACACCGAACTTGTAGTGACAGCATGCTCTCTTGGAGGTGGTACACGCGTGATGACAATTTGGCATGCACCATGGGTCAGGAAGCCCAGAGCGCCTCCGCAGTGCGCCCGTTGTGAAACCCATTCTAGTCTTCGTAGCTTAGACTTTGACCTTCTGTGGCATTAAATCTCATCTCATCTCCTCCCATCCGTTGAGAATCGTGTGCAGTGCCGTCAGAACCTCCTGCTCCAAGTGGCGATTGCGACAGGCCGCCCTGCAGCGTTTCCCAACCGACCCAAAAACAACAACAAAAACGAAACTCCCTTCACTGCACAATCCACCCACCACGACCCAATTCTGCCTATAGTTGGCTCCACTCCCGAACTCACAACCCCATCCTCACCCTTCCCGATCACCGTGGCTCCTTCAACGGACCCACAACAAACGCCTCGATCGCCTTCCTACGTCGCGATCGCACACGTCCACCACCCGCCGAGTTTGGCCTCACCCCGCTCCCTCGCTGCTTCTACAACACTCCCTCCGTCGTTTACACCGACACCACCCGCGCTTCGTCCTCGCACCGCGAGACCTACCTTGTCCTTTGGCAACGTAGGGCCCTCACCCTCTGACCGCATACAGAAAAGAAACCCCCTTACAACTTTACTCCTCCGTTAGCCACAACTTTGACAGCACCTCCCTCACGATCACCGCTCATTCTACCGCCCACCAACGCCGCTCAGGGCACGCCCCCCCCCTGCCCCCCTCCCCTCCCCCACGACCTCCTCCCCAACCTCCTCCCCAACCTCCTCGGGCTCAACGACATCTACAATCCGCCAAACCCCGCCCCACCTACACCTCCAACAGGCAAATCGCCCTCCGACCCACGACCAGGCACGTGCACCTCGTGCTTTTCTCGTGCCGCGACTCTCTACCCAGACAGTTGCCCTACCTTCTGCCCTGATCGTAGCCCCGTTACCCACACCTGGTACCCTCCTCGTGCAGCGGCCCCTTCCCCAACCCACGACTTGGACCCCGTGCTTCCTTGCAAAGGCAGACCATGTTACCCAGATGCGAGCGGACTACAATGCCATTGAGGATCTGTCCGATGAAGCGGCCCTCTGACCTCTTGCAATTCTGTCGATCACCTTGGCGCACCTATTGATTGGAGCCAATGTGGTCGAAGATGATCTGGAAGCGGCGACCCGGGCGCTTTGGGACAAGAGGACCGACCCGGTGACGGAGCTCAGGATCAACTACGCTCAGTTAATGGGCATAGCCATGGGACTCCCTCTACAGCGCAACGCACCTAACGCACCAGTTTGACAGGGTGGCACCGACCCCACCACACTCTGGTGCCAGCAGACCCGAGTGGATGCGGCTCGCAACCAGGGTTTGAGCAAACTCGGAGCTAACTCCTCCGACGGCCTCGACACACTGGTCAAGCTGATGGAAATGTGGCATGTTAGCACAGACCCATCCTTGTTCGAACCAAAAAAACGATTCCCGATTTCCCGGAGCCTCTCAACGTCCTGGCAATGTTCAAGTTGAAGGTAGCCAGTGGCGCCAATGAGCGTGCCAGGGGGTTGCTCAAACAGTTGATTGCTTGCAACCCTGATTGGGGGTGGGCTGAATTTGTTGCATGGGCAGAGAGCACGACCACCACCCCAATTCAGTGTACCAACAGGGATATAGCCGCCTCCATCAGCGAGATTTCCTTCGACTGGTGGGCAAAGCACACAGCACCGGACGGACGACAAAGCACGCCGGCCATCGAATTTAGCCGCACCATGCGCAACGCCTGCACCGACGCCCTTAGTTCCCCCCACAGCGAGCTGGTCGCGTCGGCAATCTTAGACAAGGTTGACGTCTCTCTCCGCCATTTGCTGGGACCCAACATGGCCCGGGTCACGAACGTGTTGGATCTCTGCAAAATGATTGAGAGCATACCCCAGGTCAGCTACCAATTGCACCTTGCGCAGCATGAGCGGATCACGGGACTTGTCACACGAGCTGATATCCGTAAGGAGATGACGTCAGAATCCGGCAGAGCAACGGCTGTCGACCGAGGACATTCGGGAACTCAGCAACAAGGGCGACGGGTTCCGCTCAGCACTGGATCCGGCACCCAAATCGCATGTCTCGCCCCCCGCAGGGTTACAAGGATCGTATTTCACGACGGAGGACATGCGCAAACCAGAGCACCTCCTGGGTATTTCCTACTCACGATTTGACGATACGACAGCCGGAAGGCGGGATTTCACGCTCGCTTGCACGGCGTACATGAAGCAGAACCCGCCAACTTCAACGAAACCGAACTCGTCGGCCTTTCCCTTAACGCCGGGAACGCAGGCCCCGGGTGCATTCCGTTCGTGTGACAAATGCGGGAAGGAAGGCCACATCTCCCGTAATTGCTCAGGCTCGCCCGTCAACGAAGTTGAGCGTCGCTTGCGCAGCCTCGTGCGAGCAGACTCCGTCCTTAGCCGGGGACCCCGCAACGCCCACCGCACCCGAATGGTGGCATTGCTGGCAGAAGACGACCAACTCGATATGATTGACTTGTACGAGACGTTGTCCCAGCTCCCATCGACCGACAACTTGGAGGATCAGGATTTTCTGGATGCCTAGGTAGACAAGATCAACTACCTAGGCCCGAACCTCAAGATCATCCCCCACCAAGAATGCCGGCCACCAGGGTTGTTGAAGGAAACTCTGGTGGCAGACAACCCGATCTGCTCAACAACTTACAGATCAAAGACGCCCATCGCATCACCAATGATGTGCCCAGCCCCACCCCCCCAGAGCGAATGATAACACCTTCCCCGGTTCCCCTTGATACTCTTGTCTCCTTAATCCCCATAGTGGTTGATTATCTGCATTGGAAAGAACGCGCGTGCGTACTTGAGTCAGATAGAGACAGATCCAAGAGCAAGGAACCAGGGAAAGCTGGAGAGTCAAGTAAAGCGCTACTACTTCTGGGAGAGCAGGTGGAAGAGACATTGACCCCCTATGACCCTCCTCGCCCGTTCTCCGAATCACCGGAGCCCCCGGAAGAGAGCGACCCCCCGCCAGAGGAGAGCGAACCCCGCTTCCCAAACCATCGGAACTGGCCCCTACCACGGAGCAACCAGAAGATGACCACCCCCTGACTGCAATCCAGCACGACAACAAGAGCCCGTGCATAGGCACCCCGGAAACACCCGATGACACGCCCGCCTTCCCGGATCTCGACAACGATATGGACGACGCATGTCTACAGGAGCTCCAACAGGCCCAGCCGCTTGAAGTCCACCCCGAATCTGAACAATCAACAAACGTGACAAGGCCGAAACCCCCGAGACCGGAACGCAGGCGGCCAGTGGTCAAATTGCTCAAGCAACGGCGCAAACTGACATGGCCCCCAGACAAGGGCAAGACGACCTTGGAGGACACGGTTGCTGCAGCGCTTCGAGGCCGTCTGTTCAAACACCCAGCATACGTGGGGGCCCCAGGTAGTGACGATACATCCCGCCAGCCCTTGATCGCCATCGTGGACGACGGGGCGGAAGCAATTGTTCTAAGCTCCGAATGGTTCGAACAGATGGGAGATGCTCTTGGGCTCACTGTGCGCACAAACCCCGGGGAGGACAGGGCTTTCACAATGGCGAATTGCTCTCGTCACAAGCTTCTTGGTGACATTGATATTACAATCTCTATGGGGAACTCTACGGCG
Organism: Microbotryum lychnidis-dioicae p1A1 Lamole; assembly: GCA_001244265.2. Taxonomy (NCBI): domain Eukaryota; kingdom Fungi; phylum Basidiomycota; class Microbotryomycetes; order Microbotryales; family Microbotryaceae; genus Microbotryum; species Microbotryum lychnidis-dioicae. The sequence goes on from CDLV01000006.1 coordinate 686,051, forward strand.
ACTGTAACGGCACAGCTCATGCCTTCGGGGGGCCTATACGACATAATATTAGGCAAACCCTGGAAATCAGCGATCAACGCGATTCACTTTTCCACCCTCGACTTGATCATGTACCCCATCAAGAACAGCCTCTGATACGGGAAACTATGGAATCGTAACCCATTGGTGACACCGCGTTTTACTAACGTCCCAGATGATCCGCGAGACGTGGTCACAATGCTCGAGGAGCACTGGCTCCGGTCAGAGCTGAGCAATTGGACACCACAGTCCGCCCCTGACCGCGACGAATGGATCGTGGAGACATCGAGGCGCATTCTGTTAGTTCACCGCGAGAACGAAGAGAATGACCCCAACTGTGACCTTTCCAATTTCTGGACGGACGTCGAACGCGATGCAAACGCGGGTGATTCCTGGGAAGAAGCAGCCCAACACCGCCTCAACAACCTGGCAACAGCATTCCCGGGACTGGCTACGGCACAGGTGTCTAGATCCTCCTCCCTCGATGCACGCAGAGACGAGCTCCGGCGCATAGCATTTTTAGGCGATGCGACCGGAACCAATTTGACAACGGAAGAACGCGAGACAATTTTGTCGCTGGTTTGCGAATATGTGGATGTGTTTGCATTTTGCTTGGAGGACGTCACAGTGACACCAACTATCAAGCACCACATTCCCCTTTTACCCGGCCACCACCGCACAAACCCTGGTTGGGTTTCGACCATCAACTCACCCGATCAACGCAAGTTTCTTTATGAGCAAGTTGACAAAATGCTGGCCGCTGGAATTATCCGGGAAGTTGACAGGAATGACGTCACATGGTGGGCAAACTCCCGTGTTGTCCCAAAGAAGGATTTGACAGCGGTCTCAAAGTCCAAAGCGGAGCTCAAGGAGACGCTTGAGGAAGCAGTCGCAAGGTCACTCTCGGACAAGGGCGGATGGGCAGAACAAAAGCGGCACGAGTTCCCCCACGACAAAGCGAAAGCGCCAAAGTTTCGATTGGTTCATGCTTACCTCCAGGTTAACGACGCAACCGCGAATACGGCGTTCCCTATCGGCGACCTCGACGCGATGACGGAGAGGCTCGCGGGGAAATCGTTCATCACGTGCCTCGACATGCATTCGGGTTATTTCGCAATAGGCATGGACGAAGAGGATGTACTAAAAACCACCTTCCGTGTCGAAGGCCGCGGGTATTTCGCGTACAATGTCATGCCCTTCGGTCTGAAAGGTGCCCCCGCAAAATGCACGTTTGCGCAGTCGTCGGCCGTCTGGTGCGGATCCCACCTCTCCGCCAAAGGCAGAGAACCTGACAAGGCGAAGGTACAGGCAGTCATCGACTGGCCCAAACCGAATACACCTTGGGAGGTCTCAAGTTTCCTCAACTTTGTCGGATACTACCGTAAACTCATCAAGGGTTTCGCGGCGATCTCCGAGCCTCTTTCAGAACTCACACGTGGTGTCCGAGTGGAACAGTCTGCCCGCCGGCAGGGCGGCTCGACCGCGAGAGGGGCTTACAAGAGGGCAATGAAAACTCGACCTATGGACTGGAAATGGGGACCAGAGCAATAAGAGGCGTTCTTGGCAATCAAAAGGGCCTTATCAACGTTTCCCATTTTGCGGTCGCCAGACTGGAACCAGCCCTTCATTGTTGAGACGGACGCCAGCAAGAAAGGGATGGGCGCCACACTATCACAACGCTTCACGTACGCCCATTCCGGAACAGGAGAAATGGTTACTAGGACCCACCCAATCGCATTTGCCTCGAGGCCAACATCGGCAGCTGAGAAAGCGTACCCGGCGTTTCTGCTCGAGCTAGCATGTCTCAAGTGGGCAACGGACAAGTATGAGAAATACCTCTTTGGCAACCAGGTCGAGATTGTCACGGACTGCATTGCGTTGGCGGGCATTCTGTCCAACGAAAAGGTGAACCATAACCACGTCCGATGGAGGGAAAGTATCCTCGCATTGGATATTGTCAAGTTCACGCACCAACCCGGGAAACAGCATAACGCGTGTGATGAGCTGTCTCGAGTCGTGGAGCACCTCGAATCATCTGAGTCAATATCTCCGGAGTCCAAGTTACCTATCGATTGGGACGAATACATCCAGAGTACAGGGCCGCGCCAGGTGCTCCTTCTGGCGGAAGCGACAGCTTCGGCGGAACAGGGCAACGACTTGGCCACGCCCTTGTTCCCAACTCAGCCGGATGACGGGCTGGCAGACCAAGTCATGTTCCTTGAACAGGCAACTGCATTGACCGCACTGGATGCCCGGTACAAGGAAGAACCCCTGTTTCAACCATTGGTGACATTCTTGACAACATGCCAATTCCCCACCGGGGCATCACACTCGGAGAAAGGCCGCCTCCGCCAGCTGGCTAGGCGCTACGCAATCCGGGCCCCGGATGTCCTGCTCTTCAAGCAAGGTGAAAAAACCAGGGAGTGCATCCCCCTCCATGAACGACAGCAGTTGATTGAAGACACGCACACAGCGCTGAACCACGCGGGAAGAGATCTAATGGTGGTACACCTCTCTGAACGGTTTTACTGGCCCGGTATGGCACAATCGGTCGCTCCAGTAATTGTCACATGCGACCGATGCCAACAATTCGGGAAACGCGTCATCCGGTCCAAGTTATGGCCGATCACGGTGCTAGCACCAATGGACCTTCTGGCAATGGATTACTTCTCCTTACCCGCGAGCCCCAACAAGTACAAATCAGTCCCAGTGGTCACAGATCTCTTCTCCCGCTATGTATGGGCCTTCAAATTCAAAGGAGAAGGCACAGCAAAACGCACCATCGAAGGATTGGTTGAGATCATCAAGACCTTTGGAACGCCACGGATCCTGATGAGCGACGGGGGAACCCATTTAAGAATGCAAAAGTCGAGGCGTTCTGCGCAGACAAGGGCATACTCCGCATCACTACCCCGCCCTATGCACCGCATACCAACGGGGCCGTGGAAGGAGCCAACAAACGCATTCTGCAAGCGATTTCCCGCGCTACCGTTGGATCGGTCGACGCAACCACCTTCTCACCCTGGTGTCAGTCACTTGAAGCGGTGGTGTACGCGATGAACAATAGGATTATCCCTGCCACGGGATATCGACCAGCGGATCTGATGTTCAACTTCGCGAGGTCGATGCCTTCCGAAGGGGCACCCCCCGAAGAGCAAGCAATCGAGATCCTCGCGCACGCGCTCACGTCGTGGGCAGACCTGACCCTGAGGGCAGCATGCATGGTCGCGGACGCAGAGGGACGTGTCTCGACAACGTACCAGACCATGTTGGACGCCCAAGCACGCCGGAAGGAGGCCAAGGACCGCCAACTCCAACGTTGGACCAAAGCCATTCCGAAAGACGAAAGGGACCGCCCATTCAGGAGAGGCGACCTCGTCCTTGTTCATGCCTCTTGGCTTGAGGCAAGTCGAATTGGAGGAAAACTTCAGGCACACTGGCTGGGACCGTACCGTGTGGTGGCTCCTGCTACACGCACAGACGACGCGGACAACCCCAGTGACGAGCACGTGACGTTCTGGCTCGAGTCGCTGGAGGACAAGTCGCCGGTAGCTGGACGCTTTCACGTTAACCGGCTCAAGCTATTTCACCCACCGCACGACTTCCCGATCCCAACGACAGAACCAATGACCTTGGACGAGTTTCATGCAGCACAGCGACCTAAAACACAACCCCCTCGTACCCAGAATGAAGACCTACCAGGGGATGTCTTGGACGACGACACCGACACCGAGGATGAGGACGGAAATCGGAACAGGCACGACACGGCCAACGTCCAACGCAGGTTCTGATCAAAAAAAATCAAAAAAAAATCACCTCTCCCCCTGGCTATTCTTATCTTTCGTCGCCAGAGCTCCTTTTTCCTTTGGGGGGTGTTCTGGGTCAGGAAGCCCAGAGCGCCTCCGCCGTGCGCCGCGCCTGCGGCGCGCCCGTTGTGAAACCCATTCTAGTCTTCGTAGCTTAGACTTTAACCTTCTCTTGCATTGAATCTCATCTCATCTCATCTCATCTCCTCCCATCGGTTGAGAATCGTGTGCAGTGCCGTCAGAACCTCCTGCTCCAACCAGTAGGACCTCGAGACAACTTGCAGTAACCGTCGCAATCGGAAATCGGAAGCTTCACGTCTTTCACTCCAGTCGTGTAAGCTGGTCCGTGTGGAGAGCAGAGTATCTTCCAGTGACTTTCGTTTTGAAGTTCTTACACGTGGACGTGGTGAAAGGCGAAAATTAAAACAGACTATGCGCAGGCGGAATTAGGCCGATCGTTGGGGTCGAAAGAAATTGTCCGTATGAAGATCTAGATCGTGCTTAGAAAAGGGTGGCTTGAAGAGGAACCTATGGTTTACAGTGGGGGCCTGGTACATCAATATCATGGCCATGCTGGAGCGATCGAAAAGGGTCTCCGTTAGGGAGGAAAGACTCACCTCGACGATGGCGGGACCTGCCAGGGTATTGTCGTCCGTAGCGGTGCCGTTCGTCTTGGTAATGACGACGTAGTTCTGGCCGTACAAACCCGAAGGGACAGTTACAACGCCATCGGAGGGAAGAGCGACCGACTTGGCGCCGAGGGCAGTGATGAAGGTGGCGAAAGCGCCGGATTGGGCGTTAGCGTACGTGAGCTTGACCTTGTTGCCCGACTCAAGGGCACCAGCAGTCAATACGGGGAACGCCTTGACAGGGAGAGTCGGGTTACTAGAAGGGCACGACTTGATGAAGCCCGCTGCGAGCGAGTAGACTTGGTTCAAACCGAGCGCCAAGTCAAACGGACTAGGGAACGAATCGAGTTGTTGCGCAGCACCACGGATCCAAGCCGAGTGGCGAGCCTCAACGGCAAGTACTTGAGCTGCGTACTGCAAGTACGCCGGGTTGGTGATCTTGTTTGCCGCACCGATGTAAGCACTGACTCCGACCCCTTCAAGGATCTGCGCTACAGCGATGAAGGTCTCGGGCGAGTTGTCCGGGAACGAGTACTCGCAGGCGGCGGTCGCTTGCGCGCCGGCGGCTTTGAGGGCATCGGTCAAGAACGAGACGTGAGTTGCCTCGTGCGAGGCGATCTCGGTCAGGCGGTATCGAACCCATTCTGGGAAGGCAGCGGATTGGAATGCTTCGGCAGAATACCTGTGCGAATAGACGTAAGCGAGGAAGGCGCGATCAGCAAAGGCGCGGGATAGGCTGTCGAGACAGGAGGGGGGGCTGGGGGGGCTTTCTGGTGCCCCGACAACGACGGCAGGGAACGCGTACTTTTGGAGACCTTGCTTGTAAAAAGCGGCTTCGAGGTGCTCACTGAAGAGAAGAAATTTCCACGTGAGTCAGTTTCTTGTTTCGAAAACGCAAAAGGCCGCATGGACGGTTCCATTCCTGGGCTCGTTTCTCTGCAGAGCTCGATCGGAACGTACAGAGTAAGAGCATCTGTGATAGGAAGCATATGCGCAATGAGCCACCGTCTTCTTGAAGCACCGTTCATGCTTGATTCTAGGATGTAAACTCACAGTTGAGGATGACGGGGTCAATGTCGGTGGATTTGCCATCGTTGTTGCGCTTGCCGAGAGGGGCGGCGATCGCGAGGCCGGCTACGGCGAGGGTCGTAAGGAAAGAGGTACGCATAGTGAGTGATTGGACAGGTGTGATAATTTACTGTGAAACGTGTGTGGGAGAAGAGAGAGAGGAAGGAGGAGCAGGAGCAGGCAAATGAAGGGGGATCAAGGTCCTTGGCAGACCGAAAATTGTACAAGTGGGGTCACCTGCTGAATTGTTGGCTGGTACGAGCGCATGAGCCGACCCCAGTGAGAAGGGGTCCGATCGTACGAGACCGGTGGGTTTCAGACATGGCAATCGCTCTCTGGCCCAATCGCCTTTATTATATTAGTTCTGGTCCCTTGAACGCAAGGTTCGGCCCAAGCCATTGGGCTACAGCTGATGTCATTCCAGCGATGCCATCGAGCTCGATCGCTCACTGTAAATGAACAGCGCGGTATTCGCGGGAAACAGTCGTACGAGATCGAGGCGCGCGCTGCCGGTCCACCAGGTGACAGGCACTTTTAAAATACTTCTAGCGCGAGGCGGCGCGGAGAGCTCACTGTGGGCCGGGCCATCTTGGGCCGCGGAAGATGCCTTAGCATCGGATATCGGCTGATTCACCTCATCAACGAAAGGTCTCAGTGGCAGGCATGCAAGGGGGGGGGGGGGGGGGGACAACGAAGCGACATGGGCAATCCACATACATAAATGTCGGTCAACCATCGACGCCGATGCAGACTCCTGCATTGACCCCCAACGAGCTCGAGTGAGTCCATCGTCACCAGGAGCTGCACATCACGTAATCAGGGCCCTTCAGGATATTGAGTTTAAAGTTAAACGCCTGCCGTCGGAAGCCTTGGAGCTTCGATCGAGCTGCTATGTCATCGGTGCAGGGAGAAAGCTCGCTTCTGGTCCGGTCGCTCTCACTACTACCTACTGAAAGGAAGCTACACATGTGCGCGCGAAACTTATGGATCCCGCAGGGCCTAACTTGACGTCTATCGACGTCTGTCTGCAAGGACCAAAGTTACCTTGCGCCGTGAACGGCTCCCTTTTGATTTCAATCAGCATCAATTGAGATTGTTAGTTTTTTTTGCCAGCCCCTCACAGCTGGACTACACAGCTAAAAAAGCGAACAATTTCAATGAGTTCGGAATCAGAAGGCAGCCATTTAAGGCGCAAGGTAACTTTGTGTGTAGTCCAGTTGTGAAGGGGCTGGCCTCCACTGGACCACACAGCAAAAAAGCTAATTTCAGTCAATGTTGATTGAAATCAGAAGGGAGCCAAGGTTACTTTGGTCCTTGCAGACATACTTGTTTTTCGTCAAGTTATGCCCTACGGGATCCATGAATTTCGCGCGCGCATTTGTATTACTGATCCAGGTATCGGTAGCCCCGCTCCCGTCGTTGACCCGAGGGCTGCAATGCAAACTAGTACAGCGAGGACGCTTCGGCGTCGCAAGCCCCATATCTGCCACCAATCACATAAAGGAGGGGAGCAAATTTCGAAAGGCACCTTGGCACCTCTCTGTTCTAGGGCAGCGCATTGACCATCGTTTCAGGGAGTTGTTTTCGCTCGAGCCCCTGTCCACTGCAGCACGTTGCCCCGGGTGAACTCCCTCAGAGCCCGCGGTTGCTCAGCAAGCTATATTTTAGCAAGCTCTGGCCGGATACCAGGGTAAGTGCTATGCCCTAGTTGGAGTGCATCAATCCGTGCTCGTGCCTTGCTCGTGTCGCTGCCAATTGGTATAGGTCATGGGCTCTCCTAAGCAAACTTTGGTTCTCTCGGATCGCCAAGCTTGTAGTGACCAAGCGCGTGGCATTGATCACAAGCATGTGCGTGATGGGAGTACGGCAGATCACTTGGAGGGACCCTAGGTTTTCCTCTGAGCTCAAGTAAAAGTAGCTACGCAGTGCACAGCGGGGTCCAGAAGGATGCGTCGGCGTCACCCGGGCCCTGGGAAAGGCTTTCGCCCGTCCAAGGGTCGCGGCGGTCAGTCGGCCACGGACCCCATCGCTTGCTGCTCTCCTCCGCAGCCTATCCCTCACCTCCACGTTCTCTCCTTCTCACCACATCACCCTCGCATTTCTCTGGACTTGAACCTTTTCCCTCACCCATCGCCTTTCATTCTGTTCAAAGTCCACCTTCGTCCACTCAGCTGTTTCGCCATCCTTCATCACTCGTCCTGCTCTCCGTCTCCGCGTCTGCGGGTGTTCTTGCTCAAGGTGTCGTCTACGGTCAAGCCCTCTCCCGATGTTCTCGACATCATCTGATCCAAACATAATCTTATTGCGCGCTTCCCTTGCCACCTCTTGTCACCCTCTCTTCCCCTAGGTATCTCGACAGCGCATCCTTGATGGTTTCTTGCTCACTGCCCCACCCCTGTTTTGCTCGCTCCTCTCCAGGCGGGCCGTCGCTGTCCTGCTTCGTACAACGGTGTCGGCAAGCCCGTTCCTTCCGCCGGTCGCTGCCGCATTAGTGAGCCCCAATCTATCCCCTTCCGATATTTCCTCAAACCCACTCCCGGCTGACGTTCTCCCTCACCTTTGTGCTGGCTATCCTCAGGCTGCACACGCGGTTGTTCGACCAAGAAGCGGGGCTCAAGCCTCTCTACAGCACCACTCGCGCGGTCTGATCGATTTGGCTCTTGCACTTCCTCTTTCATCGCTCTGGTCACCACCACCATCTGCACTTCTCATGTCGCACGAACCGTCGCCGCTCCGACCACTCCATCATTTTCAATTTGACCTACTAGACCTTCTGTTACTCAGTCTTTACAACTAGAGCTTCACCTGGCATCACCTAGCATCTTCTCTGCGCTTTCTCGCTCTGTACGCCGTGCCCTCGTTAATGCAATCGATGCCAATGCACTGGTCATAGAATCTTACATCCGAACGGACGCGGTGGTGAAAGAGGTCCGAGCTCAAAGACCGGTGAGAAGTGAGCTAAAAGTGGAGCGCAAGGGAAGTGTCGGGCCAATTTTGACCCTTTTGATCCTCGCATTACATATCGCGATAAGATCCCGCTGAACATCACCTCCCATGTCCAAGCCCGTCACTTTCATCCAAGCCCCTGTGCTCACCTCAGCTCCGCCAGGGAACAGCGGCGATAGCGGACATTCTCACCCGCACGATCATGCCCATGCTCACGACCACGATCACGCTCACAACCACGCCCACGACCATGGGGCACAAGAACACGGTCACACACATGAAGTGATGGAACACCCGGGTCAGTGCTTCGAACCGAGATGGTCGAGGAAGGCGCTCCCTCGGGTCGTAGACGAGAGGAATCGGATAGACTGACCTGAAGTTGATCGCGGGAACCGGAAAAAAAAACAGGCAAGTTCGCCGAGAGGGATCTCCCCGACTACAGTGGCCGTGATTGGAAAGAACGGGGGTTCACCATTGGCATTGGAGGGTCAGTGCTTCGTCGTCGCAGAGAGTCTCGTTTAATGGGCGGCGGCACCGGCCACGACACCGATGGAAGATACAGAGCTCATGCCATTCTTCAATCCCCGGAACAGCCCTGTTGGGTCAGGCAAGACCGCTTTGACGTTGGCGCTGTGCAGGATCTTCCGGGATACGCACAACATCGGTGAGATTTCAGGCCGCCTTCCAATGTGGGGGTCGGGCCACGACCCGCGCGCGGATCTGATATCGCCAAGGTCTGAGACTGACAGAGAGTGGACGCGCCCCTGTTCCCCGTCTGTACAACAGCTGTTGTTACGAACGACATCTTCACTAAGGAGGATCAAGAGTTTTTGATCCGAAACGAAGCATTGGCAGACAAGGACAGGATCAGGGCCATCGAGACGGGTACGTACGGGCAGTCAGACGGGCTCACGGGCTGAAGCTGTGCGAGTTTGCGCTTGTTTGAACCTGACGCAAGTTTTCCTGTGTTCGGGTGGGTGCAGGTGGCTGCCCTCATGCCGCCATTCGGTAAGTCTTGTGGCTCGTTGCCCTGATCCCAGAGTCAAGGATGGGCAACTTTACTGACCGCCGGCTCGTTGAGCGTCCTTCTTCCCAGTGAAGACATCAGTGCCAACATCGGTGCGCTCGAAGGGCTCCAAGCCGACTATGGGTGTGACATGCTCGTGAGTCGGACCTATACCCGATTGTAGCATGGCTCCACCCTCCTGAACCCGGTCTGGAAAATCTTTGCTACGATGACCAGTTCGTTGAGTCTGGGGGTGACAACTTGGCAGGTGAGTTCCGTGCAGGCTTCAATATTAGAATCCTTGATTTTTTTGACAGATTATCATTGACTTCGTTTCACAGCCAACTACTCTCGTGAACTCGCCGATTACGTGAGTCACGCGTAAAGATGTGTCCTGGCGGTTCAGTTGATCCCGAGCCTTCTTCTTTGACGACCATTTGCGACAGATTATCTACGTGGTGCGTGAATGACTTCTGCTTGATCGCTAAATGCACGGGCCCATCGCTCTCCTCCGGTTCTTTGTAGATCGATGTCTCGGGAGGTGACAAGATCCCTCGGAAGGGGGGACCAGGCATCTCTCAGGTGAATGATGGTCTCGAGGCCCCGGCCATTCAAGCTCTTGGCTGATAGACCGATTACTTTGTGTCGTCTACAGAGTGACTTGCTCGTCGTCAACAAGGTACGTTCGATGATTCTCACGTTCAAGCTTTTCATTAACCCTGACTTTCGCCGAACCCAGATCGACCTCGCGCCGTATGTCGGAGCCTCGCTGGAAGTGATGAAGAGGGACGCCGACAAGATGCGTGACTATGGACCGACCTTGTTTACGAGTGTCAAGCTAGGGCAAGGTGTCGATGGTGTGGTCGAGCTGATCAAAGGAGCTTGGAAGGCTGCTACCGGGGGCAACAGTGCATGAGCTGAATGCTGAGGTTGAGTTTCTAAGGGGGCAGTAGACGATGCAGTCAAGTGCGCCTGCAACGTAATCTCTTTGGTCTGACAAAGTTACGCATTTTCCGAGTCAGATGATGAAGTTCGGGTTTGGTTACCCATCATTGGGCGCAACGCCGGGTTCAACCGAAGCGAACCGAGAGCGGGAATCGGCCTGGCCGGTGATCGGTGATCCGCCCGGAGCATGTGGGAGCAGCAAGTGGGGGGGGGGGGGGGGGAAGGGGGGTGGGTTCCATTATCGAGTGTCGCGGCACCATGCGCATCCAGAGCTCCCAATCTTGTCCGTTCAGTGAAAAGCACTCTGACCCGGCTTTATTCGGTTTCTCGTCCCTCACTTCTCGCTCTGGGACACTAGAAGGCCTGAGATGAGCCCTGCAAGTGTCAGTCCGATCCAAACCCACGCTTTGTGCCGGAAAGCAGACGGGCTGATTCTCAATTGTGTTTCAATACAGGGCTGAACATTCCATATGATTGCGGCATATTCTTCTCGCGTTCGTCGGGCCTGTACGAGCTACTGGGACCGGGGCAAAACTCCTCGGCCTACCTCCGCTCAACACAGGTGTCAGTTCCGAGCTCCCCCACGGAGACCACGACCCCTCTCTTGGATCCGTACCGCACCATGACATCTCCCATCTTCCTCGACGTGGAAAAGTATCGTCGATTGTGCGTTCTCTCTCTCTTCTCCGGCGTTTTGCTCGTCCCGGGCTGATGCTGAATTTCGCCCTTGAGCTGCTTCTTTTCTCCAGCCGAGCTCTCCCCGTCTACACGGCGTTGAAATCTCTGGGGACATCGGGCTATGCCGAGCTATTTGCGAGCAACATTGCCTTTGCTCATCGCGTTGCATCCTACCTCGATTCCAACCCAGCCTTCGACGTCCTCACGCCTTCCTCTCGGTCTCCTGGGTCCAAACTTCGTTTCCGACAACTCAACATCGTCCTCTTCGCCCCCTCTATGTCCAAAACGCCGGTACGTTTCAGAGGCGAGAATGGCACCGATGTCCTCCGACAAGAGATCAATAATACTGGGAGGATGCACTGTACGGGCACGAAGTGGAAGGGGAGAGGCGCGATCCCCATCGCGGTGAGCAATTGGTCGACGAATGAGGAGCGGGTTTGGGCAATTGTGAGAGAGGTCTTTGACAAAGTGTCGGAAGAGGCCACCGAGTGATGATGTGTCAACATACATTTAAACCCTTCCAGACAGCATATATGACTGGTAGACACTGGATGATTATCTCTGCTGACTTCGGACTCTCCTGCGACCTCCTGCGACCTTCCCCAAGACAAACCATGAAGGCATTGCGCAGCCGCGGACGAAGCTGCCCTTATGCTCCACGGGAGTGACATCATGCCCTTCATGGTGATCCAGCCGCCACCCCACGAGAACCGCAGATACCCAGTCCTTAAAGCAGACCATCAGAATTCTGTCCTACGTAACACAAGCCACGTGTAGACCCTGTAGAAGATACGTGAAATGGCGAAGATCATAAGCGCAATTTTTAGCCATCAGAGATATCTCTCGCGAGCCACTAGTTTGAGACCTTTTGAGACCGCGGCTCCCGCGCGGCACTGGCTCTCCGCTGGAGGTTCACTCCGCTTTCGCTTCGACCTCTTAGAGCCTCTCGGACGCGAACCGGTACTTGACTACACGAGAGAGATATTTCAAAACTACTCTTTCATCTCCCTCGTTGCACCCATCCCGCTCAGCCACTGCGAACTACTGCCAGCCGAGTTGCTACTACTCGCCCCCACTTTCGCACCCTTTCTCATCGAAGCTCATTCAACATCTTCCAATGCGCGCCGCGGCCTCCGTCATCGCCCTGGGCGCCTTCGCCGTCTCGTCCGTCTCGGCCAAGGGCCCCACCTTCTTCGCTTGGAACAACACCATGCCTTCAGCAGCTTGGGGTTACGGACGTTTTCCTTGCTCTGCAGTCCATGCAAATGGATCTTTCTACGGCAACGAGTCGGCGTGCGCAGCCGGAGCGATGAAGCGTGAGTTCAAACGAAACTTGCCAGGATTGCTTCTTCGTTCAAACCTCGATTAGCTAATGCCGATGTTGTATTATATCATTTTATCAGTCCCCGGGACGGGTGCAGGAAACGAGGAAGGGAACCAAGGCGATGGTATCAAACCGACCTTGCCTCAGTGCTCTCGGTTCGGGCGCAGCGGGTCCGTTCATCGCAAGCGTTCTTCTCGCAAAATCCTTCCATCTGACCCTTCTTGTTTTTATGATTCATAGTGCCTATTTCTGTGGTGTCTCTCGCGCTCGGTTAGTCTGGTCTTGTCACGGGGTGAAGGACCGCCTCGGGACCTCTCACATCCTGAGCTCGGACCGCTTCCTTTGCTCCCGCCGTGCACGGACTTGCTCATGCTGACCTTTGTTTCGCACACCATGTCGGGATAGCTGCAAGACGGACGCAAACTGCGACAATGGGTTCTGTCACGACGGTCGATGCAGGTCTGTCTGGTAGTTTTCGACAGCCTGAAACGCGATGCCTGACACCTTTTCATATCCTCACGCGCAGCGGTGGCTTCGGCTACAAGTGCAATGGTGACGACACGGTCTGCTCCGGTTATCTCTACTGCAACGCACAAAACTTTTCGAGGACTGCTTCCGGGACGTGTGGAGGACTTGGCTCGTTCTGCCAAGTCAGTATTGCATGCCACCGCCTTCTGGAACAGCAGACCCAGCAGACTCACCGGCGTTTTCTTTCCTGACAGGATTACACCCTAGGCTCCAAGAACTTCACGGCCGAGCACAACTTCCAGATCTTTAATCAGAACTGCGCTTCCAACTACTGCAACACCAATACCGGAAATTGCGACACCAGGAGAAAGGTGAGCAACACCCACGCTAATCACCGCGGTTTCAACGAGGGCTGCTGCTGACACCTCGTGCGATTTCGTACAGCTCGGCGAGTCGTGCAGGTCCGACCCCGACTTTGCTTGCGTGGATGGATTGATCTGCAAATCCAACATTTGCGCCAAGGCGGCAAATGGAGAGGTTAAGGCCCGAAGCTCTTTCCACGTTGGGAAGCGATCCGCTCTTTGCCTCGGTGGAACGGACTGTGTCGCCGAGCTGTCGATGTTCTGAGCGGTGACATGGTGTCCACAATGTCGCTGGTTCCCTTTTCCCTCACTCGAGGTGTCGTGTATACCCTCCATCTGCGCGAATGGCAAGCCCACTCGCCGCGAAATTGGGATGTGTCGTCTGTTTTATCAGTATTGCTCCCGCTGAGGTTCTGTAGTGGCGCTTCTAATGTGCTATAGCTCCCCTTGGAACAGCGCTGTTCAATACTTTGGATTGAGACCCATCATTCACGTGATCTGGCAGCAAATATAGAGAGATGTATACTTAGTAGGTTCGTGGTACTGTACTACGACTGATCTAGAGAGATTCAGAACACACCACTCCAAAAAATGGGCTTTCCGGCTATTGATTTCCCCGCGTCGCTCCGTGCTTCCGTTCGCTTCCCCTCGCTTGCATTCGTCCTATACGACGTCCCGCAAGTCTTGCAACGAGATCCTCTGCTGGACAGCGATTTGAGAGCATTGATAAATCTTTACCCATATCCCTTTACCCGTATCCCCTCCATCGTCCTTTTCCGACAGTACCGAGCTCGCAACTACGGACTTCTACTAGTAGACCTTGGGGGGCACATCTTGCCTCGCACCGCATCGTCGCGAGATGCGAATGGTCACGGTTGGGTCGAATCCATACGTCAGCGACAAGTGCGTGGAATGGGGGTGAGATGGTTGGGGAGCAAGAGCTCGTCAGGTGCGGTAGAATGAAAGGACTCATGATGCACCTGAGTTAAGTGACTGAAGTCGCACTCATCCAATCTCAAAATCCTAGCCCTTGCTCACCGATCGCCAGATCGCCGAATCTGCTTCAAACTCAACCGCCCTTTCTTGATCGCGCCATAAAAACCGATGACAAGTACGTATTTATTGCAAAGATGTTGGAGTGCGCTAGAAAGGTACGACATCACTGACGTGTCTCATCTTCCCACCCACCAAGGGGTCGTCTCTCGCGCCCACTCGACGCAACCCCCTTTCCTCTAGCAGAATGACTCGCCAGCTCTTGTGTTGAGGATGAGAGCGACAATGAGACCGTACAGACCGATGACTTCTGTTTAACGGTATTTCGAAAAGGTCAACGAGGGCCCGTGGACGAGGCAGTGAGGGCGAATGCGGAGGAGCGGCGCAACGGAGCGCAAGTAGAACGGCAATAGCGGGTGAGACAAGCGTTCACGATGAGATTAAAACGAGAAGGTTGGTTAGTGATACGGCTCAAGTACGTCGAGGTGTATCGGACTCTAAACGAACCAGCGAAAATCTACGGTATGCGAATCAAGGCCGGATCAATCAGTGGCCGACTCGATACCAGCCCAGTATAAGAGCAATCACGCTCACCAGCATGAGCACCATCGCGACAAATATCTTGGACTGGAACATATAGGTCCGAGCGCACTGTGTACAGGGTATGAGTCACCTTCAGCTTCGCCCTCCGATCGAGGTCCGTACCGCGAGCCGAGCTAGGCATACAGCATCACCAACGATCCCGACCGCATGGCCTGCTGCCAACCCCGTCAATCCACAACTCAGCCCGGCTGCGAGATGAATGATTCCGGCATAGAGCGAGTACGGCACGTCCGGTGAGAGGCCACCGACGATAAGCACCGAGACGACCAGCCCATAGACGGCGATGATACCAGCCATGACGACCGGGATGAGCGACTTCACGTTCAGTCCCACATCGCAAAAAATGATGTCAGCGACCTGCATCGAATGCATCAAGTGGAGAGCCTTGTAGATGGCGATCAAGCCCGGGTGCGCACCTTCATGATGAGGTCCGGCCGTAATGTACCCATGCCCGAGATTCCGATCCCTGCCTTGGCCGTCCCGTATGCCGCTCCGATTGTCGAAAAGACCATCTGTAGAATCAGATCCAGTGAGGCGAGATGGGGATGCGGTGTGTGAGATGGTCAGCCGTCCGGTTCGTTCGCGCATGAGTCGATGACGATGGGATGATCGGGCAGCTGCCAGCTCCCCGCCGAGTAGACCAGCCTTGGGCATCTGGTACTTCCGAAGCCACCAAATCACTGTTGTTCCCCATCCATCGTTCACATGTCTGGCCTGACTTACAGCACAGAACACGCCTGCGAACCCAAAGAAGGGCGCATAGACCGGGCAGCCGGATGTCGACATGGTGGCTTGCTATCGAGACAAGGTATACGGTTCCTGCCCAGATTCGTACAATGTGCTGAGTAGTGTCGGACGAAGAAGGAGAGTGCGGAACTCTTGCGGAAAGTGTGGCGAGGAGAGCTGCAGAGTAAATGGGCGGAGCGCGACGTCCGGTGTGGGCGGTGGCGCGCTCAACACTGCCCTGCTCTGCTCAAGCATCGAACTCGATGCGATCAAATTCTGTCATATAAAGTTTTCGAGCTTAAGCGGGCCCAGTATGATTGGTCTGGGATTCAGGTTTTTTTTTTACGTAGGCACGATCGAGCGTTTATACCTCGTCCTATGTCTTGAATCGAATCCCGACAGGTGCATACATGCGGACCTCCCCAGAACGCCGAGGAAGCAAAAGATGAGTTTTCGAAGGCACTCACCCGAAAGAAGGTGGTACAACATTTTGGACCAGCACACTCATGTCATAATCTAACCCACCTGACTCCCAGCTGCTCGGCCTTGAAAATCAAGCGGGCACTAACTTTGGCCGACAGCTCCTCAGCGGATGCATGAGATTCGCAGGCGTCGAGAACAGACATAAAGATGAATAGAAGAGGATACTTTTGTTTGGGTAAGGTAGAAATTATCTATATGAGAGGTTTACTAGATCACGCGCTCAGGTACGTCAACACCGCTCAAGCCTGCTCAGGAGACAAGATGAGTTTTATGATACTACCTTATCAATCGAAAATGGGGAAGAGGTTGAGATGTTGGAGCCCAATGATGGGGCCAGTGAAAAAAGCAAAGAAGACGGAAGGGGTTTACGTCCTGAACACCCTAGGGTGCCAGCGAAACCAATGCCTGAGGCACGCCTTGATGCTGACCTCAAAGGGCTTTCGGAGCGATACCGAGTCTTTGCTCGAACAGTTTGTGGCCGTGGGTGATCCACATAATGGAAGGTAAAGGGGAGAGATCGATTCAAAACCTCGGGGGTGAGGCACTGAGACGGTGGTACTCGAAATGCTCGTCGCGCCGGGGGTGGACAAATTGCGCGTCACGGGGACCGACGCACTGCGTGCGTGGACCGCATCTCCTGTCGGAAGCGGACCGACCTAGCGAGTTTCGGAATGAATCTGAGCCATAGAGGGGCATGACAAACAATTCGTTTATGACAGTCCTCGGAAATAGGAAAGGTTCTAGACTATGTCGTTTGATATGTGTCTGTGCCTGTGGTATCTGCGCGGATGCGCGTGCGTTTAGTCATTAGTCACTTTGGTATTGGAGTTTGATCTGTTTAAGTTAGGGAGCGCGCGGGGCTTTTCTTCCCGCGCGGCTGTTTACTCTTGGTAGCTTTCTCATCACTCGCTCTACATTGTGGTCCTGACTTCTCGGTCTCGGTGTCGTGCACCCTCACCTATCGGAAGGCTTTACTTCCGCGCTCTCATTGTTTCTGGTTTTTTTTTTTTTTTTTTTTTTTTTTTTTTTTTTTGAAGCAGTGAAACGTTGTCAGTAATATTGCAGAAACGATGAGAGCGCAGAAGTAAAGCCTTCCGATAGGTGAGGGTGCACGACAATGACACCGAGAAGTCAGGACCACAATGTAGAGCGAGTGATGAGAAAGCTACCAAGAGTAAACAGCCGCGCGGGAAGAAAAGCCCCGCGCGCTCCCTAACTTAAACAGATCAAACTCCAATACCAAAGTGACTAATGACTAAACGCACGCGCATCCGCGCAGATACCACAGGCACAGACACATATCAAATGACAGACTATAGTAAAGACTCCATTGAAACTAGGGGATTGCGAGGGATCTCGGATAGGTCTGCTGGGCAAAAGCAACGCATGGGTGGTGAATGAGGTAAGGTGGAGTGAGGTGCCGAGATGAGACTGGGAAGGATTAGGGAGTGAGAAAGGAAACTGTTGGTCGCAGGAAGGAAGGAAGCAACTTGAGAGAGTACGACTATCTCTAATCATTCTGGAAAGGTTGAAGGAATATTTGAACGTACTAGGGCCCGGGGGCGCTGTGCGCCCACCTCGCTGCGTGATTCAAGGTCGTGGCGAGCTCGGTTGGGAAAATAGGAACTGCCGGAACTGAAAGTTACGGAGACCAAAATGTTGGGCTGAACTGAGAGTCGAACTCAGATCCACTCCATTCATTATGTTTCTTCTGACCTCTGAGCTACTCACCCAGCCGGAACAGGTGTAGGCGGCGGCGCACCCGGGTCAGGCCGGCGGCGGTTCTCCCTGGCCCCGTGCGCAGCTTACGCATCTTGCGTTCGCCGACGATGCTGTGGAGAGGCGGTGGTGTCACCGGTGGCATTGTCGAAGCTGCAAATACTGTCGCAGACGTGTTACACGGCGACCTGTGAGAAGACAAACACGGACGTGGTACAAGGCGACCTGTGGGAAGACAAACACGGACAAAACGCTTGTGCTACCTCTCGGACACGCTTCGGGACGAGACTGCGCAGGTGTTGCCGACAGTGCAGGAGGGAGGGAGCTTTAGGTGGTGCGGCTATGCCTTCATTCGCTATGGTGAAGTGAAACTGTTTTAGACCCATGTTCTCGACAGGATCAAGACCAAGACCCGCGCCGCTCAAGACGGGACACTTTTGCCAAGTGGGTTGAAGGTCTTCTATGCCAACGCTCAGATCATCTTGACGGTTCTTCATGTGCTGTCCTTCGACATGCGGCCTCAATGGTTCATTAAAGCGGTGGAGAAGCATGGAGGGACTTTGTCTGGGGAGTGGCAGGGCAGAACACGGTCGCTCGCGAGTTCGTGTTCCAGGCTCGGGAGGACGGTGGCTTGGGCTTGATTTCGATCGGCGACTTCGTTTGTTCGGTGGCGCTTCGAGTTTGTGATGCTGTGGCGGGCTCGGACGAGGCGATCTGGGTGCCTCTAGCTCGCGAGAGCTGGAGGTCTCTCGTCGCTGCGACTGCAATTTTCAGCAGCAGGGCTCGGGTCGAGAAGCTGTATCGCGACTCGACGCGCTGGGGGCCAGTCATTGCAGCGGCCAGGGTCACAGTTCCAACCATCAAGTCCGAACTCCTTACGCTTCCCAAATTGCTCTCGCTTCCGCCTCGCCTCCCTTCACTCTATGCTAAAGATGTCAAGGACGAATATGACGATGCGGACGCAGTGGCGCAATTTGGACGCAGGTGGGGAAATGCTAGAAGCCTGGCAGACGACCGTACAAGATCTCACCAAGACTTTCAAATCGAACCTCTTGAGTGCCATGATTGACGTTCGCACGAAGCAAATCGCCAAGTGCAACGCCGTTCTCAACCATACGAAGTTCATTCAACATTGCATCGAGTCCTCCTGGACTCCGCTGTTGTCGTCTCGTTTTGGACCAGATCCTACGTTCGACCATAGGAAAGCGATCAAAACTCTAGCCAATGCTGCAGGAGAAGATCTCGCGCATAACATTGTCAACTACGACGTGTATGCTTCCCACCAGAGGCAGCTCAAGGAAGCTAAAGCGGCCAAGGCGAAAGCCGATTCCGTCGACGCTGTTATGGATATCGACGCGGTTCACACCCAAGATTCCATCCTTGAAGAGGTTCGCAAGGCCATCTCGGCCTCCCTCAGACCCATTACCAAGGATATCGAGTCGCTTAAAGCGATCTCCTCGGTGAGTCCGAGCCTGCGAACCTCTATCGACTCTCAGTTTGAATATCCTTATTCATTCTCGACCGTCTCTTCTGTTCCAGAACAACACCAAGAAGAAGACATCATCGTCGAACGGACCAGCTGCTCCTCATCCTCCCAAGAACCAGAACACCGGTCCCTCTCGTTCGTCGCAAGTGCACGGCCCCGCCAAGCCTATACCGAAGTCCAAGGGCCCTCCGCGGCCCTCAGCTCCTCGCACGTCGACAAAGGGTACTCAACCCATGTCGAATCAGTCTACCTCGAAGCCTCCTATCAAAAGAGGAATCGAGCACGTCAAAAAGGTCGCGAAAGGAGGAGCCAAAAAGCGCACGAAACGTTGATTGCCAACACGTCGCTCTCCTCTCTTCTGCCTCCTCAAGTTTCCACACTTGTTCATCAGACTGTACTTGCCACAAATCGAAGTTCTACTAGAAGTAGAGAAAGGAAATTGCGTTTGAAATTGAATTCTCCATACCCCATCATGATGAAGGATGTTGAGTCAATCGCGAGCTTCATTCTGAGCTCAACTTCGCAGCCTCGAGAGTCGTCCCGACTCTCGTCCCGACTCTCGAGGCCGCGACCTTTCGCAACCTCTACTTGCCATCAACCTGGATCTTCCTCTTATTTTCAACATAAAGAAGTACCTGACATGGCCGTCGCTGTTCTTATTCCTGGATAATGAACAACAACGCTTGTTCGTCGCTCTTCACTCAACTCCCCTATGGGTTGACACGTCGATGAAGAAACCCAAACTACTCAACCCGTTTGGACTCCCCTTCCCGACCGAAGTGCAACGTCTCCTTTCCAACAACATCAAGTTCATACCCCGACCCCACATTCACAAGATGAATCCGCTCGCGGGGTATGATCGACTTGAACGATCAGTTCGAACGAACTACCTCTTCCGCAAGGCGGAAGAGAAGACCGGCCGTGATACCTTCATTCCGAAGCTTCACGTCAAGAGTCTTGATTGGTCTCCGCCTCGAGCGAGCCTAATTATAGAGAAGGGTCTACGACTTGGTCGCAATACACTGCTACAAGCCGTTAGAAACGCCGACCCCACTTTGTGGCGTCCGAACCTCTCTATCAGTACGTTACGTTCTCTTGGACACCTGATGATCGAACACGACTTTATTGTCAAAGCATCAGACAAAAATCTAGGTTTAACCGTGCTCCCGAGAGAATGGTACATCAACGAGGCACTGAGGCAACTCAGTGACACGTCGACGTACACCGAACTGGATCCTGCCAACCATGACGCCGTCATACCGACACTCATGTCCGCTCGATATAAACTTGTCTCCAAAGTTATGTCTTCGCCGGAGTTGTTCAGGATCATCCCCAAATCAGCTGAGAAGTTCCTTCTGCAACTAAGTACGGACGACGTGAAACTCCCCGAGTTTCACCTCCTACCAAAGCTGCACAAGAAGGCCATCGCAGGAAGGCCCATCGTACCATCATACGCATGGGTGACGTCTCACGTCAGTATCTTCATTGATACCCTATTACAACCCATCCTTCAATCGTTCCCATGGATTATTAGAGACTCGAAGGACTTGCTTCGCAAGCTCCTCGAGCTTGAACTCCCGGACGACGAAGTCTGGATTGTGACTGCAGATATTCGCTCGATGTACACCAATATTCCTTCCACGGAAGGTGCCAACGTCGTTGCATATCTAGGCCACACCTTCTACGAGACGAATCAGGCCCCGTGGGACAACTCTGTCCCGCCGGTCCCGCCGACCTCCACACCTCCACCATATGTCCTCAGACGTGATGAAGACTACCTACATTCCGAAATCTGGCGAGATTTCTGTACGGATCACTTTATGGAGGCCTCTGGAGAATCGACGACGACAGAAGAAGACATACAGCCGTATAGCTACGCTCGCGACGGGTTCTCGGACCCGCGCGTGGCACCGCCGAACGACGATGTCTTCTCCGTCAGGGAATTCTTGCAAGAATCCCTATTATTCGTTCTCAACAACAGCTTCATCGGCTTTCAGAACAGAGTCTGGCATCAGACCTCCGGCACCGCGATGGGTACTGCAATGGCTCCCGCCTACGCAAACCTCTTCGTTGGCGCTTTTGAAAGGGAATTAGACATTCCGAACGCCGATAACATTGTATTCTACGGTCGATATATCGATGACGTGATTGCCATAATCAAAGGTCCCCGTGACAATGTCGATAAGTTTGCCCAAAGCCTTAACGATATTCACCCGAACCTCGTCTTCGATTTTGAGATTAGCAACACCGGTCTTCCCTTCCTCGATGCTTTTGTATCGTTGAACCCCGACCCGTCGAGCTCTGGCAGAAAGAAGAGAATCTCTACGAAACTCTATCAGAAGCCACTCAACACGTATCAATACATCCCATGGTCATCGTTTCATCCGGTCGACGTCAAACTCGCCTTTGTCAAAGGCGAGCTGATTCGATACATCCGTTTGAACTCGTCCAAAGAAGAATACCTCAAAACGATGTTACTCTTCTACGGACGTTTAAGAGCTAGGGGCTACCCTCCTCGATGGCTTAAGAAAGCATTCTCACAAGTGCAGTACGACGATTTTCGTGCAAAGTCCCTTCTGGTCTCCCAGAAGAAGGACTCAGACACGAAAGTTCCGTTGTTCTTCGTTACCAAGTATAATCCAATCTGGGACCAGGTAGATGCATCAGTTGTACTCAATGCCATTGTCCAAGATTGGGACCCAGCTACTCGAGCTGAGGTCACGCACAATCCAAAACTGCGTATTATGCGAAGTCGCAGCCGAGCTCCGAACCTCGGCGACATCGTTAATGCACTTAACAAGAAGGTTCTCCATGGACCCAGCATATCCCCCGACTGCCGTTAGCATTATACCCTAATCTTAACGGCGAGAGTAATCTCATGCAGTCATTCCTATCCTTATGAAGGTGGAATTTGTGAACGACTTCAACGATCTTTGATCGTTGCAAATCTGATCACTCTACGGGAGAAACTCGACGGTTTTCTTACTCTTAAGAGGCTTAATCACCCTAAACCGTTCAGGTTTACCGTCATCTCTATATTCTGGACTTCAACATATATCGCGTATGATACCGTGTACGAAGTGAGCAACCATGGCAAACACGTACGATGAGGCTTAATCCGACGACCCGTGGTCTCGGTCACTTGCGGAAGCCTTCGCTCCCAAGTGTCAAGCACATTGCACATTAGTAACCGTGGCGTAACACTACGTCTTGTTCACAACTCTTCCACCACCACTTCCCCCATGATACCGCTGTCCCCTTGAATGGGTGTACGCTCTCATGGCCCGGTTATGGTTGGTGCGAAGAATTTTTGTTCATCTCACGATTTCAAACAGATCTCTTTGTGAATCTTAACGCATGTATACATGAAGTATAAGGCCTTTAATCCTCTACCCAACTTGTGCGGACAAGTGGGCATGCCATCTACAATATCTCTTACGCTTCGGCCTTTCGGCTCGAAGATCGTCGAGACTCACGGAATTTTTTCCGTATGTAGACACACTAGCTATCTTCTCGGTTCGGTGCCGACTCGATAGACCATCTTTTCATCATTCATCTACTATTTGTCCCGTACAAATACAATGATTTTTGACTGAGGAATGATCGACCAAAGTCCTTGCGCAGATCGTGGGCCTGTACTGGAGGGACGAAGGGAAGGGATGGGCTATCGTTGGTCGTCGAAGCGGGTTCTGGTAGCACTCTAAGGAATCCGCCCTGCCGCACGCGCACGTGTGGTCGCGCGTGGGTCAGAAGCTCAGGGCGAAAGCCTTGCTGTCCAAGACCGCGGTGCGACCCGCTCGGATACCTTCCACAGAGGCTCCCCATCCTCGGTGCTTCAACTTCTTTAGGCTCACCCGGCCTTCACTATTCGCAAGCTTTGTCGGTGTGGTTCGGTTCCCAGGGAAGGTGGACCGGGTCAAGTGCTTCTCTGTGGGGACTTCTCAGAGCGATAGGGAGATAGCTTCATGACCGGTTCGAGTCTGCTGTGGAGCCAGGTACCCACTGGCGGCTCATGTACAACGTGACGCCGACACGCAAGAGGCAGCACACTCAGGGCCATGCCTCTTTGCCGTCGTGGTCGTTCTGTGGCAAAGCTACAGCGGTCATCTAGATGGTGTCGCGCTAATTTATTAGGTACTCGGCCAGCTTCTGGGGTCGGGCGCTACACTCTCTGCTCGACAAGCTCGGCATCGAGGAAGCCGACGTCGTTCCGTCGACGTTCATCCAGGAGCAGCTAACCATGGGGCTCCCCCTTCTACGGGGTTGTGGGAGAATCACCTTGAAATGGATGTGGGTTCGGTTGGCCTGTGTGATCGGCTTCCAGCCGCTGCACCTGGTCCGCTGGCGCGTTCATCAGTGATTCCAGGAGGTCGGTGTCGTAGCCCCTCCCTCAATTCCCCGTGCGCTCAGAGCGTTTGACTCTTTTTCGGGCGGGCTTTGTCCCTGGGGCTCGAGCTTGGGAGCTGTGAAGACCGATTTGAGTCTTTCCTTCACTTTCCTCCCCTCTCTTTCCTTCCTTTCTCCTCTAGTGGGCCTTCGGAAGTTGACATGCCTCGAAACTTGTTGCGCAGTGGAAGGCTGCGCTGCGCATCTTACCCCCCCACCCCCCCTCTTTTTGTTTGTGGCCGAGGGTGGTTTCCTTGTTTGTATGGATCCGCAAACAGGGTGAATGTACAATAACGCTTGTGTGACCGGCTAAGTGTCCCCTGACTCTCTCTCTCTTCCTTTCTGGTGGCTCAGATGTTGACAAGAATTTTGGTCACCACCCCTTTCTCCCTTTCAGGCTTCTGGACCCGAGCCGCTTGCGTTGGATCGGCAAAGAAGGATCGCTCGCTTGGGTCAAGATTCTCGCGAGATAGCGAGGCTCGTTGGTGTTTTTGTTTTTGTTTCGAGTGTTTGCTCGGCTGGACAGCTCAATAGTCAGTGCTCGAGACTCAGCCAACGGAGGACTTCAGGCGCTGTCGGGGTGACGAGTAGCTGGGGCGTGGCTGCGGCTTGTTAGTCCCTGGGGACCTCTATCTCTGGCTTAGAGCCCCCCTCGCCCCTCGGGTGTGTTCTCCCCCTCCCCTGTGTCTTAGTTCTACTTCTCCGTGTTTCTGGTTGTGGCCTTTTGTATATGTCTCTTTAGGTGCTCCCTGGTTATCGCGTATCTTCGCTCCCGATCCTGGGATGTGACGGAAGCGGCAGCAGACTCACCGCCCAGCGGGTTTTGTTGATCTGCGCGTCACTCTTCGCGCGCAGGGTTTCGATTTCTTCCCATCTGCTGGTCGTCATTGCTCAGAATAATAAACTGACGAGCGTGTAGCCCAACCGACAGTTAATTACGTATGATAGTAGCGGTAATGATAAATGTACGTACCTGACGAGCGTGTAATCCAACCGTGGAGAGAAGACAACGGTTGGTGCGCATCGCCAGGCTTCCCTAATATAAACAGACGCGCGCTTCGAATCGAATAGCCAATAGCCGCCTTCCTGCTAATCCTCCTTCACGACACACCAACTACAACCTTTTTTAGCTCTTTTTGTAGCGGTCCCAACCAACCCGAAGGATCGCAAGGTATGAGCCCCTCGTGATAGAGGTCCGTGCTCAGGAACAGCTCGTAACACGTTCGGACTCGAAAGTAGTACGAGCAGACGCGTAAAACTACGAGTGTCATGTTACAAAAAACATTGATCATTGCTGCCGCTACAAATCACGTTGAAGCGGGTCAGAGTGACCTTGATGCAAAAGTGGCCTCGGTGACCGAGTGGGTCCCCTTTCGAAAGTCCGCAGCGCCGGGGAGCTGCGATGCCGAGCGGCGGCGGCGACTGACGTACTGACGGGCTGGCGTCATTGGCACCGATCGAGCGATCTCAAGTGCTCGCTTGACTCGACTCTCCCGGCCTCACCGGGGTGGTGCAAGATTATCAGTAGAATTAATGTGCCTAAGGAATTTTAGTCAAACTGGTTCGCACTTCAGTATCGAGGGTGGTGACGTGGACAGTCGCGCAGCGAGCAAACTAGTCAGGCACGCGTGCTAGAGGTCCGTGCTCAGGAACAGCTCTTAACACGTTCGGACTCGAGAGTAGTACGAGCAGACGCGTAAAAATACAAGTGTCATGTTACAAATATCAAGAACACTGCTTTTGATCATTGCTGCTGCTACAAACCACGTTGAAGCGGGTCAAAGTGACCTTGATGCAAAAGTGGCCTCGGTGGCCGAGTGGGTCTCCTTTTGAAAGTCGGTAGCGCCGGGGGAGCTGCAATGCCGAGCGGCGGCGGCGAAACGGGCTGGCGTCATTGGCACCGATCGAACGATTGAGATCGCTTGCTTGACCCGACTCTCCCGGCCTCATTCCTTCTTTTCACTTTCTCTCTCTCTCCTTCGTTTCTCTCACTTTGGCTTTCCTCGACCCCGCCGAGTTTAATACACCTCCTCCGAGTGAGTCCGCTTCATCTACATCTCTGCCCATTGGTTCCATGCCCCCACCACTCATCTTCCACCCGCCTTGAACTCATTCGATAGTATCAGCTCCTGTCGGCCCCACGTCGCACCGACCCAATTCTGCTCACCCGCCCATCGAACCACGATGAAGCTCGAAGTCCCCTTTCAGCTTCTTTCACTCGCTACCCTCGTTTTTGCCAGTCCTCTGCCCCATAACGATGGTTCTGTTGGCGTCCATTCCGAACAGACACGAGACCCGAACTTGCGCGATCCCATCTTCGTCAGCGTGCCCGAGCCGGTCAAGAACAATCCCCCACTTCAAGGCAATCCGGCGGTCAACGGCACCAACACGACCTTTTCTGCACCCTTTACCCCTGCTGGCGGGCTTTTGTCCCAGAACCCAAAGTGTGAGTCACCCTGGTCGCCCGAGAGTGGTCGCACGGCTGCGGCCCAGCCGCGGCCATCACTCCCTCACGGACTAATCATGCCTCGGACTCGTCTT
Organism: Microbotryum lychnidis-dioicae p1A1 Lamole; assembly: GCA_001244265.2. NCBI lineage: Eukaryota > Fungi > Basidiomycota > Microbotryomycetes > Microbotryales > Microbotryaceae > Microbotryum > Microbotryum lychnidis-dioicae. The sequence goes on from CDLV01000006.1 coordinate 712,238, forward strand.
CAATAGACCGTGTCAAGTCCAATTTTGATTATCAAAGCTTGAGCGTCGGTCTCCACCAAGAATTAATTGAACTTGTAAGTTCTGGATCTGTTTGGTGCGACACGGCTCACCGGTGGCCGACTAGCGCTGACGCCCCTATCCACTGCTGGTCGCTCGCTCACAACTCACCGCTCCCTCCCAGGATTTGTTCCAAGATGCCCTTTCAAGGTCTGTCAATAGTTATGTCAATGGTCTGGTTGGGCCTATAGCTTATCGGGGTCACCTGCCCGCTGTTTTCGACAGGTTCTCCGTCGACGAATGGGAGGCTGCTGGCATCACCGCCGAGGATCGCTTCTTGATCGAGTTTATGGCGGACCAAGAGGTCGGTCATGCGACTGCGCTCACCAACATGGTCGGTCCTGAGAGGGTTAGTGATTTCACTACATCCTTCGTGCATCTCCAATGTTCTTTTGCTTAACCAATTGCGATCTTGTCCACACACAGGCAGTGAAGCAATGCGTCTATCGGTACCCATACAAGACCGTCCGAGAGTTCATTCTGTTCTCGCACTTGCTCACGCGCTGGGGTGAGAGTGGTACTCTCGGTTTCTTGCCCCATCTCGACAATAGAAACACGGCGCAGATTGTCTTGCAAGCAATCACGACCGAGTCGAGGCAAGAGATGATCTTTCGCCAGTTTCAGGGGCTTTTCCCCATGCCCATGTGGTTCGGTAAGTTGCTCCTCCTCTCGATGTGGCGATCACAGACAACCTCTGTCACTGCTTGCTGATAGTGAATTGACGCTTATTCTCCCGCTGTAGTCACCGGCGTGCCCCAAGCGTTCCAGTGGACCTTGCTGCAACGATACATCAAGTCCTGCCCTGCGAACAACCCCACGATCCAGTTCCAGATCTTTCCCGACTTGCTCATCACGAATGCACCCAATCTGCTCGGTCACCCTCCCGCCATCACTCGCAACACAAGTGGCGTTACATACCCTAGTCGCGTTATTAAGTTCGAGTGGGAGGCTCCCGGTAAGGTTACGGGGTACGATGACAAGTACCGCACCGCCACGACCGCTGGACCGCCCAAGGTATACCCTTTCGCCATTTACCTGCAGAGCCTGTCTCGGATTGTTTCTGATCCTTACTCTTCTCATTGTATGATAGTTTGCTGCTTTCGTTTCGCAACTCAACGTCACCTACACCGACCTTGTCGACATTGATCTTGCCAAGCGCACCGCAGGTATGTGATCAGTCTTCCTCCCTCAGAAGCACAGCATTTTGACGCCTCTTCGACTCTCCGACTCTGCCACACATCATGATGCACAGCCACGAAGCAACCTTGCGCGCTTGTGTTCCCTGGTGCCAATGGCCGCCCGGGAAACTCCCAGGTCAATGAAACCGTCTTCGTCGTTCTCACCGACTCGAAACCCTTCCTCACCCCGTAAGTGGACGTTTGCTATTGGACTCGCCGTATCCTAGGCTAGAGAGTACATTTACCAATAACTGTATTATTTGTACGATCTAAAATCTAACATCTACAGCGGCAACATCACGCTAATCAACCCACACGTCGTGGCGGGTCCTGCACTGTGAGTTTGACCTTGGTTTCGGTAGCCCCTACATATATTGGCGCCTCGATAACTCACCCTGCTTGTGCCCACCTTGCCACACAGCTACCAATCGGGCTGACGGCAAACACTCTTTGTTGTAGCTTTTCCGGCCAGACGTTATCCTTAGTCGACTTGCTCGATTGCCGGTTCGTTTCGACCGTCTCACCCAGTTAGGCCCTTTCTACGTGTGCTCTTCTTCGATACGGACAAAGAAAAAGTAGTGCGCTTGTACTGATAGTCATTAATGGAAAATACAGAAAAATATGGATTGTTTTTTCTGATGTTTGAATGCCGTCTCGCTCGCAGAGGTCAACGAGACCTGGAATCGCGATACCGACAGAAGCCTTCATTCCACCCTCACCTCGCCCGAATACCGTGCCCAGATACTTTACAACAAAGATAGCCTCGACATCCCTCCTGCCCCGATACAATCATCCTGTCTTCCCCGTACCATTAGTCTTTGGACTTTTTGCTCTTCTTCTTCTTGGGCTGTTCAGCCTCAACAGCTTGAACGGGTTCGACCTCCTGAACCGCAGCAGCTGCAGCAACAGCATCGGCGTCCCTCTTACCCGCTCTCCCCTTCCCAGTCTTTGTCGCACTCCTCTCGATCCTCCTCTTCTCCTTCTCCAGCTCCTTCTTCTGCTTCTCCAAAGCAAGCCGTTCCTTCTCCTCTTTCTTGGCCTGCACGACCTCGATCTCGGCCTGCGAAGGGCCCTTGAAGCGCCCCTGATCGTCCAACGAAACGTTGTAGATGGGCAACGCGGTCGAATGGGTCGACTTGATGTGCAGAGTTTGGATGATGTCGAAGCCGTCGTTGGGGAACGGTAATCGGACGGCGAGTTGGGGTATCACGCACAGCAGGTTGTCGAGCAGTTGTTCGGGGGTGTGGAGGCCGGTCGAACCGAATTTGATAGAGCTGAAACGAGGAAAAATGAATTTAGAAGGGAATGCTCCAGCAAGTGAAACCGTTGATCGTGCAGGCAAAGAACTGACAAAGTCGTGCCGGTGTTCACCTGGACATAGGTCGCAGAAACGGCTCGCTCGAGCTCAGCTTTGAGGTCTTTGCGGGTGATGGTGGTGGGGACGGGTTGTCTTGAAGGAAGTTATTGGATTGTTAGGAAATGGACTGGTAAGCAATACGAATCGTAGCGGTACCACTCCAGGCCAGGCAGAAAAGCTCACTTGTTTGCCTCTCGGAACATTTTGCCGATCGCTTTCCCGACCTCAATGACGACTCGGTCATCGACGAGGAACAATTCGGCTTCCTTCAACAGGGCCCGCTTGGCCTCGAACGTCTTGTGCTTGTTGCGCAACTTGTCGAGCCCGACGACACGCGAGATGAAGTTGATATCGGACGTCTCGAGCAGATCTTTGTACTGTCGCTGCGGGTCCTTGACGAACAAAGTTACGGGCGACTCTTTCGGGTTTATCAACGCATGCTTCAAAGGTCTGTTGATTAAGCGGTAAAGTTGGGTCAGCGATCAGGTACGAAGAAGGCGGGAGCTCGAAGCTCCGAGTCGAGAAGGAATCTTGGGGGTTGGAGACTGACAATCGGATCGGCTTGTGAACGGGTCGCGAGGGCACCTTCTTCAACCCCACAACGAGGGAGAGCTTGTGCTGCTCATCCTGCAAGAGATCGAACGAAAACTTCGACTTTGCTTTCTCGAGATGGGCCAGGAGTGCGGTAAGCGCCTTTTCGACTTGGATTTTGTTCACCGGCAGCGACTCGAACGAAGGCACGACCGCGGGGGCGTTGGGAATGATCGACTTGGGCTTCAACAAGGGAGGAGGCGGTTGCGCGATCGAGGCTTTGCTAGTGGAGGCCATAATTGTGGTGATCGGAAGGGGCCGAGGGTGGAGGATGTGTGAGAGTGGCGGGAGAAGCGAAGCGAGGAACGAACGAGCTGAGGCGCATGAAACGGTGCGAAGCTGCCCCGAGCTGCGAAGAGCGAAGCGCGTCAATTCAAAGCTAGTCAAACTCCGCTGATCTCAACTCTAATGGCCAGTTGTAATCTCTGCCCAGCTCTTCGTTAGTCCTCGCCCATCCTGGCGCCAGGTCATCCACGCTATGGACGCGATCGAGCTTCCCTTTGATCTGGTCGAGTTGATCGTATTCGCACTCGAGGATCGACAGAGCCAGGCTTTCATTCACTCGGCTTGCAACACCTTTTTCGCGCCAACTGCCAAATCCACGCGCGCAAACTCGTCGACCACGGGGACGGAGGCATATGTAGCGGTTCGACAGGAACCCTCGGGATGCTGGCCCCTCCTACCTCAAGGATGGAGGGACTATTTTGAAGCTGTCGACCCAGCCCAGAAGGGCGAAGTACTCCAAGACGTCGCAGATGGCAAACTGCGGGTGAGCATCGCTCGGTGGCCTGGCTTCCAGCGAGAGCTCATCGTTGCGTCGAGTCCAATCGCTCCAGGATGATTACCCGCCATCTCTCTCGTCGTATCTCGACTCGTGCCGAAGCCTTTCGTTCGATCGCACATGTTCCCCGATCCCGATCTTGGCCCATCCACCGCGCTCACCATCAGGGTACGGACAGCCAGGTCACGTGCCAAACGACATCGGTGTCGGTGCCGCCCCTGACTTCAAGTTTGACCCATCGATCGGCACCAAGGGAAGGAGACTACGACAGGGACAGAATCCCAAGAAATCTCACGAAGTCGATCGCTTCTCTCACCTCGTTCAAGAGATCAAATCGACCAGGCCCGGGATCACGAACATCATCGACGTCGGCTCGGGAAGGGTGAGCTCGCGTGAGCGCTCGTCTCACGCCCGCTTGATCAGAGAGCTGACGCAGTGATCGTATCATATGCTCATATAGGGACATCTATCACGTGTACTCACGCTGCCACCCCTGAAGCTCGATGTTCTCGCCGTCGATTGGTCGTCACGGCAGATCTCGGGATCCGAATATCTCGAGACCCTCGGCAAAGCACCTTCGGCTCCTAACCAAATCGAAGTCCAGCCATCCGTTGATACACCGGCAATGAGCCTAGCTCCCGACAAAGGCACCTTGACTCATCTCACATCTTCATTGGATGCCCCGTCGATCGCGCAACTCTACGCCCTGCCCCAGGCTGCCGAAAATGCCGAGCCACCAGCACGAGACGTCGAGCCAGCAATGTTGATCACCTTGCATGGATGCGGCGACTTGACCATCTCCGCACTCCAAGGTCTCTTTCTCGCACCTTACTCGCTCCCGACTGCGATCCTTGTTGGCTGCTGCTACAACCTGCAAACGCCTTCCTCGTTTCCGCTTTCTGATTGTGTCGCTCGAGCGCTCGGCGCCACCTCACTAGGGTCAGAAGCGAAGCAACCAATGACACGTTCACATCTAAGGATCTCACCTCAATCTCCTGGGTTGTGGTACCTCACCCCCACGAGTCAACAAGAGCTCAAGGAATCGATCGTCAAACTGGGTTATCGAGCACGACTTGAAGCCGAACTAGCGGCCCAAGGTTTAGGCTCCGAAGGGCAACGTCGTGTAGGAAGGGTGTCCAAGTCGCAAGACTTTGACGACTATCGTCTCAAAGCTTTGAGCAAATACGGCGAAACGGAGGTCCCTCGCTTGAGATTCGGGCCCGACGAGATGGGCGAGGAAAAGGCTTGGATCGAGGCGTTGTACCAGTTGCAGGTGTTTTGGACGTTGAGGTGTCATCTGGGACCTGTTCTGGAGACGTTGTTGGTTTTGGATAGGTTCGCATTCTTGGTTGAGCGGTTGGGGGAGGTTGAGCAGGAGCAGGAGCAGGAGCAGGGTTCGTCGAGGAGGTCATTGGTGTTGGAGTTGAGAAATTTGTTCGATCAGAGCTCGGGGAGCGTGAGGAATATGGCGCTGGTGTTGAGGTAGAAAGATTGAAATCAAGTCATGCTTCAAGAAGACATAAATCAGCTCCTTCCAGCTGGCTTCGTATAGCACTCGAGTCGATGACGCACCGAGATCGACCACTCGCCCAAGTTTAATTTCCCATCTGTCGATTTTCCCAGGTTATTCTCGTCGTGCGAATGGTGCTTCATCCCTTCGTCTCGAGCGCATTTTTTGTGGAATGGGATAGGTGTGAATAAATCTTGTGCCTGGCCATGGAGCTGTGGTGGCGTTTTTCTGAATATTTAATGGTAGGCTCGTGCTAAAGAGCGAGTTGGCCCGTGCTAGAGCGCTAGAGCGCTAGAGAGCGATGAAGGAAAAAACGGCGAGAGGAAAAACAGGAAAAGAGGCGAATTGAAACTTTTCCTGCTCGTTTTAGCTGACTGCTCGTTTTAGCTGAGACGTTTTTCTGAGGGGGGCGGCGAAGGCGCGCGCGCAGAAAGCTATAAAAGCCGGGTCCAAGGTGCAACCTTCCTTTCTCTTCTTCAGACCACACTCAGTGAGCAAAACCGCACCAACATGTTCGCATCCACCTTGCCACCCCAGCCCACTGACCCATACATCCCCTTCATCGTCACCTTCTTCCTCTGCGATTCTCCTCTACTCCTGCCTCATAGGTCAGGATCTATTTACAGGTTAGTCGCTGCTTCCTGCTTCACTGCCTCTTTAGCTTCGCAGCCAGCCAGCCTGGTCGCGGCGCTTGCGAAGCTCGAGCGGCCCTAAGCTACCATCGAACACGTACTGACCTCATCCACCTCGCCCCTTCACTACCCAACAGTTCCTTTCCGATGTTGTCTTGCTGACTCAGAAGAGCCACAATTCGTTTGCGGGTCACGATGATTGATCGGCCGTCATCACCGTTTCGCAGAGTGAGAACCTTTTGCCTATGCTTCCTCTTTTTGGCCTCGGTCTTGAGGAAGAGGACGTGGGCTCGATGAACTCGGCCGGATTCACCTTGCCTTCTTTATGAAAGTACTGTCGTGGCTCTTGGATTGGCTCGCTTGCTTGGCCTCGTTGTCATTCAAGACCCTTCTGTTTTGGAGCCTGTGCGATCCGTGCCTGGTGGTGACGGACCTTTCTGAACCTGCCACAATCAGTTGTAGTTGCTTTCTTTTTGTTGTCTAGTAATGATAAACGCCCCGAGTTGTGCTCTGAACCTTCCTGACTTGTTGCATTCTGCGAGAAGTAAAAAGTAATCGCTTTGCGAGCCTTGAGGCCTAAGGAGCTTGCCAAGCTCGAGATGCACCCTATCCAAGTTGGCTTGATCCTTTCTCCAGGGGCCCGGGACCAAGCGAAGCATAGATATAAGAACTGAAAGCAACAAAATCATAATGCCGTAGTAGTGGATGGATTCCCTCATGTTGTCGTTCGGCTCTCCTGACCACTCGCGCGAGTCGTAGCGGAATAGTGGTCCGAGTTGCAGCAAGACGAAGGACAACATATGACAATTGGGAGCTTTGCGACCCAAGCTTCTGGATGTCAGTCGGCTGCAACTGATGAAGGAGCAAGTCCACTGATCGTCTCAGCATACCTTTGCGACAAAGGCAAGACACTGTATAAAGACAGTTGTGGCGCGGTTGGTGCAAAGGACGGCAAAGGGTCTGCTGAGAGATATGCGATTTAGCTCGTTGCCCAACAAGGACTCGGAGCAAAATGCCCCCACAAAGAATTCGCAGGGATCCAAGTGCAAAGTACACCGTGCAACAAGCTTGGGTGTCTCGAAGCACTTACCTCGAGCTACTCTAAGCGAGCCACGTCGAGGGTTTCATTACGAGCTGCTAAAAGCTGTGAACGTCCGGCAAGATGGAACTCTCGATCAGCGACCTCGTCAGCTGGGAGGTAGTCTTGGGAGTGAGGAACGCACCTGTCCCTACAGGTGGTGAACGCAGCCACAGAAGCTGGTAAGGAAACGTCGACAACGCAGTGAAGGCCCAAAAGGGAACGTGCGTTGCGAGTACCGCCCGTGAGCCCGCGTGTGTAGGAAGCACAGCTATAGCATCCACGGGGGAGAGAGGGTCCGTGCGCGCGAGCCCGAATCGGCGCAGGACCCCCGAAAGCCCAGCCGGAGGCGCATTTTTTTTTTTTTTTTGACGTTTTGAGGACCCAAAATCCTGAAAATCGTCGAAGCGCATTGCAAAAAATTGACATTTTGAGACGAAACACACGTTTCGCCCACGAGGCGCATGTCCAGATTTTGACATTTTCCCGTGAGTCGGCCCAATTTTGGCCTACCGCATGACTTTGGGCCGGTTTGCCTTCGCTTCGAGATGCTCGCGCTTGAACAAGTCACTTAGTACTAGCCATCTTCGGTGATCACTTGAGTTAAGTGGCTGTGAGGGATTAGGCCGATTAGATATTGAAGGGGCGCACTATTTCGAAGCCTGGGATTTGGTGACAACGCTGAACCCCCCCGAACTTTCCAAGAGCCCGAATCTGGAGCGGTGGGCAACACACGTCCTCTACTTCCCAGCAGGCCACGGAATCCGACTCTCGGTGAACCCGACGCTTTTCCGAGGACCCGATGGCGAGGTGATGACTCCGTCTTCGTTTGTGAACGCGTCCAAACGCCACCAAGCCTTCCTCTACCCTCCTATCCTCCCTCTCGGTCATCAGAGGGTTTTCTGTCTCCCCGAGCAACGCTGGAATGCCTGGTGGAAGGCGCTACGCAAGATTCGCAGGGTTCATTCGGACGCCGAAGACACGGCCCACCTCCTCTCCCTAGGTTCACTTCATCCAGGTAGCCAAATCGCTTCTCCAAATAGCCGTTCTCTCCACAATCGATCTACCGCATGTGTCATGTGCCTGTCGGAGGCTCCGGAGACCCTGGCACACCTTGCGGTCGGTTGCCCGTTTGCCCGCCGCCTCTGGTCTGCGCTCACTCCTATCCCACACCCCGACTTTGTTCAGTTCGTGTGCCCGGTCGTTTCTCGCTCGGAACGCCGACCCGTCGAGCTGCGTCTACTCTTCTTCCACGCGATCTGGAAGCTCTCTCGTCGCCGTCGATTTTCGTCGGATCCTCTGGAGCCGATCGCCGAAACGGCATTTGAGGAGCTCCGCGCGTCCATCCAGGAGTCCAAGGGACGACTGGTTTCGCTGTAACCGCCTAAGGGGTTTTAGTGGGTATGGTTGATTTTGTTCCAAGGTCAACGAGTCCCACACTACTGGCCTCGCCAGTGTGCTTAACTGCATTCCCTCCGTCTTTTCCGAGGATTTTTAGGCATTAATATAGATATGCTGTTAATGAAATCTATTAGATAAAAAAAAAAAAAAAGGTTCCGTTCCGCTTCACTTTGGTCCGAGATTGGAGCATAGCACAACATCATCATCCCATGCAGGCCTTGAACGATGCCTTCGATTGATTATTGCCGCTCACCAACATGAACATGACGATCGCCGAGCTCCTGTTTGAACAGATTTGTCACAGTACCTTTGGATAGTCTTTCTTTCCTTTAGACAACTTAGAGACGACTTAGACGAGATCAACCTGACACGAACCGAACACGTCAACAGTCGATTGTAGCAGTTCTCGCGACCTTTGAGGGATCAAACCCTTACAGTCATGAACGGTCCGGTGCGGCACTCTGGTTCAAAATGTACGAATGTCATTTTCTTCAGCTGGGCTATCGGAGAGCCCATTGGTCCGGCTCTCCAGAGCATTACCGGCCGGGGCAGACCTGACTTTTCCGTGCATTCCGGAAGGTTATCTTATCTTTCCAGTCTTTTGCCCAACCGGTGCTGTGGTCGCGAATCGCATGACAGCAGCGTTCAACGCCCCGTCTCGACACCGGGCCAGGCTTCTCGCAGCGAGGTACGAAAATTTTGGCGGATCCTGCCGTTCTGTTTGACCACATCGAGTCACAGCCAAGATCGCATAGTCCCTGAAAATGAGGAGTTGCGACTTACCCCAAAGAGCCGACTGCTCGGGACAAGATCGAGGAAACTTATGAGGGTCACGGTGGCGCAGTGAGAGACATACCAAACCCCGAAACGGTCCACTACGAGTGACAGTAATCGAACGGACCCCTATGCCATCAGTCTTTGACACTCAAATGACACTCAAAGCCGCAGAAATAAGCTTTCAGGACTAACATCCCTCGAACTCTTCGTGATCGACCCTCAGCCCCTTCAAGCCTTCCAGCACTTCCTACGTCCTCCGAATGCGTGAATGCGTCGTGAATAGGGCGGCGGGTGCACTTTTCAGGCGTTCAACCTACGAGTATGCTTTCCCAATTCTCGATAAAAATGCTCCACACCATCGCCAGACCTCTGCACCGCATCCTCCTGAACCCCACGATCAGTGACAAGATATTTCCCTCGAACGTGAAGCCCGATGAATGGTGGCGGGGTGTTGAACTCGTTTCCGAGCGGGCCTCTAAGGTCGATGGAAAAAGCTGGTAGGTGATGACATGTATATCATTGTGGAAATGTAAGTGGAAGTGGAGGTGCTTGCCGACGCGAGTCCAGGAGGGGTCGTGCGAACCGAGGTTCTCGAACGAAGTTGGGTCGATATGAGTCTGCCAGCGATGAAACGGACAGGGTAAAGTGCAGACCGAGACAAGACGGATCAGTACCAGCCAGCTGAGCTCATCCATAGATATGGACTTGGAACTGCCCCGCTCTGGACGAACCTGAACACCTATCGTTGAGGCAATAGACCTGCTGTTCAGGCGGTGGAAATTCCTCTTCCACGCCGTCCCATTTCTCCCGCGCGATCTCCCCTAACGCTTCTTTTTTTTATCTAATAGATTTCATTAACAGCATATCTATATTAATGCCTAAAAATCCTCGGAAAAGACGGAGGGAATGCAGTTAAGCACACTGGCGAGGCCAGTAGTGTGGGACTCGTTGACCTTGGAACAAAATCAACCATACCCACTAAAACCCCCTTAGGCGGTTACAGCGAAACCAGTCGTCCCTTGGACTCCTGGATGGACGCGCGGAGCTCCTCAAATGCCGTTTCGGCGATCGGCTCCAGAGGATCCGACGAAAATCGACGGCGACGAGAGAGCTTCCAGATCGCGTGGAAGAAGAGTAGACGCAGCTCGACGGGTCGGCGTTCCGAGCGAGAAACGACCGGGCACACGAACTGAACAAAGTCGGGGTGTGGGATAGGAGTGAGCGCAGACCAGAGGCGGCGGGCAAACGGGCAACCGACCGCAAGGTGTGCCAGGGTCTCCGGAGCCTCCGACAGGCACATGACACATGCGGTAGATCGATTGTGGAGAGAACGGCTATTCGGAGAAGCGATTTGGCTACCTGGATGAAGTGAACCTAGGGAGAGGAGGTGGGCCGTGTCTTCGGCGTCCGAATGAACCCTGCGAATCTTGCGTAGCGCCTTCCACCAGGCATTCCAGCGTTGCTCGGGGAGACAGAAAACCCTCTGATGACCGAGAGGGAGGATAGGAGGGTAGAGGAAGGCTTGGTGGCGTTTGGACGCGTTCCCAAACGAAGACGGAGTCATCACCTCGCCATCGGGTCCTCGGAAAAGCGTCGGGTTCACCGAGAGTCGGATTCCGTGGCCTGCTGGGAAGTAGAGGACGTGTGTTGCCCACCGCTCCAGATTCGGGCTCTTGGAAAGTTCGGGGGGGTTCAGCGTTGTCACCAAATCCCAGGCTTCGAAAAAGCGGATCCATCGTGGAGGGAGCAGGGCCTTCGTCTTCCTCACTGCGCGTTCCCACTGTGGAGGAGGGTGGCAAAAGTAGGCCCACCAGATCCAGACCCACGAGCGACGATGTGGGTTGGGGCCTGATTTGGGCAAGGTAAAGGGGGTGCGTTCGTTCGCCGCCTGAAGGCGAGTGCGGATGTCGAAGAGGTGCCGAATGAAGCAGCCGTCCGGGTCCCGAAGATGAAAGACCCACTTGGCGTGATCGACCGCGAGGCGCCGAGGTAAGTCAATCAAGCCAAAGCCGCCGTGGTCGAGAGGGGTGCAGAGGCGCAGCCGAGAGACCTTCGGGGGTTTCTGAGATCCGTCCGAGGCTCGACCGTGGATAGCGATCATGACCGCGTCCTCGATCTCCTTGACGACGCTCTTGGAAGCTGGGATGAAACGATTATGGTAGAGAATCTTCGTGTAGCAGTAGATATTGATTATCGAACATTTCGCTGCGTACGGAAGGTCGTACATTGGGATGGATCGTATCCGGGCGACGGTCGCGGACTTGACCTCCTCCCAGCCCGCATCCTCGGCGATGTCCACCCCAACCTGCACTCCCAGGTAACGAAACTGCGAGTCGCTGAGACGCCAGGACCCGAGGTGTGAAGGGATCGGACGGTCCCTGAATGACCCGAGGGGGTAGAGGAAAGATTTGGCGTTGCTGAGCTTGCTGGCACTTGCCCGCTCGTACAGCTCGATCGCCCGATTGAGGTGGTCGAGGTCCGAGGTGTCGTGGAGAGCACAGCAGGCATCGTCGGCAAAGAGAAGTTCTCGTATGGTTGGGAGTCCCGGGCTCGCGATGCCTTGACTTGTGACCGCAACTGTACGGCGAAGCCCTCAATTGCGAGAACGAAGAGCGACGGAGCCAGCGGGTCGCCTTGTCGAACTCCCGAGAGGATATCGAACGCGGCCGAGAGCCATCCGTTGAGGTAGATTGAGGCGGATTGGTTTGTATAGGTCGCTCGGTACCATTGGCAGGCTTTCGGGCCAAGGCCAACGGCGCTGAGGACTGCATCGATGTAGGTGTGGGAAAGACGGTCGTAAGCCTTCTCGAAGTCCATCACTGCGAGCAGACCGGACACCGGCTCTGAACCCGGGAGCCCAGGATCCATGAGACACTGCACCTCGGCGATGTTCGTGCCAATCCAGCGGTTCGGAATGAAACCGCGCTGGGTCGAGCCGATCAGGGTCTCGAGCAGAGGGGCAAGGCGCTGGTTGTGGGCTTGGGAGATGATGCGTTCATCAGCGTTGATGAGTGATATGGGGCGTTTGTTCACCAGCCGATCCCTCTCGCCGCGCTTGTGGATGAGGTGGATGTGGGCAGTGTGGCGGGCCGACGTTCGAGAACTGGCGTCGTCGGTGGGGATCGAGTTGATGACGTCGCGGAGGATGGGGCCTGTGGCTGTCCACGTTGCGCGGTAAAACTCGACCGGGAGACCGTCGGGTCCAGGCGAGGAGTTCGACTTACACGCCTCTTGTGCCTTTGTTATCTCCTCTAGGGGGTACGCTCCTTCGAGCTTGTCCGAATCGGCAGGGGATAGGCGAGTCGAGGCTTCGCTATCTTTGCAACTCGCAATGAATTACACTGCGGTGAAATTGAGCGCCTACCCGTATCTCTCCTCATCGGACCAATACGTCACGTTGATGTCGAACTCTGCGATTTCCTCAGTTGGTGCTCCGATGCCCCAACAAAAGAGCTTCACCCTCGACCCGACCAGTTTGATTCCGGCCTATTTGAGGGTTGGCCCACCGATTCTTTAGACGAAGCGGTCGAGGTCGTAGAATTCGGGGAATGCCTCATCCATTTCTTGGTTTCGGAGTTGCATCAGTCGCGGTCTGGTACATTGAGATGAAAGTGAAGCACTTTTGGTCGTACGAACCTCAAACTGCGAACCTTCGGTCCGGGAATTCGATGATGGTACGTGTCTGGTGAAGTATCGACTCACAATATGGCGACCCGATCCAGCAGTTGAGCGAGGTGCATGATCTCTCAGACGATAAGTAATTGGTTCGCTGCGCAGTCGCACTCGTTTCGCCCAGCAGAAAGGAGTAGCTTGGCAATACGGACCTCCTGCTAGCCTTGGTGGAATGCAATTCGTGGTACGCACAACGTCCGGAAGACGGAAGGGTGGATGGCTACTTGGTGCTTATCCTCGAGGGTTGTCTCGCAAACTTGAGCCGTTCGCTCGAGTGGAGGGCCTGTCGAAACGAAAGTGAGCGTGGGCGCAGAAGGTGAGATCAGTGTCTCGCTCCGATTGGCAGGCTAATACCCGTTGTTTTGTACCTGTTTAGCGGAGATATCTTCGTATTATCATGCTCATCTTCTTCCACGGTCGACGTCGCGCCTAGCCAAGCTCCAAAATCGACCGGTCGCTTCAACGCAATCCGGGCCGACTGCAGGCTGATGGTCGATAACCGACCCGTGGACCCGACGTAGGACATGACTACGACCAGGATACCTTGACCTATGATGATAAGGGTGATGGGTCCCCGAGAGTGTGGGAGTAGTCTGTAGAAGCCGACCCGTCGTCTTCGGGCATGTCTCTGGGCCTGACTCTTCTTCCACGGACCGTTATGAGGTGATGGATGCATGTTGGGTAGGTGGTCAATGAACGGTGTCAGCAACTTGGGTCATAGAATGCCGGTGCTGGACAAGGGCGGGTGTACAGCGTGCGCAGGGTCAACCTTGATTGAGCTGCCGACGTGGTCGAGCTCACCCAACGGTCCAACGGTCGAGGCTGCTTGGCGTCGCAATCGAGTGTTCGGTCGAGGTCAAGGTCATGGTCACGTGATCTGACTCGGAGCGGATAAAGAGAACGTATGATAAGGAAGTGATACTAACGCTAGGTGTGGCATTTGAGGGAGCGCTGGTCGGGAACCCTTCGTCCACGGGACTCTCCATTGAGCTCCTAAGTGGGCCAACGTCAGAAAGGGAGTCCACTCAGCAACAAGCCAGTTCGAGGAGCGAGTATCTGAGCAATTAAGTAGGAATTAACTGTTCTGGATGTGCGTGAGAGTCAGGATACGTCTGTAGTCGTGACACGAACCGGCGAACGAGTCCGAGTCATCGAGTTTCGGTCGAGAGCCCAGACGTCCAGACGTTGGCCTGCTGCCACCGAGTCGCTTAGTCGCCAATCAGTTAATCAGTAATCAGTATCATGGCCGGCAGCGGCAGCGGGTGGGTAGACGGCGGTACACATCACCTCTCAGAGGTACGTGCGGCGTTGGCTGCAGAACATCCATCTATGCTGTTCGCTGGCCAATCCGCAGTAAAGTCAATAGAAGTACAAAATCAAATTCATGGAATATATTTATTCACAGCCTGACTTTTCTACTCGAACAAGGGAAGGTTGGTGGAAGCCCTTTATGCCAGCTTTCGCCCGCGCTAAAATCACTTTCAGGGTGAGGAAGTGGCCACTTTGGTGGGCTTCGTTTCCCAAAACTCATACCGCTGGACCTGGCCAACGCCCTTGGTAGTACTCGAGTCATCGACCCAACGAATCATCGATTTAAGGATCATCGAGCATCTAATGTAGTACACCTTCAAAGGTCTGAACCGATCTGAAGGGGCTCCCATCCTCCCTTTGCTTCCACACGCCCCCACCCCCACTCGGTGCGAAACCGGCCCAGCCTGGCAGTCGCCTCGCTGGCAGCCGTCCGCCGTCGCCTCTACGTGTGCATATGTGTGCATGCATGCGCACACCAATGCATACTCTTACAGACCCGTTTTTATTCCCTCTACACGGCATCGCACGGCTATACACCCTGGTGCACGCTCGGATCGTGTCGGCCTTCTGCGACCTGCTTCGCCACCGCCGAGGGCACGTCGAGCCGAAGCGAAGAGGGAGCCGGGCGGGGAGCATGATCCACGAAGAATAATGAGCGGGACAGTAGGCGATATTAAGGTTCAGCGACAGAGTGAGTATACCTGTGGGAGGCTTGGCAGGAACGTGCAAGGGGGAAGTGAATCGAGCGAAGGGCACGACCGGGCTCAGGCTACTCGGCGATCAAAAACCCTTTGGAGTGGGCTGAGATGAAGTCGGATCAAGTCCATACTAGTGTAGGTCCCTAATCAGCTTGGACCAGTATTGGTGCACACGTGTTGATATTGATGCACTGCGATGCAGCCGTATGCATCGACGTGCAGTTTCGGCGCCTTGAACGCCCGGGTTCTGGCGCGAGACGCCCGGGTCGATTAGGATCGGCATCCCAGGGCATGCATCCCGTGCATGACAGTGTACATCGGTGCAGCTTAACAGGAAAGACATTGAAGCCCAGAAGCAGAGTTATGCATGCCCATGCACAAGCATGGTCCACTCGCAGAAAGCCGCCCGCGACCGATGGTCTCCTAAGCAGCGGAATCACTTTGTAGCAGAAGATATCTACTGGATCTCGATTCCATTCGTTGGCGTACAGGAATCACTGTTTGACTATTTTGGCGGCCCTCGACTCGCCGCGTCGTTGACCTCGATGTGGGGTGCACGGTCCCCTGTCTGCGATTTTGCTTCAGACCCGTACCCCGCTCCATCGGCCTCGCTCTGCGCTTTGGGCGGCGCAAACGCCATGATCCGTGCACCACCCTGGTCCCTGGTCACGTTTGAACGAGTTCGGGCCTATACCAGTATCCTCCCACCCGTAAGTGCTTCCCTTCTCGTTTGCCCTTGCTCTTGCTCGATCGATGTCCATCGGGTGGCACGGCCGACGCTTATCCGTTGATGGTGCTCCCATGCTGACCCCCAAGTCTACCAATACATGATCACCCCCGACGTTCCCTAGCCCCGCAAGGGGTCATTCGGCTCTGCCCCCGGATGACACCACTTTCAACCTAGCTCGTACCGCCCACTGCTCAAGAACGGTGAGTCGGCTTGTCATGCGACGTTGCTGCCCGCACTAATCGACGGTCGCACAGTAAGCGGTCGCATAGAGGAGGTCGCCTCGAGGACCCCCCGATCTGATGGTGCTTACATTGCCACTGGACGAGCCCGGTGACTGACACTGCCATATGTTCATCGCTCTGCACTAGCTCGAGCTGGACTCTATCTCCCATCGAGAATGATCTGCACGTGGTCGGGGTACAGTAAGTGATCAAGCCTCGGCTGACCCGTTTCGGGCTTTCGGACTTATTCTAGACATAGAAGAGGAGATGATGGGGTTGGACCGTGAGATGGAGATGACAAAGTGTAGAATATTCTGCTCGTCATACTCACAAGACATCGAAGTATGGTGAGTCAGTTCGTGCGACGTTCCCCTCTGGCCCTCGCTCGGTCGCACAGGGGCGGGTGGGGGGTTTTCGTCTTGGACTCGACCTCGCTCGATCATGCATGGTCATTATCATCATCATCAGCCATCATGGTCATCCATCATCATTCATCATCATCATCGTCATCATCCAGAAGTCGCGGCCATATCAGGCGGTCGTAACGTGTAACGCATACCAGGGTGTCCCGTGAACGCAACTGGACGGGCTCACCTGTCACGTAGGGGCAGAGAAGGTGCATGCAGAGCACTGAAGCTCAGCTCAAAGTGTATTGATACAACTCGATCACTGACCGTTGATCGCTCACGGTGGGGCGTTTTCGAACCCAAAGACAGATGTTTATTCGAACTGTCTCGCCGTCCATGATCTTCGCAGTATGTCGTTGTGGTGCAGTGTCCAGAGGACTGCAGCTCGAGGCTCAAGATAGGTAGATACCTGCCCCTCCAGCTACCCCTTCCCCTCCCCGAGCTATGCTGCATTGAAACCATCTTTTCCACCGTTGTAAGCCTTTCGACGCTTGGTGGGAGCACTCGGCACGAAATGAACAGGTGCATACAGTCGCTGGCTTCCAGTTTCAAAACATCCCTTGAACATCGTTATGATGGTGGATCCAGGTAAACAAACTAGGACCATGGGCAGGATCTAGCCAGGTATGAAGGTGCAGAAATATTGAGATTGTTGTGCACGTTGTGCCGTACCGGAGTTAGTGTCGGTGCGCTGTCGCAACGACACGCTGTGTGCTACAACCAGCGACGAGCGATGGCCGGCTTCGTCTGAGTCGTCTCGGTCTCGCCCCTTGAGACCTGAGCTGAGGTAGACCTGAAGGGCAAGGATGCTATAGTCACGTGGCGTGGCAAGACAGCTTTATCCTGGCTTCATTTGAGCTGATCTAAGCACAGCAGGCAGGGCTCAAGCTTCGATCCTCGCGTCGAGGGCAAGCCTTTTCACGGCTGAGTCACCAATGGCCGCGGCCGCCGTGATGTCGTGGACCTTGGCTGCTCTTGTTTCACGTCGCGACCTGTCCCCACGCGCGATGCCACCGGCCAAATTATCTCTCACAGGATCACTCATGACGATTTTCCTCTCTCGACGGTTGTAACAAGGTAAATGGGCATGAACATCCACTCGAGTTGGGCATCCGCCACTACCTGATAGGTCGGCAGACTGCAGCCTATAGGTCGTACGTCGGCTAGCCCTCGGCACATAAAAGTCGTACGTCGACCAGCGGGAGCAGTGGCTCGGCCTTTAAGAGCAGAATTCGCCATCGTTGTTCGGCACGCACCAGCCGATTTTCGTCGACCCCGACCCCGATCGATTCCCTGAAATTACATTGGGGTGCGGTCAGCGACTATTTCGCCGGGTGTTGCCACCTAGCACCTCAGTAGTTCCCTTTCATCATTTTCAAGGTGTTTCAAATGGGAAAGGCGACTTTGGCAGATCAGCGCACGGTCGGTGGAGGAAAACCAGCAGGAATTTTCTGCGTGCACTGGATGGTGGATCCGCTGACGACAGGTGGCAGCTGTAACAAGACCGAAGATTCCCGCGAGCACCTAAATCTTGACTCTCGATTCAAGCCGACGCGGAACAGCGAGCTAAGGTCTTTGAGGTCTCGGATCCAAGTCCGACGGCACTGTCTCGGCGCGACGCAGGGTGGCCCAGCTCAAGGAAGTGCTAGCGCACGACCGGCGGAGGAACGCACGGCACCGCTTGCTTAGCGCGGCCATGGAGGGCGGCGGGAGCGGAGGGTTCAGCAGGTTCGACAGCCAGAACGATGTCTCACACCACGCCAAATTCTTTCTCATTATGTGCGAACCCAAGCAAGGTCGGGCGACTCAGGTACACGGTGTCGTGTTTGAGTGATTAGCAAGCGCTCGCTTCATTAGCGACAGGTTACTCGTGATTTGTGAGTCCGCGGGACGTAGGTAAGGCCTAAATGAACTGTCCACGGCTTGAGGGGCAGCCGGCGGCCTCGCAGCAGCCGATTTCGGTTCCGGCAGTTTCCGGCCACGTTTGTGGCACCGCATCGGTAGCTCGCCCCCGGAGACGAAGATGAATCATTTCCCTCCATTTTTCTACCTGCACACCCGCAGCTTGACCTGTTGACTTCTCCTCGACCTGGAAATGCCTTCCACGATGTTGAAAGGTGACAATGGCCTGCTTCCCCTGGCCAAAGGTCTTGCCTGTGAGTGCAGGTCTTGTCTGGCAGGGCCGGTTCATTTGGTGCAGCGACGAGTGGCTTCTCGGACTTAGCGACTGACCGTGATTGCCACTGCTCGCACGCTATTCCGCGGAGCTCAGGTCAGCGCTGCAAGGCACGCAAGACTCGTTGCTCTGGCGAAAGACCCGCGTGTTTGGCTTGTATTCGTTCTGGTGAGTGATGCATTGCTTGTGCTGTCGAGTTCCCCTGTGGCTCGACCGACCCTCGAGGGCCTGGACCAGGGGTTCCCCGTGCTGACGAATTGTCGGGTCTCCACGCACATGTGCGGCATACTCAAAAATCGCCCTCCGCCTTCTAACCGATCTCCAACAGCTCGATTCAAGCATCTCCCAACAGATAACATCGTTTGTACTTACAACGAGGATCCTACGAGCCAACCTGCGAGCTCCGAGTTCATCGTGTCAACTTCCTCTAGCTCGCCAAACCGCAGCCGCCACGGGACGGAGTCGCCTCCTGTTGGGGGCTCTTCACCGAGTTAGTCAAGTCCTCCTCCCTCCGTCTGATTTTCTTCCTCGATATGTACAGGTTTGACGTTTTTAGAGCTCCATACTCACTGGCATCACCCCCTCTTCGCACAGTACCGACATACGCCCCTTTTCGTGTCGTTTCGGATGCCCCAGCGCATGCCACCACTGCTTCGGGCTCGCAACCCGTTGGTGCACCACTAGTGTCGAATGGACTCGGCCATGACTCTGGTCTCTACTCGCTCAATCTGTCGGATCTTCACGGGGCGTACAGACCTCCGGGTGACTCATACCAACACAGGCCACTCGCCGACACCCGAGCGGACCCCTCAATGGATCGCCCGCCTCTAAGTCGACTCCACCCCGTGCTCCACGTCGCACAAAGTCAGCTCCACGTACCGAATTCGCAGTTGCATTCGACGGTCTATCCACAACCAACTTTCTCACCCTACTCCCCCACACTGAACAGCCTTCCCTTGTACGCGCCACCGGAAATACCCACCAATTTCAACCTGGCATATTCATCGTTGCATCGGTTCGCGGATACCATCGCGACGGGGGTCAACACGGCACCATCACCCATATCCCACTGGGCGACCCTCGGGCATAGCTCGAGGAGAGCTTCCGCATCGACCATTCCCTCGCAGACCCCAACCCCAGACCCCGCCGATGTCGCAATGCACCGCAATGCCGATGGCGGTAGCACCATCGGAGGTCGTAGATCGTCCGAGCCAGACCGCGCAAGCGTCGCTGGAAAGCACCTCTCCTCAATTCCGGACTCACCACGTGGTGCTCGTCTTCATCAACGTCCTCATCGAACCATAAGCGATCGAACACCAGGCAGCAGTCCCTCTACTCTGCCCTCTCCCCTTCTGCCCCTCGACCTCGCTTCCGTGCAAGCCGCCGGAGCCGCCGAGCTCGGATCAACGGCATCGTACAGCCACTGGGTCGCGGCGGGGTTGCCCACACACGCGATTCCGGACGCAAACGAGGGCGGGGAGTATTCGGAGGACTTGTACTCGAGAGCGATGTACGACCTGAGCTGGGAATATGAGCCCGCCACTGTCTGGGGGAACCCGAGCACGTCGGGAAGCGGCGGGTAGCAGGTATCTGGACGGAGTCTGATCTGGCGTTCTTGGAGGCCTTGTGGATCACAGGAGCTATTCGGGGAGTGATCGTTTGCAAGAGGTTGGCCCGCTTAGATGTATGAGCGGGATTAAGTATGTAGTTCTCTACGACTAGTAGTATCGCATAGGACCGCGCACCACAATCCGTTTAGCATAGCAACATCGCCGTTAAATACATTTGCGTTTCCATAGTGTCTAGTTTTATGGTCAATGACATTTCTATCGTTTCTGAAGTGCCAAAACGACCAGGTTCGAACGATGAGCGAGCGCATGTGGATGATTACGAACAGTCGTTGCCAAACTGACCTTGCTCGCAGCTCCACGCTTCGCTTTGGGCTCGGCTTTGGCCGACACCGACGCTTGCGTTTTTCTCCGCCCTACACTCTCTTGCTCGGGAGCTGTGGCGACCGACGACGAGCGAGTGTGTCGTGACCGCTTGCTCACTTTGCTGGCGGCAGTGGCTGTATATACAGTGGACAACAGCGATCAGTCATCGGGCGTAGTTGCACCGCGCGAGCCCGAGTGACAAGCTCTGGCACCCACTCTTTTCCTCGTCCCGCTCTTCATCTTCGTCCTCCTCTTCGTCATTCCTGTTTGCCTCGCTCGCTTCGTCGTTGCCATCGTCTTCGTCGCTCATGTCCGTCAGGTCGCTTTCGCTATCCGCGCCTGCGCCCGCACCCGCAGCCTTGTCGTCCGACGCCGCTTTCTTGGTCGCTTTGGTCTTAGTCGTAGATTTACCTGCGCCGGCTCTTGTCGAAGTCGCAGTTGTTTCGCGCTTGGTACGCTTTCTGCCCTTGGGCCGCTCGTCTTCTTCTTCCTTCTCGTCCTCCTCTTCGTCTTCCTCGTCCCTTTCTTCCTTCTCATGGGACTCGGCGTCACTCGCCTTCTCCTCGTCATCACTATCATCTGGCAGTGTCAGGGAAAACTCTCTAACGGGTCCTAATTCTGGGCTGGCTGGGTCGCCCTTTTTGCGCAACTTCCTCTGCACCAGGAGTTCGTTGAACATCGATTCGGGAGCCATAGGATCGATCTCGGCAAGGGAGTCGTCTTCCTTGGTTTTGGATCTACCCCGCGCCTTGCTCGAGGTTGAGACGGGTGGTGTCACGGTCGATGAAGAAGAAGAAGCAGGGGGAGGGTAAGAGACGAGAAGCGAGAAGGGGCGGGGTGGGAATCGGCGAGAGATCCATGCCGGTGCCGAGGGAGGCTTGGTCGACGATTTGCGAGAAGAGGCGTCTTGGGGAGCGCCTACATCCGATCTTGTTGATACTGGGGGCGAGTTGGCCTCCGAGTTGGAATCTTCTTCGTATTGCTGGAAGGCGGGGTTCAGATCATTGGAACGGGTCGTCAGCTCGAGCTCCACGAGGTCGCTTGGACAGTCAGCAAGTGCGGACCGACCTCATTCTCCCACGTCTGTTCCAGCTCAGCAAGGTCATAGCATTCGTCGTACTTGTCCCAGAAATGTCGCATCTCGACGTTCTCGGCGTCGCGGTACTCCTCAAAGCCCTCGCTGACCCGCGAGCGGCAGTAGTTGCGGAACTTGAGCGCGACCGACAACATCTCCCAATGGCGGTCCGGGCCGAAAGGTCGATGGTAGATGAGCGCTCGGAAGAAGGCTAATTCACCGGGGATGGTCGAGAGGTAGGACGAAGGGGACGTGGACGGGGAGGGGGAGTTCGAGCTAGACGTGGAATCCTCCGCCTTGGCCGACGAGGACAGCGGAGGAACCCATGTTGGTAGGGCGACCATTTTAACTCGATTGACCTTGTTGTTGATGTCGTGTAGCCAAGAAGTAAATCTGAACGGCGGGCGCGGCTGTGGACTGGTCTAATGTGACGCACACCGTGTGCACACGATTGACGAAGGAGCGACGGCGTGTAAGTTTGTCGAGACGGAAACTCAGTATCTACAAAAGTGTGTGTGTTCTTCGAGGAACTGTCGAAACAAAGCAGAGTAGAGCCGTAAGCAGAGCGCGAAGGGGCGGGCGCTCTGTGCTGCACGCGACCAGGAAGCTGAACTCGGTTGCTCATTCTGTGTCTAGAGGATTCAGGCGTGCGCGCACGACAACCCCTCGCGATGGTGACCCCGATTGGAAGCACACCGTGATTTTTACAACATTTTTGCATCAAATAGTTACGAAGTAAGAAAAACAAACGACATCGCTGCCGTGTGAAAGACGAAAAATAACCCTAGTTAAGCATCCTCAATCATGATCGCTCGCCTCGGAGACGACGGGCCAATTGGATGTCCTTGGGCTGGATCGTGACTCGCTTGGCGTGGATGGCAGCCAGGTTGGTGTCCTCGAACAACGAGACGAGGTACGCCTCGGCGGATTCCTGGAGAGCCATCACCGCCGACGACTGGAACCGAAGATCGGTCTTGAAGTCTTGCGCGATCTCGCGAACGAGACGTTGGAAGGGGAGCTTGCGGATCAGGAGCTCCGTCGATTTTTGGTATCGACGGATTTCACGAAGCGCGACCGTTCCGGGGCGGTAGCGGTGAGGCTTCTTGACACCACCGGCGGCGGGGGCCGACTTGCGCGCGGCCTTGGCAGCGAGTTGCTTGCGAGGGGCTTTGCCACCGGTCGACTTGCGGGCCTGTAGTGTTGAGGTATTGTAGACCCTGGTCAGTACACGAAGTCGTTCATTGAGTTCAGTGAGGCGGACTAACAGTTTGCTTCGTGCGGGCCATTGTTGAGGATGGAGGGTTTGTTTTGAGGTGGAAAAGGGGCTTTGGGCTTGAATGGAAGAGGATGTGGTGAAAGGGAAGCGAAGGAATGTCGGGGGGTGATGCGGTCAGGTCAATCTTGAGCCGCTGCCTCGCGTTAGGTGCTCCAGGTCCCTGTCAGGGAAAATGTCAGGCCTGTCATTAGAGCGCCTCGAGTGATGATGGTACAGGTTGAACGACCGAGCGCGAGCGCCTCACCTAGCTCGAGACTCCCCCGAGCTCCGCCGAGCGGCCGATCGCCTAACCCGAGGCAGCGCTGCGTCCACGCCTCGGCCGCAGCTCAATTCGCTTCCGCGGGCTTGCGCGGCGCCTGGGGGGTTTGAAAAGTGGTGACCTAGGTCGAGGCAGCACATGGGGGCGTACCAACCTAGAGCAAGTCAAAACGCCTCGCTCTCTCAACCGGCAAACGAACGCAGACGCAGAGAACGACTTTGCGCATCGTGGTTGCGTTACCTCTTGTCTTCCTACACACCACACCACATCTCACTCTCTCACGCTCGGCCTGACCTAATCCAAGTCAGCCCAATCAAAGCACACTTCTTCAACACCCACTACAACCCCCCCCTCAACCTAAACAAACAGTGAGTCTTTACATTGCAACCTTCAAAGCCACAAGATAATATACTGACCCTTGGTGGCCCCTATCTTACTGCTTCGCGCCTCGCCAGTGTCTGGACGTGGAAAGGGCGGAAAGGGACTTGGAAAGGGCGGAGCCAAGCGTCACCGCAAGATCGTGAGTCGTTTGCAACGTTTACGTCTCTTTCACATCTTGGCTACATGTCCTTACATTACCATGTCTCGCATCTCACAGTTACGCGATAACATCCAGGGTATCACCAAACCCGCCATCCGCCGTCTCGCGCGTCGTGGTGGTGTCAAGCGTATCTCCGGCCTCATCTACGAGGAGACTCGAGGTGTGCTCAAAATCTTCCTCGAGAACGTCATCCGTGACGCGGTCACCTACACCGAACACGCCAAGCGCAAGACGGTCACCTCGCTCGATGTCGTCTACGCCCTCAAGCGATCCGGACGAACCCTATACGGTTTCGGCGTCTAGATTTATTGATTATTGTGCTTGTGCTCCTTTGATTTCCCCCCTGTTGTAACACATACCGGCATTCCAGTCTACACTTGTTTTGTCACCGTCAGGTGGGGCGAACCTCAGTGGGCAAGTATTCTGCAGAGCTACCTAAAGAAGCGCCGCTCGTTGTGATGCTTTACGGAACGGGCGTATATGTAGGCACCCTTCACGGCTAGAATTATCGAGTTCTAGTACGGCTCGCTTTTAGTCTAGCGGTTAAGAACGACAGATTGTGGTTATGCACACCAGTGAGAACCGGATCAACGGGGTGATGTTCAACTATGCAGGAGACCGTCGCGTCGGTCATGATGGCCATCGCGCGGACCACGCTGCTGCTAGCAGCACGGCTGGCTCGTATACGTGTCGCAGTACCAGGATTGGTTGGGTTGTTGTCATCATGTCCGGGGGCCTGAATCCGTTGATCGGAAGTTCGGAATGGGACGAAAAGGACTGAAGGAGGGTCGAGCAGCGGCCCCTGGGTAACGTGGCGCCAGGGTGAGCGGCCATCGCAACTTCGCCGAGTATTGGGAGCGCGGGTTTCCCCTTGAATGAGTGTCACCAAAGTGCAATGAGAGTGGGAGAGTGGGAATAAGGAGGAAGGAGTCACGCGCGATTATCTACAGCCTCTCGACCTTCATGTTGTTGAGCAGCCCCTGAAACCGGTGTCGCGATACGTCACGTCATTGACAGAACCAATCGCGCGGTCCGCCCCACGCATCAACGACGACGGGCCCATGCCCGAGCTTTATAGAAGAAGTGTCATGCGGACCCGTGCGCTTGCTATCGACTGCTTGCTATCTATCTACCCATCTACCTACATGTACTTTAAAGATTGCACCACAAAAAACCTCTTTTAAATAAGGGTTCCACGCTTTTTTTTCTTTTTTTTTTCTTTTCTTTTCTTTTTTTCACCTTCTCCGCTTTCCGCTTAAGGTCTAGGAGGTGCGGGCGGAGCTCGCATCGACTTTGAGTCAAGCAGGGGGAAAAGGGGGGCCCTAAGTACATCAATTACTACACAAGCCGCTCAACGGTGCCCCCGCCTTGCGGGCTTAAGCTCAATTCTCATGGCCGAGACAACGCAGAAATGGCCGTACATGACTCCTGATTGGGACGCCGATACCACAGGCAGGCGCAGCAGACTACAGTATGCTCACCACAGGCGGCCCGCAACACGGTCAAAAACAGCGACAGCGATATAGGTACATGCCATATGGATCGCCGATCGACACCTTTTAGTTAAAGAGGGAGTAAGCAGAGGCGCGAACCTTACAGCTAAGTAGGCGGGGACTCGGGTGCACGGAGATGCCTTACAGAGTTGTGATTCACCCAAAGTTTAAGCAGAGTATTCGTACCGGGCTTACTTTGGGTCAACAAACAAGTCCGTGCATCCTCGGCATTTTTCTGCCCCTTGTTAATAGTACCCCTTATTAGTAGTAATGCATTTTCTGCTGCACAGGCGGACCAGCCGGAAAAGGCAAGCGGACGGGGAAAAGGAGACGAACGTTAATAAATTCGCTTGCGTCACTTACGTCTTTGCCTCACAGTGAGAAAAGGGCCGCGGAGCCGCGGGCTTCCCCACCTTGCTCAAAAAAGTTCGCCACCGGTAAACCCCCTCTCCTCGCTATCTCCCACCGCCTCACACCTCGAAAACTCATCATCCATTTGAAAGACACCATGTCAAACCTCGACCATTTGAGCCAGTCCCCCGTGCCTTGCTACGTCAATGGCGAGGCGTTCAAGGGCTCGGGCAGCTACGCCGTCAAGGACCCTCATAGCCCGTCCAAGACCTTGCACGAGGTGTCGTCCGTCACCATCGCTGACGTACCCAAGGTGCTTGAGGCAGCGTCTAAGTCGTTCAAAGCATGGCGAAACGTGAGTCTTGTGCCAGACGGTGCACTGTTTTAGGTCATCCCGGGACGACCCTGTGGGGACCACCGCCAGCCCCACATTCGGAGATTTGAGTCGCTGATCCGAGCCGTGGCGCCACTCCCGTCATGACGTTCCAAATCTAGACTCCCGTCACGCAACGTCGCGACATCTTCAACAAGGCGGTCGAGCTCTTCAAGGAGCATCAAGGCAAATTCGCAGGCATCGAATCCGCTGAGACGACCTCGGCGCCCGGATGGGCCGGCTTCGATGCTTTCTTGGCCACCGATTCGCGAGTTGCAATCGTCGATGCTGAGATGTTTGACAGCGTGTGATATCACGTGCTTATCTACATTCCTTCACGATTTGCAGCCTCGCGGAATCTGGTGCCGTTGCGACGGTCGCTCTTCGTGGAGAGATTGCGACGACCGAAGCAGGCAAGCGAGCTTGTGAGTTGCGTGCCTTGAATTTGCTCTTTTCGAGAATAACGCAAGCTGAACCGTATGACTCACAGTCATAAAACGATGCCCATATGGTACTGTCTTTTCGATGGCACCCTGGAATGCACCTTTGGTCCTCAGTATGCGTTCGGTCGCCAATCCCGTGAGCTCGAATCCCTTTGCCGCCGTTCTCTCCTCGGACCTGGCCTGACCTCCTCACCGGATGCAATGTTACGCGACAGATCATCGGGGGGAACGTCGTCATCTTGAAAACATCGGAAATGTCGCCCAAGACCCAGTTGACCTTGGCTCAACTTTTCCACGACGCCGGTCTCCCTGCCGGTGGTCCGTTTGATTAAGGATCAGAACTTGCATGACAGGGCCCGAACATGCAATTCTAATAGGCTCAATACCCGATGTTGCACAGTCCTTAACGTCATTCATGTCGACCCCAAGGATGCTCCTGCTGTCGTTGAAGCCATCATCGCCCATGACTCTGTGGGCAAGGTCAAGTGAACACGCCCGCTGTACCCGCCGGATTCATTAAAGTTTGTGTAGAGAGCTAATCCCGATTCGTCCACAGCTTCACGGGCTCGACTCGGGTTGGAGCCATCATTGCCGCCACCGCTGGAAAGCACATCAAGCCCGTCGTTTTGGAACTTGGTGGCAAGGCCCCTGCGATCGTCTGCCATGATGCCGACCTGAAGACGTGAGCTCGGAAATAGATTGTTGGGCTTCGTCTGATCAGGTAGCTGATCTCTTGACACTTTTGACAGTGCATGGAACGCAATTGCTTTCGGTGGATGGTTCCATTCGTGAGCAACTCACCTTCTCAGACTGCCTTACTACGCGAGAAGCGTCAGCTGATCGCAATCAACCCCTTTCGCCGAACTGCAGCGGCCAAATTTGCATGGCGACGCAGACCGTGATCGCGCACGAATCGATTGCCGACGAACTGCTCCAGTTGCTCAATAAACACAAACCCAATGTCACAGCCGCGGGAGAAGGTGCACCTCTTCGTGGTCTCTTTACCGAGGCTTCGGCCCAACGCGTCAAGGGCATCATCGATGATGCGGTTTCAAAGGGCGCGAAGATCGCAATTGGCGACGCCAAGGTCGACGGCAACGTGGTGCAGCCGAGCATTCTGAAGGATGTTACACCCGAGATGCGTAAGTTGAATACGGTTGAGAGCGGATACCGACTTCTTGTGCTATGCTAATGCACGGTGTCTCCTCATGTAGAGATCTACCGCACCGAGATGTTTGCTCCTGTCTTTTCTTTGATCACTGTAAGCACCCGCGGTTCCAATGCATTATACTCTCGACTCATACTGACAAACTGATCCATTTTTAATTGTTCCATAGTTCAAGGACGAAGAAGAAGCGATCCGCATCGCCAACGACCACGAATACGGTCTGTCGGCGTCCATCTATTCTAAGGACGTCAACCGAGCTTTGTCCCTGGCCGACGAGATTGATTCGGGAGCCGGTCAGTCCTCTTGATTCTTGCTGCCGATATGAGAGTGAGAGTGTGCGTTGGGTTTCTGATTGCGCACTTGTCTATCTTGGCTTCGCAGTCCACATCAACGGTGCTTCGGTCGCGGATGGTGCCGCTCATCCCCACGGTGGGTGGAAGAAGAGCGGGTTCGGAAGGTGAGATCTCTTCTTCGGGCGCTTTCGTCGCGATTTACGGGTCATTGACGGTGGTTTTGCTCTTCCAGGTTCAACGGCATCGAAGGTATCCGCGAGTTCACCCAACTCAAGACGGTGACGATCAACGAGCCCCACGGTCAATACCCGATTTAAGATCTGAGATAAGGGGGCTCGGAAGGGTTTTTTGCGTGACTATCGATGGCACTTGGGTATAAAATATTTCGGAATGATCATATGGGAAAGAATCGGAAATGAAATGCAGAAGCTTCTACTGTCCAATCTGGACTTACGACGGCGCGCAGACCCCGAGACCGTCAATCCGCAGCAGTTTTTCGTACGACGTCAGCCTGTGCACTCGTTTTCTTCGCCGCCTTTGACTCTTGCCCTAAGCTCGACCGGAGCTTGTATCGTTTGAAATCGGGATTTTTGTGTGTGTGCTGTTCTGGCGAGTTAGCTCCTGTCTGAGATCATCCACCTGGCACCGCTGTCACCTGTGGCCCCTGCGCGCACATGAATCCCCCACAGGTGGGCAGCAATTGAAGGTGCTCCGAGCGCTGGGGGAGCGGGGCCCGACGGGGCCGACGCGACACGCCCATTGGTTGAGTGGACTTTCATTGGGCTCCGCTCATCTCGCGTTCGACGTCTCGGCGACAACGGCATCACATCACCAGCATGGCCCCGAACGCGATCGCTTTAGCCATGCAACAGAACCTCGATGCCGAAGCCGAGGCCGATCGTTTCTTGCAAGAGCAGGACGAACAGGATGAACGAAGTCTTGGAACGATTGAAGGGGGTGCAGGGGGAGGAGAAGGAGGGGGAGGACCCAACTGTGCAGGAGGAGGAGGGACCGGCGGCGCAGGAGGGGAGGGTTTGAAGCTGAGCTCCAAACCGCTTGAGACGAGGTTGGTGATGCAGAATAGTGGGGAGAATGACGACGATGACGACGAGGCGTTTCGGAGAGAGTTGGACGAGTTGGAGAGGGAAGAGAGCATGATGCCTTCGAGTGCGGTCGCGACACCGGCGGTGAGTACGAGGCTCAGCGAGGAGATCCCTTGCAGTACATACAACTAACAAGTTGGCACGGCTTCATAGGTACGACGGATGCATCCGGCACCTGTCATCGCCGTGTGGATCTTTTTGTCGTCGTCCGTCATCCTCTTCAATGCTCGGATCCTGGGTCGGTCCTCTCTCTGCGGTCCAGCGCGCTAGTAGGACATTCTACCATGGATTCTGAACGTATTTTACCACCTCACAGGCAAAAAGGAAGGCGACTTTAACTTCCCTTACCCCATCTTCCTGACGACCGTGCACCTTCTCTGGGCGACGATCGGCACCCGAGTCCTCGCTCGCTTCACCCATCTCTTGGACGGTCTGCAAAACATCAACATGACCTGGGACCAATACACGCGCAACATCCTCCCAATCGGAGCCTTGTTCTCGGCTTCGCTTATTTTTTCTAACCTCGCGTACCTCACCCTCTCGGTGTCGTTCATTCAGATGCTCAAGGCCTTTACTGCTGTCGCGGTCTTGACGATGAGCGTGATGATGGGCCTTGAGCAGTTCAGCAGGAGAACGACCATCGTCGTGTGCTTCATCTCGATGGGTGTCTTTATCGCGAGTTACCACGAGGCCAATTTGTGAGTCTATCGCCGGGTTTTGGAGCTTGTCGTTCGTAAAACGCGCACTGACCGACGAACGTCTCGTTGTTTCAGCATATTTGCCGGTTTCATCTTCCAATCCTTGGGCATCTTGTTTGAAGCGACACGACTAGTGTAAGTCGTCCACTTTCTATTGACCTGAACGGGAAACCACTTCGAACCTCACTTCGATGCTCGTTACCGCCCCACAGAGCGATCCAAAAACTCCTCCAAGGCTTGCGGATGGACCCGCTCGTCTCGCTGTACTACTTCGCACCCGTATGCGCGGGGTTGAACCTTTTTCTCGTGCCTATATTCGAGGGGTACCGACCGTTTGAACTCATTCTCAAACGGGTGGGAGGGTGTGTTACGATGTAGATTACTCGAGTTGAGATGATCTCGATGAGAAGCTGACATGTCGTTTTGCGTGTTCATCTTGCAGTTTCACCTTGTTCATCAACTGCAACTTTGCGTTGCTGCTCAACATCTCAGTCGTATACCTCATTGGGTGCGCGAGCTCGTTGGTGCTCACGCTTTCGGGTCAGTCTTCTTTCTTCGAGCTGGATATGGGTGGGGCATGTGTATTGATGACTGATGGTCTGTTACGTTTTGTCAAATCCACTCCAGGCGTATTGAAGGACGTTCTTCTCGTCACCGGCTCCGTGGTGCTCTACAGATCGCCCATCTCGTTTGCCCAGGTCAGAACACGGGATCCGAATCGCCCGACCCAAGAATTCAAGGTGTGTACTGATACAATTTCTTCTGTCCATGTAGATGCTCGGATACTCGATCGCCCTTGGTGGTTTAGTCGTGTTCAAGACGCCGCCGGAAGTGATGGCGGGGTATATCGCGAGGGTCAAAGCGATAGTCGGGCGGTAGGAGTGAGGGCGGACGGACCAGGTAGAAGAAACGTTTTTTTCAGCTGGAGTTGTGACGCAGTAAAGAGGATGACGCTGTCTCTTTGTATGTCTTGAAGGTCTGTTCGAAAAAGTGAACTTGTAACGACGTGCTTCCCCTTGTGCATCGATATCTCCCTTTTTGTCGTCTGAGTTTGTGCAACTGGTGCACGGAATCAGGCTGATCCAATTGCGTGTGGATTTTAATCGTGCAGTAAGATATTGAAAAATTTGTTGGAAAAGCTGTCTAAGGCAATAAAACTGTGAATCCTCTCGGTGCCACCGTTAACGAGCCGAGCAGGAATATCAAGGAGCTGTGGTGCATGCGCGAGGAACCGGATTCAGTCCCTTTGATTCAACGAGAAAGCAAAAGCAGACACTGATATTACCAACCTTTCGATCTCACCGTACGTACAGCCCGATCGTTCGAGAACTTGAAAAAGCTGAGAAGGTTCAACTTGATGCCGTATGCTTAAAGCCCGTCCCGGCCCGGGGGAGTTTGGTGGGGAATATTCCACTAGAGAAGTAGGGAATGGGGAGGATGACATAAGAGAGGCAATATGAACTATCCGTCGAATCACCAAAGGTCTTATGCGAGGATGAAGTCGACATAGTGAGGTGTCGAGCTCGAGATATTGAATGTCCGGAGAAACGCTCGCTGCGAAAGAGTCAAAGAGCCTGCGCTAGCTGGCCCCGCTCGGATTCGACATCGTGGCAACCTTGGAATTTTTCGATGAAGAAATAAAATAAAACCCGATTTAACCTTGAAGATCCAGGCCCTATGTGCCCTCACAATCCGAGATCTCGATAAAGGCGAGCGAGGTTTGTTCTTGTTTGATCGGGACTTTCAAGAAGAACGGTGGCGGTGCTGTTGGACGGGTTCGGGCGCCGGGCTCCCGAGTCGGATTCGAGAGCGAATCGACTCAAGTCGGCTCAGCCTTCAGCCTGGCTCAGCCGTCACTCGGCGCCGTGGCAGAGAGCACGCGGCGACGACGAGCAACGGGAATCCCTTTCTCCCGTTCACCTCTCTAGCGCAACTAATAGCACCTCCGCGGTTGGAATCTTCATCAAGGCAGGGAGAACAGCTCGACAATCGACTTTGGATCGATCCACTTCGGGGACCAGCTCTAGCTGCTCCGACTCACACCCGGGGAGCGACGACCAGAGCTAGCAACGCGCGCGTGGTTTCACACCCAACACCACCTCAGCTGAGACGACCGAGTCGACCCGAAAATCGACCCAGACACCTCGGCTAGGTACACGTAGAGCCGTCGCATTCGGTATCCTCTTGGTTCCTCAGACGCATTCTTGGAATCCATCATGGCGGTGAGTTTTTTCCCTCGAGACCAGGACAAAGCAACATCCCGTCGGTTCGAGTGACGGAACGCGCTAGTCACCCCACCCCCTCCCATCGCCCGAGAAGTCCAACACTGACATGTCCCTTTCCTCCAACACCCAGGATCTCTCGAGCAAGATCGCGTCGTTGCACTCGCGCATCTCCAAGGAGCACAAGATCCTTGAAGGCTTCCAGGCGATGCGCTCCGCGACCTCGAACCAGGACGTGATCCGCACCTGCGACGCCAAGATCCGCGAGGCGCAAAAGACGATCGGCTGGTTCGAGCAGAGCTTGCACGAGTTGCAACAGCGCGCTGGAGCGGGCGCAGTAGCGGGCGCAGCGGGCGCAGCAGCCGCGGGACAAGGCGTTGGTGGGGTAGGAGGAGCCCACAGTCCCGTCCAACAGCAGCAACACAACTCACAACGCGGCGCATCGTCCATGGGTCGCGCGGCTGGATACGGCAATCGACCGGGGGCGAACCAACCCTACACCGGTGGAGCACCAGGGGGCAGGGATCTTCCCGCACCTCCACCCGGCGCGATGCCGACTTACCTCCAGCACCAGTACGGCCAAGGCTCGATTGGAGGTACCTCGGGCCGCGGCGACGATGCTCGCTCCGAGGGTGTCATCATGGGCGAAGGAACCGCCGTGGCCAAGGTTCACTACTCCAGTCTGGGTCAGTTTCCGGTCTGGGCCACTGAACCCGGGCTGCTCTTCGGAAGCACTGCGCTGATCGTGTGACCACGCGCGCAGACCTAATCAAGGCCGATACCCCGCTTAACACCGCCAAGATCTCGCGCATGCTGCACCAACTCGAATTCAAGCTGCACGTCGAACGCCAGTACAAAGAAGGCATCGACAAGATGGCCAAGCTGTACCTCATGGACGGCGATAAGAAGGCGCGCGCCGACACGGAGAACAAGCGCGTCGAGTCGAGGCAGAAGATGGTCCTGCTCAGTCAGGCGCTCAAGAGGTACAAGACCTTGGACGTGATGGGCGAACTCGGCGAGGATGACGATGGTAAGCAAAGGCTGATCTTTTCGTTCGAGGTTGCGAACACGTGGCTAACTCTTGCTTCGCCGTCCCCGATCAGGCATCTCGGAAGACGTTAAGAACAACATCCGAAGACCACTCTCGGGTGCCCTGCAGATCACGATCCGTCAAGCCCGCGACCTTGCTCACGCACCGCAACCCAAAAAATCCAAGCACTCGTCTGAAACGGTCATTTACGTCAAGGTCGAGGACACGCCGCGCGCGCGCACGCATCCTTCCAAGACTGATCGATGGAACGAGGACTTTGAAATTCACGTCGACAAGGCCAACGAGGTCGAGGTGACCATCTACGATCGGATTCCCGGTGCCGAGGCGCCGCAGCCGATCGGGATGCTGTGGTTGCGTTTGAGCGACATCGTCGAAGAGTTGAGGAGGAGGAAGACAGGTGCCGAGGCAGGCCCGGGCTGGGTAACCGCCGCAAGGGTCAATGCCCATCCTGGAAGTGGCGGACATTTGGGTGCTGCGGGGATGGACCAACCCGTTGTAGGCGAAGGGTCGGCCGCAAACAGGGCGCTAAGTTATCGAGGCGCAGGGGGTGAATTTGGGCAAGCCGGTGGGGCCAGCGAGGGCATCGATGCTTGGTTCGCTGTCGAGCCCGAAGGTGCTATCATGCTCCATCTCAATTTTGGTCAGTTCTAAACCGGCAGCTTGTGGACGTGTACCTTCCGACGCTGACGCGATCGCTGACAACTGCCTCACATCTCCACTTTGCTTTGCACAGTCAAATCAAACGTGCGTAAGCGCCCCTACGACGCCGGCGGGCTCGGTCGACAAGGCGCTGTGCGCAAGCGCAAGGAAGAAGTCCACGAACAGAACGGCCATCAATTCGTACAAAAGCAATTCTACGCCGTCGTGCTCTGCGCGCTCTGCGGTGAATTCTTGCTCAAGGGTGCGGGCATGCAATGCGAGGATTGCAAGTACGCGTGCCACAAGAACTGCTACCAGAAAGTCGTGACCAAGTGCATCAGCAAGTCCAACGCCGATTCCGAGAAGGACGAAGAACAGATCAACCACCGTATCCCGCATCGGTTCGAACCCATCACCAACATCTCTCCCAACTGGTGCGCGCACTGCGGTCTCGTGCTCCCCCTCGGTCGCAAGCATGCGCGCAAGTGTTCCGAGCCCAACTGTGGTATCACGGCCCATGCCGAATGCGTCCACCTCGTCCCCGATTTTTGCGGCATGTCCATGGTCATGGCCAATCAGTTGTTGAGCGACATCAAAAAGATCAACGACGCCAAATCGGGCGCACGTAGGGCCAACCAGGCCGTCGCTCCTCGACCGGGTCGAGTGGCCGGGACAGGGACCGCTCAGCCTTCGCCTTATGCGCAATCAACGACAACGGTGGGCACGGCGCCAGTTCGGCGCTCAGAGAGCTCGAGTAATGCAGGCTACGGCGCTGGTCGACCGCCGCAACAACAAGGGTATAGACCGTCCGAGGAGCTGGCGGGAGAGATGGGCCGCGTCAACCTCCAAGGGGGCGCAGCGCCTCCTTCGACTTCGCGGCCGCCACAGTCGGCAGGACCGGCCGCGGCGGACTACAGCTCATATGGTCAGCAGCCCGTATATGGTGCGGGGGAGATGCAGCAGCAGCAACAGCCGACCGCCTATGGTCAAAACCGAACGAGCGCACAAGCAAGCTCCCCCGTGTCTTCGACGCGTCAAAGCACGAGCTCGACCTCGACGATCGCGAGCTTTGGCAACGACTTGCAAGGTTCGAGTCTCGGGTCGTCGGACCCGATCCGAGGGGCACAACAGTTGTCGCAGCAGCAGCAGTCATACCCCGGTGGTGCATACACGACGTCGCAGTACACTTCAACGGCTCCGACGAGCGTGTCGTCGCAACATTCGTTGGGCTCGTACGGTCAACAACAACTTGTGCCCCAACAACCTCAGCCGAGCTCAGGCTACGACGCTCAAAGGGACCAGTACACTGCACCTTCGAGGTACGAGCCGGTGATGCAATCGCCTTCGCAATACACCTCTTCCTCTTCCTCGCAAACCTCGACCCGCCCCAGCGGTGTTACCACTTCCTCTTCCTCCCAGGCTGCGTCGCAGCAATCTCCGTCGCCGCAGAGTCGTCTTCCCCCTTTCAACTCGGAGCCACGTCTCGCGGCGTCCGCACAACAGCAGCCGCCGCAGCAACAAGGCGCACCCAAGACGCCTCAGCAACAGTTGCAGCAGCAGCAGGCCGAGCAATACAAGCACCTACGAGAGCTTGAAGAACGCGAACACCAGAAACAGTTGCAGCAACAGCGCTTGGTGCAGCAGCAGCAACAGGCCCCGCCGCAACAACCTCAAAGAGCGTACGAGGATGCCCAGATGACTCCTGACGTCTCTTCGCTGCCCCCTGTTCCCCCGCAATCGAGCGCTGTGCGCCGTGGTCCTCAGCCGCCCGTCACTATGCCCGCTCCTCTCCCCGTGGCTGCTCCTTCGCGCCGCCGTATCGGCCTGGACGATTTCAACTTCCTCGCCGTGCTCGGTAAGGGTAATTTTGGAAAGGTCATGTTGGCCGAGGAGAAGGTCTCGAGCCAATTGTACGCCATCAAAGTGCTCAAGAAGGAGTTCATCATCGAGAATGACGAGGTCGAGTCGTAAGTAGTCATCGCTATTCTGTGCGTGTCGATATTGACACTGACCTCGTTCCGCACCGCGCCGTTGCACAGCACCAAGTCGGAGAAACGAGTCTTCCTCGCAGCCGCGCGGGAACGTCACCCCTTCCTACTCGGTCTTCACTCGTGCTTCCAGACCGAGACACGCATTTACTTTGTGATGGAGTACATCTCCGGCGGTGACCTCATGCTCCACATCCAGCGCGAGCAATTCACTCCTCGTCGAGCGAAGTTCTACGCTGCCGAGGTCCTGCTCGCGTTGGAGTACTTCCACACCCAAGGGATCGTGTACCGCGATCTCAAGCTGGACAACATATTGTTGACGCTCGATGGGCACATTAAGGTTGCTGATTATGGGCTGTGCAAGGAGGACATGTGGTTCGGCAAGACGACCTCAACGTTTTGTGGAACGCCCGAGTTTATGGCTCCCGAGGTAAGTCTGTTCTACCGACCGGTCCTGTCTCTCACCCGGTCTCAAAGTGCTGACTATGCAGCGTATTCTTGTAGATCATCCTCGAGCAACGCTACGGCCGCGCCGTCGATTGGTGGGCCTTTGGTGTGCTCATCTACGAGATGTTGTTGGGTCAATCGCCCTTCCGAGGTGACGACGAGGACGAGATCTTTGACGCCATCCTCGAGGACGAACCCTTGTACCCCATCCACATGCCCAAGGACTCGGTCTCGATTTTGCAGAAGGTTCGTCCACTTGCAGCTGCTTCGATTGACCACTAAACAAAAGTGCTGACCGCTTCATGTTACTTTACCACTCACAGCTGCTCACACGCGACCCGACCCGACGCTTGGGAGCTGGCGAATCTGATGCGGCCGAGATCAAGGCCCACCTCTTCTTCAAGGACACGAACTGGGACGACATCTTCCACAAGCGTGTCCCTTCGCCCTTCTTCCCCAACATTGTGAGTGTTGACTTCGCGCATGGTGGAGTTGAGTGAGATGCTGATGCTTCTGTTCTGACATCAATTCGCAAACAGACTTCGGCAACGGATACGAGCAACTTTGACTCCGAGTTCACCAAGGAACAACCGACGTTGACGCCCGTGCATTCGACCTTGTCGGCGCAAGACCAGGGCGAATTCGCCGGCTTCAGTTGGACTGCCGCTTGGTGAGTTTTCTAAGGATCTAGACGACATTGTCAGTATCCTTTTCGAAGACTGACGCTTCACACGCTGCCGTACCAGGGTTCCGAATTGATTCGCGATTGGCCCTTCGGAATGACCTCTTTCTTTCCTCCTTCTCGCGAGGATCGACACCACTCTTCTCTTCTCCTTTTTGACGGGAAATTGACGTTTGTTCTGTTTTCTCCTTTTGATGATGACCCAAAAATTACTTCTCTTGATCTTTCGGTATTTCTCTTGAGCCACCTGGTCCCGCCCCTCTCGTCTCGACTTTGCCTCCTCTATTCGCTCTTACGTTTGATTTGTCTCCTTTTCCCCTGCCTTAATGGATGCACGAATACCGTAAAGAGAGCCTTTCATGGTGTATCGATGAGTGATAGGGAAGGTTTTTGCCGCGCACTCATTGAGATAAGCCGTGTATCGAGCCGATCACTGCGCAGTGCCAGGAATAGCTCAGGCCAACACGAGCTTACTTTACAACATGGGTGGCGGTGGTGGTAACGATGGTGGCGTTCGATCGACTCGGTCTTTTACCAATAGTTCTGTCAATTGAACAAACATTCAGGAGTTGTTCTGGTAGCGAGGTCTCTGCAACCTACCTGAGTCCACTTTCACAGGCGAGAAAACTTGCTTCCGCCGGCGACCGCGGTGTTGGTGTGGGTGGGGGCCCGGGGGGGACTCCACCGCGGACCTCTTGGGACGGCACAGACCAGCAGTTCTGTGCCGCAGAGATGAACTGATCAGGATCATCTACGATGTTAAAATAGGGTATTGCTATCGCTGTACTCGCCTTTGGAGAGCGACCCTCGATCAGTCCTCAACTTGGTGGCAAGCTGAGGAGCAGCGGGCAGCCGGCTTGGAAGGCTCAGTCGCTCGGCTGGACCGAGTCGCACGACCAATTGCGGATATGATACGATTCGACCCTGCTCGAGTTTGCCTTCCGAAGTGATAATGAGTGTGTTGAAGGCGTACTTGCTCGTTCCAAGCAGGAGTGAGAGGCGTGACTCGCGAGACACACAGGTCGACCTTGGCAGTTGGTTGACTTCAAGCTCGGCGAAGTCGAACCGAATGATCGGCATTCTGCGCGGCGGGTCTCGTCGCTCGCCAAATGCAGGCATGTCGATCACTCGAGTGGATCCAGACCCATCGCCCGAGGCCTGTGCCTCAACGTACAAACACCAACTTCGAGTGATATGTTTACAAGCACTCCTATTCTTTTTCGAGTGTATGACGGCCGCTACACGAAACATTCTTAATTATCTTCAAGAGTTGACCCTCGCACTTTGGTCGTCCTCGGCTCGAACTCGCCAAATATCCCAAGCCCATTGGAAGAGTGCGTTGTCCGCCGCACCGACCCAAGGTCGCACCTCGTACATCCACGGGATAGGCTGGTCCTCCCTCACCCAGTGTCTGTAAGTGAAACACGCAAGACGTGTCCTGGGGATCAGCAAGCATCGAACGCCACGCACTCCGCCACATCAAAACTTAAGTGCTCACCTCCCATCGGTCGATGTCTCGGGTCTCGCATCCGTCAAACGATAGTAGTCAATGAAATCAACCTTGAGCAAAGGGAACCGTTCTCTAAAGATCCCTAGGGCTCTCTGAGCCAAGATTCCATGATGCCGCAAACCCCTCCTCTTGAACATATTATAGCACACGATCCCCGGACTGACGGACGGGGTCGAGGCCCAGATGATGTGGACCGAAGGCGAGGTGACGGCTTGGACGTAATCCAGTAACTCGGAGACACGTTGTATGTATGCTTCTTCGCCGATGAGGGCGAGCCATAGACCCACATTCACGATGACGTGCGTGAGGGGGGGAACGCCTGGACCGACGAGGTCGGCTAGCGTGTCTTGCCACTTGTCGAACTCGTCCGTGAGGAAGCGCTGGCTGAAGCGGACAACACCTCGATGTGTATCCTTGGTGATGTTAGAAAAAGAGTACTCGAATGTCTTGGAAGAATAATGATACGTCTTCAGGTCGTCCGAATAGAGGCAGTTCCCTCCGATTTGTCCGTCGTGGAGTGAAGGGTAGAGATGGCCGCAAAAGGACGTGCGCAGGATCGAGTCGCCAATGTAGGCGACATGCTTGACCGAAGGAAGCTCTTCCAGCGAATGTTTCACGTCGAGTCGCGTTTGCTTGCACCGATAGGGGACGTAGATGTATTGATCGGTTGTGGTGAGGTTCGTGTCTGCAGGCGAGACGATTATGGGTCAGCGGCAGATTCTCATTCTCGAGGGAAACGCCGAGTGGATACTTGCCTTGATCCTGCAAGTGACTTTGAAGCCATGGTGTGAGGCGGTACTTGGGATTGATGTGGGGAACACTGATCCACCTGCCGTGTGCCGGGCCCTCATAGTCAACCGTGGTGCACTCTCGGAACCCGTCCGAGACGAGCCGGGAAGATTTTGGAGCTTCGACAACGTGCAATGGCCGTTGCCCACTCCCCTTGACGGTCCAATGCTGATCATTTTCCGAACAATCCGGGTTCCCAATCACTTCCGGGGTGATCCAAATATCGTAAAACCCGGCCTGGATCAACGTGTGCCTGATCTCGGTCGTTCCTGTCTTGAGATCATGTTTGTAGAGCGCTGGGTTTGACGGTACCGCTTCGGAGACCGGTCCGCGGAAGTGCACGACGTATTGCGGACTGCACTCTTCTGTGCCGACGATGGTCGCGTCGCATTGAACGGTGAGGGTGAAGGGTTCCCCGGCCTGGGCTGTCCATGCAACCTCGTCTGTGGGGTGATTCAAGGTAAAGGGTCCTGCGTTGAAGATAAAAATATTGGCGTTCAGCTGGGCCTCTTACATAGTGAAATTGAGTATTTAGACAGAGCTATGTTGCTACTGACCCCAGTTGACTTTCCCTCGATCGAGCAAACTCTGTCCAGGGGTTTTGACATACACGGTCGGATCGAGTAAATCGAACACGACCGGCGATGACTTTGCCCACCACCAGTCGCTCGGACCGGACGTTCGAAAGAGCGTGTAGGAAGCGTAGAGGAGGTAAAGCATAATCGATGGGACTACCATACGTCTCCATTTACCATGTTTGAACTCGTGGACCCAGCTGTGGGATTGCGGGGAGGTGTTCGGGGACGCGGGAGGATAGTCATGCGTTAAGTTGTGTTGGGACTCATCGAACCTCGTCCGGTTGAGCGCCTCCTCGTCGCCAAACGCAAACGAGTCGTTTCTCGCATCTTTGCTTTCTTCATCAAGAAAAGGTACGTCTTCCTGCCCCTCTAGATCATCCGTACGCTTGCCTCGTGACACCGGCATGGTGCTCAAGGATTGGAGAGCACGCAGAGCACAATCCGACTTTAGGGGTCGGAGGACGAATGAGTCGGCTGGAGCCTAGATACGGGTTAGGAAGTCTCAAGCCCGGTAAGTCTTCGCTGGCGATTGTACGTCGAGGCAAGACCTGACGATTGATCCGTGTGCAGGTGTAAGAGGTGGTTGTGTGGACCGAATCGGTGCGATGAAGGAGGACAGCCAAACTGCCAAAGCGGATCGGAGCTCCCTCGGCTGCCCTCGGCCGGCACAGGCCGGCACAACCTCGAGCTTGGCTCACGTGACCAGCGGCCGTGTGAGCTCCGGCCTCGGCCTCAATCGGAGATCACGGCCGTGGAGGAACGGCCAAATGCGCGAATCGGACCATCGGATTGCAGCAAATCACAACTGCCTACTATGAACTACCACACTAAGCCCACTATACAGGCCATCGAATCTCCCTTTCCTCTTGGTCCCTGAACCTCCATACATCCCATGCCCATTCCAACATGGCATCATCTGCCGACCCGACCAGCGGTCGCATCTTGCTCACCGTTTCGAAATCACTTTTCATCGCCCAGTGTCTGAGCAGCACGAAGACAAGTTGAATCAGTCAAAGCCTCATCAGAGCATGTTGGGGGGAACGCTTAGCTCACCTCCCATCCGTCGAGGTCTCGGGTCTCGCATCCGTCAACCTGAAATGATCGACAAAATCGACACGAAGCTTCGGATCCGTCTCTTTGAAATCCTTCAAGATGCGCTGCGCCAACATTGAATGATCCTTCAAAGTCACTCTCTTGTACGCCTCGAAGAAATTGACCCCGGGCCTGACGGACGGCGTCGAAGGCCCAATGATGCGCAGCGGAACCGACGACTTCGAGGTGTGGAGCATCGACGTGACGAGACGGAGCGCATCGGTGACACGGTCCATGTAGCCCGCTTCGCGCCAGGTGACGAACCAAACCCCGACGTTGAGCACGAGTTGTGTCACAAGTACGTCCGCACCAAGATCTTCGAGCACTTCAGGCTATGTCGAGGTGTCGCCTGTGAGAAAGCGTTGACTGAATTTGATGCTCGTTCGATCCCCATTGGGTGCTGCAAGGACGTGTTCAAACGTTTTGGCCGTATGCCTCGAGGTCTTGGGGTCGTCGGGCGTACAGCCGCAACCGAATGATCCGTTGTGGAGAGAAGGATAGAGCTGACCGCAGGAGGAGGTGCGCAGTATCGAGTCGCCAACATAAGCGACGTGCCGTACCGAAAGGAATGCTTCGACCGACGCCGCCACGTCGAGTGCTTTCCTCTTGCACCGGTACGGCGCATAATCGTATTCCGCTAGCGAGGTGTTGAGAGAATTTGTGACAAGGAATGTACTGAGGATCTGGCTCGAGGAAGGGAGTTTGGCTCGAGTACCAAGTAGCTACCATGTGCTCACATTGCTTGTGCAAACACTGCGCACCCACGCGGTCCCTCGATACTCCTCTCGGACATGCCTCAAACTGACCCATCCGCCGCTTCCGGACCTTCATAATCTGCGGCATCGCATTCCTTCATCTCGTCCACGACCGTCGAATCGACGGAGGGCAAGACGTGCAGAGTCGCGTGCCCGCTCCCCTTAACGTACCAGTGCCGATTCTCGTCCGGGCACGAAGGGTGGTTCGGATCGCCCCTGACGCCCTCGGGTAGAATCCATAGATCATACACGCCCGCTTAGGTTACGGTGACCTTGATTTGGGTCCTTCCGCGTGCAGAATTGTGTTGGTACAGGCTCGGGATTGAAGGCACGGCTTCGGCGACGGGGCCACGGAGGTAGATGATGTATTGGGGACATACGGGCTTGCCGACGACGTCGGCGTCGCATTGGACCACGAGGGGAAAGACGTGACCGGCTTTGACGGTCCACTTTGTTTCTTCGGGCACGATCAAGCTATGCGGACCTATCAAAGGTGGGGAGCACGGGTGCGTGAGCGGTTCCGCTAAGAATGGGGCAGTATTCCCTCAATCACAGGTCAACTCACCCCATTCGACGTGATTTTGATCCAAGAGGCTCGCACCACCCACCTTGACGTACAGATACGGATCCAGGAGGTCAAGAATGACCTCTCGCGGCGGATGTAGTGGTGGAGGAGCGGAGAAGAAATCGAGTGCTGCACGTTCAAGGCTTGGCGAAAGCAGCCACCAAAGCAAGAGGAGGGTCAGGGTCAAAGCCAGGCCCGCACAGCTAGTCGAGCTTGTTCGAAGGCGAAAGACGATATATGGTGACGACTGTTAGCTTCGGCTTCGTCCTCTTCGTCGGAGTCTTGTTCGTTGCATCCATGTTCGGGGTTGCGTTCGAAGCGGATTTGCATTCGATCTCGAGAAGAGAAAGCAAAAACGAGATCGGACCGAAGTAGTCGGCGACCGGCGATCGCTGCACGGCCTGCGAGCGAAGGCCGGACGCCGAGGCTTTTCTTGTGAGCTGCATTGTAGGGCGCGTAAGGGTGTATGGTCTCGAAAGTCAGCTCCACGATGACGCTTTCGAACTCATTATCGAATGGACTCACCTCGTGCTTTGCGGTGGGGATTGAAGTTCCGAGGGCTCCCAGCTGATGGGTTCTGATCGGGTCCCGGTGCAGCGGATGGCAGGAGCGGGAACCCTTAAAATCGCCGGGAAGCGCGCCGATCGAATGTGGGGGGACATTCTGTAATGCGGCAATTAGCGCAACAAGTAATCAACAGTGGGTGGTCTAGTAGGCCCGTGCGTCTCTCCCCACACTCTCACCTCACGAGCGGAACGTCGAGCGTAGAAGGCGCACCGTGCACGTGACCAACGAGGGGCGTGGTCAAGGGAGGACCCACAGCACCATAGCATGTTCAACAAGACTGCGCCACCGATGCCTTCCAGCTCTCTCGGGTCGTTCAACCATGGCAACGGCAACGGCAACGGTAACGGTCTCGCTGCCTCGGGCTCGACCCCCGCCGCCTCGACCTCGACCTCGAACCCGAGTCACGCCAACAACACCGCGGGGGCCTATGCGAAGGGCAACGGCAGCATCACCTCGTCGTCACAAGCACCCGATCCGGTCAAACGAAGCGTCGTGCCTGTCGTGCTCATTATC
Source organism: Microbotryum lychnidis-dioicae p1A1 Lamole (assembly GCA_001244265.2). Taxonomy (NCBI): domain Eukaryota; kingdom Fungi; phylum Basidiomycota; class Microbotryomycetes; order Microbotryales; family Microbotryaceae; genus Microbotryum; species Microbotryum lychnidis-dioicae. The sequence continues at coordinate 755,220 of CDLV01000006.1, forward strand.
GACCCTTCGATCAGGTCCATAGCCCAGCCCTACACCTCGCTCGTGATATCGTACGTTCCCTCCTGGCATGGAACGATCAACACAAGACTGACCAATCCCCTCCTCTCTACACCTACAGCACACTACAGCTGCTACATCCGACCGCGCAGGTACGTCTGACTCGGGTCTCGCACCCACCTCCTTTGCGCGTTCCTATGTCCATCATCACTGCAGCCAGCTGACCGCGGCTCGACTCCCCTCCGCAGCTGCTCGTCACCGCACTGCAACCCGGACCCTATCCTGCGACGATCCACCCTCTCCAACCTCCGGCTGCCTTTCTCGCCTCTCTCCCTTCGATCGTCAAGCGACCCGCACGACCGTCGCACGCGACCTCGCTGTGGCGCTCGCCTGGATCGCACCTTCTCCACGCGATACGCACCGCGCGCAAGCTCATCCAAGCCCAGATCGTCGGCTCGTCGACGGTCCAGACCCAGCTGCCGCGCTACATCGTCGTCATCACCGCGACCGACCTCTACAACAACGGCGAAGGCGATGAGCTCTGGCTCGATGACGATGCCGACGAGCTCGAATCGTGGGAGTCGGTCGGGAAAACCTTTACCAAGGACCCGCATGCCACGACCCTCTTGTCCGTCATCACCCTCGGCAATACCCCCAACCTCGAGGCCTTTTGGAAGATTGTGCGTTATTTTTTTCCGCCGAGAGCAGAGCGGAGATGGTATGGGAGCGATCGTGGGCTGACCATCCGAAGATTTCCTTCTGTTGACTCGTTTAGTCTTCGAGTCGCTTCCCTCCGGGCTTGATCTACAACTCGACCGTCCCTTCTCCTGCGGTTCCCTTCACCTTTCCGCTCTACGCACCGGGGCATGCGTGCTTCCTGCTCGGGTTCTATAATGCCCGATCGGTGGCGGCATCGAATGCGGCCCTGCCCAGCAGTGGACCTCCGACGCCGCAGACCGTCTCAACCCCGAACGCGGCCTTGAACAAGCGACCCGCAGAGTCTTCTACCACAACGTCTGCGACCACGAACATGACAAGTGGCAACACGGGCTCGGCAACGAACAAAAAGATCAAACCCAACCCCAACCCGTCCTTGAGTTCGCCCGCGCTCGCGCCCGCCCCCTTTGCAACGACGCAGTCCAACGCCACCACGGCCGCGAACCCCGTCAAGACGGGTCCGGCGACGGCGAATAATGCTTCGTTGGTCCCCTTGTCGCTACCCCCGGGTCTGTCGACTGAAGCGATTCAGGCTTACGTCGCCGAATTGCGAGCGATCGCGGTGCGCAACTCGACGGCCCCACCGACGCTCGCCGACGTCCAGGCCATGGTCAACGCCTACGCCGCACAACAACAACAGCAACAACAATCACAACAACAACAACAGCAGCAGCAGCAGCAGACGTCTGCGCAGTCGGCTGCGGCGGGGTCGTTTATGACGGGGTCCGCAGCGGCGGGCGGGCGATCAGTACCGGCACCAGCACCCGACCCGACACCACAGCAAATGCAAGCGCAGTTTCAGCAAATGCGCCAGCAGCAACAGCAACAGCAACAGCAACAAAACTACCCGGGTGCCGGGACGACGTCGTTGTTGGGGATCACCAGCGTGTCCGAGCTCACGCCCGCGCAAATGCAGAGCCTGCCGAGCATCCCCGAGGACATGAGGAGCAAGATCGAGGCGCACCTCAACCTCATCCGCGAGCAGGTCCGCGGCCGCAAGTTGACCGAGGAGGAAGGGCATGCGAGGATCCGCAAGTTGCAGGAGTTGGCCAACAGGTTCGTGCACGAGCGCGTTCGCGCAGACGGTGGCTAGGAACTGATGTCCTCGTTGTTTTCATTTCCCATCAGTTCGCGGCTCCACGCGGCTCAGCAAGCCGAAAGAGAGAGACTGTCGTCGCAAGGCAGCAGCGCTCTGGTCCAACAACAGCAAGCCGCCGCCATCGCCGCCGCGGCCGCACGAGGCCGTGGGCCACCACCGGCCAACACCTCTTCGCAGCTACCACCGTCGCAGGTTCCCTTCCAGGCCACAGTGGCTTCAACGTCGACGACGAACTATGGCCAACCGCCTGGAGCGAACGCTTACCCCGCTTCCTCCCCTACGCTTCCGGGGGCATCATCGACGGCGACCCCACAGGCTCCGACGCCAAATGTTGTCCCGGCCTCGCCGAGAACGGTGTGGAAAGGCGGCATCTCGTGGGCGTTGAACGAAGGCAGCGGCAACAAGCAGGATTTCACCATGTACTGCGCCATGACACCGATGACACCCGCTTCGGTGCAGGAGCTGTACGTCATAGTCTGTGGCTTCCCTGTTGGCGAACGATGAGGCTGATGGTCTGAGAGTCTATTATTTCTTTTCATCCACCAGAGCCGAAATTAAGCTGCCGCAACAGATCCGCATCTCAAACCTCGCATCCATCGAATTGTCGACGTTGCAAGGGCTGGCGGGCAAGCATCGGTTGGCAACGGCGAGCTTATCGGCCTTGCCGAACGATAGCCTCCCACCCGAGTTGCGCGGCAAGCAGATCGCGATGGGGGCCGACAACGAGCGGTTGTACACCATGTTTGCGCAGAGCATGGAACAGCGTGCCCAGGTAAGCCGTTCGTCGTCTCTTCGAGTCGGGTCCGAGGAGGCTCCCAGTCGCTAAACGCTCCCGCTCTTGTCTTCTTGCATTCGTAGTGCGGCATCATCCGGTTCGGTCAACTTAACCAAGGCTTGGTCATGGTTGCCGTGCCCAAGCAACTCAAGTTCATCGCCATCTTCTTTACGCGTGTACCTCTGCTCGATGAATGGATCAATCCGCCTCCGACGGCGGCGACAACGTCGAAGACTTCTCCGCAAGTATCGAGACCTCTACCGATTGTACCGACGAATGCAGCTCAGCTCCAAGCGCAGCAACAACAGCAACAGCAACAGCAGCAGCAGCAGCAGCAGCAGCAGCAGCAGCAGCAGCAGCAGTTCCAGCAACAGCAACATATCTTACAACAACAGCAGCTGCAACATCAGCAGCAGCAAAAGCAGCAGCAACAGCAGCAGCAACAAGCACAAGCGGGGATGTTTGCCACGCCGCAATTCAACATCAACCAGTTCTTGGCTGCGCAACAGCAACAACAACAACAACAACACCAGATGTACGGCGTACCCCCATCAGGGGGTTCGATGGCGATGCCCCAGCAGGGACAGCTCTCGGCGAGCGAATTCGCCGAGTTGCAGAGGTTGTTGGGTGGTGCTGCGGGAGGCTCGGGGTCGGGATGAAGAGGCACAGGCCCCCAGTTGCAGTTGAGGGACCTCAGAGTGGGGGTTGATTTATTGTGGCGGGATGTTGTAATTCGTACTTGGAATGCGCAGAGGTCTGATCGTATAAGCACATGCAGCCAGCTTTGGAGTGTTGCCCTTGCTCAAAAGAAAGAAAAGGCCTCGCTGCGCATCGCGATCGTTGATGATAGGTCTCGCAGAACCCCGGTGTGATGGTTCTCAAATTAAATCACATCAGTGGGCTTGAGGGCGTAGTGGGCGAAGGTCCTGCAACTTGAACCCTCTGGCAAGAGGTCATCGGCGCCAAAGAGCTCAGAATTCGTTTCAAGACATCCAGCCGCCAGAGTCACCGGGCTTCCGAGACCCGCATTCGGGAACAGCGTGAGTGCGATTGCCGACACGGGAGTATGTATTTGTTCAGTGCGGTAGGATGGAGCAAGGTTAGAGACCCCTTACAAAGCCCCTCGAGGGCCCTGCCGGACTCGTTTGCTGGCGGGGCGAAGTCGACCAGCGCCTCCCAACTTGAAAAACACTCCGACCCGGCGAGCAATCCGGCGATCCACTGCTTAGGTCTTGGACGAAACAGGCAAGTAGCAGTTAGAATTAATGCCATGACACGGTGCAAGGCGAATAGACGCCGGGTCAACACAGTGAGGGCCCGCGCTCCAGCGATGAATCATCGCGACGTATCCGATCGAGGCTGAGATGCTGGAACGGCGCGGCCTTGAACGCGAGGAAATGCAGTGCAGCTCGAAGAGATCATGACCCTACTGGACTCTAGCTCCGCGATCGATCTGCTACTGCATAAACGCCCTATAGCTCGAAGAACGGGTTGAGCTTGGGGTACAGTGTCACTGTGGAAGTGCTACTGCATCCCGGATCCATCCGGTCGGCCTTGGAAGACGGTTGCACTTGCACGACTCAGCGATGCGGTACTACCAGTGCTTATGGCCCCCATTCGAGTAGGAACGATTGTTCTTGGTGAAGGAACAAGAGCTAATTGTACACTTGTCAAGAGGTCTAGCTGCTTCTACACATTGAGACTCGGTCTAGACGCTCACAGACGACAGCTGAGGCTTCAACTTGTGGTGCGACCGAGTTCGCCCAGCAAGTCAGCAGGCCCCTTTCTCCCTCTCGCCTCCCAGTCATCCATCCGTTGCCTCTGCGCCTCTCCCTGTCCGTGTTCTCCCGTGCAGTTCCCGCGCCCCCAACGTTCTCATTATCGCGATGTAAGCATCCCTTCATACATCACCGAGTTGGACTATGAAGCTGACCTTTGGTTTCCTTCACTCGCCCACGCTCCCCACGGGTCTCATCACATCGCAATCGACGACGACGCGCGCCAGGCCGGCGTTGAACTATGCGCAGAACGAACGAGCGCTCTGTTTCCATGGACCATTGATCTATGAGTGCAAGGTCAGGGAAACAACCGATGCGCAAGCCAAGGATCACGCATGTTCCGTGTACAAACACATGGTTGTACCGGTTCGCTGACCCACCCACCCCGGCCGCGATGCTGCTCGACCCGTCTCGTCGTGCAGGTGCTCGAAGCTGAGGTGTGGCCCAAGGACCATCCATCGGGCGAGAGTGGTCCCCATTTCCGGGTCCACTACAAAGGCTGGAAGAACTCGTAAGCTTCGTCATCGCAGAGACCCTTACTGCCGCCCCCCTTCCCCGCACTCAGGTCCCATACGACGCGGCGATCACGCCTACCAACTCCGCGGTGACGGTTCGATCGAGGTACGCTGACCACCTCTTCATCTGGGGTGTGGGTGTCTTGGTTCACAGATGGGACGAATGGGTTCCCGAAGATCGACTCAAAAAGTACAACGAGGAAAACATTCGCAAGCAAAAGGCGTTGATCGAGGCGCAAAGGACGCGCGACGCCGCCGAGCGTGAACACCAGCGTCAGACCTATGCCGCCGAACAAGAGGCCAACAAACGAGGCGCTGCGGCGGCTGCGGCTGGAGGAAGTGGTGGCGGTGCAGCTGAAGGTGCGGCTGGTGCGGGGCCAACGAACGGCAGTGGTGGGACGAGTGCCCCTTCGTCCTCGACGGGCGCGGCGACGGGAGCAGTGGCGGCAGGGGTCGCACCGGCCTCGAGTGGGGCCAACGGTGCGGCTGCATCATCTTCTACAGCACCAGCGGCTGGTGGTCGGAACGAGGCGGCCAAGCAGCGCGGTCAGAAGAGGACGCGCGACGGCGAAGGCGAGGACGAGTACGTCAAGCGTCCCGAGATCAAGATCGTCATTCCCGACAGTCTCAAGACGCAGCTCGTCGACGACTGGGAAGCCGTCACCAAGAACCATACGGTCAGTACCCTTTTCGCTTGGCGGTGCCTTTTGCGGTGCCCGACGGAGCGGTGAGGTTGGTGAATGAGCTGCTGACACCCCAGCCACACTTTCCTCTGTCTCTAGCTTGTACCATTGCCAAGGGTACCGAACGTCGATACCATCCTCGACGAGTGGAACAAGTACTTGCAGAACGAGGATCCGGATCGCCGTCGGTACGTGATGCTGAGCTGTAGGCGCAATCCCCGTTCACCCAGGAGAACCGGGACTGACCGACTACCCTCACTGCGCAGTCTCGCCGCCGAAGTTGCCGCCGGACTAGGGATGTACTTCAACAAGGCGTTGGGAAACAACCTCTTGTACAAGTTCGAGCGAGGGCAATACGCCGAACAACTGGCCACTCTGCCGGCGGGGCGTCAACTGAGTTCCATCTATGGCGCTGAGCACTTATTGAGGCTCTTTGGTGAGCCTCCACCAACATCCCGCTCGTGAATCGCGGATGGGCCGGTCCGATTCTGATCTTTCTTTTTCGCGGATCGCTTTCATCCACATCGCCACCACCACAGTCAACCTGCCCGAATTGCTGGCGCACACGACGATGGACCCCGAATCGGCGCTCGTGCTCAAGGAGAATATGGCCCAATTCCTGTGGTGCGTCAGGACAAAGTTTACGGGTGCATACCACCTCTCGAACCCCTCGATCACTAACACGCGACAAGCTCCATCGTCTTTTCCTTCCCGCAGCTGGCTCGACTTGAACAAACAAATTTTGTTCGCCAAAGAATACACAGCGACCTCGTCGGGCTATCAAAACAATCACCGTTGACGCATCCACTCTTTCTTCGCGGAACACCCCCCCCATCCGTGTTTTTTCTCTGTCTCTCTTTTTTTCACCCCCTATCGAGATCGACTCTTCTCCTCTTCGATCTTTTGCATGTAATACATTGCGATATTTTCTCTTGCCCCCCAAGATCGTAGCCTGCCTACAGACTGACCCGAGGATTGGTCAACCAATCGACCGAGGGGTCGGCGAGATGATCGTCGAAATCGCCGATCAGGGTCGAATCCCCCTGTTGGACGCGGGTCAGGGTTGTGGATAGGATGCTGGGATCGGATAAGATTAAGGAGGAGGAGGAGGAGGATGGAGGAAGTGGGTTGTAGGATTTGGAGGAGGGGGAATAGGTGTGAGCCTGTTGGTCGGGAAGAGAGTCAGGTTTTTCAAGTGAGGAGGGTGAGGTGGGGTCGGGTTTCGGGTTTCGGGACCCGGAAAGAGGTGAAGAACTGACGAGAAGCGGTAGTTGGGTCGTCGAGTCCAGATGCTCATTGTCGACCTGTGCAAATGCCAGAGGAGATAACCATTCAGAGAACGCGTCTCGGGAAGAATCTGCGCTCGAGCATCGAGAACTTACGACGAGGACGACGGCGGAAGGGAAGCGTGACCTCAACTTGTCGGCGACGAGTTGCAAGGTCGGTGGTATTGAGAGGTCCGAGAGACGCGAGTTGGCGAGGTAGAGACCGACAAAGGTCGTTTCGGTTCGCTTGGATTGGAGATGAAGGTCGGCCTGGGTGATGGAAAGGGGGGTTGTTGAAGGGAATGTGGGGTGAGCTCGAGTTCGAGAGGGATGGGAACTACGGCGAGAAAGGATGGGCAGCTTACCATTTGGAGAGCGGCTTCCATCATGGGAGAGAGGGTTGTCCATTGGTGCAAGAGAGGGATGATATCGGTTATTGTGGTGAGCGCGGACGAGGATGAGGACGAGGTGGACCCGACCAGGAGACCACAGACCGAGCAGGACGTGTACTTTGAGGCGTGCAGCACCAGCTTGAGGTACGCGAGGGGAGAGAGCGTGTACGAAGTCGGGGTCGAAGTCGAGGAGCCCGCGGAAGAGGTCACGGTTGAACGAGCCATGGTGCGTGGTTGATGATACGTGGAGGAGGATGGCTGGCGTCCAGTTGCGCTCGGACTTGTCAGGACTTGTCAGAACTTGTCCCTCCGCGCGGCTCCGCTCGCTCTCCCACCAACCACGCGACCTCCTGACCGTTCCCCGCCCCCCGCTCCCATCACCCAGCCCTCAGTGAGCTGAAGCTGTCGAGAGCTTGAGATCCGGCACAGCACGCTGAACTGAACTTTTTCCGCTCTACCAGTGTCGTCGGCGTTTATGCAATGGGCAAAGTGAGCCGACCGAGCAGAGCTGATGCCGCCCCAATCGATTATCCAACCTCAATCTGTCGCGAGCGGAGCTGACTCCCGTATTCTCAACCCACCTACGCGTCTCTTCCAGATCGCCCGAGGCTCGCAAATACTTTTTTTCGACCCATTTCTGGGGGTCAGTCATCTGGTTCAAGGTCCAAGTCGGATTCAGGATTCAGGACCGGCATCGAGGTCGTCGCTCGCGCCTCGGTCTCGGCTCGGCCTGGCGTAAAAGCCACTCCCCGCTTCGAGATCACTGACTTCCTGCTCTGTTGAAATAGCCCGTTGGCCAACTGGGGTCTCCCCCTGGCCGCCCTGGCCGATCTGAGCGGCAAGGACCCCGAGTTTATCTCTGGCCCCATGACCGTCGCCCTGTCGTCTTACTCGCAAGTCCCCCCCCCCTCTCCCCTCCGGTGCATTCGAACGCGTCGAGTGCTAACTGCCTTTTGTACCCTTTGCCTCTCAACAGGATGGTCTTTATGCGATTCGGTCCGTCGACTGACTTTGTGTGATCGTAGCATGTGTCGCTAATCCTGGCGTGTCCTTTTCCCCCGACAGCCTGGAGAGTTCAGCCGAGAAATGTCAGTTCATCGACAGTCGAGATGCGAACTTTGCTTAAAGTACTAAACATTTCCATTTCCACAACACTCTCTAGTACCTCTTGTTCGCATGCGTAAGCCCCGGAAACTAACCATTGGAAGCACGCCAAGATGGGAAGAGGGCCTGATCCCAAACTCGGCCTTGTACACCTCGCACCTCTATGTATTTCGCACTCCTCTCTACAGCACGCAACCAACGCTACAGCACAACTGGCTCAAGGCTTCCGATTCATCAAATGTACGTGTTCAGAGGCGAATTGAGCGAACGAAATCCGAATGATCGAGACCTGACCGAAATCACGTATTCGTTCGTCTTCTGAACCACCGCAGACCACTGTCAGTTGTCCATTTCAGCGTTTCGAGGGGACCACAGACGCTCGCACAATCAAGTAGTCGAGCACGGGGACCGATGGGATGCTAACCTCTTTGTCTCCTCTTAGACTCGGGTGATAAATCCCCCGTCGTCGAAGCCGCCAAGGATGCCGTCGGGAAATGAGCAACCAAGATAGACAGCATGCGAGATAACCATGCTACGCCACGGAGGCGTCTCCCCCCTTCTCTCTGTGTTTGGTCGGGTCGGCAACTTCTCTCTTCCCGCACGCTTTCTGTAGACCGCTCTTCACTTTGTTTCAACCTTTCAGTTTCCTCCTCCTGGCTCTGGTAATTTCTGGATTGGCTCTTTTGCCTTGATATGAGAAATAATGATGTATACACAAATATAATCCAACTAAAAGGCAGGCGACGGACGGCAAAGACAAAGGTAGGGGCATGGCGCGATGGCGAGTACGTCGCCCCTTTCCGGGGGCCCAGGCCGCTCCGGACTTTCCCGAATTAGACACCAGTCACAAAGTCTTCCCCCAGGCCTGAAGCTCCGAGCGCGCGTCTTGGACATGGGAAGAGTACCTGTATGTTCAAAATCTTCGTTCCCAAGTTACAAGACTTTGATTGCACGGTGCAAAATCAGCAGTACCGATGCTGAGAGCATACAGGCAGTCCGAGGCCCTGTTCCCAAAAGCTGTCAGGCGCGACTCGGGCCCGGGACGTGGATGTTTCACAGCCATGTCTCACCCGTTGAAATGGAAAAATTGGAGCTTGCGTGTAGTATCCAACCGAGGCTCAGATTGGCTGATGAAAGGATGCGAAGTATAATCTAACGCCCAAGACCAATGCAATTCGGCGGTCTGCAAGCAGGGTCTTGGTTATGCGCCATCATCATTCATAGCGCAGGAGGACCTTGCGATCGCCGCCCTGCCGATCGGTGCCGTGGCGTGTGCGGTGGTCGCTGCCTCGTCTCTCTCGTCGTCGTCGCAGCGTTCGGGCTTTAGGGGACCCATCGATATGCCCCTCGATTTTCGCTTGCTTCTTATCCTCGCCGCCCTCGGCGCGCTCTACTTGTTGCCCTCTGATGTGTCGGCCGACTTCACCGAAACGAGCGAGGGCCCCGGCGAGGAATCGTCGGGCTCGGAATCTGGATCCAAATCCGAGATGGCCGCGCGAAAGGCTTATACACCCACGACGTTCTTACCCGGCCAGGTCATTGAGCCCGTCTACAACTCGAGTCTGAAGGTGGGTAAGCGGTTTCGGTACAGCTACTTGCCGCTCTACGAATCGACGGAGTACATCTCCGTCACGCTCGCGGTGCAGCATCGTCGCGAAGAGGCTCGAGCGACTGCCGGCGAGGGGTTCACCAACTATACCGTAAGGCACTCCTTCGAGCGGATCTGCACGACCGAGTGATTAAAAGCTCTTTGCTAATTCTTGCGCTCGTCTGCATGTCTACTGCCTCCACCACCACAGTTGACGAGCTGTCTCGCGCGAGATGCATCGGACACCGGTAGCGGCGGCCGATTGCAGAGCTGGTTCTTGGTCCCCCAAAACGCTTTGCCGAGCGATGATGGGACTTACTTCTCCTTCGTGAGTAGGTTATCTTGGGGACACCTAGACAAAGTAAACGTAGGCTGAGGAGGAATTGCCTACCTTGTCTCCATGCGGACAGATCGAGACGGTCGAACTTCAGTCCAAGTCAAGCCACGACGATGGGCTCCATAATTATTCGGTCGAGGTCAAGCTGGTTTAAAAGTAATTGTTCAAAATTTAGTTACGGTGTATCTCGGGGTAACATAGATGTGGTGTAAGCTCTTGCTCTTCTCTTAGAAGTAATGCGACGTGTACGAGCCAGCCAGATCTGGCCTGTTCACACTCAGCTGTGGCGGCGTAACAATAGTTCCGACGTAATCTTTCAAGGGTGGGTCAGTACTGCGTGCTACCTATAGCTGGCAACACAGATCCGTGGGGAGGTAGGTGCGCGCTCTTTCACGAAGGTCCTTGCCAATTTCCCTCGACGGCGGTGAAGCCTCGCCGCTGTGGCAGGGGGACCGGCTCTGGCAGCGCATACAGTCAGTCAAGCTACCACCCGGCCTGGCCCCAGACGAGTCGCGCCTTACGCCATCCCAGCATTGCGGCGCGCACCGCCCCTTCTCCTTTGGTGGGCCCCAAACTTTGTCGCGCTAGCGCCTGCAACGGGCCGGCAGGCGGCGGCACCACCTTGCGGCCCTGCGCCCTACTGCTTCATGACCTAATCATTCTGGCCGAGGTGCTCATCCCCTTACGTCAAGGTATGGTGTTCACAGGGACTAGCACGTCCAGTCAGGATGTTGGAGTATTCCAAACGTCATATAGTTAAGTTCTCACATTCCCCGCTCGGGCTGTGTACATTTTTCGTTCTTTCGAGGGCTCCCAAGGCGCGACATGCCGTCAGTGAAAGGGGTTAATGACCGCACCGGTCGAGTTCGCCCAATATCTCCGATCTTCTCGGGGACGCGCTAGGCATACGCAATGCGCCGGACCGTTGGAGTTCTTCTTCCCCTCCTCCACATCACTTGCCTCTGACCAGCTCGAAAATCCCCCGCTCTCATTCAGCTCTACTACTACTGCCTTCAAACCTGCCACCACGATGATGTACCTTCAACTCGCGACCGGGCTCATCCTCTCGACACTCGGGATGCTCTCGACGACGACGTCGTCATCATCGTCGCTCGTCGCAGCCGTGCCGGTCGCCCCCCTCGTCGCTCCCCGCGCCACCGCTCTCACCTCTCGCAATTTCGGAGCCCCACCCTCGCACGGTCAAATCCTCTCCCCTTCACCGAACGCGACCCTGACCGTAGGTCAAGCGTTCAACTTTACCTACTCGACGTGGAACAATACGATCGCGGGGGTCGTGTATGACGCGACGCAGTACGTTCGTGTGAACCTCGTCACGTACGAAGGGAGGGAACCTCAAGGCGCGGACGAACCCGCGAGTAGTTACAATGTGAGTTTCTTTTGCGTCGGGAAAAAAGGGGTGTTCGGTCAAACAAATTTTGGTGGCTCATTTTTCGTCCTCGCGTTACTTTTTGGATCAAGTTAACGAGCTACCTTGCGCCCGATCCGTCCGCCGGCGACGGGGCGCCCCTCTCGGTCTTTTTCCACATCCCGCAAGACGCGATTCCGGCCAACAGCACCGATACCCAATATTTCACCTACGTGAGTCGTCCTTTCCTCCCTGTTCTTTCACACTCGAGAGAGAAAAACTTAACCCTCCTCTTCTTCTTCCTCAATGCAGCTCGAAACGGCGGAATACCAAGTCGGGTCAGCGACTTGGAACGCCGATGGCAGTCCTTACCTTTCCTCGGTGGAGATCAAGTTGACCGCCTGACGGATCGTATGCGATGGCGTGGATATGGTCTTAAACCTCCCTCTTATGATCTTTTGTGTATCACTGTTTACATTCCAACCCCTTACCCCGGATCGATGTGTAGCTTATATAACCTCGCGATCTCGATAATTGACACTTGAACATTGACTTGGCAAAGCGCGAAGATCAGCCATGGCGGTGAGGTCAAGTGGTGTGTGGTCTTTCTAGCCGTTCGTCGAGTTCGTCGTCGCATTGGCTTCAAGCAGGAATGCCCGACATATGCTCCATCCACCACCGACGAGCCCTCTTAACACTACTGATGATTGATGGTGACGAGATCTTTTTCTCGTTCCAAACACACAAAAAGAGACAGCCTAGTCAACTCCTGCCATCGTTCAACACTTCCCACAACACCCGTCTCAAGCAAGAATCCATAAGCGGTCCCCAAAACCTCAATTTCTCTCCTTGTCTTTCTTCCCGTCCTTTTTTGGGGGGTTGTGAATGCGTAGGAATGGTCGGAGATCCGGAGAAGAAGACGGTAGATCGATGGTTCTGTGTCGCGCGTTTAGATGACGGTCGAGGCGTTGGAAGCGATCTGTGAAGGCGAACAGGTGGGATGAGTATCGTGTGACGTCGTGATTTTGCGTTCGGAAAGAGATGGACTTACACGGGGCCACAGGTCGGCGCACTCCTTGGCGACCGGGCCAGCGATGGCGGAACCCTTCATCTCACCCTTGGGGTTGACTGCAAACGAACAGACGCAGACGACAATGAGCATCCCGTCCTTCACTTCTCCAAAACTCGAGACTGACCAATGACACCGGCGTTGTCCTCGAAGTAGAGGAAGACACCGTCGCGGCGGCGCCATGCCTTGCGTTGACGGACGACGATGGCGGGGTGGACCTTCTTTCGGAGATCGGGCTTACCCTTCTTGACGGTAGCCATGACCATGTCTGTACGAGTTGATACGTGGGGAGACGATGAGTTTCTCTGCGCAAGACTGCGAGTCGAGTTGGGGCCGACAGCTGGGCTGGGTGCTTACCTCCGGCGGAGGCGGCGGGAAGTCGGTTGAGACGGGCACCGAATCGAGCGACGGAGATGACCTGGTGATGTATGAGGATGTGATAAAGGGTCAGAACATCGTCGCGTGCAATGGTATCGTCCCGTCAGATGCTGCAGCTGCTCGAGAATTGCCCGTGCTCCGCTAGCCCATCCCTCGCGGTATGTTTCCTTCCACGCGACTCTCATATGCCGCAAGCATACGATGGCTGTATACTCACGTAAAGGTTCTTGGCGCCCGAGTTATCGGCGCAGTTCATGACGGCTCCGACGGGCAAGGCGAGGGTCATGCGGAACTTGTTACCGGCCGATCCACCGCGTCCTCGTCCAGATCCCATTGTGGCTGATTAAAGAATAAGGTCGGGGGTGAAGAAAAGGGGGGGTGATGAGCAGAGTTGGTTGTCGAGAGGCGGATGACTGTTGGTAGAGAGACACGACAGAGGAAAGAGGGAAGGACGCAATGCGAGGGTCAGTTGTTGTACTCTGGGAAGGGTGCGATCGAGTTGTGTGGTGCGAGTCGTTGGAACGATGTTGACGATGTTGACGATGTTGACGATGGTGCGGGGGTGTCGGTGATGGTTTTGGATGGAGCGTGTGACTCTTTGCGGTGATGAAGGGCGGGCAAAGCGTGTGGCCCGTCGTCGTCGTCGTCGTCTCCGCGCCTGATGAAAAAAAGCGTCGTCGCGCGGGTGGGCGATTGCAGGCGTGCAGCGAAGGCGGCAGGCGGTCAGGCGGTCAGGCGGTCAGGCGGTCAGGCGGTCAGGCAGCAGGCGTGCAGCAACAACGACCAACGAGGCAGTACAACCCGGTCATGGTCCGAGGTCGAGCAGGTCCCCCAACAACGCCACCAAGAGTTGGTCAACTTACGGGCGAGTGGGTGTCGTGAGCGGTCGACAATGCTGTAGGAGACCAGGTCGTTTCAGCAGGTGGCCGTCGACTCGGGATTCGATTCTCCCGCCGCCAGTCACGCGGCCGGCCTGGCAATTTTGGCCGGTGGCGAGCGGTGGAGAGGCGGTTGTTGAGCTCGGACCCATTTGTACGCCGCCCTTCGCAAGGCTCGGATTTCCCCCACTCGCCCGGCTCTCATCAGGCTGATCATCTTCGCACCGTTGCCTTTAACCTAACTCCCCCAGCTGTCACCAGAACATCCTTGGAACCGCGCTCTCTCACCACCATGGCAGCCCACCGCTCGGCCTCACCGGCTAGATCGGATGCCTCGGGCAGCTCCTCCGCCGATTTCGCCTTTGACTTTATGCAAGGCAAGGTGCAAGCCTACCGAGCTCGTACTCCCGTCATCCTACTCACTCAAAAGCCTGAGCCTGTCTGTGCACAGAACCCGAATCGTTCCGACCCAAGACACCCCCTCCGACGACGGCATCTTATACCCGTCGAGCGCTCGGAGGGCATGGACCCTTACAAGCGCCCGAGGAGGTTCAGGTTCGACTCGTTGGCGGGCATCCGCTATGGGGTACGTGCTAAAGCTGGCCGCTTGTAGACAGAAACCATTACACCCCGTACTGATCAAAATCGCATCCCTTGCGCAGGTCATCTCCTCTACCCCGCCGCGATCGCCCTCGCGCGCTACCTCGAGACCCACGCACCTTCACTCCTCCACTCCTCCCCCAACGACTCCATTTCCGATCCCAAAGGAAAGCGAAAAGTTGAACCCAAGCGCATCATCGAACTAGGCGCAGGCGGTGGTCTACCCGCCCTCATCGCCGCGTTGGAAAGCGACCCTTCGACCAAAGTCATCATTTCGGACTACCCCGATCAAGATTTGGTCGACAACTTGCAGCACAACATTGCGTTGAACGGGTTCAGAGAAGACAAGATTCAGGCCAAGGGTTTCGCGTGGGGTCATTCTGTAGCACCTTTGATCAACGGTGTATGGGGGGATGAGCAAGGAGAGGGGGAAGAAAAATTTGATGTGGTGCTCCTTTCGGACGTCGTCTTCAACCATTCCCAACATGGGGCTTTACTCGAGTCGTGCAAGGCCTTACTGAAATCTGCACCGCCCAAATTCGGTCGCTTGTCCGCATCATCAACATCATCCCTTCCCGTCCGACCAATCGACCTCACCCCTCCCGAATTGGACCTCCACTCCCCCCTCGTACTCTGCTTCTTCTCGCATCATCGCCCGACCGACATCCTCATCAAAGCCGACAATGGTCTGATGGAACTCGCCAAAACGAAAGGATGGATCGTCACCAAAGTATGGGAGGATCCACATGCCGGGGTCAGTATTTCCTCGGCGCAGGCAGGATGAGCTTTCTTTGTACTGGAAAGCCAAGCTGACGTGGGTCTCTCTCTCTCTTGGTGGTGATTCTATCTTGGATAGCCAGCCTTCCCGGAGGATAAAGGCGATTTGGCAATTAGAAGTACTGTGCATGGGTACGCATTCACTCGACCCTCCCCTTCTCCTACAACGACATCGACAAGGGAGGCCTGATCGAGCGACTCGTTTGACTCGAGCGCGTATGGCCCTGTTCGTATCGCCAGAGTACGTGATGGATTGTCTTTGCAAAGAGGGAGACGGCTACAGAATGCAATGCTATACGTCGACCAGATGGAGAGCCCAATCGATCATCTTGGTGTGGAGACGAGAGACTCCTCGAGAGATCTCTGTGAAAAGACAAACGTCTACGGAAGACAACGATTTCTGCCTTTCGACGCGACCTTCTTTCCTTTCCTTCTCATCAGCTCGGCGCGGCTCCCTCTCCGCCACCATTATTCTGCCCTCCACTCCCAATCTCACCCCCAGTCCCAGAACTAGATTCCCGAGCCGCTCCTCGAAGCCAGTTGACCGGATCCTCCGTCCCCGTCGGTAAAGGCAACCTACACTTCCTAAAACCCGCATGGTCCAACTGCGTAAAATCATCGACGTGTACGAGCTGCAAGAGGTACTTGGCGACGTAGACGAGTTCGCTGTCGTTCGCTCCGGATCGCATCGCGTCCTTGTACGCTTTGACGCGCAGACCATTGCGCGGGTTGATCGCGCTGTCGAAATGATCGACTCTCGTGAACGTGAATTTCTGGGTTCTTTCTGCTGCTTGAACCCGAGCATAGGTACCTACAAATTTCGGGCCAGATCATCGACGTGGATCGTATTCAGCGACGAGTAGTAGGTGGGGAACTTGGCCCACAGGATCGGCAGTGCTTTCACCTGTTGTATGATTCCTGATCAGCTTTAGGAAAAAAAAATCAGAACCATCTGTTGGGTGCATACCTCGTGCTTGTAAGGCTTTCCCTCGCGTTGCGAGTAGACGGAAAACATTGGCGTGCGGTCGAGCGTCGTGATGATGTTGTAGCGACCAGGCGCGCTCTCCCCGATGATCTGTGGAGGGAAGGCGAAGTCGCTTGAGCTCTTCGAGGCACTGAGGTTAGCAAGTGGTGTGCACTCACGTCAAGTTCTACTAGTTTGGTTTCTAGCCAACGCCAAGATGTTTGACTGTCGAACGAGCAGTCGGCAGAGGGAAAGTGAGTGATCGAAATGTTGAAGAGATCTGGATAAGAGCACCTACCTCCAAATGACAATGTCGTAGAATGGCGAGATGGCGCCGAGGAACTGATGAAGGTATGGCCGGGCAAAGTCTGAGCAGAGGGGAGGATCGCTCAGCAACTCTTTCGCGCACTACAGTAAACTCGGCCCAAGGTTTACGTACGAGACGCGACAAAATTCTCTTCCTTCCAGAGCGCTGAAATTGAAACCAAAAGAAAAGCGTGAGCTTTGTCGACTTTTTGGGGTCCGTAGAGAAGTTCTAGAGGCCCACCTGTATCGAGAATGCAATAGTCGAGATCCAGCACCAGCAGCTTCTTGCCTGCAACGAAGGAAACGCAGTCCGTGTTAGCCCTGTACGTTACCCCCAAGCGCTAAGGGACAGCTCGTAACGTACCAGCTCGGGGCGGATTCATCTCGTCAACGTTCAACGCCGCGATCGCGTGCTTCAGCTTGCGCATGTTTCGAACGTTTTGTGCAGCCTTGTATTCGGCCGAGCTGTAGTCGACGTCGAGCTCTTGTTCCCGGACCGTCGTCGGCCCCGCCATCTCCTTGTGCTCCTCCCCCTCCGGAGTACCAATCTGGTGGGTGGGTGGGTAGGTGTACGAGGGGTCGAAAGATCAGCATGCAACGTTTCTCGAGGAGTGAAACGACTACATCCAAGAGTTTACCATCATGAACTCTTTGGGTTTCCCGTTGGGCGTGATGGACAAGCACGACTTGACCTCGACCTCGTCGCTCGGTAGCTTGCCCTTGACCAAACCGACGATCTTCTGGCGCTCGGGAGGGACCGAGGTCATGGTCGAGATGGTGAGTTTGAGATCGCCTACGGTATCACTTTCCACGACAGTCAGGTCGTACTGCAAGGATAGATTGGGAGCGGACCGGAGCGGAGTTGAGTCAGTTCTCCCGGGCTGGTGCCAGGAGTCCGAGTCGTCGAGTTCCCAGGACTCCAACCAGTCGAGATCTCACTTTTTTGCCTTTCCACCCCATGATCAAGATGTACACGACCTCGGAAGGAAGATTGAGTAGCTCGGCTTGGTCGAACGGTCCCGCTGCAGCTTGGGTGACGGACACGTCCACCGTGTGGGGGGGAGGAACGTCGAGAGGGGCGTTCGATCGCTCCATGGGTACGGCGATCGTCGTTGTCTCTGGTCGGGTCGGGTCTGCCATACTTGGAGGCCAAACGGAGCGATGAGGGAGCGTGGGAGGGTGGATCTACGAAAGAAGAGAGGCAAGTGGTCGAGCGTCTCCGCCGGGACGACGATCGATCGGTCGCGAAGCGAGTGGCAGCGAGTGGGGGCACCCGCGGTCTGCTTATCCCCAGAGGCACTCGCCGAGAGCATCGATCAGCGCTCAGCGCTCACGTGGTCGAATGTGTAAAGGTGTGGAACATGATATTGGGTGTTATGACAATAATGTGATCATCAAAAAAGCAACAACAGACGAAATCATGCCGTACTATGCTACAAATGTCATAAAAATATTGCTTCCTCCACCCGGTTTGGAAGAGCGAGAATGAAACGAAACCGTCGATCAAGTCGCGACCACCTCAGCTGGTGCAGTAGCTTCCTCAGAGATACTCTTCGCGGAAGAACTAGTTCTACGCCTCTGCTCGGCCTCCTCGCGCTTGCGCTTCGAGGTCCCGCTCGGTGCGACGCCGGACAGGAGCTTCCGCGCGTCGACGGACGTAAAGTTGATGAACGTCGACGCACCTGAACCGGATCGCTTGCGCTTACGACCTGCCATCGAGGGGCGACGGGTAGGACTGGGAGTTGCGGCAGGCGTGGGAACTTTGTGAGGGGCGCGAGGAGCCGAAGACACAGTTGTTGCAGTAGGAGAAGGTCCACCGGGCGCCTTCCGTTGAGGGCGGACGACAGGCGCCGAGCTCGAGCAGGCTGGGTGCGATTGCATGCGCACGTGCGCACGAGGGACCTGAGCAAAAGGATGGTAGCCATCCTCGTAGTACGATGGGTGAAGAGTACGAACGTGTTGCGAACGGGGACTTCCCCCGACCATCGAAGGCCGCCGGTGGAAGTGCTGCTGCGCAGGGTAGGGTTCGAAACCATTATACGCCAACTCGGGGGACGCGGGGGCCGAGCGAGGACGTGTTGGCGGAGTGTGGGCATAATAAGCATACTGTTCCCCATAGGGTTGCGAGGGTGCGATCGTGTAGTTGAGGCCGAACCCGATCGCTGCGTGGGGCGGGTGGGCATACGCCGGCGAGGGGGGCATCATCCCCATCGTCGAGGAGCCGTGGGATGGCGGCGAGTAGGCATATACGGCCC
The DNA here is from genome assembly GCA_001244265.2 of Microbotryum lychnidis-dioicae p1A1 Lamole. Lineage (NCBI taxonomy): Eukaryota > Fungi > Basidiomycota > Microbotryomycetes > Microbotryales > Microbotryaceae > Microbotryum > Microbotryum lychnidis-dioicae. Next base: position 774,063 of record CDLV01000006.1, read on the forward strand.
GCACCGGAGGAGGTGATGAAGCAGAGACGTATCTGGGAGCGAAAGCGGTCTCACTCGTGTAGGCCGAATAGTCTTGGGCGTCGAGCATGACCCCTGCGACGTGGTAGCACTGCACTTGCGGGGTCGTCGGCGTCGGCGGCAGCGCGACTTCGCCAGGGAGAAAACCCTTGACCTCGTCAAAAAACTGTAGGAAACCGAAGAGCAAATCAAGCATCAGCATCTTCGTTTGCAAAGGAAAAAACGAGCAAGAAGGCTAAGCTTACTTGGTCGACCTCGGTCGCCGAGGCAGGCCTTTGGGCCCTTTCGGGTCCACGAGGAGAGACACCGAGCCCGGTGGAAGCGGGTTGCACGATCGCGAGGGGCTGGACCGGAGGCCGGTGACGACGAGCCGCCAGCGAAGGTTGGGGAATGACCTGGTGCTGCGGTTGCGAAGGTTGCTGGTGCCGCGGCGGCGCAGGCGCGCGCTTGACGGATAGGGGATGTTGCGGCACGGCATACGAGGCCGGCAGGCCTTGAGGCTGCGCCGCGAGCGCCTCGGAGGGGTACCAGTGACGATCGTCAATCAGGTGGGGACGCTCGTCCGTCGGAGTCAATATGGCCTCGGACAGGGGCGAAAGCGAGGACTCGCTGACCAGGTTGTCCGTCGGCGCCGCGGCGTACAACGAAGCGGGGTCGCTGGCGACGGTTCTGTGCGAAGAAGATGGTCTCCCCGCGTGCGGGTAATCATCGTCTCCGGGGTAGTGAATGTAGAAAGACTCATCAACGGCGGGTTCGACCTGGGCGTGGCTACCAAACGCCGAATCCAAGAGGTCGGCCGAAAAGTCAGTTGTCTCGGCGGGGTAGATTGCCGCCGTCCAGTTAGAGGACGACGACTCGAGGGGCTGTCGGGCATTGCTTGCCACGACGTAGGGCATGTTGGTGGCTGTAACTAACGCTGAAAGCAGGTAAGATTGTTCCCTCCACTTGGGTCCTAGGTGCGAGGACTTGTGTGTCGGCAAGGGAGAGCTTTCGCCGCCTCGTCGAGTCGCAAGCTTAAGTGCTCGAGAGGTCTGGAGACGAGTATAAGCTTTCGGAGCTGTACTGGCGCTGAGGTTCGCGGTGTTCGAGCGCGCGGAAGGTGAGTGGAAGTCGTCAAGGGATGGAGACTGGGCAATGGGAGGATGGGAGGAGATGAAGAAAGGCCGGAAGGATGTAAAGCCTCTTCGGTATAGCAGTAGCCAAAGATACGTAGGTGCGAATCCCACCACCGTTGATCATCAGGCACGAAGCGCGCTCATCATCTACTCGACTCCCCGCCGACTGAGCCGCCGAGCCGGGATTTGGGCGATTTCTCGGTGGCGCGCGCGAGCCGTGGAAGCCCAAAAAACGGCAAAGAAGGAGGGCCCGACGATCGGGAACCTGCCCGAGGACGCCAAGGGAGTTGGGGCCGCAGATAACCTTTGCGTGCCAGCAATGAATCAAGATCATTCCTACCTACCCAGGAACTTAATCAGTGATCGAGGGATTGCGCAGTGTGTACCTAGACATCGCTGTTCATCATCGCACTGCATCATCGGCCGGGCCCTCCTTTCTAGGCACTCAGCCGGTCGCTCGGGCCGGTACCTTGAGGCAACTTTATCTTGACGGAGCAGCCGGCATCTCCAGTGGATTACTAATTAAGGAACTTCGAAAACGATCGGGTATAGGCGGGTAAAGGTTCCTGATTACCTCGACGTAGAAATGAGGCCCTGCGGGCGGGCGCGCGACTGAGGGAACGACCGAAAGAGGAAGTTTAAGTCTGGACAGGGGGCGCCGCAGGAACGGGAGGCTAGAGGTGGCCGTCAACGCGTCAATTGCGATGTCCACGTACCGACGTATATTACAGTGAACTGGTAGCGACAATCAAAACACACTCTCTATCGTCAACACCGTTGGCGCTATCCTATCTAGGCTACAAGTAAAATCGCAAGAGTGCAGTACCCTCCTTAATACCTGATAGCCATCGAACTCGAAATACTAGCGCTCACTGGCCAGGCGTCATCTTGGACCCCCACCTCAACAGAGGCGGGACCCATTTGCTTTTAATTGTGCTTTCCGGAGCTTGCGACGCTTACTTTTGACACTACTTTTGACAACGATGTCGAGCAACACTATGAAATCTGCCTCGGTGAGCGGGTAGACACTTGGTACTAAGCTGTAGACTGACCCATGTCCAAAACCCGGCTCATTTCTGTTCTGGCGCTCAGTTTGATCGAAATGCCGAGCAACTTCGGAGCTCGGAGGCAGGAAGGGAGCCGACTGCATCTCCCTCTACACGCCTAGAACGTGAAATCTGCGCCGCGTCGCGCGATGGGCAACACGCTGCCAGCTCGTGAAGCCTATGATTTACAGACTCGTAAACGACGGCTTTGGACTAAGGGTGCCGAGTTTCCAAAAAAAACGGAAACGCCAGGAGGCCCCCCAATCGAACGAGCGACACCGCAAGCTATGTCGGCGGTCCGTCCGAGACGAGGGCTCTGCAGCCATCTGCATATCTGCGCGTACAGTCCGCAAGCGCGTCATGGGCGCTTGCTCAGACTGCTTCGGAACTCGGGGTTCCATGTCAAGTCGAAGGTACGTCGGAGTTTCATGATGATTAAGTCGTTCAGACCTGCTAGACTGGGATGCCCGTACTCAGACTTAACCGAGATGGCTTTAAGGTCGACTTGCCTGAGGCCTCCTAGTTGAATTTACTTGAACTAACAATACTGAGATGCAACCCAATCGACCTCTAGCACGGTGCGCAAAACCTAATCCGCGAATTCGAGATGTATTGCGATCTAGACTAGAGCCCGTCGAACTGCGCACATGCGCGGCTCCTGCCACGGGGGCATCTTGGAATCCTCAGCCAGTCCCCGGTGGCTCGAAAAGGACCAGACTGGGTCCTACAACAAGAGCGCGCCTTGAATGCTCCTGATTAAAGGCACCTGAAAGAATAATCTTTACTGCTGACAGGTAGGAGGAGCGGCACCAGAGCCCACGTGGTTGCCACAGGGCTCCGATCATGAGCAAAAGGCGATCATAGCACGAATTTTGCATGCAAGTTTCCGGCCTTCGGGAAAGCTCGACCTCTCGGACCGCTCAGCATTCGCAAGGTTTTTTTGGGTTTTTTTTTTTGATCTTCTCGGAACCTTTTCACACTACATCGCCTAGTGCATCTTCTCATTCGCAGTAACATGTAATCGAGGGATAAATCAAGGCTTCATCGACATCTATCTCCTCTCGTACATCATCCTCTAGACAGAAAAAAATCGCTTTGCGGTGTGGGATCGAACCACCCCTTCAAAGGTTCAGGAGCTCCGAGAGGCTTCCGAGTCTTAGGGGTGGGGGCTCCGAGAACTGGACAAGGTGGAGGTGCAGTACTTGTACTTAGCAGTATGCTTCCTTGCTCGTTCCCTCCAGTATCTTTATGGTCCGGACCATGGCCTCCTGCTCGAAGCGGCATCAGACCTCTTGCACCATCATCGCACCATCACCACCGACGTAACCCCGCGAGGCCTGCCTCGACAACTCGACTCGGCGTCCCCCTTCTTCGTTCGCTCGCGGCACCGCCGACCCCAAGGGACCTGCTTACATGGGCACAATCAAGTGCATGGAACTGTATCTCTGGTCTGAAGCGGTGCCTCGTACCTCAGCAAAGGCTCCAGGTCCCCTCTTCGACTTGACCCGGACCCCTTCGCGCACGGGTCGTACCTGGAACTCGAACCGCCTGCACAGCTGTTTCCTTCCTTTCAGGGTCAGGGCTTCGCGCGCATCAATATGGCCTCGGCGGGACCTGGGGCCTGATGATATCGTAGTTGAGTGCTCCACAAGACAGGGGTCACATAGGAACGATCTCACGATGTGATGTATGCACTCAAAAATCAAACACTGCAGTGAATAAAGACATATGGGATTCTACTCTGACTAACAGGCGATGACTTAATCCTTGAGCTTGAGGAAGCCTTCAATCGACTTTGTTATGGCTTCAATCTCGACGGCCAGCTCGCTTAACTGCAGAAGGACACCACGATCAGAACGAATCAGCACTGAAACTCGATCCGAAAGCTGATAGTGACAAGGTCCCTGCAAAGCACGGACCTTTTGTGCCTCCTTCTCCCGAACGTGCTGCGGCTTCTTCTCCTCGTACCCCGGAGCGGCCATACCATCCCGGATCTTTTGCGCTGCCTGCTCTTGGAAAGCCTTCTTCTTCTCAGCCTTGGCAATCTCTTGCTTAAAATTGACCACACCCTGGGGTTTTGAAGATGATTGAGGGGGGGGGGGATAAACGTGAATCAGCTTTCCCCGGGGCGCGCTCGGCCCAAGGCCAAAGAAATTCTTGCAAAGTAGGGCTCACCTTGAGCATGACATTCGTCGCCAATTCAGGCGAAACGAGTTCACCAACGCATCCTTCGGGGATAGCTGCTTCGTTGTCGACGATTGTGAGTTGCTCACAGCCCTTGATCAAGGGTCGCAACGCCTTCGTCGCGGCTTGTAGTGTCGACGCGAGCGCGGCGTTGTCGCGGACGTTGAAGATGACTGCCGAAAAGGAAACGCCGAAAGACAGTCAGCACGTGCACTTTGAGGTATAGCTGAACGGGCACTACTGACTTTGCAGCTTGGAGTTGATGTTGTACGAGACTGCGATCGATCGCGACGCGCGGATCGCGGCGAAAGCCAGGTCAAAGTCCTTCTCGGCTTGCTCAAACTCAAAGTGAGCCGCCTGTTGTGCAAATGATACCGTCAGATTCAGTACCATTTTTTATGTGCACAAACCAGACAGCATGCACGGATTTGAGGTCACTCACGGGTTCGGGGTATCGAGCGAGCGAGATCGACTGGGTCTCGTTCCCTGGTCGTGTCGGCAAGCGGTGCCACAGCTCCTCCGTGACGAAAGGCATGACGGGGTGCAACAACCTCAACCCATTGTCCAACACCGTAAACAACGTATCCTGGGCCGAACGACGGGCCTCCTGCGGTGCGTCGACGGCGGTGATATCCTTGATCGCCTCGATGTAGACATCGCAGATCTCGTACAACCAAAAGCTGTACATGTCCTCGGTCGCCTTCATGAAATGACGCTCGGTCAAGGTGGCGTTGACCGACGCTGTAGCGCGGTTCAACTTTTGTAAGATCCACTTTTCGACGAGCGATTCGCGCCCCGTCGGCTTCTCCGAGGCGGGAGGGACGTAACCTTCTTCGAATTTGGTGAGGGCGAATTTGGTCGCGTTCCAGAGCTTGTTGCAGAACTGCGGAGACAAACGAGGGCGGGCTCAGCATACGCATTGCTATCGGGAGCTTTTTGCTCTGACCACCACTCACCTTGCGGTACCCTTCGACGCGCAAGATCTCGAGGTTGATATCCCTCCCACCGGCCGAGTAGTTGGCCATCGCGAATCGCAACGCGTCCGTACCGCATTGCGGGATCCCATTAGGGAAATCCTTCTTCTGCCCTTTCTCAGCGACCACAATCTCCTTCTCAACCAAGTTACCGACCCTCAATTGGGCATGGAGCGCATCGAGCGAAGCGCCTTCGATGACATCGATAGGGTCAATGACGTTGCCGAGCGATTTTGACATTTTGCGTCCGTGGGCGTCACGGATCATGGCGTGGCAGAAGACCTCGTTGAAGGGCATTTGACCAGTCAGCTTGATGCCGAGCATGACCATGCGCGCGACCCAGAAGAAGAGGATATCCCAGCCGGTTTCCAGCAAGTGGGAAGGGTAGAACGCCTTCAAGTCTTGAGTCTGACGTAGAGGAAAGGATTTGTGTGATTAACGACCTATACTCGAGAGCTTGCCCACCGACGAAGACGAAACTCACCTGATCGGGCCAGCCCTGGATGGAGAAGGGCCACAGGCCGGACGAGAACCAAGTATCGAGCACATCCTCGTCCTGCTCAAGCACAAACTTCTCTCCCGGGAACCTCTTCTCGGCCTTTTGTTGCGCCTCCTCCACGGTCTTGGCCGCGACCCACGACTCGCTACTCAACCGATCCTGCTCCTTGCCCTCGATGTTGACAAAGTAAGCGGGAATACGATGACCCCACCACAGTTGACGCGAGATGCACCAGTCTTGGATCGTCTCGAGCCAGCGATACCATTCGTTCTCCGAGTTTTGGGGTCGGATCAAGAGCTCCCCAGCGCGGGTACGCTTGATCGCTTCGTCGGCCAAGGTCTTGGAACTGACCCACCATTGCGGCTTCATGACGGACTCGATGATGTCGCCCGACTTGGAGCAGACGGGAATTGACATGGGGTTGTCGGCCGCGCCGACGTACAGATCCATCTGCTTGAGCTTCTCAATCACCGCGTTACGCGCGTGGAAGCGCTTCATGCCTTCGAATTCGGGACCGGCATTGGCGTTAAGTGTGCCATCGTCGTTGAGGATGTTGATGAACTCGAGATTATGGCGTTTGCCGACCTCGAAATCGTTGGGGTCGTGCGCGGGCGTGATCTTGACCGCACCGGTCCCAAACTCCATATCGACAGCGATCGCGTCGGTGACGATGGGGATGCGTCGCTCGAGGAAAGGGTGTTTGGCGAATTTGCCGTGGAGGTGGCTGTAGCGCGGGTCGTCGGGGTGCACGGCGATGGCGCTATCACCGAGCATCGTCTCGGGACGGGTTGTTGCGATGACGAGCTTCTCGTCCGAGCCTTCGAGAGGGTACGCGAAGCTGGTGATGACACCGAACTCGAACCTTTCGCTGGTGGGGTAGCCGGGCACGTTGAGCAGAGTGCGACCGGTCAAAACTTTTTGGTCGACCTACGAGGCATTGTGAGTCATGGGTCAGGACTTGAGCTCTCTGTTTCCAGAACACATAGAACATACCTCGAGCGCACTGAGCGTCGTGTTCATCTGCACACACCAGTTGACCAATCGGTTCGCGCGGTAGATGATGCCTTCCTCCTGCAGCCTGACGAACGTCTCAGCCACAGCCTTGGACAGAGCGGGGTCCATGGTGAAGGCGACGCGATCCCAATCGCACGATACGCCGAGTCGATAGATTTGCTTGGTGATGCGTCCCTGGTACTCTTCCTTCCAGGCCATGCAGCGCTTGAGGAACTCTTCGCGGCCGAGGTCGTGGCGGGTCAGGCCTTCGAGTTTGGCCAGTCGCTTCTCGACGACGGATTGGGTCGAGATGGAGGCGTGATCGTAGCCGGGGACGAACAAGGTCGTGTAACCCTTCATTCGGTGCCTGCATCCATCGAAACCGACTCTGTCAGCTTTGCCTCGACGAAAGCAACGTGATTCGCCGGACTGACCATCGGATGAGAATGTCCTGGAGCGAGCAACCCAGAGCATGACCAATGTGCAAGCTACCGGTGACGTTGGGTGGCGGCATGGGGATGACGAACGTCCTCTCCTTGTCCAAGCGGTCAAAGTCGATCTGGCCGTGCTCGTCACGGGGCAAGAAGTCGGGGTTGGGGTCAAAGTGGGAGTGCTCGGTCGGGTTCTTGGACGGCAATGCGGGCACAAAGTAGTTGGACTTTTGCCACCACGAATACCACGACTTTTCGACGTCGACGGGGTTGTAGCCCGCTGCCATGGGGTTCGTCAGGTCTGGCGGGTCGGGGAGACAAGTCGGGTCGGAATTTTCAGCTTTCGCACCGCTCTGCTCCGGTACAGGTCTCTATGCGATGCGAACGCACCCTTGATGTGACCTTCGGGCACTTCGATGAACGGAGGTTCTTCGGGAGCTGCCTCCTTGACCTTGACCTCCTTCTTCTTGCCCTGACCTGCCGCGACGGGAGGTGCGAGACCGGCGACTTTCTTGAGCGCCTTTTTGGCAGCCAGGGCAGCTTCCTTTTCGGCCTTTTTCAACGACGACTTGGAGGGAGCGGCGGGCGCTGCTGCCCCATCCTGGGCAGGGGTGGCGACGCTGGCGGGTGTGGGGTCGTTGCTGGCCATGGGGGAAGCGGAGGGGCGGCGCACGGACGAGGTCGAGCACAAGGAACGACGAGATGCGAGAGGCGAGGTGCACGCAGGGGCAGTGGAGGTGAAGGGTGGGCGATGGATCAACAAGCGTACAGAGTTTGATACCAAAACTCTCGCCACGTTGAGGGCTGTGTGGAGTTCAGCTGAGGATGAGGATGAGCGTGAAGAGGCAAACGAGGCGCAGCTGTTCGCGCACCTCCAGGCTCCGCAGAGCCGTTTTGCGCCGACCGCCGGCTGTTGACTCGAGGCGTCGACTGGCCGGCCAGCCGAGCCCCACGCGCGCCGTGAATTCGATCGTTGACATCCTGGCCTGCTCAGTACTAGCTTAAGTGGGCCCTCTCTGCCAGGACCCCCGAAAGCCCAGCCAGAGGCGCATGCGGAAAAACGCCCTTTTTTGGCCTTTTTGTCAAAGTTTTTTACCCTATTTTGGCCCCAAAATGTCAAAATTTCGCATGCGCCTCGGAAACATTATCAAAATGTGTTCTACATGCTCCAAAAATCGCTCAAAAGTCCTCGAAAACGCGTTCCGAGCGTTTGCGGGCGCGCGGCGGCCTATCGGAAGTGGCTCACGGCGCGCGTCGCTTCGGCTGGTGTTGCGCGTGGCTCCAGGCTTCAAACAAGCCTTCCTTGCTTTGCTGGGTGGCTCGCTGCTTCGTTGTCAGACTTCCCTTTTGCTGAAGTTGAGATCCTTGTTTCCGCGGTGGCATTTGTGCGGCTTGTAGAGGTTCTGCCGGCGGCATCTCACAGGCCGGGCACGCTCCGAAGGCGGCAAACCTTTGCTCGGCATGTGCGCTCGTGCTGATTAGGCGCTCGTCCGGGTAACATGAGGTAAGGTCCGTGGTTGAACGATATGTAGTCGTTGACGGGCCTAATGACTCGATGACCTGTCGACCATCAATCATGCGGAACGGCATAGTGCCATCAATGAGGTGTGTGGAATAGCATGTTTTCTTGATGAGGCGAAGCTCCTGTACGACGACATTTGAGAGTAGAACCAACGAGGCGAGCGTGTCTTGGTTGCAGTGGTTTGTTGTCACTTTGCTGTAGATGTATCGCACTGTAGGACACAAGACTTGTGTCAAACGAGAACTTCACAGCTCAACTGCCATTCAAGGCATCGTACCAATTCCAATGAACAGCACTTCTTCTCCATAGGCAGTTTGATCGCAGCTGATTGAATGCATGCCACGCTTGAGGCCAAAGCAGACCAGAGATCCGATCTCCGATGTTGTGGTAGTGGTTACAGCTCCGCCGTCAAGCGATCCAAATTGAGGATAGCGTTGTGCTAGTGCTCCGTCTGCTTGTTTCTCCAAACATTAGATCCAGTTGCCTTCGCTCCTAAATTCAGCGACAACTCACTTGAATGCGGCCATCCTCAGTATAGACATTCTTCTGGATCCTCGTGTGTTGTGAGCGCTCGGTCCATCTGGTCACCTCTAGTCCAGCGAAAGCTCCTTGTCGTGCCCGCCATGTCTTCGCAGCGAGATGGTCCCATGGACTGTACCAACCCTTTCAAGAAGCATGAATGTGCTGCACTGCGTCCTTCCTCTGTATTGCTAACCCCTACGCCTGCCTCTCCGCGAGTTGGGTCGCTCGATTCCATCGGCCTCCCTTGAGTAGAACAGCTTGAGTTGGCTACACTTATGAGCAGCTTGATGGGCAATCAGGTTGGCCAGTTCAGCGAGAAATTGGTATCGCGAGCATCGACAACTTGAGGCGGAAGTTTCAATTGTGTGGGCTGTGTAGAACCAAACACGCGTGAGCTTAGACCAAAATTTCGATAGTTGAGCTTGGTAGACGCACGATTGGTCGTGAGAAGCTGTTTCAGTTGCCTTCTCAACGGCCTCGAGTAGATGATAAGGTCGAGTAGTGGGTGAGCTCGTCTTTGGACAACTCGATGTGAAGAGACGCGTCGGCGGGAGCGACATCGAAGGCGAGGAGCTCGGCGATCGTCATGTTCATGTTGGTGAGCGGCAATAATCAATCGAAGGCATCGTTCAGGCCTGCATGGGATGATGTTGTCGTGCTATGCTCCAATCTCGGACGAAAGTCGGTGAAGCGGAACGGAACCTGCGCCCCTTCAATATCGAATCGGCCTAATCCCTCACAGCCACTTAACTCAAGTGATTACGGAAGATGGCTAGTACTAAGTGACTTGTTCAAGCGCGAGCATCTCGAAGCGAAGGCAAACGGGCCCAAAGTCATGCGGTAGGCCAAAATTGGGCCGACTCACGGGAAAATATCAAAATCTGGACATGCGCCTCGTGGGCGAAACGTGTGTTTCGTCTCAAAATGTCAATTTTTTGCAATGCGCCTCGACGATTTTCAGGATTTTGGGTCCTCAAAACGTCAAAAAAAAAAAAATGCGCCTCCGGCTGGGCTTTCGGGGGTCCTTCTCTGCCCCTCTCGTGTGCACGTGAGCGCGCCTCGAGCCACCAAGGCGGGAGCATCAGCCGGCCAACGACCACGATGCCGATCATCTACAAGCGATCCGAGTCGCCCGAGTTTGACCTTTTCGATCCAAAGTACGACTCTGCTTCTTCATCAAAGCATGACCTCGCACTGGAGGTAGATGAACTGGACCTGTTGCCTCCCGTCGCGGTCGTGTCAACCAGTTCGAACGTGACGACCAAGAACCACCACCATCAACGGCAAAGGGCGTCGTCGTCGTCTTCGGCTCCGAGATCAACCCGGTCAACCCCGGCCACGAGGAACTTGTCCCAGGCACCACCTCCCAAGAGATTGAGGGTCCAGGAGGAGCACATCTCTTATGATCGCGCGTCGACGTCGAGAGGGCCCATCAACGCGTCCCGGCACCACCCCTCGAGCGACAATCCCCGACGACAAGCGGCACAACCGAGGCCAGCATCCCGCGACCCACTGCCCAAGACGATGACAAACTCTTTCAAACGTACACGGCCCGCACCACCACCATCACCTTTCTCTCGGCAGGTCACGAGTGACGAGCCTCCATTTGGAAAGCAGCAGCATGGCGCGCCAACGAGGCCTCAGCCGGGTATGCCGACTCCATCAACCTCACCCCCTCCACGAGAATACCCATTTCAGCGAACGGTGAAGCAGCCATACCATACCAGTCCTCAACAGCCACGGCCACGATCATCCCTCAGCGTCCAAAGCGCTCCCGTCGTTCAGGATTTGTCCAGTCCCGACCACCCGCTTCGACCCCGTCGGGCGATCCATCCTCCCGACCGCGAGATGAAGCTTCCGATCGAACCATCGGGCACGCGTCAGGCTCGTCAGGATCCTCAAAGAATCACCTTCGTGAACCAGGGAATTGCCAAGGCCAGCGCTCCACCCTCAGTTGATGAGGTGTTTCCTCCACGGCGCGCTGTCGAGAAAAAAGCTCGGCCAGCTACCGACGATTTACCGAGATCTGGCCAGAATGGCACCACTCAGCAACCTCGGAGGAACGCGAAACCTGTACAACAAACAAGCAGCGAGATCGAGAGGAGTGCATCTCCGCCGCAGAGGAACGAGGGCTTGATGAGGCCCGCTTCGGTGCGTAAGGCTCAAGAACGTCGTACGACAGCCTTCGTCGTCAGTGAGGATCGACCCACACCTCCACGACCGGCGCGATCACTTCCTCGAAACCAACTCCAACAAGACGACCCCATTGAACAACGTGGCTACCCGTGTCGTCGTAGGGACCCAGCCCCACTTTCTCGTCGGTCCCTCGATACTCAAGCACCCCCACCCCCACCTCGTCCACCTCGTCCACCTCCTCAAGCCCAAAGTCCCGCCTCACCACCCCCAAGATCCTCGAACCCGAGCCCAAAACCATTTCCCAAATTACAATTCCCTAACGTCGAAACCTTCCTAGCGAACCTCCCCCTCCCTCTAGCGCACCTCACACCCACCGTCGCCGCATTTGGATGTTCGTCCCAAGCCGATCTCTTGGCGCTTTCAGCTCGATCGGAGGGTGGGGCCAAGGCGAGGAGGGTGATGATGGATGAGTTGGAGAGGACGGGAGATCTGACGCCGTGGCAGAGGATTGTGGTGGAGGCTGAGTTGGAGGTGTTGGGGGAACGGGCGGCGGGCAGATGAGGGCGGTGCTGGTCTCGGGGTGTGGATCATGTTTATCTGTGGATTTGTCTGAAGTGGGAGGGGGGCTATGTTTTGTATGTATGCCTTTGTGAATTCTTTTGTTGACACGATCAAATTTTTCCATGAATGGCCTCCTCGGTTGATGCGAGCTGACGGTATCAAATTACAACAATGCGAAACGAACACAACGATGCACCGCCCCTCTTACTCATTCCACCTACCTACGGATCATTCAACCCCCCTCTACCTCTACCCAATCCTAAGCACCTGTAAAGTCGTACCCTCCCCATCCCAACTCGGCAAAACCTGCTCCTCTTTCCCACCCTTGTTTCCCTCCCCTTTCCCCTCCGAAACACTCAACCCTTCGAGCTCCTTCTCCAACCCCATCTTGTCCAACATAGCCCCGACCCACCCCACATCCGTCAAGAGTGCTAAATCCCCCTTGCCACGTTCTTTCTCCAAGCGAGATTTAAGATGGGTGTAAGATGCTTGCCTTCCTTTGAGTTCTTGGATGATTTCGAGGGGAATGATGGACTCGGAGTGCGGTGATGGTGGTGTTGTTAAGGGTACGTAGGTGCGTACGTCAAAGATTCGGAAGAGGACGTGGTCGACGCGAATGAAGAGGCGGGAAAGGACAAAGATGGAGAACGAGTTGACGCGCTGTTGCAAGCAATCGTTAGGTTCCTTTCTTTTTGAGGCCCGCTTGTAGAGATTTCGAGTAATGAAAGAAGTACTCACAACCCTCACCACCAATTCTGCGGTACCATTGTCGCCCAATTCATCCTCGAACAAAGGTACCTCATCAAAGAACAGAATGGGGATATCCTGTCTCGCTAACAAATGAAGAGGGATACCCGGATGTCCTTCTGGGGCCGGGGTGAATTCGGGTCGGGCGGTCGAGGTGGTACTGATCGTTCCGGGATGGAGGGAGGTGTAGGTCCAGTCGTAGGGTTTTTGAACGGTCACGTCCGAGTGGGAAGATGATTCTTGGCTGGTTCGGTTGGAAGAAAAGGCTTTAGCCTCGCAGATTTTTGGGAGCAAAAGTGGGGGTCAGAAAAATTATGCTTGACTTGACTCACGCTTTGGACCATTCTGCCGCATGAGCGACTTTGACTTGGGTACTGCTGGCGACCGCCTTGAGCGCATCGAGGCAATTGCATTCGATTTTGAGGTTCGTAGGATGGTGGGTTAGGGTGAGGCGATTGTTGCCGAAGCAGATTTCGGGGAGGGGAAGGTGCAGGGAGGAAGAGGCGCTGTGTGGGGTGATGAGGTCGGTTAGTAGCGGATTGGGACGGAAGGAAGGTGAGGTGAACTTTGCAGGGAACAAGGCACTGACTTGTCGGCATCGGTGGCGGAGAGGATCGGCTTCTTGACGGTTTCGATCGTCCAGTCCGCGATGTGGATCCCTTTCGAATGGTCCGAGGGGGAGGAGAAGGGCTGCGGAGGATTGCTGGCCGATCGGGTCGTCATGTTGAGCTGCACTCGCGATGAACGGGCGAGAGGAAGAGCCACAGCGAAGAGGGCGCGCGCCGGGGTCTGGAACGGGGGAGAAAGGGGGTGGTCGGGGGGTGGTCGGGGGGGGTCGGGGGTGGGGACGTGTTCAGCACAGCAGGCCAGAGCTGGCCCGGCTCGACCTGGCTCGACGCTGGCTCGACGCTGGCTACGCTCACCCTCGCTCACCCGTTTCCCTTCGCCCCCACATCTCACTCGACGCACCATGACGGCATCGCAAACAATCGAAACAGGTCACGTCGACTCTATCGTAAGTTCCGGGCGTTCGATGGCGTGAGATGATCCTCCCAGACTGACCCACCCGACCCACTTCCCGTACTCCGTCGCGCTACCCGTGCCCGGGACCGTGTACGAACCGTTCAGCACGACGCCCAACTCGACTACTATGGCCGACGACTCGCGACGGGCTCATCGGACCGTACGATCCGACTGTTCGAGGTCGAGGGCGATGATAGATATCGATTGGTAGACACTCTGCGAGGGTTAGTTTGGTTTGGTCGTCGCCGTTTCCCTCTACGTGGCCCACGGGGCCGACTCGCGCACTCGGTCCTATCCTATGCTCAGTCCTGGCGCCACAACCAAGAACGAGAGATCCCGTGCAACTACGCGAGAACTACCCGCTGAGCCCCTCCTCGGACCCTTGCCGCTCCAGACACGACGGCCCGATCCATGCGCTCGCGTGGGCCCACCCCTCGTTCGGCTCCATCCTCGCCTCGTGCTCGTTCGACGGCAAAGTCTTTGTCTGGAAGGAGAACGACGGACCTCAAAAGGGGTGGAGCAAGGTCAAGGAACACTTGTTGCACACCGCTTCGGGTCAGTTTTGGGAACACGGAAGGGACGGATGGGGTCCGTTGAGGATCCCAACCCCCCAAGGTCTCTTGCTTCTTTGGCCGAATGGGGTCCGTACTGACGGGTCTCCTCCGTTCCATCTACCCCAGTCAACGCCATTGCGTGGGCGCCTCATGAACTCGGTCCTGTCCTCGCTTGCGCCTCTTCGGATGGCAAGGTCTCCGTCTTGACCTTCAACGGTCAGTCTACCCCACCCCATCCTGACGCGACGCGAACAGAGAAGCCACGGAACAAGACGCTCAAAATCATCTCCTTCGCCGATCTTTTTACATTACAGATAACGGAACCTGGGACGCATCCCTCTTCCCCGCCCATGCGCTCGGCGTCACGTCCATCTCGTGGGCACCTGCCGTCGGCGTCGGCGCCTTGACCTCGGTCGACGGGCAGCAGGACGGTGGACCCTTGGCGATCCAACAGGTCAAGCGGTTCGCGACGGGTGGATGCGATGCATTGGTCAAGATTTGGGTGTGGGAGTAAGTTACATAACGCCCTGGTGTGACGTTGCAGAGGCGCTCAGCCGAGTTCTCCTTCTTGCGTCCACCGCCGAGGTTCGAAATGCTAATGATGCTGTCCCGACTTCGCTCACAGGGAGGAGACAAAGTCGTGGTCGCCTGATCCGATTCAACCCATTCTGGAAGGGCACGTCGATTGGGTTCGAGACGTCGCATGGGCACCGAGCGTCGGCGTGGGTCGTGCGTACCTCGCCAGTGCCGGTCAGGTGATTTTGTTTTTGCCTGTGCAGCGATGCTCCTCTTGTTGATCTTGAGAAGGGAAGCTGATGTAGGTCTCTACTTCGTACTTTGTACATATCAGGACAAGACGGTGTACATCTGGACCCAAGATTCGCCGCGTGCGACATGGAACAGGGTCGCGCTCGAACCGACCCCAACCGCGCCGACACAAGCTGGTGCCGGTGCCGGTGCCGGGGGCGAGGGCAAGTTCGGCGAGGTGGTGTGGAGGGTCAGTTGGAGCGTGTCGGGAAACGTCCTGGCTGTTTCGAGTGGCGAGTTTTAATTTTTCGGTGACGATGGGCTTTGAAGGTGGGGGGGGGGAAACGCTGACCGGCTGATCTTCGTTCGTGGTTCTCTCAGGCGATGGCAAAGTGAGCTTGTGGAAGGAGAACTTGAAGGGCAAGTTCGAGGAGGTGTCGGTGAGTACTGAGAGACACGAAATCGGTCCAGGTGGAAGAAAAACCTTGGGGGTATTGATGATCGCTTTTCGGTGCGCAGGAATTGACATCGTAATCTTCGCTTTGTGCGCGTGGGCGGATGACTCTTTTTTTGACTTGGTTTCTGGGACCCCTCTCTTTGCTTCTTTGATTGCCGATGCTTTTATAAAATGCTTGATGTCACAATAACCGCTCAAATCGATGAGTTTGGCATGCGTCACGTGCCAGAGTCGTCTCAAGTGGTGTGATCTGCGCTCGGGCATGTTTCGCTCGACCCTTGTACGCAGCTGTTTGCTGTCGATTGCTGTGCACGCTTGTGCACGTCACGTCGAGTCAGCCGCGCGTTCGTCCTCAGTCGCCGTGCTGGCTTTCATCCGCTCGCTCCTCCCCCAAAAGACCCCGAGTGTGATGGCGCCTGACGGTGGTGAGTTCAGCTACGCGCTGCAGTTGTACCTATCACGACTGACCAGGATGCCGATTCCAGGAGAACCTCCACGCGGCGCAGGTCGAGCTCCGTCGATGGCAACACGAAGCTACGCCGCTGCCTCATCCTCCGCTGCATCCCATGCACCCGACGTGCTTCCATCGGCTTCCTCCGTGGCGTCTTCACCACCTCCACTTCCTCCCAAAGTTCCCTCGCGTAGATCGAGTTCGGCAAGAGCTATCCCTACCCCCGCCAACCTTTTCAACCCAGTGCCGACGAGCTCCTTTTTTGGATCTGATGGCGTATCATCATCCTCCTCACCCTCTTCATCGTCTTCTCCACACTTTCATCGAGCCTCGATGAACCCCACCGACACTCCACGTGTCCCGCCGCCTCGACTACCAGCATGGACGAACGGCACACGACCCTCAGCGGTCTATGACGACGCGCTCCACTCGACGACGAATCGAGTTCGGTCCGGCTCGTCCAGCTCGACCACCTCGACTACGGCCTCGACGGCGAATGTCACAGGTGCTGTTGGTGGGATCACGTCCATGTCTGGCGTCGAGACATCGTCGTTTAGGAAACCTTCGATTTCGCCCAAGCAGACTTTGCCTTCATTGCCCCCGAGTTGGTCGTCGATTTCGCCTCAGGTCGCTAGAGCACCACCTCCACCACTACTACCGCCGTCGTCCCATGGAGCAGCGGTCCCGGCGAAGGAAGTCGGTGGTGAAGAGATGGTGCCTTCGAATCAGCAGTCGAGACCGGCGTCGTTGGGATGGGCCTTACCCCCTCAGCCGTCGACTCGCGCCGATGCGACGGGGTGGGAAGTCGACCCCAACGCCCCCCTCACCAGCTCGACGCTTGACCACCAACAGATCGAATTCGCCCCTCCTCCCTTTGCGATCCCGCATCGTACACGTACGACGAGGGCGCGTTACGGCTTCAGTAACATCGCCGGGTTGGGTTGGACCGCACCAAAGATCTTGGAAAAGCCTGTTCGGGGTGGCGTCGTCGGAGGGATATGGCAGCATGGCGTGTGGGACTTCAAGTTCGTCAACACACCCGAGAATTATCCGCCGATGGGGGAGTTGCCCCAAAGGCCCGTAAAAGAGCCGGTGGTGCCGACGACAATGACTTCCCCCCTATCTCCGACAAGCGAGACGACCGAATCGCTCGATGCCATGCAGGTCGACGGCGAGGCCACCAAACGATCCGCTGCCGTCGCCGCCGAAGTCTCGATGCAGCAAGCTCCTCCCCAGCACAAGACCATCTCACGAGCCGAACTCGATCAAGCCCGACCGCACCCCTACCTCTACTACGTACCCCGCCAACATGCTTGGGCGCTCTTTGCCCCTTTTGAGCAGACCGACGCTCACCGCTCCTTTGTCGACGATGGTCAAGTGCGACTGTGGATTTCGTCGTATGAGACGGCTGAGGTTCTGCTCAGGCGACTCGAGCCTCCGCTTCCTCCCCCCTTTGAACCCTTCGATACGACGAAGCTACCCCTTCCCGCTCGAGAAGTCTATGACGCCGCCCGTCGCGTCTGCCTCGAACCTGAACCCGAGTACGTGACCAAAATCGACGAGCCCAAGTCCGGTCGGTCGATCCTCTTCTCGGAACAAGACTTATACCCCTGCGTTATCCCTATGCTCGTCCTGCACGAGTTGCTGAGGACGAGGAGTGAGAGCCCGAGTCCCGGTGATTCGGCCGAGGATGCAAATTTGAATGCAATTCAGACATTATGGAGGTGGGTGAACTCAACTCTCTTCTGGAGTAGTGTATCGAAATTGATCTGTCTGCAACACTTTCTTCAGATCCCTCGACAACCTCCTCTTCAAAGCCGAACAGCGACCACTCTCGATCAACGGCAAAGCCTTTGCGCGCTGTCTTCCCTGGGATGAGCTCACCCGCGCCATCTATGTAGCCATTCTCGGGTTCAGACTCACACCCGAAGAGACGCTCTGTCCACCGAACCTCGTCGACTCGACCGACGAAGGACGGGTAAACCGCAATAGGTTGTTGAGGTGTTGGCTCGAGTTGGGACTCTGGATCGAGCATGTGCGCAAGTTGGAGGATCAAGTGAGGATCCGTAGAGTCGCGACGAGGGTCGAATTATCCTCGGGCGTGGATGCGATGAAGAACGTTTTGGGACCCGATACACTGGCAAGGGTTCCAGCTTCGAGCGCTTGGGCCATTGCTGGACGGTCGGCGATGACGGCGGGGTTCGATGGTCCAGTCAACCTGTCGCATCAACTCGCTCAGGCGTATCACTTCTTGGGCGTAACGCCTGATTTGGCCGATTCGGTCCTGGAGGAGGTGTACAAGGAGCAGGTGGGGAGGTGTTCGGCTTATACGGCGGATTGTGAGTCCGGTCCCTGCTCTTTCGGGGGCGAGGACTGTCAAGCCTGACGCAATATCATCACTTTTTCTTCCCACCAGTCCTCGAAACGATTCAGGAGATCAACCACGATCGTCGTTCGGACGTGCTCGAGATGCTGATCGCGACCGAACGCTCGATCGGGCGCGTCTCAATTTCGGATCTGCGCAACGCCTACAAAGAACTCGGCCTCGAATTTGACCATTCCCGTTCCGTGACCGATGACGAAATCGCGTTCCGCTTCGGACAAAGGAGGGAACAGGTGACCGATCCTGAACGGAAGAAGGTGTTGAAGGAGGCGATGAAACAGATTGCGGATCAGAGGGATAGCGAGTTGCTCAAGGTCATGTTGCTTTCTGCGAATGATGAGGAGGATCGACCGGCGATGTCGTTGGAGAAGGCGTACAAATTGTTGGAGGCGACGCCGGAAATGTCGGATGAGATACTGAGCATGGTCTATGATGTTCGAGTACGTTTTCGGAGAGAAGGGTTTTCGTGGGTCGCGGATCGGGTGCTGATCTTGACTTTCGCGAATGGTGCAGATCGCTGACGCTCCGAGTCAAGTCGATGTAATGACACAAGCTCTGGCGACGATCGGTCAAGCCATTGGCAGCGACGCCATCCGGGTCAAGCTGGGTGGTGATACGGGTGAGTGTTCTCAAGGTGAAGATCAAATACTATGGATACTCAGCGCTGACCTGCCCCATACCGATCCTCCAGCTGCTCTGATCCCCCAACCTGCACCGGACATGCCCGTCGGTTTGACCAACATCGCCAACACGTGCTACCTCAACTCGCTCCTGCAGTACTTTTTCACCATCCGCGAGCTGCGTGAAGCCGTACTCCGCTTCCAGCCGACGCCGACGACCGACGTCTCGGCCTTCAATCGCGTCGGCGGTCGCCTTGTCACCAAAACTGAAGTCGAACGGTCGAAAAAGTTCGTCGTGCTCTTGCAAACCTTGTTCAACCAGCTCATCCACTCGGCTTCGACGTCCATCACCCCTGAAACCGAATTGGCGTACCTCGCTTTGGTGCCTTCCAAGGACGAAGCGGAGGTGCTGACGACGACCTCGTCGGCGGACGACCTCATCGTTTTGGATGATCCAGCTCGAACGAGTGGATCCCCCATCGCGACGACGTCCATGTTGCCTCCGACGAGCGATGACTCCAACCTCAAGTCCCCCTCTTCGTCCATTCTAGGCAAGAGGCGCAACTCGCACCTCGACAGTGATATCGAGGGAAGTCTGGCATTGGACCAGGTCCGCCTCGAGTCATCGCAGGCTCAATCGCCCAATCAGAGCAGCTCGGACGGGGCTTCACCTCCTGCGGATCTGGTCGTCGATCTCGAAGCCGCAAGTGCTTTGAACAGGGAAAAAAGTGGGGCTTCATTGTCGAGGTCTTCGTCGAAGACGGTCGTCGGAGAGTTGTTGGGGTCCTCGGACGAGCAGCGTAAGATGAAGAGGGGTAAATCTGTCGATGGTTCGATTTTCATTCACGCGGATGAGATGAAGGTCGACGATGATGACGACGACGTCATCATCCTCGAACCTCCTACCGGAACGTCGATGGCAAGGTCACCTACGCTCCCGCCTCGGCCACGACGACCGTCCAAGGCGGTGACGAAACTCGAGGATCAAGTTTCCAACTACATGTCGTTTGGTCGTCAGAATGACGTCACCGAGTGCATGGACAATGTCATGTTCCAGATTGAGTGTGCGCTCAACCCTGATGGGACCCCGGACGAATCCAGCGGATCAGCGACGACGAATGACGCTTCCACTTCGGTGCTACGCAGGTCAGTAGTAGACGAGGTGAACAAGATGTGGTTTCCATGAACTGATATAGAGACCGCTCTCTGCCGACGAACAGGACGCTGTACGGCAAGATGCGCCAACACCTCGAATTCACCGACCCTTCCGTGCCCGAGCCGATCCGCATTCGCGAAGAACCCTTCTTCTCCCTACTCGTCGACGTCGCCGAGGAAGGTCACACCGTTTACGACGGCCTCGACACCGTCTTTGACGATTCGATCGTCACGATCGAGGGACACGAGGCGCGACGGAGGATGAGGTTGGTCGATGTGCCTCCGGTCCTGCAGATCCAACTGCAGCGCGTGCAGTACGACCGCGTCGCGCAGAGGATCTTCAAGTCCAATGCGCATCTCGATTTTGGCGAGACGTTGTCCTTGGATCGGTATCTCGAAGTCGAAGAAGGCGATGTCGAAGCCGCGCAAAGGCAGGCTTGGACGCAGAGCAAAAGGGACGAGATTGAACTCGCTCGCACGAAGTTGATGGCGCTCAAGTCGACCAAGACGGGGACGAGCTACGGTACGTGCATCAAAGAGGCGTTTGTGCACCTGTCGACCCTCAAGGACGAATTGGGGGATCTGTTGACGACCGAGTTTGCGCACGACTCGCTCGAAGAAGCGGCTTGGATCGATCAACAGATCGTCGAACTCGAAACGCGCATCAACGACTCGAGGAAAGCGATCGAGGAGTGTTGGGCCACCCAGGCCAAGACGGTTTACGAACTCGCGGCAGTGTTTATCCACCGCGGTACGGCGTTGAGCGGGCACTACTTTATCTATCAACGCGATAGCAAGAACCGCGATCGGTGGCTCAAGTACAACGATTCGGTCATTACCGATGTTTCGGGTGAGGATAAGGTCCACCTTCGTTCGAGGGACGACACGAATGCGTATTTCTTGGTGTATTGTCGTCGCGATCGGCTGGATTCGATCGAGTCGATTGCGAGAGAGTTTTAGCAACATCTGTTTCGGCCCGGACGACGAGGGAATGTGCAAATGGTGATAACGAAAATACCTTGTTTCGCTTTTGTCAATAGTACTAGCAACGTGTTTTCTTGTTTTGGTCCGAGTGTTGGTTGCAATCGCAGCGTCAGCATTTGCAGCAGCAACAATTGCCCAGATGTGGTAATGACCATTCGATCCTAACGGCTGCGTAAAGGGACGCCGACTTTGTAACGAGGAGATTCGCTGTGCCCGCGCGAAGCTGGGTTCATAGGCGGGCCGGGTAGCGGCTCGTGCCTTGGTCTTTCTGGACACCCGCCCAAGGTTCGTGCAAGCGTCGGTGGGGTGGGCGTGTCGTCGTCGCTGTGGGATCGAGTGTACTGACCGTGTGATGCTCTCCCCCCTCCTCCCTCCCCTTCCTCCTCTCGTCCGACCTACTCGCCTCGTGTCGTTGCCGATCGCCCACCTCATCCACGCGCCCCTTCGTGGCTTTTTTCGCGGCGTCGTGGCTCCGCTCGTCGTGGCTGCTGCTGTACGACCTACCGTACGACCTACGACTTTGACGGACTTGTCGTTTGATTGGACGTACTACGATTCGTCTGGCCCGACTGTCGGATCTCCTGCGGGTGGTTGTGGTCGTCTGTGGACGTGCCTCGCCTCTGCACGGCTGTGTTCCCCCGTGTGTGTGTGTCTCGCTCCCCGCCTGGCCCACGCCGACGCCCACCGCTGGCTGGCCGGCTCGCTGGCTGCGCCCGCTCGCAAAACGCAATTCGCACGCCCTCGCACCCGCACGCCCACCCGCACGCCCACCCACACCCACACCCACGTCCATCCGGTTACATTCGCCATCAACTGTACCCGTTGTCGACTCGACTTGATTGTTGTTCGTGCATCCACCCCACTGCATCATACACCGGACTGCTGCTGCGTGTGCATCGCCCTGGCCTCGACGCCCGCCTACGCCCACGGCCCGCGCCTACCCGTTACGCCCTCGTGACGCCCTACGCCCTGCTCGCTCGCCTGCGGAACGACGCCTCTCTCCTTCTCCTCCTCCTCCTCCTCCTCCTCCTCCTCTTGCACTCGCATACCCGTGCTCCAACAGATGTCGAGCGCACAGCAAGTCCAAACCTTCGGCAAGAAGAAGACCGCCACCGCTGTTGCCCTCGCCCGAGTAGGTGGTACCCCAAGGAGGGAGCCAGAAGGATAATGATCGGAGCTGCCGTTCGCTGATCACCTCCTTCTTCATTCACGCATCCCGTAGGAGGGCAAGGGTCTCATCAAGGTCAACGGTATCCCCCTTTCGCTCTACGGATCCCCCATCCTCCGACCCAAGTTGTACGGTGAGTAAAGATGGCCGGCTCGCACTCGTCTCGCACGCACCGAAACCAGTCGAGACTGAGAGTCGCTTTCCGCAATTCACAGAACCCCTCCTCCTTCTTACCTCGTTCACCTCGTCAACCAACTCGCTCCCCTCGCCCCTGTCCCGCATGGACATCCGCCTCCGCGTCTCCGGTGGTGGACACACCTCGCAGATCTACGCGCTCCGCCAGGCGATCGCCAAGGCCGTCGTCGCGTACGTCGCCAAGTACGAGGATGCCGCTTCGGCCCTCGAGGTGCGCAAGGTGCTCGTCGCCTACGACCGAACCTTGCTCGTCGCCGACCCGAGGAGGTGCGAGCCCAAGAAGTTCGGCGGAAAGGGTGCCCGCGCTCGTTTCCAAAAGTCGTACGTATCATTTCCCTCGCCGCCGTGTCTAGATTGCTCTCCTCTTTTTTGTATTGAACGCTGATCGCAACAATTTCCACACACACGACAGGTACCGTTAAATATGCGGTCGATCCTCGAAGCCGCATGGCGAGCCTTGGATATGCGATCGGGTCACAGTTGGGAACGTGCATCGTCCGGCTTGTGTTGCGTTTACGTATCCGGGTATTGAGATGCTGCAACGAGTTGTGTTGGTGAAGAAGTTTGTGCCTTTTTGTGTGGTTGCGAGACTTGGAGAAGAGAAGATGAGCACGCGATCAAAGGGGCCAGCGCGCACTCTGCCAGGCCAACATGAAAGGAGTCAAATTTCAGTAAGAAGTAGTGTTGACCATCGTAGTGCTTTTCTCCTCGCGACGCGCTGCACCCCGAGGGGTGGACGAATCTCGACCGCAGGATTCGATTTGTCGTGGCGCGTTCGGACCCATTGCGGTCGACTTGTCAGATCGCCGCGATTCCGCGCAGTCCGGCGTGGCGGCGTCTTCCCTCTCGAGCGGCTTCCACTTTGGGGCAAGTGCCAGTAATAGCGAGCATCTCGCGACCCCCATCCGCTTCTCCGCTTCGGTCGACCCGATCACCCATGCACCACCGGTAGCACTAGAACGAACCCATGAGCTCGTGGCCGCGTCCTTCGATGAATCCATCGCATGTAGGAGGGTCGTATCATGCGTATGCGAACCCACCTTCGTCGTCGTCGTGGTCCGGCGGTCAAGGAGGGGTACGGAGTCGAATCTCGCATGCCGCGAGTTGGAGAACGTTGACGGTCAGTTAGAGGTTGAGAAGCCTGATCTTACAAGGGGCTGATGGGTTGCATCCTTGTCTGCAGCTAGCGGTGTTGGTCTTTATGCTGTGGATTGCGCCCTCCCCACTTGGACCTTCCCGCCCAGGCTATCCACCACCTCCGTCGTTACCGGATGACGGCGACCTTGGCGGTGTCGAACCACTGGATCACGTCTCTCAAGAAGGAACGTCTTCTCCGCCTCCTCCCGAAACTCAAGCCCCTTCCCTACTCGGAACCTGCCCCGTTTGTTCGCCCTCCGACGACCTCTGTGCGAAATGGGGCTCCCAAGTCCTCCTCCGGTCGCGCATCTACCGAGGCACGCTCCATCGCTTTGGCCGCTTTTTCGACAAACTCGCCCGAGGGGAGGACGTCAAGATTGGTTTGCTGGGGGGTAGCATCTCGCATTGCGTCGATTTGAGTAAGAAAGATTGTTATGAGACTCGATTGGCTCAAGGCTTGAGCAAAGAATGGGGAGTCAATGTGGAGGTCGGTCCCGTTTTAGAGGCAGAGTGGGGGAACGTTAATATTTTTCGGCTGATCACAGCCCCTTTCTTTTTTTCTACGTTCCCCACTAGATCCTCAACGGCGCGCTCTCAGGCATGGGATCCATGTTCTTCGAATCATGTTGGGCCTCGCACTTTCTGAACCGCGTCGATCTCATGCTCGTCGACGTCAGCGTCAACGATGTTATGACCTCGCTCAGGAACCCTTCCTTCGACGCATTGTTGAGGTCCTTGTTGAGTCATGAAGACCGTATGGCCGTTTTGGTTTTAACATTGTTCTCACCCTTGGTCGGGTGGAGGGATGGATCGGCTCAGGTCGAGAGTATCGCGCAGTATTATGACGTGCCGATAGTTAGGTGAGCTGGGACCGTCAGGGGCTCCCACGAGGTGACCGCAACTCAATTCGGTCTCTTCCTATACCGTGTATCGCAGTCAAAAGAACGTCGTCATCCACCACCGGCGACACAACCCCCCTCCCGAAATTACCACCCTTAAAGACACGGAAGCGACGACCGAGTTCGACCAATGGTACAACCGCGCCAACGCCGAACCCAAGGATGGAACCGAACCCGTCACGGTCGCGTTCCCTGCGGGCCATCATCCGGGACCTAAAGGGCACGAGTTGATCACGGATTTGATTAGCTCGTTTTTGAGGCATGAGAGGTGCGTTCATGAGAGGGATCGTGGGATTGAGGTAGTGAGGGGCTCGATGCGCGAGTTTGACGTCTTGGACATGGATATCCCCGAGGTGAGTTCTTCATGGGGGGGGGGGGGAGGGGGGAGGACGGACTTGGTCGGCCCGGATGATCTGCTGACTGGAGTTACTCTTGCACGCTAGTGGAGCGTCTATACCCTAATCGATGGACGTAAAGCCTCCGTCGCACCTTCCCTGACCTGCTATTCCGCGACACCCACCACCACAACTCCGTTCCGCATCCTCTCCCAGCGAGGCGGTTGGACCCCAACACACTGGAAGAACAAGTACTACCTCATGGCCGACCAACCGGGCGCCCATATCGTTTTCGAAGTCGACGTCCCCGAGAGTGCGATCGTGCAACTCATGTATTGGAGGAGTAGTACGGTACCGCTGGGCAGCGCGATGGCCTGGTTCGATGATGAGGTTGATAAAGTTGAGATGTTGAGAGGCAAATGGCTTGAGAAGGCGACCGTGCCTGCGTAAGTTCTCAACGGGCTGACCACTTGAAAGGTCTGATTGGGGGGAGTGTACTGACCCACGAGTGGGTTCCTCCTTGTAGGTTGGCTCGGTTCGTGTTACCGGCGGAATGGGCGGGCAAGAGAAGGAAGTTGCACATCTCTGTCATGGACCATACCGAGACGGGCTCGCACGAGTTTCGCCTCTCGACGCTCATTTACTAGGAGCGCCAAAAAGGCTCGGGTCATTTGTCGGACTCCCTTGAGAAGTGTAGCCGAGGATAATTTTCTACCGGTCGGGCCATTCTTCAACTCTGTTGTAACGATACGGACTCATTCATCACAACAGCAGGAAAGCTGCATGGCTACAGGAATTCATCGCATAAAAAAAAGGAGCCCTGCTAGCAGACGAAAACAAGAAGAGCCCCTGCTAACGACCCTTTCATTCGCCGTTTTCCACCCGATCATCCTCAACCCTTGTGCCTCGACTCCACATCATCCCCAGACCTCTCTTTTCCGCCTTCAATCTCTACAAAACAGCACCTTTCCCCCGCTTTGCAATCTCTACAAGTGATTATCATTGCCCAAACTCATCGCCCATGCTCCTCCTCCCCCTCGTGCTCCTCCCCAAAATCAGCCATCGCCTCTTCCCAACCGTTTTGCCCGCGGCTCCCCAGCTTGATGGACCCTTTCTGCCCATAAACGTGACCGTCGAACGAAGACCGTTGGTGATTGAACTGGTTCGTAGAGCGTTCTTTCAGAGGCATTGAATCGTGATCGAAATCTTGGTCGGCCAAGAGTTGGTCCACGTCGTGCAACAGTCCTCCCCCGGAGACAGGAAAACGATCTTGCTCCTCCTCGTCTTGATCTCGATCGTCGTCCGGATCATCCTCATCGTGTCCCCCTCTACCCAAGATCGCCTCCTCATCCTCCAATTCAACCCCTCTCCCTGCTCCAATTTGGACGTACGTCATCGTCAATCGATACAGGTACCAACTCGTCAACATCCCCATCACCGAACCCATCACCACGAAAACCAAATTCACGAATTTCGCTCGAGGGTCCATTCGATTCCGAGAATCCGGATCGGCGAAGAGGAACATGCGCGAACCGATCCAAACGTGGAGTAAAAGTTTGGGCGTGATGCAGAGCGTAGAGAGGAAGAATTGAAAGAGGGTAACGGTTTCGATCGAAGCGAAGCTTTTCGTTTCATGAACCAAAGATCGGGATCGTTTGTGAGTCAGTGAAGGGTGGGCTTTTTCCCTTGCGTTTAATGTCGGACTCACAATGCGTTCGAATAAGGAAATGGAAACGGACACAACCTGATGAGGATGCACAACCCCAAGCCTTTGACCCTCACGGCCCTACCCAAAGCGACGAACGTGGGCTCCCTCGCCAACATGGGTGCAAAACTACCAATCATCTTCCTCGTCACGACGAAGCTCAAACAACCTCCGATCACGCAGCCCAGAGCGGCGATGATCCAACCTTGGAAGGTACCGAATGCGAATCCGCAGAGGGTGATGGTCGTGCCGTAGCCGAAGAGAGGCGGGAAGGAGGTGAGGATGATGAGACTGAGCAGGACGAGGCGTCCGGAGGGGCCCATATCGCTCAGCGTCGCGGCCCAGTCCGCCATCCACTGTTTGGGGAGAATACATAATTAGTGAGTTCCGAGCACACTCGTGTACACGACCCACTTTCTGCGTGGCGCTCTCTCCAATCATTGTCGCGTACAACATCTCGACCCTCATGCAACCCAATCACGAACCGCACCCATGACCCCCGGGTATTGCACTTACAGCGAACAACTGCACCGGCGTTAGATAAATCACCAACGCGATCGTGAACACATGCAACCCGACCCACGTCCAAAAGATGAGCTTGGACGTGGAGGAGAGCGAGTCGTAGTAATCGCGCGCCCGGTCGAACGTTTCTCGGGCGCGGTGTTGCACGTTGCGGAACAATGGGACCATGGTGGGTAGTGGAGGAGCGGGTAGGGCAATCGGAGGAGGGGAAGGCGGTGGAGAGGGCTGGAGTGCAGCTAGTCACTACGGAGATGGGTGGGAAGGCGCCAATCGAGACTGGGCGGAGCCGCGGTGCGAGTCGGGAAAACGCGTCTCGACGTGGCGCGGGGGGGGCGGGGGGGGGCGTGACGTGTGGGGACGGGTTCGGGGTCGGGGAGCAGCGCAGCGCAGGACGGCGCACGGTCCGGCGTAGGTAGAACCAGGCGAAACTGACCGGGTCCAAGAGAAACAACTCGAGAACAAAGGAACGCTTCTTCTTCTTGATGTGGTGTGGTTGGCGGGCTGAAGATGCCCAGAGGTGACGGCGTGAAAGCTGGCACTCGATGAGACGCTCGGCGGCGCGTCCGTGGCCACGGTGAACCCGACACCGACACCGCCTTCGGTAATCTGGGGGAAAGGGGGAAAAGTAGGAGTGGCAATCCTGGCTCCAAGTCGTAGAGATGAACGAAAAACGGCCTGAAGGTTCGCAACAGGCATCCCGGTCCACGTAATATTTTCTCTGCGCACTCTCAAGTCGAACTCGCGGAAACAGCTCTGGAAAAAACGTTCACGACCAAAGACCCCGGAAAAACACATCTTTCTTTTCAGTCCATGTCCAAACAGCAACAACCCAACCACGAAAGCCTCGCTCGAAAATCCGGTTCAAAGTCAACGATGGTGGAGTGGAAAAGACTAGACAAAAGACCGAGGGCAGCGTCAAGTCGACGATAGGCTGGGCCATGGTACGTCAACGTAACTCCATACAAAGCTCGTCCCGCCCTCCTCCTTTGCTCCATCATGTTGGTGCCGAGTCCTCGAATTGCTGGCCGTCGTTTGGTGTGTTCCCATTCGAAGACCAAGTGCGAGAAAAAAAGAAGAGGCGTTTATGCTGTCCACGATCAAAGAGGGAGGGGGGATAAGCAACTGAGATTGCCCTCGACCAATTGTCCAAGAGGTGTGTACTGACCTGAAGCAGCGGCGGCCTTGGCAGCAGCGACGGCTGAAGGTGTGAGACGGATGCGAGTCAGTTCGTGCCCTTGGGACGGCCTGCTCCAATTGGGCTCGGCAAAGCGCACCCTTTTGTGTTCCCATAGCGGCGTGACGAGCGTTGCGGCGGAATTTGGGGTCAACCTATGACAGCCCGGATGGATGAGAGTGATCAGCTTCGGGTGGATCGCAATGCAATCGCAAGAATGAAAGGCAAGGGGTAAGGAACGTACACCCTTGAGCGAGGGGTACTTGTTCGTCTTGGGCTTTTTGATACCGTTGCGGTGAGCTTTCTGTTGGGTGCGAAAGGTGAGGGTGGATGTAAGTCAAGGCCAGAAGGAAGAGTAGGGTAGGTACGAGGATTGCAACGCACTCGGGTCTGGTTGTGGGCGGTGTGGTTCTTGGACTTGGCCATTCTGTGTACGGCAGAGCGGAGCGAAAAAGGGTGTCAGGTCTGGGTGTGCGTCAATCGTAAAGTGATCGATCAAGTTGGTGTTTTCCCATCGTTCGTGGTCGTGGTCTCGAGGTCGATAGCAATGCATAATCGTCGTGGTCGCTCGTGGTCGTGGTCGTGGTCGTAGTCGTAGTCGGGGGTCGGGGGTCGATTGCGTCTCCCGCGTAGGTCGCCCGAGCCTAGCTCCCGGCCGCGAGCCAGCCCAAGCGCCGGGCGTGGAGGTGCGAAACCACCACCAGCCACGACCATCCATCCATCTATCCAGCTGACCGCTTGCCTCCTCGGCTTCCAATCCACTGCACATCGACGCAATCATTCCTTCCTCATCCTGCTCTACATCGCCCATGCGGTCCAAACGGCGATGCTAGCCTCAGTTGGTCGTCGTCGTCGCCGCTCCGCTCAGGCGCGGATTCGAATTTTGGGTGGTGTGGGTGGACCAGAGCGGGCGCGGATGAGTGCGACGAACAACGACGACGACCGCAGTGACCTCCCCACTCATAGGTCGTAATGTCGTAGTCGTGGCATGTCCAAGATACCGGTCATCCGATCAAGATGATCCAAACGTACGTTGATCTGTAGAGGCCTGTGGTATAGGGTGGACGACGATGGGACAGGAAGGGTAGCCCAAACTCGCCTGCTTGGCACCCGGCCTTGACCCTGCCTCAGCCATGCAATTCGGTTCAATTCGTCCGCAAGCGAATTTGGGCCGGCCACAACGCGCATGCGCGCGCGCACGCAGGCCAGCCAGCCCATGGCGCGTGCTACTGACTTTCCCAAGCTCGCGCTCTGCTGTTTTCCTGCTTCCCCCTGTCTTTTCCGGCCCGCGGGCGGCCTTGAGCTTCGCCAGCCCAATTGGGGTCTTTCAAACTCTGGCTCCCTTTTTTTGAAACACGTTCGGAGAAGGTTTGTAGGGTAGACTCCTCTTTCAACTTGCACAATGAAGCGGCTACCAGAACTACACAACTGCCAGCTCTCAAAACTCGGAGACAATTGAGAAGAAAACCCCCGAATTGGCACTCACCTTGTGTCAAACCCGACATACTAGCCTGGTAGAGGAAACGCCTGAAAGCAAGGTCGTGTCCATGAGATGGCAAAGATGATCAGCAATCGAGCTCCCTCCTCGAACAACAACTCCCTCAGTCGCCCACACACAAAACACACGCACAACCGCGCAGAACCCCCGACAAAAGTCGTGAGCAATCCCAATCGCCAACCCCCACCAATCTCTTCAATTCAGTGATCCAGACATAAAATATTGATATCTTCAGCCGACCTCTCCCGGGTACGGTTTGTAAAGTCGTGACCCGTTTGGCAAAGTGGAGCGTCGTGGTCCTAGCGGACCTCTTAGTCCGCCCGTCGGTGATGGTTTCATCATGATGAAGAGATGGATGGGAGGAAGTCGTCAGGTGTACGCCTCTTGCTTTTTGCCTCTTGCAAAAAGATGTGGATATGTATGTGTGTGTGTGTGTGTGTGTGTGTGTGTGTGTGTGTGTGTGTGTGTGTGTGTGTGTGTGTGTGTGTGTGTGTGTGTGTGTGTGTGTGTGCGTTGTGTGTGTGTGTGTGTGTGTGTGTGTGCGTGTGTGTGTGTGTGTGTGTGTGGTGTGGTTGGTTAGAGAAAGAGCTAAGGGAGAGGGTTGAAACTCTTACATGTTGAGTATCACCTCACCTCCATCGTCAAAAGATGAGGATTTAACTTAACCTAAAGCATCAAGCCCAAACAAAGCAAAAGTCAGTCACTCCTTCCCCACATCTCCACACCCGGAATACGGCGGTCGATAGTCGAAGGTAGGGGCTCAGACATGAACACATAGCATCGGCATCGTCCGTTGCTACAAGGAGGGGGCAAACCCCCACCCCCGTAGCAAAAGAGCTGGGTTTGCTGAGATAGTGAATCTTGATAAATGTTGGAAAAATCGTCATGACCGAGGAGGAAACGTTGCGATGGGGAAGCTTGGTTCTCAACGAGGTGGAAAACTTACGATGGGTTTGGTGCGACGCTCGGGCGATGTGCTGAAGAACGTGAGGAGGCACGTATGGTGTCAGTTTCCTCCCATCTCTTCCACGGAGAACAACGTATGGTCTCAACACCACGAAGGCGTTGTCACTGGTCAGCCAAGGCTGAAACTTAGATGCGATAGGTTGTCGACAAAATGTGTATTCGGTGTTCCAAAACAAAGGAGCACAAGGGAGAGAGGAGCCAGAAGCCCCTGCCTCCTTTGCGCGGCCCTGTTTGTATGAAGGAGGTAGTGTAACATCACCCCAGAAACAAACGCGCTCGTGGTGTAGAAAGTTGTGCTGAAGGGCAAGGCTTACCGACAGGGAGTCGAGGCCCATCGAGTTCACAGGAGAAGGTCGTGGGTCGGGATCTGATGGTGGAACCACAGCCAAGCTTTGATCAGTCAACTGTTGGAGATGCGTAGCACCGAGTCCAAGTATCCGTAGCGGGTCGCCAAAGTCGGAAGAGAGCTCAGCGTGTGAATACAAATCTTTAAAATGGAGATTCGTCAAACGAGCGGCCGGTTGTTCACCGGAACACGCCGTCGGCTACGGTGATGTTAGACCCCAACTTTTTGTTCCCTCGCGCGAACGAAGGAAAGTAAAAGCTCGAGTTCTTCATGGCTCTTTTCCTACGGAGGTGTCGGGGAGTGGAGGACGGAAAAGGGAAAGAAGTGCTCACAATGCATTCCGCGGCCATACCACATATCAAGACATGTCTGATGAGATGAATTGGAAGAGAGGTCGGTTCACACCTGCAGGCTCAAGATGCGCTGCAGGTACAGGACGCCAGCGGATGAAGAAGAAAAAAAATGAGGTTGGTAGTCAGTGCACGGCCACGAAGGAGCGGCACAGCAAAGCGATCAAGTGGGTGATGTGATGGGCGGATCGTGGGAAAATCAGATCAAGTGTAGATTTATAGGAATATCTGCATATCGACGTGAACGCGCAATCTCGAAAGTTCGAGCAAGGGTTCGACGTGGGCCGTGGATGATCGGAAAACGAGCGTTCGCAGCGGGGGTCGAGGCGTCTGCAGTGCAATGAGCCCACGCAGACAGCCGACCTGACCGACGACTATCGAGCACTGGTCGCTGGGTGGGGTTCCTCATCACTTTTGTGGAGATTGGAGGTGGACAGGACGACTGGTGTGGACCGTGGGGAAGGGAGCGACTTACGATGCGGCGTGGCACTTGGTGAGGAGCAAGCCAGGGCCAGGGCCAGAGCAGAGGCTGCGAGCGGCGCACCGCTCACGCGCACGCGCACGCGGTGCAATTGGCTCGGGTTCCTAATGAGCGCTTGCGTTGCTAATGCCTGCGAGCGTGTGATTGCTGGCTATTACTATCGCTGACGTGCGATGATCTGATCGCCAACCCCCTGATACGATACCGCACGCGCTTTCCACCACCACCACCACTCGGCTCAACTCGACTTGGGAGAGTGTGATCAAGCTCCAACCGATTGCCTCCTGCCAGTCGTTGGGCCACACGATAAGGGAGACGACGGGACCGTGTGACTCTGATCGTCTTGGTCGTGACACGCTGTACCCGACACGTCGGCCGGCTTGGACTGCCCGCTGGTTTGCTCCCCCCCCCCCCTCCCCCCCACTCGGCACCGGCACGAGAAGCGCGCGCAGTCTCACCAGCACATTCCGAGCTGGCAGCTGACTGATCGTGGGCTAGAGAAGGCCTTGGGGGCCGGCAGGAGGGGACGAGACCATGTCGTACCACTACAACAGCGACCACTATGACGACTACCACTATCAGTCGACCAGTGCCGCAACTTTCCCCTCGGCGTCATCGTCGTCGTCCTCATACCTCCACACGAAGCAGCCTCCGTCGGCCGACGCACCCCTCGGACAGGCACCGCCTCCTCAAGCTTTAGCTCCACCAGGTCGGTCTCAGGTGCACTGCCAACACTCCGCAAGCAAGGGTTGCTTTATACCGTCTCACACGGCTGATTGACAACTCGACTGCAGACCTCGAGGTACCGTTCTATGCACGTACGTGCGCGGCTCACGGCGAAGAGCTTCGACACCGTCATTCCATCACCGCCGCTCCGTCTCAGCCGTTGCGCCCGTCCCAGACCCAGTACGACCACAACCCAGCTGGATACGACCCATCCCATCCCCACCCTGGGTATGCACGCTACCAAGCTCCTGTTCCACCGTCACAACCTTATGCCATAGCCGCCGCTGCCTCGGCTCCTCGCCCTCCTCCTGGCGCCTATGCCCCTCTTCCGCCGACAGCTCCTCCTCGGCCGCCTCTTCCACCCGGTGGACACACCTCCTCATCCTCCTTACCCGTCAACTCGGTCTCTGCCCCGTTCTACCCGACCGTGGATGACTACACCGCTCGGCTCGAGGCGTTGCAGATGGGCAATCTCTTCCCCGACGATTCGTCGTCGTCCCCGGCCTCGTCGCCTTCAACCGGTCTGAGACCCCCACCTCCGCGCCCGTTGACAATATCGCCCCCTTCCAACTCGAGCCTCAATCACCACCGCCGCAGCAGCCCAACGACCCCTGATCAACTCTACCCTCGCGACCAACGCGACAGCTTCACCAGCGGATTCATCGCCATGTACGGCGGCTCGCCCTCGCCGCAGAATTCGCCCCTGCCGTTCACCAACAACCTCTCGTCGTCTTCTGTGCAGTACCAAGCCCAGCAGCGCTACTCGAGCGATTCGTTGACTGCCGCGTCGCCGATTCATACGTCACATCTGTCCAACGCCACCGCCATGGCTATGCCGAGTCCGCTCTCGCCTCCGGTTCGATCGCAAGCCGCCGCATCGCTCGCCGCCGTCACGGGGATATCGAATGCTGCTTCCACCTCGGCTTCAGCTTCAAACAATTCTTACCCGTCCCATGCCTCGCATCCCAGCACGGACTCGTCCGCGACCCGGTCCTCGAACGGATCCCTGCCGCGACCGCTCCCGCACGAAGATTCGTTCTATTCGGTCGCGTCCTCGACATGGTCACCGGGGCAGCCGGGACATCAACATAATTCGAATCACAGTTCGACTTATAGCTCCCACCATACGAGGAAGTCGCCACCCCCACAGCATCAACCGTACGAAGCTGCCCCGCTCAAACCTTCGAGACCACCCCATTTCGTCCACTCCTCCGCCTCGTCATCCAGCGGGCGGTTCATCACGGACGGGCAGACGTTGGACTATTCGAACCCTCCGAGGTCGGGTAGCCTGGAGCACTTTCGAAGTACGGCCAGTCCGACCGAATGGGCGAGAGCCAAGGCCATCACCGGCGGCGAGTCCCAGTTCGAGCAGCAGCAACGCTCGCAGCGGTCTGATCAGCCGCCGAGTATTCCTGCGACCGTCGTGGCGTCTACGCCTTTTTCGAGCTCTTTCTCAGTGCCTGGCTTGACTGCGATTGATGAGTCGGAATCTCCAAATCCGGCATTCACCGTTTCGCCCGTCGAGTCGCCGAACATGACGACCCACCCGGTCTTTTCCAGAGCACCCAAGCGGTCCATGACGGGCTCGTCCTTGTCGCCGCATGTGCCCTCGTCGCTTTCGCCTTCCACCTCTTACCATAGTCTTAAACGAACGACCTCGGGTGCTTCGACCTCGACGCAGGCGACGACGATGTATGCGACCCAGATCCCGTTCTCGTTTTCCGCCGCCGATCTGCCCGAGTTCCTCAACCCCGCTCTTCTGTCCCACCTCGCCGTCTTTCTACGCGACTACATCCCCCGATCGACGCACACCAAGTCGAATTGTGAATATCCTCGCTCCTTCACCTCGCAGGACATCATCAACACTTTGCAACGCGCACTCGTCGCCGGTCCGTGCCCAGTCGACCCGCATGACCGCAAGCTCGCGCTCTCGATCGCTCGATCGTTGCACGAGTCGCTGTGGTTCCATGAAGTCGATTGGTCAGACGCACCTATTCGGGACGCACCGGCTCCGACTTTGAACGAGGCCAACTCGACGAATCATCGGCTCTACCAATTCGACGACGACGAGCGATCGGAAGTGCACGTGTCAAAGGATGAGACGCAGGACGAGGACGAGACGCCCAAGGGGGTCTTGACGACTTTGACGGGGTGTTATTCGCCGTTCTGTAATCAGTTGGAGGATGAGGAGACGAGGTACAGGTGCTATGCTTATGATTGTTCGAATCGGGCAAAGGTCAGTTTTGTGAGAGTAATCGTATGAGACGACGAGAGCTGACCAGCCTTTCATTACGATGCAACTAGCGTGGGACTGCGCTGCAGAGGCAGACGAGTTCAATCTCAACCTTAACCGTGGCCGAGACGGTCAGTTCCTACCTACAGTCTTGCGGGAACGAGTCACGTACTGACTTGGTCGGTGACATCAAGCAGATTGATAAACCGCCAGAAAACTGGGTCACCTCGGTCCCGGCCTCGGTCGTCAGCTCCATGTCAAAGCATGAGATAGAGTACCAGAACAGGGTCTACGAGTTGATCAAGGGAGAGGCCGAGTATTATCATGATCTTGAGCTCCTCGATTCGGTACGTCTTGGCATGCGGTGAGTGCAGCAATTTGCTACCGGGAAAACTCACACCATAGTATTCGCAGCTCTTTGCTCAACCTTTACGACAAGCAAACCCGTCTATCCTCCAACCCGCCTCCCGAGTCGAGCCCTTCATCGCTGAAGTTCTCCAAAACGTCGGTGAGGTCCGCAAACACTCCGGCGCTTTCCTCGACGCTTTGCAAGAGCGGCAGAAGCAGGCCCATGTCTTCCATGGCGTCGGCAGGATCATGCTTTCGTTCGCTGTGGACTGGTCACCGGATTATACGAAGTTTGCGGTCAATTTCCCGTTCGCGGATGCGGCTGTCAGGGAGGAGATGGGGAGGAACCCCAAGTTCAGGGACTTTTTGGGGGTGAGTCGTCGTTTGGCATGCCACTCTGGAGAGTCTACAAAGACTAACGGTACACACCTCCATCAGCAATTCCGCTATCGACCCGAAACGCACCGCCACGACTTTCACCACTTTCACACCCGAGCGACGATCCGCGGCGTGCGCTACCTCCTTCTCCTTAAGGACATCCTCAAACTATCCCAAGAAGACGATCCTGATCGTCCCTACGTACTCGAAACGATCAAAGTCATCGAACAGCAAGCCGCGGAAGCGAATAAACTGATCAAAGTTACCGAAACCAAAGTCGCTTTGAGGGAATACGATCGTGACTTGGTCCCCAAGAGGGAAGGGGAGAATTTGAGTTACCTCGAGTTGAAGAATGAACAGGAACGCCAGTACTTTGGGAGTGTTAAGGTGCTCAAGCGCGTTGATGGGGCTGTTGGGACGGAGTGGAGCGAGTGTTGGTTGGTCTTGTTTGATCATTATCGTGAGCTCTTTCCGGGTCGGGAACGTGTTGCGAGAGTCTGGGGAGCTGATTGATGGAATGAATGCTCCGCAGTGGTGACGACCAAGATGCCGCGGGAAAAGGAGGGCAGGAAGCGATACGTCATGACTCGACGGGTGAGCTCAGCTTGGACCAGTAGAATGGTTCCCGGGGTGACATAACTGATGAAACTTTCCATCTGCACCTCATCGTAGCCCGTGCCGCTCGACCTGATCCAGCTCAAGACGACGAGCTTCAGTGATCCGCCTCAGCAACGGACATCGGGCTTCCATCTACGCAGTGCTCGAGCAGGCACTCCTGGATACGCCGATTCGCCTTCCAACTCGAGCTCGACTTCCCTCGTCTAGTAAGTCCGGGTGTGCGCGATGGTGTGCTTCGCGTGTTAATCATCGTTGCGTTTCTTTCTGCAGCCCCATCCACTTTTATCAGATGGGCCGGTACGACGGTCAAGTCTACTTTTACGTCGAATCGCAAGCGACCCGACTGGAGTGGGAGCATAAATTCCGGGAAGCCGTCGATCTGCGAGCGCAACGACAGTCGATCTCCAAGGTCATTCGAATGGACCTTCTCGCCGAAACGACGTTTGGAGCGGCCCATGTCGTCGGCTCCCTGGATGCGATGACGAGCCATAACGCCGTGGGCAAACCGACATGTTCCGTTCCGCTGGATCTGGCGGATGGTCAGGCCTTGGTCATTATCGGGTGCGCGGAAGGGCTGTTCATTGGGTACCGGGGTCGACCCAAGTCGCTGCGTCAGGTTGTCGCCCTCTCTGGGATCACGCAATGCGCCGTACTGCCCGAGTACGGCTTTGTCCTCGTCCTGGCGAACAAGGTCCTCATCGCCTATTCACTCGAAGCGCTCATCCCGTCCGGTACAACCTCGAACAGCTCCGTCTCCCGGGCACCGCAGCGTCTGAGTGGTCAGAAGGATGTATCATTTTTCCGCGTCGGCAAGATCGGGACCGAAGCGCCCAAGACGTTGATCATCTACGCCAAGAAGGGCGGCGTCAAGGAATCCATCTTCAAGGCTTTGGAACCGGTCAATCACTCGCATAAAGGTGGCGGTGGCGGTGCGGGTCACAAGTTGTTCAGCTTTGGTTCGAGCAAGACCGAGAGCTTCAAGTCGTACAAGGACTTCTTCATCCCTGCACTCGTGAGCGGCTTGCAGTTCCATCGGAGCAAACTGGCTTTGATTGGTTCGCGCGGCGTCGAGATCATGGACCTCGAGGACATGAAAACAATGACGGTGCCTGCCTTCCCCTCGTCTCGCCACGACCGATCGCTCGTCTCGCTCGCCGAACGATGCGAAAAGGCCCAAGCGCTCGGCATGTTTCGCTTGCAAGGCGATCGGTTTCTCCTCGCCTACACCGATTTCGCCTTCCACGTCACTCGCCACGGTTTGCCGATCGAGGGGTTCACCATCGAGTGGGAGTCCAAACCCGAGAGTGTCGCGTTTCTTTCGCCCTACATCTTCGCCTTCTCACCCACCATCGTCGAGATTCGCCACGCCCTCACGGGCCAACTCGCTCAATTCATTACAGGGTCCCAAGTCGCTCTTATTTACGACGGCACAGCAATTCCGTCCTCCCCTTCGAACGATTCTCTTCCTCGAGAATCGCAATCTTCCGACGAAGTTGCTCCCGCGGAGAAGAGGCTTCATTTCAGTCTCAAGTCGGGTCATTATCATCTCGTTTACGAGATTAATGTCTTGCCGGGCTTTCAGAGCATTCCCGAGGCGGAGACGCCTTCGTTCCCCAGTGGATTTGGGGCGTAGTCTTAGGGAAAGAGAATGGGCGATGTTGTTTTATCAAAATTACAATCCAAGAACACTTCGTGGGGGTTTTCATGATTTTCTATGTCGTGAAAGCCTGCCTTGAACCTTGAAGCTGGGGAGATGCGGTTAGACGCGAGGGCTTCGTTAGAGCCCACGCTCACAAGACGCGGTTTAAGCTACCAGCAGAGAGCAGTTTTCCAAGTTCAACTCCAAGAGACGTCCAATACCTTGTCCTTCATATTTTGTTCCGTCTGAATTCCAGCAAAAAAGAGGGTTGGTAGTGTAGAGCGCAGAGCTGTCTCTGAAGCGCACGATAGGAGCTGGCGGGAGGCTCGAGCGTCGGCCGGGGAAAGGCGCCGAAAGTCCAGCTCACGCTCACCGTATCATGCTGTGAATCTTGCGGACACTCTCCGCGGGAGGTGGTCGCATTTAACTGGAATGATTTTCTTCTGTTATCTGTCTGCATGATCAGCGAGCGTGGGTGGTTGTTGCTGCCCTCCCGTCCAACGTACGTGTGAGACTTCGAAGCGGCAGTGAGACTGACCCCCCATTTCGGCGCTGGGGCGCTTCGCTCGGGCGCCTTCGGGTCTACAACTTGAACTTCCGCTAGGACCAGAGGATTTTTTTTTTTTGTTTAACTGGGCTCATAAATTACGATCCTTCGGGTTGGCTAGAATCGCTACAAAAAGAGCTAAAAGAGGTAATAAAGCAACGACGACAAGCAGCTGGGTGAAAATCAAACCCCTGCGCGCAAAGAGCGCTGCGCAGATCAAAGCCCGCCGAGCACCTAACGCGGACTCCAACGGGCGGTGAGTACTGCTGCCGCTTCACGTCCCAAGCGCGGGAGCGAAGATACTCGAAACCAGGCAAGAGCGCCTAGAGAAAGAAGGAAGAGAATATACAGAAAGTCACAAACGGGAACACCGAGAAAGTAAAATACTAAAACAAGGAGAAAGCAGGGGGAGGAGGGGGGACACACCCGAGGGACCAAGAAAGGGGTCGAAGCCAGGGATAGAGGCCCCCAAAGACTAACAGGCCGCAGCCAAGCCCCAGCTACCCGTCACCCCGACAACGCCCGATGGCCCTCCTTGGCTGAGTCTCGAGTGCTGGCTGTTGAGCCGTCGGAAGTCGGGCAAAAAAACGATTCAATAGAACGAACGAGCCTTCTTCCCGATCCACACCGTAACGACCATTCCATTCGACGAGATCCATCAAGCGGCTTGGAGGGAAAAGGGGAAGGTGGCTGAAGCATAGTCAACATCCGAGCGAGACAGATGGGAAAAGAGAATGGAAAAGGGGGAAAGAGAGGAGATATATATAAAAAACAGCGGCTCTTCACATAGCCTCCAAAAACGATTGACCCTGCTTGCCGATCCAACATCCAAAAACGAAGATTGCCACTGGGCAAAAGAAAGGAAGAGAGGTGTGCAGCCTTCCACTGCGCACCAAGTTTCGAGACAGTCAGCTTCCAAAATGAAAGTCGACCTTGGAAAAGGAAGAGAGAGAGAGAGATAAAAGAAGGAAGGAAGGAAGGAAAGACTTAACTCGATCATCACACCTCCCAATCTCGAGCCCCAGGAACAAAACCCGCCCGAGAGAGAAAATCTCGCTTGAACGCTCTAAGTGCACTGGGGATCGAGGGAGGGGCCACGACGCGGTCCTTCTCGAACCGCTGGTGGACGTGCCAGCGCAGCAAGTGCAACCGCTGGAACCCGATCGCACAAGCCAACCGAACCCACATCCACTTCGAAGTCGTTCTCCCACGACCCCGCAAAAGGGGGAGCCCCATAGTCAGCTGCTCCTGGGTGAACGTCGACGGATCGACGTCGGTATCCTCGATGCCGAGCTTGTCGAACAGAATGCGCAGCACCCCGCTCCAGTAGCTGGCCGAGTACGCGCACCCGAAGAAGCAGTGCGACACCGTCTCGATGACCGCTGCATCGTTGCCACAGAACAGACACGACGGCGAAGAAGCATGGCCCTGGACATGTTGCTTCTTGCGCGTCGGTGTCACATTGTACATAAGCCGCCAGTGGGTGTCCTGCTCCGCAGCAGACGCGAACCGGTCATGAAGCCAACTCCAGAAGCGCTGCCTCCCGCTCTGAGAAGTCCCCTTGGGGAAACGCTTGACACGATCCTCCCTCCCTGGGAACCGAACCACGTTCACAAGCCGACGAAGCTTGCGAATAGTGAACGGTCGGGTGAGCCCAAAGAAGTTGAAGCACCGAGGACGGGGAGCCTCCTTGAGAGGTATCCGAGCAGGTCGCAACGCGGTCTTGGGCAGCAAGGCTTTCGCCTTGAGCATTTGACCCACGCGCGACCACACGTGCTCGTGCTGTAGGGCGGGTTCCTTAGAGTGCTGCCAGAACCCGCGTCGATGACCAACCAGAGCCCAGCCCTTCCCTTCGTCCCTCCAGTACAGGTCCGCGATCTGCGCAAACTTCGCCACTGCGTCCGCATCGTCATATGTAACACATGAAGTTTTTTTTTTTGTA
This sequence comes from Microbotryum lychnidis-dioicae p1A1 Lamole, assembly GCA_001244265.2. NCBI lineage: Eukaryota > Fungi > Basidiomycota > Microbotryomycetes > Microbotryales > Microbotryaceae > Microbotryum > Microbotryum lychnidis-dioicae. Next base: position 814,392 of record CDLV01000006.1, read on the forward strand.
TGAAACTCATCGCTAATTTGCAAGACGAGAAACCCCCCTACGGAACTAAAGGTGATGTTGCCCAGTATGCACGTTGATGACCACAACCGCCGCTCGATGCGTTGTAACTAGCAGAACAGACCAACCCGATACATCCGAGTTCAAGTCCCCCCACCCACGGTTGCTCCCTCCCAGAGACGAATGAAAGGAAGATTGAAGATAATACACGGGGAATCTGGAAACGATGGAAGAAATGTTGGTGGTGGTACATGTGTTGTACAGGTGAATCCGATCATAGTTGTACAGTTGAACCTTCTTCGATCTTTTGACTTCAGACCCCCCTGAGACTGCCATACTCCTTGAGGCCCTTAATTCTTTGAGACGCGTCGAACAAGGCCTCCGATGGCACAAACATCCCGCTCAATCCGAATGATTCACGTGGTCCAAAAGGGGGAATGTAACCCCCTGCGACCGCAGCAATCACATACCCCTTGTACCCGTCTGCGCTGGATCTCCACCGCGGAGTCTAACCCCCTTTTCGGTTACCAAAGTCTGCCCCCCTCGCGACCGCACGACCCCAGATCACCCCCATTTCAATGACTGCAACTATTTAGATTCAATTAATAATATTATGAATGAATTAAATAGACCCTTAACTTGAATTACTCCTAAAGGTATTAAAATTTATGAAAATAGACATGATTCATTCTATAACTTTGTATACTCGCCTTTTTTTTGCGCGCAAAAAAAGCAGATAAATTTCCAGTTATATATTATGCTTATTATCCCTAATTTTTTTTTTATTTTTTTTTTTCTTTCCTTTTTTATAAAAACAGAAAACTGGTTGACCAATAGCTTCTAAAGCAGAAGCATATGTTGAAAATGGACCTCCTGAAACTAATTTACCATTATCATACACTCAAACTTTTCTATTGACTAATAAACGAGCTATTCTCTGAGATAAAACTAAGTGTGTGTTTTTAAGAAAAACAGACAAAAAAAAGAAAATAAAAAACTGTTCGAAGTGATGGGATGTAAAGAATGGGAAATAGAGTCTCCGACGGTCTTAACCAGAAGTATAGTTGTTGACCGTTTTCATCAGTGTCGCCTAAAGATTAGACTATACGATATTATGAAAGTATATATTATTACATTGGACTAAAGACCTAATTTGTATAACATAGATGAGACCATAAATGGTTTTCTTTATCATTCTCGTATAAATCTAAACATTCTTTAATAATAGATTCACTAAATGACACTTTATTATCATGACTTAATTTATCATTACCAAAAGTATTAGCCATGTAATGGTAAACATAACATAAACCCTCGGAATTAATTTCTTCAGACTCATTATACTGGATAGAAAAATTATAAAAATTACTTAGTTTGGATAGCTTTTTTACATATATTATCATTAACTATACATAATATTACATTAATTCTGTTTTCTTGCATAATCTAGGTATGTTTGATAGATATGTTTTAATACCAGCGTTATACGATTACCTTAATAGTCTTAAAGATATCAAAGTGTTAATTGATGCTGATCATAAATACATTCTTGTTAAAGTAGCTGATAGTAAAGTTAAAATTGAGTTTAAAGACTCATTACGAATTTTACCTATGTCCTTAGATCGTTTAGCTTCAACTTACAATATTAAAGGTAAAACTGAAGCTTATGATCCTAAGTGACAAAACTTAGATTTTCATTAACTCCCTGGGACTGAAGATTGAATTAGGTTTAAGTTGTACTCTGTCCTGCTTTTTGATTATCTGTCCTGCTTTTTGATTAATCAAAAAAGACAAAAAGAGGAAAAAAAGACAAAACAGAAAAGGAGGAGGAGTAGTTCCTTCAAATTAATCTTATTTATTTATACATCCTCGCGCGCTTGATGAACGGAATAAACAAAGCTCATTATCCAATCATATAAGCGCCTTTTTCATCTTTGATGAAAAGCAGCGGGGCTGTTTTTATAAAAAAGGGCGGGTGCATAAGGCACACTCTGAAATACTCCTGCACCTTTCTAGCCCAATTAAAATTCTACTATATGCTGGAAAGACACTCTCAAGCTACGACCTTGAGCATCAATAAATAAATATTGAGTGAACCTATTAAACCTAAAGAAATTGAAAGTTTTAAAAATATAGTAGAGAATCAATTTGCGCCTACAGATGAATGAAAAAATGCTCATCTAATGAATGTTGAGTTATCTTCTGTATGTTCTGTTGAAAACTTTTCTAAAAATCTAAGTAAAGAATTGTCTAGTTTCTTAAGTGTAGTTTCAGATAATATTCCTGTTTCCTCTTTTGGTTAGTTATAAAATGTAGAATGTAAAACAACAATGAGGAATAATACATATTCTTCTTTTAAAATAGCTTTTAACAATAGTAGAAAGGGGGGACTTATTAATTAATAAAATTTAATTATGAGGAAACTTATCATAAGTGAGAATAGTCCTGTAGCTTCTGATAGAGCGAATCCTAGAATAGCCTAAGAAAATACCTCCCGACTTGATTTTCTGTACTGTTCCAAAATAAGAGAGAAGTAAAGACTATATCATAGACAGAAGTTTATCTATTTTTGGCAAAAGAAGAGGTTAAACTATATCCAACCAATTAATCCTATAACATTTCAATTTTATATCTTCTTTTGTATAACCTATTCCTATTTCGAATAAATACAGAGTCGTCGCAATTTAATACTGCCTTAGCTGCAGTAATTGAGGGATATTCCACAACATTAGGTGGCGTAGCTAAGGTATCTGTCACTCTAATAGGCACTCACCGTTTTTTAGAACCGAATTTAATAGTATTATTTATAAGCTTTTTGCTAAGGCAAAAAATAAAAATAAAAAATATGCTGTTTTTGTCCAGGACAAAAAAATAAAAATAAGCGCCTTTTTCATCTTTAGTTTTTTTAGACAAAAAAGGAAAAGCAGCGGGGCTGCTTTTTGCTAAAGCAAAAAAGACGAAGCGCCCAGCTCGGCTGGGCGAGGGCGACGAAAAGAAAAAGAGTCGGGCTAAGATAAAAAAATCTAAAGTGATGGGAACAAGAGTCGGGCGAGTACAATAATTGTTTACTTATCTACGTAATATGCAAGTACTTCAATTCCGCAGTTTTTGACATTATTTTTATGGTTTAACATAATTTTTTTAACTGCTAAAATACAACTTAAGAATTGTACCGGTTCCGCAGCTTTATTCAATCATAAATTTTTGAATTTTTCTTTATCATTCTCGTATAAATCTAAACATTCTTTAATAATAGATTCACTAAATGACACTTTATTATCATGACTTAATTTATCACTGCGAAACAGGCCTACTTCGCACAAAAACACACAATCCAGAGATTTCCGGGGAAAGTCATGGAGCATGTGACAGTCCATTGGACACGCCTCGGTCTGCAGCGCGGGCGGGTGGCCGTCAACACCGGCGCGCAGCTGGAGACAAGAGGCGGGGTATACCTTCCGCAGGGGCCTCGCTTCCCTGCGGCGTACTCCCAATCTCGGAACGCACACTCGAGTCCCGTTGTACGTGCAGGTGGTTCCCAATCACCGCAGATACTGGGGAAAGAAGGAGCATGAGGCCCACGACGGTGATGTCATTGGGTGGGACCTCGCTCGAGTGTGGATGTGTATGGCGGTTCGGTACCCGAGTCACCCGCCGCGCGGCCGCGACTCCGAGCGAGCAGCAAAGCAAGGAGAGGCGAGCCACGCAGGCAGTTTGTGCCGGCCTTGAACAGGAGATCACGGAGTCGCTCGACCGAAAGAGAAAACAGACCCGGCCCTTGAGAGGAGTGGAAAACTCACGGCGTAGTCCAGGAGAGGGCCGAGGGGATCCGCTTTCGCTGTGTGTCATCGTGATGTGGCAGAAGCTCGAACCAAGGGCGACGATGCTCGCCGGCGCAAAGAACTCGAGGCTCCTGGGGAGTACGGAAGCCTATGATGAGGAATGGCAAAAAGAGCGAGAGAAAACAGGTTCAGTATGCTGGCGTTTTTGGGAGACAGTGGAGAAATTGAGAAAGAGGGAAAGGGGACTTGTGATTATTTTTATTTTTATTTTTTTTATTTTTTTGGTTTTGGTTTGGGTAGGGAGGGAGCGCCGTCTACTTCATCGTGCCAGTCTGAGCTCCAACCTCTCCTTCAGTCCGGCCATCTCCTTGTCCATGCTCGACATCGCTCTGGCGTGGCGATGGAGATCCCAGCGTCGGTTGCTGAGAGTGTCAAGCGCCAGCGCAATGAAGGCGCGGGTTGGGCGCTTTTTCGAAGCCGGAAGGCGAGCGCGCAGTCGAGGGAGGCCGTGCTCGATCTGAAGTGCCGTGTAGTCGAGGTCGAGGATCGACACGACCCCCAGCGCGTCGCAGAGAATGGACCTAGCTGCTTGCCAAAACTGAGAAGAGTCAGGGCAATCATGCCAAAAGTGAGTAAAGTCATCCTCCACCCCTGCCAGGCTGCATGCCTGCACAAGGCAGCAGGCCGAGTCGCCATGCCGCTGCACAAACTGGCGCTTCCGCGTTGGCGTGAAGTGGTACGCCAGCTTGAAGTGCACCTCGCGCTCGCGGGCCGTGGCGGGCCCGGTGTTGAACCACCCCCAGAAGAGTCGCCTTTCTTTGGGTGTGGCGAGTGATCCAGGGCGTTGTGTGTCGTCGAAACGTCGATGGTTGATGACGCGTCGAAGTCGCGCAATGGTGTAAGGTCTGTCCAAGCTCAACATTCTCCACTGATCAGCACGCAAGGGGGCGGAGGGGAGGGAAAGTTTTTGATCAGGCATGCCGACCGGAGTCGCTCTGGGCAAGATGTGCTCGAGGGGACCGCCGGCCCGGGCTCCAGGTGCTCCAACGACACGAATGACGGGTGGTCGACGTGCGAGGACGGGAACAGGAGGCGGAAGCGGCGGGATGAAGCGATCGCCTGCGACCTGGATCCACGCCTGGACTTGATCGCGCTTCCATTGCCACAGGTTGGACAGCTCCGAGCCGTCGCCTTGGGGATGCTTCTCAGGGGTCCAGGGCACCGTTGGAGCTGCGGGGTATTCGGCTCGCGCATAGATGTCAGCGATGGTGCGTTCGAAACTGAAAAGCTTCGCCAAACGCTTATCCTGCTCCGAGAACACCCGCGAGTCATGCAGACCAGGTTGGAGGGGAGAAAGAGAGAGAAAATTGGAGACCGAAAGTTTGGCAGGATCGACGACGGCAGGGTAGCGTTCAGCGACCGAGAGCACCGCTCGCCAGCGGGGATGTAGCTCCCGGGGTGCGTCGGCGTTCCTCCACGTCCACAGATCCGTAGCAAAGTCAAAGGTTGGAAGCGCTCGCCGGATGGAACTCCGAGCCAGCTCGCCCCAAATCGCAGTTGACCCGCCGGCCAGCACGTCCCAAATCCGTACCGAGACTGAATCCACCACATCTTGGATGCTCACGACGCTGAGACCACCTCGCGCCCGTGCCGTGAAGACGACCGATTGCTTGTAGTCGCTGCGCCGCGGGCCTCCCTTCACAAAGTCAGCAAGCTTGCGCTCGATCGACTTGATCACGTCGGATGGCGGGATGTCGGCGGAGAGAGAGTGCAGCACCTTGGAGATGCCGTAGCGGTTAAGATAGAAAGCCCGGGTATGGTGCGTCATCCATCGGTCGCGCACCGATAGAATCACTCGATCAACCCTTCGCTCAAGATCATGGAATCCCAGCCTGTTGTTGCCGTCAGGCGCAAACTGGAGACCGATCCAGGGAAGAGACTCGTCCGGTGCCACGAACGACAGTTTGGACAAGTCCGCGCGATCCCACAACGTCGCGCCCAATGGCATCACCACAGTTTTGTCGGTGTTTAGACGTCCGTTCGTCGCGAGTCGCCAATCCCGAGCTAACGCCTCGAGCGAAGCAATAGCTTCCGGCCCAGCAACAGCGACGACGGCGTCATCCGCGAACGCCAAATTGGTGATGCATCGAGTCTGCGGACGATGAGCCAGCTCCGGAAGAGTGATAGTCAGCGCAATGTTGCGTCGACTGAGAGAATCAAGGAAGGGTTGGAATACCACATCCCAGACAGAAGAAGAGAGAGGATCGCCCTGGCCAAGACCGCACAGGAGTCGCACCGTCTCGGTGAGGAAACCGTTGACAATGTACCGCGCTGTGGACGTCTCGCCGTTGTAGAGCATCCGCAAGACGCGCTGGAAAGGTTCCGGCGCGCCGAGAGCCTCAAACACCGCAAAGACCCAATCGTGCTCGACCATGTCGTAAGCCGAGCTCTGATCCAGGGAGAGGAGCGCTGCTGTCGGGAACTCTGCCCCACGACCCCTAATCTCATCGATCAGGAGCCGCAGATGCAAAGCCGCGTCCGCTGGTCTTCGCCCCTTGACGAACCCATGCTGTCCGGCCGGAAGAACATCGGGGAGGATCCGGTTCAGACGAGCCACGTAGACCTTGGTGAAGATCTTGTAGTCGCATTCCCGCAAGGTGATCGGACGATACGATTTGAGGTCGCACCGTGCTGCACCAGGTTTGTTGTGTTTGAACAAGAGGCGCACATTGGCCTGGCTCTGTTGTGGAGTAAGGGAGCCTCGAGTAATCAGCTCGTTGTAGGCTCGAGTCAAGAGAGGGGCCCAAAGCAGGGGGCAGGCTCGATACATCTCATAGGGGACCCCTGAAGGACCCGGAGATCGACCTTCGTGCGTGGTTCGAATCGCTGCGAGCACCTCGGCCTCGCTGATGGGCTCGGCCAGAATGTCGACGTGCGAATTCGAGAAGCGCCGAAGGAAGCGAGCGTCGGAAAGCGGGTCGTCACAAGGTCTTGCTGATCTGATGGGTCCCAAGAGCTCATCCCGCATCGTCACGACCTGTTCCGGATCCTTCGCTTCGACAAGGTAGTGCTGCTGGAAATGAGAATGGGTGTGTTCGAGCGCGCGCTCAATGTCAGTGGTGAGCTCGCCATCAGCGAGCCGGATACTCTGAAACTTCACATCGCGGGACCGAGCAGCCAGTTTGGCATGTACCGGACGACTGAGACGTTCCTCGGATGCAATCTCGGGAACGTGCGCCCTGATCCGGGACTGCCTTGCTCGCTCGTTCACAAGCTTGGAGAGAGCGTCGTGGGTGTTCGTCCAGTCGATAATATCGAAGGGGCTTAGCACCCGACGAGACTCAATGTCCTGCAGTCGAGATACCAGCATCATCTCGAGGGCGTTGCGCTCCCGAAACAGACGCCGAGACAGCTCGAGAGCTTGGACCCGAGACTCCGAGAGTACGCGCTGAAGGTCCGCGACCGGATCCCCAGACGGCGCCTGCTCAAGGAGAGGAGTGACGGACTCCTTAAACTCGGCGTGTTTGAAGGTCGACGAGTTGATGCGGGTCAGAAAATGCGCCGCCTGGGGAAGGCAGAGCTCCTCTTCGACCTCGGCACCACTTGCGCGCAGCCTAAATGTGACCATAACCGGTCGATGATCCGACATGGGTCGAGAGATATTGTACAGAGTAGAAGCAGAAACGATCCGTCGCTCGTGTCGCCGCTGCACCAGAACAAAGTCGATGCGCGCGCGCGAAATGAGCTGGCCATCCTTGCTGAGATGCGGGCGCGTGGTCGCCGGCGACAGTGGGTGCATGAGCCGAATGGCATCCGTGTACGCCCCGTCAAGCCGAGACATAAGCACAGGCCAGTGGTGGGTGTTCGGGCGGTCCACCTGTTGCGCTCGATCCACCGCGGGAATAGGGCAGTCGTTCAGATCGCCCGCGATGAACCGAATGTGAGAGGAGACGGTCGCCCGAAAGTGAAGGGAGGTGAAGAAGAGGAGGCGCTCGGCGGGTTGAACCGGAGCGTAGATATTGTTGAGTTCGACGACGTCCGTCGAACCCCGCACATCGAAGGTGGTCACGAGTAAGCGCCCGCCAAGAGACTGACGCGTGCGACGATGACCACCGAGAAGAGGAGAAGAGCTTGGAATCAAAGTGAGGCAGTGTTGAGAAAAGTAGGCCTCGCCCTGGTGGGACTGGGCGTACTCGTGGCGTATGTGAGGTTGCCGTGCTTTAGGAACATTATGTTCCTGGAGAAGGATAGCAGAAGGGGGAGGTGTGAGCGAAGTGATATACGAAAGAAGCCGACGACGTCGTTCAGGGGTATTGAAGCCCCTGTTGACGTTCCAGGTCATGATGATGAAGTCAATCATTACGATTGCGCCTTCGTTGCAGCAGCAGCTCCCTTGATGGACAACATAGGTCCGAATGTGGGTGAGGGGAGCGGGTCCGCAGCAGTCGATTCGTTCCAGTCCGATGTGCGCGCAACGCTGGTGAGACGCTGGATACGCTCGGACCGGCGAAGACCCTGGGAACTTCCTTTGTCCACCTCCTGCTTGGGCTCGGGCTCGGGATCAAACACTGGACCTGGAGACGGCGAAGGCATCCAACCGGTTACAGACGGGGTGCGGTCCAACTCGGTGATCTCATCGTACAGACCAGCATCCTGTTTGCGCTCGCGGTCCGACACACGATTCATCCAGTCGTCGGGAAGGCCGTCCATATCAAGCTGATGGTGACTGGCCGATCGGGACCGCGTCAGCTCAGGGGTCGTCGAAACAACCACAGGCACAGTGCCCGTCTCGGCCGACTGCGATTCCCCTTCTTCCGCGTCACTCGTCTCCGTGTGTTCCTCCTGGCTCCCCTCCGCTCCGCGGTCCTACAGATCCGACAGATCCGAAGGCTCCAACGGCGGCACCTCCTGCTGTTGTTCCAGCTGTGCCTCGACTACGCTCATCGCGTCCTCGTCGTCCTCGAGAGCCTGAGCGGGCTCCTCCTGCGCCTCTTCGGCCACGTCGCCGGCCAGACTTGCGAATGGGTTCGCGGCGACGATGAAACCGCGAGGGGCGGATGCTGTGGGTGTAGAGCTTTGTGAACGAGTGGGGTAGACTCGTGGTGAGTTGTTAGTGTCCCTTGAGGGAGATGCGTTCTTCTTTGAACGCTTGAACGCGACAGGAGACATTGGGGGAGAGGGAGAGGCTACATCACTGCGTTGTTTTTGGGGGGTCGAGGTTTGCTCGATGTTGCTTTGGGGCTCGGCCTGGGGCCTTTGGTTGTTGTTTTTCTTCTGGGCGGCCTGCTGACGCTGGACCGCCTTTTGGACGCAGCTGTCGATGTGGCCTACGAAGCCGCATCGGCGACAAGAAGCTTCGGACTCGAAGTCGTGTCGAAGTGGCGTGACTTGGGCGAGTCGTCCCCGGAGGTCGATCCTCGTCGGGAGAATTTGTCGAAGCTGGGCTCCCTGATTCTTGAAGAGGTCGTCGTTGTCGAACCTGACGATGGCTGAGTAGTTGCCTCGAGCGACCAAATAGGAGTCCTGTACAACGTGGAGGGGCTGCTGGAGTTGCAGCAAAGAGCAGCTGTGGCCGCCGGCGGTGATCTGTGCGACGAGACCTTGCAGCTTCGTCCAAAGGAGGTCGGTCGTGTAATCGACGTCGGGGCTGATCACGAAACGCAACTCGACGACATTCTTGACGAAAGCCAGGCGTTTGCGGACTTGGACAGGCGAGCGTTTCCACTCGATCTTGGTCGCCGCTTCATGCACCTTGTCAAGAGCCTCCACGCTGGCGCATCGCACGACGAACTTGAAACGGGTGTTACCGTTGATCTGGACCGCCTCCGGGGTGACCCCATGGATGACCGGTGCATACTTGGCTAGCTCGGGTGGGAGGACCACTCCGGCGGGAAGGTTGAAGCATAGGGATGTGTCCGGCGATAACGTGCGGAGCACCTTGGAGTACGCGTCCGCCTTCTCGCGCTCACTAGCGACACCTTTCGACCCCCCAAAAACAACGCAGTGATGTAGCCTCTCCCTCTCCCCAATGTCTCCTGTCGCGTTCAAGCGTTCAAAGAAGAACGCATCTCCCTCAAGGGACACTAACAACTCACCACGAGTCTACCCCACTCGTTCACAAAGCTCTACACCCACAGCATCCGCCCCTCGCGGTTTCATCGTCGCCGCGAACCCATTCGCAAGTCTGGCCGGCGACGTGGCCGAAGAGGCGCAGGAGGAGCCCGCTCAGGCTCTCGAGGACGACGAGGACGCGATGAGCGTAGTCGAGGCACAGCTGGAACAACAGCAGGAGGTGCCGCCGTTGGAGCCTTCGGATCTGTCGGATCTGTAGGACCGCGGAGCGGAGGGGAGCCAGGAGGAACACACGGAGACGAGTGACGCGGAAGAAGGGGAATCGCAGTCGGCCGAGACGGGCACTGTGCCTGTGGTTGTTTCGACGACCCCTGAGCTGACGCGGTCCCGATCGGCCAGTCACCATCAGCTTGATATGGACGGCCTTCCCGACGACTGGATGAATCGTGTGTCGGACCGCGAGCGCAAACAGGATGCTGGTCTGTACGATGAGATCACCGAGTTGGACCGCACCCCGTCTGTAACCGGTTGGATGCCTTCGCCGTCTCCAGGTCCAGTGTTTGATCCCGAGCCCGAGCCCAAGCAGGAGGTGGACAAAGGAAGTTCCCAGGGTCTTCGCCGGTCCGAGCGTATCCAGCGTCTCACCAGCGTTGCGCGCACATCGGACTGGAACGAATCGACTGCTGCGGACCCGCTCCCCTCACCCACATTCGGACCTATGTTGTCCATCAAGGGAGCTGCTGCTGCAACGAAGGCGCAATCGTAATGATTGACTTCATCATCATGACCTGGAACGTCAACAGGGGCTTCAATACCCCTGAACGACGTCGTCGGCTTCTTTCGTATATCACTTCGCTCACACCTCCCCCTTCTGCTATCCTTCTCCAGGAACATAATGTTCCTAAAGCACGGCAACCTCACATACGCCACGAGTACGCCCAGTCCCACCAGGGCGAGGCCTACTTTTCGGTACAGCGCTAGGCCGGGGTTCGCTGGTCCCTCGGCGGCATCGGCCTCCGCCCCCGCGTCACCACGTGGTTGTCCCGTCGCTGCCGGATCCGGAGGGCCGCGGCCCGGATCAGGCGGTGCCTGGTCAGACATCGGGTCGATAGCTGGTGTAGCAGTTGATGTATTCGATGTATTGACGTTTGCCGAGGTAGAGTAGCGTGATTGGGATGAAAGATGAAAGATGAAAGATGAAAGATGAAAGATGATTTTTTTTTTTGTATGAAACTCATCGCTAATTTGCAAGACGAGAAACCCCCCTACGGAACTAAAGGTGATGTTGCCCAGTATGCACGTTGATGACCACAACCGCCGCTCGATGCGTTGTAACTAGCAGAACAAACCAACCCGATACATCCGAGTTCAAGTCCCCCCCACCCACGGTTGCTCCCTCCCAGAGACGAATGAAAGGAAGATTGAAGATAATACACGGGGAATCTGGAAACGATGGAAGAAATGTTGGTGGTGGTACATGTGTTGTACAGGTGAATCCGATCATAGTTGTACAGTTGAACCTTCTTCGATCTTTTGACTTCAGACCCCCCTGAGACTGCCATACTCCTTGAGGCCCTTAATTCTTTGAGACGCGTCGAACAAGGCCTCCGATGGCACAAACATCCCGCTCAATCCGAATGATTCACGTGGTCCAAAAGGGGGAATGTAACCCCTGCGACCGCAGCAATCACATACCCCTTGTACCCGTCTGCGCTGGATCTCCACCGCGGAGTCCAGATGATTTTTTTTTTTTGACTGGGGCTCATAAATTGCAATCCTTCGGGTTGGATGGGACCGCTACAAAAAGAGCTAAAGGAGGTTATAAAGCAACGACAGCAAGCAGTTGGGTGAAAGTCAAACCCCTGCGCGCAAACAGCGCTGCGCAGATCAAAGCCCGCCGAGCACCTAACGCGGACTCCAACGGGCGGTGAGTACTGCTGCCGCTTCACGCCCCAAGAGCGGGAGCAAAGATACTCGAAAACCAGGCAAGAGCGCCTAGAGAAAGAAGGGGGAGAGTATACAGAAAGTCACGACTGGGGATACGCAGAACCAGGAATACTAAGACAGAGAGGAGGGGAACACACCCGAGGGGCCAAGTTAGGGGGTCGAAGCCGGAGGTAGAGGTCCCCAGGGACTAACAGGCCGCAGCCAAGCCCCAGCTACTCGTCACCCCGACAGCGCCTGATGTCCTCCCTTGGCTGAATCTCGAGTGCTGGCTGTTGAGCCGTCGGGGCCGAGATAAAAGCGATCCAGTACAACGAAACGAGCCTCGCCTTGACGCGAGGATATTGACCAGAAACGAGCGACCTTCCTTCCCGAGCCATGCCGTAGATCTTGACCAACGCGAACGAACGAACCATTCAACGGAATCCAACACACGGCTTAGGAGTAAAAGGAGAAGTGGCTGAAGCGTAGTCAACAACCGAGCAACAGGAACGAGAAGAGGAAGGGAAGGGAAAAAAGGGGGGAAAGGAGAGGGAAAAACTTCACAAAGCCTCCAACGCAAAGACAATCGACCTGGCTTGCCGATCCATCCAAGAACAAAAAACCGCTACTGCGCAAAGTAGAGAGAGAGAGGGAGAGGTGCGCAGCCTTCCACTGCGCAACAAGTTCCAAGACAGTCAGCTTCTAAAAGAGGAGTCGACCTCCGAAAAAGAAGGGAGGAAAGGAGGGGAGGAAAATGGGAAGGAAGGACTTAACTCGGTCATCACACCTCCCAATCTCGAGCCCCAGGCACAAAACCCGCTCGAGAGAGAAAATCTCGCTCGAACGCTCTGAGTGCACTGGGGAGCGAGGGAGGGGCCACGACCTTGTCCAGTTCGAACCGCTGATGAACGCGCCAGCGGAGCAGGTGCAGCCGCTGGAAGCCGATCGCGCAGGCCAGCCGAACCCACATCCATCTCGAGGTCGTTCTCCCACGACCCCGCAAAAGGGGGAGCCCCATAGTCAGCTGCTCCGGAGTGAACGTCGACGGATCGACGTCGGTATCCTCGATGCCCAGCTTGTCGAACAGAATGCGAAGCACCCCACCCCAGAAGCTGGTCGAGTACGCGCACTCGAAGAAGTAGTGCGACACCGTCTCGATGACCGCTGCATCGTTGCCGCAGAACAGACACGTCGGCGAAGAGGCATGACCCTGAGTATGCTGCCTCTTGCGCGTCGGCGTCACGTCGTACATGAGCCGCCAGTGGGTGTCCTGCTCCACAGCAGACGCGAACCGGTCATGAAGCCATCTCCAGAAGCGCTTCCTATCGCTCTGAGAAGTCCCATCACGGAAACGCTTGACACGATCCTCCCTCCCTGGGAACCGAACCACGTTCACAAGCCGACGAAGCTTGCGAATAGTGAACGGTCGGGTGAGCCCAAAGAAGTTGAAGCACCGAGGACGGGGAGCCTCCTTGAGAGGTATCCGAGCAGGTCGCAACGCGGTCTTGGGCAGCAAGGCTTTCGCCTTGAGCATTTGACCCACGCGCGACCACACGTGCTCGTGCTGTAGGGCGGGTTCCTTAGAGTGCTGCCAGAACCCGCGTCGATGACCAACCAGAGCCCAGCCCTTCCCTTCGTCCCTCCAGTACAGGTCCGCGATCTGCGCAAACTTCGCCACTGCGTCCGCATCGTCATATGCGTGCTTGGCACCTTCAGCATAGAGTGAAGGGAGGCGAGGCGGAAGCGAGAGCAATTCGGGGAGCGTAAGGAGTTCGGACTTGATGGTTGGAACTGTGACCCTGGCAGCTGCAACGACTGCCCCCAGCGCGTCGAGTCGCGATACAGCTTCTCGACCCGAGCCGTGCTGCTGAAGAACCCCCACGGACTGAAATCGCGGGTCGCAGCGACGAGGGACCTCCAGCTCTCGCGAGCTAGGGGCGCCCAGATCGCCTCGTTCGAGCCCGCCACAGCATCCCAAAATCGAAGCGCCACCGAATGAACGATGTCGCCGATTGAAATCAAGCCCAAGCCACCGTCCTCCCGAGCCTGGAACACGAAATCGCGAGCGACGGTATTTCGCCCTGCTCCTCCCCAAACAAAATCCGTAAGTGCTGTCTCCGCCGCCTTAATGAACCATTGAGGCGGTATGTCGAAGGACAGCACGTGGAGGACCGTCGAGATGATGTGAGCGTTGGCATAGAAGACCTTCCCACTCGGCGAAAGTGTCCGGTCTCCAGCGGCGCGGGTCTTGGCCTTGATCCTGTCAAGAACATGGGTCCAAAACAGTTTCGAGTCACCGTGGCGAAAGAAGGCATAGCCGCACCACTTGAAGCTCTCCCCCTCCTGCACCGTTGGCAGCGCCTGCGCAGTCTCGTCCCGAAGCCAGTTCGGTCCGAGTGGTAGCACCAGCGTCTTGTCCGTGTTGGTCTTCCCGTTGGTTGCCTCGTACCACGTCTGCGACAGCGTTTCCAGCTTCGACAATGCCGCCGGTGACTCCACTACCACCACAGCATCGTCGGCAAACGCCAGATGCGTAAGCTGCGCACGCGGCCCCCTGGCCACACCTTCTGCAGGTCGAGCGCGATCCCGCGCCGAACGAGGGCGTCGAGGAAGGGCTGGAACGTGATGTTCCAAACCGGGCACGAGAGGGGATCCCCCTGACCGAGACCACACAGCAACCGCACCAACTCCGTGGGGAACCCATTGATGAGGTAGCGCACCCCCAGAGTCTCGGGATCGTACAGAGCGCGCAGCAGGGAAATGAAACGCTCACCAAAGCCAAAGGCCTCGAAGACGTCGAAGATCCATGCGTGATCGACCCGATCGTACGCGCTCTGCTGATCCAAGGACAAGAGGGCGCCCTCGGGGAAAACTTCAGTGCCTAGCGACTTGAGTTTTTCGAGAAGGAGAGTGAGATGACTTCCCGCGTCTGCTGAACGTCTTGATGGCATGAACCCGTGTTGCGCCGGCGGCAAAAGCTCGCCGAGCACCCCATTGAGTCGCGCCACCAAGACCTTGCTGAGGACCTTGTAGGTCGTCTCGCGCAGTGTGATCGGTCGATATGCCCCAGTGATTTCAGATTGGCCCCCGGTTTGTTCTTGGGCAAAAGCCGCACCAGCCCCTCTGCCAAGGACGCCGTCATTTTACCCCCTCCCAAATCGAGTTGAACAGGTCCAACAGCTTGGGAGCGAAGTAGGTTGGCAGCGCCTTGAAGAGCTCGTACGGAATGCCCGAGGGCCCCGGTGATCGCCCCGAATCCGTCTTCTTCAACGCCGCTTCAACCTCGAGGAGGGTGAAGGGCTCGTCAAGCGCCACTCTCGCTTGACGAGGCAGCCGACGACCGAACGTAGGGTCCGAGCGGTCGTCATCGTAGCATTTCGCCGCGCGAATAGGGTCGAGCAGGGACCGACGTGGGTTCGTCGGGTCGCCACGAGCTGGGTCCGGCGTGAAGAGCGACTGTGCGTGCCGTGAAGCAATACCCAGCGCCTCCTGCATGTCAACGGTCTCGGTGCCATCCACATCCTCCAGCGAGACGATGCTCGTCTGGCGACTCCGGCGGTTGAGACGCGTGCGAATGCTTGCCGATTGACCTTCCCTCGAGTCGACTGACGGCACATGCGCACGAATGCGCAGCCACTGAGCCTCCTTTACCGCCAACTGATCCAACTGCGACTTGGCGAGAGCATACGCATCGCGCTCGGCCTCATTCATATGCTCACCGCGTGCCTCCAGCGCCTCCATGACGGATTGGTTCTCGGCCCGCAGTCGGCGCATGTCGGCACGAGTCGAGCGGTATCGTGCATGGCCAGCGACTGCAACCGCCCGCAGAGCGGCGTCATAGACGTCGCCGAGCGGAGCGGTCCCCTCGAGCCTTCGATAGACCTCGTCGACGACCCCGGGAATCGATGCGACAAAGTCTTGATCGTCAAAGACCGTTGGGTTGAGCCTCGAAATGAAATCGCTCGTAGAGGGAAGAGAAAGGGGGGGTTCGGCATCAGCGTTCGACGTAGGCAATGCGAAAGTCGCAACTACAGGTCTGTGGTCCGAGCAGGGCGCATCGAAAAGTGTGGAAGCGCTCAACAACCGGTTTGCCCAACTGCGCTGGACAAGGATATAATCGATCCGCGACCACGAGCAGATTTCTCGTTTGTCCCCCTACCAAGGTAGTGAGGGCGAGTGAATGCCGGGGTGATGGGATGGAGTTGTCGGATCGTGTCGAGTGGGTTGAATGCGATCTTTGACAGCAAGGTCTGCCAGTGCGATACAGGAGTCCAAGCGCGATCGGTGATGGCCACTCGGTCGACCGATACATCCGGACAATCATTGAGATCGCCGGCCAAGATCCGAAGAGTCTTGGGCCCCGGAGCGGTGAAGTGCAGGAGCCCGTAGAAGTCGCGACGTTCTTCCCCCTTGACCGGCGCATACATGTTGATGAGCTCGATATCGAGCTCCTCAAGACGAAACACCGAGCGCAGGATCCGACCGTCGAATTGAGGGGCTTCTGCAAACACGACCGGGGTAGAGGAGAGGAGGCGGCCCGCCAGAGGTGAGCCATCGGGTATAAGGGTAAGGACATGAGGTGCGAAACGAATACAAGCTCCTGGCCAAGCACTCTCGAAGCCTTCGCGCAACGCGTTGTAGCTGAGGTGGTGCTCTTGCAGGAGAATGGCCGCAGGGGCCGGCCGAAGGGTTTTGAGATAGCGGATGATTTTGACTTGGTTGACTGCGTTCTTGATCGATCGGACGTTGAACGTCAACACGGTGAGGGACTCAATCATGAATAAATTGGATCAGCGCCGCCCCCCTCGAATTCGGTCATCTCGGACCTGTGACCCCCTGAACTGTTGCCCCTGAGTCGTCACCCCCTGATGCACCGTGGATCATGGCGGATCCCGCCCGGGTGACACGTCGGTTGCCGGGTGCCGAGCTCGAACGAAGGCGTCGAGGACTCGTCGAGGCTATCGAGTTCGTCGCGGTTGCCGATGGTTCCGACGTGCCACCGGACAAAGGCGATGCCGGAGCAGAAGTAGAAGGCGAAGGAGAGGTCGGGGTCGAAACGGGCGCCGCTGTCGTCGTCTGCGTCTCCTTTGTTGGGCCCGTGGTCGCACGGGTCAACGTCTCTTTCCCAGTGTCGCCGCCCTCCGGTTCGGTCGAAGCGACCGATTCGCCGTCGTCGTCGTCGTCGTCACCGTCGCCGTCGTTCGCATCGTCCTTGTTGCCGGTCGCTGCACCTGCGGGGTTAGCACGAGGTCCCAGCTGGATCATGTTCGTGCCAGAGGCACGAGAGTTCAATGCGGCAGGCCCAGATTTTTTTTTTTTTTGTAGAAAACGTTCATCATATTGCCCCCAGTTCCTGTTCCCCCTGTTTTGGCCTACGGAAAAACTAGATGGAAGACTACGATGATAACACAAACCGCCCGCAAAAGTGCGAGAAACGAGCCAAGTCCACCAATCCGAGATTCGGATTCAAATGCCCTAGCCAAGCGGTTGCTCCCCCCAGGAGACTAATGAGAGAGAGAAAGAGAGACGAAGAGAAAAAGAAAGAAAAGAAATGTACTAACGACAGAAGGCCCACCCCACAGCCAATTTTTTTTTTTTGTAGAAAACGTTCATCATATTGCCCCCAGTTCCTGTTCCCCCTGTTTTGGCCTACGGAAAAACTAGATGGAAGACTACGATGATAACACAAACCGCCCGCAAAAGTGCGAGAAACGAGCCAAGTCCACCAATCCGAGATTCGGATTCAAATGCCCTAGCCAAGCGGTTGCTCCCCCCCGGAGACTAATGAGAGAGAGAAAGAGAGATGAAGAGAAAAAGAAAGAAAAGAAATGTACTAACGACAGAAGGCCCACCCCACAGCCACTTCCCACTCGGTCGAGACGAAGACAAGAGCACGACTGCGCAACCACCACGACCCTCGACGCTCCAAGTCTCTGCTCAGTCACAACAAGACGCGGTGAAGAGAAATCGTGACAAAATTTGTGTTTTTTGCGATAGATAGCCCTTATACTGCATCGCGCCGGTGGGTTAGGGGTATACTTGGACATTGCCATTGTCTAGACCTGGGTTCGAGTCCCAGTCGGCGCAAGTTCTCTTTTTGCCTGATTCTCTTTCCCTCACCGTCGGACTACTCGGGGTAGCCAATGACCCAGCCCCACCAGAAGTATTCTCCTTTGAGAAAAGGACAAAAATGCCCTCGAAAGATAACGAAAGGACGAAAATGCCCTCGCTTCTTTTCATGGGACAGAAATGCCCTTCTCTAAAGGACCAAAATGCCCTCGGATTCTCGAACTTCTGTAGTACTTGATATATCAGCTCATAACCAAGAGGGTAGCTTCTTGTAGTCGTTGTGATCGGCCGTATATTCAGAATCCCCAGAGATGCCGTGAGAATTCATATATCACGGTTGCGAAGTCAGGGCCCTATCACGACTGAAGCGAGTCCAAGTCGAAAGCGAGCGATGAGTATATACCGAGTGAATTCCATATGAAAAAGGCCAGCAGTAGTAGCATTGACTAAGCTCAACTAAGCCCTCCCTCTGGGAGGGGCTTACGAGTTATCGACGCGCTTGGCCCAGATGCCCTCCGAAATTTCAGGGCCATTTTGGGGTGGTTTTCTGTAACTTGGCAAATACTTACATTCATGCAAAAGCGAGGGACCCTATTTTTCTTTATGCTCCAAAAATGACATACCCCTAGTGGCGAGAGCTTTCATAAGCTGTGGGTGGAGCTACAGCGATCCGAAGTCTGCGATTTCGGTCGATCGGGCCTCATATGGTCCGAGCGCATCGTGTAATTGGCGCTCTCATCATCGGCGAGCCTCGGACTGGACTACGACTGGTCCGTGCGCCGACCTGCGTCTCGTTCGGAATCATTTGATTCAAGCTGCTGTAGCGAGATGATCAAGCGTTCCTAGACTTCAAGCTTCGGTGAAGCCTCATCAATAGAGATAGAGTAAAGATGTATTCCTCCAGTTTTCAGATAGCACCAATATATGCCATGCTACAGCAAGGGGGCACTTTTCAGGGCCAAAATTTCGGAGGGCAACTGGGCCAAACGCGCCGATAACTCACAAGCCCCTCCCAAAGGGAGGGGCGTCGAGCTTAAGCATTGACAGTCTTGACGCCTTATGCTCAGATTCGAATGGTCTATCTATCTATCGCATGTAACTCGGTTGTGTCCGGGGCCTTTGCAGAGACCACAGATCGTGTCGCGCTTGGACCTCTCGTCCGCACCCCGGAACCTGCGTTTGATCGGACGTCGTATATGCTTGGAGAGATGTGACGGAATGATAATGACACCCTCTTCTTCGCCATGACCTCATGGCGCTCACGAGGAAGACGATGCAGCTTCCATTCGGCCCGAGATGGAACAGGTTAAAGCGGTGTCGCGTAAGTCTGCTCTTGCTATCGCCAGTGTGCAGCAGCGATCGGTGACTGTGGGCTTCATTCAAGACAATGATGGTCCAAACGCTGCATTCTCCTTTGGAGATAGCAGTGGCAGAGAAGGAGCACGGAGGATCTTGGACACTCTTGCTCACGACGCGTGTCAGACTTGCCAATGTTGAACTGAAACTGGCGATCAAGCGCATATTGATGGCCCGCATCTGTGAGCTCCTTCTTTTCGTAGAGACTTTTCCCCTCCCTGAAAAAACGTTCCATTGCCGAAAGTCGGTGGTGACTTCGATGTAGAGGCCAGAATGCGGAAGGTGGCCAACCTCGATTCGCGAAGTACTCGCGCGCCTCGACGCGTCGAAGATCGATGAGGACCCCTGACTTTGCGACCGTGATATATGAATTCTCACGGCATCTCTGGGGATTCTGAGTATACGTGATCAAAACGACTACAATAAGCTACCCTCTTGGTTATGAGCTGATATATCAAGTACTACAGAAGTCGAGAATCCGAGGGCATTTTGGTCCTTTAGAGAAGGGCATTTCTGTCCCATGAAAAGAAGCGAGGGCATTTTCGTCCTTTCGATATCTTTCGAAGGCATTTTTGTCCTTTTCTCTTCTCCTTTTTCTCTTCATTGGTCATGCGGTAATACTCGAGCCATATGGGTGGGGAAGTTAGGTAGGAGTCTTGCGGATCAAATTTCAACCTTCAAATCATTTTTTTTTTTGTAGCAAGACACATAGGAGAAACCCAAATGGACAACCGGGACACATGAGGCGGAACCAAAAACAGACAGAGTGTATATGAGGATATTCTAGAAGAAAGGACATTTTCCCCTCAAGGGTATGCATGCCTGACCAATCCCGGTTTACGAGTGTTGGATAACGGCGACCAAGTCACCCTGGGCGATACTGTCGCTCGGTTGAACGGAAACGCGTTGGACCTTGCCGCTGACGGGCGCTGAGACGATTTGCTCTATCTTCATCGCCGAAAGGACGCAGATAGGGTCACCGGCCTTGACCTCCTGGCCCTCGTGCACTCGGACCTCGACGACGACGGCCGACATGGGCGAGCCGACTGATCCGGGCTCGTTCGTCGCCTTCTCGCGGTGCACGGTCTCGATCGCGGCACTTCTGTCCTCGACCTGGACCGCACGCAGCTCACCGTTCAACTCGAACAGGATGTCGCGGGTGCCCGACGAGGTGTCGACGGGCGAGACGGCGATCAGCTTGACGATGAGCGTCTTGCCCTTCTCCATAGCGATGTGAATTTCCTTACCGACCGGGGGCTTGCCGAGGAAGAAACGCGTCGGCAGGACCGACAAGTCACCGTACTTGGTCGTGAATTCCTTAAACTCCTCAAATACCTTGGGGTACATGCAGTACGACAGGACGTCAGTCGACGTGATCGTCGAGCCGTACTTCTCGATGAGCTTGGCGCGCGTGCCCTCAAAGTCGTAAGGTTCCATGTCCTTGCCCGGTCGCTCGTCGATGCGCTTCTTATCGCGAATGATCTTGGATCTCAGCGGTTCCGGGAAACCGCCCGTAGGCTGACCGAGGTAGCCCTGGAAGAACTCGACAACCGAGTTGGGGAAGTCGAGCTTGTCGGCTTGGTCGATGACGTCCTGTCGCGTCAGCTTATTGGCGACGAGGAACTGGGCGAAATCACCGACGACCTTGGACGATGGGGTAACCTTGACAATGTCACCGCACAGGAGGTTGGCATCGATGTAGGACTTGACGACCTCTTTCCATCGACCGGTCAAGCCGAGTTGGGTCGATTGGAACATCAAGTTCGTGTATTGTCCTCCGGGCATTTCGTGGTCGAACACACCCGAGTCGGACGCTCGGACGTTGGCGTCGAAGCAGCTGTACAGCGTGCGAACCGAAGACCAGTAGAGGTTAAGCGCCTGAATGTTCTCGTGCGAGATACCGGTGCCGAGGTTTGTTTGCTCGAGCGCCGAGCAGACGGCACCCATCGAAGGCTGCGAGGTCGTGCCGGACATGGAATCAATGGCGACGTCAACGACATCTGCACCCGCGGCGGCGCAGGCGAGCATTGACGAAACCGAAATACCGGCCGTGTCGTGCGAGTGGACGTGGATCGGCAAGTCGGGGAATTTCTTTCGGAGCGCACCAACAAGGATCGTTGCGGCCTCGGGCTTGAGGATACCGGCCATCTTCAAGCAAAAGCTCGGGGGTCAGTCATGTCGGTACGCGGGGAAAAAACATCGCAGATGTCGGAACTCACATCTTTGATGGCAAGCACGTGAATGCCGCAGTCGACGAGCTCCTGGGCGAATTGAAGGTAGTACTCGAGCGTGTACTTGGAGTGCTTTTTCGGGTTCGCGACGTCACCCGTGTAGCAGATGGCGGCTTCCACAACACCACCGGCCTTCTTGGCCGCGTCGATACCGAGCCGCATATTGTCGATGTAGTTAAGCGAGTCAAAGACACGGAAAATATCGAGACCGTTCTCCACGGCCTTGCGCGAGAACTCGTAGATGGCGTTGTCGGGGTACGAGGTGTACCCGACAGCGTTGGCACCACGGACAAGGGCCTGGAAAGGAATATTGGGGACGAGCTTGCGCAACGAGCGCAGGCGCTCCCACGGGTCCTCGTACAAGAATCGCATCGCGACGTCAAAGGTCGCGCCTCCCCAGCACTCGAGGGCGTACGCATTCGACAGGGCATGCGAGGTCTCCTTGGCGATGTTGGCCATGTCGACCGTACGCAAACGAGTCGCGATGAGCGACTGGTGGGCATCGCGCCACGTCGTGTCCATGATGAGGACACCGGGATAGGCGCGAACGGCCTTAGCGAAGGCCTCGGGACCTTGTTCGACGATGATGTTGCGCCATCCGGTCGTGCAGGGCTCGCTCGTCTCGAGGGCTTTGGTCTCGTCCTTGGGGTCGACGATGGCCGGGATCGGGATCTCTTCGTTCAAGCCGGGCTCGCCCATTTGACCCTTGATCGTCGAGCCGTTGACGACGAGGTCGCCGAGGTAGGCCAAGAACTTTTGGGCGCGGTTCTGCGACGTCACGAGCTGGAAGAGCTGGGGCGTATCGTCGATGAAGGTCGTCCACGTGTTGTTGGTGATGAAGGACTCGTGCGACAGAACACGGAACAAGAAGGGAATGTTGGTTTTGACACCACGAATGCGGAACTCGACGAGTGCTCGGAGCATCTTGCGGCGAGCGATCTCGAACGTCGCACCACGGACCGTGCACTTGACGAGCAGGGAGTCGTAGTGAGGGGTGATTTGCGCACCAGCAAATCCGGATGAGGCATCGAGACGGACGCCGTTCCCGCCGGCTGATCGGTACACTTCAATCTTGCCTGTGTCGGGCTGGAAGTTGGCGGCCGGGTCCTCGGTCGTGATGCGGCACTGAATGGCGTACCCACGTTTGGTGATGGTGTCTTGCGTGAGACCGAGCTCGGGGAGCGAGGCACCGGCGGCGATCTGAATTTGCGCGGCGACGATATCGATACCGGTGATTTCCTCGGTAATGGTGTGCTCGACCTGAATTCGGGCTGGGGATGACGACGCGGACAGATTGCGAGTGAGGTCAATATCCAAAGTCCGGAGTTGCAGCGTGAGATAAAGCTGAGGGCAACTCACGGTTGATCTCGATAAAGTAATGTCCCTTTGAGTCGACCAAGAATTCGCAGGTACCGGCGTTGCGATACTTGACAGCCTTGGCGATCTTGACGGCGTCGGCGAGGAGTTGAGTTCGGAGCTCCTCCGAGATGTTGCTCGCGGGGGCGAGCTCGACAACCTTTTGATGCCTACGTTGAACGGAACAATCACGTTCGAACAGGTGCACAATGTTGCCATGGGAGTCACCGATCAACTGGGCCTCAATGTGCTTGGGCTTATCGAGGAAGCGCTCGACAAAGACGGTACCGTCACCGAAGGCGGATTTGGCCTCGGAGGTCGCCATCGCGAAGGCGTCCTTGAAGTCCTTGGCGGTACGAACGACTCGCATACCTCGACCTCCACCACCCATCGCGGCCTTGATGATGACGGGAAAGCCATACTTTTCCACAAAGTCGTTCGCCTCTTCGTAAGTCGAGATGGCGCCGGGGGTACCGGGCACGACGGGGACACCAATTTGAATGGCTGCAGGGAATGCGCGCGAGAGTTTCACAGTTCATTTCCTCGAACGTGTAAGCGGAAGGCTAGTCGAGAAGTGCTGGGGACCCACCCAAGGTTCGGGCCTTGATCTTATCTCCGAGGCCGTCAATGACGCTGGGCTGCGGTCCCACGAAGAGCAAACCGGCATCCTCAACGGCCTTGGCGAAATCGGCGTTCTCTGAAAGGAAACCGTACCCGGGATGGATCATGGTCACACTGTGCTCTACGGCAATCTGTATGTTGCGGAAAGGGCGGTGAGGCGAGCGCGCAAAGTCAGTTATGATCATACTCGTTCTCCAGGAGCAAGCGGGCCGCTCCTGACGACGAGAACGGGAGTTCCCGAGGCTCGCTGCCCGGTTGCACCATCCTGTGAGCGAACAAGCTATACTAACCTTGATGATGTTCTTATAGTCAAGATAAGCCGCGACGGGGGTAAGGCCTTCACCGACGAGAAAAGACTCGTCGGCCTGCACGATGATTTGCGCGGGGAATGACCGGATATCAGCTCCGGTTGCCCCAGCCATCTTGCCGAGACGACGGCGATCGTTGCCGGGGGGGAGGGAAAGGGGGGGTTCAGAAAGACATTACCTTGTTGCGATGGGCCGAGAAACGATCCTCCTTGGAGTAGATGGCGACGGTGGTCATGCCCAACTCATGGGCGGTTCGGATGATGCGGATCGCGATTTCCTGTGTACGGCATCATCGTGGCTTTGGCGGGGTCAGCCAACTCGGCCAAGCAGGTCACCCGTGAAATCGTAATCAGCGGTCCGGGGCGCGATGGCAGCCAGCTTGTGCGCTCGCCGGCCTATAGATTGGCGCAGCGCTCGACGGAGCTTCATCAAGCCGAAGCCAGCTGAACACAGCACTCAACTCACACCACGGTTAGCGACGAGCAGTTTGCGAGGAGGTTGAGCACCTCGACCCAGTTGTCGGAGGTTGTTGATCGACGGTGAAGCCGACCCCCCGGGCGAGCCAGGGCGAGACTGCCTGCACAGGTGAGAACGAGCCGGCAACAGCAGCAACAGCAACGTCAGTGGGGGTGGGTCTCAAGGCGATAACGACGGCTCGTGTTCGACCATCCTACGCACGCACTTGGCAGGCCGCTGGGACGGCGGCTGAAAACGTGGCTGAAGAACTCACTTCGGTGTCTTGAGCGCTAGAGCTACGTCAGCCATGCTATGCGACGGTTGGAGCTACTGAAGTGAGCGAGAGAGGGAGGACTGCCGATCAGAAGGCGAGGGACCCGAAAGCCCAGCTTGACGCGCGTAATAGCGCGGGACTAGATGAATTCTGGGCGATTTATAGGCGAAGAGCCGAGCGTTCAGAGTCGTCCCTCGTTATCCATCGACACGTTGAGAATTTTTGACAGCTCAATTTTCAGGTGAAGACTTGGTAGAAGTACTTGTGCGGTTCTGCCTTCACTGGATCGTATAATCTGAGCCGGATCGACTCTATTCGAGGAAATCACGTTCGCGGGTCTTACGGCCGGCACAACGTGACGTAGAACGTATACGCCTTTGTCGATTTGGCGCGAATCGAAACGTTCGTTCGATCTATCTGACGATTCAAGCTCAGCGGCAGGGGGCCGCACCGTAACGCCGAGGAGAGGTGCTGCACACCATGCTGTTGAGAATCAAGAAGCCGGTACAGTCATCCGCGTAGCTCTACGTCAGGGGGATCTATCGCTCACTGTCTGCAAGTGATAATTCATCGCGATCCTTCACCGATCCTATCGGCCCATCGCTAGCGACTTGACACTGCTTAGTCTGGGATTGGAGGGCAAGACTCGACCATAATGAATTGCCCCTTCGACAATCTGATATTCCGATCACAACAAGAGAATCGCGTTCGAACCCCTCCACTTACTCACGCGCGGCCCCCTGTCTTTTCGGCCGCCGCTCGCGACGTCACCGACAACGTCCACCAGCTTCTTTGAGTCAGAAGTCTATTCACTTTCGGATTCAGAGTGCAACCGATGTGAGACCAGACATTGTCTAGCTTCAATCTATGTATAGGAGTACTTGTGTTGGCTGCCGAGAGTACATCTCTAGATCGGCCAAGTGCTGTCAACGGACAAGTGCATCAAAAAAAGAGAGGGGTCTACTACCATTGTCAGGGCCTGTAATAAGGAACTCACCTACCTGGACACCGTCTTGGGTATCTAGAACTACCTAGGTGACCACCATCAGTTGCATAAATCCCTATTCGGAAGGCGGAGCTGTTGAATGGGCTCGGTGGACGTGCTTGAAAAGCGAGCAAAGTCTTCCAAAGGGCGAAACACCCGAGCTCGCGATCGCTCTTCGCTGAACATGCCAGATGCCCGCGTTCAGGCTGCATTTGCTCGTCCGCGACAAACGTTTCAGATGGTGAAGTATGTTTCTCGATACGAGTCCCACCCACCGTTTGTTGCCAGAGGTAGATACCTAGGTAGGTACAGTCCTAGTCGAAGGTCGCCGTCGTCTTTTCAGTCACTCGATCGCCGACGCCGACGTCCGTCGAAAATCAAGTGATTAATCATCCTCCAGAGTACTAGTCGCACGTCGTCAATTGACCGAACCGAACGGCAAGTTCAGTTCGTTTCGGCTAGCTCATCAGGCCCAGTCGGCCGTCCAAGTCTGCCTCTCACCCTCAAAGCGCTTGTTCTTACTCCACTCTATAGGCAAAGTATCAATCTTGAGATGATCCTACATGGCTCACGGTACCACTTGGTCACCCTCGTCCTGTTGTCGGTTCTTGCGGGTTCGGCCCTCGCCGTCTGGCCTCAGCCTCGAGCGATCTCCCGCGGTACAGGGACTGTACGACTGTCCAAGCATTTCTGCATCGTGATTGACAAGGAGGACGAGCGCCTTCTCAAGGCCAAGATTCTAGATGTAAATGACATGCCGAACGTCGCAGTTGGAGTTGTGCGGGAGACTACTATGCAGTGGAGGACTGACGAACCATTTCACGTGACCTCGATCTCGAATCAGCTGGCCCAAGCTATTCAGCGATCGCAGTCGAGGATTCAACGCGATACTCATGCACTTCTCAAGCTGGACCGGGGAGCTTCGTACCTGTAAGTCTGTTTTGCCGGGGAGGCGATAATGCTTCTCCTTGTACTCACGCGACGGCCTAACAACGTCTCCACATGGGCCGCTTCGGCAACAGAAAGTCCGTCCGAGAAGCGGCGGTCTTGACGACACTGTCGCTTTCCATCAAACCCGAAGGACGACGACGTCCGATCACGTACGAGACAAACCTTCCGTATGAAAAGCAGGATGAATCTTGTACGTCGCATCAAGCACCCTCCTGTGCTGTTTGCAAATGTAGGACAGCTCATCCCAAATCTTCTCACGACGGACAAATTATTTTTTGGCATCAGATACCCTCACGGTTCCTGCAAGATGCTCGAAGGGCCTGTGCACCGGCACCCTCACCGCCGAGACCACTTTGGGCTTGCTAAGGGGCCTGACGACGTTCGAGCAACTCGTCTATTCGTTCCCCTCGAGCGTCAAATCCAAGTCCAAGTTCATCATCGACATGCCCATCAAAATCGAGGACAAGCCAGCCTTCCCCCATCGCGCATTCATGCTTGACACAAGTCGTAACTTCTACAGTATAGGAGGTAAGTCTCAATCAAGCGGAACTTATGACTTGAACTTAAAACTTAGTGCATCTTCTCGGTTCCGGACTCACCTCGTTGCTGTCTTGTTTCACTCCAGACATTTTTCGCACGCTGGACACGATGAGCTCGGTCAAGCTCAATGTTTTCCATTGGTCAGTACACTTCGTGTTGCCGTCAGGAACCACACTGACCTGTTATGTGTACAACGCAGGCACGCGACCGATTCGCAATCGTGGCCCCTGTCTCTCCCCGCCTTCCCCGAGCTCGCCAAAGCAGGCGCGTATTCGCACGACCAAATCTATTCGACGAGTGACATCAAACGCGTTCAAAAGTTTGCGAATTTGAGGGGTATCTCAGTCTTGCTCGAGATCGACATGCCTGGTCACACGGCTTCGATCGCAGAGGCTTATCCGCAGTACATAGCCTGCCCGAATCAGGATTGGACCAAATATGCCAACGAACCACCGACTGGTAACTTGCTCTTCGCACCGTGATTGCTCTGTGGATCTTGCGTGTTGATTTCTTTCCATGGATTCGCTTACTCGCACAGGCCAACTCAAGCTTGGGGACGCCGAGACGAGGAGATTCGCGAGTGCGGTCGTGAAAGATGCGAGCTCGGTGATGAAGTCACCCTACTTCTCCGTCGGAGGCGATGAGATTGTCAGTATCACACCCTGCGGCTTCGCGTAGTGAAAGGTGAAGAGCTGATGGCAATCTCGGTTCAAATGATAAATCGCGCAGAACGAAGCCTGCTACCAAATCGATCCAACGACCTCTGCCGCTCTCAAGCAGCGGTCCATAAGCTCACTTCTTAAAACCTTCTTCGACTCTGTGCATGGCGTACTCGAGGTGGCCAAAAAGACCCCCGTCGTATGGGAAGACATCGTTCTCAAACACAACGTCTCGGCGGGCGGAAAGAAGGCGATCGTCATGACTTGGATTTCAGCGAATAGTGTACAATCACTGGTGCAAGAGGGATACCGAGTCGTGCATGCCTCTTCGGAATACCTCTACCTCGATTGCGGAGGTGGTGCTTGGGTGGGCGGTACAACGGGCAATTCTTGGTGCGAGTGAGTAATATGTGAGCTGGCGGTCCTCGCTGATTAGACTCAGGAGCTGATTTTCGCCTTTGGTGTTTTTCACAGTCCTTTCAAATCCTGGCAAAAGGTGAGTGACCTATCCTGCGACCTTTTCTGAACCCGTCCCCTTCTAATTGCTCCCCTTCTTGCCAACACACCCTTCTTGCCAACACAGATCTACTCTTTCGACCCTTACGCCAATATCACGAGCTCTCAACGCCGATTGATCATGGGCGGTGAAACATTGCTCTGGTCCGAGCAATCGGATGGGTCGAATCTCGATCCTACCACTTGGTGCGAACTCTTTATCTCGAGTCTACCCTCATTGACTGCGAAGAAGGCAACTGATACTCCTCTAAACACAAACTCACTCCCATCAGGCCACGAGCAGCCGCAGCTGCCGAAGTATTCTGGACCAACAACGCCAGCCGCAGAGCGATCGACGCGTTGCCGAGATTGCACGATTGGAGGTATCGCGCCGTCCAAAGGGGCGTCGCTGCGATTCCGATCGGTCCTGAATAGTCAGTCCTCTCACTTCCCACCACTCTAGTTCCACATGCAAGAACTGATGCTCACCGAACCTTTGCGTCTTGTACCCAGCTGCGCATTGCGGCCAGGTGCTTGCAACTTGTAGGACTCTTCCGCCACGCGCCTCTTTAACGTTCCTCCTACGACCACGATATCCGAAACCCCTTTTCCAGACACGCTTTCACGCCAGTCAAGTAGTATGAGTGAAGTAATACGTTCTATTTTGTAGAATTGCACAAATAAACCAGGGCGCTTGCGTGCCTGCTATGCCGAATGAGTTCACCAAGATCTCACCAATCACTTTCAAGGAAAGAAGGCGATAACGAGAGCCTCGGGGTGTTTCTTAATCCTCGTCCCAGTTGGGGTTTTGTTTCGGTGCTGCCGGTCCACCCGCTTGCCTCGACATGATGATAGAATCGACCCTCAAAACCGACACTGCCGCATCAGTCCCATACCTCAACGCCCACCGTGTCGCAGCCAACAGATCAAAGATCTCGTGCTTCTCCGCATCGATTAAGCCACCATTCTCGCCTTCGATATCCACACCAATGACCCCTCTCTCATCAGCTTGATGAGCGGCATACAACCGACTCAACGTCTCCGTTGCGTCCAGCCCCGCGTTCTCCGCCAACGTTCGCGGGACGACCTCAAGCGCATCGGCGAATCGTTTGATCGCATGTTGGGCCAACCCAGGGGTCTTTTCACCAATCTCGGCAATTCGTTTGGCAAGTTCCAGTTCGGTCGCGCCCGCACCGGCGACGAGACGAGCGTCTTTGAGGATCCCTTTGACGACGTTGACGCCGTCGTCGATCGCTCGTTCGATATCGTCCATTTGGTTCGTCGTCGCACCTCGCACCACCACGGTCGCCGTTCGGGTCGCCTCGTCGGCTTGACGGAACACGGTGACGCGATCGCCACCGATCTCGACCGTTTCGACGATGTCGCATTGGCCCATTTCGTCGATCGTCGGGGCTCCGAGACGCGCGAGCGGGGTCGCGCCGACGACGCGGCACAATCGTCGCAAGTCGAATTTGGAGAGAACCTTGATGACGAGGATGCCGTGGCGGTTGAGGTAGTGCAGCGCGAGTTCACCGACCGACGAGCCAGCGACGACGACGTTCAATCCCGAATCAGCGAGCTCTTGGAAGATCTGTAGTGCGCGGTCGATCAGTATTATTGGATGATTCATACACATTCGTCACCAGCGGGGCGCACCTTTTCCATATGCTTCTCCTCCCCCCTGGAAAAGTTGAGCAACTCCTCCGAGTTCTTGAGCAGAACCGTCCCTTTGGTCTCGGTCTGCGCAATGTCGATCCCGCAGGTGAAGACGCCGACCTTGGCGTTGGCGGCGTTGAGCACGGTCCCTTCTGGTTCGCGACCAAAGACCATACCGCGCACGACTCGGCTCTGCGAAAGACCACCTCCGAGGATCTTGACGACTCGGACGTTGTCGACGTTGAACTGTGGATGTCGAACCAATGAGTGCAGTCTTAGCAACAAGGTCAATGTGTGTCTGGCAGACATAGTTGACCCACGTTCTTAGGGTTCTTGGGCATGACGGCCATGACGGCCTCGGCGACGAGTTTGGACAGGAGGTCCTCGGATCCGTACTGCTTGGAAGCGAGCGTCGGCTTGAGCGCGAGTCGGAGACTGGCGTCGGTCAAAGGTGTTTCGAGCGTTCGGATCGACAGCTCTGTTTCAGCCAATGGGGGTTCGTCAGTGAATTGGGGCAAAGCTGACGCCAGCACAGCAGAGAGAAAAGCACTGACTCTCCAATTCCTCGATCGCCCTGTCGCGGGCCATCTCGTACCCCAACACGACCTCACTCGGATGAAGTCCCATCGTCAAGAGGTATTCGGCCTTGCGAAGCAGCTCGCCCGCAAGTATGAGCACGAGGTTGGTGCGGTCGCCCATTTCGACCTCTTGTTGCTGCGAGGCCATGACGAGCACCTTGCCGGCGGGGTGCACGACCTCGAGTTCGCGGATGATGGTCGCCGCATCCGAGGTGACGAAGAGACGCTCGAGGTGGTTGATGACCATCTTGTTGCGTCCATTGGGGCCTGCGGTGAGGAGTGAGGAGGTTAGGATATGGATCATTATAGAGAGTGTGTGGGTGCGATGTCACATACCAAATGAACTGAGGGATGCGACGGAAGGAAAAGGGTCGTGAGATAGATCCATGAAGGGTAGATGGGTGGTCAGTGACTGAAAGGAGGCAAGTGAAGCTGGTTTGGTTGAATTGCTCACGTCCTGACGATCTCTGCCAATTCTACGACGGCGTGGATGTTGCTGTGGGTATAAGTGATCCGGGGTCGATTAGGGGCGCGTCAGCTTGGCCGTAGTGGTGGTGGTCGTGGTGGTCGTCGTCATCGTCGAGTGTGAGCGAGTGCGCCGGTGCCACGAAAGCTTACCGAATAACAGCTTCCTCGATACCCGAGTGCATCTGTTGGAGAAAAGGGAGGGAGTCAGTCGGGATGCTGGCTCGGAATGTGACGAGGTGCGACGCGAGCACGAGCAGATGACGACTGCGACGAGGAAGAGCAGAGGGGCTGACTGACGTTGTAGCCATCCTTGAAGAGGTTGTTGCCCGGTCCGGCAGAGGGAATACGTAAGGATCCCATTGTCGAGTGTGGGTGAGCAGCAGAGGGGTAGCCGACACGCACCGTGTACTGTACTGTCTGCTGGCGCGTCCCTCCGCGTCTCTCCTCGTCTCTCCTCGTCCCTCTCGCGCGCTCGAGCCTCGCGCAGCCTCTCGCAGCCAGCCGAACAGCCGAGCAGCCGAACAGCCGGCAGTTCGCCTCGCAGCCAGCAGCCAGAACCCACGCCGGGCAGCGGGTCTCTCATTCCAACTCGACCACGCTCGCCTCGAAGCACCACTCAATCAGCCTTCGTCTCCATTTCAACTTTGCCTTCGAGCCAGCCCCAACATGGCTGCTCCGACATCACCCTCGCCCTCCCTGTTAACCGATGCACCCCCTCCGCTGGCCTCGTCCTCGTCGTCCTCGAGCCAGCGCAGTCGACCGCCACCCGCCGTTCATCTCGTTGCAGGAGGGTCAGTTCCGTTCCCCCTCTCTCAGCGCACCTCCTCAACACTCACACGAATACTC
This sequence comes from Microbotryum lychnidis-dioicae p1A1 Lamole, assembly GCA_001244265.2. Taxonomy (NCBI): domain Eukaryota; kingdom Fungi; phylum Basidiomycota; class Microbotryomycetes; order Microbotryales; family Microbotryaceae; genus Microbotryum; species Microbotryum lychnidis-dioicae. The sequence goes on from CDLV01000006.1 coordinate 846,018, forward strand.
ATTCCCTCACTCCACCCCACAGCCTCGGAGGAATGTGCGGCTCCGTCGTCACAGCCCCCTTTGACCTCGTGAAAACGCGGCTCCAATCCGACATGTTCCATTCCACCTCCACCTCCACCTCCACCTCCACCTCCGCAACCTCCACCCTACCGCGCGGACCGATCCGACAGCTTCTGGGAGCATTCGCAGATACAGGTCGAATATTGAGGTAGGTGACCCAACCTACGCCGTCGACCGCTCCTATCTACGCTCACCCAAGCCCAAGCCCGATGTGCAACTCGGCTTCGTCGCACTTCGCAAGCGGGTCCTGCGGATTGCGGCCAGTCGGGACTTGGATGTACGCGCATGAACTCACCTCCACACCCCTCTGCCCGTTCATGTGCACCCATGCAGGGACATCTACAAGTACGAGGGACCCACCGCACTCTTCAAAGGACTCGGCCCCACACTTGTCGGCGTCGTACCGGGAAGGTCAGTGTCCCCCCCCCCCCCCCCCACCCTTGGCCACCCCGGCCTCGCCCCCTGTCTCATCCTTGTTTCTCCCCGCCATCGGTCCCCGCTTTCTTCCAGGTCCATCAATTTCTTCGTTTATGGAAACGGAAAGCAAATCTATGCCGACGCATTCAATCACGGCAAAGAGAATGCATTCGTCCATCTTTCGGCAGCTGCAACAGCAGGTCAGTCCAAAGTGGGGGTAGATGAACTGAACTGTCTCGGGGTCAGCCGCTCACCCGTCGTTCACGACCTCGCAGGTGTCATCACCGCCACGGCCACAAACCCCATCTGGGTCGTCAAAACGGTCATGCAACTGCAGCAGCAACAACGACCAGGCAACTCGTCCTCATCCACTTCCTCTTCCTCCGCTGCTTCTCGAAAACCGCTCCCTTCCTTCCCGACGACGGTCAACCGAGCAACAGCGACCTTGTCCTCGTTTTCCCACTCATTCCGCTCCATCACCTCTCCGCCACTACCTCTCTCAACCAAGCCAACCTCCTATACGACCACCATGCGCATCTACCGCAAAGAAGGGATTCGAGGATTCTACAAGGGCCTTTCCGCAAGTCTACTCGGGGTCACAGAGGGGACGATCCAATGGGGGTTGTATGAGCAGTTCAAGCTTTTGGCGAGGAAGGGGCAGAGTTTGGAGGAGAGGGAGAAGGTGGGGAATGGAGGTTGGAGGGTTAGTGTGGCGGCGGGAAGTGCCAAATTGGTCGCGACGATGATCACTTATCCTCATGAGGTCAGTTGATGTGGTGAATCTGGCTGTTGGACACTCCGAGGGCTTGTGACTGATTGATTGCATACTGCTTTTATATAGGTCATTCGAACTCGATTACGACAACCCTCCCCACCGGGCCAATCACCGCGCTACACCTCTTTGCTCCAATCCTTCAAATTGGTCCTAGCTGAAAAAGGTTGGCGAGCCCTATACGGTGGCATGAGTCCCCATCTCTTGAGGGTCGTCCCCAACGCGGTGACGATGTTTTGGGTCTATGAGAAGGTTGTAGGGATGTTTGATCAACCTGAGCGTAGAATGGAGGCGAGGAGGGATTGATTCCACGGTCAAGAGGATCATTCAATTCGCACGGAGATCCATCATGGACCCTTAGCAGGTGGATGTGTCTTGCAAGCTCCTTTGCAACACTGTTTTCTTTCGCATATCATCTTATTTTCTTCACATCACTCTATCGATCACGTAGCAAATTGCAATATAATCGCATGCAAGATGGTCACGAGAAAATTCTCGAGAGCCAAAGTCGTCGCGAGCTGACGCGCGCGCGACCATCACCCAGGTCCTCTTCTCCGGCGCCCACTCGACCTCAGCTCCACCGACTGTTCACGCACCATGTCAGCTATCGTGTACGTCCTTTCAAGTTCATAAGCACTCGTTCATACCACGGTCCCAGCTAATCTTCTGGACCCTCCTCTGTGCATGTACCCAGCGCCGTCGAACCCGTGACGTCCGGAACGGCGCTGCTCAAGACATCAGTCGGAGAGATCCTCATCGAGTTATGGCCTCGTGAAGCACCGAAGGCATGTCGGAAGTGAGTACAGCAAGTACCTAAACTCAACTACCGCTCTGATCGCCCGATAGCTGATTCAACGCATCGTCTGGTCGTACGCCTGAACTCGATTAGTTTCGTTCAACTAGCGATGGAAGGCTATTACGACGACCTACCCTTCCACCGCATAGTACCCGGCTTCATCGCCCAAACAGGCGATGCAACAGGGACCGGAACTGGCGGGGAGAGTATCTATGATGAGGGAGAGTTCGAGGATGAGTTCTCCCAGGTTCGTTCTCTGATGCTCGTCCGGCGGATCAGTGGTGATTGCAGGCGTAGCTGATGATGTAGGTGATGCTGAACATGACAGAGGCTCAAGTTCAATCGACGGGGGTTGTTGGGTATGGCGAACCAAGGTCGGAATACCAACCTTTCGCAGTCAGTCATACCATCTCTAGCTTCGAGTAACCCCAACCCCCACACCCGTCTGTTCCCCTCGAGCTAATCTCGGTCACGAACCCCCTCCCATCCACACCTCTCCTCCAACCCGGCCCGCCAGATTCTTCTTCACCCTCGACCGCGCCGACGAACTCTACCAACGCAACACCCTCTTCGCGCGCGTAGCAGCCGGCGATACGCTCTTCAACGTTCTCAAAATAGGTGAAGTTGAACTCGAACCCGGAACGGATCGACCCGTTTACCCACCCAAGATTCATTCGATCCGTATTTTGGATAATCCTTTCGAGGATATCGTGCCGAGGATCACCCCGGAGGAGAGGAAGGAACAAGATAGGGCTAAGAGGGAGATGAGGTTGGAGAGGGCCAAGCAGAAACAGTTTGGTAAGAGGAAGGGGACCAAGTGAGTTTCGAACGGTGAAAGACGGGGGGCGAGAAGGATTCGAACAGGCTCGGCCGCTACCGGACACAAGGGCACCCCCTTCGATTCGGAAGAGCATGGGTACTGATAACTACTGTCGCATCACCGCAGAAATAAAGCGCTCCTCTCTTTCGGTGCCGAACCCGAAGAAGAAGCGCCCATCGATCCCGACTTGGCCAAAGCCAAGTTCAAATCCGCTCACGACGTACTTGACGACGGTCAATTGAGCAAAGAGGTCATTGATGATCGTGGGACATCGGCGACGTTGCCTGATTGGATGCAGGCGCCTACCCGTGCTTCGGCGGCTGTACCGACGGCTGGGAAGAGAAAGGAAGACGAGAAAAGGAGGGATGCTGCGGAGGTGAGGGAATTGGAGAGCAGTTGACACGATAGAGTAGTTGAACTGAAGTTTCTTTACTCGTCACCGATACCGTGCAGGAGCTCAAAATGGCCGAATCGATGTCGTTGCGACACGCCAAGGAACAAAAGGCCAAAGCTGCGGCGAATCCTACTGCGGCGGATAAAGTCAGGGACGCGATCGCCAAAGTCCAAGCCGACCTCAAAAGAATGACCCGAGATGAAGAGGCCGGGTCTTCGGACGAGGATGAGAGGGAGACGAGCAAAGCCAAGAAGCCGAAACGGAGTGGTCCTTCATTGTTACAGCTCGAGAGGGAAAAGTATCAAAAAGCCGGTGCGCTCAAGAAGGGTCGTGGCAAGCCGAATGAGGATGACATGTTGACGATCCTTGATGGGTTCAAGAGCAAGTTGAAGCAGGCTAGACCTAAAGGGAAAGAAAAGGAGAAGGAGAAGGAAATCGGAAAGGATCGTAAAGAATCGGACGAACGGTATGGGATTGACGAGGATGACGATTCCGACGTCGAGGATTGGATGTCGCATAAGCTCGTGTTCCGCAAAGATGCGACATTGGACCAACATACGATTGACGAATACTCGGTCGTTGATCCTTTGGCGAAGGAGACGGCGTCGTTGGCGGAGTTGCAGGAGAAGAAGGACTCGAAAAGGAGGTACCCTGGGGACCATAAAGATGAACGAGGAGGAGGGGGCGGGCGATCGGATCAACTCTCGAGGGACTCGGGAGGTCGAAGGGATGGTCGGTCATCCAGGAGGGACGACGGTGGTCGAGGCGGTGGTCGAGGCGGTGGTCGAGGCGGTAGTGGTAGTGTTGCTGGAGGGGGAGGATTTGATCGCCGAGGTGAACGGCCCGAGGTGCGCGACGATTGGAAGCAGGATCGAATGAGGACGAATGACTTGGCCTAGGCCGAGGCGAGAGTGCGCATGATAATACGCAATCACAGCCCCCCACCCTTGAATCATACTTTAGCTACGTTGGGCACTGTCTGACCCGAGAGAGCTTTTGCAATCTTGAGTCGCAATCGGTCGGTCGCACCGGCCGCGTGAAAAGGAGCAAGAGGCCCGTTGCTCCTTTCCCCGCCGTAGTCTCCCTGAGCTCGCCGGCGCGCCGGGTTGACGCTGACGCTTGTTCCTCTGCGTTACCCCTCACCGATAAGCTGAGACCTGACTCATTCGTGCCCGAACCCGACGCGCCCGATCGCTCCTTGCTCCGATTCGATCGCCCTGACGACTCCTCTTGCTCGTTGTGGTACCTCTCATCACATCGCTATCGCCTTTGAGACAAGTTCGCGGCTAACTAGTGCGGTGAAACGGAACGAATCACGCGCTTCGACGTGGGCTAGCCACAAAGTGACACGACCTCACTACGTGACGTCGACATGGATTCTCCCTCGCCAGCTAGCACCTACTACTCGACCGTCGATACGCCCTCCTCGAGTGGTACAGCCGATTCACCCCCTGCTGGTGATGCAGAAGCGGTCCAAGGTGGCGCTCTCGACGACTCGGCGGCGCTCGTTAATCAACTCGAGTCCATGAGCCTTCGCGCCTCCTCCCAGTCCCCACTTCCTCAACAACCGCCTGGCGCATTCCCCACCGTATTACACTTTGGTCCGACCCATGCTCCTGCCACAGCATCGTTGACCGTAGGCGAGGACGTCGCCGCCGTCAAAGTCGAGTCCGCCGGGCTGCCGCCTTCGTTGCAAGCCGCAGAGTCTCCTATCAGGGTCACAGCCGCCGTGGCGGGGCCTGAATATTCGTCGCCTTCCAAAAGTCTGGATGTGCTCTCCATCAGCTCGAACGCGAGTTCGCTAAGCTCCCCCTGGTCGAACCCCATGACGCCCTCGCCTTTCCCCAAGATCGCGACCGATCCCCACTTGACCAAACCGATCGTGTCGCCCGCACCGCCTTCTCGACGCACCGTCGTCATCTTTCAAGAGGCGTGCGCAGGTCATCGTTTCATTCGCTCTTCGGACGTGACGGGCATCGTCGAGCGCCCGGACAGGATCCGGGCTGTCAAGACGGGAGTTGCAGCAGCGTGGGCTCGACTTGAGGCGCGCAACGTCGCCCAAGGAGGTGTACGATGGATGGGCAACCCTCCTGCAACGCCGGACTCGGACGACGTCGCGCAGAACCTGGGCGACCTGCTCAACAATATGAACATCCAGGACCTCAAGGGAAAGGGCAAGGAGATCCTCGGCGGACCATTTGACGTGCTCCAGTCGACAAGTCGGGCCGCCATCGACGACCCGGCGATTCATTTGATCCACCCACTGCCTCACACCGCTCCCGACGCACCGGATGCCGACATTGCTCCTCCCCCTCCAACCTCACCTCCTGCTGCCTCGACTCCGACCCGCGTAAGCCGAGCCTCAGTCGCCTCAACGCCGACTCGGTCCGGGAAAGATGAGGCGTACCCGGCTTCAACCTCGACCCCGACCGCCGCCGAACGCGGTCCTGCGACCTTGCCGCCTTGGCCTCAACAGCTCGCCAATTTATGTCGAGGAGCATCGACCGCCATCGCGACCGGTCCGCGTCATTCCGAGATTCCGGCGCATCTGCCTCAGGGCGATCTATACCTGTCGGAGCAGAGCGAGGATGCCATCTTTGGAGCCATTGGCGCCGTGTGTGAAGGCGTCGACAGGGTCGTGCAGGGTGCTAGGACAACGGGCAATGGGTATGATCGGGCCTTTGTGGCTATTCGTCCCCCAGGTCATGTGCGTCTTTCGATGCTCTGCTAGCGGTCGGAAATAGTAAGCTGACTTTTTTTGTTTATCTTGCACTCTGGACAGCACTGTTGTGAGGCCACGCCGATGGGTTTTTGCTTCTTGAACAACGTTGCCGTTGCCGCGGCTCATGGTGGGTCGTATCAACACAATTGACTCACGCCGATTGGGCTCCCATTGACAGCCCCATATGCTCTTCTCAGCCCACCTCAATCACGGCATTGAACGAGTCGTTATTCTGGACATTGATCTGGTATGTCATGGGAACGTGGTTCTCCCAACTATCTGATTACTGATGCGATGGTTGCATGATTGAAATAGCACCATGGCAACGGCACCCAGGACATCGCGTGGCGCATCAACGCTGACGCCAACCGCGCCGTTCAGGAGTTGCAGGCCAAGTCCCCGCGCAAAGGCTCGCCGCGAAAAAGGGGTTTGCCTTCGTGCCGGCCCAATCTGCAGATCATGTATGCGTCGTTGCACGATATCTTCTCTTATCGTCAGTTTACATTTCCGGAGCTGGCATGGTCGACATTCCCGTAGGCAACAGGCTGACACGGGATTTCTTCACAGCTTGCGAGGACGGTGATCCCTCCATGGTCCAAGCCGCTTCGCTCAATTTGGCCGGCGGACACTCGCAATGGATCTCCAACGTGCATCTCGAACCCTTCGGGACGGAAGCCGAGTTCCACGAAAAGCTGTACCCCAAGTACCGCCAAGGGTTACTCGGCGCCGCTACGAAATTCCTCGAGCAAACGGCTTCGCGTGACGGCGAGGATGAGAACAGAACTCTGATTATTATAAGTGCAGGTGAGTTTAGCCCCGCCCACACGAGCGAACCCAAGTTGCTCACACCCTTCTATGGTGGCACAGGTATGGATGCTTCGGAGCACGAGTCGGCCGGCATGAGCCGTCATCGACGCAACGTCCCTACGACCTTCTTTCACCGCTTCGCTCGCGAGACGGTGGGCCTCGCTACGACTCACGCTGCCGGAAAAGTGCTGGCCGTACTGGAAGGTGGTTATTCAGATCGTGAGTGCCTTATCTGCACCGAAAACGGGGTACGGTCCGCTAAAGCTGACCCTCTGATCGCAATCCTCCTCCGCTACCAGGCGCGCTCTGTTCGGCGACGATGGCGTTGATGGTCGGCCTGACGGAGTCACCACGCCTGCTTGAGAAGACGTTCCTCGCCCAAGACGGCAACGAGATATCGTGGTGGGAAGAGAAGAATCTCGCCAAGATCGAAAAGGCGTGCAAACCGAAGCGCGGCAAGCTGCACACCCCCTTCGCTGCGGGAACCGCCGTTCTCGCTGCAAACGCTTCCGGAGCGAGCACGAACGGCGCTACGGCAACGGCAGCCACCGTGGATCACCCCGACGCCTGGCTCAATCGAACAGTGGAGATTTTTGCGGCCATCGAAGGATCCGAGACGGTGGCCGCGCCGAACAGTGACGCCGTAGCGGCAGTCAAGGACAAAGCCGGCTTGGGCTCGCGCACTATGCAACTGCGTGAACGAAGGCCTCGCGGACTGGGCCAAGATTTGGGTTTTGGCGACGGTTCAAGGGACTCGTCGCCGCAACCGTCCGCACAATCGACCCCCGAAAAGAGATCCGGCGTTGGCGCAACACAGCCATTCGTCACGGCATCGACGGCCAGGGAAAACGACTTCATCTCGGGCGAAAAGGCTTTCACGGGCCTCGTGGCGACCCAAGACATTTCATCGCTCAAAGGCCGAAGCCAAGGCAGCCTGGAAGCCAGTCACGACTCAAACACTGATTCGCAGTTCGTCATGCGACATGGCCATACCTCTGAACGGACTGCGCCCGCGAGTGATCGCTCAGCTGACGACAGCGCGATCGCTCTCTCGGCCGTCACGCCGGAGCACCATGAGAATGCCCATCCGACAGTCGCGCCTCGCATCAAATTCACCTGGAAGCAAGGTGGCGTCGAGTAGCTGTTAGATACTTTTCCTGGGTGTTTGCAGAGGTGACCATACTCAAAAACCATAGCTAGGAAGCTGGGTAGAGATCTCCCTGCACGGTGCTGTTCTGTCAGGTTCCTGTGCAATGCTCTATCAAGCGACGGAGCACACTGCCGGCTCTTGGTTTGGCCTCATAGAACCTCCGATACACGCTCTGCATGAGACACCATCGACTCTGGGTCAGTCATTTCAAATTCCAGTGACCCAGGCTGTTGCACTAGACGAAGCGAAAATCGGTGTTCTTTTTAACAGGGTCGTGCGACCTCATATCGAAGAGTTGGAACCTTCGATCCAACGTTCCTCCCGCGTGGGCTTGAATTCCGCAGCCTGTCCGATTGCGCGACGACCCGGCCGAACACGGTGGTCGCGAGCTTGTGAGCTTTTTAGCGTCAGCGAGAAAGCGCGAGATGTGTAAGCCCAGGCGCAGCGCGCGGATCAGGACGGTCAGGCCTGTCAGCGCTTCAGCACTGAAAGGAGGTCAGGCTATGAGTCATAAGCCCAGCGGTTCGAGAACATCTCCGATGCCGATGCCACCGGTCGGTGTACTAGATCTGGTCCGGGTGGTACGACTACTTTTCATTTTCTTTTGCGAGCCCAGTTCGACGCGCGTTGACAGGCATTATTGCAATGCATTCGCTTGGCTCTGACGCTCGCGAAAAGCGCAAGCTGACGCCTATTGCTAACGCCGTCGATCGCCGGCATCCGGCCCGGTGGACTGGGACGGAAACACGCTCGTCTTGTCAACGTGTGAAGGCCACCAGACTGCACTGGCATACCCAAAACTAAAAGAAGCGAAAAAGACGGCTGTCGACTATGGTACTATTTATTTACTAAAAGAGAGGATTGTCCATGGGGTGACTCGTCAAATGGTATTGTCGAATCCAAGAGAAAGGGTATGCAAGCCGGAAAGGGGCGCCGGATGGCGGGGTGCCCCAACCGCGGCCCAAGGGGTACGTCCTCGAAGCAACGCGCTCACGAGGCCACTACTTCGAGGGTGGGGCCGTGCAAGGATACATATCAAAAACTTTGGGACTGATTTGGGAGCTCTACCGTGCGTACGGGTGCTTCTGGTGTTGGGCTTGGTGAGAAGTCGCGTGCGATTTCGTCGGGCCAACGCCTGCCGAGTCCTGGCCAGGGTTGGGCCCTGGCGAGTTTATTTCGAGCTCATCTGTAACGACTTTCTTGGCCCGTTCTGCCTTCTTAGCCTTCCGTGCTTTACTCGGTCGAGGCTTGAGCTTGTAGAGGCCCGCCTCGTCTCCGCGAACCAAAAGCGTGTGCCGCCAGCCGCTGAGCTCGTTCGTCTCCTGCTGCCCCAACATCGAGCGCAGTTCCGATGTTGTTAATCGAACAAAGTTGTACACCTGTGCGGGTGGTGGCGAGAAAGATAGAAAAACAGTGGAAGGGGGAATGAGATCAGCTCCCCGCAAGCTGTCGATGCACTAGCGATCAGGTGCCATAGGAACTCACATTGAGTTGACCTGCAGGGGCACGACCGTTGTGCGGAGACAAGAGGAATCGCAAGATCAGTATGGCACGCCCTGAACGCTGCCCATCTTGGGAGTGAAGGGAATAGCAGAACTCACGCGTAAAGCTCGCAATATTTCCATGGCCAAATAACGCCGGCAGAACGTCGCGCGTGAACCGCTCGTTGTGAGAGACGACGAAGGACGTGCCGGGGGGGCTGCAGCCCGCGTCAGCTCGACCGCCACACTACTACGCAGTGATGCGATGGCACTCACTCCCAGCTGACCACATCGCTGAAATCGCTCGGGTTTGCGAGCATGTGATAGAGCTTCAGAATGAACGGCTTGGGTGCGTCGTCATCGAAGGAGGGCTGCCCGGTAGCAAGCTCAAGCTGTCAGCACGACGTGCCAATCGCACTCCGTCGCCAATGTTGGTGCTCACCTGTGAATCCGCTTCAGATGAAGTGCGCCCCCCGTGGAAAGAGCTAGCACTGGTCGAGCGGAAAGTCTTGCCGTTCGGCGGCCTCGGTGCAACGGTTGGGGTATATGGGTTTGCTGAAAGCACCGAGAGCGGCGGCAGTGAGTGGCCGGAAATGTGTTGGGGGGACAGGGGTACCGGTAGCCCATACGACGAGGACGGGTACGAGTGAGATGTGGCCGCAAAGTAGCCCGTGGGTAGCCCGGTATGCGGTTTTCGCGTGTTTGCATATGACCATTCGTTGTTCCAAGATGTTTGCAGTGTCGGGTCGCTGATGGTTTGCCGAGCTCGGGAGCTCGAGTCGTAGGACGAGCGGTGAACGAACGGGGTTGGGGCTCCGTACGCCAGTTCCTGTCCTCCCGAGTGACCGCTCAGCGAGTTTCGAGGTGTCGGCCAAGGCTCGTCGTATTGGCCGTACAACGGAAATGTCGGACTGGGCAGACAAGAGTCGTCCTCTTCGCGAGAGTGAGCGAAGGCCGGAGCGCTCGTCGCCGCGGACTCCCGAGAAATGGAATCCTGGGCTGACAAGTATCGGTACGAGCTTCCAGACGGAGAGCGGAGGCTGTCAATCTCGCCATAGCTGTACGACATGGTGGTTATTTTTTATTCAATCAGGAAGGTGGTCTTCAAGACGGGCGGGACGAGGAGCAAGTGAGGAATAGTGCAGAACGACAAAAGGCGGGCGGGATCAGTGGTGGGAGGTCGGTCGGCGGCTGTAGGACTCCACTTGACGGGCAATCTCTGGCTTGCAACGCGGCGCCGATCAAAAGTCGACCGGGTGGCCAGGCACGGCGATCGAAGGGTCAGCTAGGACCCGTCAAAGTCAAATCAGGCCTCGTGTTTCATGAAGCCCGCATCAGCACAGGAGTCAGGACAGTACAGCCTGAGACTTTCACAGATCGTCGTTTTTCCTCTGTGAGACATTTTTCGCCGCCCAAAGCTTACCAGTTGCCACTTCCCAACTTCCCAACTTCTGAGGCAGCGGTGCTTACGTAGTGCCCGGCGCCTCCCTAACACGGGCAACCCTCAAGCGCACGGAATCCATGTGGCTATAATCCGCAACGGTGACCATCCGCAAAAGCTCAATGTTTTCCGGCTGGATTCCCTATGCGATGCAAGCTATTACAACATCGTTTCAAAAAATTACCAGGGATGGCAATGTATCCAGAATATGACATGTGGATGAAGAGGGTACAATTATGGACTCGCGAGTGCGCTTCGAAGCTTCGACCCTTCGCGCGTGGTCAGCGGTTCTGGCCAATACATTGTCATCCCTGGCAATTTCTGACAAGTTTATGTTGAAATATCTTGCATCTCATAGGTAATACAGCGGGAAAACATTGAGCTTTGCACATAGGCAGGCGTTTTCTTTGGCTGACTAGTGACGATCGCTCCTTGACTCGATTGCTCCGGCCTAAGGGCGTAATTAACAACCCTTCGCCGGGATTTCGAAAATGAATTGGGTACACCTACCTGGAACCGCAAGAGTGTGTTATCCTCAAAATCTGAGCCCCCCTAATTATCTGATGCCTCTTAGGGAAGCCGGCCCCTGTACTGCAGTTGCCAACGTGTAGACCTGCCCCGACATCAACATTCACGCAAGATAGTGTGGCGAGGTCCCATTTACTCGTGCCGAAGCGGATGGCGGCCAATTGTACCAACCTAAGTAGGTACCTAGGTGGTCGGCAGGTATGTTCTCCAATTTTTTATTCATTTTATCCCGCAGGTACCTACTCCGTCTGGATGATCAGGCCCCTCACTTCTAGGTCCACACGAACTATCTGGCAAGCGGTCGGATACTTGGGGCGCGGTCTCTAGAGGTGAGTAGAAGGCACCGTCTCTATTGAACAGCCGAAGGCACGACGCGCGTGTCAATGAGCTCGGGTTTTTGACCCGCCTATCGGCACGCTGAGCTTTTGCTGATCCTTGCACCCAGCTACCAACTATTCGACATTCATCACATCTATTCGATGAAAGTACGCTCAAGCCCCGCCGGGGGACTCAAGTACTACTAATAAGTGCAGGATGAACTAGCTAGGGACCTCGCAAGTTTGCAAAAATGAAGTTTCGGACCACCGTCGAAAGCTGAGACACAATAAGCACCGATTTTCACGCGCGAGCGAACTTGCCTGACGGTCCCACGACCTCACGAGCGAAGGTCAAGGAACCGTCGCGCGAGTTAATGCCGCGCGTGCCTGACCGCCTGACACGTCAAAAGTGAACTTAAGCGCCGAGCGGGGTCCGGGACCCTGGGTCCTGCGGCCTTGCAGCCCTGCGGCCCTGCGGCCCTGTGACCATCCGCCCGTACTGAGTCCGATGTATGTAAGCGCCGAGCTGAGCGTCGAGCGCTTATAAAAGGCGGCGCCGTGCGAATCCTGGTAGATCAACGTTGTATCTATGCCCGGACCCCTTTTTACTATTCCTCCAGAACCAGGTGATCCTTATTCTTGTGGGTTAGATTCCTCTAATGGCTGAACCTTCTTTGTTGGAAGGTGAGTTTAATGGTAGGCCGGAAAGTCGGGGCTTTGACAGCTTTTGATTCTCTCGTTTTGAATAAATAGCTTGCTTCAAATTTCTTGCTCTGCTGCGGTACACTGAGCAGTAGTGACTATGACAGGTGAGCGGGTGAGTGACTCAAAATGCCCCTTTTTCGAGGTGTACTTTTCGTGGCAATGATCTTTGCGCCGCTGCCGTACATAGTAGGTACCTAGGTAGGAAGGTATCTAGATGAAAACAAAAATCAGAGCTCCTCGTTCCAATTCTCGTCCCAAGGCCACCACAGACGGCGCGCGATACAACGAGATCTAGAGTCCAGCCCACCAGTGTACTCCCGTGAGCATCTTGGTAATGTCGACTTGTAGTGTGTTCTAGTAGCGATTTTGGTACATCCAGCATTGGTTGTACCGTATCAAATGCTAGCTTTTTCGCCGTGCGAATCAGCGAAGAGCTTCACAAGGAACAGAAAAGAGAGTCAGCCCGGCGGGCCTGATCAGAGACGGCCAGGGATGTGTGACGAATTACCGCCGCGATAGGCAGATTTGCGTAGGCACTGAAGACAATGCCCAAACCTAAAAGTTTGTAAGCCGTAAATCGCTTTTGGTACCTGCGTTCCAATTACTGGTACCTGGGAGGTATCATCCTGCGAACGGTGACTTCACACTACAAGCGCGCTCGCTCAGTAGGTGCCGCTGCTCGACCAGGGCGGGCGGAGTCACGCGTGACGTGTCACGTTTCGCATTGCGAGCAACCGCCGCGATAGTAGGCGCGCATTTTATTTATTTCCACCACACGTGATTCATTGCTCGTCAACGCGTCAACCTCAGTGCCTTGGTGTCGGCGTGGTGGAGCAAGTTGGAGTGCACTCAACAGCCTGGTTATCTCTAGTTAGGTACCTGCCACATTGAGAGCTTGTCCGTCACTGTACTTCTGTAGATCGTTTTAACCCAGCTTGGGTATTCAGGTAGGTACTTACTGATTACACTTTTTCGAGGCAGGTTAGCGCGACCTTATTACCATGCAGCGTGTTCACGCGTGCTTTTCATCAAGAGTAGTTTGACATCCAATTGATCCATATACCCAGCTTCAAGTAAATTGCAATTCGAACGCGCCACTGGCCGTATCCCTTCAGCCCGGGTTGCTGAGGCGAACCGAGCACCGGGGTCCGGCGGTCGATCTACTAGCTGGGCTGCTGAGAATCTATCCACCTACCTGAGCACACCTGGCCACCTACCCCAGTGCACTATAGGTTGGTGTTTTACAAGATGTAGGCTACTGGAAGAGTACTCGCCGGGGCTCCGAAGCTTCGAAGCTGACTAAACCCCTTTTCCATGGCTTTGCGCGCATCGGTCCTCCTCCGCAGATTCCGATTTGAAACATGCGTCCACGCTCAAGCGTTCACAGCTTTTGCTTGTGGTACCTCAAATAGTTAAATACTGCGATGATCTCGACTACATGAGCATGGACTGTCGAATTCCAGTTGAATCTGTCTGACACCAGTGCATACTCCGGCCGTAGACCCACGTGCCGTGGTGCCAACCGTGTCCATGTAGGTAGGCTCTAGTGCCAAACGTGTAAGCATGTGCATGCAATCTCAGGATCTGCGGGACCTTGCATTTATAACTGGACTTGTCACTGGAAGACTCGCCCGTCGTCGTTAGGAATCAGATACACCGACCGAGTCATGATCAGTTCGTCGGTCTAGAGCGCCAAGCGCCAACGGTAGGATATCTTTCGGTCTCGGCCGTCGGTGTTAGGCCTCTCCCGGCCACGAGCAGAGACTGCATCAAGGCTACCTGCAGTGGGTAGCGCGGCTAAGCGTTTCAGCTATCTTCCTCCCTGCGTAGGTACTTCTTGCAGGTATGTGCTTGGGTAGGTGCGTCAGAAAAAGCCGGGTAAAGAAGTACATTGCAAAGTATTCATGGCGCTCGCCCGAGGTTGCGAAGAACTTGGGGCGTCGACTGCCGTGGTCCAGATTCCGATTCGGCGCCAGACCGCGGGCCCTTGGATTTAAGGACCTACCGCCGGTCCCAAGGGGTCTAGGCAGGTGATGGACACTTGAGCCGCAAAAGGTCGGAAATCTAGCCCAATCCTGCCTTACTTACCCCTTTATAGTTCGGTAGACTCCGCCCATTGGTGCCTAGCTCTGTTTGAAAGTGGGCGCCATCATCATCCGGAGTTCAAGATCGGACTCGATCCGCCCCACCCCCCGCGTAAAGAAGGACCGCTTCGATACGGGTGTGCTCGGTGTTTGACGCCTCCCGGCGCGAGAGTGAGTTCATTTTCGAGACAGGAATTGTCTTTGTTTTGTAAACGAGCTGGAACAAAATCCCGATCTCGCACCCGCAGCCTCGTTTTGTTCCGGGTTTCGCGTCTTATCGACCTACTAAGGTAAGCGGATCAATCGGTGGTCTCCGTTCTTCATGCGGTGCCGGCGCTTCGTAGCTGCGCACCGCCCCCTGCGACCAATAGGTACTGACTTCTTTAACGTGGCACCTAATTACTGGGTAGGTACCTATGAATGTGCGTAGATAGACTTAGCTAGCTAGCTAGCCCAACCTACCAGGCCCTCGCTCCTTACGGGAGACAGAACCAGACAGACAGCCCCCAAAGGGTTTTTTCTCAGGAAAAGAGACTTCTATACTCAAAAAAAAAAAAACATAATTATGTACCAGAGACGAACCCATAGCATGCGCATCATGCTGCCGGGATTATGGGGAGCGCGGGGCTGTGCTCGTCATTCCCACCCGCTCGGGACTTGACAAAGAGGCACTTTTTCCTATGGGTTTCTACGTACCTAATAGGGATACACCGCGCGAATATAAGGAAGGTCGCACGAGAGGAAATTGAAGTGACACATATCTAGGATGGTGGGCTATCGCGAGTAGACAAGGATTTGAACCCTTATGATGAGCGCACAGAATCGACCGCTTCCGGAGTTCCAGAGGCTCAGTCCCCTAATCGCTTCGCATTATTTGATTGTCCCGGCCCACCACCTCACGCCCCCCAGCTGGAGCCCTACTCCCACCACATTGAAGCTGTGTAAGAGGATGAGATGCAACATGAGCCTGATCTGGTTCGTACAAGGCAAGCCATCGGCTTCCCCCCCGCCAAAACGTATCAAAAAGCCGAAGTGCGACCACACTCCCTGTATATGCAGCTGACTCAACGTCTTCAACCACGGATCAAAACGCGAAGTCTCAAATTTCAAGCGCCCATAAAATCGTTACAACAAGGGTGAATACTAAAACGAAAGAATTGATCGTTGGTCCAAGAGAATCTCTAGGGGTCTAACCACTCCGAGGTGCTCAAACGTATTGCGCCGACCCTCCGTCTTCGACCTTGAGTTTACGGTCGACGAACCTGATGACGAAAGCGAGCGCGGCGGAGCAAAGGAAGACGAGGTCGAATAAACGAGAGAAAACGGAGAATTCGGGGAGGGTATCTAGGAGGCTTGTTGTTGTATCGTTCGATCCAGGGGTGGAAGGTAAGGAGATGAGCGAGGTCAAGAGATACATCGCCTGTGGGGAGATGGAGGGAGCGGTGAGGTCAGCATTTCCTCGTGGTTTCTTTGACGGGATTCACGGTGGGACCTACCATCAACTCGGCGAGGAACAGAAGCATAAAAGAAGCCGAGACTCCGGTCGAGGTCGCGCGGAAGATCTGACGAACGGCAAAGGGCAATTCAGCACTGAGTAGACCGAGGGGACCGGGCCAGGCATGGAAGAACGCACCCTCGAAACACTTGCTAGCACACTTCGCATGTTGGCTAGGATGATACTCGCAATCAAGACCAGACCAAGGATCCTCGACCATACGGCAATGTCGATATTGACATCGAGCAGGATCGCCAATCTCGCCAGCAACGACGTGATGAGGTCGGTGCCATCCTCATCCGGACCTACCGATTTGTTGGGATGCCGCGGATTCCTCGAGTATCCAAAGACGAGGTTGAGACACGAGACGAAGACCCTCCAGACACAGTACACGCTCAGCAACCACCCTGCGACGAGCCACACGCGCCCTCTGAACGATCGCCCCATCTCCCTCATTTGCTTGCGGCGCTTCATCGTCTCGACGCCTTTGGTCATCGCACCTTCGATCGATTCGAGGGCGCCTACCTCGGTTTGAAGGCTCTTGAGATGAGCTGCGGCGGGGCTCTTGGATGTCCATCGGGAAAGGAGGGACTGGCCCGCGGTGGATTCGGCCTCTCGAGCAGCGGAGCCTTCGGCGAGTTGGAGTGCGCGAAGACGTTGCTGAAGGTCGAGACGAGTCCGGTACAAGGATCGCTCGGCCGACAAGACTTGAGCCTCCGTCACGGCCTCACTGATAAGTTTCGGAGAGGAGTGAATCCAGACTGTCAAAAGGACGCTCTGCTACCTCTAGACACGAGCTAAGCGGCTACTGACGAAGACGAGATCATCCGCCATTCGTACGATTCCCACGCTGTGTTGATCGCTCCCAAGCCCGAAAGCGCGGCGATGAGGAAAACACCAGGCACGCAAATCTTTGACAGAAGATTGTTGACCACACCTGTGAAGCAAAAATAACCTCGATTAAGTCCATGTGCAGCGTCTCCTAGCCCAGTGATAAACTTGCCGAGGGACGTCGATCCTTCGAGGTCGATTTTGCTTGCAATGTACCATCCGATCCAGTTGAACGCAACCAAATAGAACATAAAGGGCAAGAGCACAAAGACGAGCGTGCGCGTGAAGCTGCTCTTGGACGACTTGGCCCGATTCGCGAGCAAGACACACATCGCCAGAGGGATGACGAAGACGATCAGGCCGAGCAAGGCGAGTAAGCTGATGGACCAATTCAGTGTCCGAGCCCTGCGTGATCGTGACCTAGAGTCAGCACGACAAGTTTGAGCTGCTGAACATGTCACGTCGACCCACTTATCCGATACGGCATCGCCAAAAAGTAGCAGGGTGAAGAGCATCGACGACTCGGAAAACGCGAGACAGAACAAGGCCGTCGCCGAACGCATGTAGACCGCGCTTGAGCTGCCCTTGGATCCACTGGGCAGCCCCGCGCTCGATTCCTTTCTCGGCGGGTCCGTGCCGAGTCTCTTGGTGCGTACGGTAGGACTCTGTGGTAAGGCCGACGAGATGCCAATTTTGGTATTCGACGCTCCGTTGTTCCCTGTTCCTCCCGTTCCCGTTCCCGTTCCCGTTCCCGTGCCGGAGCTGGCTCCCCCACCCGCCACACCTGCGTGAGTGCTCGAGCCGATCGACGGGCCCAAGCTGAGCAGTGCGCTCCCGTTACTGGTATTGGCTTCGTCATCGATTTCTTCCAATGCGATCGCCCCCCTTGAAGGTGATTCGAGCGGTGCGGCCAAGGTCGAATCCTCGCTGACCGATCGCAGGTCGACGAACAGGGACACGTTGACGTAGCGTGAGGCGACCACGAAGAACGTCGACCGCAGCAGCGTCAACGCCGCCGTCTCCCATAACACACTGCTCGTTGAAGTCCCTCCTGATCCTCCAGAGTCAGAGTTCATCGTTTGGAAAAGAGTGTGCGAGGTCGTCTGGAGCCAAGCAGCCCGAAGAGGACTCAGGAGGCGCTTCGATCGGCGCCAACCCGTGAGCGCGGCCAGCGCGACAACACCAGACACCACCGAAACCGAGGAGCGCGAGCTAGCGCGAGTGCGAAACCAAACCAAGCCAACCCGTCGCTTGCCGGCTGGAATGACTCTTTGGGCATGTACGAGATCTATGCGCACTGCGCACCCGCAGCACATTATGCACAAAGTCATATATAATGACGAGGTAGACTGAAAATTGCAAAAGGAAAAGAAAACGCTGCTATGGTTGAAACAAAGGTGAACGAGAAGTGGGAGAACAAGCCAGCTATCAAGGTGTAGGAGCTCCTAGATCCTCCCCTTCTCGCTCTCGGTCCCTTTCACTCCGTGCGTGGGCCTCGCTCAATCCAGGTGTTGCTTCCGTTGCTGTCCTTGGTGCAGGTGTCGGTGTTGGAGTTGCTGCCGCGGGTGCTTGGGGTGGTGCAGCGGCTGCGGGCGCCGGGACGGGGCCATTCCGCACGGCAACTTGTGGCATCCCCTCCGGCGGTGGAGGCCTGATTTGCTGCCCCTGGCGCATATAAAGCAACCATCCAAGCAACACGCACAATCCCACGATCGCAATCGTGCCCGTCAAGTCGTCATCGCCATCGATGAAAAAGTCATCCTCGCCTTGGTTCTCGTTACGAACGCCACGACGCCAATCCGCCGGTTCCTCATTCGCTTCGAGGGCGCGTTGCGCGTCGGTGAGATCATTGTGAGCGGGTGTCCCGGCCGCTGGAGCGGGTGCAACTTGCTGACCGACTTGTGCAGCCCCTAGTACTTGCTGCCCACCTGCTGCAGCGGCATCACCCCCTGCCGCTGGCGCCGCTGCCCCTCCTGCTCCTTGCTGCGCGGGTTGAGGAGTCGGCTCAAATCCCCATCGTTGTTGAATGTCGCGCCATGCCTGACTGAATGACCAAGCGCGGTTCGCGGTAATCGACGATCCCACGATGCTCGTCGGCGGGTCCGTAGCGAACAACGCCTTCGCCTTTGTCTCGTCCTCGCTCGCGTCGACGAAGAAGGCGTCATAAGCGGCACGGGCGTACAACGACAGCAACGAGAGTACCGAAGGGAAGTAGGCGTCGTACGAGTTTTCAAGCGCCATGTCATAGTACCTCTTGGCCATGACGTAGTCCTTGTTCACGCCGTGGCCATGCTCGTGCATCCACCCGAGGTTCCACATCGCCATTGCGCTCGTACGGGTGTTGACGGCCGAAAGATAGCACGCCGCGGCCTTCTCTACATTGGAGCCAGCCTCGTTGCCGATACCTTTGTAGTAATAGTCGCCCATCTTTACGAGTGCATCGACGTTGTCCTGTGCGGCCGATCGAGTCCAATAAGCGAGCGCGAGTCGATCACTCGCGTTGTCGGCGTGTCCAACATCGAGGAATGGCATACGCAGGTTCTGCTTGTCGCGGTCGAGGATCCACGCGACATTGTTCTGCGCCGGCTCGTACCCTCGTTCGGCCATGATCCAATACCCGAGTAGCGCCTGGTGCTCATCCCCACGTTCCCAAGCTCGCTCCGCTTCCCACCACACCTCGTGGCCCCAGTCACCTCGCTCGGCGACGAGTTTGTAGAACTGCACCGCTGTAAGGCATTGCTCGGCTCGATCGGGGGAACGAGCGCTCAGCTCGGCGAGGTAGTAGTACGACTGAAAGGTATCGGGTACACGGTTACCATCTTGGCGGATTGCGTGCTCAAAGTAGGTCGTCGCTATCACGAATTCGCCCATCCCAAAGTGGTATTTACCGAGGTTGACTTGGGCCTCGGCCAAGTCTTGTTGAGCCGCGGCGCCAAAGTAGAGGGTCGCCTTTTTGAGGTCGCGCTTGACGCCGAGACCATCCCGGTACATGATCCCTAGGCCGTTGTTGGATTCTCGATCGCCGCGGGAGGCGCCTCGGGAGAACCATAGGAACGCCTTGGCGTAATTGGCCGTCGCGCCTTCGCCGCGGAGATACATCCTACCGAGGTATCCGGCGGCGAGACCACCGACCATGGCGGTGTGATCGTCCGCGGTCGATTTCTTGGGGTCCTTGGTCGCCTCGTAGATCAGTTGAGGCGCGTCTCGGACCTTGGTCTCTGGATTGCGCGTCGCCTCCTTACCGTCGGTCGCCCAAACGGTCGATGTGACTCGAAGGAACCACTGACTCGCCGCACGGAAGTTTCTCCCGCCTTCCCAAAGGTTATCTTTCAAACCTGGCATTCCGACTTGCAAGCGACCGCGACCTCCCCTCGTTCCACCGAGACCGTTACCTCCAAAGCCTTGGTAGTACAAACGCCCGAGCTTGAACTGGTACGTCACGTCCCCTCGCTCGGCGTGAAAGTGGTGGAACTCGAGCAGATCTTGCCATTCTTGCTGGGTACGGATGTTGAGCGCACCCGACGGGGACTTGACCGATGCGGAGGCACCGGGCCCGTAGGATCCGCCTTCGAGATCCGAGAGACGGATCTTTTGCGACGGCAATAAGCGGCCACCCGGCGGTCCTGCGTTGAACGTGACCATGGCTGAGAGAGTCGAAGGGGACATGTGAGGTGGGATCAGGAATCATCACTTCAAGCAGTTCAACTCGAATGAAATCACTTGCCCGCATCAGCTGCTCGTTTGTACCAACCGAGTGCATCTTTACACGACTGCTTGGTCCCGATGCCGACCCAATGCCGATAGCCAACCGTCATCGAAGCGGGGACGTGTCCAGAGAGTCCAGCAAAGGTATAATACAGCAGGGCCTGTGTTGAGCAGGATAAAGGCTTCAGTCAGATTGCCCCAGTCAGTATCGCCAAGCAGGAAGCAGACCCACATCGCCCTGTTGTCCTTCACCGGGGGTGCCTCCCAGCGCGGCTCCGTAATTGGACCCGTAGATAAAGCCGAGTTTGTACTGCGCCTCGGCAAGACCGTGATCCTGCGAGGCCTTGGTGAATGCTTGGATAGCCAAGTGGGTGTTGGGTTTGAGCGTGAGGTGGCCCGTCTGTAAGAGTGCAAGTCAGAGGCCCAGACTCGGAACGAGTGCCAAATGGGAAAGCTCGGCGCCGAACTGACCAAATACAAATCTCCCAACAACAGCCAAGCCTGGGCGTGGCCCATTTCTGCCGCTTCTCTCGCGAGTTTGACGACCTCTTGCAGGCCTTCAGTGACCTCATCAACGGTGAGGGATTGCCTGGGTCGTCCCGAATTGGCGGCACTGCGATGCTGGAAGCTCGCCAATCGATGTTTCCATGCCGTTCCGACGACGACGGTCTCCCCTTGTTCGTTGGTGAGCTTCTTGACGCCCTGGTCCGACATGGACGAAGCGCTAAGCCTGATCAAACTGGTGACGGCGGACCCGAGTCTGCCGATCGCGCCTCGGACACTCCAATCGGGACTGGTCAAGTTTGAAGCGGTAGCCTTCGTCTTGCCCGAGATGGCACCGAAGGCCTTGCGGAGGGCGCGCACCCCTCGACCGGTTGTAGTGCCAAGATGGGATTCGAGGAGGTCGAGGAAGGGGGTGTAGGACGAGGGCTGAAGCAAGGGGGCGTAGGGCGTCGAAGCGACCGCGCTCGCATGCAGCGTGATCTGGCTCAAGTACTTGTCGGCGATCGCATACTTGTCCGCAGCGGAGAGTATCAGGTTTTGGGCGATTGGCGGATATGTTTCATGGTCCGGCTGGGGGAGGAGAAACCGGAAAGAGGAGGAGAAAGGATGCGAGGGACGAGTCAGTGGTTGACCGTTGTCTGGCTGAGGAGGTGGTGCCCGGGGTCAGGTCACACGAGTCGCTTCGGCGAGGCCCAGGGGCGACGACATGGAATGCGTTCGTCCCCCAAAGACCAGAAAAGAGTCGGCCCTGGTTTGGGGGGTGGTCGAGGTCGAGTATGGTGCGGGGATGCTTGTAGAAGAAAGAATGCAAGGCGGCCACGTCACTGGGGACGGCGAACGGACCTCGGAGATAGGCAGTTCTGTTGCAGCGTCGGCAGCCTCAAAGGGGATCTGCTCTCTATCTTGCGCATTCACCACTGTTGTCAAGGAGTTCGAGTGGTCAGCTTGGGGGTCCCAGAAGTGGCGCCGGTGATTGGTGAAGACGATTCGGTCGCACACGCCGCCTCGGGCTCGATGACGAACGGCGAGCACGGGGAAGGGGAGGGAACAAAGGCGAACTGACCGAGTGCCACGAGAAGCAACACCGAAGCGAGCGATCGCCATAGGATGGACCTCATTCTCTCGCGCACGAAACGCACCAACTCGCAGAGGGGCGATGCGCGGAAGACAAGCGGCCGTCGCAGCCGGTCGGTCGGTCGGATGGAGGCTCGGTACTCAGTAAAGGAGTGGGGGCCGGCACTTGCAGCGGCGAGCGAGCCGCCTCGACGACAATGCGCATTAGAGCGCGCTGGTCTAAATACCCGACTGCGGCTAATACCCCCCTTTTTGCGCGAGCGCATCGCATCGCACAAGCTGCGAGGCTCGGAGCTGCGCCGCGCTTGGTTGAGCTCTGCACGCTGTGCATCAATCGACCTCGTCTCTGCTCGTTGGAATCTTCCTGCGCGGTCCGTGTGAAGGACTGTTTGCGTGCATCCACCCACCTGTGCACTCCGCCCCGATGGACGCGACTGAACCAGCACCGGGCGCCAACGCGGTCGAGTCCGCCAAGAAACAGTGGCAGGTCAGTACCAGAGCGATGGAGAGGACCTTCACCAGAGGATATGCTCATCAATCGTCCCTCTCCTCCTTCCCCGTGACCTTGCTCATGCTTGGCCCCGTGACCGTCACAACACGGATGCAACACGCGTTCCTTCTCGGATCGGCCTTGCTCGCGCGTCGCAATTTCTCGGCCCACACCTACGCCCACACCCACACCCACACACACACGTGGCTTCCGGTCGAGCTCATCCAGGTGTTTCAAGCAGCATTAGGTGCGCAACCCGCACAAGCTCACCACGAAAACAACAAAACCCCAACTCTGACGCTGCTCTGTTGCTACGACACAGATCGAACGACACCCCACACACTGCGCCGATGGATGTCGACGTTCGTCCTGTTCCTCGTCTTTTTCGGCCGCATCCTCTGGGCCCAGGCGTACTATATCGTCTGCTATGCTCTTGGGTCAGTCTGGAGTGTAAAGCACCTCGCTCTACGCGAACGCTCACCTCGAGCTCGAGCGTCCGGCAAACTCTTCCTCCCACAGTATTTACCTCCTCAACCTCTTTCTCGCCTTTCTCCAACCCAAGGTAAGAGCTCAAACCGAGCCCAACCTGATCCGAGACGTCTCTTGTGCTCAACAACATTCTGCGTTGTGCACAGTTCGACCCCTCCGTTCCCGACATCGCCGAATCCGACATCGCCGACGGCGCCCCCGGACTCCCGACCTCCATGTCGGCCGCCCAAGCGCAATCCTCCGCCCTCAACGGCACCACCGACTCGGGTGAATTCCGTCCCTTCATCCGTCGTCTGCCCGAATTCAAGTTCTGGTATTCCGCGACCAAGGCGATCGCTTTCTCCCTGTTGGCGACCTGTTTCCCTTTGTTCGATGTGCCCGTCTTTTGGCCCATCTTGTTGGTCTACTTTTGTGTGTTGTTCTTCATTACGATGAGGAGACAGATCGGGCACATGAGGAAATACAAGTAAGCGCTCTGGGGTCCTTTCTTGCGTTTACGGATTCGCATGGTCATACTGACATGGAGCCTAATTTTTCTTCATTGTTCATCAGATACCTTCCGTGGGACTTGGGCAAGACCTCGTACGGGAACAACTAGAGGAAATGGGGGCGGAGAGTCTAGGTCTAGGTGGTGGGCAGTAGTTGGTATAGGTACGATCAACGAGTCTAACAAGAATCCGACCAAGGCCTTGGAACCGAGCTCTTGGAGGAATAGAATGGAGCGTGGGCCAGAGTAATCTTCAACGACGGCTTACGAGTGCGAGTGCGAGTGCAAGGGCTCGAAGCGGTAGATGGGCTACCAGGTGTAATTCGTTATTTGTTTTGTACACTTGCTATGCAGATTCGCCGAGACATGTTCAGAAGAAGAGCAGGTGCTAGTCGGGGTTGACAGTTGTCGAGATCGGAAATTCTTAGGTTGGCTCGCATAGGCGGGACTCTCCCGACTCGATGGTGTTGAAGCCAAGGACAGCAAGGTAGTCGTCAGAAAAACGATAGTGTTACAACAAACATTCATACTCGTACAAGCGCGCTCCTCCGGCAACTCGTCCGAGTGATAGAAGCCTCTCTCGCCTGCTCCCAAGTCGCCTGGTGCTCATCAAGATCGAATCCAATGTCTCCACGGATCTTCAAACATGTCCTCGTTAAAGTACCCTTTCGGCTGTGAGTTGTCGGATCGTTGACGGTTGTGGTGAGGGTTTTGGGATGGTGGAGCGTCGAATCGCTGGCGCTATTGAGTGAGCGTGAAAGCGGATGGATGGGTGAGCGCTCCAAGGCTGCGTCCCGATATCATAGGTGGTAGGGGATACATACCTTGTTGGCCCGTCCATCGTTGCTGCCTCTGCCTCTGCCCCTCCCTCCTCCTCTCCCTGCACCTCGTCCGCGCGACTGGGCATCCTGCTGTTGCTGTTGTGGTCGTTGAGCGTACGCATTCTTGGCATTCTCCCCCGGACTACGGACGCTTATCGGTGCTGGAGTCGTCGTCGTCGTCGTCGTCGTGGCTGACGAGGTTGCTTTGCCCTTGTCCTTCAAGTGTTTGGGCTTCGCTGGGGTATGGTTGTGCTTGGGTCCGCTTGTGCTTCCGAATGAAAGGGGGAGTTCGTCCATGGCGGGTGGGCGAGGGATGAGTCGAGATGAGGTTTGAGCTGATGCGAAACTGGTCAAGAGTGATCGAGCGCGCGGTGTGAGTTCGATAAGGGTCGTCTCTTTGTAGACTAATAGCTGGAATTCAAATTCAAATTCTAATTCTCGCCGCCAGTCGCCGCCAGTCGCCGCCCCCACCTCCACACCTCCACACCTCCACATCATCATCATCGACCGACCGCACACCGCACGCACCACCGCACCCTCCTCTATCGCCCAAGCTGGCGACTGTCGACTCCCCACTGCAGGCTCCGACCAGCCATGAGTGGTTGGCCAAACTCAAAGCGACTCGGGTCAGTCCACTCATCACTGTATCGTATCGCACTGCACGTTGCCCCTCCTTCCGAGGTCCTCCACCCGGACCGCCTGACGACCCGCTCTTTTATCCTCTCTCTCCTACGCACCCCCACCCTCAATACAGTTGGAAGCCACTCAAGCGACCCAGTTCGAGCTCAACAAATCCTACGACCAAGCCTTCTCCCTCTACCTCTCGTCCGCGCAATCGTACCTCGACTTGATCCGCCACTGCTCCGATCCTCTGCAAAAGGAGCAGCTGAGAAACATCAATCGAGGCTTGTTGGAACGCGCGACGAGGATCAAGCAGAGTGGTCAATTGCGAACCCGCATTTCCGGCGCTGGGAATGGGAACGGGAATGGGAACCGGAATGGGAACCGGAATCGGTTGGGCGCAGTAGGCAAGGGCAAGGGCAAGGAACGACTCGGTCTCGGTCAGTGGGGCACAAATGGTCGAATTTGCTTCTTCGAGCGAGCCAACACGCTCACGGCGATCGTTTACCTGACACCACAGAGGAACAGGACTTGGTGTTGGAAAGATCGAGCAACTTTAACCAGAAACGATTCGAGAGATGGAGTGACGCACCGGCACCAGCACCATCACCCGCGTCGCAAGTCCCAATCGCTCCTGTGCCGAATCCCGAACCGAGAACTCATCCCCCCTGGATCATCCCACACCAGCAGATCGCGATCGCCTCCAATCGCACAACCTTCCCTAGTCTCCGCATCAACTTTGTACAAAAGACCCTCACCTACCACCCCCGTCATCGTCCCCGAACGACTCGCGGCCCTTGATATCGTGCAAGACAATATCGGCGATTGTTCACTCGTTTCGGCGTTGATCATTTGTGCTCGACATGCGGCGACGTTCGGGACCAAGGTAGGTTTTTTTCGCTGAAGATCGAATTATCCGCATATGTAGTGGAGCTGAACCTGGACGTTCTTGCGATTATAGCTCGGCCTGGATTGTCTCTACCCCAAGGATGCCCAGGGCTGGCCTTGCAAGAGTGCGGATGGGGTATACGAAGCCAAGTTCTGGCTCAATGGTTTGTGGAGAAGAGTACGTCCTACCAAACCATGCCAACTGAAGACCGTTCGCTGATCATTGTGGTGCAACCTGCATTCCATTCGCAGGTCGGTAGGTTTTTCCGAGAGGGAGGTCGGCACCTGATCAAACATTGGGAGATTCATCATCCATCTGCATCATTTTCGCTCGCAGTATTCGATGACCAACTCCCGCATTCAACACTCACCTCCGAACCGAGGTTTGCTACCACCACCCAGCGAGATCAATTATGGCCGGCATTGATCGAAAAAGCTGTCAGTTTGCAAACTTTCGTTGAATCAAGTCGGGGGGAAGTACTAGCTGATTTCCCCGGGCCGATGCGTCACGACCCAGTATATGACTTTGATGGGAACGTATGATTTCGCTGGCTCGTGAGTGCTTTGTAACGAGATTCGGGAAGATTCGATGACGGGCTGCTGAAAGCTGATAGCCTTTTTGCCGACGCAGCAACTCGGGTATCGACGTTCAGTAGGTGGTCCCATGCCCAGTATCGAAATAGTTTGGCCTCTTTTCTTCGAACTGACGCAAAAGACGGTGTTCGACGCAGTGCTCTTACCGGATGGATACCTGAGCATATATCACTCAAGTACGTTATGCTTCCCTCATTCGGCCTGACGCTGAGTCAGTTGATGAAAACTGTTCGCCTCGACCCGTTCCCTCAGTTCGAACTTTCGGTCAGAAAAGAATTGGCAGCGCTTGGTGAAAGGATGGAAAGCGGGGACGTGTGTACTCACTCTTGGGACCGGCAAGTCACCACAGGAAGGCTGGGAGAGCCGACATAGCTATGCCGTCACTGGTGAGTACCCCTTCGCTGCACATGTACGGAACTTGTCAGGGGCTCACTGAACGCGCGTCTTACAGATCTGACGGAAACGAAGGACGGCCATCGGCATGTCCGCTTCGTCAATCCTTGGAGAGCGACGATGTGGACCCGAGGCTTGTCGGAGGCCATGCCTGAAACGGAGAAGGGCCACCCCCGGGAACCTACCGAGGTCGATTGGGATATGATCGCAAATTCATTCGAGGCGATTCATGTCAATTGGGATCCGAAGGGATTCAAGCATACTTCTATGGTCCATTGGTCAGTGTTGGGCCCCTTCCATAAAAAAACCAGAGACTGCGCTTACTTCTCGGCTGGGTGGCTTTTTCAGCTCGATCCCAGGTCCATCGACCAAATCAGCCAACGAGCGCCTCAGTGCTCGATCAACTCGACTGCGACTTCGCCTCGCGTCAACTCCGACCGTTTCAGCCGAAGTCTGGATCCTTTTGTCTCGACATAGGTCCATAGCGAATGACCATGACGATTTCATCGGCCTTCGTGTCGTCAAATCCCTTGCGGGTGAGGGTGAACATGGTCGGACCGAGGAGCTCAATGTAAGTGGGCGACGGGATGGGAGTCCACCCGGCCGGACGATAGCTGATCTGCTTCTGAGCGCACAGACCGATTACACCGATAACCCATTTCTATTGCATCGCTTTCTCGCCGACCCTTCGACGCTTTGCTACGAGCTGTTTGTTTCACATCGAGCCTCGAGCCTCGACGACACCAGGTTCACGTTGGGAGCGTTCGCACCGTTCCCTGTCAGCATCGAAGAAGGGCCGCTACCGTTGGAATTCTCAGAGTCGGTAAATTGGTCGTCTTCTTCTGCAGGCGTGTGGTCGAGGGGGGAGGTGCTCATCATTCGATCCTCGCACAGATCGAGTCACAATGGACCTCCAAAACCGCCGGAGGGAATCACTCTTGCCCAACCTTCTACACCAACCCACAATACTCAATCCGACTCGTCGCACCACCGAACAAACCCAACGCCAGAGCCGTATTGAGCCTCACCGCAGAGACGAGCAAAGACGTTTCGATCAATGTCAAATTGGTGTGGAATCGGGGAGAAAGGGTCGATCGACTGGAGGAGAGGGATGTGGTGGCGGGTTCGTCGACGTATACGTATGGGATTGGGTCGTTGAGGCATGAGGATTTAGCGGGTGAGTACAGTCTCTTTCAAGACCACTACCACACGTTCCTACTCGGAAGGCCCGCTGAACGATACCAATTTCTCCGCTTTGCGTAGCCAACACCGCGTACACCGTCATCATCTCCTCTTTCGCCCCCGAAGCGCTCGGCACCTTCAAGCTCTCGATTCAGTCCAACATGTCCATCGTGGCTGAGCCCATCCCTGCTGAAGGGGCAGGGATGTTTGCTCGAGTTGCTAGAGGGCAGTGGTCAGTGACACTAGAAACAGTTCTGGTAATGCGAGACTAAATAACCTTCGTCCCGTATTCAGGTCATCTGCCGAAGATCCTTCAGGGGGACAAAGCATCCCACGTCCGCACGAACAGAGCTGGAGAATTGCCGCAGTGGACAAGACGACTAGGCTTATGTGAGGATCAAACTCTGCGCCTTTCTAGTCGCGTTCCTTGCATCTGACTTGTGCTTGGAGAATATCCCCGCAGAGTGCGATTACAAGCACTTGACCCGCCGGTGGGACTTGCGTTGATCCTCCATCCGCTCGTAGATGAGCCAGGGAGCATCGGGCCAGCGATCGCGACGACCGGTGTGTTTTCAGATGCGGTTTGCGGCGTCGTGATTCGCGTATCGAAATTGCCAGCAAATGCACTAGGTAAGACTACAAACTTTGAGAACTCGCATCCAGACATGGACTGAGATCGCTGACCATCCTCGATCACCAGGCCACGTCGTCGTCGCTCGCACCTCGAGTGGGCGACTTGAGCAACCGGTAGATTTTAAGCTGTTGTTGTATGCTGATCAAGCCGTAAACCTGACTCCGATATAACGAAGTAACCAAAATCGTTGGACATTTCAGATCTATAACATATGCAAGAGAATGAATGACTCTAAACCAATAAATACTTGGCTGTTTGTTCAGGCATGCGCAGCAACGTTTGGATGATGCGATTGACTCGGCGATGAAGGGGGATGTCCTTCTTTGTTTCATTCAAGCATCGCATTGAATTTGACGACTTGTATAATTCTGTCCCATAATTGGACGACGGTGCCTTGTCCACGAGCCGACTCTTCGGGGGACACCTTCGTGCCCTTCCAAAGTTTCTTGGGCCGAGCTCGGTCACGCGGCGGCAAAGCGAAAGGGTGGGCCTCGGTATTGAAGACGTAATCGTCAAGTGAGATGTGCTCACGATCCGCGAACAAGAGGTAGTAATACTTGAGCGTCTCGGCCAACACGAACGATTCCTGCGAGTCCCGACGTCCCAAATCATTGGCGTCATTGACATTCGTCAACCCGGCGAAGCCGAACTCGGCGATCGAGTGGGACACCCAATCGACGAACATGCGCCAGCCTCGATCTTGCCACAGCCGATCTCCCGTGATGCGCCACATGTAGAAAACGGACTCGATCGTTTCCGGTCGACCGATGTAGGAAGGATCGCTTTGTTTAATACCTGCCGGCGGTTGACCGGGCCCTTCTTTTGTTTGGGGTACGGGGGGGTCGTCGGGTGGAAAGAAGAGCAGGGTTTCGGGCATCAGACCCGTAGGGCTTGACTCGTAGGCCCATTGACAAGTCTCCGTGAACGCTTCCGCCGTTTCCAGATCCTTTTGGCGCGCGAGTAACTTGGCTCCTAAACCTAGCATACCTCCGGCGAAACAAGTGAGGTGTTCCAATTTAGGCACGTAGTTGCTTCCGTGGGAGTTGTTGTCGCCGATGTTGATGAGGTTGCGGTGATCGGGCACTACTCCGACGGGTCGGATGATGGACCCGTAGGCCGCGTCTATCGCGTCTTTGTACATACGAGCGTATTGCCCGTTATCGTAGTCGCCGAGTAGATGAGCCATTTTGATCTAAGATGTTGGAGCACATCAAGTCAACGAAGAGATCAGGTGCCGATTACTCGTACTAGACAAGCTGTACCGAAAAGTTTGCCCCCAAGGGAACCCACCAGGTACTCGTAGTATGAATCCGCGCAGCCACCAAAAGAGACCGTGCCTCCTGCGGGACCTGACGAAGCCACGTTGACGGCGATCGGCAAAAGGTGACTGGGTCCTTTGGTGCTGACCTCGTCCAGCTTATTGGTCGTCCTCTGGACCGCTTGGTAGTAGGTCTCGTCACCGGAGATCATGCTCAGTCGGGTGAACTCGAGTGAGAGGCTCCCCACCTCTGCCAGCCAGGCGGTCGAGTGGAAGGAGTCGGAAGGGTTCTCGCCGAGCAAAAATTCATTGTTGGGTACCGCGTAGTGGGTGTTGAGGCCAGCAACCATCCAGGTCCCCAATTCGGTGGCGCGATTGAGCATCAGCGGATCGCCAGAGAGGTCGTACGCTGAGATGAGGCCGCCTAGGTACCGAATCGTCGTTTCGAAATAGGACATGCTATGTCGCAGCGGGAAGTCGTATAACTTCGACATCGGAAGAGGAGGCTCCCGCTGAGTGGGGAGCACCAACTCCTCCAACTCGGGGGCCTTGGGTGGGGACTTGGCGTTCGAGTCGGTACCGCCGGAGATGGTGTAGGAAAAATCGACGGCCGAGACGTGTTCGCGCGCCAAGTTGTACTCTTCGTTCAGGCCCATGATAAGCAAGGTATCCAAGCTGTCGATGATGACCGCACCCCACCCGTTGAAGTGATCCGTCGACCCTCCCGACACAGGCTTGACCTCATCGTGACCCCACTGCGTCTTGTAGCTTTCCCAGGCGTGCAGGAATGCTCTCTTGACCCACTCACGACGGTGTGCCTCTTCTTGCACCCGTTCGTCCGACATGTCTATCCTTCCGGTGTACTGGACCTTGGGACGTTTATGTTCCCCCCCGGGCATGTCCCCTTTTTCCAAGTTGCCGACGTTGAGGATGGGCTCGTGTAAGCCTTCGTGCAACAATTTGAGCTCACTCAACGGGACTTGCAGAAGTCGGCCCGTCTCTGGGTCGAATCGCGTCTCGCGGCCATAATTGACGAGTTGTTCTGTGGCCGCTCGAAAGTATTTGAAGGCGCTGGCCAGATGTCGAGCGGGCGGGCCGACTTGTTTGGGGAGAGACGCGGCTCCTTTCTCGGTCACGAAGCGCGACTTGGCAAGCCAGGCCCGTCCCTTCCAGCTCGTTGCCATGTGTGACCATGGGTCTTGCGTGCTCGGGGGGATGGGTCTCAAATGTTTCGCTCCCTTGTCGGGATATTCGCCTTGTATGTCCGCCGCGAGGTGAGGCGGTGCTTCTTTGGAGGATGGTGAAGCATGGGCCCAGCGGTTTTCGGGATCGCCCAAGTACCCATTTCTGCTTTTTTGTCACAAAAGTTGGGCTCGGATGTTCAAAAAATTGACCAGGAGACCAAAGTATACTGAGTTCGGTGAACTGACATAATAAATAGGGCCAAAAGAAAGGCTCCCAACAGCACAACCGGTCCACCGATCGTCCAGCATCGGTGAGGACCCCACCGCCCCCATCGAGGACGCGGTGTAATAATCGGCTTGAGGTGGCGCACATCTTCGGGGAACGCGATCTCCTCGTCGATTAGAGGCCGTTTCATGTCGTAGGTGTAGTGCGCGTTCTCGTCTCGTGCGTCGAATGCGGCGTGCTTGGCCTCGCGCGCTTCGAGGTGGGATCCCAGATGGCCCGACGAGGACGACGATGACGACGATCCAACGCGATCGCGAGGTAACAACTCTGGCGGATAAGACGCCGACATTTCTGTTGATTGGCCGTCAACGGAATAGGTGTAGCGGAAAGAGAGACCTCGGATGCGTCTGTTGGGACCCCCACGTCGTCGGCGCGAACAGGAGGTGGACCTTTTCGCCTTTTGAAACGATCATTTCAACTGAGACAGGACGAGACGGGGTCGAAGCGGCAAGCGCGGTTTCGTGCTTATCAGCATAGCCGTGTGAATAGCCCATACTCCAGTCGAGCTAACGGGGTTCCGCGCACACTGAGGTAGGTATGCCTGCGGAATCGGTATGCCACTCTTTGCATGTCCGTGAGGCTGGAACCTGGGATATTGCCGGGTGGAATTCGGCAACCTCACGGGACCGAAAAGTTTCGCTTTCCCCCTGAACGAACCGATATCGACCACGTGCACTGACGTGCTCTGCACGAACTGCTCTCGGAGTCGACTCGAATGATCGAATAGGTAATTCGAAGAATTTTTCGGTGATGGTGAATGCACCGATGCTTAGGCAGCAACCGCTACGGTAGGACCGACCGTCAGCGCAACGCTGCTATATATGGAAGCCATAAAATTTGCAGACGCTTGCCGTTCTGCGTCTACAGCCCTTGGAGCCCGGAGGCTCGGGAAGTGGGAATGCAAGCCCAACAGTGTTACCAACCTTCAGTAGCCATATTCATTCTCATTTCCTCTTCATGCAGACTGTACACACCCCGCGATTGATACCGGGCCACCGTCACAACAATTATCCTCCTCATGCCCAACGCGCCTACCGCAAGACACGTCAAGTTACGGGTTACATTACAACAAAAGATATTGCGATGCGAGTTACAAAATCGTCGTGAATGTCCGACATTGCGAGGAGGGGTCTAATCCTCCTGAGAGAGAACCGGAACGAGGTGACTGAAGGCGGCGGCTTGCTGGACCCTCGACCACAGCTGAGGTCGCGTGCCTTCTCCGACTCGACTTTGAAAGCCTTGCTGCTTGGGCTCTCCCGGCCCCGTCCAGAACCTTGGCGGCTCCTGACCCGGCGCCGTGGGAAGTTTGAAAGGATGCGCCTCGGTGCTGAACACGTACTGGTCGAGAGACAACAGCTCGCGGTCGGAAAAGAGCAAATAAAAGTACTTGAGCGTCTCAGCGAGAACATAGGACTCCTGCACATCAAGTTGACGTGGTTCGACAGGTTGGAACACGTCATCTATGCCAGCGAAGCCATACTCCGCGATCGCCACAGCGGACCAGTCGACAAAGATACGCCATCCCATATCTTGCCACTTGCGATCGCCTGTGAGTCGCCACATTTCGAAGATGGACTCAATCGTTTCGGGTCGACCAGCAAAGTGGGTTGCAGTGTGACGGACGCCAGTAGGCTGGCCCCTTGGTTCGCGAACCTTGGTCCCATCGGCTCGGGTCTGAACCCTGAATCGATCAGGAGCATCGCCCTTGTAGAACGTCAAAGACTCTGGCATCAAGCCCGTGGGGGTCGATTCGTAGGCCCAATTGCACGTTTCGGTGTACTCCTTCCCCGTTTCCACGTCCTTGGGTCGAGCCAACAACTTGCCTCCAACGGCAAGCATCCCCCCGGCGAAGCAGGAGAGGTGCTGCAGCGTGGGTCGAAGCTCGGCATTGAACTCGCCAATGTTGGTCAGGTGGTCCTGGCCGGGGAGCACATCCACAGCCCGTATGAGGTATTCGTAGGCCGAGTCGATGACCTCGCGATACATGCGGGCGTACTGAGCGTCCGGCCCATAATTGCCAAGCAAATGTGCCATTTTCATCTGAGAAGGTGGTAGCAAGCGATGTGAGCACAGCGACTAGCTAGCTAGCACAAAAAGGTCGAAGGCACGTCATTTCCAGAGTGCCCCAAGGTTAGCAGAGACTGACCAGATACTCGTAGTAAGAGTCTGAAGCGGCACCGAAACTGTACACGTCCGACAACCACTCGGGTCTGCTGGTATCGATGAAGGACGGGAGCAACTGTCCCAATCGCGCACCCTGGCGCGCGCCATGCATCTTGCCGCGGGGGAATCGGGTGTCGAGGGTGTCCATGGTCCTTTGCACAGCCTGGAAGTACGTCTCGTCCCCTGAGATCATGCTGAGGCGCGTGAACTCGAGACTGAGGGATCCGACTTCAGCGAGCGACGTGCGACCTGGGCGAGTTCCATCCGGGTTTGTGCCAGGCTCGTAGTGACCCTTGGGGACGCCAAAATCGGTGTTGAGCGCTGGGAGGAGCCAATCGCCAAGTTCAATCGCACGAGTAAGCATGAGCGGGTCGTCGGAGAGGTCGTACGCCGAGATCAGACCCCCGAGGTAGCGAATAACGGTTTCAAACAAGGGCATTGCTTTCTGTGGCTTCGCTTGACTGTCGCTAGGACCTCGAGGGGGCGAGCGCGGTCGTGCAGCGGTGGGGAGGTCCATGTCGTCGAGCCTAGGGAGTGTGTCGGAGAAGCTCAGGGGGGCCAAAAGGTAGGAAAAGTCGACCGCCGAGACATGTTCGCGCGCTAAGTTGTATTCCTCATTGAGGCCCATGATGAGCAAGGTGTCGAGGCTGTCGACGATGGTCGCCCCCCAGCCGTTGTAGCGATCGGAGTAGCTACCCGAGACGGGCGCAACTTCGTCGTGCCCCCACTGCTTCTTGTAGCCCTCCCATGCGTGCATGAAAGCTCGCTTAACCCATTC
Source organism: Microbotryum lychnidis-dioicae p1A1 Lamole (assembly GCA_001244265.2). Classification (NCBI taxonomy): domain Eukaryota; kingdom Fungi; phylum Basidiomycota; class Microbotryomycetes; order Microbotryales; family Microbotryaceae; genus Microbotryum; species Microbotryum lychnidis-dioicae. The sequence continues at coordinate 880,389 of CDLV01000006.1, forward strand.
CCTTCGGCGTTTCTCTTCCGTAACCCGCTTCTTTGACATGTCAATCTTGCCCGCGTATTGGACTTTGGGCCGCTTCGCGCTCCGTCCGAATGCCCCGGCTTTGCCCAAGTCGCCGACTTTGAATTGAGGCTTCTTCCAGCCCTCGTGCGAGAGCCTGAGCTCACTCCGCGGAACCTGCAGCGGCCTTCCCGTGTGTTCGTCGAACAAGGCAGGCTTGAGATACCGGATCCCTGCCGGCGGCTTGCGTTTGGGGTTGTGGAGATTCGCCTGACGCCCCAATTCGCGCGTGTACTCGTACGCCTTGACAACGTACTGTTGTGGAGGAAACGTCTTCTCCGATAACGGGTCGTGGGCCCGACCGCCAGCAAAGCGCTCCTCCGCCAACCATGCTCGACCCTTCCATTCGTCGGGAAGTCGAGACCAGGGATCCGGCCAAGTCGGCGGGATCAGCCTCGTCCTCGACGCATACCTCTTGTACTCCTGGTCGAGCGGCAATCCGAGTATCTGTTCGCCCGTCAATAGTCCATCGTCGAGATTGTTCACTTTTGTCGGGCGTGTGGTCGTGTTATTGATGGGCTCGGCGACGCCATTGTCGCCCAAATTTTGGTCATAGGAAAATCTTGGAGGGAGGCCTCCGAAAGGGTGTCTTGGGTGTCCAAAGGGCCCGTGTCGAGGTCTGAAAAAGTGGCTAAGGCTGTCGTAAGAAACTTTCAGTCATCAGCTCAGAGTCCATACATCCCGTTTTGCGAAGCACATGTCGGACGCAAAGACACATGGTTGGGCTGAAAATCGAGACACTGCTCCGGTCCCGCAACTAACACGATGTACACGAGGCAAACGCATCCAAACATGGACAGGGCACGTATAAGCTTGGTATTGGAGTTCAGTCGAGTCCAACCCAAGGAATAAGGCTGAGAGGTCTGCGGGTAACGCTCGAAAGTCTGACCATTGACATTGGCATTGCAGATGCCGATGCGAGAGGTCGGGAGCAGCAATGACTCGTTCGAGATATGCGACGCCGGCGGGGCGTAAGTGTAGGGTGATCGACCGTAGCCAGGGTGGTAGTGGTAGTAGTTGTCGGTCGAAAGGCTACTCTCGCCTCGATAGCTACCGAAGCCGAGCGGAGGTCGGGGAGGGAACGACGACAGCGACATGGTCGACATCGACGCGGCCGAAGGGCCAGTGACGCCACTGTAGACTCTACGCGGTGGCAGCGCCTCGTCATTGTCGAGGATGGTCATCGTTGCTGCACTGAACGGCCAGGCTTAGATCCCGAACTCGTTCAATGCTACTGTGAGCTCCAGCGAGTGAGCCGCGTAGCTCACAGCGCTCACACGGTGGTGACGCGTCGACGGGTTGTGAGCCGAGCTCGACGCGGACGAGCTCCGATCGCGATTTGAAGGCCTTGAGGGGTTATTACCGCATCATGCCTGGACGAAATCATGATGCTATTAACGAGACTCTAATGTTATTGTACAGACGCTTTTCAGGTATTGTGACACTGCAACTTTTTGTTAGTAGTTGAAACCTTAGAGAAGGAAAGTGCCAGAACCGTCGCCTCAGATCGATAGAGACCTGCTCATGAGGCGGTTCAAAGTCGATTTGGGTAGAAGCTTAGTGCCGTCCACGCAAGTTGCTAGACTGTTATTGAAATACATCTGATATAATAAATAAATAAAGACGAGTCGGCCTATGCATGGTCGGCGCAAATTTCACAATCCCAACACACTTGCCATTTCATTTCAGAGGTGAGACTCCAAGGTGTCAAATGCCAGATAGCACAGCACACATTCAGAGATGGTGAATCTGAATCTCCTTCCTGCATCCCTGTTCTGTATGTTAGATGATGCAGGCGGTGTACAGCTAAAATCCCAACTTCACGAAGATTATCTTTTAGAAGGGCACATCACTCCCCGCGCGAAAATTGCTCGTAGTTTGCGCGGTAGAATGGTGGAAACGGTAGGTGGACACGTTTTGAACTAAACGTCAAATTCAGTGAGAGCTAATGTAGTCGAGTATTCATCGCAGGCAGGATACCCAGTACAAAAAAGCTCGTGAGCAGCTAATTGAAACCGGTGAGTCAGGGCCTCGCCTCTCCCGCCGATTTCGAGACGATCAACGACCCCGAGGTCAGGGCGAAATACAGTACGTTCTACATCCAAATAGCATTGCTTTCCACCAGATTACGGTCGTCGCGCCGTCGCGCGTCCCTCGTGTTGGCTCACGATGTGATTCGTGGCAAGTTCGTACCACAGCCTGCAACTTCATCGTCGGGACACCTCGCATTCGGTACATGGCAAGGGCGTTACAATATAACGGAGTGAAAGAAAGGGAGGAATAGAAAATCGGCCTCTGTGCTGGTACTTTGTGCATACCGAGCTGTTACCTACCCAGCTGTAGGCTCCACTGCACTTCGGCTCCCTCACTGGCGCGTCAAGAAACTCGGCGCCTCCGTCGGACTCAGACGACGTCACTGAGAAGTGCTTCGGACGCCAATGATAGCGCAGGGGCGGAGAGGACGGGACATGAAGATTCAATAAGATGCTAGATGGTCCGTTTGGTAATTGCGAGTCAAAGGAGAAGCGAGAAATACGGGTCGCAGGTGTCCCGACGGTGTGGAAGAGGCTGTAGTACTAGAAGACGACGACGCGTCCAACTGCAGTGCATCGCCGGCGGTGTCTATGCCAGTCGCGTCGATCAAGACCAAGTAGTCAAGTTGCGATAATAAATGCGAAGCCATCCCCATCTCCTGCATAAATGAGTGGTTGAAGCCTGCATAAGTAAAATTATGTAGCGCATAATCCGTGTCTTCGATCTCGAGCTGAATCGCGCTCTTGTTCGGACGCTACTAGGCGACCACGGTCGCAGTGGGTTGAGGCCTAGCGCCAACGGATCAATCGAATCACCGCTCGCTGCCTACAGTCTCCTCTCAGCTTCTGAGCCCACTGCACTGCATCGACTAAGTGCTGACCAAACCAGCTGCACGCTCGCGGGTGTTCATTGCCAAATGGCCTATACCGACACTAAACCGAGAAGGCAGATTTCGGCTGAAGCGTGAACGGCCCAGTGGGTAATGCCACACTTTGGGACTTGACCGGCTTGACCGTCGACACTTGAGAAAATGCTCGAAATTTCTGGTCGCATAAGTAAAGGGCGGGAAGGCGCGCAATTAATGTGGCGCTGTTTAAAGTGGAGGCCGGCTCGATAAATGCGGGCAAATTGCGTCGTTTCAAAAAGCATCCGCGACTAGCCCCGCGCCCACGCGCCTTTGCCTTTGCTCGCCTTTGCAAAGCAAAAGCGCTCGCCCCCTCCCTCCCTCCGCCCGCTCACCTGGCTAATCCTCTTCGCCTCGACTTTGCTAATCGTCCATTACAACCCACCGTCGCACGTCGTCGACTTGCCAGTCTCGCCAAGTCCCAAACTTCCCATCAACCCCGACGGAACTCTACCCACCCGCTGCACCATGTCGGACAAGAGACAGGCTGTAAGTCGTGGTTTCGAGCCTTTGTCTGACGTTTGTTTTTTCACCCCCGTTGCGTGCTCGTCGTCTGTCGTCCAGCCTCCCATCGCGGTCTCGCCCTCTCAGCCAGCCTTTGCCGAGCTCGCTGGCCCGGCGCCGTCGTCGCGCCTGCGCTTGTTGTGCCACCCCTGCCGTGCCGTGAGCGGATCGCGGGCGCGTGCCTCCCCCACGCCGTCGCGATGAGGATAGGATAAACAATCGGCTTTCTCGACGCGTCGATGCAAGAAGCCCCCGAGACACAGTCGTGTAACGAGATCATATACAATGCATGGACTGACTTTCAAGTTTCGTCATATTTTCTTTATTATGTAGCTCGCCAACGCCTACGTCGAGCTCGCCTCGTCACTCACCCGCGCTGCGAACGCGGCCGATTCCTACGCCAGAGAACTCGGCGTCGCCGCTACGCCCGCCCAGCTCGAGGCTCTCGTAGCCAACCCTCCCAACCTTCCTTTTTACGGAGCCAAACATGGCAGCAAGGTATGTCTCACACTTGTCATCGACTCTTGTTGCTGCGGGCCGCCACCTTGGCAACGCTCTCGAAATCGAGGCTGACTATGTTTATCCCTCTGCCGGTCACGTGCTACCGCCTCAGGCCGCCGCTGGCTCCGACGACGAAGAGGACGGAGAGGGCAAGAGCAAGAAGAAGCTCAAGGTCAAGAAGGTCAAGGACCCCAATGCCCCCAAGCGTCCTGCTTCGGCCTACATTGAGTTTCAGAACTCCGTTCGTGAAAAATTTCGCACGGCGGCGCCAGAGGCTACCTACCAAGAGATCTTGAGGCAGATCTCGGGGATCTGGCAAGCCATGCCCGACGCCGAAAAAAAGGTTGGTTGACAATCGTCTGGTCGTTCTCGGTCGAAGCGATCGTGTCCGCGGATGTTGACATGCTGCGAGGGGACTATTGTGTTGCGCAGCATTGGAACGACATCACCGCCGAGAAGACGCTCGAGTACGAGGAGGCCAAGAAGCACTACAAGCCCGTTGAAGGTGCCGAAGCTGTTGCGGCCCTCCCCGCCGTCATCACCGTGGGCAAGGACGGCAAGGAATACACCGGCAAAAAGCGCGGACGCAAGTCCAACGCCGAGAAGGCCGCCGAGGCCGCGCACGGACTCGTCGACACAAACGGCAACATCGATGTCGCGACCGGCGGAATCCTTGCCTCGGGCTCTGGCGACAAGAAGAAGACGTCCAAGTCGAGCAGAAAGCAGAAGGATGCTGCTCCCGTAGGTCCCTTTGTCATCGTCGCCCACCGATCCCAAACGACTGATGTCGTTCTGCTACTTTGCTCTGTGCCCAACATTCTTCATTCTTCGTGATTCTCTGATCGCCTCCTACAGGCTCCTTCCGAGAGCGAGGAAAGTGAGGCCGACTCGGATGACTCGTCGGAGGAAGAGGAGGAAGTCGCTCCCCCGCCCAAGAAGTCGCCCGTCTCCAAGAAGGGCAAAGCGCTGCCGGAGGAGAAGCCCAAATCGAAGAAGTCCAAGCACTGAAAGCTTTGTCCTCATCTCCTGACGGAAGCGCTATTGTAAGGTGATCCAGTCTATATGTTGTGATCTGGGGGGCGACTGAGGCAGCGTGTCGTAGGGCGAGCATGTGCGATGCGTGATGTGGGGTCTGCGCAAACAATAATGTCAATTTCTAGTACCCGATGCCACAGAATTGCGACGATCTGTATGAGGTGTTTTTCTTTTTGTTTTGGAGTTGTGGCATAGGTAGCTCTTCTTTCTCGCTAGTGAATGACGAGCATTTAGTTTCCTAATCTGAGCTCAGTGTTGCGTTCTGACAGGGGCTCGTCCGCTTGCGATGAGTAGTCTCCGCGATTCCGCGAGCGAAACCGTCCGGCACTAGAACGTTGATCGAAGCCCACTCTTTCTCCCTTTATGCGCAAAATTGGGACACGCCTTGCCAACTTACGTGGGTAGACTTTATGCTCGAGGAAGGAAGGGCCGCCTGCGAAGGCCTCTCGCCAGTGATGCCGAGCCGATTACGATATCACGCCAAACCATGGCCAAATGAGAGCCGAAATCAACGACACCGACCGCCTTTTGTCAGACAAACTCCTGCGAAGCGCCTCGAGGTCGAGCTTGCGTCGGGCCAAGTGCTCTTTCCCGTCCGCGGAGGTTGATCGGGGCTGAATACCCTTCGGGCCGAGTGTCCATCGACGTTCCATGAGGTGCGCATGCACTACGGATTGAGAATCCAAGTCCGCTCACGTGACGCGACCTCGCGCTGCCTCGCGAGAGCTCGTGCCTCGCGGGACGACGTCAGCTGCTCGAGCGCAGAAAGGTTCCCTCACATTACCTGGGACACCTTCGCTCGACCAAACACAACCTACCACATTAAGTCTTCGCGCTCACTCCTCTGCTACCGACGGGATATATTGCTCCACTACCCTTTCGACCTGTCTCGCACCTTCTATAGGGTACGTTGTGCCTCACTGCCTTCTCCGCGGGCCCCGGCGACTGGCCCTTGTTGATCCAATTTGACTCCAGTGAATCATCGTCTACGTCGAACCTCCAGGCCCCAAGTCGCTTCCCCTACATCACCAAACCCACATTGGAGTGCTATTGAAATATTAACGTAAGAGCGGTGCTGTTGGTGAGTGGACTCCTGGGCGAACTGTTGCATGGCATGTCATTGAACAGAGTCGACGCTGACCTTGAGCTCGCACCCTCGCGATCGTGTCAATCACTTGGCTACGTAAACGATCCTGTTACATGACCCAGTCGTAGAAAGTTCAGCGATCGGCTTCAGCAATACGATGGCATCCACATCATCTCGCTACCTTCGCCCCGCTCGTACATTCAGTGACGACAGCGACGAACACTCGCCAGCGCAACCGCCACGAAGGCATTCTCGCGAACGCAAGGCTCCCCTTCGGAGACCGACGCCAACTTTGGCTCACTCACGGGAGAGCTCCAACGAAGGTGATTCCGAGTCATCCCACCGTGGCCGCAACGAATTCAAATCCCTCGATCGGGAATCAGCAGATGCCTACACCCGGCTGCAACGCCCAGGCTCGAGCGGATTCATCCGAGCCGAGACTCTGCCGAGATGTTCGCCCTCGACCGCGTCGTCCATGTCCTCCATCGGCAGCTCGTTCGATCTCGCCGATTCTCCCGCCGCTTCCCTCTTCTTTTTGCCTCCGCCGATCCAACAGGCCCGGAACGTGACGTTTGACAAGGAAAATGTCCCGAATCGAAAAGGAATGGCCGGGCCTCGCAAACTCGACCTCGAACTCCAGGATCGTCCGCAGGAGACGATGGGCGTAGCAGAACCTCGATCCGCCAACGCCATGTTGCAACATGTGCGCGTCAAGGCGTCACCGACCACATTTGGATTCCCCTTCGCTTCGTCCATACTTGCGACCTCGGACTCGTTCGCCGACTTACGAGGACCGGCTAGTAGAACGTCCGTCCAGGATCACGCTAGGCCATCGGCGGCGACTCAAGGACGATCGGATCCGAGCCGCAGCGACAAGTCTGCCTCAAGCCATCGCCTAAGCAGTGATGTCGACCTGGACTTGAGCTTTGATTATCACCAAGAACCCGAGATGGTCTTTGGTGACGAAGCATCAATAGAGTCCGCATCCGCAGAATGGATTGGCATCGACATGACGGGCCGTCCGGCCGAGCACGACGTTCCGGAAGGTGAACTGGTACGAAGCCCTAGTGGACGCTTGTTGGGGACTCATAAAAAGCGCGTGAGAAGCGCTGTCGACCTACGAGCTCAGTTTAGGATGGCGGAAGCGGTGGCAATTCCGATGATCGAGGACGTACCGACCGAAGAGGCGCTGGGCACGACGCAGGGGTTGCTAATTGATGAAAGCACGCACGCCCCTTCCGGGATCCCTGTGGGCACTTTTGGACGTCGCGTTTCAGCACCGATCCAGATAAAGCGGCCGACTTCATGGGGAAACGGCTTCGCCTTTAATCCGACGAACCCCTTAATGGTGACTCTCCCCGACTCCCCCGGCTTCACGCCTTCGCCCTCGCCAACTCTTACAACCGAGTCCAAGACGTTGGCTGCACCGTTCCGCTTTCTTGAACGCGCTCGTAGTAGCATACGGCTGGCCAGTCCATTATCGACGCCAGTGTTGGGTCGGTCATCTGTCGACGTTAAGGGCAAAGGATGGGCCACACCTAACGGGAACCTCGTCGGCGTGAACGAATCCCTTCAGCAGCAAACAGAGGGAACCACGGCGCGGCGAAAAAACTGGGCGAGCCAGTTGGCCCAGTCAGCGATGGTTAAATGGGGGTCCCCTACGACCTCGAGCCACGAAGCCCGCAGTGCAACGCCAACGATGACCAAATTTCACTCGCCTCTGCCATTGTCACTGTTCGATCATCCGCAGCATTCAGCATCTTCTGAAACATTCAACACCGCCGAAACGACACCCATTCCTGATGTTGGACAGTTCGAAAAGCAACGAGGGGCTCGCTCAGACGTCGAAAATTTTGCTGTTTCGGAGGCGCTCAAGCCTGCTGAAGATTTAGCCGGACTCGGAATCGCCTTCAACGCGTCCGACAACGAGGGCCGCTCCATCCGTCAGTCGCTAGCTTCGCGTCAAGCTCGGACTCAGCCAAGCTCAGAGGTCGTGCGTCTATATGGTCACCGTACGATTCCATCCCTCTCCGTCACCCGCCCTATCGAGGACAGGCACGAGACCTCTTCCGTCACCTCGAGGGTTTCCGCAGTCGATCCGACCGCATCTCGACGGAATTCCTGGCACTCGGGCCAGTATGGAGACGCAATTCAAAGGTTTTCTGCGCCCTCAGTAGCTCGTAGACGATCGCTGTATGGGAACGAGGCTCTCCATGTGCTCGGACCCCAGACGTCGCCCCACGGACGAATGGCCCCACAAACGGGGCCCGCTTCGCCACGTTTCTCCTTCACCCCTGCGCCTCTCCAACTCGTGAAGGCACACTGCCCACCCCCCGAAGTCGATGCGACTACCGGAGCTTCCATATCGGTACAGGCGCCCATCAACTCTTCGCTTCGTCACCGACGACCCCACTCAGTGGGATCCCTCCTCGAAGCCACCATCACTCGACCGGGACATTTCATAGAGACGACCGTGCCATCGAAACTGTTGTTCCTGGCCGGCTTTTTGCTTGGACCTTGGTGCTGGATCATTGGTGGCTGGTGGCTGCGGCCCTCGGATGGGGAGCTGAGAAGGACGAGAGGGACGAGGTGTCGAGAGGAAGGGTGCGCTTGCGGAATGATGGTGCCAGAGGACCGACTGCGCGGGATCACTCAACGACACCTCACTCACAGTAGGGGGCTGAAAGCTCATTTCACGAGCGTCGTCGGAGGTGGTACTGATGAGTCGATCAAGTGGATGGGCCTGGATGAGTGGGTGTTTACGAATCGCGTTCTAGCCATTACGAGCGGAGTCGCCGTAGTGGTAGTGGTGGCGATTGCCATGTTTGAAGCGAGCATGGCTGCTTGAAATGAAGAGCTCGTTTCGTTGTCCGTCGCCCCGCTAGCAGTGTCTGTAATGAGATCTGATCCCGGTCGAGAAATGCTGTCAAGAAACGGTGCACTCGCTATATCCCAGTGTGCTCTCTCCTCCAATATGCAATGCCAGATTTGCATTGCTTCAGGTACAATACAACAATCTAGACTGCGGGTTTTACACGCCCGGCCCTCCATCTAAATAGACCGTCAATCGCCATGGGGAACCTCCTTTCCAAATCCTCCTCCCTCATTTCGCCGCTCATCAAAGCTTCGTTCAACTCGTTCCACGTCTTGTTGCTCACTTTCCACAACCTCCTCAGCTTCTCAATCCGCGCCACCTTCATCGCCTCGACGAACGTGATGTTCGACATCGGCGCCGGGTTTGATGGTCTGCTCATGTACTCTCTCAACATGTCCGGCGTTAATTGATCGAAATCGAAGAGCGCGTGTCGTCGACTCGCCGAGGCGATCCGGCCCGCCATGCGAGGATTGCCCAGCCCTCTTGCAATCCAGATATCCCAGAAGGTTTGCTCGGCAGACCTGAACCTGCTTTCGACCTCGTCTTCGGAGGCTTCGTCGCTACGCACCAGGAGCAAGTTCTCGATGATCCATGCTGCCCGCTCCATTTCGCCTTGGCGAATGAAGGCACGTACGAGGGCGTTGTAGGTCCCAGCATCGAATCGGAATCCTTCGGCGCACAAATCGCCCCAAATTCTTGATAGGTCATGACCGTGCCCCGCCTCGAGCGCAGGGGGCGAGGATAAGGTGTCGATGAGGATCGTGATGGGAAGACAGAGGTCGCTGCAATGCGCCGCACTGATGCGTCGTGTTGGGGAGCGCATCCTCAAGTGGTCGGAAAAGATCGAAGGCAGGCTCGGAACCACGCGTTGGGTCTGCACGGGGTATCCATAAGCGTCCAAGACTGAAGCATGTAGGCCGTTCCAAACGGTTACGACGTCCGCAACACCCATGGCCGAGGAGTCTGGCGCAGAGTGCACAATGGCATCGCGCCGAAAGGCGTCCATCAAAATTGTGTACAGCTCAATCGAGGGCCGCGCTCCACTGCTGAGGACAAGTTTGAACGTGTCTAGAACTGTGTGACCATTTGCGGTCTTTGCCTCCGCTTGCAAGATCGGCGCAAAGATGTGCAGCAATTCGTCCCCTCTCGCCAGAACCCTGTCACGCTTCGCGCTCTTGGGTATGTCCTTTCGGTGAACGTCAAGTGGCGACAGCTGTAGGAAATTGCGCGCGAACGTCTTGGCCCTCGCACGGATCGTCGGGGAGGCGCGTTTCGCGCCAGCGACCATCGATGCCACAATGATTCCGAACGTGACCGAAGTCGGTTCGATGCCTCTACTCTTCATCTCTTGGAGACAAGCCTGTGCTTTCGCAAGCTCCTTCGCCTTGATGTAAGCGTTCAACAAGATCGAAAAGGTGAAGACGTCCGGTCGAACATCGTCCATCGCGACAGGGAGACTTGTGGGCGACTCGGCGGACGAAGGCGACTCCGTGGACGCCGTCGATGTTTCACTAAACGAGGCCACGTTGCGGGCGAGCGTCTCGTCCATAACCTTAAACATCTCCTCCGCGACGTCGACCAGGCCAGCATTACAAACGCTTTGCAGCAGGGTGTGGTAAGTCACCATGTTGGGTCGAAGCCCGCGTTGAAGAGCCTGCTGAAACCACTGCAGCTGGATAACGACCGGCGTCTCGGTGAACACGGCGGCCTTGAGCATGACGTTGAACGTCACCGTATCCGGCACGAATTTGGGGTTGGGAGAATTCTCGAGAAACGCAAAGATGTCGAAAGCCTCGCGGTACTGACCCAACTCGACGTAAAGGTTCATCAGGGTCGTCCATGCGCTCAGCGTTATCTCGAAGCCTTCTTCGCGCATCTTGGACATGATGCCGATGACGGCATCGAAATCTCTCACGTTCGCATGAGCGCAGAGGAGGGCTTCGTATGAGCCAGCATTAGGGTTCAGACTCGCCCTGCTACCCCACTCGCCCGCTGCAAGTCGGCGAAAGATGGCGTAGGTCGAGTCGATGTCGTGCCTGGTCGCATAGCCAAACATGAGCGAATTGATAGTCCCAATCGTGGGTCGGTCGCCGTGGGCTAGGAGGTAGTCGTCGAGGGCTTTGATTGCCGCCTCGAGATCATCGCAGCTGATGTAAGCTTCGACGAGGTTGGAAACGACACGAGCGCGATCCTTTGCAGTGGTAGGATCGACGACATGGACGGCCTCGGTCATCGCCACGCGCGCGTCTGCAAGGCCTGTGGATCGACTCGCTGCTCTTACGTTTCTCGCCACCATCTCGAGGGCGATTCCGGCTTGCGGGAGCTGTCCCAGTTCTTTCGCCAAAGCATCGACGCGGTTCTGCGATCCGAGTTCGGCAGCGGAGCGAATGACCATCTTGTACGCATGCACGACAACAGCTTTCGTTCGATCATTCATTGCTCCCGCTTCTGCCACCCTTCGGGCCAGCTGCAGAACTTCGACGGCGAGCACTTCGGCATCGAGGTTGTAGTGCATGCCCAACAACCCTTCGAGCAAGGTCGCATTCATTCGCAGTCGCGTCATGTCGTCCAGAGGGTCCAGCGCTTTCTCCTCATCGATCATCGTCTTGATCTGTAGCGCGCGCAAGGTCGATCCGGTGGTGGATAGGTACTCGACAAGATGAGGACCCATGACCCATCGCATGCGGCGCGACGGCAGAGAAGAATAGTATTCGGGAGGAGAGGGACCCAGCTGTCCGAGTAGTTCGCCGTATTGGCGCCGAAGATTGGAAGGGACGGGGTTCACGGTGTCGTACAAACGCAGCAGACTGACCATGTCCCAGCCGCAAAAAAGATGGAGGGCCTGTTCGGCGCCGATCGAGGAGTTCCTAGACCAAGCCTCCAGCAGGATCGGTGTGACCACTTCTGCGGTCTTTCGCCTCTTGGCGTGTGCTTCTGTACGCTCGTCTCCGTGCGCAAAGATTTGCTGCAGGTGGGCGAGGTACGTCTTCGAAAGGATGTCGTCGCGATCCACGGGCACGTCAGGGTCGAATGAAAGGGCAGCGGGTAAGCGGTCTTGCAGGGCGATTGCATCGATCCAAAGCATGGCTTTCGAACGCGGATGCCTAGGATCTTCCATCACCAACCGGTGAAAGTATTCCTCCATCTTTCTCCCCGCCTCATGCCGCAAGCTCACGATCCGCCTTGCTTCCTCTTCGACCGAAGCGGGACCCCCGGGCTCCAGGATCGGCAGTTTCAACGCCCGGACAAAGCTCGATGTGAGCTTGATGAGGTCGAGCCTTTCTTCGAGCTCGAGCTCCTGAAGCCGTGCTGGATCCTCAACGAGCCAGGTCGTCAAAGCTTGTAGTTGATCGAGGCGAGATGTGACCGACTCGAACCGACTAACAAGTCTAGTCCGAAGACCACGTCTCGAATAGGATGCGACGGGCACAGGCCTCAACGAGATGGGTTCTCGGCCGAACTTGTAAATGGAATCGCGAAGAAAATCTCGTATCCAAGGGACCGATATTGCATCCGCATCGATGGGAGAATCGTGCGAGATGGGCCGCTTGTCTACAATCGAAAGACAAGCGTGTAAGACGAGATCTTCCTCTCTGGGGCGTGCGGTTGCAGGGCATAACTCACCACGCCTTTGCTTTTGTGTTTTGGGGTATCCGTTTTGAGCTGGGGGTAGTCCACTGCCATTGAGAGCGGACCCCTCTTCCGTAAGGCTCGCATCCTTTTGGCCAGAGCGATCGGAGACGAGAGATCGCGAAGTCGTGGATGAGGTGCGATCGACAGGAATCGGAGAAGAATCTGGTCTGACGTGCTGCTTGTGTTCACCTGCGTGCGTCTCATGTGTGGGCGCGCTAGAACTGGTAGCTCTGCACCTCATGCACACTGTTGTCCGTCCACACGGGCATGCTCGCGAGAGGTTCGAAGACGGTCGGCGTGAGTTGGAGGTGGGAGCACTCGAGACGGGGACGCGACGAGCCGTGCCTCGCGGTATCCGCACTCCTGTTATGAGATCAACGCTCGGAGCTGAATACGGCGCTGAAGATGAGGTCAAAGGTGAGGGAGACGACGAGAATGAGGAGGACGAAGACGAGGACGAAGACGAGGATGTGGAAGGGGAAGGGCACGGGGAAGGGGAAGGGGACGCAGTTGGCAAGGTGCGCGAAAAGAAGCCAAAGGATGGATACAAAAAGTCGAGCGTAGGCGACGATGCAGCCGACGAAACTTGGGTGCTATTCAGTCTCGTCGACGAAGGACTCGACCAAGACGAGGTTGTCGATACTGCGATCGCGGGTCTCGCCGCGGCGGCTCGATCGGGTCTGATCCACTCGAGCAGGACGTGCGATGACGGCAGTCGCGATCGCGGTCGCACCGACATGACGAAGGAGGCTGAGCTGTGGTCGTGGTGGGGAGGGTCGAGTCAGTTCTTCGGCCTTGAAGGCGTTTCGATCGGTTTCGGGCCTCGTGGTTGTGTTACTCACGGGCTACGACTGCTCCGGGAGCGTATGTCGTACGGTCGTGTGCGCCGTGCTGCTGGGAACGAACGTCGACAGCTCCTGGTCAGCTCCTGCACAGCTCCTGCACAGCTCCTGCATGCTACGTGATGATGCAGAACGGCTGCAGTAGCTTACATCAAGCAGTCTGCTCCCCTGTGTCGTCTCTCCTGCACTTTGATCCCAGTCCGATGCCCGATGGCGATCCAGACGGTGCACAACTTGCCGAAAACCCCCCACACCGTCAGAGTCGATTCGCGAGGAGAGGAAAACGACCGGCGGCCATCGGCGGCGCGCCCTCCGCCAGCCTCCGCCAGCCTCCGCCAGCCTGCAGCAGCGGCCACACCCAGCCACACCCTGCCACACCTGGCCACACTGTCAGGCGCAGACCGACTCACACAGGCACGCCCTCGCCCGTCACAAGTCACTATAGTCACTCGTCAGCACTTGCCGCGAGCTCGAGTGGGCGCGTGAGCATTGCCAGGAGCTTCGCCTTAGTTCGCCTTCGTCCGCGTCGGGCCTCTGTAAGCTGGGCGACGGCGCCCATCCCACCCCACCCCTCACCACTGAGCATGGCCCCATCAACGACAACTGCTCCCGCCGTCCCCGTGACCCGAACGGACCTGGTCCTGATCCCCTTGGCCGGCTCGACGTTCGGCTTCGTCTCCGGGGTACTCACCTCGTCGCAGCTCGCTTCCAAGCAGTTCCTCGCCGAGAATGCGCATCGCTTGCCGACGACCGTGCAAGGGTGCGTACTCTTTGACTGGGCAGACCGCTCACTCTTCCTTTGCTCGCTTGGTGGCGGGTGGAGCAGAGGCGTGGCACTCTCCGCAGGATCCAGAACTGACTCCCCACCCCACATTCATCCTCCACTCCACCTTGCCAACGCCCTTGACTCGCCGTAGGTGGTATTTCTACCAAAAGACGAAAAACTACCGCGTGCTCTACTCGGGCGTAATCGGTGGACTACGCACCGGTGCTCGACTCGGTCTCTGGACGGCCTCCTTCGTCGGATTCGAACACCTCATCCAAACGCGCCTATTGCAACCCGTGCTTTCTTCACCGAACCTGATCGCGTCGGAATCGATTCGAGAACAGGCTCGCGCGATCAAGACGAGGTGGTTGAGTGCAACGATCGCTGGCGTGTCCATCGCCTGGGTCGCGGGTAGGATATGTCAGTTCGGGCTCAAGCCCCGCCTTCACTGCAGCTACCACCGTCGCACAGCGTGCGAGGATGATGCTGATTCTGCATGCTGCTGTGGATGCTACAGACCGGCTCTCTAGATACGCCGCCCCGCGACGGTTCTTACTCGGCACTTCATTGGGTCTTGTGTCCGGCGCCATCTACGATCTCCGAGATTGGCTCAAGACAAGGCTGCCACCGCCTACAAACACGTGACCAGCATCAATCTTTCCAGTACCGTCTTGCAGCACAATCCCAGTTTGGCACATGTTGTAACATCGCATCCTACCAACTTCCCTTAAAAGGTAGATCAGGACCTTCTACCGGTACCGCGCAGATCGTTGCGACCCTCAAAGATAGCATTTTCGGGCTGCATGTGTCTCATCTGATGCTTGACGCGTTCGACCCCTTCCAGTACCCTCAATAGGTTCTCACTCGCCAGACCTCGGATCTCGTTGTCCGACCAGCCGCGCTCGATCAATTCGGCGAGGAGGTCTGGATAGTACGAGACGTCGGGCAGATCGATCGGTACCGAGACGATGCCATCAAAGTCGGAGCCGATCCCGACGTGCGAACGACCTGCCAGTCGACCAATGTAGTCCGCGTGGTCTAGCAAAGTAGACATCAAAGAGCACTTTAGCAACCAGGAAAGCTTTTGAACGACCAACTACGGGAACAGCTCTGCGCCCCACTCACCCGCCAAGAGCTTGATGCTGGCCCTCGGACCCTTTCCGTCGCTTGTCTCACTGATGAACGCCGGTGAGAAGTTGAGCATGATCAACACGTCCCCACCTGGGATGGGCAAGTCGACCTCGTTCGTTTCGTTGCCCCATCCTTGTCCACCTTCCCCGTCCTGGGTAAGGTCGAATCGCCGGTTCGGGAACGATAGTTTGCCGATTCGGCGCAGAATCGTGTCGGGTACGTTGCGTACGACGGAGTGAACACCTCGCGCGTTCGAGTGACTGCGAGATCATAAACTGGCCAAATCAGATCACCGACGGGTGCGAGAACCTGGTTTCACTTACGAGAAGATGACGGGACTTTGACTCAAGCTCAACGCTTGACTCGCCGTGGCAGGACTCGTATGGCTTAGATCAACCATCATGCCTAATCGGTTCATCTCTCGGATCGCCTTCTTCCCGAATTTCGAGAGTCCATTCCAGCGAGGTTCGACCGGCGTGCCTTGCATCCCGCACGAGTCGGCGAGCGCATTGTGGCACGTATGCGTGAGCGTCACGTACCGAGCTCCGAGCTCGTAGAAAGCTCGGAGGGAGGACAGGCTCGAGCCGAGTTGATGCCCTCCCTCAACCCCCAACATCCCACCGATGCGGCCCTTCTTCATCGCTTTCCTCCAGGCTTTGGACGTTAACGTCAACTCGAAATCCTTGAGAATGGGGGGAAGCAATCGGTTGAGTGCCAAATCGAGCAAATAATTGTGCATCTTTAGCGCTTGTGAACTCACATCCGAGTACTTGTTGATCAACAACTGGGCGACGTCGATCTGTTCCAGTGTATCTCTGACCTTGAACGTAGGCGTTGTAAAGTTGCCATGGTTGTCGATCGGGTATCCCGCATCCTCCTGTTCGGCGGGGGCATAATCGTGAAATTTGATCAATCAGCTCAGTCTTCACAAGGCAGACGGACAGGGAACGCACTGAACTCACCGGACATCCGACATACGTCGACCAGAAACTATGACGTACAATTCCTCCGCCCATCAGAACTTATTCGCGAAAACGGCCTGCTCCTACTAGTAGTAGTACCGACCGCCTGACCCCTGAAGGACTCACAATCCGCCGACCTTGCCCTTCCTCAGCCTCGGTAGATCCACATGGCCTTTAATACCCCCCTCCTTCGTCATGTCGACGTCTTGGAGCTGATTACTGTAATACTCCCTCATCAGGATAGGCAAGTCGATGTGACCATCGATGATGGGGCTCTTCGAGAGCAACTTGAGCGCTCGGGCGTGCGCATTCGCGGGCAGTGGCTCAAAATTCCACTGTTCGAATCTAGCCAGGTCGGTCCTAGTACAGAGGTCGGCAACGACGAAGGTCATGCAAAGGAGATAAAAGGCCTTGCGTCCGCGCTGGTACCATGCGAGGACGGTCTGATGCTGCCTCGATCGAACCGAGGACCGTATTAGGCCCGAGGGTGACTCGCACTTGATGATAAGCTCATCCGAGTCATCGCCGGTGCGAGGGATGACGTAAGATGGAGGCTGAGCCGACTCGCACGATCGGCGAGCTTCTTCGTCGTCCAAAAAGGAATCGTTCGGGTAACCCATCGCAAATGAAAGACTGGGATATTCCTCAAAGGATGAAGTCGGACCCGCGCACCGATCGAGGTTTCCGCGTGGTTCTCGACCGCGAGGTGCATGCACGAAGGCGCCGTCTCACGGGCTTGGTAAGCGGCCCTGGGCCCCAAGCTGGGCCCCACACGCTCCACCGTCGACAAATTCGCCAGCGTGCGGGAAAACATCGAATGCAATTACAAGATTCCACGCTACAGCCGCAGTACGACACAAAAAGAAGAAAGGAACAAGAGGATGAACGGTGGTGCCGTCAACCCACACCGGCCGATCCTCAGATCGTAAAGAACGGCTGATCCTTCTGTCGGGAGCAATGAGAGTTGGGGGTTCATCAGTCAGTCTGCAATATGCGCTCTTGTGGCGACAGGTGGACTGCTAGGCGCTCAAAGTACGTACCTGTTGATTCTGAGTCGGGTTTTGGGAGATGTTGAACGGGTTTGGTCGGGCCAATCCAGTCGGTTGCGCTTGAACGAGACCCCCTGTTCGAGTCGCGAATTGGGCTCCACTAGACCAATCGAATATGAACTCTTGCACGATCAGTACGAGAACGAGGCTTTGGGGCATACACGACAGCTGTACACTCACACTGGGATACGCATGTTGCCAATGTTGCCGAACGTGTCCAACCCATCTTCTCGGCCACCTGCAAGCATCTGGGCGAGCGCGGCGTGCTTGCCGTCGTCCTTCTGTGGCCGCTGTCGGGCCGGTTGCGCCGTCTGTTGCGGCTGCAGCGCAGGCAGCGGACTGGGCTGCCGCGGGGGCGTCGCAGCCGCGATGTTGTCGTTGAAAGTCGTTTGAGGATGTTGTTGCTGCTGAGGCGGCGCGGCGAAAGCAGCGAAGGGGTTATTGGCACCGAACGCCGTCGGCTGGGGCTGAAGTGCCTGCTGTTGCTGCGCCATCTGCTGCTGGTACATGTACTGCTGTTGGCGCATATACTCCTCTTGTTGTTTCTGTTGTGCATATTGTGCTTGCAGTTGAGCTTGTTGTTGGGCGTATAGGTATTGCTGCTGTTCTTGTTGCTGTGCGCAAGGCCCGAGCGCGAAGGCTTTAACGTCAGCCTATTCTCGTCCAGGTCGTTACGTTCAACACCTAAAGTCCATCACTCACCTGACGCTGCAGCTCCATCATCTGGGCTTGGCGCATCTGTTCCTCCAGCATGGCTTGCTGTTGCGCCGCATAGGGATTGAAGCTCGCCCACCCCGTCTGCATCGGTTGTTGAGGTTGGGCGTCGACGTCGATAAGGTTGTTTTGGTTTCTGAAAATCCATCAGGAGCTTCAAGTAAGTTCGTGTTGAGAAAACGAAAGCCCGTTCATGGAGCAGAACGTACTGCCGTTGCTCATCAAACAGTCCATCACTCCCGCTCTGGGCCAGTTCCCTTCTCCGCCTCTCATCCTCTTCTCGACTCAGCCTCATCGCCTCTACCAGATCGTTGTCGGCCTGAATCCTCTTGGCCTCCTCCTCGGCAGATCGCTTACTCGCAGCGATCGCAGCCTCAAGATCTCCATCGCCAGAACGCGCTCCGGATCGATCAGGTCGCGCTTCGGTTGATTTGGGCCGGGTTTCGGCTCCGGACATGCGGTCGCGCATGTCACGTCGGGTTGCGCGTTGCGTTTTCATTCGTCGCTCGTCCAACAGCAGGTTTGTGATATCTTTGGCCTTTTGTCGAACTGCACGTAGCCAAGACGATCGAGCGGATTCTTTATGAGTCTGCGACCGCGTCATTTCTGCATTCTGCGATGTTGGGGTGTCAACGCACCGTTCGCTCCCTGATCCTTGCCAAACTCGTCGATGTACTGAAACTCTTTCAGTGTCTTGACAATGTAAAGATTCTCCCTGTGAAGAAGGTACGGTCCGAGTGTGAGCACGCGTACGCGATGAAGTCATGGAGTTGAGAGGAGATAGGTGGACGCCGAGACGAGGCCGGTACTGCACAACGTCGTCTACACTACACCGCTTCTCTGTAGAACATGCCCAAGCACTCCAGCGATCTGGATCTCAACTCACCTAAAGTATTGCACGACGTTCTCACTTCCATTGTGCAGGATGTAGTCGAGCAGGGTCAACGACTTGAAGACGTGGCGCCAGTTCTTGCCCTTGTCGTTGAGTCGCTTGTCGAGCATCTCGATGATCTCGACAAAGTCGTTACTGTACAAATCAAGGTGACGACGTTTGAGACTGGTCAGCTCTCGGCTTCGCGGATCGCAGCAGTCTGTCGTGGCTGAGTCTTTGATAGTCCACATCGTCCGACAGGGGCCGGGCGGTGACAAGCACTACAGACCCCACCGGATGAGGCCGAAGAGGAGGACACATCCTACTCACGGATTGAATGTCAAGGCCGCAATCTCACTCATCCTGTGGGTGACGCGAACGATAAGCGGCGGTCAGTACTTGCCGGTCGACCGTGTCCGGAGACGGTCCGGAGTGGCTCAATGAGACAATCCGGCCATGGCCATCGTCATGGGCTACGATCGTTTGCGATGGCAAACTTACTGAGTACCCGACGGTCCCCAGGGATCGTTGGAGGTCGCATCGCGTACTTTGGTCTGCGCGTCGGTGAAGCCCTTGATCGAGTTCTTGGCCACCCTGTGACGAGTGACGGGTGACGAGTGAGTTCCCGGTCGCCAGATCGCAACAGTCGTCCAGCGCGGTGCGGAGGGGTGAGCAGGATGTGGCTTACCTCATGACGCTCTTGCCCATGTTCTGCATGTTGGGCGAAAGTTGTAGTGGCGAAGAATGGGGCAGGTCGTGCGTTCTTCGGATGGCGAGAAGGTGAATAGGCCGAGCCGACCAGGCGACGACCCAGGCACGTCTCAGATCTCAGCCGCACGGACCAGCGAGCTGTGAGCACCGCCCCGTGTCTTGGTCTGATGGGCAATTGAACCATCCGAGTCGGCGGCTCTCAGCAGCTCAGCCCGAGTGCGCAGCAGCTGGTTTAGCAGCGCCTGTGGGAGGCGTCGTCTTTCCTTTACAAAACAATATGTATGTATATATAGATAGATATTTAAAGCTGGTGATGGCTTTGGATTATGAACTCTCTTTGAACGCTCGGTGCAGAACACTCACGGCTTGCTTCGGCGGTGACGGCGGACGGACTTGAGAGTCGGCCGCCGGGCTGGGTAGCGCTGACTGAACGTGCATGCGCATCTGCGGTCGCGGATGCGGCTCAGTAGGGAGTATCTGGTTTGTAGGGACTCGCTTCATGAGGTTTTGGATTGCCTTTCCCCACCAGCCAAGGTGGATAGAGGTCGCAGTCCACAGATGAGGAGTGGGCCGGACTTTGCACACTCACGTGACTCCGATTCCATGCATCATGCATGCATGTGCACTCGTCCGACCCGGACGCCACTCCAAATCGCCGCCGATCAACAGTCAAAAAATAATGAGGCTTTGGAAAAATAAAGTACACTGAAGTCGTACTATCACGTAAAGGGTAGAGGTGGTGCCTTTTCCTAGCCATGTGCAATGCTTCGTGCTCGGCCGCGGACTGATCGCCATGCCGATCGCCGATGTGATGCTCCTGCAGGCACCCGGGGAAGGTTGCCTCAGCTTGCTATCGATCCTTCCCCCTTCCTTCGACCACTACGGGCACCTTGATCTCGAGTCGCCATCATGACCATGTCAAGTGAGTATCTGAATCACTTTGGAGTCAACACAATCTCGCTCCTTTTCCATTGCTTGCCACTTAGACGCCTCCCCCACCTCGTGACGAGCGACCTCGTGACGCCCCGCGCAGCCCCACACTGCTCAAGGCTCCGAATACTGACGTCTGCTCGCCGGCCCATCAGAACACATACTCAATGATCCCAAAACACTCGTAAACTACGCCTTGTCAGGTCTGGCGTTCCTCAATCCTGCCCTGACTTACAACCCAGCCACGATGACGGTCATGGTTCGCCAAGCCGATCACGACAAGGTCCACCTCCTGTGTGGTGGTGGTGCGGGTCATGAGCCCGCCCATGCCGCCTTCGTGGGCAAAGGGATGCTGTCTGCCGCCGTTAGTGGCAATGTGAGTCTAGGGCTGGGCGGGGCTGCGATACCAGGCTGGACGATTTCCCCTCCGTACTCTGGACACCGCCAGTCAAACGTGGGACCGAAAGTGGGGAGCGACGTTCTGGTTGGATGGCAGAGCGCAATGAGTATGATGGCAGCGGGATTGACATTATGTACCACCACGTCTGTGTTAGGTCTTTGCCAGCCCGAACGCAGCCCAAATTGAAGCCGCTTTGGACCGACTCTCAAACAGCAAAGGGTAAGCACCATGCCAGGATCTCAGTTCCAGGTGGAAGGGCGCGTCCGTTGGTCACCGGTCACCCACTGCGCACTCATCTTCGAAACGACGCCAATCATTGACCATTGACTTTGTCGACTACTCGCATGTAGGCAGTTGATTATTGTTAAGAACTACACCGGTGATGTGCTGCACTTCGGAATTGCCAAAGAAAGGTGGGCCGCGACCCATTTGGGAAAAGATTCGGTTCGCCTATTGGTCGTTGGCGACGATGTCTCCGTCGGCCGAGCTCAGGGTCAACTGACCGGTCGCCGAGGATTGGCTGCCACTGTCCTGGTGTACAAGATCGCCGGTGCTCTCGCGGACACGGGCGCATCGCTGGACGAGGTCGAACATCTGGCGAAGCTCATCACTAAGCGATCAGGCACTTGTGGTATCGGATTGGACCACTGTCATGTTCCCGGGACCGAGCACGCCGAGGGGTACCTGCAACAAGATGAACTCGAGTTTGGTCTGGGAATACATAACGAGACGGGCGTGCGAAAGCAAAAACCGATCCCTTCGGCGAACAGGATCGTCGAGGACTTGATGAAGTGGCTCACGGATGTCGAGGATGAGGACAGAGCTTTCCTGGACTTCAAGAGTACGTCACTAGTCACTTTCCCTTACTTTCTCCGGGTAATTCGCTCACCTGGACTCGGTGTATGTCAACAGATGACGGCAAAGATGAGGTCATTCTCCTGGTCAACAACCTGGGTGGGATCTCCGAGATCGAGCTCAGTGTCGTCGTGAATGAGGCATCAAAGTGGCTCGCTTCCAAGCACATCACTGTGGAGAGGTTTGTTTGCGATCGATCTCCCTTTCCCCGTCCGGTGTCTGACCACGTCATTGCCTTGAGCAGAGTTTTATCGGGAGCTTTTATGACGTCGCTCAATTTGCCTGGCTTCTCCATCTCCCTCGTTCTGCTACCACGAGAGCCTGTGGCGACGTGAGTCTCTCGTCGGCTGCGCAGCTGCGCGTATGAAACTCAATGTGCCCATTCGCCCCTGTACTAGCCCCTCGACCTTCACCTCAAACCTCTGCTTCGACAAGGACCTCATCTTGGAGATGCTTGACGCTCCGACCGAGGCTCCAGCTTGGATGTGGCATTACAAAGGCCGCCCGGAGGCGCACGTCGAGGAAGAGAAGGACGACCAGAAGAACAGCAAGAAGAGAAAGACCGAGGTCGATATCTCCGGAAGCGATCAGGTTAAAGGACCGGCCCGTGAGTTGCTGGTTCGCACTCATTACAACTTATCGATATGGGGACGCTGACGCTGGCGAGCTGAAATATTAGCGACCGATGCAAAGCTGTTCAAATCGGCGATCGAGGCCGCGCTGCAAGAACTCGTCAAAGCCGAAGCCGAAATCACAAAGTACGACACAACTGCCGGCGACGGGGATGCAGGTCAGTCGTGCTACTCGTCTTCACGAGCTGTGGAGCGCATCATCGTCTGACCAAGGGCATTCGTGGGACCACCAACAGGGCTCACCCTCAAGGCAGGTGCCGAAGCACTCCAAACTAAAATCTCGTCAGATGTGATCCCAACCGACAAGGACGTTGTTGCAACCTTGGTCGGCATTTCTGCCGTCGTCGAGAAGGAGATGGGCGGGACGAGTGGTGGTCTTTACTCGATCTTCTTCGCCGCGTTGTCCAAGGGCGTCCTGCAAGCTGCCAAGGACAAGGGGGAGAACAAGGCGACGAGCGAAGTTTGGGCTAAGGCTCTCGAGGTGAGCCTAATTCCTGGTGATGGCAGCGTTTAGCTGCATATATCTACATCCCATTTAATTTATCCTTCCTTTTGCCTCTTAGCTCGCCCTCAACACGCTCTATAACTACACCCTGGCTCGACCTCCATCGAGGACCTTGGTCGATCCTCTGGCCGCCTTCATCATCACATTCGGGTCAGACCCTGCCAACTTTGACAACGCCTTCAACCAAGCACAAGAAGCGGCCGAAGCGACCCGAACACTTGTCGCTAAAGCTGGACGTGCCGCTTATGTCGACCAGGACAAGATTGAAAAGGCCAACGTACCTGATGCGGGGGCTTGGGGCGTGCTGAAAATCTTGCAGGGCGTCAAGGCGGCTTTGGGCCGTGAATCCTCGAGCACGACTATGACGAAGAGAGGCCAGGAATGAAATGCAAATCGGTATGTTTCAATAATATTCCTTCACAGCAGGGAGTCCAGTTCTATGCACTAACAACGAGAAGAAGAAAAGCGCTTCTACGGGGTGAACGAATAAAGCCCACTTCAAGGTGTCGACGCCGAGAAGCCGTTACCAACACGTCGATACATGTTACACATACAACAAGAACAATCGCAATATATTAACAAAGGGACACTCGGACTTTGACTGGTCGGTCACACTCTGAGCCACATCAAGAATCTTTCCTTGTGTCCGCTCCGCCTTATCCCCTCTCGACACCGACGAGCAAACGGGCAACATCGACTTTGAGACTTTCGTAAGCAGACTCGAACCGACTGGGCAGAGCTCCCGGGAGAGTTTGATAGGTGACTCTAGGATCTCGCGCAATCCCATGCACGAGATGGCACTGAATCTGGGCAGAGTGGATCGCACACCTGAGCGCGGGTTTGAGCATCTTGATCGCTTTCGGTCGAAGCGCGAGCGATGTCTCTTGATCCGATGAGTCGTATTCGGGTGACGATGGAGGAGAAGGGGGTGGTATATCGGGTCGCTCGAACCACGAGCGAAACACCCGGTTCATCCCATTCGCAACCGTCATCGTCCAAGCGTAGCTTTCCAGTGTCGGAGGAGAGCTCGTAGGGCGCCAGGTCTCGGGTGCTTCCAAGAGCAGGGGAGTTTTGGCGGATGCGTGGACCGCTCGAATGTGAAGCGCCAAAATGTTGTTTCCAAACGCCTGATCGTCATCTAGAGTGATGGATTGAGAGGCTGTTGTCGAGCCCGTGAAGCCGAACTCGGCCAGCTCACTTGAAGAAGGATCGTTCGACACAAAGGAAGAAAACGTGACTCGGTGACGAAGGTTTCGTCGCGTCGCTGTGGGGGTGCACGATTCGAACAACACTTCGTACTGCTTGGAGCAAGCAAGGTGTCGAAATCGGGCCCGTAGGAGGTGCGAGATCTTGGCGCAGAAGTCATGCCTGGCAGAAAGATCGTGCCGTCAGCGACGGCGTCATAACGTCCAAGTCTCCGACAGAAGCTCGGGCACGTGACCTAGCGTAGCGCTAGGAAGAGCTTCGGCTGGTCAGGTGCGACTCACGAGACCGTTCGGAGTCTTGTCAGCTCCCGGGCAGGGATGTTCTCCAGAATGTGGAGCCAAAGATCGTCATTCAATCTTACGAGTCGGCTCGATGTGCCCACGCCGGCGCATCGATCGAGATCCTCCGCGCCGTCGGTGGCCGAGAGCGTGCCGCTCGTCGCAGGGGCCTGACGCAGAGCACTTCGGCGATGCTTCGATTGCGAGCGTGGAACGGTGATCGTGGAGTCGATTGTGACTGGGAAAGGCATCGCCTTGGGCTGGGGCCGAGCGTAACCACTGGACGCCGGGCAGAGATCGCGGGACGGCTCGCGGGCGATAACGACACCCCAACGCGGGGTAACAGCCTAATCACGAAACGGCGGCTGTCGAAAGTAATTGAGGTTGGATGCGATCCGCGTCGCTGAGCGCTCCGAATAGCTGGGCTAGCTGATGTGAATGATCTTGCAAGTGGGCGAGTAGGACCGAAAGGCGCGCTGAAGTTAGGCGCGATGGCGCAAGGTAAGATCAGAAACACCTCCGAGACTACAGATTGGTCGCCGAGCAACGATTGCAGTGCGCTGACGCGCCGACATCGCGATCTGAGCATCAGAGCATCCGATCTCGACAATAAGTGCAGACCGCCTTGTTACGGTATTACCTTTTTACAGCTGGTGGTTCGGACGATCAACCTCGATTATTTCTGGCAGATGTCTGAAACACAAATTCACTATTGTTCTCCGGTAACAGGAGTGGGTATTGCACGCTTCCAGGAGAATGTGCTTAGCCGCCCGCGGGCCGAGAACGTTGAGTCTGAGCCAGAGCTCAAAAGCCAGGCAACCAACAGAAAGGAAGAAGTTTGGTACAGAATTTGGTCTTCGACTGCTGCGCCTTGGCGTCGCATGGTCAAACGGCTGCAGCTAGCCCCTATCATCCTCTCCGCAGACCGATGAGCAAGGGCTTTCCAGTTGAAGATGGAGTGTCAATGGAAGATCGAGTATACCTCACATTAACTGCTATCAACGTCTTCGAGTGCGTGGGGCGGCGATTCAACTTTTCCTAGTGGGCACCAAGGACTGAGGAGTACAACTACTGCAAGCGGTCGACGTGCTCGATCGCGAACGAAGCCACGTGGACGGAGAGTTTCGGAGGGCGGTACAGGTGGGAGCGAAAATATTATGAATCGCGGTCAAGAGAATATGGAGATACTCGAGCTGTCAAGATGAGCTTAACATAAACTGGAGGTGGCAAGGCTGGTCAAATACTAGTGTACAGGGGCCTAGTGTAGGTGGATTGTTCAGCAGACAGCGCGCGGGCGCGCGGGCCTTGCCCGTCCAGGACTTCCCAAAGCGGCGAGATTCGAGGCTCTCGCCGCTCTCGACGCTCTTCGCCCGCCTCCCCTCAGGCCAGCTCAGGCGCAAAATGGGCCAGGAGCTTGCGTGTCTGCGTGGAGGATGAAGGGAAATGCATCTACGCTGTTTCTGGCTCACCGCGCAAGTGACGTATTCTCTCGCCGCCCCACTCAATTGCCCATCGTCTAAAAGATCTTTTGCGGCGGGGGCCCTGAGCATTACTCGAATCGCTTTCGAGCAGCGCGCCTGCCATTACTCTCGGCGCCGTTCATTTCAACTTTCTTCCTTCTCCTCTCTCCCCCGACCGTTCTCCCCGCAGCTGTGACCAGCTTTGACAGATGGGACTGTTATCAAGGAAGAAGACGACCTCGAACCCTCCGCCTGCCATTTCAGGGCCGATCATACCCGCCGGCTCCGCTCTCAACAACCATCCGACGGCGACGGTCCCTGCAGGAGCAGCGCATTACTCCTCGAGTAGTGGTGGCGGCGGCGGCTACGGCAGTTATTCGTCCAACAAGTACAGCCACGAGCGAGAGCAGACTTCTGGCTTACCCAGCCCACCTGGTTCACCCATCGAGACCGATTGTAAGTTGGTCCTGTTTCGTGTACTACATTGCGTTCTTTCTTGGATTCTCGGCGGTGCCGTCGTGGCAGTCAGTAGCCGCGGTCGGCGCGCACGGGGCGGCGCTCCGTGGCTGGTCGTCGCAGTCCGACCACGACGAGGAGGCGCGCCGGAAAGCGCCCAGCGGAGCGGCTTCTGGGCCCTTTCCGTCCACCCTGCCCTCCACTTCCAACGACCTTGCGACCGTGATTACGGCCTCATCCCCGGCTTCGCTGCACCGGGTGCTATCGACGATCCCCATCGGCTTGTATGCTGACCTGAGTCATACCCCTCGAATGTCGACCGCCGACGTACGCACAGACTCGTCGAAGCAGCTCCAACACCCTCTCACGCCCCCGCACTCGGCTCAGTCGTACTCGTCTCGCCCGGTGCAAGCCCAGAAACAACACGCGTACCAGACCCACGGCGGCCACTCATCCTACAGCAAGTCGACCTCGTCTTCTCGCGAGATGCGCGATGATCGCACCACGAGCTCGAACCAGAGCGGCTCGACCGCGCAGACGTCCTATCACGAGCGAGACGTACAGGGCAAGCTTGAGAACCTCGGGTTGCACGGTGGATACCATGGCTCGGACCAAATGAGCCTCGACAACGTCGATATGTACGACGGCACCCCTACCGGTCGTCCGGCGTCGGCCGCGACGAACAGTACCGTTCACGGCGGCCATTCGTCCGGCGGACATGGCGCTGCGCGCCCCACCACCACCGCCGCCTCGTCGTCGCCGTCACATCTGCGCCAAGCTCCGCTCACAGGGGGCGGCGTCCCCCCTCTCGAGGCGTTTCGACCTATTCGACCGTCTCGACGACGCAGAGGCCAAACGCGGTGGGCCAGCGGCCTGTTTCGACCAACCTCAGTGTCATGTCCCCTACACCCTCCAACACCTCCTCGACCTCGCGCAAGACGTCATCGCGATACAATCTCAGCGACTTTAGCTTCAATCGCACCCTCGGTACAGGGTCCTTTGGTCGTGTACACTTGGTCAGGTCGCAACACAACTCTCGGTCGTACGCGATCAAGGTGCTCAACAAGGAGCGTGTCGTCAAGATGAAGCAGGTCGAGCACACCAACTCGGAGCGCGAGATGCTCGAGCGCGTGCGGCATCCGTTCCTCGTCAACCTGTGGGGCACTTTCAAGGACTCGAAGAATCTGTACATGGTCATGGATTTCGTCGCCGGTGGAGAGTTGTTTAGCTTGTTGCGGAAAAGTCAGGTGAGTTGATCTTCCGACTTTGGAGTCTTCGGTGTGATCCAGGTGCTGACTCTGCGGGCCGATGTACCCCACAGCGATTCCCCGACCCCGTCGCAAAGTTCTTTGCCGCCGAGGTCGCGCTGGCGCTCGACTACCTCCACTCCCTAGAGATCATCTACCGCGATCTCAAGCCAGAAAACATCCTCCTCGGGGCGGACGGTCACGTCAAAATCACCGACTTTGGCTTTGCCAAGCACGTCCCCGATATCACCTGGACATTGTGCGGTACGCCCGACTACCTCGCTCCCGAGATCGTGCAATCGCGCGGCTACAACAAGTCGGTCGATTGGTATGCGCTTGGCGTTCTCATGTTTGAGATGTTGGCTGGATATCCGCCATTCTTCACCGAGGACTCGAATCCGATGCGTCTGTACGAGAAGATCATCGCCGGCAAAGTACGCTACCCCGGCTACTTTGCCCCTGAGGCCAAGGATTTGCTCAAGTCGCTGCTCACGCCAGACATCACGAAGCGCTTCGGCAACTTGGCCAATGGCTCGCGAGATATCTTCTCCCATGTCTGGTTCCAAGAGGT
The DNA here is from genome assembly GCA_001244265.2 of Microbotryum lychnidis-dioicae p1A1 Lamole. NCBI lineage: Eukaryota > Fungi > Basidiomycota > Microbotryomycetes > Microbotryales > Microbotryaceae > Microbotryum > Microbotryum lychnidis-dioicae. The sequence continues at coordinate 908,605 of CDLV01000006.1, forward strand.
TGACTGGGAGCGGCTGTACCGGAAAGAGATCCCCGCGCCTTACGTTCCCAAGGTCGAGGGCGATTGGGACTCGTCCAATTTTGACGCCTACCCGGAAGTTGACATGTCAGAATACGGCAGCACCGGGCCCGATCCTCACGGTCACCTCTTCACGCTCTTCTAGATGCACCGCGCCGCCCGCCACGACCCCGATCAAGAGCCGGCTCTCTGATCGACCGCTCCTCTCCAGCGCGTTCCGCCATGTTATGCATTCCCCTTGGGATGGTTTTGCCCTTCGTAAACTATATCGTTCATCGTTCTCTCCTTCCTGCTCTCAGGCGGTCACCTCGCCGTGTTTATTGTGAATCTGTGTTTACGCCATTATCTCCTCTTGTAGCCTTACAACGTCAATATATTCAATTTCGATGTGAACCGACTGCTTGCATGCACGAGAGAAAAATACGGCCCCTATTCAAGCCTCGAACGACTGCACTGCCTTGAGCTTGGTTGCCTGATCGTGAACGGCGTCTGGGTTAGAGCAAGCTTCTCGGACATTCAAATGCGATGGGCGACGCTCACTGCTAGTCGAATCGCGCTCAGCCGCTCGTCGATCTGACCCTGGACTGAATGGAGCCGCGAGACTTTAGCCATGTCGATCGAATAGAACTGTCGGCACAGGTCGGCTAACTCTCTGTGCAGAAAGGATGATCGGCCTTGTGGTCAGCACGGTGACGGACTTCGTCTGAGACGGAAGGCACAGCTGAAGTCTCGACTTGCGATCGCAGATCCGCTAGCTCGTCCTCGAGCTCCTTTTCGGCAAAAAGTCGAAGCGCGTGGGGCGGCGGTCTACTTGGTTTCGCCCTCTGGAAAACAAAATGGCTCGAGTTGCTGTAATTAGTAGTGTGAAATGAGCGTCATCAGAGTCGATTCACTTGCCACCAGCTTGTTGAGTCTTGATTTGAAGGTGTTCCTGCCGCCACTCCGTGAGGACGAAGGTGCCGGAGGGATTGGCGGTGTCAGGTCGGTCTCGACGTTCACGAGATCAAATTCTTCCGTGACATCCTCGGCTGGATGTAAATGAACTTCGTTTACTTCTTGAGTGCCCGAGTTGTTCTGCTGCGATCCCATCTGTCGGTGATCGATGAGCGTCTCCGAGCCGTCGGTGCATGGGTGCTCAGCGTCGTCATCTTCGGTCTCCTCCTCCTAAAAGCGGTCCGTCGTTAGTGTGCGACAAGTTGCAGCTATCTCCAGCCAGAAAAACGCACAATCGAATTGTCAATAGCATTTCCAGTTTGCTCCTCTTCCGTATAGGACAGCAGTCCGTGTTCCCTCTTCCAAAGCTCAAGCTTTCGGCCGGTGGGACAGCTAATTCTGCGTTAGTAGGGTATCCGGTGGGTTGGCCTAAACCACTGCGCGTACACCCACCTGAGCGACTGCATCATCGTAAGCATGTTCCAGTTCTTCCTGAGCGGCGATCAGGTTCCTTCCCTCCTCATCTTGCAGCTGCTGGCGTAGTTGTGCATCCTTGAGCTCGCCCCTCAACGATTCGGCTTCTTCGCTCGTCTCGGTCAATCGCTCGGACAAGTGCTTGACTTGGTCCGTCAACTGAGCGATCATGCTCTCTCTTTCTGCCTTTCCCGCTTCCAACTCCTGAAGGGTTTTCCGCATGGTCTTGATCTCCGCTTCGTGGAACTCCTTTGACGCGAAAGCCGAGGCGAGGTCGGTTTCGAGCTCGATGATGCGCAACGCATGGCAGTCTAGACCTTCGCGCAACACGAGCAGTTCTGCTTCGTGGTGGGCAACCTCGCTCTGGATAGAGGTAATTCTTGAATTAAGACAAACTTGCTTTGTGTGAGTGTCGGTCGAAGCACCACTCACATGAGCAACGCCAAGCTGGTTTCTGAGATGGGCGATCTCAGGTACGGCTTGAGAATATTCGGTCGCGAGTCGTTCCTAAATCGGTGCGAAGGGTGAGCGTCACGACGTACACTTCGAAGAGAAGTGAATGGGTGACCTACCAACTCAGCCGAGGTTCTTTTTGCTTCGTCCTTGCACTCTTCAGCGTTAACGAGCACATCAGCTCTAGTCAATCCTTGATCAAGACTAAATGAGATCTGTGGCATACAAACAAGATTCTATCAAGAGCAATTTTAGACCAAGTTCAGCTTCTTCGTACCTACCTCTGTCTCAATCGAACCGATTGCAGCCGGTCGCCGCGAGTCGATTTCGGTATCGGTATCGACGTCGATCCCGCTCAATTTCTGGTAGACCCGTGGTGTAGTGTTTGGGCATTAGATCAGGGCCTTTACACCCAAAGAGAACGCGATTCATCGGTGCAAGCCTTACTCGAAGGCGGGGTGACACCCTCCGCTCTTGTTTGGTATCCTTTAATTTCATCCTTGCCAGCGCTAGCGGCGCCGTCCTGTCCGTCAATGCGATCGTACTAGGTCCAAGCGCCGAGGTCGAAGGTCCTGCGAGGGTACCGGTCTTCATACGAGTATCCAGAGAGGTGCTGGCCTACATGAGATACGCGGATTAAGCGATTGAGGCATATGCGCTCGGAGCGTTCGGCGAAGTTGAGTGAACTTCGACAGTGTGGGACTCACTTGTAGAGAGGGGCTCAACAGGTTGCTGACGTCTTGGAGCACCATCTCGGAAAAGGTAGCGACCAACTCCGTCTTCCTCAACGTCTCGTGTGAGGTGTTGTGCGACACCGGTCAGAGGGAAAGAGGAAAACATGCGGGCGGGTGATTGCGACTCAGACACAGACGCGCTCGAGCCAAGATAGGAGGTAGTGGGCTGAGATGTGAGCGGCGGCCCGATGAAACAACCCCGGCCAAACGTAGCCAGCGATCACATTCCGGAATCCACCTTGTTACAACAACACAGTGATATACATGATACTATCTTCTACGTATCAGGGACGGCCCAGCTAGTTCTGGACGGCTGCTCGGGCGTGCCCATGATCAAATCGAATTGCCGCTTGCCCCGCGACAGCTTGCCATTGTCTCTCTCGAAGCCCCTCAGATACAGCTCATCCTCCTCGTCGTCATCCCAGTCCATGGGAGCGGCCGCCGACAAGCCTGCCGGAAGAAAATCAGGGGTTGACGAGGCACCTGGTCGGAAAGCCGCCCCGAGTGCGGCGAAAGAGGGTACCACGAGGGCCTGGGTTGAGATTGTGGCCGATGAGGTGCGCGATGCTGCAGGCGTGTCCGGAACGAGTGTGAACGAAGCCATGTTGGCTGTGGAGCTCGACTCTGTTGTGAGCATCGAGTCAGCAGCTGCGTAGACGATAGACGCTTGTGCGGGGATTGAAGTCGACTCACTTCTGGGGCTTACACTCTTGCGCTTGTTCACGCGATGTGCACCTGCTTGCTCCGCCACGGCCTGTTCCGCGACCTTGGACGCAGATATGGCCTTCTTCTTGATTCCGGCACCAGTTTTGGGTTTGCCAAAGCTGACTTCGCGTCGATTGAAGAGACCCTTGGAGGAGCTAATGAGACTGTCGCCGCGAGGCAGGGGTCGCGGCTGTTTTCTCGGCGGTTTCGAACGAGGCGCGGTGTTCTCCGACGTCTTGTCGTAACCATTGTGATCTGCCTTGGACGAGTCATGTCTAGACGAAGGAGCTGCAGAATTTGTACCTCCCGATTTTGATTTGGAAATGGACAAGGTGGGCACTTTGAAGCTGTCGTGTTGCGAGCCGCCTAGAGTTGACGAGTCCAGGCCGAGCAGGCGCTTCATGGTGGGGCTTTCGGCAACAAATGGTCTCTGATCTCGTTCCTTCCTCCTCGCGCTCTTGTCGAGAGACAGTAGGCTCCGTGTTTTGAACGGCGACGGCGCGGGGACGAGTCGAAGTGCGAGCGCGTCGGCTGGGGTGGCGGAGGGAAATAGCTTGGCGCGATGATGCGACAGCAGTGCAGGCGAGGCGTGTGGCCCAAAGAGTGCTTCGACAACGTCCAACCACCATTGCTGTACTTCGTCGCGGTCCTCGATCTCCACTCCTTCCTTCTTTTTTGCGTTTCTGACCTGCGAGTCCACCTCTAACCCAAGCGCATTGACGTCCCTCATCACCCGCCAGATTTGTAGCCGATCGGTCAAAAAGTCGAGCAAAAGCTCTGGGTCCAGGGTAGAGGCATGCCGCTCCGGGTCTTTCTTCTTCTTGGCCTTGACCTCGGGCGACTCCAGCGCGGCCGGTAGAGTGAGGAGCGTGAGGAGCAACAGGCTATGGAGCAGCGTACTGGAGAGGACAAAAATTGCATCAGCTTCCGAGGCTAGAGACAAGCTGTATGCGCAGTGTCCACAACACCTACTCGAAAAGTTCACCCGCTGTTATCCATTGTGCGGTATTGACCTCCTTTTTGGTCCAAGCCAAGGGCTTGTGCACAACCTCTTCTTCGACGCCCTCTGGGTGCATCGAGCCGAGTTTTCCGTCCTGGCCCGGAGTATCGTTATCAATGTGGGTCACCGCTTGCGGATGTTCGACGTCTTCTTGAATCACAGGGAGTGACTTGGGTCGATCCTCCTCTATTTTGGCCTCTTTAGCCACCCTCCACTTGCGATAGGTTTCGAGCAAAAGCGTGACTTCCTTGTCGGCGAGCTTGTGCTTTTTGCCTGTCGGTGGGAGTGGACGACTCTGGGCGGTGACGGGATCGACGTCTTCGGTCGGGGTCGGTTTCACGAGTGCCGGGATTGTGTTTCTCCATTTCCTGTCAAAGTCGTGGAGCGGGAGGAGTATGCCGCGGATCTTGTGCTCGACCTCGGCACGGGGCCGTTCCGAAGCGAGCGCCAGCAGATGGTGCCCAAACTGTCGCGACTTGCTCTGAAGACCCGAGAAGGACGGATTTGTCAGCGGGTTTGCTGTTGAAGAATGGCCACTCCGTTACACTTGCACTCACGATGACGTTGTTGAGCACGTCCGAGTAGAGCGCCTCGAGGTAGGCCTGGTCCAGCTCGGATCGCCGCTCAGATGGATCAACGATCGCGTAGGTCGGGTGCGCGGGCCAAGGGATGGGACAGTCGTGGGGCAGCGAGTAGAGCAGCAGCTTTTCGGCCATGCTGGTCTACTCTGATCGCTGGTGCCTCACTTTAAAGGGGCGACCCGTCTCTCTCTTCCTTCGTTGGCTGGAAGGCCTTTCCCGACGCGACTTGCAGTGAGTTGAAACCGATGAGCGAAACGTCGTCATGCGCGGCGGTGCGCTTACTCGCGCTAACTAACAATTGAAAATAGAATGGATTGCGCACCACTGAGAAGCTCGATCGGGCTTTCTCTTGGCCGCTTCATCTTCCCGCACCTTTTAGGTGGCGCAGGTACACACCTTACCTGCACACCGACGCCCCTCACCCACCTCATATGGGGGCACTGCGCATCAGATTCCCATCTACCCTCTTGGGATTGAAAGCGCATCCGCTTGTAGACTGCCACATGTCGTCCGTCGTAGCGGCTGCACCCGACGTGGCGTCTCGCTCCGTGCGCTGGATCGACGAGCTCAGGAAGGCCTTGCCCCACACGGCCATACACACACCCCGTGACCCACTGTCAGTCATGCCCAGTCATTCCCTCGCCCTCGTTCATACGGCACATCTTGTCACAGCGCCACGCACCACCTCTGGCACAGGCCACTGACCGAGATCTCCCTCGCTCCCGCTCCCGCTCTGCGTTCTGCGCATGCGCCTGCCCTTGCTCTACGGCTCCGGCGGCTTGCAGGTACCAACTCTCGTCGAACCTCTTCAACGCGGCCATCGACTCGCCCGCGCAATGTGCCGTACTCGTCGCCAATACCCAGCAGGTCGTCACCGTCGTCCAGTTCGCCCGCCGACATGGCCTCAGCTTCAGCTGCAAGGGTGGCGGCTTCAACGTCGCGGGGTGGGCCGTCCAGGGCGACATTATCCTCGACCTCTGCCTGCTCGACTCGATCGACGTCCATACCGTAGACTCGACCACCGGCCAATTTAATATTGAGCCCTTGTCCCAGCTTCGGACACCTGCTCCGGCGAGCGAATCGTCTTTGCTTCCCCAGGACGATCAGCTCGCGAGGAAGCGCAAGGCGGCGGGAGCTCCTGAGCCACCCCCCAACGACGCCCAGGGCGCTTCCTCGACTTCCGAAGATGAGACCACGGCCTCTTCGATCAAGCGATATTCTCCGAACGTACGCACCGCCAGCCCTACCCCGTTGCGACAGGCATTGGGCCCGAGTGACCCCTCCGACGCCCACTCGGAGCACGGCCAGACCAGCACCTCGACCGCTCACTCGTCGCCTTCCTCGTCACGCGACGGTCCGCACGGCTTGAACTCGGGTTCGGGTTCGGGTTCGGGCTCAGGGTCTGGCTCTGGTGAAGCGAGCGAGGAGACGGGCTTCACGAGTCACCCCTCGAGGGAGGCGAGCCGTTCCGACGGCAAGGGAACATCTTCGGTGAATAGCCGTACGGATGCGTCGGCCGTCAGGAGTAGCGTCGTCGAGGGGACACGTTCATGGGTCGAGGAGCAAAAGACTCGTGGTGATGGTCAACTTTCGCCTCGTGCTATCGCCCTGCCCCATCAGAGCTCCCAAATCTCGACACCGAATCCACCCGTGACCAATGCGGGCGTGCCACTAGAGCAAGCCGCGGCGTACGACACACCGACCACAACACCCGCCTTTGCGACATCCTTTGTGAACGCGTTCGTACCGAAAATTGCAGGTGGGAACGGCGTCGGTCCAACCGATTTGTCTGGGCTCGTACCATCGTCCAACATGTCGAACGACTCGACTCGGTTCGTCTTCGACTCGTCGGCCTTGCACCGCGGCTCACTCAATGCCAACAGCTCTACCAGCGCACCGGCCCCCTCTTCGTTTGGAACGAACGTCTCGAGCTCGGCAACGGCAGCGTCTTCGTCCTCGGGAACCGCTCGCACGGTCGCCAGCAACTCGAGCCGATCGAACTCCTGGACGTCGAGCCGCTCGCACGCACTCGTCACAATCGGGGCTGGTGCCAAATCGAAAAACATCGATGCTGTCACTGGTGCTTTGTCATATCACGTACCTCTGGCGGCTTACCCCGTCGGCTGCGCCGTCTTTGCTTCGGGCGGCTTTGGCTTCATGTCGCGCAAGCATGGGCTAAGCATGGACAACGTCGTCGAAGTTGAGATGGTGCTCGCTGATGGTCGAGTCATGTACCTCACTCCGCCCAAGAGCGAGAGCGTCAAGGGTAAGGAGGTCGAATTGTCCGAGGAAGAGCTTCGGCACGAGGAAGAGATGAAGGAGCTTTGGTGGGCCTTTAGGGGCGCTGGATTGGCCCTCGGCGTGATGACCAAGATCAGGATCAAGGCGTTCCCCGTTGGATTGGTATATTCGGGTAACCTCATATTGTGAGTTCTCGAGAGCAGGGTGTCTAGATGCTGGTTCGAAGTTGCTGACCCAGGGCGTTGTCATCCCGCAGCCCTTTCAATCACATTACTGCCCCCAGTCTGATGAAGCATTGGCGGGACTGCATTAAGAATGCTCCGCGCGAGCTTTACACGAACTTAGTCTTAATCGCCGGGCCCAATGAGTCGTCTCACGTCATCGTCATCCAATTGTGCTACCTCGGCGATCGCGAGAAAGGCGACCAATACCTCCAAGCCCTTCTCTCATGGGAAGGCGAAAGATGTCTCCTCAAGGACGTCGAGATGCGCACCTACCTGACGCAACAGCAATCGGTCGTGCAAGTGCTCTCGGCGCAACGAGGGTATCGATGGTGCATCCGCGCCGACCTGATGAATTCGATGACGGACGACTGCATCCATTCGACCGTCGACCAGTTCAAGAAAATCCCCGAGCGTTCGGCTTGGCTCTTCGAATTGGCTGCAGGGGCGATCGCTGACGCGCCGGAGGAGTCGTCGTGCTTCCCTCGCTCGCATCGCAAAGCGCCTTTCCAAGTCGCGGCGATCCATCAATGGAAAGAAAAGGCCGACGACGCTTTGTGGGAACTCGCGGCGCGCCGTTGGATCGACTCGACCATCTCACCTTATTCACCTGGCGGTTCCTACCCGTGCTTCTTGGAATCGCAGGAGAGCATGCAGAGGATACGAAGCACGTTCGGTGGGGGTGAGAATTGGGACAGGCTCAAGCGCGTCAAGAGGCAGTACGATCCTGATAAGACGTTGAAGCATTGCTTCTGGATCGATGAGGATGACGCGCCTCCGGAGCTCGTCTGCGGTGCTTGAGCGATCAATGGGGCGGAGGAGGGTACATCGCGAGGCGGGTTTGTTTCATTACCTTATCTCTTCCTGTCTGCTTCATCGTTGGCCCATGAGCAGGCTTTGACGCGGTTTATGAGTTTCTTTGGAAAAGAGTCTTAGATGGTCACTGCTTCCCGTTCCCGTGCTCGCTTCTCCTCACTTGTAGCCGCCTCTGTACCCCAGCATCCTCGTTCGTTGCGCTCTTGCACCTGCGCAAGCCTTCGTTCTACTCTATCACTCTGCAATCCATATACGCTGGCGGAAGAACGCAGAGAGGCCGAAAAAGGTGCGACTCGATTGCATCAAAAGTAGCCGCCTTCGTACCTCGGTTTAGTGGGGAGACCGCCCAACCTCGATGCGAGGGAGGGTGTTCCTGAACTTCCTCCCCCTCCGGTGGGATCGCTTTTACGTTTACCACTCCTGCCATTCCCGTTCGGTGTACTCCTTCTACTATTATCCCGTCCACTATCCCGTCCACTATCCCGTCCACTATCCCGTCCACTATCCCGTCCACTATCCCGTCCACTATCCCGTCCACTATCCCGTCCTCTATCTCGTCCACTATCGCGACCCCCCTGCAGCCGATCATCGTCGTCATAAGTACTCCGCAAATCTTTCCTCCCTGATTCTGGCCCACTGATGGGGGTCCCACCGAACCGATCGTAAGTCGAATTTTTGAATCGTATGTGTCCCCCACCACCTTGGGAAGAACCTCGCCTCCCTCTCGGCGTCGACTCGGATCCTGACTGTGATTGTTGATGCTTTTTCGATGACGACGAAGATGCCGAGGGTCTCGTGTCTATCGAATCGGATCGACTCGATCGATCGTCGCCATAACTCAGTCGATCGGTCAAGCTCGATCGACCATGATTACGATCCCTCGAATCGTGATAAGCATTCCGCCGCCCCGAATCGGTCCTCCTCGAAGCGAACCAATCATCGTCATCGGCGGGATCGAAGCGTTCGTGTGTTCGCCTCTTATCGCCCGCCATAGGTTGTCCCCTTCTCTTCGCAGCAGCTTCGGAACCCGTGGGGCCACCTCTCTGTCCGACGCGATTGGGTAAGCCAATCGCCCAGTCCCCCAAGGCTTCACGATTGAAAGCCGAATTATCGACATACTTCATCGGATGCCCTCTCGGGATCGGGCACTCGTCGATGAAATGGTCCTTATTTGAGCCACAGTTGGCACAGGCGAGGATCACTTTCCGCTTTGTCGGTTTCGCGCCTCGAGTATCGTAGATGCGCCATAGGCTCGGACAATTCGTTGGAAGGTGGAGCGTCGAAGAGCAATGCGTACACCGCGCGCCGTAGTTGCCTCGTACGGGGTGGGCGGCCGTGCAATCGCGTGCCATGTGGCCTCGGGATCCGCAGGCGGAGCAGACGAGGGAGACGGGGCAGTTGCGAGCTTCGTGGTCGGCGTCGACTTGGGCGCAAATGAAGCATTGTGAATGGGTGCAGTCGCGCGACGAGTGGCCTTGTTCTGTGAAGGCCGAAACCAGCTCGGGTACGGTCAGTCCCGCGCGAGGCGTTGAGAGTGTATTATGACTGAGCTCGACCGACCTCCGCAGAGAACACACGACTTTGATGGATCGGCCTCTTTGTAGTACCGGCCAGTGACCTGGGAACGACATCAAGAGGGGGTTAGCTCTCGTTTCCGATGCGAGCGTCAGATTCTTGCGTGTGATCTCACCTTGGCTTGACTGTCATCGACAATTCTTCCTTGGATCGCTTTGGCGAGGGATGCTTCATCGTGCCACTCTTCCTCTTGTTCACTGCTCTCTTCTTCTTCGTCGTCATGGTCATCGTCGTGGTCGTGTTCATCATCAGTAGCCAAAACGTCGTGGGCAAAGTCCCTCATGGCTTGCTCCTCCCTCTCGAGATCCTCGGCCTGCTGTCTCCGTCTACGCTCGTACGCGGTCTCATTCTTGTGCTCGTGCGCCTCGCTAACAGTGGGTGTCTCGAGCAGTTCCTCGGGCACGACCGAAGGTTGCAGATCGACGACAAAGAGACCATCAAAGTCACCCTGCACCTCGCCTTCCTCGACGTCGGGCGAGTGTTCCTTGGAGCGGTTGGTCGTCGCTCCACTAGGATTCTTCTTCTTGTTTGCCCTCGATCTGCCTCTACCTCGCTTGTGAGGGGGTGTTGGGTCCTGATCCTGATCCTGATCCTGGGTGGTGGTGGAGTGTGATGTCTCTGCGGCGAGATTGGCTGTGGCTGTGGCTGTGGCTGTGGCTGTGGCTGTGGCTGAGGATCGAATGGAGAGAGTCGGGGAAGCTGTCGAGGTCGAAGCCTGGGTCGTTGCGGTGCTCGTCGTCGAGAACGATGTGGGTTTGGGTGATGGCAACCTAAAGCTGATGAAGGGGGAGGTTGTAGCGGCTTGTGTCTCGTCTGCTGTTGCGGTCGGTTCGATCCGAGTCGCTGGTCCGATCGAGAGTGGGCGCGAACTGGGCGACAAGAGAGAGGATGAGATGGCCGTCTTCGACTGCGGAGGCGGCGATGGCAGGGACAAGGTCCTCTGGCTGGACGTCGTTGGCTTTTTGGGCGGTTGTAGGCGACCCATCTCTTGTCGCCTTGCCGGGGGGTTGGGTGCGAGCAAGTGTGGCCGGAGTCGAATCCGAGCGCAGACGGAGGGAGGCCCGAGCTGGCGCGCGCGAGCTTGCGAAACCGGATGAAATGAAAGCGATCCAAGCAAGCGACGGTTAGTAATGCCCAATTCGCCCCGCTCAGTCCGCCTTTTCTCGCAGTTGCCACAGCTCTACTCTACGTCCCCACTTCCCACCCCTCTCCTCTGCCCCACACCCAGCACGCGCGCGCTCTCCCCCAATCTATGCTCCCACCCTCCGCACCACCCATCGTCGCACTCGATGATCAAACGGCGTGTCTGGTCCGATCGTCGCTCGTGATCTCGTCGTTGCCCTGTGCGCTACTCGAACTCGTCCAGAACGCCTTGGACGCCCATGCCACTTCGATCAAGCTAGTCGTGAACCTCACGCACTGGACCATCCGTTGCTGCGACAACGGAGACGGCATACCCGCCCGCTTCCTCCCTCTGATCGGTCAACGTCATGCGGCGAGCTCCGGCTCGACTTCGACTGGCACCCGGCGACGAGGAGAGGCGTTGGCGAGTCTGGCGCAGATCGGGTGGTTGGAATTGAGTACACGCGCCAAGGGTGGACAACCGGGCTGGGAAGTAGGAATACGTGGACGGGAGCGTCTTTACGAACGGAGCCTGCCACACCGATCGACGCCCATCGTCGAGGCCCCTCCAGCTCAACCAGCTCCAGGTCAATGTGGGGGTCAGCTGCAGCGGCAGAGCCCCCCCACCGGCACGACGGTTACCGTCCGGGACCTGTTTTATCAGGTCAGTCAAAGAATCGCGCTGCGACCACTACTCTTTGTCGATTGACTCAAGAAAAACCTGATGTCCACTTGTAGTGGCCTGTTCGACGGAAACCGCTGAGCTCCCCCTCGGGCCGATCCACAGCCCTGACTCGACTGCGCAAGGAGCTCGCCATAGTAGCTCTCGCCCATCCCGCCGTCGCCTTTTCGCTAGTCGACACCTCGACCAACGAAACCCACTCCCTCTCGTCCACTCGATCCAAGACCGTGTTGAACGTCCAGAAATCATCGACCGATGCGCTGTGGGCGAGGTGGAAGCAGGTGTGGGGCAGAGCAGGCGTAGAGCACGTCCACGAGTTCCACCTTCATGAGCGGACCGATCAGACCGACTTGGAGGGATGGCAAGCCGACGGCTTCTTTTCGCTCGGAGCATCTCATTCAAAATCGGATCAATTCATATGCACGTTTTGCCTGATCGAGTGTACGGATCGTCTCATGTGGACCGACCGGGCTGATCAGATCGCTTGCCGCCTTGTGCGCAGTCGTCAATTCGAGACCCGTCTCGACCTCTGCTCTGTACGGACTCATCAATGCGCGATTCGGAACCTCTTCCTTTGCTCGCAATTCTTCCTCGCTTCTCGCAACACCCCATTCTTCGCCCGGCAAGACCACTACCACACCAGCCGCGCGCAAGAGCCCCAAAAAGGTCGCCGAACGGTACCCCATCTTCGCGCTCAGGTTGCGGCTACCCGAGGATCAAGTCGATTGGGCACTTGAACCGGAGAGGCGGGTAGCCGAGTTCCAGGTTAGCTGCAGTGGAAAGAACTCTGAGCTGCCGTAAACGTTCATATTGACTGCCGAGCTGACACCTGATTTGCCCACTTCACTACCCAGGACCCGGATCGTGTCCACACTTTCGTCCAATCCGTCGTCGACGCATTCCTCCGTGCGCACGGTCACCTTCCTCAAACCACATCCAAAGCTCAATCCGGAGCACCTCTTTCAACGGTTTTAAATGCCCCTCCTCGACCCATTAGTCTCACTCGCTCGCGCTACGAATTCCAATCCCCTCAACGCAAGACGACCCCGGCTCGCGCATCGTCTCGCGCGCGTCCTTTGTCACCTGACGGGCCCGGCCCGATCGTTTTTCCGCAGCCAAGAGAGGAGGGGAATGTGGTTGGGCAGTCGGAACACGATCCCATCGAATGGGTCGACCCTCGCACCAAGCAACGCTTCTTGATCGACCCTAGGATGGGTCACTCTTGGTCCCCCGCCGCGGTGAGAAACAGTCGCGACCCCAACGCCGAAACGCCGGAGATTGAACCCACAACTAGGAGCGTAAAGAAGAGCCTAGTTGATCGTTCAAAGCTCAAGAGAGCTCGACTGGAGCCGACGCCAAGCGGAGACGGTAACGATGATGACGAAGAGATGCCGACTTGGTTGACGAGCACCCTTCGGGAATGGCACAACCCCATCTTCCCCTCCAACCCCGCGCCTGTGCGCTCCGTCGTCGCTCATGCTACGGGGGGGCCTTCGGACGTGGCGAGGGCACCTAAGAACGTGCTCGGTCACTCACATCGGTTCCACAAAGCTTCTTTAACGAAAGATACTTTCATCGCTCAGCTCGATGCTAAATACCTTTTGGTCAAGTTGGAGACCTCGGTCGATTCGGAACCGTCATCGAACGAGTCCCAGGGTCGACCCACGACGACGACGACGACGACGACGATGGAGACGTTGGCGGTGATTGATCAACACGCCGCTTCTGAACGGGTGAGGGTGGAAAATTTTCTTCAAGACTATTGCGGGACCGTCGCCCGAGGCGGGACTGTGGCGACGATGGGGTTGAATGGCGAAGAAGGGGCGTTGATCTTGGTCTCGTCGAAGGAGGCCGAATTCGTCAAGGAGCACCTAGGCGACTTCGAACGATGGGGGATCCTTCTTGGCTTCGACGCACCTGACAGCGTTTCAGGGAATAGGAGTGCGTCATCATCGATTGTTTCAACCGATTACGCCCAACTTCGACTCCTTCGAGTTCCCAAGATCACTGCGGACCGCCTCTCGACCGAACCTAGACTTCAACAAAGTTTGGTCCGATCATTCGTCGCCTTACTCGAGAACCAACCCTCTTCCGGATCGGCACCCAGTAAGAGCAGCCATGGTGTGCACTGGACGCATTTGCTCAAGGACGCGCCACCCGTAATGATCGACTTGATCAATTCGAAAGCGTGTCGAGGGGCGATCATGTTCAATGACCGTAAGTCCGTCCCAGCCGTTAAGGCCGACCTAGAAGAATCCGCCCAGCTCATCCATCCAGATCAACTGACTTTTTCGATCTCGGGCACGCTTAATCAGACCTCACCTCACTTCAATGCACGAACCTCGTCACCCAACTCGGCCAAACGCACTTCCCCTTCATCTGCGCGCATGGAAGACCGAGTTTGATGCCGTTGGTCAACTTGGCCCCTGCCACGAAGGAAGAATCAGGATTGAGCTCGAAGCGAGGGAAGTTGGATTGGGGGAGTTGGGGTTGGAAGGAGGTGAGGAGTGATGGTGCGATGTGATGCGATGTGCGGAAATGGTGGGGAGCTGACAGTCGCGGGGCACACTGGGGAACCGTGTCGGGAGGGATGTTTTCGTCGCAGACTCTACATTTTCGATAAAGGAGCTCTTTTCATACCTAGGTAGCTTATGAGAGGTGAATGGGATCGCTTTGAGCTCAAGACTAACTTCCCGAGGGTCCTCGGTTGATGGTCCAACGACAAGAGCGCACTGGGCATCTGATACAGCAGAGAGCATTTTCTGGGAGGGGAGGCCACTTTGGCTACGAAAGAAGAGAAGGGAGGTGTTCGTTATCGGAGACAAAAGAAGAAAACCCCAAACAATCACAGCAGAGGAATAGTTCAGGAGGGAAAAGATGGCGCTCGATTGCGAGGAGCAAAGAGGGAGGAAGGGGGTTCGAGGTGGGGCAAAGCTGATCTTGTTTGCGGAACATGTATAGTGGAAACAGGAACAAAGGCCCACGAAGAGCAAAGAAGGAAAGAAGGCAAAAATTGACACAAAAAAGAAGGCTAGGCGACATACAGCGGTTCACACCAACATCATTGGAACGTGCCGAACGACCGTTCCCCAAGTTCTGTAATGCTGTCCTCGTTCGGTGTTGCTGGTGCCGACGGTTCTGTAAAGTCGTAGGCAGAACCGGCGAGGAGGTCAGTATGGACCACGCGTTTATTGACCTCGAACAAAAATCACCGGGAGTGGCCCCACTGTCAAAGAACCTGAACCGCAGACGATGGAACATGGGCAGTTTGGGTGCCAAGCCCACCAGGATGAGCGAGACGAGGTTGAGGGTGAAGAAAGCGGGGTGCGAGTCGTATCGGGTGTAATGTGTCGACACGAGGAAGAGGGCGATGGGCAGTGTGGTGAGCCACTTCTTTGCCGGGGTGTGCTGCGCGCCCGAGTCGATCTGCTCCCACAGCGTCAACGAGTCGTACGCGCCCGAGTTGTTCATGTCGAACGGGACGCCTTGGACGTAGTGGAACATGATATACGAGATCTGTTCACGCTCGGGTACGGTCAGTGGTGTGTCTTGTGCCTACACACGCTGGGGAGGGAGGAGGGCTCACGAAGAGATAGCCGAGGTTGACGATGGTCCATATCAGATCCGGTGTGGTGCCCGGAATGATGTCGAGGATGACGATCCCGGCGATGATGCCGATGACATGGATGAGCCATGCACCTGTGGGGAGGATGGCTATTCGTCAATGACCTGCACCTGCGAAAGTAGACCCACGCCGAGACACCGATGACGACGACGGTCTCTGTTCGCCTCCACCTCGTGATCGTGGCCGGATCCAGGGCGCTGAGACTCCTTTGGACGGTGGCCCACTTGAGAGGATTGTCATTCTGGCATGGCCCTAGGACCACCCAGCGAATGTTACGTTGGCCGTAGGCATGGCCACGGAGGAGACAACGCCCCGAGTCAGAAGCTCGCTCGAATACGAACGCGAAAGCGCACCCTTGTAGTTAACCCATTCGGCATTGACGTTGGTGAGCGCGGCCTGGTCGAGCGAGTCGTCGTAGTTGATTGGGACCTCCTGCACGGACAGCACGGACGCACTCCGCGGTCGTCGCATCGGTGATGCTGCCGAGCCTGGGTTCGAACTGCCCAGACCCAATGCGCTGGCCGCTGACGTCGCAGCCGCGCCGCTCGTGTCGATCGTCAGCGCGGTTGCTGCACCCGACGAGCTCGCCGAGGGGGGGCCAGTCGAGGCCGAGCGCGCACGTCGGAAAGGTGGTTGGGATGGCAAGGCCGACGACCGCCCAGTAGGCGACAGCAACGCCGGGTTCGCACTCATGTCCGTGACGAGGATGCAGGCCGTTGCAGTCGAGTCGGGTCGGCTTTGGCGCGCAGTGGGTGGGGGCTGAGGCTGAAACCGAGACGCCCTCCGGAGGCCCAGAGCAGCCCAGCCGCCCAGCGCTCACAGCAGCTCAGAGCGCTCAGAGGCGGACCATATAGCGCAGCAGGAGGCGGTGGCCCACGGCTCCCCGATGTCAGCGCGGCAAGGCTGCACGCCCGTCCCCTCACTGCAGCTGCTGACGAGTCCCCGCGCTCACATCGAATCAGCTCCGAGAGTAGCAGTAAGACGCTCGAGTTTCATCTTATGCAAAATTACAGGGCAATAGGCAATAGTACCAGATAGCACACTCTTATGGCAGAATCCGTCGACCGACGCAAGAGCCATCAACTCTGTTCCGCCAATGTCACTCACTTTGGTAGCAACAGGACGAACGATCTCCCACGCTGCATCGAGGATCTTGACGACTGAGATACAGGTACAATCAGGTTCCTTCCGAATGTCAGCAAAACGTTCAATTTTGCGCCGTTTAGTTCAAAGACTCACCTTCCTCGGGGAGGAGTCTCCCTATTCAAGAAGATCGACCAGGTTGGACTCGAGGCGGCTGTAGGAGGATGCTCCAAAGAGGATTTGATCACACGAGTGGTGATTGATCCAGCGAAGAGCAACCTGGGCATCCAACCTGATAGCAAATACTTCAGCCCCGTTCATCCCTGAATTACTTGGTCCGGAAGGGGTAACTCACCTCGCACATGGTCAAATTGTTCTTCTTTGCCACGGGCTCAATAAGAGCAAGAGCCTCAAAGTAGTGATCGTTGAAGTACCGCTTGCGGTAGCCTTGCCCTTGGCCCGTCGCTGGGTCAAAGCTGATGTGGATATTGCGCAGTGAGTCAGATCCTTGGATGCCTGTGAGGACTCCACCCAGACCTTACCGAGATCCTTTCTCCACTTGCATATCCAGGCTGCTGTAACGACCAGTGAAGAGACCCCTCGCGAGTGGGTTGAACTGGTAAAAGGATATGCCGAATTTGCGCAAACACGGAAAGAGTCTGCGACCGAGAGTGAGGAGCAGCCAGTCGTTAGTCAACATACCTACAGTACAGAGATGACCAAAACCCAGCTCATTAGGTGTGTACTCTGGCTCGACGTTACGATGCAAAGCGGTGTAGATCCTATAGCCTTGATATGCCGTTGGCTTGATCCAGTCGTTCTTTTTGCAGAGCCCAACAATATGGGCCACTTCCCAACTCTGCAACGAGGACCGAAACGACGTGTAAGACTCGCTGATAGGCTTATGTATGCTCATAGTATTTATCGTACCATATAGTTCGAGATGCCAAAGCGCTTGAATTCTCCCTCGCGGTACAGCTCGTCTCCGGCAGCAAATGACCCGTGGAAGTCGGTCTTGCCGTCCGGGGCATCTGCCGGCAAGCCGCATGTTTACGTGTTAGGTCAGTGCGGTGCGTAGTTTAACCAAATAAAATGTGAATCAATTCAAGAAGGTACCAGATGTCAAAGCAAGTCGTCTTGCATGCCTCGAGTTGCATGTCCAAAAATTTGCGCAGGTCGGCGCGCGAGTGGGTGATGGGGGTGCCGTCACTCGTTTTGGATGGGTACAGCTTTGTGCCGACGACCGGTCCACGCTTCTTCTAATCAATCTAAGGTCGAACGCCGAGGTCAGCGCTCATAATTTCAGGCGGGCATGACTGTTGACCGTCCGGCGTAAAAACAGCAGTACGACATACCTCGCCGAGCATCTGCTCCCAAGTGTGCGATGCGTAGATGCGTAGACGAACGCCGTATCCAGCTCGTTGAGCCCATGTTTTTGGAATATGTCGAGCATGCTGCACAGGTGAGAAGCGAGCGCCGCAGAGGTAACGGGAGCCGGGAAGAAGAATGTGGGGCCCGGGCAAGTGGAGGTCATACGTCAGCAGCACGCGGAGCAGGCTCAAGCCATTCCGGAGGTACAGTTCGTGATACCTACCCTTCACAATCCTTGATAGTGTGTACTCGAGCACCTTCGGTTCCTTCTTTCCCCCATGTCATCAATTCTAGTACCACTCCTACGTTCGATGAGCGGTGGTGTTTGAGGAGTTCATAATTGGTGGTCTGTGAGCTGTCAAGATAGAAGGAATGGCACAGCACTGCACCGTTCGTCAGCTTCACGCCATGAGATGTCACCCGAGACCTTGACTCACAAGAAGACAAAACAAAAGTAGAATGCGGAAGAGGAAAACCAGTGCGTCGAATGGACACAGGACGAGCCCAAACTCGTGCTCCATCTCCACTTGCCTCAACATCTCCTGGTGTAAACAACTCCGCGCCGCCTATACGCTAGGCCAAATTGGCCATGCATTGGGGTACCTATAAATACAGCAAAGGGTGGGGTAGGTAGGTAGTCTGCTTCTTTCGTAGGAGAACATCTGGTTATGTGTGGATGCATTCATGTCGTCTGCTCACCCTACTGTCGGCGCGGTTCCCTGTAAGTCTAGCCTTCGCTCCAGTTCCGGAGGCGCTCAGCCCGTCAGAGTTGTTCACGAATCCATTTCATCCCAGACACCAAGTGGCACCAAGTGACTGCGATTTGAGATGCGAAGTATCCGGCATGCATTTTTCAAGCACGAAGAAAGGGACTACAATTGGTTGCCATTGTTGGTTACCCGGGCTCGAGGCAACCAAGCTCACCCAACGCAACCCCCTATGTCTCGATCAGACAAGCATTTATGGCATGGCTCAAGGGACCGCGTTGCAGCTGGCTTAGACACATCTACGTTTCCACGGGAGTCTGACACGTAGCTTAGCCCCGATCAGAACTACGAAGATAGTCACTAGGCGGATACCTACCTGTGAATGTGTATGTGCCCAGTACCCCCCGGGAGTCACAGGCTGCTACGGAAGCCCACTAGTCCTTGTCTGTGCTCGCTTCTTCCAATTGAACCGAGAGGCCGGTGAGTCCGTGAGTCCGTGACTGTCTTGGCTGGGCCGCGGAGAAACCCGGCACCTAGCGCTGTTCACGCCCTGGCAGCAACTTCGTCGTACGAGAGGCGCGTCTCGCCGGTTCGGAGGCCGCTGTGTGCATCCTGTTGAAATGTGTACAGGCAGCCCAGCATAGATGAGTTGGTGCCACCGGTACTGTGTAGAGGTGGCTTACCTACCGACTGCAGCTGAGGGCCATGCCTTTTTTAGGCACCTGACTCATCAGCATGGGTCCTGGCAAAGGTCGGTCTCCGGACTCAGTAAACCGAGAGTTTCGCCTCATCGATAACCCACGGAGCCTATAACGTTAACCAGATCAGCGAGCCCGAGGCGAGCTTCATTCTAGCTTGTGTACACGCAAAATAGGCACGATTTTTGAGTAGACAGCTCAAGCTCGCCGTAAAATTTAGGTAGACCGACGACTAGCCAAGGCGGACCGCTTCAGGCCAACGCGCGTAACCGCGGCCTGTTCCGCCCCGCGGGAAAATACTGCACGGCTGAGAAGTTACCTCTAGGCTCTGGGGGCCTCGACCTGCACTTCTACAACCTTTGTCATCGCAGCACCCTAGGTTGGCACCTGCAGGTACAGGTAGGTAGATGCTGGGGTCCCTGTACATGATGCGCATGGCTGGTAGAGTCACGCCGGTACGTGAACTGCTGCCAGTCATGATAGGTGCCTATTTGTGGATCAGAGACATTTGGAAGAGCGCCGTGGATGCAGCCAGCAACCGGCCAACCAGCGGCCTTCGCGCACATCCTCGGAGGTAGTACGTACCCGAGGCATAGGAACCAAACCCACATATTTGAAGCCGCTGGATCGGTAGACAAGCTTCGAGCTCCCATAGGCAGGTTCTCAGCCTGTTCTCGGAGAAAACTTGGCTCCCGAGTCGCCAGATTTACAGCCTGGATGTGACATGATTGTTCTCGCACGGATCACTGACTTAAGGCCAGCAGTGCTTTGACGCTCAGATCAGAGCAGTGCTACGTAGGTACAAGGAGTATTATTACTCAGCTGCTTAGGCGGGTAGGTATGTTGGTAGTGGATCCATGGTAGATACCCTACCTCAGGTAGGTAGGTCGATAAGTAGAAACGACGTCACGACTCGCGGAGTCGCGGAGTGATCCGACCGTCCCGAATCCCCCCACCCCGCACGGTTCAAAAATTAAGAAGCACCTTCGGGCGTGCCTGATATATCTGATACCCCACGTCGCTTGATGGAACGCGCGGGTTCCTCGGTCATCAGCTGCTAACGGTCGTGTCGACACCACCCGATCTTCGGTAAAGTAGATACCTACTATCTCACGGGAAGGAGAGCGCCGCCGACAGCCTCAGATTCCTTGATTGCGCAAATATTGGAACTGCGCAAATATTGGCTCGACAGCTTCGGAACGATTCACCCCCATTTTCACTCACCTGCCAGCGCTTGCACGATCACGTTATCGTAACTAGCCAACTTTGCTTGCGCAGTAGCAAGATCATTTGGTGTCTGTCTTTATTGTAAGCTTTCTGATGACGATTCCGCCGCAGATAGGCAGGCTGGGCAACTTACATTTTCTTAGCGGCTTCTAATTTTCCGAAGCGACGACGACGGCGGAGCATGAGGCCGGTCTAGCTACTTCTCACTTTGAACGCCACCATCCATGCCATAGGTATGTAGATAGGTAGTACCAAATTCCAGCTATCATTTTCCTTTCTGCTCAGCTTCGGTAGACCGGCCCATTCGGGTCGTGCAGCCGACGCTGCACTCTGTAAGCTCGCTCCTCATCGGATTGTTTGACGTTATCTCCGACTCGGCTCCGCGTTCAAGCGAAGAACACAGCCTCCTACTTGGACGGGGGATCACAAACCTCTTGAATCCCAGCGTAGAGACAGGAGTGTATGTTCACGAACGTGAGAGGCGCTCCTGAGGGGATCGACAGCAACGTCTGCATCAAGCGAGAGAAGCGCCGCTCGTGAACGAAGAGGGGCTCAGGCCAGTGATTGGCCGTGCTTCTGGCAACATCTGGGCAGCTGCGCGGGAGCAAGCAGATTTAAGGGACTAGCCCGGCGCCGGTTTGCGGCCGGGGGCGGCCCAGTGCCATGCGTCGAGCGTGGGGAAGACCGCAAGTCGACATTCCAGTACGCCCTCGGGTCTACCCGCGCGCCGCCGACAATTTCCTCTTCGTCTCCGACAGAAGGGCGTCTTTAAAATTCACCGCCTTGGGATTTTTCTTTCTCCAGGATACTTTTGTGTTCTACACCTTCAATTCACGTCACACATCACCAAGAGTCCAAACGTCCACCTTCGTCCTCTTTTGTGCACGCCATTTTCGAGCCTTGACTCACGCTCATAATTGAATCCCGTCGATCCGGCCCGATTGGCGCGTCACGTTCAAATCTCTCATCGGAACCGCAGGCGCCCTCAAGTCGCGACGCTTTCACGGCCTGTTTCTCTTTGCCGCAGCCCCCCCTCTTCGCCTCGATCTATCTACCCTACAAACCCCGGCCGCCCTCTCTTCAGCTTGACACCATCTGCTTGCGTGTTCTCACAGCTTCGACCAGACCTTTCATCAACGCCCGCATCAAACCGCCGCTCGTTTGCTGGGTGCTCGACTACCGCTGCCCACCGTTCGCTGTCCCAACCGGCCTCTGCCTGTCTCCCACTCCGCTTGTCAGCGTCGCCGTAATCATGGTTTCCGACCGCTTCTTCGGCTTCCAAGGTTAGTGTACTCCATTTGTTGCATCCTGTAAGCTTCTGCGTGCTCATACCCCCGTCTTCCTTCCGCTGTAGACACCGCATTGTTATGCGATCATGTCATCTCGACCCTCTTTTCGGTCGGCTCATCCTTGGCCAACAACGCGCCGTCGGCCACGCCTGTCTCGGTCGTCGGCGGGCTCGAGACACCACCGACCTCACCTCCTCCTAGCCCTAAGGACCAACCGCCCATCTTGGGCGAGTTCGTTGTGAGTTTGCAACTCCTTTGTTTTGCATCGACCACGAAATTTTGGCTGCGGACCGGCAATTCATCGCGCCACCACCGGTCTGTTTTTCATCGTGTTGAAGCGCGGGGGGGAACCGGCGAGATGTCCGGGCAGGATGATCATCGTCACGCCGATCGCCCAGAGTGGTTGTGAATGAGCGTGCGCCGTGCTTCTCGCCCCGTTCAGGCGCAGGCGCGGGCGCGCTCAGGGCCGCCCGCCGCCAAGCCGCGCGACTCTTAAAGGCACTCGGCGCTGGGCCGCGTGGTGGCGTGCGACATGTGAGACGGGGCAGGTTTCAGGGGTTGTTGGCCGGCCTCGCCCGTGTTCGGACGACCGCATCGCCGTGCCGCGCAGCCGGGCATGAGACGATCGCTTTCTGGAACCTTGTAAACTTTCGCATGCTGACCGAATCATTTGGAATAATTTATCACCGCAGGCATACGCATTGTACCGAACACGACTGCCCACCAACATCATCTACCAGGCCTTGTTGTTGCTCTCTCGTCTCAAGGCTCGCTATCCGTCGGCACGAGGGACCTCGACGTCCCCTCACCGACTATTTTTGTCGTCATTGATGCTCTCTTCGAAAATCTCGATGGATGACACCTACTCGTAAGTTGCATCCATTCTCCGTCAATCCATACCTACCTGCGCCAGTGGCTCCGGATACCGTAGCGTGACTTGGAGTGCACGGTCCCATGCTACTTTTTTCACGTGCTCCCCGCACCGCCCCTCGTTCCCCACCCGAACCTTCCCGAAGTCGGATGGCTGACCTCAAATCGTGCTCACTGTGTTTCTTGGGGACCACAGGAACAAGTCTTGGCAAGTTGTTGGTCAAGGACTATTTTCACTTCGTGAAGTGAACCAAATGGAGCGCGAGTTGTTTGCCTTCCTTGTAAGTACCGTGCAGGCGCGGAGCGAGATCGTGCGCCGATCGGAAGTTCAAATTCTAACTTGACATCTTTTGTTCGCCACTTGCAGGGCTGGAATGTCGTTGTTCGTGACGAGGAGCTCGCAGCTTGGGTTACCGAGGTCGTCGAGCCTTACAAGGTCGACCGAGACGCCGCCAGCTCCCCTGTCCTCCGCAAGACCATGGAGGAGCGCAAGCGACGACGCGACGAACCCGCATCGGCCCCCGCTCATTTGCCTACGCCATCGCCCTCCGTCTCCAGATCGCCTTCGCCAGATTTCCTTCGACACCGCAGGGCGTCCGACGCCGCCATCGCGATGCTTCATGGTGCCAACGCCGATGTTCCCTCTTCGTCGCAGCGCAGCACCCGGCAGTCGAGGCGTTCGCGTACCCGAACACCGAGCTATTGCTCCTCGCCGAGCTCTTCTCGTGGATCATCCGCTTATTCTTCTTCAACTTCATCGCCCGTCTCCGGAGCCACAACACCTGGGTCGCCTATCACCCCAGCCGGACCGCTGACGCCGAGTCACTGCGCCAAATCTTTCCCCGATCCTTCTGGCGAGACCAAGCACACCACAACGTCGACCCCCGCCAGATGTGAAATCGCATCATGGTGATGCCTCTCCTGTGTTTCTCTTGTCCACTACATTTTATTTTGCATCCCTCGCATCCCTTGCATTTCCGCTTCAGAGTTGTTGCTTTCTTAGACTGATCGTTGCATTTCGCTCCGCATGATCTTTTATTCGTTTTCTCTCATCATCCTTTCGCTCTTCCTCGCACCCCCATTACATCTCTTGCATAGCAATCCCTGTTTTACAATGTCATCCGCTATTTTTATCGCCTATTTACGAGTCGCTTAGCCTTTCGCCCTCATTCGGAGCCGGATCTTTATAAGCATGTGACATCCGGGCCGAGAAGGGTGGGTTGGCCGACGCGGAAGGCCAACCGAACAAATACGTACACTACTGTTACGGCACATACCTACATGGCTATTCTCTCAAATTTCTGAGTCCCAGCTTCCTAGAACGTACCGGTGAGAGAACAGGTAGGAGGTTCCTACGTCGGCGCTGCGTCGGGGATTCCGAACAGCACAGCCTGACAACGCCGACATGCATCGTCAACGCGCGGACCGCGGCAGGCACCACTACCAAAGTCGCCGGAGCGCGGCGGCTCTTTCCGACCTGGAGAAAGATGAACCGGATAATGCGCGCCCCCGCGCTCATACGGTACTCTTATTAGACCACTACTCGCCGGGTAGCCACCCGCCCCGTGAGACTTCTGACCTGCAGCCAAGCTGAAGCGAGCAGCGATTTTCGCTTGATTGCAGGTTGCTCAAGCGTACGGTCTGCGGAAATTGCACGCCGGCTACTAGTGAGCTAGATAGGCCGCTAAAAGGCCTGCACATGTGGTGACACGATCCTTGCACTGTATTGCATTTCCGACACTAGGCAGGGCGTAGATTGGAGTGAAGGTCTAGGGTGGGTACATCTCTCGATAAACGCACAAAAACTATCGAGAGCCTTTCCGGCTCACAGGATGTCCTCATCCCTGTAAGGTATGCGCCTCTGATTACTCTAACTAGTAAAAAAAAGTGTGAGTTAAGGAATGTACCTAAAATCGCTGTTTTTCACTAGGTGGCGGAGGGTCGCCTGTGGTGGATGTACCAGCATACTGTTGTGTATGCCGCACCTGCCTGTGGTGTTCATGTTCCGAGTCATGTACAAAGCCGTGCATAAAATACAATCTGTCGTTCTTGACCACTAGACTAAAAGCAAGTCGTAACTAGAACTCGGCAGTTCTAGCTACTCAGAGGCTACTTATAGGCCTGTTCTGTAAGGCATCCCCTCTACAAAAAAAAAAAAAAAAAAAAAAAAAAAAAACCCCGGGGCACTGCTCGAAATCTCAGCCTCCGTACCTTGCGCATGACATGCATGACCTCTGCGCGCGGCCACGATCCTCCCGCTTGGAGCCCGTACGGCGAACGATTTTCGGTAAATCGCCCAGCCAAACCTCCAAATCGCGATTTTGAGAAGACTTTTGATTAATCGCCGGAGCGTTCGGCAAGTTGACGATCTTTGGGCTTGGGGAAATCGAATGTCGTTCTTCCAGCCAAATCCGAAAATCCACACTCAAGAGGTGGGATTTCGAGATTTTCGGAGCTAGGGACCTTGAGTGTGGATTTTCGGATTTGGCTGGAAGAACGACATTCGATTTCCCTAAGCCCAAAAATCGTCAACGCGCCGGACGCTCCGGCAATTAAACAAACGGAATTAGGTTAATCCCGCGAATAGCAGGGCACTTTGGTCACGAGGATGGCAACTCTGGTCCCACATCGGAGGCGACTCTGGTCCCACAACGGAGCGGACTTTGGGATCACATCGATGCGGACTTTGGGATCACATCGATGCGGACTTTGGGATCACATCGATGCGGACTTCGGGATCACATCCGAGGTCATTCTTATACCACGTTCATGGGGACTTTGGTACCACATACTATAGCCTGTATCTCTTGCAATGTGTGATGTATCACTCTGGGAACAGTAGTTTGATGCATGTATAGGTCTATAGTACTTCTGGCCGGTGAGACGAGGCGGACG
The DNA here is from genome assembly GCA_001244265.2 of Microbotryum lychnidis-dioicae p1A1 Lamole. NCBI lineage: Eukaryota > Fungi > Basidiomycota > Microbotryomycetes > Microbotryales > Microbotryaceae > Microbotryum > Microbotryum lychnidis-dioicae. The sequence continues at coordinate 933,925 of CDLV01000006.1, forward strand.
AAGCAGTAGCTACTACATCGATGTTTTGCCCCGCTTGGCCTCTCCGCGCCCACCTCTGGCTATATATATGAGCACGCTAAAAAGTGGCGCGCGCAGCGCGCCTCCGACCCTCACTTCCGCGCGGCGTAGCCATACATGTTGCCCCCACTGCAACCCGGGTTGCTGGATGGCCCGAGGACTAGCGCAACACGGAGGCTGGTGTGGCCTTCAACACGTTCATCTCAGGTACGTGCGAGCTCGTATCGGGGTAATCCAACCTTATAAATGCTGCCATTGCGTATAAAGCATATTTGGAACACTCATCCTCAAATTCTCCTTTAGATTAGTAGCGAGAAGAAGCTCGATTAGAACATCATTACATCATTACATCATTAGCGGAGGGGATAAGGTAGCATTGATGGAGGTGATTAGGTCACGTGCCGTCTCACCACGCTGGCAGAACGAAGCGAGCCGTAGCGAGCCTGAGCGCGAGCGAGCGATAGCGTTGCCGCTTGACGCGCCGTTATGGATCACAGTCCTGGTCTTACTAGTTTCTGTTCCCTTCCGCTTTCGGTCGTATATCTTGACTCGAAGCCATCCGACCATACGATATGTTGCCTCTCCTGTCTGCTCCCAGTAACGCGTCAGCGTTTGCCGCTCCCGACCGTGAGACGCGTCCTCGTGTCTTGATTGTTTTGTTATTGTCTGCTGACCCTACTCCTCATTCCTCGTTGTTACCGCCGAAGATGCTTCGGTGCAATCGACCAGCAGCCCCGAATGGGGTCTGTACTGTCGTCCTCAGCGACCGTTCAGACACAACAGCACCACATTTCTGCTTCCAGCATCGCGGAAGATGGACGAAGCACGACGCTCGCCTCAAGGCCGACCACGTCCAACTCGTCCAACTCAATGAGTCATCGAATCGAAGAGGTTCAGGATGAGATCCGAGCCCTCCACGATGCCGTTCGAGCGTTGCCTTCGACTTCGCGCCTGTCATCGTCGCAAAAGGAGATCCACGTGCTCTATAACTTGCAACGTCGCCTCGAAAAGATGCAATACTGTTTGCGGCATGGAGTCCGGGACGACGATCTCGACTCGTACACGCCCCCTGCGACTCGAAGCAACGACCGAAACGACTGGAATGACTTCAAGACCAGTCGCTTCTTCCGTTGTCTCCTCGAAAAGAACGGACTCGAGGGTAAGTGTAGCGTCTGCCTTCCTGACTCATCCCGAAACCGTTTACTCTCCATTACAAGACGCTACTCTGACAGACAAATCCATCACTCGGAGGCCTACAAAGTCCCGAAAGACTTCTCTGCGCTACAGGCGATTGGATCACGCTACTGGGAACAAGTCAAAAACTCACCAGAACTCTGGGAACAATGGAAGGAAGCGAGGGCAAGTGAAGCGCGTGATCGAAAGGAGACCGCTCAGCCCCTCAAGCGATGGCGAATCAATTCTGCTACCATCTCCAAACTGCGGCGCAGATACGAAAATGCGATGAACGAGCTGGTCCGTGAAGACTCGGCTCTCCGTTTCCGCCTCCTCAGAGGCCAAGTTCCCCCTGCTGACTTACGTAGATCGGCACCGAATTAGGTTGAGCAGTATGCTGAGGGCTACGGCTTCGACGCGTTAGTCATCGTCAGCTCCAACAAGCTCGAGAACAAAAATGATCGTTTTATCGTTTCTACGCTTGGCGGCGCAGCTTTCATGCGACGCCAAGTCTGGGATTCTGACCAGCAAAAAGATATTCTAGTCAACTTCACGGATTGCGTTAATGGGACTCGGTTTAATCAGGAGCAAAATGAACAATATAAAATGCGGGGTTTGTCAAGCAAGCTTTAGGACGTATTTTGTGCTCGGTGATGGATTGGCGCTGATCCCAAAATCTGATGAGCAGCTAATCATGGCGATGTTGACAAGGCGTCTCAACGAGTGCTCTGCGCATGGTATAGCATCATAATCGACGATCACTATAGTGAGGAACCATTCCACGGCTCTGCGCCCACATTTTGCAGCCTAGTACTGAACATCTGTGGCCGTGCAGATCAAGCGCTCCGTCGTCGCCACCAGAGAAATAGATCTACTCAGCCCTACGTGCTTTCCAAGCTTACGAGTTATAACCAGGCAACTCTTGCGAAGGATCCAATCGCTCTTATTGTCGAGTTCGGAAATGGTCTTCAAGAGCGTGATTTCCGCAGTCCCACAAATGGCAAGAAGCCGACCGTTGCGGATTTGAGAAGAATCATCCCTCTGATGCGACAGGGTGGCCTTACTTTCTCACTCAACGAGGAGATAGGCCAGGGCTCTTTTGACCGCACTCGTGCCGAAGGTACTGTGACAACCGGACAGTTGGAAACGGAGCCAGAAGACCAAGTCTCTGGATCTGATTCTGCTTCTGCTTCTGATCTTGGTTCTGATTCTAATTCTAAGTCCGATTCTGATGCTGATTTGGGAGCTGCAACATCCTGATTCCGAATCCGACTACATTTCTGTTGTTCAGTATATTGTTGGTGCGCCTATCGCGCGTTGAGATAGATTGCCAAACTTTTTGTAGTCGTTGAGGTGATATTGACCTGTGTGTGGCAAGAGGTATTCAACAAGTTTCCACGCATCTTGACTAGCTGATTCGTCCGTTGGACGCGATTTTGATCGCAAAGCAAATAGATTTACTGACGCCTAACGTTTCAGACTTTACTCCGGACATTCAATTCAGGCAAATAATGGATGTCCAAATAAAGCACTCACGCATCCTACCTAATGTCAAACTGCAGTTAAGCTCGCCCCAGAGCTTGGGGGTGACAACAGCAAAGCACCCAAATTTCTCCGACTACCCCTTCGGACCCCCCGAGACGCCGGCGAAGTGAGAGCAGAACCTTCAAGCTGTCGAGAATGTCCGTAATAACACGCTTCGCGTTGGGTTCTCCAAACGGTGTGCCCGCAGTGAGAATGAAAGCCGAGATTATTCGTTGACGCTGGAACAATAGATATAAAACAGAAGCAGGGAACAAGGTAGTTCGGCAGTTCTGACCTGCAGACGCAAGATCGCAAGGTGTCCGAGCTGGCCAGCTGACCATATGTGCCAGGGAAATACGACGCTGCATTACGCGTAATCAATGCCTTTTTTGCTGAATTGTCAATCCAAAGTGCTTGCGCAGCGCGATCTGTACAGGACCTCTGGGTGATCCAGGACCATCCATAATGACTCGGATCACATTGGAGGCCGGGGCTGCGTCGTTTCGCACCGCTCTTTGGGCGGCTCGTGCGAGCAGTGGCGCCTGCGAAGGCGGGGTCGAGGCGTCGTGCATCAGGACCATCAGTCGGCGGGTCGACTTGCCGGAGGGAACGATCCCGAGTACTCTGAAGGTGTTTTGCATCACCTTTTCGCAGTCCAGTCGAGCCTGAGTTGCCTCAGTGGACCACGCTGGAGGATTCGCGGTTCCTCCAGTGACCGGTTCACGCGTTAGCGTGTTGAGTGATTCGTCGTCACTCGCGCGGTTACCGCCCAACGGGTTGTCACGCCAGCGTAACGTCCGTGCAAGTAGTACGCAAAGAATTGTCAACACGAACAAGCGATGCCGGATCCGCCCGGCGCCCAAGCGCCACCGCCCGACAACCCGTTGGGCGGTAACCGCGCGAGTGACGACGAATCACTCATAGATCGCACCAATGAAAGTTAGGTCGTTCACAGGACGAAACAAAACGCAGCGCAGCATGCAGCTTCAACATACCTCTGTAGCCATGAACTTTGGGAGCTCCAGGACAGGAAGTTTGCGTACAAATTCCCATCCGGACCTCGGCTTGCGACAATTGAGAACAAGCGGCCTGAGACGGAGCTCGTTGTGCTCTGCAGTCGTGAGGATCATGTTTGAGAAAATTGCCTCGCGCGTCGTGTTCGATAACTCTTTGTCCTGTCGAGAGGGCTCGTACGTGTGCCGGTCAAGGATCTTCTTGTCGTTCCGAGCCAGGAGTAGTGCCGAGAAGATGTTGTCAATTGATTTCTCGTCCGAATTGTCGTCGTCGACTCCGTAGTAACCCTCGTCTGCCGAATCCTCGTCGGAGTCTCTCGAACGGCTCTTTGGAGAGATTAAAAGCCCCGAGACTGCGGAGGGGCTAGATATCGAGGACTTTGAGTGAACCGGGACCAAAGCTGCCAAGACTTGCAGACTGTCCTCATCCTCATCCACTTCCGAGTCAACTTCCGATGCGTATCCCTCTGGGGAGCTTTGCTCCTGCAACGCGATGGGTGGTCGGCCCCCTTTGTTTTGGAGCAGTTGGCTCATTTCTCCTGTCGACATGATGAGTGCGACTGGCGCCATCTACCTTGAAGGTAAACCCCTCACTAGGCGTCGTTTGCTCGAGATGCACAGTATTTCCGCGCGACTAAGATAGGGAGGAGTGTTTGCGTGAGGAATTTATGTCTAAGAAGAAAGAGAGAGTGGGGGGAAAGACCAGTGAGCGTGTGAAGCTCTGAGGAAAGGAGCTGCTTTCAGGGGCATTCGTGAGTTTGCCGGTGTAGCCCGTCAAACGACGAGCGCCTGCGAGTTTTGGCGCGGCCCCAGGGCTTTCGCCGAATATTTGAATTTTCTCGAATAAGGGTGCTAACGATTGCAGGCCTAAGGAACACTACAGCTCACCCATGTAGTGATTATGTCATTACCGCATAAGTATTCTAGTCAGCAAGAAAAAAAACGTTTGCTCCACCCTATGATATTTATTGCAAGCTACGCTTGCTGCCTCGTGACGATCGGCGTAAGGTTTAACCGCTGACACGGGCGCGGAGCGGCACAGCGGGGAAGAACCCCGATGTAGCAACTACTGCATTGTCCGCCTCGTCTCACCCGCCAGAAGTACTATAGACCTGTACATACATCATACTACATTCCCCAGAGTGATACATTACATATTGCAAGAGATACAGGCCTCTACACTATGTGGTACCAAAGTTCCCATGAACGTGGTACAAGAATGACCTCGGACTCGGATGTGATCCCAAAGCCCGCATCGATGTGATCCCAAAGTCCGCTCTGATGTGATCCCAAAGTCGCCTCCGATGTGGGACCAGAGTCGCCTCCGGTGTGGGACCAGAGTCGCCTCCGATGTGGGACCAGAGTGCCTCCGACGTGGGACCAGAGTGCCTCCGACGTGGGCCCAAAAGCCGACCTTATGTGAGCCCAAAGTGACAAGCGAGTAGAGCGGTTATGTGTGCGTGCTTAAACAGAAATCGCGATTTTGAGATTTGGCTAGGCGACTTCCCGAAAATCGTTTGCTGTACGGGCTCTTGTGGCAACAAGAGGTGAGGGATCTGGTCAGACATTGTTGGTCCTCAGAGTTGGCAGCGGTGCACCTCCGAAATACCCAGCTAGGGTATACGTGTTCTGGTTAGGAGCATCATGTTGTGGCTGGGGTGCCCCAGGCTGTAGATCATGACGTCAAAAGGTAATGATATGTGCTCCGTCGAGCAAGATGAAATTCCGTCCGTGCACTGGCCGTGGCGTTCGGACGCAAACGCCGATTACGATCGTCCACTGCTCGAACCTAATCGAGACCACACTTGTATCGCAAGCTTCTGGAACGCTTGGACCGCCGCCGAAGAATCATTCCCGATGACCGAACTCAGGGCGGCGTCGTCATGGTGCACCGATGCTATGTTGCGATCATCGACAGCACCTTGAGGGTCAGCTACGTCTATGCGTGAAACCATCGTGCTGCCAGTCGATGGTGAAGAGCCTACCTCGCTTGCTTGCCTGATTCTGCGATGACGACGCATCGAAACTAGGCGTCGATGGTCCCTGAATCGGGGCCGAGGGAGCGGGGAACCCGCGGGGAGACTCGGGTGTGCAATTTCGCATTGACGTAGAGGTGTCGACACCTCCTATCGGTTCGAGGCCACCGATGGCCGACGTCGAGGATGGCCCGCTCAAAATGACCGGTCGACCGAGATCACCCTGCTCGCTGACGTCGGCCTCGATGGGGATTCTCGCCAACAAATCGATCCCGAGCTTGGCGCAGACGCGCTCAAAGCTTTCCGGGCGTCCGAAGATGTGATGACGAATGGATGAGCCAGGGCAGATAAAGTGGGACATGTTGAGTACTGCGCCAGTGATCTGCGGTTGACATCCGCAAAGAGGTCGAGTTTGGTCAGGACGGGGGCATGCCCATCTCTTGCTCGGGTATGAATCAAGACTGGACTAACAGGTATGCCGACTTTGCGAAACATGGCTACGCCTTTGCGCGTGTCGACAATGGCTACATTTTGGGGCGTGGAGACAACGATTGACCCTGTAGTGTCGTAGTGGACGCATCGCCTCTTAGTCAGCAGCGTCGCGACGGCAAGCTCTGCGGGGCTCGTCCAAGACCTACCGTCAACCTGCACAAGCTGGCCTAAGCTCAAAGTAACATCCCCCGTCCCAGGTGGTGTATCGACGACCAACACGTCCAGGTCATGTCCCCCCGTCCCAGCTCGCCAGTCCACCTCGAAGAGCAATTGCTGAACGGCTTTCATGACCATCATCCCTCTCCAAACAACAGGCGTGTCGGCTCCGTGGTCAGCGTCGGGGTCTTCGGGGTCACATGTAGTAGAGGCCGAGTTGGGCAGGAGGAATCCCATCGACATGCAAGGGATACCGTGAGCTCTCATCGGCGTCAGGCGATTGTCTGAAAGAAGATGAAGCGGATGCATCTCGAGGTCAGAACTGGGGACTGAGAGCTGGTGGGCATACGTGCCACCTGGCACATGCTGGGACACATACACATACGTACCTTGGGTCAAGATTGGTTCTCCCAGGCCTTCCAATCCCATGAGCTTCGGTATGGACGGCCCGAATATGTCGAGATCGAGCAAGCCGACTCTCAGTCGACTGCCGGAACTTGCTGGAAGTGAGGAGAGCGCCAGTGCGAGGTTCACTACGGAAGCAAACATGAGAGAATATGTCAGTGCCCGTCGAGCTGTGTGCGCCTGGGAGTATGTCGATGGTGAACGTGGTCGTAGTCGTGTGAACCGTCGGCTTTGGATTTGCAAGCGCGAGACAATCCTGAAGGTGTGCAAGAAAAGCGCCGACCTCGACATTGCCGCCAACGCTTCCGAGGTACACTATGCCCTACCCACCCGCTACACTGCTCTTGCCGACACCGCCTTTGCCACTACTGACGACCAGGACCTTGTTGACGCCGACGAGCTTGCGCTTGGCGGGGATGCCTCGTTGAGCTCGTGGCATGGTCGGTGGTGCGTCGGAGCGTGGCAGTCCCTGTAGTTGCAAACCCGGAAATAAGCTCACAAAGGGCGGATGCATCAGCGTGGCGAACGACGTGTGACTCACCAAAGGGTTTTGGTGCGACCATGTCGGGTGCGATGATGTGAATGCGCGCACCCGATCGCGTAAGGACTGATGCAGATGCAGATGCAGGTGCGAGCAAGTGCACGGGCCAGGTCGCACAAGCCAGGACAGCAGCGCACCCTGTTGCTTGCCTCGCACAACGGAGCGAGTAGCCGACATGAGGAAAACGGCGACCGATCGCGAATCTATGCGGAGTTGTCTAGTCCGAAAGGACGAGTTACTAGTAGAGAAGTGCCTAGCGCGAGGCCACTTTCTTTTATCGGGCGCGGCGAAACGGAGGAAGCTGGCAGAAGCTGGCGCGGCTCGAGCGCAGAGGTTGACTGAGAACAGCTCCAAAGAAGGGAAGCAGAGCCTAGCAGAGGGGGAAGCGCGCCGCGACGCGAAACTGCCCGCAGGAGCCGAGCGGGCAATCCGTTAGAGCGTCTCCCTCGTTAAGCCGTTGACGGTTGTTGAGTGAGTGAGGCGACTCCGAGGAGGGCGGCCAGGCATCCCAGTCCGTGTTAGTGTAGCCGACCCAGTAATTGTGAAGGGTTTTTTATTTCCGGCTCGACCACGGAGGTGTAGGTACATAAATACAGGAGCGCTGGATGCAGTGATTGCACCGCCATGCCATGGGCAAATTCCTCCGAGGGCTCGAGTCGGAGCTCGGAGCCTCGAGGCAGCTCATGGCGCGCATGGCGAGCCAACACGACGGACGCCTTGCGCGTCGATTCGATTGGCGTGAACCGTAAGAGCGGTGGGTCTATTTGAGGCTATACCGCGTCGAGTGCGTGCACGGGTTGCAATCTTCCCTTTGGCATCGCCTTCACTCATGGTTCAAGAACGTGTTACGAAACCCACCCCCCTTTATTCTCGGAATTGATTTCCGTGCCCACTAGTCCGGTCGTTCGGCTCCATTATTAGTTCTTTAATCCTTCACCGCCTCGGGCTCCCGGCTCTCGTCGCTCGGGATTTGCGCTCCGGGCAATGATCGTGAGCCCCTGGGCCCTCGAGGGCCGGGGTCCGTGACGCCTCGCGCGAGGCGCGCTCCAACGGATTGATCCCCTCGCTCGTGGAACCTGATTTAGCACACTCAGCGCAAGGCACACTCATTCCCTCCTCCCCTTCACATCTCAACAGCCTTCACGTTGTACCCTCGACCATATTACTACTCCGTCACCCCCCCCCCCCCCCCCCCCCCTGCCATCTACCATGGTTCACATTCATTTCGTCGCCCTCCTGTCCCTCTCGGCCTACGTCGCCGCGTCATCCTTCGCCCCCATCGGCTCCCACATCGAGTTGGCCGTCCACAAGGCTGCCCACGCTGACGCCCATGGCAAGAACCCCAAGGCTCATTACCACATCGCACCCGGGAAGCATCACCGCCATCATGTCACCATGCCCAAGAAGCATCACGTTCGTTCCGAGGAGGCCGCCGTTGAGAAACTTGCCTTGACTCAGAAGGCCGTCAAGTACCACCACCACCACTCCAACAAGACTGGGGATCATCACCACAAGTCCAATAAGGTTCACCACCACAAGAACGCAACCAAGGTTGAGCATCACCACAAAAATGCGACCAAGGTCGAACACCACCACCACAAGTCCAATAAGACCGAGATTCCCCACCACAAGAATGCGACCAAGGTCGAGCATCACCACAAAAACGCAACCAAGGTCGAACACCACCACCACAAGTCCAATAAAATCGAGGTTCACCACCACAAGAACGCAACCAAGGTCGAGCACCACCACAAGAATGCGACCAAGGTCGAGCACCACCACAAGAATGCGACCAAGGTCGAGCACCACCACAAGAATGCGACCAAGGTCGAGCACCACCACCACAAGTCCAATAAGACCGAGGTTCCCCACCACAAGAATGCGACCAAGGTCGAGCATCACCACAAAAACGCAACCAAGGTCGAACACCACCACCACAAGTCCAATAAAATCGAGGTTCACCACCACAAGAACGCAACCAAGGTCGAGCACCACCACAAGAATGCGACCAAGGTCGAGCACCACCACCACAAGTCCAATAAGACCGAGGTTCCCCACCACAAGAATGCGACCAAGGTCGAGCATCACCACAAAAACGCAACCAAGGTCGAACACCACCACCACAAGTCCAATAAAATTGAGGTTCACCACCACAAGAACGCAACCAAGGTCGAGCACCACCACAAGAATGCGACCAAGGTCGAGCACCACCACAAGAATGCGACCAAGGTCGAGCACCACCACCACAAGTCCAATAAAATTGAGGTTCACCACCACAAGAACGCAACCAAGGTCGAGCACCACCACAAGAATGCGACCAAGGTCGAGCACCACCACCACAAAGAATCGACCAAAACTCACCCTCACAAGGAGACAGCCAAGCACCACCACCACAAGGCTGCTCCTCACGTTCCCGTTATGTCAGTTTTTATGCTGTTTTCCTGACCAGATCCGAGGGTTTCCGAAACTGACCCCTTTCGTCCTGACGTTTAATTTTGCACAGGGCACGCATCGTTCGCCGCGACGAGTAGAAACTGAGTCCCGGCTTACCATGGACATTTTTAGACTTTCTCCTGAAGCGATGGGACTGCGCTTGTGTTGCCCGTGATGAACTTCCCTTCGTTGTTTCATCCTTCGCCGTGCTCTTCGAGAAGGCGCACCCTTGTTTCACCTTCCCTCTCCCACTTTTCGTATCCGGGGGTTTGCGCATTAAGACGTAATGTACCACCTTTTCTTTTCCTATCGTTCAAACTCGTGCCCTTGCGTGTGCACAGTCCTCCTGACCTTGTCGTGGCTGCGCAGCAATCTCCTCTTTCGATCGCTAGTACGGTCCGAATCATGGCTAAGTACAACGTCTCCTTCATCTTTGGATTTCGTTACGATCGCCACTGTTGGGGAGTTTGTTTCACACGTACGCCACACCAGCAACGGCGCTCAAGAGCATCGCATCGACGTACTCGGGCAACTGCTGCTCGAACGTTTCAAAGAACCTCATGCCAGGCTTCTGCTTCAAGCCTGCATGCCTGATCGAAGAAGGGTACATTCCCTTCGAGTCGAGGGCGCTGTAATCAATGCGTAACTTCGCTTTGATAGCGTCCGAGCGTGAAGCATCGCCGCGTTGGCCCTTGGCACGTTGTTGTTCGCGCATGACGGCACCGAAAGTTTCTTCGTCGAGGTAGACAACGAGCGAGAGCACGAAGCGCGTCACCCCGTAGCCGGCAACGGACTTGACATGGTGCCGAATCACGCCTCGTGCGGGTGATTCAGGAAGATCTGCACATCAAGTATTCGGCGACTTCAGCGTTTGCACTCGCGTGACAAGTTGTTTGAAAGTGGGAGCTTACCCCAGGAAACGACATCGGCATCAAAGGCGATGACGGGCCAGATCAGGCCAGGGTGCAGCATCTCGATCTCGAGCGAACGAGTGCGAGAGATGGAGTTGAGGCTCGAACGGATAGCTTTGACTGTGAATGTCTCGGCGAAATGGGAGACGTAGCTTGCCTCGGTTGGCGGCAGGGGTACCTTGTAAGTCGTAAGGAACTGGCTCACGGGGAAGATGATGTCTGTAGTCGGCTCTCAGACGGATCAGCATATGCTCACTCTGCGACATAGCTTCCTTCGTAAACGAACCCCAATCAGTCGAGTGGTCATGAGCGCGCAACGCCTGGGGCACCTTGTTGCTGGCCGTGAGCCCCTTGGTGGCTTCGACGAGCAAATCCTGAAAGGGTGCGCCATCGACGGACGCGACATGCAAGTCGAACTGAGGTGGTGTCGTAGTCGTGTTCTCCATGTGCAGAACGAGCAGACGTTTCGGGTGCAAGCGGTCGTAGGGGGAACTCGTAGGTCGCGTGAACCAGCCCAGCGACGCAGCAGTGACGAAGGTGAGGGAGACGGCCGCGCGTGAGGCGCTTCGAGGTCCAAAACGGTGCAGGATAGGAGGTAGCTGGACAAAGTTGATATTTCTTTCGTATCAATTTAGATATTAAACAATTAGTATGAGCTCACGGGCTTACCATGGGAAGCGCCAGGAAGCCAACAGCGGCCGTAAGCGAAGCGATGATGAAATCGACAGGAGCGTCGGCCCCAAGGCGACCCGTCAACGGCACAAAAATGTCCAGGAAACCCACCAGGGTCTCAACTCCGAGGATGAGTCCAAGAACTTGCTGGAAGAAGTAGGTCGCAAGATGAACCTCCCGTTCGGGGCCCGAGGTGAGCACATAGTCGTTGACGACAAGGGCAGTCAGATTCGAGACCAAGGCCACGGCGTAGAGGTAAGAGGATCCGACACCTAGCGCATGTCCAAGGCACAAGATGACGGTACTGTAGATAAGCTGACCCATGAGTGTCGCATGCTCGAGCAGCGAGGATTCGTGCGCCTCGAGAGCTGGAGAGGCGCCGTGGGTGCGCACACGCTTGGCGATCGATCGTTGCAAGAGGCAGACGGCAAAAGCGGCAGGAGGACCAAAGAGACAGACAGCAAAGCTCTCGTTGCTGAACCTACGGATGGATGGCGCTCCGTCAATGCAATGGCTACGAGACCGAAGGTTGCCCGAGGCTTTGACTAACCAGATCATGGTCTTGCCCATCACGATCGACGTAGCCGCAGCGGCCAAGTTAGAGCCGAGGATGGCCGCCAGAAGGGAAAGTCCGACACCGGCGGTCGTCAAGACGTAAAGACGCTTGCGTTGTCTGACGAGTCGATCCGAAACGACGATGAAGGCGAGGGTTGCCAGAACTGCGTAGATTGCGGTAGCTGAAGACGGGCAGAGTGTACATGAGTCAGTGATGTTCGAACACAAGATACTCTGCCTCTCGAACAACGCACCTTGCGCCCTCGAATACATGATGAAGAATTTGCCGCCCATGCTAGAGAAGAATATCGTGTCGGCCGCGCTCTTCATCTTTGGCAGCTTCTTCGCCGTCGGTGAATTGCCCAAGGCCGTTTCGTTCGAGGTCAAGTATTCCAGCAAGGCGAGCGTGTTCTCTCCCATGTGTTGCAAAGCCCCAGGTTCAATCAGCTCGGGGACATCGAGTCGAGTGTGGTAGAGGTAGGAATTTTGGACGAGAGCCATGTCTGCCATCCGAGGCTCTATCAGTCTCTACGGTCTCTCTTCGTGATTAGTCAAATCGAACGGGCCGACTCACCCAATCCAGTAAGATTGCCGTACTCGACAAATTGACGGAAGTCGGTATCGGAAAGAATTAAGCCCGTCTGAAAGATCTCGCTGGCTAGGGTGGTGCCGTAAGGTCTCGGTGTCTTGGACAGGGCCTTGATCATTTCCTCCGAAGTCGCTTGAAAGACGATCTCGGGCCCTCCGACACCGCACGCTTCGAGGTTGATGACGGCTCGGACCGAGTCCTTGAGCGGGTGCTGCGTGATGAACAAGTGCGAAGCGTCCTGAAACGATTCTTCTCCGCCGTTGAAGACTGCGCGCACACACACCACAATCTCATCAGCCTTTTTGCTCCTCTTGCGCAAAAGCCAAAGATCGAGGACTGACGAAAGATAACGCTGTTGCTCAACCTTCTCGGTGTCAGGGCCATGACCCTCAGCGCTTCCAACATGGCTGCGACACCAATCAGGTCATCGGCAGCCCCCGGACTCGGCAGCGTCGAATCGGTGTGAGCGTTGACGAGCACGGCATTCTTCTTGGAGGCGGAGGTCCCATCGGAGAGCCGGACGATGACGTTGCCGACGTCAAAGTACTTTTTCCACACCTTCTTGTCCAAGAAGTCTGTACAGGACAATTGGGATCAAAGATCAGTTCCGAGCCCAGGGGCAAATTGAGACCGGGGAGTCAAGAATAGGAGAGCTATACTGGGAGCACGTGACTGAACAGCGCGGACTTACCGAACAAATGTTCCCCCGAGCCAATTCTAGAGGCGAAATAGAATATCACGTACCGAAAAACTCAGCACGAACGAAGGCATGCATGCCTCAGCATGTACGCCGCCGGATGCAACTCAACTGATGCCACGTTTCAATCTGAACGGGGTGACCTTGCATCCTCGTGATGACATCGTCCCTGATACGATGCACCTCATCCAGGACCCACTGCTCGGTCTCGACCAACTCCTCCGTTCCAATGATCCTGTACCTCGGTTCTCCATCGGGGTGAGTTGCCAAGGCTCGAATGATGTCCATCCCTCTCGTCTCGCTGAACAAAGGTGTCTTGCCATCCGCAGCAAACAACGAGGGGTTCGGTGTCGGCAAGGTGTAGTGCACACGGAGCGACAGGTAGGCCAACGAGACAAGGAACGGCAAGAGCACCGCTGCAGCGGGGAGGAAGCCCCATCGGCGGTGCTGCGACGGCACTCGCGAAGCTGACGCTCGAGCGCCAGGGGCACCGGCAACGGCGGCGACTGGCTTGGACGACGGATTGTCATCTACTTCGAAGTCGGTCGCAAGCTGGGGTCGATGCTTAAGGATTCCCTTGATACTCGGGTGTCTGTTGTTCGACATGTGGCAAAGCGCAACCGACGGTGTGGACCGGGCTTGAACGGGTTGAGCAGAGCTGTGACGGGATGACGACGGACTGACGAGTCACGACGGAGCAGGCAGGAGCGCCAAGACAGGCCAAGACGAGCTCCGCAGAGCGGCACAGACGATGTCGTCATCTTGATTTCTACAACAGTCTTCCACTCTCAGCCTTTATCCGCGCCGAGCTCCACACCATGGCGGTCAGTTCATCTCCAGTAGACCACAGTACATACAAAACCTTGCTTATCCGGTCAAGATTCATCATCGCAGGTCTCGGATAATCCACCATGTCAAGTGAGTGCAGTGCCCCCCAGGGTGAGGTCGTCGCAGCGGAGGAGTAGGTCCCCCGAGCTAAAGGTTAACTTGGTCCACGGTCCAGTCTGAAGCCTGCGCGATTCAGGACTGTCTCATGGCCAAAAACTACCAAGAAACACAGTGTCAAGATGTGATTGATCGTGCGTAACCACTAAAGCCTGAACTCGCACCTGCCCTCAGCTATGGACACGTTCGAAACCCTTTCTCTGTGTGGACACCTTTAGGCCTCTACCAGTGTTGCGAAAAGATGATCAAGCAGAACGGCACCTCGACCGCTTGCCCCAAGCCTAGTGTCGTCGACAGGAAACTACGGGAGATCAAAGAACGGAAATGAGCATCCGATGGCCATATCCCAATTCATGATCAGCCTGTCGCATTTGCTTGATAGCGACTCGTTTCCGACAGGTGCCCCACATCCATGGAAGCGGCATGAACACCGACGAACGTGAAGGGAATCTCACTACCCGTAGCTTCGAGAAAAATAACGGTGCCCCACATCCATGGAAGCGGCATGAACACCGACGAACGTGAAGGGAATCTCACTACCCGTAGCTTCGAGAAAAATAACCGGAGATGTCAACATCTTGCTGCACAGCCTCACACAACACGAGTGCAGGTGTCGACGAGCCTCGGGATGCGCCTCAAAAATTCAAGACGTGTAGTGTAATAAATAGATTGCACAGACGATGATCTTGTCATTAGATAAACTTCAATATATAAAGAGATGAAAAGAGACATCATGCATGGTATCGAGCGGAGAGACTTATGGGAGAAAAATATAGGGTACCACTGCCACGTTCCGATTCCTTCCAGGTGTTGAGATTAACAGAGCCGCCGATTCTAGTGTTGGGGAGTCGGAATGATCTATAGGTGTATCGATGATAGGGATATAGACGATTGAAGAAACCGCCCATCAACTTGCACTCCGGGGTACGACGAAGCGTTAACGACCTCCCGACAGGAGCCCCCTGACGCGAAGGATGGTGTGGTCAAGCACCTCTTGCTTGGTCTTGAAGACGAAAAGCCCAACCAACGCGATCGAATAGCCGAGCATTTGCGTGAAGGTGACGGTCGAACCCATGAGCAGCACCGAACCACCGACCAAAAGGATGTCCTTGACGACGCCGGACAAGGTCAACACGAGTGAGCTCGCGCACCCGATCAAAAAGACAACGGCGATGTTGAGCGAGAAAGCCGTCATGGAATTGCCGAGTAAGATCGGTGCACCGACTTGAGACAAGGCGTTCTCGAAGGGAGCCCAGCCTTCGAAGAAGGGGATCAATAGTGCGTTCAAGCCGGCGCAGACGGGAGCGAAGAAGTACAAGCTCTGCAGAGGTCCCATCTTGAGGCCGGTCAGGAGCTTTTGGATCGAGACCAGTCGCGCGGCTTCGAACATGATGCCAAGCGTCTGACAGATGAAACCGCTCAAGACGAAATCGATCTCGCCGAATGAAGCCAATGCGACACCGCTCGAGATGGCGATGACGATCATAAATGTTCGAGGATTCATCTTTTCGAGGCCAGCGACGACCGACAGACCGAGGACGGCCACCGAGGTGAACGCCTTGAGCATTTGGATGAAGGAAACCGAGAGAGTGAGGTAGGCGAGGTTGGAGAAGATGAGTGAAGCCTATATGATCCAGTCCAAGGGGATGTATCAATGACCGGTTCCATGTGACTCTCCATAGTACGCTCGGGGCGACGTACCGAGAAGAGGACGCCGATGGGCACGATATTGCGGAACCAGCGATCCCACGACATTTGCAGCGCATCAATCCCATCGAGGAGATGTGTGAAATGAAGAAGCAATCGTGTGCCGATGGTTGCGAACACGAGATGCCAGGTGGTGAGGAAGATCGGGCTGTCAAGGTGGGAAACGAGCCAAAGAGGCAGGTACGTCAGTTTTTCCCTTTCGTCTGAGGTACAGCTAAGCCAAAACCCACTCACTAACTGTAAGATCAGATCGCGACGATGAGAGAAGCAGATGCACGTCAGGATCAGCTCGCGAACTGGGTCGGTTTGGCTGGGGGGGGGGGGCTTCGACATCGCTGAAAGCTGGCCACCCCTCTAGAGTCGACTCACTTGAACTTGAGTGTCCTCAAGATCCACGCATTCTGAATGACTGGTACGGAGGTGAAGCTTTATGATTAGCGCCGTTACCTTGTCACCGACGAGGCGGGGCCCATCGCCGATTGAATTCGCCGCAGAGAGAGGAGGCAAGCCCAGATGAAGCTGGACGCGGAGTCCGAAGCGAGCCTTCCAACCTTAATTGCGAGTGAGGACGAGAGGACTGTGCGACTTACTGACGCCACTCGAGAGGCAGATCCAGATCATAATAATGTAGCCTGTTAGATGACCGGAGGTACAGACGCTGTCAGTTGAGTGTTGCTGCCGGACAAGCACTGTCGGCATACATCCACGTCGATTGTGGGTAGCTTCCGCCACACCAAGGATCCCCTCGCGCGCTTTCGACACCGACAAGATGTCATTACACCCGCCGAGAACACCTACCTGGCCAAATCTTGGTCGGTTCAGTCTTGCTGACAACATGCTGAGGCGGGGCCTGCATCGACAGCTTGGATTCGGACATGCCGGTGTCCATCATCGACTTTGACGACATGGGGTCCTGGTGCTCGATGAACATGGGCAGCTTGATCTCCGTTTGTGACGACATGGTGTGCGCTCCGGTGGTGTAGTAGCTAAGCTCCGGTGGTGTAGAAGCTAAGCTGCTCTTATGTAGGACTAGGGCTCGATTCGATGAACACGAGAGGGTGTGAAGGAGGAGCCGCGGTGACACCGGCGGTCCGATCGAGATGAGCTGCGGAAGGGAGAGGTACTTTTAGTCTTGCGAGCGACGAGGCTGGCTGAGACAAGCGGCGTCGAAGTGCTTGTTTGAAACGCGGGTAAAAACAGGGTCGAGAGCGAACGAAGTGGTAGAACGCAAAAAAAAAGAGGGAGGAGTGAGAATATACTCCCGTGGGTGGAATGAGTGAAGATTACCCGCAAAGCTCGAGCTCCCCAGATCCAAGACAGCCCCAATTGCGCCGCTCTGGCCGCGACCGCACATGACGCACCCGGCCGTGGCTGAAAGCGCTAAAAGAGGAAGGTATGGCGGGCTGGCTTGCCCGAGTTTTGTCTCATGAGGCCGCCGGTCGGGATCGAGACTAGAGGCCCAGAGCTGGGTCCGAGTGAGCTTTATGAGTTGCACCATTTTTTACATCGGTGGATTCAGCGCTTCACGCGCCGCTTAGGTCTGGCAGCAAAGTCAACTTGCAGACAGCCCCTGACGGCGGCCGCCGCGCTTCACACGCCGATCAGACTCCGACGTTCCGACCCTTAAGGATGGCAGACAATGCGAGAACGTTGTTTCTAATTGACAGAAGACCTATTTGGAAAGGTAACGGGTGAATGTGAAACAAAGAATGAGAAACTATGCGACCGAGTTAAAAGCTTAAATCGACAAAAGAGAAAGGCAAAGGCATTTCAGCGTGAGCAGAAATGAGGGGGTAAGAAAAGAGAAAAAGATTGCGATTCTGCAATCGAATCGCGTAGAGGAAACGAGAAGGGGCAAGGTGGAATGTGCAATGTCCATGTGATTTAGAGTCCAAAAACAACGTAAGCGGGAATGAGCGACGAGTCGCAAGTTGTAAGAGCAGGGTAGGGATATGGCCGCGAGCCATGAAAGCTGGGACCGGGCTTGCCAAGGCAAGCACCGCGCAGTTTCAAAGACGGACGTTTATGCCGCAGGCTTGCTTTGCAGTACTTGTCGAGAAGCAGGTTGCGCCTGAGAGGCAGCTGGTCCGCCAGGGTGCTTCTTGACGAGCTTGCCACCGACGGGCCGGGGTTGTCCACCAAAGCCAGGGATCTCGGATTCACCCTCGCCTTCCAAGAGCTCGGCCACGACCTCGCCGAACATCTTGCTCGGCAGCTCGACGACAAAGTGGAACAGAACAGAGAGAATGACCGTGACGATGAAGAGGACGAGCCACGACACGCCGAGGACCGAAGACGCGCTCGAGCCGTTGTTGTGCATGTTCAAGGCGAGGTCGGGGACGATCGTATACGTGATTGCGGGCGCGAGGAGGTACATACCCGCACTGGCCTTGCCAAAGGTACGCATGACCATGTTGCCAAGGATGTTCTGGGCGAGCCCGGAGGTTTCGATAGCGAAGAGCCAGCATGTCGCAAAGACGGTGTCGCAGAACGTCAACTCGGGGTGGTTCTGGACGTTGATCGTCGCCATACCCTTGTTGATGTTGTCGCGCAGGATGGGAACGAATTGCGTCACGCAGGCGATGGCAATCAAGGTCACGTGGAGCGCCAAGCGGCCGGTCGTCGACCACTTGGTGCGGATGCGGTGCAAGTGACCGTGGGCGTGCATATCGGCAAAGACGAGACCGATGATCGCGATCTGCAGCGAGCATGTTCGCAGGTGAGCGTCATCATTCACATGCGCAATCGTGAGTTCACATTCAAGCTCACTGCAAAGTAGTTGAACGTCGTCCAGGAGAACAGGCCGAGCAAAGCGTAAATCCAGTAGCGGTTCGACGACAGGTTGCCAAGCATCATGTGCGTAACGTATACGGCGTACGAGGACTGGAAGAACCAGGGCGAAGTGAACAAGTTAGCGCCGAAGGTCTTCCCGGCGAGAGTGTTGGACTCGTAAGTCGTGAACTGCATGTCGTGGATGTGTGAAACGTTAGCGATCAAAAGCTATCGATCTGAGAGGGCGGACTCAAGTGTGGTCTGGAACGCACCAAGTTGAAGACGAGCGTCGCGTAACCGGCGAAGCTTCCGACCAGTCCCCAGTAAGGCTCGTCCATGCCGACCTTGTTGCAGTTGTGTGTTCGCCCACTCGACGAAAGACCCCACTGCAGCGCGACGATCGAGCAGACGGGGAGAATGAACCGGAATGGGCGGATCATCATCGCACGCGTCAGACGGGCCCACGAGATGAGGGCACCCTTGGACTTGGAACCAGACGAAGGGGAGGGTACGTCCCACAACGGTGTAACGAGGGATCGGCCCGACAAGAGCAGGAGAAACGTGATACCGAGGCCGGTCGAGCTGTTCAGACGGGGGAAGCGCAGGGGTGCGGGGAGCGTCAGCGAAAGAGCTTTATTGCTGGAAGGCAATAAACTCACCGAGTGATGTAGAGAGGACTGTTGCGCTGGATGAAGGCGTAGTCGTGCGATGAGATGGTCGCGGAAAAGAAGGTGCCGTTGAGGACGATCCACGCGGCGATGAACTTGATGCCGTCTAGGTAGCCCAGGCGCGGCAGCTTGATGTGACGCTCGTCCTTGCCGCTGTCGGCGAGGGTCGCACCGGACCAAGCACGGTACAGAGCTGTCAAACCGGTGGCTTTGAGCGGGCCACGACGGTAAGGAGCAGGGCTGGCGTGGGGTTGCACTGCGGACGCGGGGCCTTGACCGCGCGTGTGGCCCGCGGTCGAAGGGGCGATGTATTCACCCAGCGAGTCGGCGGCGCCGAGACGCATCTTCTCCTCGGAGGGGGTCATGGACCCTGCGAGCGTCGGTGTCGAATCCATGTACATGGCGTTGGAGAGCGGGTGCGCGCTCTGGCCGCCCTGCGCACCGCCGCTGTTCTGGTAGCCGTACGGCGAGAAGCGGGTCGACGGACTGTTGGACCCGGGCGTGGTCGCGTAAGGTGGCCTCGACGACGGACCGAGCGGGGATGGGTTCGGGGGCAGTTGCTGCTGCGACTGGTAGCGCGGCAGCGAGGGCGTGGACCCACTCGAGTTCGCATAAGGGGAGTAGCCAGGGTGGGTGCCATGGCTGCCGTTGACGAGGTCCTCGCCCGAGTGCATCGACGAATTGGCGGACGACGAGCGGAACGGGCGCGGCACGGCCATGTTGGGGTCGTCGTGGTTCTGGGTCGCGTACGGCGATTGGCCGTAGGGCATTTGAGAATAGCTCATAACTGGGGAAGAGGTGACCAGAGTTGAGCGTTGTACGAGAGGTGAATACGATCGAGGATGCCTGGCCAAAAGGAGTAGGTCGCTCCGGTAACGGGCGGTTGGTCTCCTCGGTCGTGGCTCGCTGCAAGGAAGCGTGCGCGCGGCTACCAGCTGCTCTGTCTGGTTCGAGTGCGAACTCGCGAGTGCTCTGCGGTCGATCGAACTCGGTGCAAGGCGCGATCAAACACTTGGCACAAAGGGCAAGTCAACCGTAGACGAACAATGGATCCGAGGTGATCGGGGATACGCGTCGATCCGAGGACGCTTGGAGCTGTAGTGGCCAAGTGCGAGGCCGTTCAGCAGGCGGTGCCGGGCGTCGCGTGAGGGGAGATCGAATCGAGCGCTCAGGCAATGGGGGGTCGCTCGAGCACCGACGCGGGTGGGTCGAAGTGAGGTGTAAGTTGTACGACGTCGAGTCGATGGGGGATCGGATGAGTCGA
This sequence comes from Microbotryum lychnidis-dioicae p1A1 Lamole, assembly GCA_001244265.2. NCBI lineage: Eukaryota > Fungi > Basidiomycota > Microbotryomycetes > Microbotryales > Microbotryaceae > Microbotryum > Microbotryum lychnidis-dioicae. Next base: position 954,436 of record CDLV01000006.1, read on the forward strand.
GGCAGAGGAGGAGGGTCAATCGACACAATCAAGCGTCGTAGACGGTGGGCGGGATGTGAGGGGACGAGGGCAGAGCCAAGGTGACAAGCGTCCTGGGCCCAGTCAAGTCGGTCGAGCCCGTCGCCCGTCGCCGCACGTCGAGGCGTCGCTCGTGGGCGTGTTGCCCGCCAAAACATGGACCCTCAGGCCGCTCCAAACGCGGTCGTGATCGCATCGAGTATGGGATACTTATGTGAGCCGGTGCGTCATCATCCAATTCTGTGCGAGCGAGGTAAAAATTCTGACCTTTTCTGGAGTGATCGCAGAACCCAAAAAGCTTGAAGATTGCTCTGTTCTCGTTCATACCTTTTGAGGAAAACATTATCGGCTGCAGTGGCAAGAAGCGCCGGCTCGCCCTCGCTGCGGTAGCATCGATCCTTCCCCGCACCCCAGTGGCAGTGGTCGAGGGGTGCGGAAATACCTAGTAGCTCGATTTTCGAGTACATTAGGCTTGTGCACGGGCATGTATGACGGTGTATCTAGATCTCATAGTTCATATCATTGATTTGCATAGGTGTGCACAGTCATGCACACGAGTGCATGCGCTCGGGAATCGGACCCTCTGAGTATGACGCGCTTGATCCACCGGCGCCCGACTTGCCTCGGAGGTGCGAAGGAGAGGTCAAAATTTCGTTTGGAGGCCTCTTCTATGCCGGTCTACAAACTCCAACGGCGCGGACTTGCACCTCTTCCATGGTGCGGTTCCCGAGATGTGAGTCTAACCTATATTGATACTTGGTGGAAACTCACTGAATCGTATCTGTCCTACGCCCCATCCGTGCATTAGTAGTACTCAAAGGGTGACCTTCTCGAGTCGGCCACGAATACATGGGCATCATCGAGCAAGTCGGCTCATCGGTTCAGGGTCTGCAGCCTGGCGATCGAGTCATCGCCAGCTTCGACGTCACTTGTGGAGATTGCTACATGTGCAACTGTGGGCTCACTTCGGACTGCCAGCAGAGCAACAGCAGCAACCTCATGAACGCCTTCTACGGCAATCGAATTGTCGGCCTGAGGGCCCGGACCGTCGGCATTTTTTCCCTTTCTTCCTTTGTGTCTTGTAGTTTCCGGAACGCACGCATCAAGATGCGCAAGTGGCACCACGGATTGAGAATTGAGTGATTGGTCCAGTTCGTGCGCAGTAGTACGCATTCACCGAGAGTTCAACACTCGTACAAGCGAGTGGCCAGTCCATTTCAAAGCATCTGGCGGGAGAGTAATACCGAAAACGTGCAAAAAGGCATAGAGATACCCCACCTCATCAACCTCCGTTCTCGAGCAAACTTGCGACTCGAGCACGCGGCGGCCGGCGCAAGTTCGAAGAATGTGATCGAAGGCCCGAGTGATTCCACTACCTCATCTTGGCAATATCTCTATCACCAGAATTCCGTTAACCAGAAATCAGCATGTTCTCGAACCCTTTCATTCTACCCCGCCGGCCCTGATAACCGAGGAGCTTCGACTCGATCGAAATGATGAACCTCGAGTACGTTGCGAAGACAGTATGCATAAAAATTCCAATAGATCACACAAATGAAAAGCATGCACATCAAAATCGTTAGGAAACCCTAAGCGTATCGTCAAAAGCCGCCACCCGCTCCCAAGCAGAACGGGCCATGCGTACGTCGAAACTCCTCCTCCTCCACCACTTAGTTGTCGAGACCTGGGTATACCATCATGAGAGACCGCAAGAAGACCAAATTCATATCGAGGGTTTGTGTGTACAATCATGAGACAACGCAGCTCGACGGTCTCTGGCCATCATGGTCGCCATTTTCTCCCGGTCCACTGCCTCTCGTTTCGCCTCGCCGCCTCGCGTGGATCGCTACTCGAGCCGCCTGTATGACACGAGGGAAAGCATCAGCCTAAAATCAGGCGAAGAGTTTTACTTGGTATTGACTGGCCTCTTCGAACGCTTCCCTGACGCCACGATCGAACCTCGCCGAACACTCGAGATACCTCGAAGCCCGAATCGATTTGGCCACTTCCAAACCCTGATGGACGCCGATAACTCATGCATCAGTCCCCGCACAGCTTCATCCCAAACTCCTCCTCCTCACCTGTTCGTATTGTACGGGGTATTCTTGATACCGCGCAAGAGATGCCTTGGTTGCCGGATCGTCTCGAAGATCACATTTGAGTGCGACGAGGCAGACCTTGACGCCGGGACAGAGCTCGTGCACCTCTTCGATCCATTTTGTCACCACTACTCATTGGAACGTCGTGATCAGCATACTTGAGATCAGCCGCGCAAGCGTAAGCGATACTCTGACTTACCATTCTCGAGTGACGTCGGCTGATCGACGGAGAAGCAAATGCAAATGACGTGCGTGTCGGCATACGACAACGACCGCAATCGATCAAAGTCCTCCTGCCCTGCTGTATCCCAAAGCGCCAGCTCGACCGGTACATTCTCGATCGTCATGTCTGGTGAAGGGGACAAATGCGAGCCGGGTCGGTCGGTCAATCAAGGTTTTCGGGACTCTTGAGGGAAGACCAGCCGACTCACCTTTGACGTGGTTCTCGAAGACGGTTGGCTCGTAGTTCTATAAGGTAAAAGGTGATGATTGTATGCCTCGTGAGTGATGGGGATCGGGGCGGCTAGGCGAGGGCGCCAAGGTATCGACCTGACCTCGGGGAAATGACCGTGGACAAAGACGTTCAGAAGCGACTGCGAGCGAGCGGAGCGCCTCTAGCGGTCAGTACATATTATCCGAGAGGTCAAGATAATCGAAAAACGAAAGCGATTCCGTACTGACAGTCTATCGGGACGGACAGAAATGAAAAGTGAGGCCAACGTTGAACGAGGTATTGAGGCGCGTCAGCTCCTGCAGTGTGGCGGTACGAGAGCCAATAGCGATCCCGAGATGGCTCATACCTTTCCACATGCACCATCGCCAATCACGACCACCTGCAAGGAGCGGTAGACGAATACGTGAGCTTGCGGTCAAACGCCGAAATGGAACCTCTCGCGAAAGTTGATCTCGAGCTGAGAAGAGGGGCCCACCTTTCTGGAGAGCTGTGTTATACAGGTGTGCCGCAAGATGAAGAAGTCAGGTGACAGCTCAAGCATAACCTGAAGCGTGCCGAATGACGATTAGACTCAACGGGTTTGCCGGTCCTTTGTGCCTCTTGCGCCGGTGCTTCCTGATTCCGATGGCGATTTGGCTCGTCGTTCGAGCCGCCAAAGCCGCAGAGGGGTGGCATCGTCTTGATTCTGGGACTGAGATGGGTGTGTTGAGGCTGTCGAGTGCAAAAGTGCCGGGGAAGCACGCAAAATGCGCTGTGCCGGTGCTTTTGGTGCGGTGCTGTATGGTAGTGCTGTGCCCGTGAAACAGGTCGCGAGCAGAGGAGCGAGTCGCGTGCAAGTGGCCTGCAAGTGGCGGCGTATAAGCTCGAAGCCTCCCCCTGTGTGATAGGGCTTAGTACATTTCTTATCCGCGCGTTCGGCTGAGTTGTCCTCCGAAACTTTGGCCTGGAGCCAAGCGGAAAGAATAACTAAAATATGCTTCTATCATGATAAAGCTTGTAAGCCGATGGCTAGACTCTGGAGGACGAACCGTCAGAGTTCTTTATGGGTGTGCTACAGCAGCAAGAAAGTGCCCAAATTCTTCAAGTCCGTCCGAGAAGACTACGCACCATTTCGGACCACTTGCGTCCAGAAATGAACACGATGGCTCGTTATTGTTTCGTGTTTCGGCCCTTCTTTAGGAAAGTTTCTGCAAGTTGGCAGATCGCCTTTTTCCAATTGGATCCAAAAAGCGAATTCTGCGCTTTGCCATGCTGGTTCTCCCTGCTTATCAACTCAGAAAGAAGAAACCCCCTCGAAATGACTGAGAACTCGCAGGGCAGCTGGGCCAGGCGTGCCGGATCTACGTAAAAACAATTCCTAGAGATTGAGAAGAGAGGCTCTATTGAGCTTAGTGCCGGCGTGAGCTGAGTACGGGCCGCCTCAAAGGATCTCATTCCGAGTCCTCCCCACACCCGACCGAGTCGCACGGTCAATCTCATCTGCCAAATTCGACACGTGCAAATGGCGCCGAGCTACATCGACTCCAAAGGAAACCTCCACGACGAGGCCCCATGGCATCATCAAGTCCTCGTCTTTGTGCAGGAAGCCTGGCTTGCTTTGTGGCTCTTCTTATCCACTCTGATTAACGTCAGTCCACACTCAAGCCGCTATCCGAACGTCTGTTGGCCGAAACTCTGGAGAGCGCCAGCAGACTGAGTGTCTCGGACGCAGGAGCTGATACCGCCCTACATCTCACATAGCCAACTGCAAGTAGAAGAATCCCTGCAGGGCGCTCGATGCGAGACACGAGGAGACGAATCCGAGGCGAACAGGAAGCGAGGAGGCCGTCGTCGGCGAGCTCGAGTTCAGCCCATGCATCGGCACGGGGCGACACTTCAGGAGGCAACAGTCGCCGAGGTGGAAGTGGAGGACCAGCACCTGCGAAAGGAGCTCGGACCATGAGCGATATAGGCAACGGAGGGCCTGGTGAGTTATCGATGCTTCCCGTCGAGTCGGCCTGGGACTACGGCCCAGTGCATACATTGACCTCTTTCTTCCCCTCCACAGTTGTAAACGGATGCCATTCAGGGTCATGTCGTTGAAATCGTTCTTTCACCATGTCTGTATCAAGATCTTTGTATTTGTCATGTCATTAATACGAGCTTCGAGCCGTCTGTATAGCCGAAAGTCGTTCCCGACTTGCAGACCTTGTCCTACTATACAACTTGACCAGGTGGCCGCGAGCAGAAGCATGGCGTTGCCAACAAGAGTTGAGACGGAAACAAATCATTGCATTTCATTTTCATAGCCAGGACCTGGAAACACGAGCAGAGCTAACAGCGCAACACGAGAGCACAGCACAGCACGGCACGGCACAGCATAGTTAGGAACTACGTGATCACGAGTAGAGGTCATCCTCTTCCTCGGGCTGAGTGAACGCGGCTCCACCAGCTCCTGCGTCGGCACCGGTCGCCTCGGCCGAGTCGGGGAACTTGAACGACGAACCAAACCCTCTCGATTGCTGCAAGTTCTGCGCGAACAGCTCGTAGCGGCGAATGTCCTGGTCGTTGACCGAGCGACGGGCGAACGACATTGCCTCCTCGAAGTGGGCACGAGTGATCTCGGGCACCGGGTCGTCCTCCTCGGCAACATCCATGGTGGCGTCGGCTTCAGCGGCGGCAGCTTGCTCCTCCTCGGACATCGTCGCGGCCTTGGCCTTGCGTTCGCGGTCGGCCTTCATGTCGGCCTCGATCGAAGCACGGATCGCGAGCTTGGCGGCGCGCTGGCAGATCTCGGTCAAATCGGCACCGGAGAAGCCGTGGGTGTTCTTGGCCAAGAAGTTGAGGTCGACATCCTTGGCAATCGGCGAGCGCTTGAGCGCGGCCTTGAGAATCGAAATTCGCGAGGGCTCGTCGGGGAGGGGGATGTAGATGAGTTGATCGAGACGTCCGGGACGGAGGAGCGCCGAGTCGATCTGGTCCGGTCGGTTCGTTGCGCCGATGATGAACACGTTCTTCTTGGCGTTCATGCCGTCCATTTCGGTGAGGATCTGGTTCAACACACGGTCACCGGCACCACCGGCGTCTCCTCCTCCTCCACCACGCGCCTTTGCGATCGAATCCAACTCGTCGAAGAACATGACGACGGGCGCGGCAGCACGAGCCTTGTCGAACACGTCACGGACGTTGGCCTCGGATTCACCGAACCACATTGTCAACAGCTCGGGACCCTTGATCGAGATGAAGTTGGCCTGGCACTCGTGTGCGATCGCCTTGGCGAGCAAGGTCTTACCCGTCCCAGGGGGACCATAGAACAAAACACCCTTGGACGGTGACATGCCGTACTTGAGGAACTTTTCGGGGTGCTCGACGGGGTATTGCACGGTCTCTTGCAGCTCGATCTTGACCTTCTCAAGGCCTCCAACATCGTCCCAGGTGACGGTCGGGATCTCGACAACGGTCTCGCGCAACGCCGACGGGTTCGAAGTGCCGAGAGCGAAGCGGAAGTTGTCCATGGTGATACCGAGCGAGTCGAGCACCTCGGCGTCGATCGTGTCCTCTTCGAGGTCGATCAAGTCCATTTTTTCACGGATCTGTTGCATAGCCGCCTCGGAGCAGAGCGACGCCACATCGGAACCGACGTAACCATGTGTGTCGGCAGCGATCTAATAGGGAGCGGTAAACCAAGCAGATCAGCACACAGCGACGTAGATCATCCCTCCCGAGGATGAGCTCACCTTCTCGAGGTCGACGTCATCAGCGAGCTTCATGTTCTTGGTGTGGATGCGCAAGATCTCCAATCGACCGGTGGCATCGGGGATACCGATGTCAACCTCACGATCGAAGCGACCAAAACGACGGAGAGCGGGGTCGATCGAGTTGGGTCGGTTGGTAGCAGCCATGACGACGATGTTGGACCGTGCCTTCATGCCGTCCATGAGCGTGAGCAACTGGGAGACGACTCGTCGCTCGACTTCACCGTTGGTCTTGTCACGCTTGGGAGCGATCGAGTCAATTTCGTCGATGAAGATGATGGCGGGTGCGTTTTTCTCGGCCTCCTCAAAGGCCTTCCTCAGGTTGCTCTCCGAATCACCGGCCATCTTGGACATGATCTCGGGACCGTTGATTAGGAAGAAGAAGGCGCCAGTCTCGTTGGCGACCGCACGTGCCATGAGCGTCTTTCCGGTACCGGGGGGTCCGAACATGAGAATACCTCGCGGGGGCTTGATACCGATCGACTTGAACAGCTGAGGGTGGCGTAACGGCAACTCGACAAGCTCACGGATCTGGGCCATTTGCTTGCGGCAGCCACCAATGTCGTCGTAGCCCACATCGGCAAGGTTACCCTCCTCATCTTCTCGCTTGATTGGGTCACCCTCGGTGTGAATGACGGTGTCTTGTGCGACGATGCAGTATTCGGCCGGGTCGGTCTCAACCACCTTGAACTCGACACTCCTGTGAGTCGATGTTGCACATCACAGCATTCGCTTGGTCAGTTTTCCTACGCCTTTAAACCCAAGACAGGCTTCCGTAAGCTTTAGCCCGAACCTTGCGGCACCCTTGGCAAGGAAAGTATCGCCCTTTCGGACGGGTCGGTACGCCTCGAGGAAGTAGGGCTTGAGGAATACGTTGAAGATGTCACCCGTGAGACCTGAGATGGGGCAAGATTGAAAGAGAGGTCGCGTTAGCTCTTGGTCTAAGGTGGTCAATGCGACCAAGAGCGCATGGGGAGGTGGGGAACAAGGAGGCACGACTGACCCTCGATCGAATCGTCGAACGGCAAGACATGAATGCGCTTGCCGTACTTAATGTCATGGCAAGCGTGGACCGAGGCGATGTCTCCGAGCTTGACACGGAGGTTGTTGCGTGCGACTGCGATGGGGAAAGAGCGTGGGCCGCGCAATCAGTTGCCGTGCCAACGTCACGCGTGGCTCATCGCCGCTCGTAGCTACGGGGGAAACTGGGTGCTTACCCTTGTTGATGTGGATCTTGCCTTCCTCGACATCGTCAGAGGACAGGACGATGAGGACTGCGGTGCGGGGCAGGGATATCGGGAGAGATGGGTGGGAGCACGGGGCGTGAACGGGGCATTTTTGGCGGTCGAGGAGGTAAATGGCATTGTCAGCAATTTGGCACGCACGCAGCCAGACCGGCAAGTGGGCGGTGATGTAGCGAGACCCCGGCGCCGATGCTTCCAGGGTTGCCCATACCAAACCGTGCTCGAGGAAGGGCTCATACATGAAATCACGACGTCAGTGCTCCTGTGATGGCAACAGCCTTTGGCTTCTTCGAGCACCTTCCTTCCGGGCGCCACCTGGCCCGCGTCGATCGGTTCGGGGGTTCGGCCACGCACACGATCGACCGCAGCGAACGACGAAGTCGAACACGAGAAGTCAGAGTTTTGATAGGAGGTACTGACCTGTGTCCTTGCGCTTCTTGCCTCTCACAATGATGGTGTCGCCGCGGAAGAGCTGCAGCGTCTCCATCGTTGCCGGGTGGAGCGACGCGACCGAGTTGTCATCCGACGACGTTTCATCGACGATCAAACGATTGGGACTGCAATCCGAACCACAGGCCAGAGAAGCAGTTCATGGAGATCAGTTGCTGTGATGAGTGCACGAGTCACGCAGCACCCCTCAAGTCACAAGGACCCGGCCAAGTGGCGGACGCACCTCTTCTTGAGGCGCAGGATCGCGGTTGCCGCGTCATCGGTCTTGATCGCCTTGGAAGGATCGTCAGCCATGATGGGCCAAGAGCGAAGGGATTGGGTGATGAAGGGAGGTGGTAATGAGGGTGGGCGTCGACTGGAATTGACACGTTGCGGGGAGGTAACGGGTCAAAGGCGGCGAACAGCGTGAGGACTGAGCTTAAGAGGCACATCGACCCACGGCGCTGACGACGCTTACACGTCAGAGCGTGCCTGCCTGCGCCTGCAGCATCCTGGATCCTGCCAATTGCCTGTGCGCCTGTGGGCTGGGCAGACCCACGGCCCAGGGTCTCGCCCTGGCAGATGTTCAAGTTGGCTCTGACTCGCCCAAGAATTGGCTCCCAAAGAGGTGGAGTCTGGTATCTTGAAAAGTGCGACGAATTTGAAGGTAACGCCGAGCACAACTGAATCCAGCGCCCACTTGTTGTGGATTGGTATCTCACTACGCCTCCCTACCAACCGATCTGCTGATTCAGTTCTGGGGGCTAGTACGACTCGTTGTCAACGAATACCATCAATTGGTCAGTTTCGAATCCGCTTTGAAAACGAGTGAATGTCATTTTATGTGGTGCTCATCGAATAGATGCCCCATAGACACTGGACAGGGTTGTCTACAGCAAAAGTCCAAGACGCGCTGCTGGAGTGGGGTTGCCGAAAATGCCGAGACAGGGGCTACCCGGAGTATCTCTTCGGGCAGAATGCAGCCAGCAAATCCGCCTTGTCGCTCCGGATGGCTTTAACCTCGGTCATCGGTCAGATCATCCCTATTACTGAACTATGAGAGTCGAATGTCATGTCCGAATGCATTGCTAAAGCCCGCATTCTGCCTGATTTGCTCCCAACGCCGACCGTCCCCGAAATAAAAAGCTGGCCTTGGCTACCAACGCCGTCGCCTTGGATCCAAGTCCACATTTGTGCAGCTCGACAATGAGTTGACTTCAGGCCATAAGCGACGTTCCAGCGGTGAGTGGCTTGAAATTTTTGATCGGACCCCCCCTCGAGCGCTATGATGTCTCTCGTCATCGACTCATCAATCACTTCGACTTCCAGGAGTCCGGTCACAAAGATACAACTCCCGCTTGTCAGGCTCCAGTCTTCGGTCGGAGAAGGGGTAGAAGGACTGCCTCTGGCGTGAGTGGAGGCAACTCCGGTGATACCGTGATAGTAAGCCGGCAGAGGCCGGCAGACGAGTTGCAATCGCTTGGCCAAGCGCCACAGTGCGCGGGCCGCGGCGCAGATCGTTTCTGATCCGATATCTGACTTGACGGCGATACGAGTGCGAGGGTAGATACATCGGATGTTGGCGGCTCCCGGTAGGGATAAAATGCAATTCCTTGTCCACAGAAGAAGGATGGGAGCCCAGGTTCCCCTCCTCTGGGTGTCGTACAGCGGGACACAGAAAGTGGCCTGCTCCGTTCGGAGCTCCGCGAAGCGGGCCGTTGTACGTCGTCGGCTAAACGTTGACTGGTTGCGATCTGTACAAGAGCTCCTGGAGCGGCAGTGACTCACAGAGTACTGATCCGACTTCAAGTTGCTTGTTCGAATGGATCATGGAACCAGTGCTACTGCTGTGCTATGCACCACTCCTGCGCGATGATCGCCTATCTTGCGTATCGATCTCGTAGCTATCCGTTGACGATTCCACGACGACCGATTGTTTCGAATCGATGATAAGTGAACGCTGGGGCGCCGGGCTCCCGCGAGTCGGCGATCGATTTCTCCGTGCGCTGGGCCCGAGGTGGATCGGCTCCAGCCGGTCGTCTTTGCTCTGCTCTTCCACCCTCTTTGACTCCGCTCCCATCCGTTTTCCCCCGCACCAGCGCCCCTCCTTTTTATTTCCCTACCTAACCCTCAACTCAAACCACCCCACCTAATACTCTACCATGTCTTCGCAACACTCTGTCGTCAGTGAACCCGAGTTCGAACGTGAGTTGCCCCCCCGTCCCCCTCCCCCTCGGCGGGTTTTCAAAGGTGCTCGTCGTCCCCCTCCGCGATTGCCGCTGGCCACTTCCCGTCGGTCAGCGTAATAGTCCGCTGTCCGAGTTGCACCGAGCGCTGACCGTCGATCGACGAACCCTTCCGTTTTCCGACGTTCGCAGAGGCCAAGAACGAGATCTACTCGACCCTCGCCCCCTTGTTCAGGGAACAACCTGAGCTCGAGAACGCTTTCAAAGGTGCGTTATCGCCATTTGAGCTCAATCGCTCTTTGCGCTCGCCGTGGCTTATCTTTTGTCCGTTCCGTATCCCCTCGCTGCCCCCAACAGTCCTCGCCATCCCCGAGCGAATTATTCAGGTCAGCCCTTGATCACCCATGCTCACGTTCATCCTGTGCCTGCTCCTCGATCTGACCGTGCCTGCTCTCTGCTGTTGCTCAGTTCCGCGTCACCTGGGAAGACGATGAGGTCCGCGCCGCTCCCGATCGATCGGCAATCACGGCTGCTCGCGCGCAATTCGTCGCAGAAACTTACGTCGTGCCCCCTCTCTGTTCGTGCAGGGTGTCTGCAAAGTCAACAATGGCTTCCGTGTCCAGGTGAGCATCCAGAATAAACCCTTCATCGCCTACAAGGCCCGCACCGCCGATGCGCAGACACTGACGTGGTGTTTCCTTCTCCGCGGCCCCGTCCCCCGCGGCCTATCCCTTTCTCGCCTTGCTCTAGTTCTCCTCCGTCCTCGGCCCTTACAAGGTGAGCTTCCTCGTGCTAGCTCCCCGAACGAAACCGTATACCTAGAAACTCATATCCCGTTCACTGCGCCATTCTCGTCTCTTAGGGTGGTCTCCGTCTCCACCCCTCGGTCAATCTCTCCATCTTGAAGTTCCTCGGTTTCGAGCAAATCTTCAAGAACGCCCTGACCGGCCTCCACATGGGTGGTGGTAAGGGTGGATCCGACTTTGACCCCAAGGGCAAGTCGAATGCCGAGATCCGTCGATTCTGCTACGCCTTCATGAAGGAGCTTTCGCGCCACATTGGTCAGTCGCCGATCAGGCCCGGGCAATACGGAAAGCCCGCAGAAAGACTGACTTGTCCACCCCCTTCTTCCTCTTCACCCAGGTGCTTCCACCGATGTTCCCGCTGGTGACAGTAAGTTTGCATGAATCTTTGCTGTGGTCGAGCTCGAGACTAATCAGGACTCTTTGTTTTTAGTTGGTGTCGGTGGACGTGAGGTCGGCTTCCTCTTCGGAGCCTACAAGCAACTCCGAAACGAGTGGACCGGTATCCTCACCGGTGAGTAGCAGTCATGCAGCGCCGTTCCAGCAGTTCCAGTACTGACGGTTCATTCTTTGTGCGGCATTCTGTGCTCTCCAGGCAAGGGATACGACTTTGGTGGATCCAGGATTCGCCCCGAAGCCACCGGTTACGGCTTGGTCTACTACGTCGCTCACATGATCCAGGAGCTCGAAAAGGCCGACTATACCGGCAAGAAGGTCGCCATCTCGGGTGCCGGTAACGTCGCTCAGGTGAGTAATCGGAACCTCGCTTGCTTCGGTCGAGTCGCCCCACACGGTTCTGTACTTACGACGGCTTGTCACTCCTGCCTCCTTCTAGTTTGCTGCGCTCAAGGTCATCGAGCTTGGCGGAATTGTCCTCTCGCTCTCCGACTCCAAAGGTGCTCTCGTCGCGACCGGTTCGACCGGCTTCACGCCCGAGCAGATCCACAAAATCGGCGAGCTCAAGCTCAAGGGCAAGTACTTGACCGACCTCGGACAAGTTGAGGGCTTCAAGTGGGTCGCCGGTGACCGCCCGTGGACGCACTTCAAGTCGATCGACATCGCCTTGCCCTGCGCTACGCAAAACGAGGTCTCCGGTGACGAGGCCAAGGCGCTCGTCGCCGCCGGTTGCAAGTACGTCGCCGAGGGCTCCAACATGGGTTGCACGCAAGAAGCGATCGACGTCTTCGAGGCCGAGCGTACCAAGAGCAAGACGGGTACATGGTACGGTCCGGGCAAGGCCGCCAACGCCGGTGGTGTCGCCGTTTCGGGACTCGAAATGGCGCAAAACTCGTCGCGCATCCAATGGAGCTCGGAGGAGGTCGACGCCAAGCTCAAGGACATCATGGAGAACTCATACCAACTCTGCTTCACCACGGGCAAGAAGTACGGCAAGGACGGCGAGACCCCTTCGCTCGTCGCCGGTGCCAACGTCGCCGGTTTCTTGAAGGTCGTCAATGCCGCCAAGGCGACCGGTGACTGGTGGTGATCAGGAAGGGTGGCCCGATGTTGTATAATGTTGTGTTCTTGGCCCTCTCCCGCCCTCTATTACTAGAAGCGTCACTTGATCAATTTTTTTGTCTACTTTGCTCGCATTGAGCCTCTCCCTCGATGGGCTAGATCCCCGAGGAAGAAGAACTGAAAAGCAAACATGCGCCAAGTTTGCCCTACCTACCGAGTAAGCGCGAGAAATCTTCCCTAGAGACGAGTCGCCTCATCCAAGTGTGCTTTTGAGTAAAGGGTAAATGGGGCAAGTCGCTGACCGAGGGATTCTGCACATCACTCGCGATCTCGTTCGGAATGAAATTGTTAGCTAAGGTGTAGGGTTGTATTTACAAGGGTTTTGTAAAAACAGGAGTATCATGTAGAAGATGGAGAAAGAGCAGAGCGACGAATTGAAGTGTAAAGAAGACGGGGTTTACGAACCTGCAAGAAAGACAAGTGTAAGGGAGAGAAGCGAATGTTTATATGGGGGAGGCAGGAAAGGGGGAGAAAGAAAAAGACAAAAAGACAACGTGCGGAGAAGGCGAGAACGAGATGGTTACGTGGTGCAGTGTTTACGAAGGGTAGGTCGGAGTAGGGGATGTTGCATCTGTCGAGCATCTAGATGACGTACAGTAGGCGACGAGTATGCGGAAGAAAAGAGAACGACATTGGTGCGATGATAGCCTCAGAATCGAGAAGAACAACGCGATTCCTTTGCAGCTGGGCCCTGTGGCCACCGAGTCCTTCCGAATTGGATGAGCGAAGAGAAGGGTCGGACCTCTGGTCGTGAAAAGAGAAAACTGAAAGTGTCTGTTCGTCATGCTATGCTGCTTGTCCGATTCCTCATCACAGATATCGCATCACCGCGAGCGCTCCAACGGTGAACGCCGTCATCATGACGCCCAACTCGATGAACTCCTGCTTTTGCGCCGCTCCGCCAGTCACGCCGAAGAGCGAGGGGAACGACATGTCGCGACCTCGTGTGGTCGCCGTGATGATGGCAATGATGGTCTGGCCGTCAGCGTTGACGGTAGCCGCAGGCGTCAGCGGTTGGGTGTAGTTCAAAGGCGGCGCTCGCTCGTTCGCCCAGAGGAATCGGGTGCCCATGGCGCGGAAGTCGGACGTAAGTTCTCGGGCGACGTCGGTGGCGTTGGTCACTCGGTAATCACGCATGTCCTGCGCTCCGGTGTTGTCGCTTTCGAACTTTTCGTACTCGAAATGCATGATGAGCTTGAGTCGGGAGAACGTGTCGAGGAAGGTGGTGTTGGTGACGCAGTCGCTGAGCCAGCCTTGCTGCAGAGCGGCTTGGGTCGCGCCGTTCGTGTGGTTGGTGTGGTAAGCAGCACCGCTTTCGGCGAACATGCAAGCCTTGGTGGGCTTGTTGATGCAGTAGTTGGTGTACCAAGGCGTGATGGTGGTGCGCGTTTGCGGGTTCAGCCCCATGATGACATTATGGCAATAGCCTGGGTTCTGGACCTCGTTCTCTTGTTGCGCCGAATCTTGACCTTTATAGTAGATGGACAGTCCGATCCAGTCGACAACCTCGTCACCAGGGTAGTAAGGAGCGAACCCGTCGTCCGCGACAGTGATGGCGCCATCCCCGTTCGTGTCGAGCAAGGCGAAATCAGCAGCCGAGGTGGCGGCGAAAGATTGACCGTAAGGGTATCTGAACGGAAGTGGAGGCGGAATTGGGCGTCAGCATACGATGCAAATTTGGCGACGGCGCAGCCACCGTTCGTTACCGCCGGTGTCAGGCAAGAGACTCACCCCTGAACGGTATTAGGCGCCCACACCATGATCGTGTCGGGTGCGATCGCCTTGACGGCGTTGTACATTTGATGCCACGACTGGTTGAACGCGGTCGGTTGCTGGCCATACTGGTTCCATGTTCCTTGCATTTCGGGTGCGTAGCGCAAGAAGACCGTTCGGTTGTATTTGACTTGGTCTGTGAGAGGTAGGGGCCCCAGCGAGCAAGGGGGTTCACCAGACGACATCAGCGCTCAGACACACCGATACCAGCGCCACGCCGAGTCCATGCACAACCTACACTCAAGAATCTGGGACCCCAAGGCAGTGAAGTCACTGGTTGCGACGGCTGCAAACCCCGTGGCCGGATAGACGGTCAAGAAGATGGCAGCGTCGGTGTTGGTTGCCTCGATGAGCTGTGACGGACGAGCACATCAGGAGGGCGTCAGAACGAGTGTAGTCGCAAATCTGAGCATAAGAGAGTTGGCTAACCCTTGCAGGCGCGGGGCCACCGACACCAGTGACATAGTTGAAAGGCGGTAGAGGAATTTCTTGCGCGAGCTGGAAGACGGGCACGTTCTGGCCTAACCGCTGGTTGAACACATCGGGTGTGTCACTGTAACCTGCAAGCGACGGGAAGTGCGGGTCAAATATCAGTACCTGGGACTGCGGGCGAAAACTCCCTTTGTCGATGGGCTGTTAGGTGTGATGATCGCATATCGTCGGGAGGCGGCTCTGTGCGGGCATGGAGTTGTCGGCGCCCGAGTGGCGACGTCAGGCACTCCGGGAGCGATGAACATCGCCTGAGCCGAGCGAGTCGGCCGTCGGAGCCATTGACGACCGTGACGTCCTCGGGAGCATCGACGAGAGCTATTTCCGACCGCGATGAGCCCGGGGATCCGTTTTGTACGATGAAGCACCCTGTCGGCACCTCTGCGTTCCCACACGCCGTTGCGACCATCTCTGCACACCCAGCAGACGGCGCACCCACCCGGCACGCCTGAGCCGCCCCTGGCCGTACGGAATTCCACCTAACTTGATCCGTCTTGGCCCTGCCCGGAAGCCGACGGAGGCCTAAAAAAAGGTACGCCTAGCACCCAAAGAGGCGGAAGTTACTAACCTGCTGCTGGATCGAACCAAGCACCGAACAAGACCTGATTGCCCGGGGGTTCGTATCGAGCCGCTCGTGTGACCGGGGCCGCGCCCAGTGCGAGCAGGCCGATCGTGAGCGCGCCGAGCAAACGCGTGCGACGGGCGAGTGACGGTGACGGCGACGGTGACGGCGACGGCGACGGCGAGGCCGCTGGGCCAGCAGCGCAACTTGTCCGACTTGTACTTGTCGACGGTCGACCGCACGACGACGGAGAGCACGATGAACACGACGACGAGCGAGCCATGGTCGAGTGGACGGGGTGATCGAGCTGGGTGAGACTGAGCGAAGAGGGGCGATGCAACGTGCGGGCGGGCGACAGGCGACGGGGACGGGCGGCGCAAACAAGCGGGCGCAGCAGCGACCTGCAGCGATTCAAGCGAGAGAGCAGCGATTGGGGACGGGGACGGAACACGGAACCAGGCCGAACGCGGTCGACGCGGGTCTAGCACACCGGTGGGGAGAGAGCAGAGGCGAGGAGGGCGGCGACACGGCCAAAGGTGGATGTTGATCTCGTGGCGAGCTATAGAGAGGAGAGCGTAGCGTGGGAGAAGAGAGAACAGGGACGAGTTTGGAAGCCCGTCGTGGCGGATGAATGGGTGTTCTGCGACGCGCGCGCGCACGGGCACCGATGCTGGCGCGCGCACGATCATTGTTCAAAACGCTCAGGCGCTCAGGCCCAAATTTCGCAGAGCGCTCGGCGAGTCGGCGCGTCGGCGAGTCGGCGACCGGACAGTGGTGCAATGCTGCTCGAGTCGTAACTAGCTTGTTGGGTCAGGACTCAGGTCCATATACATACAACACGACAGCTGAACGATGGCGTGATCCTGGCGGGGAGAAAATTCCTCGCAATGCGAACTCTTATTTTGGGCCTTGCAGCATCTGCGGACACCGATCGATCTGGCCGATTTCGCCGAGGGGTTTGTGACAGACCGCGCAAACCGATAATAACTGGCATAGCGTCATATGTTCATCCAGATTACAGAAGTTGGAATGTCTACAATTTGCCCTTGCCCTGGAGGAGCGCCTCCAATGAGGAAGTCGTTGTCGCTTTCGTCTCCTTGACCAAACTCGAAACTCGTCGGAACGCGGGATGCGATGAATCGACTGCATCACACAAATATCAAAATAAAAATAATAAAAATTAGCAGACTGGGTTTCCTTAGATGATCCCTACTTGTAAGCACTGACCCATGAGCTGGAACAAGGCACTCTCCGAGGTGGTAATTTGTGCTCCGGAGGCTTGCATTCGCTGTGAGCATGCAACAAGACCATTCGACATCAGTACCGCGATACCTATAATTTTCACAATCAAATTACTGTATCGTAATGTAATGACACTCGAAAGCGAGCCCCGAGACCGAGCACGAAAATCTGAACTCACAGAGAGAGCGACGCCAACTTCACCCTGGTTGCACGACGACACACCATCGGCCAAGATATGTACGCTGTAGTTGCGCTCAAGGAGATCCAAGCACGTCTGCAGCACACACACATGGCTCTGGCCGTATGTCGTCCCAACGGATCCCGGTCCGAACAGAACAGGTCAGTCAAATCGTTCCCATCCCGGTCAGACCGGGGCTGTACAGAAACTGCTCCAAGGCACCGAACCGACCTCGATACCAAAAATGACGACCGACTTGGTCTTCCACTCCTTCAACTGCGCCTCGACCTCGGGCAACATCATCGAGAACTTGGTCTTGGCGATCGCTCCTCGGTACAACGACTTGGGGAGCTTTTCAAGCGAAAGCGGTACGGTTGCGCCGAGCGCCTTGGGGTTTTGCTCCGTGACGATCACGGGCACTTCGAGTAGAGCGGCGGCCTTGGTCATTTTTTCTGCTGTGTTCATCACACTGTCATACGCATGGCTGGATGATCGAGGAGGGTTGATATACAATGGCAGTCAGCTGATCCAAAATCTCCGGTTGAAGGACCGATGCCGCGATCGACCGAGACAGTGTGGGGTCGGTCGCCTACATGACGGGTCGGAATCGCTCTTGCTGTGCGAGTTCGAGAGAAGGACCGGAGTCAGTCCAAGCCCGTTCCATCCAGAGCCAAGAAAGATGTGCACCTACGATATCGCAAACGAAGAACGCCGTCTGGAAACATCGCACGAGTGCCATCATGCCATGGACGATTTGCGGAGATCCGTTTCGGTCAGTTCCGGTCCCGGCCCATTACCAAGTCCTGGGTTTGAAGGAGTGAAGGAGATCGTGGTCTACGGGAGCTCGAAACGCGACAGAAGGCTTACAGCACCAGGTACAAGCTTGACCACTCGGGCAGAGGATCCTGTGAGAGCTTCAAGCATGGTAAACTGGGTGTGGCTTGACGGAGCGGGATTGGAAGTTGATGTGGCCAGGAGCCAAGCCACGAGCGACCGGATTCAGTCTTACTGCTTGCCGAATGCGCGCGATCGGGAGCGGGGCCCGGCTTCGGGGCAGATAGTACATTCTCTTGGAGCAAGTGTAGCGGCTCTACGTGGGAGTCGTGGTTTTTCGTACTTTAAGAAGGCTCTTTCTGGCTGGGCTTTGTATTTTCACTCCGGTCAGAGACTGCAATGGCGTGTGCGCTGGAACTGCCGCCCAAGAGTTGATTCCTCGGGAAACTTGCTTCGGACATTCAACAAAATAAAGGACCACTTGCCTGATGGCTCTGTACTTTCAAGTGGGATGTTTACACTTTCTGAAATTCAGGAGCTCGACCAAGACTTGACTGCACACAAAATCCAAGAGTTTCGGCCGTCTATTGCGGGACAAAGTCGGAAGGGTACTGCCAAAAGGAGAAAGGAACGATGACCATGGTCCGGAGTCCCTCGAGAATTTACTCGCTGCTCGATGCAATCCCCTTCAAGATGTCCTGATATTCTCGCAGCCTCAACAAGTTGCGTTGCAGTAGGACGATCGTCGCTTTGCCGATTCCGGGGCAGTAGATCGAAGCCTTTGCGATGAAGTTTTGGGGGTTGTACATCAGTGCTCGGCACGATAGCAAAATCCTTAATTGGGTGGAAGGTCTCACCTTTTCTTTGATGTTGGTTTCAAAGTTTTTGGACTCGGAGAAGTTGACGGCGATGACGCCTTCTTTCAGAGCATCGGTGGAGATCTTGTACGCCGCGCTCGGAACCTATGCCAGCACCGATTCGGACGATACAGCATCAGTAAGGTGATATCTCCGCATCGTACAGACAAACCAGCCCCAGCACTGACCCCGGACACGACGACATCAGAAATAGCGAGGCAGTCTTCGAGCTTGAGCGGTGTCGACTGCACGAAATGGCGAGGTTGGAACGAGGGACGGGGCTTCTCTCCTTCTGCGGCGGGAGCCGACGTTCTCCGTCGGGTGAACTCTTGGATGCCATCGAGATCGACAGAAAAGACTCGTGCACCGTCGTTGGCGAGAAGAGCGGCGAGGGGTCGACCGACGACTTCGGACCTGAAACAAAGACGAGGGCGCATGGAATCAGCAGTGTTTTCGCGGAGACTGCTTGTGCGTGTGCAAAGTGACGAACCTGTTGATGACGGTGATGGTTTTTCCAAAGGCACGAGAGCCATAAGGTAAGACGGGGTTGTACACTTGACAGTGCTCGAGCGTTTTGACGATCGCCAAAGGGGTACACGGCAGGATTGCCTTGACGAGCTCGGGCTCGGCGGGACCCGATCCTGAGGTTGAAGCAGCGGGGGGTGAGACGACTTGAGCAGCGAGTGCAATCTTGCGAGGATCGATGAATCGCGTGTTATGATAAAGGGAAAAGAGCCTGATGTAGTGTAGGTGCGGACTGGTCAGTTCGGGGTCGTCCTCTAGGCTGAGGACGGTAACGTGACCTCGGCGCTAGAGCGCGAGCTCCGAGCTCTGACCATGGAGGAAGAGCCGACAGACCGGCCAGACATACCATGTAAAGTTGAGTCCCTCGACATCCTTGAGCGGACTAACAGCCTGTTGCAAGTACCCGTCTTGCCTGGGCCCAAAAATGGGGTAGTAGACCATGATGCCATGCACCTCGTCATCGGCGTTCGCTTCCAAGATGGCTTCCTCGACCTCCCCTTGCTCGGCCACAGCGTGGTCCTGGCCTTTTTTGATCGCACCGACTTCTCGCAGTTCATAGTTGATCCCTACCGCCTGGCATGCCTTGGCGGTCCATTCGGCGTAGGCGCGTGACGGCGCATTCGAGTTGGCGAGCAGACCGACGAGCTTGGGTCGAGGCGACGAGGTCGAGGTCGTGGCGATGATGGCCGCACGGAAAGGCTTGGCCACGGCTTCTCCCGTCACCGTCGCGCACAGCGTCGTAGGGACTTCAATCGACATGGTCGTGTTGATAATTGTGGGGAAGATGGTTCGCAGTGGAGTGAGGAGTCAAGTCGGCACGCGCCGGACCTCGAACCCGGTCGGGTCTGCGAAGCCGTATCACTAACGCGCCGCCGCATCACTAACGCGCCGCCGTTCAACGTTCAGCGGACGGAACTCCGACGGAGAGCCGGTGCCGGAACCGAACAGTCATGTGACGCAGTCCTCTTGCGAGAAGGGGGTGTGTCTGCAGGACTGCACACTTTCTTCTAGTCTTACCACCTTTTGTAACGCGGACTAATGGCAAAATCACTGTACCACTGGATGGAGAAGCCCAAATCACCTTCAAGTGGAATTTCATCCCGAGCCAAACTTCTTCAGCAGCCTATCCTCGACGCCTTCACAGACCCAGCTGTACTCGACAATGTCCAAGTTCTCCTTCTCATTCTTCATCAGCTTGTGATATTCGACGGCAGGTTGCCCCGGCATTGGAGGTGGAGGTGCAGCACCAGCGGCCGTACTTGCCCCCATCCCTCCCATCATCCCTCCCATCCCGCCCATCTGTGCCATCATGGCTCCATTCCCATCGGCAGCTGCAATTCGTCGTCAGAAAGACATCAATTACCGTTCAGAGTAAACTGTCCGTGTATCGCGTTGAGGACTGACCATTTTCCTCGCCCAGAATCAACCGATAGACCGAGCTCAGCCCAAACAAGCACAGGAAATACCACGAAACGGACGAGACCCAGCTGACGTCCATGTCTTGGGTTTCAATTCCTCTTTGAAGCATCGACTTGAAGCGAAGGGTGAGGGGGAATGGTAGTCGAGCTGTGGGGGATGGATGGTAAGGGAATTCGGAGAGCATGTGGGGGTGTAACGTCAGCCAAAAGCCAGGGGTACCCAGTCCTGAACACGCTCAGATGATCATCACGCACTAAGGACGAATCCTTCAAAGAAGTATCCGATGTAGTACATCAAAATGGTCTGCGAATGAAATTTCCATTGTCTTAGTGCCGCGCTCAAGTAGGGCTCTTGAACGAAGCGTGCAACGACCGACCTGAGGCAAGAACCCAACAGCCTGCTTCTTGAGCATGTCCAACATCCCATCCATCGCTCCCGGATCAGTCAAGGCATTCGCAGGTGGTGGTGCGGCCGCCCCTTCTGCTCTAGGCGGTTCCTTGAGGTAGTAGCCCGACTGGTAGGCCGAAGCAAGGTGGGCTTTGAGAGCGATGAAGGCCGCCGGCGGAAGGAAGGACGAGTTGCTTCGCAAGATCAATCCCCGTGTAAGAGATCGCCTGAGAGATGAAAGAACGATGTCAAGCTTCAGCTCGGGTTGCAAGTTGTGGCAGTGGATGAAGCGAGCCCGACGACGTACTGCTCGCGAATGGCTAGGAGAGGCTGTTGCTTTGGCGGCGAATTCATGCCCATGGCTACATAGTGGCGAGTCAGACCACTGAGCAGCATGATGGCAGTCAAAGGACCAAGGACCTGCGGGGACGAAGAGTGCATAAAATCCTTGAGTCTATGGCCACGACGCGAGGGCAGCGACTAGAAGTCCGTCTACATACCCAGTCCCGGATGGCTGTAGAGCGTCATAGAGTGCTCGATTAGTCTCGTTATTAGCTTTGCTAACAGTAGAATTGCGACTGACCAGGATCCAATACCAGGTCTTGCTTCATCTTTTTTGACTTCAAGCGCGATCGCGGTTGGACAGGGGGCAAAGGGCTTCCTCGCGCGCAGGCCGGCCTGCCACTATTCTCGCAAGTCTCAAGCTTCATTAAGTCTTGTCGGCACCCGCTCAGAGATATCTTTCCCGCTCAAGATTTTTTGGTTCGGTGTTAATAAAAGACCCACCCAGGAAAGCAGACGTAGGTCCGACTCGACTGCAGTGATGACACATTTATCGCCGAGGCTCGAAAACTAAGTTGGCGCCATGGTTCCTCGGTAAATTGAAGCAATATGCTTAAGCATTGCGTCTCGGATACGAACAAGGAAAAATATCTCGAACAGTTTAGCTTTTCGTCAGCTCATCCTGCTGAGAGACCAAAGTCTGGCTTCCATTCCGGATGCCAGGGTCACCTCACGCCTGCGGAATTATATATTTGGCGCTGCCACGCTGAGTACGCCGCGGGCGTCGGCATCCACGAGGGCCAGCGAGGGACGGCCAAGCACAAAGCCCAAGCCCAGCAAAACGATTGTACTCAGCTACGATTGTGAGCGCCAGGCGTCTGCTCCAGCCGGTCCGTTCACCTGATCAGTGATCGCCTCCTGCTGCCCTTCGCACGACGACCACCACCTTCCTGAAAACAGCAACAAGCCATCCATCATGGTAAGTCATCCCCTTGCGCTCGCCACTCGAGTGGGGGGAAACACGTTGCACCTGCGCGCTCCCCACCCCAAGGTCTGACGCGCCGGTCGGCTGTACACGGGCGCGCTGTACGGTCCTCGGCCTGGCGAGACGACGCGGACCACCTCAACTGACTGGCTCGCAACCCACGCAAACTGCAGGGAAAATCACAATCCAAGTTGTCGCCTGAGGACCTCAAGGACCTGCAAAAGAACACCTATTGTCAGTCGAAGCGTCGCCTCATCGCACTTCTCTGTTGCTGGCCTTGCAAGAACCGCTCCCCCACGTCGTCATTGGGGTCATTCCCAAGCTCGCGAGTCCAGCCCGTCCAGCCCGTCCGCGGCGTGCCCCAGGCTCCGTGGTCGCCAGATTGGAGCGTCGATCAGGCTTTCCTGATCCGAGAGGCTATAAGATACCTGAAACTTGCCAGGGCTCATGCCATTATCATACATCCGGTGCTGACTGCGCGTGCCCCCACCTCGCCTTGAACGTGGGCTCCAATTCATTCTGTTGATCCCTACAGTCGACAAGAAGGAATTACAGCAATGGTGAGTGTTCCAACGATTCGCACCTAAATCCGAGAGACCTCGCGCTCATAGTTTCGTCACAAACCCATCATCAGGTACAAAGGTTTCGTCAAGGATTGCCCTTCGGGCGTCCTCAACCAGGAAGAATTTGCGCGTATCTACAAGCAGTTCTTCCCCTTTGGCAACCCCAAGGCATTCGCCGAGCACGTCTTCAAAGTATTTGGTCAGTTCACGTCTCGTCTCTTCGATGAGCGCTCGCCAGTAGGGCTGTAGAGGCCGATTTGACCATTTCCTCGAATTGGCGCCGGCTGCACGAGCAGACAAGAACAATAACGGCACGATCGACTTTCGAGAATTCATCTGTGCTCTATCCATCACTTCCCGAGGCCAACTCGACGAAAAGCTCCAATGTACGTCTCCTACGCGCCACCCTGGACCCCTCGTCTGACTTTGGCTCTCTCTTTCAATGACTTTAGGGGCATTCCAGTTGTACGACATTGATAGTGATGGTACCATCACGTACGACGAGATGCTCAACATTGTCACTGCCATTTACGACATGACCGGCGAGAGTGAGTTTACCTCCACTATCGCACGTCCCACTTTCTTGTGGCGCAGCTGCTAATGTGCCTGTGCATCGATCTGACTTTGTAGTGGTCAAGCTGCCGCCTGACGAGGATACCCCTGCCAAGGTCAGTTGTCCGCACACCGGTGCAGTACACTTTGCTTTGGCTCTCAGATAGCTGACTCTCCGACCTGGTCCACAGCGAGTCGACAAGATCTTCAGCACTATGGATCTCAACCACGACCATCAGGTATGTCTTGTGCGATCGCACTCGAAACGTTCTCTTGCAACACGGTTTGACCCCACTGCACTCATTTGCACGTGCCACATAGCTCACATTCGAGGAGTTCAAGGAAGGAAGCAAGAAGGACCCCACAATCGTCCAGGTGAGCCCCGGGTGAACCCTATATACGCTTGACATCTTGACAGCGCTGACACACGACGGTTCGTTTTGATCCCACCGCCAGGCCTTGTCGCTCTACGACGGACTCGTATAAGTGTCTCGCAACCTTCCGCTACGGAATTGCTCCTTCACCCGAGTTCATCTATGTCTTCGTTCTGTCAATTTGTATCCCCCTTTTTGGGCGCTGCTTTTGTCCTCTATCTTCGCTTCCTACCCCGTTTCGTAGGAACTCGGAAGTCTGTCGCAGATCGTGCCCTTTGTCATCACTAAAAGCAGCTCTTCCTCACTAGTTGGCCGCGGCACTGAGTTCTACCCTTGCGGGTCGTTATTCGAGGACAACCCGTGATGTCGAAATCGGGTTCGTCATGATTCCGTGGTGCTCTCAAGTCGATACCGCTCCCGTGGTCAGAAAATCAACATGCTCGGCGTACGAGCTTTCAATGACATTGGAAACATACTTAACCCTTGGCAGTCACAGACTAGTAAGGACTATTCTTTGTAAGACGAATATGACAGAACACATGACGTTTGTCAGAGAATGACGCCCCCCCCTTGAGCGAACCAGCGCCTTCTCCTTTCATGACGCGAAAATGATCTGCCCATCGGAGCACACCGTCCCAGCCGCGACGTTGCCCATGAAGACACACGTCGGTTGGTTCGACCCTTTCACAGGAGTCAAGCACAAAGAGAACGTCGTCGATGAGTCGCACCGAAGGTAGGTCGTTTGCGCTGCCGCTGCCGCAGTCGGGGAGGGCGTGGGCGTGGCGACGGTCTTGGTCGAGTGGCGTTGGGTCGATGTAGTCTTCGTTGTTGTTGTCGTCTTCTTCGCTGTGGTTTTCGTAGTCGTCGACGACTTGGTTGTGGGTGTAGCAGGAGTTGTGGACGGGGCGAACGTGATCGTGGTTCGGGAAGTGCTGGTCGGTGAGACGGTGGAGGTCGTGGTGGATGAAGAAGCGGCGGTAGTGGTCGTGGTTGTGGTCGACGACGCAGCGGCGGTGGTGGTGGTGCTTGAGCGCGTAGTTGTCGTTGTTGAGGAAGTACTCGACCCGTTGGAAGAAACGATGACAACGGTGTTGTTTTGATCAAAAGCGCAGTTGTTAAGCACGGTCGCAGGAGTAGACTTGGTCGAGGTGCCGAGGTATTGCACCGACTTTCCGGGGTTGGGGAAGACGACCTCCTGTCCCTCGGTCGTTATGCACGTTCCATCGGCGAACGTATTGGCTCGGAAAGGAGTGGGACCGGTGTACGAGGTCTGCTGGTTGGGTCCTTGGATATCGACGATGGCGCAGTTCATGTACTCTTCGCGATTGCCGATGCGGTTGAACCACGTCCAAGCAAAGGTCGCTTTCTTCGCCGAAGGGAGGTTAGGGATCGGGATCGTGAATTTAAGGCCGATCGGGCAACCCCCAATGATGGAAGCGATGACCGCAAACGTCTTGCTTTGGTCGTAGGAGACGGAGAATTGACATGATCCACCACCGTGGACGGCGGTGCCTGCCAATTCGACCGTGTAAGACGTTCCAGAGACGAGGGTATCGACCGAGTTCAGGGTCGAGTACGCGGAGGGGGTGTTGTAGCCTTTACAGGGGTAGTTCGCTCCGTTGGAGAGGAGAGGTGCGGTCATGCTGTAGTCCTTGTTCGCCTCGAGTGTTTGCTGGGTAGGTATACAAACGGACATTCAAGTCAAGTCAGTCTCTTATTCAGTTAGGGGCCACCACGCTTAGATTCGATACACTTACCGGATCATACTTGGAGTTGATGGCCTGTATGACAAGAATCAAGCGGTGATATGGAGCCGTCTCAGCAACCCTATTTCATGGAGAAGAATAGCCTGTAATCCTCGCAAGAGCGAGATGGCTTTTCAACGGATCCCCCTCCCCTCGGGCGCGGCGGGCCGAGGACCCATTCGCTCCGGCTCGGCACTGCGCAATTTCATGCACAAACGAAGGGACCAGCAGGTTGGTGATGATAATGGTGGACTCACGTAAGGATGGAGCATCTCGATGTGAGCCAAGACGGGAACCAGGTGGCTGAAGAAGGAGACCAGGATGACGAAAAGACTCATCGAGGGTGCGAATTGACGAGGCATGGTGAAGTGATGTGGGGGGATAGGGTTTGGGGTTCCGACCGGCGGAGAGAGAGAGAGCTCCGAGCTTTGCGATGGGAAGAGGGTTGGGCCAGTGGTAGCGACCGGCGCCGTGTGTTATAGAGGTGGAGAGGTGGAAGCGGACTCGGGGGATAAATTCTACGAAGGCTGTCGATCAACGACGAGCCGAACGAGGAATTGCGAAACTCGAGGGTGGTTCGGAGATGTGAGAGAGACGACGTCAAGCCGGCTTCGGAGACAAAGGGCGCACGGACCGAGAGGGAGTGAACGGAACGGCACGGTACGATAGGGAGTGATGGGGAGCAAGTCAAGAGACGGGAGCCAAGTAATCCACAAGATGATCAACGTCTTGTAGTGTACACCAGAGTAGACCCCTCTCCACTTGCAATTTGTCGGAGAAGTCCAAGAGAGCCGAATTGGCGGGAAAGGGCTCCGAGCCATTATTGACGCGCGCGCAGCCGACGTCACCCAACCCGTTCCCAATTGGGAAGCCTAAAGAATCTAAATAATGTCGATCCGCTGGATTGGGCTTTGCTGCCGCGCCGCCCCTTGCGCGCGCTTTTTCAGAAGCCCAGGCCTACCGTTCCGCACGCCCAAGAGTGTCGTGGGGCTATGCACAGCTTACAAGCTGTAATTCGAGCGCTACCTATATTGTCTCACTCACCACAATCGCAATAATCCTTGTCCTTGAATCTACACAGCTTCCCTCATGGCAGATTCGCGCGGAGATTTTCGGCAAGCGAATCGGCGGCATTCTGCCCTGCCAGCTGTGGCCCTCTCGATCCGCCCAGGGCCCCGGATTGCGCATCGCTGAGCAGCACAGGGTTTTCCTCGGCGAGAAACAGCGCAGCCCCCGGTCCATTTTCGGTCCTCTTCTCATGATTTACTGGCATCCCGCTAGTGCCTGAATCGGCTCATCACTCAAGAATCTTTTCCGTATCAGTATGACCAAGGGCTTTTCCGTATCAGGATGACGATATTACCTTCGAGAAGGTAGCAGTGATAAGCACGGGAAGATGGGGCCCGAAAGTGAACGCCGATTCTTGCAAATTGCGAGGAAGGTGAAGAAGAACCGTCTGCCCATTGATCGCCTTGGGTGGGATTCCACGAAACATGGGGAAGTCTACTTCATGATCGAGTGAGAAGTCATCCCATCTCCCACTCTTGCCTCATTAAGGGTTTGCCGCCGCGGATACCATGACCTTTTTGGCATTTTCGGCTTCCCTGCGATCACGATCTGCTCGGGCAGCGGCTCCGAGTGGTCGATAAGGTGCCGCCCTGGGAGATGAGACACCTTTCTCCTCGTTAGTGAATTGCTCCCCACGAAAAGAAGATTTCTGGGCCCGTAAAGCTGGGGTGGGGGAAACTGACCAAGGGAAGGGTCGATCTTTTGAGAGCACGACCATGCCGTGCGAATGCGAGATGTACCCTTTGATGAAACCCTGACCGAGAAAGACACCAAGGGTCGAGATTCGAGAACCGAAATCAGTCTGAAAGGCTTGGCATCGGGAAGACTGGGCAGATTATGAACACTTACCTTGCCGATGAGGTTGGCGAGGATGCACTCCATCTCGTCCGAATCGACGGTCTCGTCCCCCGATCCGGCAATACAATACCGCCTTAAATCGGCGACGCTCATTCTTGGTGGCTTCCCTTCCAAGATCCATCTGGATGGTGATATTCAGAAGATCAGCACAGAGTCATAGGAGCGAATAATGACCACGCGAGGGGCAACTTGCGCCTTCTTGATGAGATTCCGAACGACGCCTTCTCGCGCGCGCTCGACGACGAGGTACGTCCCCCGTTCCATGAGCCGCTTTTCCGTGTACAGCAGGTGCTGATCATAGGCTTGTACGTTCCCCGATTTGTACGCCTCGATGAAGGGGCGATAGATCGTCTCCAATCGACCGGCTTTTTTGAGATTCCGTTGGGTAGGCAAAATACCTCGCAGTAGCATGATGGGGATAAGATAGGATAGAATTCGTCTACAGGGAGGTGCATTCGTTCAGTACATGTTTGTAATACATAGCACACCTACGTGTACGCACTCTATGTTTTTAAAGGCGCGGTGATGCACCATACCCAGAGCGTTCGAGAATTGCACCTCGGCCTCGGTATAGTCCTCCCTCAAGAATGCGAGGACACCCATGTAGTATGTGTAGGTGGTTTGGTGTCCCTTGGGTATAGCAGCGAATCCGGTCAATCCGGCGGCGTTGATGCCACGGACGATTGATTTGCACAGATGGGACGATTTGAGCTGTGGAGCGAAATGGGCTCTAAGTAAGCCTTTACCCTCGAGATGGGACTTTTACGCTGGGAAAAACCGACCCTGAAGTACGTCTTGAAGAGTAGTGTTGCCATGTACCAGGTCCCGGGTTTCTTGGACTCGTTGACACTCCCATTTCTGTGCAAGGTCGCGCAGCGCTACGATTAGCTCGGATTATGTGAGGAGGATGGTGCTGATTGTGAACTTACCGATCGTTCAAGCATGCCGAGAAACACTTTTGCAGTAACCTTGACGTCTCTTCCAATGCCCGTGGCTTCTGCTTCTGCGCTAGATATTTGTCGTCGGCCTACATCGTCAAATCTCTCCGGTCAGCCCCGACGAGTCGCGATTCCGGTCAGGAGAGGATAGGACTGACGGCTATCGAAAGAAGACGGAGATCGTTGCAAACTTGAAGCAACAAAGGCACGAGTGAGCCTGTCGGTTTCTGTTCCGAGACAAGGTACTTGTACAAGGCGCTGCGAGGCGGGGAGGAGAAAGATGAGCTCGGATAGTCGGTCGCAGCTTCAAGACGTGTAGAGCCTTGCGAATACCATGGCCGCACGTAGAGTTGAGTAGAGCAGGATGGATGACTGACTTTACGAGCTCGTGTTGTTTCGCACAGGCGGTAATGGAGTCGCCTTCGCTCGGTAGTGGGGGTGCTCCGACCGTCGGATCCGGTCGCAGGTACTGCACCCGAGCGTAAGAAAGGCAGGATGAGCACCCGTGACGATGGACGCCTGAGAATACCAGCGAAGAGTAGAGACATACGAATTGGGCGATGACGACCTGGGTATGCAACACCGCCATCTCGGCCCAGGGCCCGGGCTTGTTGCGCAACCGTTGCTGATACACCGACGCATAGGCCCATCCATTCGTCTGTGATCCCTACTGATCAGCCGTCTTCTCCAAGTCTTCATCGGACCCCCATGTGACTGACATTGGGTAGTCGTTCCGCAGGATGCACGCCGAGGAAGAGGCCGACGACGTGCGCCTCCGAGATGGAGAAGCAGTCCGGCAACGAGCGACCGACGTGGCCGGCCAAAGCCATGTCGAGCTGGCTGCAGAACCCTTGTGGGGATAAGGCGACCATGTTGCCCAAGAGTCGGGGTTGAGGAACGGATCGAGCGGCGAGGATAGGGGAGAAGAGGCAGAGAAGCGCGCGAGGGCTTTCGACGTTTGTAGAGGAACCCCGGACAATCTCATTTGTTTCCTGACCATCTACACCCCCACGCTGCTCTCGGCTTTGGGCTCCCGCTTTCTAGCCATGGCCAAGTAAGCTTCCTATTCGACGCGCGACACGTTGCGCAAAGCTGGACCCTCCCTCCAAGCAACTGACATCCCTCCGGGCCCCCTATCGTGCCCCTATCGTGCCCCACCTCGTGCCCCACCTCGTTCCGCCCCCTCTGCTCCGTTCCCTCAGATCCGCCAGTCCTCGTCGCGTAGCCGTAGCTCTCATAATCCATCGCCCCAAACCGCAAGATACACCTCATTTCCTCATCGTCTCGTCGCGCAAACACGCCGATCGTTGGGTCCTCCCCAAAGGCGGCATCGAGAGCAGTGGTGGCTCGTCCGAAAGTGGGGTCGAGAGTGCGGAGGAGGCGGCGAGGAGGGAGGCGTGGGAGGAAGGTAAGGCGTTTTCACCGCGTCTGCATGGCGGTCGAGGTACCTTTGCTGACGCTTTTTTGGTTTTGGTTTCCCGAACCGAATCAGCGGGCTTGATTCAGAGCTCTTCCATACACCTTTCCCATCTCGTCGTGCTCCCCGATCAAAAACCTCACAAAGCCTCACCGTCTCAAGACCCTTCCGAGAGCGGCTTCATCCGCTCGACAATGTACTCGTTCGAACTCTTCTCCGTCATGAGTATGGGCTCGACTGCCCTGGCAGAGGAATGGCCTGAGAAGCATGAGAGGAAGAGACGATGGGTACAAGGGTGGTCGGAGCTGGAGGAGGTGTTGTGTTGGGGAAGACGGGACGATGTGATGCGAGAAGCTTTGGGATTGGCAAAGGCCAAATTGGGATGAAGCGCATAGAACAGTATATAGGTGCAGATGTTGTTGAAAGAGCAGGTTGGGATCTTGCGATCTTCCAGTGAGTTTCCGACTGGAATTCCAGTCGATTTCCAGTCGATTTCCAGTCGATTTCCAGTCAAAATTCAGTGAGATTCATACGATTCAGAGCGTTCCAGTGAGGAGCATGTACGAATTTGTGCTAGTCGGTATGTCATTCGGAAGGCTATGCTTAAACCCGGGAAGTGTCACTCAAAGAGTCAGAGTACTGAGTAAAAGTAACAGACAGATTTACACGAGCGATCGGACTGCATATCACGCTCGAGGCCAGCCCCCATTCCCCCGCGTTGTGCGACCATCTTCAATCACCGCAAACCAGTTCCTCAAAAAATCAATCACTCATGCCTCCTCTTCCTCTGTTGTACCATGACTCTGGGCCAACCCACTTGTCGGCATCGGCGGAACGGGGGGTCTCGCGACGTCCGGGTCCGAAGAGTCATCGTCCTCCTCGGCCAACATGGCCTGCGCACGCTTCATCGCCTCGGCTTCGTTGCGGTAATGACCTCCACGCTTTTGCGCGAATTGCTTGCGGTGTGCGAGCGCTAATGATGATCAAGAGGACAGAACCACGGATCAGTCCTCGTTGGAAGTAGAAGACGAGGAATCACGCGGCAGAACCGTTCTCGGACTCACTCTCCTCATCGGCAAGCTCATCGTCATCGTCATCGTTGTCGTCGTCCTCGCCATGTGCAATCGAAGGTCGTTCGACCTTGACCATCTTCTCACTCGACTCGGACCCCCGCCGCGAATTGGACTCGGATCCCCTCCTGGACGAAGTGCCGGGAGAAGGCGGGGTCGTATGAACGGGCAAGGTGGGATCGTCACCTTCAGCAACTGCGTCGGCTTGGCCGAGTTCGAAGCCCGGGATCTCTATGGACATTCGCAGTGGGTGTTGGATCAGTATCGCTGCGCTGAAGCCTGATGCCCCTTGTGCGGACGTGAGATTTGGTCGAGAATGGTGGAGGTCGAGACGGACTGCGGACTTGTCCGGCGCGGGGCTAGGTGACCATAAGGCATGGTCGATCCCACCGTTGGGGCGGCGTTTGATGGTCATGATGCGCCTTTGTATCGACCGTCACGTGACCAAAGGGGTTCGAGGACGTGGGTACCTTCAAAGTGGACGACGACCTCTTGTTCGAGTCTTAATCCGTGCGCGCGAATTGCGGAATGTAGTACTCACTGTCGAGGTCCATGACGGTATCCGTTTCGGCATCGTATCGAACGTAAGGTGTTTTGGGTTCCGAGATCTGCGGGGGGGGCGGTGTCAGCGCGCTTGTGTTGTTCTCGTGGAGCGTCCAGAAGCTGGGGAACGTCTGTGTGGGGGTCGCCATCGCCGCCGCCGGTCGTCATCGACCTCGACCTCGACATCGGCAGGGGACAATGCGCAGGAGCGATGAGCACACTGACCTTCATCGTCGAGTCCTTTTGTAGTTCGTTCAAGGCCAAGTTGCCCTCGTCCCAGACGAGCGCGTTGCCGTTCGACGTGGCCGCGCGGGTCGTCGAGTTGGAGTTCTTGAGGATGCCCCTCGCCGGGTGGGACGAGGCAGAGCGGGACAGGCGACGACGTGGTGCGGGTGACGCAGGTGGGGACGCCGTCTCGGTCGTCGTTGGGTCGTCGATCGCGTAGTCTGACGACATGGTTGATGCGGGGTTGCTGGCGCTGGAGAGTACGGGATGAAGGAAAGCTAGCTGCTGATCGAGTGCTTGCTTGTGACGGTCGGAAGACGGTCGGAAGACGGTCGGAAGACGGTCGGAAGACGATCGAACTCTCACGCGAGCTCACGCGAGGGTCAAAAAAGCTGATTACAAACCACGCGCGCGTTTCGATTAGCACTCCTTGTTCTGGCCACAAGCGCGTGCACCACACCGGGCGCACCACAACGGCGCACCAAAACGGCGTCATCGCTTGCGATAAGTGAGTGACCTCCACACTCTGGCCCGAGCACGGGGCTGCTGGCGCCGACCTTTGCCTGAATCCGATGCTTCCGACGGGGCTCAAGTCCAAGCGACGCACACCATCACCGACGACGTCTCCCTCGGCTGCCACCACCACCACGTCTCCCACCGCACCATCATCGGGGACAGCAACAGCCACGGCGACGGCGACCACCTCGTCACCGTCCAACGCAAACGGAGCACGACGCGTCGAGACAGGGTCCAACGGCACCGACGTCGCCGTCCACGCCGTAGAGCCATCGACAAGCAGTACTACCTCTGACCACAAAGACTCGGATGCGAGCCTGACCACAACCACGCCTGCCATGGCACCCATCGTCGCCGATGCATCCTCCTCCTCTCCTCCACGGACAACGCCGACCGCCATCACCATCGCCACCGCCTCAGACACATCGACCACATCGACCACATCGACCACAACTCCGCATTCCCTCTCCCCGACGTCTTCCCCCGTGCATAGTGGCACAGCAGCCGTCGTCGCAGCGGTGCAACACTCGGCCGCGACCGCCGCTTCCTCTTCTTCCCCTTCTTCCCCTTCTTCCCCTTCCTCTTCCCCCTCGTCCTCGTCCAACACAGCGTCCCCCTCCTCCCCCCGCACACCACCAGCACGGAGGGTCAAACTGTACCGGCTCAGGGACGACGCGTGGGAGGACCTCGGCACCGGCACCTGTGCCGTTCACTTTGTCGAATCCGCACCCGTCCTCACCGCGGACGGTACAGAAGCCCACCACTCCATCTCGGTCGAGGATGGCTCTTGGATCATCGTACGCACGGAGCTGGGCTCGTCGAGTCATGCCGACCACGGCGAGGTGCTCTTACGGTCCAAAGTGATGCCGTATCCACCGGGTTACCTCTCGGACGACGACGACGACTTCGAAGTCGCGGCCGAGGATGGTAAGGATTCGCCCGAGGGCAAAGTCATCGACGCTGGCGGTTACCAGAGGCAACAGGATACGCTCATCGTATGGACGGAGAGGGAGACCGATCAGGAGATGGCTCTCAGCTTTGCGACCGCGCAAGGGTGTCATGAGATCTGGCAGTTCATCAAAGCCGCGAGGAAATGGAGTCGTGAGTAGAGTCGGCCGTCGTCAGTTCTTTGGGTTCGTACTAAACACCACGTTGAAACTTGAAACCTGCAGTCGAACAACCTTTGACCTCGCCCTCGCCCTCACCTTCGAGGGGATCATCGCCGCACCCCTTCCAGGTCTATGCGCATCAATCGACCGCCAAACTTACCGACCCGACGTTGGGCAATCTGCACGAACTCGAACACACGATTCGATCCCTGTCGAGGACCGCAGTCGGGAGGGAACGCACAGCGAGTACGATCGTCAAGAGCGAGTTCATTCAAAAGCTCATTCGAGTGCACGAAGAGGCCGAGGATCTCGAGAGTCTGGAGGATTTGCATGCGCTGTGCAGGGTCATGCAAACCATCCGTTAGTCCCCTCAGACCATCGACCGGAGCCTTTTCTTTTTCTGACTGCATCCATCACTACATACACAGTTCTATTGAATGACAACGTCATATTTGAGCTCGTACTGCGTGACGAGATTATTCTCGGCGTCGTCTCGATTCTCGAATGTAGGCTCGCTTCATCTGCACTTGACTTGGCCCGCTAGGAGGTGCTGATTCCCACCTCCCAACTCTCGCAGATGATCCCGAGTTCCCGACCATGAAGGCTTCTTACCGCGCCCACCTCGCCGATCCTTCCCATTTTACCCAGGTCGTCCCAATCCGCTCTCCGGCCCTGCTAGCCAAGATCCACCAAACCCATCGCCTCCATTACCTCAAAGATGTCGTACTCGCGCGAGTCCTGGAGGATTCGACTTTCTCGATGCTCAACTCCGCCATCTATTTCAACGAAGTCGACATCGTCAATGAAATCGCCGGCGATCCTATCTTCCTTAGAGAGCTTTTTGCGCTGTTCGACGAGGAAGAAAAAGACGAGAAGAAGATGGCGACGACACCGACCAAGACCGACAAGGGGAAAGGCCGAGCACTGGACGTGACCCAGTCCATCGGACCTCAACTTCCCTCCTCCATCGCTCTTGCCACCAGCTCGGCCAACGGCGACAGCCCGACCGCCAAGGATGCCGAGTCCACCTCCTCGCGCGATCGACAACTCGACGCCATTCTCTTCTTGCAACAGTTCGCGACCATGGCCAAGAACCTGCAAATCGCTTTACGGGCGCATTTTTTCCGCTCCCTCGCCGATCGAGGCCTACTGCGGGTTCTTGAAGTCGCTCTGGCACGCTCGATCCGAACCGACGAATCCGCACCTCAGTTGCGAGGAGCGACGATCGCGATCCTTATGACGCTTGTCGACCACGATCCCAATAACGTGCGGAGTTACAGTTTGAAACAACATGCTGCGCGCAAGCGACCGTTGATGGGGTTCTTGATCGATTTATTCTTGAGCGAGGAGGACCTCGGGTTGAAGGCGCAGATGAGTGAGGCGTTGAGGGTATTGGTCGATGCTGGAGGTGAGGGAGGGCCACTCGAGGTGAGTATTCTCGTGGGATGTAGGCTGGGATCGCTTTTACTGACTAGGGTATGACCTTGTTTTATAGGCCCCACCGCGTTTGCGACCGGAGGACCCCGAGGCGGAAAAGTTTTTGCAGTACTTCTACGACCATTGCGCACAAGCATTGCTCGCGCCGATACTGAAACTTCCCGACTCGGGTTCTGGTGCGTCACCCACTTCAAACTCTCGATTGGGTGACCTGGGTCCTCATATTGACAACATCTTCGTCTGCTTTGCACAGTTCCGCTCGAGCTCTCGGTACCTCGGATTGCCTTGTGCTCGCACCTCTGTGACCTCCTGTGCTTCTTCATCGCCCACCACACCTTTCGTTCCAAGTATTTTGTTCTCTCCTCATCGGTCGCAACGAACGTCGCCAAGCTCTTCCAAACGCGCCACAAGCACCTTCGCCTCGCTGCCTTACGTTTCTTCCGCGCATGCATCCAACGCAACGACGATTTCTATAACCGCTTCTTGATCAAGAACGACCTGTTCCGTCCGATCCTCGACCTCGCCGTTTCGGAACGTGATCACGACAACCTCCTCGGCTCGGCATGCCTCGATTTTTTCGAGTTCATCAAGAACGTCAACGCCAAAGGCGCGATCAGTCATATCGTCGAAAGGTACGGGGATAAAGTACGTTTGCTCGCCACAACTTCAAAGACGTTCGAATCGCTCGTGATCAAGTACGAACAGAATACGAGACCGCCACCTGCTGCGTTGACGACGTCGTCGATGGGCGCATCTTCGCTCGATGGATCGACGAGGGCGCATGCGCTAGGTTCGTTGGGCGGTGTGTCGATGTCGAGGGAGAACAGTACTGGTTGGGCGGGGAGGATGGATGTCGAAGAGGATGAATCGTACTTCAATGGATCGGACGACGAAGATGAAATCGGTCCTCCGGCACCGAACCCTTCCTCACCGACTTTATCGAAGAAACGACCTGGGAAAGAGGAGGATGAGCAGGCTTCGTCGCCTGAACGACAAAAACGAGCAAAGTTGGAGGCTGGAGCTTCAAATGCGGCGTTGTTGCCTCTGGTTGATTATGGCGATGATGAGGATGAGCCTTTGACGGATGTAGATGAGGAGGTCTCCAGTGGGGAAGGTGGGTTCATCAAGGATGATCCGGCTGTACCTTCGGCTTCTCAGGCGACCTCGACAACGGACAAGGAGGCTGAGGTTCCAAGGGAAGTCCCAAAACCAAGCCCCGAAGCGCCTCCACCACCGCTGCTCAGTCTCGCCGAGCTGAAGAAGAAGAAGGACGAGGAGGACGATGGCGCGATGGGCTTCCTCAAAAACAAAAAGAAGTCCGCGTCTACGACAGCTGCTACACCCTCGAATGCGACCAATAGGTCTACTAGCAGTGGTGCCGCTGGGGGGATCAAGATCTCTCTGGGAGCGAGTGTCAAGGGGACGTTTTCTCGCCTCGGCGCTGGATCAGGAGCTTCGTCAAGTACGAACAAGAACAAGGAATAGTCGTCGGGTCTGTCAATAAGAGGAAACAATGGATGAAACGAAAAAGGAACTATTGCAATCGCAGTTGTTGTGCCACAGTATGCAGAGGAACGCGGCCAATTCACTATTATCGTGCGTGAGAACGGAATGAAAGCTCTTAGTCGACCTCAGAGTTTGCCCTGCTGGCGTCAACTCGAGAGAACCTTGTCGTCCGACCAGTTTTGCCAGTCTTGGGCGGTGAAGCTGCTGCTGATGGAAGGGTCGATGATGCCGTCCAATGCGACAGTCGGAGTGACGTGTACGCCTTGCAAGCGAGCGAAGCGGATCGCAAGCTTCAGATTCGCGGTGACTGAGTAGGGGCTCCGATGTTAGCTGTGGCATCAGCAAAGATACCTTTGCGAGTGAAGAACGCTCACCTGCAGTTCCACTATTGCCCTCTCCGACCCTGATCGCAGCTCGAAACGCGTCGCGATCGACACCATGCTGAGCCGCCAAGTCGGCGAGTCGATCGCGGGTCGCGTTCGGCGTCTCCTTGGAGCATGGTTCGTCGTAATAGACTTTTTGTCCGTCCATGAGGGCGTAGAAGAACGCGCGGAACTTGTCTCCGACCTTGGGGTCACTGTAGGAGGATTTGCCTGAATCGACGAGGACTTTGCTGAAACCAAGGACGGCTTCGTGCACCAACGTCGACGAACTGTGCCTGTGATAACGAACGAGTCGAGCGAGAGCGTACACAAGCGTCAGGCTGACGATTTGGGGCGAGATAGATGAGGTACAGGTGACCGTATTACCATGGCTGTGGAACTGTGATGGAGATTTGACTTGGCTTTCAGCGGAGGTCGATACATGCGTTCTGCGCCCGAGCTTGCCTCACCTTGTCGAAGGATGATCTGCAGCGGAAGCTCGCCGGCCTCGATCTTGGGGATGAGATGGTCCCTGACGCCCTTGAGTTGCTTCTGAGAGAAGGGGCAGATCAGATCGACTACATCCACATGGTGATCGTGCGGTCGGGGGGAGGGGAGAATCGGCGTTAGCGAGTGATGGCGTGAGGCGATGACGTCGTCACATGTGGGGGGTCAGTCGTTTGCAATGGGAATCATTTCGCACGACCACAGCTCGAGTACACTCACGATACAGCTCGAGCGTATGAGCCGCGCTCGGGCTTCCGATTCGGTGGGTAGCAAATTGAGGTGCTAGAGCCATGGTGGAGTCTGGTGGAATCTGGTGGGTCGGTGTGGTGCAGGTTTCAAGCATTGGAGAGGAGCCCGCGCGGCAGGCATCGTTAGTCGGAAATGCTGTCATTTCCGTTAGAAACCGTTGAGAAAAGGGGGCG
Source organism: Microbotryum lychnidis-dioicae p1A1 Lamole (assembly GCA_001244265.2). Lineage (NCBI taxonomy): Eukaryota > Fungi > Basidiomycota > Microbotryomycetes > Microbotryales > Microbotryaceae > Microbotryum > Microbotryum lychnidis-dioicae. The sequence goes on from CDLV01000006.1 coordinate 991,606, forward strand.
TGTCACCGTCTTTGTCTCACCAAGCACGGGAAGCTCGGAAAATTGGCTGAACCGCAGAGGTTCTTGTGGTGGTTCATTTCCACTCGATGAATTCACACGTACTGGTGTGCCTATCGACCCATACTGAGAAGTGGAGGCGGGGCCTCGATTGACGGATGACGAGGACTGACTGAGGACCCGGCCTGACCTCGATCTCGAGCTCGAGCATGGATCGGCGAGCAACGAAATAACCTCACCCCACCAGTCGATTTGTGGTACTAAATCCCAGACCAGAGCAAGGAGCTGGTTTTGAGTAGAAAAGTTGTTATACTTGGGTATCATTATGGCATTGCAGGTTATTCAAAGAGTGGTCGTGGCCCCCAAGAGTTTGAGGAGTCCTAAAACAATCTTCCCCTTCCCAGGGCCTTCAGACTCATTCTCCCAGCAAGCATTCCACCACACTGCCTTCGGTGCCCTCGTGATCAGCTGCAGACAATTGTATAATGACCTCGAGGAGATTGATGGCGTTCCTGAAATGCGTTCGCATACCGCACAAAGTTGGGAGGACGAGTTCCAGTGCTGTAGCCGCTTCAGGGAGATCGAGTGTTGCTGTCTCGCCCATCGACGTCCTCAATTCTATCAACGCCGAGAGGAGCCTGGGGTGCATTGGTGTGGGCGCAGAGATGACCTCCATGCCCGAGGCGTATTTCGGATCGTTGCTAGGTGTTGAAAGGGAATGCTGGCCCTCTCGGGTGCTGGTCCACGCGTCCGGGCTAGACCCATCGGATTGCCCCGAAGGGAGCTCCTCAAGGACGGCATCCGTAGCCGAGTCCTCGTTTTCCTCTTCTTTCGTCAGCGATTCTTCAGCACCTGCAGAACCAGCTTGTACTTGTGCTCCACTCCCACCCGGAGCGTTCGGAAGCGGTGTCTTGGGTGGTGGAGTGATCCGACGAGGAGGTCGGCGACGGGACCCAGATTCGGGTGAGCATCCTGCCGAGGTGGGCATCTCTTGATCGCTTGCACATGTGGAGTTCACTGAAGAGGTCGCAGGTATGATCAGATTCTCGGGTCGGGGTTTGGTTGTGTAGATCGTTTTTGAGGTGGGGTCTGGAGCTGCATCGAGCTTGGACGACGATTCCGACTCGACAGGGGTCCGGGATGGTGAAGTGCTAGAAGCGGAGAGAACGAGGGGGAGCACGCTTGGGAAACCTTGCTTCGTCAACGTAATCATAGCAGGCGTACTACTGCTAGTCCGAGGCTTATTGCAGGGAGACGAATCTGATTTCTGCCACGTTGATCCAACGCCATGTCGAGACTTGCGACCGAAAGGGGACCCGTCCCCTCCCGGCGAGGCGATCGACCCACTTCCCGGTCGGCCCTTGATGGGGCTTTCACCCGTGGCGATCGGACCCGTGTCGTCCTCTGCTCGGTGTTTGGGTTCGTATTTGCGCTCAAATGGCTTGTGATCGAGTGAAGAAACCGTATCTTCGACCTTGGGTGTTGGGTTTGGCGATATTCTCCGGGCCGTCGAGGTGGATTGTTGACTGCGCGAATGAAGTCGATAAAATATGAGGCTCGAAATCCCATCTTCTGCGGGGTCCTGACTTCATGGGGCTCACCTGGTTGTTCGAGAAGTGGTCGAAGATCCCTCCGACGACGAGGGGGAGATTGGACTCCCTCCTGCCGACGACGTAGCGATGATACTCCTTCGCCGAGCACCTGGGCTCTTCTCCAGCTCTTCGGCCGTGTAGGACATGTGTCGAGGAGTGGACGGGTCCGACCTGGGTGGAGAAGCCAGGATCTCTTCTTCTGCTACACCGAGGCTATCGACACGGCTGAGCTCATCCCCCGACACCCACTGGGCCGCTAAGCTAGCATCTTCAGGCATCCCCGCATCCCATTCGCCACTTGAATTGGGTGCACCCGCGGTCGAACGTTTTCCGCGTTGGCTCGTCATCATGGGATTGCCTTCCAAAGCGACCTTGAGATCACGGAAGAAGACGCGCGTAGGCGAAGGCGCCGATTCATGCACGTCTTGGACCTTGTCTGAACTCCCGACGGACGTGGGTTTGAGTCGGGGTAATTGAAACGGTGATCCCATATGACTCGACCCCCCGGGAGTGTAACACCCTTCGTCGGGGTTTGAAGATCTGAGGAAACTCATCAATGATTCCGAACCTGGCGATTCGGCCATATGCAAAGAAATCTTGCGCGTATGAGGATCGAGCGATCGCGCAAATTCATCGGCAGCCAGGGCTTGTTCCTGCGCTTTGGTCATGCGAGACGTTGAACCCGTTACCACATTCCCCAACGACCCAACGCGACCCGTGCGAAAGAGGGAACCGGAGGAACGACTAATACGGATGGATTTGCGGAGTGCTGCGGCGATGGATTCACTCGTGCCACCATTGGGTTGGTGAGATGAGATGCCGGCGGATTGCTTGGTCCGAGCGAAGAGCCCACTGCGCTTCTTGACGCGAGGGCTCGAGTTATCGGCCACGGATTCTCGGGAAGGGTTCTGCATCCAGTTCGGTGGTCCCGAGTTGAGGATGTCTGAGCGTAGGCAATGTTAGCCACCCTTTAGCTCCGGAGCCGAAAAGGGGAAACTATTCGAACCTACCAATGAGGGTCTCCCGCGTGCCCGCACGTCGCCTCGCCGAACTGTACCCGAACTCGCCCAGGTCATCGTCCAGGTCATCGTCCAGGTCATCGTCCAGGTCATCGTCCAATTCCTCCTCCTCATCACTCTCCTGTACCCTCTTGGCAACCGCATCCCTCGCCTTCCACTTGACCGTAGGTGAGGTATTGATCGGAGTTACGGATGAGAATGATTGAGCTGGGGATGAGTAAGAAGAGCTCGGCGCACTGCTTAGGCTCGCGCCGCTGCTGCTGGTGCTTAAGGTCTTCGTGGCGACTGGTGAACCCATGGCGAGAGATGAAGTGGGGACGACGCTTGCAGGATCAGAGTCTTTTGAGTGGATGGGAGGTGGGAGCTTAGTCCATCCGTGGCCGCGTTGCTGTGGAGTGTCAGGGTGATGGAGGACGAGGGAATCGATCTCGCGTTAGCACGCGATGGGGAGCACAAGGGAGCGCCGCGCCTGGAGCCAGAGGCCTGAGCGTCGAGCCCCTCTGCGCCATGTTCAGCGCCAGTGTCTATCCACAACTCACCGAAGGGTGCGAACCTAGAGGGTTGCCCATCGAGCTACAGAGCCGGAAGGATGGGACAGGCCGTCCCAGGGACCAAGAGAGCCAACCTAGTCCAAGAGCGTCACAGCGAGGACAGGTGCTACGAGACACCCAAAGCGTGGAAAGGAGACGCCGAGCCGCTCGGGCTCAGCACGCTTGCACAAACCCAGACTGGCCCCGAGTTTCCCGCCCGGCCCCAGCCACGGTGATGTCGATTTTCCGGGCGTTCATGTGCTTGATAACACTGATTAAGCGGGGGCCGTGCTCTCGTATAAGAGGTCCCGCCACCTTCGGCTCCGTGTTCGGGTCAATCTTTCCAAGTCCCAGTCCCAGTTCCAGTTCCAGTCTCACCATACTGTCTGGACGCCGCTCCGATCGAAGAAGGCGTGTAAGGTATGCGCCTCTGATGTGCATAAAATACAATCTGTCGTTCTTGACCGCTAGGCTGAAAGCAAGACGTAACTAGAACTCGATAGTTCTAGCTACTCAGAAGCTACTTACGGGGCTGTTCCTGTGAGGCATCCCCTTCCAGCCCTGGAAGGGGATGCCTTGAAGGGCGCGCACAAGTCGGAACAAGGAGGGGCCCTCGCAAGGAAAGGCCTCCGTTTCGCTGCATGCACCCACATAACACTACTTGCACATTCCATTGCGTAGAGCGAGAGATAGAAACACGAAAAAAGTCGAACTTTAACCACCGTACCATCAGGTGTAGTAGTCCAAGAACAACAAAGTCCCCGACGCCATGAGCAAAAAGACGAGCAACCATACCCGACTTTCTCTATTACGCTCTTTGGCCTTTTTCAACTGCACGTTCCCGTCATCGATCTTGCCCGTCACAACCATGGCGTCGTCGTACAACTTGTCCGTCAACTCGCTCTGCGCCGAGAGATGTGTCGCCAATTGGGTTTGCAAGGCCGAAATTTCGAGCAGGGATGATTCGGCATGCTTCAATGAGGCAAGATCGGTTTGAGTCGCTTGCAGGAGCGCGGACTCTTCCCGTTCGAATTGTTGAATTTGGTCCTCGGTCAACATCGTAGAGAGCGGATCGGTCGAATCCGCGGCGATACCCAACATCGCACCCGCTGATTGGGAGGCCGAAAGGGGCATCGGTACTGGTCGATAGATCGAAGGCACGCCGGCGGTATGACCTCCCCTTGACCCTGGACCTGGTCCATTAATCCCGAGCTCTTTTCCTTTCCCCTTGATCCGTGTGTTGTACTCGCCCTGGGCCTGATGAGCGAGCTTGACGCCGTATTCATCCATGCCGAGCGCGCCTCCCCCACCTAAGCCGCCGAGCGTCTGCGACTTGGCGAGTTGCCGAGCGACGCGAGTCTCTTGCTGCGAGCGCTGTTGTTCGGATACGCGTGCGAGCAATGTGTTGAGATAGAGGATAATGTAGGCTCGATGAGACTTGACCGACTCGAGAGTGGCGGTACGGGACGAGGAGGCGGTCATATCGGTCAATCCGAGCATTCGAACGAGGCCGCCATTGGGGTTCGCCTTGGCTTGATGGGATGCGCGGACTGTCAGAGTGAGAGTTTTATAAAATGAGTCGTGAAGCTCCGGGAAGGAAGCAACACCTTCATACGCGCGCAGACCCACCCTTCTCGAGCTGTTCGAGCTGCCGTACGCGGTCGACGCTCTTCCTCAGCGCGACCTTGACCCCAAAGTCTATCTCGTCCCTCTCGCGATCGTTGAGCCACTTGACACCTTCCCAAGCTGCAAGCCCTTTGGAGGTGTCGATCGCTCGTGGCGGGTGGTGGGCGTGGTGCGCCGAGCTCGAGGTGGAGCCGAGGTCGAGGTAGGCTCGGCGGATCGAATGCAGGAACGAGGCGAACGATTGCAGGTTCGAGGCCTAGCGGAGAGGTGAAGATTAGTATCCACTCGAACGGGAGCCAGTTTGATTGTGTTCACACGCACGACTTGTTCGGCCTGCTTGGTCCAGGCATCGTCGGCGTGGGGTGATGGCGTGGCACGAGCTGCCTTGCTCTTGGACGAGGAAGCCTGCGATGGTGGCGGGTAACGAGCGCCAAGGGACCGCACCGCCTCGTGGAACTCGTTCGTTCGATTGATGGCTACGATGGCCATGATGGCGACTCGCCGCGGAGAGCAGGGCTGTGTGTTTGAGGTTGAGGCTGGGACTCGGAGCTGGAAGGACACACTTCGTCGTCAACGCGTCACCACCGGGCGCGTCAAGCGGCTAAGGGGCACCTTTCAATTCCCGATTAGCGGACCTCGGAACGGTAATGCGCAATTCGCACTTCGCACTTCGCAACCCAGCACGTGAGCACGACGTGCCAAGCGGTGGCGCTTACGCTTTGGGCTCTCATCTCCTTCCTCCGTTGGTTCGTGTCGGCAGTCGAGATGGTGTCGTACTGTAAGCAATGCGAGCAGAGCCGAACCTGAATGATCTACCCGCTAATTCCATACACTTTGAGCGCCTCAGACGACGAGCTCGAGATCGAGGACTTTGCCTGGGACGACACCAAAAAGGTCAGCAGCCCATCACCCGCCCTTCGTGCCTGCTGGCCAGAACGTCCAAACTAACACGAGCCTTGTTGATGAACCACAGGTCTTCCACTACCCCTGCCCATGTGGTGACCGCTTCGAAATCACGAGGGTGAGACTATTCGCCACCACGAAGCCACCTTCCGTCGGCCGAGCTCACCCGCACTCACCCCGCCTGTTCTTAACACAGGCTCAACTATCCAAAGGCGAAGACGTAGCAACATGTCCAAGTTGCTCTCTCATCGTTCGAGTCGTTTACGACATGGTACGCCGTGACAGCTTCGGTTACACCCGGGCGCAAGTTTTCATGCGCGTTGAATCTGACCTTGATTCTTCTGTTCGGCAGATGGATTACGAGGATTACAGTGGAGACGAGGAGGTATGAGTATTTGGAGAAGCAGATAAGGTCGTTTATATCGAAGGACTATGCGCCTAAGGATCGTCAGAGCACTCCTCGGCGACTAGGCTCGTTCGACGTCAAGTCGTATCACACGACTTTTCGCTTCGGCGACTCGAGGTCTATGACTCGGCCACCCTACCAGAGTCTAGATCAAACAACTCGAGTCAAACACAATTAGGCCGTTTCGAAACGATGGATCCGACGAGCCGATGTTGAACACGTCGGGAAACCCCGGAGAGGCGCCTATCGGGCATCCGCCACCTCGACAAGTCAGTCTTGGGTCGTTCACTTCATCTGTTGCTTTTCGCATCGTAGAATGGCGGTTCATCGTGGGATCATCATGCTGGGAGCTCTAAGGAAAGGGGATTCGAGGTTGGCAAAGGTTTCAGAGCAATGCGGCGGAGGAGAATTCCGACCATTTGTTTCTGGTGGCGCACTTTTGGTAGCAGCAGATTCGGACTGTTTTCACTGGAGGCGAATGATTTGATAGGTCGATTGCAGCTTCCAAAAAGCCACCTTCAAACGAATTGCCACGCAATGCCCCCTTCATCCCTGAAGTTGCTGGCTCGGACTTCATCGGGTTCAGGCCTTTCCGCGTCGCACGCGACTGGATTGACATCATCGTAAGCGCGTAAAAGCTCGCGAGCCACTTACAAGCTTAGATCCGCAACCACTACCCCGGGAGCCCTCCAAGCCTCCGCCGAAATCTACCGAGCATGCCGAAGGATACAACTGATGACGTGGCACTGTCTAGAAGGGTGAGTATCAATGTCGCCTGTCCGAGCTCCCTGTTGAAATGAACTGACACGCGTCGACGCGCGTCCCCGACGTGGGATCATCACAGAGCCTCAAAGCTGGGGTCTGGTACACTGTTGCCAAGGTGAGTATTCACAGAGATGCATCCTTCTATGCGCTCGCATTCACTAACCTTATCACGGTCCTCCCACCTCTCTCTGAACCAGCTCGCAGAAGAAGCAGGTCCGTGAACCTTCACTCTGTGCTCAACCCACTCCAAATCCTGTTCAACGAAACCTGATCCTCTCGGTTCTCGTATGATTGTTTTCAGAAATGGACGGTATCAAGTGTGCCGTTTCCGAACATTTCGTCGCCGCCTTGACCGAATTCGTCTTTCAAAAAACTCGTCAGTGACTAAACCTACTTCCTTCGGTCTTCTCGGGGGGGAGGCGAGTTTTGACCGCTTTGGAAGGTGGTTTTGAATACGGGTTCTCTAGTCTCGTTGGCCAAGGACTTGGAAAGGTTCGCAAAGTGAGTCTCCATCTTTAATCAGAGACGTTGGACGGACTGTGAATTCAAGTGACTGACTTTGTCCGGTTGTCGTGAAGCCATGCGGGGCGAACGGCCATCATGATCGACGATGTCAAGGTAAGCCTCCTCATTCATCAGATCACCTATCTCAACACAATTAAAGGACTATTTCCCGTCTTCAATCCCACCCTCGTAGCTCGCAGTCCGACACAACGAAGCGCTCGTAAGCTCAATTCGTTCCCTACGCCAAAGAATACTTTGCCCATCAGACTTGACCCCTTCATCCCTCTCGCCGTTCGAGTAGTACGAAGCCATTTGCACCGAAGCACTCCAACGTGGACTGGGTTTGAAGGATCTCAGAACGATCGCTCGACCTGTAGCTGCTAGAGGGTCGGTTACCAAACGCACCGCTTCGACCAAACTGGCTTCGACGAGTAAGGCAAAACCGAAAGTTGTGGCTACGAAAGGAAGGGTTCCGGCGAAAGCGAAGGTGACGGCGAGTAAGGTTGGGGGCATGAAGAAGGGGAAAGAGAAGGAGAGGATGAGGGATTCGGATGATGATGAGGGAGAGAGTTTAGGGGAGGAGGATAGTGATGATCCGAGATTGCAGTCGAGGAGGGGGAGCAGTGAGGAGCATGAGGACGAGGAGGAAGATGATGATGATAGTCTGTTGGATAGCGATGATAGTGAGCCGGTTAAGAAGAAGAAGAAGATAGTCAAGAAGGGCAGTGATGGGGGGAGTACGAAAAGGAAGGGCCAAGCGAAGGCGGGAATGGTCAAGAAGAGGTAGTGGAGGGCCGGGGTTCGGTATATTTCAGGTTGACCGCGCCTTTCGTTGAAAGGTCTTTCGAGAGAGCGGGAGGAAGATACGAGAGGATCATGTTGCACATGCATGTACATACTAAGATTACGGAACAAGTATGCAAAGAGACTGCTACCACTTGCACTTCGCCCTGCCGCTGCCCGTCATCTCCTAACCGCCTTCTTCTCCAACCACTGCAAATAACTCAAATAATGATTTTTCTCGATCACACCTTTATACAAACCCTTATCATCCACGACGACGACATACCTCACCCCCAACTTGACGAACAGCTCATGCACCAACTCCATCGGGGACCTAAGGGACACGGTGATGGGTGCCATATCGACCAACCAAGAGAAATCGCACCCTGCGGGAGTGGCGACTCGGGATGCCTGAAGCGAGATCCCTTGTCTTGACGCTGACGCGACCCGGAAAGTACATGGCGTCGTAGGTGAAGAAAACGTGAAACTGGATCGAACCAAACCGAACTCCAGTTCCTTCGAAGCGAGGTAGCCGTACATCCTTTGACCTCCCCCTTCTTCGGAAGCGACGATGGGGAACCCACCGCCTACACCTTGTTCGTACAAGGACGCGAGTTTGGAACGCAGGGAGCCAAAAGTATTGTCTTCGTCGAGAGAGATGACAGGTGTGTCGGACGCAAGGATGTCGCCCGGGGTGGACTCGTGAATGTATTCGAGCTTGGCTTTGGGGGGAACAGACAGGGGTTAGTTCCACGGCCTCTGAAGCGATTCGGTTAAAAGAGACGACGTACCATCAAGATAAGGTAGATCATTGAGTCTGTGATGTAGAGCGCTTCAATTTCAGTGTGGGTCAACGATGATGCTGAATGAAGATACACGACGCACTCGATCACGAGATCATAGATACTCCTCGGCTCGATCGCATCGCCGACGGTTTTCGCCACCACGACCCCAAGCATAACGGGGACCGTATCTACAAACAACCCACCACGGCGAATCAGTTTCTAGCTCTCATCCTATCGTAAGTTCACCCTACAATACTTACAAGCCAAAGTCGACGTCAATTCGAAACAAATCACCGCCAAACTGACCGTCGTCCTCGTTACTCCCGCCAGCGCCGAAACAGCTCCAATCATGGACCAAACACCCGGTAGAACACACGCCTGACCGAACGGGAGAGGTTCCTGTTCGTTCGAGGTTCGACATGCTGCGAATACAGTCCAGGTTGGGTTACGGGCGTGCAGGACTTCGACGAGCAGGCCGGCGATGCGGCCTGTGCAGGCCCCAACGACGAGGGTGGGGATGAAGATGCCGGCCTGCAAGGACGTTTGAGGAAGCGATGGTCAGCGCAAGCTCGCCTAGCGATCGGGTAAAGGGATGTCACTCACGGGTAATTTGATGCCAAACGTAATGACCGTCAACGCCGCTTTCGCAACCAAAGCGAAGGCTACACTCCCAATCAAAGCCCATGCTTCGCCAGGTACATCCACACACAACGCACTCTTATTCGTTGAATCGATATGACATTCCGAGAACAACTCGGAAATGAATTCCGTGCCTCCCATCTTGGTCCAAGGGTTGTAGAAAGCGATGGCGACGGTGATGAGGGTGACCAAAGCGACTTCGATGATGGGATGGGATCTGAGGAAGGTCCCATTGCGGACGCGACGGGTCCACCAGATGTTGGCTTTGCAGAACAAAGCGCCGTAGACGCCTCCAAAAGCCCCGAGGAGGAGAAACCCGATTAATTCGAACGTGTGCCAGTCCTGTAGGTACTTCGATTTTTACAATCAGCCCGGAAGGTTCCTGTCGTTGCAAAGGCAGGAACCACCCACCCTGTCGTAGGTGACCTCGAAGAGAACGGTCTTGCCCGTCCCGAACGGATCCAGCATTTTCAGCGAGATCGCCGCGATCATGGCGCACCAAAACGACCTGATCATCGTCCTCGAGGGGAAGAAGTACGACACCTCCTCGAGGGAGAACAACGTGCCTCCCACAGGAGCACCGAAGGAGACCGAGACACCTGCAGCACATGCGGCACTGAGGATTTCGCGCCGTTTACCTTCGTTGCGATCGTACTTGGGGAAGAAACGTGAGGCGATGTTGCCGACCGCTGAAGAGATGTGGACCAAGGGACCTTCTTTACCGAGGGAGAGACCGGACGCAACGCTGAAGGAGAGTCCGACAGCTTTAGTAACGAGCGTCCATGTTCCGAGGTAGCCTCGGATGACCATGCCTGAGAGTATAGTCTTGATCTCTGGGATACCCGAACCGGCGGCAAAGTACATGACTTTCCGAGGGCGAGGCGTCGGGAGTTGCAGCTTGCCGTCGTCGGCCCTCAATGAGTCTTCTGGGCGGAAGGACACGGAGGGGGAGGGACTCAGGCCTGGGCGAGAGGAGAGCAAGGCGGGGAAGGCGGGTGAGAAGCCGGGGTGGGGTATCGAAGGCGAGTCTTTTGAGGAATAGACCGAGTCCGAAGCCGTGAGGTAGATGGTCAAAGAGGCAGCGAAGACCGCGAAGAGTACCTGGCATCATCCCAAATATAGATCGATCAGCGTACCGATTACCTGAAAAACTTGGGTAAAACCCTTACAGCGATGCAAATAAAGGCGAGATATGCGATAGCCTCGGCATAATGCTCGGATCCGCCCCTGTCGACCCAAACCTGTGCCCAGGTGCGCCAGTTCGCGCAGTGATCCTCTACCTCCTCGACCGGTGGAGATCTCACGACCGACATGAGACTGAAGATAGACCCGGTCCTTCCTCTTCGCGCTACGGGACAGCAGAAGCGTTTTGCGAGCCGTGGGTTGGTCGCGCAGTATCCGTCTTTGAGATCAAAGAGGAGCATCTCGGAGGAGGTGATCATGAAGGCGACCACGGCGGTTAGAATTCCTGTGGGACTACAGAGAATCGGTAACATGCAAACGACGTTAACAAAGTGGTCCTCACCGATCACGGTCACCAATATCCACCCCTGGCTTCCGTCCCAGAGATTAACGAGCTGGCCGCGCAGGCCGTCGGTACGTTTGCGCAGACGAAGCTTGCGCATCCGATACGAGTGCTTGATCGAGTCCTATGGTGCAAAGGAAAGTCAGAGGCGACCCCAAATGGTACCCCGCGAATGCAAGACTGACATGAATCCAATCTGATTAAGAGGTCAAAGGTTCGTGTTAGTCGATGACTTTGTCCGGAATGGCGCTCGGGCAACTGACCGATCGTATGAAAGTTGTCTAGAGCACCCGACGGGAAGAGTTTGCCGGGAGGTCAGAGTCTTGCACTAGCATTTCTCCCAAAGGCACAATTCTGTCCTTACCGTACCTGTGCATCAACGGCCATTCGAAATCAGTTCATGCTCACGACACCAATTCGAGATAATCACGTACCACTGCCTGATGCCATTCCCCGCCTCGCCCTGCAAGTCATGCCTAAACTCGCCATCATACCCCTTCAAACTCGGTGTCCCCTTGCCACTTTTCCTTCTCCTCCCTCCCCTCCAACTGATGCCTTCCTCTGGCTCATCCCCTCTCCGCCAATGTTCCTGATCCGAAAACAAACTCGCGCATTCATCGTATTGCTCTCCATCTGGGTCGGCGTTGGGAGAAGGGGCGTCGTTGAAATGGAGACTGAGCGCTTGGGGGTGGCCCGCCGCGCCGGCACCGGAATGGGCCCCACCCGAGATGTAATCCGACACGGCCGCGCTCAATTTGCGCACGTTCTGGATCCCACTCGAGCTTGATTTGACGCGGTGCAAGAGAAGAGGGCTTCGTTCGTCTTCAGTTGAATTGTGCGTAGGTGTTGACAGTCCAAATGCGCCGAGAGAGGGAGTCGTGACCGTGGTGTTGAGATGAGGCACCGGGACCCGTGCGGCGGCGGCGGCGCGTAAAGGGGAGCGTGAACGTGACCGTGACGACGATGACGGAGCGTGATCTATGGCCGTCAATGTGACTGAACGCGTACTGGAGCGAGACCGGGATGCTGAGAAGACACTACTAGTTGACGGGTCCATGATCGAGGCAATCGGTGGCTACGGGTCAGGAAGAAGGCGAAGGACGAGGATGGCGGACGTGCCGCTGGCGTCGATTGCGAACGGGATGCTTCAAGTGGGGGAGAAGGAGGACCGAGCACGGGTCGCGCGCTGGGGGGCCGCGTTGGATGACACACCCTGTCACCCTTCCCACCTCTTCCCACGTGACCCTAACCACCCAAGAGTCACCGAGCAGATGGTGGATGTGACGTGGCCAGTGTTGAAGGAGACCACCGATCTCCGGGTGTATGCGTAAGGGGGTTTGGCGGCCGATCTCCGGAAAAGACTGAGATTCGGAGGGCGAGGGGAATGAAGGCAAGCGCACCACTTAGCGCGCGTCAATAGGGCAAGGAGCGCGGCGTTTGTCGATTGTCGACTCGAGGTGGTCCGAGCTCAAAGTAGACCGTCACAGGCTCACAGCCCAGGGATCTGCCCAGAAGGGCCCAGGTGCCCGCAGCGCGCGTCCGTCGTCGCACCCACCCAATACCTCGCCCTGCAAAAGCACGCTTCCAAGCCCGTCGTAGGTGTCTCCGCTCGGTCGACCTGCCCCCCATTCGAGAACATACCCCCGCGCGAGTCAAGTCAAACGCAGGAAGCCACCAGCGCCGAAGTAGAGCATCTCGTTTGCGAACGCACGAGCACGACAGCCCCCGTCGCGACCAGCGTCCCACGTCGCTCCCGCGCCCGAGTCGGAACACGTCAGGAGGTGTGCTACCCAACCGCCTCACCGTCCGACGGCACCCCACTCCCGCCCGTCGTCCTCCCTACCCCTCCACCCTAACAAGCCACGATGAATATCTTCCGACTGCTCGGCGACCTGTCGCACTTGGCCTCGATCCTGATCCTCGTGCACAAGATCACAAAATCGAGGTCCTGTCGCGGCATCTCGTTCAAGACCCAGTTGTCTTATTTGCTTGTCTTTCTCACCCGGTCAGTCTACCCACAGTACACGGTCTTGTCATCTTCGCTGACACGGGGGTTTCCTTCTCTGCTCTGATTGTACTTCGTCGTTTGAATGATTTCGTCACACTGCCGAATCCACCGCGCCAAACTCTTTTCTCCACGACTTGTCGCTCCACGCACACACGCACACACACACACATACCTCAAACCCACCTTCAACCCTCCCCTCCCCAACCAACCAACAAACAGCTATGTCGACCTCGTGACTGGCCCCCATATCTCGCTTTACAACACGGTGATGAAGATCTTCTTCATCGGTTCGGCCGCCTACGTCATCTTTCTCATGAAGATCAAATACAAGTCAGTCCGGGTTCGAGTTAAGACGGGGGATCGGGCATAGGGAGGAATGCTGAATCATCTTTGTTACATGATTGTTCTCTCCCAGGCCGACCCAGGACCCCGCCCTCGATACTTTGCGTCTCGAGTACCTCTTGGGCCCTTGCACCGTATTGGCCATGATCTTCAACTACCGATTGTGAGTATCTTACATTACGTCACCCCCTCCTTACAAAAGCTTACATCCCTCCCTTTTTCCCCCAGCACCCCCTCTGAGCTCCTTTGGTCGTTCTCCATCTACCTCGAAGCCGTCGCGATCCTCCCGCAACTCTTCATGCTACAACGTACGGGGGAAGCCGAAACGATTACGACGCATTACCTTTTCGCGCTCGGCGCCTACCGAGCGCTCTACGTCCCGAATTGGGTCTATAGGTATTTCACGGAGGATACCGTGGATCCGATCGCGATCGTCGCCGGGTTGGTGCAGACCGCTTTGTTTTCGGATTTCTTTTATATCTACTTTACCAAAGTGATGAGGGGGCAAAAGTTCGAGTTGCCTGCGTAGGCATCCCTTGAAGAGGGGAGGGGAGGGAAGGGGAAGAGGAGGCAGGCAAAGTTCTTCTTGTTTTTAGAGGAAGAAGAAGTAGCGGGGCGGGTCCGAGGAGGATACGAAACACGAAAGAATGGCGCGGGGGAGGGTGACGAATCCCTTGATGAAACGTACATGAAACGTACAGTGCAATCCTATTGGTCTCTCTCTCCTCTTTTGACTTTCATACAAAGGTCTCCAGAAGAGCAAGGGGGGGCGGGTAGATGCTTGGTATCAGAGGGAGAGATGTTTTATAGGCGCAAGAGGAAGCCAATCTGTACACCGTTAGGACTGATTCCTGACGAGAAGAGGTTCAAGTGGCGGGTTTATTGCATTTCGAGTGACATGCCATCGTTGATCTGGTGAGGTTGACCAGGAAAGGAAACGGTGTCAGCGGTGAGGAGGAAGGGTTTGCGGACGGGGAATGGAGACCGACCTCGTAGTCGGCCAGTGTGATGCTATGGAACGCGTCAAGGAGATATCAGTTTCAAAGATCATCAGTTCCTTCGTAGACAAGAAGGGACTCAACTGGTCCTTGTAAATGGTGTACCTGTGATTGGGCGAGAATCAGCTACAGACTGCTCGTTTCGGAACCGAGTGCGATCTCCTAGGCTCACCATTTCTTGAGCACGATCTTTTCACTGAGGTGAAGTCAAGGGGTGTGATCAACAATATGTGCTGGGCGATGTGATTGTAGAGTGTGTACGCACGCTTTTGTTCCGGTTTGTGCGGCGATGAGTTTTTTGAGATCGCCGACGGTATCTTCCGAGCTGGCAGCGGTGGAGGGGGAGGATCAGAGAGTCTACCCCATCGAGGGCCGATTAGTTTCGTGTTGATCTGAACTCACTCGCACTTGACGCGAACTAGATATCCGTTCGTTATCGTAAGAAGAGGTAATGGCAAGGAAGGACGGAGAGGAGCGTCGGTCAGCGCATGATGTCAAGTCGAGTCGAGTACACGATCGTTGTAGCTCGCGTACCCTTCTGACCGAGTCGATCGTTGGCGATGATTTCGATCAGTGCCACTGGAATTCGGTTGGAGGAGCATCGAGTAAGAGGGCATGGTCATGAACGAGGTGCGAGGTGGGAGGTGGGAGGTGGAGGTGGTGAGGATGACGTTGACGATGGACCATGGACCATGGACGATGGATGATGGCGGATGGCGGACGGAGAGGGACAAAGGGTTAGCTCAGAGGAACTGGGAAGCAGCTTGGAGGATGATACTGACTGTTGGAGAGTGGTTGATTGCGTGTGTTCGTCCAGGAAAGCTGTGTGGGGTGAGGCTCCAGTCCAATGTCAGCGCTTTGTTGCGCGGGTGGCAAATCAGCGCTAATCAGCGATTAATCAGCGATTAATCAGCGAGTAATCAGCTATTAGAATAGAATCAGAGCTGCCGCTGATATATGATAGCTGCCGCGACAGGCGCGCGGTGAGCGAGGGTGGGCGTCGCAACCGGCTCAGCTCGCACCAGCTCGCACCTCACCGCCTCACCGCCTCACCGCCTCACCGCCTCACGCCTCACGACCGCTGCCCCGGTGCCTTCAACCCCGCGTTCGACCACACCACCACCACCACCACCACCACCACCACCACCACTTGGACTTACCAGACCTTCACTCGTCTAACGCTCTTCACCTGCTCGCTACTCATCCGTCCACTCTTGCACTTCACGCTCCGTCGTCCGTCTGTGGTCATCCCCCGTTCATCCGACCGCGCGTAATCAGCGATGGTGTACCAGCCGGAAATCCTCCCTTCGAGCCAGCAAGGACAGGCATTGCAGGCGCGTACAGCACTGGTCAATGCACCCACTCACCCCCCCACTGACTCTCCCACCACACAGGCCGCGATCCAAAAGCAGTTGGCCTTCCTCGGCTGGAGCACCGAGGATGATACCGTCATGGCGCAAGTTGCACCTCAACTCCCTTGGTTCTACTCGACGTTTTGAACTAACCCCTTTTTCCTCACACAGTGAATACTGCCTGGTCATGCTCGGTAACCGCAAGACCGCAGGTCAGTTCACCGCTCTGTCGTCATCGTGACCGCTCGCTCACTCGAACCCACTCCCACACCCGCAACAGCCCAAATCTCGACCGAACTGTCCGACCTGATCGGGTCCGACTTTGACGAGTCCTTTGTCAGCTGGCTCTTTGCCGAACTCAAGTCCCACTACCCGGACCCGGCTTCCAATCCTGAAGCCGCTACCCCCGCCGCCTCCGCTGCTCCGCCTACCCCTGGCGCCTCGATTCCCCCTTCGTCAGCGAACCCCCCCGCTGGCTCGGACTCGGCTCGACCTGCCGTCGGCATCCGCGGCCATGCCTCGATCCCCGCTCGCCCTGCGGCTGTCTTTGGCCACGCCGTATCGGGTATCAAGCGTGACTCGCGTGACATGGACGGAGGCGTACCCTCCGGACCTAGGGACGTGCAACGACCTCGTTTCGACCATGCCGGCATCCCTTCCGGACCGAGGAATCCCAACGGACCTGGAGGGGGAGGTCGAGGTGGTCGCATGAACGGAGCAGGAAATGGTGCAGGCTCGTTAATGAACCGCATGGGCCCGAGTCAGGCGAGGAACAACCCGATGCCGCCTCAGAACGCCATGGGTATGCCCCCGCAGGCTTTCGAAGCAGTAAGCCTCTCGTTTAGCTCGCTCAGTAGTGACGGTCTGACTTACCCACTTTTGGTTGTATGCAGATTGCTCAAACGATCGAGGCTGTCAAGCGAGGCGCTCACCCTTCGGCCCTTGCCGCGATCCCTTACCCCGCCCTTGCCTCGCACCCTCTCGCCGCGACACTACCACCCCAGATCATGGCCCAAGCGCAAGCCCACGCGATTGCTCAAGCCCAGGCTTTCGCGGCCATGTCGAACGCTTGGAACGTTGCTCCCACTGCGGTTCCAGCTGCACAAGGAGGCTTCAACCCCGCCGCAGCTCCTTTCCACCCCGGAGCCGCTGCATTCGGGGCTCCTCCGCCTGCCCAACAACAACACCACCCCCGCCACCCCGCCCAGCCTCTTGTACCAAAGCAGATCGCCGTCGTGCTGCCGAGTAAACCGAGCGAAGAGGCCATCTGCAAGCATGGCGTCGATTGCTCCAAGCCGCAATGCCCTTACTCGCACCCTAGCCCCGTCGCGACCAAGGAATCGGGTCTGGTTCTTTCAAGCGAGGCGTGTGAGAAGCAAGTTGCTTGTGCTGATCCCGTAAGTTTACATGAATGCCTCATACCTTGGGAAGCCACACGCAAACTGAACCCCATCTACCGCTCCGCCCGCAGGACTGCCCGAAATCGCATGTCTCGCCCGCGCAGAAGACCTCGCCGCCTACGAACACCTCAACGAATTTTGCCGGTCAAACGACCTTCATCCCCACCCCCGCACCTCAAGTCGCGCCCTTCCTCCCTTCCTCCGAAGCTTCATCGACCATCGCCGGCGCAGGGGAGAAACCGTGCAAGTTCGCGGGAAGTTGTACCCGCCCTGGATGCGTTTTTGTCCATCCTTGGGATAACCCTTCGACTGGAGGTTCGATGCCCTGCAGGTATGGACTGGGCTGTACGAGAGCGGATTGTCATTTCTCGCACCCGCCTGGGTGGAGGGTCGGCGGAGGGGGTGCAGGAGGTGCAGGAGCGAAGAGGAACGTTTCGACCACTTTCTCGAACATGACGTTGGGGAAGCCGAGCGTGACGACGAAGAAAGAGGGTGCTATTGGCGCTTGGCCCACGGAGGACAAGGAGCATATCTCGGAGAGGTTGAAGAGGTTTGCTGGAGGGGAGGCCCAGTCGAATGGAGCGACGACGACGACGAATGGTGAAGGGGTGAAGAGTGAAGAGGGGGCAAAGGCAGAGACAATCATCCCTGGTCAGACGAGTCAGGAACAACAGGATCAAGTCGAAATCAAGGGCTTGGAAGCGGAACCTCAACAAGCCAAGGTCGAGTAACTTTTTGAGTTGGCACTCCCCCTAACACATCAACAGCCGTACATACGGAAAGCGTCTTTGACGACAAAAACCCGTCTTCCCAACCTACCGTCTTGCTTTGTTCTTTTTTTTTGTGCTTTACATTCCTACGGTGTCTCTCCTCTCTCTCTCTCTTTGGTCACTGGGTGCGCCATCGTGTGAAATAGTAGATTCGGTCCGACAAAATGGGGGGTCCTTCTCTCTTATTCCCCTTCTGGGGTTGGAGCGGAAGAACACCCCACACAACATATTTTCTCTTCCTGGTTTGCCAATGCATCGTGAGAGCTTGTGTGTATGTGTGATTTGAACTCTGTGATTGACTTGCAGATGTTGGGGAGACAAGGGTTCTAGTAATGACTGCCGAGCTTGCGGGCTTCCATCATGCCTTGTTTTCTCGACGCCAACCGCATGGCTTCGATCGCTTGCCTAAGAAACCGACGATGAATCAGCGCCAGATCCTTTCGAGCAGGTCAAAAACCGTTGATCGTACTCACCTCTTGACCTTCCTCTGCAATCCATCCTTACCGGCCATCCCCAACACCCCAGCGATCAATTCGATCGTCCTAGGGGAATCATCATTCGCCGGAATCGAATACGTCACCAACCTCGGGTCCAAATCCGTGTCCATGATCCCGATCGTCGGGATCTCATTCGACGTCGCTTCCCTCAACGCATGCTCGTTCAACGTAGGGGAGAGCAGGATCATGAGATCGGGTTTGAAACTCGTCGGAGTCGGTTTCGTAGGCGCTTTCTCACGTTTATCTCGACCAGCTCCGTAGGATGAGGTGGGCGAAACGGTGAAAGGGATTTCGGAATGTTTGAACACCTCTCGAGCGTTCGAGATCGTACCCGGCAACCATTTCGTTACCGCGTACCCATTCGAACCCAACCTCTGCGCATTCGTCCAAAGCGTCTTTTCGGTCCCCTTCAAACTGCCCACGAAAACGACGATACCGTCCCTTTCGACGACGCCGCGTACGACTTGGGCCGCTCGACGGAGCGCGGGTAGGGTTTGACGTAGGTCGATGTAGGAGATCCCGGTGCGGGTTCCGTAGATGGAGGGGATCGCGGCTCGGTGCGTGAGCGAGGTCGAGTGGCCTAGGTGCGCACCCGAGGCGATGAGGTGAGAGATCGTGGCGCTTAGAGAGGTTGGGG
Source organism: Microbotryum lychnidis-dioicae p1A1 Lamole (assembly GCA_001244265.2). Classification (NCBI taxonomy): domain Eukaryota; kingdom Fungi; phylum Basidiomycota; class Microbotryomycetes; order Microbotryales; family Microbotryaceae; genus Microbotryum; species Microbotryum lychnidis-dioicae. The sequence goes on from CDLV01000006.1 coordinate 1,010,684, forward strand.
AGCGAGACAGGTTATGGTGCGGTCGGTATTGCGAGGTAGCGTCTTGGGTTGATCCGAGGTGGGTCATTTGGGCGTCTGCAGTGGGGAGGAGAGGGAGGTCAGGGATGAAAGAAAGCAGAGCGAAAGGAAAGGGGGGATGGGCTCTCGTACTGACCCGTGTATCGACGTGCCCTTCGTTCGGATACTTTGGTCATCATCTCGGACCATGATTGTTGGGCTTGCTTTTGACGAGAGGTCAAGACGGGTTGGGCGGGAGAGGAAGGAGTGGAAGCATCGGTCGAGCTTGACGACGACGACGACGACGACGACGGCGAGGAAGTCGAGGTGGAAACGGCTCTTGTCAGGTTGAGGGACGAAGAGGTCGACGCGGGGAGGCTACGGATGCATTTCGACAACGACATGATGGTCTGCTCTCGAGACGAGCCGAGGCGAGGTTCCGAAGAGCTGGTGAAAGAGGTCGCGGAGTCGTGTGGGAAATTGTTCGCAATTCTGCGGAGCGAACCGCGGGCCAGGGTTGGCCCCAGGTCTGTAACCGCCAAATCCGACGCGGGCTAATGGGCCTTCCCACGCGCCCTGGTCGCGACACTTAACCCAGCGGGCCCGTGCGCGCACGCCGGCAAGGAGGAAGCGACTTTTTTACTGGGCGGGAGCGGGACGGCCCCTCCTTCGCCGCCCGCACCAGTATCGCTCGTTTCCTCTTTCCCCATCCCCCCCCATCTCTCACCCATCCATCCGTAAGTCGCCACGTACATTCCCACTTCCTCCCAGATGTGACTGCATCGCCTGCCCACCCTGGACGCCCTCCGACTCGAATGGTTGGACACTCCGCAGCGGCTCGGAACTTTGGGGAAGCTCTCGACTACCACGACCACGACCACGACCACGAAGGACCCGCGAAACTCTGTCGCTGGCTTGCGCTTTCGCACACATTTCACGACGCCGCGACCGTCGTTAATTGCCGTGGCACTTTTGTTCTTGGCCTACAACGGCACTTATATTTCCCTTCGTTATTACCTCAAACAGACCTCCATCCCTAAATATGTCTGACCACGAGGACGTGAGTGGCTGATTCCGCATTTCGTGCGGCTGGTTGGAGGCCACGCGCGTCTGGCCCGGCCCACACGCACGTTGGGCATCGCCTGAGCAGCCGAAAACTGATCGATCGCGCTCTATTGTTCTCTCTCGACTAGGTTCCCGCTTTGGTTGACGGCGCCCAAGCCGATGAGACCGTTTTTGAGGGTGCCATTGGTGAGTCGCAAGAAAACCGGCTCCGGTCGTCCAGAACGACGAGACCCCCATGCCCCTGCCGCCACCCGCGCCGCCATCGTTCGTAGCAAGCGTGCTGATTTCTTCTTTGGCTGTCTTTCACTCCCCTCTCTGCTCGGCTTGCGCTCTCCCTTCTGTTTAAACTTGATGACGTATCATAGGTATCGATCTCGGAACCACCTACTCCTGCGTCGGTGTCTGGCAAAACGACCGAGTCGAGATCATCGCCAACGACCAGGGTAACCGCACCACCCCTTCTTATGTCGCCTTCACCGAGACCGAGCGTCTCATTGGTGACTCGGCCAAGTAAGTCTTGCTCACGCCTCACACAGACTTGGATCAAAGTCGATGTTGACGCCGTGATTTGGCCCTTCAGGAACCAGGCCGCCATGAACCCCCGCCAGACCGTCTTCGACGCCAAGCGTCTCATCGGTCGACGATTTGACGACCCCGACGTCAAGAAGGACCGAGCCCACTGGCCCTTCAAGGTCATCGACAAGGAGGGCTCGCCCTTCATCGAGGTCGAGTACCTTAACGAGACCAAGACTTTCTCCCCCGCCGAGATCTCGTCCATGGTCCTTTCCAAGCTCAAGGAGACCGCCGAGACCAAACTCGGCAAGGAGGTCAAGAAGGCCGTCGTCACCGTCCCCGCTTACTTCAACGACTCGCAGCGTCTCTCGACCAAGGACGCCGGAACGATCGCCGGTTTGGACGTGCTCCGTATCATCAACGAGCCCACCGCCGCTGCCATCGCCTACGGTCTGGGTGAGGCCACCGAGAAGTCTAAGAAGGAGAAGGTCGTTCTCATCTTCGATCTTGGAGGAGGAACTTTCGATGTCTCGCTCTTGACCATCTCGGGTGGTGTCTTCGCCGTCAAGGCCACCGCTGGTGACACCCACTTGGGTGGTGAGGACTTTGACAACGCCCTTTTGGAGCACTTCAAGAAGGAGTTTGAGAGGAAGAACAAGCTCGACATCTCCGAGGACCCGCGTGCCCTCCGTCGTCTTCGATCCGCGTGCGAGCGTGCCAAGCGCACCCTTTCGTCCGTTACGCAGACGACCGTCGAGGTCGACTCGCTCTTCCAAGGTACCGACTTCTCCGCCTCGATCTCCCGTGCTCGTTTCGAGGAGATCAACGCCGCCACCTTCCGCTCCACGCTCGACCCCGTCGAGAAGGTCCTCAAAGACGCCAAGGTCGACCGCACCAAGGTCGACGACATCGTCCTCGTCGGTGGCTCGACCCGTATCCCCAAGATCCAGTCGCTCGTTTCCGAGTTCTTCGGTGGCCGACAGTTGAACAAGTCGATCAACCCCGATGAGGCCGTTGCCTACGGTGCCGCCGTTCAGGCCGCCGTCTTGACCGGTCAGACTTCGGAGCGCACCGCCGACTTGCTCTTGCTCGATGTCGCCCCGCTCTCGCTCGGTGTCGCCATGCAAGGTGACGTCTTCGGTTGCGTCATCCCCCGCAACACCCCCATCCCCACCAGCAAGTCGCGAACTTTCACGACCGTCGAGGACAACCAGACGACCGTCACTTTCCCCGTCCACGAGGGAGAGCGTGTCACGTGCAAGGAGAACCGATTGCTCGGCGAGTTCGAGCTGTCCGGCATCACACCCCAACCCCGCGGCCAAGCCGAGCTCGTCTGCACCTTCGAGGTCGACGCCAACGGTCTTCTCAAGGTCTCCGCCCTTGATCGAACTTCGGGACGCCGCGCCCACATCAGTATCACCAACTCGGTCGGTCGCCTCTCGTCGACCGAGATCGAGCAGATGCTCAAGGACGCCGAGGTGTACAAGCAAGCCGACAAGGAGTTCTCGGCCAAGCACGAAGCGAAGTCTGAGCTCGAGTCGTACATCTCCTCCGTTGAGTCGACCATCACCTCCCCCGAGGTCGGCGCCAAGATCAAGCGTCAGAACAAGGCCGCCGTCGAGTCCGAGTTGGCCAAAGCGCTTGAGCGCCTCGAGATTGAGGAGTCGACCGCCGACGAGCTCAAGAAGGCTCACCTCTTGCTCCGTCGCTCGATGCAAAAGGCCATGTCCGGTATCTCTGGTCGAGGTTAAATCGGTCTAAAACCCGATATCTTCCCCGATTCAACCAAAAACGAAGAATCAACCAAAAGGTCCAAAAAAAGCAACGCCAACCTCAACCCCTCCCCTTCGTCACCACCTCTTAGACTATTTCCTTTCTTCCCTCTTTGTTGCTTTTCATCCTTTTCAGTTTGTTCTTCTAGGGGATTCTTCGTTTTCTTTTTCTCTTGACACCATCTTTGCACCAGGGGCCCCTCACGACCTTGTTCACTTTTTGTGCTATTCCTTCCCTCCTCTTTTCTCTCTGTCTCTTCTCCCACTAGGCATCTTCGTAGTCTTGGGCTCACTCGCCAAGAGGAAAACGAGTAGCTCTCGTCTACATAAAACATATCCATTTCTTCGGACATGAAAGCTCGAGATGAAGGCAAGAGTAAACGAGCTTGGCACCGCGTTCAGAACAACAGTCTATAAGACCATACGTTTGATCATATTGTAGCACCGAGTACCAGCTTCTTCGTTTCTGAGACAAGTCGATCATCTTCTTGTTCGTTTGTTGTATCGGGCTCGAGATGGGAGGCAAAGACCACCCCGGCCTCGGTCTGCGAGTAATATTATTCGACATGATTCGATCCAATCAGCTAGACCCCGAACTCTTGGACAGTCCAAGATTGCGATAAAACTTGTTTGACTGACCTACCAGATGTTCCAATTCGAGCTTGGTCAACGCATCCTCGAGTTGGCTTCGGGATGGGTTCAACCCTTGAAACGTCTTCTGTTGTTCCCAGGTCGTCAGAGCCGAGGATGTGCCGGCGAAGCGGGTGACGAGGTTATCGGACCAGTGAAAGGGGTTTGTATTTGGATGGGAAGCGTTGTAGGATTTGATGAGGTGTCGATGTTGGATTAGGTCTGCGGTGGTCGAGAAAAGTGGTCAGCCCCACTCGGGAGACTGACCCCGGCCGGGAGCCGAGCCGGGCTTCGGGAGGCTGGCCCAAACTGCCAAGTCCGAGTTCGCCGAGCGACACCTCGACAACGGGCATGTTGAAACGGGTACTCACACCACTCACTGGTGTTCATCACCTCACCCATCCTCGACCTTTCAACTTTGATCCTCTCCCCCATCTTCCAGCTCTTCCTCACCTTGCGATCAAATACGTTCCAACTCCACCCTTCCTTCAATTCCTTCGCTCTGAAATTCAGATCATGCGAAAGCGCAGAGATGTAAACCTCCATCTGGAACCAACTGGGGGGAGGTATGGCGTGGAATAATCTTTCCTGTTCGAGGGACCATAGCGATTGGTAGAGATAGGAGCGACGGATGAATTCGGCGACGTGGTAAGGGAGGAAAGGCGCATCGAGTTTCATCAGAGACTGTCACTTGTTTGGGGAGGAGGGTCGGAGGGGGATCGAGCGGGGCGCGGATCGGAAGTGGTACAATGTGGACGTATAGATATGAGTTGTGCTTGTCAAAGCCTGAGTGGGCACGTGAACGATCTGTGCGAAGGGCAAGTAGTTGCCGACGGCGAGGACCGACGAGAGGTATTAAGGGAGCCCTTCGCCGCCGCGACGGATCACGTGATACGACTCGGCGATCGGTGACTCTCGCGCGAGTCGATCGATTATTCCGCTCTGGTCAGGCGAAGTTTGTTAGTTCGTAATCTGATCCTTCTTTAAAAACAGACTAAATCAAGACACGATCTTATCCCAATCAAGCTAGGTACCGGACATGAAAGGGTTCGTGCAGTTAGTCACGGGCTGAGGTCGGGCTTGTGCCTTGCGATCTGGCGCGCTTTTCTCGAAAAGAGACGCTCCTTTCTCGACTCTAAGCCCCTTCCTCCTGCCCCTGTACGACACTAGACCCATTTGCGTTCGACGCCTCCCTTGACCTCGAGCCGAGCTCTCCGTTCGTCCTACTCGGGAACTCGCGGGCAAGGCTAGAACGGTACACAGATGGTCATCATGACGTACGTTCCTAATGAATCTCAACGCTGGGCGACGCGCTGCTTCCGTCATGTTTGAAGAGCAGAGTGCGCGTGCGAACTGATCGAGCTGATCCCTGCTGGCATCCTTCACCGCGTCATCCATCCCATCGATCCGGGACGCAATCTCATCAGCAATGGTAACGGCAACAGTGACCACCGTGTCGAGATCCCCCGCTTCTTGACCATACAGGACAAAGCTCGCGATGCCAGCCAGAGCGTGTTGCACGAGCCTTTGCACGATTGGTCAGTCTACTTTTGCTCTCGAGTCTTGCGGCCACGTAAGAAGCCCGAGCGCGCGCGTCGTGCTCACTCGCTGGTGGTCTGGCCAAGAGAGCGCGTTCGGCTCGATCGCCAAAAGACTGACTCGATTGCTCCCAATGCGAAACATTCTGTCACAGGATCATTCTTGGCTACGAAGGCACGAGGGAGACGCTGCACTTGATCGATCAAGGTCGAGGAGGTCTCGGCGTCGTCGAGATGAGGAGTTCGATTGTTAGTTTGGGTCACGAGAGCCTTGCTTCGAAACCAGGAAAAGGGGCCAATCCCTTTAACCGAACGTCCGTTAAAGGAGTGCTGCTGACTCGTATGGTCCCACCCCGTGTCTCGTACACGATTCACAGACACCGAACGATGTCAACTTTGGCTTGCTCAAGGTCGAGGGCCGGATACTGCTGTGGACTTATATGCCCGAGCATGCCATTAGCGGCGTCAGACGAGGTGCGCAATTTCCGCTAGCTCGCTGCAATAATTATCAAGGCAGAAGATATGCTGACGTGGAGTCCCCATTCTAGCTCGAGCACTGGTGCATGGCCGTGCCTTGTTGACAATATTCAAAGTGGGTCTGGGTCCCCTCGACCTGTATAAAACGCCCGAAGCATTGTACTCACTCGTGGCTCCGTTTCTTCCCTTGCGCGCAGCACGACGCGACGTTCACCGCCAGTCGAGTCGCCGAGTTCACCCCCCAGATCACACGCTACAAGCTCAAACTTGATCGTGCCCTTCCTTCAAACACTTCCTCGCCTCCTACACCGACCTACCATTCTCCCAAGAGCTCACCCGAGATCACACCGCGACCTCCTTTAGGGATGCGACTCGCCTCGGATGACAGCAACTCACGATACGTTACGGAACCTAGGTCGAGCAATAGCTCGTCACGCAAGGAGCAATGTTCGGATATCTACAAAGCCATGGTTGGACTTGACGTGTCCGACCCGGACCGTTCCCCTCCTTCGGCGGTTTGCGATCGATCAAACCAGCCGCCGCCTTCGAGATCGCAAACGCCACGCTCTGAAGTGGATGGGACGCTGCGCAATCAAATGCCTTATGTATCGTATGCACAAAAAAACCGGACCCAGTTGTCGACGACGCGACCTTCTCCTCAGGGTCCTCCACCCCCTTCCAGATCTCAACCGCGGTTCGACCCTACTCAGTGCTACCCTTCCCCTCCCGCCTCGGCCGATCGCCATGCACCGTCTCGGCACCAACCCGCGTCGTCTCGGTCATCGATCGAAACTGCTACCGAAGAGAGGACCGCGATCCTTTACGAGGTCGAACATGCTTCTCCTAGTCGGTATTCACCGACCGACTACGGCGCGAGCGTTTACGGTGGTCAAGCCGAGGATACGTATTCGATCCGCCATCCACCGCCGGCGCGCTCAATTTCGAATCACTCGATCGATTCCTCAACTTTGGTCGAAGAAGAGGGGAGGCGAGAATCGTCGGAGGAAGCTCGAAAAAGGGAAGAGAGGGAACGGTTCGAACGCGAGTTGGCGATCAAGAGCTTGAGGGAGAAGAGGGAGGAAGAGGCCAAGCTTCGTGCGCGGGAGGTCGTGGAGAAGGAACACCAGGCGAGGATAGAGTATGAGCAACGACAGAAGGAGAGGGAGGCTTGGGTTTTAAAGGCCCAGAAGGAGAGGGAGGAGAAGCTGCGGTTGGTCGAGATGGAACGACGGAAGAAGGAAGAAGAGGCGAAGAGGGAGGAGCGACGACGGGTTGAGGAGGATCAGAGGAAGAGGATGCAGGATGCGGCGACGAGGGTGCAGAAAGACCAGGAGAGGTTGTTGATGAGTCAGCATGCGCTGTTCAAGAAGTTGCAGGACGACGAGGAGGCGCTGGTCCGTGCGCAGGAGAAGAAGAAGCGACAGCATGAACTCAAGGTTCGGTTCGCGCAGGGCAAGGCGACGTCCACAGCGATTGGGGGGACGGCGATCCTCGATGGCGAGGTGTCGGTCCAAGGTGGGAACTCGATCGTATGGAGGAGGAGATGGTTCGAGTTGCTCGCGGACGAGTTGGTGTTGTTCAAGAGTGCGGCAGAGCGTATTCGGATCAAGGCGATCGCTTACAAGGCGATTGTCAAGGTGGTCGATTCGCCCGAGGAAGCTGGGGTCGCGAATTCGTTCATGTTGACGCTCGAGGACGGCGACGAGTGGACCTTTTTCAGTAAGCTTGAGTCATTTTTTTTTTGTGGCTGATCGTTCTCGAGCTACGAGCTGATACGACTTGTCTTCCTCTTGCAGCCGACGAGTCCGCCGCCAAGGACGTTTTGCTCTCGGCGCTGGAAGTGGCGGCCGGCATGTGATCGAGTTGACTCGACGGAGCCAGTAGAGCATTGTAGGACGATCGTATCATCACAGACGTTTCATCATTATTTTTAGACGAGTGTTTGTGTTTTTGCATTTCGCAATTGCAGTCAGCGGGTCTTTCTTGCTTTCTCGTCTGTCCATCGAGGAAGATCCGAACGGATTCGAACATTGGTGATCTAGACCATCGCTACCTTCGGACTGTGGAGACTCTCGCTCGACTCCCGTCTCATCACTCGCTCACCCGCGCTCGACATCACCTCGCACCTGCCCTCGAAGCCTCGACCAGAAGTCTATCACTCGAGTGTCGAGGACCATGTGGCAAGAAGATTCGCCTTGGGGATCAGCAGATGACGCTCTGCCTTTCAGCACGTCAGACTTGCCTCGTCGACCGCCCTCTCCCTTGCCCAGCTTGGCGAGCTTCACTTCAAGCAGTAAGCCCGTCTCCAGTTCGGGAGGGGGATGGGGGGATGATGGAGGGTGGGGCGCGAATGTTGATGAGTCGATTGTGGTGACGGGTGGTGTGGCTTCGACTAGTGCGGTTACGTTGGATGGGGAGGGGGAGCACAAGTTGGGTGATGAGGAGGTGGAGAGACGGTCAGCCACCGTGGCGGTGGGGAAGGAGAAGGAGGAGGAGGAGGACATGTGGATACCACCTACGTCAAGGACGAACACTGAGGATGAGAGTCGATATGGTGCGCATGATTCGACGGGGATGGCTACAGCCACCGCGAATGGAGAGTCACCTCCACTTGGTTCCGCCAGGCCTTCCACCACCACCCGGGATCAAGACATCGAATCCCATCACGATGCGGGAGCAGGAGGGGAAGGAGATTATGATGGATGGGGTGAACACGGCGCATCACCGGTCCTGCCTCCGATCGCGAACCTGCGAGTCGACGACGAGGAGCCCGAACTCGATCTGCCCGACAAAGGCTGGGGAGGCGATGACGATGGATGGGTCCCTCCCGAAGTCCCAGAACCCCTACCGACTTTTGGTGACGTGTTTGAGAAACCTACTACGAGAAGGGAGAGTGTTGAGGAAGGATGGGGTGGGAATGATGCGGTGCCCAGTTGGAATGCCGGGGCCGGGGAAAGGGATGAGGGAGGTGCAGAATTGGATCGGGAGGCGAGTGAGGCCAGTGAGGATGGATGGGGTGGCGAGATTGATGAGGCCGATCTGGACGTGAGTCTGCAGACGTGTGGCCTGTGATGAAGCTTTCTGAAAAGCTGATCTTATGCGGTACCCCTTCATCACATAGCCTGAACCAGAGGCTGAACCCGATCAAGGTGATGACGAGGAGGAACCAGACGAGACGACGACGAAAACGATCATCCGCCAGGCTTCGGTCGTCAAAGACGGTCTGCAAAAGACGGCAGTACGAACGGCCGAGACGATCCAGGGCAGTAGCGCATTCGCGGCGATTCGGAATGCCGGCACCACGTCCTTTGGACGACGGACCGTGTCAGCGAGTGAGCCCAGCGCCGCAGAGGAATCGGACGGCTCGACTAAAGCGCCGGTCAAGAGCTCTTGGTGGGGGTCCAAGTCGACATCAGACGCCACTGCTACGGCCCCGAACCCGTCTTCTCCGCCGCCACGGATAGCTTCGCCCTCGACTGGTCAGGAGGAAGGCGCTGCACCATCTCGGCTCGGTCGGCTCTTGGGTCGGCTGCGTCGGAATCCTGGCGGCAGCAACGAAGGGGCGACTGCGTCGGAGCCCAGCGAAGAACTACCTCCCGAGTGGAATCCGAGAGATTTGGATGTGCTGGACGCTTCGCGGCGGTCGAGCCCCCTTCAATCCGATTTTAGTTCAAGAACCGCACCTTTGGACGATTTCTTCCACGACATGCCTCGCAAGGCTACTCGCGTTCCTACAGCTCCACCCAACGACGACTTTGGTCTGCTCGGTGCATTCTCTCAAGCCTCCTCGAGACCGTCCTCGAGATCGAAGAAGGCGCCCCAGGCTCATGATCCCTTCGACCCCTTCGCCGACCACGACGAGCCGGCCGTGGCTGCATCACCGGCCTTCAACATCTCGCGTAACAGAGGCGTCGGTGCGTCGTCCTTTTCCTCGCCTTCGAGCTTCAAGATGGTTTCACCACCAGAAGAATCGTCTTCGTTACGTGTCAACTTTTCTGTGACGAAGACTTCGCAGCGGGCTGGGTCACCGGCAATTGTGGCGCCGCGTGCTCGTGCCGAGCAGTCCGAAGATTCGTTCGACGCCTTTTTTGACTCAGTGGCCAGCACGAACAAAAAGCCCGCCTTGTCGACAACGAGTTATGAAGATTTTGACCTCGCGATGCCCAAACCACAAGCCGGTCCGAAGAAGACGTTCGCTATCCCTCCTCCTTCGATCTTGCCCCGTGCCAACTTGTCGCGAGGGCCGACGCTCGTTTCGGCCGCGCCGCCTTTACGCGCCGCCTCAGCCTCACCTACGTTCGTGAACCCGCTCGCACCTCCTCCGCCCCCTTCTCAGCCACTCGCGAGTCGGCAACTGATCAGCGAACTTGCACGACCGGCTTCGTCGACGGGGTTCACTGCGCAGCAGAGGGGTGCGAGTCCGGCTCCGACGGCCAGTGCTCCGGCACCTTTGCTCTCTCCTCCTCCGCCTCCTGGTATGGGCGTCGTACCACTTGCTCCTTCACCCGTGGGATCGATCAAGCGCCCGGCCGGACCAGCTGTCAAGTCCAATGTCCCGCCTCCTTCCCAGGGACCGCTCTCGCCTGATGATTTCAGTTTCTTTGAGAGTTGATGCCGACGCCTCGCGCTTGGTTCGTGAACCCCCCTCCGATATGTTATTTGAAGGTTTATCATTTTTGCATTGTACGCTATTGGCGTCCCTTCTCTGATCGATACTTTTTTGTTTGCAATCGTACTCGGTGTTTTACGTTTGACTGCCTGTGCATCTTATATGCGCTGCAGCTCAGGCCTGACTCTTTATATGGTGAGCCATTGTGACCGCCGCGCCTCGAAGCAGCTCGAAGCGGCTCGTTTTGGGTCGAGTGTGGTTTACGCGGGTTGTGCTTCTCTCCCCCACTCACTGCAAACCACACCCGCCGACCCGCGTTGGCCTCTGTGTACAGTAGTTCCCGGCAGCCCCCACGACGCGGAGACTCAATGGCCGACCTTCCCAGCGATCCTACACCTACACCTGCTGCTCCTACAGAAGGCGATGAGCTCTCGTCGGATATTGTAGCTGCCACGGCTACGGGTACAGGGAGGTCGGCGGGTGCTGGTAAGTGGTGCTCATTCCCGGGCGCTGGGCACGCGCGGACGGACCGGCCTCTCTTCCACGCCATAGAGGGGGGAGGGGGGGAAGAATTCCCAGCGAAGAGGGACTGAGACCGTGATCAATCCTCGTTCCACGTCGATCATGTGTTGATCGTCTTCTACCGCAACAGGTTCAGTTCCATCTGCTTCAAGTGGTAGCAAGGCGGGAAGGCAGAAACGACATCGCGACGACATGACGCCGACCACACCCCGCGTGAGTTATCACCGCCCGTCACCCCCCGTCGCGTGGTCGCTACTTCGACCGCCAGCCTTTGAATGGCTTACCCTCTGGGTGGCGATGAGTGCCAGAACTGACCATTCGGATTTGCCCCGCTTGGACAGTCTGAAGACGAGACCAAAGTCTTGGGCGGATTGACTCCGTTGGCCAAGAAGGGGTCAGTTTTTCAGCTCCCGTGTCCTTCCTCCTTGGGCGTCCTATCAATACCAAGTAGACCCGTGTTCCTTGTTTCTTTTATTCTACAAATCGCTAACCCTAACCCAATGCCGCTGACGCACTTCAGCCGCGTCCAACCGGATGCGAAATCCAAGCTCGTAGCCGGAACCGGCGCCGACGACGGACAACAAGGCGTCGCTTCAACCTCTTCGTCGCTCGCGTCCAGCTCCACCGCCGACGTCGAAGCCGAACAAGCCGACATTGACGACAACGACGAAGAAGAGGAAGATGAAGACGACGAGGATGAAGAAGGCGATAAACATATCACCCCACCTCGTTCGGCACCTACGGGTCTGGAACCCAACTCGCCACCACCGACGCCAATGCAATCCACGCCGCGCCGCGCCGAGGGACAAGAGACCAAGGCGATTCGGAAAAGGGTCGCCAACCTCGAATGGAAGGACGGCGAACAGGGTGTGTCGACCGTAACGACGACGAATGAGTCTGACGTGGAGATCGCCGACGTCGCGGCGGAGGTTTTAGAGAGTGCCAAGATGGCGGAAGGGGAAGAGGCCCAGGTCGCGGATGAGGTGCATGAGACGGCCAAGAGGGTACATCAGGAGGATTCAGAGGCCGAGGATAAATTGATGAAGGAACGGGAAGCGAGCGTCGCGGCCGATGTCGCCGAGTCGGCACAGATGTTGGCTCAGGAGGATGAGGCCAAGCAGGATAAGGACGAGCACATCGCCGATGTCGCTTCCGAGGTGGCTGCGAGCGCAAAAAAGGTTTTTCAAGAGGATAAGAAGGATCAGGAGGTTGCACAGGTTGCTGCTGAAGTCGCGGAATCGGCCAAGGTCCTGGCACTCGAGATCCCGACCGAGCCGACCCCGCCGGCGAATCCTCCTGCCACGGCGCCCACCGCACCGGCGACGACGTCATTCTCGGCATTTTCTTCAAGCTCTTCTCCTTTCGCTTCCGTCTCGGGAGCATCCCCTTTATCGGGTATGGCACAGCCCAAAGCATCGACGGGGTTTGCGGAGTACATTCCCCCGACGACAGAAGCAAAGCCAAAGTCACGGACCAGCTTTGGCGGGGAAGCCGCTCCCTTGGTGACATCACCACCTCTTCCTGCCTCTCACCCCGAGACCGTCGACTCGGCACCCCTCAGTCTCGTGGGTAGGAGCTCACCGAGCGCCGAGCCCGTCCCCGTCCCTGCCAAAATCATTCCGACGTTCACCTCGTCGACGGCTTCTTCAACTTTTACCGCCACCACACCCTTGGGGAACAGCGCCTTTTCCACTGGTCCGTCGCCTTTCGCCAAGTTCGCCTCGCCAAGTGGTTTCGCTGCTGCGAGTAGCTCCTCGAAGGATCCATTGGCTTCGACGTCGACGAATAGTGGTGCGCTCGGGTCGACTTCGACAACGGCCTCGGGAGGGTTCGGTTCCTTCTCCGGTGCTTCTCCCTTCGCTTCCATTTCTTCCAAGTCCAAAACCTCCGCTTTATCAGCGCAAGGCTCTCACGAAGAAACCAACGGCGACGAATCGACCGGTTCGTCCTCCACCCGTTCACGCAAGATGGGCGAACCTGAAGAGATCGATGAATCGAAGCGCGTCTTTACGGAACAAGAGGTCGTGACGGGGGAAGAGGAGGACGAGTTGGTGCATTCGGTCAGGAGCAAGTTGTTCGTCATGCATGAAGGGGCTTGGGCCGAGAGAGGGGTCGGTTTGTTGAGGTTGAATAGGACGCAGGGGAAGGAGGATAAGACGGGCGCGAGATTGGGTACGCTTTTCGCGAGTGGCTGGGAGCTGCCTCCCCTTTCTTGACGGAGAGCTGACCCCTACTTTTCGCCAATGCTTACATAGTCATGCGAGCCGATGCGACTCACCGTCTTTTACTTAACGCGACCTTGTTCCCCAGTTTCTCGATCGAGGTCAACCAAGAGAAATACGTCCGGTTCGCCGTCATCGAAGCTGGGGAACCGACGTCGTACATGTTGAGGTTGTCGGGGCCGACGACGGCGAATGCGTTGGTCAAGGCGGTTAGTGAGGAGGTGAATCGATTAGAGTAATTAGATGAGGAGCGGAAGCGGAAGCGTGCGAAGGGGGAATTTCTTTTTTGCTGTCACTCATGCTTTCTCTTTGCTTCGTACGTGCCTTTTATGGGCCTGTCTGGAAGGGCGTCGTTAGATGCTTTCGACGATGATGTTGACCAAAGACGGTCCTCCTCAAGGAGGGAAGTCTCGTTGCATTTCTTCATTCAGTGAGAGTGTGGAACGTTTCAAATGCATCATCTAACCAAAAATAAATGCAACCTTGGTTCTCCAAACCCTTCAAGTGAAAACATTCCCCCACAAATCCGCCCCCACCAAGTCCTCCACCCCACCCCCTCTCAACGCCTCCCTAATCCAATCCTTCGTCTCCTCCGTCGCCACTCCTGCAAGCCTCACCACCCCACCCTGACCCTTCTCCAATTCCGTATACGACCAAATGAGGGAGTAAGGATGCGCTTGATGGTATTGCGTTAGATTGGAGAAGATGGTGGAGATGTGGTTTCGGAGGTCCGAGGTCCGAGGTCCGAATAGGAACAAGGTCGCATAGACGGAGTAAGGCGCTAGACGAGCTTTGTAAGTCGTTGGATGGGTTCTTCGATGAGCTGTGGTTGGATGTGGTGAAAGTGGTGTGGTTTCAGTTTCATCCTCGAGGAGGAGAACGTCTTTGACGACCTTGCGAGAACCCAAGTGGATTAGGTTCCTCGATTCGTAGCGATCGAAGGCCCATTCCTCGGTTTCCTCTTCTTGAACCTCCGAACGATCCGCATCGACCGAAGTGGACACCATCGAAGAGCGTCCGGAGGTGTACCAGTCCAGGAGGATCAAGGAACTCGTTCCATCGGCCGATAGGTGGAAGGACTGGGTTTGGGAATACGAGGACGAGGCGAAACATGTTATGGGGGAGGGCAGGAGGATCAACGTGGAAGAGGGGGAGATGTGCGTCGTCAGGGTTTGGAGGGTAGGGGTGAGAGGGGTCGTAGAAGGAAAAGAGGAGGTGAGGTAGTGGCCCTTGCGGAGGCGGAATATCTTGGTGGAGCCTGCGAGCGGCAGGGGGTTTCGGAAGAGGGGCAAATAGGGGTGGGGGTGGGGAAGGGCGAATCTTTAGCGCCCGACTCCGTGGCTTGGTGCAGTGCAATCTGGGCATCGATTGTACTGATGTCGGCGGAAAGTAAGTATTTATGACAGGAGAAGATACCTGACCATCCGATCGGAGACCACAGACCGGATCACAGACCAGGTCAGGTGCCTCGAGTCGGAGCTTATCTCCTCGTCGTCGTTCGCCCCACACCACAAAACCCCGACCCCACTCACCCTGGGTCAACATGACCAACGTCGCCCCATCCCTGACCTCGACCTTGAGGTCGATCCTATCCCCGGCGACCATACCGCCACCGTAGCCAATGATGTAAACGCATTGCAGCCCATCGACATAGTGTCGTTTCGGGACGATGAGCTTGAGCGGGTAGCAGAAGGAGACGGTCGAGAAGCGAGCCTGGTGCGAGGAGCGGGTGAGGATTAAGGTACCGGCTCCGGGGGGTATGGCGGTGGTGAGTTTAGTCATGCGGGTAACGATGGGAAGGGGGGTGAGGGGTAGTGGGGAGGAAAGAAAGCCTCGGGAAACGGACCGCGGAGGAAGCACAGGAGAGAGCTGAGAGACGAGAGCCTAGGAGAGCAGAGGAGAGCGGAGGCAGCGAGTCAGAACCGAGGCGCGCTCGAGGTAAGGCCGTGGCTTTCACACTCGTGCACCCCGCACACGCACACACCACATTCCCCACCTTCCCCACCATGGCCGAAGCCGACTCGAGGGATCGTCACAGGGACCGTGACAGCCACAGGGATGCTCACAGGGACCGAGAGGACGGGGACCGTTCGCACAAGCACCACTCGACCTCGTCCACTCGACGACGATCCGCTTCCCCCTCTTCACACGACCGTGACCGTAACCGGGAGCGTGACTCGCATCGACACTCCTCGTCGAGCAAACGGAGCAAACATGATGAGGAGGACGATAGGCATAGGTCGTCGTCGCATCGAGACCGGGGCAGGGACCGGGACAGGGACCGGGACGGTCGAGGGGACCGGGATAGAGACGAGGACCGCGATCGAGGGAGGCATCGCCAGAAGAGGTCGGTTATAGGCATCGTACAGCTACTAGGTATCTGACCAACTAACCAGCTTTAGCTTTCCTGTCGTGTCCCAGCTCCTCCACTCCTCGCGAAAGCTCGGCCGAACGCGCGGCGAGGAAAGCCGAACGCAAGGCCCGAAAGGCCGCCCTGGAACAGGACGCCCGCCAACTCGTCGCCGAGACATCTTTCTACTCGGCGAGCGACAACCCGTTCCACGACGCAAACTTGGGCGACAAGTTCGTCTGGGGCAAGAAGAAGGAGAAGGAGAAGAAGATGGGTATGACCCCCGAGGAGGCAATGAAGAGGGATCGCGAGAGGGCCATAGAGTCCAAGGTGAGCCTGCTCTGAGCTTTGCCTTTTTCCTCGTTCTAGGGCTGGGAACTGACGTTGGCACATACACTAGCTCGAGATCGAACGCTTGAACCAACGTCGAGCCGAACGCGAACAAGAGATGCTCCTACGTGAAGAGGAACAGATGCGAGCCGCGCGCATGGCCGAGTCCGCGCAAATGTCGGCCTGGATCGACCGCGAGGACGACTTTCACCTCGAGCAAGCCAAAAAACGAGCCGAAATTCGCGTGCGCGAACGTCGTGCTAAGCCCATCGATTTCCTGGCGCTGAACCTCAAGTGGAGTCAACCCCCTCTGCAGGAGGGCGACGAAGGCTTTGAGGAGCAGGAGGAGGACGAGGGTGAAGGCTTGGACGTCGACCTCGAAGAGCCCTACACCATCTTTGATGTAGGTTCCCCAGTTTATCCGAGTAAGATTTTTTAGCGCTGATTTTTGATCTTCCTGCACCCCGACAGAACCTGATCCTCGAAGACGCCGAAGAATTGCACGAGGACATCAAGATGTACCTCTCGCTCGAAAAGAGCGAACAAAACCTCGAGTTTTGGCGCTCGCTGCTCATTGTCTCGTCATCCTCACTCGAAGCACTCAACGAAGAGCGAGCAATCGGTGCGACCGCCTACGCTAAGCAGACTCAGGCCAACGCTTCGGTCAAGGGCGAGATCACGCGCCTCCTCTCGGGCAAGTCGTTGGACCAACTCGTGACGCTGCAGAACCAGGTCCAGTCCAAGCTCTCGAGTGGCGAACCCGTCGACGTTGAATATTGGGAAGGTCTGTTGAAGGAATTGGTCGTATGGAAGGCCAAGGCCAAGTTACGCGACATGCACGAAGTTGTCCTGGCGAATCGACTCGAACAACTGCGCAAGAAGCAACGTGACGAAGCGGCGCGTCAAGCCGAGGAGGTCAAGAAGGCTCTTGCGTCAGGCCTCAACCCTGATGATGAGGATGAAGATCAGGACATGGAGGATGAAAATGATCAGGTGATGCACCTTTCTCGACCCGCGGGTCCGGAACCATGGAGCGAAGACCTCGAACCCATCCAATTCGATACCGTACCAAGCGAACTACGATCCTGTGCCGTCGTCGATGCCGCGGAAGAACGCGCCGCTGTACAAGCCGCACGACTCAAGGTCGTTCAAACGCGTTTCGTCACCAAAACGCGTGCACCGAATGAAGTCGGTGGGGTCCAACAATCGGCGCAAGAGGCGGCGATCTACCAAGCTGCGATTGGGCAGGGCTTTGGCGATGAGGAGGAGTTGTTCACGGGTGAGATTGAGATGAACAAACAGGCGTATTCGTGGGAAGACAAGTACCGGCCGCGCAAACCGAGGTACTTTAACAAGGTTATGGCTGGGTACGAGTGGAATCGGTACAATCAAGCCCACTATGAGTGAGTTCTGACCGCGTGGGTTTGTGAAGTCGTAGGAGGATGGGTGTATTGATACTCTCCTTCTCTTGGAAACGCCCAGCTCGGACAACCCGCCACCCAAGGTCGTCATCGGATACAAGTTCCACATCATCTACTCTGACCTGGTCGACAAGACTAAGACACCGCAGTGGCGCATCATCAAGGACAAAGACAACCCCGAGATGGCGACGATCTTGTTTTCCGCTGGTCCACCGTACGAGGATCTGGCGTTTAGGATTGTGAATAAGAAGATGGAGCATTCGAGTAAGAGGGGGTTCAGGAGTTCGTTCGATCGGTAAGTCGGGCTTGTGGAATTTGGTTGGAGGGAGGTGAAGACTAACCATGGATCTGTATGCTCTCGCAGTGGTGTGCTGCAGCTTCATTTCACGTTCAGGAGGAATTTCTACCGCAAGTAAGAAAAGTAAGACAGGTTTCGGCTTGTCTCATGCAATGCATATTATCACGGTTGTACGAATTTTGCAAGTAGGGCTCCTCACCGCGGGGTCGGATGGACTGTACACTCGAGCAGAGGTATCTCGGCGATATGATTGGCACGTAGAGACGGTCTTGGAAAACAGAGTGCTGGCTGCCCAGGTTCCCAACCGGCCGCCGCAAGAAACGATGCAGCACCAAGCAAAGCCACGTCGGTCTCGACCGAGCGCCTACTATCAGCCGGCACTTGAGAGAAGAATTGAGCCTAACTCAGCCTAGCCGAACCTGGCCGAACCCGAGCAGCTCCGCACCCGCGTAGCCCAGCCGGCGCGGGTTGAGTTGTCGCCACACCCCACACACAGTACACCCGCTCCGAACCACAGCGATTGGACTCGACTCACTGCACGTTCTTCGCCACTTCGGGACGTCTGCCAGGAACCAAGTCACAACGCCCCCGGAGCGCCATCTGCCACGTGAACCCGCCGAGGTCGTCGCCCGTCGTCGCGCCGACTCGACGTCTTTGTGGGTCGCCCTTCCTCGTTCCGGGTACACCGTCGAAGGACCCAACACCCCTTGACAACATCCTGCCCCTCAAGTCGTCCGACATGGCCTCGACATCCAAGACGACCCTCTTCACCAGACCCAGCCACCTGCTCGCACCGCGACCCCAACACCTCCCCCTCGCACCTCCCCATTCCCAGCGACTATTCTCCACCCACTCCCTCTCCCGCAGCCTGCGCCTCTCCCCCAGATCCCGCACCCGCCTCCAAAACATCTCCTTCCTCGCCGCCACCTTGGTCAGCATCATCACCGTCTCGTTGGCGATGAGTGGTTCGGCAGGGGTCGATCTACCTTGTCCTGCGCGACAGGGGACCAAGGTGGGGATGCAGGATGAGAAGGGAAAGAATTGGGCGACGAGTACGGGTGCAGGAAGAACGACGGGAAAGAGGAGGTGGTTGGAGGAACCTGTCGTGATTGCGCAGAGCAGTGCGCCGAGAGGAAAGGAAGCACAGCATAGGACTGGACCGCGGACAGGGTTGCAACAGGAGGAGGAATCGAGAAATTAAAGTGATACGGCAGCTGTAGTGGACGAAGAATCGGAAAGCGTTGGAAACGTTGTAATCGCATGGTCGCATGGCTCCAATTCATGCATTGTTCGCGCAGGGGAAGCTCTCCTCGGGAGAAAAAAGACGGCGAAGGGCTCAGGAATTGCATGACGAACTACGAAGACATCGCCACATCTTCTACAGCTGCAACTGCCTCCGGCACAACTTCTTCTGCTTGTGCAGCAAGTGCCGAAGTAGCAGCAGTCGACTCCGAGACCTTCTGCTCGCGCTGCTCCATCGCCTCGGTCAACGTCTTTTGGTGCGCGCTCGCCGTGCGTGTCTTCAACACTTCCCTTAGCGCCATCGTCGCGTCTGGTGGGAGCATACATCGAGCGTACAGCGTCAGCTCGTCTTCACAACACCGTGTACGATTCGATTGAAACCACCCACAGGTACTTGACCCCAATGTCATCTCCAACTGCAGCGCCAAACTGTGCCCCTCTGGCATAGGTTGACTCGGATCATAAGCCGTGACAACGGGTGCCTCTTTCCCCAACAACATATCCTCATCACTTTGGGCTAGATCTTGCGTACTCGATGAATAGGTCATCAACCCATGGGAAACGTCTCGAGGGAGATGCATGATCTTGCGATAGGTCCCACCGAGGGAGTACTCGCGTTGACGACGGAACATGTTTTTAGGGTCGATCCCGTCTTCGAGCATGATGGAGCGGTAGGTCTCGCCTAAGGATCCGGAAGGGTAGGTCACGGCGTAGCCTGGCATCGGGAGGACGACGTCAAAGATGGTGTACGTCTTGGCGTCGAGGTCTTCTTGAGTCAGGATCTTGATTTTCGGGACGCGAGCCGTTGCCGCTGCTTGTTCGGCGGTCAGCCCTGTGTTCGCAGGGGTGGGTTCGTCATCTGTTGTGAGCGAAAAGGATAATGTCAGTTTCGACAGACCCAATCAGATGGCAGAGGCAGCACATACCCTCGTCCAGAACCGGATCCAGCGGTTCAGCCACAACTACCTCCGGCTCGTCCGGCTCCTCCCCATCCTCCTTCAACTTTGCCCCCTCAGCCAACACGAAATCCCCTGTCACGGGCTCCTTACATCCATACATCTTGACCCTTTCCGAAACGACCCTATTCCAGATATACGACTGCCACGCATGGGCGTACATCATCCTCAAACTTTTCGGGATTGAACTCAACGCGCCCAAATGACTCGTCGTGCTGTTCTTGGCGTAAAAATCGACCATGGCTTTTTCAGCAACGGCGCGACGGGGCATCGCTCGGGAGGCGTCGACGAGTTTGCCTTCGTGGAAGAGAGAGCGGGCTAACGCGACGTCGTCGCCTTCGCCTTGACGATGAAGGAGGATGAGATGGGAAGCCAAGGCCCAGTCCGTTCGGAGGAGGGCCAAGCCAATCGCGTGCGTTGGTACAGGCGCAGTGCCGAACCGTTGCATGCCATAGTAGTTGATGAAGCCGTGTTCGCGCAAGGTCGACATGGCTCGTTCGATCGTCGTTGGTGAGTCGGCAACGACGTCCCTGAGTAATACCGAAACCAGTCAGATTTGAGCTCAACTCCTGCGCACAGCATCCGTATCGACTCACCTAAGCGTAATGACGAATCGATTCCCCTTGAGCATACCCAATGTGAACATATTCTCCCCATACGCGACATCCGCAATTCTCACTCCCCGATCCATATTTCCCCAAGCGTGACTACCTCCGAAACCTCCCCCTCCCCTCCCTCTCCCTCTCCCACGATTCCCACCCCTTGCACCTCTCCCATTCGCAGCATTCCACACGTCCTCAATCGTTCGGTGCCCTCGTTTCATACTCAATCTTTGCACAGTCACGGCTCGTTTATCCTTCGTCCCAGCGGCGCCAATGTCCCTTGATTGAAGGTTGAGCGTTCGACAAAGGCCAGAAAGGGCATCGTGCATCTCCTTGTTGGCTTTTTGGAGGGTGAAGTGGATGTAAGGCGGGAGCTTGACTTTGAGATCACCTTCGGCAGCTACGTAGGGAATCAGGGTCGTCAGGTCTCCTCTCCTTGCAATTCTTCTCGCGTTCAAGACATCCAAACGTACTCCGGGCAATCCGATCACGACGATCACCACCGCCTCCTCCACCTCGACCACCTCCTCCTTTTTTCATCCACGTGACTTGGATAACCTGTTGGCCGCCTTCGAGTTCCTTCATCTCACTTCCGAAGCGCGAGTCGAAGGCTTCCCTCAGGCCTTTGTGTAGGGCAGTGCGAGCTTCTTTCGACTCGATGATCTGTCGGAGGAGGAAACAGGTCGGATGAGCATCCAATCCAAAGGATAAAGTATCAAGGATCACTGTGGTGGCTTACCTGGGATTGGAAGACAGGTTTCGGCGTCCCTGGTGGTGCTGATGGACCGGCGAGGACGAAAGTTTTAAACTCGACGAGTTTTGCCTCGTCCAGAAGGGGTGTGATGATCGATTCGGCCTTATCGGTCCACAACTGAAGAGACGGGAAGAAGAAAGGGGTTCAGGAAGGAGTTTACTTAAGAACTGATGACCTGAATGCAAACTCGTGACAAAGCCTGACCTGCTGCGGGTCCTCGGGCGTCGGCTCGACTTTGGGTGTCTCGGGCTTGGGAGGTTTCGGCGCTTTCTCCTGCTTGGGACCATGGATGTCTTTCATTCGAAGCACTTGTCCATCCAAGCCGACTTCAAAGACCATAAAGTCCGTGAACCTGTTCAAAACGGAGCGGACGCCGTTAGCTCAAGGATCGGGTGCGCGGCCCGTAGCTCCCTGAGGTACCTATGCTTGATGATCGCCGCAAAGGGAGGCACATCCCGATCAACGTATTCGGTGATACCGACTTCAGATTCGAGAGCGGGTCGAATCCCCAAGGAGGGTTCGATCAATTTGAGGAGACCTTTCTCGTTCGCGAACGAGAAGGGTGTCGAGGTGGATCGAGCCGCCGGGGCTGGCTCAGTTACAGAGTCCGTCATCGCTGTGGTGGTCGACATGGAAGATGCGTCTACTTTGAGGCGCTTGGCTGATGGTTCAGGCGATGACATGGTTGGGTCCGCGACGAGCACGAGTGCAGAGGCCAAAAGAGCTCCGCAGATGGAGCCTTGCGAAAGGGGGCATGGAGAAGCTCAGCTCGCGGCCGACGCGTAGCCTGGCGGAGTCGTGCTTCACCCAAAATTCACTTCAGATCGATAGTTTAGGCTAATAGTCCACGTCGCTTCCAAATTCGAGTATATAAACTTGGACTTGTGATTGCAAGTCATTTAGTCTGAGCCCATGCCGGCCGGCCAGGATCGACTCGGAGGTGCCGAATTTGCCGATGGCTCCTTCACAACACATAAAACAGCACAGTGCAGTGACGAGCCAGGAGGGTTGAGAGGGCTTTGATTCGATAGATCCTTGTTTTGCCTACCTGCAATAGTATTCATCTTTCCGTCGTGCCGTACATGATCTGCTCAAGAGAATGTATTTCAAGCCGGCTCCGAGTGAGTCGGGTCCATAGTTTAGTATGCACTGCTCATGTGGCGGCCGGCCCCACGCTTGCTACACAGATAGCATCATTCCTCAATATCTTCTCTCCTACACTTCTCTCACACTTCCGAAACGCTCTCATCACCACATGTCCAACGGAAAGACCGTCCTCGTCACCGGTACGTCCACCCCTTTGAAAGCTCCGCATCGCATCCCCACCCACCTCCGTCCGGGCCCCACTTACCGACTCTGCCCGTCTCGCAAACTCCACCCTCGCTGATCACGTGTGCTCCTCCTCGATCCCCACAGGTGCGTCCGGATTCCTCGCTTCGTACGTAATCGATGCCTTCCTCAAAGCCGGATGGAACGTCCGAGGTACCGTACGTGACCTCTCCAAGGGCCAGCACCTCAAGGACCGTTACCCTTCAAATTCCCCACTCGAACTCGTCCAAGTCACGGATCTCGTCACAGGAAAGGGGCTTGAGGAAGCTATCCAAGCTTGTGATGCAATTGCTCATGTTGCTAGTCCTTGTGAGTGAATTGGATATTTGCTCGGTGCTGTTTCGGTGCCCCCCCCCCCCACCCTCGCCGGAGAAACTGACGATTCATCTCTCCGCTCCGGTTCGGCCTCCTTATGACCTGACTGTCTTCACTTCAGACCATTTCAACATTACCGACGCCAAGAAAGATCTTCTTGACCCCGCCATCGAAGGCACCCTTTCAGTCCTTCGAACCGCCAAAGCCGTCGGCGTCAGCAAGATCGTCATCACGTCTTCCTTCGCCGCCGTCACCGATTTCACCAAAGGTGGACCGTGGAGGGATTATACCTACACTGCGGAGGATTGGAACCCTTCGACGATGGAGGAAGGTCTCAAACCTGGTCAGACGGGGCCGTTCATCTATTCCTTATCCAAGGTCGGTCAAAGTCGGATCGAGACATTTGACGTATTTCGTGCTCACAGGCGGCTTCCCTCTTTGCAGACTTTGGCTGAGCGTGCGGGCAAGGATTATGCTAAAGAGAAAGGTCTTGAATTGGCAACGCGTGCGTTAAATCATTGCGACGGTCTTTGGCGTCCTTCAATACTGACATCTGCCTGCCCCTGGCCTGCCCTGCCCGCAGTCAACCCTCCGATGATCTGTACGTTTCCAGCATCCGCTTTGCAAGAAAACCCTATCACATATTTGACCTTGGCTATGTGATACATAGACGGATCCCCTCTCCAACGCATCGCCGATGCATCCGAAGTCAACACCTCAAGCGGTGCGATCTACGCCCTCATCAATGGCTCGACCAAAGGCCAAGTCCCCGCGAACCGCTTGCCGCTTTTCTGCCATGTTGAGGACGTCGCTCGAGCCC
Source organism: Microbotryum lychnidis-dioicae p1A1 Lamole (assembly GCA_001244265.2). Classification (NCBI taxonomy): domain Eukaryota; kingdom Fungi; phylum Basidiomycota; class Microbotryomycetes; order Microbotryales; family Microbotryaceae; genus Microbotryum; species Microbotryum lychnidis-dioicae. Next base: position 1,034,446 of record CDLV01000006.1, read on the forward strand.
ATGTATTGGCACTTGAGCACTTGCCTGACGTTGATCAACGGAGGTTCTTGCTTTGTGGTGGGGGGTTCACTTGGGAACAGGTGAGTGAGCTCGGATCGAATGGGATCTCGCGCCTCTCGGAGTTAGGGGTGAGGGGTTAACATATTAATATAATCTGTGCTTATCTCAAAAATTTCATATGCCTTCAGGCCATCCTCCACCTCGAGAAGGCTCGACCCGACCTAGCCTCGCGTCTCCCCAAGTTGCCCAAAGACGAAGACCGAGCCGACCTTAAAGCAGGACCCTTGGCCAAACTCGACTGCACCCCTGCCAAGGAGTTGTTGGGCATGGATAGGTTCAAGACATGGCAAGAGACGTTGGAGGAGACGATCGATCGATTGGTGGAGATGGAGAAACAGTGGTAATGTGCAGTATTTAGCAAGCGGAATTCAATGGAGTGGGGTGGAAGGCGAGAAGGACGCTGGGTTCGAGTGACGAAACGGGAAGTTGTCGGCGCGGGCGAAGGCGCGGCCCTTCTCCCAATATTTTGGCGCGAGATTGTGTACGTATGGATTAGCTGAGGGGCGATAAGAGAGGACAATTTACATGTTAAACAAGCAGATCGTTTGCGAGATACAATTTGTGGCGGATCAAATCGAGCACACAAGATCGCGGGCATTCGCACCACCGCCAGTGCTGCCACAGGCGCGCGCTGGACGCATTGAGGCACTGACACTGTCAAAAGCGGGCTCTATGTCCGAACTGGGCCAAACGTCCGAGGCAAGGCACCCGAAACAAACCTGGCTTGCTGGGAGGTCGTACTTGACCATTGTCATCACTTCCTGGAGACTCGAACTTCTTGTCGTTCCGCTATCACTTGCAACCCCGTACAACGCCCGGCTTCGCCTCTGTAACGGACTCACATCGCCTCCGCAAGAGCAAAGTCTTCTTGCCAATCTGCAAGCCAAGCCTCGATTGACTTCCGAGGCCACCGTGCCCGTCTCGCTTCCGAACCGGCTTTGACACAGCGCCGCGAGCCCATCGCAATCCGCCCGCAACCCTCATCACCAGCCATCAAGCAAACCATAATAAGGATGGGTGTCGAACGCCCCCCAACACTCCGTAACCTCTCCATCCCAGACATCGCCATCCTCCCTAAAGGTCAATCCAATGAACCAGGGGAGAAATCGGCCGTCCTCTCGGTCGACTTGACGAACCCATTCGCCGCCCCCGCCCCTAACAAGCACAATCCCTTTTCGAATCGAGGGCAACAGTTTTGGCTTGTTTACCTTGCTTTGTGCATGAGTTCTTTCCTTTCGGCTTTGGATTTGACGGCTGTTTCGACGGCACTTCCTTCCAGTACGTTTCGAGTGAGGAAGACTTTTGTGGGAAGCACGCGAGCCGACGCCCTAATTTCACACCTTGTTTCGTTCCTCCGTAGTGGCCGCGGAATTCCAATCCTCCGAATTCTCCTGGGTCGGATCCGCCTATGCCCTGACATCAACAGCCCTTATCCCATGGACCGGTAATCTAGCTTCCATCTTTGGCCGAAGATCGACCTTGCTCGCTTCATTGGTTTTATTCGCTTTGGGATCGGCACTGGTCGGTGGGGCGAGGTCGATGACGATGGTGATTGCTGGAAGATCGATTCAGGGTATTGGTGGAGGTGGAATTTTGACAATGGTGGGTCGAACTTGTGATTTTAAGAGAGTTCAGAAGGCTAATATGCAGTGATACATATATTTCTGCCGGCAACAGACCGAAATCGTCGTGGTCGATCTGGTCCCCCTTGCGGACCGAGGAGCCTTCTTCGGAGTCATTGGATCCGGTAAGCAAAAATCTCGGTACGCCTTGCTGCCTCGCACAACTGACCAAACGCTCTGTATATTCAGTGTGGGCGGTCGCTAGTGCTATCGGTCCTCCTATTGGCGGTGCTCTCGCCTCCGCCGGGGCCTGGCGCTGGTCAGTCCCCTCCCTGCACCTCAAGTGTGCTGGTATTTCAAAAACTGATCCTCGGTTTCCCTCCAGGCTATTCTACATGAACATCCCCCTCGCCGGAATTGCTTTCGTCCTTGTCGCGTTTTTCCTCCGCATCAAAGCCCCTGAGACAACCCTCAAGGAGAAACTCAAACAAATGGACTACCTCAACATCGTCTTCGTCATCGGCGCGACCTTCACCATCATCGGCCTGACATGGGGTGGTGTAGCCCACCCATGGACCTCTTACCAAGTTTTAGTCCCGCTCATCCTAGGCTTCACCACCATGGGCGTGTTCCTCTGGCTCGAAAAGTCGTATGTCGAACATCCAACTATCCCTTTCGACATCCTCAGCCATCGAACGAGTTTGCTCGGTTTCGTGACCACCTTCTTGCATGGAATCGTCTCCCTGGCCGCGGTGTACTATCTCACCGTCTTCTTCCAAGCCGCGAAGGGTGCTAGTCCCGTTCAAGCTGGTGTCGATACCTTCTCGCTCAGTTTGTGAGTTGTTCGGGGCGAACACCTTCAGATTCCTTTGCTCGCGGCTAACTCTGGTTTTGACCTCTTTTAGCACTGTTGCCCCCTTGTCCATCATCACCGGTGTCGTTATCGGCTATCAAGGAGTCTACAAAGTCTGGAACGTCCTTGGCTGGGCTCTCACCGCCGTTGGGTTCGGCATCACGGCGTTGATGAAGTTTGATTGCTCCAAAGCTGCTTCGGTTGGACTGTGCGTGATGCTACCTGAATTGCGGAGTTACCGAGTGCTAGTACTGATCACATGTTCCACGGCTATCCTCCCAGTCCAATTTTGATGGGTCTCGGTCTCGGTATTCTTTACTCGAGTACCAACTTCCCAGGTATGCATCAAAATCTTATGCTCTTTCAAAGTGGTCGAGGGTTTGCTAACGTTTCGCCCGGTACATGTCCATCACAGTCCTCGCTCCTCTCAAGGCTTCGCAACAACCGCATGCAGTAAGTCTTGAGTGACTCGGGACCTCCACACATATACCCTCGATTCAATCTGATCCCTCTTCCTTCCCTCAGATGGCCTTCTTCTCCTTCATGCGCGCGTTCGGTGAAGTCTTCGGCATCTCGATCGGGGCAACCATCTTGCAAAATTCGTTGGCCGCGAACCTGCCCAAAGAATTCCTTGCCCTGTTCCACGGCGAGGTGGAAATTGCTTTCTCTGCGATCCCCAAAATCGTTGATCTGCACGTCAAACCTCTCCATTACCTTCGAAGAGAATCGAGTCCCCCAGAAAGCTGACACGTTCCCCCCATCCACCCACAGTGCCGAACCCCTCCGTTCCCAAGTCCGAGAAGCCTTCGCCTTGAGCCTTCGCGTCATCTGGCTTACCATGGTCTTCATCTCCGGATTGGGGTTCCTCTTCTCCCTCTTCATTCAGGATATCAAGCTTACGACGGAGACGGATGATCAATGGGGTCTGCATGATGGGAATTCGGCGCCTAAAGTTGGGGATGAGGAACAGAAGTGAGCTAAGCCCGAGCAGTGGGGGTCGTCGCCGGTTCGATGGGTCGTGGGAGATGTGTCGGAAGGGTGGGGAAGATTAGTCTGTCATGAAAGGGTCACCGCAATTTTGTCATTTTTATTTCATTTTTCATCTATACGCACTCGAGGCGACGCTGTCGCCCGTCGGAGAATTGGCCCGTCAGAGGTCTGGAAAAAGGTGCAAGGGAGAAGAAAAGGAGATGAGAAGCGCGCGTCGAATACCGGTCGTGCCCGACGAAGATTTGGCGCCGGCTGTTTCAGCTCGCGATGCCGATCATTTCTTCCGAAGCCCCGTGAGTACCTACCTACGTGCTGAACTCTCAGGCGAAGAGCCGCAGGGAGGCACCTACAAGCCTATTCCTAGCGGTTTCCGCAAGCTTGCATAGGACTGCGGGCAGTCGCGTTCAGCACGTAGGACAGCTGACCACGAGTCAGACTGCAGGGCTTTGAAACGTTCACTTGGGTGGGCAAGGTTAGGGGATAGGTCGCTAAAATAATTTAGACAGGTCTTCGGGCAACGGGGTCTTGGTTTCAGAGGTCGACAAGACGAAAAGAGCCGCATTATTTGACCTTCTGGGGAGCAGCACGCGAGCCCGATCCCCGAGCTCGAACAGGCTTCGAGACAGGGATGTCCAGGCTTTACCTCTTCACAGGCAAGGGCTGGGCACTGTAGCTCACCAATGCGAGATCGAAGTGCAATAAGGCTTGGCACCATCGGTGACTCTGGCCACGATATGTAAGCTCAGAGTTCCAGCCAGTTTGTCGTAGATGGGCTGAGGTGCCCGAAGCCCTCGGACGAGCCGGCGCGCCGTGGGGTAAGCAGTACGAGCCGGTGCGCCTGCGTGCCTGCGTGCGAGCCCTTTGGCCGCCCACGCGCCCACGTGCGAACCCGATGCACGGCCGGGGTTGGCGTTGCCGACGAGTCGTCACATACCAACCCCAGGGTTTTCAGCATCGTGCCACACCAAGATTCATGGGCAGACTCTGACCCAGGTTCGACTCGGTCGATTCTTGTTGTCTCCCTCTCCTTTACCACTTCCTCAGAACACAGTCTACAGGTACACCGGAGCAGCTCCAGCCTCCAGTTGCCTTAGTGAACGCCGCCGCCGCGAAGCTTTTTCCCTCGTACACGTCGACGTCGGCGTCCCAAGATCTCAGCCGTGAGGTGAGACAAGTATAACTTGTGCTTCTCTCTTCTACAAGTCGACCTCGCCGCCGCCCGATCACAGCCGTGAGGTGAGACAAGTCAACTTGTCAGACCAGACAAGCTCCGGCTCCGTTGCCAGCCTCTGCAGCTTCTGCAACCTCGAACCAACCTCCAATTTCTTCCGCCTTCGCCCCATCTTAATCTAATTATCATTTCACAAGGCAACACCACGCCCTTGACCATGACCGAGTCCAAAACTTCCAACGCGCTCCCGACGCTGGACAGCGGCGCCGACTCGCCCGCAGCTGTTGAAGCCCCTGCCAACCAGAACCCCTTCGCCGGCAAAGGCAGTCAATTCTGGCTCGTCTTCCTCGCCCTTTGCGTCTCTTGCTTCCTCTCTGCACTCGACTTGACCGCCGTTTCGACCACACTCCCAGCCAGTGAGTTTTCGACCTTTCCCACGCGCTCGGTCTCAGGTTATCATCGGATTAAGGGGACAAATCCTAATGCGATTTGTCCATGCGCAGTGGCGGCCGAGTTCCAATCCACCGAGTTCAGTTGGGTCGGATCGGCTTACGCCTTGACCTCGACGGCTTTGATCCCTTGGACCGGAGGATTTGCCGCTATCTTTGGTCGAAAGGCGACCATGTTAGGGTCGTTGGCTTTATTCGCTATTGGTTCGGTCGTCGTCGGTTCGGCACACACGATGGAGATCGTCATTCTTGGTCGTGCAATCCAAGGTATTGGTGGAGGTGGAATTCTTACAATGGTGAATTGTGATTGCAGGCGTGTGAAGAATTCAAGGGCAGGTGCTGACCTCTCATGAGCTGCTCTCGCCAGACCGAAATTGTCGTCGTCGACCTCGTACCGCTCGCCGAGCGAGGCGCTTTTTTCGGCATTTTTGGCGCAGGTGAGTGCAGGTCCAACCTCTTTTAAGCAGCTTACGATCTGACGTACTGAATCACACTTCACAGTCTGGGCCCTTGCCAGTGCGATTGGTCCCCCCATCGGTGGTGCCCTTGCCTCCGCTGAAGCTTGGCGATGGTAAGCCTCTTATACCAACCTTATCGCTTCACGCCTACTCACCCGGAGGCTGATTTATACATCTTGCCGGCTCCAAAAACAGGTTGTTCTACCTCAACCTGCCTCTCACCGGTGTCGCGGCCGTCTTGGTCGTCTTCTTTCTCCGTATCAAGGCCCCTCAAACGACTCTCAAGGACAAGCTCGCGCAAATGGACTACTTCAATCTCGTCTTCGTCGCCGGCGCAACCTCGACCATCCTCGGTCTGACCTGGGGCGGCGTGACCTACTCATGGTCGTCTTACGAGGTCCTGGTTCCTCTAATCATCGGTTTGTCCCTGATGGGTTTGTTCCTCTGGCTCGAGAAGACATACGCGAAGTACCCGACCGTCCCCTTTGACGTGCTTCGTCATCGCTTGAGCTTGCTCGGTTTCATGGCCACTTTCCTGCATGGTATCGTCACTCTCGCGGCTATCTACTACACGACGATCTACTTCCAAGCGTCGAAGATGGCGACACCTGTCAAAGCCGGAGTCGATACCTTCTCATTGAGTTTGTAAGTACTACGCAGTCATCGCGGGTCAAAGCAGCTTGCTGATTCGCATGATCTTTTTCTGGCTATGCAGCACCATCGCTCCCATGGCCATCGTCACGGGTGTCTCGATCGGTATCCTCGGGACCTACCGCAAGCAGAACCTTTTCGGATGGGCTCTGGCTATGATCGGCTTCGGCTTGACCTCGATGCTCAAGTACAACTCATCCAAGGCCGCTTGGACTGGGTAGTAAGTAACCATGGCACGCATGTCAATGCGTATTCCTAATCAGAGTCCCTGATCACTCTTTATCTCTCTGTAAACAGCCCAATTATCACCGGTATCGGCATGGGTATCCTGTACAGCGCCACCAACTTCCCCGTCCTCGCTCCTCTTAAGCCGTCTCAGCAACCTCACGCCGTAAGTCGAAATCGTGTCTTAAGACCCTCTTGACCGCGACTTAATCCGCCTCTTGCCTCGGCTTCAAAAGATGGCTTTCTTCGCCTTCGTGCGTTCGTTCGGCCAAGTGTTGGGCATCTCGATCGGCTCAACGATTTTGCAGAACGAATTGGCCAAGAACCTCCCCGAAGCGTTCTTGGCCATGTTCCATGGCAATGCCGAAATCGCGTTCCCGGCGATCCCTATTATTCCTACTCTGTGAGTTCAATTTTGATGAAGAGGTCCATTTTCTGTATCGAAGTCTGATCCTCCTAACTCAAAAGAGCCGAACCGATCCGCTCCCAAGTCCGTGAAGCCTTCGCCTCGAGTCTACGCGTGATTTGGCTCGTCATGATCGGCATCTCTGGGTTAGGATTGATCATCTCCTTCTTCCTGAGGGATATCGAATTGACCAAGGAGATGGATGACAAGTGGGGGATGAGTGACAAGAAGGAACGCAAGGCTCCGACGGAGGGGACGTCGGCTGCTCCTGAGATGGTGGAGCAACGGGTTTGATTGGAACTTTGGAGGAATGCGGTCGCAAGAGGTGGGGATCCTGATGGTACATATATGGCTACGAGTAGACTTTTTTTGATCTCTGTTTTCAGTTTATATAGATGTTGGGTTGGTATAGTGCGTAATGAAATTTGAGTACCATAACATGCGAAAGAATCAAGTTGAAGCTGCCAGCTTTACACGGTCGATCGAGCGTGGTTGCCCGGTTGGTTGCCTTTTGCAGCCTTCCAGCCGCGCTTTTGTTGCGCTCCCACCCCCGACGCGTCGCGCACCACCCACCACCACCACCCCGTGCTCCGCCGCAACGACGGACGACCAAACGGACGCCCGTTCATCTACTGCGTAGGACGATGATCAGGATCCCCTTGGCCCCTCTACGCCTGACCGACTACACGCGCCTTACCTCCCCCTTGTCACCTCACAAGCGGAAGAGTGGCAGCAGTAGTGGTTCCGGTACGACTGCAAGTTCGAGGACGAGCCGTTCGACCAGTTCGTCGGTCGCCACGCCCAGTGGAGACGCGTCGAGTGAGGCCATTCCGAGTACGAGTACGAGTACGACGGGGACACGCTTGTCGAGTACGATGGCGTCTTTGTCATTGCCTTCACCTTTTGGAACGACGACGACGACGACTACACCCCCCGTTTCGCGGAGTAGTAGCGAGGCTGGACGGCCTTTGAAGACGCTGTACGAGGCGCCGCGGCCTTCGGCATCCTCATCCTCTTCCGCGCGGGCGATGGCGCATGAAGACGAACAAGTCGACGACGATGACGACGATGCACCCGATCAACTGGCGGGACAGACCACTCGAGCAGCAACGACACCACCGAGGAGGTTGATGGACCTCTTCCTCAGTTCGGCCGCCAAGGAGAGGGAAGCATCCGTCTCGGCAAGTCGAGGCCATTCGCCGCGCTCGCCGCAATCGCGTAGTCGGACCAGGAGCGAACCCGTTCATCTCAGTCCGTCGAGGAATGCAGCAAGAGCTTCGGCCACGCCTGCTCCTGCACCCACGAGCAAGGATGAGGAGATGGCCGCGGCACCGAGTAGGTCTAGTTGATCATGCACCGCAGGTTGCAGCATGTACTGACTTTGGTTGGACAACCTCCCGAAACCAGCCTGGTCTGTCTACGAAGATCCAGTCGAACCCACACCCGTCGCGTCGACCACATCGAACGGAGCCAACGACTCCACCTTGGATGCCGAAGGGGACCAAGTCGAATACCACGACGAGAACATGAAACCCTCACCAACCTCATTGGCGCGCCTACTGCGGCATCGATCCCTCGCCCCCGTCGAAGCACCGAGGCTTATGCCCTCCCCCACCTCGATGGCGTTTGCTCCCGCGCCCGTACCGCAAACCCATGTTGCCCCACCTTCGACGCCCCCACCTACTACCTTGGACTGGAACGAGATGCACACCATCACGGCGACTGCGATCCCCGGCTCACCGCCTTCCATCTTCCCCACCTGGGACCCGATCGAGGACTCAACCAAAAGGCAAAGCTTCTTCGGCGATACGGGCAACCATTCGTTCGACTCGAGAATATCATTCTCGCATGGGTTTGACGAGATAGGCAGAAAACGAAGTGGTCTTGGAGAGGAAGAGCTGTTGGAAGAGGCACATGAGGGGAAGAAAATGAGGTTGTCCAGCGAGTGAAGGGGGAAGCTCCGGCTTTTCTTTCTGTTTTTCTATCTCTGTACGCTCTTGGTTTTGTATCTGAACATTACTCGGGGGATGTTTGCTTTCCTCGTTAAAGATAGGTTTCTTCTTCTTGTTACGTGCAACTTGGCATCTGTCGTCTCATCTTGACTCGTCCCGCATGGCTGATGAAAACTGCGATTACATAAACCCGAACCCTGCGTTTCTTAGAACAAACCGCCGCTCCTTCCCTCTAACCATCGACCCCAACCTGAATCGCGATCCCCATTGACGCCAATTCGGCGACCAACATCCTAAACACAAACGGCACGGCGACCACTTCCAACTGGCCCTTCTGCCCCAGCCTCTGCACCTTGATCGCTCCCTTCTTCCCCTCCTTCACCTTCTGCTCCCTGTCCTTCCCCTGCCCTCGACAAACCATACAATACTCCCCACCCGGTCCCGTCGAAAGGTACTCGTCCCCCGTCTCCAACGTGATCTCCCTCGACAACGCAACCGGTTCGTACCCCAACGAGACCATGGACCCACACGATCGACAGACCCAACACGTCGAATAATCCGAACAATTCATCAGTCGGTCCTGGAGCAGGTAACTCGTGCCATGGGCCAACAAGGCATCGCGTTCCATCTCGCCGAATCGAATACCACCTCCCCTCTTGCGTCCTTTGACCGGTTGTCGAGTGACTTGATCCAACGGGCCAGTCGTGCGTACTTGCCATTTATCGTTGACCATGTGACGCAGGCGTTGGTAATAGACGACGCCGAGGTAAATGTCCGCGTGGAACTCTTCCCCGGTGATACCCGAATACATGGGCTCGTTGCCGTAAAAGTTGTATCCGGCCGCTTTGAGTTGTTGACCAAAGTATTCGGCCGGGGTATCGTCCTCGGAGAAATTGAAGGGCGTACCGTCCTGCGCCAGACCGTGCAATGCCCCAGCTTTGGCGGCGATCGATTCGACGAACATCCCAATCGTCATTCGGGAAGGGAACGCGTGAGGGTTGATGATGACGTCGGGTTGCATCCCCGATTCCGAGAAGGGCATATCGACCGCGGGGTATTTCTGCGAACACACACCCTTTTGTCCGTGTCGGGACGAGAACTTGTCACCGATCACGGGCGCACGAGGGATGCGCAACTTGATGTGCAACTTTTGCGCTTCGGCGTCCCCCGAGTCCGAGCCAATCAAGCGCACTTCATCGACGTAGGCCTCTTCATCACCCTTGTACTTCTCAAACTTGGTCGTCCCCGTCGTACGATCAAAGTAGGCGCAAATCGGCGTGCCTTGCTTGACCTTGACGCCGAGGAAAGGTAAGCCATCATCGTCAATCGTGTTACGTTTGTCACTATCGAGGCGCACGTCGTTCCCCATCGCAAAATGAACCTCTGGTGCTCCGCCCGATCCTTTATCCCCTCGCACATTCTTGAGATCGATGATCTGCGACTTGTAAACCGACCCATGGGCGAAGCCACGTTCGTGCGCGGACTTGTTGAGGATCATGGCATCTTCCATATCGTAACCCGTGTAGGAGATGACGGCGACGATCGCGTTCGTACCGTTCGGGTACCCGTCCATGCCGTAGTCGTTGTGCAGTAACGGGCGCACGATCGGCGTTTGACCGCATTGCAGGCGGTACAACTTGTTGTCTGCGCGGCGTTGCAACGCCGTCGAAGGCGTTCCCATCGTTTGTTTTGACATTTGACTGGAAGAAGAGACGAATCCACATGTCAGCAGCCGTGAAACAAGCATCCGCTTGAGTCGCATTTACCATTGGTACATGTTACGAGGCGACTGGTTATAATCCGAAAACGGCGTCAAGTTCGCCAAAAGGGACAAGACGTTCGTCGGCGAAAACTCGATATGGGACGTAACCCCTTGTTCGACCTCTTCGGGCATACATGCGATATTGAGGTAGACCTGTTCGAAAGGTCCAACAGAATCGATCTTGCCGTTCGCGAGATACTTGACATCTCGCATCATGCGTGCGCGAGAGGCGAAGAGGTACAAGCCGGGGTATTGGCCTCCCTTCGAGGTAGGAACGAGCCCGATCTCGAGATCGAGAGGGATGTCGTACTCGCCTTGGGTCTTCCACAGTCGAAGGATTGTCGCCATCTTGGACGCCAAGTCAGGGGTTGCGTACCCGATGATGCGACCGTCGAGCTGAATAACGACGGTTTGACGGCCGTCGATCGAAGGGTCGAAAGGTTGCGACATGCCGAGCGAAGTCAACAGGGCAGGGAGGTGCGAAACCTGGAGATGCGAATGCACCAAGCGGCACTTGTGTGCGAAATGGTTCAACAGACCACAGGGGGATCCATCGGGTGTATGAACGGGGCACAAGAACCCCCATGCTTCGGGTAGCAGTTTTCGTACGGTCGTCGTTTTGAGTTCCGCAAAGAAGGCACCACGATGGACGGAACGGAAATGCGAGATGTAACGCGTAAAGTTGAGCTTCTCCGCGACGATCGTGTACCCCGCCGCTTGTTGCAGGTCCAACCCCGAGGGGGAGACGAGATTTCCCGTCGCGAGAAAGTAGTTGAGTTTTTGGCCGATGTCGGCGTTGACCCTCTGGATCGTCTTGAGGATGTAGTTGTTGTCGCTCAGTTCGCACGAAGGTACCTTCCGCCGAATATCCTGTTGGATCTGCAGCTTGATGCCGTTAGCGTATTCGTCGAGCTTCTCCTTGACGATGATGCCGTACAGAAACCCGGGCATGAGGATTTCTTGGTGTTGGGGCGAATCCGGGTTATCGGCGCAGCAGTCGCCTCCGACGAGGGCATACAGCTTGCGGATCATGAAGAAGAGCATGCGCAGCTTGTCGCGCGCGTCCTTGAGGTGCACAAGCACGATTTTGTCGAGCAGGAATTGACCGACGCGCTCGTCCGTCCAGTCCTCGGGGCACTGCAGTACGACTCTGAACTTTTCACCCAAAAAGGCGAGGCATTGCTGTTGCGTGAAGAGGCCATAGGTCTTGAATCCGCGCAAGAGCAACTCGACCCGATCGGTCAAGAAGGTGTTTTGGAAGTCGTTCTGGAGGATACCCATGAAGATCTCCTTGTCGGTCGCGCCAACGAGCGCCTTGAGGACCATGACGACGGGTACCATGTACTCTGCTTTCCTCCAGCTGAAGCGCAGGGTCGAGCCGCCGTTGGAGAGGTAGTGGAGCGTGTTGGTTTGGGACGTCTGGTCGGGTCGAACGGAGCGGATGGAGACACCGTACTGGGTGTAGGCCGCTCCTCGGTTGCCAAAGGAGGGCCGGATGATGGACGTGACGTGGTTCCGTCGCGGTACGATGAGGAAACGAATCAATCGTTCGTTACCGTTGATGATGAAGTAGCCTCCCATCTCCTCGGCCTCTTCGTGGTGCTCGACCATTCCGGCGGGTGCGAGTCCTTTGAGGTTGCATCGAGTGGACTATGAGAACAAAGACGAGTGAGCCAACGCTCGAGAAGGACTGATTGGCTCGGTCGCCGACTGAATCGCACCTTGACCATCATCGGCATATTGCCGAGTTCTCGCGTGGTTTCTCCGGCGGGCACTCCGTTGAGAGACCATGACACCTTGGCCGTCATTTTCGAGGCATACGTTGTCAAGCGTTCTCGGGCCTGATGGACGATCCAAAGTTGAGATCAGAACGGGGAAAGTGAGCTCGGCATGCGAAAGTCTCACCTCGCTAGGGTAGACTCGTCGCTGAGCTGATCCGACACCTTTGATCGGGACCATTGGCCGGGCGACAGTCAAGTTGTCGATTTTGACTGTCGGTCAGAATACGACACCCTCATTAGTGCGGTACGGGGCGACCAAATGAGAGCGTTTCTGAAACCCACTCTGCAACCGATTGCCCAACGATCCCTCGGGACCTTGCCCATCGAAAATGACCTTGGGGTCCAAGTCCAACACTGCCATATCGAGCAACCCTCTGCCGTGTTCGAGCTCGCCATCGGGTCCCAACGGAGCACCTTCGAACAGCGCATCGAAGGAATCGATATGGGGTGCGACCAGGGCTTGCGCGGCGGGGTATTGGGCCGAGATGGTCGACGGGTCGCGGAATCCGTTCTCGCGGTCGAGCGTGCGGAACGAGGTCGAGGCGATCCCGGAGCTGTGGCTGTTGCTGTTGCTGTTGCTGTTGCTGTTGCTGTTGCTCTTCTTGGAGGGGCCTGCGACGGCATCCGATTGGATGGTTGCTGTGGAAGGACGGCCGGGCATCGTTCGGGCTGGATACGGGTAGTAATGTGGTAGAGTGGTGTATATGCCGGGGCCGACTCGAGAGCTAGAGCTGGACTTGGGATCTCGTCTCGCACGAAACGAGCCGAGCGCGAGCGGGTCGGTCAAACTGGAGGGCGATAGGGGGAAGGAGCGGCGACTATGGCGCCTGCCAGTCGGGTCGGGTGTCAAGCTAAAGCCGAGCTCTGGGCCAAGGTGTTTACGTGGGGAGCGAACCTCTCCAACGACCTAGAGAGGTAAAGGGAACGAGCGCAGAATGTGATGGGTCGCTACCGAGAGGGGCGCTGCCGCCTGGCGCCTGTCTGTCGGCTGAGTCGTCCTTGCGAAGCCACAATGGCGTATTACGTTTTAAATCATCATTACTCTGAGTGTTTCGAGCTGTAATCCTCCCTCGCGCGCGCACCTGCCTCCGCGCTGGCCTGCACCACTACACCCGATCGACTACATCTTGGGAGCGGACGACCACCACCACCACCAAAGCACACGCATTGCGATTCATTGCCTCGTGGGCATCGACTGTGCAGTTTGTGGAGGACACCATCTCGAGGCGCGACAACCCCTGTGTGATCGCGCGCCAAGTCACACACGCCCCGCCAGCCGCTGACTCATCACACCATCGCCTCGCGCTACACCAGACCTGATTACCCACTGCAGCGAACTCTAGGACCCTGCACACTGCCCAGCCCAAGCGATGGCAGAAGACGCAGCGGCGCTGCTAGCCGACTTTGTCAGTTCGCTCGACAACCTCCCCAGTGAAGTGCAGCACATCCTGCAAGAGATCGGCCACAAGGAAGCCCGTACGAACGACATCAAGAACAAGGCTCTATCCCGCGATCAGGCGATCCAGAAGCATGCCCGGCCCGTCGCTTCCGGGGGGCAGGGTTTGCTCGAACCGAACCCAAAGGAGGACGAGCTGATCAAAAAGATACGGTCAGTTGCAGAGGATCGAGTCGTGTGTTTACGTACAGGCTTTTCTGATTCCGCACGTGGTCACTGTTCGCACAACAGGCTCGATCTAGACAAAGCCGAGACCTCGGCCAAAGAAAAAGTGGCCCTCGCTGAACGAGGCGTAAAACTCGTCAGTCCCCGTTGCTCACTGTCCTTCGTCATCATACGACATACTACTCACACCATCATCCTGCCCCGAACCAGATCTCCCGCCACCTCAACCGCCTCCAATCCCAACTCGAGCTCGTCACCTCGGCCATACCCCCGCTACCAACCCTACCTTCCTTCGACCCCGTCATGCCGATCCTCCCAACCCCGACCCCCATCTCCCAACCCCCAAACCCCAACTTCAATCCCAACCACGCCGCGCAAACCAACTTTGGTGCCTACAACCACCCCGGTACACCAGGAGGTGGTGTCAATTTTCAGCTTCAGAGCCAGGCGCAGAGGAAACCCGCCGCGGCAGCAAACTTGGGAACGCCAGGTCAACCTTCACCTATGCAGATTCCGATGCTGCAAGGTCAAATACAACAGCACCTCGCGGCCCATTCACCACAGGGCCAATACGGCTTTGCGACTGGTGCCGGGATTGCGACTGGTGCGGGAGGCCCAGGGACACCGATGGGTGGAGCGGCGAGAGGAGGACAAATTATCAATCGACCTGGCACGGGCGCTCGTCCAACAAATCAATACCCTGCTCAGCAAGCGGGCACACCCCTCTCAGCCAACTCGAACCCTCTTCTCCATCTCCAACAAACCCTGGGGGGAGGAGCTACGGGCGCCGCGAACCTCGCGAGGTTGCAGCAGCAGCAGCAGCAGCAGCAACAGCAACAGCAACAGCAACAGCAACAGCAACAGCAACAGCAACAGCAACAGCAACAACAGCACGCGCACATGCAGCAACAACAACATCAATTGCGGATCCAACAACAGGCCCACGCGATGCAACAACAACAATTGGCGAATCAGCAACAGTTGCAACAGTTGCAGCAACAACATGGGGCCAACGCAGCGAATAACAAACGTAAGAGGCAGGACGAGGAGGTCGAACCTGCTGAAGTCGAGGCGGAGGGCGAGGATCTCACACCGTATTGTTTCTGTCATCGACCGTCGTTCGGAGAGGTGAGTGAGCCTTAAAGAACAGAAGATCGGCAGACGTGTACTGACCTTCTCGTTTCCTTCTCTTCACAGATGATCGGATGCGATGCCCCGAATTGCCGGATCGAATGGTTCCACCTCTCGTGCGTCGGGCTCAAATCGACACCCGAAGGCAGTTGGTATTGTCGCGATTGCGAACCCAAGATGCAAAAGGGGGCGTCGAGGAAACGACGATGATTCCTGTCTGCTGGGCTCTCTCCTTTTTGCACTTGTCCTTTTTCCATGTAATGCTCAGTAACGCACATGTTGTTCTCACTCCACGCGAATCGTGTACACTTTCGAAAAATAATATCTTCACATTGCATGCAATGGTATTACAGTTCTCCCCCCTCCTCCACAAAACCCTTATCGACCGCCGCAATGCCCCCTGCACACAGCACACAACTACTCGCCAACAGATCGTCCAACGCCTCCCTCAAGCTCTCCTTATCACCCAACACGCTCCCACCCTGGTTCGCAGGCTTGTCCAAACGCGTCGTCGTCGAAAGGTCGCCACTTCCTCCGAAACGTAATTTGCCTGTGCCCGGGATCGATCCGCCGATCGCACCGAGCAAAGCATCAGGAAGTACAAGTTTACGCAATTGGTCCAACCCCTGCACTGAAGCGACAGCGAGTTTGAGACCCTGATTCGGCGTATCCTCCGTCAACGTCCTCCTCGTCCGTACGGGCGCGGTCGCAGGAGCCAACTTGGCCTGAAGGTCCAACATCCTCTTCAACGCGATGGGCGAAAGGATCTTGGTCACTTCCTTGATCAGACAATCGGCATGAAAGCAATGCTGACAAGGGAAGACGTAGAATTGTCGCGTCAAAAGTTGCAAATGACAACTCCCGCATTTTTCCGAGGCGTCGACGGTGACGAAACGATGGCGCAAGTCGGCGATATCGCTCTTGATTTGTTCGGCGCTACGCGTCGCTTCGTCCATGTCTTCCTTGAGGCGTTCGATATGGGCCGAATACCCTTCCAAGGCCGAACAGATTTCTTCCTTGAAATGATCGATGACGACGAAATCGGGGAAGAAGGGCAAGACATCTTCAATCTTGAGCAAATCGGTATTTTCGAGAAACTTCATCGCCGTTTTGACGTCGTTTTTTTGCGCGACGACGTGGTGCGCGATCTTCAGCCACAGCTTTTTGCGCAATAAGTCATCGTCTTCGGGTTGGTCGGCGCTCATCTTGGCTAGTTCGAGATCGTCGTGTTCGAGCGCGAGGTCGACCGCGGATTCGTACAAGGCCATCTTGCCGTAGATGAGCACCGAGGCTTGCACACGCTTGTTGGCGCGACATAACCGCAGTGCGTAGTCGAGGTCATAATATGATTCGCCCGTGATTGGATCATCAGGGCTGACGGAAAGGAAGTGGAGGAATTCGGCTTCGGATGCGGAAGGATCGGTTGCGTAGAGGGTAAGCAAGGCATTGTGCACAGAGGTCTCGGTGTTTTGCAACTGTAGGATCGAGTACTGGAGGTATCTTCGTATCGGGCCTAGTCCTGAGGAGGAAGATGTCGATGGTCGTGGAGCGCACAAAGCAGGGATGAGCCGTCGAACATCGAGTGATGGCTGTCGCATGAAAGTCTCGACCGTCTCGTTCGGTGCATGTCGCAAGAGAACCGGAGCGAAGCGGTAGTAGGCATCCAAGCCCTCCTGCGGGTATTGACGGCCAGATGCAAGAGTCAGATCCGACCCCATTGCTCCAATCACCCGCAATCGATCTCACCTGCTGGTTTAGAGACACGAGCGCATTCTTCCAGTTCTCTTCCAGGACCCAGTGCGTGACGATCCGTTCATGATCGCCGACGATTGCGGCATAGTACAGCGTCAGCTCCTCCCGTCCGTGCGATTCGAGGAGGTCGAAGATCGTGGTCGGGTCGAGGTTGTCCTGAGGATTGAGGAGTAAAATCAGCGCGGAGCTCAAACCACACAGACTAATCGATCAAACTCGCCTTGTAAGTCTTGAAAAAGTTCCTCAAGTCCTCCTCAGTCATCGGTTTCTCAACCTCAAAGTTTTGCGCGTCCTCTCTCGATCGCTCCGCCGCCGCCATATCTTCCAATTGATTGATCTTGGACAAGTAGATCTCGACGAGCCACGTCGCAAGCATCATGCGTTGCGTCAAATCCTGTGGAAACCGACGCGAACCTGGCTCAGAAAGTTGGCCCGATGACCAATATCGGGGTCGAGCTCATCGACTCACGCTCTTGCTTATCCGTTCCAATTTGGCGGTCAAGTAGTACCTCAGCGCGTCGTGTTCGTTCTTATCGACGAACCGTAGGGCGACCTCTTCAAAGCTCTTGGACGACTGAGCGTAGCATTGCGCCGATTGAATATAACGCCCTTGAGCAAAGTACGCATCCGCCTCGGCCGACAAGACTTGGTCTCGCTGTCGTCGAGTCTGGAAAAGATGGGAGACGCTTAGTTATATGTCCCGGCGGCACACAATAAATAGTGGTCCCAACGCGCACCTTTGCGTATTTGCATGCAAGTTCCCAGTTCGACCGCTGCAGGTACGTCTTCCACACATCCCGATCCTCATCCTTGATGACAAGTTCGAAGATAGACTGATCGGTATGCATCCAACATGTCTTGCGGATCGGATCGGTCGACAGTCGGATCGGCTTGACTCCGGAGGGCTTTTGCGGGAAGTAGATAGAAGTCAGCAGGTGTACTCTTGAAAGACCAGTCTAATGTCCAAGTGCCTCACCAAATCCAGCGGTTCCTCAAACACGATCTTGTCACTCAAAAGTCCGATGACTCGAATCTTGTCCTCGTACAAAAGAACAATATGCCACTCGGTAAGAGCCATACTGATGGGTGTATCTATCCGCTCTGCAACATGGCGCTGCGCGTCCGAGTAGGAGCGCTGCAACGAGCTGACATGGGTTGGGGCGGTGGGTTGGGAAGGAAAAGGAACAAGGGAAGCGGATTCGATGACGCCATCGCCTGGTTGGAGATGGTCCGATGAAGGCGGTGGGAAGGAGAGTGCGCCGTGGTAGATCCCCGGGCCGGTGAGCCAAGCAACGCTCTTGGGCAGGCCCAATCCGACGATATTGCCCTTGGAGTCAACCCGGACGGGGGCAAAAAAGTGAAGTTCCGAACTGGTCGGCTCGCCCGGCAATTCAAGGGATTCTGTGAGAGAGATAATGTCGTCAGCCAAGGTCGCCAGCTGTATCCTCTGCTGCGGGACTTGCTAGGTTGCGCCTCTCCGCTCGAGTAGAGCGCCATGACGGCCTCCAACAGACCACCGCCTTCTTCGTCGGTCGATCTCCCTTCGCTCAAGGTTCCGACGAATTGATAGATGCGTGTCTGTGTCGTTGCAATAACCGCTGCTCGCTTGCCCCACGACTCGCGTCTCAATCCCGTGACAGCCTGCCGATCGGGAAGCGTGAAGAGGTTTTTGACGTATCGCTCGGGAGTTCCCGACCTCCCTGGTACTGGCAAGGAGAACGATGTCGATTCGCTCAACGTCGGATCGAGCAAGCACGTCTCGAGGATCTGACCCGATGCGGTGCCCAACAAGATGTCGCGAGTCGAGAACGTCCACAGCACGGCGTTCGAACCATTATTGCCCTGGCCACCGCTCGCCGAGGCCGCGGCCGACGACCACGACACGGATTCGATGATGGCGCCTCGCAACCTCTGCAGCGGCTTGACTTTACGACTCGTGTTGGAGCTCGAACTGCCGACGGGCAAGGCGCCGACGTAGACGTAGAAGTTGTCGCCGGTCGTGGCCGAGACGATGACATGTCGCCCCGTCGGATCGACGTGAACGCGGTGCAGCTTGGTCGATGTGGACCCATCGCATTGCGAGATAGTCGGAGGTGGTATCGGAAGGTCGATGGTGTCGACTTGGGTGGGCCGGTCGAGGTCGATGCGGATCAGCTGCGGTGACTGGCCGCCGACGGTCGCGGTGGGGGAAGCTCGCGGCACGCCGACGACGCACAGCAGTAGCACGTTGGAGGTGCACGACAACGAATGCAGTGCACTCGAAAGAGCGAATTGTACTCGGCCCAGAAAGAAGGCGGGAGAGTCGTCGGTCTGCAGTGCAACACGCCGTCGGACATCAGACGCAGTGTCGATGGTGAGGGTGAAGATCAAGGTGGGGTACGATCGGGGGGTGTGACGAAGTGAAGAGATGGCCAGACCTCAGCCATCGGTCATCGGCCCCGAAAGCATATGGAATATACACTGACCTCGTCACCTTCTGGCTGATGTCCATACACCGCTCCATCGACCGACTCAAAGCCCTGCGCAACAAGCGGTGCCGCGTTGTCGACGTACTCGTCCCATCCCGTCCCCGTCCTCGTCCCCGTCCCCGTCGACGTGGTCATCAGTGAGCTGATACGAATCACCAAACCCTGGGTTAATCGAGTCGCTGCCTTCTTCCTCCCACGCAACGATGCTGCGCGTCCGTCCGGCTTGAGTTGGGCTGAGGCTTCTGAGCTGATTTGAGTGCAGGCCACAGCGGAGGGAGAGCCGTCGAGCACGAGGCCCAAGCGTGCCGACATTCACCCTGCCGCTCCACCGAATTGGAGCGATGTCTGCACAAATGTATGCACGAAAAGCTAATCTGATATGCACAAGAGAACACTGACGAATGCCATAACCTGACTGCACCTATCCTCGGCCTCCCAACATCGTTCCTCAAGGCACGGTCGAGTTGCGTGGTCACGTTTCGGTATCGATAGATCGATCCACCGGGGCAACCCCTTCGAGCCGTCTCCTCGGACGAGTCGACTGCGACTTTTGGTGCCGTTCGGGCGACCCGAGGCGCTGACTCGGGCGTCGCGTTTTGCTTGGCCTTGTTCGAAGTCGACACGACGGGTTCTCGACGAAGCGGATCCTCGGGTGCCTCCAACATGAGCGGTGAGTATGCAACTTCTCCCTTGACGGCGCATGACGGGGCGGACATCGTTCGCGCTGGTTTCTTGCTCTCCCGTGCAAAGTTGTGCTCGCACCGTATCGCGACCTTGGTGTCGAACTTGGCTTTTGTTTCGCTGATGCTGTGGTGACCTCCATGCTTTGGATTGGCGTTGCGAGGGAAGGCGGAGGGCAGCAGGGGAGATACACGTTCGATCTTGGCAACTTTGTCAAAGAGCTTCTCCTTGCTGAAACGGACATTGCTGCCGCCAGGTGCGGTGATCGCGCGACGGGCGGCGTCGGCGCTGAGGTTGGCGGTGGGGTCGTCGACGAGTTCGTTCTTGTCGAACAATGAATCGGATGCGAACAGGTACAATTGTCGAACGGCCCGGATATGGTCGCAGAGTTCACGAATGTCGTCGGTGGAGAGCGCCGGGGCATTGATTGGCGGCCCGCGGGCAAGTCGTCCGTGAGCATGGTCGTTATCGCGGAGAAAGGTGTTCAGTTGAAACAGAGGTTTATCGATCGGCACCTTGATTGGTGCCTTGAACCCCCACCCCTTGACCCCTCCAAATTAGTCGTTGCCGAAAAGGAACGAGAGGACGAAGCGGCCGTCAGAGTCGAGCACTTTCGAGTCGGCGTCGAGAGCGGCGAGGTCAAGAATATCGACAGACTCGAATCGTCTGCTGTTCGCTTGCTTGTGAGGGAGAATCCGATACTTCACAACCGATGCTGATATGAGCATGGCATAATCGCTGTCGCCGCTCACGAGGGCGGTACGTTCCGAGACGAGCTCGACACCGCCGATCGAGCCAAACTTGGTCGTGGCCGCGATGATCGGGCCCGTCTCGTGGGCGGCAAGGACAAACAATACATCGCCTTTCGAAGCGATCTTACCACGCTTGACCTTCCGACCCTGTCCTTCAAAGTCCTCTTCCCATGGTTGGGCTGTTGGGAAGGCCTTGTTAAACGCGTCTTCCGAGATCACGGGGATGGGCGAAGCGGAGAGGACGGACGTCGTTCTCTTCTTGAGACGGCCCTCCACCGTGGCCCTTTTCAACTCGGGTCGGAAACGGGGATGATCAAAGAAGACAATGAACTTGGTGGATTGCGAGTCTCGAGATGTCCAATCATGGATCAGGGACTGGATCATGCTGAGGAACTCGCGTGCTTGGCCGTGCGGGTGGGGGTGGGACGAGGGCGAGGGCCACAGGTAGGTAAAGGCCATTGCCGCATCGGAAATGAACACTACAGATTACACGGGGACAGTCAAGGTCATTACCATGTTGTCAGTATCTAACCTAGTACTTGCAATGGAAGGCTCGGACGTGATGTGATGGGTCAAGGTTGCGAGAGAGAGCTCACCATTGACGTCGTGCTCGACGAGCGAACGTATCGCCTGCCCGACCGTCCTGCAGGACCCCCCCACCTTGCTTGCTGGCACTTTGGCCACGCTCGCGTTGATGTACTGCGGGCCGTACCTAACCCCCATGATGATTGGTTGGAAGGTCGGCAGGATAGTGTGGAGGACAGTTAGGAGATCTCGAGTGAAGCCGGGCCTGGCGGCGATCGAGTCGACCTAGCTCCGAGTCGGACTTCGCAGGGGACCGAGCTCAAAGCGAGGTCGCCCCAGCTCGGTCGGACAAGGCTGCTGGAGCAACAACCGCTGTACCTATCGCGGCGATCTCAAGGCTGGGGTGACCCTTCAATTTCAATCTATCTGCTGAACATTGTCCGAGCTCGATCGACAAAGTATTCGGTGTTTCCGAGAAGTGGATCGTTGAGGTCGATGTGGGGTAATCGTGCCCCTGTCCGCCGATTTAGCTTCAGCTCGGCCGCGGCATTCGGCGCTCGGCGCTTGGCACGGGTGGTGTCATCGATATGACTCATGGCTCAAATTCAAGCGAGCTCGGAGGCGCGCGCTTGTTCCGAGCCCCAGCCCTCAAAAATCAGCGATGACCTCGCCCACCTCTCTCTCGCTCCTTCTTTTCTCTTCATCGGCACTGGCTCTGCAACGTGGGCCTAGCAAATGTGGCGAGCTGTGCCTCATTCGGGTCCGGAACACCTCGACCAGCGTACCACACCGTATCCCACCCGATCCGTGAGTACTCCCCTTATCTCCACTTCACCCCTTGCTTGCTCGATCGTTGTCGTTCGGGTGGGACGGCCGTGACTTTCGGACTCGTGCTGACTCGCACCACCCCTCATGATCATCCTCACCTTCCACAGCCCCATGAAGGGCTTTCATCTTCGTTCCTGAGGACATCATGTTCGACCACGCACTTTCGACCTACTGCTCCGGGACGGTGAGTCGGCTTGTCGTGCGACGTTGCTGCGTGCGGTCGCATGGTCGGGAGGGGTCGCACAAGAGGAGGTCAACTTGACCTGACGGCGCTCACCTTGCGACGTGGGCAATCCTGATGGACTGACACTACCATATGTTTGCTCATCTGCACTAGATTAATTTCGCCCCTCCTCCAAGCATGGACCTGTTCCGAGCTGGTGAGGAGGCGTGTTCGAAACGCAATCCGACTGTTGAATGGAATCTCGCCCACAGACGAGGTCCGTGCCCGACGAGGTCGAGTGTGTGCCGCCGGTGCCATATCTGCCTATGCGGTGCACACTGATCAACCAGTCTCAGGCACGAATACAAAGTCGAATATGTTCGCGCCCATACTGCTCCGGTAAAAGGTGCTAGAGTCTGCAAGTGTGGTCTCAGTCGACATCCTCGGTGTGGGGGGAAGGTGGGTGCTCGACCTTGATTCAGCCTTCCGAGCCCGCGGCGACCGACCCGCTTGCCACTCTCGAACTTGTGCTACAGACATGGGAGAGGGAGTGATGGGTTGTGGGGCGTCTGTTGTGGAGGTCAGAATTGGAGGGGTTCATTGCCGGTGAAGCTCACAAGATGTCGAAGTATGGTGAGTCAGCTCGTGCGACGTTCACCTCTCGCTCGTCGGTCGGTCGCACAGGGGGGTTCACTCCTTCGGCCTGGACGACGGCCTTGGACTCGGACTCGACCAGGCTCGCTCCATCATCATGCATCACCATGATTCAGCGTGCTGACTCTTTGCATTACTCTGTTGTTTTTCATCAGGTCATCTCTCGACCTTCTTTTAATACTGGGTGGATCGTGCAGGGAATCTTTTTACAGTGAGTACTCTGACTCCTTGAGCTCGATGATCGCTCAAAGGTCTCTGTGAGGCTCGGCCGGGCGTTGACCAGGCATCATCCCCCGGCTCACGCGTCTGGGACATTTGTGGTTTTTGTTTTGTTTTGTTTTGTCCAGACCTGGCGGAAACAATAGGCGCGCGTTTCTTTTTGTCCACAGTTCTTTTTTGTCGTAGACAGTACCGGTGGGCCCCCGAGCAGCCTTCCGTACGGGTTTGTAAGTTTACCCCTCCACCGACACTCATCGACACCTATCGACACTCCACCGGCCTCCAACGACCTCAAAAGGTGACTTGGTCTGAGATGCTCGCAATACTTAAGGACAACGTGAAATGCAAGCTTCTAAAACACAAGCACTGCAAGAACCGGTATACGAGATCCGTCGTTATGATATGCAACAAACCCGCTAAGCCTCCTCTTTCCTCCCCTCACCACTGGGTAACCTCCGAACCACTGCCCGACCCACATCCCCTTGAATAGTCGGCGCGTCACAGCCCTTGGGTTCCACAACGACCTCCTCCTCCTTCAGTTCCGCCAATGCCTGAGCGGCGCGCTTCATCCTCTCCAACTCTTGCGCGAACGGACTGCGAGCTCGAAGGCGAGCGCCGTAGATGAAGAGCACGAAAGGGGTCACCGACAATAAGGTCGCAAGACCCGAAGTTAGGCCACCGGCACCTTGGATGCCGAGGCGGTCGTACAACGAATCCGTGAATAAAGGGAATACAGCTCCGACAAGACTGAGAATAAGGCAGTCAGCTATAGCGCCTCCATCAATCGAGATACCAAGCGCATGCGACTCACTTTCGGGCAAATGACATCGCGGACAGGGCAGAACTAGCATAGAGGGTATAAGAATCGGCGAGGTAGCTGAAAACAGCCAGATAAATGAGGAGGATCCCTATTGGCGCAGAGGGAACGGGCGATGAGCCAGATCCAAGGAGCGATACAATCATCGTCGCTCAACCCTCGCAACTCACCAATGTAGAGGATGCTGACGCAGATACACGGCACGATCCAAGGGATGGACGCGAACGACGTGAAGGTAAAACTAAAGCATCCTACGGGGACGAAGATTCCTCCAGCCATGGCCGAGTACAAGCGAGCTTCGGGACCCCGTCGCCCGACTTCCTTGATGTACTTCTTGTTGCAGGAGTGGTCGACCACGAGGCCAACAGAAGCTCCGATGAATTGCGCAGCGTACGTCATTCCGGCTTCACCAATCGAAAAGTCGTACAGTTCGCCAAACACGAGCGGGAGCGAAACGAGTTGAATATAGAGGATGGCCCAGCAAAACGCGATGTAGGCCGAGAAGAAAATGAGGATCGGCTCGGTGGCGAGCATCTTGACTGGCCGCGACAAGGCCGTAGTCATCATGTGCGTGAACGACCCTTGCTCGAGGTCGAATTTGAACTGGTACTTTGAGTCACCCGTCTCTTTTCTCAGCCGAGCCGCTTTGCGCGTTAACAGCACAGATGCCCGAGTCTCGCGGGGGAGGACAATGCACCCCAGTGCGAGCGTGAAGAGCCCCGAGGCGCCCATGGTGATCCATTGGATGAGTCGAAAATCGTAGTTTTCTTCGACGTAGCCGAACATGATCGGCCCTAGACCGGTCTGCGAAGTGATTGATGCCGGGATCAGTCCACCGGACTGCGTTGCCTAGACAACGGCAATGCAAGGCGACCGACTGACCGAAGAAAACGCGCTCCAGGCGAAAATGGCCATCGGCAGGCCGCGCTCCTCGTCACTCCAAACATCGGCCAACGTTCCTCCGACGAGGGACACGGCCGTCGAGCCAGCACATCCACTGTACATATAAATTCCACGAATATACCAGTACCCGTCAGTGGACTGGCTATTGCCATCGATTCAGCCCTGCTGTTGACACTCACGAGATGAAGCGCGCGACCAAGATGGTTTCGATATTCTGCGCCAGTGCTTGAGGCAAAAAGAACAAGGTGAAGATGAACGCCGAACCGAAATAGATCCAAGACCTTCCGTAGACCTCTGAAAAAGGGGCGATGATCAAAGGAGCCGCCTGCAAGATTCAACCGTCAGTACGGACAGGGATGAGTCAAAAAGGGGCTTTCCCAAGGACGAGTCGAGACGATACTCACGCTGAAGGTAAGGGTGAATAAGGTCATACCAAGTAAAGCCATTTCCTTCGAAACACCCATTTGATCTTCTACTGAGCCGATAGAGATACTGTAAGCTGTATCACGAACGTGCACGTCAGCGCGGGTGTCGAGATGGTAGGGCCCCTATGGAGAGAACCGTCCGAGCGGACTTGCCTCGCCGACGACGCGGAACTGACCTGAGACGGAGAGCGACACGATGGCGCAGAACATGATGCCGCTGCTCGACAGCAACCACTTTCTTCGGTTTGTCCAGTTACGCGGATTGGCAGGGTCACTGTGGTACAAAGTCGAAGCGGGGTCAATGAAAGTGTTCCTGGTGTCGGCAGCCCATCGATGCCGGGCTCAAGGTTTATGCATTTATGAGTCACCACGACGCGGCTGCGACGAGCGGGCGACGGCGGCGGCGGCGACCATGCAACGAGGTTGTCACCACAGCGTGCCATGTGCCTCCTCTCAAAGGACAAGTACACCGCAACTCACTCTGGGCCATCCCAGCCGACCCAAACCACATCTCTGTGTTGCAAAATGTGATCTTGCACGACCAATGACTCGTCCAGCACGAGCGTGTTCTGGGTCGTCATCGATGAGTCGCTCGCAGAGGTCGGACGGCAGTCTGCCGCAGAATCGCGAGGATCGTCCCTAGGCGGCGCTGAGATCGATCGTAAGCTATTTCGCGGTCATGGGGCGATCATATCCGAATCTCCATGTACGACGGTCTAGATGAATTTGGTGGAAAGTAAAGGGAGCCTTGAGCGAAGGGTGGGGGATGGGGAGTGGGGAGAGCGAGCTGTAGTCACAGGCGGGCCCGCGCATGGCCTCGCACGGCTGTCTCGGCCAGTCGGCAGGCTCGGCAAAGAAATCGGCACGAAAATTCGGCATGGAGCCGCCAGCTTGGTCATGCGCGGGTCTGATTGAATACCCAAGCGCCGCGCTTATAATAGTCAAACAAAATGATCGATGGCGTGCCATCGCCCTGTAGCCCCCTGAGAGCAGGAGCACACTGTACGTGGATTGCACTCGGATATCTCTACGGCGGGTTGTCTCATCGCACGTATCAGAACCTCCTCCGATGTATCGAGTCGACTGAGTCTAACCTCTGTACCTCGAACGGTAGGTGAAGCTCGATTCGAGGTCCGACACGGAGAGCAGAGATCGAGGGATACATCCTGACGGTTGACGGCGTGATTGGTGGACGAGACGGATCCTCAAGCGAGGAGACGGACCGCGCGCGTCGATTATAAATGTACACCGATTTTTTTAGATAAAAGGTAGTGACAGAAGATAAACATTGAAGATGAAAAATAAGAACGCGAACGTAGACGACACGACAAAAATCGAGGTGGAGAAGGAAGCCGAAAGCACTGCAACGGGGAAGCATTCATTCGAGTGATGCGGTTGGCTCGCGTGATCTAGTCCCTCGCTTTCTGCGTGTAATGCCTTCATCGGCTTCCCGAGCTTGCGCCTCAACGCCACTCGATGTGCTGTCCCAAACCTCTCCATCGCTTCCGATCGCCCGACGGCGTTTCATTCCCGTCGCCGAGCCATCGATCGCAGGTGGGGGCATCGCATTGACGCCGTCGGCGTGTTGTCGCTGCCGTTGGCGGTCAAGACCGATAATGCGGAGGCGCTCGATCCAGCTGTATTCATCATAGAAAAGGTACAGTCAGCAAAGAGACATGTCGGTCAGGATGACATTCCAGAAGCAACTCACTCTTCGGCACGCGCGACTGAGTCCGAAAAGATGCCAGTCACACCCCTGAGCATGTCCAAACTCTCTACGGCGAAAGTCAGGATGCGTTCGGCGGCGTCTTCGGTCGAAACTAGAGCAGTCGAGGTGCCTGCGCTCTCCGTCGTTGCTGTCGAGGAGGAAGGTCCCGGACTCGGTGCGGAGGCAGCGGCGTACGGATCCTCCATCCTCTCGGCTCGTGGTGTACTCGCAGTGCTATGTGCGCCTATCGACTGTGCCCGAGAATTCCTCGAACCTTCGATCGCAGACGCCCACTTGACCGGCAGGCCCAAAATGCTCTGTCGGACGTATCGCTTGGCTTGCTCGGGAAGCGCCACGCCGGCGTACTTGGACACGACATCGACGACCTTTCGGATCGTCTCGACTACATCGTGCTTGATCTGGGAAAGGCGTGCCGATGCAGAAGCCGTGACGAGGGCGTCCGATTCGCGGTCGGTATGTGAGTGAAGGGAAGCGATGAATTCTCGGAGTGTCGCTATTTGATGATCCAGATGCGCCGTCGCGTACTGGAGGAGGGAACGTACAGGGGCTTGTGAGCAAGCCCGCGAGGCGCGAGGCGCGAGGAATACGTTAGAACACTCACTAACAGCCACTGAAGACAGTATCGCAAGCTCTTCAAACTCTCCTCACTGACTGCCGCACCCAGCCCTCCTGCCTCAACAAGCACCGTCTGCCACCTTGACCTCCCTTCGGCGCTGACCTGTTGAGTGCCCTGCAGTGGATCTTCATTGACCGCCCTCTCTTCTTCCTCCCCATCAATACCCATAGATGATCCTTTGCTACGCCTCCGTCTTGTCGAGGAAGAAGATTGAGCCATCTCGGCATCATTCGCTTTTTCATCGCCCTCTTGTTGAGACTGGATCGCTGGCAATGGTGTCTGGTCGGTCGTCGATGGGCTCGAGCCAAATCGGTCGAGTTGTCGGCACGCAAAGTCGTCGAGCGAGCCTAATCGTAGGTTGTTGGCGATCGGTCGTCCGATGGTCGAGATGGACGACTCGACCACGCCAGCTCCGTACTATAGCGATTTTTACGAATGTCCGTGCACCGCGCCAGCGAGGACAAAGGTTCGAGCGCAGATTGGGATTATATGGCCGGCGTGGAGGACCGATGTTCCGCGTGATAGAGGGAAGTGCATACATTAAGGGGGCGGTAGCAGCAAAGGGGAAGGTGCGAGGTAAGAGGTGAAGGGGTCGACAGAGTGTAAAAAGAGTCAGTACACAGTCTCGGATCATGTCATTGCATGCCAGGCGCAAAAATGTGGATGTGCTGCATCAATGGCGGAAGCCGCTTTGACGGCCGGCCCGGATGGGCGCTCGCGGGGGCGAGTGCTAATTCGCCGAGTCGAGGCGCCGTCATCCGTCTGACATGCGACAGTCGACGCGCGCGCGCGCGCCGGGCGAGGGGAATTCCCATGACCAGACGAGAGGCTCGACGCCAGCATGGGGGGGGGGCAAGTACCGCGAGAAGAGAGCAAGACCACGACAGAGAAGATGCAACAGCACTGACCTTGACAACCCGAGAACTGGCCTTGCTCCTTTCGTACCATTCGATTCCGCCTGAGACGATTGGCAGCTGCGACACGCGAGCGATGAAGTTTGGGTCATTCACGTTCACGTTCCCAGTTTCAGTTTCGGCGCCAGCTGCACTCGAGCTCGTGCCGTCGTCGCCGAGTCCTGACTTGTCGTTGCCGTCATAGTTGTGGTGCAAGTCGTCCGACATGGCGCCTTCGGATGTGCCGACGCTCGACGAGGTTCTCGTGTGGTCGAGATATGAGCTCGAGGTTGAAGCCGCCGAGCTCGAGGACGATGCGCCACCAATGATCGTCGACGGTCCGGTCCAGCCGCTAGTCCGACCGTTAGTGACCGTGTACGAAGTCGAAGAGGTGGCCTCGGATCCATGCGGGTGATCGGAGTGGTTCATTTGGGGTTGCTGCGGCGTCAAGGGTGGTGCGGTCCCTCCGTGACTGCTGCCCCCTCGCCTCATGATGCCGAGTGCAGCAATTGCCGTACGCATGTCCTCGTCCAGTCCGTCGTTTGTAGCACCACCTCCGGCGTGGTTCGCTGCTGCCTGATCGTCGAGCATATCCTCGTCCTCGGCTTGCGACATCGACGACACGGTTGAAGGTGATGGAGGTGATGAGCGAGGGAGTGCCCCGTTACCGTTACCGTTGCCGTTGCCGTTGCCGTTGCCGTTGCCGTTGCCGTTGCCGTTGCCGTGGCTGCTCGTTAGGTCCGAATCGTCGTGATGTTGCTGCAATGCGCCGGTGGGTGGGTCGGCCACAGCGCTGCTCTCTTTGGCCGCCGCTTTGGCTTTCGAGCTCGACGGTTTGGTGGTCGTAGCCGCTGAGCGAGACGAGCGGGCGACCATGGCTGAGATGTGTCGGCTTGAAGGTCAATGCCAGTGATGTACCGAGCTGAGAAGGGTGGGGGCTGCTAATGACGCTGAGGAGGATCAACGAGATCAGCAGTAATCGTGATCAGTCGGAGGAGCCCCCCCTCCCCCACGCCCCTCGGCGCCTCTTCTCACGCGCTTCTTTTTGGATCGAAGTCCCAATCCCCGAGTACGGTGTCTTGCCTGTCATGAGTTGAATTTTGAATTTTGAATTTTGTTTCAGTGGCAAGCTCAGGTCCTTCACTTTCTAGGATCGTTGCAATAAACCTTCGACAAACTTTCCGGTCCAGTGACGTCTGACAACTCCGACTCGGAATCGGACACGGGGGGCACGGGGCCGTTGCGTTGACCTCTTCCGGGCTGCCTTTATACGAATACGTCGTCCTGAGTGCCGAAACAACGTCCCAACATGCCAGATCATATTTTTCGATCTATCTTCAGCTATGGTACGGCCTGCAGAGAAGTGTCACACCCAGAAACCATCAGGCTTGTCATCCGAGCTCGGACCCTCTCGGCTGCTCAGCGCCGTTTGCGCAATGAGCGGCGAAACCCATTCATGGTCCATGTGATTCGAACAACCCCCTTGACAGACTCTTGATTGCAGGATTGTAATTTAGGCTCGAACCTTTCCTTAATGAGTGAACAGGCTGATCGAGGTAAGATGGAAGAGACCTGTCAGTGCTGCGCGTTCACACGCCAAACGAGGAGTAACAACTCACCGCAAGTCCGTCATGACGTAAACCGCCTGGTCCTCATCGGCGGTCTCAATGACCTTGGGGTCCATCACCGATCCACCAGGGGCAGCAAAGTACCCGACGCCGGATCGGGTTGCTCGCCAAACGTTGTCGGGGAAAGGGAAGAAGGCATCACTCGCCAACGAG
This sequence comes from Microbotryum lychnidis-dioicae p1A1 Lamole, assembly GCA_001244265.2. Classification (NCBI taxonomy): domain Eukaryota; kingdom Fungi; phylum Basidiomycota; class Microbotryomycetes; order Microbotryales; family Microbotryaceae; genus Microbotryum; species Microbotryum lychnidis-dioicae. Next base: position 1,064,724 of record CDLV01000006.1, read on the forward strand.
ACGTGACCCTTGATCTCGGTGAACCATTCGGCCTTCTCCTCCATCGTCAAAGGCGAAGGGGCCTTGCCCTCGGCAAAGAGACCCTCCCATTCTTTGCGCTCGGAACCACCGGCGGGAGCATCAAAGATCTCACCTGTAACGAAGACGTCGGTACCGTTGGCGCGGTCGGCGCGCTTGATGCCGCTTCGCCATTCGAAAGCTAGGACGCGAGGGTGGTGACGCAACCACCATGCGTCGGCCTTGGAGCCTGCCAAGCGCGTGCAGTGAATGCGCGATTGTTGACCGGCGCCGATACCGATCGTTCCACCTCGGTAGGCGAAGCAGACCGAGTTGGACTGCGTGTACTTGAGCGAGGTCGTGGCGACAATCAAGTCGGTGAGAGCCTCACTCGAGATCTGAAGAGGCGAGTGTCAGAGCGGGCTGGATAATATGCTCATACACACTCTCAACGACAAGCGACCTCACCTGCTTGTTCTTGGAGACGATGTTGGTGAAGGTCTCGGCCGAAATCTTGGCATCGTTTCGGCGTTGCTCGAGCGAGATGCCGTAGACCTGACGGGTCTCGGTCAATCCAGGCTCGTAGGCGAGATCGATCTGTTCAAAGAAGATACAGCAACGTATCAGTCAGGTTTTCTCCAATCCTTCGCCGACTGTATTACTTCTCGAATGCGCCCCACCTGCAACACGCAGTATTTGCCGCCCTTCTTCTTCTTCAAGATCTCAAGCGCGGTGGGCTCGTATCCAGGCGCAATGATACCGTCCGAGACTTCTCGCGAGATGATTTTGGCTGTCGGGACGTCGCAGGTGTGGGAGAGGGCGATAAAGTCGCCGAATGAGCACATGCGATCGGCACCACGAGCACGGGCGTAGGCCGAGGCGATGGGGGACAGCTCTCCGACTCCAGCGACATCAAAGACCTTGATCTCCTCGTCGGACAACTTGGACTCGACGGCGGCACCTGCGGGCGAGACGTGCTTGAACGAAGCTGCAGCGGCCTTGGCGGGCTCGAAGGCCCTCGAAAGTTCAGCAACGAGAGCGTACGATCCGAGCGCATCGAGCAAGTTGATGTAGCCAGGCGAGCCCGAAAGGACCGAGAAGGGAAGCGTGCCCTCCTGAACGTAAGCCTGGGCAGGCTTTTGGTGGGGGTTCGCACCGTAGCGCAAAGTGAGTTGTTGGGCTCGCTCAGTGAGCAAAGCCTTGTCCTCGGGCGAAGCAGAGGCGATGCCGTCGGCGGAAGCGTATTGGCGGCGGAAGTAGTTGGAGATGGCCGTGTCGTATTGCGACGTGTGGGTGAAGGCCTGCGTATTCGGATCGTAGTAGTGATCATCATTCTAGCAGGGACTTTGCAAAGACTAACCTTGACCGCCATCCTCCTCCGGAAGTCCTCCGTGACAGAGCCGTTGCCCTGCTTCCACTGGGCGAGGAACTCGTCGTAGTCCTTGGGGTCAGACAGGATGACGACTCGGTCGTGGTTCTTGGCTGCAGCTCGGAGCAGAGTCACACCTCCAATATCGACCTCCTCGACAGCCTCGGCAATCGAAGGAGGCGGAGTTCTGGCGATGGTCTCATTGAAGGGGTAGAGGTTGCAGACCACGACTGAGATAGGGGCGATCTTTTGTGCCTCGAGATCGGCGGTGTCGGAAGGAATGTTGCGCGCGAGGATACCTGCGAGGAAACGGAATGCGATTACTTGAATGCGATCCATACACCAGTCATATTTCCGCTACTGACCTCCGTGGACGGCGGGGTGAAGGGTCTTTACGCGACCTCCGAGCATCTCGGGAGCGCCGGTGATGTCAGACACGTCGCTGAAAAATTGGCGTGGTCCATAAAGTAGTCAATAGACACTCTTCCATCGTTGGTTAAGGTCCACTCGTCAATTCACCCAATTTCCATACCAGCTCCGCGAATCGCCTTGGCGGTTCCTCCCGAACCCAAAAGCTTGACGCCATTCGCCACGAGGCCCTGGGCGAAGGGCAAGAGACCGGTCTTGTCGTAGACCGACAGAAGGGCTGTTTTGGTGTGAATGTATGCGATGGCGGCGGCAGGAAGTCGATCGAAGCGATGCAAGAGGGAGGGAACACGTGTGGGGTTAGTACGCGGGTTAACGAGAATGGGTTCCAACGAATGGGAAACGCGGGGGAAGGCGCGGGAAGGCCCGAGTGTAACAGAGCGGCTTAGTGACTGACCGATGGGTTGTTGCTGCGACATGTTCGGCAGAGATGGGTGATGTGCGTTTCGGGGATGTGAAACAGCAGGAAGGACAGAAAAAGCTCCGCGAACGTGGTTCGAGTCGCCGCGACACCAGTACACTTCGCACAAAATGGCGCTCTCGGCGCGCAGTGCCTCGTGCTTCGGCGTGTCCGTTTCACCTCTTTCCTCTCCAACTCTCGAGTTCGTCCCAACATCGTGATCTTTGTTCGGCCAGATTATTTGTGCTATATCGCCCATCGTCCCGCGTGGCCGCCCAAACTTATCCGGACGCTTTTCCCGTCGCCTGCAACTGCACCTCCGCTGCTTCGCAAGCTGCACTCTTCCGCGACTCGGCAACGATGACCTCACTTCAGCAGAAGCAGCAGGATGCTCAGCTCATCGAACTGCTTGGCTTCTTGACCGACCCGCAACCCCAGGTCAGGCGAATCGCACTGGCTTCCTTGTTGTCAGTCTTCGTATTCTTCATTTACGTCTTCGGGTATATAACCCATGTTGAGGCGAGCTCCGAGTTTGGACCGGTCGCTGACTGATATCGCTCTCAAGACTTGAGACAGGCCCTACACAGCCGCGGACAAGCGAGAACGATCCCTCTTCAACAGAGATCACTACATTGAGCAAATTGCGACAATGTGTGCCGACCAAGAGGTACGCATAATCGAATCGATACTCAGTAAACAATCTCAGCGCATGCACTCAGCTGAAACGTAACCGCACCTGGTCTACCTCAGCTCATCGCACACGACGCGCTTTCGGTCTTGATCAACCTCACTTCCTCCATCATTGTGGCCGATCGGCTGGCCAAGATCCCAGGATTTCTCACCGGTCTCGTCAGAATGATCATCGTCAGTACTTGTCTTTGTGATATTCCCGAGCAAAGCACCGAGAACGGAGCAAATTTTGATCAGACCCATCTTAATTTATCGCACCTAGGACGAGAACGCTCTGTTGTCCGATCTGGCCTGCATGCTACTGTCTAATCTCTCCAAACTTGAACACGTGTCGATGCAACTTCTCGGCCTCCGCGTCCCCTTCAACGTCTCGAACTTTTCCAAAGCGACCGACGAGGATGCTCAGGATGACGAACGACCAAGCAAGATTGCCAAGGAAGGGGAGACGGATGGAATCGAAGCTCTAGAATTGCTGCTCGAGGTATTTCTCAAAGGTGAAGGGAAGCGGTACAACCCTAATGCCAACTACGATTTCCTGGCCAGCGTGTTCGCCAACGTCTCGACCGTGAGTTTCATCAAAGAGCCCGACTGTGAAGCGGAGATTGTGAATTTATGACGTCTGATTCTACTCCTCTCATAGATCCCACTCGGTCGCTCATTCCTCTTGTCGACAACAAGCCCGGATGCCGAGCCGCCTTTGGTGGCATTGATCTCTTTCACCGAGCACCCTTCGACGATCCGTCGCGGTGGTGTCGCTTCGTGCATCAAGTGGGTGAACGTCATCACCATACCATAAGATGGAATCTGACTTATCGGCAGATCTTCCTCAGAAACTCTGCCTTCCAAAAAGCGGGACACACGCGACTGGTCGCTCCTTCGAATGACCAGCCCCCGACATCGGGATGTATCGACCTCTTGCCGCAGATGCTGCTGCCACTCTGCGGGCCCGAAGAGTTTGACATTGACGTGAGCTCTTTCCCCCTGCGCGAGGGTCAAAACCTCCTCAGCTGACCTCGCTTTGCTTTCTCCGGCTTTCAGGTCATGGACGAGCTCCCCGACGCCTTGCAACTCCTACCCGAAACGAAGAAACGAGAACCCGACGCCGCGATCCGCTTAATCCTCGTCGAAACGCTCGTTCTTCTCGCCTCCACCCGTCTCTGTCGTGAAGCGATGCGCAAACGCGGTGTATACGCCGTGATCCGGGCAGCTCATTTAGCCGAAACAGTGGACAAGGTCACCGAACCAATGGTTCGGTTGGTGAACCTTCTGATGAGGGATGAGGATGAATCGACGGCTTTGGAGGAAGTGCCGGACCCGTTGGAGGATGATAAGAAGCCCGATCACGGGTTCGAGACGGCACCTGTTGTGGGGGCGGATGGGAACGAGGTCAAGTCGTACGGGATAGCAGAGAGTGGACCGGTTCCGGTCGCTCATGCACCTTCTTCTGTACCGGCATCCATGACGTACGAGCAGGTCGATTCGGAGGACGAAGAAGAGATGCTGCTCGAAGTATAGGCAGGGGAAGCACACGTATTGATCGCTTGCAATCGCATCCTCCCTCGTTACGCATGCATCTTCTGTGAACGACGTGTCATGTTACATGATCAAAGTATAGGATACACATCCAACTTTCTCTGTTCCCACAGCGGCATATCCCTCCTCACCTCTTCCAACCACCCCAGATCCAGATCGGCCATCGCAAAAGTCCCGTCATCAACCCCATCCGTGTAGGGTTTGGGCTGTCGATCGCTACATTGCGCGAGGACCTCCCCCCAAGGTCCGACGATCATGGCGTGGCCGTAGCTTTGTCGTGTCGCAGTGTGAGAACCGGTTTGAGCGGGGGCGAGGATGTAGGACTGCGTTTCGATCGCTCGGGCTCGGAGAAGGACCTCTGCTCCGATGGTATAAAGATCCAGTTCAAAGCGGTTCTGTTGGAGGGTGGAAACGTGGATACTAACCCCAGTGCGCGGCTCCTTTGAATGAAGATGGAAACAACAGCTTTAGTGAGACCCCAGAGTACCCGCTGGACAGAAAGCTGGGACGAACCTGTCCGTAAAGTAAATGCGGAGGGGTAGGTGATGATTTGTGCGCCTGTTCTCCTCAACGCGAGCGAGACTTCAGGGAATCGCAAGTCATAACACGTCAAAAGACCCACTGATAAGGGCGAACGGTTCAACACGGTCAGTACCAAGATATGTTACTCATGATCTGAAGCGTAGGCAGTCTCTCACCTTTGCCCAGCGGTGTCTCCACGGGATCGAGCAATTCTGCGCCTGGCTTGGTCGTCTTGCTCTCGAGAATGACGGGACCTCCTCGGATATCGACGTCAAAGAGGTGGATCTGCATGGCCAGAGATCAGTACTCTCAAAGTCTCTCGTCCAGATCGGTATGAACTGGGTACTCCAACCTACTTTGCGATAAGCTGCTCGGACTTCGCCTTCGGGCGAAATCAACTGCGAACGGCAAGCGAGGAAAGAGCTCATCAGCTGAAAGACCTCATCTCATACGGCTAACAATTCGAACCGACCAAATTGGTGTTGTAACACCTTTCCTCCCCTTTGACACTCTCATGAACGCCTACGCCGACCCAAACCTTGCTAAACTTCGCTTGAGCCTGGATCGAAAAGTCAGGACGGACAGAGGATAGCCGAGATAGCAATGCAGAGCGCCCTGTCGACTCACTTTGACTCCGTCAATGAACACGCTCTGGTCCAAGGGTCTGGAAAGGCAAGGCACATCGGCAGCGCAAGCGATAAAGTCGGACGCTTCGGGTAACCAGACCAAGTGAGCCCCGGCTTGTGCTGCACGACGGATGACCGATCGACACAGAGCGACGTTGTGAGTCAGAGAAGGAAGCGAACAGATTTGAGCGACCGCTGCGAGCATCTTGGGGTTGGGCACGCGGGTAGGATGGTACAGAGTGTCCGAGGGTGGGCTCGCACGACGTGGCAAGGAAGGGGAATGTGGGGGTGAACCCGTCCGGCTTCTCGACAGCGTCGATCTTTGAGGTTGGGAAGGCCGCGTAAACCGAGGACTCTTTTGAAGTTTCGCGTATGTGAAAAGAGTCGGGAGCCTTCTTCTTACGGCGGCGGCAGCCGAAAAGAGAGGTGGGATGCACGATCCAACGTTCAACCTCGACGGTCGCGAAGCAACGTCACGCCTCAGGCCTCAGGCCTCAGTCCTGCTTGCACCGATGTGCCTTACTCAAAAGCTCAAGGGCTGACCGGTTGCCAAAGGCGACCAACGGGCGCGCCGAGCGAGTCGAAAGGCGAGTGCGGTGTGAATCACTCCCTCTTGCTAGAACCAACTGTTCTCGCTCGCAACATCGCCTGTGGCTCGCTCGAAACTCCATAAGTTTTTCGGCACAAACGTCGCTCAGTCGGAGACTGTTCGTCGTATTACTTAGCCGACACGAGACGCTCGACGAGCGACCAAGCGCCCGGGCAACGCTAACTCAGCGCTCAGATCGCACGGCAAGCACGAAAATCGTGGCGTCGGCGAAGATAGCAAGATGAAGCAACAAGAATGTGGTAATCATGGCAACAAGTAGAATCGATGATACATAAAGGATACAATAATGGTGCGCATAGGCACGTCGAAGAGCTTGTCACTGCAAGGCTTCCCGGTCGCTCGTTCGAATGCGCGCGTCGAAAGCCACCGATCGAAGATCTTCGTTTTGAATTGGGTAAATGGCGCTTGTGCACTACCTCTTACGACCACTGCCACTTGATTGGAAGGACGCCGGTGTCAAGGCTGCCGAGCTTCTTGAAAGCCGCGGTCGAGAGATCAAGCGAGCCATCTGAGCAGGGAATAAATTTGCAACGAGAGCAGCATCAGTACCGATAAACCAAATTTTAAGACAGAGCGGGTTTTGTTGACTCACAACCGCATCCCGGGCATTCATCGGCGACCCTGGCGCGGATGATCTTCTTGTTGGACGTGTTCATGATGGTGACGTAGCGACCACAGTGCGAGCCGCCGTTGACCTGAGGACTGTTAACCGCGACGATAATGGTCGAGTCCCTGTTGTATTTGCCGCACGAGCCGGCGTTTCCGTCTTGGGCGTACCACGTCGCTCGACCCTTGTACGTCGCCTTTCCAGCGGCGAGAGTGAGCTGCGCGGTAGCGGGGGAGGGTGAGGAGCGACCGCGAAAAAACAGGGGCCGTCAGTCTCGGGAGCCCTGCCAGGCCGCGGGCGTCATCAAAAGAGCTAGCAGAACAACTAACCTTTGCTGCTCGGGTTTCGAGCTCTTCCTGCTCCCCCGATCGCTCGACTACTTCAGAGCGAGACATTAGTCCGGAGGCATTGTCCGAAGCAGCCGGTGAAGCGATCGGCGCGGCCGAGACCAAAGCACCGAGCAAGATGGAGCAAACGACAGCGAATCGCATTGTGTTGGTGGTAGAAAGCGGAAGGTGGTGAAACGATGAAGTTACTGAGAGTCGTTAAATTCGTCAAAAGGTGCTTCTTACGAGTGATGGAGACGGAAAGAGACAAAGACAAGGTTGAGGGCTGCAGCGATGTCGATGTCTCGACTTGATGGCGATATACGGAAGTGACACCGAATTATGCCCGGGATTAGAACCGGGCCCAGTAGTGAGAAGTAGAGGGCGGGCGGGGCTTTCGGATAACAACGCCACCCCATTTTAGGTCCCTCGGGCCTTACGACCGCAATGTCGAGTGCGCTCTGTACTTTATTCCCGGTGACTCGGAGACAACACGACCCCGATCAAGTATTGCGACGCCCTCGGCCCCGCGCGCACTGGCCCCGTGCGTTGCGGATCGTGATCCAAAGGGGGTAAGCGGTCCAAGCGCTGCGCATGGCGCGCGCGGCGGCCACGAAAAAAAAAGAGGGTCCTCATTAACTTCGCACCGTAGTCCGGTCCCGGAAACCGATGGGGTCACTCGATTTTCCGTCCTTCTCGGTGCCCGACCGGCCGAGACCACACAAAGGTGATTCTGGATGATCTTCGGGGATTCTAATAAAAACTCGCATCCAACCCTCCAAAGGTCTGGCGTCTCTAATCGCAAATTGTGGGCTGCCAGTGACTCGAGGCTCAGACTCAGGTGAGGCGGCGGCGCTGGTAGCGCCACAGGAGCCGTGCCACGGCGAGGCTAAACTCCAAAATTTGCCAGCCCGCGGTCTTCAACACCCCTGCCTTGATCACGCGAGGAAGCTCTCCGCCTGTAACATGCGCGCCAAAAATCATGGCTCACGCAGACAAAGAATACAAGGGGAAACTTATCTACCAGGTCGAGTGTTGGTGAGCGGGGCAATCCGTAGCGACAAGATCCAGGTTGCGAACGACGGGCATCATGCATGGGCGATGCTCTGGATGGCTGATGGAACATGCGTTCAGAGAGAACGAGGTGGTTGGTCACCGCATCCTGTCTGTGGTCGCGATGGCACCCTCGGAAATCTGCAGTAGTCATGAGCTTGGTACTACTGGCTTTATTAGTCGCAGACAGGCTATTCCCCGCAAATGAGAGACGATGTGCTCGTGCCCGTGCTCAATGCGAGTGAGGTAGAATGAAGCCTGCAATCGCCATTTCACGTAGCTCCGTAGTGCATTGTGAGTTGAAGCGCGCCCAGGCCCAGCGAACTCGATCTCTTTGAGCAAAAGCCTTCGAGAGACGAGTCGCAAATCCCTCGGCACAGAATGCTCACAACACCACGCGACATGCCAGTCCATGAAAGTTGCATAGAACTCCCCTTCAAGCGTTGCACAAGAGACAATCGGAACAAAGTAGACCAAAGATAATGCGACCCAAAACCCCCGAGCACGAGCGGCCGAACGGATGAATGCGCCAGACGACTCGTGATCTTTTCGTGGAGTGGTAAAACAAGGAGTTTTTTTTTTTCGTGAGGTGCACATGCGATCGTTCGTTTTGTTTACTCCTTGATCTCGGCCTCGGTCTCGATGGCAGCGATGGCGGACCTCTTCTCGGCAATGCGGCCGGCGCGGCGCTCGCGGGCGGCCTTGTTCTTCGTTCGGCGGGCTTCCATCTGGTCGGCGAGGATCTTGGTGCGCGATTGCTCGGCCTTGGCCTTGTGGATGTGGTCCATGAGAACGCGCTGTGAATAGACGGAGCAGGACCGATTAGCTTGGGAGGCAGCAGGACATGATCATTTGAGTATGGACTAACCTTGTTCTGTTTTTGAGTTGAAGCGGCGGGGTCGAAGAGATGTTAAGGTTAGCAACCGGTCGCATAGCAGGAGGATCTGACGTGGCGCAATTGACGTGCCTTGAAGACGTTACCCTGTTGACGAGAAAGGGATACAAAGTCCAAAAGTGTCAGCTTCTTCGTCCCGCCACTCATCGATGCAGCGTTCCAATCCTTTTGCTCTCTGGAACGCACCTTGGCCTTCAAGTACAGTTCGTGATAGCTGCAGCGATAATAAACATCATAGGAGCATCCATGAGCATGCATAACCTCTTATTAAATCCCTGTCTTGCCATCGTCTCCTCCACTCACAGGTGCTTGTTGATCTTGCCATCCTCTCGGTACTTGCGCAACATGCGCCTGAGCACACGCTGCCTCCTCATCCACAAAACCTTGGTCGGCATACGCGCATCGGCGGAACCCTTCCTCTTACCGGCACCGGTGTGACGTCCCTTGGCCTTGGCAGCCTCGTGGTCGCGGGCGCGGGCACGCGAGTGGATCACCTGGGGCTTGACGATGATGTAGCCATCCTTGCGGAGCGATTTGATGCTGTTCAGAAAAGAGAGGGACCGCAGTTCCACGGCCACACGGTCAGCATACATTCCTTGTTTCCTTCCTGCTCCCTGCTCCATGGTGCACACTGCGGTGGTCGCTCGAGATGCGTCCTGGTCGTGGCTCGGCTGCAGGCTAGCGCGCTTCGCACTGGGCGATTCGATTCGCGGTGGGCGTACGGCGCACGGCGGGCTAAGGCTGGGACGGGCGACACGGGCTACGCCTAATTGGAGGTGACAATAGGACCTACTTGGCACGCGAGTTGGCGTTGGCGATCTCGGACAAGTGCGAAGGGTCGAGGTAGATCTTTCGCTTTCCGACACCGAGGACCTGTAGGGGATATGAAGGGGGATTGGGGCGATTGGTGGGCGAGGCGGGCGGGGGCGTAGGCGTAGGCGGCACAGAGAGACGACGGCGCGAGGGACGGCGACGGCGACGACAGCGGTAGAAAAAGTCAATTGACTGCCGCGACACAACGACTATAACGCCGGCCATGATGACAAGGTGTGGTCAATCCAGATGATCACGGTGGACGTACGGAGGCGGCCAGACGCTTCTGGGATGAAAGGTTCGACATGATTCGTGAGACCTGCAAACGACGCCGCGAGGATGCAAAAGCGCAAAGCGACGATGGCGACAGTGGTTGAACAGTGCGGGCGGTGGCGGCACACACAGAGACGGCGAGCGACCAATAATAACGACGGGCGAAAGGACGGTGGGGTATGAGAGTTGGACAGTCAGGACACGGCTGATACGGAACTTCGTCGCCAACCACAGCAGCTCACCTCTTGCTTGGGACGACGAGCAGGAGACGAATGCACTCGCCGTTCGACAGGCGCGGCCAACTCGGGCGTCAGCAGGCAAGGCGTCAGCTGAACGGCCTGACTCGCACGGGCCTCTTCTGGCCCGGCCTGCAGTCGACCCCGGTCAACGGCGCTCGGGTCTACTAGTCATGCCCGACATCGCGCAGGAAGTGGGCCTGGGAGGGACAACTTTAATTCATTTGAAAGCGGGCGGGCAACGTTTTTGTGAATCACAGCACGCATGGTCCACACTTGAAGTGCTGCTACTGCACCGCCTTGTTAGTCACACTCGGATCCGCAAACTGCACTCGCCGACTGGGCGCAGCGAAGATTTTGACACTGCAGCTACGACGCGTGCCATCGTTTCAATTTACACACACTATGGCTGAACTTGTACAGCTTACGCGAAAATGTCTCACACAGTCATCGTCTGCGAGCCAAAAGCGACCAGTGCTCACGTGACCTTCCACTAGCCGGCCGCACCAGCCGTCGGCCACAACTTAGGCCAGCCAGAACTTCTCTCTCGCCCACGTGCGTATGAGGGCGCAGACATTTTCAGCTGCCTAGTCAGCCCCTACTCGTGTTCCGTCTGGCTCTAGTGTCGAACAAAGCGTTTCGACCGACCTTCAGCATTATGGCGATGAGCCTCGCCGAGCTTGCCAAGGATCATGTCGAATCAGAGGCGACAATGGAGCATTGGAATAGCACAGAAAAGTCGCCTCTCGGATCGAGATAAAGTCATGGTTCTCTTCAAGTTTGTGAGTTCGGTACCGACATTCGGATCATCCCACGGTTGCCTCGCCCTTGGTCAATGCTGTCAAAAGGGTATTACTGTTTCATCCCACTTAGAATAGTTTAGTATCTAGTTGTTGATATTAGCCGCGCGCGCGCCTCTAGCCTTCCAAGTGCGCGCGCCCTTAGCGCTTCTCTCTCTTCTCCAACTATCTTTACTATCTTCTTCGGCTCTCGTGCTTACGTACATCGTGCCTCGGGCCTCAGGTTCCTAAAAAATGCGGGGTCCGCCGAGAATGCGGGGTGGAAAGGATAGCTCCTATGTGTTCCGCCTCCTCACTCGCCACCTTTAATTGCCGAAAGCGGGTCCCAAGTCGCGCACAAGGACCCGCATCGCGCAACGGCATCGAAAGGGTATTGACGCTAACTCGAGATCGGCCCCTGGATCTAACGCCATTGCCGATCCCTCGGGTGGGCGGCGGCGGTTTGGTCACCCGAGCATCGAGACAGCGTGTTCGTGGTCGCGGTCGTGGTCGCGATCGAGTCTCACTCCATCGACCGGATGGCGACCCCCGCCCCCGCCGTTGGGCATCACTATGAGCTGAGCAGCTACCAGGGAGCACCGGAACCTACTACCTTGATGCCAAAACCACGTTCAAACACCTAGGAACAGGGCGACATCGGACCGTCCAGATGAAAACTCTGGCTTCAAGTGTGCCATTCAGGAATCGATTGGCAGTGTCACCTTTGGTGAACGGCGCGCCGAAAACCTTTCCCTGCAAGTCGTCTTTCACGTGAGATTGCGCACCAGTATGCTGAACATATGCGACTGCTATTTCGACAGTGTGTAAAGTACTCTGAGTTGGGAAGCACTCATTCAAAGCCATTACAGCTGCAGCGAGCAGAAATGCCGCATGATTCGCGAAGGGTTTGCAGCTTGGAACTTGATGCAGCGACCTGAGTCGCTGGACCTTCTAGTATGGGATGTCTGCACAGAATATCTTTGAAGCTTTGCCTTTCATGCTCGAAAAGCGTGAAGCTCGCGAGGATGAGGAGACTTTTGATGTCATAATGAACCCGCGTCAGCAGGGAAATCGAGAGCGTGTCGACGCGCCGGAGGATTTGCTCGTATCAAATCCAAGATCATGCTCTCTCCAAGCTGCGAGTCGCGACTTCACGTGCAATGCATCCACTTGGGAGCAAAAAACACGTATTATAGATCTCCAAAGTGTAAGGTAATCGCTCCGACCCGTTGCGAAGAGCACATCCTTCGGATGGCCAAGTCATCGACTCAGAGAAGCCATTGCCGAATTTCCTGCGCTCCCAGGGTCCAACTCTGTCCTTGCGGGTCACTTATACCATCAAGCTGCCATCAAGCTTTGCCCGTCGCACACAAGAAACGGGGAAAGACCAAATGGGCGAGAGCTTGGGGCAAGAACTAGCATCGATTTTGGCGACCTTGTAGCGGTGCCGGTGCCGGCTGCGGTCGCGTGGAGCCGGTCGGGTCGAGGGTCCTTCGTGGCTCTCGCGAAGAGTCGACTTCCGGCGCGTGTTCCACGACCGCGGCCTTTTATGGGCCATTAGAAATCGGTCCCGAGTGCCTAGCCGACGACAAGAGAAAAGGAAGGGCACCAAATCGCAGGTTCTACAAATGGGCCATCTGAGACCTTGCGGTCGCCGGTCGGTCGCGGAGCGCCTTTCGCTTGCCGCTTGCATGAGCGACAAATCCGGCCCGGAGGCGCCTGCGCAAGTCCCCAAAACAAGGAAGGAGCGAGCGAGGCCAGCCCGAAGTACAGGCCACCGGCCCCATCGCACCCGGGGTCCTCGCTACTAATCTCAGCGCAGTACAACCACATTTTTGGCATTTCTAGCCGAGGTTTTTTTCTTTCTTTCACATTTTCAAACTCGGAAAATCCCCCGCGATTGACGGCTTGTTGCCGGTAAATATGAGCATGGTAGCAGATAGGCAAACAAGGTGTGCTACCTACTCCGTCCGGCGTCATTCTTGTCGCTGCTTTGGGCCACAAAGTGGCGGATGACCCACCCAAGCACCCAAGGTGCGGGCCTGATAATTGATCACCCTCGTCCTTGAGCTTGATATCGAGGCACAGGCGCGCGCGCGCGGCGACCACCGCCGGCGCACCCTCAAAATCTTTGATGAAAATCCGAGACAGGGCCTTACTCCGCGATTCCGCGGTCCCGGACCAAGGCCTGCTCCTCCACCCATTCACCCCGCGCGCTGCGAAGCCTTCTGGTGACCTGTGGTCCGAGGCCGACGCGTGCACTCGACACCTCGAAAATGGTCTGGGTATGGATCATGCTTATCCCGGTTCCGCAACTTCATTCCTTCTCTTCTTCACCTTCACCACATTCTCATCACTCACCCCGAGCTCCCAGCCGTTGTTCCACTTCCCGGCCCACCCAAACCTTTTTCAAGCCCCTCAACATGCTCGCCTTCGCTCTTGCTCTCGCCTCCGTGGCTGCCCTCGCCGCTGCTCGACCCATCTCGGTCGCCCTTGCCGCTGTTGAGACTGCTCTCTCCCTCCCAAACACCACTCAGACCAACAACGCGACTTTATATTGGCGTGAGTACTCTTTCTAGTCTTCTGTTCGGGTCTTGTCTTTCGCGTAGCACCGGGAAATGAGCTCGGCGCTTCTGGCCTCCGCGGAGAATTTAGGGGGCCCGCCGCCTGGCACCCCCTTTGTCCGGGCGCCCCCCCCCCCCCCTCTCTCAAAAAGGCCCCATGCTCCCATTGTTATCGTGTAGCATCCTGACTGATACAATCTACTATCATTATGTGCACCTATAGAAAACGGCAACGCCGGTGCCTGCCGCCTCTACTCGAACGACACCGACCTCGTCGTCGGTCTCCCCTTCGAGTTTTACTCCGACCTCGGTGCCGTCTCTCCTTACTGCGGCTCTTACCTCTTCGTCACCAACCACATCAACAACGTCACCACCCCCGCTCGTATTGCCGATGCCTCTGCGACCAACGGCACCCTCTCGCTCTCCGTCGCTACGTGGCGAGCGCTTAATGGTGACGGCACCAACTTGACCCAGGTTACTTGGCGCTTTGCCAATAAGACCGAGGCCGCCGCTGCCGAGGTTGCTTTGATCTCTGCTACCCGTAAGTCAGTTTTCTACTTTTGCCGTCTTGGCATGGTACCTCGCGCACGACACAGTTCATTGCGCTAGTCAAGAAAAGTCTGCTGACGCCGTGCGCCCCTGTCTTAACTAGAGTTCGCCGTGGGCGCCGACGCCGCCGCCAAGGCCGCCGCCGCCAAGTCCGCCGATACCTCTGAGGCCGCCGCATCCTCTGCTGCTCAGCAACAAGCTTCCACTAAAGCTGCCATCACCCAGGCCGCTCAACAGCAACAGAAGACCTCTGCTGCCTACGTCGCTCCTACCACCACTGCTTACGTTGCCCCCACCACCACCACCAAAGTTGCCCCCACCACCACCACCACCGCCTACGTCGCCCCCACCACCACCGCTTACGTCGCCCCCAAGACCTCGGCTTACGTCGCCCCCACCACCTCGGCCTACAAGGCCTCGTCGGCTTCGTCGGGCTCCTACTCCGGTACGGCTACCTACTTCACCCAAGGTGGTGTCGCCGGCAACTGCGGCCAAGTTCACCAAGACTCGGACTACATCGTCGCCTTGACCTCGGCCATGTACTCCGGTGGATCCCACTGCGGCCAAGGTGTTCGCATCTGCACTTCGTCGGGCAAGTGCATCTCCGCGACCGTCGCCGACTCATGCCCCAGCTGCAGCTCGAGTGGTGATTTGGATCTGTCGGTCTCCGCCTTCCGCGCCCTCGCTTCCCTCGACGCCGGTGTCGTCGGCATCTCGTGGTCGTTCGCTTAACCGATGATACTTTCCCTCCTCATTGATCCGACCAAAACCCACTTCCTCTCTCGCGCATCATCATCGTTTTTGGGTTGAGCTTGTCCACAAGCTCTTTTTTCTCTCTTCCTCCTCGTCGTTGGCCAACACATTCGCATCGTCATCGCAGTATCATAGAACGAACCCGACACGAAACGTCTATAGAGCAATCAACTCCTGCTACTACTATTTAGACGCTGTAGCATACTAGACACTCCCTTGTTTCAATCCTTTTCACGTCCACCCTTCTTTCTCTCTTCAACCTCCTCAAAAAATCGATCGATTAGATCGAAACGACGTCGTTCGCTTCTTGTAGACGAATGCATTTGCTGCAACACGAATTCAAAATCCTTTGCATCTCTTATGTCCACTGTCCGCTACTTTTGAGAGAACCCCAAGTTCAGCAGATCACTTCAGGCATGACGAGCGGATGCAAAGCATTCATCATCTACCGAGACCCGTGGCTCATGCATCGCGCATGGCGCCCTGGTCGTGGATTGCAGAGAGTTTTAAAATGTGGTGCAAGTGACGCAAGTTCATCCAGTAGCTTGCATTTGAACCGCATGGATATATCTCTTTAGCATCTCAACGTATGTAAAAAAAACACTAACACAAGGACAGAGCCGCCCCTAGGCATTACCAAGACCGAGCCCCACCTCCCTCCCTCCCTCTTAATCACCTCGTGCCGCAGGGGGTGGTGCTCCTCCCAAATTAGCGAATGGTGCACCACCCCTAATAGGAGGATTCGAATGCGCATCCTTCTTTACGCTCTCGTACACCTCTCCGAGAATCCCCACTGCGACGGCGCGTTTGCGAAGCATCGCCATGGGGACGCCTTCCTCGGCCAAGACGGTGTCGCACACTTCTCGGATGACGGACTCGACTTCGAGCTTGGCACCTTTGAAGAGCGCGTGAAGGCCCTGCATTTCATGTCAAGGGATCAGTGTTGAAATTCTCGAACAGCCCAGCCGAGCTCAGAGCAAAAGGCTTACCATCTGAGCAGCCTTGTCTTCAAGCTCCTTCTTCTTCTCATCGCTCAAGCCCGACTTCTCGGCTTGCGAAATAGCCTCAAAGACATCCTTGAGCGCATAAGCACTGCGCACGGTCGAGACGGTCTGCCCGATGATGTGGGCCGTCGAGCGCGCCGAGTGAAACCAGCCGGCGACGCCAAAGGGGATGATGCCCGTCGTCGCGAGGTAGTGCTGCGACTTGGACTTGTACACGAACCCGACGGTGTGCAGAAGCTCGACACCGTACGACTCTTGCTTCAACTCTTCGGCTTCGATGGTCCACATTGTCCGAACTGTCGGAATTGACCCAAACACAAGTGATATCCCATTAGATCCGTCATTCGCGACAGCTCGCAAAGATCCGATTTGGAACAAAAAGACTGACCCCCTGAAGCGATCTGCTCATCCTCTTCCCCTTGCGCTTGCTCTGAGAACAAGGCCAACTTGGTTTTTAAACGTTCGACGAGGTTCTTGACGCGTTCTTGGCGTGCCTTCTCCTTGTGCTCCGCAACCTTCTTCTCGGCTTCGGCCTTGGCTTCCTTCTTCTTGCGCTTGGCCTCGATCTCCTCCGGTGAAGGTGTCGGAGGTGGTGGTTGGGATGGGTCGTGGGTCTTGGGCATCGTGTCAACCTCTTCCTCGTCTTCGTCTTGCATCGCCGCCTTCATGTCTTGGCCCAGAGAGATGGTGCCGATAATGTCCTGGAGAGGAATGCGCGGTAGTCAAGTCAAAAAAAGTCAGGAAGGGTGTCGGGCTCTCTTCGATGCCTAAGATTGAACCGACCTGGAAGCGTTCCCCACCAAACAACTGCGAGAAGATGGCCTCCGGATCGACCATGGCTTCACCGTCCTGTCCCCCACCATCGCCCTTGCCCTTGCCGAACTCGTTGTAGGCGTGCCGCAGCCCCGGGTCCGAGAGGGTAGTGTAAGCGATCGCGATCTCCTTGAACCTCTCGGCGGCGGAAGGGTCGTCGGGGTTCTTGTCGGGGTGAAACTTGATGGCCTGTCAGAACGATCGGGATGGAAGCGAAGATGAAGATGGGCAGGTTGAACGTAATGTCTCGGGGATGAGATTCTACCGGGAGCCACACTGAACTGACCAGTCGGCGATATGCCTTTTTGACATCCTCGGTCGTGCACGTGACGGGCAATCCGAGTCGTTCGTAGTAGGTCATATCCAGTGGTCGCTCATCTGAAGATAAGAGAGAGTACAACTCGGTCAGTGTCGGACCACGCAGGCGAGCGCCGGCCGGCTCCAGTTTGACTGACCTGTTCCAATCCTCCTCTTGGCCTTTTCTTTACCCGACTTGTGCGCGGACGAAGACGACGACGACGAAGAAGCCCCGGGCTTTATGATCCACGTCTGATTGCACTTGGCGCAGGCGAGGTTGAAGCCGTCCTTGAGCGTCGACTCGGTCGGTGTCGGGTTGAGATACTCGACCTGGGTGCGACAGTGCGGACACGTGACGGTGATGTAGGCCTCCTTGAGCCTCGATTGCACGGTCTGCATCGCGGCACGGTCTAGAGGTCTAGTGGGATTGACGTGGTCAATACTGCTGGGTTTGATGCTGGTGCTTGTCCTGAAAGACGATGGGGCTTGCGATTGAAATATTGATCGATGAGAAGGCTGATCGCCAGGTTGGACCGAAGCGTGCGTGTGAAATGGAGGCCAGGCCCGTCTTTGGGATTGCAGGAATTCCAAGCCCGAGCAAAGTCCTATTCTACTAATCTACTATTCTACTAATGCGCAATTCACGGTCTGGCGCGCTTAGCTCGCGCTACTTCGTCCGCGGTGGCCGGCCCAGAGCGGTGACCACCACCCCCGCCTTCGCCTTCGCCCTCGCCTTCGCGCTGGAATCTAGCAGCTCAGTGCATCACTCTTGAGGCTCGACTCGAACGGCCGTAGGATGTGGAGAAGGGAACCGTCACCTCAACTGCAAGCATCATCCTCGCTCGGCCCCTTGCCGCCTCTTCCCGAGACTGCACCACCGCACGGAGCCATGTACGATGACCCGTATGCCGCCCAGCACGTCGCGGCTCAGCAACAGCAACAGCAGGGGCAGGGGCAGCCGGGACAAGCTCTAGATGGTCAGTAGACTTCTGATCGTATCGCGCTATTCCTTCCTGACCCGGTGCTGGTGGGCATGCGATTCTGGTCGCTCTTTTGCAGTGTATGGAATGCCGATCGAGTCCAAGCGAGACAAGCGACGGCGAGACATGGTCGAGCGCGTCGCACGCCTGCACGAGGATACCATCGCCCGAAGAGACAGGTCAGTTTCCTTCACCGCCATCCCCTACATGTTACCTATGCACGGCATCGTGCCCCTGGAAGGTGTGGCCGCTCGCAATCGTGCCCATTGCCCACGCCCACCACGCCCACGCCCTGCGCCTGCGCTGCTCCGGATTGACGTCCGACCCCGGCCCGCTCGAGCCAGCATGTTCGTTACGCCTCTTTCGCCCAACCACGCGCGGCAAACGGCAAGCGGCAAGCGGCGCCCGGGCTTTCGGTTCCAAGCGCGCCTGAGCCCTCGGAGAGCAATCGAGGCGCTCCTCTCTCTTGCGGACCCCTTTTGCTGACTTGGAGATGCGAACGCGTTCCATACACCCGCAGAGTCTTTCATGAACTGTCCGACATTTTCGCCCGTACGACCGAAGAGTTGCTGCCCCCACCCGTCTTCCCCAATGCAGGCGACCCCTCGGCTCCGGTCGAAACCTTGCCCCCCTCACTCGCCTGCACCGACCCCGTCATCCCCGACATGCACCCGACCCAATTCCTCTTTGGGTTGCACCGCCTGTCGATGGAACGCTCTAATCAACTCGTCGCGACCAGGCTCTTTCATGCGCACCAAAAGACGGTTGCGCGGAAACTGTACGAAGCCGAGGTCGAAAGGATTGAGGAAGAGTACGAGTCCGCGGCCAAGGGGGTCGTCGAGAGGTTGTTGGAGGGCGTCGAGGAGCGGAGACGGAGGTTGACTGAGGAAAAGGATGGCGAAGGTGTCACATTAGGTACGCGTAAGACCCCGCTCGAGCTCTGCCACGCCCATATGGTGCTTGAGCATCCATAGCTCACCCCATCGTCCCATTGCTCTGTCCACAGACACCTTCCTGGATCCCCAAGCTCGGTCACACGGGACGAGGCGCATGCGAGGTATTCCAAGCTCCTCGTCGCGTCGAGCGCTGTTCTCCTCGCTCGATTCGTCCGACGTTAGCGGCGCCGGCGCCTCAGGTGATGGTGCGAACGGCGCAGGTCCTTCGTCCGCAGTCGCCAACGGTCTAGGTGGCATCAGTTCGACACATATGCATTCTCTCCTATCCTTCAACGGCGTTCAAGATCCATTCCACCTCGCACAGGCGTTCCTCCCTCATCCAAATCACCCGACTTCGCACCCTTTGCTCTCCTCGCTCGCGGCTTCTTCAACGATGTTGGTCGGTGGCTCGATGGGCCTCTTACCCGGATCAGCCTCAAATGCTGCTTCGACCCTCTCGGGAGGTGGAGGACATTCTATGAAGCGCAAATCTGGAGTACCGAGGGCCCAACCGGGTTTACCACCTACGAATTTCAGCGTCGCTGTTGGGGTTTATGCGTTCCAGAACAAGTGTCAACCTGGTCTCAGTAGTTTGAGAGTGGATGAGATTGAGCTGGATTTGGGGGAGGTGAGGAGGAAGAAAGCGAGGACGGGGACGGGAGGCGCTAATGGGACTGGAGGTGGGGGAAGAGGGAGGAGAAGGGAGGAAGTGTGTTGAAGGTGGCGGGGCGGCTTAGATGAGGACGGTCTTTTTGCTGTATGTAAATGTGTATACCTTTCCGTCGCTCTGGGTGCACCTTGCCGACCTTTTCTTCGTAATCGCATGGACGGATGCTCTCCCTTGCAAGCACATCACGGATTTCTCGGTGGTCTAGCTCCAAAGATCCTCGATCCGACCCTGACATTATCCGACCCCTGCTTGACCGCCTGGACGAAATCATCGCTCATCCCCATACTCAACCTCAACTTTCTTCTCCCTTCCACCAACCCCTTCGCTCCCTGCCCTTCGACTCTCATCAAAGCGAGGAGGAGATCATCCCTCGTTTTTCGGAGGAGGGTGAAATCGGGGTTCCCTTGGCCTTCTTCCCCCGCTTGATGAGACGCGTCGATCGACCCGATCGTCATCAGGCCTTCTAGTCGTAATCCGGGACATTCCAAAAGTACATATTTGGCCAGATCGATCAATTCGCCCGTCTTGTCAGCTTCGTCGGTGGATGAGGAGAGGGACAGAGGGGCAAGGCCTGATTTGGACGCTTCACCCGAGGTGTTGATCTGGAGATAAACAGCCAAGGGTTCGGAAACGGGTGGGGCAAGGGCTTGACGCGCTTTGGAGAGGGCCGTGGCGGCTTTGGTGGAGGTGAGCGTTTCGACGACGGCGAGGTTCGGGACGGCTAGGGGCCACGTTTGAGGACCAGACAGGGATTAGTGTGGGATAAGGGGAGGTCTCTGGAGTAAGTGATGGAACGTACACGCAAGCATCTTGGCCTTGTTGGATTGCAGCGATCCGATGAAGTGGAAGCGGATGTCACTAGGTAACTGAGGGAGAGGAAAGCCCCGCCCCCCACACGGCGCTCGAATCAGCCCCCGATTGCCGACGAGGTAGGAAATGCGTAAGGCTTACTTCCTTGGCCTTATCAACGAGTTCTTGAGGGTAGTTTTCTCCAAAGTGACGGACGCCATGGTCGTACAGGGCCAGAATGTCGGACGACGGCTTGAGCTTGGACACGGCGACCAGCGTCGGCTGTGCGGATGAAGAAAACTCTTGCAATGTCAGCAGTCTTGGACGGATTCCATGTAGTGTTTGCAGTTATTTCTCACCTTGTCGCCTTCTTCTCTGCTCTGCGCGGCCTGGTTGAGCTCGTCGCGGATGGTGTCGTAGTTGTGACATAGTTCTTGAGCTCGTTCATCCGAAGCGGGTTGGATCGTCATCCTGGGGGCACGTGCAAAAGTGATGGATTTGGGTTGAGCGGAGAGTTTTGAGGTGTGCTGAAGTGCTCGAGCGAGGGTACGTTGCATGCGAACCGTGTGAGGGAGTTGTGAGGGTGACTGCGAGGCCGGTGACCCAAGAGCCAGAGCGCCAGAGAGAGGCTGAGAGAGCGGCTCCGTTCTGGATCAGGCTCGGCGGCGGGCGGATCGCGGAGGATCGGCATGCCGTCGTCGGGTCGCGCTTGGGCCGAGTTCATGCGTTCATGATCGACCGTAGTGACGGAGATTAGTAATACCCAGCCCGCCGCTGCCTGCCGCTCGAAGCGCGGAGAAACGCGGAATTGATCCTTCGCACTCCCCCGCGCTCCTTTCCCTTCGCCGGCGCCCTTCCTTGTGTATCGACGTGCTTTCGCGACACGCCCACCCTTCTATAGCCCACCTGTCTTTTCCGTAAGCTGCATGGCCATGTCTACATCTCTTATCAAGCGGCTGATGTATGAAGCCTCTTCCCCACCCTTTTGTCGGCTGATTACTACCGCAGTTCCGCAGCTTCTCTCGCAGGAGTATGAGTCCCCCCACTCACACTCAGGTCAACGGCCACGGCCCCGTTGCCAACGGCCACAAGGACAAGATTCAATGGGATTACTTCATCAGTGACAACGGTCGCAAGTGGACTCCTTCTGCTAGTCAGTACAACCTCCGCCTCTCCTCCCTCTCCCCTGGGCTTCGACCTTATCTTATCGCCGGCGCAAGTCAGCTGACCCGTCCCCGCTCAATCTCTTGCCCGCCTTTGACTCACGACCTCCTTGGCGCACCAAAACCATTTTTCTTGCTCGCCTTCTCTTGGTTTTCGCCGAAATTCTTCGAGCACAGTCCGAGGTCTGCTCCACCGAGAAGAAATTCCGGGCATGATCTCTTTCCTCGCCGGTAAACCCAACCCGACCACCTTCCCCTTCTCTTCGATCTCGGTGACGCTCAAACCGATCGTCCCAACCGCTGGACCCGAGACGCTCGTCGTCGAGGGGGAGAACCTCAACGAGAGCTTGCAGTACGGTCCTACCGCAGGTTTGAAGAAGTTGGTTACTTGGTTGGAGGATTTGCAGGTGATGAAGCATTCGAGGAAGAAGGATGGAAGTTGGGGCGTTAGTATCGGTAGTGGCAGTCAGGATCTGATCAACAAGGTGCGTTGGGTCGGGTCGAGGAGAAGGTAGGGGTGAGGTGTCGCTGGGATCGCAGAGGCTGACTGGCCCAATTATACGGCAGGCCTTCCACTCTTTGGTCAATGAGGGCGACACCGTCTTGGTCGAGACACCACTCTACTCGTGAGTGCCTCGTCGCCGAGGGATCGGACCCGGAAAACCCTGCCAGTGCTGAGTTCGCCATTCACCCGTTGTACGCACAGTGGGACCATTGGTCTGCTTCAGCCCATGTCGTGCGATTTGGTCGGTGAGTGGACAACCCATTAGTGTTCTCTCGAGGTTCCCTACTATAATGTTGCTGACAACATTCCGTCACGTCCTCGTAGAAATCCCAACCGACGCCCAGGGTATCAACACCCCCGTGCTCGAGGACATGCTCGCCAACTGGGTGACCCTGCACCCGAACAAGCGCTTTCCCAAAATAATCTACACGATTCCGACCGGCTCGAACCCTACCGGATGCTCGTCCCCGCTCGAACGTCGCGTACACCTGCTCAAGCTTGCGCGCCAGTACAACCTGCTGATCCTCGAGGACGACGCTTACCACTACCTTGTGTTTGATGTGACGAACCAGCCCCCGTCGTACTTTGATCTTGAGGCGCAGAATGGGGGCCAGACGGGTCGTGTCCTTCGTTTCGACTCGCTGAGCAAGATCATCAGTTCGGGTTAGTCCTCGAGGCCGTGTCCCAAGAACTCGCAAATCTTTTGACCTCTCACTGACGTGATTCCGCACTGAATGGTTGTGGACCTTCCAGGCATGCGATTGGGTTTCGTCTCGGGTGCCAAGGAGCTGTTGAGGATCATCGACCTGAACACGGCCAACACCAACCTACAACCGGCCTCAACGACGCAATCGATCGTGCTCGTCCTGCTCGAGCGGTGGGGCCACCAAGGTTTCATCGAGCACACGCGACGCGTTTCGGCGTTCTACAAGGAGAAGCGGGACATGTTTGAGAAGGCGGCTCGAAAGCACTTGGGAGGGTTGGCCGATTGGGTCACGCCTGATGCGGGCATGTTTGTGAGTGGGTTGGGCTATTTTTCACAAAGGAGAAGCGTCGGTGCCCTTGGCTCATCGTCTTGTGAATGCTGTCCCGTCACAGTTGTACCTGAACCTGCACCTTACCTCGAACGAAAGTTCGGGCGATTCGGATGAACTCATTTCCAAGAAGGCGCTCGAAAAGGGAGTTCTCGCTGTACCAGGCGTTGGGTTCTCCCCTTCAGGATCGATCAGTTCGTCCGTGCGCGTGTCGTTCTCTTTGGCGACGGAGGAGGATGCAGATAAAGGGTTTGCGAGGTTGGCCGAGGCCGTGAGGGAGGCGAGGGCCGCGGCCGGGGTCGTAGACGAGTAGTTTTGGAAAAGTTTATTTTGTTTTAGTTGTAATGAATGCTTAGATATTTTAGTCGGATTTTGCTGGAGTGAGTCGGTCGGCCAGTGCTCGGCCGAGCTACTGCCGAGCTACTAAGACCTACTAATTAAGATTAAGACAGACTAAGACGGGGCAGAGTCATTCGAAGTTCCCTCGGCTGCTGGTCTCGGCTGGCTTCGCTTCGAGCGCACACACGCCCGCCCGCCCGTCATCCTCGTCCGCGAGCTGTTTGCGGCGCTGGATCTTGAACAGCGGTCAAGAGCGTAGGTGGAGCAAAGGATCGGATTGTGACGACTCTATGCCCTCGAGTGAGGAGGGACTAGGCTCGGAACGCACGCGACTGTTGAAAGGATTCAAGTGGCGACTCGACGCGATCTCAAAAACACCGAGACGTTCGATTTGAGCTCGACAGCGACCGCATCAGTCTCGCCGCGTCGTGAGCGTGCTTGAGCACGAGATGAGGATCCTGTCTTGGAATGTGAATGGGATCAAAACGTTGCCCTTCTACCACCCGTGAGTGCGAGTGGAGGCGTTGATAGCCTGCTGCGATCAGGTTATGAACTGACCGACGCTTTCTGGATGTCGTGTGGTCATCCTCGTACAGGTGGAATGCACTCAAGGAGCACGAAAAGATTATTGATGCCTTAAAGGCCGATATCGTCTGCATCCAGGGTGGGGTACACCTTCCTCGTTCAGTCCAGCGCGTTCTCGTCGCTCGCAACTGACCATTGCCGGTTGAACTCCGCCTTTGGGGAGACAGAGACCAAGATCACGCGAAAACTGATGGGCAAAGACCTGGCCGTAATGAACGAGTTTGACGCCTTCTTCTCCTTCCTCCGTCCTCCGGCTGGACGCCACGGGACCGCCATCTTCACTCGTCGATCGGCCTTGGTCCCCGTCAAGGCCGAGGAAGGATTGAGCTCGGTGCTGATTCCGGGCTCGACGGCGAACGAAGGTCGCATCGGGGGCTATCCATCCTTCTCGGACCAGGATGATTGGACACATGATGATGTGGTCAAGCTCGAGAGTGAAGGCAGGACGACCGTCATCGATTGTGGCATGTTCGTCCTGATCAATCTGTCAGTGGCGGATGCACACTTTCCTCGTAGCTTTTCATCCGCGCTGATGTTTAGCTGAGCTTCTTCACAGATACTCGCCCAATCTGACGAACGAGGACCGCCTCAAGTTCAAAAACGACTTTAATGTGCTCATCGACACTCGTGTGCGCAACCTCATCCAACTCGGTCGTGAAGTGATCGTCGTCGGCGATTTGGTGAGAAGTCTCGGGTGATCTTGTCAGTCGACAGCTTCCGAATCTGACCAGAGTTTCCTTTGTGTCTCACAGAACATCGTGCTCCATATGAACGATACGAGTGAACCACACAACATCAGCAAAGATGGTGACGTGTCCCAGTTTGATGCACCGCAGTACCGTCGGTGGCTGCAGAACTTCGTTGGTCCCTCCGGCCCCATGATCGACATCGTTCGACACCTCCACCCCGACCGTAAAGGGATGTACACCTGTTGGGACACCAAGACCGAAGCGCGCAAGAGCAACCATGGCGCACGCATCGATTACATCCTCATTACCCCTGGTCTACGACCCTGGGTCAAAGAAGCCGATATTCAAGCCGACGTTCCGGGATCCGATCACTGTCCCATCTACGTCGATTTCCATGATGAGATCGATATCGAGGGTAGAGGGACCGTCAAGGTATGGGATGAGATGAACCCGAAACGGAGTGGATCAGATAGGGACCCGGCCAAGCAGCCTGAGGCCCCGCAATTTGCAACTAGGTTCTACTCCGAGTATTCGAGCAAGCAGAAGAGCATCAATGCTTACTTCACCAAAGGGCGCGTACCGAGCGCATCAGCTTCCCCTTCGCCGATACCTCCTACTGCTTCGGCCTCATCTCCTTCTTCCGTTCAGCCAGCTTCACCTGCTTCTCACTCGTCGAATGTACCTTCGGCCAAGGCCTTGGGCAAATGTCCTGCCGTTCCAGAACTCGAGCCTTCTCCCCCACCCCCACCAGGTGGCCAGCAAAAGCTCTCCGGCTTCTTCAAACCCCCACCGCAGCCCAAGCCCGCGAAGAAGACCAAAATCACCAAGGCGAGCACAGTCAAAGTCTCCAAAGCCAAGACCAAAGAATCGACGTCATACACTCCCCTGGTAGCGTCGGCAAGCACGTCCACACCCCCCGCAGCTTCTGAAGCGATCGAGCTCCTTTCCTCCTCCTCCGAAGATGAACCCACCCCAAGCTCTTCCTCCACAACGACAACGAACTCAACTTCGACTCGGGCACGTTTCTGCGCAGCCGAATCGCCCTCCGAAGTCTTCGATCCGTCCGATCTAGAAGCCGCTTACGAAGCCGCGAACGCGACGACTACCCAGTGGAATTCCATCTTTGCGACCAAGGCCGCGCCGTTGTGCGATGTGCATCAAGAACCGGCCAGGCTTTGGACGGTCAACAAGTCGGGGATCAATAAAGGGCGGAGGTTCTATCTTTGTGCTAGGTAGGTTCTTCGTCGAAGTCGCTCGGTTCTTCGTTGGGGAAGTGGGATGTTGATCTGTGGGGCTTTTGTGATGCTGTGCAGACCCGTCGGTCCTGGGTACGATAATGGTAAACGACCCAAATCGAGCGTCAACCCAGAATGGCGTTGCGATTTCTACCAATGTGCGTCCGACTCGTCATGGCCTTGAAATGTCAAGATAGTGGCTCGAAGCTGACCTCTTGGTCTTATTAGGGGAGACCCAAGTCAAGCGACCGGCTGGGATCGCCTTGGATCGAGCGGGCAAAAAGGCCAAGTCCTAATCGTGCAACTGCTTATTCGTGTCTCGAAGTTTCTTGTTCTCGTTGTACAACTGTTGTCTTTATCTCCCGCTTTTTGACGCAACGTTGCCAACTTTGTACTTCCGTTGCATGATACTATCATATCAGGTATCTAAGGCTGCTTACGGGCTTTCTCGCGTAGTTGTGTAATCACTTTGGGATTGAACATCTCATCCCCTTCGACGATACTGTAGGCCCGAATAGAAGGGATCAGAATCGAATCTGTCCAGATGTATTCTATCCGAATTGCGATCGACTCACCGTGAGCGTCTCCAAGGCATCCCCCACTCCCACCACTTTTGGCCCAACAAAGCTTCGAGGTTCTTGCTCGCTCCGAGATCGAACAAAGGTTCCTCCGGGTCCACAGCGATGATCACTCCCTCCTCTGGTGGATTTTGCTCACCCTCCACGAGGACAGATAAAGACGAGGTTTGATTTCGAGGTGCTGGAGGTAGGTAGATGTATATCCGAGGATTGTAGGTCTTGGATTTTGAAGAAGATCGGGCTCGATGACGACGGATGCGCTCGACTTGGACCGCTGACAGGCCCTGGCGCGCGTTGAGGATGATGGTTGTGATCACTAAGGAACAAGAGAGGGCCTTTTCAGCTCCACAAAGCCTCCTTTTTTGACTGAGCGCATACGCGAGCGAACTCACTGGCTATCCCAACGAGCATGACAAACACCGCTGTCACGACGACGAGGAGAGGACCAAAGTGAGGTGAGGACAGCAGAGGACAGGGGTCGTACGTGGGATCCTGGTGTCCCTGGACTCGTAAGAGCGGCGGATGACTGGACGATCCGTATACACGGTATGCTATGAATATACCATAAGCATAGCTATGCGGAAGGTGAAGGGATGAGCCTGACCGTTGGTGGTTAGACGCTGGGCGAATGACACTAACCGAGTGACAGGTCCGCCGATCCAGCTGAGCTTTCGGTCCCACCACCGCTCACGAAGCTCGACCGAATCCCAGGTAGTTTCGAGCACTCTCATCAACGCCTCGTATATGATAGGGAGGAGCGGGATAATGGAGATGCCGATCAACAGGACGGCGGCCTGGCCCGAGAAAAAGTGTACAAAAGTGTGTAAAGGTGAGCTCGGGAATCCGTCCGCTGACTCCAGGTTCGCAAGACATACAACGAGGAAGCAGAAGAACGGTTTGATAGATTCTATTGCAATACACGCATCCATAAACGGACAGTGATGATCGAAGCCTGGTCTGTGGACGAGACAGATGCTTCAGCTTTCGCCATCTGGAGCACATGGCGTTGTTCCGAGATGCCGACTCACATGCATACACCACAGTCGTTACAATGCCGTGCTTTGACCGGTCTCCATCGCTTACATTGATTACACATTTTGGCTTTTCCGTCGGAATTGCATTCGAAGATCTGCCCAATTGAAAACTTGTGAGACTGAGTGACTGCTCGGGAGTTATTTCGCACACAAGTCCTCGGAAGTTGGGGCTGCGGACATACCACCTTGCGCTGTTGGACCTCGATCGGAGGCTCACCATCTCCGTCTATCCGATGCGAAGCGAAGCGCACAAGTCCAAAGCACAAGATCACGACCGAAAGAAGTACGATGAACTGCAGTTGATACATCCGGGCGACGGAATGTCGTCCTCGGACCAGTGCGAGGTAATTGGCTGTGGACTTCGACAGCCAATCAGCTCGTGACTCGTTGGTCAAGGCGAAAGTACAAGGGCCAGAGCCCACCTGTTTGTACCATACCGAGAGCATACCCCTTGTAGGCCAACACGATTAACAGCGGCGGGATCAGCTTGCCCAGAATCACGTTGGGTCTCGTCCATCGACTCCGAGCTCTCCTCCTCCGTGCCGAGGCCGAATCGGTGTTGCCCGGGGCATGGACCTGCGTCTGGGTATCGATGAGACGAGTCGACTCCTGTGCAGCCACGAGTGCTCTGCTCGCAGCGTGCTCAAGGGTCATCCGACCTGGCTGACTCGAGTCGATCACTCGGCCGTCGGGGGCGCGTCCGGGATGACAAGCTGCCCGCGCCTCGATCGAGGCTCGCTCAGCCGACTCGCTCGGGACGGTGACGTAGTGCGAAGACCGGCGCTGGCGATTGGCTCCAACTTGGAGCCGGTCACAGTGTCTCCTCTTGTCAATCGCACCTCCTTTAACCAGCCACGCCACTCCTCGGCGCAACTCTTGCGAAGACCAACTTTTTCTGATCATTCACCACCATCCAATAGTGAGTACGTGCGCTCTGCTCGCACCGCCCATGCTGCGCTCGAGGAACACGTCTACGCCGACTCACGTGCTAATCTCCTCGCCGACTGCTGCTCCTTACTGCCCTCGCCTCCTACAGTGGGTTCAACATTCCCCGACTACTATGCCATCCTAGGTGAGAGCTACCAGCCAGATCTCTACGTCCACCGTGTACCGCACGTCACCAACTGACACGTCATTTCATCTCACCTTGGATCGTGACTTGGTGACGCGACAGGCATCGAACCGAGCGCCACACCCGAACAAGTCAAGACAGCCTACAAGCGCAAGTCGTTGCTCTGCCACCCGGATCGGATCCCTGCTGGTCCAGAAGCCGAAGCCAAGAAGAAGAAGGCGACCGTTGAATTCCAAGCGGTCAGTCATGAATGATGGGGAGGGAAAGCTCGCCGTTTGTTCGGAGAGAACTGACGACGTGGTCGGTGATTCTGCTCGGATATCTCCCAATCACAGGTCGCAGATGCGTACTACACCTTGTCGGACACTTCTCGGAGATCCAACTATGACCAACTAAGATCGTCGCGCCCTTCGTCATCCCGGACATCCAACTTTGATTCGTCCTCCTCGTACTTCAATTTTTTCAACTCGGCTCGCCAATCCAACACCGCCGATGCGCAAGATGCGTACGACGACGACAAGGAGAGCGATGCAGGGACCCAACCCGATGCGGAACACGTCTTCGGTAGCGTGTTCGAGGACATGCTGAGACCCGAAGTCAATCGACACGTGCCCGTTTGGACTTGGGCAGGCGCAGCGAGTGGCGCCGTGCTCGGATTCGTCAGTCAGGCCTTGATAGGTTTAACGACAAGAGAAGATGAGCTCACTGGCGTTGTAAATATCTTTGCCTTTTCGTCAGATTGCCGGGAATTTACCAGGAGCCGCTGTGGGGGGCTTCGCTGGCTCGAAACTCGGAGCCGTGCGAGATGCCAAGGGAAAAGCCGTCTATACCGTCTTCAAAGAGCTCGGATCAGATCAGAAAGCACAAGTACTGGCCGCTTTGGCCGCCAAAGTGTTTGGGATGGCAGGGATCGGGGGACAAGGATCGCGATAGTGGTGAGAGGGGGGTGTAAATGAGATGCTTCATCACTTCCCTCCATGGATTTTCGCGCGGCCTTACGCCGCGACTTGTGAAATAGTATAATTTGACTCTGCAACAACAACCACGAAGACAGCACGACGTGGCCGAGACAAGTCTCCAAGACATTAATTTATCTCGAGCATTTACGGTGGCGGGAGCTTCCCATCGAAAGGTCCCGCATACACAGCTTGACCTCCGGCGAATGACTGTCCTCGCTCATTCGAGTCACTGCCAGTGATAAATCCTGGGTCAGAACAATGTATAGTCACTTCAAGCCACTTGTCTCGGATATGCTCGACGCACCTGGTTGCTCGGACAACGATAGGGACGAACCCCCCAGGCAGGATACTAACGTCGGGATGTTCAACCACTCGGAAGAAGGCGTTGATAACTCCACTGTGGGCCGTGATGGAGATGAAGGTCGAAGGATCCGTGTCGAAGATCTGTAATCCCGCCAAAGAACGAGCTCTCTCTCTCTCTGGTCAGGTTTGAAGGCTTGTGTGTCTCCTCGGAGGGGCTCACTTGGTTCAATTGTTGCTGGATGCGAAGAGCTTGCTGCCGCGGGGATTCCTGGTAGTCCGCACTCCAGAGTTGATCCTGCAGCTTCCTTGCACGTCAGCATAATGTTCAGATCTATCCTTTCCCAGACTCCCATCACTTACGTGTTCGGAGAAACCGGGCTCGATGTCGTAGGTTGGGAATCGCTCGCGGATGATGGTCTTCTCCGAGCGCTTGTCGCAAGTGTGACAACCGATCGTCTCCCTAAGATAAGTGTGATGGAATCAGACCCGAATCATCCCGGTCAAACCAGACGAGGCCCTTACCTTAGTCGTTCCAAAATCAGAGGCTTCAACCCCTTGTTCAATAATATGTCGTGCCAGGTGTTTCGCAAGGTGTCCGCCGCTCGC
Source organism: Microbotryum lychnidis-dioicae p1A1 Lamole (assembly GCA_001244265.2). Lineage (NCBI taxonomy): Eukaryota > Fungi > Basidiomycota > Microbotryomycetes > Microbotryales > Microbotryaceae > Microbotryum > Microbotryum lychnidis-dioicae. The sequence goes on from CDLV01000006.1 coordinate 1,095,335, forward strand.
GTAAAGGGGCTTGAGTAGAGGCGCTCGGGCAAGGGCACACCCTCGGCGACTTGTCTCTTCCACGCAGTGTTTATGTCTTCAGCTTGTTGCCGTCCAAGAGGAGTGAGCGGGGGATCAGGCCCCCACTTCAGGTGTAACGAACCCGAATGCAAGTCAGCTGCCATCGAACAGGAGTGAAAAGGGCAGATACTGATTGGACCAACAGTAATATTGCCGTCGGTCTCCAATCGGGACCAATAAGCATCCCAAGCTGCGGTTCCATACTTGCTCTCAGCAAGATTATGATAGCCTTGCCCGTGTCGGGCAAGGTAGACGACCTTGTACGTCGTCTGCTTGTCCGCCTCGCGGTTGAGCTTGTCAATCTGGGCGTGAAAAATGTGCCATCGGTTGGGACCTTGCTCGATCAAGCCGAAGGAGTCATCGAGGAGGTCGTAGCCCTTTGAATTGAATTTGGGGTCGGCCTGGAAGTTATAGGATTAGCTTTCACTAAATGAGAGAAAGGTATTGTAATGATGCATACCTGCTTGAAGACTGAAAACGAGAAGACAGTAACAGCCTTGAGTACACTGGCCTCTGTAGGGAACGGAGGGACCGCCCAGGAGCACAGCGCCGAAAAAACTCACATCCTTGCACCGTGGTATACCGAGTCGGAGTAAACGTTGTTCCGAGAGACTGGTATTGAGAAGTTCCTCCGCGTGTATCGATGGTGTTGCCGTTCATGCTGTTTCCCAAGAGGCTCAACGCGCCGGTCAAATATGAGACAGTCTATGTAGAGGATGTGTAAGCTCGTCAGTATTCCACCATATGTTATAACAGATTGACAAGAGTGAGCGTATCCCAAGCCACACCGGGTCACCTGAAACGTGGCAGCGCGACCGATGTGGGGTAGCTGCCGGTGGCAGCAATGTGGCTGAAGTGGACGACTGGCTCACCTTTTGGACCAGGAGCTTCAAACTCGTACTCGAAACAACTCAATCCAAGATGCTTGTCGCCGGGCTGTGGACGTTCGAGACGATGCGATGGTCCCAAGTTGTGCGACAGAAGCGGCGGTGGAGCAGGTGGGAGAGAAACCCGTGTACGGCCGATGACCTCCCGTCCCTCTTGTCTGACCTGCGTAATCTTGCGAGGACCCGGGAAAGCTCAGCCCAATGTGCGTCTTGAAAAACGGCAATTTTTGGCCGATTTGTACATCGGGATGAGGTGTCTGAGGGGTCGATTTGTACGTATTTTCGGTCGTACATTGAAAACCTTCCGAAAACATGAAAACTTCAATGTCGTAAAATTGCACAAAAATCGCTCTCCAACAGCCAGAAATACGAAAAATCGCTCCGACGACGCGACCCGGTACTAACGTCGCGTCCGCTTTGACAGCCGGCCGCTTGGACCCTGCGAAGATCCCGACCGCTTATCGGCTCCGCTCCTTCCGTCTGCATTAATACCCCTCTCCTCGCCAGCATGCGCAAGTCCCAAGTCGTCGAACCAACAGGCAGCCTGGAAGATCCCACCACCCTCTTTGTCGTCATCTGTTTTCTCTCCCGTGGAGATCTCATCGCGCTCGAAGATTGCGGCGACCTCACGCTGAATGACACCTTCTGTTGCCGCGCCATCTGCCGATATGGAAGCCAGCATGTCCGAAAGCTTGCATCGTTCGATCGTTTCCAATATATCGACCATCTGCGCCACGCTTGCAGATGTATCAACCTTGTCGCTAATGACAAATGCGGCGAATAATCGAGCTCGTGCTCCAAGTTGGTTCGGGACTACCATATAAACTCGAATCTGTAGTACGAGCGAAGAACTTCAGAGAGGTAGCTGCAACCGCGCGGGAGAAAGCACCATCCGCCCACCTTTGTGCCTGCCACGGGAGGATCGGCCCCACCAAAGAGGGCTTGAAGAGCCTCAGACGTATCGTAGGGAATGGGATTGCCTTCCGTACCGACCAGCTCGTAAGACTGCGGCCCAACCTGCCCGTCAACGTAGACACTGCGAGGTCGAAGTTTGGTATCATCCATGTGGAGATTGAAGGTGCATCCGATTTCTCGAAGATACGCAGCAACGAGTAGTATGGTCGGCATGTGAATTCCTAATTGCAGATTTTCGACGGTGGCTCGAAGTGCTCTGGGGAGTTATGCAGCATATTAGCATCATCACCTGGCAAATGCTTGCACAAACGTGAGTCTCACCGGAAATTGCGAAAGTCGAGCCCCCAATGCTGGCTTGGTGGATCCGGTAAGTCGCAGGCGAGGCCAAAGCAAGAGCGCGCTCATAGTTGAGGAGGGCTTGATTCCGGCGATAACCCCCTAGCGAAGATCCTTTCGCCTCGCGATCCGATCTGATAATGGGCGCCTCGATCATTCCGGAGAGGATGGCCGTCCCCTTGGTCTTTTTCTTGGCGACACCTTGAGCAAATCGGAGAAAAGGTGTGCGTTTTCCTCGTCCATCAAAAAGACATTCGAGGCCCGCGTACCGCTTGTAGATGTTGCTGATCAATGTGCTTGGCCTTTCCATGCGTTGCGAGTGTACTTGGCAGTCTTCCCGGTGACACGCTTGCGAATAAGAGCCTTGCGGAAAGTTGGAATGAGAAGCAGATTCCGGCACTCAATGCAAGCAAGAGCTTGCGGTTTTGGCCCTAACTGCTTCCAACTACCCTTGCTGGTACAGCTCTTGCTTTTGACATTCTTCAAAGCGTGGTTGTTGACCCACACGAAATGCGCTTCCTCCTCAAGGTCAACTTGCTGCTTCTCTTCGTCGTCCAAGGGGTCGTAGGACCGATTCTTTTTGAACTGCTTGGCGCGCTTTGAAAAGAGATCCATGATAATCTCATGACGTGGTGTTGCGCCTCCTCCAATCGCCGAGGTTGCCTCGAGATCCTTGAGAAATTCGCCTTCGCGCAATCCGGGACATTGCGGCGGTTGAAGAGGTCTTGGCGGATCAGCGGCTCTGGTGAGAAAGCCAGTGATCGACCCGTTGCTTTGTTGACTTCCGCGGCATTTTGTGAGGTGATTCTCGAAGCGAGTGACATCGAAATCGCGACGCAACTTCACGACATTTGCACAGCGTCTGCACGTGACATCCCGCGGTCTGGAAACGGTTACTCGTGAACCAGACATCAACTTCTCGACCTTGTCCTGCATTGCCTGGAATTTTTCGGGATTCCCCCGTGCCGTACGTGACCACTCGGCGTTCTGTCCTTCTTGCTTCAGCTTGGTGGCGTGTTTGTGATCTCCTTTGGCAGACTGGGATTTGCTGCTTGGAGCCTTCTTCTGATCCACTGGATCGACGGACGTCTTGGATGACAGGTGTTCGCCACACGCCGCGAGTGTGTTTGGATGCTGCGTTGCTTTCTCCAAACTTGAGCTTAAAGGATCGACGGCGGATTCGACTGTTATCGAGCCGCTTGGCAGGAGATTTTCGCTCGACGCCAGAATGTCCAGAACACTTGGTACGTTGCGAGATGTCTCGGTTGCCGTTTCCAGTACCATCTGGCTGAGCTCCGATTCGAGACTCGCATTCACGTCCTCCATAGTGTCGTAGGTCGAGGCCACAAAACATTCATGGGCCAGTCGCAGGAATTGGCGCACTCGAAGAAGTGGTCGAATCGAAGGGTCGAAGGAAGGCAGACCAAGACAGTCCTTTTCGAGTATGGTGATACATGCCGGCCCGCAAGAGTCGCCATCAAGTTGTTGAGGTATAGGCATCACCGTTGGTGGCTGCGTGCTTGGAATGACGACGTTGAGGAAATTGAGAACGTCGAGCGCAGCCTCGCGCGTTTTCGTTTCCAGCGAACAAGTCTTGAGCGAGTTTGCAAGTTCCCAAGTCTTCTTTTTGACATCCGCGCGAGCAATAACCCAATGACGAGACTCTTCGAGATTGAGTGGCATGTAAATGATCTTGCACTCGCCTGCCAAGACCCGCGCGCGAATGTGTACTAAATGAAGATCTCCTTCGAATCGTTGTCGTCGTTTCTGGCAGTCGTGTTGTTGAGAGAAGTAGACCACACTGGATTGTACGAGGTCCGAGATCGATGCATGTCGAGGATTGCTCGCATGTGTGCTCTTCATAGCGATGTCAAGCGTGTCCATGGAGAGCCAGGAAGTGCCATTGTCCGCTAGAGTGCCGTTGAAATCACTCTATGTCAGTAAGTGTGCTCTCCTTCAGATCAGACGTCCACGTACCAAGAAATTCAAGAAGATGACTGAGTGTGATCAGATAACCGTCTTCGAAAAGCGGCTTCCCATACGGGCGAAAACAGTGCAAAGCCAACAACTTCGCTCGCGCCAGCTTGATGTACGCGGCGTCGCGTTTGTCATCGACCTTAACAGTGCTTAGCCAATCAATGTTATCCGAGATGGTTGACTTCAGCTGCTCGACAGAGTCCAGATGTTGCCAGAACGCTGAGGAACCGATTGGCATGTGTTCCACTATCGACGTGCAAGGGGATCGAACCTCGATGGATCGATAGCCGGAGGCGTACAATTCTCGAAGATTGTGAGCTTTGTTGAATAATACACGGGTGTTGCTATTGGGGCGGATCTGATGCTCATGGAAGGTCGGCTCGAACTCGGATACGGCGAGCGTTGCGGTCAGGTCAGGCCGGGTAAATTCGAACGCAAGAAGCTCGCCGACAGTGAGCTCGGCAACAGGAGACATACTAGTAGCGGCGAATTGCTCATCTGGACTCTCGAGCACTTCGTCTAAGAGCACATGAATTCGTGCAACTGGAGGGGCTGCTGTAGATGACATGCTGTCCTCTTAACCCTCAGCAAGGGCACGCAGGGAAGTGCGCAGAGGGTAGGATGCTCGCGACGTGGCACAAGGTGAGGGTGGTCAGAGGCTGTCAGGGGCGTCTATTGGCCTTTATTTCACTTCCAGTGCCCTTGATTTGGTGAGCGTCTGTGAGCTTTGTGAGCGTGAAGCGCATTTTTTTGCATTACAATCGGCTCGCGCGTCCAATTTCGTTCAGAAACTCATTCAAATCAATGGACCGCCAGTTGGCCAGCAGCGCGCGCCTACTGATCCCAGACCGCCGCCGCTGATACGTGCTCGGCCAGCGGCCGAGCAGGGACGACCAGGGAGGTGCGAGGTCGGGGTACATCGATTTGTACACCATCCAGGACGTACATCCAAGATCTGGAGTGCCCAATTTTCCGATTTGTACGGCTTTTGAGTCGCAGTTTGGGGCTCGGAGGGTCCGATTTGTACATTTTCGGGGACGCACATTGGGCTGAGCTTTCCCGGGCCCTATCTTGCGTAATCATCGAATTGGCCATTTAACTCCCATGAGTTACACTCGCTATTAGTTCTAAATAATTTGATTTTCACACTAGCAGCTACATCAAACTCGCACGACCCCCAATTTCTTCACTCGCTTGACCCGACGGCAAACCGTTGGCACTTCGCCCATCCACAAACTCGTTGTAGCTGTCAACGGGCCAGCACAATGAGGTCAGTCCGAAGAAATTACCTGGCTACTGGGAAGTGGACTGGGCTCACATACGACGAAGTCGAGTCAGTTCTTCAGCAGGTACCGACGGACGGGTCGACGCCATTGAAGTGTCGAGGTGTCGCGCAGTGACGTGAGTCTAAAAAGAAAGGAGAGTTCGTTAGCTCGTCCACTTACGTCCCTTGCTGCTTACTCGCCGTTGACCACGACGCACTTTGGGCTTCTCTTTTGCTGCGTCATTGAGCTTGGTCTCGATCTTTGTCTTGCTCGCCTGCTGCGCCTTGATGGTGCTCAGGATCAACTCGAGCCGCTTATTGACCGTCGCCTGTTCGGCCCTCGACAAGACTTTGTCTGAAGCCGCCGGCCCACCCAACGTCGTGTAGGTGATGTCCTCGTTTTCCGTCTTGCCTTTTGACTCTGCCGAAGATTGGAGAGCGTTCGTCGTCGAGCTCAACGTCTCGTGAATGGCATCGAGGTGGGCGTTGTAGACCAGTGCTTGGAGATCGGCACCAGAAAAGCCTTCGGTCTTGACCGCGTACTTGTTCAGATCGACAGATGGGTCGAGAGCGATTTTTCTCGCACTTGCCTGTATGATCTGTGAGAAACATTCATCCAAGTCAGTCCGACCCTTTCTCTGAGCACCAAGCCCCGTCGCACCTCGAGTCGATCCGTCAAGCTGGGCATGTCGCAAAGTAGAGACTTGTCGAGACGCCCGGGTCGCAACAGAGCCGGATCGATCAGGTCGGGTCGACTGCAATCAAATAGTATCAGCTCAGCCTGAGCATCTGGAGGACATGTATGATGGCTACACACCTCGTCGCCGCGAGAACGTAGACCCCATCGAGACCCTCTGCACCGTCCATTTGAGTGAGCATCTGATTGACAACTCGGTCTGTGACTCCGGTCGAGTCGTGACCACTGTGTTCGAGTAAGCGGCTGGATCAGCTAAATGATGGATCATGGGAACGTATTGTCAGAACTCACCGTTTTGGTGCGATGGAATCAAACTCGTCAAAGAACAGAATGCAAGGTTTCGCCGCCTGCGCTCGTTCGAACAGGTCCCGCACACTCTTCTCACTCGCTCCGATGTACTTGTTAAGGATCTCGGGACCTTTGACGGAGATGAAGTTGAGGCCGCATTCCTTGGCGACGGCGGACGCGAGCAAGGTCTTTCCGCAACCCGGGTAGCCGTACAGGAGCAAACCGGAACGCAGTCGGAGTGGACAACTAGCGAAGATGGCGCCATATTTCGTCGGCCACTCCAAGGTCTCGCGCAGGACCCGCCTCGTCTCGTGAAGACCACCGATATCGGCCCACTGCACGTCCGACTTTTGCAGCTTGACGTCTCGCAGTGACAACGGCACAAAGCCGATCTGTGCTGCGTGGAAGTCGTCGACCCCAAGCTCGAGATTTGAGGTTGAGGAGGTCGTGCGCATAGCTGACTGATGGATCGCACGGCCCACGAGATCGCTTAAATCGGCGGGAAGGTAGCCTTCGGTGAGACCGGCAATACTTGTGTAATCCAGTGACGAAGTGACCAAGCCGGTGGTTGCTGCCTTGGCACTGACGAGGGCTTTCACGATCTGATGAACGGGAAGAGGGGGGGGGGGGCGTAAGATCAATACGTGTGGTCTCAGTTGCTGTAGCACTGTAGCTCAAGATACTCACATCCTTGCGCCCGGCCTTGTTGGGACCCTTCAAGGAAATCGTTTCACCGAGGAGGTGTGTGGTGGTTAGTAGGGGATGTAGAGATGTCGAGGACTGAGCCGTGGCAATCAGAATGATCGGCCGCGAGCTGAGGGCGGGCATAGCCAATGACAGGAATGTGTGTGCGAGATGGAGGGCAGGGAACGAGTCGGCGTGCTCAACTTCGGCGCCAAGCATGCGGTCCAAGTTGTCGAGGACGAGCAACGCAGGGGCATGCCAGCACGCCTCGTCGAACCAACCCTTTATTTTCACTTTCAGCGTCGACTGCCGCTCGTCTGTGTACTTTGAGCAATCAATGTAAAGCGTGCCTGGACGTTGGAAGAAATCGCTCATCAGCTTATCTGCAGCTGTAAAGAATGTCGGCATTGCTCCCACGCACGCGTCAACGTCCGAGGGTCGATCTCGAGCTCCCGACCGATCTGTTGTACCAGAACCGTCTTTCCTGCTCCAGAGTTCCCTGTGACGAGTATTCCCGAGGCTGCACAGACCATGGAGCGTTAGTACGGCGCGAAGCTGCATCTCTGTATTCCTCCTACTTACTGGGGATCCTCTTGTCGTTTAGAATTCGAGCTGCCAGTGAGTTCACAACGTGCGAGCGAATCGCTTGCAGCTCATCATCAACGCCAGCCAGCACTGGATGCACGCAGGGAGCCGCTTTGGTTGCGACAGCACCCAGGTCGTGCAGTGGGAACTCCTTGTGGCCGTTTGTGGATGTGGTAGGCAGAGAGCGGGGCAAAGGAACCCGCGAATGCGCAGTTTTTGCGTATCCATTCGTGAGGTGGTTCGAAGATGGGGAGGAGGCGGACTGTAGCTTCGCCTCGTTCGCCAACTTGGCTTTGCGCGCTGCCAATGTCAGACACGCTTGGAATCTGGAGAGGCGGAATGGAAGGGGTTCAGTTCGAGATTGAAAGAAGGTTGAGACCTGAAGCTCCGGGAATAGATTCACTTGAGCAATTCGAAAGACCTGTCGAGACCAATCCCAAGGTCTTGCCTCGCGGCCTCGCTAAGCCAAATGTGACCATTCTGAATCTCGCGTCCGAGTTTGATGCGTACGTCGACTTGCTTTCTGTGGGAATCCTTCCCTGCTTCATCGGGGTTCGTCGATGGCGCATCGGGCCCTTTTGTCGGAGGTCTGGGATGGTGCGATACGGCCACCCGCAGCGACGGAAAGATGCGGGATAGTACATGGTATAGCGTCGGAGCTATGAACGCATCGTAGATTAAAGACTCGTCGTTGGATGCAGATCGGAGGACGCATGACTGTGGCTCGGCGATGACCGACGACGACGAACTCGGCATCGCTTCGAGGGGTAACAACCGCACCAGTCTCTTCCGGACGCGGTCCCACTCCGGGGACACCGATGATGGGACCGCGGCTGTGTCGGAAGAGAGATCGTGGACCTTGGGAGGTAGAGGCTGCGGTTTGGCATATCGATTTCTCGGCGCCACGAGCAGTTCTGTCACCGACGTGAGCAGTACGGCGGGTGACGCTGGCGGCGTTGTTGCATCTATTGTGGCGGAGTGGACAAGCGTCAGTCTATGGCCTCATCGACACTGCAGAAGATTGTGACTGACCAACGGTAAATCGGACGAGAGTCGTTCCTCCGACCCAGCACCCGACCATCATCCCTTCCTTCACCGCTCGAACTTGATTGAGCAAATTCATTTCAACAAATTCGGCGTTTGTTTCCTGCGCAAGTGCGAATCCGGATCATCAAGACATTTCTGATGAGAATGACTCGACTCAGTCTTGGGCGAATTGGGCGTGAAAGCGAGAACTGACTAGGATCTCCCAGTCATCCGCCGAGACGGGGGTGACGGCGACGGAGGTGGCAGTGGGGAGGTCTCTCATCAACTCGATCGTCACCTGTCATGAACATTGAAGAACTCTTTCGGGTCAGCGATCAACTCGTCGGCGCTGAAAGCTTGGTGGGGGAAGAAGCAGAGAAGCAGGCGATCTGGCGGCTCGGAGGTCAAGCACTGACAGGCATGCCTTCGCTCATTCCTAACCCGAGCATCACAGCGAACTGCGGATCGACTTCGAACTTGTCTCCAAGTGCACCACCGTTGGACCGGGCATGCTGTGCCACCGAAGCCACGCTTGAAGGTAGGCCGGTCCATCCGACGTAGGCCTTGCTCGTGTCATTGCTGCTCCCACCCGTCTTCTTGGAGGGTGGCTTTGTTTGGGAATGAAATGAGAGCTCGACGACTAGAGATTGGGGTGCCTGTGAAGTGAGATGCCCGTCCGTGGGAGTCAGGTAGGCTGCGACAACGGCGGCTATCCCCGTCGGACGAGGTGGAGCGACGAGCGCGGACTTACAATGCCTCGCTCGGTCAAGGGTCCTGTGATGGACAAGGGCAAGTTGACGAGGCAGTTGCGCAGCGAGGCGAACGTCAGCACAGCCTTGCGTCCCATCCTACTCGAAGCTGCTGCGGGATGTGAGCCCGCGGGGAGATTGACCGGCAGATGAAAGACGAAGCCGAGGCCGTCTCGGGTAGACAATGTCGCTCGGCTCGCCCGAGGTGCCGGCTATCCAAGCACCGGCTCGGTCGGCTTCAGTTGGCACGCTCAGGGCAAAGAGAGTCATGTGCATGACGAGCACAGCCAAATTATTCGTTTTTTTTTAGCCCAGTCAAGCAATGCATTGCAATAATTCAACAAACAGATAGGTCTACATTATACCTCACCCTGACAAATACTCCCACCTGGGTTTCTCCCACTGCAAGCAGCCATCGCTGAAGAACTTGGATCTCCCGTCAAGCCCTCGATCGCCAGTTGTTGTTCGCTGCGGAAGGCTTGATGTTGTTTCCGCGACTGCTCTTGCTCGGCTCGACGGTCTCCTTGGACTGGCGCCACATCACGCTGTCACTGACCGAGCGAGAACCGCCGGAGTCTCTAGCTCGGCTCTGACCGCCGACTTGACCGGGTGAATTCTCGTCGCGACGCGTGGCATTCCCACCCCCGGTTCGAGCATGCGGCTCTGTAAGTGGTCCAAGATATATTCAGGCTCCCGAATGAGTCAGTCCAGTAGATGTATGGCTGCTCACCCTTTGGCAGGGTTCGGAAAGGGGTCACCCCGGCTCCACCGGCTCCAAGCTTTGTCGTGACCCTCTTGCTTTGGAAATCACTGAAGATTCGAATCAGAGTCGGCCCATCTGGGTCTTGTTCAGTTTATTTCTGGTCACATGCTCACTGGGTCTCGAGCCAGCTCTGGACCTTGCGAGCCATCTCGTGCGATTCAAAGTCGACGAAGGCAAGGCTGTGCAGCCAGGAACCAGCTCCGTAGTCAGCTGCTCGTGAAACGATACTTCCGAAGAGGGTGCCCACCGCCTCCACCCACCCTTTAGACTTTCCATTCACTTTGTGCTCCGAAAAGCTGATACTGCGTAGAGATACATCGATCCCTACTCGCAAGCAAAGCTCGCGGATGTGTTGATCGGAGGTCCACTGACGATGGTCCGGAGAGATTAGGGCTTGATCAATACCCGTGATGCATTTTCTGAGCGAGTTCACATCTTACCCAGTGCATATCTCCGATGTAAAGCGCAGTGTTCAGTGGGTCCTTCGCGGAAGCATTGCTCTGGGCAACTCCCGAGGATCGTGAGTGCATGACAGGGGCGCTGGAGTGACGTAAACCAGGTTCGACTCTGAGCCCGAACGGGTACTATTCAACACAAGCAAGAGAATCAGGTGAGAGAAAGCAGATGATTTGTAGCCTCCTAGGCTCTGACTACTCAATGAAGTCCACCGACCTTGTTGCTTGAGTCACCGGGCTGCTCCTGACGGTCATCCTGAGAATGGGCAGCGTCGTAGCGTGAACTTGCGGCACTCTGGGACATGGTTCTGTGTCAGGAGAGACCACCTCAGAGCGAAGCAGTAGTCAATAGAAGTCAGCAGGGGGGAATCAACCGATTGTCAATGAGTCATGGTCACGAGAGCATAAATTCGATGGCCCAGTTGACGCGAGCGCGGGCTCGATGCTCGATGACCTCATAAGCGCCCACCCACCGTCGAGCAGCTGCATGATTGCTCCATCGCATATCAGCGACGGATCAATGCAGAGGTGTAGCAGCAATGAAACCTGACCGCATGGACTCACACAAACGAAGCTGCTGTCAGTGTTATGGTGGCGGAGTCAGGTCGGCGGGGAGCCGGAGCTGACGTCAAGAGCCAGAACACGAGAGGAGACTAGACGAAGGGAGACCGAAGAGGATGGCTCCTCCGCTAACGCGCTAACGGGCGGCGTGCACGGGCCACCGCTGCCCGATCGAACTTAGCAACAGCCTGCTCCGACCCTTCAGGCAAAGACGAATCGGAGGAAAACTTCGATTGATCAAAGTACTGATACAACATATCCATTCAGAGCCCATGTCACATTACAACATGTTGCTTCACTGCGCGGCGAGCCGCCAAGCTCTCGTCTAAGCGTCGATGCATGCATCGTACGGTCCCAGCCATTGCGCGTCATGTCCTACTCCGCACTGATCGTCGGAAGAGGAGCTCGATGACGAGGTAGAGGATTCCATCGACGAAGCCCTGGGCCAAGACAAGCCATCGGCTGACTTTGGCGAACTCGGGCGTGACAAAGTCTTTGGTGACCAGTTGGGTGATGACTCGCGCGACCGAGACCGAGAACAGGACGAGGTATGCGAGCGGGTACAGGCTCATCAGAAGCGACAGGCGTCGGTTCAGTTGTCGTGCGCTCAGCTTGCGCGGCACCTTGTCCGGCGTTTGAATAGGCGATTCGGCCGCTTCCGACTGCGAACCAAAGCGATAGTTCGGGTTTAGCATCGAAGCTTCTGCGCAAACAGATGTCTGCAGTTTGGTAGACGGTATGGGTCGATCGAATGGCACCTGTTCGTTGTCCGGCGAGCAATCGTTGGCCGAGTGCGATGCCGAGGACGGAGGTAGTGCGATGATGATGGCCGAACTATCTCGTGTGGGGGGTGCCACGGTTGTGTCCTCTGAACCGACTGACGGTCTTTGGGTTGACAGGTGCTCCTCGGGGAGCGGTGCCAGCGAGTGTCGGCGGATCTGTGTCATGTCGGATGATCGAGGATTGCAGGAGACTAGACTACTGAATCGTCGCCCAAATCCTGGATCTACGATCGCCGGCTCCTCCTCTTCCTCGTCGGCGATCGACGACATTGTGTTCTCAAAGATGGACAAGTCCCGTCGTTGGAAGAAAATGAAGAGAGCGATATCTGACCGCGGCAGCGAAGGCACCAGCATGAGTGGACCGAGTCCGAAAGCACGCACAAGTGCTAAAATACGAGGCTTCGCCCATCCAAGATTCGGACCTCAGCTCACAAATACCAATGGTCATAAGCATCGCAATGCCTCGCGGAATGAAAAGCATGATCTTGGCCTCGAGACTCCTGGGATCGTAAAAGCAGCTGTGATGGCGAGTTTGAGGCAGAGCGGTCAGTGTTCGATACGACGAAGTGCAGATACGCGTCTTGCACTCACATTCCCCCAAGATCAACCATATTCCAGACAATCTGTATGCCATAGATGATGGGTGAACCTGGATTAGCAACTGCCCCGGATGAGGATAATGAACCGGTCCCGGTGGATACCCACTGACCGCTCCCACAATGCTCGGCGCAATCCCAATAGCATACGCAAGGCCCCAAAGGACCCAGCTCGCACCTCGCTTCTCCAGCGCAGTTGTGAATGTAGATAGCGGATGCACGAGCGTTGTATAGGTCACCAGCGCGATCATCACCGTCCATACCGCGCTGACGATGGTGCAAGCCTGAAAACGTTGTCAGAGCGTATGGGACCATGTCAGTACGAGGGTTGAATGGTCGATTGCGCAGACCGTGAACGACAAGACCCAAACGAAGAGACTCACTTGATCTGATGGCACCGATGCGGGAAAAAAACACGAGCAGGTGATACCGGGCGTGATCAGCTCGAGTCTCGTTGGTCAGCGGTGGGCCAAACCGCGAATCAGGGAGGCAGTAAACTGGCTCGAACTTGGGACACATGCGCACTCGTGGATGTGGAAGCGCTTACAAAAGAAGCCAAAGGTATCGCATGCTGCACTGTTCGTTGCAAGCGTTCGTCCTGACAGGCTCAAAGACGTTCCAACACTGCGGTACAAAAGGAAACAATGGGACGGGACGTTGTACCCCGAAGGCGAGTTGCGAGGAGGCTGGTCAGCGATCTAGCGCGCGATGTCCGAGTCTGTGCTGCGCCTTGATCGGCGCGAAACAATGCCCAGTCGAGGCCGGCATGAGCTCGAAGAGATTGAATAAAAAACCAGATCTTGTCAGATGCGTTGCTGTCGCGAAAATCGCCAGTCGTGCTTCATGCAGGCAGGTCGGTCGTCGGCGCGGCGGATCAGCCGACGGGCATGCGCAATGGCTGGCCTGGCCAAGCGTAATTTCGATCCTTTCGGGGCCCGACGACGGGAACAATAGTCCAAGTCGTCAATGGTCGAATTCGGTGAGCGCGGCGGGCGAAAACATTGCGTATCGTCGACGAGCGTACATTCCTCGGGTCCCAAGGTCGAGATGGCACAGACGAGCAAGCCCAAATCGAGTACTCACACGACGGTGAGAGCGACGATGAAGTCGACGACCCCCAAGCCTAGCACGATGCGCTGCCTCAGTCGATTCTGACCCGAAGAGAACGACACAATGTATCCGATGATGACGGAAGCGCTGCCCAGTAATGACTGTGGATGAGTAGAAAGGATGACAGCGAAGCCAGGCTCAGCAACACATTCCCGTGGCAGTAGGTAGGTGGCACCTCGGCTGTCGGCATGGAACTTCGTCGGGTGCTGCGCCGCGCCGAACATGCAGCAGCAGCCAGCAGTCGATAATAAAGGGAGGGGGCGTGGCGCACAGTCCGACACGACCGTGCTGAGCTTGATGCGGCATCAGCTTCGGCAGTAGACCAACTCACCAGACAAGCCACAATGAGATTGGCAATCTTGTCGGAGTGGGTAAAGCCCCCTCGAGTCGCCATGATGGGCGTTTCGAGGCCACGCGTAATCCACTGCGTTGCGCTGCGTTGTCGATTCACACGGGTTGACGCAGAGCGAGAGAGCAGTATCGCGCGAGGGCTGGCGAGCTGAGGTCGGTGTCTCGGTCCTCGTCTCGGTCGTTCAAGGGGTCGTAGTTCTTCTGGTTGAACGATGCGCCAGACTGAGGCCAAGACAGCAAGTGCGACACCTGCTGCTAACGCGAGGGGCGAACGACAAGGCACCGCAAACAACGCGTTGGCCGTAGTGTGATCCGGGGGCATGAGGCGGCATCTCGACCGAGCGCTCCCCGCGCACCGCGTAGCCTGCGAGCGCGGTGCTGGTGGCGCGGCACCGAGGGCTCGGCGAGGGGTCAGTCGGGCTCAGGGCGGCCGCCGTCGCGAAGATGGGCGGCGGGCGCGCATCCGGTGTTCCGCCGCGTCCGAGGCGTGTGTGGAGGAACGGTGGTGGCCGCTGCGCACACGCGGCACGCTCAAGCCCAAATGCGAGTTCGACAGGGTCGACATCTCCCGAGCGCCCCGGTTCGACAATCAAAAAAGCCGAAAAAGTGCGGATCGTGAGCCATGGGTAAGCTGGCCCGGGACTTCAACTTGCAGACTCCGAGATGTAACGATGGATACTCGAGAATCCACATTTTTCTGTTCCAAATGTCCTGTTTTTAAACCAAGCACTCGAGGATCGCAACTCGGAAGACTTTGAAGAAACCCCGATCATAGCTCGAAAGATTTCAAAGTGAGTTTGTGTGCCTGGGGGTCTCTGGGGGCCCCATTACTGGTGCAGGAGAGTAGTATCTCGGTATCGCAGACATCATTTGGCGTCGATTGGTACTAAGTGCTCCCTAAGTAATGTAGGTATCGGTACTTCGGTAACAAGACCCGCCAGCGTCAACCAGACCACCTACATCCTAGAAACGGAGCGCTACTATCAAAACTAGGCAGAACAGCGAAACAAAAACAATGTGATTGTTCTGGTCACCCCTATAGGTAGTAGTGTGAAAATATTCACCGCCGGTGACTTGTATCGAAACGAACCCCATCCGCGGACCCGCGACGCAACGAATGAGCCTTGTCGGAGCCACCGCAAACTTTTGCCAAGGCCGCGCGCGGACTTGTGACTCGCCTCCCGTCGGCGCCCGATCTCAATGGGCAAAATCCAGATCCAGAAACCACCGTTTGAGCAAACGTTCACGGTTTCTCTAATAAGACCTTTGGCCCAAGCTACCTACCTTATACAGCTATTTGCCCTGAGTTCTTGTGGTAAGTTGGCGTTCGACGATGAGATAATCTTATCGATGAATGGTCTGGGCCGTTGGAATCAATGTGTCTCGGTGCCAGCGATAGGCCGCAACGATCCACGGGCCAGCGGCCGCTCGGGCGCGTCAGGCAGGCCGAGGCTGTGGCTCCCTGAAAATGTGTTGTATGATGTCGGGCCTACATACGTGAAGGAGAAATATTGCGTATAGATAGGCACCGAATGATGTCTACCGCAACTTAAAGTTGATATACCTAACCAATGGACCGGCGGTCGCTGGTAAATTCAGCTGGAAAAGGCCGAACAGCTTGGCGTCTAGGCCCACCGCGCTCGGACACCAATCTGCATCTCGGCTACTTCTAGAAGATCGCCCTGCTCAAGACATTTGATCGGCGGGCGCCGGCCCCGAGCTGTCGATCACTCATCCATATAGGCTCGGGGCCTTGGAGTTTGATGAGCCCTTTGAAGTGAGATCTTATCCCAGGCGAGCAACAATTTTAATACGCCAGTCAAAAAAAACACTCTGTCGAGTTTTGGTGCTCGGTGGCCGGCACGCGCGAATGGCCGGGGACCATCGAAAAATTGACTCCGAAACGAAACTTCCCTATCAGAAGGTCGCTTGACAATGAGTTGACGTATTGTTTCAGTAAGGAAAAACACGAGATGATGAACAATGCAGAGAGCAGTCAAAGAAAGAAAGAAGGGAGAAAGAGAAAGAGGAGGCGCACAAGCGCAGCGAGTCAAACGCGAACCCTTCCCTGGGGCAATCAACGAGGGGCGGAGGGGGCGATTGTAAGTTCGTAGTGGAAGCAATATGCGAAGGAAAAATGAGTTGAGAGTTTGGGAAGCAAAGGGTGGGAGGAAGCAGTAAAGAAGAAGGGAGAACGGGCCATAGTGTCTGTTTGTTCTTCCCAGGGTCATGTATAGAAGTGTGCGTGCGAATGGAACAGGAAAGGAGAAGCACGGAGAGTCCAAAGGACGTGTTCAATCTACCGCTTGACGATAACCTCGAACTTGCCAAAGTCTTCCGAAGACATGGCCCAGATGGCGGACAGTCCTTCGGCGACCGACGCGAACGGCTGAATGACGATCGAGCAGAGCAAGTGAACGACGATTTTGTACCACGGTTGCCCGTAGTCGAGCTCCTGGAACAGGATACCGATCAGGTACAACGAGAAGAAGGTGATGAAACAGAAGTTGGCCGAGATGGCGATCCACAAGGGCGTGACCGAGTGCTCGATGAAACCCAGGGGTAAGTTGACGATCGTGACCGCGAGCGTGAATACACCGACGATCCACAGGTTGATGGCGAAGTTGGGCAAACCGTAGAGGCCCTTGATGTCGCGAATACCCATGAACCAACGGCGACGCTGCTTGAGGAAATCGCGCAATGTTGTCGGCGACTGCTCTCGGACGAGACCGTGGATACGACCCGACGTGAAGCCTCGTCGCCATGCGTCCTGCGAGAACTCGAAATCTTCGGCAAGCGAACCGAAGTCCCACGTACACTCGTTCTCCATCTCGCCGTTCGTCATAAGGAAAGATCCGTGCACACCGAAGACGGGGCGATGGATGACCGAGTTTTGGAAGTGGAAACGCGCGAGGTCGTCACCAACACGAATACCATCGGCGACGGTGAAGTACCAATTATCCCAGAAACCTTCGCCGTTGTACAAAATGATACCTTGACCGAAGTGATGGGGCGTGTAACGGATGAACTCGATGCAGTGGCGGAGCGATTCGGCGTCGGTAACGGATTCTTCGTCCCTGTGGTCATCGATGCCAAAAGTGGGCTGGCTGGTCAACTTTCTGCAATCAGATGCAATCCAAATCAGAACATTCATTCACGTACATGTGCAGAATCCAATCATAGACACCGAGCGAGACGTGATAACGGAAGTAGTCGAGCGCACGAGCCTTGTACTTGGCCTTGCCGAGCGGCGACTTGTACGATTTGGGGCAGACAATGTTTTGCAGGTCGGGGTAGACGTAGGGCTCGTCCGTCAAGACGACAACCTTGACGGCCGGGTGGTACTTTTCGAGCTTGATGAGCTTGTTGTAACCACGTCGGACGGCGGCCTCGTTGGATCCCTTGGTGACGAGCACGACGAAGAAGTTGCGGATGTACTCGCGGTGGACGAGGCGCTTGTCCATCACTTCCTTCGGCGGCGACCGATCGGGCGTGACGAAACCGACGTAAGCGAAGAGGCAGTTGGGCAGCGACAGCACCCACACGAAACGCCACAGCGAAGAGAAGGTGATCGCATCGTAAGTCCATTCACCAGTAGGGTGGTAAATAGTCCAGATCGTCGTAAGAATAGGGATGACGAAGATGTGACCAACCCAAGCCCAGCCCTGGATATTGAGCAACCAGCGCGTGCGCATTGCTTCCTTGTCGTGCGACAAGTCTGAAGTCCAGCGGGTCGAGTGCAATTGCGCGAGCACGTCGGGATCGGTCGGGTCGGGGACGGCGGGACGAGTGGTGGGAGTGCGCCAGTTCATGATCGTGTGAAGGTTGCCAGTCATCTTGGTCCACTTGCTAGCCGAACCACGAGCCAAGCCCTTGACGAGAACGATGGGACCCATGATGAGGACGGTAGCGAGGCCACGCGCGGCTTTAAGCGGGAGCGAGCCAGCCGTGTTGGGCTTGGTGACAAAGAGACCATCCCAGATGTACTTGCCGAGCTTGAGACCGACACGATCCAACAAGTGGTAGCCGACCCAGGCGACGAAGAAGTTGGTCATCAAGGACAGGATGTAGGTCGGCGTGACGACGTTCCAGTACGACGTGTCATTCTTCGCAAAGTAAAGGAGCAAGTGGGGCATGACACCATAGAGGGTAAGGAACTGCATGAGGTAGAAACCGTACGAGATCTTGCCGACCCAGACGAATATACCCCACGAGGTGAACCACTGCATCGCGTGAGACAGTTCGACCCAGAGCAGAATCATGGCAGGCGGGATCCAGTTCGACATGAGCATGTACTGCGGCCAGATGTTGGACGGGTCGTAGCCGAACTTGGAGTCGTAGACTGAAATGGAACCAGCGGCGCGATCGGCGGGGCCGGCGACGGCTGTCCCACCAGCGATCATCGCCATGCCAAGAGCCATGGCAGCGCACTCGATACCGACGGTCAACTTCCACGAGTCCTGGATGACGCGGACGAAGCCGGCGGCGTGCAAGTCGGCGAAGAACAGGCCAATCATGTAGAGCATGTTCGGCGACGAGATCCACCACAGCGAGACGATGATGGCAGCGTAGAGAGGGTAACGACCGCGTGTCGGCAAGGGCGCGAGCACAGCGGCGACGATATAGACCAAGACGGAGCCCCAGAACTGATCGTAGGTCGTCCAGAGCGCCGAACCGACAACGAGCATGTATTGATGGTTCGATTCGGTGAAGAGGTCGAGGCAGAATTGCAGGAAACCAGGGAAATTGCCGATGTTGCACCACGTAGGAACCCACAGCGACGACGAGATCAAGAAGGTGTTTTGAGCCTCCATAGCGGCGTTGAACAGGTTTGCCTTGCACGTCCTCCACTGAATGAAGCCGACGACGATGGCGGGGAAAGCCAAGCGGATTGAGCGACGGAACAGAGACGACGACAGGGTGAGCCAACGAGGTCCCGGGGGCTTGCGTGGCGTCAGGGGCTTTTCAGGCTCGTCGTCACCGTGAACGACGGGGGCTTTGGGCACGGTCAGCGCCGACTTGAGGAAGGATGCGGCAAGGACGCGACCACCGAGGAGGAAATACATGCCGACCGCGAGTTGACCGTTGCGCAGGAAGCCTTGTATCGATCCTTCGGCGAGTACGTTCGGGTGCGACGACGACCACGTCAAATCAGAAAAGTGATGGGTGAAGATGATGACGGATGCGATGCCACGGAGACCATCGATCCAGTCGAGTCGGTTCGCTCGGCTGATGATGACCGCTGGCGGCTCCCGTGGACCCGGGCCCTTGGCGCCCATGTCGGCCGGACCACCGATTGCGGGCGAGCTCGGCGGGATCGTAAAGTCCTTTTCAAGTGTGATCTCATCACCATAACGCGAATCTGCGCGACCGTAGCTTTCCTTTCCGGGAGCAATCTCGGCAATCGCACCGCGCGACATCTCGCTGCCTTGGTCGTAGGAATGACGCCAGTCGTTGTTCAATGCGACACGCGACGAGTTGGCCGGTAACCCAGAGTGCATATTCTCTGTCCCAATCGTCGAGGCGCGACCGGACTCGATGCCCGAGTGCTGCCCAAACGAGCCCTCGCGATATCGGCCAAAGTTGGAGGAGGGTGATGACGGGTTGTATTGGCCCTCCTGGTACCCTGTCGCATAGCCGTGGTGACTCGACTCCGACTATCGACAGAAGGAAACAAACAGAGGGAGCGAGTCAGCACAACCGAACTGAGATGAGACACTGGCATCGCCAGAGCGAGGTCCAAAGATGTGCGAAAAAAGAGGAGAGCACTAACGTTGTAAGCGTTGGCGGTGCGGTCGTAGCTACCGTCGCTGCTCATCGTGTCGGGTCGCTGGTGCATCTGTGTAGGCTGATCGACTTTGGTGCCACTGCTGCCACTTTCATGGCTGCGCTCGTACGAGTCGGCACCGGTCGGTGACCCCGGTTCAGAGTGGTCGCCACCGACGGCCGAGTAGCCCTGCACGCCCGTAGCGGACAGGCCTTGGTACTTGCGCATCTCGGCATCCGAATCGACAAACGACTCGCGGCGCGACCCGAGGTTTGAGTCGTCGTCATAGTCGTGAAAAGGGCCTAGGGGTGCACTGGCGTCCATGTCGGGCGATCGGCGTGCGTGATCGGCGTGACCGGGTTGGCTGGCAGCGATGTGGGCTTCGTAATCCGCTGGGTTATGAGCCGGCCTCGATGAGAACATGCCACGAAAGACCGTGCAGCGAAACGGGAGAAACGGGAGGGAGATCTAAGCGAGCAAAGACCAGGTGTCTGCTGCGTGCAAGACCGAGGGGACAAACGACGCAGGGAACGAGCGCGTAGACCAAGTAGACGCTGCGGGCGGAGACAGACGGGTCGGCAACAATGAATGAAGGGAACGAGAGAAGGGCGAGCGATCAGGGTCAACTAAAACTTCAAAATAGACTTGGTCGTATCATGCTCCGTTTCGTGTTGGGTGGGAAAAAGAGGGCGAACGATGGGCGCGTCGCGCGAGCGGGCGGGGGTAGATCAAACCAGCTGGCACCCACCGCGCGTGGCCCGGCGGGCGACGTATTCACATCACACGCACCGCACCAGTTTCCGTGCGACCCCGACCCAGCATCGGATGTCTCGTGCAAGTTGGTGCAGCAAGCTGTAATAGCGAGGTCACAAACCTAGCCTCTGGTCCTTGCATTACACTGATCGAGGTGTATCGTGGTCCAAAGGTCGATGCATGGTGATGTGCCGAGGCCGGATCGCTTCGCAGCACGGACAGCGCCGGGGAGGTCATCGATTCGCCGCGCCCGCCCGTCGTCGTTCGCCTGGCACCGATCATCGACCCAGCGCTAGCGGCGCTCGGCCGTCGTGACCATGACCGACGCAGCAGGGCACAACAGCACTCCGCCATGGCCCAGATCAACCAACGCCGACCCTCGACTCTAGACCAGAACCCAATCGTATCGACAGATGACACCCAAGCCGCTTACAGGGGGGGGGCAGGGGAATGTGAAACTCACCTCGTACGAAACAACGCCCCAAGCGTGTCGGCAGTGGTGGTTCGGACGCAAGTCGCGCGCGAAGAACGACACGCGCCCACGAGAGCAACCAACGACGATCGGGTTAAGCGCTCGACAAAAGGCGAGAGCGAGGGTCGACGACTGGTGCAGGGCAGAAGACGATCAAAAGACCTAAACGGGAGGAGAAAAGAGAGAAAGGGGGGGATGGGGGGATGTTGTGTCGGAGGGATGGGCGACAGCGGGTGAGATCGAGGTTGAGGCAGGAACTAAAGAGCCCGGCGACGCTGTCGTCGCGCAGGCCCCATGTTTGGGAGAGTTTGGGGGTGGGCAAGCCAGCGGATGCCAGCACCCGGCAGCCGCGCTTGCACACGCGTTGCTAGCAGGCGCCCGCGCAACGCCACACACTCGTCAAGTCGTTCCATCGCATTCACCTTCAACGACTACTCAATGTGATTTTCAGATGTCAGTAAAAAGAGAGAGAACTATGCGAGTCCTAAAATCAAGGGGGAAAACCCAGAGAAAAACCGAGACTGAGAGAACCCATCCCTGCTGCACCCGGCACGCGCGGGCGGAGATCGCTTCTCACGGTTTTCTCTAACCAAAATAGGAGAAAGTGATGTCCGCGCAACCGCCATTCTACCCAAAGAGACTGGCACCCCCTTCAGAAAACAACAACGAGATCGATTCACCGTTATGTGTCTGGGACGTCGATAGCGATGCATGTCAGGGAAAAGTTGGTCGTGGAGCAATCGCAGTTGGAGAAAAAAAAATCTGCGGGTACTTACTCGGCGAATTGACTCGGCGACGACGGGAGAGATGTCCATCACCTCCAGTTTCCCGTGGGCCTGCTTTAAATGCTCAGTCTGGCAGATCGTGTTGGACACCTGTTCGTCACATCATGAGAGGGGGGTGTCAGAACAACCGGAAGAGGTACGAGGAGGGATCAGCGAGCACCTACCACGAGCTTTTCTAACGGCAATCGAGCCAACTCGGACATGCTCTCTCCAGACAGCAAGCCTGGGTACCACAACGCTCGTCAGCACCTTATTCGATGTCCATTTTTTTTCTCCACATAATTGAAGTGACTTACCATGGGATACGACCGCATAGACTTTCCTGGCCCCACTCGCCAAGAGCGCGTTCGTCGCCAACTTAATCGTTCCACCCGTGTCGCACATGTCGTCGATCAAGACCGCGACCTTGCCCTTGACGTCACCGACGAGAATCTCCATCCTCGCTTCGGCATTGGGTGCAGCACCCTTCACGCGGTTGCGGTTGATGAGCGCGAAGTCAACATCGAGGCGATCGGCGAGCATCGTCGCTCGCTTGGCTCCTCCGGCGTCGGGCGAGACTATGATGGCGTTACGCCAGTCGGGGATGTTCTCCTTGACCCAGTGGATTATCGACGGCTCGGTCCAGAGGTTGTCAACGGGGACCTCGAAGAAGCCTTGAATTTGACTGGCGTGCAGGTCCATCGTGATGACGTGATTGCAACCGGCGATTTGCAGCATGTTGGCGACGAGCTTGGCCGTGATAGGTGCACGGGACTTGTCCTTGCGGTCCATGCGCGAGTAAGGGAAGCACGGGATCACGGCGGTGATACGTTTCGCTGAGGCGGTCTTGCATGCCGAGATGAGGATGAGCAACTCCATCAAGAGATCGTTGGGGTCGTTGAACGGTTCCGGCCCCGGTTGGGACTTGCTGTTGGGCACGTGAAGCGAGGACGTCGAGGCCGACGTCGGAAGCGGCGTCGTCGGTCTTGACCCGTTCGGAGTTCCCGGTCGCGAGGCCTCAAGCGAGCTGTCGCCGTAGTGACGGGCTTTGGATCCAAAAGGGTACGGGGACGGGTTGAAGCCGGTCTGGACGATAAAGACGTCTTCTTCACGGACGGACTCGCCGATCGAAACGGAGGTTTCGTTGTCGCTGAACTTCTTGACGGTGCATTTGGTCAAGGGGATCCCAAGTCTGTGCGGATGCCGGCCAGAAGAAATGAGATGAAGATCAGTGTCTACGACCTCTTCCATAGCTTCATTGTGAAAGCTGTATGTCCGTCTTGATCAAAGAATTCCAAGGGGCGGCGACCGAGAATCTGGTCTCGGCCAGTCCTGCCAGTCCTGCTTGACGCCCTCGCAATACTTCCAAATCGTGTCGATGTACATGATAAGACAGTCCGGCTCGTTTGTAGCCTCTTGGACCTGATCCAGAGCAGGATATCATGCTCTGCTTGGTGGAAGGATGTCTTCCCACCGGTCCAACTCCGAAGCCGTTGAAGCTGATCGCCCGCGCTCGTGAGGAAATGACGATGACCCTCCCCGAAGGCACCGTAGAACCACCTGCCTCGTGCTTGTGAATGAAAGGCTCGTCCCGACTTACCGCTTGGCGATCTGTTGGGCCAACTCGGGGTGCGAGTTACCTAGTGAGAGAGCAGAGATGGAGTTAGTGATGGTTTCTTGAGAAGGGTTGGGAAGGCGATGAAGCCCTAGGGATGGGCAGTGGCTGCACGAAGCGCGTGAAACACTTGGGAAGACGACGGAGACGAAAGCAGATGCAGCTGTAAAGCCGTGGCTCGAAGGGCGATGTAGAGCAACAAGTGATTTACCCGTGAGCAACTTGATGCTGGAACCGTCACGCATGGTAAGCCAAAGGGGGGTGTTGATCTAGTCCTAGCGAAATGACGGAAGCAAGCGACGACAGGCGACGAGACACGAAGCAAGCGGCTGTACAGCGGACGGAAGGCCTGATGGTGGGGCTAGGGTGCACGACGAAGGGGAACGAGTTGATAGTCGACGGTCTCAGTCTTGTAGGCGAGAGCAAACAAGGGAGAAGAAGGGGGCGGCTGGAAGGGTGCAGGAATGTAAGATGAGGAGACAGTCAAAGAGGGGCGACCGACGGCGACGAGAGGCCGCGGAGAGGGCCGGACGGGCGATCTCCACACCACTACAAGTGGCCCACGTGAGACACGACCCGGCGCATGGGACACCGAATGAACGAGTTGTGTTCACCTCCCCTATATGTCATTGCAACTATCTTGCATCAAACATCACCTTAACTGGTCGTTCGAGTCGTATGGTCGTGGCAGGTGCAACACAAAACCAGAAATTAAAAGAATCTCTCTCACTTCTTCAGAACTCGGGGTGAAGGATCTCTTTGGCCCTGGCTGCAACCTCTTCTGGGTCGCCCAAAACGTCCTCCTGCCTCACGATCAAGTTAATCGGAACATCAGCTTCACGTGTCATCAGCTAAGGTATATTTTCCACTCACGGCGAATCGAGCGCCATCTCTAAATAAAGTCAGAAGGCAAGCCATGACCGTGAGTGTCAATGGGGCTTTCGCAGACGAATGCTGTAGGAAGCGTTCGACTCACCGGAAGAAGAACCACCACATCATCCCACCACCGATCGCGGCCAAGGCCAGAAATAAGAGCACAATACCACCCAAGAGCAACGCGAGGAACTTGTACTGGAGCAAGCAAAGAAGAGAGCGGATTGGACGAAGTCTGGTTTCAGCAACCACTTCAGGCTCCACAATCACAATCCTCGTGGTAAGCAAGGGACTCACATCATCACTTGACATCTTGGTCGCCTCCATCGCTGCGGCCCTCTCTCGCCTCTCGGCGAGGATCGCTTCGGTCGGCGCCAACTGACGCACCCTCGAGTCCATTCCTGGTCGCCAGTCCTCCATCGACTTGGGCACCGGTTTGCCCACCTCGATGAAGGAAGGGTACCTCGTCTCGGTCCATTGCTCGATCCGACCGCATAAAACGGCGATCTTGACAAAGCTCGGATCGTTCGCCACGGCTTTGGCGTGGATTGCACGGGCCATGTCGCGGAACATGTAGGCGACGTCGCGAGGGTTCGTCGCATCGAGGATCAACCTCACCGCCAAGCCTTTGCGGATCTTGACGTTCTGATGGAAGACCTTGGGGTTCATGAAGCACTCCTGCAAGGTCGCCATCGCCATCGCTTGAGGAATTGCGCAGAAATTGAAGACGCTCTGGTTCGACAGCAGGGTCAGGTAGTCGAGCGCATCGGTCGCGTGGCTCAGAGCATCAACCGTCATCTCGCTCAGTGCCCACAGCGCCTTTTGCTCGTTCCCGTGCGCGTAAAGATCCTCGGGCTTGTCGGCATACTTGGACCAGAGTTCGGCCGGCCAGAAGACACGACCGTCGTCGGTGTCCTCGCGGAAGTCACGCAGGATGTTCGTCTTTTGCAAGAGCAGACCCATCGAATTACTCAACGAGACTTGCTCGCCCAACTCGGGGGCTTCCTTGCCCGAGACCGAAAAGAGACGCGACAGGCCTTCGCCGACGAGTCCGGCGACAAAGTGGCAGTAGAGGTCGAACGAGGCGAGCGTGTCGACGGAGAACCTGCCACCGCTCTCGGCGTAGACCTTGGCGTAGCGCGCCATACCGGCTCCCATCTTTTGTGTGATATCCGCAATCACCTTCTTGTAGCTGAAGGTAAGGTGAACGAGAGCTCGTCAGCACTCGTAAGCGCAGGCCGTGAGGAATGTCTCGAGACTGACTCGGGTCCGAGACGCTTGTACTCGGCAATCACGACCTGGAATTCGACCAACAGGGCGCGGTCCTTTTCGTTCGGTCCAGCTGTAGAACAGTACGTCAGCTTATTGTCCCTGTGAGCTCTAAGGCCGGCAATCCCACACGAACATTCAGTAAAGTTCCACCCGTCCTGCTCGAGCCTCTCGTGGAAGTTGACCAAAAAAGGGACCTTGGTGTCGATGTCGAGCGTCATATCGTCTTCGATCGTGTCCAACCCTCGTAGAATGAGGTAGAACAGAGCGATCTGTGTGTGGGCCGGAACAACGAGATGAGCCGGCTGTACAGGGGGCAGTGTGGGTGGGGCGCCCGAGCGAGGTGACTGACGACTCTAGACAGATCGCCTTCGAGTTCTTTGATGACGGCGGAGAACGATCGCGAGGTGGCGTCGAGGAAGCCCCAGCATTGCTTCATCTCTTCACGGTCCCTAGTAGATGGATGTCGCATCCGTTGCATGGACGTGGTGAGAGTGGTGGGTCGTCACGACGTGCGATGCGCCGGATGACGCGATGGGGAGCAGGGTTAATGAGCGGAGAGAAGGGATGGAGGCATGTACAACAGTAGCGGCTTGGCGTCATTAAACGCACGCAGTAAGAAACGATACGCTGCGTGACTGACCATCCTGATTCCGGGTTGTCCTCGATGCGGTGCAGAGGATCGCGCCAGACGGTGTAGTTGACCAACGCACGGGCCTCGGACGGTCGTCGCAACGCCGCGAGGATCGTCGTAGCCTTTCCCATCGTGACAAGGGAGAGGTTTTGAAGGTCTTGTTGAGCGGGTGAGTACTCTTTTGAAGCGCAAGGGAAAAGCGCGATGTGGTAGAACCCGACACAAATGCGGTGCGGTCAGTCGAGTTGAGTTGGAGTTGGGGGCGTGGTCGGATGGGTGGTCGGATGGAGAGTCACGCCCAGCGCGGAGACGGCAGCGATCCCGCCACGACGGGGGCTTATCACACCGGTCAAATTCGCACTAGAAACCAAAGCTAATCCGAAAGCACCGGCCCATTGCTCGCGACGGACGAGCGCTCGCTTTCCTCACTTACAACTCTCACGCCCCCGCGTGGTATCGCTCTACACTTTCGTATCTCGTGCACGGACATCCTCTCAAGGTGATCGAGTTCAATCCCAGCTCTGGCACACAGGTCTGCATGACCCACAAGCCACCGCTCGGGGCCGGTTTCCTTCGCAGCCCCCGTGTACCCGTAGACAGGAGCCCCTGTCTCGGCTCTCCCTCGTCCTCCAAGCTTTCCTACTGACCCGGGCACGTCCCCTTGAACCGTTTAGACCTTCAAACACCAAACGGCACTCAGCTCATCAGCTCACATCACAAACATGGATCTCGCACCCCTCCCCGCGCCTCTCCATCTCCGACCCCTCCGAATCCGTTCCGTTCCCACTCCCTTCGCGATCGTCGAGGTGCAACGTTTCCTCGCCGATGAAACGGCCACTCGAGTCTTGAGTGGTGCAGGAGCAAGTGCGATCAAGGAGGCATTGGTGCGATTGGTCAAACGGCTTGAACAGGAACAAAGCGAGGAGTCGGCTTCGAGTGCGACGAAGGTGGACACATCGTCGATTTCGGAGAAGGAAAAGGACAAGGGCAAGAAGAGGAAAGTCATCGAATCGGAATTGACCAAGGACAAGAAACAGAGCAAAAAACACAAGAAGGCATAGTCGGCTTCGCGTCAGCGCCGAGCTTGAGTTCGCTCCGATTTCTTCGTCGTCGCATTTCTGTTCTGTGCATCTTCCGCGTAGTACCCGTCGCAGCATTCACAGCATTGTAGCATAACACATCTTTCTCTGACCTCATTCGCTTGTGAGACCTTGCTGTTATCGACGACTCGCTCCGAGTCTATAGTAGCCCAAGCCGATCATTCCTCATCCTGTACCTCCTCCCCCAACTCCCCACTAACGACCGGATCCACCCCCACCTCCTTCAGTATACTCATCACCCCCACCTTCTTGACCTCCTCCAAGATCTCCTCATCCTTGACCAACAACATACCCGCGAAACCTAACGAGTTGACACTGATTTGCTGCTGGGATCCCGAGGCGCTCCAGCTCTCTTTTGAGCGAGGTATGATTTGAAGGTACTTTTCGGTCATGATGAGGTTGTAGCTAAGGCCGGAGAGACCACCTCTTGAGGAAAGGGGTGGAGGTGCCGTTGTTGTTGAGGGGTCGGAGCTCGCTCCTTCCGACGAAGATTTGACGAGCGAGGCCCTTCTTAAATGCTCGATCATCAAGTCCAACAGGGAGAGGAAGGTCATGCCGAGGTAAGAAACAAGATCGCCGCTTAAGGGCGGTGCAAGCATGACGGTGAAGGAGGTGTAAGGGAGAGGGAGTTGAAATGGGTCCTCTGGTGGCCGCGCCGCGCCCCACCGAGGTGAGAGAAAGAGTCAGCTAGATTTCAATTGGGGCCAAGACGCAAAAGTCTCGAAGACCTACTGGGGTTTGAGGGTTTGTTGTCTTGGATGAAGTTGTCGAAGGGTGCGACACCGTTCGACAAGGGAATGAATTGGACGCTGTAGAGGATTGAGGATGGGAATAAGAGTCAGCGATCGATCTCCTGCACAAGCTGTGGATTCATTCGCAAACGAACTGTTTGTGGGGTTGCCTGTTAAGCATAAAATGATGTAGTGTTTAGTTAGATGGGTTTTGGCACTGCCCTGATGATTGCGAGACTTACGAGGCACCGGATAAGGGTCCACAATTGTAGAAAGCCAAATGCTTCTCCCTCGTCCCGAGCGACTTGAGCACCGAATACGTCGCCAACAACTGCAGCGGTGTCAAGGGCCGCTCCTGCTTCTCAAATTCCTTAGTCACCAAGAGAAAATGTCGCGGAACGATGCAGAATTTGTTGAGCTGGGTACACAGCGAGAGGGAAGGGTTTTGTGATTGGCATGAGCAAAATCTTCGCTAGGATAGATCGACCCCGAGGTACGACTAACGCACGAGCAGGACAAAAATGTCTCCTGATGCATCAGAAGGATCCTCCTTGACCTCTTCCTCATGGACGTAGAGATCGGGCTCGGGATACGGCTCGGCGAAAGGGTCTCGGGGAGCAGGTTTTGGTTGATTGGTCGAGCCCGACTCGGAGTCCTTTGCTGCTGTGGGCTTCTTGGCCAGCTGGGGTGCATACCGCAGTTCGAACTGTAGTTGATGAAATTCATTCGTCAGGCCTGCTAACCCAGCTCGAAGTTTATCCGTCGTCAACGCGCCAAGCGGAACTGACGGGTATTCCCGTGTCCCGATCGTCCAACTCGATGAGCTCGCTGTCGGTGTAGAGACATGCGCCTGAGATGGAGGCCTTGGAGTAGCTCTGCTTGATCTTGGCCGAGATACCACTGAAGGCGGTGGTGAAGCTCATGGTGACGTGTTTCACACTCGCTGGTCAGACCGTAGAATAGTAGCGAGTGGGGTTGAGGGTGAGAGAGGAGAGTGACAGAGAGTGACTGGAGAGTGGAGGCGGTGCGGAGCAGGACCCCCGAAAGCCCAGCCAGAGGCGCATGCAGAAAAACGCACTTTTTTGGCCTTTTTGTCAAAGTGTTTTACCCTATTTTGGCCCCAAAATGTCAAAATTTCGCATGCGCCTCGGAAATATTATCAAAATGTGTTCTACATGCTCCAAAAATCGCTCAAAAGTCCTCGAAAACGCGTTCCGAGCGTTTGCGGGCGCGCGGCGGCCTATCGAAAGTGGCTCACGGCGCGCGTCGCTTCGGCTGGTGTTGCGCGTGGCTCCACGCTTCAAACAAGCCTTCCTTGCTTTGCTGGCTGGCTCGCTGCTTCGTGGTCAGACTTCCTTTTTGCTGAAGTTGAGCTCCTTGTTTCCGCGGTGGCATTTGTGCGGCTTGTAGAGGTTCTGCCGGCGGCATTTCGCAGGCCGGGCACGCTCCGAAGGGCGGCAAACCTTTGCTCGGCATGTGCGCTCGTGCTGATTAGGCGCTCGTCCGGGTAACATGAGGTAAGGTCCGTGGTTGAACGATATGTAGTCGTTGACGGGCCGAATGACTCGATGACCTGTCGACCATCAATCATGCGGAACGGCATAGTGCCATCAATGAGGTGTGTGGAATAGCATGTTTTCTTGATGAGGCGAAGCTCCTGTACGACGACATTTGAGAGTAGAACCAACGAGGCGAGCCTATCTTGGTTGCAGTGGTTTGTTGTCACTTTGCTATAGATGTATCGCACTGTAGGACACGAGACTTGTGTCAAACGAGAACTTCACAGCTCAACTGCCACTCAAAACAACGTACCAATTCCGATAGATAGCGCTTCTTCTCCATAAACAGTTTGATCGCAGCTGAGTGAATGCATGCCACGCTTGAGGCCAAAGCAGACCAGAGATCCGATCTCCGATGTTGTGGTAGTGGTTACAGCTCCGCCGTCAAGCGATCCAAAATGAGGATAGCGTTGTGCTAGTGCTCCGTCTGCTTGTTTCTCCAAACATTAGATCCAGTTGCCTTCGCTCCTAAATTCAGCGACAACTCACTTGAATGCGGCCATCCTCAGAATAGACATTCTTCTGGATCCTCGTGTGTTGTGAGCGCTCGGTCCATCTGGTCACCTCTAGTCCAGCGAAAGCTCCTTGTCGTGCCCGCCATGTCTTCGCAGCGAGATGGTCCCATGGACTGTACCAACCCTTTCAAGACGCATGAATGTGCTGCACTGCGTCCTTCCTCTGTATTGCTAACCCCTACGCCTGCCTCTCCGCGAGTTGGGTCGCTCGATTCCATCGGCCTCCCTTGAGTAGAACAGCTTGAGGTGGCTACACTTATGAGCAGCTTGATGGGCAATCAGGTTGGCCAGTTCAGCGAGAAATTGGTATCGCGAGCATCGACAACTTGAGGCGGAAGTTTCAAGTGTGTGGGCTGTGTAGAACTGAACACGCGTGAGCTTCGACCAAAATTTCGATAGTTGAGCTTGGTAGACGCACGATTGGTCGTCGTGAGAAGCTGTTTGCCTCCTCAACGGCCTCGAGTAGATGATAAGGTCGAGTAGTGGGTGAGCTCGTCTTTGGACAACTCGATGTGAAGAGACGCGTCGGCGGGAGCGACATCAAAGGCGAGGAGCTCGGCGATCATCATGTTCATGTTGGTGAGCGGCAATAATCAATCGAAGGCATCGTTCAAATAGTAGGCCTGCATGGGATGATGTTGTCGTGCTATGCTCCAATCTCGGACGAAAGTCGGTGAAGCGGAACGGAACCTGCGCCCCTTCAATATCGAATCGGCCTAATCCCTCACAGCCACTTAACTCAAGTGATTACCGAAGATGGCTAGTACTAAGTGACTTGTTCAAGCGCGAGCATCGCGAAACGCGTCTCGAAGCGAAGGCAAACGGGCCCAAAGTCATGCCGTAGGCTGCTCAGGGTAGGCCAAAATTGGGCCAACTCACGGGAAAATGTCAAAATCTAGACATGCGCCTCGGGGGCGAAACGTGTGTTTCGTCCCAAAATGTCAATATTTTGCAATGCGCCTCGACGATTTTCAGGATTTTGGGTCCAAAAAATGTCTCAAAAAAAAATGCGCCTCCGGCTGGGCTTTCGGGGGTCCTTGCGGAGCTCAGTTCGAAGCGCTTCATCAGCTTGCTTCTGTTTCCATCAGACCACTCACCACCTCCTTACCATCTCAAGTCCAAGCATCCGAAATGAACTTTATCCGCTCTCTACTTAACGGCTGGATGCCGCAAACGACCGAACAAGACTTCGCACAGGCCAAGTCGACCGTCGAGGTTCGTTCGTTGCCAGCATGTCGTCATCGCCCTCAGCCAGCCTCGAGTCGTGAGGACACGCTCTTTTCATTGTATCTGACGGAAATTGGATTGTGCATGCACTCAGGACCTGATCAGCTCGGCCCCGATCGCGATCTTCTCCAAGAGCTACTGCCCCCATTGTCAGTCGTTGTCATCCTCGGCGATCGGGTGCTGCTGTCGTCCGATCGCCGACGATAAGCAGGTGCAGATGCATTGACTGACGCAAGCGGATCTTCCCGTTTTGCAAAGGCGTCAACGCCAAATCACTCCTCGCCAATCTCGGTCAGAAAGGAAACACAAAGGTGGGCTGGGCTTCCGTTGTCTACCTACCTTTGGGATTCTTAGAAAAGGAGCATGCAGCACTGATCGCGGTAATCCGGCCCGCAGAGCATCGAACTGGACCAGGAGAACAACGGTGTCGCTATCCAACGCTACTTGGCTGAACGAAACCATGTGTCGAGAGTCACTGTACCTCAGGCGAGTCAGCATATTCGCGACGTTCCGTTTGACCGGTTCCTCATTCATTTCGGTCTTCACTTCTGCAGATCTACATCAAGGGCCAGCTCATCGGCGGCTGCTCGGATTTGCGGTCCTTGCATTCGGGTGGCAAGCTCGAACCACTCCTCAAGGCGCTCTAACAGGGTTTGGGCAACGCAGACTTCTAGCGAGTGTAATCTATACCGGACCATTATCGCTTTCTCATCTATCAGGTCACTACGACCACCCAAGAAAGGCTTTTCCGCTGGAAGCGGTGTCACAAGGAAGATGGAAGAATGCACTGCAGTGTAAGACGCCGAAACTGACGAACGAGAGGGTAGACCGAACAAAATTGAACAGAAGAACGACGACGAGAGCTTTCTTTACGATTGGTGAGGTGAACGGACTTTTACGGGAAAGACGCAACAAACAACGACACGGGCAGTGCACTTTCGTTATTTCTCGTCTTGCTTTCCCTTGTCTTTGCCTTTGCTGAACATGCCACCTGTGTTTGATCCATCAATACACAGCAAGGGTCAGTACTTCCCCTTCGTGCAAAGGGGAACAGATTTGGGAGGAACTCAACGGAATTGCTGGTTGTTCTTCTCGGCCCTGGCCTTCTCCTCCAACTGGAGGTCATTCAGAGCCTTGACAAACGCCGGGTCGGGATTCGCCTTTTGCAAGTCCTCGATCATCTTCTTGCCCGCTGTAGTATAGGAGGAAAATGAGTTGTTTTCAGCGTGCCGTGCGCCGGCCAACGATGGAAGAGACTTGTGATTTACTCGTGACCAGACCGAGCTTGATGCGTGCTTGGGCTTCACGAAACCTGGCCTTGGGGTTGTCTCTGTTGGTTGCAGGCAAGATACGTCAGCCCACCTTCGACTCAACTCAAGGACACCATATATGGTGCATCTTTTCGGATTCGAGCAAGACTCACGCTTCTATCTTGCGAGCTTCCAATGCGCAGTCGAGGGAACGTTGCCATTTCACCTAGGTACGACAAAGATGGGTAGAATCAGCTTCTACTTTCATCCTTCCTTTCGGGAATGATCGAAGTGTTCCTTCGGGACGGGCAATCGATGCTCAGGCCCATCCTCTTTCGTGTTCACCCCAGAGTCGCCTCCTCCTGGACGGTCCACATGCTCTCCAAGCTCGTGCACAACATCCGAAGCTGACCTTCTTGAAATGTATCATGGCCATGTTGATGTGGGTCGACACGATCGCCTGCTTGACCTTGTCGGTCAACTCTCGCTGCGCCTTCGCCTCGTCGTCAAGGGAGGCCTCGGCGCCACTTTGCGAGGGACGATGCATTTTGGGTGTAGCGCCCATCGCTTCTTGGATCGAGCCATCAAGACCTGAAAGAACATGAGGAAGATGGACTGATAAGGAGTTAGTTGTGGGAGCATGACAGAGAGCTTCCGTCAGCGGAGCTTGGGTTATGTACGGTGCTCCACGGAGCTGAACACGGACATAGACCCAGTCGGGGTCTTTTGCTAACTAAAGCACAGGAACTTTATCAGTCGAATGAAGCTACCTTACCTCGCAAGGAGAAAAGCACGGTGTGGTAGTCTTGCAAAGCGCCTTGGAGATCGCCGGCCTTGAACTTTTCGTTGCCCTGTAAACGGACTTGAATCGCCTTGTCGACCGTTTCCTTTGGGTGATGAACATCATGGATCAGTCAGTGCATGATCCTATGACCTGGGTCCACCTCATCGCTGTCGAGGAGGCATGTCTGTGGTCCGCTCTGGAGTCGCTCCTCACATGTGGGGGGACCACTCGCAGATTCACTCACCCTCAATTGCCTCTGACGCTCAACATCGGCCATCTTCAATCACACAAGCCTCAGATGGGGTGGTTCGTATGGGTGGTGGTGGTGGTGTGCGAGTGCTTTTGCTACGCGCTCTGTGGGGGTAATCGTGAGATAGGAGCGCGGACATAAAGCAGCGCAGCCGACGATACAACGATCCAGCGAGAACGTAATCTGTCGGTGAAGTCAAAAAAAAATGTCGGCCAGACTGACAGATTGCGCCGTTCGGAGCGCACGGACCGCCGCCGATCAAAGCGGCTTCGTATTCAGCGCCGCAAGACTCTTGCCCCGGTTGTCTCCAACTCTTGCCTTTGACGTGTCCTTGTATTTAAAGCAGCATGCATCGGTGTTTAAGTAATCAACCTCCGTTGTGCGCATCTGCGCAGAGTTAACACTGGCGCAAGCTTCCAGCTTTCGGCGGGGGGTAAAAACGCTAGTAGCTGCCGGTTTTCTGAAGCGACGACCGAACACGTGGGACTCCATGGAGTAGCTGGCCTTCAGACCTGCTACCCTCGGTCAGGAAACAAGATCTCTGAACAGGTCACCACAGCTCTGAAGTTTTTTGAATGATGCTTGCAGTACCGGCCTCAGATAAATTGACTACTCGACGACGACGGATCTGTCGTCCGGGTCGTCGGAGCCAATTTTAGCTCCTCGGCCAAGTCCCCTCAGCCCCTCTGTGGATGGGTGGGTACAGCTAGAGGTCACCAGGAACGTTCGCTATATTGCATCAAACATAACAAGCTTTCGAGCTCGTTCATCTCTTAGAATCCGCAAGTGCATGCAGTGTGACGTCGGCTGAGCGATCGGAAAGTCTTGATCGATTTCGCATGAGGTTCGTCTTTGTGCCGAGGTGCTGACATGCTGAGGCGCCCACGCTAGCGTCGGCAACAAGCTCGTTTGAACTTCGTTACTCTTGAGCTTCCTCTTGACTTCGCTCCACAACCCTCTTACCCCAAGTCCTTGCCGGTGAGTGCTGTCTTTGTTGATTCCCAGTAGATCAACCTCGTGCCACCGCGGTATACTCGATCACTAAACTTCCTCTGCACTCGCCTTTCTCATCTTAATTTACTCTCCTCCACAGCCTCCACAGCTCCATCCCCACTCTATTCTCTCTCCGCAACCATGCCCGCAGCGAAACAAGAAGATCTGTCGATCCCTACCACGAACCCGTCCTACGTACTCCGGGGGATCGAGGACACCGCCTTTGAGGACCGTGATATTCCCACTGAATGCGGTCCCCATGAGTAAGTCCCCAGCAACACCCGGCCCGTCTCGCGGGTGATGTGGGGCCCGGCCCGCGTTTCCGGTCGCCGTCTCCGAGGTAGCAGCAGGCAGGCTCGTCGAAGCATTTCAATGAAATAATTCTGACAGTCTCGGATCTTAACCCAACAGTGTTATCGTCGCTCCCAAAAAGACGGGTCTCTGCGGCTCGGACGTACACTACCTTTCGCACGGCAAATGTGGTGCCTTCGTCGTCGAGAAACCCATGGTCCTCGGCCACGAGACCGCGGCGGTCGTCGTCAAGGTCGGCTCCTCGGTCAAGACGCTCAAGAAGGGTGACCGAGTTGCTCTTGAACCGGGAGAGAGTTGCCGCAAGTGCGATGTGTGCAAGGAAGGCTTCTACAATCGATGCCCCGACATGGTCTTTGCCGCGACACCGCCCTATGACGGCACACTCGCTGGCTTCTACCGCCTGCCCAGCGATTTGGCATACAAGTTGCCCGAGACGGTCTCACTCGAGGAAGGCGCCCTTATGGAACCGCTTAGTGTTGCCGTGATGGCTGTAGCCAGGGTGGCTCGCATGCCCCTCGGCGCCAATGTCGTCGGTGAGTCGAGGGCCAACATCTGTCCATATACGCCACCCCCGAGTTTAAGAGCTGATGTGAACTCGCGTCGACCATCCTAGTCTTTGGAGCTGGTCCCGTTGGACTGCTGACCATGGCCGTTGCCAAAGCGTTGGGAGCCCGAAAAGTCATCGCCGTCGGTGCGTGCCCCTATCTGGAGCAAACTCTTCGGCGTTCCCTTTACTGAACCCTATGCTTGGCTCGGCCCTTTTTTATATAGATATTCAGCAAGCCCGACTCGAATTCGCGGCCTCGTACGCTGCCAACGACTACTTCATCCCTCCTCCCACCAAGGAAGGCGAATCGCGTCTCGAATATTCGAGTCGTTCGGCTCAAGAGATTCGATCGCGTTTCGGCTTCGGCGAGCGTGGTTCTACCGGGGTCGACCTCGTTGTTGACTGCACGGGTGCAGAAGTGTGCATCCAAACTGGGGTGTATGTTTCGTGTTGAATGCGGTCTGTCAAGGATTGAATTGAACGAGCTCCATCGCTGACTTCATTAAAAACAACCCCTGACAGTTACGTCGTCAAGCACGGCGGAACGTGTGTCCAAGTCGGCATGGGCAACGACAGCATCAATATCCCCATGTCAACCTTGCTCGTCAAGGAGGTGACGCTCAAGGGTTCGTTCAGGTACGGCCCCGGCTGCTACGATATGAGCATCGACCTCGTCGCAAGGGGTCTGATCAACCTCGATCACTTGATCACGCACCGGTAAGTTGTTTTGCGCTGTGTCGGTCTAACACGGCCAGATCATACTCTTGACGACGCCCACTCCTACATTACTGACACTGAGCTTTGGGGGTTTTTTTTTTTCAGCTTCTCCTTCCGCGATGCGAATGCGGCATTCAAGGCGAATCAAGCCGGCAAAGGTACGGACGGGAAACCCCTCATCAAGGCGATTGTCGAGGGGCCAATCGACTCGAAGTAGGGTAGTCAGACGCGTTTGGGTAGAAAAGGAGATGTAAGCCGCGAATATCATTCACATAACTCTCCACCTTAGTGAAGAGCTGCCGACGGAGTCCGAAGATGTGCCATTAGTACCAACCACTAAGTTCGGCTCGGGATGGAATGGGGCTTAAGTCGCAAATGACCTAGTACTTAGTAAATGACCTCGCATGCTTTGCCCCGCGCTCGTCGTCGCGCGCCAGTCTTGACTCTTTGACGCGTCGACCGACAACGAGAGAAGGAGCGCCACGATGAAGTACATTCTTGTCAGCGGTGGTGTGATCTCCGGAATTGGGAAAGGTGTTATAGGTAAGTCCCGGGTATGCTTCTTTCGTGTCTGCCACCTGTGATCTGCTCTACCAGCGGAGGACGCGGGGCGTGACTGATCGACTTCGCAAGCTGGCGCTGACTTGGGGGGGGATTGATCGTGGACTTGGCCTGACGAACACAGCGTCCTCGACCGGGTTGCTGCTCAAGACACTCGGATACAATGTCACCGCCATCAAGATCGACCCGTACATGAACATCGATGCTGGCACCATGTCCCCGACCGAGCATGGCAAGTCACTCTGTGGTATCTGCGCTGCGGTCAGACACGCCCAGCGGCCCAATAAATAGCTGATGGTCTCTTTGCCCTTCTTTGCCCTATCCGATCAGGCGAGGTCTTTGTGCTCGACGACGGAGGTGAGGTCGATCTCGATTTGGGCAACTACGAGAGGTACCTCAACGTGACCCTCGGCCGTGAGAACAACATCACCACGGGCAAGATTTACCGCGAGGTGATCGAGAAGGAGGTCAGTCTGAGGATCATCACCAGCTCCACAACGTTGAAGCACCAAATTTGCTGAAACGGATAGATCGGGACGTTCTATCGGCACAGCGCCGAGGTGATTATCTTGGCAAGACGGTGCAGGTCATCCCTCACGTCACGGGAGCAATTCAGGATTGGGTCGAGCGCGTTGCTCGTCAACCCGTCGACGAGTCCGCCAAGGAACCTGATGTCTGCATCATCGAGGTGAGCTTTCGTTTACGTTAAAGTGTGGGATGGACATGTGTTGACGTTGTGTAATGGCTCATTCTTTCTTTTGGCGCACAGCTTGGAGGTACGGTCGGTGACATTGAATCCGCGCCTTTTGTCGAGGCGATGCGCCAGTTCCAATTCAGGGTCGGCATCGACAACTTCGCGCTCATCCACGTCAGTCTCGTTCCGTCAATCAACGGCGAGCTCAAGACCAAGCCGACCCAAGCTTCAATCCGAGATCTCCGAGGACTCGGGTTGACCCCCGATCTGGTGAGTTTTCACGGTCGCTGCGGTTGAGGCGATCAGGCCCGTTCTCACCCCTCATCATTACCTACTTGACCGACTTCACATAGATCGCCTGCCGATGCCCTTGCCCTCTCCCGCTTCCCGTTCGGGAAAAACTGTCCAACTTTTGCCACGTCCCGACCGACCAAGTTTTGGCCGTCCACGATGTAAACTCGCTCTACCACGTCCCTCTGTTGCTGCAAGACCAAGGTCTCCTCAAGTACCTACAGAAGCGTCTCAAGCTCTCGGACGTCCAGACCGACGCGCCGAGACTCGCACGCGGTGTCAAGTTGATGACGATGTGGAAGGAGCTCACCCTCGGCCACGACCGGTTATTCGACAAGGTCAACATCGTGCTTGTCGGGAAGTACACGGCGCTGCAGGACTCGTACACCTCGGTTGTCAAGTCACTTGAACACGCCAGTCTGCAATGCGCCCGCAAGCTCATCATCACCTGGGTCGAGGCGTCTGATCTCGAGCGCGAGGCGCAGACGGAACGCCCCAAGGAGTTCCACGCCGCTTGGCAAGCCGTTTGCACGGCGAACGGTATTCTCGTCCCCGGTGGCTTCGGATTCAGGGGAACAGAAGGCATGATCGCCGCTGCGAAGTGGGCCCGGGAGAAGAAGGTGCCGTACCTGGGTATTTGCCTCGGGTTCCAAATTGCCGTGATCGAGTTTGCTCGCCACGTCGTCGGCATCAAGGAGGCGCACTCGGCCGAATTAATGGAAACGACCCCGGATCCGGTCATCATCTTCATGCCCGAGATCTCAAAGACGCATCTCGGCGGTACGATGCGCTTGGGCCTGCGCCCGACCCAGTTCCAACCCAACACGGAGTGGTCCAAGGTCAGACAGTTGTACGGTGGCGCCGAGATGATCTGGGAACGTCATCGTCATCGGTACGAGGTCAATCCCATTTACGTCCAGCGGATCGAGGAGAAGGGACTGCTCTTCACTGGTAAAGATGAGAAGGGTGAACGAATGCAGGTCGCAGAGTTGAAAGGTTAGCTCCAGGACAGGTGGATGTAACTCCGATGCATTGCTGACCGCGAGCGGGCCTCGTCCCTCTCTTACGCAGACCACCCGTACTTTGCCGGATTGCAAGCTCATCCCGAATTCTGCACTCGACCGCTGAACCCTTCGCCAGCCTACCTCGGTTTCATTGCCGCGTCGGCAGGGTGCCTCGACGAACAACTCGAACGCCAAAAGTCGTACGTGCCGCCGCACCCGGAATCGCATCTGCGCATCCCGACACCACTGCCTTCACCGAGGGTCGCGAGTGAGGGTACGTTCGCTTCGGCACAAGCTGCTGCAGCCACCAAGGGGATGGCGACCTTGCAGGTCTAGGAAGCTGGCGGTGGTTTCTACCATGAGTCTAGAGTTGATTTTTTGTACCAGTCTTTTCTGCTCGGAGCTTCAATGCTCGGTCCTTATGACCTACTTCTTTGTTTTGCCTACTTCCTATTCAGCCATCCTGGCACCTATTACCTTGGACATGTACTGGAGCTGGGTCCCCTGTACCCCTTTCAACTTTCATGCTGACAGCCCCGCCGCCGTCGCGTCGTCGAGTCATAAGTCACGTTGCGCCCCAAGCCAAATCGGGCCAGAAAATAAATCACGGCGCGTGACTTGACACTCTAATCCTCTTTCGAACCACCTGATCCACCTGATCCACCTGATCCACCTGATCCACCTGATCCACCTGATCCACCTGATCCACCTCATCATCGCTCCTTCTCGCCAGCTCGGGGCGCCCCTTGCACGACGGCTTCTTCGGGTCAAGCAGTAGTACACCGAGCTAGTAGTGCTCTCGGATACCGTCCCAGGACACACCACTGACGACAGCTCTGGACGACAAGGGCAGTCAGTACAAGCGCTCGAGCTTCTCTTCGCACGGCGCGCGTCGCACCCGACACACCCGACGACCGTCCGGCCGGAGCGCGACTGTAGTTGGTCAGAAGCATGGCCACCCCCGCAGCAGCCGCCGCCATCTTCAAAGCCGCTCTTCCCTCTCGCAATGGAAGCTCGGGCTCGGGCTCGGGCTCGGGCTCAGGTACAGGAGGTACATCGATCCGAGGAGCAGCCGGAGGTGCTGCGGTTGGATCTGCAAGTGGGAGAGGCGCTCGAAGGAATGAGGATGTCGGAATGAGTGATGCTTCGAGTGGGGTTGCTAGGAAGGGAAAGATGGGAGGTCATCGATCGAGTGGACCGATGGGAGAAAGGGTGAGTACACAGTCATCTCATCTCAGGAGAGCCGGGGAAGCAAGGCGTCGTGGACGTTCGGCAACGGACACCGGCAGCTGCTGCAGTCGCTGTCACAGCACGATGGGTCGGCAACACAGCTAGCAGACGTGCACAGCTCACTGGGCGCTCCCGGTCGCATGCTCTAGTGCATTCCGTGAAAGCAAGCAGCTCGGCTGCTTTGAACGGGACGGACGTGACTTGTGAATTCGACGCGCTGTGGCCACATCAGCCAACCCCCGAGTTCACCGCCCACCGTTTCCGGTCAATCTCTGTAAAAAAGGGAAGGAATGCTCATCATAGACCATTGGTCCCACAGTCGGGTAAAGGGAATCGAGGCGGTAGAGCAGGGCCGAGTGGAGGTCGAAATCCAGGGCCCGCCGTGATTCACGACACAAATCGTCACGACGACCCGGCCAAGAAGACACCTCGCTCGACCAATAACATCGACAATCTGCGCTTGTTCCTCAGCATGCGCTACTCAGTCGAACTGCGCATGCTCAATCTCGAGTACCTCGCCGACGACCCGACCCTCAAAAAGTACGGCATCATGCCTCCCGGTCACAAGGACAGCGCCACCAACCTCGCTGCCGTGTGGTGGAAACTCGCCGCCGAGATGTTCCCAGAGGTACGCCATTATCGCATCTTGAATGTGGTGCAGTAGAAGATGATGTGGGCTAACATTTGGCCCCGCATCGCTCGCACATAGGTCGTCTCACTCTCCCTCGCCAACAACAACTTTCCTTCCCTGCTCCCTTTTTCACCCCATCTCCTCACGACATCACTACCCAATATCGAGAACTTGTCGCTCGCCAACAACAGGCTCAGGGCCTTCCACGACCTCGACCCATTGAGTCCTCATACGGGCAAGGTTCGGAACGATGGCAAGCCCAAGGGGTTCCCCAAGCTCAGGGAGCTCATCCTCAAGGGCAACCCCATGGTCGAAAAGAGTGACTACAAAAGGTGAGGAAGCGTGGAGTCTGATTTCATAGCACTCGAACTGAACAGTAAAGTCAACACGACGGTCCAGACAAATCGCCCGGCGGTTCAGCACGATCTCCTCGTTGGACCAAGAACCAATCGACACCTCCATCGCTTTCTCGGACCGACCCGGCGATTCCGCGTCGGATATCCCCGCCGGTCTCTCCCCTGGTCTCGCTCGACAAGCCGCCAAAGGACGAAATCGAGAAGCGATCGTATTTCCTGTGCCAATCGCTCCAGGATTCTTTGACCTCGAAGTTACGCGCGACTTTGTGGCCGGCTTTTTGGGCAAATTTTTCCCCGCCTATGACTCGGATCGTTCGACGCTGCTGCCTGTGTATGCACCCTCCTGTACCTTTTCCTTCAGCACAGACACGGTCCCACCGTCAAAGTCACGAGCAAGGCGCATCGGTGCCAAGCATGACAAGTTGTTGCCGAATCAGCACAAGCTCGACTGGAAGGACTACATCACCGCGACGGGGAGCCGGAACCTGACGCGGGTCCGAAGGCCCGAGAAACGCGTCGCGACGCTCCAACTCACGCCTCAGGACGTCATTCGGTCCCTTAATTCGTTGCCCAAGACCCAGCATCCGCTCGATGATCCGACAAAGTTCGTGTTTGATTGCTTCACATTGCCTGCGTTCCTCAGACCGAGCGCACCGGGGGGAGAGCCCGAGACCGTCATTATGGCTTGCGTTCATGGCGAATTCACCGAATGCGAGTAGATTACTTGCCTTGCCTCTTTTCTGTTCTTTCTAGATATTTGAACATCCACTAAACCCTGCTTCTACATCCGCGGCGCACAGTGCCCTGCAACGGTGTTCGCTCGTTCGATCGAACCTTCATTCTGGCGCCGGCACCTCCTAGTTCCTCGTGAGTAATAGTCTTCACCGAATATACGTGAGTCGTCTGCGGCCACTGATATGTTGCACATCTCGTACCTCGCAGAGCGCACAATGCTGGCTGGCCGTGCGTGATCGTATCGGAGCAAATGACAGTGCGTGGATATTCAAGCCCCATCGCATGGGCTCCTGAGGGCAGCAAGGACGCACCCTCAGCAGCAGCTGGACCTGCCTTAACTGGAACTGCTACTCAAGAACGAACACCAGGGATTGTATGTAGTCACGTTTAGTCCGAGGCTCAAGTGCCACTTCCGCAAAGTCTGACCATATTTTCATACCCGCTTGGGGCGCCGCAGACGGACGAGCAACAGATGACTGTCCTCCAATTGCAATCCGTGACGAATCTCACCTACTCGTTCGCGTATATGTGTCTCGAACAAAACGCCTGGGTCCCCGAAACCGCCTTGGCCAATTTCCAGCAACTGCACGCGAGCGGTGCGATCCCCGCCGAGGCCTTTGTCAAGCGCTGAGCTGAGAGCGGGTCGGCGATCTCTTTCTGGCGCGCACCGCTTGAGTCCCGTTGAGGCCGTCGTCCGGGATGGATCAAAAGAGTGTTTCGACCGTGGCCTATACAATCTTTGCCTCTCAGTTCTGAGATCCACTTGCC
Source organism: Microbotryum lychnidis-dioicae p1A1 Lamole (assembly GCA_001244265.2). NCBI lineage: Eukaryota > Fungi > Basidiomycota > Microbotryomycetes > Microbotryales > Microbotryaceae > Microbotryum > Microbotryum lychnidis-dioicae. The sequence goes on from CDLV01000006.1 coordinate 1,137,823, forward strand.
CTTATTTGTAATTTAACGCATTCTTTAAACGTGTTTGACGCTTCCAGGGCTGGCCCTCCGCCCTCCAGCTTCAACCCTGACACCGTCGACGGACGGGGCTCGGTAGCACTACGTCGCGAAATATTTTAGGCCCGACACCAGCAATGCATGACCTGAACGGAATGATAGCCTTGGGATGATACCGAGATCACAGCGCAAGTCAAAAATTTGCCCGTCGGCTTGCCAAGAACTGGCGTCGTTATGACATATCTTGATCAGGCATCTTCGGATCGTCACAAAGAGCAAGGCGGCGGTGTCGCAGCCGTTCGGCGTTCGGCTCGGCCCATTCCGTGGCGCGAACGACGCGCTCCAGTCGACCTCGCGAAACTCGGCCTCCGCTCTGCCTCTGCCTTCACGCTCCTTTTCACTGTTTCCCTCGAACTTACTCGGCAGCAAGATGGCCGTGACGGTGAATACGCCTGGAAAGGATGAACTGGTGCATCTGGTAAAGTTTGATCCCGAGAGTGAACTGCACGTCGCAGAATTGAAGCGTCAGAGGATTGTGAGTCAGCTTTCAAGTTCCTCCACGTGATTCCGGCGCGATCGAGGAGGGGGTCATATTGAGATCTCGTTTCATAGTGAGGAGATGCTGATATTGGATCGTGGGGTTTCTCAAAAGATTTGCGGTTGGAATGAAGATCTCGTCGAGGGGTGGTGCAACAAGGCTCGCCGAGGACTGAAGGTGCGTGGGATGACTCTCAGGCGAAGTTTCAAGAACTGCAGTGGGAGGCTTTGAGCCAGTAGATCTCCACCACGATGTGCCGTAGCAAGAACCCAAAAGTCTGACGTTCTTCTCATCGCTGAACAGGGCCTGGTATGGGTCATGAGGTCGTCGACGCCGGCCGCTCAGGCTTATTTCGCCGCCAAGCCCCTGCCCGAACTCGAGAAGCTTAATTTGACCAACGACCCCGCAGCTCGTTCCCCTAGGCCGATCTCTGAGAACTTTAGGCCCATTGGACATGCATCTCTGGTGAGCTACAGTATCTATATGCGCGACAACCCCACCTCTAAGCTGAGCTGACCGATTCCGAAACCCTTCGTACATGCAGGACTGGGAAGACATGCTGAACGATGAGACGCTCGCTTCGAAAAAACTCGGCAACATCACCTTCACCTCCTTCTTCCTCCTCCTCTCGCAGCAAGGTCTCGGTCTCGGTTCGCTCGTGATGGACCTCCTCGAAGCTATGGCCAAAACCCGTGAATACGGCGCAAAGTACATCACATTGACGACGCTTGATGGGGACCTCGCTCGTGATCCGGCATGGTGGGAGAGAACGTTGGGGCTGGCGTTCGATCCGAGTAAACGCATCAATGAGGAATGGTACGCGCGTCGTGGGTACGAAGTCTTGAGGAAGAATGTGCCGAGGTACCCCGAGTTGCACAAAAAAACCGGTGAACAGGTCATATTGAACGCTGTGGTGCGTGGCAGTCCTTTCCCGGCCAATAGGACGGCACACAAGCCGCTTCGGTAAACCACGAGACTGACATTCGGCGGTTGCTCTTTTCGGACAGTACATGAGGAAGAAGCTGTGAGCGTCGGAACTGTACAATCTTGGTTCGCTATGAGCTTTCTCTTCAGGTATATGAACAGGATTATGGTAATGCAAGAGCGCCATAGCGAATCACGAAGGTCTTGAAGGTCCACCTGAACCAAGAAACTGAGAGCGATGGTGTAGGTGAGAGAGACGATAAATTTGCGAAGGCAGACTATGCAGGAAAAGAACAAAGAACAAAGATTGGTACACTTTATCGAATCTCTCGTAGCTTGAATACGACTGCGACGGTGAGGATCATCGCAAAACCGATGAGGAACGCGGCGATGACCAACACATCTCGATAGTAGGCGTCCGTGTTAAATCCGAAGAGCGAAATCATGATCACCTTGGCAGAGATCGAGACTTTGACGCCTTGCAACCTGTCCACGATCATTAGCCCGCCCGAGATTTCTGGATAGTATGAAGACGCTCCCAAGATTAGCCCTGGTTCAACCCTGTTGCCGATAGACGAAAGGCGCAGAACCCACCATTGACGGTCAAAGCTTCAAGAAAGTATTTTAACGGACAAAGCCACTGGATCCATCGCAACGCGGCAGGGATCGAGTCCAAGTGGATGAAGAATCCGGCGAAAGCCTGCGTTGAGAATGCGAACACAAAGATGAGCACGCATGCACGTCATCGCGAAGATAGCTCGGGGCATACCATTTGAGCGAGATTAAGGATTGAAGAGATTAGAATCGCATTGCCAGTGTCTGTGATGACCGCGGCGAGCAGGAAGTTGAGCACGGCCGTCGACATGTTGTAGAGCACGAGGATGAGCAAGTATTTGAAGAAGTGGGCCGCGTCGGGGCTCAGGCCAACCATCCAGTACACAATCGAAGAGACGATAAGGATCGGAATGATGCGCAGAGGGATGAGATCGAAAACGATTCGCGAGGCGAGCCACGAGATGGGCGAGTAGTATCCGTTCGCGCGCTCGCGCAGGAACAGGCTCCTGCAGTTTGCGAAGTTTGACAACGCCGACAAGGACGAGAACACGATCAAAGAACCGAGGAAGAAGAGAGATCCGACGCGTGATTGGAAACCGCCGATCGTAAGGTCGACCCGGAAGTACATGCCACCGATGAACGCCCCAAGGAGGGCTGCGGTCCCGACATGCATGACGACCAAAGAGTGGTCGCGTTTCAGGTTGCGCAGCTCGCGTTTGGCGAGCGCCTCGAATTGTGTAAGCGCACAGGCCTGCGGTTTCGAGTGCATCGATGCGGTCGGCGTGTCGATGAAGCAGGTGTTGTCGCCCCAGTTTCTCTTCTCGTCGTGCCCGTCGCTCGTAAGCGTGTCTCCGCTGCTAAGCTGCAGCAACGGCGCCACCGCGAGCTCGAGGAAGTGATCAGCTGGGTTCCACTCGTACGGCACGGGGTCTCCCCGGGTTGCGAAATATGCACTCGCGTTGTGGGCGTCGCCGCAGTACATCACCCGACCGCTCGAGCCGAACAGGATGAGCTGATCGAACAAGTTGAACATGGGCGACGAAGGTTGATGGATCGTGGTGATGACGGTGGTACGGACACCCGTGACGCCTTTGGTCAAATCTTTAAGAACTTGTATGACCTTCTTGGCCGCGGACGAGTCGAGGCCACTCGTGGGTTCGTCGCAGATGAGAACCGCGGGGGTGGCGAGCAGTTCCAAACCGATGGAGACTCGACGACGTTCTCCGCCACTGATTCCACGGTGTTCTGTATCGCCGACGATCGTATCCGCGCACTCGATCAGACCAAGAAGGGTGAGGACCTCAGACACGCGTTCCTTCCTCTCGGACGGGGTCGTGGTTTCGGGCATCTTAAGTTCCGCAGCGAAATGAAGGCATTCCCGAACGGTCGCGGTTGCAGGGAGCACGTCATGCTGGTCCACGATTCCGACCTGGACCTTGCGGGAACGAGCACCCTGGGCAAGCCCAAGGTGGATGCTGCCCGCAGTGATGCCGTTCTTGTGTTTGCCGGCGAGGAGTTCGACAAAGGTCGATTTTCCGGCGCCGGTCGGACCAAGGATGGCGCACAACGTTCCAGGTTGCACCTCGCCACTCAGATTATCTAAGATAACGCGTTTTGCTCGACGTCGTTGACCGAGCACGCCGAATCGTCGCTGTGGCAGCGTATAGCTGAGTCCCGACCAGTGCATACCAACCGCGCCATCCTGCTGGTCGTCCGCCAACGCCGTTGCGGCTCTTCTCGCCTTCTTCTGCACAACGCAGCCCCAAATCAAACACCCAAGCAGAGCGACGATGAAAGCGCCAACGATGGCCAAGCCGATGACAACACCGTGGCTGAGTTCCGTGCCCGCAGTGGTCGAGTCGTTGACGCGCTGAGCAGCAAGCGTCGCGATCGTCGCGGATCGTGTGCACTCGCTGTGTTGGCACGAGTTGAGTTCCAGCCCTTGGGCACCAAAGATCGTTTGAAGCACGCTTTGTTTGAAGTCGCAGACCGGGCCATCGCCATCGCACGTGACCTCGATGCCACCCTTGAGGCCACCAATGGTGTCAGTGAGATCGAGTGCGCCTGTTCCGCAAAATTGAGTGCCCGGAATGCAGCGACATCTGCACATGCGCAAAACGTGGTTTGATGAGCCGCGGTAAGCAATAGGGTCTAAGGTTTCCAAATGCCCTAATGCGGTGATCACCATGAGACAAGAGAGAACTTCAAAGAGAGAGAGCCCCGACTAACTTGAGGTTCAAGCACTGCCAGGTCACCGTCGTCTTGCCATTCGTAGTCGCATTTTGTTGGGTACACGTGTCAGCGGCACAGTAGAACTGCTCAATGAGGGTCGTGTTGCCCGTCGGCGCGGCGTAGAACAGCGTGGCCTGCATGCCCCTGTTCGGTACGGACGACTTGGCGTAGAGTGAATCGGCCGTGTCGAACGAGTTCTGAAACACCAGAGCAGTGGTACCAGCATAGACGGCTTGCAACGTTGGATTCTGCATAGGACAAAGCCGTAGTCGGGGTGGACGGGGCATCCTTTTGTCAGCGTTGGAAAAACTGCCAGGACGAAGTCCCGGACGGTGATCAACAGAAGGTAGTCTCAGGATCCGACACGGCGCCACGCCGAGATAGGAGAGCTCTGGAGCCCCCAAAGTTACACAGGAAAGCGTCAACATACCACTACATCACAGTATGTGTACCCTTCGGTCCACACATACGCTCCCGAGTTGTGCACGATGTCGTCGTAGACACCCGAAGTGGTGAACGTCTGCCCCGACACGCCGAGATTGTTGGTGAGCGCGGCGAGACAGGCCGAGCTGCCGTTGGCAATGGAGCACATCGGGCCTGACCACCCCGTCGTGCATTGGGCCGCACATCCAGTGCTACCAGATGAACCGGCGAGTGCTATGTTAAACGGAGCACGCGAGGAGGTGCTGGCGATCGGGTTGGAGCAGACGAGCTGGGAACAGTTCGCGCCGCCGAACCCGGACGGGCAGGAACAGCTGTTCGTCGACGAGTTGAAGAGGCCAGCGTTGTCGCAAGTCCCAGTCGTGCGCTGGGCGGAGACGACCGCAACCCAGGCAAGCGCAAGGAGCTGCACAACTGGGCCGAGTCGGAGTCGCAATGAGCTGGTCATGGCCGCCAAGGCGAACTGGGCGACAGGGCGCGGTGCTTGCAGGAGCGGGTAACGACTAGAGTAGGGTGACTGTGAGGGGACAGGGCGCCAAACGAGACGCGAGAGGCAAGGCACGGCAGCACGGGGTGGGGAAGGCCAACGATCGACAAGCGCACTGGCGCGACCGGCGGAATTGAAACTCCAGCCTAGAGGAGTATTCCAGTGGAGACCCGCATCCCGAACGTCTAGCAACGCGATCGGCCAGTCGCCAGTTTGAGAAGAATTCGGTGCCCACGTGTTTCGACATATTGGAGCAGCCTCCTTGAGTGGATCAACCGGGGTTTTCCTTCGATTTCAATGCCTCGAGCAGCTACGATAGAACAGAAGGGCCCATGGATATCATGAACGCAGGGCGTCCGTGTCGGTAGGCGTATCCGGATGCAGCAACGTACGGGCTTGGAACGGCAGCGAACGGCAGCGAACGGCGCGGTCGGCGCCAGTCGCCAACTTCTTGAAAGGGCATCACTAAGCGCGATCAGATGTCGCGTCGTCGGTCATAGTTGATATTTTCTCGTCGACAGACTAATCACAGGAGGTGCAGGGAATTGATGAAGAGGAGGGTGTCCGGGGTTGATCCGATCCTTGCTTTACCGCGATCATGTGAGCGGCGTGATCGCGCGGCGCGTCCCAGGCAACAGCTGGTGTGCTCGAGACGCTCGTTCGAGACGACGAGCTGACCGTCTACAACTTCCCACAAGCAGAGATCGATAACACAGGCATGGGGCTGAGCCCAATAGGTACCTAGGAGTGCACTCAATAATCGAGAACGATCGCACTCGGAGCGGATGTTGAATGCGAGAACCGTGAGTGAGCGACCGAGTCAGCGTTCGGAGGCGACTTGTATCGCTGTCTCACCAACGCGACCACGACACGGCACGTGCTGGCGCTGGGCCCGGCGCACCTCGATCACAAACGCAGATTAAGGCGCTCGGCTCAAAGGTTCGCCCCGGATCTTACAGTCAGTGCCTCTTGGTCTCCTTCTTCCTCAACTTAACTTAACTCGCTCTCTACCCAGCACCCGTATCGCCTACAGCCCTCCTCACCTTCCTAGCCCACACCCGCCAATCCATGCTTTGCTTCCTTATCTTCGCTGTCGCTGCCCTCGGCGCGTCGACCGTCGTCGCTCAAACCAACTCAACCGGAGGTGTCAACGTCAGCTCATTGCCCGCTTGCGCCTTGATCTGTGCCATCTCGTCGTTGTCCGGTTCGGGCGTGAGTGTCTCATATTTTCCTGGGCCGTACCTTGTGATGTTTCTGGAGTGCTCTGCCCGCCCATGCAGTGATCGTACTGGGCAGGCTGAGCCGTATTTGTCGCCGCTGTTCGAGGGACGGACAGCCGCTTGGCTCGGGATCCGCCGCACAAGCCTCCGCCGCGCGCGGGCGTGCCCGACAGCTAGATTTGACCTACAGCACTGGGCGGGGGAGCGGAGGCCTCCCGAAGATTGGGCCTCCTCCGATTGCCGACTAGTTGGACTTTCTGCCCCGTTCGTCGAGTGGTTCTTGGATGGCTACCAACGTTCGCGGATTATGTATTCTGTGCTTCCCTCGATAGCCAAGCTGGAAAGGTTCAACTGATCTTAACCGATCTGGTTCGCCTTCATCATTCCTGTTCGAGCCTGCAGTGTGCGACTGCCAACGTCACGTGCGTCTGCACCGATTCGACCTACCAACTCCAGTTCTACAACTGCCAGACCAAGGGTATGGTCAAATCTGCAACACCTCGACGCGGAAGGTCTTCCCGTCGTGCAGAGGCTCTCCTCGCTCGAGCACCTGCACCTCAGAGGGGACGAATGCTTCACGACGATGAACCTGCATGTTGTTTGTGCCAATTACCCGACTGTGTTTGCTGACTTTCTCAATCGGTGCCACAGCTTGCAACGCTACCGACCTCCAAGCCGCTTTGGCCTTCGGTGCCAAGACTTGCGCCGCGAACGGCACCCCTATCAACACCGCCGTGGTCCCGAGTGGAGGTTAGTCGACCCCATCATCGTTGCGCCGAGAAGGAGGTCACATCTGACTTGTTGCTTGACATTTCTTCTTTTTTATCCTCATTCCGCTCGTCTACGAACATCGGTCGCATTCGTGAATACTCGCAAACGTACAACCGCCAGCTTCGACCACCGCTGCCGGGGCATCCCAAACCGGCACGGCTACGTCTGCGAGGACCGCCACGGCTGCGGCCACGTCCGCTGCTGCCGCTGCTGCTACGACCGCCAAGGCCTCAGGAGCCAGTTCTCTCGTTGTCCAAACGCTCTGTGGCCTCTTGGCTTTCGCGGCTGGTGTGACGATGCTTTTGTAGGCGTAGACGGTCCCTGTAACAGAGTCCGTTTCAGGTTCAGTACGTTTCAGGTCGACGGAAGTTACCGACGATCGCAGAAGATGCCGGTCTAGTTTGGTTCGCTGTGGGGAGACTTGGATTTGTAAAAACTCGAGCTTCGGATACATAAGTGTAGGGGTTGAGCGGGAGGGGGTAGACATTCGTTTCGGTGTTGGCGATAATCGACTGGTTTATCAGGGATCAAAAGCAATCAATGCATCGTAGCTGGAAGCAATTTAAAGATAGCTCCAAGTCTTCCTAACAATACTACGATGAATGGCTGCCCCTAAACGTGCCCCAAAGCTGCCCAAGTTGAATTCAAACACGTGACCTGTGAATCCAAAATTGCACTGGCCTTTTTCAGCTTCTACGACTCGGCAAAGCACGTCTGGAACCCCACAAGATGATATCGAGAACAATCACATGACAATGTGGCTACTTTAGGCTCGGTTGCATTTCCGAGCTGGCAATGCCCTGCTGCGCCGAAGTTTGCAGTGGACGATCGAACCACAGCTCGGCTTCTGGCTGGTGCTGGGGCATGCCGAGTGCTGGCATTCCTGGCGGCCCGTCCGCGCAGGTCCGCGCGGCCTGCTTTGCCGGTTGACCTTTCCTCTTTGCCTAATTCCCGTGTCCCAGACGCGACCTCAGCCCACACCAAAACGCAGCTATGAATGGACATGGTCCCGCCGTCGCACCCCCGCCGTCGGCAATGGATGGCTCGCACCAGCCGAGAGGAGGCACTAGGCCGTCACTAGCTCCTCTGACGACGCCGGGGCCGTCGGGATCGCCGTCGTACCACCCTGCACACCCTATGGCCGGTCCCAGTTCATCGAATGGGCTGGCCTCGGGGTTCGAGACGGCCGTTCCAGGCTCGACGTTACTGTCAGCGGTGCCGTCGGCCTCGGCAATGTCCTTGTCGGCGACGACGATGGCACAATATAGCGTTGCGGCGCGTCAACAAGCGCGGCTCGCAGGTAACGTCCCTTCGCCGTTACCGCGTACAGAACCGGACGATGGTGGACCTCCGTTCAAGGTACCTATGCACGCCTTGTTCACGCGCATTACTGTGCTCGAACCGGGCGTTGAGTTTCCGGCCATTGCGGACGAACGGGACCAGCAGCGCGTCAAGCAATGGATGCAGCGCGACCTCGACTACGAACGCACCAACTTGTACAAGAAACGCGCGAGGACGCTCGAGGCGCAAAGCCTGTTCGATGAGGCTACAGTTGGCCAGGATTGGCTCGGTCCGAGGCTGGCGAACGAAGGCAGCGGAGCCAAATCGACGCCGAGCAATAGGCTGCGGATCAAGACAGAGCAGGAGAGGGAGCGGGAACGACGAAGTGGGAAGCGAGGTCCTCATCGCAAAGAGGTTAGGATGTGAGTTCATACTTCATCTCGCTGACCGCAAGGCCTGCGACGCAATGGCAATCGCAATACTGAACGACATTCTTGCTGATCTCGTCTCCGAGCAGGTCCAAAACTCAGCTAAGGGAGATCGCAAAGAGCAAGGAGTGTCTGGTGCCCATACGTCTGGAGATCGAGCACGAAGTCTATCGCCTGCGAGATACGTTCACCTGGAATCTCAAAGGCACGTCGATCCACTCCTCGAATTGGCGCAGCTCCTATTTCGAAACTGGACTCGTGCTGACGTCTTTGGCGGACGTGATGTACAGAAACGATGGTGACACCAGAGATATTCGCCTCGCATCTTTGTGAGGATTTGCGATTACCCTATGTCCACTTTTACAAAGAGGTGGTAGCTCAGATCAAGCGAGCGATCGAAGACGCTCAAATGACTGAGAACTATGATGCATACCTGGCCGACGATCTCGGCCTCACAAGAGAGTTGAATCGACGCTGGTTCGAGGAGGGACAACACAAGCTGATCGATGAGGGCGAACTGGAGGCTCGACCCGATCCAGATGAGCCGCCGGAAGCCGGCCACTCCGCACTAGACCCCATGGACGAAATCATCGAAATGGATTATCGGCAAACCATCGATCACCTCGATACAAAGCCCTCGTCTGACTTCGTGCTCGGACTCAGGGACGGCTTGGGTCCTGCGCAAGAAGTATCTGGTGTCGTCAAAGAAAAGTCAGATGTGCCGGCTCATTCTGATGACTACGCGAACGAGGAGCTCCGGGTCACGATCCAACTCGACATAACAATCGACTCTGTGCAGCTCGTCGACCGATTCGAGTGGGACCTCAGCGAGGCTCAGAACTCGCCAGAACAGTTCGCTGAAACTTTTGCGACCGAGCTGGGCCTTAATGGCGACTTCCAAACCGCCATATGTCACTCGATCAGGGAGCAGCTCGACGTGTTCACCCGGTCGCTGTGCATCCTAGGACATACCCAAGGTTTGACCGTTGCCGACGAGGAACTTCGCCGCCAGTTTCTCACGCCCATTTCCGAGCCGATTCGATTCGAGAGTGCAGCCGATTATACCCCTCTTCTGAATCAACTCACGCCAGATGAGGTCGATCGAAACGACAAAGAAAGGGAGCGAGAAGTACGTCGCAAGCGTCGTCAAACGAAAGGACGAGGGGTCACGTTACCCGACCGTGATTTTGTCCGGACGCATCGTACCATCGTCCCCAAGTCGACGGGCGTTCCGATCATATCGTACCAAGACGCACGAGGCGAGACCGTGTACCCCATGGGCGAAATCGGAATGCCTTACCCAATCGTGGCCCCGTTCTCGATCGAGAAACCTCCCGACCTCGAGATTCACGCCGCGTCTCCGCTCAAGCTTATCCAACCCAAGGCTCAACTCGGGATCGATCACACTGTCGATGGTAAACCCAACAAAAACGTGCTGAAGAGGTCTCTTGGTGATGGATTAGGGCATTCAACGTCCGGGGACGGATCAGGGCAGACATTAGGCGACGCAGCCAAACGCCCGGGTGGTCAAGGACGTGGAAGGCGCACTAATTTGGAGGCGTTGGGTTTGCATCCACATATCATTGAAGGGGCTTGGTTCTGTGCTAATTGTGGTGTGCCGGACTCGATTGCCGTTGGTCGCCGGAAAGGGCCCACGGGGGCCAACAGCCTTTGCGGTCAATGTGGTGAATCGCAGAGTACTTCTACCAAATTTGTGACAGTGCTAATTTCTGGCTCTTGAACTCCATGCAGGCAAATTTTTCCATCGGTACCGTCGGAATCGCCCATGCACCTACACCACTGACCTCGAGACGCATCGCCACGCCAAAGCCGCACTCGATACTGCTGCAGCAGCAGCCAAACTTGCGAAGAACCAAGCCGCCGCTCAAGCTCGCGCCGCTGCCGCAGCCGCTGCCGCTGCCGCCGCCGCCGCCGCTGCCGCTGCTGCTGTCGCTGCCATCGGTGATGACGCTACAATGGCCTCCGCAAGGCTCAATATGCTTTCGGCGGCATCCGATCGCGGTGGGACCGCAACGCGCGACAACTCATCTGACGAGTCTGGCCACGACGACGACGACTCGGACGACGGATCATCCGTGCCGGGGAGATCCGCCCGTCCAACGCCGTCCAATCGCTCTCCTCGAGGTCCCTCTCCGTTCGTCCGTGAGGGTACAAACGACTCGGATCTCAGATCAGCCTCCGACTCGCCAAGGCGACCAACCCCTTCCGACGTCCGTACAATGTCTATAGGCGGAAAGGGCATCCCTCCCCTTCCTATGCACGCCCCTGTCGGTTCCCCGGCCAATCTACCTCGACCGGCTCAGTCAGCAGATGTAGGACCTCCTATACCTCCCGTGAGTCATACTGAGCTTCCCATCCCCGACCGCTATAATATAAAGTAATGAAAGATACTGAGGTTTTGTCGTGCTGTATCTTTACCTTGCTCGCCAGACCTGGATGCACACTGCCGCTGCGGAACTGCGAGCCAAGCAGATCGACGACCGTTTCGATATCATTCCTCGCCCTCGCCCGGTGGATCCGACCGCAGTCCAGGAATGGCGAATACGCTGTCTTGACTGCCCTGGCAAGGTGAGCTACAGCACTCATTCAGTCGCTGGCGATGATACCCTGGAGTTTGATGGCTTCCGGAGGCTGATCAGATTCTGGTCCTTGCGTACTTTTTGCAGCTCTACAACGTCGGACCTGGCGAAACTCTAAACAATTTTAGTGTGCATTTCAAGAATCGAGTGCACCGAGGCAACGTCGAAGCGAGGCTGAAGGGGCTACCCCCGCCTCCTCTTGGCTGACAGAGATTATTGTTGCTTTGTGTTGTTCTCTATGTTTGCAGGAAAGGGTCCAATCTCTGATGTGGAATTGATATGTAGTAAATCGCTTGTCTAATTACCTCCTTGATGGAGACGAATCACAGCAGAAGGCTCGGGGTCGGATAGGGGTGTCACGACCCCGTGACCTTGCCCGTCAAGTACTACGGGTAGACTCAGCAGCGGCCAATCGTGCTATACATGCCGAAGATGAAACAAACTACATGTATCTACCTAGGCTTATTGGGTTGGACTGTGATTCGTTACCTAAGTACAACTTCGCCGGTAAACAGCGATGTGGCTGAGGTGGGCTAGGAATCGAATGCTTGGACATCGGGTGCCTGACATTGACGCGTCAGCAATCCAGAGGTCGAGCAGCTTGTGATTGTACCAGCAGGTGTATTAGTCCACGCTGGATCTTCAAAGAATCAGACACACAATCCGCGGCTGGATTAGGTATTGTTGAGTTGACACTTGAGGAGTACACTCTGCAGGCTACATGAGCGCGAGCGCGCGCGGGCTTTCTCTTAGCTTCCTTCTGATTAGAGCGTTCTAACGTATTGAACCGCCTCGAATCAGGTCAGTAGTATTCACGGTATCATTGCAATAGTTAATTGAGCGTTCTAACGCATTGAACCGCCTCGAATCAGACGCCGAGATTCTAGAGGTATCTCAGTAGGTATCGCAATTCAGTCCAAGAGCTGATTGACAACGGCTCGGACTCTGAACCGATCGAACTTGCGTGCAACTTGCCCACTGAATGTGTCAAAGATAGCTGGTTTCACCATCCTCATCCGGATACAACATTTAAGTTGGTCTTTGGGACTGAGCCCAACGTGCCTTCATTTGGCCCGTTGATATCTCAATTTCCCAGCTCGAATTGTCTCCTTAGTCTCACTATTATCTCAGTGCTTTACCAGTTAGCTTTCCATGAGTGTAGCATCAGAGAACAATCCGTGAAAGAAATTGCGTGCAACTTGCCCAATGAATGCACCGGCACCACCACTCACCGATCGGTCCGATATCTATACCTAGGTAGAGGAGCTCAGCCGTAGGACGCTAGTAATGGTAGGAGGGAGATAGGCATACCTGAAGATCGACACCTTCTTATTGTGGGGGTAATCAATGAAGCATTTTTCCTCTGAGAAACCTACGTGCACTCGGGCCAGCTCGAAGGGGCGCGCGATCCCGTCATCTCCGGCCAGGAAGCGAGCCCTGAATCTGACCATCAAAACCTTTAACCCTATGCAAGAATGATCAAGTATCGAACAGGTTGTCTTGTTGCCTGCTACGGCTCAACAAGTGTCTAAGGTATCGACCTAAAATCCAACCCGGCAGGCCTATCATCGGAAGACGTTGAAAGAACCAACTCCCAGTTACTTCCACGCAGTGTGGATGCGCAACCAATCGTAATGGGTTGCGAGGGCGTCGGACCCTACCTACCTCGTTATGCGACCAGCCGACTTGTTGCTGATTGGAACAGCTAGGTGAGTGTCTGAGAAGAACTGCTAGATTGCACGGTAATGTTATCGCTCGATAATTACCAATGAGGCTATGGGCACATGTCCCCGTGTCTGACGATCACGTGGATCCGGGTCATTTTACAACCGACCTGTCCTACCTAGGCACGGAGACGTCGTACCTAGGCATGGAAACGACCTACCTAGTGTACGCCCTATCTAGGCACGAAGAGTGCACAAATCAAATCCTACAGTCGGCAAACTTTCCCTTTCTATAGATAGTCAGAGCTGCACTCGAGACTCGAGATGCACTCGAGACTCGAGATGCAGCTGAGGCGCGCTTGCCGCTGGAGCGCCCATCCATCCGTTCCCACTTGTCAGTATTTGAGCCGTTGAGGTGACCAGCGGGGTCAATTAGGCCCACCTTGCGCAGATCCTTCGGTAGGCCGAAATCTACTTCTACCTGGAAGCATATCTCCCTACATGAAACGCAATTATCTACCTACTACCTACTGTTAATCTGTACCGGTAGCTGGGCACCATCTAGTCTCTGCCTAGTACCTCTAGGTACAGTAATCGACATGGGAAAAGGTAGACAGACATAATCGAGGGTTTCTTGCTTTATGAATCCTAACTCCCATGTGCGATGCTTACTGCTCATCACGCCAGGCACGACCCGCCACGAGCTCGCCACGTGCCGATCGCGTGCAACCGAACGGCCAGGGCAGCGGCAGCGATTGACCTGCAACTTGCAAGCCTTCACTGAGGCGCGCCGGGCCCGCGCTTTTCCCCTCCGATGTCTCGATCGGATGCCAATGGGGTTCTCGAGCGCGGGAAGGGAATTGCGACCTTCCTTGTGTATCTTTCAGTGTGTTTGGTTGTGTTGGGATGAGGAAGATGATTAATCTTCCTGGACGAGACCCTGGGATGATGCGTACACCCCAATTCCCGAACCCCCCGTTCGGACAGGCGCCCTGGCGCCGGACGCGTACCATAGGTCACTGCACGCCCCCCACACTTACAACCAACAAAACGCAGCGAAAGATGCCTACGTTACGACGCACTCAGGCTCTACCCGGATCGAGTGCAAGCTTGCCAGCCTTGCTCAGCACTTGGATCGCAATCTCCTTGTGCTGCCGCCAATACCCGTCGAAGGTATTCGATGACCAACGGCCAAGGTTTCGGATGTGATCCGTGTGTACACCTTCTCGAAGGTAAAACGTGGCCCCACCGGACCTAAAGGAGTGGTTGTTCAAGACGGCCCTCCCGCTCGCCTCGAGAATGTGTTTGATTCGTCGCGAGAACGCCGAGGAGGTCAGTTGTCGATGACCTCCTTCGCGCGCCCGATATGAGAACAACCGCCCTGGTGGAAGGTCGTTTAGGCCGAAATGGTTATTGATGCCTCCGACCGGGCAGAAGGGCTTGCCGTCTTGCGCCGAGACTACCAGCGTGCGGCCGACGCGCCGACGCACCTTGTCAAACGGGAGGTCCAACTCGAATCGGAGAGGAGCTTCGCTCGTCGCATCGATCCGACGTGCATTGGCCACCGCTAAATGCCGTTCGGCTATGAACTCTTCGTCCTTGTCCGAAGTCGCCGCCAATCGCTCTGGTTTGGAGGCTGGAGCTGTGGCCGCAGCCGCAGCCAGCTGCATCGTCCACATCTTCGGATCGTAGTTCACACGCAGCCCATGTGTCGTGTGCCAAAATTCTGGGCGGTACGGAATCGGCGAAAGTGGCTGACGCTATAGGCTCCGACGCCATTTCCCGACAACGCGATTCGAGTGGGAAATCGCCTGACGACGTCAGGATGTGCGGGGAATCGATCCCTCCGGTCGACCAACTCGTCGTCACATTACTCGAGGTATCGTAGAATGCACATCGCGTACATCTCGTTCGACTCCGCCGTTCGCCCTGCCGCAACCATCACCGCGTGCTCTATCGCAGCCAATGCACACGCATGGAGCGGAAGTTGGACCGGAGTCGTCGGTGTGAGAACGAGGATTCGGTTGATACCTCGATACGTCTTGGCGAACGCGGCGCACAGCCGCTCCTCCGGCGTGCAATTCGTGGATGAAGCCATCGGGTCCATCTCGTTCCCGTCTGCCTCAGGTAGGTAAACGACGATGTCCCCCGAATGGGAACTGCGCAACATTGGCAATCTTGGATTTGACGTCGACGTGAATCCCAAACAAGCCCCTGGGTTACAATCCAGTTTCACAGTCGGAGGTGGCGCGGCAGCCGGTGCTCCATCGCGCAGCGCCGAACTCGACGCGTCGGCCCGACCAGTAAGCGCTCTTCCTGACTTGAAGGCGCGCTCCCTCACAGCCATCGTCGGCATCGTCGGGTACGGAACAGCTCGTTGACGAAGCCTCCACGCGGCTCGTGAATCCTCGAAAGACATCTGTATTTTCGAGACGGCGTGCGACGCGGGTGGGGGGAGGCCGAACGTGCCAAGCACGCGCCCGCGATCACGCTCTCGCGGCGGAGACGGGACAGGACCGGACAACCGCAAAGTCGCAACCGAGGCACAAGAGCGCGGCTCTGAGTCATGACAGTGTGACATTGACAAAACAGGACGCAAGAGGGTTCGACATCACCAACAAACAAAAGGTACACGACCTCGCAGACACAGGGATACGCAACTCTGTACGAACGAAGCTCCACCTTCCACGAAGGGAGTCAAATATCTCAGCCTATCGCCCACAGGGGCTCTCCCGCCGCCCGTAGCAACTCGCGCCCCGCCGGAAACTTCGACAGTGGGTGCGCGATCATGAACGGGAACGGTTCGTACTGCCGCGGGCGGTCTGGCTGCCGGGACACGACGTCCGCGGGGTTCACCTTGGTGTAAACGTATTCAATCGACCACTTCACACCTCGAGTTTCCTCAAGGCTGCGCAGGTTTGAAAGCGACAAGTTCAACAAGGGATTCATCGAATGCCCTCTCCTCCATCCAAGCACAACCCCGGTGTTGTCACATTGGAGAACGAAATGTTTATCGTCACATTCGTAACGCTGCCTCGGCCAGCGCCTTGACCGCCCACGCCTCCGCATTCGTGATAGTGTCGAGGCGGTGGCAGATCCGTCCACCCCTCGGGGAGAGCGAAGTACGCGGAGTATCCGTTGATGGCGATGCTTAGTCCGTGCATACAGGCATCCAACGCTAGCGCAAGCTTCGATGGGATCAGGAGGGCCTCGAACGACGTGGAGAACGAGCCTTCCGACGAGAGGAACCTTCTCCAGTACTCGAGTTGATCGTACGTGCGACGGTCCAAGCGACGCGCCCGCGAAACCGCCTTCCGCTCCCCGTTCGCGATACAGTGTCTCAACGCCCCAATGACCGACTCGACCTCCGAGCGTCTTAGGGTAAGACAGCTTTTCGATCTGTCTCCACTTCGGCGGCATTCCGGGCGCTACTGACGTCGGCACACAGCTGATCGGATTCGTGCGGAAAGGGCCGACCGCGGCCTCGAGCTCGTCCTTGTCGTACGGCCCCGCGATGTACCCGAGATCGAGCATGCGCTCCATCTCGCCGTCCATGACCAGTTGTTGCTCCTCGGTGAGCGGTGCGTTCTTCGCGATGTGACGCTCCGACGAAGGGTCCTTGATGCCGAAATCAAAGCCCTTTCGGATCTGCTTCGGTATAGCGGCCAGGTACGGCGCGACGTGCGCGACCTTTTCGAGTGCCTTAATGTTAGCTTTGAACGCGGGAGCATCGAGCGGCGGAACAATCTTGTACATCGCATCATGGAACGAGTCGACTTCGCGAGCCATGATTCGCATGCGAGCGGAAGTTTCGGGCGCTGGCGAAGGGCCCGGCGCGGGCATTGAAGGCACGAACGGGACGTCTTCTTTGCTGCCGGCCGCGACAGGTTCGAGTGAAGCTCTGCCCACCCCGTGCACGGGCAGTTCGGTGATACTCAGAGGGTCCGCCGGGGCAGCGCTTAGCGCGTCTGGAAAATTCAAATCCGGCACGTCAGCGATCGGCTGCGCAGGAAGGGGCAACGCCCAGCCGGTCCGTCGGGACCGGGCGTCTACACGTACGCGGACGTGAGGAAGCGCGAACGGTGGGGAATTCGACCCCTGAACCAGAGAACGGAGGCACTCGACGCGATGCCTGAGAGGTAATGACCTCAGAAAGGGCCACAAAGCCCGTCAGGACCGGGCATTTACACGTACGCGGACGTGAGGAAGCGCGAACGGTGGGGAATTCGACCCGGGAGCGAGAATCGGAGATTCGAATCCAGCACGTCAGCCCTCGGCTGCGGAGGACGGGGCTACACCCATCCGGTCCGTTGGGACCGGGCATCACGTACGCGGACGTGAGAAAGCGCGAGCGGTGGGGATTCGACCCCTGAACCAGAGAACGGAGGCACTCGACGCGATGCCTGAGAGGTAACGACCTCAGAAAGGGCCACAGAGCCCGTAGGGCCCGGGCATCTACACGTACGCGGACGTGAGGCAGAAGTGACGGCACGACACGAGAGTGGGGAAAGGTTGGTGATACAGACGCGCCATCCTTTATAGTTGTTGCAGGCTGCCGCCCGCGGCACAGCGCTGAGCGGAACCACCGAAGTTACGACTACCACTGCAGGCGCAACCGCTACAGGTTTGAGGAGAGGAAGAATCGGCTTCCAATCCTCGCCCCCCAGCGTTGCCTCCTCCATGGCTTGAATGCGGCCACGTGCCTCGATGAGATCGTCCACCGGGCGCTCCATCGCCCGGGCACACGACGACTGGTGCTCGGCCGCGAGCTCAGCCAACTTCATGGCGACGTTGAGGACAGCCGAGACGTGAGCCATGATCGACTGGTCGAAGGGTCCGAAACCTTCATCTTGAACCCCGACCCCGACCACCACAAAGAACGAACCGTCGAGTCGTATTTCCTCATGATGGACCAATTCGAGTCACAGGTCCGCATCGCAACGGACTCGAAGTGCCGGTCAAACATCTCCGAAGGCGATTGTGCGCCTCCGACGATGATCGAGGCCGTCACCGGGTCGACCGCTTCCTTTATGAGAGGAGCACGTAAGGATAGCGCGCGTCCTGCCTTTGCGTGCGCGGCAGGCAGCCTTCGAAGACCAGACCCGCCTCCATCCGCGCCTTGAAACCCACACCATAATGCAGACTCACTTGACTTGTTGGTGCCGTGACGGACACGACATCGGAGGATCTTTGCGATCCTTCGCCCACTTGATCGTTTCGGCAGAGATGCCGAACAAGGCGCCCTCGAAAGTGGTACCCGCCGTCGTGTCTGGGGCGCCGGAAACTTGCATCGGGGCCAATAGCGGGGCCACGTGCACGCCCGCGGCGCCACCGATAGTTGCCGCCGGCGACTCTGTAGACGAGAGCGCGGCGTGGTCGTTGGTTGAGGTCGAAGCAATCGTCATTGCCGGTTACAATAGGGTCGAAAAGTTTCGCGAGTGTAGAGGCAATAAGCACTGCCGTTCGAGCGAAACGAATAAGGTGCAGAAGCGAACAGGCATTTCTCTCGCTTAGACGCGTCAAGCACTCAACGCCGCCCTAAAGGTATCTAGCGCAGATTCTAGCCTTCAGGGGAAGTAATGCCTAGGTAGATATACTACGGGCATTTTTCAAAGGCTCTGCGAAATTCTCGGTACACTGGTAATTGGGGAGGTATTCGTTGGGGAGTTCTTCGAGCGCTGCACTGGCCGGCCGGCCCTGCCCATTGTCCAGGCACCTGCCCAAAGTTGCTGCAGTGCAATGGGTGAAAGCGCTTCCTTCAGAAAGGGAGTGGGGGCTTGGGCAAGGGGGGGGGGGCTCTCGAGGACGAGAGCGGTTCATCACACATTCACCCAGCTGCAGCAGTGGCGGACAGACAAAGCGGGTAAAAAGAGGCGTCGGTTGGGTTAGCAATGGCGGTCAAAAGGAAATCGACCCCCCCGCCGCGCGCCGTGGGTCAAGCCGTTTGATTTCTGCCTGCAGCACTTACGTGAGTAGCAACATGTAATCAAGGTGTTATGCATACACGCCACATAGAGAAACGTGTATCCAGATAGCTAGAAACATAGGCGCATAGGGAGTTACAGCGGAGACATTCCGAGTAGACATAATTTCTGGAAAAGGTACGACACCCGAAGAAGAAAGCTGGCTCATCCGATCGCTCGAGTTGGCGGGCGCCCGGCCTGGGCGGATCGACCTCCGGGTCTCGATCTTGTGAGAAGGCCTTCAACTCTTGTTCGACTTTGCTGACCTACACTTCCCCATTTGCTTGCGTCCTGCCTGCTTGGGTCACGGATCTAACGACTCCATCCTCCTGTCCTCCTCGCCGTCTGTACTCCACCTCGCCAAGCTTCTCCTCGACAGCACCCGGTCAAGTGCTTTCGGATCGCCCGCGACCGGGTCTGATTTGTGAGCTTCACTGCGTTTGGAACACGGAATTTCAAGTGATCCCGTTCCCGTCTCGACGGGTGTTTGGAGCGCCAGTCGAATCCCCGCTCGCATTTGCGGTGCGGTACTGCTTCACACGAAACCTACGACAGAACACGACCTGTGCTTGTCTGATTTCCGTGGTGCGTATACCATTATCATCGTCTCTTGCGGACAATAGATTGTTGTCCAAGTTGTCGTTGATCTCCGAGCGAAGCAAACCTCTGCGGAGCTCAGCCTCGGCGTCTCCCCTTTGGATCTGACCTCACTCGATCCATTTCTTCCGCCTCGTAAGGCAGATTGAATCGACTTCGCCGACATCAAAAGGTCCGCCGTTCTCTCGCCGTGTGATTGATGTGGTCGACTGAAGCACAACATCCAAACCACGCGCCGCCTGTGCCCGCTCCCTCTGGGCTCGCCGTTCAACACCGGCGCTCCTCCGTCGCTCTCTCGGCACCGAACTCCACCTCCTTGACGAGGTCCACCCTGGCGCAGCACGACACGCTGCAGCACTCGCAAACCGCAGCACCAGCACCATATCACCATCCGTCAGGTCAAGCACCTCGCGCAATCTATGCTTCGCGTGTCGACAACCTACACCTCGGTGTGAGTTGTGTGTCTCAGCCAACCGACCAAATCGGCATTGCGCAGCCTTGGGCTCCCAAACGGCTCGCCGAACAGCGGGTTCGGGACCGCGAGGGGTCCGCATTGGTCGGATCTCAAGCCCGGTTCCACCTGCCTGGAACAGAAGCGACGAGCAAAGGCTGTGCTGCGCCCAAACCCGGCTTGGTCTTCAAGTACATGTACTGACAACTTGTGTGTTTATGCTCGCTGGAATGGTGTCGATA
Source organism: Microbotryum lychnidis-dioicae p1A1 Lamole (assembly GCA_001244265.2). Lineage (NCBI taxonomy): Eukaryota > Fungi > Basidiomycota > Microbotryomycetes > Microbotryales > Microbotryaceae > Microbotryum > Microbotryum lychnidis-dioicae. The sequence goes on from CDLV01000006.1 coordinate 1,158,223, forward strand.
TTTTTTCTTGTACAGAATCCCGGCATGGTGATGGCCCCAGACGCGCGACCACATTCTATTAGAACCTAAAGCCGAGGCACGAGATATGTTTAGTACGAGAGCCGAGGATGATAGTAAAGACAGCCGGAGAAAGAAGAGAAGCGCAGAGTAGGAGCGCGCAAGGCAAGCAATAGCCGCGCGAGGCGACTAATATCAACAACTAGTAACTAATCATGATTGGTAATAGAAGTGGGATGAAACAGCAATATACACTCTGACACCACCCCGTGCTGTCATACCACTGCACCTCGTAAGCCCAAATTCATCCGATGGAAGATGAACGGCTTGGGACCCAAGGCCTTGGTGAAGATGTCGGCAAACATGTCGCCAGTGGCGATGTAGCGGACCTCGATCTCTTTCTCAGCAACCCTCTTGCGGACGTAGTGTTCCGAGATGCGAACGTGACGAGATCCCTGATGGTTGGTTGGGTGTTGTGCCAGAGCAAGCGAACCTTGGTTGTCACCATAGAGCACGACTGGAGCGGGAACCGGAGCGCCGAGTTTGCTCAGGAGTTCGCTCAGGTGAATGGCGTCCCCGCTAGCGTACGAAAGAGAGAGGTATTCCGCGTCGGTAGTAGACTTGGCGACCCTGTGCTCCCGTTGGAACACCAAGCAATGGCGGCTCCGGACAAGATGAATGCGTAGCCCATGGTCGATTGCAAGGTTGTCAGGCAGGCTCCCCAGTTTGCATCCGAGTAGCCATGGAGCGGTTGGTTGGTCTTGCGGTAGGTGAGCCCCAAGTCCAGCGTGCCTTTGATGTAGCGGAGGACGTGCTTGATGGCTGTCCAATGCTCTGGGCCGGGTTGCTGCGAGAAGCGCGCGAGGTAGCTGACCACAAAAGCGAGGTCCGGACGAGTGCCAACCGCGGCGTACATCAACAAACCAATGGCCTGCAAGTAGCGAGTGCAATCCTCAGGGGTAGCAGACAAGTTCTCGAAATCGAGGACGACACCGGGTTGCATGGGGACGCCCGCCGGCTTGGCATCAGCGAATTGGAACCTGGCCAAGATATCTCGAAGGTAGCGCTCTTGGGAAAGTGTGATGGACCCGTTGTGCCCGCGTTTGACTTGGATGCCGAGGATGTATTCAGCAGGCCCGAGATGTTTGATACCATATGCAAGTTCCAACGCGTCGAGAACCCTGTCGATCTTGGCGGTAGAGGGCCCAACCAACAGCAAGTTGTCAACGTACAAGGCGATGTAATGAGAGTGCCCGTTGTGTTCGCGGCGGTAGATGCAGATGTCCGATCGGGTGGGCACGTATCCGAGGAGCGCAAAGTCGAGTCAATCTCCGCGTTCCAGATGGTGCCCGCTTGGCAAAGTCCGTAGATGGATTTGGACAGCCTGAGGATCTTGCCAGGCATGTCGATGCCTTGTGGAACGCGCATGTAGAGAGGCTTGTCAAGTTTGCCGTGGGGGTACGCCTTGTTGACGTCGGCTTGATGGACATGGTACCGTTGGCCGCGGCGAGGGCGATGAGAGCCCGAATGGACGTGAACTTGACAATGGGGGCATAGTTCTGCTCGAAGTCGATGCCAGGGCGTTGGGCACAACCGTGGGCGACGAGACGAGCCTTGCGATCGATGATGTCCCCGTGCTGGTTGCGTTTAGTTCGGAACACCCAGCCCGACCGTAAGAGGATCTCACCCGCGGGGAGCTCACAGGAGTCAATGACTTTGAACACCTCGTATTTGTTGAGAAGTGAATTGAATTCGTCGTGTGCCGGGCCACCCCACGTGTCCTGTTGTCCCGATTGGATGACATCGCCCCAATTGGCTGGATCTCGGACAACGGTGTAAGACGCGGCTCCACTAGCGCCTCACGACCGCCTCAAGCCACCCTGCGCGCGGCGCCATGGGCGCCTCTTGACCTTAGTCTTTTGAGTAGTCTTTCTTCGCCTGCGATTTACACCGTTTGATCCTTTCTGTTCGGACTCGGAATCAGTGAGGCTTGAGAGCGATCTCGTGCCTTTCACTCGGCGAAGAAAGACTACTCAAAAGACTAAGGTCAAGAGGCGCGCAGGGTGGCTTGAGGCGGTCGTGAGGCGCTAGTGGAGCCGCGTCTTACAATAAGTCGTGCTCCGCAAAGCCGGCTTTGGTGGACGCGAAGGCACGGAGCATGCCCTGGAAGGCGGGAGTGGGTCCATCAGGTCCGCCAACAAGGTCTTCCCGCGTGATGAGGGTGGGAACGAGTTGGCGGCGAGTCCGGGGGCCAGCGATGATGTTCCGAGCGTCAATTTCACCGTACTTCCCTGGATCGGGACCAACCTTGGCAACATTGCCGTACTCCCAAGTGGGCTTGACTTTGGCGAGTGGAGTTGGTTCCGGTGGTGCTGGTTCCGGAGGACGCTGCGGCAGGTGGATCGAAGAAGTGGCATCGTCGTCGAGCGAAGGCGGCTGGGTGGTTTGACGAGCACGGGAGGTAACGTCGTTGCCGGAGCGTTGGCAGGTGGAGGACGGGGATAGAAACCCGGAACGGAAGGCGGTGTGACGCGGGCAGGAACGGCAACAAAGGGGAACTCGGTTTTGGGGAACGTCACATTCCGGCTCAAACTCATGCGCATTGAGGAGGGATCGAGAAGGCGCCAGGCTTTTGTGTGTCAATCGTAACCCACAAAGACCAGTGGAATCCCTTTTGGGTCGAGTTTATCCCGACGATGAGCCGGCACGGTGGCCCAGGCGCAACAACCAAATGCTCAAAGCGCTCCCACGGTCGGGGGGGCGCCTGACCAGCAACAATTTGGTACTCCTCCCTTGAGAGCCGCATGAGGCAAAAGGTTCTTGGTGTGGATGTAACACATGGCAGCCTTGTCCCAGCACGTACATGGGAGTCCCGAGTCGATCAGTAAAGCCAGGGTGCCCTCCACGATAGATCGGTTGAGCCGCTCGGCTCGACCGTTTTGCTCGGGCGTGTACGGTATGGTATGGTCAATTCACAACGGATCCCACGAGCCACGCAAAAACCATTGAAGGCGGTAGAGATGTATTCACCCCCGTTGTCTGAGCGGAGCGTTTTGACCTTGCAACCTGTCTCGTTTTCGATCTCCATAAGCCAGTCCTTAAACATCTGAAGGACCTCGCTCTTGTGCCTGATGGGGTAGACCCAAGTTTTCCTCAAGAAGTCGTTGACAAATGTGACGAGGTACCATTTGTGGCTGAACGACTCCTCTTGAAAGGACAAGACATCCGAGTGGACCAGTGCTAGCGGCTCCGAGGTGTGGAACGATGAAGGGGGGAACGGCAAACGATGGGCTTTGGATGCGAGGCACGCGTTGCAGGTGAAGTCTACACACTCGAGGTCACTATAGGTCCAATCCAAACCCTCCACCTGGCCAGAGGCCGCAAGTTTTTTAAGTGTCTGAACAGAGGCATGACCGTAGCGATGGTGAAGGGTAAGTAAAGGGATCCCATGGGACTTGGTGGTGACAAGCGTGTGAATCACACCTGAGTGAAAGGCACAAGATTGCTCTCGAGCCTCACTGGTTCCGAGTCCAAACTGAAAGGATCAAACGGTGTAATTCACAGGCGAAGAAAGACTACTAAAAGGACTAAGGTCAAGAGACGCGGCGGCGCCGCGCGCGAGGGCAAGCGTGAGGCCGCAGAGGTCGGCTCGAGGTCGTCGTGAGGCGTAAGCGGAGCGGCGCCTTACACTGAGCTGGGAGTTCGGACCGAAGCGTTGAGCTTGTAAACGCGTGATGCGATGGCGGAGGCTGTGGCTATGCGCCCTTGCTGCGTGCGGAGCTCGGCTTGTCCGCGTTCAAAGGTGATGCGGACCCCTTCGCGGTCGAAGGCTCGGACGGAGACAAGGTTTGCAGGGCTCTTGGGAGCGTAAATCACGTCGTTGAGGGTGAACTTGGTGCCAATGTCCGAGAGGAGTTTGACCAAGCCGACTCCCGAGGCCTTCACCGTCCCCCCAAGGCCCTGCAGTATGTGCGAGGTAGGCGCTAGGGGGCCGTTGAAGAAGGAAGCATTGTTGACAACGTGGCAGGCGGACGCCGAGTCAAGCAGGAAGATGTTTGGCGCTCCGAAGCTGACAAACGTGGGGGACGAGAAGAAGGACATGTCGAGATCCTTGGATGCCTCCTTGGTGGCCACGAACGCGGGTGCCTGCGACGATGATGTGCCTTGAAGTTCCTTCATTGCGTTCCTAAGCTCGAAGTACTTGGCGCGCTTGCGCGTGTCCGGGCACTTGTCCACCCAGTGTTTGCCTTGACCACAGGCCGGACAGTTGCTCGGTGCCGGGCCTGAACAATCCCATCTACCCTTTTTGCCGGAAGCCGAGGGTTTGGTCGTGGCAACCGGCTTCGCAGCGAGAGCTGGGGTCGGGTCGTGGCAAAGCGTACGGGCGACTGTTTCCATGGACGCAATGATCTGTTCGACACGGGGCAGTTTGTTGTCCTGGACCTTGACCGCGTAGAAGGTCGTCAGCCAGCTGTCAAAAACAGGAGGCAGGTCGTTGAGTGCCCGCGCCGCGATAGCCTGTTCCAGGTCGAGCTGGGCCATTTGCAAGTGGTTTACCAGCACCATGGCTTGATTCATCCAGGCATGGAATCCGGACCAAGTGGGTGGGCACGGAGGCATGCTGAAGTAGTCTTTGATCAGCGTTGAGTAGGCCTGGGCATCGCTAGGCGCGTAGTGTGCGGCGAGCGCGAGCCAGCAGTCGTGCGCCGAGCCACCCGTTTGAATGAGTGGCCCGATGGTGGCTTTGGTCGTGACCGTGAGCGAGGACGCAAGCGCTCGGGCCGCGTAATCCTCCCAGCGCGTGTGGAAGGCGGGTGGCCAAGAAGGGTCGTGCTGGCCCTTGCGAAGGTAGGCGCAGACCTCGCGAGCGTAGGTAGTCGACATTGCGAGGTCCCAGTCAACGTAGTTATCCTCGGTGAGCTTCGAGTCATCGGGGAAGGCGGGAGGGTTGACGGGCGGGGAGAAGGTGACGCATGGAAATTGCGTCGTCTTCCTGCGCTTGTGCGGGGCGTTGGTTCTTTACGAGAGCGTCGTATTGCTCCTTGGTGAGCGTGACGACGGTGGCGGGGGCGACATCGAAGGGCTGGTTCGACGTTGATGACGATGGTGGAGGAGGAGGCGTGGATGCCATGCCACCGATATCGTCGGAGTCGCCCCGAGCAGGTTGGCTCATAACCTATTAGAACCTAAAGCCGAGGCACGAGATACGTTTAGTACGAGAGCCGAGGATGATAGTAAAGACAGTTGGAGAAAGAAGAGAAGCGCAGAGTAGGAGCGCGCGAGGCAAGCAATAGCCACGCGAGGCGACTAATATCAACAACTAGTAACTAATCATGATCGGTAATAGAAGTGGGATGAAACAGCAATATACACTCTGACACATTCCTGGGCCGGCCAAGACTGACCATTCGGAGTCTCAACAGGGATCGAATACCTTCAAGAGTACCCGAACTGCCCTCGAACGCCCCTTGAGCACTCCACGCGCCCTTCGATGCAGGCCTACGCTTCCTTCGCAGGCCCCTCCCCTCGACAATCAAAAATGGCGCGGCCGCCGCCTTCCGCAGGCATGTCATCTGCCTTCCACCCCTATCAGTCACCCAAGCCCAGGTCACCTGCACAGATCACTTTCATCAATGCGACGACCACCGCGGCCGAGGGATTTGAAGGTCCTGGCCAGGTCAAGCAGAAACGAAAGCGGATCATGCCGGAGCAACTCGAGCATCTCTGCGAGCTGTTCGACAGAACGGACTCGCCTACCTACGACATACGCGAGCAAGTGGGTTTCAAAGTGGGAATGTCGAACCGGGAGGTACAGGTGAGCCTCATCGATTCTGCATGATTGTGCATTGCTCTCCCCCTCAACTCGTGCTGACGTGTTGTGTGGCACACCCTTGCTCGTGGCCTTGACGTTAGGTGTGGTTCCAAAACCGACGTGCTAAGGTGGCCCGACAGCAAGCAGCCGAAATGCCGCCGCCACCGCCTCGAATGGAACCCGCCAAAGCGTCCTCGGTTGTCAAGCCTTCGCCGATCACATCTTACACCTCGCGCTTTGCCGCGGCGTCGGAAGGGTATTCGCCCAGCGAGGGTGCGCAGTGGAAAGGCCGACCATACGCCGCTGATGGTCACCCTGGCTCCCCAGAGGAGGGGCTCGCGCATCAAACCGCGTTGTTAAGGGCGTCGCCCGGACCAGCCCCGGTGCGACCCTCTGGATTTGTTGCCGCCGAGCCTGATGGGCTTGGCCAAGCCGTGCCAACAAAAAGACGGCCAGACGAAGAGGAAGGTCAGCCGTATCCGACGCACTACCAGCGGCCCTCGCCATCTCTTGCTCTGCCCTTGATGTCTCCGAGTGCCAACTTCCGCTCGCCAGGAAGCTCAGGATCTCTCGCTTCGCCGTCTCTGGGGTCCAATTACTCGCCATTCGCACCCCTGCCCTCACCCTCCCAGGCTTCCTCGTATCAGGGAAGCCAGACCTTCGGCACACCCTCTGGGTATTCGACCTCGGGCTCGTCGTATATATCGGGGTCGGATGTTCCCTTCTCGCCTGTCTCGTACTGCAGTAGTCCTGGAGGTGGCCACTTCTTCCGCCTCTCACTCGACTCGCCCGGCGTCAAAGGCGCATCGCCGAGAGCAAGCCCACGTCCTGGCATGTTTGACATTTCATCTCTCATTCCAAGTGGGCCTCCCGAGGGTCCGATCCAGCTCCGACCCATCTTATCGCCCGATATCTGGGATGAGCGACACCGGGAAACCATGCGCGAACGGCAACGGAGTTCGGACCGTCCGCAAGACGAGGATGACGATGCGCAGACTTTTGGCTCGCGTGTCGACGAGATCAATATGGAGGCAATGTCCAAAACCGAAGACTCCCTCGTAAAGGCATCAAAATCTGGCTTGGGTCAGCGTCGACCGCATTCATCGCCTACAACGCTCTCGCCCAACTCCAAGTACGCCCAGCTCGCGTACTCGTCTCGGCTGGCGGCGGATCAGTCGCTCCGAGCTCAAAATCTGGGTCGGCGCCATACGATTTCACGGCCCTCCTCACTTTCGACAAGCACCGCGCATCAGACCGACGAGGATGGGAGCGACAAGCTGACCGATGACCAGCTAGCTGTCCTTCTTGGCTCGATCCAATCAGCACAACCTGCGGCTGAGCCGCTCGGGTTGGGCATGCTCGCGGTTGCGGCCAGTGCGCAGTCGGGTGGTGGGGATGAAGAAGACGAGGCCGAGCTGAGGGCTCGAGAGCGCTACTTGGCCACGAGGAGGCTCTCGATAGCACCCACAGCCCTTGTTAAAGGTTCGATGGGCCGAGGGCAGCAAGAGAGATAGCTGATGGCCGAAGAGTGAGGCTGCCTCGCGGAGGCGAACACCCTCAAAACATATCGTATGAGGGGCCTGTATCTGCACGTCTTGAAACTTTTAAGTTTCTCATTAGAAGTATAGAGGACTGGATTCCGACTCAAGGGGTTGAGTACGAGCGCAAGATTGAGAATGAAAGATGGATGAAGAAGGAAGAGAGACGAGCGCCCGCGAGTCGCGCGACTTCAACCCAAGCCAACGTGTCAACCTAGTCTCAATCAGGCGCTGGGATCCGGCGTAGAGGGTAATAGGCTAAAGAAGGAGTGCAAAGTAGGAGTGAAATAGTGGCATAAGAAGTGAATAGGATTAGAAGAGAATCAGATATGATTGGGTTCTGATACTTCTGTATATATTGTTCATTATTGGGGAGGGAAGTTTTTCGTAGGCATCACGAAGGTGTTTTGTACTACTATGGACCTACAGTGACCATTTCAAGGCAGCCGTCGCTTCGTTCGGTCTGATATCAGGGATGACGTCGCCGAAGAAAGTAGTATTCGTCGGAGCTATGTATGCATAACATGTGGTGACGGTGGCTTTCTCTGTCGAGCAGGCTCGAGCACCCCGCGCTGACGCAGAGAGGGCGGAGGACCCTCATTTCGGCTTGGATATCCAGAGATGCTGAGAACGAGTGAGATTGCATGCGCGTCTACTCCAGATTACGAAGCTTGATTTTGAGATGAGCGTGGAGCTGTACCGAACGTGTTGCCGCAATGTGAGCGCGCTTTGACAGACCCTCGCCTGCTGCCGGGCAATCTGGCCCCTATCTAGCTCGAAGCGCCGAGATTGGGAATTTTTTCTCGCTATCGGGCACACGTGAATGCAGTTAGCGTGATCGATGCCGTAGATCACTGGTAGGTTCTCGGATACAAACAACAATATGGCGGGTCATCATCAATGTCCGCAAGCCAGCTATCGAATTGGCTCTTTTCATCCTGAAAGGGGACCCGGCAGGGCCCCAAACCGCACCTTCACGAAAGTAATGTGCGGTCAAATGTGGGACTCGAAGCGGATGTGCTTCAACTTGAGGTCCAACGGGTCGAGCCAGCCTTCGAGCCATTGAGGCACCCAGCCCAAGCCATGCGTCAAGTCGTAGTGGGTAAGGTACCGCCCCTTTGCCAAGGGATAGACAGCCCCTCGGTGGCTGGGTTCGAGAAGCCAAAGAGGGTCAGGGTTGGGCGTTGGAGCTTTGGGGATGTCTGACAAGGCTCTAGATGAATTGCATCAAGGTCTGGAGGGGATATTAGCAGAGACTCTGTCTCTGTCAGCCCAAAGCAGTTGATGAACGAGAGGAGGAGCAGCCCTTCCACCGTAGGCGTCCGCAATATAGGACTCGTCGGATACGAGGTCCAACGAGGTAGTTAATTCCGGCATCGCTTACGTGGTCATAGTCTCGTCCGACCAGACACTCCACGGGACCAAATTGATCAATGATAGCGCAGCTGCAGCGACGGCTAGAGCGAATGCAAGAAAATCGTCGTGGAAGATTCATCTGGACAATAGAAAGCGTTGTGGAAGTCCAGCAGACGGAGCAGTTCGAGGAGAAGTGCGGCTCGCTCATCAACGGTGAATGACAAACCTTGAAGCGTCTGGTGGACACAGCCGGGATTCGTATGGTCGATTTCCTAAGGCGGCTCCTGGCCACGGGCACGCACGATAGTCTACGCAGGCGCGGGACGAGGGAATTCAGGAAAAGTATGCCAGCTCCAGATATGTTCCTCCCGCGCTGCCCAGAGCAGCGGCACTGTATCGGGTGCCAGGATGTGGAAAAATGAAGTGGTGCAGTGCGCTTTGCCGTCGTAACCAAGGTCTGTGCTCGAAGTATCGCGTTAAAGGTCGCTTTGTCGGGCCCTTTCTCGGAATGCGTCTCCAACAATCTAAGCATGCGCAACTTCGGTAGGCGAGTGCAAATCAAAGTTACCTTGCGCCTTGAATGGCTCTCTGCTGATTTCAATTTGCCTCGATTGAGGTTGTTAGCTTTTTTGGCTGTGTAGTCCAGTTGTGAAGGGGCTGGCCTTTCAGCGGAGGCCGCCGCAGCAAGTTCCGTCGTCAAGGCAGGCGCGGTCAGCTGCTCGTACTAGTAGAGATCCTTTCGAAAGCCCTCGTGTGTGGACTAGCGTCGCTCCTCCCGTTTTTCACCTTGAGCTATATCAGGAGGGCGTTTCATGCGCCTTGCCGGCCTCGACGAGGCGACCTTGGAATACCTCCTCATGCCGGCTTTAATTCTCAGCCACTGCAGTGACCATATTGCACGGGGTTGTTGATCTCCATTTAGATCATTTGATCTGACTCGTCCGAGAACAAGTGTTCCGCGGGTGTTTGAGGAGCGGGTGCAACTGAAGTTGCTCGAGCAGGGCATAAATAACCCTCGGTTCCCAGTCGGACCGGCCGAGGACGATGTATCGGAACAACCGAGGCTTGACGATGATTGACAGGCGCCGAGACGACAGGGCGAGGCTCTTCAGGTCTTGCATCTGGCTGAACTAGCCATCGTCGCCCCTTCGTAGGACGGGTGCCCTGTCGACGAGTGGAACGTAGAGTTCTCGTTGCCGAGGTAGGGTAAGTACTAGTAAGGTGCGATCAGCTCGAGCAACTTGTCTGGCAGCAAGAGCAAGCCACAGGTCGCAGTCATTTTAGAAGACCTGTTGAACAAGGGGGGGCAGGTAAAGAGTAGATTTTATGGTTTGGTGCAAGGCCCGAAATGTGACTTGTCCGTGAAGGGTAGCCATGCTGCTGCAATCCGCGAGTCGCAGTCTGGGCGTACTAATGCTAGAACTGGGGCCCGTATGCGTTCAAATTTTCACGGTTTGTTCTCTGATGATGACCACGACTCAGTCCAATGAACAGGGACGAGAACAAAGTGCAGTGGCCAGAGACTAAGGGACAGACTCGCGGAAGGCTAGCTAGTAAAGTGCGGCAATAATAGAGGAACTAAGGAGACAATTAGAGCTGGGAGATTGAGATACCAACGCGCCAAATGAAGGCACGTTGGGCTCAATCCCAAGAACCAACTTAGATGTTGCAATGGGATGAGGACTGTGAAGCCAGCTATCCTTGACACAAACCATTGACGGAGGACTCGGAGTCATAGAAGCGGAGAGTGCGGCGGTTCCCGTTCGCCCCCCCGGGGGGCTGGGGCGGGGGGCCTCCTCGGAGATATCCGAGCCGCTAGCAGGCCGTGATGATCTCTTCCCCCCTCTTGCCCCCTCTTGCCCCCACCGCCGCGCACCCGACCCGCATTCGCCTTCGCATGCGACTTCTCTCGTCCGCCACGCGAAAGTTGTTACAATCCAGTGTCCGATCTCCTGCTCGCACCATGACCACCGCCGCTGCTGTACCCCGCATTCCTGTCAACCTGGAGGTGAGCTATCCGGAAGGACCACTGGATCAGAAGAGACCGGTAGTTGATACGTTGATGCCTTTCTCCACGCGGGGCTTATGTCATCGACGAGCGGGCACTAACTTCTGGCTCTCGATGGACCGGGACTTTGCGAGCTGACCGGCTTGGCGCTTTGTGTTTCGGTCTTCGTAGATCACTTCGGATTCGATCTGCCCATTCTGTTTCATAGGCTATAAGCGCATCACGTCCGCGGTTGACCAGGCTACGGCTTTGGGGCTCCCGCTCGAATTCGCGATTTCCTTCGCGCCATTCCAGCTCGACTCTACCTTGCCAAAGTCGCCCGGTGAATCCAAGAAGGAGCGCTATGTCCGCCGCTTCGGGGACAAGTTTCATCAAATGGAAGCCCAGATGAAAGAGCGTGGCAAAGCCGAAGGCATCAACTTCTCGTACGACGGGCCCGTCTCGGCGACCGAAGACAATCACCGAATGATCATGAAGGCACGAGAGCTGGGGGGCGAGGCAATGCAGAAGAAGTACGTCGAGAAGGTGTTCAGCTCGTACTTTGAGGAAGAGAAAGACCCAGGAAGCTTCGACGTGTTGGCCGACGATGCCGAAGCGGTGGGCATGATGACCAAGCAAGAGGTATGTGTGACTCGGAGGAGGGAGGAGCCGGCGTTGACTGGGCAAACTCCAGGACGGGGCTTGGTCTCGATAGGTTCGTGGCCTGCTCCTTTCAAAGTGGCATATTAACTATCTAGCATTACACCACCAGGCACTCGACTTCCTCCATTCGGAAAAACTCAAGGCGGAGGTCAAGCTCGGAATTCAGAAGGCCGAGGCCCGAGGCATCTCCGGCGTTCCCTTCACCATTATTAATGGTCAGCCAGCTCATCTCGCCGTCTCAAAACGTCCAGAATTTCATGTCCCTTCTTCCAATGCATCGCGCAGACAAACTGGCGATCTCGGGTGCGCAAGAGACCGACACTTTCCTCGATGTGTTCAAGCGCATTGCTTCTGGGGAGCTCAAGCCCTGAATGGAGAAATCATGGTCGCCCTCGAAATGCGATAAAGTCGCCGCAGAATGCAGTGCAGCAGATGAAAATTGTCGGGAGCTAGTAGAACGGAGCAAATAAAAGTGTGTCGGCTATGCCGACTGGAAATAACACGATCTGAGGAGGAAGTGAGAAGACGAAGCAAGGAAAGGAGTGCACGACTTGACGGGGTGCACGAACGTCGGTAAAGCATTTGGACAACGGCAAGTGAGGACATCGGTGCGGCCGGGCCGGGGGAAGGGGCTGCTCAGATCATGGTCCAAGCGGCGCCGATTACTGTACCGAGAGTGATGAGGCAGGTCCAGCTGCCCAAAATATATGCAGGTGCACCTCGAGAAGGCGGCGGCGGCGACGGCAAGCTTTGGCCTCCCGTGGTTCCGGGACCTCCGTTCGTGTTGTTCGGGGTCTGCACCTGCAAGCTTTCGCTGTTGCCGGCGGGGTTCGAAGTTGGCCGCGGCTTTGAGCCGGCCGATTGATTCTGAGGAGCTGAACTGCCAGGGAGGGCCTGGACCGGTTTCTTCGTCGGGTCGGAACTGCCGGTACCGTTCTTGCCAGTAGTCGGTCCGTCCCCCACGGGAGCTTTCTTGGAAGTCTGCACAGGAGCGTTTTTGTGAATCTGCGTAGGGGCTTTCGTCTTCTCCTTCCCAGGCTGCGCAGGAGCGTTTTCGTGAGTCTGCGCAGGAGCTTTCGTCGTCTCCTTCCCAGATGACGTCTCCATCTTGCCGGTCGGCGGTAGAGCGTCAATTTTTTTCGTCTCTGACGGGGGCTTGTCGGTGTTGTGCCTCTGCTCCGACTTCGGTGTGGGTTTTGCCTCCGTGGGCCGCTTCTTACTGGACGGGTTCCCGATCGGCGGTGACTGATGAGCGGGCGAGGTATGACCAGACGTCTGGTGCTGTTTGTCCGTCTTGCGAAGGGGGATAGGCGTCTCGGGTGGAGTGAGCTTCTGAACATGTTCGAGTGCTGACAAAGGATGCTCGTGCGGATCACCCACCTTGGAATGCTGGCCCTCATGACCAGTAGACGACGGGGAATGATGAGGGTGCGTCGTTGCGTTTACGAGAGGACTCTCTACGGCATGCTCGACCGAGTTCCCCGTCTGCGAAGACGGTCGAGCGGTACCGTTTTGCGAGTGCCTGATCGAGGGGTGCTCGTTCGCGATGTGTTTCTCATCGGACGGGCGTCGCTCCAGATCTTGCGGCAGCTTGTTCGTCTCGTGTTGCTCTTTCGACTTCTTCGAGCTGGAGGTGTTGAAAGTCGACCCGCCCTCATGGCCTTGGCCACCCCCAGGAGCTTTGCTTTCGCCCTTCTTGCTTACAGGAGTACTGGGCTCAGAGGCGTGAGTTTGTCCTTTGGCTGCTCCCCCTAACGAGCACAAAGCGTCTTGGAAAGTAGTGGCGTGGTACTTGTCGATGGCGTTGCACTCTGTTCGCCGGTACAAGAAGTGACGAGCTCGCCAGAATTAGTGTCTCCGACGGACCGCAAGTTTACATGGCTCCCAGAAAAGCCGCCACTCACTCTGGGTATCGTAACACTGTGCAAGACCGTCGCGGTACGACTTGAAAGAGCAAACGCAATCTATATCTGCTGGGCCGTGACAAGGGCTCGGGCCCGTCAGCTGTAACGAGGGAGTGACTCACAACTATCAGCGAATTGAACGTCTAGATTACGGCAACGGCACGAGCCGCGCAGCGCATGAGCCTCGGATGAACTTTGCATTTACTTCACTGAGTGTTTTGTACATCGATTCTGGGCAGGGATAAGCACACAAAGGTAGTTTCATCGACGCCGCCAAGGTCGCGGCCACGACGGTCGCCAGGGCGAAGTAGGTCACGCGCGTCATCCTTAGGAGGCGAAAGGGGCACGAGCCTTGGTTGATCGATGATACGGAGATCACGACTACGACGGGAGCGAAGAGTAGGAGGGGAGAGGAGAGCAAAATACGGATGAGTTGAACGAGCGACGTACGACCACGGTCGATGCAGGTGAGACGGCCTACTGCGAGCTTGAGAGAGAAGTGGCGAGGAAGAAGCGAAGAAGGGACGCGAGCCTGCTTCCCAGGAGTAGGCGGCAAATGCGACTGAAACGGTCCGTGGAAGTCACTAACAGCGCATAGGGGGCGGTGTCAGTAAGCCACGCGCGCTTATTCAAAAAGGAGCCAATGCATGAATTGGCCACGAAGCCGGAGCGGCGAGCCTGTCAGCCCGGGACGACTAGGCGCCATTCTGTATTGAACCGTCTTTGTTGCAAGTATAACACAGCTGCCCCGGAAATTTTGACATTTTCGCATACTGCGAAGCTTGCGGGACCCTTCGCCTCCCAACATCCTGCTGACTCCTCGCCGCTGGAGCCTCCAGGTCGAAACGTGCGTGCGGTTGGCCTCCTGTCTAGGTCGTTGGTCGTACTGGCGCAATGGGCTTTGTTGGACTCTGGGGGCGGATCGGACCAGACCAGAGCCGAACCACACCGAGCCGAGATAAACGTAGACTTTATCCAGCCAGAGGCCGCGTGTGCAGAGCCAAAACTAGTGGGGTTTCGCCCAGTGCAATGTAGAGAAACAATGGTCCTGTTACGCGTCGTGGAATCAAGGCCGATCGAGGCGATGTCTCAATCGTCATTGATGGGCAGGAGGACCCCGAGAGCCCAGCCGGAGGCGCGTAGTGCCCGACTGGACAAATTTTGGGCCTCAGATGGGCCAAAATCGCCAAGGCGCGTAGTCGGGGGTGGACAAATCAGGGTGCGCCGGTGCGGGTGGGGGCCTAGGCCCGTAGGTGCCAATGGACAAATCTCGGCCAATTTCAGCCACATTCGGCTTGGTGCGGCAAAGTTTGCCGACCCTCAAGAGCGTGCGGGAGCGCGCGCGAACACTCTGGGCTATACCGAATCAACAACAACGGCTCTAATTGTTCAATATTTGCAATGTAATTTCTTGGCTGGTTGAACGAAAAGTCCGAGTGCGCACGTCTCTTGCCTCCCCCACCGCGTCGCGTCGTCTGTGCCATCATCGTCATCACCATCCTAGGCTAGGCTCTCGCTTCAGCCAACTTCGACAAGATGTATCTAGACAATACGGATATCGAGCTCCTTGACGATGATTTCGAGCGAATGGCACCCCTCTTGGACGTGAGGGTGTCTGAGCTTCTCGCCTTCCGCTTCGACAACCCGGAGACCCAAATACAGCTTTCGTGGTCGACAGACGAGCCTCTCGAGTTTGAGACTCCTTCTAGGCCGTTCGATGCTTGGAGGGACAAGTTCAAGGATCGTGGAGCAATCATTGCGGCACGAAATCAAGGTTACCGGTCAATTGCTATCGCTGGGCACCGGCTGCCTTTCGGTGTCGAAAGGATTTGGCGGCATATAGACTACGCTGAGCGCATGCGTTCGATCGTTATCAGTAGCCAAGAGTGGATGAAAACTTATCTGGGCGTCAACATCGAAGATCAGCCTCTCATCGTCAAGGCTCTGGAGGTGCTGCCGTCATTAATCGTTGAGGAGCAATATACTCCCTCAATGATCCTCGGGTGTAGCACGTCCTTGCGCACGCTGCTCGATTTCGTCGGTAAGTAGCCATTTTGTTTGCTTGTTCGATCGCGTGATTGACTGGGACTATTCTTCGTGCTTTTCCTAGGGACAACGTGGCTTGGAGAAACCGCGATGGACGTTGCCATCGCCAGCGTACTAGCTTCATCGCGAGTAGAAGCGTCGACAGCACCTGACAAGGTATACGGGGCCAAGCAAAGTTACTGCGTTCCTAGGATCCTTTAGTCGGCAAGCAAAGTTACTGCGCTCCTAGGATTGATGCGAAAGCTCAAAACAGAGACCGCAGGCTCGCGGCAAGGCTACCATCACACGTATGACAGGCTCGACGATCTCGACCTCGTCGCAATGCGGACTTATCCAAACGATGAAGAGATTCGATCCACAAGCTTGGTTGCTGCAGGACTTGCAAAAGAGCTCCTTCTTGGTCTTCGAATGTGGGATACCACACATTATCAGAAGTCCAACCAGGTAAAGGAAGAGATACCGGTCAATGGTGGGTGTCGCAAGCTTTTGGCTTCGTTTTGAGCAAAGCTGATTGATGCCGCCCCTTACAGCTAGTGAACCTTCGCATTTCGAGCCCAAGGACACTGAGCCGGTTTCGCATGTCGCTGACCTAGATCGGACCCTCAATGGGATCCGAACCAAAATGTGCCAAGGTCTCGTCGTGCTGGACCCGAAAGAGCGAAAGTCAGTTGAAAATGCTGTTCGCTCTTTAGCTGCTCTTGGCCTTGACAATGATGCTGCACTGTAAGTTGAGTGCTTGAGACCTGTACCCGCCTCATCCGAGCTGATGATACGTCTCTTTCAATTCTAGGCTTGCCGTTCAGCAGGCCTATGATAAGGCCGATGCTCAAGCAGAGGAACGCTTTCTACTCGACGCCATTGAGACAGCAAATGAAAGCTTGCCAGGTCGTGTAGGTTCATTTAAGCAGCAACTGTCTTCTTGCAGAACCACTAAACAGAACCAGCACTTTTTCACAGGCTCAAATTCTTCGGCTCCCATCCCTTCTGCGTCACGACCCTCGTCAGCTTGCGCTTGATCTGAAAAGCTTGATTGAGCACCGTCGGGTCCATCAATGTGCCCACCTCAAGGCTGTCCTACTCAAGGGAAGGCACGGCGCCCCCACCTCGACTGCCCAAGATTTCGATCCCACATCAAAAGCGCAATTGTCTGAGCACGGTGAAGTGCACTCCAGTGTCCTCCGAGGCTTAGTGCAATCAATGGGTGCAGCCCGTCTCGAAGCTGTGTCAGGAGTTGCGAGGTCCATTCGTTGGACAGGACAAGGGACCTTCAGTCGCTTTTCGACCGCAAACGAGACAGACAACATAGGATACATCGAAGATGGACGTAAAGAAGTGAGCTACAATCGTGTGCTGTGCACATATCGCCCAGAGAGTGCTCATCAATAATGTTCATTCTTGCCCAGGTACGGATGCAATTGCGAGCAAGGCAATACACGGTATTCGCCAAGATCCCAATGTTTGGATCGATTGACGGAAACGTCACGTCAGCCATGCCTTTGAAAATCGGCTCTCTTGTCTGCTTCGGATCAAAACGAGGCATCATAGCTGTCAGTTGTGACGCCAGCAACATAGGAGAAGAACAATTGTCCATTGGACTTGGTTTGTGCATCTCACTGTAGCTAGCTTACTGCTTTGCATTGTGACTGACATCGATTTTACCTCTCGTAGTACGTTACATGTATGCCAAGGCCACGTCAAATCATTGTGACAGAGCGGAGACCGACTCCCTCGCATTACTCTCGAATGTCGTCCTCCAAGAATTGCGAGTTGTGAGCAAGGGCCGTTATTCAACGCATATGATTGACGGCACGACTCGGTTCTTTGGACTCGATGCACGACAAATTATTCAATCCTTGGAATCATCCTCAACGCCCGGCCTCACTCGCACCCCAGGATTCAGTTGCATACCTCGGGGAGCGTGTCTTCGACTTTGGCCAGCAGGCTGAGGCCAGGTTCTGTTTTCTTCGACGCTGAAACGGATTACGGGACGCTTCTGTGTCCTTGAGTAATCAAATGAAAGGTGTGAAAGATGTAGGGTCAAAAAGGAAGGCAGCAAGTGCAGGAGAGGAGCCCTCGGCCAAGCAGAACCGAACCGGCTGACACGCGCGCGGGCTCCGCCGATTCGGCCCGAGCGAAAAACGTCCGGACGGCGTTTTCGCGATTTTTGGAGATGTTTTAGAGCATTTGAAGCAATTCTAGAGCTATTTTTTGAGGCGCGTAGATAGACTGGACATTTTGGGGACTTTTTTGGGCGAAAATCCCAAAAAATAGTGGACAAATGAGGTCCAAAATCGGCGATTTTCCCGGATTTTACCTACGCGCCTCAGGCTGGGCTCTCATGGGTCCTTGGGCAGGACAGTGGCAGGGCGATCGGTTGGGCCCGACGCCGTCGCCGGCTCTCGTCGCTTCGCTCTTTCCACGAAACACTCTCCCCGACGGTGAACCGACCCGAACCTTCTCCGCCCCGTTCGTCCAGCCACGTTCGAAGAGAGGTTCCGCCTGCTCGTTTGGGCAGGGCCGTGTGTGCCGCCCCAGTAGCGTTGCCTTGACCGGACACACGTCGGGGTGTTCCGTTTCTGGTTCGAACCCGCCAGCCGTCCGCGCGATGGTGAAACAGTCGCGGTCGCTGAGCCTCGCTCGACACCCCAGCACCGCGCCACATGTGCCCTCGCTGTTCAGAAAGTCGGCGTCTTTGTCCGGTCTATCAGAATGGATGTGTGAGTTTGCTGTTGCCTCTCGCGCGTGATGTGTAGTGCGGGCTGATGCGACCGACATCTCGATTCTGGCAGCTCGACACCTCAACTTCTACCGGTAAGCGCAACCGCAGCCCGGCCAGCACGGCGCAAGCTATGGTCGCCTGGCGCGTTTACTGACTCTGCAGTCATCTTGCCACACTCGTACTTTTACATCTCGACGCGCGTGTCGTGCCGTGCTGTGCCATGAATTCCCGACCCTGGCGTTCCCACCTTGTCCGCAGCGTGAGTCTCGTTCGTCCTCGTCCACGGTGGCTTAGGCCCCACGTGACGGCGACCGTCGGTGTCGCCCCGGTGCACTAGCTCGGTGTTGCAAACGTGGCTGATATCAAAGTCGTTTCCGCATACTCAAAGGTCCACATGCTTTTCTTCCTCTTCATGCCACTAGTCTCGTCGGGCATTTTTTATGCCTCGAATGGCGCGACAAAGGTGGCCTACATCGACGCGCTCTTCATGACCGTCTCGGCGTCGACCGTTACGGGACTCAACTCGGCCCTCTTAGGACCCATGACGAGGTGGCAGCAGACGATCGTGAGCTACACCAAACGCGTTACTTGTTCACATACTCCCGCCACGAGCCGCTAATGTGTCGCTGCGTGCTCTTGCTCGGGACTGCCACATCTTGCTTCGTTTGTAGCTCTTCGTAAGCCCCGACCCTGCTACGACTGTTCGGCGCCCCCACGGCCGGGCAATTGACCAGCACCATCATTCTCAATGTATCGTAGATTAACATGTGTGTCGGCTCTACCGTATTCGTCTCGCTGGTAACGATCGTCATTCGCCTGTAAGTCGCTTCGCCACGGCGTGCAGGCTCTCCGTTGGCTGACGTTCGATTGCCCGCAATGGTCCTCCTATTGCACTATTTTTACAGATCTTTCTTTCGACGGAAGTTTGAATACATGGTCGAGCATGACCCTGCGGCCCGTCAGCGAGTCAACCGCGTAGGCGCCGAGGAAGCACAATTGGAAGGGCGCTCGTTCCGACCCTTTCCCACCCATCTACGAGCTAGCGATATCGAGTTTGCGACTCACTCTCCAGCAGGCTCGAGTCCGATATGGACCAGGGAAGAAAAGAAGGAAGGCGGTGCTAATAATAAAAATAATAATAAGAAGAAGAAGAAGAAGAAGAAGAAAGGCCCGCTGCGCACCGACATGATCACGCGCGTCGATGTGCCTGTGCGCGTCAATCAGATGAACGTCACGGGATGGCTTAGCGACGAAGCGAAGGCAGCCGAGGAACTCGCGACCACGACCCAAGCCGGGGGAACCATCAAGGCGGGGGAGTTTGGTGGGGTCATCACCGCGGAACCAGAGGCTGCCGAAGAACCTGTGGCGTCTTCAGCACCTCACACCACCGCGATACACATAGATGATTCGACCAAGCCGGACCGAAGTCATCGCCACGTTCGTCGTACCAGCGACCCTATTGCGCATGCTCCTGCTTCTCTCTCACCTACGCACCAGAGTGTTGGCCTCCCCAGAGTGAAGACTTTGGACACTCACCATGCGCACGATCACCGCCATGGCTCTCTGACGTCGCCGGCCTCACCAGACTTTCCGCGGTCTCGAACAATCGAGTTTCGAGACAACGGTGATTCGAACCTAAGGATGCGACGTACACGGACAGGAGCTCAAGATGTGGATGTCCGTCGACGGCAGTCGCAAGGCAACCTTCGCGACATTGAAGCTCACACGTTGACCCGCACCGGCACGAATGCACCCGACGCGCTCAACACAGGCTTCGGTGGGTTCCCCAACCCCATCGTGGTGGCGGCCGACTATGCGCGCAAGCGCATCCCCGTCTTCAACACCGTCGTGGAACGGAATTTGACGCTGCCCCCGACCCAAACGTTGGCTTCGGTGCACTTGGGACTTGGCCCACCTACCGATACGCAGAATCTCAAGCCAGTGTCCTACATTTCTTTCGACGCGGTGGTGGGTCGCAACTCAAAGTTCCGAGGACTCACGTCTGCGCAGCAAGAGGAGCTTGGAGGTGTCGAGTATCGCGCCCTACAACTCTTGCTGCGGATCGTTTTCGCCTACTGGATTGGACTGCAGCTTATTGCCGTCCTCGTGCTTGCACCGTGGCTGACGTATTCAGAGAGGTACCGGCCTGTCCTCGAGGATCCACAGTGGGCCGTGTCACCAACCTGGTTTGTCTTCTTCCAAGTTTGGTCCGCATTCAGCAACAATGGCATGAGGTGAGCTCCTAGTGTCCCACCTCGCCTTCGCCTGCGGGATCACCACACTAACCCGCCCATTTCATCGCCATAAGTCTGGTTGATGCCTCGATGGTCCCTTTCCAACAAGCCTACCCGCTCATTGTTGTCATGAGTATCCTCATTCTGGGCGGCAATACTGCCTACCCTGTCTTCTTACGCATTTGTATCTGGATCATCTTCAAACTCGTTCCGCGACGTTCAAGAACCCGTGAAACCCTCCAATTCTTGCTGGACCACCCTCGTCGGTGCTATATCTACCTCTTCCCGTCCCATCAGACTTGGTTCCTTGTCTTTGTGCTCGTTATCCTCAACTCCATCGACTGGATCTCGTTCATCGTGCTCGACATTGGAAATACGGAGATCGAACGGTTGCCGGTGGGCATTCGTATTATTGATGGTCTCTTGCAAGCTTTCGCCGTGCGGGCTGCCGGGTTCGCCATCGTCACGCTCTCAGCCGTCGCTCCCGCTCTGCAACTCCTCTACGTCGTCATGATGTACGTCGCCGTCTACCCCATCGCCGTCTCGATTCGCAGCACGAACGTGTACGAAGAGAAATCTATGGGCGTTTTCGAGGAGGAAGAGGATGAAGACGATGTCGAAGCTCGCTTCGAAAAGTCGCACTCGGCTTCACAGTACATCTCGTACCATGCTCGAAAGCAGCTCGCTTTCGACATGTGGTGGCTGGTGCTCGCCGTGTGGCTCATTTGCATTATCGAGCGTCGCCTGATTGGAGATTTGGAGTACCCCGAGGTCACGATCTTCACCATCATGTTCGAGGTCGCCTCTGCATACGGTACTGTCGGCCTATCTCTCGGCACTTCGCGCAAGAACACCTCCTTGTCGGGAATTCTTCGAACGCTCTCAAAGCTCGTCCTGTGCGCCGTCATGTTTCGAGGTCGTCATCGTGGTCTTCCTGTCGGTGAGTTGTGATGGCGCTACGCTTGCGTATCTCAATTGCTGACCTCTTGTATTGCTGTACCTGTGTATAGCTATCGATCGATCCATTCTTTTGCCATCCGAGATCAAGACGGCCGAAACAGGATCGACGCGTGGCGATGGTGCCTCCGCGCGTCGTGGTTCGCGCAGTAGTTGCGCCAGTTCTGGTCGCGACGAAGACGGTCCTGGAGGGGAGGGCGGGCTTGAGACGGTCGAACCGGAAACGGATGAAGCTCGAACGGAGCGCGTGCGCCACGAATCGGGGCGAGAGAACTCGGGCGACGAGGCTTATGGATTTGAATACACCAAGCCGCCGACAGAACCACGTTCACGGCGTGAAGATGAATCGAGCGAGCTTGCCCATAAGAGTGACTTCAACGAAGGTGTTGTCTCGAACGATTCCGACAACACCATCAGCGAAACTCGATGACCGCAGTGAGGGGTGCTGCAGCGCTGTCCTTCAACGGTCACTCTTCCACTGGCCTTGTATTTCATCATTTGAGTATGTTGTAACACGACCACTAGAATGGCTCTTATGCTGCCCATCAGCCAAGGTATGCATGGTGGGACAAAAGAGATTATGGTGGCGCCGGATACTCTAGAGACACCGTCGGCACCTTGGGAAAGGTCCACTCGTCGTGTGAACAAGTCATTTCTACTTCGTCGAATACGCTTGTTTTACCCCTCTCGAAGCCCAACTTGTGCACGAACAAGTCCAAGCTCGCCGAGTTGGTCGCCCCTATCCGCGCAAAAAAATTGTTCGACGGAATACCGAGCACATGGGAAACGTAAGGCAGAAAGATGCAAAGCGCCTCGAACGCATATCCTTTGCGTTGGTTCGATGCCATTGGGATCATGATCTCCACCTCGCACTGCCGCCGTCCGGTAGGCAAAGGATGGTGCTCCCGAGCCGGAGGATTCGAGCTCGATTCAAGGTGGGCTCCCTCCTCATCGTCGGATGTGTACGTTGTCGAGAGGAACACGTTGATATCTCCGATCATCGCACTCAATGCGTCATGGTTTCGAAGCTCGTCTATGGTGGCTGAGGCGTCAAGAGGTGTGGGTTCTGTCTGGGCGAGCACGATGAAGGTCATCTCTGTTGGCAAAGCTCAAGCAGTAAGTGGCCAGGCGGTTGATCCTTCCTACTCTACGCTTGGACATTTGCCGTGTGCTCACTATCTTGGTCGACTCTCCACGACTCTGCAGAAGGACACTGCACCACGAAGGTGGCCAAGTTCAGTTCTAGCCCAGCCAAAGCTCGGAATCACAGCACCTGGCGTGTGAGTTTGCCGATTCGAATGACCTTGCATTGCGAACTCTTCCTCCAACGTCAATGGTTCGGATGCTGTCGCCTCGCGTACGGCTGGATCGGACATCCACTCGTGGTAGCGTGGAACGTGGTGTCTCCTGTCATACGTCATCCGTCAAGCAAGCTGGGTCAGCAGTATGAACATAGCTTCGTCCAGAGGGCCATGTGGGACCGACCGATAGGGTACAAGAATCACGCGAGGTCCTAGCAGAGCTGTGCTTTGGTTCTCGAGCATGGCTTGGTTCCTGATGATTGGATAAGGTGGGCGGAGGGCCAAACCTAGCCAGTTGGATCGTGGGACGCCCCAGGTGGTCGGTCCATCTCGCAGGTGCCATCTCGCGCGGGTCGGCTGAAAAAAAGAGGTCGGCTGCCACCGACTTTGTGAATTTTTGCCTTGGTTCGCCACACCGTTGGAGGTGCTTGATAAGTGGTAAGCAGCGCGTTAGCCCTTACAATTGGGAATAATTCAATGTTTAATGTTATAAACATCGCAGTGGCCATCGGTGATGGAAATGGCTGCACTTACTAGGCAGGTGCAGGCATGCAGGCAACCAGCTCTAAATGAAAGCGAGACCAGCTTTCGCAGTCTTTTGGCTGGCCAGTAGCTGCCAGTAGAAATTCGTTGAACGAGCGTCTCCGGTGGTCGGCGCTCTTGCGCGGCTCCACTCCTGAACCAGAAGGCGGCCTCCGCTTCAGTGGATTACGGTTTCTCATCGACCAGTCCGGGCAATCAGAGGCTTCTTCAAGTACTCGTTCGACCTTGCGACCTTCTCCACCTCCGGTAGCGTGACATTCGCCGGCGACACTCGACCGGTCGCATCTAGCACGGTTGCGCACCTGGAAGCCAGGTGCTGGATTGAGGTGCGCGACTTCGCGGAGGTACTCCAAGTGCGGCAGTATCTCTTGATCAAAGCATAGTGAAAGAAGAACATTTTGGCAAGGTGAGAACACCCCTTCTTGGCTGGCTGCACCCCCATGCCCTGGCCGTCGAGCACTCGACACTGATCCCGTTCCTCGATGTTCCGGGCGGCTCAGCGCAACACTCGGGTGCGCGCCGTCGGCCCAACTGCACGCCTATACGCAAACGCGCCTCCCGCTCGCGTGAATGCCCTTTGTCACATCGCTATACAAGACGCCGAACGCTCCTTTAAACCTGCTACACCGCGTCAAGCAGACCACGTCAAGATCAGCTGGCCTGCCCAAGCTTTGCGAATCCTCCCATTACCTCGATTTCGACGGCGCCGTAGCGTGTCAGTCAGTCGATCTCAATCTACCACGCGCACGCACCGCTCCTCGCGCGCCGCGTCCTCAACTGCTACGCGGAATGCGTCGCCGGGTCGCGCCGAAGGGTGAAGGTGCTGCACGACCACGCAACACCCCTTTCATCGCCGCAGCTATCGATGACCCGTTCCTGAGCTCCTTTATCAAGGCCACGTCTGCCAGTGCGTACTCGTCGGGAACCCTCTTCGGAGCTACCGCGGCGGTCCAACGGCCTCCGAGGCTCCAGCACGCGCCCGAGGCCAAAGCGATCGCATCCGACGACACCAACACGTCTTCTTCGTCCACTTTACCAACATTTCGTGCCCTCGCGTCGAACTCGGCATCACGGCTACAGCGCGCGCACACCGTCCGCTCAACCCCTCATGCCAAGAGAGTGCCGTTGTCGCCGATCAAACGACGCGTCGTCCCTGCGCGACGGAAAAGGGGCGACGAGGACGAGTCGGGACCGAGACGGCGGCGTAAAATGAACGACGACGACGATGGAGGCGAGGTCGGGCAACTTGAACCGTACGCCCGTACTTTTGAATTTGAACTGGCGGAGGATACCCATTTCGCACCGTTTGAAGAAGGCGAGTCATCGTTGCGGCTAGCTGGGGAAACGGACAGCAACGAGGACCAACACACGCTCGACGACGACATCCTCCCTTGGAACGAGCACGAGTCGACGGATCAACTTACGCCTGATGAGCCTGGGATACTCGGCACCCACGCTGAGCGGAGGGCACAAGCCGATGTCGTGATCGTTGCTTCGACGGAGGATGGTGATCGAATAGGTCAACCGCTAGGGAAGAGGGCAACAACCACGACAAGAGATAGGCGTCCGAGTCGAGCCACTATAACAGCTGTTTCAACACGAAGAATCCGTGCTACACCTCCCCAGATCACTTCTTCAGTCGACGACGCCTTCTCTCGCGCGGCCGCAGCCCTCTCATCGCGTCGGGCCGCCAACTCGGCCGCCTCGTCGTCGATCCGTTCTCTTGTCTTTGCGTCCTTCAGTCAGGCTGCGGCAAGCGTCGAGAGTCGGAGTAGAGCCGAAGCCTCAATAAGCGCAAGTAGAAGTAGAGCGCAAGCTGCCAGCGTGGCCAGTCTCTTCTCCGCCGCAGCTGATAGCATCTCGGTCCGAGACGCGGGTGGGACGACGGCTGCGGCCACCTCTGCACTTTCATCGACTTTGGCAGCATCTGCTTCGGCAGCGTCATCTGCTCTGGCATCGACAGCGACGCAAACAAGCTTTTCGATCACTTCGACCTCCTTAGCCACCTCGTTGTCGAAAACGGGCGTATTGGAGACATCCTCGACGGCTTCAGCAACCTCTGGGCCAACGACAGCCGCGTCCACGTAAGCATGCAAATCCGCGATTGATGCCGAGACGCCCGGAAGCTGACCCGACTTGTCCTTTGCAAATATAGTTCCTGGAATCACCGACTGCGGGATATCCTACTTCCTGCCCTGCTCGTCCCTCTTGGTCTGATACTACTCGCCATTGCATTGTTCCTGTGCACGAAGCGTCGCAACAGCAAATATAAGGCGGGGACCGCAGGCAACGAGTCTTCATGGGGTGGTAGCGGCAACGACGGGGCGATGACAGGAGCCCCTCCTGCTGCCGCGTTGATGGCGGCCGCAGCAGCGGGTAGTTCCAACTCGAGAAGTGGTTCGAGCAGCAACAATCCGAGCCAGGACAGCTTCGGGACAAGCCCTTCGGCGATTGGCGTGGCTTATAGTGGTGTTGAGCCGCGATCAAAGTGGGGACGAAGATCGTTGACAGACGTCATCGCCGGTGGAGTCCGCGCCGCCGAAGTCGGAGGTTCTAGCCGAGGACGTGGTCAAGTCACGTCGACGACGAGCAGTTTCGGCGGAGGGCGCCAAGCCAGTATGACCGGAATCTCGGACTACGCTGGCACCGCGATCGACTACCAACCTGGTCAGATGAGGCCCGTCGCGACACCATCGATTTTCAGCGCCTCGATGTCGGAAAGCAATCCCGGCACCCCCGTCTTCCAGCAGCGTTACGACTCGCCTCAGCATTACGACCCCTTTGCTCCGACCATCATCCCCGTCGCAGGAGCGTTCGCCCACCATTCCTCGTCTGCCAATCAAGAGTATTATGAAGAGGATTATGGCGACGACCTTGGTAGCTTTACGAGTCGCGACTCGAGGGATGAGTTCGATCCATTTGCCCGTCAAGACCCGAACATCGGGGGTATAGCGGCGCAAGGAGCTCAACCGGCCGTACCGTCGACGGAACAAGCTGGCCTCGGATACCTTTCCACTCCCGTCCTCCAGCCCCCAGCCTTCGAACGTGCCGAAACGGCTCAAACGGCTCACACGGCCGTTACTGCCCGGACGCATCAGACGGGTGATTCGGCCGATGTGTATCAAACAGACACGGCGCCGAGTGGGGCAGAGTCCGGAATTGACGATACCTCGGATGAAGAATTGCTGGGTACGCCAACGGTGATCCAACAGCGCGTTCATTTCGGAAGCTCTGGGTCCTCGAACGGTGAATCCGGAAATGGCAGCGGTAGCAGTAGAGGGTCCGTCGCGAGAGCGAACATGGATAACCGACCGTCGAGCTCTCACAGTGATCGATCGACCGGAACGCCGAGATTGGGGATGGGTCATGGTAATGTCGGCGGTGTCAGAAGAGGCGATGGGAGTTGGTGGTGAAAGTATAGCAGTTCGACCTTCTTGGACCTAATTGATTACACCTTGTTGTATTCTCCTGACACATTTAGTGCTGAATGATGTAATCTCCCCTATTTTGCGATGTGAACCCTGGTCATTGGGGAAAAAAATGCTAGTGACATTCCACCTCAGGGCCACGGAATACGTTATAAACACACAAGAAAAGAGGTCAGAAACGAGAGACAGAGGAGATTATGTGGAAGTGAGAGTCGCTTGCTGATGGCTGACAATGTTAAATTCGTAAATGTGAGGTATATACGGGAGAACACGCGCGGGCCGCTTTGCATAAGAGGGTCGTTCAGCATATATGTTGAAGAAAGACAACACATCCGTTACGAGCATTCAAGTTGAGCATCTCACAACTGGTTGAATATCGGGGCACGATGATCAGCTCGGGTTCACGGGAGATTCATCCTGAGATGAGCGAGAGGTCGCTCTCACCTTCAGTTCGGATAGTACCCTGCGAGCTAGCATCTGATACTGCCAAGCGTTTCCACCCTGTGTGATTGCAAGAAGATAGTTAGCATAACCCTCTTAGTACACCAAGGCAAAAGGGAAGCGTGAACGCACGATACGACGGAATTGCAACCCGTTGATCCCAGGCAGTAGCGGCATTCGCACGATGAAGACCTCGAAGCGGACAATCATCTCGTTCGACACGCTCGATCCCTCCCCGGTCGACGACGTGAATTTTGCCTCGGCGCCCGAAGTCCCCGGTGTCGGCGACAGTGAGGGGCCGTGAGGCGCATCGTGGACCGCACCGAACGAGGAGGACGAGGTCGGATGTCGCTCTTGTACGCCTGTTTGTCCCGGCCCATGGGAGGAGATATGTGAAAGAGACGCCGTGGACTCTTCTTCGCCAGCGACTGAAGCCGAGTCCTTGTCTTTGCCGAGCAAGATTCTCGAAGCGCGGCGTCGGATCGTCCCTTTGTGGTGCTTGTCCTTGTCCTTGGACCCACCGACGGTCGAGAGGTCGATGGAAGGGACGTGTGCACACTCGAACCCACTCTTCACGTTACGACGTTGCACACCTAGCCGATCCAGCACGCGGATCAAATCCGTACGTATAGTAGCGACGGACTTGGTTGTGGTCGTGTTGACGCTCCACAGACCCCACACGGGTTTGACGACGTCGGTGTTGCCCTGCGCCGTACGCCCGACGAAGCCAACAGTCTGTACCGCCTGGTGGGTCGTATGACCCGACTCCTCGCCTCCCGACGAAGGGACCTCGGCGAGCTCCTCGGCCTCGAACTCCGATACGCTGGCACCGAGACCCGAGGTGGTGGCGGGGACAGTCATCGAAGCAAGAGACTGTTTCTCCGCAGGCGGTCCCGATGCCGACAGAGGACGGCGGCCAATTTGCCCCGTTGAGGTGTGCCCCGGACTCGCGCCCATCGACACGCCTCTCTGGTGTCGTCCAGGACTGGACTCGCCGACCGTACTCGCGCGATGAACACCCTGCCCTTCGGAAGGGATAGCCAAGGGGACGTCGGAGCCACTGGGCTTCAAGGTCGCACCGTTGCAAACAGGGGTTGTCTCGTTCACTTGCGGCAGCGCGGCAACAGCAGTTTTGGTACTCGCTTTGTGTGCAAAGCCACCACCGACACTCGCTCGTTGCCGATGAGCCTTGTAGTTAGGATCGTTACCGTTCGAACTCGACGAGGGCGACGACGATCGGCTAAGCAAGGAGCTGAATCGCCGAGCAAAGTTGCCCGTTGGGGACGAAGAAAGGGGTACATCGTCCACGTGATGAGCCTCAGACAAATACGCGGCATCGTCCACGGGCCCGTGCGACTTTCGGGCGAGAGTCGGAGAAGCCTGCTCGAGCGTTGATTGGGGTCGTGCACCGAACGATCCAGATGGCCTCGGGGAACCCGTTATAGGCACCGCCGAATCTTGATGATACGAAGAACGCGAGTTGTGCATTCTTCCGGTGGTCGACGACGACGGTCGTGTATAGTCGTTCGAGGCTACTTCTCGGGGTGCGGTCGACGTGTGCGATGAGAAGGCGTCTCCGGTTGCACGCTGCCTTGGCTGCGGTGTCAATGGCATTCGAGGAGTCGCAATGGGTGGAGGCGCGGACATGGTCGAAGAGCCGACAATCGGGCTGGAAGGAACAGGACCGGATCCAGCTTGGTAGGCCACGGCCGGCGCGAGAGGTGGTGGCGGACCCGTCAACGAAAGAGTCGATGAAGCAAAGACACCCGGGCCCCAAATACGTTCGCGTTCTTGCTTCTCCCGTACGAGAAAATATATCGAGATGAGGGGGTGAAAGCCTCGGGTCGGGTCAATGTCGAGCTTGATGCCTTGACTGTTCGTCATCATCGGCCCGCCAGAGTGGGAGGTGGTCTCTTCGCTATTACCGTGACTCGCTTCGTCTTGAATCTTGGACCCGAGCGAAGAGCTACCGCTGTTGAAAGCCGCGTTGATCCCGCTCGTGAGCTTCTTGCCGACGAATCCAAGTCCGGAAAACCGCTTATTTGCGGTCGAGCGTCCGACGCCCTTCATGTCTTTCCCGTCGACGCGGGTTGCGGGCCGCTCGGTCTCGGGCGAATCACCATTCGGTCCCGCCGATCGACCACGTTTGATGTCCCAGGCTCGCAGTGCTGTCCTGTAGCTGTCATGGTTTAGGACTTGACACAGCGACTCGTAAATGTTCTGTTCGGACCCGAGCTCGAAGCCGCTCATGCCTTTGAGTATTTCGCGGTCGATCTCTTCCGCTCGCAAAGGGATGCGATGAGGGATATGTGACGAAGGGGGACCCGAAAAGCCTTTAACTGTCCAAGGGTGACTCAGCACCTCGCTCATCGTAGCCCGGGCAGCCGGGCTCGTCACCAGCATCCGCGACAAGAGGTGCTTGCATTCTGGGAACACGTAATAGCGCTGTATTAGCTCGAGCTTTCAAGGGCTGTGTTTGGCGAGCGGATCATGCTCACCTGCACTGAGCCAGTTGGGGTACTCGACTTGTCCTCGCTTGATCTTGGCGTGGAGCGCCGGCATACTCTGATCGTCAAATGGTACCTTGCCGCACACGAGCACGTAGAGAACGATACCAAAGCTCCACACGTCGACCTCAGGTCCGGTGTAGGGCTTCGCGTTAAGCAGCTCGGGTGCAGCAAAGTAGAGCGATCCACAGAATGTCGACAACTGCGACGTCGGCGAGTACAGGTTCGACAGGCCAAAGTCGATGATTTTAATATTGCCGGTTTTGCTGATGAGGATGTTTTCAATTTTGAGATCTGCAGAGATGATGACATGCGGATTAGCTCAATCCGACACTTGTCGGGTTGACTGATCAGACGCACCTCGATGCACGATCGAGTTGGCGTGACAGTACTCGAGCGCACTGCCAATCTGCCGAGCAAACTTGCGGGCGCTCCGTTCACGCAAACGTCCATGCGATATAATGTAGTCAAGCATCTGTCCGCCATTGACGTACTCGGTCACAAAGTAGTAGTGATTCTATTACGCGGGAAGCAACGGTCACGGTCAGAGGGTTTGACACATAGGGCAGGGTCCACTCTGAGATAAGTAGGACTCACGGGGTAGACCATCATGCTCTTCATACCGCACACGTACGGATGATGCAGCAACAAGCACAGACTCCCTTCGCGGATCGTCCGAACCTCCTTGCTCTGATCTTTGGCCGCCGCCTTGGCCAAGAAGGACGCGGTCGGTGAGTTGT
The DNA here is from genome assembly GCA_001244265.2 of Microbotryum lychnidis-dioicae p1A1 Lamole. Taxonomy (NCBI): domain Eukaryota; kingdom Fungi; phylum Basidiomycota; class Microbotryomycetes; order Microbotryales; family Microbotryaceae; genus Microbotryum; species Microbotryum lychnidis-dioicae. The sequence continues at coordinate 1,188,396 of CDLV01000006.1, forward strand.
AAGGCTCGGCCGGTTTGCCCGACACCGTATCGGGTGGGGGTGGACGTTGAGCAGCGGCGGTCGAGGTGAACCTAGGGATGATCTTGATGGCCACCTGTTTGACGAGCGCAATTAAGGAACAGAGTCAGTGAGACCGTAACCAGGTTCGAGGCTACTCGCTCAAGCATTCTCACCTTTTCGCCCGTGACGCTGCTAACGCCCAACTTGACCTTGCCCATACTACCCGCGCCGAGTGTTTTGCTCATCGTGTACTCCCCCAACACCCGACGACTCCTCGACGACGACGAAGGTGCGGCGGACTCTCGTTCTCGTTCCCGATGGACCTCACGTTCCCTGTCCCTCTCACGCTCACGTCTCTCCTGGCGCTTGGCCTCCCTCTGTTCGGCCGTGGCATCTTTCGTCGGCGTCGACGCGACCCCATTCGTCCGCACAGGACTGTGGGTCACGGCCCCTGGAGCATCGGATTGACCGCGTGACCGAGGAGCTGTCATCGCCGGAGTCGGTCCAGCCACGCTGTTGCTCCTTACGACACTTGCCCCTGCTGGTGGTAGGTCATTAGCTGGGGAGGATATCGCATTCCCTGGCCTCGACGGGGAGTCGGGCCCCATGATGGGTCGCTCGTTCGATGCGTTGGTATCGCCACTTGCCCATGCAAGACCGTTGATGGCGGTAGGCGCTTCGACATTGGAAGCAAGATCCGTCTCCCCATCGGTGCTAATGCGCCGCACGCCCACATCCGCCAGTCTACCTTCTTCCACTCGATCATGTCCCAAAGAGGCGCCAAATTTGCTCAGACTTTCACTGTCGACTCGTCTCAACCCGTCATCCGCTGGTGAAGAGGGGATCGACGATCGCGTATGAATAGCGTTCGCGTCGGTCTCAGGGGTGCACGAGGTCTCAGTCGTGTGAAGCTGAGCGTCATCGATGAGCGACTTTCGATCGCGAACGGGTGTCGAAGGGATGGATCGATGAGGATCGGGGTCATCGAAGCCGACCAACGATGCGGGGTGTCTCGGCTTGCTCGGCGATGGTTCGGGGGCGAGGTAGGACGATCTGGTCGAGTCGGGCGTGAGCACTGACGGAGGTCGCTGTATCGGACTCGAAACGGGTTCGAGGGAGGTCGCGATAGCATGATCGTCGTGAACTGAGGGTTCGTGCAGGACGGGGATATTGGGAGGGGGTGAGCCGGCTGCGGCGATGGCCGACTCGGGCTGAGACGGCGAAGGGTGCAGTTGGTCGACGTGCGAGGTTGCGCGCATCCTCTCGTCCGCTACTGACGGGATGTCGACCGCGGCGTCTGGACGAGGTGGGGCGTCGGTCGTGGCGGGTATGATCGTGGTATCTGTCACGTCGTCGATGGGGGTCGAGGCGGGCAAGGCACTCATAAAAGGGGGAGAGAGGGAAGGTTCGGCCGGCGCTGCTGCTGCTGATGTTGGGACGGTGACGGGTGGCTGAGCGAGGATAGGAGAGGGGTCTGTCTCGGCCAGTAGCGGAGACAGAGGGGGGGCGGCCGATGACAAAGGCGCTTTGAGCTCCGAAGTTGGCGTCGATTCCGAGTTCGAGATGAGGTGCGGTGTGGCCATGGTCGGGGTGGGTTGCTAGACTGCACTGTACTGCACTGCACGGGTACTGGCCCTGCACGTGGCCGAGACGGTGTGTTGTAGCACGGCACGCGCCCCTTTCGCTGTCTGCTTGCCCGTCACCGAACCGAGCAAGCAGCCGGTGCTCGATGTCCTTCTGGACGCGCCAAAGTAAGCTTGTAATCAGTGGACCGGCTGCAAGCGTTGTTGGTGCTCCCGCTTGGTCGATGCACCCACCTAGACCCAGTGGATCTGCGCTGGGTGTGTGTTCCTCCTGGTCGGTGAGATTGTCACGCGTTGGCAACTTGTCCTCGAGGGTACCTGCTCAGCTGCACGGGACTAGGCGCGGGTATGGACGGTGGGAGAGCGGTCAACCACAATCAAAGTACGACCAGACGTGTTGCCGTTTCCCTGAGTGTGCGCGAACAAGCCGTGTATCGACCGGGAAGGCGGAGTCCCGCGCACGGTGCAGTGATGATGAGGAGGAACGATCAGCCGACGTAGACGGAGCGGTGTTGTTGGTGCAGCGCCTTGGGATTGCTTGGGATTGCTTGACGGCCACGACTGGCTAGCTCAGGGTCGACTATCTGTGCCGAGGGGACCGTGCTTTCCAGGGGCAACTACGTCAAGTACGATACTGCTGTCTGGTGGACCAGTGTGGTTGGCGAGTGCAAGGTCAAACCCGTCAAGTCCACCTCGTAAGCGGTGCTAGTTCACTAACCTCTGCTCACCTGCGCTTACCTGCGCTCACCTGCGCTCACCTGCGCTCGATAGTTAGTAAGTACTCATTCTAGCTCAGTCTTACTCATGCGCGGCCACGCGCGCCCGAGGTCAGCCGGTCCAGCGCGCGCCGAGCTGCTCCTCGACTGGCGCGGGACTGGCGCGGGACTGGCGCGGGCCGTTTCTGGGCTTGTTTGCGAGGTGCGACAGCGCGCGAGCCAGTGCGAGCCAGTTGACTGCCGGCCAGTGCGAGAGAAGTGCGAGCCTGTTGGAATTAGAAGCCGGTCCAAGCTCCACCGCTCACACACTCTCGCTCAGCCTCTTCCTCTCTCTCTCTCTCGATCGCATTCTGCAACACCCCTTCGCAGCACAGCAATCACAGTAATGGCCACTTCGACGACGACGACAACGACCAGTGGAGGAGGTGGATCGCCCGCGGCATCGTTGACGAACTTGTTCAACACCCATCGTCGAGCGGTGCTCGTCACCCTCGCCGTCGCGATCGGGGCCACTGGTGTATACTACTACAGCTCCTCGGCACCGAGTTCAGGTCGAGGTCGAGCAGGATCGGGTGGGCGAGGCTCAGCATCGTCGTCGTCGTCGTCGAACAAGAACGGCGGTGAGGGATCGGGCAGTGGAAGCGGCGACGAGGCGGCCAAGAAGAGGAAGAAGAAGAGCAAAAAGCCAAAGACTCGCACCGCCACACCCACCACAGCCGACGAGAGCACCTCCAACACCCCTTCTTCCCAGCTCGGCATCCCTTCTTCACAGGGTGAAGGTGGAGAGCAAGGTCAGTCAGCGAAATGCGGCATGGCGCTGCGCCGCCGGGGGTGACCTCCACCCTTGCCGAGCTCATCTACCCGATATTACACTCTACCAGACCCTTCTGAAGCAGATATCGAGATCATGGATCCAGAGGTGAGGGGTACAGACACAAGATGCTTCGACACGGCGCAAAGCAACGCGCAGACCAAGCGCCGACACTGACACTCATCCATCTCTACTTGCAGCAACGGACCAAACTCGCCCTGACGCTCAAAGCGAAGGGCAACAAGCTCTACTCGGGCAAAAAGTACAGGGAAGCGATCGCATGCTACTCGAGGGCGATCGCCTGTGAGGAGCAAGCCGTTTTTTACTCGAACCGAGCCGCCTGTGCGTACCCCACTATACGGCTGCGTTGGATCCACAAGCTGACCCGAGATACATGCTACAATTGAGAACAGGCTACACCAACTTGAACGAGCAGGAGAACGTCATCGAGGACTGCACCTCGGCGTTGCGACTGGATTCGAGCTACATCAAAGCCCTCAACCGACGAGCGACAGCTCACGAATCCATCGGGGGCATCGATCACCTGTACCAAGCGCTGTGTGGTACGTGTTGCATTTGCGGGAGAAAATGTCTTCGGAGAGAGGAATACATGGCGCTGACCAGGACACGTCGGGTCTCCTTTCCCCTGCGCACAGACTTCACTGCCGCGGCCATCATCGATAACTTCTCGACCGAATCAACCCAAGTCTCGGTCGAACGCGTGATGAAGAAGCTGGCGGGTGAAAAGGCGACGATCGCGCTCAAGGACCGAGAGCCCCGATTGCCGTCACCTACCTTCATCAAGGCGTACCTTGAGGCATTCCGACCTCGTGAGTCCTCAGCTAACTTATCGGCCCCTGCGGTTCATGCGCTGATCTTCTCCTGGTGTACAGAACCCGACCCCGAGGACCCCGAGGACCCGTCTCAAGGTGATCAGACCCTCAAGCTTGCCTTTGAGGCCTTGCACGCCAAGGACTTCGTCCACGCCCTGAGCTATTTCAACGAAGCGATCGAGCAAGGCATCTCGACTAACGAGGGCAAAGCCGCGGCGCTCAACATGCGTGCCACGTTCCGTTTCATCATGTCCGATGCTCCTGCTGCTTTGGTCGACCTCGATGAAGCGACGTCGCTCTCGCCGACGGGCACGCAGAGTTGGGTCAAGAAGGCGAGCGTGCACATGGAGCTTGGGCAGCCGGAGGAGGCGTTCCGGGACTTTGATAGAGCGTCAGCCATCGACCCGGAAAACGCTGATGTGTGAGTGCTGATCGATTTAGGGTCCAGCCTTATCGGCTGCAAAGACTGATGTACGCGCTCTCACAGTCACTACCACCGCGGCCAAGTTTACTTCATCACCGGTGAATTCGACAAGGCCATCACCGAATACCGTCGTTCGAGCGAGATCGACCCAAGTTTCATTTTCTCCCACATCCAACTCGCGGTCGCAAACTACAAGAACGAGGCCGTCGAGAAGGCGATGCACCAGTTCCGCAAGTTCCTCAAGGACTACCCCAAGAGCCCCGAGGTGTTCAACTACTATGGCGAGCTGCTGCTCGACCAGCAAAAGTACGAGGAGGCGGTGCAAAACTTTGAAAAGTCGATCCAACTGGATAAGAACTCGTGAGTTTACTTAGCCGTATGTTGGCGAATAGATTGAGGAGTGGGTCTGACGTATAATTGTCCTTCCCCCCACAGCATCCCTCGAAATGCCCTGTACGTGACCAGCCTCTCATGGACCGTCCAGCTTTATCCGTTGACCAACGAACACGCTCCTTATCTCGAACTCAATAGACCTCTTGTCAATAAGGCCTTGGCTGTCTTCCAGTGGAAGCAAGACTTTGCACAAGCGGAGAAGATCTGCCGCGAGGCACTCGAGATCGGTAAGTCCCCTCTTGCCTTTCGCCTTGCTCGCCACGACCGTCTGACCCAGGATTTATATCCCATTGTCGTAGATGAGCAATGCGATGTCGCCGTGGCTACTTTGGCGCAGCTCTTGCTGCAGCAGAACAAGGTTCACGACGCTGTCAAGATGTTCGAGCTGAGCGCGCAAGTGAGCCGCACCGAACCCGAGTTGGTCAACGCCCTCACCTATGAATGCGTAAGTGCAGCATTCTGAACTCTTAGGGCTCACGACCGACTCACAAATACACCAATCTTATTGTTCCATTCTTAGGCTACTCGAGCCCAAATCGCTTTCATCGAGGCGTATCCATCCTACGCAGAAAAGGTATGCGCGGGCAGCCTCATTCCATCGCCGGTGTCATATAACCGAGTAGCTGACGCACCGCGAGTTTCTCGTTCCTCACAGCTCGGCCTGAACCGAAGTGCTCCTACCGCTTGACTTGGACCTACCTACCCTACTCCATAGTTCCTCCTCGAACTCTGTCGCCGACACTACTGGTTCTTACACGGGAAATTGAATGATTTGCAAGGAGGAGCCCATTCCCTCTTCGCTCGTCGTCCCTAGCTCTCTCTCTCTCACATGTGATTTACCTCTCGCGACGCACCCTTGATAAACGGAAGAGGGCGGGGAAAACTTTCATTGCGATGTAGTTCTACGGTGAAAATATTTACCTAGCATGTCCTTTGGTAGAATCTGTCATTACCACCACTTACCAAAACTAGAAATCACGGTGGCCTCTCGGCTTTCCGCTCGGATCCCGTACCTCACCGCTTGCGACATCCCGAATGAACGCGAGCAAATCTGAGCACATCGTCGAAAGCGTGACGAAAGCCGCAGAGATCGGCACTTGGGAATACTGATCGGAACAGGGGCACCATATCTTGGAGATTTCACAAGGTGATGCAAGTCTGCGGTAGCAGCATGCGGTTTTGCGATTTATTACCTAGTACACCCCGGCCTCGGAATTGACCGTTGAAAACTCGATGACAAGTTGTCGGTACACGGTAGGTCATCTTCCCTACATAAATTACAGGCTCATGCCTAATGCTCCTTGGAACGACGTTCTGCGTTTCATTACAGGAGTCCCTTCACTTGGAAGGGCTAGGCTGAAAAAACGCCAACGGGCCGCGAGTCGGTAAAGGCAAAGCGTAAAAGGTCGAGGCTGATCATCAAGCGCGGGCGGCGGTACGGCCATGCGGCGAGATTTGCTTCATTGAATCTGGATCATCATCCTTTATACAGGCTTTGGTGGTTGGGGCGCTGGAAAGGCAAAGTGTCCGGAGACCGGGTCCGCTTCGGCCCGTCCGAGTCGAACCCTCGTTTTGCTAGACCTTCAAATCTTCGAGGTTCTAACTCCACGGGGAAACCGAAGCGGCAAGCTGCGGGGAAGGCGTTATCAGTCACTTTCTTCGGTCTTATAGGAGCACCCGGGAGGTGGGCACCACCTCAGCACTCGCACAGTCGTGAGCTGAGCTCTTCGAAGTGCTCTGTGCTCTGTGCTCACTCATTGTTCGAGCGACTTACGGTGCCTTAGTGGAGCTTTTTAGAAGGTGCGAGAGGCAAGGTTTTTGGTTGCTATGCGAAGGTGAGCTACATTTTCTTGGTTCTTTGGATGACCACGCCCAGGCCACGAGCAATTAAGCGGAAGCCTCCCCATAGCCGTGCCGAACAATTGCGCAAAAACAAAGGGAATCACAGAGCAGCCGCCGAGCATACTTTGTCTTTGCAGTCTTTGCGGGCAACCTGTAGTGGCAAAAGAAGCCTCTCGTTTTGCGTAGTCCGTTCAATCTTGGGAAGAAAGATCCGCACACGACAACTTCTTTGGACCGCACACGTGGTCGGACCACTGAAGTTGTCCCCCTGCCCCCACACCCTTCTTTCTTGACAATTGAGTTTCTTCGCTGAATTGTGATTGTGTAGGATTTTAGCAACTTTGGAGACCTGGCTGTCGGTACCTAAATATGCTGCAGCCACCTATATGGGGCACGGAAGCGATAACTAGGTTGGTGTGTGAGGCCGTTCCGTTACCCATGTCCAACGAATCTGAGGCGAGATCATCACGCCGATGAGCTGATCGCGGGCGTCGGTCGGGCTCCGCAGCGGTCGGCCACCCAGCGCTGCCACCGGACCAGGCTTGCAGCGGCAGCCCATGTTATCTGTTGGAGCAAGACATGTTTCACTGACTTGACAATTCTTCACGCTTTCCAGCCAATTGTTTGCTAATTTTCGCCAAGTAGGCTGTGGCGGGACGAGGTTTTAAAGTTGTATCGGTATGCCCTGGACAATTAAAGATCTGAGCTTTTCCAAGCGAATGTTCTACGCAAGACAAGGAGAATATCGAGACGGGGGAGGAAAGGATCTACACAAATCACAGGATGGCCGTGTGTTCGGTGCAAAGTCGACCTTCGGCCAGGGGCGAAGGCCAATGCTCAGCGCAGAGTGTCTGGAGGCGCGGTCGGCCATAGCACGGGGCGTAGGTATATGACAATTTTCTGAAGGCTGACCGAAATCCGCACGACGGCTGGAAGGAAGGTCGGAGTAATGCTGTGCCTGAGGCGTTAGATACCTAGGATCCGGCTCTATCACAGGTGTGTAGCGTCGTCTCCAAGTACGCCGTAACCAGCAGGGACCGTGCCACAGGCAGAGACATCCGTGGGTGGATCGAGGCACTGAACCGACGGTCACACCCGGAAGGGCTATAAATTTCGGCTCTCGTGAGCGAGCCCCACAACGCGTGCGTGTTCGCGCTGGCCTCGAGGTGCTCAGCTGCTCGAACGAAGAGCCGAGCTGGTCCGAAAACCCGGAAGCCGTCCGGGTCCAAAAGTGCCCGATACTCCGTGCGCGCCTTCGGCCGCACCGCCGACACGGTCCAGAGTTTCGTCTCTAGTTGCGAAGGGCGACCTCTAGGGCGGCAGAGGGCCCCGACGATTAGCGTGAGGATCACGTTGAATAACCATTACCGACGATGGCCCTCCGTTCCTCCGTTCGTTCGTCGCCGCTGTCGCAGTTTGTCGCAGTTTGTCGCAGTCGCAGTCGCTCTCGCCCTGCCAGCTCTTCCATCTCTTGCATCGCACTCTGCTGCAATTGTTTTTTCCGTCGTCCATCCTTTCTTCCCTCCCCTTTAGCTTGCATCGCACCGCGGCGTCGCTCAGCGAGATCAAAGCTTCTCTCATCCGATCTCAACCCCGTCGAGCTTCCTCCCACATCGACTGCCCAAGCCACAGACACCATCTCCCGAATTGGACACATTCACTCGTTGCTCGAATTATTACGTGGCTCTCGGCGCTCGTCCAGTCTGTGAGTCGCTACATTTCGCCCTGGATCGTCGGTGCCTTTCCCGGTTTGAATGCACGCGACCGTGCGACCGTCGTCGCCGGCGGCCGTGCACGTGGCTCCCGGCTCCTCATGGGCTCTAGTTGTGACTATGTGAACCGAATGCTGACGCTACATTCTTGTCATAATTTCGTCGTCAGCAGAAAGAACAAAAGGAAACCTTTGACTTCCGCCCTTCAAGCAAATATGTCGGCACTCGCTCCAGTGGCTCGTGCTGCCTCCATCCCCATCCCACGCATCGCAGGAGGCGTTGTCCTCAAGCCCATCTTCGTTCACCCTTCGCACTTTGAAGGATCGGCCCCAACCTCCCCCTACCTTGACCCTTCTGCCTCTTCACCATTTAACTCTTCCTACTCCATGGCCACGTCATCGTCGTCCGAGACCCCCGACGCCGAAACGCTCGCGCGCGTAGAAAATATTTCCCTGGACTTCTCGCCACCCTCGCCTTCCTTGTCGCTGACCTCACTCGACTCGCTCGACTCGTGCAACCCTTCGACTGACTTCTTTGCCGCCGCGTTTGGGAGATCCACTAGTAACTCCGATGCCGAGTCGTACTTCACCTTGGACACCTCCCCCTCGTCTTCCAACTCTTCCACGCCGACGTGCGAGTCCCCGACGGCGTCGTTCAAGCCGGCATCGGAGGCAAGCGAGGTATCGTCGTCGCTCCCGATCGTCTTTCCCGCATCCTTCCCCTTCGCTACGTTTGCTGCACCCGTATCTCGTCCCGCTTCACCCCCCGTTTCGGCGGTCCTGCGTCGAGCTTCGACCGCGGGGGGATCCATGATGGCACGCTCCGTTTCGTCGCCCGTCGAGACCCAACGCGAACTCGATCAGCGCCGCCGACGACAAGCAGACGCGAGCGAGCTCATGCACGAATCGGCTACTAAAATGGCAAGGACGCGCTCAATGGCGGCGTTCGGTAGTTCTTCGATGATGTCGCGCGCACCGTCTGGCTTTGGCCTCAGGCCCGCACGACCCGTCACCCCTGTCACGCAGCCAAGCTGCCCCTCGCCGCTGGTGACACCTTTCGAGGAAGGGTGGGGCGCGGCCCTGCCTCCCCGTGAGAAAGCAGAACCTGCCGTGCTTCCTCCTTTCCCCTTCAACCACGTCGGCGTCAACTACTCTCCAGGGCGATTGAACCGCTCGCACTCTGCAACCTACGTGCCTCAATATCGCGCGCCTCGGTCCCCGGAGATTTCATCACACCTCTCCGACGCTGCGCAAACTGCATCTTTGTCGGCGTCCTCCTTTTCCTCGCAACTACCCGACGCACCTTTGATGGTCACGATCCCGAACTCACCTTCGATGACCCGTCCGCGACGGTCGACGCTGGGCCTCGCCGCCCTGACGCCGATCATCCCAACGCAAGGCTTCGAGGTATCTATCGACGCCCTCCCGCCTATGGCACCTGGGCGACTCACGCGTGGCGCCTCGTTTTCCTAGCATTTCGCATGCAATGCTCTCATTCGATACGCTTTCGACTCCATCCTAGCTGCATTTCCATTTCTTTACCGTCCTTCCGGCTGCATTCGCAACGTCCGACTCTGCAACCTTCCCTTCTCCGATGCTTCGATGCCGAACTATGTAACGACTTGGTCGCCGTCCTACAGTCGTTTTCATTAGTGCATGCATCCTCTTAGTATCCATGACCCCATCCCTGATGCCTGTGCCTCGGGGAGCAGTAGATCTTCCGCATTTATGTACGCAGTCGTCCGGTTCCATTCTTTTATTTGTTGGATTATACTGCAGTGATGCAACATAAATTTGAATACCAACATCACTTGCTCTGCCACGCCTCGTTACCTCCTGGAGACTTGACTCGTCGAATAATCGAAACTTCCTTCGCGGTCGATCTAAGGCGCGCCGGGCCCGCGTTGTGACGCCTATCGGCGCGATTCTCCGTCCCGATGCCGATGCCAGCTCTGGCAGTATGGTGCTACCTGCGGTATCATTATTAGTGCCTGCTCGTCGGAACACATGTAGAAGAAACTTCATCGTTTCACAATGACTTGTTCCCACTTCAGTAATTCACCACTCGCGGCACTGAGGCAGAACCTTACTGCGAGCGACCATATGCATTACATCATTAACTCCTTCTCGCCGCTCGCGCACTCTGCGTCTGTGCTGGCGAACGTATTCGTTCATTCCAACCTCACGGTTTCAAGTACCTACCACATCTGTACATCAATTCTGCATGTCCCCATCCGTCCCGACCGAACCCATAAAGAAGTCCGGACTGTGAATATCCTGCAGAATGCTGTTCATTTCCGCGAGCAGAGGGGCGGGAGACCACGTCCCGATTCGCTTGATGACAGCACCGAGACTGGCGACACGACGATCCACTACGCAAACCAGGCGCTAGATTCGGGGTCGGTGCCGAGCTCGCGCAGCATCTCCTCACCCATCTCAAAGGTCCTGCTCCCCAAGCGACGAGGGCTCGCACAACGGATGCCTAGGCTAAAAATTGCCGCGGAATCTGATGTCGAGGTTGCGTTCAAAATGAATGTAGAATGGCGTGCACGTGAACGTGGTCGATGCCGAGGAAGAACCACGCAGGGCGCAATGATCTTGCCCTTTCCAGCAGAGAGGAAGCAACGTCCGCGATACGCTTTAATCCGAGGGTAATTCAGGGAAAGCCGAAATAGTTAAGTCAAAGAAGCACCAGTCAAGATGGCTGCGGTAGTAAACAGCATGAACATGTCAGAATTTCCTGATGTTCGTACTGAGCAATGCAGCCGTAGCCAACGCGCGCCGCTTACAATGAGAAAAGCTGACCGCGGCAAGTCTTCCAAGTACGTCTCGACCATGCAAGACCTCGACAATCCTTTCGGCTTCCCATGCTGTGATTTCCCGAGACACCGAAATTCGGAACCTCCTGCAAAATCCATCCGGTCGATCCGCTACCATCGGGCTGATTCGAAGATCGCAGCAGCAGCAAAGTGATTCAAGCAGAGCCAATCGTGATGGGTAAAAAGTCGTCGGTGCCGACGTCCAAAAAGGCGCCCTAAATTGCTCGTGCGCCCAAAAGGCTCGGTTGGATGGGTTCACGCGGTGCTCTCGAATCGAGGCGGAAGCGCAATCGAACGGCTCATCGAAGTGTGCCCTCAGCCGCAGCGAGGAAGCAACTAATGCAGAATGAAGCGGAAGCTTTGCGATGCCTCCAGTATCCGATCGAGGCTAAAGCGACCACTGCCCATCTGTCCGCCCCCCTTCCCCTTCGACCCCAGAATCCTCAAGCCGACATAAGATGTACAATGTACATCATCTTGCAATGACTGCAAATGGCGCCGAGTGTTAGGATTGAGTGGATGTGAGATGTTGAGACGGCTGTATGTCGAGTAGCGATGGGTGTCGAGAATGGTTGCTCTTCGAGATGAGTTGACGCCACCGCGAAGATTGACGCTGGGCGAGTTACCCGAACGATCTCCGATGTGAGCAGAGTGTATGCGCATGAAGGGAGGGTTAAGACCGATGGAGATGCAGTCAGTCGGGATATCGAGTCAAGTAGGAATACATGGTGTCACACCGTGGGGGCGAGGGATGATGATGGGCGGCAGTGAACCGGCAGAGTATGGTCAGAAGTAGAAGAGGATCAGAAGCAAGAGGGCTCGGGCGGCAGACAGCAGTCGCTTGAGGACACTTTAGCGAGCGACCGAACGGGGTCAAAGCGGCAGCAGATCGGCTGAGGACCTGACCCCCGAGATCGTCTAAACGGAATCGGAATTAGGCTAATCGCGCGAATAGCAGGGCACTTTGGTCCCGAGGATGGCAACTCTGGTCCCACATCGGAGGCGACTTTGGACTTTGGGATCACATCCGAGGTCATTCTTGTACCACGTTCATGGGGACTTTGGTACCACATAGTGTAGATGCCTGTATCTCTTGCAATGTGTGATGTATCACTCTGGGAACAGTATTTTGATGCATATACAGGTCTATAGTACTTCTGGCCGGTGAGACAAGGCGGACGATGCAGTAGTTGCTACATCGATGTTCTGCCCCGCTTGGCCTCTCTGCGCCGGTGGTGTCAGCAGCGGTCCGGCGCCCGAACCGCCAAGGTCGACACTCCCGAACGTGATTGCGCCGACTCGGATTAGACCAGAATTGGCACCGGTCCCTCACTTCTCTCATCCATGAAGAACAGTTCATAGAGATCGAGCGAAGATACAGACTCTAATAAGTCACGTTTCGACATCGGCAGACTTTTGCTTGTATGATCATTGCAGTTGAACAATGTTCAAACGTCCCCGATCTCTTTTGCAGGCCCCCGGAGCAACGACGGCCATCCGCAGAACCTCCACAACAGGTTGACCTTCGCGGGTTGACTCCAAGCTTCTAGAAGAGTGATGGGCAGTTCTTGACGTCATCAGATCCCCACTGCTACGTCTGACGGCTGTTGATGATGAGTAGACGAGGGCGCCTTACCGTAAGGTCGCTCGACGACAGCGAGACAGCATTCATATTTGCGTGGAGCCCAATCATGCGTCTGTTGATATATCTCACGAATAAGAGTTAGTTCGATCACAGGACGAAACAAAACGCAGCGCAGCACGCAGCTTCATCACACCTCTGTAGCTATGAACCTTGGGAGCTCCAGGACAGGGAGGTTGCTTACAAATTTCCATTAGGATTTCTGCTTGCGAGGAACGAGCGGCCTGAGACGGAGCTCGTTGTGCTCTGCAGTGGTGAAGATGATGTTTGAGAGAAATGCCTCCGCGCTTCGTGTTCGACAGTTCGTCGGTCTGCGTTCCGCCGAGAGAGCTCGCAGGTATGCCGGTCCAAATCTTCTTGTCTTTCCGAGCCAGGAGTGGTGCGGAGACGACGTTGTCAGGTAATGCCTCCTCTGATCTGTCTTCTTCGACTCCGTAGTATGAATCGCTTGTCGAATCCTCTTCGGAGTCGCTGGAACAGTTCTTGCGAGAGTTCGAAAGCCCCGAGGCTGAGGAGGTGCGAGACATCGAGGATTTGGGGGGGACCGCGACCAAAGCTGCCGAGAGTTTCGAGTCATCCTCATCCTCATATGAATCCGATTCATCATCTGATAGGTATGGCTCTGGCGAGCTTTGTTGTCGCAGCGCAATGGAAGAGCGGTCCCCTTTGTATTTGACTTGCAGTTGGTTCATCGCTTAAGTTGTTGACATGAGCGTACTTGGCGTCGTCTAGAAGGTACCCCATCCAGGCGTTGTTGTGCTCGAAATGGACGAACTATCCGCTCAACAAGGAAGGAAAGGAGTGCTTTGTGTGAGGATTGTATGTGTACGAGTGGGCGAGTGGGGTGTAAAGACGAGGAGCGTACGAAGCTTCAATTTTTTTTTATTTTTTATTTTTTATTTTTTATTTTTTATTTTTTATTTTTTATTTTGCTTCAGGCCGAGCGGCATTCGTGAGCTTGCCGGTTTCTAATAAGGGTTCTAACGGTTGCAGGCCTAATGGAGCTAGAGCTCACCCGTGTGATTTATGTGATGGCCTCACTGAAATGGTTAGGGATAAGGACGCTACAGTGACAAGGCATAGGGAAAAAAGGGTTTACTTTACCCTATGATGTTTGTTGCATAGACGTTGGCAGTCCGACAGTCGTCCGGATTGCAGTGTGAGGTCCCGGAATCGCTGACACCACCGACACCACCGCCGGGCGCCGGAGCGGCCAAGCAGGCCGGGGAAGAGTAGAGCCCCGATGTAGCAACTACTGCATTGTCCGCCTTGTCTCACCGGCCAGAAGTGCTATAGACCTGTACATGAAAATACTGTTCCCAGAGTGATACATCACACATTGCAAGAGATACAGGCGTCTACACTATATGTGGTACCACAGTCCCCTATGAACGTGGTACCAGAATAACCTCGGATGTGATCCCAAAGTCCGCACCGATGTGATCCCAAAGTCGCCTCCGATGTGGGACCAGAGTCGCCTCCGATGTGGGACCAGAGTTGCCTCCAACGTGGGCCCAAAACCCGACCTTATGTGAGCCCAGAGTGACGAGCGATTAGAGCGGTTATGTGTGCGTGCGAAAGTTGCAGGAGCTGCTGCCAGCAGCGGGCAACGACGTCAGCCGCGACTCAGCAGGGGGGGCGGAGATCTAGTACTAGGTAGTCAAACTTGGTGTATAAAGACTTACTCTGACAAAGTCGTTGATCGAAGTGCCTGTCATGACGGCTTGCACTGCCGAGTGGCGGACAAGGAAAACCCCTGTCACGCCAGATTCCCGAGGTGGAGGTGGGGGTGGACGACGTAAGCAAGAGGAGGACGGGGGTTGATGGCGAGGTTGACGATGAAGACCAAGGTCAAACTAGAGCAGCATTGAATGAAGGTACATCGAAGGTGGAGGTTTAAGGGTGAGAAATAGACATACAGGTGAAGGCAAGCAATGAAGGTGGAGGTGGACGTGATTCGAGGTGGAAGCGAAGGTGATGGCGATGGCGATGAAGGGATGAAGAGTGAAGGTAAAGACGAAAAACCTGGGCGTGAAGGCGATGGAGATGGGGATGAGTTGTGAAGATGGATGAAGGTGAAAGGGCTTGCAAAGGTGAAGGTGAGAGCAAGATGACGCCCAAGTCCGTCGTAACCCCTTGGTCACACGATTGTCCTCTGACCCGCTCTGACCTGATTTGTAACAGTAACAGCAACATGAACAAGGAGTGCTCTCGACGGTTGATAAATACCAATCGTATTTCCATGCAGCTTCTCGTACTACTTTGAAGACAAACGATTCATTGCTTTTCGTGAACTTCCATGATTCGGAGTCATTTCGAGGGGTCAGATCGAGCTGGTAAGCCAGGAGCGTGCTTCGTCACGCGAAACTTGTTCACGTCCGGCGGTACCCGAGGCGTACCGTTTCACTACCTCGGCCTCGCTCGCGGACCTATGTCAATATCTCACTTGGACCTTTCCATTGTGAGATCATCTCACGGCCACAAAGTGCTTGACCAAGAACTCGGTAAAGTTTTGGAGGCCGTTTCGAGTCAGCATCAAGACGTTCGCCACGCGTTCAAGTTGGTTTCGCTGGTGAGCACCCGGCCGTCGATGGTCGTGAGTCCGAATCCACCCTATGGTGTTGAAAACGCAGTCCTCTTCCATGTTTTTTTTAAAGAGAAAAGGCGCTGGCCCCAGCTTTGGGTTTTTAAAGAGCGCCTCGAGATCCGGCCTTCACATAGGTCAGGCCCGCCGTCATGTCTTGTCGGAACAGAGACCGCCATGATCACAACTGCAGACTCGGCAAGCATCTTCGCCTTTTTCCGAACAGTCGCAGCCCAGAAATTTCGATCTGAGAGAATTTCAGTATGCACAACATCTGCATCAAGACCTCCGTCCTCACCGTCTTTGCGCACTAGACTTCTTCCCCCTTCGCCGAGAAGACTTGGTGCTGCAGTAGTGTTTTGCCCGCGCAGCAGCCGTACACGTAGGGCTTTCTCAGAGTCGGGACTTTCTTGGCAAGTACCTCAATCTTCGAATTAAAGCTGCCGGTCTTTTCTGATTACTGGGCTTTACCACGTCGCAGAGTGCCTTGGAAAGTCCAGGACTTGCCAGTTCCTTTCACTCGCGTTGCCGATTGAGTGCATGAGTTGTCGCTTTCAAGAAGCCACTTTCACGCCGACGCTTGACTAGCTTCACTCTTGACATTTGCAGCCCCCACCCCCACTGCACTCGAGGGCAGTGACTTGATTGAAGGGCACGTGAGCTGGGGCTCAGGCTCTCCGGTTCACCAAACACCTTCGAAGCCGGCCAAAACGAATTCGGGTCCTGTCCATACCCTACATGTGGCCGGATTCGGCCCGACGCCGGCTGGCGCGGGGCGCTCTCCGGGGTCCAAGCGCGGGCGAGACACTGTTTAGCGCCTACTAGGCTCCGACTAAGCTGTTCCGGACAACGCTAACAGCCAGCACCACTTGGGAGCTGAGTCAGTGAATTACTGCCTCGTCGCCGTCTGCCATGGCCATGTATCCCTTGTACTGACCCTCATAACCCTATCCCCTCCGCTGGCCCGGCATTACACAGCACCGCCTCGCGTGGTCTCCAACGCGCCAGCGCGTGCGGCCTGCCGCTCACCCGACTTCATCATTCCACCGTGGACTTGTGACGCGTCCAAGCTTGAAGCTGCATATCACACATACGCACCATCAACACGCGTCTAGGTGGATATCCGTCGCAAATAAGTAGCCTCGAGCGCCATGATCGCCTCGCGGACAATGATGCTCGTCCCGGTCTTGTTACTGGCGGTGTTCAGTCGGACCAGCCACGCACAAGGCATGGAATTGCCAACGGGAACGTTCGCACAGAACGTTACGTCAGACTCGACGCAACTGACGTGTACGTGTCACTTCTCCGCCGTGGACGCACACGCTGCGCCGTCGTGACACCTGGGCGCTGACTGAGCGGCCTCAACACCTCCAGACACGTCCCTATGGCGATCTGATACAGAGGACGGGTTCTATCAAGGTCGGTCGGCGTCTTTGAGTATGCTCGAGCTATCATCATGGTCCAGGCGCTGACTTGTTGTACAAAATTGTCTTGATCGCAGCCTACTCCAACCTGTCCGATGCTTCCGTCACCTTCACCTTCACCGGCGTGGGGGCAACATTCTGGTCGGTCCGCAAAGTCGACCGGGGGCTTTGTCAGTTGATTGTCGACGGTTCGGTAGCCTACACGTACGTCCGAGCCGACCCCTCCGACATCTTCGAAGCGGATGGCCTGCGTGTGGGCTAGAGCTGACCCTGAAGGCTTTGGGGTATGGCGTATAGAATTGACCTCTACGATGACTCTGGCGTCTCCAAGGGCCAACAACAGATCTGGTCCAGTGGAGTACTGACATACCAACAGCATACCATCACATTGGCGCAGGTTGGCCCCGATGCTCGGTTCGGCTACTATCCCTACCTCATCACCGAAATTTGGACCGAGTTCGTCCCCATCAACATCGCATCGTACACCGCGACAGAGTCCGTTCCCACCGCCCATCCCACCGGGGGCTCGCATGGACAGGAAGTTTCTGATGCATCGCGGGTCGCCCCTATCATCGGAGGAGTCGTGGGCGGAGTGGTCGCCCTCATCCTGATCTCGTTCTTGCTCTACCTCTGGCGGCGAGACAAGAAGACACGCGAACGAGGACGGACCGAAGGTGCGCCTGTTTACAAGGTCCGCAAGGCCGGGAAAACGATGGCGATCGAGGACGAGACCTCGTCCTATGCCCATTCACCGTACAGCCCGGGACCTTATGGCCCGCACGGTCCCGGCGGTGGTTATACCGCCAGTGCGACGGGCACTCAATACGGCGGTTCGAACACCCACGTGCACCCTCACAACCTGGCGCTGATGACCCACCACGGTGCCACCCCGTCGCCAGTACATTGGGCCGGAAATCAACACCTGCTAGCGCCGGCGCATCTTCCTGACCTCACCGACTCGTCCGGTTCCTACTCCTCGGCCCACCCGGTAACCGACGCGACAAGGTACCCCTACGGGCAACGCTCGATCTCAACACCGTCCAACGTGTCCGTATATGGCGCTCACCACTATCCTCACTATGCCGCGAGCTCCCGCGAGCCCATGACGCGTTCCCCACGCGATTATCCTTACGTCACGCAGAGTGTCGCCGACGACATACGGAGATTACCCGTCCCCGAGATCTAAGTGGCGTGACGTGCCGTGACTTCGGGATGGAAGGGGGTATCCTAAACACTCAGTCCTCTCATCACATTCGTTGTATCACCCGTGATTCAATTATATTATTGTGGTATGTATCTTATTATTAGAGGGGACTTCTTGCAAGCATGATTGCTACCGCGCACACGATACGAAAGTGAAGGCGCCGCGAGAGGAGGGATGAACAGAGCGGCATGCAGAACGACGTTGCGACTTTTGAAAAAACAAGATTTTGAAAGACTAATTGGGAATGAGAGAGAGTGCTCGCAATCGAACCGGTAACGTGACTCGAACCCCATGACGGAAACGATATGAGATGTGTGATATATCCATGGTATATGTATGCGGACACGAGGCGAGGTTCAGTCACGACTCATGTGGTAGGGGCACGACTTGCCCCTCTCCAACCACGACTTGATGCAAGTCCCATGGAAATAGCAAAGGCAGTTCAGCCGAGCCAGTTTGTCGCCGACGCTGAAGTCGTCGTAGCAGATGCCGCATTCCGAGTTCTCCAGTGGCCCCGGTTGGAGGCGGAAGACGAGGTAGCGACCATTCTGGACGATCGATCCGCCGCCGGATTCCAAACAAATTTTGACGTGGAGCTCTTGCTCCTCTCGATCACCGAGCGAAGCGAGCACAAGTCCGCAAACTGGGCAGTCGGCAAGCTCGGAAGCGTCCGACGCCCCTGCGTCCGAGGTGCTCGCCGAAGCTACACCATTGTTCGGGGGTGTCGACGGCAAAGTGGAAGGACTTGGTCGTGAGAAGAAGGTCGACGTCGAGTGGACAGGCGGGAGGGTGAAGGAGATGGTAGCATGGCAGTCCCCACAAGTTCGGTGGATGGACGCACAGTTGTCTTCGCGGAACCGTGCAGACGGTTCTTCAACCACCTCTGACGGATCGAGATGGTCAAGGTTGTTCGAACACGAATGACAAAAGATCAGACCGCATCTGTTTTAGAGCCAAATGAGCAATGAAAGTGAGTGCGCGTCTTTTGACAAAACGCAGAGCTGAACTGACCGGCGACAATGATGCTTGCGAACAAAGAACGAAAACTTTTTCAAGCAGTTGCGACACTCGCTGACGGCTTCGTCAGATTCCCAGACCGCCGTACGTGAGACGCTTCCCGGGCTGGGTGGAAGGGCCCTTGAAGACGACGTATGGGTCCGATTGATAGGAGGTCGGGTCTCGTGCAAAGGGACGCGGAAGTCGGGAGCGCCTGACAACTGTGGTGTAAGATCAGGGAACTGCGACGTGCTTGCCGAGAACCCGAAATATTCTGGCGCACTGGTCACTGTGGCCGATTGGGCAGACTGCGTCGATCTGAGACTAGCTGGGGTCGCAGCGCTATGACTCGTGTACACGGACCGGCGATCCTCGTCGGGATCCGCGTCCTGTCCGTCGTACACGAACTCGTCGTCAGACTCTGCAAAAGGTAATGAATCACGACGAATATCAGTCGGCATGCCCTCCGGATCTTGATCTGACTTGCAGGAATCCCACACCTTCCTCTGCCTCATTCTGAGGCAAACTTGACTTGACCAAAGTCAACTGGCGCAGAACAATCTCGAGCTCAGCTTCTGCCTGCCTTCTTCTCTCGCAATTTTCATCGGCGCTCATGCCTTGCCTCAGCTCATCCGCCGCTCGATCGAGACTCGCGACAGCTTTGCGAAGTGCAGCGACGTCTTGTGTACCGTCAAAGACGGCGAAATGGTTCTTGCCGAGGAAGTGGGCGCGAACAAGATAGTCGACCTGGCTGACCGTGACGGATGATGAAATCACATTCCCGATTGCATCGACGCGATCTGCAGACTCGGCCAAATCCGTTGGCCCCGAGGTCGTCAGGTCGGCGTATCCGAAGTTCGGAAGGTCCGGCCGTCTCCTGGCTACTCGGATCCATCTCCGCCTTCTGACCCATTTCTGCCCGCCCCAGCTTGAAGCCGATCCACTCAGGACGCGGGCCAGCTCCGCCGAAGGCTCCGACGACCATTCGTCTGGTGCTGCTTGAAACGAAGTCGCGTAGGACCAACCGTCTTCAGGTGATGATAGATGGTCGGTCAAGTCGACGGTCCAGTCTGAAAGCCAATACCAAGCCGGCTCCCCAGCATCCATAGATGACGAAGGATGGGTTGAGAGGCTGATCGGCTCGCCTCCGGCCGACAGAACCGCAGAGAGCGATCTGAAAGCTGCGGAATCGTCAACAGCTTTGCCGCTGCTGCTGTTGCTGTTTGTCCGCGACACACCTCCTCCACCGACACGACCTCCCGACCGTATCTCACGGCGGGCAGGCAGCACGAGGTCGCATTCTTTGCCTACGATGGGCAGTCCGACCTCGCTCTTGGAGACCGGAAGATCCTCGATCTGGCTGGTCGGCTGCTTGGGGATTGTAACTGCCGTTCGCTTGTCGTTGCGACTAAGAGCCCTTGATGTCCATGGGTTCGCATTGAATGCGGCCCCGAGGCTTGAGATCTTCCTGAGCGTCGGCTTGGCCAGTCGTTGGTTCTCCTCCAGTACGACGGCCACGGTCGAGTGGAGAGCGAGAGCGTTGTAGCCGGTCAAGCTCTGAAATGAAAACCCAGTCCATCGCGTCGCTTCGTACGAGGCTAGAATCGAGCAGATGCGCGCTTCAAAGACGGCAGCAGCAACTGTCATGGACGTGAAGAAGCGCCCTGGCTTGTTAGTGGGAGATTCGGGATTCGTCTTCGGGTAAACTTAGTCCCAGTCTGACTCACGATCGTACGCTGCCTCGCCCCAAGCGTTGCGTACTAGAGGATTTGCACCGCGCTTAAGGAGGAAATGGATGATCGGCAGGTGACCCCTGGACGCTGCGTTCATCAATGCCGTGAACCCGTGCCTGGATTTTAGGTCGATGCTCGCACCCGAGTCGATGAGGAGCGTGGCGATGTCGAGCCAGCCGAGCGAAGATGCATTATGCAGGGGCTATGAACGCATGAGAATATGTTGCAGATATCAGTCACCTGTGACATCAGCGCACTAAGAGAATCGATACTCACTGTCCACCCATCGTTGTCCTGCGAGTCGACGTTGACGCCCGCCTCATTGACGAGAAACCGACACACGTCGATATGGCCCTTGAACGCAGCTTTGTGCAAAGCCGTCTCTCCATCGACATCTTCCAAATCAGCCAAAGCGCCACCTTGACTGACGAGCCATCTCACGAGGTCTGCGTGCCCCCGGGCCGAGGCGAGCTGGAGTGGGGTTTGACCTGACGCGCTAGGTTGATTCGCCAGCGCGAAACCGGTCGGGAAGTGGTCCTCGTCGTCACCGGTCGAGTCGCTAAGTAGTGACTTGAGTCGGTTCAGTTCACCGGCCGTGCACGCCGCGGCGATCATGAATTGCAGGATATCCTTGTCGGTTCGCGACGAGTTGGAAAAGGGGGTCGGACCCAACGTGGCGGCGTCGAGGACCTCCAACCGTGACGGTCGAGCGGTCGACGGAGTGGTCGACATGCCTATAGGATTGTCAATGTGAATAAGGGAATGTATGCCAGTTGGGGTGACGGAGATGCCATAGCTGGTGGACAGGGTCGGCGTGCCAGCGGGGTCGCGGACGGCCGAATTGGACGAGGTACGCTTGCGCGTGATGGGCGACGACGGCGATCGATGAATGGTGATGGGTCGCGTCGGCCCCGTATCTGTTAACAAGATCGGTAGGACGAACGACGATGTGGTGGGATCCAGTGCTGCGCTGGGTTTGGCCATTACGGGGGCAACGAAAGCGGGGGCTGTTGCGGACAGCGACGACTTTCTCCGTTCTTGCTGCTGAGTGTGGGATGGTGGAGGGGGCGATGGCGACGGGTTGCCGTCTTCACGATGTTCGTGTGGGCTTGCTACGTCTACATCAAGGTAACCGTTCGGTTCGCAGTCCCACTCGCCGCCGGAAAAGAGACGGGTCTCCTGCTCGAGATGCTGTCGCGCCCATGCCGACGTCGCCGAGAACGACGATGACGACGACGGCGAGACCGTTCGCTTGCTCCTAAGGGAAGATGGATCCAACTGCTCGGAAGATGTTGGTAGAGGTGACAAAGGCGAAGAGGTTTGGAACTGTGGGTTGGTACTACCTGTACCAGGCAAGGCTGACGAGGGCGGTGATGATGACGATGACGATGATAGGGGATCCGAGAGCGGATCACTGAAGAGGAATACGACGCGACAGAGCGAGCGGGGAGAGTACACCGCATGAGCCTCGACTACCTGACCACAGTGATCAGTCGGGTTGACTGGTTGACTTACCCCGCCATGCGTGTTTTGGCCCAGCCTTGGCTCTGTATGGCGATCGACGGCAACGAGTTGGAGGACGCGAGAGAGCGAGAGAGGGTGAGACTCGAATTTTTTTATTTTTATTTGATAGACTTCATTAACAGCATAATTATATTAATACCTAGAAATCTTCGGAAAAGTCGGAGGGAATGCTGTTACGCACACTGGCAGAAGCCAGTAGTGTAGGACTCATTGACCCTGAACCAGGATCAACCATACCCACTAAAACCCCCTTTGGTGTCTTACAGAGACACTAGGCGACCCTTGGACTCCTGGATAGAGGCTCGAAGCCCCTCGAACTCCGTTTCGGTGATCGGTTCCAAAAGGTCCGACGAGAATCGACGACGGCGACAGAGCTTCCGGATCGAGTGAAAGAAGAGGACTCGTAGTTCGACAAGTCGACGTTCCGAGCGAGACACGACCGGGCATACAAAGTCCACAAAGACTGGGTGGGGGGTCGGGGACAGAGCAGACCAGAGGCGCCGGGCAAATGGGCAGCCGACCGCGAGGTGAACCAGGCACTCGGGTGCTTCCGAGAGGCACATCACACAGGAGGTAGATCGATTGTTGGGATGTGGTCTGGTTTGGCGAGTCGGCACGCTATAGTTACTAATGGCCCTGATCGCAGCACTATTAACGCAGCATATCGCAGCCAGCAGCCGCCCCACCTGCTTCGCTGGGCGGCGCACGGACCCAGTCTTTGCGCGCGAGGCGACGCGCGGCTCACCCTGGCTATCCGAGTCGGCGGCCGAACAGCTCTCCACACCTCGCTGCACTTCCCTCGAGTGCATCCATCTCCACTTCAATCCTCCCTCCACGGCACATCAAAACTTCAAATGCCCCCTTCTAACGCCGGCAAAGCCGAGGAAGATCTGAGCACGCGTCTGCTCCACGCCGATCACCACCTCGTCGCTCGGCCCGAGGTTGCGCCGGCCATCAGGTGAGCAAGCCGCGAAGACGGGCATAGACTAGCAGCGGAGCACCGTGCGACACTGCTGGGGCGTAGAAGGCCCCTTCATGTTGTTGCCGAGCGACGTGAAGAGCACGTGAGCTGATGACGGTGTATATCCCACCCTTTGCACCCCCAACAGCGTCAGCACCACGTTTCGGGCCCCCTCTCCTGCGGAGATCCTTGCCGCCGCTCCGGGCCATTACACTACCGATTGGGATCCGTCCATTCCCTCGCGGGACATCTATTCCAGGTGTGTGGCAAGTGGTCCTCGTGTATCTCCTCGCTTGCCATTGCGCTGACATCATGGCGCTCTTGGACGCGGAACCAATCCCGACGGCAGGTACACCCAGCCGGTTTTGACTCAAGCCGAAGCCGTGCTCTCGGCGATCATCGGCCAGCCGACCATCGCCTACCGTAAGTTCCCGGTACATCCTACCTGCTGCCGGTCATATGTATCATTTTTCTTGGCCCTACCGTTATGCACTCTTCCTGCCCTTCCGGAGACCCATGCAACCAAAAACTTCTCCCCCCTCATCATCGGTAAACTCTAGCCGAAGCCGGAAGGAAACTGACGACTTTGGATCTGATACTATTGACTAGCGAGTGGGATCGCCGCCACGTTCGCAATCTTACTGTACATTCTTCCCGACGTCATCGCCATCACCGACGGCTACCATGGCTGCCATGCCTCGATCGAGGTCTACCGAAAAACCAGAGGCGAGGACCGAGTTGTGAGTACGCTTCCACCCCAAACAATCGCCTCGATCCCGACCGATCCAAGGAAAGTATGAGTCAGGGGTTAAAATGGCCTGTATCTTGCCATTGTTGTGTTTCTAGAGCGTAATCAAGCTCGATGACGCCTATCCGAAGGACAAGAAGTTGCTGGTCTGGCTCGAAACGCCTCTGAACCCGACCGGCGAATGCAGGAGCATCGAAGCTTGTCAGTCGAAGGTCATCTTCCGCGGCGGTACTACGAGGGATTCAGACTGAGCTGACCCCTTCCATATCTGGATACTGCTTGTTGCACCCCAGACGCCCAAAAGGCCCATGCCGCGCGCGGTACCATGGTCGTCGACTCGACATTTGCCCCGCCCCCACTTCAGGATCCCTTCAAGTGGGGCGCCGACATCGTCATGCGTCAGTCCCTAGTCCAGAGGTAGATCGGACGCGGTCAAAACACGGCACTGACAAACATTCAATTCTCGTCCACAGACTCTGGTACCAAGTACTTTGGTGGTCATTCGGATTTGCTCTGCGGCACTGTCAGCGTCAAAGACAAGCAGTCGTGGCTGAACGTGAGCCGATAAGGCCCTCCCAAGAAGCCCGAGTGACCGAATTCCCCTAATTGACCCACGCATGGTCTTGCCCTCGCAGCTGTGGCACAATCGGACGTACACGGGATCGAACGAGGGCTCACTCGAATCATGGCTCTTGCTGCGATCCTTGCGGACTCTTGAGGTCCGAGTGACTCGCCAAGCCAAGACAGCGACGGCTCTGGCACAGTGGCTCGCCTCGCTGACTCGCGCGGCGCCAAACTCCTCGCTCGACGGTCCCTCGGGCGTGGTCTTCCACGTCTTCCACGTCTCCCTCCAAAAGGACGCCAAAGATTTTGTCGGCGAAGGCAGACAGATGACCATCGGTAGTGCATGCTTCGCCTTCATGACCACGAAGGAATCTTACGCCGTTCACCTCGGTCATGCGCTTCGACTGTTCGTGGTGAGTCATCGCCGATTGAGGATCGCAACCGTTGATCCCAGATGGCTGAAGTCTTGTCTTTGTCTCGGCAGCCTGCTACCTCGCTCGGGAGCGTTGAGTCATTGATTGAGCAGCGAGTCATGTCTGACCCTGGATCTGATCCGAGACTCTGTAGGTTGTCTCGGGGCCCGAGACCTGACCCATTTTAACCGAGCTGATGTCTCGCCGAGCCATGCATTTATCCAGTGCGTCTCTCTATTGGTTTGGAGGACTTTGACGATCTGAAGCGTGACTTAATTGAGGGTTTTAACAAGGTCTTGGCTGTGAGTTGATAGGCAGCATTCTAACGACCTTTTCGCCATTCTGGGATGACTCAAGGCAAGATCGCCCGTCTCCACCCGCAGATCGAGATAGGTCTCACGTCGAGCAAGCTGTAATTGAGTTGTTGCCTGTAGATGAGCCATTGCCGAATGAGTATGACGCTCAGCTAGACAACACCGTAAGTCAAAATAAACAGATCTGATTGCATAATGCAATCGATGCCCGATATCTCGATCCTCAGGTCCCATCTAGGCCTAGCCCCTAGAGCCGGGTGTCTCAACGTTTAGCGTCACTGCCCCCCATGACTCGACCCCGACTCGAGTTACCGTATCATAGGAGAATTCCAGGCTAGCGCTGTGTCGTTCGACGCATATTTCCGGACACACTCTCCTGACGTTCCAATTTGGTGATGCGTTCTTTTCTTCAACGTCGGAGGTGTTGCAACATGGACTAAGAGGTACTCCACGACTCAGCTCCGAGATACACAAGTGAGATGATGAGAATAGCGTGGAGAAGGAACCCAGAAGGAAAAAAGACGCAAAGACAAAGATAGGCGCGCGCGCAGAATAAAGTATTAACCAAGACTAATAGCAATGAGTTAGGCTCTCAGACCCCACTTCTAACACTCCCACCGGTCAAAGAGACTAACGAGACCATTCCAAGTAGCGCACGAAGTTGATCAAAGCGTTGAAATCCCAAAGGCTTTGTCATAATTTCCGCGGCATTGACGTGGGTAGGGCAGTATTCAAGTCGACCTCGCCAGAAGCAACCCGTTCTCGAACGAACAAATGAGCAATGTCAAAGTGCTTGGTTCGCATGTGATCGACCGGATCCTTGGCGATCTGGATGCATGCGGCTTTGTCCTCTTGAATGATAGTAGGCTGTGCTTGTGGAATGCCGACATCACCAGCCAAACGACGGAGCCAGATTGCTTCACGAGTGGCTGAGGATGCAGAGAGGGTTTCGGCTTCGATAGTGGATGCAGCGATCATAGTTTGTTGCTTCGACTGCCAGGAGATAACGCCGCCAGCGAGCATTGATGCATAGGCTCCCACCGATCTGCGAGATTCCGGGTCATCCGCAAACGAGGCATCGGAGTAGACCATCAATCGGAGGCGCTTCGGTACTCTTGTTGGAGAAGGGTGATCGCTTTGACTTGGCCTGGATGCACGAGAAGCAAGGAGTAACCTTTTCGTCCTTCAGAGTGATGCCAGTGATAGCTCCGGATTTGACGGCCAAAACGATCGCCGCAGGAGATTGATGGCCCAACTTCCGATGTGCTTCCATCAACGTACAGGTTCCAGTGAGACGATTGGCTCCGACCATTGAAGGCGGTGAGGATGACATGATAGGCTGAACGGGAGCTGCATCCATGACAAACCCCCGACCAGGAAGCGAGCGCAGAATCGACTTGCCGCGGATGCTGAAAATGAGATTGCTTTGGGACCAACAGCGTACGTCATCGATTCCAACAGACGGTCGATGGAGATAAAACCGCATTGAGCACCGGGCATGTAGTAGACCCTGTTAATGGTGATACGAGCGCCATATGAGGTAAGAAACGTCACTGAGCCATGACCGGGAGATTCGATTTGAGATTGATCGGCGACAGGAATTTTGAGAGGCTCAGAGACAACGTCCGATAGGACCGACTTGTCTCCAACGCAATAGACCTTAGCACCCGAGTCAATGATCCATGGAAAACGTGGCATCGTTCGCGAATAGGGGAAAGTGTAGGTCATCAATGCAGATTCATCTACACCAATGGCAGCTACGTTCGAATTTAAGTCCGAGGAAGCGGGAGCGCTCGCATCCTTGTTCCTGCTTGGACAGAGACGCCAACCACGCTCGTGTCCCAGTGCTTTGCAGCGCGAACAATACGACTTGGAGTAGTCCTTTTGCGCCGTGGTGGAAATACGGGCGACGAGGCTAGTATCGTCAACGATCCGAGCGGATAACGATTCCTTTTGTTTGTTTCGGGAATCAGCCATTTCGACGTTCATCAGGAGTTTCGGATAGAACGTGTTCCAATCCATGTGGATGTCGATGTCGGAGGCAAGGTTCCCAACGATCGAGTCATACTGGGCTGGGAGCGACCGAACGAGCATGCCTGCAAACAGCCAATGCGGAAGCGGAGCTCCGAGGTTCTGAAAATCGGTCATGACGATCTTGACCTTGTTGACGAATTCCTTTAAAGGAATATCCCCAGAGTAAGGTTGCGCTAGAGTGTTGAGGAGGTCCATAGTGCGACTCGGGCGACCGTGAGAGTGGAGACCACGGAGGGTGTCCCACATCTCGTACGCCGAGGTAAGATGAATCAAGTGAGACATCTGTTCCTCAGAGATCGAATTGGCGATGTACTTGCATGCCAAATCGTTGCGGCGGATGGCCCGTTCGCGATATTCCGCGACCTTGTCCGCAACTTGAACGCTGGTGAGCCTGGGCGAGGCGTCCGAGTGCGCAGAACCAGAGCCCCCCAAGCCCGCTAAAGCCGGAGGAGGCTGGTTCAACTGGCGCGACGGACGCAGTTGCATGTGCGATAACGAGCGTGAACCGATAGTCCGCGACAAGGGAGTCGATGGATTGATTGACGACATCCCCTACTTTGTCGGCTCGAAGATTGATAAACGCACGTTGTGACCAGCTCTTGTACCCTTGTGTGTCCTTGAGATACAAGCGATTGCCCGACCCGTTGGGGAAGTCGGATTCGCCCGTTGAGCTCATAACCTGTTGCAACAAGGACTAAGAGGTACTCCACGACTCAGCTCCGAGATACACGAGTGAGATGATGAGAATAGCGTGGCTTTGCAGTAACTAACCTAAGAGGTACTCCACGACTCAGCTCCGAGATACACGAGTGAGATGATGAGAATAGCGTGGCTTTGCAGTAACTAACCTAAGAGGTACTCCACGACTCAGCTCCGAGATACACGAGTGAGATGATGAGAATAGCGTGGAGAAGGAAGCCAGAAGGAAAAAAGACGCAAAGACAAAGATAGGCGCGCGCGCAGAATAAAGTATTAACCAAGACTAATAGCAATGAGTTAGGCTCTCAGACCCCACTTCTAACAGGAGGAACACCCGTTGTCGCGGTGCCGTCGCGCGACCCTTGTCAGGTGGAGTCTCGGGAGGGCGCACCGTCGTGGACTGACCGCCGAGTTCGGTCGCTCAGATTCTCGCCGGCCGGAAATCCCGTTAGGAGCTTGGGAAGATGCAATTCCCGGCACGAAGAGGGGCTATATAAAGGGATGAAGAGACCTGGGGCAGACGGGAGGCTTGGATGTGTGGTCCGGTTCATGTTGTCAGACGGCCGAAAGAAAAAGAGCCGCATGGGTAGCACGGTTTCGGAAATGTAAATGAGCACCGTGCACACGCATCTCCTTGCACTTGCATGGAAGCGCAACGAAGGCTCCGGTGGGACGATCCGCGTTTGGTTGGTGGGTAATCCAGGTTCAAGACAACGCATGGTAACGTCCATTCGTGAGAGCGCGCTGAGTCCGCAACGCACGCTAGCACGCTCCTCGAGCGAACAGGGGCCTTTGAGCTCGGGTCCACTGTCTTCTCTCCCTCCAATCCAAAGCGTGGGGCACTGGGCACCACCAGGCAGAGACCACTGTCGCGGGCACGTGCTTGAGTGTGGGGGAATAAGGCTAGGTGGAATGTGGGGGACCCAGGTGTTTGACATTTCAAATCAACCGATTTGCCTGCCTTCCCGGGGCAGCTCCAGATTACCTCCCTCGGGACGAGACGGAGAAATACCCCCAGGGTCCGAGCTCATGGCATGTAGTGCCAACCCACCTTGGGGTGGATCAGGAAGGGAATAATACGATATGTCATAGGATGTGTACATTACTTCTCGGCTCTGGTGTAGCGGTCATGTCAAAACAGGGTCCGGACTCGGGCTCCTTCTTCTGGTTGGGGAGTGGGGGAAGGGATCCGGGGCGCGCCTGGATTAAAAAAATGAGACGGTCTCCTGTCGCGATTGCAAATTTACACTCAACCGATTTGCCCTCCTTTTCCCCTGTTCCCTTGAGTCGAGAGATGTTTCGCATCCGACTCGGTCGTCACTGAACCCTTGTCAGCACCTCCTCCCTCCCATCTCCTCCCACTCCTGGCTTTGCCTTCGCTACCGCTTGTTTCTATAGATCATCGCACGTTCGTGAGGTCGTTGATACACAGCATCCAGGACGTCGAGCACCTTTCTTTTTCCCATCCTACCCTACTCACTCCATCCCCGACCCTGCCTGCTACGGACTTTGCTGCGCGTCTCGCGCTATTGCACCGATCTAGCCACCGCATGTTTTAACGCTCGGTCATCGGCTCGATCGTGCAGTTCGGCATCCACTGTAACTCGGAAACCCGCCGTTCCACAGAACTTCTGGCGCTGGTTGGACTGCCCAGGAACCTCGGCCTCGCTGTGAGTTCACTCTCCGTCCCCAAGGTCGCGTGATCGCAACCGAACCCAGCGAATCCGGGGAAATCTTCCATGACCGGCATGAACGCCGAACGCGGGGGGCGGGGGCTTCGTCGGAACCGACTGGATCACTCGACGACTTGCGTTTCGCGATTGACGGACCGATCCGTCGGGCGTGAGTCAGCAGGGACTTGCCTTGGAGTCGGGCACGAGTCGGAGTTGGAACTTCGACTAGCGGTTCCATGAAGTCCACATCTCCCTCTTTTCGCGACTTAAACCGAAAACGACCCCTATTTGACAGCGAGGAGAAGCCCCATGCGAATGATTTTCGTATTCACGCTTTGCCTTCTCCTCGTCCAACCCCTCCCCCTCCTCCCTTCTCCCCTTTATCTCTACACCTCGTTAAACTCTAGCAGAAAACCTCTGCCACGGTCGCTCAGCGCTCCTGAGATTGCGCTGCGGCCGCGCTCGCCCGAGGACGTGCTTCCCGTCGAGATACTTCTGTGCGCGCGGCGGGCGATCCTTCTCGCGCCAGGCAGTTCAGGACCAAATTGGATCAGACCGACTAAAAAAGGTGAGCGTTCCCATGTCGTAGTCGTAGACCACGGCTTGTGCTTGACCGAAAGCCTGGCATCGATGCATGCCATCAATGTGAGGAGCCGTAAGACCCTGTAGTGGCTGATATCTACGCTTCCGTCTCCGTCGAAACTACCTCTGTCGTGCCCGCTTCTGGACCGACGTCATCATTGGCTGCCGCCCCACATGGGTCAGCGCCGCAGCAGCTTTCGACGACGACTCCGTACGTGAGCGCAGCACGTAGCAACATTGAAACTCCCGCGGCATTGCGGCTCCGCTGCTTACTCAACACTTCATACACGTGAGTACCTACCTTCACCTCGTCTAGGTCAAGTCGTGTTTGGTGCCCATACTGAGTAGAGCAATCGTGGCTGGCCCCTCGGTCGTACACTGAAGCAGGTCGCACCAGCTCGGACCTGGACCGCCGTCCCTTACCCCTCGAAGCTGAGCTTCGACACCCAAGCCCGCGACGCGACGATCGGGCAGTTGAACTGCGATGTCTGTCGAAGCCTTGCTCGCAGCAGCTGGGGGTTCGTTGCGGGTGGATCAAGATCGGTAGGTGCTCGGACCTTTATGGGCTCAATTGCGACCACTATGCTCGGGCGTCGTGCACCGGAACACTCATGCTGTTTGCGAGACCGACACCCGACCCACCCGACCCACCCGGCCCACCCCTGTGGAACTGCGCTCCGAGGAGGTGATCTGCGACCCTAGGCATCATGTGCCCCAGTGATCGCGCTGGGGGTACAGTATTCACAAGGCGCTCCGAGGAGGTTACACTTGATGTACTTGTGTGGCTATTTCAGGTAGCTGCAACCCTTCCCTCGACCGCGAGGAGTGATGATGCGCATGCTGAACCATCCGTCCTCCTGAATTGGGCTCACCACGAAGCCACACGCTGCCGGCTCGGGTCGCAGCAGCTGCTCTGTAACCCCTTCATCAATTGAGGAATCCCTGGTATTGACCTCAGTTTCTCCCTCTTCCCGCCTTGTGCAGTGATTTATCACTCGAGGTGGTCCAGCAGCCTGTGCGCGCTCGGATGTGTGGCTTGGGCGATCGGGTACGTCGAATATTTCTTTGTTCTCCCACGGCCCTGGATCGCACAGCGAGGTAGACAAGGCGAATTTCGAGGTGAACTTCGAGCATACAAACTGAATATTTCAATCGGCAATAGGACCGGAGACCCATCACACCTCCGCTGATAGCCAAGCTCATCTGCAAAAGTCGAGCAACCGGACGTCCCGTGCCACTGTCGTGAGTACCAGCTTATGGTGACCTTATCGCCTCAAATGCGGATCGCCCGCAGTGTTGTAGCTCGGACACCTGACAACTGAAACACTCGCTATATGAATGGTACAGTCAGATTGACACCTCCTTCCTCATCTGTGCCGTCGATCTGTGGACTTCCGATTTTGCCGACACCAACCTCACCCGCAACGTCTCACCCACCCTCTCATGCGGGATCACTCCCTCGATGCTCCTCCAATCGTACGGGTCCCGGAATCCAACAAAACCTTCACCATTGCCTGTCCACACACAGAATCCGAGATCGACGCCCACGGAACCAGAGCGAAGCGTCTTCTCACTGCGTACGCCACCACCCAGCGCGGATGGTGAACACCCCGTTGGGGAGGATCTGAAGGGAGGGATACGACGCCGATCATCTTCCGACGAACATCACGAGGTCGGCCGTAGCTCGAGTACTCCGGGAGGTTCGAGTCTCGGCTGGGCACCTCCGAAAGTACCTTCGCCGAGGGCACCACCGTCCCCGACTCTGTCCCCACGAGTCGGACACGCCCAGCCAGTGAATCAGTCAAGGGGCACGTCAATCGCCACTTCGAACACGTCACTCTCCAGTAACTTCGCCCACACGAAATCATCCAAGACTCTAACCGATGGTCAGGAACGAGCGAGTCGGCAGGGAGCCCCGCTTGCCCCACTTTCCTCTTTACAATCTAGGTGCATGCCATCTCATCAAGGGCTTCGACTACCACTACCGCTTCCAATGCCTATCTTCTCCAAACAAGCTACTCCCCTTGTACCGAACTTGATTGGCTCCTTGCACGCCAATGCGTTCAAATTGACCGATGATCGAGGTGAGCCGGGGATCTTTTTTGTCTTGCCCGACTTGTCGGTGCGGACCGAGGGCAGTTTTCGGCTGCGGTTGAGGCTCATGTCGATCGGGTTGTGAGTGACTCCTCTCTCTTCGTCACGTGGCGCCTATCTTCTACCCGACATTACCTGCATCAGTTGAGCTCATGGAAATCTTGGAAGATGTTCTATATATAGTGACACTCTGGACACCAGCGGGCAAAAGCTGCCCCTGCAAGCGACGACGTATACCCAAGTCTTCAATGTTGTGAGCGCCAAGAAGTTTGACGGGATGCTAGGTAAGCCCTCAATTCAAGTGTTTGAACTCTCGTGCACTAGTGAGCTCAATGTCTCCTGGTTCGATGCAGACCCGACGCCGCTGTCAAAGTGTTTCGCTAAGCAAGGAACGCGCATCCCGACCCGCAAGGTCGCTCGGACTCGCAAGCACGCCAAAAGACCCGCGGCCGAACTGGAGGAAGATGACGAGCTAGCAGGAGACGACTAGTCGAGTCGAGATCTTATCTATCTTTCGGATGACCAAGCCTCGCTGTGGCATAGCTGGCTGGAGCGAGGGCAACATTGAATCAGGCGATTAGTTTAGAGCTTGTGTGTTTATCTGTTGTTGTGTACGACCTGCGCATTTTCAATTCTCCTTCATGGTCGTGTAACGCCATATTATTTTGTGTCCCTTAGCAGCGTCCACTGAAGATATCTTACAAAACCTCCTTGACCTTGGGCCGGGACACGTGAGCCCCTATTCCCCCACTTATTGTGAGACCATGTGCCGATGAACGGGGTGAGAGGTCGAGTCATTCACACGGCAGAGGAAGCTTTCAAAGTGGCATATTTGGTTGATTGAGATTCCAGAAGCAACTAGTTAGTCATGGGTCCAACCCAGATGAAAGCTCGATCGGCGGCGTTCACAGTTGCTTGCCTTTGCAGGCTGCGGCGGGCACACCCCCTAGACCTTGGGCCTTGGGAGCCAGCTTGCGGCCGGCCGGCCGTCCGTCGATTTTGCCTTGGTTGTGTTCCTGCCACGACGTGCGGGGAAGCTTCGGGCCCCACGCTCTTTATCCGGTTCTTTATCGGCTCTCATTCCTTTGCCCTAGGTTCTCGCATTGATACGAACAGGTCTTCGTCGGACCAAGTTCTCGAGTCCCTTCGTCCTCCGACGAAGTTGCTTTGTTGACGGTGACCTTTTGACACGCGCAAAACGGCGCGCCTGACCTCGCCCCACGTCCCACGTCCGGGGTAGTCAGCCTAATCGAGCGCTCAAGCTGGCTCGTCCGAGTTGTCTGACCCATCGCCAGCCCATTCGAGGTTCCAAGCCGCCAAAATCCACTCCACTCCACCCAGCCCCACAACTAGAGCTTCCGACCCTTACTAGTTTCAGGAGATCGCGGGACACGTACACAAGCTTGTGCCCGCGGACTCCCATTCGACTGACTTGCCCGGCCCCGGCTTCGTAAACACCGCGCCGACGTCACGCCCCTCTCACGCCTCCCTGGCCCGGCGCCCTCCTCCACCTTCTCTCGTACCACCACCCAGCATGCCTTTCGGCTACACCTCCCACCCGTCCTCCTCGCAGCCTTCTCCTCGCAACCGACGAGATCGCCCACTCCCTTTTGTGACGATGCCACCGGTGTCGTCGTTCCACTCGCAGTACGACCAGGCCAGTCGACCGCATAGTCCGTCCTACTATCGCTCCACCGTCGTCGAGGTGCAGTCGACCCTCTACGGGGGCAAGGACAGGTCTCGCGACGACATTACTGCCTTTGTAATGGAGTGCTACGATGCTAATGCGGGTGAGTGCTAATGGTGATTGATGGAGCACAGGCGAGGTCTCGGTACTGACGGCGACGACGGCGTAACTCTACCAGTTTTTGAGAACCCGCTCACGCTCGCGACCGGGCATTCGGCCATTGCCGAAATGTTCAGTACGTACTGCGTTGCATCGTACATCTGCATTACCATAATCAACCGCTGAACCTTCCTACTCGACGCAGGTCTACTCCACGTCGTTCCTGGGTCGATGGTCTCTGAAATGGGCGACATTGCAGAGTCGCATGGATATGGTAAACGTTTGCAGCAAACGAGACCGAGCTCGGCAATCGCGTGATGACGCTCTTGAGCTGACGCACGGGGGCACACCGCTTATGTTCTATCGCAGATGGGAATCGTCTCGTCGTGATGGAGCATGTTCTCCACGTGCAATTCCTGCCCTTCCTCGATCCTAACCATGCCTACCTCGTCCACTCGCCTTCCTCGGCGACTCTCCAGCGCTCCCACTCGTTCTTCTCCCTCCCGACGACGCCCCATCCCCAGTCGACGCCCGATTCGACCGGAAGTATTTTTAGCAAGACAAGATCGGCAGGAGACGGCAACGTATCCCCGATCGGCCAAATCTTGAGTTCGCTCTCGCCACGCAACCTCGCCGTGACCTTGACGACTTTGCATCTGCGCCTGCATACGCGCTTACTTTTTAACGAGCACGGCAAAATCATCCGCCACGAGGACACGTGGGGAATTAAGGAGATGGTTGAAGGCATATTCCCCATCGTTGGTCATGTCTACGAACTGCAGAGGCGAGGGCTTGGAGCCCTTGCCGGCGTCGCCGCTCGAACCTTAGCTGGATTATCTCGCGCCCCCCAAGTATCGACCTCATCTTCCTCTGGATGCCACGGGCT
Organism: Microbotryum lychnidis-dioicae p1A1 Lamole; assembly: GCA_001244265.2. Classification (NCBI taxonomy): domain Eukaryota; kingdom Fungi; phylum Basidiomycota; class Microbotryomycetes; order Microbotryales; family Microbotryaceae; genus Microbotryum; species Microbotryum lychnidis-dioicae. The sequence goes on from CDLV01000006.1 coordinate 1,223,389, forward strand.
ACGGAGCCTCGACGATGAGGCATCAACGGGGCGGGCGGGCATGATCACGCCCGAATCATGCCCGCTCGATGACGAGGGCGCTGGTGATTTCTCGTCCTTTTACGCACCGGGTTCGCCCGTGCCGACGGGCAAATCGAGCATCTCCTCGGGGGCACCCACAACCAACCTTGCTGCTCTGCACCATTACTCGAAGCGGATCGCGACGGCGACGGCGTACGGTCTTGGACTACACCACCCACGCCCTCAAGGCGACGATGGCGATGGCGGTGATGAGTACGAGCCGATGGGCTCAAAATCATTGCCGTCGACGAGACGATGGGAACCGGTCAGCCCGCAGCGACCGACGACGATCGACTCGGACTGATGGATTGCCCTTTCTTTTTTATTGTACTGTCCCCATATGTGGCTCTTGTGTGACCGACTGTATGATTGTCATGCTTTACCTTGTGTTGCATTTGATACTCATTTCGTTTCTTTGCGCCGATCGTTCCTCGACCCACCCTGGGCACGAGAGTAGATTTTCTTCGACATGAGAGAGAACAATAAGAACGGCAAAATTTGCGTATCGACACCTAGCCAATCGCAATGGAGCATGGTAGAGTTCAGACTACTACATGCGGGTTGTGCGTATGCGGTTGCAAAACGAGACAGACAGTCCTCGAGGGGGTCAACGGAGTTGAAGCAGCCCAAACAAAGTGGGGGGGGGGAGGGGCGAAGCACTGGTACGACAGGCGGCAACTCTTCCTACAGACGGAGACAAGCCATCATCTGCTTCTAAGTACTCGCTTTGGAGGCCGTTCCCCCACACCGTCCCACCCGTCCATCTCCATGTCAATGTCCTCCGAGCCATCCCCTGGATGAGCATCGAGTTCACCTCCTTCTGCATTCGCCGCTGGCTTTGCTCGGACGACTGCAGCCGTGCCACTCTCCTGCTGCCGTTCCAAGTCAACGAGATCGGCAACCGAGACGGTGTGGAACCTTCGTTTCATCGCACCAACCGAAGAACCCAACGCGGCATCAACGACGGTCGACGAACTTGACGCCGAAGGGGAACCGGCCGAGGCATCGAGGTTGCGGTCACGCGACCCGGATGTCGACGACGACGACCTCCCGCTCGCGTTCCTCCTCGCCGAGTTCGGGTTCGCGCCAGAACAGATGTTAGAACGTCGCCGTGTGACCGTGCCCGATCCCGAGCCGGAAGTGGATGTCGGTGACATTGATCCGCTGGCCAAGGGGGAGGAGGGTGTGCTGGCGGTGGCACTCGACTGGGAGAAGAGACTCGGTCGCTGGGCAGCGAAGGGGGCGGGGTGATTGCGGAATTGTGGGGCCGTCGAGGTGGAAAAGGGTGGGGAGGAAGGGGCGGAGGTCGAGACAATGGGGCTGGTGGCGATGGTCGATCGCGAAGGTGGGGCCGACTGGGGCCGGAGCGGTGCCGGTGTTGACGCCGACGTCGACACGGCTGTAGAGGCTGCGGCGGACGAGCGCGACGCGAACAGAGACGACGCGGATCGTGAGCCCCCTCCAGCCGAAGGTCGTGAGTGTTGGTTCGAGGTGGACTGGTTCGTCGGGTGTTGGGGTGCGGGTGCGGACGACGCCTCCTCCTCGTCCTGATCGCCCTCCTCCTCAGCCTGCAGCGTCTCTTGCCTAGCCTGTAGACGAGCATCGATCGTGTGAGCTATCTGTGACCTATTCGACACGGACTTAAAGTGGCGAACTGACACAGATGTAGTCGATCAAACGTTCGACATTGAGCTGACCGGGTGGCCCGGACAGGGAAGATGCCTCGCCGTGAACGAGCGGGTGGTCGAGACTGGCCTGCAGGAACTCGAGCACGTCCTGTAGTGCCTCCTTCTTTCCTGCACTGTAGGCTGCGATGCGGTGAGAGCAGACGACGGTCAGTTCCCGTATTGTCGTGGCATCGTGATCGTCGTTGCGCGGTGGGTCCTCAAGCAAAGGCCGGAGGGGGTCCAAGCGAGTCGCACCGGCATCGACACCAGTTGTACACGCCGACCACAAACAAAACACACAGTGCCCAAGCTCACCTCGTCGAGTCGCCTTCTTGCCAACCTTGAACAAGCCCGTCAACGCAAGAGCCGATTGACGAAACGCGGTCTGTAGCTCCTTTTCGGTCGCTTCCATTGCCGAGCCTCGAGGCAGGGTGTCGCTCAAGCCGCCGAGCGAGTCCATCGTAAGCGCCGACAGGCCGTTTCACACGTGGGTGAGTAGTAGAGTTGGACCGACAGTGAGTCTCACAGCTGATCGAGTCGAGACGCAGGTGGTGTGAGCGAGTAGGGATGCGCGAGGCGGTCCGAGTGAGCGAGACGAGTCGGCAGTCGGCAGTCGGCAGCTGTCGGCAGTCGGCAGCTGTCGGCAGTCGGCAGTCGACAGGCGAGAGTCAAGAGCACTTGCGAAGGGCAGCCGAGCTCAAAACGCCCGTCTCCGTTTCTAATCGGCTTTTCGAGCAGTGCCCAATTTTTAGAACGACCATTACTAGTAGTCTTCCGTCTTTACGCGGCGGCACCTTGGCAAGCCACGTTGGTATTTCATATAGGGCGAGATGCACTCCTTCTGACAGGCAAGTACCTTGGCGACCTGCTGGTAGTACTATACGGCCCCGCAAGCCCCCGTCGGTTACACGGTCTTCTTGGAGAGGAGAGCCTTCACCGATCGTCATCCGTCGCACCCAACTATGCACCCGAAACTTTCTTCGTCGGTAGGCTCACTGCAGGTAGAACAAAGTCAGTGATCCAATTCCTTCCTCGCGCTCCATGGTCAAGTGACGAACACTCACCATCGTCGTCCTCGGCCTTTCGCTTCTTACCACCCCTACCGGCTCCTCTTTCACCTGGCGGCGCACACTTGGGGCAGAACCACTCGCCCTCGGGAATACCCTTGATCGGTGGGCTCAAACACGCGCCATGGAAGGCATTCTCGCACTGCGAGGAGATCAATGTCGAACTTAGCGCTTGATCCTGTCTCACCCCATCGACAACGAGACGTACCATCTCGCACTCCAAGCTTTCCTCCGGCCCCTCGAACTTTCCACAGACCAGACAACTGTCCGTCGCATTGTACACGACAGGGAACCGACCAATCTGATCCCACTTTTCTTGCGCCGTTCGACTTGCCCCCGTATCCTTGGTCGCAAGAGCCGAAGCGATAGGCGTCACAACCGCGACGGGAACGGGAGGACCGAATGAGAACCCAAAGCCGGACAGGTCCACGACGGGGCGGAGCGCTTTCGACGCCTGTGACGTTGAATCATTCTCGACCTTATCCGCTTTTTCGGTCGCATCCGGCGTGTCGACCTCATCCGCTTTCTGGTCCACCTCTGCACCCTTGATGGCGGGTGGACGCGCGATGAACAGGGTTGTGGCTTGACCCGCGGCAATATCGAGGATCTCGACTCCATCAAGCTGTTCAATTCGAGAAGGTTTCGTTGCCGATCGAGGAGCGTCGACACCTAGAGCCAATTCGCCGTTTTGTGCGTTCTGCCCCCAACTGACCGTCACTTCGCCATCCTGGTCGTTGCTGGCATTGGCGAACAAGGTGACGCCGCCCGCGGCGATCTGATCCCACTTTATGCCTTGGAGGTCCAACACGGACTTGGGCGTCATCCAGGGCTAACGAATGAGACCCGACCCAAAAAAGGCTTAGGAAGGATGTTGCATCTACGATTCAAGTCAGCTTCACTCACCTGACCCGCACTTCCATCCCCTGACGTTTTCCATCGACCTGACCGAAGAAAAGGTGGCGATCAGGAACTGGTCACAATTCACATCCGCCCATGATCGCAACTTACCACACAGCAGCACCATCCCTTGACCATCAATGAACATCGAGTTGGTCGCACCACACGCGATCTTGACGATTCGGCTTGTCTCGGTCGGATATTGAAAGGCTGGGATGGCGACCGGTGAAAGAGCATCCTCTTGCTTCCCGGTTCCAAGTCGACCGAGACCTGGTCAACCACAGCTTGTGGTCAGCAGCGATACCACGCATCATAACGTATACCGCTAAAACCTGACTCACCTCCGAAACCCCAGGCGTAGGCAACACCCTCCTCATCGAGCGCGATCGCATGCTGTTGCCCGCACGCAATCTGCACAATCTGCTTGCCTCGCAATACGCCCTGCACGAGCAGCGGCTCGGACTGCTCGGTGAAGAGCACCTTTGATGCGGCAATGTGTTCCCCCGTCCTCCCGTTGCCCAAGACACCCTTCTCGCCCGTGCCTACGGCGTAGACGCGCCCCGACTTGCACAGGAAGAGGGAGAAGGTCGTTCCGCAACTGGCGGCCACGACTTTCTCCCTTCGTAGATCACCGAGAACGCGTGTGAACCCGGTGACATGCTCATGTGCCTCGTTATCGTGTCCGCACTGGGAAAGTGATAGAAAGATCATGTGAGAGGATAGAGTCAGCGACGCCCTAGTTGAATGAAACGCGTCAGAATTGACGGACTTGACCAAAGTGGTTCCATCCAGCCGACCATGCTTCACCATGCTCAGTGATCAGGATGGTGTGCCCACGACCTGTCGCTGCCGAGACAATGCCCTGTGATTTCAAAATCGCCGGTACGTTCTGCTCTGGCAGGGACTTGAGGGGAAATGGGAACGAGGCGGGAGGGGTCGGCGACGGGGTGCCGTCGGTTGAGAGGAACGGGGTCGTCAACTCTGCAGGCAGAGGGTACGAGAGCTGGTAGTGTTCGTTGCGTCCAAAGAGGTAGGCCTAGATCGAAAGAAAATTCGGGTGAGTATTGTGCATCTATTCGTTGGCGGCGCATAGAGAGGTCGTACCTCGTTTGAGCCTGCGTTCGAGCGAGAACGATGAAAATCAGCCTCTGCTTGCACGGGAACGCAGGCACTCACACAGCATGACTCACTCGAAATAGCGACAGCATGGCAGCTCGAGTGGGACATGTGGACACTCTTGAATTTGACTGTTTTCGGAACGAGAAACCCCGTACGTTCGGTGAGCCAGAAGTTGCCGAAAGGAGGCATCGAGGGCCTGAATCGAGCCAACCACCGGTTACATGACACCCTCATCGCTGAGTGGATGTGGCAAGGATGCTTGTGGTGCCTTACCATTGGCGACCCATCGCATAATCTGGGCTGCGGGGAGATCCGGTCTATAGGGGTATACGAGTCGGAAATGAGCGAACGCGGAAGAAACTCGTGGTGCCGAGCCGGCTTTTTCCGGAAAGGGGGTCCCTACCTTTCGGGATGCGCGCTGCTTGGTTTGTTGCCGGTCCTGTCTTTACGACCCAAGATGGCGAAATCCGTCCTGTCACAACAAAATTAGCAGAAAAACGGCATGGTACGAAACAACATGACGATGTGCGACGAAGATAGAGGGAAGAAGCGGGGGAAAAGGGCGAATGAGGAGAAATGATAGGGGTGGCATTGGAGCGACAGAGTGCAGGAGTTGTGTGTGACAACGTTGACGGATCCGAGGCAAAGTCAGCGTCGGCGCGCTTGGAATGCAAGACCACACAAGAGGCTCGAATGATGAATGGGGACTGTTGAGGCACAGTCGCCGACACGCGCGTGTTCGGCCCTAGCGCGGCAGAGAGGGGGGTAGTGAGGGGACAGATCCGACTTACCCGCCAGCGATCAAGACTGTTCGTCCGGGGTATGGCCACGTCAAGGGTCACCGCGGGAACAGGCGTGGGTCAGCATCCGGAAACGGCAAGGCGCGCGGGGGAGTGGGGGGATGATGACTCGAACTGCAGGTCGAGGGGGAGGGGGGCGGGCCCAAACAAGCAGCTAGAGGACAAAACGAGCGCGGGGCAAGGGCGGAGAGCGAGTACAGGGGGCACCACGAACGAGCACTTACGGCGGCCCCAGGCTTGCTTCATTGCGGTTTCCGGCCTTAGTAGTGCGTTGGCGCAAGGCGAAGGAGCGAGCGTGATCTGAAATCAGGACGCGGAAGCGGTGGGCGGCGCGCCGGGCCTCGCCAGCCTGGCGCGGCAGGGTGGGCGGCGCGCGCCTTAGAGAACAAGACCGGCTCTGGGCGAGGCCTCGTAATAGTAGTACGGACCTGACCGGGCCGGACCCGCGAAGAGTGCCTGTTGGTCACCAAACTGAGGGTGATATGGATATTGTGGGGTTGAGATACATCGCGGTAACTGGCTTAAGGATCCTTTCAGCTTCAACGCCTCTTCGGAGTCGGTGGGTACAGAGGGTGGTGGACCTGGTGGTGGTAGATATGTACACGGAGCCTGCAGTGCGCCCCGCGTTGGGGCCGGGTACAATATTGAGCTCCTTGAAGAGGCGTTGAAAGCCGAAAGGATTCGAAGGGTTAGGACTACTGGCTGACCGGCCTTCGCGTTGCTCTTCTCAAAAGCGCCCAGACCTACATCACGACCTTGGGAACGAAGATCACCACCCCCGGGGAGATGCCACACTTTCGGCGCAACCTCGAGGTACGGCCTGGGGGATCGTTCAAGCTTCTCCTTAAAGGCGGTTACTGATGCTACTTTCAACTTTCGTAAAATGCGATGAAAGATGTCGAACTCAACACCTGTTTACCGGTCCGTCTCACGTACAGGGAGGGAGCGGTAGTCGCTCAACCATGCCGCGATCTTTAGGTGGGCCACTGTTGCTACTGCCGCCATCCAGGGCATGTTCGTTCCATCTGTCTGATTTTCAGGCCAAGATCCAACGATAGGTTGTCGGACTTGTCGCGTGGCCACGTCCATCCCCAACCCTCGAGCGACTTCAGACAGGGCCACCTGTGATATATGGGCGACCGCTACTACCTAAAGCAAGAAGTCTCGACCCCCACGCGCGGCGGACGAAGGTCATGTATTTTGCTGACTGGTGCTGGCGCATGTGTTACCAGAAATCCTTCAGTCAACCGAGGTGCTGGGTGGTTCCACCTACCTTGCCTTCACTACATCCACAAGGCTTGTCAGACGAAGCGCGCAAGCCGCTCGGAAAACTCGGGGCAATTATCGATTTAGCGGAGGCCTCCGCCGACAGGGAGACCCGTGCATCAAGAACTGCAGCCCGACACGCTCTGGGAAAGTTGTGAGCAGTTGTGAGCGCTTGCTCTTCAATAGCGCCTGTATTGCCTCAACCCACCACCGTCCGGACCACCATTGGCGACCACTACTCCCCGCAACCCTGCACCTACTCGTTCCTTGACCTGTCCCTATACGATCAAAGAAAGCCCTCTGGCGCTTCATCAATGAGATCCGCTACCCTTCGTTGGACGAAGGAATAAGGCTATAAAGACCAAAAAGTATCACAAAGGCGCAGAAGCAACAGTTCTGGCTCTGGCTCATCGAAAACGCGGTCAAAAAGGACGTTCATCGGAAGCTGATCTATGGGGTGACACTAACATGCGTTCTTCATCACCTCGCGCACACTGCTTCCGATGGGTGTCCACATTGCGGCGAGCGAGACAATTTCACGCACTTCTTCTTTATTTATGACCATTCACGTGAGTATTGGCGCCTGATCTTGCAGCTGCTGAGCGTTGCGCTTGGTCAGGCGGTGGCAGGTGGCGTCCAGCCTAGCGAAGTTGAGTCTCCTCACATCATGCTTGGCGTGCGGGCGTCGCGACTCTCGGACTCCATCGTCGTTCGAGTCGTTCTTGCATTCGCTTTCAACAAGCTCTACCTTGCTCGATGGCATCGACACAAAATTCAGATTTAACTACCAACCCCATACTTGCTCGCTCGCGTGGTTAGCTCGCATTTTAAATGTCGACTGCGAGGTCTGCCAGACGGCGAGCTTCTGATGGGTATGGAGCTTGGGAGGTTCGGGTTCGAAATTCCTTCATTCTCTCTCTCTCTCTCTCTCTCTCTCTCTCTGAGGTTCATCAATGGGGGTCAATCTATGTTCGTAGCATGGCGACCTCCATCGTATCGGACCAATCCGGACAAGGGAATAAAAAGATTTAATGAAAGTTTTTATTTGAATCCATTTAATTAAATTAATTTTCGCTACCGCTCCGGGCTGTGACGAGGCAGTAAGATTCAAAGATTGTTCATATCGCAGTGTGCATGACATGCTCAAGCATTTCAACAGCTCTCGCGCGTAGATTTAGACGATATCATGCAGAATGCATAGCTCGTCGCCGACTGCATAAGTAAGACAGCCTCTCGGACCTCGGCGATGAGGCTCGCCGAGCCACCGGTGCAACACGATAAAACACGATAAAATGTCGTTCAAACCCACCATGGCATATTCGGAGTTAGGAGCAGCTGAGAAGAAGAACAATTAATATAAGCTGCTCCGTAATTGGTCACGGGGAAGTAGCTGTGCATGCGGTGAAATACGTCTATGAAAATCAACTTCAGGGCGCGACCGGTGTTGAGCATGCCCAGTAGGCAGCGCAGCTAGCGCAGGCTTGCTTCCGACGCACCACTCATTGCCCGGTCACAGCAGCCCGTCGCTCCAGTTGCAGCTGCCAGCAGCACCGCCGCACGCCATGACGTCGCTGCGAGACGTGAACCCGACCTCGACCCAAGCATCGTTGTACAAAGACGAGGGCAAGGACAAGGAGGATGTCGCACCGCAGGAGAAATACACGCAGTCGCTCCGGACCAACATCAAGTCAGTCAAGAGGCTCCGAATCGACTTCGCCGTCATCGAGCCGCGACCGAGTCCATTCGGATCGATCAAGAGAGCGCCGTGCTGACTTTGGTGTTGACGGACATGGTTTGGCGTGTACTTCAGATTTGCACCTCTAGCTGTACCACGCCATCGACGACTGCAGGTCAGTCTGAGGCCCGCTGTGGCACCCGCTGGCTGCTCCTTCTCCGTCTCCGTCTCCGACTCGGATTGCCTCCTCTCCCGAGCGCGTTGCCCACCGACACCAGTGCCCGTGGCGTGCACGCACGCACGCAGGCCGAGGCAGAGCACACGCGAGGCGGAGAAGGGAGCCGGGAGCCATCCCCGGTCGAGTATATGTCATCTAACACCACCGATTCACGCGGGTGGTGTGCCCTGATTCCCCAGACCATGGCAGTGTTGGGATGGACGACCGCACTGCCACTCATGCTTGGTTTGTTCTTTCTATTGTGGTAAGTGCTATACCCCAAATTCTCCTCCGAAGGCGCGCCGGTTCCGGTCCCCTGCCTCCGCCCCCCGTCCCCCGCCCCGGCCCCCGCTCGTGACCGCGAACCCCCACTTGTGCTGATTCTTCTCACTTTGCCTGGATTCCTTGCTGTATCGACGTTCTCATTCTGATCTGTACAGCTCAATCCCCCTTCTATGGCCCATCATCGTGCCCTATCTCTTCTGGATCCACCTCATCGACAACTCGCCGACGCAGGGAGGACGAGCGAGCAAATGGCTTCGCCAAAGTCGGTTCTGGGTGTGGTTCACAGGGTACTATCCTATCAGGTCCGTCGATCGTCGGAGTTTCATGCAGGTATCTGGACGAGCTGTACTCACTTTCATATCTTTTTCCTCGACCGCCAGTCTCGTCAAGGTGTGTTTCCCGTCCATGGAGCCGAGCTGCGGCGGACCCGAGCTTGATAAGAGCCCTTCGTGAACAATCAAGTGACAACAACTGATCTCTGATGGATGATGTAAACAGACGGTCGATTTACCTCCAGATCGGAAATACGTCTTCGGTAAGCTGGAAGACAACCACTCAGAGTAAAAGCTACCCCGACTAAGAATTTCGTTCGGCGATGTTTTGCACCCCAGGTTACCACCCCCATGGCATAATTGGAATGGGTGCAAGTGAGTGATGAGCGCAGATCTAGGCATGTCTCCATCCTTGTAGCAGGCTCTCACATATGCTCTTCGGCCTTCTTGTTCTGCAGTTGCCAATTTTGGGACCGACGGTCAGCTCGCACGTCTCGAAACTTACGAGCGCAGGCACTTACTGATCCAACTCGAACCTTGCTGCTCATTAACAGCCACTGGGTTCTCTGAGCTCTTCCCAGGACTCAACCCTCATCTCCTCACACTTGCCAGCAACTTCAAATTGCCGATATATCGAGACTTCTTGCTTGCGCTCGGCATCTGCTCAGTCAGTATGAAATCTTGCCAAAACATCCTCAAACAGGGTGAGTCAGAGATCTGCAGCCTCAAAACAGATGAAGAGGTTTACAATTGTCTCACACTGCTTTGAATCAGGCCCGGGGTCTGCTTTGACCATTGTCGTCGGAGGAGCTGCGGAATCCCTTTCGGCGCATCCTGGCACAGCCAACTTGACACTCCGTCGCCGAATGGGCTTCATCAAGCTGGCGATGCGTCAAGGCGCGGATCTTGTACCCGTCTTTTCATTCGGAGAGAACGATGTGGGTTTATGCTGATGTCCGTTTGCACCATCTGCGACAGCTGACTCCGTTCAAAACTTTACTCGACACAGATCTTCGAACAGATGCCGAACGAGAGAGGGACGAAGCTGTACAAGATGCAAAAGAAGTTTCAGACCGCTTTTGGATTCACTCTACGTCAGTTGACTTGCCCAAACGCTCACATCGAACAATGCCCGACTGACATTTGACCTTCTCCCGCAGCGATCTTCCACGGCCGAGGAATTTTTAACTGTGAGTGGCAAAACGTTGTCTGAGCAGGTCAGGAAATTGATCAAAATCTCGTTTATTTACAGATAACCTTGGCATCTTGCCGTACCGTCATCCGATCGTGTCGGTCGTCGGTCGGCCCATCCGCGTTTCGCAGCGTGACAACCCTACTAAGGAGGAACTCGAGGAGGTGCAGGAACGATACATCGAGGAGTTGAAGAGAATCTGGGACGAGTGAGTGCTGTTGCTGTTTGTTCCTACGAGCCTGAGATCGAGTACTCATTTCGCGTGCCTGTCCTACGCAGTTACAAAAATCAACATGCCATCAAGCGAAAGGGCGAACTTCGTATTATTGCCTGATACCGGGGTTGAATTTCTGCATGCTGTGACTCGCCACCATCTCCTGTGGTCCTCAGGTTCAAAATTGATTATCTCTGACCACGATGTACGCGGCTTCATTCACACGCGCTCGTCCGAAGATGTTTTCTGATAGTCCCTCCTAGCGCCTTATGCTTTGTAGTGTATTTCTCCCGAAGTGTTTGCTATCCTCACTTACGACATAGATATTTTATCAAAGCCCGAGCGAGCTGTCCAAGCGGTGCATGCTCGAGCGTGTACGTCGAAGAGTGGCGATTTTCTCTCTTCGAAGGCACGTTCATGATGATGGTCAAGACTGTTTGCAAGCGATTACTGAGATTTGAGGTAGGCTACAGATTGCACTAACTCCAATTGAGCTGTGGGGGAACGTGGGGGAAAACAACATAACACAGAAAGAGTAAAGAGAACGAAGAGGCACACATATTCACAAACACCTCAAAGAACATAAGCGGGCACCCTCTTGAGAGCCTCCTCGTAATCCGGAGGTGCGCAAATCCAAGCCCCTTCGGCCCCTTCACCCATTTCGGACCTTAAATCTTCGCCACGCTCTTCGCGAGCCTCGCGTTCGGCGCGTTGTCGGGCACAAGAAGGTTCAGCGTGTTGCGCCAAGGCCGACATGGTCGGTTCGGCGACTGAACCGATCGTAATGGGGATGAACAGTTCACGCTTGGTTCCGGGGAAGGCGAGAGGGGAAGGCGAGGGGCGAGTCCTCGCTGCAGCTCCCGGCGGCAACGTCGATAAGGGTGTGAAGAAGGGGTTGACGACCGAGGTCCCGTTCAAGTCTGACGTGGCGGGAGCTCGAGGGGGCGTAAACGTGTTGGCGGCCGGGATGTCAAGGTCGGGCGAGAGTCGCTTCAGTTCGGTCAGCGTCGCTCCGAGCTGAGGCGAGGCAAAACCCATCTCGATCGAGAGGTAGAAGCGCGTCGAAACGTGCAAATGACGGCGATACTCTTGCATGACTGGGGGTCGGGTGCGGAATACGGGCGAGAACCACGAGCACGCGCCTTGCTTCAACGTCGGGACAGCGGTGGGCTCGAGATCGAGCTCGGTCGAGTAGCCATGTGCCCACGCAGGGTTGGAAGGGTCTAGACCGTGGAGAGGAAGAGCAATGTCGTTGATGTCGACCTGAGCAAGCTCGGTAGGGTCGGCACCAGGTCGCGACGAGTAAGGGATCCAGCCCCATCGGGATACGATCTCTTCCTCGTCTCGGCACCATGGCTCGACGAGCATCTCCTCGGGGTAGTTGAGATCGCGCACGCTGACACCGGGGGCACCCCACTCCTCCTCGATCGCGTCGTGCAGAGAGCAGCGTGTCGAGTCGCGCACATAGGTCTTGCGCACGAGCGCAAGGCGGATGTACAGATCTGTCGGCTCGAGGGGTCGGTCTCGGATGCGCAACGACACGGGGATTGAAGCGTGGCCGCCGGGCGAGAAATGAGACGTCGGCAACGAAGGGTGGACATGGTGGAAGCCAGTCGGGACCGTTCGCAAGGTGAACGACTGTGCAAGGGAGGCGAGCATGCCCAGGGGGTGGTCATGCTTGAGCACAGGCAGCTCGGGGGCAGGTGCTGGGAGCGTCGAAGGGAGGATGTGGAAGGGCAGCGAGTAGATCTTGAGTCGACGCGGGGTTCCGTTCGGCGCGCAGGCGGCCGCGGTGATGGTGAGGGCCATCGAGTAGTGGATGCGGAACTGTGCGCATTCGAACGATGGAGGCCTACACGGAGAGATATGATATTAGTCACAGCTAATATGGGAGGATCTCGCAAGATATAGCGCATAGAAGACTCACATTCGGCTCGTCACTGGAATCTTCATGCTAAGAGGGATGCTGTACGTGCCCGGCGGGAGGCGCTCCTGACCGGGCAGCTCTGCCTCAAGCCCCTGCGTGTGTCGAGCAGCTTGGGCATCGCGTTTCCAGCACTTCAAGCCGGTCGAAAGGTCGACGCAAAAGTCGGCGATCATGCGCTGAGCCACAATCTTGCCTGTCAGGGGGTCGAGCAGATCAATCATGCCCGTGACGCCGAGTTGCATGCCGGCGATGGCGGTGAAGGGGAGGCCATCGGGTCGGACAATGCGCATCCACGGCTGGAAGTGGATCCTTTGCGAAGGAAAGAACGCAGGCGGGACGACGTGCTCGGGGTCGTCGTTGATGTTGTTCGACGGAGCGAACGACGCCTCGGGCGTTTTGAAGACGAGCTTGAGCGAAAAGTCCTGAGCGGACCAGTCGTCATCGGCCGGTCGTCTGGGCTCGTCAATGGCAACGGCTTTTTCGGCAGCTCGAGGATATTTTGGAGCAAACCGTTGTCGAGAGTGGGTCCTTGTTTCGGACGAGAAGATGGGTTCGGCGGGCTGCGGCGACTTGGCCATTGCGGAGGTTGGTGGCGCCGACGCGACGACGCGCGCCGTTGGGGCCGGGAGCGCGAACCCCTCGAACGAGTTGCTCGCCGACATGGGGCACGAACTGGCCGCCGAGGTCGGGGGCGAGCTGGCCGCCGTCGATTGCGGCGACGAGAACATGCTCGAACTCGACGACGAGGATATGGAAGACGTAGACGACGCAGAGGATGACGAGGACGAGGACGAGGCCTCGGCGTAATCCGAGCTGTCATCTTGGTCGGTCCACGGGGCTCGCGGTCGCGCCAACGCCGCGGCGGCCACATCCGCGAGGTTGAACGCGCCGGCCTTAGGACGAGATCGCAGGGTGTGTTGCGTCATTGGCGCGGGGACATCATCAGAAGACGTTGTCGAAGAGAATGACATGGCTTGGAGTGGGCCGGAGGTCGAGGTTGGATGAGGAAGAGGGAGAAGTGACAAAAGCGCGGCGCGGTGAGGCCACGGTCGAAGCGCGTAGCCGGTGCACAGACGAGTTGAATGAGTTAATGAGGCGTCAGGCGTCACGACGGCCGACGCGACGGGTCAAGGAGCGGGCGCGCGTGAATCGGGATCGTCGTAGGGTTTGTGCAGCAGCGGTGACTGCCGTTACCTGTAATATGGCTGAGTCGGCAGCAGTTTGTTGGGAGGAGGGAAGGAGTGCAAAAGGATCTGCAACTCGCCGCTTGAGTGGAAACCTAAAAAGATCGGTCTCGGTAATCTGCTGTCCGTGCAGGGTTTCAACGGGGGCAAGAGGTGCGTCTGAGAAGAAAGGCTCCAACGGTCGTCGCTCGCTCGAGCGCAATTATTGGTGGCGGCGCGAGCGCGCGGCGGGCGGGTTCGTCGTAGCCCAAGGCCACAAGGCCTTGTTATGACTTGGATCGCCAACGGTTCGTCTCAAGTTTCCAATCTCGACTCTCGATTTTCTCCTTTGAACACACTTCATTGACTGAACCGAGGAATTGACGGCTGTCCTTGCGAACTGAATCTGCCAAGTGGAGGGTTACGATCCTTGTTTGGCCCCTATGCCCTAATGACTGGAATGACTGGCGAATTCTCCCGGACCTACGGCTCATTTTCGACAGCTCGTCGCAAGCGTTCGTCGTATGAACCTTGCTACAGACAACCCCTGAAGTGTTCCAGTGGGATGTACGGCCCAAAAAGGGTCGCTTCCATAAACCACAAAAGGTGATCTGACGACCAGAGCCATCCCAAACGCGAGGGTCATTGACCCCTGATATATTGATACCCGGCAGTGGTCGATCACTGGCACTAAGCCAAGGTGGCGATCGGTCGGTCACTCAAACAGCCAGTGATCAGACGATCCATCGCCAGTTGGACTTGAAACCTGCTCAAGAGCCCCGTGTTTTACCCCGTATTCAAGGAGAGAGGATTCCTTCTGGAAATACATAGAATTTGTCCACCCATTTTACGCAGGTGCTGGCAGTGTTGCTGGGCAGGTACCGCAATCGCACTTCACTAGGCTGCCCGGCCACGGTATTGGTCGCGTGCGGTGCACGGCGGCGCACGCGCTGGCAGCTGCGCAGTACTATCACTTGAAGTGGGGTTTGTGGGAGTGAGACTATGCGTCGTCCAAGTCTAACTATAGACGAACTACGTTCTCCAACTGAGTTCAATACAGAGCGCCTCCCGATTTTCCGTGACAGCCGGACATTGCAGTAGTAAGCGATGACGACCCCGGCCCGTCACCGCGTCACCCCGGGCACCGGTCGGCGCTGAGCGCCGGACGGAGGCCACCAGGCCACCGTGACAGTGCTGCCGGTTGAAGTGACTACTGTGGTCACTGCGGGAGGCGCTTGCACTGATACTCATGATGCATCTTTTGCATAGACCAAATAATACTCTTCATTGAGGGCTAACATCTCGGAGACCCGACCAGGCCGAGGCCCGACGCGCGCAGCACGGTGGCGACCCGCCGACGGTGAAGGTCCGGGCTTTGGCCAGAGCCTGCGCTCGGTCCTCCTCGATCTCGTCACACTTCTCAGGAAACACTTCTGTCATCGCGTCGCGACATAGAGGTCCGAGCGCTCATGTTCATGAGGCGTGGGAGATGGAAGTATCACCGGCGCAGCAAACCAACTCTTTGATGTGATGAAACACTTTCTTTCGGCTGAAGTGTCGTCGGCTCAGACAGATTCGCAAGGTGCACTATATACTGGGCCGGGGAGTTTTGGTGGCAGCTGAGATTGCACATAACTAATCTTTCAACATCACTTCTGTCTTAACAGAGTTTTGTTCCTTTCCTTCCTCTTTGACCCCTTTTCGTTCAGATTACGCTCACTGCGTCTTCTTCTCCTCGGTGACAGCAACAGCCTCGACAGCAACGACGGGGGCGAGGCCTTGAGCCGCCAACTCGGCGTTCTCTTTGGCGAGCTGTTCCTCGACGTACCACTCCGAGATCTGCAGAACAACGACACCGACCAACAAGGCGGCGATGATGGTGTTACCGGCGCAGAGAACCGAGTTGTGCTCGACTCGCTTGTCCCAGCCCATGGGTTCGGCATTGCGCAGAGCCGCAGCGGCATTGCGGGCTCGATCACCCAAAGGTCCCGTGTTGGACTTGGCAAAGTAGGCTTGAAGACGCGTGAAGGTATCGGGTATGCTCGAAGCTAGGATAGACTTGTCGAGCGGGTCCCTGGGTCGAGGAGAAGCGGCGGTCAGTTCCCCATCTGGAGAGTGGCCGGTGGGTGAGGAGTTGCGATAAGCAAATTGGGACTTACTGAGCAATCAGACGGATCGAGGGAACCGTGATGACGATATAGACGGAAGCGACCAAGATCATCAGGACTGTAGCGATCGGCAGTAAAGTGTCAGCATATATTTGTGATGAAAATCACCCACTGCATACCTTCATCTCGGACACTCACGTAAGGATGCGCCGGAGAAGTAGTAGGCCGTCTCGGACTTGCGGGCGAACTTGCCCACAAGCGACATGAACAGGATGCCGACCTAAATATCAAACAAAGCGATGGAGAATGATAGCCTTCAGCGACACTGCGATGCTGTCGACGAGCACCCCGGAAGGCTTGACGAGCAGCAGTGGAACGGAAACTGACGACGACGTGCAGGATGACCTTGACGGTCATCTCGGCGTTCCACCAGGTGAGGTAGTAGTTCTCGACCGCAGTGACGGTCCCCTCGGTCAAGATCTGCTTGCCAAAGAGAAGCGAGCTGTCCCAGACGATCGTCGTGAAGAGCACGCCGAGCAGGAACGACGCCGAGACGATCGAAGCACTGCAAGGGATGGTCGATGTTAGACCAGTCTGTCTACTTGTACAGCCCGTTGCCTGACATGCCTTGTCAAGAGTCCCATCTTGATAGATGAGTGGGGTCGAAAGGCGATGCTTGCGAGGCCAGAAGCGAACCTCGGAGGCGGGCGGGCTCAGTTGGAACAGCAGCAAGCAGCTCCGTGCTTTTGGAGGACCCCCGAAAGCCCAGCCAGAGGCGCATGCGGAAAAACGCCCTTTTTTGGCCTTTTTGTCAAAGTTTTTTTTACCCCATTTTGGCTCCAAAATGTCAAAACTTCGCATGCGCCTCGGAAATATTATCAAAATGTGTTCTACGTGCTCCAAAAATCGCTCAAAAGTCCTCGAAAACGCGTTCCGAGCGTTTGCGGGCGCGCGGCTGCCTATCGAAAGTGGCTTGCGGCGCGCGTCGCTTCGGCTGGTGTTGCGCGTGGCTCCAGGCTTCAAACAAGCCTTCCTTGCTTTGCTGGCTGGCTCGCTGCTTCGTTGTCAGACTTCCTTTTTGCTGAAGTTGAGCTCCTTGTTTCCGCGGTGGCATTTGTGCGACTTGTAGAGGTTCTGCCGGCGGCATCTCGCAGGCCGGGCACGCTCCGAAGGGCGGCAAACCTTTGCTCGGCATGTGCGCTCGTGCTGATTAGGCGCTCGTCCGGGTAACATGAGGTAAGGTCCGTGGTTGAACGATATGTAGTCGTTGACGGGCCTAATGACTCGATGACCTGTCGACCATCAATCATGCGGAACGGCATAGTGCCATCAATGAGGTGTGTGGAATAGCATGTTTTCTTGATGAGGCGAAGCTCCTGTACGACGACATTTGAGAGTAAAACCAACGAGGCGAGCGTGTCTTGGTTGCAGTGGTTTGTTGTCACTTTGCTGTAGATGTATCGCACTGTAGGACACAAGACTTGTGTCAAACGAGAACTTCACAGCTCAACTGCCATTCAAGGCATCGTACCAATTCCAATGAACAGCACTTCTTCTCCATAGGCAGTTTGATCGCAGCTGATTGAATGCATGCCACGCTTGAGGCCAAAGCAGACCAGAGATCCGATCTCCGATGTTGTGGTAGTGGTTACAGCTCCGCCGTCAAGCGATCCAAACTGAGGATAGCGTTGTGCTAGTGCTCCGTCTGCTTGTTTCTCCAAACATTAGATCCAGTTGCCTTCGCTCCTAAATTCAGCGACAACTCACTTGAATGCGGCCATCCTCAGTATAGACATTCTTCTGGATCCTCGTGTGTTGTGAGCGCTCGGTCCATCTGGTCACCTCTAGTCCAGCGAAAGCTCCTTGTCGTGCCCGCCATGACTTCGCAGCGAGATGGTCCCATGGACTGTACCAACCCTTTCAAGACGCATGAATGTGCTGCACTGCGTCCTTCCTCTGTATTGCTAACCCCTACGCCTGCCTCTCCGCGAGTTGGGTCGCTCGATTCCATCGGCCTCCCTTGAGTAGAACAGCTTGAGGTGGCTACACTTATGAGCAGCTTGATGGGCAATCAGGTTGGCCAGTTCAGCGAGAAATTGGTATCGCGAGACTTGAGGCGGAAGTTTCAAGTGTGTGGGCTGTGTAGAACTGAACACGCGTGAGCTTCGACCAAAATTTCGATAGTTGAGCTTGGTAGACGCACGATTGGTCGTCGTGAGAAGCTGTTTGCCTCCTCAACGGCCTCGAGTAGATGATAAGGTCGAGTAGTGGGTGAGCTCGTCTTTGGACAACTCGATGTGAAGAGACGCGTCGGCGGGAGCGACATCAAAGGCGAGGAGCTCGGCGATCATCATGTTCATATTGGTGAGCGGCAATAATCAATCGAAGGCATCGTTCAAGGCCTGCATGGGATGATGTTGTCGTGCTATGCTCCAATCTCGGACCGACGTGAAGCGGAACGGAACCTGCGCCCCTTCAATATCTAATCGGCCTAATCCCTCACAGCCACTTAACTCAAGTGATTACGGAAGATGGCTAGTACTAAGTGACTTGTTCAAGCGCGAGCGTCGCGAAAACGCGTCTCGAAGCGAAGGCGAACGGGCCCAAAGTCATGCCGTAGGCTGCTCAGGGTAGGCCAAAATTGGGCCGACTCACGGGAAAATGTCAAAATCTAGACATGCGCCTCGGGGGCGAAACGTGTGTTTCGTCCCAAAATGTCAATTTTTTGCAATGCGCCTCGACGATTTTCAGGATTTTGGGTCCTCAAAATGTCAAAAAAAAAAAAAGCGCCTCCGGCTGGGCTTTCGGGGGTCCTGCTCTGCTCTCTTCTAGGCCGCGCTCCTCCGCGCTCGGTAAAGCCCGCCTCGGCACGGGGCCGGAGGCTGAAAACCAGAAGCAAGGTGAACATGTCAGCAGCTCATCTCATGTGACCTCGGTCAACAGCGGGAAAAGGCGTGACAAACAACTGGTTCCATATACACACTAGTAAAGGTACACAAGCCAGTCCATACTTTTCCCGGAATTTGACATCGTTCACAAGGCCGGACGACCGATCGACGTAGAGTGTGTTTTCTCCTAGGCCCATTCTCATTCACACCTCGGGCTACTTATTACCTACTTGCTTTCAGGATGAAATGAAATCAACTCGTCACACCAGACTATCGAACCCATCCCTCCTTCTTGAGCGCAGTGTACTCGAGCCCGGCCATCATATCTTGCGCCCGGCTTCCCGGGTTGTAATCGTCAAAGTAGAGATAGTCGTCCGGCTTCTGACAGAAGGTCACTTTGCTGCCTGTCCCATAAACTGCAAGAAGACAGGTCAAAAGAGGCATCTTTTCAGCTTCTAGTCTTCTGCCGGAGATCCCGGCTTGCGTTGTGGAGGCGTGAGACAACGAAAGATGGGCGCTTCAACCGTCCAGCTCAGGAAGATTCTGACCACTCACCTCCTGCCAAGCACGGCGCAAGCACGGTCGTATATTTGTACTTTGAGGGTTTGCTGTTGATTTTTTGGAACAATCCATAAACATCGGCGACGATGACGTTGGGGTCGTTGCGACCGATGTCGATGATTTCCATGCGCAGGTCCTTGAGGTAGTTGGCCAGGTAGGACTGCTTGTTGAGGCGATTGCTGCGGTTCAGAGGCGGCATCGTAGGCAAAAGAAAGTAGACACCGCCTGTAGAACATGGTTTGAGCGGACACGCTGCTGCGTCAGTGGTTGCTCCACAAACTTAACACAGCTGAGAAGGCACAGTCACATGATCAGACAACGCACCGACGGCTTTGAGCGTCTTGATCGAGGTCTGGATCTGTTTCGCGACTTGCTTGGCCGAAACGTTCTTCTTCCTGCCTAGCAAGGCGTCGTTTACGCCAGCATAGATGACGAAGAGTATCCGATCGATGGGAGGACGGGTAATGTCATCACCGGAACCGGGAGGAAAGTCGGAAGCCGGGGGGTCAATGAAGCGCTTGACCTGGTTCAAGATGGAGGGGACGGGGATCTTGTTACTTGGGCCCGTGAGACCCTGGACGAGCTTGTTGTTGGTTGTGGCACCGGCGATGGCCGAGCTGTTGAGAGGGAAGCCCAGGTGCTGCGCCAAGATCTCGGTGTGGGTGAAGCCGTTTGTGAAGCGGTGCTGGTAATAGTTGCGGTTCGAGGGCCAGGTGTGGTTGGTCAGAGTCCATGTACCTTTGCTGAAGAACGAGAGCAGACAACGCAATGGTCAGCGTGGGTGCACCTGCTCGTTATGAGCGTATGGACTCGGCGTGATGTACGGACCCATCATCGGAGAGCGCATCGCCGAAGACCTGAAGCCGGTTGAGGTAGTGCTTCCGAGGCTTCGATGTCGCCGCGGCGAGTTGGACCAAGAGGAAAGCTGTTGCAAGCAGAACCAAGTGACGACTGGGAGCTGTGACCATGGCTACAGATATTGTTGGTGTTGGGGGATGATGACGTTGCTGTGCCCGACGACGACGAGACGACTATGGACAGGCGCGCGGTGGACGCTGCTTGTTTTGACTGCGCTCGATGTAGTAGGCCCTCGACACAAGATGAGTCGATAAAGGAGTTTGTGATGAGAGGGCGTCGAGTCGAGAGAAGGGAGGAAGAGAACCGAACCGAATCGACGTGACGGAAGCCGAGAAAGGAATGAGAGCAGTCGCTAGAAAAGGTGACGGTGCTGATCACACTCGTGGTGAAGGTTCCAAGTTTGGCGATCCCGCACCTTCCCGCACGGGCCTCTCCGGGACAAGCGCGCAATTCAAGCGGGCGTCGCGCCGCTAGCGCCAGTCGCGCTGTCACGGCACCTTATAGTCACGGACGCGGCGTGCCCAATCGCACCAGCCGTTTGGCCTGGCGCCGCGCGCGCGAACAGGCCCGTGACCGGCCTGAACCCCATAGACGCCCCCCCTGGATCCCTGGACGCGAACACGGCGTTGGTTCCCGGGATCCCGGGCGGCGGGCGCTTGGTCGCTCGTCGAGCGTCTCGTGTCGGCCAAGTAATGCGACGAGCAGTCTCCGACTGAACGACGTTTGTGCCGAACTCTGTTGATATAAACAGTGAATACATAATGCCTAATAAATGGCTTGGTTTGGGCTTGGGGCGAATTTCCCCACGACACGGCCCCGCGAAGAAACTGGCGGGGCAGCGCAAGCAAGGGGAGGCAAACCGGGGAGGCGGGCGGGAAACTAAAAGTTTCTGAAGTTTCGAGCGAGCAACAGGCGACGTTGCGAGCGAGAACAGTTGGTTCTAGCGAGAGGGAGTGACTCACACCGCACTCGCCTTTCGACTCGCTCGGCGCGCCCGTTGGTCGCCTTAGCTTTGGCAACCGGCCATTTGCAAGCGAGCGCAGGGTCGTGTCATCGCTCACCCGTTCATTTCACATGACAGCGTCACCCAGTCTTGACCCTATCGATGAGCGCCAACGACCCATCAGCTCAAGACAAGGTGTGTTGTGTGCTCAAGTCTTGCAGCCGCCGCTTTCACCGCCATCTCGAGCCCGCCGCCCCACCTCCCGGGCCTTGCGGAGGTCATCCACCGCGCCGGACTCGCCGTGATCTTAGGCTGACTTACCTCTGCGTCTTCCTTTCCATCTAAACAACGACAGCGTGACAGATTATCGAAAGCTCTTGGCGCGGCCTTCCTTTCGCATCAAGTCGAATCCCTCGAGCGCTCGGTCGACTCGCTCACCTTTTCCTGCGATGGTCGACTTTTGCCGCCACCACGACCGACCTCCACGGGCCAAACGGTCCAAGTGAACTCGACGTCGAATCATAGGAATGGACCAATCATGAAAGGCGGCTCGGATACGCGGTCCGGAACGAGCGGCGTCAAGAGACCCATCAAGGTCGTCGATGCGAGTGTGCTCGTGCATGCCCTGCCGGTCGTGAAACGATGGTTGCGACAAGATACGCATCAGCTCGTCATTCCGCTGCAAGGTTAGTTATACGCTCGTTGGGGCTTCTCAGATCTTGCGCGGAACCGTTGCTAAAAGCCATCCCGCGCCCTCGTCTCGGTTCCCAGCTTTCTCCACATTGGACGCTCTAAAAAAAGCACCGGCAGCATTGTACGACCTTGCGCACGAGGCTACTCGATTCCTCGAGTCGCAACTTGCGATAGCTCAGCGGATCGAAATGGTTTTGGGTGGCCCCGGTCCCGAAGCGGATGCGAAGATTCGTCTGCGAGCCCAGGCCGCGGGGGAGGAGGTGTCTTGGGAGCAAGTCGAGCAATTCTTTCAGATTCCACCGAAAGCATATCCGCTCGTGAATCAAGACCCACCCGTCGACCCAGAGAACGAGGGTCCAACTGACGTCATCGAACCCCGACTTCCTAGCGCTCAAGATCTTCCGTGCTCATGGCGGTCACCATTGCAGTGTGCGCTCTTCTTTGCTTCGCAGTCCCCCAAGCACTTGTTCGTCTTGTTCAATACGCTTCACCTCCTCGATGTCGCGGCCCCACCACCTCCTGCGATCCCTTTCATTTCCGGCTCAGCGAAGAGAGCCCCACCCCCATCGCTCAACTATCTGGCCATTTCATCCGGCGATACCCTCGCTCGCTTTGTGCAAACGCACTACGAGCGCTCGATCCCCCTCTACGTCGTGCCCAGCTCGGAAGTGGTCGCGGCGAAAGAATGGCTCAAGGCTTTGGCCAAAGAAACGGCGACGGCGAAGGGAAACCTTTCCCAGGGAGCAAAACCCGATTCAAAGGGGAGCAAATTGATGGGGTCCGCCCATGCGAAGCGAAGGAGTGGGACAACGGGGGATCGTGGAGGTGCGGGGTCGAAAGGTGGGAGAAGGAATGGCGCTGGAACCGAGGGGAAGTTGTTTGTGCCGTGACGACGGAGGTCGCGGCCGCAAGTATCATTCGGTGGACAGCATGCCTTTTGTGATTTCCAGCGTGTCGCTCTTCACTTTGGTTTTCTCGAACGTGGAATACGGAAATATGAAAAACTGTGAAACTGCGATTATGTCATAAAGGTGGGGTAGCAAATGTCAATACTCGAAAATGAAAGATCCGATGGTGCGGACTCGAGTGCGACACTCCCCCGAGATCTACTATCAATGCGGATAAGAATAGGGTACTAAGCACGGATGTACACAAGAAACAAGTAGGGGTTGCGAATGAAGGTGGGTAAGGTGAATCGTGCTGGTGATGTTGCGGTGTCGAGGCCGAGGTCGTCAACACCGGTGATTCACCTCGTGGTATCAGCAACGAGCGGCGATCCTTGCCGTGCCGATCCTGGAGTTGAAGTCGCGACGGTCGATTCAGCAGGGGTATCCAGTGTCGTCGTCGTTGCTGTCGCTGCCGCTTCCGCTTCCGACTCGACCACGCCATTCCTTCGACTCGTCGGACGACTCGACCTCAATCCTACGAAACTCCTCTTAGGAGCGGGAGGGACGTATCTCGGCGGTGCGTCAAAGGTGTTGCCTTCGTTGAGCTGGACATGGTGCAGATTGAACGTGCCGTGGCGAACGACGCCGGCGGCCCGGGAGGGGGACGACATCTGAACTGAACCGGTGGATTCCTGCGTGGGGGGTAAGTTGGCGAACTCTTCCTCGAGCCGGCGTTGTTTCTTGTACCGTCGGAAGACGAGGTAAGCCACGAGGATGGCGGCTAACAACACCCCGCCACCGACGGCCCCTCCCACTATCGCGTCTCGAGTGCTCTTTTTGGAGCCCGACCCAAACACGGTTTTCCTGCGATGTCAAAAACCATGAGGCATGAACATGGGTAGCCCCGAGGAGCCCATGGAGCAGATGGCCCAAATCATATAACTCACGAGCACGTCGTGATACCGGTCGCGGGTTGGGCTCTCACCACTGTCCAAGGGGTAGAGGGGCCAGCACATCAGAATCTAAACCGAAGTGCTGTGCTGGGGTCGTGACCGAGACGGCGATGCGGCTCAAACGCACCTCTAAAGTCAGAATAGCCGATCCGGTTCGAGTTGTCCACGACCACCCAAGTCTAAGGCAAGACAATGAACGTGTCAGCGCTTTGGTTAGCTCTGATCATTTGGAGTACCGACACGGCCGAAGAGCAGAATGCGCGCTTGCTCGCTCGGTCCTTCGGTCTTTTGGTCCTTCGGCCATTCGGAGCGGACACTCACCAGATTCGCTCCCTGGCTGAAGTCGACTCGCCAAGGGAACGCGCCGGCCTTCGTGAGTGCGGGTACATTTTCCAACGACGTGGCATTGCCGGATCCGGATGCGATGGGATAGACTTTGTAGGGCGGTGTGCCGTCACCCTGTGGAGGCGGTGCAGGTAGCCACCATTCGAGGAATAGGAGAGGGGGAGGAGAGGAAAGAGGGGGCGCAAGGGTAAGTGTATGCACCGCGCTGTCCCGGCGCGCTCGGCGATGGGCAAGCGCCTGTCTCACGTGAGGCCGTCAGACCCTAGGGGCGAACAGCTCGCGCGCAAGGCCGAAAAGTGTACGAAGTACTCACTACGACGATGTAGGCCGTCGTGCACTTCGTCAATGGCGGTACAATGATGAAGGGCTCATACACGCCTGACATGGTCGGCCGCCGTGTATCGCACCGAGCGCCGATCGATGATCAATCAATGATCGCTTGTTGTCTCTGTCGCTACGCTGAGTTGAGACTTATCCGGATCGAGGCTCAAATGACCAGAGGCGGATGCTCGAGCTTGGCTAAAGTCTGGGATGCGCAAGAAGAGCTCCGGTGCTGCTGAGAGGCGTTGTCTGCTTTTGGCCGAGAGGTCGTGAAGGAGCAAGAGCACGATCACGAGCCAGTCGCGGCGGGGCGAAGGCACTAAAGCTACGAGCGCTCGGCTGGAATTGGTTGGCGTGTATCTCCTCTGCCAGCTCTGAGCATTCATCCGGCGTGGAATTCGGCGCGCATACAATAGCACTTATCATGGCGCGATAAGTCTCACTCGACATCCTGCAAGCTACAATACACATAAAATTCACAGGCAGTTTAGGTACCTTAGTATCCAGTTGGGTCGTAAAAGGCCGAGGTAAGTCGAATGCAATCTAGAAATATCAAATCGCCGGACGAATCAAACTTACCGCAACACAAAGAAGAAGAAAAATGTCGTAGCTGCTTCCATAAATGGGTGATTCCTTTACGATGTAAGTCAGTGCACGTACGGTGCACTGCTTTTTCATCCTGTCCACTCGAACTGCGGCTAAGAAGGGGCCGGTTACTAAACTTGCCTAGTTTGTCGTTGGTCAGTACTTAGTACTTAGGAGCCAAGCGCTCGGCTTCGTAGTAGTAGTAGGCCCTCGTATCTAATTTATTCTTTCCTCGTGCGACATTCCGAAGCCGATTGACATCCAGGCATCTCGCAACGCCGTCCAAGTAGGATCCCACCGGCTGCAGGACGATTCAAAGACCGACTAAGACCGACCCGAGGCATGAAAAGCAAGCTCTGAGCCAACCTAATCGTGTAAAACCGGCGCATTGACAGTGCGTCGATTCGTGTCTCACGCGTGGCTCGGTAAGCGCGTTCATGGACCCGGCCGAGGATCCGTCGCGTAGACAGAGGTATACCGATCTTTCCGTCGGCTGTCGCCGGCGATGTCTCACGTCTTTACTCACGAGCTCCGCCGCCTGGTTCTTTGTGACCCCGAACGCCGACCGGCACAGTCCGACCTGTGTTGTGTTGTGTTCTGGACCATTTGGCGCCTCATCGTCATGCGAGGCCCTCTGGCCACAAGTCATCATCGAGCTCAATTTGTGTCGGTGCCAGGAGGGGTAAATCCCGGGCCACGGGCACCGGTGCCGACAGGAAATCGGCGCCTGCCTCGGGGAAAAGTGAAGCCCGACCAGACCGGTGGGGCCGGCGACAATTCAACTCGTTGAACTCCGCTCCCTCCGCAAGGTCGATCACAGGCAGCACTCGTGGGGTCGCATTTGGGCAGCGCACTCGCACCGGGGTTCAAGGGCCGCTCGAGGACACCAGGATACGGCGCGGGGCCAACTGTTTATCATGGTCAGTCGGTCGAGCACGGACGACGAGGCCGGATCCTTGGGAAGCGGCCGGAAACCGGGCTCGCCGTTCGCAAGCGCCTCACCGACGAGGGCTTGGAAGGCAATAGCTGACTCTGCTTCTCGTTCCATACCGTAATTTTGCATCATCAGTTTCCGGACTTGCTCGTCATCCGTATCGCACTGCGGATCCTGTTCCTCGTCCTCGATTCGATCGCACCTTTCTCGCTCGCATGGACAGTCGCCTCAATCTGGTTATGGCCCGTACATCCGCTCGTGGCACTATGGCCGATAGACCATCTTGACCTCCTACTACGCCACGACTTTTACCTGCACAACATCGTCACAGGATGGTGCTTCATCGAGTCGATCTGGTGGTTCTTCCACACGATCGGGAGGCACCTTGTCGCTCGTGGTTACTGGGATTTTCGCGAGGCCAAGCAGCCCCTCGTGGCCGAGGAACGTTGGAGGTTGTGGGTCAAGATGCTCGAATCATTCCCAGATCCGTGGGAATGGCTTGGAGGTACTTTCCTGGCCCCCGGGCTTCGGTCGGCTCCGCTTGGAATGGAAGACCCGGCCATCACCCGTGTTCGCATTCAGGACGTTGGTCGGTCCAATATCGAGCAGTTCGTGGCCCATTTCATGTTCAACCAGAAACTACGACTGGTGAAGCTTGGATCGATCGAGCGGCTAGAAATTGACGCCATGATCAAGTTGCTCGAGATCGCGCTCGGTCGAACTCGAGGAGGCGAGTTCAAATTCCTCAAAGGTCGATCGCCACACAGAGTCTTCCTCGTCAACGACCAACCGATCCACACGTCGCACCATCCGGCCATCTTCTACGTCACGATTTGGTTCGCGTCCGAATTGGGCAACATCGCTCTCTGGCTCGGTGGATTCAAGTACTACGGTCCGAAGCGATCCTGGCCCTTCCCCTTTTTCTTCATGAGGGGATCTCGCCGGCAGCTCGACGCATTGCATGACCCATTCGAGCTCGAAGCCATGGGCCGATCGACAAATTTCGAGCTGGCGAACCGAGTCGGCTACTGGTTCCATCCCGGATCTCAGCAGGCTCAACAAGAGGGTCTGACGCCAATCCTTTTCTTCCACGGCATCTCGGGCACGTACGGTCCAACACCTTTCATTCTGCACCTGCAGTACTGCACGGGGAGGCCTGTGATCTTGCCCGAATTTCCTTATGTCACTATGCGCCTCTCACCCCCTTCGGCCATCCGTACCCGAGTCGAGACGGTGGCGATGGCTCGACGAGCACTTTGGCGCCACGGCTTTGGTTTGGCGAACGACACGAGCGATTCGGTCGACCCGATCAGCGGCGACGAAGACGACGATGAAGACTGGCGAAGAGCACGCTGCGTCGTGGTTGGTCATTCCCTGGGTGGTGGAACGTCAGGCTGGATCCTCCGCGATGCGCCAGACATTGTCGCAGGGATGGTCCTGCTGGACCCTATGTCGATCGTGCTCTTCGCCGCGGACGGTCCCCGCAACTTCTTTCGCACTAGGGTCCGAACTGCCGGTCAGATCTTTTTTAAATACTTTGCGTTGGAGAGGGGGATCAATCACTTTCTGTTGAGGCATCTGCGGTGGACGGATTCGGTCATCTTTGGACCCAATCCGAATAGCGCCTTGCCTGAGGAGGCGAAACGGGCCATCGTACCCAGAGCGGCGAGGACCGAGATCCAGGTTCCCTTTGACCGACCCAACTATGCACAATGGATCAGTGCGTGCCCCAATGGACCTATTGTGAGTGTGTTTCAATTCAACCGGAGTCTTATGCAAATCCAATTCGCCCTCGGTGTTCAATTCATCTGCTCTTCCCTTTTCCAGCCCAGCCAAGTGTTCCTCTCCGAAAGGGACTGCATCCTTAACGTACCCGGCAAGCTTGTCCCTTACCTCCGAGGGTCCGGCTTCGAAGAAGGGAAAAACCTCTTCATCATGCCCGGTGAACACGCGGCGGTGTTGATCTCGCCTTTCTGGTGTCGCAAGATCGCACAGGCCGTGAAGGAGGTGGCGGATGCCGGGGAGAAGGTGTTGTATGAGTTGCTGGAAGAGGAGGAGAAAGAGATCGCGATGATTGGGAATGGAAGTGGGAACGGGAACGGGAATGGGAATGGGACGAGTTCGAGTGGTTTGGGTGGGGAAAAGAAGGATGAGGAGAAACGACAGGTCGAGGAGGCGCAGTGATCTGTATCGGATCGCAGGAGGTGGCTCTTGTCTCATACCATCACGTCAAATTGTATTGCCAAACCCTTCGGTACTTCACTCCTTGAATAATAAACAACATGTCGCATCGTACGCCGCCGCAAGAGAAAAACAGCCCCCTCCACGAACCAAGCCACCGATTAGCTCGCGTTCCCGAATCTTGGGATCTTCAACCAAGCATCCGATCCGTAGCCTTGGACCGTAAAAATCTCGAGCGATCCCGAAAAATATCTACGGGAGAAAACGCAGACTTGAGCTCAATCCTTTGTAGCCCCGACGCGTGGAACGCTCGCGCTCCCTCGCACTCACTCGGCGAACATCTTGGCCAAGGGTAAGCCAATCCCACTCTTCATCTGCGCATCCTGCATCATCTCTTCATCATTCTCCTCCGCTTCCGTTCCATCGTCCTCCTGGGACTGATTCGACGCCCTCGCGCGATGTCGTTTCACCTGTTCGGCCACCGTTCCCTCCAACTGACCGACCGCACGTAATGCCTCTATCCCTTCAGCAGGCTTCTTCCTCCTCCCTTCTTCAACCTCTCGTGTTGAGCCCTGTTGTTCATCCGCAAGTAAGTGATGCTGGTAGAAACGCCTCATATGCGCAAAGGTGAAGAGATCCAGGCGTTGACTGTTCGCAACGGGGATGACGACGTCCGATGAAGTCGAATAGGAACGAAGGAGGATGTCTTGTTCGGTTGGAGGGAGCCCACCATAAGGCGGGATCCCCCCGGCTTGGTCCGAGATGCGGATGGAGACGTCGCGTGGTTGGTGGGATATGGTGATGGTGATGGGGTGGGAAGAGGCGGCTTCGGCCCCGAGATTAACGATCGTCAAGTGGGCGGCTGATTTCAAGAGTTCGAAGAGCATGAATCTGGGATAAGGAGCACATTCTAGTGTCAGTTCGGGAATTTATACCGACGGGCGGGAGATGGAGGGTACCCACTCGAGATGTTCAGGGATATAAGCAAACTCGTCCTCGACGCCTTTCCCCTCAACCTTGATCTCCACCAAAGCCTCCGGTCCCCCTCGCGCTTTGATCAACTCCGTACACCGCTCGACAACATCAATCAATCGGATTCGAGTATCAACGACACCGACGTAACGATCCAAGTCTATCGCATGCTTGCCTGTACGTTGTCGATCTCGCAGTTGGTGCGTGAGGCCAATGTGTTGTTCCGTGATGACGCGGCGGGAGAGACGAGAGCGGAGCATGCGTGTCATGATGCGGTCGACTTCGCGGGGACCAAGGTGATGGGGTGAAGTTTCGCAGATGCTGGAGTGGGGAATGAACGACGCGGAGGGGATGAGCCAATCTGAGGAGAGAAGGTTTCTGAAGGGTTTTCGCGCGAGGCCGAGCTCACCCAATGGCCAAGTCGGGAATGACGACACGATGCCGGTTCAGTGTCGATTGCATAAAAGCGCAAAACCTGTCATTGTCTTCGAGAGTCTTGATGACGGGGAACCTTCGAATGCTGTGCCCAGGTGCTCGAGTCAGGGATCAGTCGGGACGGCCACAGCTTCGGCTTTGGCTCCGGTGGAAGATGATGGGGCAGTCCGGATACTTACGCCTCGAACGCTTCCAAGTATAGCTGATATACATGTTCTATTCTTGGGTTACTGGCGACGACATAAGGCAATTCTTGCAGATCCCGGAGACGATGGGACAGTCGTGTCGGCAACTCGGTCCTCAACTGCCCGACTCAGAGCGGGTTCAGTCCAAGTGCGGAGTTGTAGGGCGTCGGGGAAGCGACACATACAAAGTTGCCCGACTTGAGCAGCTTCTCCCCTTCCTCCTGTTCGCCCTTGTTGCGTCCATGCTTGCCAAAGTTGATGAGGTGCTTGAGCGAGATGGGCGTCGAGCGCTGTGCGGCGAACTTTTCGATCGTCTGTGGGCGAGAAAGGACCGAGGTGAGGGTGAGATAGCCAACGATACGCTCGAGGTTGACCTGCCTTGTTGGAGTAGAATGCTGGGATCGAGTTGGTGCGTGCAGGAATGGCCGTCGCGGTCGTGGCTGCGAGCTGTCGAAGCCGAGCAGCCGAGCTCGAGGGCCTGCAGTGGGGAGCAGGTGGAAAGCATTAGCACGAACTCGGTCGCTGAAGCTGTGCACTCTGCTGAGCTACATTTGTGGGGGACTCGGAGGGAGTCGGACGAGGTGTGGGGGAGCGAGGAAGAAGCGGAAGAAGCACGGCAAAGCCCCGTCCGAGTGCCGAGCGCGCCCCGGTGTCGCGTGAATGACTCGAAACCATTGGCGCGCGCGCCAAGTTCCTCATTATACTGATAATTAGTACTAGTAATAACTGGCGCGCGCGCTGAGTTGCTTATGGTTAGTGCTAGCAACTCGCAGGCTATAGTAGGCTGCTTTTGCATTATATCACACTCCAAACGCACAAGACCGGACATGGACGATTCGGTTGGAAAGTTCATGCACCCCATGAGCGCACGGAAACGGGAGATTGATTATGGCAACAGCTACTCCGAGTCGCCTCGGCTAGAATTCGATCGACCGTCACAAGCTCAAGCTGTCACAAGTGGGGCCACTGTGGGGGAGGACCTGGGAGCCTGCCAGGAGGACGACTTGCAGTGGCAACTTGAAGCCTAGCGCCGAGCAGCAGCTAGCAGCTCACTCTCGTTCCCTTCCCGCCCTCGCCGGCATTGAACCACCCGCATAACCCCCCATCACCGATGGTCAATCTTGTCGAACCCAACCCACCTAGCACAAGTTTCCGCCCTCGAGTCACCCCAACGACTTTGATCGCACGATGGCCCACCGCGAACGCACAGTCGACCGTGCCCTTGCTCGCTCGCACCATTACCGCGAACCTCTCTGGCATCGCCACGGGTAGAAGGGCGTTGCAAATACGTCCCTTTCGCATGGCAGCACCTTCCACATTAAGCACGGGCAAAGGAGCCGGAGCCGGAGCCGGAGCCGGAGCAGGAGCAGGAGCAGGAGCAAGCGCAGGAGCGAATACCGAGTCG
Source organism: Microbotryum lychnidis-dioicae p1A1 Lamole (assembly GCA_001244265.2). Lineage (NCBI taxonomy): Eukaryota > Fungi > Basidiomycota > Microbotryomycetes > Microbotryales > Microbotryaceae > Microbotryum > Microbotryum lychnidis-dioicae. Next base: position 1,254,464 of record CDLV01000006.1, read on the forward strand.
TCGAGGAACATGTGGGTGCTCAGGACATTGGGCACCGCGGACGACAAGGTGTTCGTCTGGGTCAACGATCCGACTCAGCCGACGCGGAGATCCATGACCACCGGTCGAGCACAATTCATCGACAAGATAAAGCGCAACGAAGGCGATGACACGACCATGGACGAGTCCGACCAAGAGGACGAGGACGAAAAAGATGACAGTCTCGGTTTGGAAACCACACCGCGTCACACCCGATGGACCTTCAACTCGTTGGGCGTCGCGACCAATATGTCATCCTCACCCTTGCACGTATCTCCCTTTGATGCGTTCCTACAGCGCGTTCTGCTCTCGTCCTCGTCCATGTCGGCATCTTCCTCGGCAGCTTCGATCGGCCAACCCATTACGACCGGCTCGCCTAGTCTCCCTTCAGGCGCAGTGCATTGGACACCGAGACCGACAGCAGTTTCGTTGGACGGGTTCACGTTTTCCGTCGGTGGTCCGAATGGCACGGGCGATTGGGAAGTCAAGATCGCGACCGTTGGTCTGAAGGGTGGCGCCAGCGTCGGTTCTTCCAAAGGGGTCGTAGTCGAGGTGAGCGTCGAATTGAACACGAAGAGCTGTCCAATCCCATATGATCAGCTTACTCAATCGGTGATCGACATTCTCAGATCACCTACCTCCCTGTACCCTACCTCTCCCCCAACTCGACCTTTATCCGAGATTTCGGCTCGACCCTGTTCCCGACCCAAGCGCTCGCGACGGGTGAAATTGACTTTTACGAACCCGATCATGAGCAGATATACGAGGCTGGGCTGGTGTCGACCGAGCAGGACAAGCGAGGAGAGTGGGAATGGTCTGACAAGCATTCGGCGTGGGCGTACCTGCAGTTGTTTAGGAAGGAAGGGATGTTGTGAGCACAAATCAGTAAAAGCATAGTCGCCCTTTGCTCCTACTAGGGTATTGCGTATATTTCAGCTTGTTGTAATTGAATGCATACATCATGGATGATCATGGGCTGACTTTATGTGAAGCAAAGCCGACATCTTCATAAGCCAATCCAACTCCGCACAGATCGACTGCCGAATAAGAAGGTGGGTCCGAGCGCGCCGCCTCTTCCCTTTCCTTGTCACCCCCTGTCCCCACTGGCCGTCACTCGCGTCGCCACTTCCACTCTGGGGAGTTTCTAACCGAGGCAGCTGATCCGGTGTTCCGGTGGAACCCAGCGTGTGGAGATGGTGTACCCACAAGCCGCGTACCTGCTGCGGGAACACCTCGGCGCGACCAACTGGTCGCTCGACAACCACTACCACGCCCTCACGCTTTCCTCGCGCAACCTGCTCGACTTCCCCATCCCCCCCGGCCTGCACCTCTCCCTCTCGCATCGCCCGACCTCCCTCCTTGCCTCGAGTCTGCAACTGTCAACGTTGGCGCCGAGCGGTTCGACAACGTACAATACGTATGCCCAGGCGAATGCACCCGTGCTAGGTCCGCCTGTCAACCCGTTATTGAGTGGACAACTGGGTTACTTCTTCAGCTCGGCTCCGTTGGGGCATCAAAGCACAAAGAGGGAACAGCAACACCACAAAGCAGCGTCACCGGTGGCTGCGAGCGCTGGACTGGGCAGTCTCCAACTCGTCATTGCTGAGCAGCCCGTCGATCTACTACAGCAACACACGGAGTGCAACAGCGAAGGTGGCTTCAGGTTCAGGGATGCGGTGCAGAGCTTCCATGCATGTGATCCGCCTATCAAGCCCCGGATCAGAGTGGCAGATCCCAACACCCCCACCACCGCGGGTAAGTGTTCCGACTCGACCTTGGGTCCCACAATCGGCGAATTCCGTCGGCTGAACCCTCCTCTTTCCCCGCAGATTTTCTCATGTACGGTCGGCTCTACGCCCCTTCCCCTCGTCTGGACGCCCTCTATGCCCATCGTCTCGCACCCACCGTCCTAGGCCTCGTGTCCCTCATCTCCGTGCCCGCACCCATCGCACCTCCCCAACTTTCGTGGCAACCCAATGACGAAGCCTCCAGCATGACCATCAACGCACCCCCGACTTCAACGACCTCGGCGAGGTTGAGCGAGTTGGAGTTCAAGTTGCAGCATGATACGGGCAAGTGGTCAACCGAGTATTCGTACGCTGTCGGCGATGGGATGTGGGGTGCGAGGGGGTTGTACAATTTTGGGTATTCAGGCGCCAGTTCGGCGGGAGGTCCATCTTCGTCGGGGGCTTCCGGCTCGGACGGAGTTACGACTTCTGACGACTCCCCCTCTTCGCATGTACGCGAACGCGTCGTCGACGAAGAAGAAGCGACTTCGACGGGACTCAAAGGTCGTTGGTCAGCAGGTGGGGAGCTCTACTTTTCTGCCCAAGAACGTTCCGCAGGGATGTCGACCGGCCTCCGGTTCGCGACCATACCTTATCCCGAACTTCACGGAGACCATGCTTCTTCTCACCCTCAACCACCCACGGTCATGACAGCGACCTTGAACCCTTTCATGGGCCAACTCTCGCTTGCGTATGCCGTGCAGACGAGCCAAGTCGCTGCTTTGGCCAGTAGATTTGATTTCAATACGTATTCGTACGAAGCCGAATTAACCGTCGGTGGGGAATGGTTCCAAACGAGACGACATCGCGCCAAAATGAGAGAAGAGGGAAGTTTAGGAGATGTGGAGGAAACGAGGATCAAGGAGAAAATGAAGAGTTGGGATGCGTTTGGGAGGGGGACACAGGGGGTGTTGGGCCGGGAGGAGAGGAAGGAAGGGACTCGGGACGATGATGAGGTTGTGGGGGTCGTCAAGGCGAGGGCGTCGACGAATTCGGTCGGTACTGAAAAGGAGCCGCTGTTCCTCCCCTTCCCTCCCATGCTGACGTACCCAGTTTGTGTCATCAGGACGTCTCGCTCTTGTGGGAAGGTCGACTGGGGGACTTCCTCGTCTCGCTGGGCGTCGTTGCGGATCTGAGGCTGGCGACGAAGAGTGCTGGAAGGGTTAGCCCAATCCGTAGTATTGGTGTGGGGTTGCAGTACTGGGGTTAGAGAGGATTAGACGCAGGCATGTTGTAAGATTGGGTTATATTATCGAAGTCTTGACTGGGATAGAACAAAAGCAAAAAGATACTATGAGCTGTGTTCCGATCCAAACAGGAGAAAGATCCCCAGCCAGAAAGGAGCATTAATGGACCACAACAAATTAAGAGAACAGAGAACCTAACGTCGGGTGGCAGAATAAGCCGATGCTAGAGCAATCTGGGCACAGCCGAAAGCGAACGAATACTTCTCGTCTCTTCTAACTGCAACGCCCAAACGAGGCATTCCTTCTCTCGTTCCGTGCGCCCGCTCCCCTTGTAGCATTTCGAAAGTTCGAACCACGCTTCGGGGACGTCCCATCCGTAACGTTTCGTCAGGGTGTCGAGGAGTGCTTCGGCAAAGGGAAGTTTGAGGTTTGTAGTCGCCGTGGGTGTCGGGGATCTTGTCGTTGAGGAAGGCACGGGGTCTGCGAGATAGACTCGGGCCATGAGGATGACGGCGGGGACATGGTCGGCTTGAAATGACAGCGCCTTGATGAGGCAGGATCGAGCGGCCTTCAGTTCGTTCTTGGCTAAACGGTACAAGGCCAACTGGGTCCACACATCGGCATCGTTAGGGTTCAGAGCTTCGGCTTCGGCGATGGCGCCTCGAGAGTCTTCGAGCTTGTGCGCTCGTCGGTATGAAGCGGCGGACATGAGCCATATGTCGACGAGCACCTTGGTCGCTCGGGGGTTCATCGAAACGGACGGAGCAGGGGCGACTCCGAAATCGGCCTCGTCGTTGCCCGTCACACTACCTCGGATACTCCTCGCTCGACCCAGCGAGATGCTCTTTCGCCGAGCCAAAGGAGCGCCATTTGACGTGTCGATCGGTAATGCGTCAGCGACGATCTTGAGCTCGGGCGCATCGCGGACTTGGGCGAACGATTTCGAGAAATCAGCCAGAAGTTGTTGCTGATCGATCAACGCGGCCTCGGGTCCTTCCATTGCTTCAATGACAACGTTACGCGTCATGCGCATCGAGAACTCGACCTGCAATCGTTGGGTATCATCGCTCGAAAACTCGAAGCGATCCAGACCGTTCTCGATCGAGTTGGATTTGGTTTGACCGTTTCGGACCCCGTTGACCCCGGCCTCGTCCGCTTCGTCTTCGTCATCGTCGTTGAGAGAGGTCTCGATGACTTGCAAGGCCGCACCGAGATCCCTTTGCGCAGCAACGAGCAAACCGAGCAAGTGCCAGACCTCCTTGCTCGAGTTGTTGAGTGCCGCTGCCTGTCGAGCTCGATCCAAAGCAGGGTCGATTTGACGCAATTCGGCGAGTTGGTACGCGAGGTGGTAGAGCGTTTCCCATGAGTTGGGATTGAGTTGAGCTGCCGTTTCGAGATGCCTCAGGGCCTCGGCATGTTGGCGTGGCCGCGATTCGACGTCTGCTTCCTTGGCCGTCAAAGCACCAAGCGCGACACCGCATGCTCGTTCTATCTTACTCAAAACGACCTTGTCCTCGGCCAGTTGACGGTCCTTCTTCTCGTCAAAAATCTCCCTGGCCCTCTTTGCCAACTCCAAACCGAACTTGGGGTCGTTAATGTACTTGCAGAACAAGCGCGATCCCCATGCAGCGGTCTCGACGAAATCGCGATCCGGATCAAAGTCGTTGGCGTAGCGGTCCTCTCGATCATCGTCATGTTCGAGTCGAGGGGCCGATTCGCCTCGCAGACGACGGATATCCTTGGCGACCTGGACTGCGTCCGTTTCCCGCGCTTTGTTCCACAACTCAAAGTACAGGCGAACAGCTTTGCCGGCCTCGTCGTATTGACCGAGAGCGACGAGCGCTCGAGCGAGATGGCGCAGCAGTCGATGGGATTGGAACGTGTGCGTCAAAGCGTTATACATGACCTGGGATGAGATGCATGTGTCCGTTTGGGTGAATAAGGTGTCCTAGTAATAACAGATACGAGTGTCCCTACTTACCTCGACCACTTCAGCAGCCCCATCTCGACCTGCGCCATTCCTGCGCCATCCTTCAGCGACCTCATCCAAGAATATGAGGTAAGGCTTGTTGACCTCCCCAGCCTTGGGCAACGACGTCGATGACCTCAGATTTGCCTCTTGCGACGACCCCGACGAAGGCGCCTCGTACTGGCCTGTCTGCTTCATCAAATGTCGGAATCCGCGTTGAATCACGAGCGCTTTGCTCCCCGGGAACAATTCGGTCGACGGCGCGCGACGAGACGGGGTTTTTTGTGCTGCACTGATGGTTGTTGCGCGGCGAACGTAAAGGCGATGGTGAGCGTAGGCGACGCGTGGGTCACTGCGAGTAAAGCTCCCAACGCATGAATCAGCTCGGAGTCTGTCAATAGCGCAATATCAATAGGAGCTCCTCACCTCTTGGCCTTGGAGTGGACGCAGAGACGGTAAAGTGCGGCCTCGCCAACAACGTGCAGTTCGACGTCATCCATAGGCGAGTTCCTCGCCGACAGGACGGCACACGCATCGTCGTAAATTTTGGCGGCTCGAGTGTACGCCGCGATCGCATCGTCGTCCTTTCCAAGTCGCTCGAGTGCGAATCCTGCAAAAGCCAACTCAATTCAGGGTCCTTTCTGGAGCAAAGCGGATGAAAGGATAAGACTAACCTTCGGTTGCGTTCGCTAGTACCCTCAGGGTCAAGTCGTACGCCTCAAAGTCGCCCGCACTGGGCAATCCCTTGTCGACCTGCTTAAGCTCATTGGCGGCGCGATCGAATTCTCCGACCGAGTACAAGCCATACGCGCTGACGATGGCTGCCGAGTTGCGTTCGACGTCCTTACCCTGGCTGTGTCGGAGAGCGGCTTCGAGAGCGGCGAGGGAGGCCAAGATGTCGGGCCGGTCATCGATTCGGACAAGTGGGGGCCACGCAGGGACTTGACCTGGGTTGTCGAGCGCGTGCGAGGTCGAGGGCGAATAAGACGAAGCTGCTGCAGCGCGCGCGAGCAACGAGTGAAGCAATTGGTCGGTTTGTGCTGTAGCAGCGGTGACTGTGGGGGGAAGGGGTGTTCAAGCGAGTCAGTATCTGCGAGTCTCGGACTGGGGCCAAAGAAGTCGGTCTCGCCGACGCAAGCAGGTCGAGAGAAACAATCGCCCACGTCGAAAGATGCGCGCGGTTCGTTCTTGTGTAGTTCGGGTTTATTGTACCCGATGAAGAAGCCAATGAGCCTTTGCCCATCTGAAGAACAACCCTCCACCCAGGGGTCCCTACTTGCTACTCGGCGCGTGCTGTAGTCCATGCACCAGGCTCTTTACAGTCACTATCATAGCATACGATCGTGGCATTGTGCTCCATGTGTTGTTGGTTCTGATGTTCCCTCCACGCGTCCCGTCCAGCTGATGCCATCCGAGGTGGCACGACGGGGGTGACGATGACGATGACGTTCGTACGGTTGACGTTGCCGGTCGACGCGACAACTGAGGCCAGTCGCGCAAGTACACTCATCGCATACTCACTAGGTCGGTGCGGGTTGTGTTTCGTAAACTTGCGCAGCAATTCCTTCCAATCCATCCCCTTGTCGCTGCTCGAGCCCGAGCCCGACTCGGCCGGCGAGTTGACCTTGCCCGACGAATGCGCCGGATGCGCCTCGGTCCACAACGCCAATCGACGCGCTTGGTCGAGCGTGATCGAGTACATGGAGCCTTTGCTGGATGACATGGCTGGTAAAGTGATGCGTGCGGCTGGCGTGCGGGGCTGTGGTCGGTGCGGTGACCGGAAGGGAGATGCGATCGGCTGCAGCTGAAGAGACTTGGAGAGCGTGGCTCGGCGAAGGGGGCGGTCAAGAGGCGGAGAAAGAGAGAACGGAAGCCTGGATTGGCTCTTTTCGTGGCTGCGTTGCTTTGGAAGAAAATGCCCTTGGAGCTGCTCCGGAGCGTGATGGTGTCGGTAAGTGTCTGAGAGGTAAGAAGCAGCGAGTGAACCCGGAGTCGGTGCAGTCGTACGCGAGCGCAGCAACCGGCGGCATTTGAGCTGAGCTCGAGTCGCCGGCCCCGCCAGCACCTCGGTTGAACGTGACCGCCGGCGGCCGACGACGGGTGATCTGGAGCAGCTGCACAAAATGCTAAAGTGGCGGACCAACAAGCTGGCGCAAGGACGCATACAGAATGCGAAAACTTTCTCGAGCTTTCCACATTGAACAACACCCCTTTTGCTTAATTCGCTGGACAGCTCACGAGAACTTCTGGGCAGGACTTTCTCGTCTGAGAGATGGGGATCGTATCACTGGCAGTATACGGTCCTGGACCGAGCTGAGTGCATCTTCGGGTATGAAGTATAGCTCCATGCCCTCTCGGCCGCTCAGATCTCTCCCAATACAATTGACCGAGCTCAATACGGGTGGCGACGCTCGGACCTCGAGTCTTGTCACTCGTGTCTGAAACAAAAAAACAAAAAAACAAAAAACAAAAAAAGTGAGGCAGAGGTTGCTCTTGGTGGGGTGGTGAGTCGTGACTGAGGAACCCGGAAATAAGCAATCGGAGAGAGAGTCTTGGATTCACAACGGGCTGTCACGACCAGTCGGTACCAGTCTGCGCCTCGCTCTTACTCCACCCACACTTGGCCCTCGCCTCGCCTCACCGTCACAGGCACCATACACGCACTTATTTCATCGCTCCGAATTGACCACAAGTCAGTCAGTCTCTTTGGTCTCGTCCTATCCTTTTGCCGTCGTGAATGCTAACACCCCCTCCTGCACACGGCCCCTTGCTCCAACAGTGGCGGCGTATGCTTCGAACGGCCCGACGGCGCAGCCCTCGTTCGGGACGCTCACCGAACCCCCTACGACGCTCAAGCTGCTCGTCATTGGTACGTGTCGTATGGAGGAAGAGATTCCTATCTGCTTGGTCGGTCGGGAGAAGGTGGAATCACCCGATGCGTTGCCGAGCGGCTTTGGCGTCGGAGCTGGCCTCGCTTGCTGGTCATGACGACAGCGTCCAACTCGCGACGACGAACGGCACCCATCGGCTCGGGACCACTCTATGCATCACACCGCGATCGACAAGCCCCGAATCGCACACATCTGGTACACTATGATACGACCCTCGCAGAGTTTGTCGTGGTAGTCATGTCCAGGGCTGTTCGCTGTGCCATTATCGGCCTAACGGCTCTCCGGGTCTGCTCTGGTTCTGCTGAAGTGGCCCGTGACTCGGCGACAGAGACGGACTAGGAGCGGCCAATGTCGAGACCGCACACGTTCACAGGCGTGTGTTGCCAACACCAACGCCTAGACTTGAACTGAAACTCAAGGACACGAGATGTGTGCGGGGTCAAATAGGACTAACCCTCATTCCTATACACGGCTGGACCTGGATGCCATTCTTACAGGGGCTTCTTCGGTCGGCAAGTCGTCGCTCCTGCTTCGATTCACCGACGAAACCTTCTTATCCCCCGACGAAACCAGCGGTGAGTTTCATATTCGACTCGGCGTTCTCAACCAAGTCCTGACGTGTTCAAACACTTTCTCTTCCACTAGCCACAATCGGCGTCGATTTCAAGGTCAAGGTCATTGAGCGAAAGAACAAGCGCTGGAAGCTGTCCATTTGGGTACGACATCGGCACTGCACGGACTCGAAGCTTTGCTCATCTCAGTACTGACCCACTGTGCGGGATCCCAGGACACCGCGGGGCAAGAGCGATTCCGAACGTTGACAAGTTCCTATTATCGTGGCGCTCAAGGAGTGATTCTGGGTAAGCTCGGAAAGGTCTCGTTACCACCATGTTGAGTTTTGCTGAACCTCTCGTATATCCTATACAGTCTACGATATCACTGCTCGCGACACGTTCGAGTCATTAACGTCGTGGATCGCCGAGCTCGACACGTTCGCCGGAACGGGGTCGGGAGCCAAAGAGGTTCGTCCATTGCTGTCCAGGTCATCAACACATGCTTGTTTACGGCAGATTGTCCTTCAATCGAGAATACTCCACAGGTCGTCAGGATGATCGTCGGCAACAAGACAGACCGAGAGTTCTCGCGCGTCGTCAGTACGGCCGAAGGGGAGGCGTTCGCCCAAGCGCAGAACCCGCCATGGTTGTTCATGGAATGTTCGGCAAAGAAGGGTGGCGAGGACGTGACGGGCGAAGATGGACTGTTCAGTCGGGTTGTTGATAAGGTCAGTGACTCTTGAATGAGGGTCCTTCTACGTCAAGAAGGGGAATCGAGTGTGCTAACTCTTGTGCATGCTTTGATTCGTGCCTCCCTCCAGATCGTCGAAACCCCTTCCTTGTATATGAAGAACAACATCGGCATCAACTCGATCAACAAGAAGGGCCCACCTGGTCAATTCCCCTCTGGGACCGTCAATCTCGACGAAGCTGAGGAATCCGGAGGCGGATGGTGCGCGTGTTAAAACTCTGTTCTGGCGCCATTTCGTCTCAGCTCCCATCTTCGACTACCGCTCGCTCGCTGTTTCTCAAACCCTCGCATCTTTCTGATCGTCGACCTTGTTCATTTACACAACTATCGCCCATGCCGGGCTTCGCCGTACTGTGCTTGTACCTAGTATCATTCTCTCGCTCCTCGCAATTTTTATGGTGAATATTAGCCCCGTGTCTTCTTTTCTCTCATTCCAATCCCGGTCTAGTCTTGTTATCGTTCGTTCAGGTTTTACGTGTGTGTCAAAAGTACAGATTCAGATCACCGCGCCTATCTCGAGCCTGGCATGATAGTAGACAGGAGAGTGAAACGTCAAGGAGTTCAGATACCTCGGCCACCGGTGACCTAGAACAAAAGCAAGGACCAGGCATCATCAGCATGCATCCCCCTTCGAGAACCAGACGATGTTCATCGCCACGACAAAAACAGACCTCGAGCGTGTGTCCCGAAACGTAGCTCGCCAAGGGGCTGCACAAGAACAAGACCGCGCTCGCCGCCTCTTCGGGTTCTCCAGGTCGACCCAAGGGGACTAAAGTAGGGAGGCGATTGCGAGGTAATGAGCTTTCCGATCTGTGAAGCGAGTGACTCGAGGGAACGGTTTGGGGGACTTACTATCGGGAAGTCGGTCCGAGTCGGTCTGCTTGCCCTTGCCCTGACCCGGGATACCGAGCGCGACTTTTTGGCCGTTGACCTCGATGAACTCGCCCAACTCCTTGGCGGCTGAAAGTAGGTCCCCGAAGAGCACCAGAGGTCAGTCGTTGCGCGAGACCGAGTGGAGACTCTGATGAAACGGTAAGACATACCAGTCAATCGAGACTTGATGTATCCGAACGCGACGGTGTTGCAGCGGACGTTGAAGGCACCTGGTTGGAAATTAGGATAGATCATGTCAGTGTCCCGTTCTGATACGAGAAGAGAACTGACTCACCCCACTCCTTGGCGATCGTCTTGGTCAACCCGACCACACCGGCTTTGGCAACGGCGTAGTTGGCTTGACCGACGTTACCGTGAAGACCGCTGTAATTTAATAGCAGGATAGGTGAAGGTGAGCGATGTTATTCCCACTCAGGTGGCTTGGCATCCTGTCGAGACTCACGAAGTGGAAGAAACGTTGACGATTGATCGGTTCGTTGCCAAAAGCTTCGGGTCCTTGACTCGGAGGTAGGGAGCCGCCTCACGGATCAATCGGAAAGGTGCCGTGTTGTGGACCTAAAATGCAATGAACGGAACGCGAGGATCAGCATACTTATTCGAAATGGAGATGGCGGCGAAGGAAGAATTGACCTTGAGCATGAGCTCAAAAGTGTCGTCGTTCATGGTGTGAAGCATCTTGTCGAACGTGAAGCCGGCGTTGTTGACGATGTGATTCAAGCCTCCGTACCTGCTGTAAAGCGCGTTCAGCAAAGAGAGGAAGTCGGTGTTAGGCGCGCGTACCCCACGTCCAGACCGAGAGGGACCTCAGTTTCCCGAGGAGCTTGGCAACGGAGCCTTCGCGAGACTCACTCGACGGTGGCCTTGATGAGCTTCTTGGGGTAGTCCTGGGCCGTAACGTCGCCTCCGACGGCAATGGCTTCACCGCCGGCTTTCTTGATCTCATCCACAACAATTTGAGCTTTCTCTGTAAGACCGCAGAGCAGCAGCGAAAGAGATTAGTCTTGAATCAATGACATGCGGGGCTGGGTCTGCGCGCGCGCACGCCAGAGTCGAAGCCAATGGGCACGCCAGTGTAACGTACTCTCGTCCAAATCGGCGACAACGACCTTGGCGCCTTCTTTAGCGAACAAAAGGGCGCATGATTGACCGATACCTTGGGCAGCCTGAGTGAGATGAGGTCCAATCGAGCGATGGAGTGTTCTGGGTCAGCCGAAGTACCGGCGTGAAGGAGCGACGACGACCGTGAAATGCGAGTGAGCCGGCCGAGCCGGGCTTTCGACTCTACGAATGATGAACGTACACCGGTAATGATGGCAACTTCACCCGCCAACAAACCTTTTGGCGTAGAGACGAGTTGGGAAGAGATGGCTTGGAGACGGGCGGGGGCAGACATGATTAGACGGGGACGCGGGATGGAGAAAGGTACGACGAAGCTGCTAGCCGAGTAAAATGAGTCGGGTCGGGAGGCAAGACAGACTCCGGGCCAAGCTGGGCCAAGATAGCCGGATCTCGGGGCCCAGCGATCTCCAGTCTTCGAGCTCCGCGGTTCACCAGATTTGGCATGTTCGGTGTTCGCATCAATAAAGCATTCGTAACCATTCCCGCAAGCCAAAGGCTCCGGATTGAAGATCCCAAGCCTTGATCCAATTTTACATAGGCTCGTTTGAGACGCGTAAGTAAAGGGACCACAAGTCTCAAAGCCACCTCTGATCACGTGACCCCAGCCGGCGGTAATTCGAGCTGGCCGGAGAATCGACGGCAAGAGTAGTGTGGCTGACTGCACCTACACGCTCAGCATTTGAGTTTTAGTTGGTGTTTCGAATGCACCAGAATACAAATCAATCCCTGCTGCACTGTGCTACCGGCCATGCAGCACTCGATCGTCTGGGCCGTAAATCCGGGGTCGTGGACGCACTGAGCGACGTTTTTGGCGGGGAATACCCATCTGAATGGGTATTCCCCCCATCTGAAGGGGTAATACCCAAGCAGCGGGTATTACCCCTTCAGATGGGTATTACCCAAGCAGCGGGTATTACCCCTTCAGATGGGTATTACCCAAGCAGACGGTATTCCCTTCGGTTCGGGTATTTCCAATTTTAATGGGTAATACCATCCAAAAAGTCTCAATAGGGGCTCTTTTCGGGAGCGTGATCGAGCTTAATTCACATTAGCTTGCTCATTAGGTTCTGTTTTCATTGAATGCTAGTGCGAGCTCAATTGGCATTAGCTTGCTCATTAGGGTCTGTATCATAAATTACTAATGCTCGCGTTCATATTACTAATGTTAATGCAGCCATTTTATATTGCATGCCAGATGTTGTAGTATTTATCTAGCAAGTGTCTACCTCCGTTACCATCTTTGACCCGTAGCCGGATAGTTTGGATCGTTGGCATCCAAATCATCCGCAGCTGCCGCGCGTGCTCCGCTTCCTCAAGTCCTTGGAGACCGTTCCAATTCCTCTACTTCTTCTTCATCCTGTTCCTGATCCTCGTCTTCTTCTTCTTCAGCTCGACCGTTTCCAAGGTCTCTCTTTGGGTTGGTCTGTTGGCTCCTGTTAGGATTGTGTTCGGTCTTCTTCTTCTTGTTTCTTGGCGGGCCCGGGCCTCTGACACCGCTGGCTGCAGGAGTCGAACGTTGGCCGCTTGAACCCACGTGGGGGCTCGTTTGTTGAGTCTCCTGCGACAATTGTGGCGATCCTGCTCCTTGGCGCGCTCCTCGCTTCTTGGGCACTAGGGTCCTGTCCCTAGTTGCCAGCACTTCTTCCTCTTCGAGGTCGCTTGTGCCTGTATCTGAAGCCGAATAGACCGCGTCTTGGCTCTGAAGGAGTCATCACGGTCTCATCAGTGCATACCATCCAGTCCGATCTGGTTGAGAAGAAGGGGCTAACTTTCCGACTGGGACCTTCACCATGCCTGCTGCGGAGTGTCGCTATGTCTGCTTTGGAGAGCTGACCTTTGATTCCCGCAAGCCGGCACACTTCGCGATCGTACGCTAATTTCCAGGCGGACCGAATATTTGCCAAGACATCGATGACGAGTTCTTCATAGAGCCAGTCGCCGGATGTGACCGCAAGGAAATCAGCCCGTTCGCGAATCTGACCAAGTGCCAATGGAGGAGTAATTGGTCAGCACGCAAGCGAGCGCACAACAAGGTGACGACCGGGGGGGGGCTTCGTGTTACTTACATACTTGACGATTTCTCGTTGCTTCAAAGAGGAGAGATTCCCCCACAAGACTGTGTTTGTGCTAATTTTTGGCAGAGATGAGTCTGAAGGCGTCCTTGAGATCGTAGTTTTCGGGCAGGTCGTGGTTGGGGGACCACTCCTGGTTGATCTCCGCAAGCGGCCCATACAGCTGGACCGGGGTAGGTGTCCTGATCCCTGCCACTACTAGTGCGTCCCGCACCACCGACTGGGTCGAGGAAGGTTACGAGTGGCACAGGGATGTCAGAGCTAGTCGGTAGTGGGGCTCTGCTCGCTGGACTTGCCGGCACTTACGCTAACCCAATTGTAATAGATTTTGTCAATTTGCCCGCGCTTGCAAGTATAATCACGCAAGCCCATATTGCCCTTGTCTTTTCGTGCGTACATGCCGTCGGCATCAATGTATTTTCTGGCTGCAGTGGACCGATGCGGCACACGTCAGCGAAAATGTGGCTGACTTAGCCCGAACGAGACTCGGCCCAAGCTTGAGGCCTCCTGAGGCCTGAGCGCTTGGCCCGAACCAGCTGAGCCCAAACCTGAGCCCGAACCTGGCGAAGCAAATCCTTAAATCAGAACAAGTACTGCATGCTGAGCTCACCAGTGCCCTTCCCATTCCGTCTTTGGTTCTCTTTGTCCTTCTCTGATGCAGATCCTGCCATTGCGGCGCTCCCGTGTGGCAGTGGATGAATGGTGGGTGGGAGAAGGACTGAACACGTGGGCGGAAGGAGGGAAAGAGAGAAACGAAGACGCGCGCGCAAACTGCACGACTGCGCCGACTGCGCCACAATTTTTGCAAAGTGTTCTTCCGGATCCTCAACGGTGGTAAACGTGCACCGCTCGTTCGCTCCGCCATGGCGGGCAACACAACCTCTCGCCCATGCCCTTGTTCCTGGTGCAAAGGGGCTTCAGTGTCAAAAGCGACCTTCTACCGCCATCACGCTCGACAACCTAATGGACCCCGCGCTACCGAAGAGGCTGCCATTCTCGAGGTACCGCGGCAGCCATCGATGCTTCTAGCACCGCCTGGTCCCCAGTCTCAATTATTCCAGCCCCCACGACCTACACCCAGTTGGTTCGCAACCCGCTCGCCACAAAAATATACCCAATCCGCAGAGCGAATCGTGTCGCGAAAGGCGTTCGTCGGTTCTTCGATGGGCGCTCAACTCAATGACTCGGCGCTTTCAAACGACACACAAGCCTATGGCAGCGTCTCGAGTAATATTTCGCACACCGATGCACCAAAATCACCATCGCTGCCCTACGAGAGCGAAGAATTCAGTATGAACATCAGCCCCGAGCTTCCCCAGATCCCTGAAGGCGATTACGATTTCGAGCGAGCTTCTTGGACGGGGGGGGGGGGGGGGGGGGGTCAATGGACAGTTTCGAAGGCCATGCACTGGAGTCGGACCAAGACGTACTTCGCCAGACACAACTGTTTGAAATGACTTCCGCTTTGGAGACGACATCCCCCGCCCTGCAGCCCCTCGACAATTACAGTTCGAGCTCGCTCCCATTCGACGACGACGATCCACTTGTCGTCGAGGAACTTTGGGGAGCGGATCAACGGTTGGATGCCAATGGTGTCTACAACACACCCACCACATCCCGATTGTCCAGCTCCCAGGAGCGCGCAGTGGCAGAGGAGGAAGTTCGCCAAGAGATCGAGTTGGGTGAGATTCATATCATAAATTGAATGTTGCTAGTGAGTAGGCGAGTGCTGCGTCCCTGATGTGAACCTCTGCTCCACTGCCTTCAGCCAAGGCTCTCCCGTACTACGACGTGGACACACTGTACGACTTTTCTTTTCGACATATGTACAACATGACGCGCCAGGCGAGCAAAATCTGGGAGGTACTTGGGAGTCGGCCTAGTTTGCAGAAAGTACGT
The DNA here is from genome assembly GCA_001244265.2 of Microbotryum lychnidis-dioicae p1A1 Lamole. NCBI lineage: Eukaryota > Fungi > Basidiomycota > Microbotryomycetes > Microbotryales > Microbotryaceae > Microbotryum > Microbotryum lychnidis-dioicae. The sequence continues at coordinate 1,269,605 of CDLV01000006.1, forward strand.
GCTCGAGTGTTTGCATTGACAGGTAAGTAGTCGGGCTGCATTCCATTCTTGATCTTGAAAGCGCAGTGTTCGCTGACAGTTCGTCGATTTAGGCTTGAAGCCTGTTCGGATACCCTGCTGCGTCAAGACCTGTGTTGCTTTCACTGGGCCGAGAGAAGCATTGACACGTTGTCCAGTATGCAATTCGCCGAAACTGGATCAAAATGGCCATCCTCAAAATACATTTCTGTACCTGTCGCCCGACGTGTACTTAAACATCTACCTGCGCGATCGAGTGTACGCCTCCTTGATGCGTTATCGATCCGACTTTGAGCGCAATCGAGATCCTCAAGAGGTCGTGGACTTATCTGACGGTGATCGTTATCGCGAGAAGCTGGATCAGAACATATCATGGACGAACCCACCTATCGCAGGTGCATCCCAACCGACCGTCTCTACAATCAACGTCAAGTATTATGAGAACGATGTCGACGTCGCGTTCGGGCTGTTCACCGATGGCATTCAACTATTCAACAAGACTCAGAGCGAATGCTGGCCAATCATGATGATCAATTACAACCTACCGCCAGAGATACGTTACAAGAAGAAGCATCTCATGATTGTCGGCATCATACCCGGCCCCAAGGGCCCCAAAGACATTGATTCATTTCTTCATCCCCTCTACGAAGATGCTCGAGCATCGGCTAGAAACGGACACATGGTCTTTGACGGTGTTACAGAGGTGTGTAATAGCGTCGCCGAGTTAAGTCCTGCGTATCCTCCGCCCCGTGGAGACTGATGCACATTGCCGCATTGCAGACCATGGTGCGACAGCGATGGTTCATACACGTGATTGGAGGCGACGTACCTGCTCTCTCAAAGATGCTTGGTTTCAAGGGTCCAACCGCCAAATGGCCTTGCCGAGTCTGCCTCATTCAAGGAGTTCCATGCGCTGCTGCCCACAATCACAACTACTACCCCCTCAAGATGCCTCTCGACTCATCGCATGCGAACCGATCTGATCTGACCGCTTTGGATCTTCCCATGCGTTCGGAAGCAACGATCCGCGAAGCGGCATCGGAAAAAAATCCTACATTCGGCCTCAGCAAGCTGAGCTCGGCGGCGCACCTTCCTGGATTTTCGCTTCATCAAGACGGACCTTCGGACTTCATGCACGCTGTCTTCGAGAACGTCGCTCGAAAGCTCTTCAATATGTGGCATGGTGACTTGGCGGCTCAGAAATCAAAGGGTTACAAGACCCAGGCGCCACAAGCTCAGAGAGGCAGATCCGCGCAAGGAAAGGTGACATCGGCGGCTAGTGCAGAAGCAACGACGTCCGCGGCCGCAGTAGACGAAGCGCTTGGGACCGACTTACCTGACTAGGTGATACCAAACAAAATATGGGAGGTCATTGGCCAGGAAATCACCAACGGCGAAAAGACAATACCCAGCCTATTCGCTTGAAAGATGCCCAACATCCACCTACAGACTGGAGCAATGACTGCAGAGGATTGGTCGAACTGGATTCTCTATGTTGGCCCCTGTGTTCTTCATGATCGACTGCCCGCCAAATATTTCGCACATTTCCTGGCGCTTCGGAGGTGGGTTAAAGATTGCATGGCTATGACAATCAACAAGGAGGATGTAGCCAAGGATGGCGCTCTTCGACGTGACATAGCCTCCTGGTGTACCGAGTTTGAATCGTAAGCCCTCACGGTGCCACTCTTCCCTGAAGGACCTTAGTCATCTGACCCTAATCTGCCTTGTTTACCTCGGCTTCAGATTATATTACTCAGGGAAATCAGCTCACTTGATCAATCTGCCGCACTCGGTTCATGCGGTCTTACACATAGCCGGTTTCATCGAATGGCATGGGCCACCTGCCATGACTTGGTGCTTTGCCATGGAGCGGCTCAACCAAACGGTCAAGCGTGTCGCAAGCAAGGCTCATCGTCTACCATATGAAGCAGTGAATCGTTTTCAATAATGCTCTGCCCAAGGAATTCGAGTTGATTGCGATGTAAAATATCTGACCACTTCTCTGTAACCCATGCAGATGTGTGTGCGGATGCTGCCTTGCAAATGGCGTGTTCGCGCTTTCCTCGCTTCTCTTATCCCATCACTGTACCGGCACTGATGAAGCATCAGCAGGACAAGCAGATGGAGCTCGAGCAGATGCAACGGTCACGGGGGTTGTTCATGAACGCAACGGGAGATCAAATGCGCGGTTCGTCCGCGGCCGCATCACGACAAGCTTCGAGTGAAAATGGGGACTCGGGGGCCGAAGCTTTGGGTCTTTTGATTGAAGATCTCGGTATTTAAAGTTAGATTACGGACGGCGCAGTGACAAGCTGAAGCAGGGACCGGATATCAACGATGTAATGCGAGTTGCAATTCATTGCACGCGGATTGTTTGGTCAGCTGGCCCCTGTGGTCTTCAAGCGAAAGGTGCGTATTCACATTTGGTTCAGATCCATCCGGCATTTCGAATTGCTAATCTGCGGCTCACTGCCGCATAGGTTGACGCAATCAGGACATCAATTTTGAGCCTGTCGATCAATTCTTTTGAAGGCTACCGCATGGACTCTGGACGGGACCGGATTGCGGCGGCGGAGCGACTGTCAAAGCATGCAAGAGTTTCTGCAGACACACGGGATGCTTCATGGATCTCAGTAAGTTATAGTACCAGGTTACGATTACAGTTACGCTGAGGAAGCATTTTCAGTACGATCTATTGATAGACAGTAGTCGACGTCGTGCAAGAGACAACTCTCAGGCGTTCCCTCGTGAAGGCGAAGGAGCCGATCGTGTCAAACATTTTGGTCAACTTTTGGCGATTTATGAGTTCCGATATGGGGAGCAGGTGCGCGCATTCGCACTTGGTTGTGCCAGGCGGCCTTACGACCCTGACACATTCCTCTCGCTTCATAGAACTTCCTGCTTGGGAAGGTACGGTCGCTTGGTTTGAGCCACTTGCAACCTGTCGACACGGTCGAACGGGCCCCGATTGCCAAGCCGACGCCAAAGCGGCAAAAGAGGAAGGCTTTGTCTGTTGTAGGAGGGCACAAGCGTCAGAATTTGTTCTTCACTCAAGGTAAACGTGCTTCAGGAGCGGTCGAGATTGTGGATCTGCGGTGCATCCTGGGCTCAGCTGGTCGCATACATCGGAGGGTTGGTCGAGAGGAGTCCCGGGAGTACATCTTTGACCGGATGGATGACGAAGCTCGGCCCAATTTTCTGAACCTGGAATAATACACTGGCTTCCTTCACTCGTCTGTTTCATCCACTGCCAGAGGCAAGAGTGTTACAGAGAAGTTCTAGACATCCGAGTGGTGGTATTGCGGTGGTAACAACCCAGACCCGGTAGTAACTACGCTGCACGTACAGAAGAAACCCGGAGGCCGGGGGAATAACCATCCACGCAGATATCACCCATGTCAAAGTTAATACCCGGCTGGGGGGTATTACCACGCGCCTGGTTATTACCCCTTCAGCTGGGTATTACCCCCGTTCAGCTGGGTATTAACCCCGTTCAGCTGGGTATTAACCCCCAGCCGGGTATTACCCCTCAACTGGGTATTACCCGTAAGCTGGGTATTACCCAGGCGCGCTCGGGACAATACCCAGGTGAGACCTGGGTAATACCCTTCAGAATGGGTATTACCGGAATTAACCGACCCTCAGTGACGGGCGGAATCAAGATCAGGCCCGTCACTGAGTCGCTGCCAGTGAATCAGTGACCGTCCCCTACGATGGCCGCAATGCTACTCAACGTGAGGCCTTGGCCTACGAGAGTTGTCGATAATATCATTCATGCGGCTGGTCTGGACAGGGGCTCCGCCGCTCCGGACCTGGTGCGACCCGGCCTGAAAGAGCGACGTGGCGGTCTCAGAACGTCATGATCGCGAAAACACAGGATCTTGCGCCGATCCCCGCCTTGGGCCAAAAATACCGATCGATTCTTTTTACGGAATTTATCAAGATCCGAGAGATTGCAGCGACTCTGCAGACCAGTCGTTGCATTTGTCTAGTCTGCATGTTCCTTTTCAGATGGGCCCAGTTGTCGGACTACCTACCTCCTGACCGATCATAAGCACGCTTCCCGGTCGAGCCATTTGCCGGAGCAGGAGCACTGGCGCAGGGAGAGGTCGCTGTGCGCAGCAGCGGCGCGACCGCCGGCCCGCCGGTGTTTAGAGCCTGAATTGCTGAACGCAATTATACGAGCTGCACAGCCTCAATCCAAGTAGAGGGGTCTGTTGTTTCATTCTTTCAACATCATTCCGCCTTGTCAGACCCGTGATTCGGAGGAAAGTTATGCCCCGCAGCAACGCATGCATACCCGCAGATCAGCGGCACGGACCGCCTGTGACAAAAACGGCACAGGCACCCCGCGGTAAGGTGGGTGCGTGGGTGCCCACGGAAAGATAGGACAAAAAGATGACGATACTTCGTATGGGTGATCGCCACCCCAGGTGTGACCCCGCTTCCACCGGGCGGCCTCGATGTGCCCTCGCTCCCCCGGGATTTGCACCAGCTTTTTGAGGGTTGCAGCTCCGCGAATGATTGACGGCGCATCGTCGTCATCGACGTGACGTTAGTCCGCAAGCTTGGGCAAAAGGCGTTGGCCACGGCCCGCCTACTGCCCTGCCCGCCTTCAGCAGCTTGCGCCCGCCTACAAATCCGAACAACGATAGCGCGCGCTACGCTCACTACTCCTTTCCATCGTCCCTATCCGACCCCCTTCCACGTCACCAATTAAACCGAAGAGGATTCTGACAGCATCGAACTCAGCTTGCCACCTGCGAGCGAGTGCTCGCTGCCCTGCCTGTACCTCCTTCAGACCTGCCTCCGCAGCTCCGCCTCGTGCGCGACGTCCCTGCACGGTCGCTCGACGGCGCGCGTCGCCGGCGCCGCCCAGATCGCTACTAACTGTCGGGTAGCGGTCGGCGTCAATCTGACTGCGCGATCGGTGGCTCCCGCACCCACACGCGCTCGCTCAAACCCGGCATGGTCGGAGCCAAGCCCTCTAGATGGCGACGGGCACTGTGCGTGTTCGTGACGTTGCTCGCGCTGTTCTTGCTCGGGACGGTGGTGGTGTTGACGACCGTGGTCGAGTACTTTGGCGTCGACTGGCGCGATGTGATAACCGAACCCGAGATGCTCCTCTACGAACGCTTGGCCCGAGAAGCCGCTGCCACGCAGGCCGTTCTCGCCAACAGCGGCGCTGCTCAACACCAAGCCAAGGGTAGTGCTCAGGCCGTCGTCAAGTCCAAGCTTGCCTTCGACGATGACATCAGTGCCGAAGACGACGAACCGTCGGTGGTACGACTTGTCGAGGGAGCCGACAGCCAGCCCGAAGCCCTGGCCTCAATCGCGCGCAGCGACAACGGTGACGGTGCGCTGCCCGATCGACGGTCCCTCAACGCCGAGGCGTCCCATCCGTTGGCTCGACACGAACTCGCAACTCCGACCACGAGCACGGCAGCAGCTGAAGCCAGCTTGGCCGCTGCGGTCGGCGACTTTGAACGTTCGCTCAAGACCAAGCCAACGCCGCGGATACCACGCATCATCCATGCGACTTGGAAGACGGACGTCGTCCCCCAGCGGTGGCTCGCAGCGCGACAAGGTTGTATGGATATGCACCCGGACTAGTGAGTTACTCTGTCCAGCGTTACCCACCCTGCCCATATGCTAAAGACCGTGCGTCCACCTGCACTCGCCCTGGCCTTTGCCCACCACAGCGAGTTCAAGCTTTGGTCCGATGCGGCTTCGCGCGAGTTCATCGCGACTCACTACGCGTGGTTCCTTGCGGCCTTCGATGGCTACACCTACCCGATCCAACGCGCCGATGCAATCCGCTACTTTGTGCTGCACCGTTTTGGTGGCATCTACATGGATCTCGACGTCGGCTGCAAGCGCCCCCTCGATCCTCTGCTGTACTACCAGGTGGTTCTCCCCGCGACGATCCCCGTCGGTGTATCGAACGACATCATGTTCTCCGAAAAGGGCCACCCCTTCATGGACAACGTCATCCGCAATCTCCTCACCTTCAACCACCAATACGGCACCAACTACCCCACTGTTATGTTTTCCACCGGCCCCATGTTTCTTTCGGCGCAGTACGGGCTGTGGCCGAAGGAAGACCTCACTCTGGCCGAGCGCCAAGTTCGAGTTCTTCCGCGAAGGTGGTACGGGAAAAATGCTCCCGCGAACGAGATAGGGGATTCGTTCTTTGAGCACTTCTATGGGTCGTCGTGGCACGCGTGAGTTTGCTCGGAGCCGACCGCCGCGGGTCGTCCTCGGCGATCATAACTTCTGGAAAGCTGACCGCGCTACTTGCCTACTGCAGTGATGACGCTGGTTTCATCACCTTCCTCGGCAAGTTTGGAATGCTCTTGATGTACCTCGGCGCGACGATCGTCGTTTGGGGGGTCGGTCGCATGATGTGGGGAAAGCGCTTCGGGATGAAGAAGCCGGTTCCGAAATCCGGACGCACGCCCGGTCCAATCGCCTTACCGCTACATCTTGACGGTTCAAGCTTTTCGCTTGCCCGGCCCAGTACACCGGGCAGTGCTCGACCCGACAGCCCCCTTGGTGGTTCGAGAAGCGGATCACCGAGCAGCTCGCGCCGCCCTTCCGAAATCGGCCCTCAGGGCAGTCGTGGCGTGCTGTACTACCTCCCCGTCTGGCTCATGCCCCAGGATGCTGGATCAAGAACGTCGACACCGACAACAGCGGGTCCTGGAACATGGTCACAACTCTTCTATAGCGACGACGAGGAGGCAAACCGGTACAGCCCCATCCCTTCGTACTCGCGACCGCCCTCGCCCTCGAACAACTCGATCCTTCACGCACCAGGGTCGATGCACGACGGCGCCTTCAACGGTACCCCACTATCGATGATGCACGCCAACGATGAATCGGCGCGTTCGAGTGAGGTCTTCCACCGGGCCTCCCTCGGTTCTGCCTCCTCAGCGCCGCCGCCCGACTACTCGAACTCAAAGGGATGGTCCAGTTTTTTTCGGTCCCCTCGCGCGTCGTTTCTCCCCCTCACTGGCCAACAACAGCAACACAATTCAGAAGCATGCACTAACGGCTCTGCCCATGCAATCGCTGCCGCCGCGATTCCCGAATCCTTCGTGCCCGAGCACCCCGCCGGGGGCACGCTCTCACCTCTCTACACGGCCTCTTTCACTGGCCCGTTCTCCAGCCCCACGGGCACACCCCAATCAACATCGCCGTCGTCCAAGCACGCCGCCGAACAAGGGGACGTTCAACTCGGCAGAGAATGTCGTCCCACAAGTGATTCGTCCGCGACGACATTCACTACGGGGAGCGGAGAGCTACAAGGGCGAGGAATGGTCCGGTCAAATTCGGGAGGCATCTCACTCGGGAACAGCGGCGTCGCAACCGTCGACGGAAGGCCAACAACCACCACGTCGCTTGAGGCGGCGAACGCTGCAAGGGCCGCAGAAGCCGCCGACGCTCAATTTGCCGATAGCAGCGACGACCACCAGCAGCACCAGCACCAGCACCAGCACCCGCAACCGCCGCAGCAACAGCAAGCCTTCACCGTCACCCCCACCCGGGTTGGTGCCCTCGAGTCCGAATCGGATCTTGTAGGCCCCGATGTCGACCGCGAAGTGCACCGACTGCTTCATGATATGACGCCTGACTTGGCCAGGCCCCGCGCGAGGGACAATTAGAAAGCCCCAAAAAGGTCGACAATCTTACGGAGCGCGTCGGTGTATCCTCATCCCGAGGATCATCGGACGCGGAGGGTTCAGTCTTCCATCTTTCTAAATCAGCTCCCCTACACCAACTCCCCCTCTCTCCCCCTCCTCTCTCTTTCTCTCGCCTCTGCCACGGCACCTTACCTCCGCCTCCACTACCCGCCCCTCCTCGCCCACCATCAGCTCTATTATCTTGGTTAATACCTACAACGGGTAATGCTTCTATGTCTTCCTCGTTTTTTTGTGTGGCTCTGCTCTGCCTGATCTCTTTGCATCCTTCTGCCCCTGATGGCGCTGCTTACGTTGACGGAAGGTCACTCGTTTTATCTTTCTTTTCTGTTGAAGAACGAGGGGTTTCGAGGGTTGAGGTGGGATAGCCATTCATTGTGTTTGTGTTCTTTGAGCTTTGTGTGGCACGTAAAGTGGCCTGTAACAACTACCGAAAGAACGTAACATCTTGTGGCATATGAGAGTGAAGTATTCATCGCCCTTCGGAAAGGAAGAAAATAGTCTATAACGTGGGAAAGATGCTTCCCATGCGAGCCTTCAGATATTCAGATGTCGCCCTGGCAGGAGATGGACTAGTCCCTAGGGTTTCCTGGTGGAGTAGTGAGACTGACATCAGGTCTTGCGAGCCTTTGATCGCGGCATACAAGCGATCGATGCGTAGGCAGCTCTAGATACTTACGGTAAGAGTAACGAAGGCGACGTGCTGCAATTGTGAATTTCTCAGACGTGTCTTTGTGGCCGCCCGATGGCGCCAGCATTGCTCGTCCGAGGCCCCTCTTGAGCGAGTGAAACTCCGGCCTTAGACGTGGCGGCAATCCGACAAAAAACCCCCAGCCAATGAGGCCGGCGGCGCGGCGGCGACTCGGGGTTTTAAATCACGTAGTCTAGGTTTGGGAGTCTTGAAACCACGCTACCAGAGCATGAGTAATCTTGAGGAAAACGTGTGGTGGTATTACAGAGGCGGCCCATGCTGTGGTTTGGGTCAGGCCTGCAGTGACTTGTTTACTATATGACGCTCGGGATGAGACGCGTGACCTGGACGGTCGAGCGCGGAAATCTGCAGCTCAGAGCTTGGAGCTCCGGCCGAACAGCTTGTTTGACGCCTTATAGAGCTTGGGCCCGCTGCACGCGTCTCCTGCCTCTTCACCATCCCCATCAGGGCTTCAACACAGGGTGTACGCAGTTCGAGTCGACAGATCAAGCGAGGAAGGTACCTCAGTGATTCAAATCGCTCATCGCACAAGATGTCGGGGATCTATACGGGTACGTAGTCCCCTGTGCGATAGGGAAGTGTACTGGGGTGCAAGCCCACACGCGGCAACTGCTCCGTCAGTCTAACGTCTTGGAACGTCTTGGATTCGGTCTCGAAACGTCGGAGACACCTGCTCGTGGGGGGTCGTGCGCGGCAACGCCGACGAGGGGCGAGCATTAGTAGGCAGCCCTTCGGGCGTTGCCAGTAGCTTATCTCGAGACTGCACTCGTGTTCCTGTTGCTTTCGGTTGGCTGTATTGCATTGCGTGTGCCCATGTGATCTGTCCGCATGCGCGTACCCCGCGTCGCAGTGTGCCCGTAACTAACACGTCTGGGGTGGCGCCCGACTCCGCAGAGCCTCAGTATGTGTTAGGCGAGCCGGCGACGGCGATCCTGTCCGACACGCGTCAGACCAGCCTCACCCCGGCCGCTCTGGCCATCATCAACTACACTCTCGATGAGCTCTTGCAGCTCTGGGTCCATGCCGCGCTTACTCAATCTCTCTCGACACCGACCACCTCAATCACCTCGGGCGCCCCGCCGACGAGCGCGCCTTCCAGGTCGGGCCCAAGCCCGCTCGGACCTTCGGATGCTTTCACCACCGAGAGACTCAAAATCGGCGTCATTCGCGTCCTCGGACCTTTGGGCAAGAACAGCGTGCTTGAGGCCGAGCTGGCCGTTCGCGAGTTGCTGAGGATGAGCGCCCCGAGCCTTCGAGCCGATCCGGCACTGCGCACGGCCCAGCCAACGATTGCTTCGAGTGCATCGTCAAGGGACGCAGTTTCGGCTCAACAAATTGTAAATCAAGCTGACACAATATTCCGTGCCCTGAGGGACTGGCTGATGAGCATCTCGGGACTTGGGGGTGAGTCAGAAGGCACGAATATTTGCTAGTACAGAGCATTGTGCGATACTGACTCCTGTTGGATCCCAGCTGCTTGTCCAAATGGTGGTCCCACCAAGCTTGGCAATCATCTTCGTGCGCTTTCTCCATCTCCGCCTCCTCCCGAGAACGGTAAGTCGCTCATTCACTGAAAATGCACTCGGCTCGGAAGAACCGCTTACGTTCGGCCGATAACACCCCACACCACCAAGATTCTCCTCATCTCACGTTCATGCTCGTACTTTATGCCGAGAGGTGTCTTTTTCATGTCGCCGAGCATTTGATCCGAGCTGTAGGACAAGTCAACCAGCGTGGGCTTTCGGAGGCCGTCGATCTACGGGACGTGGAGCTGGCCTTTGCAGAGGACGATTTGATTTGGTCCTGGCTGAGGGGGATGCGGATCCGTGGGCATCTTGAGGCCGAAGTTGCGGCGTCAAAGTCGATCGACTCGCCGACTAATCTGTCTCGAAACCCCAAACTCACAAGCTCGCCGAAGCTGGGCCGGCCGTCCAGCCTCCATCGGTCAAGCTACGATTCGAAAATCGGGTCCATCTCAAGCGTCAAGGGCGATGGCCTGCCCAGTCCCACTCTGGCGGTAGATTCGGTCAGCCCCCTCCATTTCGTAGCTGATTCAGGCACGAAGCTGACGACGAGATTTCCTGTTCAGCAGACTCTGGACGACTTCGAGTCACTGCTGCAAGACAATCGCACGATGAAGTTGTCCTTGACCCCCGACCGGCTGCGGACGATGGAACGACTCGTAGATTCAGGGCGAAACCAACTGAACGGCTCAGGTGTTGATGCGTCAGGGGAGTCTGCGCTCTCTCGAGTCAGCATCAACTCGACCGCTACTCCAATCCCAATCAAGCGGCTCCAGGCTCGATCCCCACGACCGCCCGATGAGCTCGAAGTGCTTCAAGAGGATCCACTCATCGACATCCTCAACTCGCCCCCGCCCTGGGGCAGGCAGTCATCGAAGGGGAACAACCCTACCGGCGCCGGATCTAGCTCGGTTCCCATGAGAGTACAAGACTCGCAAAGTTCGAACGCCAGGTCCGACATCGAGCCCGTCGTGATTGAAGGTCCGAACGGGCGAATGAGAGGAATAAGGGCCAAAGACGAGCGCGAGGATCTCATATCCGAACGTCAAGTCAATAACGATTTGGTCGACTTCTTCAGCGCGCCTCCGCCTAGACTTTCGGACACGCAGAGCATTGCCTCGGCCGCCCCTTCGTACGCCACAGATGCACCGTCGGCCTTACCGGCTACTGTCACAAATCGCATTGGCGACGCTCCATCCCCGCCTAGTCCCATCAAGAAGCGTGGCGGATTTCGGACGCTCTTCAGTAAATCCAAAGTGGCTGCTTCGAACTCGGAGGAAAGCCTGTCGACGACCAGAACGTCGACCGATGCTGCCGCCTCGTCGTCGCCGAACAGCAAGAACCAATCGTTCCAATCAAGGAATCTCAAACCTTCTGCCGAGATGGTGTCGGCAGCGGCTTTACTGGCGGCGGGCTTTTCGGAAACGGCCGTTCGTCAAGTCGCACAACCCATGCAGCGCCTCTCTTCTCTGGATCGACAAGCCTCAGCTGGATACAGCGGCTCGGAGATGGCAAGTGCTACGACGTCAGCCGTCTCGCAAGCGCAGATGCAGCGAAATCGAAGTGAATCTACGGAGCCTCCGACAAAGCCTTCCCCGCGTCTTCCCCCAGGCCTTAGTGAGGAACCGGTTTCATACCAGACCATCGTACCTTCGCGTGAAACGGCGCCTTCTTTCCGCTCTCGTGGATCGATTTTCTCGCCGCAGGTCGTTGACGGTACGAGCTCTCCTCAAACGTCGCGGTCACGAGCCCCATCCCATGACGCCACTTCTGCTACCGACTCCATGGCTGGAGAGCACTTAAGCGCAACTCGTGGGATAAGCAATACTGCTGATTGCGTCTTGTTGGGGGCTGCATCTGCGGGCACCGCGGGCTTAGCCCCTGCTCACCACGAGAAGAGTCGCTCGTGGGAACCTACGGCTGGGACGGTGGCGACGCAGACCGATCGGATATCGACAACCGATGCTTCAGCTTCCCCGGTCACCTATCACGACGATGCGGTCTCGTGGAAGCGAGATGACTTGGTCGACTTGCGTCAACGGATGGCAGCTGCTTCTACCAAGGACGAGGCGCTCGAACTCTTTGATCAACAGTTCGGCACTGGAAACACCGCTACTGTCGAGTCTGCGGCACTGGTCACGAATGGAAAGGTGTCGAACAGGTTGAGCGGTCTCGTAGGTGCGGCTGTGATGGCCCCTTTGGCCGCGGTTGCGGCTGCTGGGGCCACCCTCTTCGGCAAGAACCATGACTCGACATCCAAGGTTAAGCCAGCGGAATTGAGTCCAGCGCCTGATGCCGGCGAGTCGCACTTGACACCGGATCAGGCCGAATACGACGAGCGTGTTCAAGCCGCCATGTTTGACTACTTCCTCTCCGGTGGACAGCCCGCATACGAACCCAACCCTCAGCATGATCAGAAAGCGGGAGTAGGGGCGGTGGCGGATGATTCTGAATCCGAAGCCTCCGAAGAAGTCGATCCCGCACCGCCGGTCGGTGGACAGTCGACTGAGATCGAGGGCTTGGCGGAAAAGCATCGCAAGACTGGTGGATTCGAACCCCCAGTGGAACCATCTCAGGCAGGCCTCATTGTCTGATCACGGAATTGTCGTGTCAAGGAACGCGGCAGGCGGGGAATTGTAGGATTCCATTGCAGGCCTCTCTCTCTCTCTCTGTATTTTTCCTTTTCTTTGGTCCAGCAGTGATTATTTGGGGCTATCTGTAGTTTCGCCTTTCTCTCTCTAGAACACTCTGGTCATTTAGAATCTCAGTTCGACGACGCGACTCGAAATATCTTCCGTTCTGAACAAGCACATGCTTCCCAAACGAAAAAAGTGTGGTCATTATATATCACAGTACTTCAAAAGAAGCCACTACTCCTCCATAGCATCATCATCATCGTCATCGACCCACTCGTTGCCTTCCTCCTCTGGTCCTGCGCTCGCGACGATCCCGCTTTGGATCAGTTGGGCCAACAACTCCTCTACATGCTTCAACTGCTCGGGATCCGAGCCTGCTGGATCCCTTTCGTCTAGCTGGGAGACGTTCATAGAGCGGAGCGAACTTGAGCTCTAATAAGACTTCCCCGATACCCGACAGAAAGCCCGAGAGAAACTGACCTTTAAATAATTCTCCATGCACAACCTCGCCTCACTCCAACACTCCTCTTTACTCTCCACCGCTTCCTCCCCTTCTATTGTCCCCACCGCACCATCACCCTTGTTCGCACCCTCTTCCCTCGAAGAACCTAATAACCACCAACTCCACCCACTCAGATACCACACTTCGGGATCCTCGTCATCCTCCATCTCCAACCGCTGCAAAACCTCTAACGCATCGCTGAAACGCTGCAGTTCCAAGAGGAGTTGGGCCAGGGCTAGTCGGGATGAAGAAGTGGGGTATGAAGGTGATGCGGCATCGAGGTTGCGCCAGAGCGACCAGGATTGGGTCGCTGCTTCGGAGGCGTCGAGGGGTCGTTGTTGGGAGAGGCGCACGGAGGCGAGGGTCTGGTGGGGATATGTCGGGGAGAGGTCAGTAGTAGCTCAATCTAAGAACAGGATTGTAGCCACAGATAGATATGGGGACTGACTTGGAACACCTCTGGATCTGTGGGGTCGATTTGTGCGGCTTGAGCGAGGTACTGTTCACATCTTGCTTCGGCGTCGGGTTCGAAGCTATGATGTGGAGTTGGGGTCAGCTCGGTGCATTTTGTCGGATGAGAAGCCTTCAATCCTCGGGGCGTGCGAAGGGAAAGCACCAAACTCAAACTTCAAATGTCCGAGTTTCGGGACATACCATAGATCCGTCAAGTACAACTCGGTCATGCCGACCAAAGCCTTTGAAGCACTGCGCTTCAGCTCGCTCCTCTCCTCCTCGACGTCCTCGTCCGTCGTCGCTTCCGGTCTTGGTGTTTCCAACTCGACTAGTTTGGCCTGGATAATCTCGAGGGCTTGGTTGAAGTGTTGAAGCGAGTCTTGTGGGGATGATAGCTGGGCGAGGTATAGATGAGGCGCCGGAGATGGGTTCGGCAACGTTTTCGACACGGAGAGCGAGGATAGAAAGTGCTTTTGGGGAGCAGGCGAGCGTGGCCGAGCATGCAGGGTGAGCACTCCTCTCAATTGAGGATACCATTACGAATCCATACACACCTGCCTAGCGACCTGCACCTCGCCTAACTCCAACTCGACCGTTCCAAGAATCTCGAAAGCATCCCTCAGCAGCTGCCCCGCCGCAAGATCCCCCTCACTTTGAACAGTCTGGAAAACATCAATAGCTGTCGAACATGTCGAACGTGCGGAGGGATAGTCCTGGTGTGCGATCGAGGTCGCGGCCTGCACGAGAAGGGCTTGGACTTGGGCGATCACGGCGTCTACCGTCGGAGCCTCGGCGGGGACGACGGGCGCTGTAGCTCCGGTAGCGATGGCCTTGGGGTTGTTTTTTGTCCGCGACTTGTTCTTCGTTCGGCCCATCCTGTAGTGCGACGAGAGATTGGTGACTGAATAAAGCTCCGGCGTGACAACCGCGAGAGTTTGGGAAGGGTGTGGGCACGTGAGGGTCTGTGTGGGTGCGAAGACCAGCGGCGCACGGACCTCTCGCGGGCGGGCAGTCGAACATGGGCACGGCAGCTCCTCGTGCAGGGGGAAGGGGAACAGATAGTACACTGCAAGCTGCGAGCGCAGACAAAGGGAGAAGGAAACAAATAGAGAGAGGAGAGAGAGAGAGAGAGAAAGAAGCTCCAAACGAAGGGAGGAAAGGACCTCCCCCGATCCAGGAGGTAAACGGAAGAACAGGGGGAGGTGGAAAGCTGAAGCCAAGAAGAAAGGGATGAAGTTTGGGGAGCGTGAGGGAGAGGAAATGTAACTCAGTTGTGAGTGGTGGTGGTGGTGGTGGCGGGGGTGGTGGTGGGGAGGGGGGTAGTAAGGGACGACAGTATCATTCGAGTCAGGCATAAAACACCTTTATCCGAGGCACAAAAAAAAACGAAAATGCCCCCCACCGTTGAGCAGGGACACATCCTCCGCAGGCAATCACAACAGCAAGCTTTTGTACCCATTTCCTAATCGAGTCTGCAAATACTGCCTTCTCGCCTCGCACATGTTGTTCCATTTAGTTCTTCTTCTTGAACTCGGCGATGTTGCGAGTCGGCACCGCCGCGACCTTCTTGGCTGCTACCAGAGCGTTTTTCTTGGCCGCCTGTTGGTTGTACGTCTTCTTGTAGAAAGCCTGTGACGTTATTCGAGAGACATCAGACATGGCCGGCCTTGTATCGCAAAACAAACCACGCTTACGATGAACAGGAACAAGTAGCTGGTGAGGAGACCGCAGCCCAACGCGGCGGCACCTTCTGTACCGGCGCACGAGCCATAAGTAGGGAGCGAAGGGAAGTACTCGGCCGTGAAGTAGGAGTAGGCTTGAGGAGGTGGGGATACGGAATCAGCTCTCAAGATCGCCGTTGAAAGCACTCGTCAAGCGAGGTGCAGGCTCACAAGCAAAGTAGACGACAAATAAATCGACGATGAATTGAGTGATCTGGAGCGTCGTCAAGTACTTCTTCCACCAGATCTTGTAGCCGGCCGCAGTCATGAGGTAGTAGTAGTACCTGTGCACGCGCGAGACAAAGTTTTCGACGTTAGTTGCACGTTCGCTCGGCGGTGTTGAGCAAGCCTCCATACTTGCGACTCACATCAAGACATGGACGGTCAAGTTGGCAGCGATGGGGACCCACGAGACCGAAGTTCGGCCGTTGAGTTGGGTGTAGCACAGGGCGGCGGTGGCGGTGTGGTGGAAGACGTGGAGGAACTGGAGCGGCTTCTTCTTGACGACGAGGAAGACCGTGTCGGCGAGTTCCCAGTCTGGTAGTGGTTGAGTGTCACGAGATTAATGCTACGTTCGATTAGTTCGTGAAAGTGTACAGAGTATGAAAGACTCACACTTGAACTGTGTACACGAGGCCAAGGGGAACGGGGCAAGCGCACCTGATTAGCAGCGGCCCAAACACACATAATGCTCAGGTGGAGATGTCGCCAAGCTTACGAGGTAATTGATGATGTAGTAGGTCTCGAGCCTAGAGGTCCACGCCGAGGTGTGGCAGATGGCGTAGAAGAACCCGTGTTGGTAGAGAATGGGGAGAACCTGTTGAATCGGGCGAAGATGGGCGCAACGATCGTCAGGGTCCGAGTCCGATTTGTCAGGCACGTCGCCTTTCAGGGAGCGGCACTGACCTCCTCCAACATCAACGCAAGCACGAGACCCGAGCCGGCCGAAAGCAAAAAGTTGTGGAGCATAAAGAGCGACTTGAACTCTGCATGGTCGAGCGAGGTGCATGGTCAGCGGTGTGGATCGAATCGCGGATCGCAAGTGCAGATATGCATGGCGGGCAGTCCTATGGACGCGTCGAAGAGCGACGATCGCTCCGCCCCACGCCCCACGCCAAGACACGCAGGGTCCGCCGTCGTCGTGCGTGGTCGACAGGCTGTCGTCGCCTCGGCCGCGATCCATAATCTCGGAGGGTCCGAGAACAGAACCCACGGCCCATGTCCCGGTCTTGCAGATCGTCTGGGTATCTACTATCGTCTTGGCTGCGTGCATGCATGCAGCGCCTGGCGGCCCGATGCCCCGGCCAAAATTTGGCTGGCTGGCTGGCCGTTCGGGACGGTGTGGTGGCCCTGTGGGTTGCTGCTATCTCTTTCGCGCGAGTGGCGGCCCAACCGATCGAGTCGAGTGCGCTCCTCGCCGATCCGATGAGACAGGACACGCCGCCCTAGACGCCCACAAAGCTCCGCAGTACACGACCACAACAGAACACGGGAAGCAGGACCTCACGACTCACGGAACGCCTTGCGGTCCTGCATGAGGTACTGCCCACCAAAGATGACGGCGAGATACACCGCGAGCGCCGACACGACCTCGGTATTTGTCGACAAGGGCGAGACTCCGACGGTCCACTGCAGCATCGACGACGGCAGCAACGGCAGCGGCAACGCGTCGACGAACGAGCGCACCGGACCCGCCGACGAGGCGAACAAGGACGAGGACACCATGGTTGCTTGCTGTGAAGGGGAGGGGCTACGAGGGGTTTCCTGATTTTCGGCACGAGGATTGAGCAACGAGGTCGTACACGTGCGGAGGCGAGGGGCAGCTGGGAAGCACAAGCTGGGAGGGGAGGCCTGCGTGTCGACGCGCTTCGGTCCAGTTCGGTCCACGCCCGCCCTCGCCCGCCCGAGTTTGAGCAGGTTTGAGCGCGGCTGCTTGGCGCAGGCGTGGGCGTAAGCGTGTCTTTGCAACACGCCGCCGGACACTTTAGCCAGACCCAGCCAGCCAGTTTTTCCTGCGAAACATGCATCCAACCCGAGGCCGAGCTTTCAGCCTATCGCCGGTCACGCTATAACCGAGGCACGCAAATTTCAAATCAAGGCGATGCTTCAGGCAACGCCCAGGAAAGCTTTTCGGATGCTACCCGCAATGAACTTGATGTGATCCAGACCGACGCCTCCTATACAAAGCAAAAGCAAAACCATAAACTATCCGCTTTCCAATCACCATAAACTATCCGCTTTCCAATCTGCCGATGATCCCTTTTTCTTTTCATTTCTTAATCCATGGATTGACCATTCAGCGACGACGACGATGGTGGTACGACGAGGTTATTTATGTGCAAGGGGGCTTGAGCGCGGCGGGGTCAGTTTAGTAGGCTGCCCCTGGCTCTCTTGGCTCCTCACTACATAGCCTCACTCCTCGCTCATCTCCAGACGTCCAGACTCCCACCCCGACTCTCTGTCGTCAATCACCACTCGTCACTTTTTTTGTCATTGCTTGCACGAGACGCTGGACAGCACATACCAATTGGCTCTTTAAGTTCCGGCCGCATCCATTTTCGGGTCTCACTCTGTTCAACGTTACCGTTGTGCCCCCCCCCCCCGGTCGGTGGCTTGGACTCCACCACAAGAACCGGCAAGTCCCCAGGCAAGCACTCATCGGACATCAAGTGGCTCGTGAGCAGGCTTAATCCTGGTGTGAGCCAGTCGAAAGGATCGACTCCGAAGACTATTTCGAGGGCCAAACAGCCAAGATCAAGCAACTAGCGATCCGCAACTTGAAGAATGCTTCTCGTCGTGTGACTATGCGTTCGTCCACGCCCGCTCAACTCTCGAAGGGAGTACGAGGACTCCACCCGGCGCTCTTCAGTTCTCGAGCTACTCGACCCAGAGTTGCAGACGAGTCAGCACAAGTTCGACAGCTATCCATTCATATCCCTCCCGTCGCGTCGACCGCGGCCCTCACCCTCGAGCGGACATTGATACAAGCCGGCCCGAAGTTAACCGTGGACGTGCTGGGTGTTACACATTCGTTTTCCCAGATGTTTGAGTATGTCATGCTTGGGCATGGGCAGGCTTAACTGAGAGTCTGGGTGTCATGATGCCTCTCATTGAACTGAACCAATGTACAGTGTCATGCACTGTCATGCACGGTGGTACATGCGCTGGGTACCGGACCCCAAGTAGACCACCACGTTCGACCTCGGCTGTTCAAAGGGTTCGTAGCCGAGCCGCCGAGACTGCACGGCGGTACATACGGGTGCATAGTCGCTGTTCAAACGGGTGCATCGGTATTTCCGAGTTCTGCTTGACCACGCGTGATGGCTGCATTCACCATTGTCGAGTCTTCGGTGTTCGCGCCGTGGTGCTCTCTCTCTCTCGACTCTCGTGTGGGGTCGCTGCGCTCGGCAGCGTAGGCACGCATCGACGAGATACATCGACACTGCTCAGATCAGCCGAGATGTCGATCCATCTTTTTGCACTCGCTCGACAATGCTCAGATCTGTCAATTTGATATTAGTTTATGTTTTTGTCTTGGAACGAATGAGTCGATCATCAACGAGCGGGAGAAGATTCTCCCCCCAAAGTGCGGTAATTGTCGATCTTGGGGGAGGAGCGAATCGAGTGCTTCCCCGAATCACCGTCAACGTACTGGGTAAAAGGCAAAGTGGGTAATTCGCATCAGGTAAACTTATGATTGACATGCTCATCTACAACGCTCGGCGCTGGGCGACGATACACACTCGCGAGACTTGACGGATCGCTGCGAAACAGAGTCTGAGATTGCCTGTTCTACACGATCGTACAACACATTCGGGCCAATGAGACACAGCTCATTCGGTTACATAGTTCGCACGGGCCGGATCGAGACCCTGGCCAGAATTGTTGGCTACAGCAGCAGGTGTTGCGGCCGCCGACCAGGTCTTCCCCATCAGATCGAGTGGATCGAACCCTGCTCGGAAAGAAATCGTCCTCGATAAGGAGTATAGAGAGAAAGACGCGAAAACTAACTCACCAGATCCCAAGAAAACATTCAGATACTCGGCAGGCAGCGCGTCCCTCGATGCGGCACCGAGATCATCGAGACCTGCCATCATGTCGAGATCAGGTAGTGATCCAGGGTAGGAAAGCAGCCCCACGGTGAGATCAAATACACCATGAGGAGGTGGTTGCATGGATTGAGGAGGCGGGAAGGAATGATACATCGAGTGAGGACTCTGCTGGGGTGATGCGCCGGTCAAGGAGCTCGTTATCGCCGGTGAAGGCGTGGTCGAGTCAAGGCGCTTCAGAGAGCCTTGTCGATGATTCGACCCTTCCTGGTGCATGTCCCTTATCCTCTTCAAAGTGGACGTTCCGGAGTGTGCCGAAGGCCGGGGTGATGCTTCGTCTTGCAGTCGTGACTCTTCCGTCAGAAGATCCTCGACCAAATCGACGGCCCGACTCGCGGTTGCACTGAGGGATCTCATGCCTCGTAGTACCTCGAGCGCTTGGTGTACTTCTCTTCGTTCCTCTGCCAGTGTCGCTTTGTCGGAACCCCTCTGAAAAAGGTCCAGACAAACGAATGATGCCGCAGAACCGATGCTGCAGAGGGGGAGAGTACCACACATCAGTTTGAGAGTACTTAACACATCGCGCGTCCGCAGATCTTGACTCACTGATAAGGCAACGTCCACAACCTTGTGTCACCACAATTCAGAGATTCGCGCAAGATTGCACGTGATGTCTCTAACTCTCGGATTCGACTCTTTTCAAATCGTCGCTCACGGACAGCTCGATGCAAGAAGGGACGATGAAGGGCCTGCGGAAAGCCGGAAGCGTCAGCTCCATAGAACGATCAAAATCTCGGGAAGGACAGGGGGCTGACCAGAATTTTGTGTAGAGAGCCGATAAAGAAAGCGTTGCGCGCCCACGGCAGAATGTCGTTATGCACCCAGGCAGGTGGATGGTCAATGATCGACTGTATGTCACGATCAAGCTCGAGCACGTAGTCGTACGACATTTTGGCGCTGTCATCGATGCGCGCAAATATCGCCTGGATGAGGATCGCCAGGCGAACAAATACGAGACCGTTCGAAGTAGGGGTGAACTCGTCCACGGGTCGCTCGATAAGATTGCCGGAGCTAAGATCTTGATCTCGCACATTGAGGGGTAAAGGAGTGGTCATCTGACTCGGTTGCGCCGTCGTCGTTCTTCGGTACGATATGTTGAACCAGTCCTGCGATGCGAGCGCCCACCAAATGCGTTTGTTCGTCTCGTACTCGACGAGGCGCTTTGCTCGGTCCGCCGGCTGCAAGGCAGAGTGGTTCGCCTCCCATGCTACGCGGGAAGGCAATCGATGAAGACCCAGGCCCTGAGCGGTCGCGATACCGACGTTCAACAACGTTGGGAAGAGGGCTGTCGAGCCTCCATCTTGACAGGTGATGACCAGGAGCGCGATCGTCTGCACGGCGTAGAGATGGGGGACCTCTATAAAGTTGGAGTGATAAAGTGCGGCAAGCGAGGCAACAAGCAACGTTTCCGGAAGCTGCTTCGCGTCCGTCTCGCTCAGCCCGTCGGTGCCGAGCGTGCTCAGGAGTTCGCCCGTCATATGTCGGACCCCGCATCGCAGCTGAGCAAAGAAGAGCGCTAGCCATGCCGGATGTGTCACCTCCACCCTCTGATCGCCGGCTTCCCAGAATTGGGTGACTTCGTTCATAAAGCCAGGTACAAAGACGACGCCATGATACCAGCCCATCCACTCTAGTGAGTGCCGGAGGATCGCCATAGTATCGTTGCCAGGCGGGATTACTCCAGTCAGGGATCGGATCGTTGGGAAAACATCAATCGGGTTTCGGGGCAGGCACGTGGGGTCGAACCCTTGTGGATACGATGGGATGAAATCGAGATGTCCGTATCGTCCTGTAAAACATGTAAAGTGGTCAGTCCTTATGGAGCTGCCCTTGTGAAGCTGCCCTTGCACTTGGAGCACGAGCTCTGGTCCGAACTGAGATTAAACTGACCCGTGAGGGGGCCGTTAGGCTTGGAGGTGCCAGGTTCCGGCCCAATGCCTTTTGCAGTGATAGCTTATGGTCAATTTCGCCGCTATTTCGTCCAGATGACACTACCACTAACCATGAACTCCAGCGACAAGCTCGCGGCAACCTCCTCTTCCCGCAATTCCGATAAATCTTCGCCGGGTTCGTCCTCATCCTCGTCTTCCTCTCGTTCCCGGAGCTCGCTCTCTTGTGGTGATGATGTGGATGGTTTCGGTGGGACGCCGTGAAATTCTTTCTTTCCATTTGGCCGCGCTGATTCGTGCTGCGGCGCAAATCCATGCCAGGGTGCACGTTTCGAGGTGGATGAGGTGCTGTCGACTCGGAGCTCGTCTTCACCCTCACGGAAGCCGGATGTAAGAGGACCGATGTCCAAATCGTCCCTTAGGGTTCCATCCTTTCGGGCGTCTTTGAGTTTTCCGAATGCTTGCAGAAGCAAAGTCTCCAAGCAAGCGACTCTATTTTTGAGGCCGTCAATCGTGGTTCGGACTTGCTCGACCTCGCGAAAGGCCGTGAAAGCGAGGAGATCGAGGTCGTAGATATTGCTCTCGGCTGGAGAGGCCGCTGCTTGAGCTGTCTGAGCTGACTGGAGATGTCCCGGTATCCGACAAATGTGGGCTTTGCCTGCAGGCATAGCTCGAGCTTTAGTACTGACGGGCAGGACGGAGTCGCTGGCCACGCAAGGCCGGGGCTGGGGTACTTACCTCTTTTGACACAGGGCGAGCAAGGTGATTTCTTGTCGCTGTGAGAGATTCCAGCAATCATCGTCGTCAGTCATGCGATTCGCATCAGCCAGGGTTATCCGAATCGGCGACCGTCGTCGGAGCCCGGCCGTTGACATCCGATCGTCGACCCGGAACGTACCATCTCGTTTTCTGCGGAGAAAGGCGATATGGTCAATATACTTGTCGTAAGTGAGCATTATGCCCATGTAACATCGGGCTGAGACCGACACGAGCTGATACGCGACAGGTCACAATCTGGGTCGGGTCACGTGCAGCGATGACTTACCCGTCGACTACACTCGCTGCAGGCCGTCGTCTGCCTCTGGCTCGATTTGGCGTCCAGCAGCTCCACGGGCATTGGCTTGTCTCTGGCAGCCATGGATGCCGGTGGACCGATGCACTTTGTCCGCGGGGGACCTACTACGCGAGATCCGGCCGAGGCCAATCTCCGCGATAAGCACCGGCGCCACAAGTCCACCACCGCTGCCACCGCTGCAGACCACCCCGCAGACAGCCGGACAACCAGCCGCAAATGCCGAGCCTCGCGAGTCCGACGGTCCGCCGCTGACTCGACTCGCTTAGTCGCACTCGCATCTACATGCGCCGCTTCGATCAATGTCGTAAAATTGCCCAAAAATCGCTCTCCAACAGCCAGAAATACGAAAAATCGCTCCGACGACGCGACCCGGTACTAACGTCGCGTCCGCTTTGACAGCCGGCCGCTTGGACCCTGCGAAGATCCCGACCGCTTATCGGCTCCGCTCCCTCCGTCTGCATTAATACCCCTCTCCTCGCCAGCATGCGCAAGTCCCTTTCGAATCGGGGCCAACGACGCTGCAAGGACCCCTTTGAAGCTTTGCAGCTGGTAATATCGCGCTTGCGCCCGTGGGTCCAGGACTCGCCAAGTGTGGCCGTCGAAGCCAAAACCAGCTGGGG
The DNA here is from genome assembly GCA_001244265.2 of Microbotryum lychnidis-dioicae p1A1 Lamole. Lineage (NCBI taxonomy): Eukaryota > Fungi > Basidiomycota > Microbotryomycetes > Microbotryales > Microbotryaceae > Microbotryum > Microbotryum lychnidis-dioicae. The sequence goes on from CDLV01000006.1 coordinate 1,292,566, forward strand.
GCTCAACGGTCTGCATGCTCGAGTTGTAGGTGTCAAGGCAGCTGACGACCCGGTGACCATTCAAGAAGAAGATTCGAGCTTGGCCGCGGCTGTTGCGATTGGTGAAGACTCCGGAACTGGCTTGCGTAGGAAAGAGCTCCTGAATCACAATGTTGGAGACGAGTCCGAGGGATCCGGTGCTCTCAACATTGCAGTGAGGCATTGCTGGTAACGGCTTTGTGTAAATATAGCGCACTGTGGTGCATGCAGACGCCGACGTGATGAGCAAGTTCTCTCAATTGCAGTGAGGGGGTTCGAAATGCAACAAGCAAGGCGCTTTTGAGACTCACCATATCCGAGGGCAAGTCCCTCTCCGTTGCGAATCTTGAGGTCAAGTTCATCACAGCTTTGTGTGTGATGTAGTCCAAAGACAACTAAGGAGCCGATCTTCAATGGATTCTTGGCCGATACGGAGCCAATGCTTGCGCCGAGGTGTGGATGTTGCTGGTCGAGCTGTCGGTAGCGAACGGCCCGAGCTCCTATCCCTTTCTATTCAACATCGCAGCAAGATGTCAATTCAGAAAAAAGCAGGTAATTTTTCCCAGAATTCTGCATACATGCGATCTTGCGTCCTGCGTGTTTTGCCTTGTTTCGACTTCGTGTTCGGTCATCTCTCGACCCGCCGTTCCACCCCCGGTCCAACGGACATTCCGAGACATTCCCGTGAGTTTCCGCCAACGCTCATCGTTCGTGGATTCAAGCAGACCGCGCAAAATAGCCGAATGAACAGCAGCATGTGATCCTTGAGGCGATTGATTCGATCCGTTGGAGTCAGAAGCTGTGGATGATATTGCGGTGGATTGCCGACCTTTTAAAATGGCTTTAAGATGGTCGCATTGGTGAGCATTCCGATGAGCCTTGAGTTGATCGAGCAATAACTCGGCTCCGCGCTGGCTTCGTTGTGCTAGACCACCTAAAGGTAGCATATCGACCTGAAGATAGTGGGCAATGAGAACAGTAAGCTCAGTCCCCGAGATCGACCATGCAGTGACCACCGACAGCCGTAAATAATTTACCTTGGCTTTTTCGTGCAAGCCCGCAGGTTGGAACTCAGCATAGTGCTGGTTGAGTTCTTCCTGCACCTTGTTCCCCTCCTCCGCCTCTGCTTGTTGCTGGCGAGCTTGGTCATAATGAGTCCGAATTGAGTCCCTGCAGAAAGGTCAGTCGTTCAGTCAGCTTCAAAGTTGAATTTAGCAAGACTCTTGACTGTCAGCTCACAGCATATCCTCAACATCAATGTCAAGAGCTGTCAATGCGCAGATTGCGCTTCCAACTGCAGCTTGTTCCTCCAATTGAAGGGTGACCCTATCACCGGTAGTTCCGTTTCGAATTTGATCCAGTGCACGATCGACGAGCTCCGCCGGACTGGGGTCGTCGACGAATAAATCATGCGCATCTGATATATAATAGGCTGTGTGTCATTTACTGCAGTGATATAGGAAGAGACTTGGCAGGCGACAGTTTCACTCTCACCTTCATCTACCATGATGTCCTCTTGAAATTGATTCGGTGGGCGCGCTCCAGCCTCGACCAAGTTTGGCCACATCTTCGTCGCTTCGAGTAGATCACGAGCTGGTCGCGCGGCTTCTTGGCTCGCTTGTATGATCTGTGTATCCGAAGGATACGAGCCAAGAGCCGAAAGATCGATTGCGGTTGTGTCGTCATACGTGTGATGGTATCCAGTTGAGCTGTCTGTTTGCGAGGCATTCACTTGAAGCGAGAAGTCCATGAGCAGCGAAATTTTGGATGCTGCCTGCACAGTAGAATAGCCTAGGGAGATTAGGTCTCAGCTCACAACAAAAGAATGATCAGCTCAGAGCGCGTCTCCTCACTTGAAGAAAACTTAGGGCGTCAAATTCCGGGACAATCTTCCGTAGGCTGCCGGAAAAGTGCTCGACCATCTCCGTGCCATGGCGCCAGGGTAGAAAACTTCGGGTGGCCAATAATCGCGATAGATGCGAATGAGTGCGATGCAGCAATTGACCACCTTGTAGACGCCGTCCAGAGTCGCTGCGCTGAGGAAATGATCACCAGAGTACTCGGGGAAGACTCTGACGAACTTGGACCACCCTTCAAATGCATAGTAAACGGTGAGGAGTATCTTCGCCCTTTCTAGTGGCTGTAAAGAGCGGTTCTGTATGGCGTCATGTAACTCTCCACAGAGGAAAAGGAAGACGACTGCATCTTGGTCCAGATTGCCGGCGCTGCACTCGTCCGCAGCCAGTTCGAGAGTAGCAGCTGAGAAGGCTCTGTGAGCGGCGTTGTCGTCTTGTCGATCACGTTTTTCCACGTCACGGTTGTATAGTGTCTTTATATTCGAATCTTCGACCCTGATGAGCGTCAAGAAGCCTTGATGCCCGACGCAGCCGGTTCCTCCAATAATGGCCCGCCCTCCGGAATTGGAAGAGTTGAGGAGATTCTTGCCAACATGCTTTGGGTCGCGACCCATAGCAGTTGGGGTGGTTCCGATCCAAACCGATGAGATCTCCACGGGAGAGAAAACAGATGACGACAAAGAGGGTGGTGGGATCTTCCAGGCTGCCTGTTGGTTCGACGACTTGCGCTCGAAGATTGCGGCGACCTCACGCTGAATGACACCTTCTGTTGCCGCGCAATCTGCCGATATGGAAGCCAGCATGTCCGAAAGCTTGCATCTTTCGATCGTTTCCAATATATCGACCATCTGCGCCACGCTTGCAGATGTATCAACCTTGTCGCCAATGACAAATGCGGCGAATAATCGAGCTCGTGCTCCAAGTTGGTTCGGGACTACCATATAAACTCGAATCTGTAGCACGAGCGAAGAACTTGAGAGAGGTAGCTGCAACCGCGCGGGAGAAAGCACCATCCGCCCACCTTTGTGCCTGCCACGGGAGGATCGGCCCCACCAAAGAGGGCTTGAAGAGCCTCAGACGTATCGTAGGGAATGGGATTGCCTTCCGTACCGACCAGCTCGTAAGACTGCGGCCCAACCTGCCCGTTAACGTAGACACTGTTGACACATGGGTCGAAGTTTGGTATCATCCACGTGGAGATTGAAGGTGCCTCCGATTTCTCGAAGATACGCAGCAACGAGTAGTATGGTCGGCATGTGAATTCCTAATTGCAGATTTTCGACGGTGGCTCGAAGTGCTCTGGGGAGTTATCACCTTGCAGCATATTAGCATCATCACCTGGCAAATGCTTGCACAAACGTGAGTCTCACCGGAATTTGCGAAAAGTCGAGCCCCCAATGCTGGCTTGGTGGATCCGGTAAGTCGCGGGCGAGGCCAAAGCAAGAGCGTGCTCATAGTTGAGGAGGGCTTGGTTCCGGCGACAACCCCTGAGCGAAGCTCCCTTCGCCTCGCGATCCGATTTGATAACGGGCGCCTCGATCATTCCGGAGAGGATGGCCGTCCCCTTGAACTTTTTCTTGGCGACACCTTGAGCAAATCGGAGAAAAGGTGTGCGTTTTCCTCGTCCATCAAAAAGACATTCGAGGCCCGCGTACCGCTTGTAGATGTTGCTGATCAATGTGCTTGCGCCTTTCCATGCGTTGCGAGTGTACTTGGCAGTCTTCCCGGTGACACGCTTGGGAATAAGAGCCTTGCTGAAAGTTGGAATGAGAAGCAGATTCCGGCACTCAATGCAAGCAAGAGCTTGCGGTTTTGGCCCTAACTGCTTCCAACTACCCTTGCTGGTACAGCTCTTACTTTTGACATTCTTCAAAGCGTGGTTGTTGACCCACACGAAATGCGCTTCCTCCTCGAGGTCAACTTGCTGTTTCTCTTCGTCGTCCAAGGGGTCGTAGGACCGATTCTTTTTGAACTGCTTGGCGCGCTTTGAAAAGAGATCCATGATAATCTCATGACGTGGTGTTGCGCCTCCTCCAATCGTCGAGGCTGCCTCGAGATACTTGAGAAATTCGCCTTCGGGCAATCCGGGACATTGCGGCGGTTGAAGAGGTCTTGGCGGATCAGCGGCTCTGGTGAGAAAGCCAGTGATCGACCCGTTGCTTTGTTGACTTCCGCGGCATTTTGTGAGGTGATTCTCGAAGCGAGTGACATCGAAATCGCGATGCAACTTCACGACATTTGCACAGCGTCTGGACGTGACATCCCGCGGTCTGGAAACGGTTACCCGCGAACCAGACATCAACTTCTCGACCTTGTCCTGCATTGCCTTCGGGATTCCCCCGTGCTGTACGTGACCACTCGGCGTTCTGTCCTTCTTGCTTCAGCTTGGTGGCGTGTTTGTGGTCTCCTTTGGCAGACTGGGATTTGCTGCTTGGAGCCTTCTTCTGAACCACTGGATCGACGGACGTCTTGGATGACAGGAGTTCGCCCCACGCCGCGATTGTGTTTGAATGCTGCGTTGCTTTCTCCAAACTTGAGCTTAAAGGATCGACGGCGGATTCGACTGTTATCGAGCCGCTTGGCAGGAGATTTTCGCTCGACGCCAGAAGGTCCAGAACACTTGTCACGTTGCGAGATGTCTCGGTTGCCGTTTCCAGTACCATCTGGCTGAGCTCCGATTCGAGACTCGCATTCACGTCCTCCATAGTGTCGTAGGTCGAGGCCACAAGACATTCATGGGCCAGTCGCAGGAATTGGCGCACTCGAAGAAGTGGTCGAATCGAAGGGTCGAAGGAAGGCAGACCAAGACAGTCCTTTTCGAGTATGCTGATACATGCGGGACCGCAAGAGTCGCCATCAAGTTGTTGAGGTATAGGCATCACCGTTGGTGGCTGCGTGCTTGGAATGACGACGTTGAGGAAATTGAGAACGTCGAGCGCAGCCTCGCGCGTTTTCGTTTCCAGCGAACAAGTCTTGAGCGAGTTTGCAAGTTCCCAAGTCTTCTTTTTGACATCCACGCGAGCAATAACCCAATGACGAGACTCTTCGAGATTGAGTGGCATGTAAATGATCTTGCACTCGCCTGCCAAGACCCGCGCGCGAATGTGTACTAAATGAAGATCTCCTTCGAATCGTTGTCGTCGTTTCTGGCAGTCGTGTTGTTGAGAGAAGTAGACCACACTGGATTGTACGAGGTCCGAGATCGATGCATGTCGAGGATTGCTCGCATGTATGCTCTTCATAGCGATGTCAAGCGTGTCCATGGAGAGCCAGGAAGTGCCATTGTCCGCTAGAGTGCCGTTGAAATCACTCTATGTCAGTAAGTGTGCTCTCCTTCAGATCAGACGTCCACGTACCAAGAAATTCAAGAAGATGACCGAGTGTGATCAGATAACCGTCTTCGAAAAGTGGCTTCCCATACGGGCGAAAACAGTGCAAAGCCAACAACTTCGCTCGCGCCAGCTTGATGTACGCGGCGTCGCGTTTGTCATCGACCTTAACAGTGCTTAGCCAATCAATGTTATCCGAGATGGTTGACTTCAGCTGCTCGACAGAGTCCAGATGTTGCCAGAACGCTGAGGAACCGATTGGCATGTGCTCCACTATCGACGTGCAAGGGGATCGAACCTCGATGGATCGATAGCCGGAGGCGTACAATTCTCGAAGATTGTGAGCTTTGTTGAATAATACACGGGTGTTGCTATCGGGGCGGATCTGATGCTCATGGAAGGTCGGCTCGAACTCGGATACGGCGAGCGTTGCGGTCAGGTCAGGCCGGGTAAATTCGAACGCAAGAAGCTCGCCGACAGTGAGCTCGGCAACAGGAGACATACTAGTAGCGGCGAATTGCTCATCTGGACTCTCGAGCACGTCGTCTAAGAGCACATGAATTCGTGCAACTGGAGGGGCTGCTGTAGATGACATGCTGTCCTCTTAACCCTCAGCAAGGGCACGCAGGGAAGTGCGCAGAGGGTAGGATGCTCGCGACGTGGCACAAGGTGAGGGTGGTCAGAGGCTGTCAGGGGCGTCTATTGGCCTTTATTTCACTTCCAGTGCCCTTGATTTGGTGAGCGTCTGTGAGCTTTGTGAGCGTGAAGCGCATTTTTTTGCATTACAATCGGCTCGCGCGTCCAATTTCGTTCAGAAACTCATTCAAATCAATGGACCGCCAGTTGGCCAGCAGCGCGCGCCTACTGATCCCAGACCGCCGCCGCTGATACGTGCTCGGCCAGCGGCCGAGCAGGGACGACCAGGGAGGTGCGAGGTCGGGGTACATCGATTTGTACACCATCCAGGACATACATCCAAGATATGGAGTGCCCAATTTTCCGATTTGTACGGCTTTTGAGTCGCAGTTTGGGGCTCGGAGGGTCCGATTTGTACATTTTCGGGGACGCACATTGGGCTGAGCTTTCCCGGGTCCTATCACAGTGCAACCACGTGGTGGAGCGGGCCAACCGGCTATTAGTAAAAAAAATGTATTCAGAGAATATGTGGTCACCATGAGGCTCTCATTCCGAGCCACGCGGTTTTAGGACCCCTGAGCGCGAGTCGCGGGTTCCATAGGTCGCCGAACTCGTATTCGGCGGTCGCGGTTCACTAGTTCACTGGCGATCTGCGTCGGCCTCGGTGCAGCTCACAGCGCGAGGAAGTACTTTCCCACGAGTTCGGCGTTCGCGGTTCACTGGCGAACCACCCTGCTTGCAGTTCACAACATGAATAATAAGTACTCTTATGATGCAGGGAGTTCAAGCCCACTCTGCTCCTCACGAGGTGTTGACTGTATTTGTGGTTTTGCGGGGCTCGAAGGGCATCGTTTCGAGCTGAGAGTCTCTCAGACTCTCCTATCTGTAGGCGAGAAGCAGCGTTGACCTTGGCAGAGAGCGCAACTGCCGCGCCGTTCGCTGAGCCTCGTCCCAACCGCGAGCGCCCCTTTCCTTAGTTGAAATGTCGCCGATTGTTCGGCCGAGCGAATTCCTCTTTGTCCCTCTAAACTCGGACCAAACCCTTGGCCTTCTGATATCTTTTGACTAGCCCATCGCACCGCACAGCTCGCCAAGATCCCCTTACCACACCTGGCTCTCCCTCGACATGCCTAGCGAGAACACAGACCCTTCGGGATACGATACGAGTGAGGAGCTTAAATTGGCCCCTGACATGGCGCAATCTCCGTACGTGCTCGGGAAGGCGCAAGGCAGCTTCTTCGACGCAGATGATGTCGCGCCTGAGTTCCTCGACGAGAATGGAAAAGAGGTGAGCGCAAGCGCAATATGAACATTCTCCTGGACTGCTTCTGAAAAGCTGTTGTTCCACGGGGTCTACGAGGGAGAAGCCATTGCTCGCTCGCAGGAGTGATAGACGAGGTTCCCGCTGACCTGGTCTCATTTGTGCTGCTACTGTCGGCGGTGGAACTTCATTCGATTCCAGAGGCCCATTGAAACCGCGTTGGACTTCTCAACTCGGTAAGGGGTGACGCCAGCTCTCGCATTCGAGGTCCAGTGACCCGTCACGCGTCACATCCGGCCAGCAACTGAAGGCTGCTCATACTTGTTTCTCGCCAGTCTGATGTCCCTCGATGATGATCCGTCTCTGCAAGTCCACACCGTCCGTATGTGGACCATCGGCCTCGGTCTCACTTGCTGTGAGTCTTCGTAGTCATACCCGTGTGATCCCTCCCTTCATCCCGCTAAGATGATGTATCAAATTGTGAAAAGTCGGTGCGGCTTTGGGCCAGATCTTCTGTTTCCGACCCCAGACCTACGGCGTATCGAGCTTGTTCCGTAAGTCAAATAGCGTCCTCTGGGGTAGAATTACATGGCTGACCGTCTACTTGAATGGTTCGCTGGAAGTTCAAATCATTGCCTACAGTACGTTCGAGTCGAGGGACCCCTGACCGAGGTTTCGCCTGACGATGCAAGGGGACCGACCCGCCACAGTAATGGGTAACGCGTGGCACCAGGTCTTTCCCAAGGCCGCCAGGGGTCGCTTTTGGGCCGCTCTTAATCCCGGACCTTCCAATATCAAAGAGCACGTCTGCATCACGGTCATGTCTTCGACCGGTAGCGGCGGCGCACTCGCGATTTCGACTTTCGCGGCCGAAAGGCTATACTGTGAGGCAGAAGGTCACAGTAAGGTTATGATGGGACTGCTGATATCTCTCAAGCCGTAGACAATATCGACCTGAATTACGGTATTGCCATCTCGATTCTCATGGGTGCGTCAGAAGCGATTTGATGAGCCCCAGATGTCGTCGACTGACGCGAACCGGCTCCTATCACTAGCCTCGCAATTCTTGGGCTACGGCCTTGGAGGCCTCTGTCGCTCGATCGCGGTCTATCCCACATACGCAGTTTGGCCTCATCTGATACCTACAGTCAACCTGTTTGATACACTTCAGTAAGTACCACCCTGTTCGGTCTTGTCCCGGGTCGTGTGAAGGAGTGGCGAACGGAAGGCAGGTGGTGTTGACAACAGGGCTTGACCCCTTTTGGCAGTCGGAACAAAAATGGCAACGTAAACATACGGCGGTACAAACTTTTTTGGATCGTGAGTATTTGCCAAAACTTTTCCCTGTTGTACTACAAGCTGATCATGGTCGCGCGGATCCATCGCGAGGGTAGGTATTCGCCACGATCTTCGTCTGGGAATGGTTTCCCGAGATCATCGCCCCGACCTTGACAGGTATCAGTGTGTTCTGGTGCGTCCTGGTGTATTAACTTACGAAAACAAAGATGTCATGAATACGCTTTGACGCGATATCGGCATCTTCAGTCTTTCAAACCGCACAAGTCGCACTTTCACGCGCATCTTCGGGGGGGACGAACGGAAATGAAGGTCTCGGCTTGTTCTCGATCGGGCTTGACTGGCTACAGATTGGCTCGTGTGAGCGTGATCCTTGATATTTCGATAATGCGGATGCAGTCTGTTGAGAATCACTGACACTTCGTCCAATCGTTCTTGCTTGCAGCGTCCTTGTCCACGCCACTCGCTTCGATAATCTCGAACGGAATAGGAGTAGTGTTGTGCATCGTCATCTCGCTGGCGGGATAGTGAGCATGCAACTCAATATGGTTCTGATCAAATACACTCACCCCGTCAAATACTCTTATCCATTATACACCACCAATCACTGCACAGCTACAGCAACATCTGGAACGCAAAGAATTACCCTTTCCTCGGGCAAGCCCTGTTCTATGAGGTAAGTCAAGTGTGGGACCCACTCCCTTGATACCGTTCGCGTTTGCCCGTCGATCTCACTTTACTCTTCACTATTGCGACAGAACGGCTCTATCTACGACCAACAAGCGATCCTCGATTCCCACTACAACCTCAACAAGACGGCTTTGGCCGAGCAAGGTTGGCGCACTCGTTGTGGCTTCATGAAATCGGCCTACAGGAACGCTCTACCTGGAATCGATGCTCGAATTAGCTGGACGCTTCAATCAACTGACCTTGTGGTGACACAATTACAGGTATTCCCTCTTACACTTGGACAAATGCGCGTAAGCACCGATAGCAGGTACGCGTAATTCATCGCCACCGCACATGAACTGACACATCTCTCACTCGCATCCTCCAAGTCTGATAAATTGGGATCAATCTCGGTATTAGCGCATCTTTTATGCATGTTTTCCTGTGCGTAACTCGACCCGACATGTGGGTGCTACAAGGTATAAACCTGACCGAGCGCGCACCGCAGCTGGTACCGCCAAGACATGAAGAAAGCCTTTCGCAAGTGGCAGACGAGGACGCAAGATGACCCGCACTACCTCAAGATGTTGGCGTGTTCGTCACAATTCTGAGAGAAGAGGCTCGGCTCCCAGAACCTGAACTGATCGCGACCCCCGGCTAGACGCAGATCCCGAGTGTGGGATGCTCATTTACGCCGGCGTGTCCGCAGCCGGGTTCGTGATGGCCCTTGCGACCCTTTATGCAGCTCACTCGGGTATGCCCTGGTACGCGCTCGTGATCGGCTGCCTCTACGCAGCTATCGAGTTACCGAGTGAGGTCTGGCGATACAACGTTGCAGCTCTGGCCGAAGCTGACGGCGCGCGCTTTCGGGTTCCTGCCAGTCGATTGCGTCATATCCTCAATCACCGGTAGCGGAGTAGTCGGCTCCAACATGACGCGAATGTCAGTGAGAAAATTGCACTAGATCTCAGTCCCGCTGTAGGAGCTGACTCAATGACACCCACCTTAACAGCCTGGGCGCAGCTTTGGTACCGAGCAACGCTCGCGCGAGTCTGTACTTCCAGGTGAGCCTTACGACACTCAGGAAGGGCTTGCTTCCTTCGACTGAGAATGTAGTCATCAGCTCTACAGCAGCAACAGTGTTGCGCAAGGGGCTAAGATGGTCGCAGATCTCAAGGTGAGCCTCATCTCGGGCTCGGAGTGCGTCGCCTCAAATCCATGCAGCAGTGGTCTGACCCCTATCTCGTTCAAATGGCTACAGCTGGGCCAAGTGAGTGTCCATCATTTTAGATCGGGGTCAAATTAATATGCTGAGCCCTTGTCACGACTGCCATCTGAGTAGTACACCAAAGTTGGTCTTGAAGCAGGGCGACGGCTCGGGTTCAACACGCTGATCTGACTCTTCCCTACCATCACACAGGTGCCGCCGCGTGCAATGTTTGTAAGTCTCCGATGGACGTCAACCAGTCTCCTAAGTGAGAGAGCATAACTGAGTATTCCCTCTGACAGATCGTTCAATCCGCCGGCACGATTGTTGGATCGATTCTGAGTCTCGTCGTCGTGAGTGTAGAGCCTCGTTCGTAGTCACTCTGAGCGCGCGTGGAGCTAAAGGGAGGATATCTTCTCAGATGAACTCCATCATCGACTCTCATCGCGAGATACTATTGAGCGTTGAAGGGTCAAATCTATGGTCGGGGAATATCGTCCAGTCCTTCAATTCCGATGTACGTCAACGTCCGGAAAGCTTAGTTTTTACAGCTCTGTGAATAGGGATGAGCTGACTTATAAGTACTATCACTCCTAGGCCGTGACGTGAGTTCTGACCACCTCCTATCGTGGAAGCAAGGTACTTAGCTCATGTACTCATTCCTTTGCCCAAAGCTGGGGTGCATTGGGGACAGAAATGGTGAGTTAGGGCACCATGTCTACGTCTCAGAATACTGATCCGACGAACATGTTCTACACCGCAGTGGGGTCCTCGTAGGTGTTCGGGGCCACTTCTCAGACGGGTTTTTCCGTATGATCTCACGCGTAATATATCCTATTAAACCACTCACAGATAGCAAATACTTCATCGTACCACTTGGACTAGGTATGACGGGCAGCGTTCTTTACCGCCGAAAAAGAATTTGAGTCTCCTGACACGTCCCATCGCCGACCTTCAGTCATCGGCCTCTTCATCCCGATCCCTGTCTGGTTGGGTCACAAATGTTTCCCCAAACTCCAACTCGACCAAGTAGTCACGCCCATCATCTGTTTCTCCCTCGGCTACCTCTCCGTGCGTAGCCCCATACCGTCGTGACCCGCAAAGGGCGTGTCGCAGCCTGAGAGCGCTGAGTCTCGAAGTCGTCCTTGAGCAGGTCGGCATCAACTCAAGCGTCATGGCCACCTTCATCATCAGCTTTTGGTCCCAATTCTACCTCCGTAAGAAGCGAGCGAATTTCTTTCGGAAATACAACTACCTCCTCGCTGCGGCTTTAGACGTAAGTTGCGGTTAGGCAATCCTCTTCGATATTTCAGACTCGTTCCTAGGCGTATACTCGGACCCATCTATTAATTACCTTTCTTTACTCTCACTAGGGCGGAACGCAACTGATGGTTTTCGTCTCGACCTTCGCGATCAACGGTGGAGCGGGCAAGCAATACACCTTCCTCCAATGGGCTTTGAACCCACCGGGTCACTACGACTGTAAGGTCCCGTTCCGGAGCAAGTTGTCCGCCTCGTCTCACTCAGCTGATCACTGCTGGCATGCGGCCCGGGGTATGTGTCAGACTGCGCTTCGAGTGCGACGACCGACGGCTAGTAGGTGTCGGCCCGTCATCCCGGTCGTCCCCGCTGGCGAAAACCCTTCATGCAAAGTAAATTCATTCTCCCCCTTTGACTTCCACCCGGCGATTTGTGGCCTGATATAGCTACCAATGCAACCCGTTCTACACGTTATAGTTGTCGTCCACAGTAAAGCGTTCGTATACGATGACCTCTCCGCAGCTTGGTGATAAGGCAGTCGAAGTTGCGGATACGACTAATCCCTGACCATCCGAGAGTAGTCATGCCAGAATGAAAGTCAATCAATCATCTGTTCATTGCGTTATGTAGTTGCAAGGACCAGTATCCTTGGGCTATAGAGTCGTGATGATCACCTCGCCCAGTAGAGGAGGACTCTGCTTTGCCCTCTGCGGTGTTCACTTGTGTTGCCTGGGATGTTGACGACGATGTGGTACTTCTGTGAGAGGACGCGTTGGGGGCTAGCCCAAAGTGCGAATGTGAGCGGCGTTTCGCACACATCGTGGTGGCAGACGGGTCTGATCGTGCCTTGAGACGAGCCTTGAACTAATGTGTGAGCTGCTGTTCAAGCCTCCCCTTCTTCACTTCTGCCGATGCCGAGCCGAGCGCCAACCGCCGAATGCCGAAGGCGGCCGAGCGCGCGACTGAACTGAGCGAATTCGCGGACAGGGGACCAAGCACCCCAGATCGAGGCCAACGGTCCATCCCTCGAAAAGACCGAGTACCTGGTCGATCAAGCTCGATCAAGGCTCGGCAGCTAGTTTGAGCTCCAAGGACCACCCCAGAGTTTGAGATAGCCGCATTCATTGTCGTTTGATATGTGTCTGTGCCTGTGGTATCTGCGCGGATGCGCGTGCGTTTAGTCATTAGTCACTTTGGTATTGGAGTTTGATCTGTTTAAGTTAGGGAGCGCGCGGGGCTTTTCTTCCCGCGCGGCTGTTTACTCTTGGTAGCTTTCTCATCACTCGCTCTACATTGTGGTCCTGACTTCTCGGTGTCGTGCACCCTCACCTATTGGAAGGTTAGTTATGGAATACTTATTATCACTCGCTCTACATTGTGGTCCTGATTTCTCGGTGTCGTGCATCCTCACCTATCGGAAGGCTTTACTTCCGCGCTCTCATCGTTTCTGCGATATTCATTATAGTAGGTGTTGCCCCAGCAGCTTTGTTTGAGCTGCGGCGACCTCGATTCACTGCGAATTCCGACACGGAGCTGGGTTGCGATGCGGGGTCCACCGTGACTCGAGAGCTCCGAGACAGCGATCTGACGGAAGAAAGGATGTCCCTGCGTATCCAATGAATCGGATCTAGATCGAGTAGACGCCTTCAGCTTCAGAGGTAATCCGGCTGCTTACGAGACAATAGGTCGTAGGCTGCAGTTCAAGATAGTAGCTCAGTTTTCGAGTAAGTCATACTTGGGCATGGGCATGCGTGACTGAGAGTCTGGGCCTCATCATTGAATTGCACGAATAAACTCTGCCATGCACTTTCATTCACGTTGGTATATGCGCTGGTGACTCGGCCGCACCCGAGTACCCCGTGCTCGATTTCCGGCGGTTCAACGGGCTCGCAGCCGAGGCGCCGAGACTTTACGGGTATTTCCGCGTGCTGCTTAGGGTTCTACACGCGCCTGAACTGGATCCGAGTTCACCTCAGCGTCCTACGATGGGTGTTTGTTGGCCCGGGAGCGGTAGCGGGAAATGTCGGAACATCGACTCTTGCCAGCAGCCACGAATTAAAGATGCACACCAGCAGCCGAGGACGGAGTAGGTGTTTCGAATGATCGATTATGGGCCGGTGGGTTGACTCTGCGACTTTCGGCGCACTTAAGTGCCTTGATCAAACTCTCGGCACCCGCTCATTCCGATCAAGATGTGAGTTCAGTTTGAATCTCAACCGCCATGTAGTCTCACTCTCAGATGTCGGGTTCAAGGTCGAGTCAGTCGGACCAGAACTCGGAACGCCGATCGGCTGATTTCGTCGGGGCCGGATCCGCGCAGATGTGACCACTCACTGCCTCATCGACGATCAGCTCCATTCACCACGAAGAAGCATTTGGTCCCATGACCGCTTAAATGTGACGTCAGTACATGACTCCTTCCCTTTCTTGTCCATACATGAACTGTTTTCGAGCGTGGGCCCTCGTTTCTCAAGTATTGGCCCCGACTTCGTCATCTGGCTGAGTAGGCGAGAGCATGCACCAACCGCCTGGACCGCTGACACTCCCGGCTCTGTTTCTGTCTCCCTTCCCGCTTTCCGACACTCTCGGCTCGAACCAAACGCGACCCCCTCGGATCTACCCGCACTGTTCCCATCTCCCACAACAACTTGGGGTCACTTGCTGCCTAGGAGACTCGCACGCCGCGTTCCGTTTGCAGCGTGCACGTGCACTCGAGTGCCGATTGGCCCGCGTGCGCTGTGGATTGGGTCGCTCTTGGCTCGACCTCGGACTCGACCTCGAGTAGCGGGTCCTTTGCTGTTCACCTTGGACCCATCTGATCGGTGAGTTAGAGCACGCATGTACTGGACGACCCTGAAACGTCGTGTGGCTCGACATGGACGAGGGACCACGCGTGATGGCTGCATTCACCGTCGTCGAGTCTTCGGCGTTCGCGGCCGTCGTCGTGGGAAACTCGGCGCTCTCCCTCGACTCTCGATTGGCGTGCCCGGCTGGGGTCGCCATCGACGCTCGCTCGCCTGCCCCCCCCATACATGGTATTGCACGCACTGTTGCACATGCTGACCACGTGCGATCTCGGTTGATCTTGTTTGGTTTCGCAAGCAGTTGTCGTGCCTAGCCTGCAGAGAAGCGCAAGTGCTCCGGTGGCCGCGCAAGTGCATGTCCAAGTCACGCCAATCGTTGTCGACGCTTGCCTCGTCGCTGCAGCTGGCGTCGCTCGCCCGAGTCAACCCAGCCGCGCGTCAGGTGCAGGCCGCCCAGCGCTCAGCAGTCGCCGCGACCTCCGCCGTCCAGAACCATACCCGCCAGAACCACCACCACGTCGGAAATTCAGCTGTCTATCGTGTCGTGTGCGATGTCCAGGGGAGTTGCTTCGTCGTAAAGCGACACCGACGTCCAGCCAGCCCCGAATCCGCCGCAGCGTCGGCCTCGGCCTCGGCGTCGTCTAACCGTAGGGCCCCCTCTGCTCTCGGCGGTCCTCGACGGCCGTCAACGCCGATAGCGGCATCAACATCCTCTTCAGCCTCTTCGGCTCTCGGAACTTCTCAGTCATCATGTAGATCCGCCAGTACTTTGGCCTCGTCATCGAGTAGTCTGGGTCGTTCGCCATCGATTTCTACAACTGCAGCAGCTGCAACAGCGTCAAGTTCAGCCTCCCTGTGTCGGGCATCAACTCCTCCGTCTTCGCCGAACCCGGTCGCCTACTTTCACTCGAATGCTCGAGCTGCACACCAGCAACCTGCGCATGCCTCTTCTTTGAACCTCATTCCTCCGCCACCTCCGCCATCCTCTGCGTCCAGTTCGGGTCAGCACTCGGGCAGTTCTGGCTCGGACAGCTTGCCCTCGAACGATCCGTCCTCGCTCCTGTCGAGTCCGCACCACCACATCTCGGCCTCGCGCACAACGTTATCCTCTGATGGGCCATCTTCATCCTCCTCGACCCAGTCCACGTCAGCGTCGACCAGCACCTCTTCTTCTGCCCCAGTCGCTGCCTCCTCAGGCGCAGCAGCCTTGTTCAGTTCCGACCACGCCCGTTCTTTCCCCCACCACGCCCTACCGAGCTTCTTTGGCACCTCGTTGAGCATTGCGCGAAGAAGCAATCTTGTATTCAGGAATGGCGCGTATGGAATACCCAAAGCCGGGAGGGAGAAGGATCTGGCTACGAAGGGGAAGGAGAAGGCCGATGGAGAAATGGGCGAGCTGGATCATTATCTCAGCATCAGCATTGGAGAGGATGCCGTGAGTCTTCGCTGAAAAGGAAAAAATAAGCTTAATGATAAGTGACTAATTATACGCGGTTGTGCATGGCGCAGTACTTTTTAAGGACGGATTCTCTCGGTGTCGCTGATGGAGTCGGTGGATGGTCAGGCCATGCCGGTGCAAACCCGGCCAGGTGGTCGCGCAAGTTGATGCATCGTGAGTCGGCCTGCTTGCCTCGCGCCCGATTTCTCGTGGACGTTTATGAACTCAACCAATCATTAAAACTGCTCACAGACTGCTCCAACGAGCTAGCACGCTACGAGAACGTCGACGACGAGTTGTTCTTGCGATACTACGAAGTCGATCCCGTCGAGGTCCTGCAGAGAGCGTTCGAAAAGAGTCTCGCGGAATGCAAAGATGAGGTGAGGACTTCTTGTCGGCGCAAATACGAATGAAGAGGGAACACGCACTGATCGGGGCTTGTACTACAATGTAGGGCGTTATTGGTTCGTCGACCGCTTTGCTCGCCGTTTTGCGCAATGATGAATTGCGTCTCGCGAACATGGGCGATTGCTGCTGCTGCATAATCCGTGGCAACGACTACATCTTCCGCTCAGAGGAACAACAGCATTCCTTCAACTTCCCGTTCCAGGCCGGCACGACGTCCAAGGACACGCCCATCAAGGATGCGCAGAGGTTCAATATCAAGGTCCAAAAGGACGACATCGTTATCCTGTCCTCCGACGGCCTGATGGACAACCTCTACGACGAAGACATCTTGGAAGAAGTGCTGAGATTCGTGGCTTTGAAACCCGCGCCGACCGCTTCGACTTCAGGCTCTGCACCCCATGCCGTCACGGGACCGAGGTACACGCTGAATCGATTCTCGCCGCAAGCCGTCTCCGAGGCGCTCAGTCTCCGAGCGAAGAGCGTCTACGAGGACCCACGTGCCGTCAGTTCACCCTTCCAACAGCGCGCCGTCGAGGAAGGCATTCACTTTGTCGGTGGCAAGAGGGACGATATCACGACTTTGATTGGCGTCGTTGGCGAATTGGAAGCTAGTCCGGACAGGAGATGACACCCCACTCATTCTCAGCCATCCCAAGCAGACATATGTATACTCCATTCCCCGACCCCTTTGTTGTTGATGTTGATGTAGATGACACCCCGAGCAAGAGTTTTATTCTCAGCTTTCGTATCTCTTGCACCCTTTTGGCGTCACCACGCTTGCCCCTCTTTGGCAACGCCGGTTTTCTGCCTGTTTTTGAGTGTCACCCTATGGAGCAATACAGTCTCTTTGTCTCCACCTTTGTTCTTGCTTGTACCTTAAACGCGAACAGTTCATAATTTCAAGGGCATGCCACTCAACACACCTCAGCAGGGTTTACCCGAATTCAGATACCAGATGCGTATTCAATTGCATTTGAACGTATGCTTGCGAAACGGTGTATATAAGTGGAATGAGCCTTGTGGATGCGTCAGGATGAAAACGTGGCACGAAGAGTGTTGTTGGTCTTGAGTTGGATGTTACCCAAGGATCTTCCTTGGGTTCTCTTCTCCCGGAAGCTCCTTCCTATGCAACAACTCCCATTTACGCCTTCTTGCCCCAAACCTCCTCAACGACCTCCTGGCAAAGCTGGATCTTGGCCCACTGTTCTTCCTGCGTCAACTCGTTCCCATGCACAGTCGAAGCGAACCCGCACTGGCACCCCACGCTCAACTGCTCCAAAGGCGCATATTGCGCCGCTTCGCGGATACGCGCGATGACCTCCTTCTTGTCCTCGAGCTTGCCCGTCTTGGTCGAGATGAGACCGAGCGTGACGGTCTTGTGGCCCTTGGGGAGGTGGCGCAGGGGCTCGAAGCCACCGGAGCGCGAGTCGTCGTATTCGAGGAGGTATTGATCGACGTTGAGATCCTTGAGCAAGACTGTTTGGATCGAAGGAGGGGTGAAAAGAGTCAGCACCTCGGCTCATTTGAGCGTTCCCACCAGATGACTGCGTCTTGGACTGACCTTCGGCAACGGGCTCGTATCCACCACTGGCGAACGACCTCGATCGGAAGTTACCACGGCACAAGTGGATCGCGACCGTCATATCCTCGGGCTTGTCCTTCAAAGCGGCGTTGATCAACTTGGCGTAGTTGGAAGGCAATTGTCGGACGTCCTCGCCTCGCTCCTCGGCTGCTTTCCTCATCTCGTCCGAGCACAGGTAGGCCTACGGGATAGCAACACCCTTCGTTATTTTCGGTGGCATAACTCGGGGAGAAAAGCCTTGCTCACTAAGTTGGTGTCATCCAACTGGATGTACCTCGCGCCGGCCTTGTAAAGCGCATCGATCTCAGCCCGGTAAACGGCGGCCAAGTCTTCGAAAAAGTCCTCGATGTTGGGGTACGAGTTGATGTCGATTGCGGCGCGGCCGCCTCGGAAGTGCACCATCGTAGGCGAAGGGATTGCGACCTTGACTTCGGTGCCTTCGGCCGAGAGGCACGACTTGACGAATTGGTAGTCGGCGACTTGGATCGGCCCGGTGCGAGCCAACTTGCCTGTGACGGTCAACTGGGGCGCTGTGCAGCAAAGTAAAACCTCGATTGGTGAGATTGAGTTGCTCAAAGATCGACCATCTTCGAATACTCACGTGCGGCCTCGGCTTTGCCCTCGACGAGCTTGTTCTGGGTGACCGTGACACCTCCGAGGTGCTTCAAGAAATCGAGATGGAAGTATTCTCTCTATAAAATCGGAATGGAGGAAAGCGTAACGTCGCTCGCCTGAATCAGCACCCTGCCATGGGCAAGCCAACAAACCGAAACCCCCTCTCCTATTCGGCCTGGGGTGACAACTTCCTGTTCACCGGTCGTATCGTCCGCTCGCGCGTCCCATACCGAAAGACTCACGCGGAACTCTCCATCACTGATACCCTTGAGGCCCGCCTTCTCCTGCTGTTGCACAACGGTGCGGATCGCGTCGTCCTCGACCTTGCGCAGTTCGGCATCGGTGATCTTGCCCTCGAGATGGGCTTGACGAGCTTTGTGGATCTCCTTGGGGCGCAAGAACGAGCCGACTGCGATCGGTGCAGATGATTCATGTAAAAGACAGCCTGTCAGTCTTCTTGCGATTTCACCCTGATAGCAAAGAGATGTCGAGTCGAGTGGCATGGGGTGACACCATCCGGTAAGTCGGCATTCTTCAGAAGCCGGATGAAAATGTGGTCTTGAAATAGGCGCGGGGCTAGGGAGCGGCACTGCGGGGGAGAGGCTCATAGTGGATGCGACGCGGAGAGGGACACTGACCATGCTCGGTGCGGTTGATGATGGGGTTCTTGGTGACGACCATTTTGGTTACGGATATGGGGTGAACGGATTGTCTGGTGCGGACGGATGGAGGTAGGAGAGGGCCAGGGAGCGCTCAGCGAGCTCCACCGTGCGACGGGAGGGACCCTCCTACGCTTTGACGGCACGGCGGCACAACGGTTCAAGCGAACCCGAACTGCGAGTTCATGGGTCACGTGCTCTGGCCCGCGCGCACTCTTCCTACCCAACGCTCAGCGCTCAGCCGCGACTTGACGAGGCCTCTGCCCGATCACGTGAATCGCAGCACCCAAATCAGACTGAATTGCGCGAGTCTACTCAGAAGATTCTATGATCCGAAGCACAGTGTATAGTTTGAAGCGATTACATGGCGGATACTGCAAAATCGACGAGCGCACCAACGTTCAAACGTTGAAGTGCAGCAGCAAAATGGCCACGCGTGCGAACCCGCTTAAGGATTCGCCCGAGATTACGCGCGCTTAACAGCGCTTAACGGTGCATAAGATGCGCATAAGGACGCATACGCGCATAAGAGCGCTTACGGACCGCTTTGCGTATGCAAACAAAGCGCGCGAGGAGTCTTAAGCGCGCCGTAAGAGGACCCATGAAAGCCCAGCCTGACGCGCGTAGGTAAAATCCGGGAAAATCGCCGATTTTGGACCTCATTTGTCCACCATTTTTTGGAATTTTCGCCCAAAAAAGTCCCCAAAATGTCCAGTCCATCTACGCGCCTCAAAATATAGCTCTAGATTCGCTTCAAATGCTCTAAAACATCTTCAAAAATCGCGAAAACGCCGTCCGGACTTTTCGCTCGGGCCGAATTGGCGGAGCCCGCGCGCGCGTCAGCCGTTTCGGTTCTGCTTCGCCGAGGGCTCCTCACCTGCACTTACTGCCTGCCTCTTTGCCTATGATTTAACGTGGCCATAGTATATATGTAACGTACCACGAGAGGTAAGATCGATTGCAGTCACTCTGCGAAGCAGTAAGCTAGCTACAGTGAGATCTACGAACCCCCAGGTTCATTGAGGGGGTAATTGCTCCTCAACGAGCAGTGACGGCATCACCTCCAGAGCTCTAACGAAGGAACGTTGATCTTCGATGCCGACACGCGGATAACTTCACCAACTCTTGGCTACTGAGAACAACCGAACGCATGCGCCCAGCGTGATCCATATGCCGCCAGATTCGACGTCGAAAGGCAGCCAATAATGATAGACGGGTGGCCTTGCCTACGCGCCGCAAGGATTGCTCCACAATCTTCAACTTGTCCCTCAAAGCATCGAGCGGCCTAGCAAGGGATTCCAACTCGAGAGGCTCGTCTGTCAACCATGAAAGCTGTTTAAGCTGAATCCGGGTGCATTGGCTGGTTTGTCAAAGCTGGAGGCGAAAAGCTCAGACACCCTCACGTCCAAGAGGGGTGCCATTCGCCCAAAATCATCGTCAAAGAGATCGATATCCGGACTTCTCCGTTTCGTCAAAGCAAGCCGTGCCGAGAATGTAGGATATTGGCGATGATGGCACAGACGACGTCGACGCGACGTGGCGGGGAAGGCAAGAGACGCGCGCACTCGAACGTTCAAATTTTCAAACGCTTCGTTCAACTAGCCAAGAAGTTATAATTCATGAAACCCGAAGGTTAAAAGCAAGTCGATCAAATTAATTGTAGATTTGTAAGAATAAATGTTGGAAGTGCAAAATATCCATCAATTAGAGCCGTTGTTGTGAATTCGGTACAGCCCGCGCGCACTCCCGCTGCTCTTGAGGGTCGGCAAACTTTGGCTTTCCCAGCCGCCGAAATGGGTCCCGATTTGTCCACTGAAACCTACGGGCCTAGGACCCCACCCACACCGGCGCACCATGATTTGTCCACCCCCGACTACGCGCCTTGGCGATTTTGGCCCATCTGAGGCCCAAAATTTGTCCAGTCGGGCGCTATGCGCCTCAGGCCGGGCTTTCGGGGGTCCTGCCGTAAGTGCCCCGTAAGTGCGCCGTAAGAGTCCCTTATCTAGGATACACTTAAGCGACACTTAACGCGCGCGCGGCTTAACGAGTGGTTAAGGGCGCTTAAGAGCAGCTTTAGGCCGCTTAACGACTGCTTTACGAGGTTTCGCGCGCTTACGCGCGTTTGGCCATTTTGCTGATGTGTCCGAAAAGACATGAAGGCACGTCGGTCAGGATGGGATGGGAAAGGGGGGGGGGGGGCATGGAAATACAACAAGACAAAAGGGGTCTCAGGGAGAAAAGCCGAGGGGTGAAACGGCGCTTATACGAAACAACAGGGGACCATATAGCAGGCGCAATGCCGCTTCTAGGCAGCAATATATTAAGATGGGCGATTAGACGCCTCGGCCCTCACGTCCAAGCTATCGAGAAGAAGATGAACAATTAGTAACATATACATGTATCTTAAGCAAGCGTCATGTATCTTAAGCAAGCGTGAGATTGCATAGAAGCAAACGTCGAAGAGCTCACCTCGATGCCGAGTTGACCTCCGGGGTGACACCTTAGGAAATCCTCTCTTCGAGCCTTGCCATCTCGACCCCATCCGATTCGCATCTTATTCAGTGTGAGGGCCACCGCATCGCCGATCGCCAGAGCCGCAACCACACTGCTTGTCGGAGCAGGGAGAGCCGAGTCGGCCTCGTCCGTGACCTTCTCACCGGTGCTCTTGGTCGAGGCACCCGTGCCGGCATCGAGCCAGCCGGCGCAAGCACGTGCGAGGACCGAATCGGGGTCGCGCGTGACGGCGATCAGTGTTCGTACACGAGGTCGGATGATGGGCAACAGTCGCATCAACTCCGCCGTGGCGCCAGAGTGCGAGATCATGAGGAGCGCGTCGCACGGAGAGGTGGGCGAACAGCGGCAGATGATTCCGAGGTCGCCGTGGAGAGCCTCGAGGGGATGCAAAAAGACGGATTGGATGCCTGGGTAGAGGTAAAGTTGGTTTACACCAGTCAATTTGCCGGATCAGAGAAGCTCGACGTGTTTGTGTGCGTGGAAACGATGCCATGCAATCTCGGAACAGGAGGCTTACCGAGGGAACAGAACGTAGCCACCATCTTTCGGCCGACGAGACCGGATTTTCCAACACCCGTGACGACAATCTTGCCGTGGGCGGGGAGGGAGGAAAGAGCGTCGATGACGTTGCGGAAGGCGATGTTGGATCTCGACTCTGCCCGCGATTCGACCGACGAGTCGTCGTTGTCGAGCGAGCTGACGTCCGAGGCGCGATCTTCAAAGCCAAAGCCGGGGCCGGGGAAGAGGTCATGATGCGCGAAGGGAGCTTCATCTTCGACGATCGGCTGCGCCGCCGGGGCGAGCCTCGCCGCGAGAGCCAAGAGGGCATACGCTTCGTTGCGTACGATGCTCGATGCATAGGCTGCGAGCTGGGTCGGGTTGGGCTTGAGCGGGTCCAGATCGAGCTGACTACCGGAGAGCGAGAGCTGATCGAGCACGGGCGAAAGCGACAGGCCTTTTGCGGGTGAGAGGAACGGCGATGAAGCGATGGACGATGCCGGTGAGGGTGCACTCGACGAGGCAACGGAGCGTGGTGACGATGCTTGATCAGAGTCGGATGAAGAGCTGAACGGGCTCTCGGACAGGGAGGCGATCGACAGGTCCGACTGTCCTGCAAACAGGCAGGCTGGCGTGACGGACGACACCGAGTCATGGCGACTCCATTGGTGCTGCTGGGGCTGGGGCTGCTGGGAAGGGTGCTGTTGGTGCTGGTGCTGGCCAGATGTGAGGCTCGATGTTGAGAACGACGACGACATTACGGAGGACTGAAAAGGAGTGTAGGATAAGGGCAGGAGAAGAAAGTGGACGTGACCGAGAAGCGATGCACGATGCGGGCGAAAAAAGAGCCTGCAGTGGAGCAGGGCATCGGACTCTTTGTGACAAGACTTGCTCCGATGAGCGAAGGCTCTGCGCGCGATTGAGCGATTGATAGGTCGATCGCGGATTCCAGCTGGCGGGCTGGGCAGGCAGCGTCGGCGATGCGCGTCAAATTGGGCACATGCAAATCGCTGACAAGATCAATCAGAGAGCCCGACTCGATCTCCAAAAGTGCATCACCATGAGCCCTTTTAACACCCTGCGTAATTCCCTCCACTTGCAATAGTAGTGTCGGGCTTAGGTCAGCTTTTCCAGCCTGCTGGACTCTGAATTACGACGCTGTCACCCGAGTGGAGGCGGCAGCTAGGCAGCTGCGCATGCATGCACTGATCCAAAGGTGGGCTCCACTACTCTCGATGCTCGAACCCGATGTCTGAAAAATGTGCTTGCGTAACGATTTGGTTACCGAAAATAATATCAATTCTTGCTCGAAATAATCATACGACGTTCCACTACCACTAACTCTTGCTTTTCATGCTTTGCAGATCGATGCGAAAAAAAGAAAACCTTGTGTAATCGAGGTCGCGATGGCCGAAATCAACTGACCACGCTGCCCCCGGTTCGACGCCGACCATATGCAACGTTTGAGAAGATTCATGACTTGACCGTTCTTCGGTTCAAGTGTAGTTCTGTTCGAGCTCCTCGGAGGTGACAACAATCGCATAGCGGGATCATCTTCGTTCCCTAGTTGGCGGCATCGCCAGTGATAGCATCATCGCCTTATATAGATCTGAATTAGCCAGGTTCAGGTGGGATGAGCTAGCAGCACGTGAAAGTCACGTGATTGCCGCTCGACTCGGGTCGAATCGGGCCTCAGGAGTCGGGCAAGCTACCGTCCTACTCCAGCTGTGTAAGTGGATTCGGGTGCTATGCAGAAGCTAGACGATCATGCAATGAAGCCGTTAAAATCATCACCTCTTGTCCGTGAAATGCCAGGCGCTGCCGGGCAGTGGAACTTGAATTCGAGCGACGAATACGGGCGTGACTGAGACGACTCTGACTCCTGACAACAATCTCCTTCTCAGCCCCTTCATCCTCTCGAATCTGCAGCGCTGGCAGACCCCACACCTCCCCCTAGCACCCATTCTCGAGGTGTCAAAAGATGGAGAACCGACACCTTCCTCTTTCGAGACGATGGTGCTCGCCCGAATGCGCTGATTATCCTCAACACCCCGCTCGTGCGAGACGAGCTGTTCCGCAAGCTTTGGGCCGCAGGTCAATCGGATCGTGCAAAAAAGTCAACAGTGAAGAGGACAAATTGACTGACTTGGAACTTTCTCTGACAGCCTCCGTTCGTTACTGCGCTGATGGAGGCGCGAATCGGCTGTACGACGCCTCTCGATGCAAAGAGCCTTCCCAGGCAGCACGGACAAATAGAGACGACCCAACAACTATCCACCATGACAATGACGGCGATGATATGATACCTGACCTCATAAAGGGTGACCTGGACTCGTTGCGCGACGATGTCAGGGCCTACTACGAGAGCAAGGTCCGTTCGTCGAATCTTCGTCTCGGCTCATTCTTATGGACCCGGCTCACATGAGACATCCTGCTCCCATCTGTTACCAATCCAGAACGTCTCTATTGTCCATGATCCCGACCAATACTCGACCGACCTGGGCAAATGTGTCGTCGCTCTGACCGAATACGAGACCAAACTTGCTACCCAAGCTACCTCCTCCACATCCAACGAACCAGCACCACCACGGACACCCATCCAACATCAACTCGTCATCGTCGGTGGTCTGAGTGGTCGATTGGATCAGACGATCCATACATTGCATGCGTTGACGTTGTTCGACCAAGAAAGGGAAATGACCTGGGCTGTGGGACAGGAAAGTTTAGCATGTGTCTTGGGCCAGGTCAGTTTGAGATATCCTGGTACCTCCTTGGGTGGTCGGCCGAGAAGAAGCTTAACTATGTCCGACCATAGGGTATACACGATATCAGTACAAATCTCAAATATTTTGGCGATACGTGCGGCATTTTACCCGTTGGTGAACCGGCCAAAGTCATAACCTCTGGCCTCAAATGGGATCTCACCCCGACTACTTGTGAGGCATTTGCAAGGATCAGTCCAGCTGAGGCATGAGCAATGTAGCTGAGGGGTTTGCTGTGCCTCACAGTTGCGTATCCTACGTCAATTGCGGCGGGCGTCTCTTCGTCGAATCATTTGCCTCAAGAGACCGTTACAATCTCGACCGACGTTCCAGTGGTTTGGACCGTCGAGGTTCGATCGACGACTCGACCGTGACTCTCGTTTGTTAATCTGACCTGCTCTTCTCGTATATCTTAACCTATCCGTACTTCTCTCAGTGCATCCATTACGTTTGACTTATCTACTGCTTTCTTTGCGATATCCAAACTCGCCAAATCTATGTGGCCCCAGAAAATACTGCCGAGAACTCACCCAAAGCCTTTTCCTCGACAGGCTTGTCGCTCCCTCCTTGTCGCTCCCTCGTCTCCCTGAACTAACCCTCCGTCTTCATAAAGTTATAATGGAACACAATCGCATCGACGTACTCCTCCCCCTCCCCCTCTGCCTTCTTCAGCAAGCCCGCGTTCGGGATCAAGCCCGCTCTTTGGAATCCGAGCGAGTCCCAAATTTTGACCGAGGCGATGTTGTTGACGTACACGAGGTTGAAGACGGAGCCTTTGTAGCCTATTAGAACAGGACGGATTCATATTCTAGAAGCTGGGATAGGCGAGACAAGGGTTCAGAGTTGTGACGGACCTAGTAAAGGCGCGTAGTGGAGGTAAGAACGACCGAGCGTTTTGCCGACTTTGAGACCACGGTGAACTGGAGGAACGACAAAGCCGCCGTTGCAGTTCTGGTCGACGAGGATCATAGATTCAGTAAGGACAGGCGACGACCTAAATCGAAGGCACGCATTCAGCGCTTACATGTGAAGATCGACCCGGATAATTGGGCTGCGGTGGGGAGAAATTTCGAGGATGAGATAGCTTCCTCATCGAAACGGTGTGACAACGATGAGTGCCTACTTTGATATCTGCCACACGAAATCAGAAGCATGCATCAGCAACCGAAAAATGCCCACATTCCTGACCGCCGTCCCACTCCCGCGGATGAAGAAAGATTTTTCCCGGAGGACTCGTCTCTCGGCGACTCACAATACATGCCCAACACCACATCTTTCCACTCCCTTCCAGCTCTGATGGTGTCTAATGCTAGGCCTTTTTCCCTATAGACTCCGTTTTCGGGCATTCTCCCTTCAAAGGGGGTCTCGTCGAGCAAACCTAGGAAACAGTTGGTAGCTTCGCGTGGGGGAGAAGGATGTCGGTCCAAGATGTGGGGCTTGAATGCTTCGGAGGGACGTACCGAAAAAGTATCCTGCCTATTCAGTATGCAAACCATCGTATCAGCCACACTTCATCTCCATCATCGCCCCACGCTCTCCAATCAACCTCCCCCACCCATCCCTCCGCGCCACCCCACCTCTTTCTCCCCCATTTCAAACTCACAAACTCACAAATTGCTCATAGCTCTGCTCCCCCATTTGCGGATACGTCCTTCCTTCCTTGACCACATCATTGAATACGCCCTGGAGATAGCCGATCAATTCCTCCGGGATGGTAGAGCGCGTAAGGGGGAAGACGGTCAGGCGTTTGGTGGAAGGATCTTGGTCGTGAAGAGGGAAGGATCGCGGTTCGAGGGGCGGGGTGGCGGATGTTATAGAGGGACGAGTTATGGTTCCGTAGGCGGACATGGTGGGAGAAGAGGTGGGAGAAGAGGTGGGAGAAGAGTGAGGAAGAAACGGAAGCGGAGTGAGAGACGTGGGGGGAGCGCGCAGAGGGGGGTCCTCGAGCGGAAGTGGGGCGAACCGGACCGAATTAGGTTGAGGTGGCATCAGAGTTCTTCTTTCAAATAATAACTCGGGGGCTGTTTCAACTTCGACATGTGCATTACGTATATTGCATAAAAACCAGTATTAAGGGCCCAGCCAGGGTTCAAACTAGGCGAGAAGGTAGTTTTTCGACTTGGTTCCATTGCCTCTTGAAAACATCGTCATGATGACTCGAACATCCTATCAATAGCTTCCTGAGAATCGACCGAGATTTTTGGGGCTGTGCATCGCGATTGATCTCCCCAAGTCAGCATGGTGCCTGATCACTGAGGCCGGATGCAATGAAGAAACTCACGACTCGACGGCTCGTGCCTTGCCATGTAGGCAATCAGACTACTCTTCAGACTCGACATCTCTTCCGTATCCGATGACGTCATTGTAGGCGTCCCCGCTACCCCTCGTGTACCTAATGGGCTTCCCTGCGTCGAAGGCGATGCGTTCGTCCTCAACTCGCCGACGTAGGATTTCCTCAGCGCACTCGCAACGATCGGTCGAGACGACGATGCCGGAGTTTGAGGTGAAGGAGGTTGAGGAGACGACATGGCCGAAGCGCGGAATGTTCGTGTGGGTGATCCAGACATGGTATTAATCGATGAGCTGCCTCCGAGAGGAGATCCGCCGGGGAGGGTTGAAGGGGAGGCAAAGCAGGTCGAGCGAGTTTTGGGCGACGACTGCACGGGCGCCGAAAATTGTGGTGTGCCCGAAACGGTGCGGCGCAGATGGGGTGACGAGGAGCTTTTGCTTGGGGTTGAGGGGCGCGGCGGTGGCAGAGAGGAGAGGCTGTTGAGCGAGCACATCGAGTCGGCGACGTTGTAGCAGAGCAGGATGAAAAGGCCCTTTTCGAGCAGGTTCAACGGTGTCGAGAGCGAGGGTAACAAGTCGGAGAGGTGGTCAGAGGTGTATCTGCGTTGAGGGGGTTAGGAGCCGGTCTCAGTATCGAAGAGCGGTGACAGAGGCCGTCCGCACTCACTTGTAGACCTGCGTTCTGGAGCTAATCCACCACAGCACGAGTAGGACGGCATTGGTGCG
This sequence comes from Microbotryum lychnidis-dioicae p1A1 Lamole, assembly GCA_001244265.2. Classification (NCBI taxonomy): domain Eukaryota; kingdom Fungi; phylum Basidiomycota; class Microbotryomycetes; order Microbotryales; family Microbotryaceae; genus Microbotryum; species Microbotryum lychnidis-dioicae. The sequence goes on from CDLV01000006.1 coordinate 1,320,393, forward strand.
TAGTCTCCGGGCGACCTCCTGTCGAGTCATGGGTGGTAGGGGTCTTCGTTTGGTCGTCGACACTTCCGGCTTCGTTGACGACGCGGCACTGCTGCGTGTGGCCGCCACTGAGGTCGCCACGATGGAGGAGGTCATGGCGGCGGGCGCGAGGGGTGCCATGGCTTTGACAGGTGTCGTGTTGCCTGCGCCGGCTGTCCAGCCCGACGGGAAGGACCGATGCGGTGTCACACTCTTGTTGGTGTTGATATGGGACAGCTCACGCGAGTTGGAAGGGGAGGCGGAGGCAGACGCGGATGCGGAGGTCGAAAGGGGCCTTGCGATCGGAAATCGGGGCGAGGGCGAGGCCAAGGCGGTGGGTGCGGGGTTCAGCGGTGTCGATCCATTCGACAGCACGCGTGTCAGCGGAACGGGGGAGAAGGACGACGGCGTGGAAGAGGTCGCGCCAGGGTTGAGGTTGGGGTAACGGGACAGCTGTGTTTTCCGCGGGGACGAGCTCGACAACGGACTATTGCCGGCCGTCGCGTCGGTGGTGAAGCGCACGTTACGCGGTGCGGTGCCCGGTTGAGACGTCTGGGGCGAGCTCGTGTTGGCAGGAGCACCGCTGTTGGGTTCTTGTTGTTGTTGTTGCTGTTGCTGTTGCTGTTGCTGCTGCTGCTGCTGCGACTGCTGAGTAAGATCAGGCACAGAGGCGGATGGTCGTATGCGACGTCCCAGCGGCGAGGGCGTGGCCTGGGTCTGGATCTGGATCTGCACCAGAGATCCGCCGCACGAGGTCGAGTGATTCATCGTTGGGGAAAGATCAAGCGACTACAAGTGTGTCGGTAGGACACGAGGTATCGTTCTTGGCGTGATGATGACCGTGTGACCGTGTGACCAGGGTCGAATCGAGTCGCAATCGTTGTACGGGGGCGGTATCAAAGCTGGCGGGTGTTGCTGTTGGGGAATTATGTCAGACGGGGCCACGCCGGGACAAGGTGGAATTTGTTTCGGGCGATGCGCGGTGGGGATTGGTTGAACTGTGACGGGGCGGCGGCGACGGACACGGTCAGTGTCGTCGAGAGGTGGTCGAGCGAGGTACAGGACTTGCTGAAAGTCTCTTGCGGGGAAGCGGTCGAGCCGGGACGGTGGTGCGAGCGGAGGTTGCGGGGTAGACCACCTATGGGCGCATGAGTGCCAGCTCAGGAGGTCAAAGGGAACCCGTAGTGCGCGCCGGGGTCATCACAAGTACAACCCGTCGGGATTTTAACGCGCTGGGCAATCTTTTTATTTATTTTATTTGATAGACTTCATTAACAGCATAATTATATTAATACCTAGAAATCTTCGGAAAAGTCGGAGGGAATGCTGTTACGCACACTGGCAGAAGCCAGTAGTGTAGGACTCATTGACCCTGAACCAGGATCAACCATACCCACTAAAACCCCCTTTGGTGTCTTACAGAGACACTAGGCGACCCTTGGACCCCTGGATAGAGGCTCGAAGCCCCTCGAACTCCGTTTCGGTGATCGGTTCCAAAAGATCCGACGAGAATCGACGACGGCGACAGAGCTTCCAGATCGAGGGGCATATGGCCGGTCAACCCCATTACTAATCGTAATCGTACTCGTAATCGTAATCGTAATCGTAATCGTAATCGTAATCGTAATCGTAATCGTAATCGTAATCGTAATCGTAATCGTAATCGTAATCGTAATCGTGGAATCGTGGAATCGTGGAATCGTGGCAAGCAGGCCCGCCTTGTCCTGAATTGGACTCGCGGAATAAGTACTCGGATCGCCTGCCTCCTCTTCTACCCCACCTGCTTAGCACTGCCAGCTCCCACACTCTCACAGTGAGCGTCCCCACTCGAGCGTGCTGCGTCGCTGCGTCGTACCTATTCTCTCTCGTACGCCTCGCAACAGTGAGTGGCCCGAGTAGCGGCTTGCAACCAACCAACCTTTCTGCGATCGACGACCACTGACCACTGCATTACCTGATCTGAAACCGGCGGCAGTGGCCTCGGAACTGCAGTCGCTTGATCTGAGTCGATTGCTCGGCGCGCACGCGGTGCTGTCGCTGCTCACCAACCTCTCGAATGCGCCAGTGTGGAACTTGCCGCTCAGCCTCTATGGCTTGGTCGTAGTATCCCACCACGCCGATGACGGCGGTGACTCGGTTCGCCAGGTTAGTCGCATTCGGTGCAGCAGGTTCCACGCACCGCCACACACTCGACGTGTCCCCACCAGCGTCGGTCACTAATGACGAGCTTCCTTTCGTTTCGTATCCAGTTCGCTGCCCTGTATGCGTTCTCCTTCTTCCTCGACGCTCTATGGCTACTGTCCAACTCGACCTACACCTCGACATGGTTCTTCATCGTCGTCAACTTCCTGCTCAAGGTCAGGCAGTGCTAGATTCGATGACGGCCTGCGAGCTCGGACCTATGCTCTTTCAAGATTTCACTTCAAGGCTCGCTTGCTGACACGACCTCCCCTGTGTATATTTCGCTCGTCGTAGCCGGTGACTCTACTGTCGACACTGGGTCAATTGCGACTCCGTGGACATGCGACCTTCAGCTTGCCCGGCGGTTTCAGCCTTCCGGGAGGCAACGATCAGTTCGGCGGCAACGGTGGCTTCCCTCCCGCTCGAACGGGCGCGAATGAGACCATGTGGCAAGCACCGTCCGGTGCAGGAGGCTACCATGAGCGAACCTTTTCTCAAGAAGAACGTGGCGTACCTTCACCTTCGACTGCGGCGGCGGCTCCGACGACGGCTCCTCCGAGTGCCTCGAAACTGGTCGGCCCAGTTGCGGTGGGTGGAAATGCAGGGGGCCAGGGATATCAAGGGCGGAGCGAAGGAGGGGGATACCATACGCTCGAGTGAGATGTTTTGTTTTGGTTTATATCTCGACCGCGTAGTAGGCATAACAGTTTGGTAATGCACCTTCTCCCGAAAGAAGGGAACCGGGCGAGACAAAGAAATTGTTCAAGTCTGCAAAGAAGAATTAGCCGGATTGAAATGAGCCGAACTGGCGGAAGACATTTGCCTTCTCCTGCGCACACTGGACTGTTCACCCTGCCCACAACCTTAAACGAGGAGCTACCTACCGCTCGTTCAATACACTATCTGGCCATTCGATCCAGCACCTCGCGTTACTTGAACCGCTGTCACTGAGTCGACGCTCGGCTACCCGCGATCCCGTGATCCCCGACCAAGTTCCCTCAGCCTGCGGTACACTACCCTTCTCCGCACACTCTCCGCTAGTCCTACCGTTTGAGCTCTACGACAATGTCTCGCCGAGTCCCACGAGTCGTCGTCACGAACGACGATGGACCCCCCACGGACCTGTCCGGTCACTCACCCTTCGTCTACCCTTTCGCGTGTGCGCTCGCCGGACAACTCGGGTGGGACGTCAAGGTCGTCGTTCCTTCGAGTCAGAGGTCTTGGTAAGGAAGAGTATTACTATCCGGTGTATCAGAAAGGGCATCGCGGGGCTTGATACCTGTTTTTGGCGAGCTCGATCTGACCCACCCCCCACTTTTTGGCTCGGACAGGGTCGGCAAGTCTTACGCTATCACCCAGGTGACCACGGGCCGATACTTTTACCCTACTGGACCGAACGGCACTGATGGCGAGCAGTGCGAGTTGCCTCGACCTTTGAAGGAGGGGGAAAAGACGGAATGGGTCTTGTAAGTGATTCTACTGAGTCCGAGAGAATTTCCCGAACTGCGATAATTTAAGGACGAGACTGCTAGGAGGAAGTTGTTGAATCATATCTAATATCTATCCTGATTCTTTTACAGACTCGACGGGACACCGGGTGGGTAACTTATCGGGCCAGCGCAAAGGAGCCAAGCTGGCTAATGTCTCTCCCATGCTTGCAGCCACCTGCGCCAACATCGCCATTCACTCCCTTTACCCACCGGGTTCGATCGACCTCGTCATATCAGGCCCCAACTTTGGTCGCAATACCTCGACCGCTTTCGCATTATCCTCGTCAGTGAATAAGCCAGATTCTGACTGCTACATATCTTCGTCAGTGACTCAGCCAGATTCTAACTGCTACATATACAACTTTAGAGGCACGATCGGAGCCGCAATGGCTGCGTCCTTGTCCCATATCCCGGCCATCGCACTCTCCTGGGGTCTCATGGAAGGCTACAAACCTCCCTCCCAATCTTTCATCCAAGGTGCCGTCGACGTATCCTGCCAAATCGCTTCCAAGCTCTGGGAACTAGGATGGGAACAGGCCGACAGCGAGCATCGCGTCGACGTTTATTCGGTCAACGTGCCTTTGATGCCTTCGATCATCTCCAAAGGGGGGCCGACGGTTTATTGGACTGAGATGGCCAAGACCAAGTATCAAAGATTGTTTAAATCGACGGCCAAGATCCCTGCGCCCGTCGTCAAGGACGGGGGACCCGCTGCAATTCCAGCGGACAACATGTCTTCGGTCGAACAAGGGAAGGAGCAGGAAGCCACTGAGGGTCAGGCATCTGGGGCAGAGGCGTTGAGGATGGTCGATTCACACTACCAGGCACCGCTCAGGTTTGTGTTTGCGCCTGATATTGGTCCTTTGATTAATCCGAGCCCTGCGTCGTTGGTGAGTGATACCATGGCTTGCTTTCCGAGGGGCGATGGTAGTATTTTGGCTCATCGGACGATTCGTCGGGCATTGCAGCAAGAAGGAACGGATAATCATGCGCTTATGGTCAGTTCTACTCTTTTTCCTTTATAAGACGTAACCTGTGCTGTACATCATCTTAGCTGAATTCTCGTACGTCCTCAACAGCACGGCGCGATCTCGGTCACGCCTATCCAAGCCGCTTTCGCCTCGGCTGACTTCCCGAGAGGGAAGGCAATCGAGACTGATGGGCTCAAGTGGAGGTTGTAGGATCGGGGGAGTGCAGGGAAAGTTTTTTGGATATCGTATCTACATGGAAAGCATCTATTGGGTCTATTATAATTTATAACCAGTGGGAACCCGTTAAATTAACGGGAGGATGAAATTCAAAAAATAGCAGGATAATCGAACAGTCTACATGATATCAGCGCAGAGGTTAAGACAATACGAAATACAGCAAAGAAACAAAATCCATTCATCTTACATTCATTGCCGAAACAACCTGCATGTCGCTTGTTGCCGGACTTGGCTGCAAACACTCGTGCAATGAGATCCGGACGGTTGCATGTTTTATCGGCCCCAGTGCAGCCTTGATTTCCGGTGAGTCGGGGTCGTACGTCATCGTGATGAGCAGCGGAGGCTTTCCATGTTTGACAACGCACGCCATCGCATCCTGGTATCGCTGCGTGATGTCACGATTTGGTTCGGGGTCAAGCCGTTGATGCCTTGGGTCGTGGTGAGGCGTAGGTTCTCTTGATGTAACCGGATGTGTTGAGTCAATCGGTCTTGACTTGGGAGTACATCCGTAATTCACGAACTCCAGGAAGGGACGTTGGGTGCAATGCGGGATTGAGAAGTGCTCGTCGCGTTTGGCAAGTAGTGCGCAAAGAATTGTGAACGCGAGACTCGCCACCTCGACCCCTTTACTTGACCTTCGTCCTAGGTGTTCAAAAGTTCAATGTCAGTCTGTGCTTGCGCCTTCGGCAGAATGGAACATCAGAGAAAGAGCCGAAGACGCGTACGTTCGCCATCACCACCCTCTTCGTCCCCTTCCTCACCGTCTTCATCCTCATTGTCGCGGTCTTCGTCCTCCTGTTCGTCTTCGTCATCCATACCGAGACCGGCAAGTACCTCGCGCAATTGGACACCATTGTCGATCTGCTCTCAGTTACTGGCGATTGGCGGCCTGGCTTGGTGGAACCCGCAAAGAGGAATGTTGGGGTGGAAGCCATCTTCCCCTGCAGGAAAAAGTAGTGGGTAACGGAGGAGAGGCATCGCGGACGGATGGAGCGAGCTAACGATTTGGTACTTGGGCCGACTATCGGGACATCGATCACCGTGCGCCTAGAGAATAAGGTCTTGCGGTCCACGATCTCCCGTGTTGGTGTCGGAATCGCAGATAAGCATCGCCATTTCCGTGCTCGACGTAGGAGGGTTGTGGGTGCGTCGGTCCCGGCTTGGCGGGAGGCAGAGGCGCAGGATCCACTCTTTGGCCGTGTCCCAACCTGCGCGAGGTTTGGCCGATGCGAACTCCCTCACAAAGCGATTGCCAGTGCGCAACATGGACTCTAGCTTGGTCAGCGTTGATCTTTGTATGCGAGTCTCTGTGCTGTCGGGTCCTTGAAGTCGTGTGTCGGTGGCCTCGGCCAGGTCGATCAGCCATGTCTGGGCAAAGGCTGGGCGTTGATTCACGGCAGGGATCAGGGCACCGAGTCAATGATAGAGGCGGCCGAACACGCGAAACACGGGAGGTCCTAGAGTGCCCACTTGAGTTTGGTCCCAGTGGGCAGCGAGCGAAGTAAAGGACAACGCGTTATTGTAAGACCGGGCATTCTCGCGGAATGCTTTAGCATCTGTGTAGATGCATCGCGTAATTCAGCATGTGGGTCTACTGCAGACGAATGTTGTTGGACGGAGCAACTGACCGCTATCCGAGCCTTGAAGAAGCTGCCGATACTCGAGATTGGGCTGGGGAGGGGGAGGTAGCCGCACCTTGCCCTGCGAGCAGCACGCGCCGAAGTGTCTGGTCGACTTGGACCTTTCGCACTCCCAGTGCCGAGCCTTGCAGTGGGTGCACACGGCCGTCTGCGGGCCGAGGTCGTCGCGGATCGAAACGTGGGGCTTGAGGGGTTTGAGCGCGATTCGAGCCCGGCGCACTCGCCTTTGCGGAGGTGGTGGTGGGGCGAGCCCAGCGTCGAGTTGGCCATCGCGCTGACCACGCTGTCCGTTCTGCACAGCTGCACGGCCGGCTCGTATACGTGTCGCAATGCCAAGATCGGTTGAATTGTTGTCATGACACGCCGGGGGGCTGATTCTGTTGATCGGAGCGGGACGAAGAGGAGGGTCGAGCCGCGGGGCGCCCAGCAGCGGGCGCTCGAGCAGGCCATGGTAGCCCATGGTACGGCGCTACCCTCGCGCCCAAGACTTGGCGAGGTTGCGATGGCCCTCCCTGAGTCCCTGGCGACCTTGGGACCGGGACATAGCAGCGAGGGTTTGTTCTTGAATGAGTGTCACTAAAATTGGATGAGAGTGGGAGGGAGAAAGGAAAGGTTGGAGGGAGTGGCGCAGGATTATTTACGTGGTTTGATTTGTTGTTCAGCCCCTAATGCCGCTGGTCGACTGCCGGAATGACACTGACACCGCCGGCGCACCGCATCACGTGACAAACGCCAGCCCTCGCCTCGCACGTCAGGCAGAGCTCTGCTGTAGAAGCAATATCATGCAAAGCCACGCGCTTGCGGTTCATTAAATGCAATATGAGTGGAAGCATTGTTTTATGTGAGCGAAAAAAAGAAGGAAAATACTGGGAGCGCTGTAGCTTCGTTGGAACGGCGCGGAAAATACAAAAGTCACCACAGCGCTTGTACATGACTTCTGATCGGAACATGAACACCACAGGCAGGTGCGGCAGACACAACAGTATGCTGGTACATCCACCACAGTCGGCCCTGAGGGCCGCAACCTAGTTAAAAACAGCGATTTTAGGTACATTCCTTAACTCACACTTTTTTTTACTAGTTAGGGTAGGATAGGTCGGCCAAAGGGGACTCGGCCAAAGGAAACCGGAATTAAGATGGCTAGAAAACGGAATGCTAAGTTGCGGACACGTGATGTGGCCGACGCGTTCGGTCGGACATTAGCCTCTTGGCTCCGCACATAGCGCTCATACCCGCGCTCGTTCACAGCTGCTTGGTCTGCCCTGGTCAACCATGGCCCCCACAACCTCGACCGCGCACCCTGGCGCGGGTCGTGTCGTCAACAAGAAGCCACGAGTGGCTCAAGCTGGTGAGTTGTATCGCGGAGGTTTTTGTCGTCACCTGTCGCTCGTCGCCGTGATGAATCAACTCGCGGCCATCGCATGGGCGCGCGCGGCGCGTACTAGGAGGAGTTCAATGACCCAATGTCGTTTTGATGCAGCTTGCTGACTTGCATGAGTGGCTGTCTTAACAGTAACGACGGAATCATGGGACGACGACTTTCTGTTCCAAGGATCCTCCTCGTCCAGGTCTACCTCGCCTACGACGATCAAGCCCTTGCCACGCACACGCCCCTCTCCGGGTACTGCTGCAGCTGCTGGCACCGCGACAACGGCCATGATCACCACCCCAAAACCGAGCGTCCCTCATCGTCCACCCCCAAGGTCATTCAATTGCACTTCATCAGGGCCTTCTTCGAGGAACGTGTCGTCATCTTCCTCGCAGTCCAACCGATCTTGGGGGCTTTCGAACCCCTCGACCCCTGCCACCTCGGCGCGAACGTCGAGCCAGTCCTCGGCCAAGGAAAGTCCACCCTTCTCGCTCTCCGAAACGAATGGTCCTTATCTTCGAGCAGCAAACAACGCCTCGAATGACTCCCTAGGCTCGAGTTGGTCCATCGACCCGGATCCGACCCTGACTTTGGCCAATTCTCGCTCGTCCCCGCCACCACCGATGCCGAGCTCAAGCAAACCCAGTCCACCGCCGCCAGTGCCTGCTATTCCCGCTCACCACATGACGACACCTCGGCGGCCAACACGTCGGGTGCAGACAGGGCAGCTCAACCCAAGCTTTGTCGCTCAAGGCATCGTCGAGCGTTCCGATACACCTTCATGGGGTCGGAGTGGCATCTCGACCGCCGAAGACTACACTGAAATCGAGACCGAAGAGGAGTGCGCACCGAGGCAGCCACGGCGCGGCGGCACTCGGGTCCGGAACTGGAGTCGAAACTCGTCCGCGACGACGTTGGATGAAATGATCGGGTCCCACGATGTCGCAAACAAGGTGGGCGCGAACGACATGTCACCTCTTTCGGTATCGCAACGTCGATCGTCGAGCACAAAATGGAAGAGACTTAGTGGCATCTTCGGATCGGCAAAGAAGGAAGGCGAGCTTCAGAAGTCGGCATCGAGGAACGACTTGTCCGACGTCGCTACATCGTCACAAGTTACTGCGGGCCCGACCTCGATCTTTGATTCCTCGACCGGTCTACCGAGACCTCACAATGCCGAATTCGTCGTGCTCGGCCGAAGAAGTCGAATGAGCGTCGATTCAGCCATGAGCACGGACGACGAAGATCGAAGTACGTTCAACGCCGTGGCCCGGCAACCTCACTCCTCCCACGACTCGGGCTCGACCGTCGATTCCGCCGGTGGCGCAGAGTGGTGGATATCAAGTCGGCCAGCCAACACAAGTCGACGAAGCTTGACCTTTGCTCCACCGCCACCCATGCATTCCAGACGTTCGCTCGATCTTTACCGTGAGATAGACGAGGACGGAGTCACCTCGATGGATGAGGCCGCCGACGCCACGGAGGCTGAAACGTCGGCCGACGATCGTGGAACGGGGAAAAGAATGGCATATGCTCCGGCGCAGGCGAGACTCTCTGTGGCTTCTTCCACGACGGTTTACACCAACATTCAAGCGGCAAGCAGCAATCCTGGGTTCGCTTCGTCGGCCAAAGCGTTTGGGCTGCCTCCGATGGCCTCGCAGAAATTGACACCTGAAGTCGCACCACGATCGACCGAATGGGACCATATCGGGGCCGACTTGTCCAAGAAGAAGCGCAAGCTGGTCAGGAAGCGTGCGTCGGACGTTCATCAAACGGCCGGCTCTAGCTCCACCGTGCAACTTGACTCTGCAGGCGTCAATGGATCCTCGATCTCCGCTCACGCTTCGATGGCTAGCTTGACCGACCGTAGCGGCTTGTCGAACAGAGAAATGCCCGCGTGTTCTCCTCGGCCCGATCCGGACTCGAGTTCAATCCCCTCGGTGATGCCTCCACCTCGTCAATCCTCGAAGCCCCAAACGGGCCGTGTCGACGACATATCCGCTAGCCCACCTGTGACAAAGGTGCCCAAGAGTAGACCAAGAAGTCTCACAGCGCCGGTTTTGGCTGTCACTGTGGAGAAAGGGGCGGTGGTTGACATTCCAGATGATCCCGGGTGGCTGGCAGTCGAACCCTTTCCCCTATCCCCGATCAAAGGACCTGCAATCGTCGAAACTATCCCCCGACCTGCATCTCGTGGGTTGTCGCCGAGTCTGCTGCGCCGTAGATCGTCTAGCAAACCAACCCATCCACCGGTCGCGCACAAGAAGCAGGGGGATAAACGTTCCTCGTCGCTTGTCAATCTGCTTACCAGATCGGCCTCTTCCCTTCCACTCGTCGGCAAACGAGCGCCGAGCCCTTCTCCCTCCATCGGTTCCTCAAAGTCCTCCTCGAACCTCTCTCGCAAGGGCCGGGACAAGATCAGTCGTTCGCTCTCCAGCAGTGTCCTCGGATCGACCTCGACGTTGCCTCCTAGCCCTTCCCCAGCTTCAAGCTCGCGGCCCTTTCTTTCGCACTCACAAAGTATCGACAAACAGGTGCTCCCGCCTACGACGAAGCGAGACTCGTTCGTCACTCGCGCTCGAGCGCTATCGAAGGGGCACAAGACATCACGGCCGATAACCCCTGCGCCGGCCGAGATTGAGACGCCGGTGCAGCACATGGACCGCTCGGGATCAGCCGGCCGATCGGGCGCCGCTCCTCCTTCACGACCCCGCTTGGCTGAAGGCTGGAGCTTCTCGCGTCCACTCAGTGGCGTCTCGGATAAGTCAGAAATGGGTTCGACTGCGTTTGGGGGTTCGGCGCTTCCTCCAGTCATCACGAATCGCAAAGTGGATCGAGTTGTCTCTGCGACACGCGAGGGTAGTCGTCCGCCCAGTCCCTTCGTCAAGGGTCATCGACCTTCACTTTCTCTTTCGGCAGTTATGCCAGGTCGTCCTTCGTCGTGGGCCCCGCCTTCGTCGCCGTTGCCTCCTGCCGTACCCAAGGAACCCGTTCCGGCTAAATCGGCTCTGGGTCTTGATCGGACTCCCAAAGCTCAACCGCCGCACGCACCGATGGGAAGTGGACGTCCACCATCACGCTTCTGGGATGATGATTTTGCTTCCATCACTTCATCGTCGATTCAAACTACGAGGAGGAATAGTCTCGGCGACCTCAAGATCCCACAGAGGATCTCGATGGCACAGGCTAGGATCGAAGAGGATCTCGAGAGGGTCAAACAATTCGCTCAGGGGATCGAAGGTACGTTCATGGATGCGGGCGTAAAGTGTCTCCTATTGTGAATCACGCTGAACCCAAACGACTCTTGAGTATGGTAGAGCTCAAGCTTGTTCGAGCGCAGTACCAGCAACTACTACGCACAGTCGCACATTCTGCGAGGTCGTTTGACATCGAACCAAGTCACTTGGAATCTTTGTCGCGTACGACACTCCGTCCCGCATCACAAGCGATTCGACGGCTTGAAATCGACTACGGGGCGTGGTGGGAACAAGCGGATGCTCTCGTCGATCTAGGAGATGGAACGCCCCGAGCCGTGGAGCCTCGACAAACGCCTGGATCGATCGCAAGTCGTCGTGATCGCTGCGTCTCGCTCGCCCCGAGTCCTCCGCACAAGGGACGGTGGAACGATTCAGCAGCCTCGTCGGATGAGAACGAATCGGCATGGGGAGCAGACTCGGCGGACGCAACTATGACACAGCGAATTGGTCGACGGCCCAGCTGTTCCTCGATTGAAACTAGCGGATTTAGGAGTGGTATGGCTCGTCGTCAACACGAGATGTTGCGTGGCGTGCTCGTTCCGGGGCCCAAAGGCGCTTCTTTGCCCTCACGCGGACCTCCTTCACCCCGTCCTACCCTGGCGGCTCTGCACAGCAACTCAGCCGGGTTGAAAGGCACTCTACCTTTCTCTCGCTTTACGGGGATTGATGGTCGTCCTGCTGTGCACCTTCCCCCGACGCCCTCCAAGAAGTCACTCCGCAGAGTATCGCGAGCTGGCGTTTCAGGGATCAAGGAGTTCCTACTTCGACTACGCAACAAATTCGTGGTCGAAGATCTGACTTTTCCAGCTTCAGCGCAGCTTTATCAGGAGCCCGTAGATTCTTTGCCGTCAAACGGGCGAAAATCCATCTCCATTCCGATCGATCCGACGTTGGCCAACAGTCCACGCGATCATCGATCGTCGATGCTGCGAGTCGACTCGGAGGAGGAGGAAGACTGGGACCAAGCCTCGCTCGCGCCTTCCCCAGCTCGGCAAGCGCCTACTTCGTCGGTCTCGGGCGGTGATTACAGAGGGGTGGTGAGCAGTCCAGGTGTGGAGAGAATGATCCTGACGACCGAAGCGATGCCTGGATTGGTACTCAAGGTCGCCGAAGTGAGGGAACGGTGCGAGGAGTGTGTCGAAAGGTTGCAGAGACTGTCCACAGCGGTTGTAGTCTAGAGTTTGAGCGTAGAGTCAACAGGGCAGTGAACCACGCTGAGGCCAATATTGGGCAGGGTTGATCGAGCTACCAGTGAGATCTTTCCGGCTCTCGGTGCGGTGCGATAGTCTGTCCGGCTTCAAGAACTATGGTGTTGCGAGCCGCCTTATAGCCTCAACAGCTAGTGGCTTTGCATTGGATAGAGAGGCTGATCAAGCGGTGACACGAATATAAACATCTGTTATGGAAAGGAAGCAAACGAATAGCACAGCGAACTTTTTGGGCCTCTTCATTTCGTGAAACGCCTGCCTCTTGTGTGGAGCCCAAACAGACCAGCAATATCGGTGACGGTGAGATTGCCTCGCGTTTTGCCAGCGTTTTCACCGAGATTGGCGTCTGCGAGATCTTGCTTGCGGGCTTGGAGCGCGCGCATACGCTCTCGACGGTGTCGGCGCTGGTGAGGCGATCGCATAGCGCTGCTTTTGCGCGTCAAGGACGATGCGAAAGTCGGTCTCGTCAGGATAGTGGAGAAGGAACGACTTCAACTCTCCGAGTATGTGCGAAGGTGGATTTGCGACGAGCTGATAGTTGATCGCAAGTCATTGCCACGCGACGCCATCGTCAGCGCTCCAGGTCGAGTACTTGACTGACAACAGGATCACGTGAGATCTAGGTGACCTACCTCGAAATACGACGCCAGTGACTTGACAAGCACTTGTCGAACGAGTTGCTTGGCCATGCCGTATTGAGCGTGTGGACGGATGCCAAGGGGTGAGATGAACGGGGTGAGCTGGGATGTGGTCTTGCCTCAAACTCTAGTGGAGAATCAGGCGAGCAGGGAGAGCGGTGTGTGTAGTGTCCTCGTGAAGAGATAGCAAGCGATGCCCTCCGTATGGGCAGACGGGGACCTGACTTTCAAGAGGTGAAAATCCAGCAGATGGAAGTGGAGAGAAGGAGGGGGCGACAGGACGGCCGTCGACGCGTCGCCCGTGTACAGCCCGTGACAACTCCTGTCCGACCAACGGCTCTCCTACAGTTGTTTTTCTGCGCAGTCCTAGCACCGCACGGCCCAGTCGCATGCTCTCACAACAGACTGTCATGGGATTGTATTCGAAAACAACAGGTGGTGCGGAGGTTGATGTTGCAAAGGTTGATGTCACGTCGCTACCGTACAAATAGCTTCTTTTTGCCCGGCGCGGCGATGACCCGCTCGTGCTCGGCCTGGTACAGTCGATAGCCTTCTCGGAGGTCGTCCGGCGTCAAAGGACCGTCGTGGTTGGCCACAGATCGCGCTGCACAAATCCAGCAACGACGTCAGCACCCCTTCGACGGCTCAATAGGTGAAGGACTGACCCTTTTCGACGACCTCTCCGACGAAAACCTTGGCAAATCCACGCACGATGGTCAATATCGGAGCCGAGACCGATTGTTGAAGCACCGAGTTGACAAGCTGTAGGTGCATATGTACCCTGAAAGGTCAGCGAGCTCACCTGTCACCTAATCGATGCTCCGCGGGCGGAAACTGACCCGACGAATGACGGCCTTGTTGAGACCCGATCGACGGTACGCTTCGTATCGATCCATTTGAGTAGCGTCAAAATGTTCCAACAAGACGCGCAGATATTCTTTCTGTTTGGCGCTCTCCTTCTGGTTCACCCCAAACTGTTGTGCAGAAACGAGGAATCGACAGGTGGGTAATACGCCACGTGGGGTAATCCGAGTCAGCTTTCACCGCCGGCTAACGCATCGTGTTCGACTCGCAACCCATTCAGAGCGCTCAAAACGACACTGACCTCATCGTCCGAGAACAGAAGCTCTTCCTCGTCCTCATTGTCCTCATCCTCGGCATCCTCGACCGGATCCGCGGCGTGCTCGTCCTGCGCGGCGTCCCTGTCCTTACCCTTCCCCTTGCTCGCCCCGAACCCTGGAGCGACACTGGCACTCCTACTCCTACTGCGACTCCTCTCTCTCGGCCGGGGCGAGTCCATCATGCCCGAATACGGAGGTGACGAGGCCAGAGGTGTGCCCATCGACGCCGGTCCGGGTGAAGCGGCCGGTGGGCGGGCCTTTTTGCTCTTCTTGACTTTGGCTTTAATCTGGGACGGGGCAGAGCCAGATCGCTCTGTTGGTGGCATGGTTTGGGAGAAGGTTCGTTTCATCGGGGGCATCGTGCAAGTGTGAGTGGGTGCGAGAGGCAAGGGAGTGTTGAAAAGAGTTGGGGAAGGAGACCAGAGGAGACCAGAGGAGACAGGAGGAGACAGGAGGAGAAGGGAGGAGGCCGGCAAGAGATGCTTTGCGCGCTCACGTCGACACACAGTTCTATGCTCTCACTCTCTCTCTCTCTTTCTCTCTATCCCCGTTGCAACCTCGGCACGTCATGGCTCCACCTCAAGCGTCAGTACCAGCTCAACTCGAGGGATTACGCCGGGAGCCAGCTGAGGTGTCATTCAATTGCACAGGTCACCCTCTGAGGAAGGTGTTGCCGAGCCGTCGAGCTCGACCTCAGTTCACGTCAAGCCCTACGACGCTGCCTCGGATGCTGCACCGACAGCTCGACAACTGGCCGAAATGGAGGAGCACGAGCACGAGCACGAGGATGAGGATGATGCCGACTTGGAGGAACTGGAGAAGGAACTGGATGAGAACTTTGACCTCGGCGGTTTCAGGGAGCGGAGGATGGAAGAGCTCAAGTCCCAGTACGGGTGCTCTCGCGCGATACAGCATGTGTATTCATTCCATCAGCATCACTGACCGAGATCCCGAATGGCCCGACTTTCATAGGATGCAAGAGATACAAAAGATGAGGCAGAGCGATTTTGGAAAGTACAACGAGTACACCAAGGAGAAGGACGTGATCTCAGCTACCGCGTAGGTCCACCCCGTATCCCTCCCACGGACCGGTCCAAAAAAAGTCCACGTCGCGACGCGTCGAGCTGAACCCATCTCGTTTTGGCAATCCGTACATCTCCCCGGGGCGATGGCTCAACCCGCAACAGCAAAGCAAGTCGATCACTCGTCCATTTTTACCACCGAGACTTTCGGAGATGCAAGATCATGGATTCGCATCTAGAGGTGAGCCGATCTATCTCCGAAAAAGAGCGGTGGCCATCTTCGGCCTTCCTCCATCTTGTGCGCGCACATGGCACGAGCTCGAATGACGAGGCGCCGCTGCGCTCGTCCGAGCTACCCACTTCTTGAGTTTTCATCATGCACAAAGTGACGCTGTGGCAGGCACAAAGAATACGCTGACAAAGAGGGGTTTCTATTGTCGTCGCATAGAAACTCGCCAAGAAACACTTTGACACACTCTTCATCAAGATCGACGTCGCGAATGCCCCTTTCCTCGTAACCAAGATGGACGTCAAGGTCCTGCCCTGCGTCATCGGCTTCGTCAAAGCCGTCTCAAAGTTAAAGTAGGTCGCTCTGCCGATCGTCAAAGCGCAATTAGTGAAAGGAAGTCTAACGCAGGCATCTTCACCTTCGGCAGGATCGTCGGCTTCGAAGAATTGCCAGGTGGTGACAACTTCACGACTTCGGCGTTGGAATTTGGTTTAATCCAAGCCGGTGGGTCTCAACTTTATTAGTGCCGCGCCACGAGCTCGCGTGGGCAACCGGGACGAGGGCTAATCTAATCCGACCGGCTTTTCCATATTCTTTTTGCTCCAACAGATGTGATCAAGGACCCCAAATTGACGGCAACCGCAAGTCGTGTGATTGGTGCAGCCAGGAGCTCGGAAAGCTCCAACTCAGCCAGCCGAGGGATCCGAAGTAGCTCCCGCATCGGCGCTAGCAACGACGAGTCGGACCTGGACGATTGATGAAGTGAAAGGGGTTCTGCCCGAATCGAGCCTTACCTAGGTAGGCACCCAGGTAGGTGCCATGGCTACCTGCCTACTGTCTGCCAATACCAACTCTACTTCAAAGCTAGTCCGACTCTGTAATGTAAACTCTACACGCATGTGCCGTGCAGGGTGCAGAGGCTACCGCTGCAACGAGAGGTGGTGTGCTCGGTCTTACAAATACCCAGGTAGGGGTAGGTAAGGAGGGCTGTCCGATCGATGCCAACAAGTACCTGCACGTGCTGGGTTAGCACTACCCACACTTTCAGCAACTCAGTGGCCTGAAGCAATCGTGTTGTACTCCTGATAGGTTTGTAAGAATCGGAGTAGAACCCTGACCTGAGCGACAGCTGCCCCACCTAGGTCGATGCGCCGGAAGGCCTAGTCGAGCCAGGCGGCGATGATCGATGATCGGACAATATTTCATTTTGCAAGCCGCGCGCGCTTGAGGGCGGGACTCCGCGGACGTCAGCGAGAATAGGCACCGTCACCCTGCCACTGCACTCAAAAGGCTCGTAGATGGTCGCGCCATGGCAAGTCGTACCCAGTCAAAGTGTAGACGAATGGAGCTCGGATGCGTCGGTAGATTAAAGCTATGAATTCAATCCCTTAGATGCCGTTCACGGGGACATGGTAGCTAGGTAGGTATAGGTACGCAGTAGGTTCATTAGTCTTGCCAGTCCTCTTTTTCGAGATCTATGGACTCTACTCGTACTTTGAGCATTCGGTAACGAGCCGTTTCAACAGAACAGTACCTAGCTTCGCTACCCAGATAAAGTGGAAGGCAGTGCCAAATGGGATCCACTTTGTCGTAGCTAGCTACTTAGGTAATACACCGACGCCAAGTACTAGCACCACTGCTCGACCTTAAGTTTGGTTAAGCACTGGGCAAAGCCGGCCGCCGGCACGTGATTGGACCAGCCCGGGGTTAATAGGCAGGACTCGGCGTAGGTGTGAAAAGCTTGTGCATGGATTTGGGTACCTGAAGCGCTTACTAGGAATATTTTCTTGCTCGGTACGATGACGCTTCGCGGAGTCTGGAGCATGTCCCTCCAATTTGAAGTCGAACCAACACAACCACTGCCAGTGAGTGTCGAGATTAAATGCACTAGAGAGCGCTTTGTGTGTTTTGGTGACTACTATCCTGTTCAGGAGCCGAGCCAGCAAGTGAACAAAGGTCTTTTAATTGTGGCCAAAGGGGGCCGGCCAGCGGTGCCTGCCGGCACCACAGACCTCTTGACGCTGAGCAGACCGCTGGCGTACGCGTGTTCCATCCGTGCTGGCGCCGGGCCCGGGCTCGTCTCCTGGAAGCCGAAGGATGAAGCGCGCGTGCCGCATTAGACCCGGAAAAGGCATTTCGCACCGTCCATTTATACGACCCTTTGAAACCCCGGCTGGGCTCGCCAGCGCACGCCACGAGAGCGCTCGCGCGCGACTGCGCAAGTTCAATCTCGAAAGAGAAATTGCAGCCGCGGGAGAGCGCTGCTACCTTTTCGAGTTAGTCCTGACAAGCACAGCCTCAGGATTTCGAGAATGTTGGCCCCAAAGGCACTCAATGGTTCTTCGGTTTTGGAGCAACGAATTGTGATGCAATCGCCGAAGAAAGCAAGCGGCGAACGCAGGGCACGGATGGCTATCGCCGCGTGTCGCGCTCGTTCAGAAATTGTGAGGATCAGAAGCGCGCATGGGGGAGCTGTGATCAGCCTAGCTACGGATCGTTGAGCGCGAAAGGGAAAGCTCGTCGGTGATCGTCTTCGAAGATCCCCAGTGAGGAAAATGGCGTCCCTGTGAGAAGAGCTGGCTGCTGTTCGCCCCTTCGGAGGTAGCAGTGGCCTGCCTATGGGAAGTAGGTCTCCGAAGTCTCTGAGCGACTGGCGCACGCTGACGCCATCAAGTTCAGATCAGTCGATGCCCCATTCCTTTTTTTTGCTCTTGCGCTCAGCTTCTCCGTGCTGCGTCCGCCGAGTTGCCACGGCGTTACATCGCTTTTCACTTGGACCGCGAACTTCTTGCTTCACTCTGAGCTGGTGGTGATTTCTGGTTGAGTCTCATCTCCGCCTTTCTGCGCTCGATTCAGACCTTCTCCTGCGAGCACTGCAACTTGCCCGCTTCGTATGCGCCGGCGTCCGAGAACTTCGAGCCACCCTGCCACTCAAGTTCTGCCCTGGTTCGCACGTACTGCTCAGACATCCCGATTTAGTTGTGGATCTACCAAGTCATCTTCAATGTCACCCAAACTCCCGACTCTGTCATCATCTACAATCAAGGACGCCACCCTAGCCCTCGGGCTCACCCAGTTGTCGGGCCAACAATCCAACTCGATCTCGGTACCCTCGTCGGCTGCGCCGGAGACCCTTCGAGCCTTCATCGATCCTCATCATCCACCAGGTAGCGCCGAGGAACAGGATGACGATCATGACTTACCCGCTCTAGAAGGGGGGGTCAGAAATTTGAGTGTCAGCTCCGATGGCACCATTGATTCTCTTCTTGGTGAGTCCTACACTGCTTGCTTTCAATGAGCACGGCATGCACTTGCCTGAAGGGCCTTTTCGCGCTTGGGGGCTGACCCATCAACCATGTGCATCGACCCCGTTGGCCCGCCTTCTCTTAATATGGACTTTCAGATGAAGCTGTGACACCTCCTCAATCGCCCATACTGGGCGACATCGCTCATATGACTCCGCCAACGGTCTCGATTCGACGCCCTTCGACAGATCCTGATCACGACGAGTTGGTAGGACCAATTTTCTCGGAAGCAGGGGTCGCGCCGTGCTGGACTCCAGAGTACTCGACTTTCAAGAAGCCGTCTTTGCTCGAAGTCACTCCTTCAACCCCGCCTCGCGGACAAGCCGAGTGCCCGTCGGACGGCGACTCCCTTTCCTCGATCTCGCCGACCAAATATTCACCCGGGTTGGCTACTCGTCGCGCGCAGAAGGGCAAGCTGTCGACTCGTGCCCTGCTGTCTTTGCAAAAGATGCGGTTCGAGTCGCCGCCCGAGGCGGGTCCAGGACTGGGTGTCGGTCCCGGATCTGCTGGCTTCGACAGTCTCGGACGAACGCCCAGTCCTCGACTGGAAGAACTCTCCAGTGCCGGCAGCGGAGCCGGAATGGTCTTCCGCCTTGCTCTCGGACTCGGGCAGGAGAGGAACTCCATCACACCGACACAAGCTGCGTTCGGACTCACTCCAATCGATGTACCGAGGACCCCGTCCCTGCTCGCTTCGTCGACACGACTTCGCCACCAGAGGTCGTGGGACTCCTCTACCCGCGATGCGCCTTGGCCTCTCGCGGATACCCTCCCCAATTTGTCGTGCTCGCCTACGAATATTTCCCCTGCATTGCGACCGCTCAGGTTCTCCTCGCCCTTGCTGTCAGCTTCGCCTCGCGATCGCCAACAGGGTTTCTCACCCCCCTCGACCCCTCAACTCGGTGGACCAGCTTCTCCGAGCTTGTCACGCACATCGGCTTTTGCATCCGCGTTCAATCACGGACCGTTGGCACCCCTCACGCCATCGCACGTTCCCGGTGCCCCTCTCCTCACCAGCGGCTCCCAATTCGATTGGCACTCATACGCGGTCCCCGACTCCCCGGTCGGCGCACCCACTCAAGGAAACGTCTCGCCACTTTCGTACTCCCCGGTCACGCTGAGCAGACCGTACATATGCGCGACACCACCTTTGTCGACTGATCGATCCAATTTTGGATCTCGACCCAAATCGCTCTACACGATACAGTCATCGCCCTTGTGCGGATGAATGAACGACCCGGGGGGTGGCTGGCCCCTTTCCCGGTTCGGGGTTTTGCTATGACGACCCAGCCTCGGGAGATTGCCCGTTCTGTAGCCTTCTTAACACTCGCTTGTAGCATTTCGTGATTCTGTAGCCTTGGTTTCATCATGCCAGCACTTGTGCCAGGTCTGATCTCGCAGACTGTGATGCGCCTGCGAATCGCACTCCAGTCAGACCTCTTCTCCAGAATCGGATTCAACACGTCTCATTCGTTGCACACACATAAATCTCTTCAGGAACAATCGAAAGATGATGCTAAACACCGAACCCGGACTCGGACTCATTCGCCTCTTGCACCTCTGCAACGAACTCCTTGGCCATCTGAAGCATCTCGTTAACCATCGCATAGCGCTGCCACATCGTCTTGCCGTGCCAGATGATGTCGTAACACGCCGCTCGCAATTGTTCGAGTTGATCGACGTTGAGTGCATCGGTGCCTTCGCTCAAGTAGTTCCACAGGCTCTCAACACGGTCGGGCGAAAGGAGGAAGTCCGGGAGGGGCTCCGGTTCAGGGGTCCGACGGTCGACGACGATCGGGGACGACGGCGCAGCAGCAGCAGCAGCAGGGGCGGCGGGAGCGGGAGCCGGAGCCGAGGCAGATTCAAGATGGGCAATGGGTGATATCGAAGCTCCCGAGGGTCCGGCTATAGCGTTGCCAACCAAAGGGGCCATCGCGAAAGCAAGCGTTTCGGCGGGGTTGAGGCTGGGTGTGGCGCCTACTGCGATGGGTGTTGGTGATACGCCGTTTGGTACGAGTCCGACAAACTGACCACCTGGGAGTGCGGAAGGCAGGATAGGAACGGACGAGGAAGTTGATGTGGTCGAATTCAAAGCGGCATGAGCTCCGATTGTGCCATCGACGCCTCGAGGGCGCTTCGAGGGTCCTTCGGCATCAGGCTCTTCGTCGCCGTTGATGGCACTCGAGCCTGGAATACCATCTTCGAAGCGGGCACGTTTTGTCGACGTTTGCAACTCGCTCGCGGCAATATCATCCTCGCCATCCTTGGGAGCTCCACTCATGCTCACGCGTCGCTCGGCAGTGACGCGGCCGCCTGCAGCAACTGCTGCGGCTTTCGCACCGTCAGCAAAGTCGATGGCGGGAGGTGGGTCCCGGGGTTTTCTCGCTTTCGAAAGGCCCTTCTTCTCCTTCTCGATCAATCGCTCCGACATCTTGGCGCAAGCAGCCTTGAAAGCCGGGTCAAAGTTCTGATCGAGCATGACTCGAGCTCGATTGACCATCTGTCCGGCTTTGATCGGCGCGTCCTGGTCCGCTTCGGTCCAACGATTGACCTCAGCATTGTATTGAATGCGCAGGATGTCGTCCAAGAACTCATCGGGCGTGTAGTAATGCCCCTTGTAGAGCCATGCTGCCATCGACTCGAGATTGACGTTAAAGTAAGGCTGCTTGCCGTGGCCGATGATTTCCTTGCCGGCTTGTTGCTGCACGCGTCGCTCGTTCATGTCATCGACGATCCAATCGTCGTAGAGCGAACGAGCGAATCGTCGGAACGTCTTTTTGAGATCGCTCAAGATAGGAGTCAATCGCCAAATAAGGTAATCCATCAATTGCTTGTCCGCTGCCGTCTGCGCCTCGATCTCTGCCGCGGTGGGCTCGCGTGGCGGTGGTGGTGGGGCGATCGGAAGTTCAGCCAGGACGCGCTTGCGTCGAGGCATCGCATCAGGGAATTCGTTCGGTGGTCGTCTGACACCGTCAATGACATCGTTGAAGAAGGTCCTGCGTTGCGCCGAGCTCGGTTTCCCAAGTACAACGCGGTTGTTCTTGACAAAGCCGAACCAACTACGAACATCGGGCGGCAGTTCGTCGAGTTTGCCATCAACGATTGCGAGCAACAAGATCGGGTCCGATGGATCAAGCCCCTCAAGCAAGCCCTTGATTGTTGATTTGACGGCATCGCTCACGCTCTCGCACCAGGTGATGAGATTCGGGATGAACAAGATCGACGGCTTATGGCGTTTCGCCTCGACAAAGAGTTGTACACATGCAGCTTCCATTGTTCGTCCCGAGTCTGACACGAGGGTGGCAAGGTCGAGGCCCTGAACGTGGAAGCCTTCGAGATGGTGAAGGGCTGCGGCACCGATGTAAGATTGACCCATCCCAGCCTCGCCGCAGATGAGCATGCGAGGTCGGAAGATGCGCAGTGTCTCGTAGGCTGCACAAAGAGGATAGGGCCCGATCAGACAAATGACTCGCGCTAAAAGATGTGAGGAATGGGACAGAGAAACGGACCTTGCAGCATCTTTTCCTTTTCGAATCCACCTCCGTCATCCTCATACTCGGCCTCCTCGAGCACGTTCACCTTCTTGACGTCCGGTAAGACCCTCTTGAGCGCTGTCTTGACGGCCTCGAGAGAGTCGGAAAGGAGGGGCACGAGCTGCGGAGGCAAGGGCGCGGCGGCCGATGAAGTGGCCCTTGCCGACGAGGGAATCAGGTTCTTTTGCGAGATGACGAAGTCGCGAGCGGTGACATCGATCGTCGTAGGTTCGATGACGAGCCGCTCGTTCGTCTTATAGATCTGTGGATACGTCCTCTGCACGGCGTTGAGGGCCGCTTCGGTGCACAGTGCCCTCAAATCGGCACCGCCGTAGCCTTTGGTAAGCATCGCCAGCTCGTCCTTGAACGAGTCCGCGATCGGAGGGTTCCACCCCGAGGTGTGGATGTCAATGATCTTGCGTCGGCCATCTCGATTCGGCAGAGGGAAGTAGAACTCGCGATCGAATCGGCCAGGTCGTCGAAGTGCAGGGTCAATCGCATCCGGTCGATTCGTCGCACCAATCACGATGACTTGCCCGCGGCCGTCCATACCGTCCATGAGCGCGAGCAACGTCGAGACGATCGAGGCATGAATCTGTTCTTGCTTACTGCTACGCACGGGTGCCAGACCATCGATCTCGTCGAAGAATATAATACTCGGTTGACACTTTTTGGCCTCTTCGAATAAGAGACGCAGTTGACGTTCGGCTTCTCCGACCCATTTTGACAAGCAGTCGGCACCCTTCCGCATGAAAAACGCTGGAGGGGAACAAGTCCTAATCAGTTTCCGCACAATACCGCGTGAGTTCTATAGCTGCACCAGTGCCCACATATTTTGCGACCCTCGGTACTGCAACTCGCAGCGAGAGCGCGAGCGAGCAGGGTTTTCCCCGTTCCAGGAGGACCATGAAATAAGACGCCTCGAGGCGGAGTTATGTTGAAGCGTTCGAATACCTCGGGGTACAGAAGCGGCAGCGAGACCATCTCCTTGAGTTGTTGGATGTGTGAGCTCAGTCCACCAACCGAATCGAATGAGACCGATGACGACACGCCCAAGGGATCTGTGTCGGCCAATGCAGCGGGGCCACCGACTTTGCCGAGATTTGAAGGTGTGCCGGCGAGATCGAGAGGAGCGGCACCACCAGCGAACATGCCGCCAAAGCCACCTGCCGCACCCATGGGGAAGGCCGAGCCCTTGCGTGGTGTTCCGAAAGGATTTCGACCATCATCGTCGGATGACTAGTTGCGAGTAGGGAAGGAGTCAAAACGACCGGATCAGCGGCTGCTGCGCTTGAAGGACTCGGGTGAGCAAGTGCGGAAGCGACCTACAGAATCCGACGGAGGGGCTCCTGCGCCTCCCGGGTACAGTACCGACCACTCTGTCTTGCCCATTTCACTGAACGGCGTCCGCTTCTTCTTCTTCTTGCCCTTACCATCGCCCGAGTTGCCGTTCTTCGTAGCAGTGATGTCCAGCGGGCGATAGTAGTCGATCTTGCCCTTCTCGCGCAGCTGCCTGGGCTGGTTCGCCTTGGCCAGTTGGATGTCCGAATCATCATCGTCGTCGTGCAAGTTGAGTTCTTCGACATCCTCGTCCTCGCTCGTCACGTCACCCGAGTCGAAAGAGACGTCGCTGTCGCGTCGCTTGCTCTTGAACGATTTCTTGTCGTGCGATGACGCGTTACCACCCGACTTGGACCTAGTGCTGCGCTTCGATGAGCCGTATCGACGGTCGTTGTCACTCGACATATCGTTGCCGTCCTCTTCGCTGGCGACGAAATCGTCCTTCTTGTAGCTACCATTCTTCTTGCTGCCTCGACGCAGGGCCCCCTTTTGCTTGAACTTTTCTTTCTCTTCCTCGTCGTCGGTCGACGAATCGTAGACGACGGGGCGTGAGGTGCGTCGACCGGAAGCGGTGGTGGTGGCGATCTTGACCGCCGGGTCGAGCTTGAAGTCGTCTTCGTCATCCGATTGGACGACTGCTCGCGCTCCCTTCCTGGCCTTGGGCTTCACCTTGTCCTCATCCTCGTCCTCGTCCTCATCGACGTTCTTTTCATCTTGCTCCATCACGTCATCGCCTTGCCCAACTTTGTTGCTGTAGTCCTCGTCGTCCGAAGTGTCGACGACGCGACGGGCCTTCTTGTGGGACTCGGTCGGCGCGGGTGGACCGTTGTGGGCGTTGAGTGAGGACGTTCTCGTCATGCGGGCGGTGGAGGTGGTCGGGTTGAGGGTGATGAGGAAGCTCGGGTCGATGGTGCCGGGAGGTGGGGGTGGTTGCGACGGATGACGCGCACTGGCACGCGTCGAGCCGGCCATGCAGGGTGGGGCGTGAGCTGGTACGGAGAGGCGAGCTGTCGAAGATGTAGAGGTTGAGGTCGGATGGGTAGATCAAGGGGTTGTCTAAGAGATTGTTGCACGCTTGGATATGCGAGATGAACAGCGATAAGATGAAGGAGCTCTTCCTCGCGCGCCGACGGTCCCGGCGGTCGAGCTGTCGCCGGGTCGAGGGGTCCTTAAATGGACTCTGAATGAGTAGAGTCGAAGGAAACAAGTCGATTTTACGAGTGCGTCGCTGCAATGGCGATGCAGGTGTTGAGAACGATATGAAGCGGCTGAGCGAGATGCACCCCAAGTCACGTCACGAGGAGCCGAAGTGGAGAAGCTGGAAAAGCGTGAGAGAGGGGGGCTGTCAGCCACGGGGTCGGGAGAGCGGATAAAACTACCGGAGTGACCTGACCCGAGTTGAGGGGTCGACGATGCGCGATCGCAGCCGTGATCAGGGTGCAGCAGACCAAGGAGCGCGCGCTGCCACTGCGCCCACGCCGAGAGGAGAGCGGAGAGCGCTCAGAGCAGGCTACTAGCAGGCTCAGAGCTGGTACGAGCTGGTACTGAGCTGGTGGCGCTCTGTGGCGCTGAGACGGCGCTACGGCGCTGCGGTTGCGTGTCTGCGCCGGGCTCGGTTGGCAGGTTGAACGGTGGCCATTGCACGTCTTTCTACGTTCATCGTTTTGGAGTCTCGTAGACCCAACCCCCGTCCCTGCACTTCGCAGTCCTCCGACGGCGGCTAGGCGCGGGTTTTTGAATCGATCCTCTCGCAAAACGGCTCGCGCGTCGGCTAACAGGCCCCTCGCGACGAGGTGCATACGGCCAGCTGCAGTGTGACCTCACTGACGCGTACAAGACAACGCACACCGCACACCATGGCACCATCACCAGTAGCTCTCAATCCCGTCAGTATTCGTACATGACTTGTCGTACAACACGTGTATGCATGCACGCTGACCGCGGTGATTGGCTCTACAACCTACCCACGTCACTCACGCGTCGTGGACCCCGTTGGCCCGCTCCCCTTTGCAAGGCAACAACACAGTACGCGCTTGCACTCGCCATCGACGACCTGCGCCGACTCGACCCGCAACTCGAGCGCGACCAGATCAAGGTCTTGACCACACCGGGCCGCGGATGTAAGTCTTCCAAGCTGATCTGCGCTCTCGCATTGAACCTGCCTCACGAGTAGCCAGCCACCACTGCTTTGGCCCGCACGTGACTCGAGACCCCCCCACACTGACCTGCCCAGTCGCTACTCACCATCCTCTCGTGCAGATGGTCAAGTCGAGTGCCTCCTTTGCTCCAACACGACCGAGTTAGATCCCAACAAGGCGCTGCCCGATGGAGGGCTCGCCAATGGGATTGGCTCCTATCGCAACTTTAAGGCGAGTACCCCTAGCAAATCATTCCCACCCTGCGCGTGCCGAATCCGAGACTAATACTCTCTCGCCCCTCACAGACCCATCTCGAATCGACGCGTCACATCGTGGCTCGTAGGGCAAAGTCAAAGCCGTCTTCCACCAGCTCGGCCACACCGGTCCCAAAGTCGAACCCGGCCGCCGCCGGCACTTCCTCCTCAACGACCAAAGCCGACCCCAAGTCGGCGCTCCTGTCATCGGACTCGGATTCGGATTCCGACAAGGGTGATCCTTGGTCGTCTTCGTCTCACGCGAAACGTCGCAAGGCAGCTGCACTCGATTCCGACGCCGACTCGGACCTCGAAGTCGTGCCCAAATCGGCCTCCTCGATCGCACCCGTCAAGAGACCTCGCACCTCGCATCCGGACCCCGTCGACCCAGCCGCCGTGGCTCAACTCAGCAAAGATCTTAAAGAGTTTGCGGAAGCAATTGTGGCCGGCAAGATCAATCGTATCGCGGTCGTGCAGCAACGTTTGGATCTCAAGGTCCGAGCCAGGGCTCTAGGCGTCGACTGGGACAAGACCTTCGCTCCCCTGTTCTACCCTGCAGGCCACGCTGCCGGTGCTGTACCGAGCGCCTCGCAAACCCCTTCGACCTCGATGAGTGCAACCCTGGCGAGGCTACAAAGTGCTACATCGGCAATTCCGAACCGATTCTCGTCCTCGTCCTCGTCTTCCAAGTCCCAGTCCGCAAACAAGGAATCATGGTCCTCTTCACCGTCCTCCGCATCGTCCATACCGAGCTCGTCCGGGCGCTACACGTCCAAGGAGAAGTACAACGCCCTCGAAGCGGCGAAGCAAAGGATCAGGGAGAAACTTCAGCGACAAAAAGAAGAGATGCAAGGCATTCGACGCAAGTCAGACATCGCTCCACCTCCTCCGCCGGCCCCACCCTTGTACTACGAACGAGCGACACCAGCCGCTCAGGCAGCCGCGCCCACGGTGCCGCCTGCATCTTCTGCCCAATCTGCGTCCCTGATCCCCGACATGCCCATGGTCCGCGATCCCTTCGCGTCGCAAGGCTCTTGGACTTATACGACCGTCAAGTACGAACCTCCTTCCGCCTTGGCCAGCCGTCGCCCTGGTCCGTTCGTCCCTTCCTTGAACGACTACTCGGCGGTCGAACACGACCATGGGATGCCTTCCAACTCAACTTTACTGGCATTGCAGCGCCAACCCTCTCATGGTGCACTCGCCGCTGTTGCCGCTAGCGGTCGCGAAACCAAGGTCGGAGCTCCGGCCGTCAATACCGCTCGCCCGCGAGCTGGCGGCTTCAGTACTGCGGTACGCAACATGTTGCTCGAGGCCCAACTCAAGCGCGACCAAGAAGCGGCACAAAAGCGTCGCGAATTCCAGATGAAGGAACAACATGCCCGGGAGGCGACGATGCGCGAGGCTCGAGAATACCGAGAAGCTCTGCAGCGCGCGAACCAAGAGATCGCTCCTTTGGCCGACGCGTCCACGTCCCAGGGTAAAGCTGCCTCGCATGCCGATCATCTTGCCTCTTTGGCTGAGATGGCCGCGAGGAGGTATTGGCGCCCCGAGGAAGGCATCATCGACTCGACGCTCGATGCCTTGTCCGTCACGCAGCTCAACATGAACAGAGCCGATCCGGACGAACAGAATGAAGAGTTCCGCGTCAGGCAACAGGACATCGACGAGTGGTTCGCGCCGGCGCGTCAGACGACCCATCATGCAAGTGTCACGGTCAAGCATGCGGCGAGGACTTTGGGCCTTGAATCGCATCAGTCCATTTTGCCAGGTTTCAAATACCCTCTGTGCGAGTTCCAGATCGTTTCTGTCGCGTGGATGGGACAACAAGAGGAGAGCAAGCTGAGTGGCGGGATCAACGCCGACGAGATGGGACTGGGCAAAACGGTGCAAATGCTCGCGGTTATGGCCAGTCGTCGATCCAAAGATAAAGAGATCTGCACCAATCTTGTTGTTCTCCCCCTGGCGTTGATCGCGCAGTGGGAGAATGAGATCGCCAAGTTTGTTGAAGGGTTCAAGGTCCACGTCTACCACGGCTCGAAAAAGGCCAAGACGGTTGAGGAGTTGACCAAGTATGACGTTGTCTTGACGACCTACAACACTCTCGCTGGCGAGTGGCAAGATCCTGCTAAAGAGGCTTCAGGTCATGGATTGCTCTTCAAGCTTTGCTGGTATCGTATCGTGATTGACGAAGCTCGTGAGTTTCTACTTTGCGAGGTGCTGTCGCGGCGGCATAGCCAACTAACTACCTTGCGATCCCATTACCAGACTTTATTCGAAATCGTATGACGAAGATGTCGCGAGCATGTGTCGAGCTCGACGGAGTCTTCCGTTGGTGCCTCACCGGCACGCCAGTCATCAATTCTTTGGCCGACTACTTTCCTCTTCTCAAGTAAGGAAGAATGTCAAGTGTCGAGCGTGCTGACAGAACGCTGAAGCTCTTAGATTTGCGTCTTCGCTAGATTCCTTCGCATCCGTCCTTGGACGTCGTGGGTACATTTCCGGCGAGTGTTCCAACTACATGACATCACCCCGTTGAATGCGCATCGAGCTGATGCGACGATTGACTGCTCAACAGCGACTACGTCGTCAAGCTCGAGAAATCCAATCTGATCGAAGCCGGCAAACGATGCAACGCGATCGTCGACCGAATGACGATTCGTCGACGCAAGGACGACAAGCTCGACGGCAAGCCCCTCGTCGAGCTCTTACCCAAGACTGTCAATATCGTTCATCTGCGCTTCACCGACGATGAAGAGCGTGAAGCGTACGATGAGGTCGAGCGACAGGCTCAGGTTAAGATCTCCAAGTGGTTGAGGCAAGGAACGCTACTGAAGAACATGTCGTGCATCTTTGTGCTCATCCTACGCTTGCGCCAAATGTGTCTTCATCCGTCGTTGATCGCCGTCGAAGGGACGAGCCAGCTCAACAAGGAGGACGAGTACCGCAAGGCCGAGACGCTGTTGTCGCCCGAGTCGATCAAGCGACTGTTGGACGAGCGCCTGAGGATCGCGATTGCTCGAGAGGCGATCGAGGACTTTGAGCTCGAGGATCCAGTCGACGAAGAGTGCGCAGTTTGCTTCGACCCGATTTTGCCTCTCAGTCTCGGCGGCGAAGGCGTCGTCACCCCTTGTGGCCACTGCTTCTGCCGCACATGCTTGATCGAGATCCTGAGGGAAGTTCACCGCGAGTTGGACTTCGGCGATATGTTGGGGTACCAACAGGACGAGCGACCGTGCCCGACGTGTCGTACACCCTTCAGCGAGGACAAGTTGATCGAGATTGAGGCCTTCGAACCCGACGCTCACGAAGTCCGTTTGGCGATCTCCCGCAAGCCCAAGTCGCCCAAGAAGAAGGCCGAAGAAAAGGCCAAATCCAAGCACAGGGCCGTCATCGCTGATTCTGAAGAGGAAGAAGAAGAAGAAGAAGAAGAAGCCGTTCTCGACGACAGCAGTGACGACGACGATTCGGACGTCAAGGAGAGCCCATCGCGCAAGGCCCGTTCGGCGAGCCCATCACGTCCTGCACAACCTGCTCAATTGATCGTCATCGACTCGGACGACGAGGAACTGCCTCCCCCCTCGGCCTTGTTGGCAAAGCTCGAAGTCAAGCCCAAGGTTGAAAAGGACGTCAAGCCCAAGCTTGACCGAGAGACCAAAGCTGACATTACGCCTGGGGCCAGATCCGCCCGCAAACCCGATATCAAGCCCAAGGTCATTGATCGCAAGGGGAAAGGGAAAGCCAAGGCCGAGTCGGACGATGACTACGTTTTTGCCGACGTTGAAATCGCTCAGTCCGCGCGCAGAACGAAAGTCAAGGCCGAGACGTGGGATATGAAGCCCGACATCAAGCCTGACGTCAAGCCTAGCACGTCTCTCGATTGGTTGAAGCCCAAGGTGAAGCAAGATCCTTTCCGGTCGCCTGAGCGACTCCGTCCCGGTCAAGTCATCTTCCAGCCCGTTGCCGAACTTGATGACAACGACGATGTGATCGAGAGGTCGTGGTATCCAGCCGTCGGAAACAAGACCATCATTCCTTCAACCAAGGTGGGCGTTTGAGGCCGGACCAATGATCAGGAGCGCAGGCCCACTAAACGTTTGACTTGGATTATCGCCACAGATGCAGTATTGCTTCAAACAACTCAAGGCATGGAAGGAGGAAGATCCTGCCATCAAGACGATCGTCGTCTCGTCCTTTGTGTCGGGGCTCGAGATCCTCGACACGTATCTCCGCGGCCGCGGTATTGAAACGGTGCGGTACCAAGGCAGCTCGAATGCGATCGAGAGGAAGGAAGCCATCCACCGACTGGACACAGATCCCAACGTCAGAGTGATGCTGCTTTCGATGAAGGGTGAGTCGTTTCGCATCAGATAGGACATTACGTTTCACTCATTACGTTTTGTCTAATCGTACTCTCTTCCGCTCGTCCTGCAACAGCCGGTGGGGTCGGCCTCAATCTGACCTCGGCATGCCGGGTCATCTCCCTCGATCTCGCCTGGTCGGGCTCGACCGAACTTCAAGCCTTCGACCGCGTCCATCGTCTGGGCCAGCGTCGACCGGTCCTCATTGAACGCATCGTGATCGAAGACACGATCGAAGCTCGCATCCTCAGTCTGCAAGACCGCAAGATGTTGCTCTCCGACATGAGTTTAGCCGAGGGCAAAGCCAAGAACGGCTTGGCGGGGATTAAAGTTCCCGAACTGTTGGGCGTGAGTTGGCCATCAAACTGGTCTACGGTCAGATTTGAATTCTCACTTACGGTCGTGGAGGATCTTGAGAGCAGTTATTTCGTCTCGGAGTTGATGGCAAACGACTGCAGACTCACAAAGGTCGAATTGTCGGACAAGCGGGGGACCGCGATCCGAGTTCCTCCGCCCCTGAAGACGAAGGCAATCCTTGACGCGATGAAAGCAATATGGCCGGGCATCTGACACACCATATAAAATCAATCACGTCTCTTCTATTCTTTCTTGATAGTCCCATGCAGTATGCATCCTGTGCTGTAACGGCAGTAAAGTGGTTTCAACCTGGGTGCTTCGCGGCAGGAGGAGATCATGCGATAATGCGAAAGCTTACTTCATTACAACAGCGACTAGTACTAGCAATAACTGAACCTTCGACGGCCAAGAAAGACAACGACTACAAGGTGGTTGCGAGCAGCCGACGTCATCATTCAGTACAGAGAGCCAAATGGTTTGAAGGATTGGTTTGCGATGATGAATGGACGAGGGATCTCCAACTCGACGGAGAACTTCAATGGTGCGGACTGTCTTCGTTTCTCCATAGTCGCGATGCGGGAGAGCGGTACGTCAGGCGTTGAATCGCGCCGTTCGAGCGAGTTTAGTGCCCTCTTTTCGAACTCGGCAGAAGGCAGGGGAGGAGGTGGGTCTCGAGACGAGCGTTGACCGTGCTCGGGTGGCGCGCCCAGTGCGGGTGAGTAAGGTGTCTGCGCTGAAGGATGGGCGAGTTCGCGGTCCGAGGCAAGTTGGTCTATTTCCTCATCGTCATCGTTGTTCGGAGGAGATTCCGCCGCCGTGAGAGCGCCTACAACCGTTTGATCGACATTGACTTTGGATTTGGTCGGCGGCAGTCGCTCGGAGGGAGGGACGGGATTGAGGAATGGCTCAACTGGATCGCTCGATATAACTGGATCAGATGAAGGGCCTTTATCCGAAATTGCGAGTGGCTTGACACCGAGTGAGGGCGGGGCTACTTCCTCGCCCACGCCGGTGGGTGCTAGGACTGGCTCTGGCCCTGACGGCTGAGCAGCAAACGCGATGTGATCTGACGTCGAGAAGGACGTTGAAGGGGCAGAGGCAGCATCGCCATCGAAGGCAGACTCTGGCTGCGAAGCAGGTGCCACAAGCAGTGCACGCGACTGAGGTGCTGCGGCAGCCTTGGCAGCTGCACGTTGGGCGAGGTCCAGTTTACGCTGTTCGACAATCCTAGCTCTGAGAAGCAACACGCCAGTCGAGTAGTCAGCTTTGAGACGAAACAGTCGGCTAAGCAAGAGCCAATTGAACGTACTGAAATATGATTTCCTTCAAGCCCTTCGCATGCTCGTCCCTCACCCGACCTGCCATTTCTCCACTTGCAACCATGCGATCGAACTCCAGCAACTTTGCATCAACTTTCTTCTGGATAGCAGGGGGGGCGGGCGGAAAATTGTTAGAGTCGAGAGCGGGCGAAGGTGAAATTATCGAGGTTGACGAGGTCGATAAAGAAGTCCCACTATCCGCAGACGGTGCGACACTCGAGTGGTTCTCCGAAAGGTCTACTCCTAGGCTTGGGGGAACAAAACTCAAGGCAGGACTTGGCAGGGCTGGCCCTGAGCCCTCAGTGGCATGGGATATCGGCAGTGACACAGGTCGAGCACTCCGAGGTGACTGGGCGAGCATACGCGCAACTTGACGCTGGGCCGGCGCGACACAAGAGTAGAAGTGCAAAAGTGGGTGCACATCTTTGCCCGAAGTGTTACGGACGAGCCCATTAGACGCAGAGCGGGCAAGACCCGGAGCGGTACTCGCGGAGGCGGGCTGGGTCGTCGAGGGTGATTTGGCCGGTTTGCTCCGAGCGAATGCTGGAGAACTCTCGCCTCGTGTTATCAATTGTTGCACCTGTGGGAACCAAGAGCTGGTCAGCCAAGCCCGTAGAGAAAGTATTCACACTAGCTTGAATACTCACAACCGACGGAGTGGTAGAGCCCGTTACAGGCGCCAATGACGTTTGCGCTTGAGGAGTGCTGAGCCGCGACTTGCTGCAAGCAGACGTTTCGGGTCCAAGTAGCGGCTGCTCTACTGTCGTAGGTTGCCCTTGTGAATGCACAGCCAAGTCCCCCCGGAGGTCTGGTAGTCCTATAGAAGAGTGAACAGGAGGGGCGTTGGCCGGTGGGCCCGAGACCGATCCCGTGGTGGCGGGGTCTTCGAATCTTGGTCCCTTACTCTTGCTGTTCCTCGTCTTGATGGGTGAAATCTCGCCGCTCCGTTCTGCAGACAATGCTCTTAATGCGAAGAGTTGGAACAACTGGGTTTTTGCGCCCATCGATAGTCTGCCCAGATCGACGGTCCGCGCCGGTCGCTCCACATGAGGTAAGTCCATCAGTGCTTTCCCCACACGAGTGAGGGACTCGGCCTGGAGTAGCATTGCGTCGTTAATGGTGTTATGGTCCAAACTGGGATTAGACGCTTGATAGCTTTGGAGTTGCGAGGCTCGATTCCCCCAGTTGTGAACGATCGTTGTGGTCGTTTGTGCAACGAATGGAGCTGCGTCCGGGCGGCCGTGAAGTGGGGAGGCAAAGGTGTTTGCTAGCCCTAGAGCACTTGCTTCCGTCGGAGATGCCGTAGGAAGGCGGGGAGCGGGGTGGAGAAAGATACGATCGAGTTCTGAAAGCTCGACGCGTGCGGGCAGGCTGAGATGGCAATCGAGGGGCTGACACGACGGGGTGTAGTCGTGGAAAGCATGTTCCATGGGTGGTGGAGGGACTCTGCGGGGTAGAGGGTACAAAGGTGGGGCAGGAACATACATCCTTGAAGGTAGGAAAGGCTGGTTTGGTTTGTCGGGTGGGATGTATCGCGGTCTAGGTCCGCCGGAAGACCGTTGAGGTGCAGTCGGAGCAGATTTGACTTGAACTTTTGTAGAGACAAGGGGCCGAGCTTGCGGGACCGAGGGTGGCATTGGATAAGTACGCGAAATACTTTGACTGTGAGTTACCCCCCCTTTCCCATTGACACCAATGAACTGTGTCGGTCCAGTGAGCCTCTGCTTCTCCACAGCTTCCCCAACGGCAGCAGAGACGCGTGCATTCAACCGCTTCCTTTTTTGTGGCATTTGAATCGGCTCGAACGGAGTCGGATTTTGACCCCGTTTCAGTTGATGCGCATTGATAAGCTTTTGAATTCTGCTTGCCCTCTCGAAGACTGCGCTCTCTTGTTTGAACGCAGCCGGAGTGAGGTCACTGTAGAGGTCATTGGGATCGTGCGAAGTTGTGTTCGACTCTGCCGCCGGGCTGATCGGCTTGGCAAGGAATGGGGCCGGAGGTGGTCGATTGGATATCCCATTGACGGTTCTCCCGGGGTTGGTCGTGGCAAGTTGAGCAGTAGCGACGTGGGTTGCAGGTGCAGGTCTGAGCTCGGTGCGAGCCGGAGCCGCCGAAGGTTGACGAGCGACCGTGAGGGGATAGGCCGGAGGCAGGCCCTGTGAAGGCTGGGATGGGCGGTGCTGGGCACTCGCACGGCGCATGGATGGTGTCGAACCCACCGCCCGCTGTTGACTTCGAGCTTTTTGGGAAAGGGAATGTGCGGATCCATTTCGGCTTGTCGCTGTTGTGGTGTTCATGACAATGCTTGAGGTAGCACCACCGGCTGAGACCACACAATTCGTTGGCGAAGGCTGTAGAGTTACTCCTGGCGGGGTCCAAGGTGGGCCATAAATAGGTGGCGTCCTCGTGTCGGCCAGCTCGCGATGAGTCTTGATTTCCTCGGCCATCTTCCTCTCCTTAGCCATACTTTGCTGGTCCAAAATCTCGCACTGATACGGGGTCACCGAGCCCGACAGCGATTGCCGGACAGCGCGCCAGCTCCACAAGCTCCATGCGCACTCTTCCCTCACCTGGTCCCACCACCCCCATTCCGTAGCGTCCCGCGAGACGGAGGGAAGCACCATCCTCTCGAATCCTCGAAACACCGAATTTGTGACGAATCGAATCACTTCCAGCACGATCGTGGCCGAAACCCGTTGGTCTGGGGCCAGAGAGTGAATCCAGCAAGATGCCAGCGAACCAAGGATGGGTAGCTCGAATATGCCCTGTTGCGCGCAGTAATCCGCCCAAGCTCCGTAAACTGCCGGCATGGGTCGAAGAATTAAAGAGTCAGTGTCTCTGTGTGTACACATATATCTGCTAATCAATGGGGGCAGCCACTCACTAGCGACATATGTCGTAGCAAGGACGCCCTCGACCTTGTGATTCCACGGTAAAGAGGCCAGGTCGCCTACTCGAATGATGACCCCCTTGAGCTTGAACGCTGACTCGATGCTGGGGTTAAGGTGAGCTCGAATATCTGTGGAAGGTACAGAATGCGACAGATTGATATAAGTGGTTGGATCAAGGTGTTCCCGTGTCGATTGAGAGAGGAGAGAGCAGTAGTACTGACGGAATCCCAGGGCCGAGCTCAACACTCGAATGCGGTCGAGGTGGGCTTCATGTGTCGAGGCCAATCGCTCCAGCGTCCAGAGCCTCGGCAACTTGGGATGATTGTATGCGCCTACCGGGGGTGTTTGTCTTAGTGATTGTGATCGAGATCGAGAATGAGGCCGAGGTTGGATTGGCTCAGGAGAGCGAGATGTGTTGGACGTAAGAGGCCTAGACTGGGTGTTGGCTGAGGGCCGCCAAATGAGAGCTTCCACCGGCTGAGAAGGTGGGGCGGCGGCAGCGTTCGAGCTCCAACCGGGGCGGGCAGGAATGAAGCTCGTCATGTCCTTTGGAGAAGCATACGGTACGGCCGCTGTGGCTTCATTCGTCTGACGATGTGTGGACCCATTGCCCTGTCTGTCCGCGGTGGTCGCGGTGGTCGTGGGAGTCGTGTTTGAGGTCGGGAAGGTGGAGTGCGCCTCGCGCTGGGGCTGGGGCTCGGACTGGGGCTCGGACTGGGGCTGGGGCCGGTGCTGGTAGCGGTGGTCCACAAGTGGGGCGGTGGGGCTGGCGTGCGAGTCGCTCGTGGGCTTTGGCAGCGACGGCTGGTGCGCGACGTGGGTGTTCGGGATGCCAAGACTTGCAGCATGTCCGTACCAGTGTTGTGCCATCCAATCCCCCGGCATATCAGGGGGCACCAGGCGCACTCGATGGCTGGTCGAGGGGCTCTGCTGCATGCAGGCGATCCGAGACCGGTCGACAGTCGGCGCACTCGATTGCGAAGAAGCCCACGAAGTCAATCCGCCGGTGCCCGTCGAAGCGGGGTTGTCAGCTGGCGTGTAGTACCATCTCGGTTCCTGGCCCTCCATTCTTGCCCTCCGTTGTCTGGATGACGCGCACCCACTCTACCTCTCCCAGGCTTCCGGCGAGTGAAAAGTTGCGATCAGTGGCTCGATCGCGCCTTCGCCCTGGGCAGACAGGTCACGGGGTTGAATAGAGCTTTGCTTTCGCCGACCGCGAGACACAGACCGGAACTTGACGCAATTCCTGGATCCCCTGCGACGCACTGTTAGGGACAACGATGACGGGTTGACCAGTCGATAAACGAGATGTGGCCGCAATTATTAGCAACACCACTATCGGCCCATCGGAGACCGAGCGAGTGCCGGTGAGGCGGAGTGCACGAGACGACGAAGGGAGTCAGCCGCAGTCGAGTGAGACGCGGGGTCGCGCGCGCGGTGGCACTCGGGTGGCCACTGGCCACGGTCTGCCAAGATTGCAGTGAGGGCGCGTTCACAAACGACTTTGAAAGAGCAAGGAAGCAGTACTGGAGCGCACACGACGACATGCACGAGTTAGGTCATCGTAAATCTTTTTTGACTGTGTGGCCTGGGTGGTACATCTCGCCTCCCGAAGGAGGGACGATAGCGGGAGGGGTCATGGAAGGGCGCCGGGAGGGGTGCGATCGGCGCGATGGGAGACGTCTCTGCTCAGAATCGATTGTAGGCAAACATACTCTCTCCATTCCAAAACGCGGGTTGTCAACGGGAACAATCACGGCCGTCGAGGAACGACGATACAGCCTTCCCGATGGGGTTTCGGAAAGTCTGATCACGTGATTAGACCTTTTCTAGAGTCCGCTCGAAAGCGGATGCGATCAAGTCGAGCGACGAATGGCCGCTGACGGTCCGCCGTTGGAGCTTTATACAATGCTCTAGACTTGGGACCGCACACGTATCCTGTTTTCAACAAGCTTGTGGTGGTGTTGCGAGACTGCGTGTGTTACCAAGAGCGTCGCCAATCAACGTGACAGGAGGAAGTTGGTAGGTGCCGGTGCTTTCAACTTTGTCGCGGTTCGTCGTATGCCTTCCGACACAGACGCTCGGTCGCAGGTGGTTCGAAATCAATCATAGCCATCTCCCACGGTGGGCCTGAAGTGAGACCGAAATCCGTGCATGACGAGGTCCCTCAGCGGGCGATCTCGGTCGTTGTCACGTGATCAGGCCTCGTTGAGTGTGGGACTTAGAGGCGGCTTGTCCATCCGGCACGAACTTGTGTTCGGCTTGTCGATCGAGATGCTCGAGATTCGTGTTGTAGGCCGGTGATGTCGAGTGACCCCCTGGCGAAAGTGTTCCAGATCCCTGACGTTTGGAGCTCCGGCGGTCCTACTTCACGCGATTGAGCCCCAGCATGGCCCGTTCCCCCTTCTCGGCACGATTCACGACGCCTTCCAACGCTTTGGCGATACCACTTTGAGCCCTCTCTGCCAGACCATCGGCCCCTTTCAATGCCTTTGTTTGCCTCTTGGCCCATTGCTTGCTCGCGCTGGCCGGGTCCTGGGGGTTCCACTTGATCGCTAGGTGCATATCGGCCTTGGCACGATTGTAGTGGTGGTGGTAGTAGAGGGATGGGATTTGGTGTAACAGCGATGGGGACGCCTCGAGCAACTTCAATGTCGCGTAGACTGTCACGTGGTGAGAAGGGCGTGGTAGATTTAGCTGGGCATCCATTTGTAAAGCCCGAATGGGAGAGGGGCCGAACCTTTCTGCTCGACGGTAGACCATTCTGCTTGCTCGTCTTGAATCAATTCTCTCAACTGGGGACGATACACGGCACGAAGGTTGCTTCGTTCGTGGCGCACGAGAGGGAGCAATTGCCCGAACCGTCTCCATGCGAAGCGGTACAAGGATCTTTGACGGCTCGAGAACGTGATCGTGGTAGTGGTGATGATGGTTTTGCACATTCTGGCCTGTCGATTGATAAACCTGCGAGAGGAGACGAGCGAGAAGGACCTTGTACTGGCGTCAGGAGGCGGTAAGGAGGTGAGAGGAGGTGGGTACTACGCTTAAACTCCCGTGCTCGCTCGACCTCGCTAGGGCCCCCGAAAGCCCAGCCAGAGGCGCTAGAGGCGGCCCGCAAATTTGGACATTCTGGGGACCCGAAAATCGGCTAGGCAGCCCGCAAATTTGGACATTTTTGGCTCAAAATGGGTCGAGGCTCACCTCATTTTTGGACATTTTCCTCCCTCCGGTCCAACTTTGTAGCGCAGACCAGGGTAGCGGGAGGCTGGCCCAGGCGCAGGGCTATATAGCCCGCCCAGCGGCGCGCTGTTTGCGTTTGGAGCGCGCTAGTGTCTGCATTTGCTGTAAGGTATGCGCCTCTGATGTGCATACAATACAATCTGTCGTTCTTGACCGCTAGGCTAAAAGCAAGTCGTAACTAGAACTCGATAGTCCTAGCTACTCAGAGGCTATGGGGCTGTTCCTGTGAGCCCCTTACATTTGCGATCGTTTATGTATCTTTCAATTTGATCGTCTCTCGCTCGGAACGCCGACGTGTCGAGCTACGTGTCCTCTTCTTCCTTTCGATCTGGAAGCTCTCTCGCCAAAAAATACCTTTCTCTTCCTAGTCGGTCGATAGATTCACATGGTTCGCCGGCGCCAGTTCTCGTCGAATCCTTTGGAACCGATCAGCGAAAGGGCACTCGAAGAGCTCGGGCGTCAATTCAAGAGTCCAAGGCTCGCCTTGTGTCTCTGTAAATCAGGGGATTTGCGGGGCATGACTGATTCTGACTCAGGGTCAATCAGAATCCGGGAAAACTCCTGGACATTTTGCCTCGAAAAAGGCCGTTTTAACAGGCCGCCTACCTCGCTCGAGTTCGAATTTCAAATCCGTGGTGCATGCGCATCTCGATACGTGCACTCAAAAACTACAAAACACGAAAAGGGTTGACGAGGGAGGCTCAATGTAGGAGTTGGATCTGGCTAGGCTAAACAAGGACAAGTCGCCTGCCACTTAGCACCGCCAGCGTAAGAGTTCCGAGGTGAAACCAATTCGAAAGCAACAGAAAAAGAAAAGGGGACCTTTGTCGACCGAGGTGGAGATGGCTTGAAGACCGTGTGCAGCTGGAGGTTGACGCGTACACCGGAAGTAAGCCACCTGGTACCAAAGATTTAGGGTACATGCTACGCACTGATGTTAGGGGTACCGCGAACCTCCTTTGATCCGAGCAGGTGAGATCGGTCGACTCGGTAACGCAGTGGAGGCTGCTGTGTGTGGAGTGTAGGCGAGGATCGAATCGTCAGCCCCGCCTCGCCCGTGGTCACTGCAAGGGCCGGTGAGCACGATCGATCGATCGATCAATCAAGGGTCAAAGCAAAGACTCACGGGGTACGATCAAATGCAAGCGGTCTTGTGGACCAGCAACAACCTCAGTGACATGCCGTAGGCGCCATTCAACACTCGTCGACGAGTGGATAGGCTAATGGGGCCGTGACGCCGTGACAGACAGGAAGCGAGAGATCGCAGTGAGAGGGGAGAGGGGAGAGGTGGTGCGGGGCAAGATGATGGAGGTGGGGTGGTGAAAGATGGACGCGAGACGGGTAAACACGAGACGAGTCAGTCCGACCTTACGCCACACGAACACGATCACAGCTAGGTGGTTACTCACACTTTTGACGGTGGGAGGGATCGAACGACAGACTCTACCACATCACAAAGGCCACCGTTTCGTATCCTCCTGAAAAGGGGGGCGATGCCGGCAAGATTAAGTGGTGCACAAAGTGTAGAGCGCGTCGACGAGGGAAAGAAGGAGGGGGAGGGAGGCTGGGGAAGGCAGATTGGGAGGGGTCAAAGACGAGTGAGGAGACGACGACGATAAGAAGAGGTAAACGAGAGACGAGGTAAACGAGATGCGAGGTGGGATGGGATAGGGTGGGATCGGGTGAGGGGAGGTTAAGGTCAAGGTGAAGGTAGAATCAAGGTGGGGTGAAACGAGGGTCAGGTGAGGCGAGAGGTGAGGCGAGAGGTGAGGGAGGGAAGAGGAGTGTCGAATGAGGTTGAGGATTAAGAGGTGAGGGGGAGGTGATGGTTCGCGGCCGAGGCGCTGAGACTGCAGTGCACGACGGTGCATGTGGGAGCATGGCTGTGCACACGGGTGCATTGGCATTTATGAGTGTTTATCGGGGCTCTGCCCGAATATGGACTAGATTCGACTTCGTTTCAGCCTACTCCGAAGGGTGTGTTGACGATCGGGGAGGCTGAGCCTCACGTGCCCTTACACTGAGGGCCGTAGAGAGCGGGGAATTCCACCCTCGGAGGGGAATACCCGAGGTCTCGTCTGGTATTTACAAAAGCGCGCTTGGGTAATACCCAGACGCCTGGGTATTTCTAGGGCGCAGGGTGTTATTTCCACGCGCGCGCTGATTTTACCCAAGCGCGTGGTAATTCCAGCCGTCACTTGGAAATACCAGGCCGTCCGGTATTACCCAGACGCCTGGGTTTTTCCAGGTCGCGAGGTGATATCGCCCAGGCCGATGGAGATTCTGCCCAGGCGCGTGGTAATACCAGCCGGCACCGTTATTACCCTCGCCCGGTGGTTTTCCCAGCCAGGTATGTTATTGTCCACTTATATATTGGATCTAGATCCTAGTCATACCGCTACTCTCAGCTGTCTCAGCATGAGCCAAATGACTTCTAGCCTAGCAGATGGAAAACAGCTGGGAATGGATTACAAGTTCAAGAAATTGGGCCGAGCTTCGTCCTCCAATCGGTCACAGATATACTCGCGAGGCTCCTTTCGAGTCTCGACCCACCCTCGAATAGATGCGACCAGCTGAGCCTAAGATGCAGCGTAGATCTATAATCTCGATCGCTCCCAGAGTTCCTTGACCTCGAGTGAAAAACAAGTTTTGGTGCCTCTGCGCACTGACAACAAATGCAGCCTTTCTTTTTTGCCGCCTCTGCGTTGGCTCGGCCACCGGAGTCCGCTCGATAGCGTCGACGGCTTCCAATCGACTTAGATTAAAAAACCTGATCCTGATCTTCCCTACCAGGAAAGTCTGTGGAGTGAGAGGCACACATTAGCGTTTGTACGTGAGTCGTTGCCGTCGTCGTCGTCGTCGAATGGGAGCGAGCTACTAGAGCTGGAGCGGTCCTCATATTCCAGGTCAGCAGACACCATTCCCCAATCAAATGCCGCGTCAAACTGTTGTGTCTCGCAGAAATCTTCTTCGTCCAATCCTAGCGCTTGGTCCTCACTTGACCCCATTGATCCCCGGACCGAAGAAGCTCGCTCGGACTCGTGATCTCCTTGAGGAGAGCAGGGACCCTTGGGACTGGTGGGCACTCCATATTCCGCTTCGTTTGTGGCTGATTGTGGTGGCGAGCGACTTGCAAACCAACCAGGAGTTGGTAAAGGGGGCTGGAACGATTGGGCCTCAGGAGCAAGCAACGTTGGAGGTTCCGATGGCTGCCGCGAGAACTCGAGGATAGCAGTTGCGTCGGCTCTGGCAGAGTCAACAGGTTGTAGGCGTTTGTGGCGGTAGAATTAGTGTCGCTCTTGATACCATTGCATCGTTGCACAACGAACAATGGCATAGGCGAGAAGACTGGTTGCGTGTCATGGCGGCGCAATCGAATGGTTAATTACGGTGAGACGTGAGACTAAAGAGCAACGAACGACGCTAAGTCCGGCAGGCCATCCGGGACATTAGGGCTACAGTAATGCGCAATAGGAGCAGCGATTAGGCAGATTTGATTATGTGCGCTGAAGAATGGCGCCATGCGTCCGCGCGCTTCTTTCCTCCTTTCGCCTTCGATCCACATGTGCCCACGTCGAAGCTCAACCCTCCCCGCCTACGTCTTCCTACCATGACACGAACATTGTCGACCACGGCAAGACGTACAACAAGGATGGACAAGTCGAACGAACCACCGCATGAATGACGTCCACGTGTGTACAGAAAGCTGAAATTTTCGCGGTCTGCGTCTGCACCGCCACAGTTGAGGGAATTT
Source organism: Microbotryum lychnidis-dioicae p1A1 Lamole (assembly GCA_001244265.2). NCBI lineage: Eukaryota > Fungi > Basidiomycota > Microbotryomycetes > Microbotryales > Microbotryaceae > Microbotryum > Microbotryum lychnidis-dioicae. The sequence continues at coordinate 1,362,267 of CDLV01000006.1, forward strand.
GCTGACGTGTTCTTTTTCAACCGCCCCGCCGTCCTTCACCATCGGCCCACTGCGGCTACCTGTCTTCTTGTTTCTTCCAGCCAGAAAATACGTTGAAAAGACAAGGGTTCTATGAGCCTGCGCGAGTATACTATACTTGGGTTTACGTGAGTACCGGCGGCTCAACGATCGGGGCGCGACGCCATCTCGTCGATCTGACTCCTCAGTGCTCACCATCTGTGTGATGTCCTTCGACCAGTCGGTTGTACGGGATGCACTAGTAAAGTCAGGAATCACCAAACCTGACCCCATCAACCTTTATGGTCGGCATGTGGACTCCAGACTACGACACGCATAAGGAGTTCAACCTCAAGGACGCGTTCAGGCTCATTCAAGCCAAAACGCAAAGCAACACTACTGTGTGGGGACGTCTTGGACCTGCAAAACAACAAGATATCGTCAAATATGTGGGTTGCGCGGAACCTGCCAGTCTTGTACGGAACGTGCGCTTGCTCGGGCACTCACTCGTCATCCTCTTTCAGATTCGTGAGCGCACGGCTTTCTTAAGGGTCACATCGGGCGACTGGCTCTATGAAGAACTTGTTATTGATGCGTTGGCGAATGTCCTGAGCCGCGTTTAGACTGCAGTACGACCGTGAGGCCTGTCGGTTGGCGGGAATCATGGGACGGCTTTCCAGGGCGGACATCACAAGATTGCGCAACGAGCTAGGCGTAGGATCTGCTCTAAAGGTTAGTCACTACTCTCGATTGAACAAGAGGCCCGGGTCAGTTAAAATCGACGAAGGAGGCGAACACTAAACAATCTTCTCGCATTAGCCAGAAGACCATCACCAGGCGGGTCCGCCACAAGATTGCGCAACGAGCTAGGCGTAGGATCGCTCTGAAGGTTAGTCACTAATCTCGATTGAACAAGAGCCCCGGGTCAGTTAAAATCGACGAAGGAGGCAAACGCTAAACAATCTTCTCGCATTAGCCAGAACACCATCACCAGGCGGGTCCGCCGCAGAGAAGAAAGCGAGGAAGAGCAGTCTCGGGTAGAGGAAGAGGAGGAAGAATAATTAGAGCCGACTAAAGGGTATAAGAAACGGGCAAGAGGAGCGGCAGCCGGAGCTTCGGGCGGTTTAGATCTTGATCAATCTGACCATCCAGACAAATGGGAAGAGCCTGTGACGGACGTGGACACTCAGTTTGCTGCTTTGTAGTGTACCTATATCATAATACAGTAGAAAACCCTGCATTGAAAAACTACAATTCGAATATGAGCATTAGTAAATTTGAATATGAGCATTAGTAAGTTCGAATACAAGTATTAGTAAATTCGAATATGAGCACCAGTAAATTCGAATATAGATATTAGTATTACGAAGGTGACACCCATTACAAAAAACCTAATGCTAATTGCGCTCGGTCGTGCTCCGCACAAGAGCCCCTATTGAGACTTTTCGGGTGGAAATACCAGCTGAGAAGGTTAATACCCAACCGACAGACATACCAGCGGCTTGGGTAATACCCCTCGTGAAGTGGTAATACCCGCGCAGCTGGAAATACCAGTGGGTCGGGTATTACCACCTCAAGAGGGTATTACCCAAGCCCCTGGTATTTCCAGCCGCGCGCCTGGAATTACCAGGCCAAAAAGGCCCTCAGTGTTAAACTTGAATCGATTTACAAGTGGGGGTGGGGGCCTGCAAGAGTCAAGAGCGAAAACGTTGGCGTGCTTCAAGCTGAAAGAAGCAAGGGGAGGTGGGCCCTACCCCATCAAACGGGTTCAGAAGATCGAAAATGTTGTAGATGTTGACTTTTGATCAATGATCCCTTGTGTTGATGACTCGAGTACCACGTCATACCCAGCTGGCAACAGCTAGTAGTAGTAGTACTAGTAGCGGTATGCTTTTCAAGGAGAACCCGGGAGACCACCCGAGGTCTGGGAGACCTCTCCAAACTCTGGGAAACCTCACACTGGCGACAAAAAATCCACTGGCTTTCCCATGGGTCGCTGCCGTCACTGCGTTTGCGCCTCAAGAGATCAAGGCCCGCCGAGGCCGTCACGACTCGGAGCCGAGCGTTGACGCGTTGACGACGTAGACAGCTTTCCGCTCCCTCAACTCGGAACAGCGCGCCAGCTGAAGAACCACCTCACGACGAACATCTCTTACGCTCCTTACACTAGGTACCCAGCTCGTACCCAACGTCACCTCCGAACGAGGCGATTGGAGCTTTTCGTTGTGGGTGGGGGGAAGGGGGTTTCTGCGATCGTCCCACCTCGCTGCCCCGATTCCGGGGAAAGCCCACAAAACCCCACCCCCTCTCCAAACTCTCTTCACCTCGTCGGCACCGAGCTAGCCAACAACGTCGCACCCACCTCGTCCGCGCGCCCAACTCGTCCTCGTCACAGCGATTATGTTTGGCCTATTCCTCTCGTAGTAGTAGGTGTAGCACCTGGTCAGTCACAGTCACCTCCGTGGGTACCTGTGTCGCACGCATGTACCAGCGGAGTGATCGTCGCGGCTGAGGCGCTAAGGCGCTGAGCGCTGAGCGCTGAGTTGAGCGCTGAGCACTACGTCGCACGGGTCATCACAGCGCCGCCCCAACTGAATCTCGACCCATTCACCCCTCAGATCCGAGCAGCAGCATCACCAAAGAACAGCCTACTGCCCCACCATGAGCTCTCCGTCAACGCCGATGTCGGCCTCGCCCTCGCCCTCAACGAGCGCGCTTATCGAGCATGCGAAACCCCCATCTGGCAGCAGCCACGAGCGGAGCAACTCGAGCGTCTCGCCCTCCAAACGAATCCCACTCAAGCGCCAACAGCAAGCGCAGCAGCAGCGACTGCAAAAACTGGGCCAACGACCCAAAGAAGCGGTGCGGCACGATATCGAGTTGCTCAGCGACTCTTCGTCCGACGACGAGCAACCCGACGAACCGCTGTTGCAATGGAAGAGGAGGGCCAGTCAAAACAACGCCGCTTCGACGACCGCAAAGCCTTCGTCGGCTCGAGCGGGTCCGACTCAAGCCTCAAAGGCACCGGCATCCCACAACCCACCTGGAAGGCCAACCAAGAAGAATGCGCGGTCGTCGGACAGTAGTGCCGAGTCCGACGAATCGACCGAGACCTCGGGGTCGAATTCGTCGTCTTCTTCCGCGACGCCCATGATGGAGCGCAAAAGGAGGCTTTCGAAGGAGACGCTCAAGACCAAGAAGAGGAAGACCTTGGGTTCAGGAAAGCGAGCAGATGCAGAGGATTCGGACATCCCAGCGAGCAAGGCAGCCAACGCCGGCGTCGCCTCAACTGTGCAAAAGAACGCCAGCACACCCAAGCTACAATGGCAAGTGTCGAGGAACCAGGGGCACGATCCTGTGGGCGGCTCTCACATCGCGGGAAAGGGCAACGGTAAGCGGAAAAGTACCGGGAAAGGGGACGAGGATGAAGTCGACGAGGCCTTATCGTGCGAGCTTTCCTCGGTGACCCACGAAGGCAATACGACCAAGGAGAAGGCAAGGGCTCCCGTCACCCAGCAGCGGGTACCAGATGACGAACCCTCGTCGACCAAATCAGCCGCGACAGCTAGGATGCACCCGGCTCGGTTGAAGAGCAAGAAATCGGACGAGAGGCTGTGTCAAGATGATTCGGAGCGGAGATTCAAGAAGAAAAAGGACTCCGAGGGTGAGGGAGTCGATCAATCGGCAATCACAGCTGGGCCTACCCCGACCACGATGAGCGCAAAGCATCAAAAGTACTCAACCGGATTGGCGCTGAATGTGGCATCGAAACCACCTGCGAAAACGACACCGGGCGGACCTGCACTCCTCATCAAAGTACCAGTAGCGGGATCTGGCGCAGCTTCGGCCACTCGAGATGCTCCATCGACGAGCTCAGGTGCCGTGGCATCGATAGCGCAAGCAAAACCTAGCCCGAAGCAGGCCCTCACCTCTTCCTTTCGACCTCAAAATCCGAATGAACTGGAAGTGGTCACACCGACGTCGGCGATGTCGACTCCCTCGAAAACTAAAACCCCCAAGTCGACTGCCCTTTCCTCGAAGCCATCAGCGCCTGTCACATCGTCAACCGCTTCTGCAGCTTGTTCCACGCGAACGGGTATGACCTCGTCAACACCGAATCTCTCGCAGATGAGAAGGATTCCAAAATCCGTGCCAACGCAGCAATCGCCACAGCAAGACCCCACGATCGAGACTGATGACCAGGGACTTGCGTCGAACAGTCGGCTCGCCGGGACGGGGAAACCGTCGGCCACGAATCACCGTCCCGAAACGTCGCGACGAGTCAGCTCAAGCGCTGCGTCGGACTTCCGCTTTACGCTGAAAGAAGAAGCCATCACCGGCTACAGTCTCTCGGGGAGATCCAAAGTCGACGACCGCGTCGACCTTGCCGAACCGGTCTTCATCGGCTCGCGAGACGACGCCGTTGCCTTCATCGATTTCGCGCTGGCTCGCAATTGGTTCCGATCGAGAAAGAGGCTCTTCTTGAAGATAGAGACCACAGCGGACCCCGAAGATCCGCGGTCCAGTATGTCCCTGGCAACCATCGCTTCCCGTTCGCCCACGAGTGACAACTACCTCGTTAGCGCCTTCGCCCGACCGGCTCCAGGTCCTCTTACGCCAGAACTTCGCCGCCATCTGACGGCCCAGGGCGAGTATGCAGCGACGATGCTCCTCATTCGTGCGATCTTAACGCCGCACAAAGGACTCCTCGACGTCACGAAACTCCTACATTCCGCCGCTCACGACTCCAGTCTTGGTCAAGAAGACGTGGACTCTTTTGTTGACCGACTCCAAAAAGAGGCTTTGATCATTTGGCACGACTACAGGGAGCAGCACCCTCGACACCATCTGGTCAAGCTCATGCCTAGGATCATGAACTTGGGCGAGAAGGACGTTTTGCTCGTATGCGATCAACTCATCGAACTCTTCGAGAACGGCTGCGCAACAACGGCGAAGGGGAGCGTATTTCTGGGGTTCGGGTCTTGGGCGGGCAAGCTCGGTCAAGACATACTGACATGTACGAGGGTGAGTTTCGCCGCTTTGTGCTGAAGCGTGAGAATAATGCTTACTGAGTCCAGAATGTGGGCTTCCGTCACCCGTAGGCCCTGATTCAATTCGCTGAAGGGAAGCCAGCATACTGGAAGAAAGTGGAGGCGGTCCTTACACGTCTCGGTCGGCTCTGCATCAGCGATGGATCGCAGACAGCGACAAGCATGTATCAAAAATTGAATGCACGGAGCCTCGAGGCACGCCATTCCTGCGCCGTCGCGGAGAGGCGTTACACGCAAGAAGGCAAAGCATGGCCGGAGCCCCGCATCGCGAACCCGGCAACGCAACCGACTCAAACCAGAGCCTCAAAACTTTCGCGGCCGCATTCACCACCTGCTGCGATTCACGCCCCGAGTAAACCGACAGCGGGAGCCGCGACGTCAAGCTTTCCTTCAACATCATACCCCTCGACATCGACCGCTACACCTATCCAATCTTCGGTTGATCCGATTGCTCCTGGTTCGTCTGCAGTTGGACAAGGCACCGCTGCTTCTACACTGACCTCGACCTCCAAGGCGGCCGTTTTTTATGCGCCACTTCGCCCTCTACCTCTCCCCCCACCTGAGGAGAGGAAGAGCATCACTAGACCGGCGGCAAATGATCCTAGGTTGGCAAAACGGTACAGCATCGGAGGGTGTGGCTCTAAGTACTCGTGTTGTGCCAGCGGGTATGAACGCTTCAAAACCCGATTCAGCCTTGGAGCGCCAGTTTCCGCCGATTGTGGGGCCGATTGGAGCGGCCCCTCCGATCCTCGATGGGTTCCGGCACGCCTCTCCTGCTGTCATCGGCCAAGCAACAGAATACGTTTCCGACGTAAGAAACGGCACGAGCGACATCCTTCTGACTGTCGGAAAAAACTCTCCGGCACGGTTTTTGTCGGCTCCAACGCCCGCCCCAACTTCCACAACTTCCGTGTCGTCGATCACACCTGGTCCTGCTTCCGTGGCATTGCCCGATGAACCACCCAGCACAGGAAGGCGGCCATCGTTATCGACAGCCCTGCCCGACCGGCCACTTAAGAGGCTCAAGCTCATGGCATCCCGGATGACAAGCCCGTCAGATGTCCCCAGGCGCGCGTCGAAACTCCCGATCAGCGAAGAGATCGAGCCCGTGCTCGGGAGTCCTCTGAGTTCGGCCGCCTCTCGTGACCCGACTCCGGTGACGGGCTTGTGCCAAACTTCCTTATCGTCCGCACGCCGTGAGACCCCCGTCAATACACCGACAAGCATGAGTGGATCTCCAACGGCTCCCAACGTCCACGCTTCCTCGAACGGCCGGGCTTTCGTCGCACCCCCTCGAGCGCCTCGATCAAGCAGTGTCATCAAAACCAACAAAGAAGCTGGCTCTTTGCGACCACTCATCTCGGGACCATTCTACCACGAAGTGGTGGGCCATCTACTGGAGCCTGTAGATGTCCACCTACTTGATTCGAAGAGGATGTGGTCGAAGCAATTCGTACTCGACGATCCGCAAATTTTTGGTCGTCTGCGCGAGCTAAATCGAGAGGATACGGATCTCGACGCCACAGAGCTACCACTGCGAGCTCGAGGGGTATTTCGTCGGGATCCTGCGGCGGACGATGGTCTTGAGGATGTTTTGTGGCCTGCTGACATTACGCTCAGTGTGGCTACTGGCCCTTCTGGATCGTGGGAAAGAACCTGTCCGGTAACAGTCACCGACATCGTGCGTGCTTGCTTGTTCAATGAATCGCAACTCTATTTGAAAACTGATCCGTTATCATGTGATGGGTACTCTTTTAGGTTCCTGGTATCAACGTGGATACCTGCCCTTACTTTGACCTCACCCCCTACCTCGCTTTAGGCCACAACGCTTTCATCATTGCAAAGCTCGGTTCGGTGCGTTTCCCCCCCGGCCTGCGATTCTCAATCGAGGTGTGCACGTCTTTCTCGGCTGGGCATGCTCGTCGCCAGATCAAGGAAGAAGAGGACGAGGACAAAACTTTTGAGTTGTATGAGGGTTTCAAAGCCCGGGCGATGCGGTGCGACTCGGTGAAGCTGTCCCTAGCGGATCCGAGGGCACCGACCAAGCGGATCGATTTGCCGGTGCGGGGACTCGAGTGCGAACACCTCGAGGTAAATTCTCTGCTGGCGGGGACCTGTGCGGACATAGCTCATCTTTTCTGCTTTGTCTTTGATCCTCCCGTGCAGACCTTTGATTTCAAGACACATCTGGCTTCATCGACCAAAGACGATTGGAAGTGCCCGTTTGATCACACCCTCCTTCAAGGCAGCGACATCGGCTGTTCAAAATTCTGCCCTCCCTCGAAGCTGTGGATCTGTCACTATACGCTTGATAACGTGCTCAAAGGGGTTCCCGAAGAGTAAATGAACCAATTCCCTGATCCACCTCTCACTGTAAATGCTAATTATGGTCCAACCCGATGTCGACATAGCGCGGTGGACGTCTTCATCGAGGCGGGTGCAAGTCAAGTCAAGGCTGAAGAGGCCGAATCGCCCATTGAGCCGTAGTGCTACACAAAAGTATGTGGAAATAGCGGAGGAACAACATGCCTTAATCAAGGGATACCGACCCTGCAGTGACCTTTTGCCTCCGGTTGAGGGCTCCTCATCCCGTATTTACGCTTTAGCATGCGTTGTATAAATTTCGTACATCCACTTTCTCCTGGCAATTGCAGTTTGATGGACCTCGTGACCTCCTCCGATCAATTCAACTCCGAATGGAAGACATGAGCAACTCATTTACTTTCTGAAGGACCGCTCGTGACGGATTTGTTGACGGGAAGGACTCCAAGATCCAAGCTAGACGGGATCGGATGATGTCCTTTGTTGGCCGTGCGGCAGACATCTCGAGCTCGCCTGCGTCGTTGTAAAGTTTTACTGTGGGCGTGCGCACGAAAAGGGTCAACTCGATCCCCGGGCTTTTCGTCGGGAGCGGTGACACGACGTACCAAACAGGATCAAAGCAAGTGCCACTCCAAGATCGTTCGCCTCGCTCTGTTGCGCAGACTTGCCCACCTGCACAACAAGACTTGCATCGCTCCTCCCGAGTGCCTCTTTGGCAAATGTGATGGGACTATCAAGGCTCGAAAAGAAACCAGAATACCCCGCCTTGCCGGTCTTAGCCACCAGGACGAGATCCGGATGGCCATCCTTCATCTGCTCCGAGGCTGGTGTTGCTGGAATGGTCTTGCCCGCAAGAATTCGTATTGTCGGGGTGGTGACAACCATTGAATTGGTGGGTTCAGCACCGAGAATTAAGCCCACTCCCGTCCGCCTGATCCATTTCACGGCTATTCCGTCCCCGTCGCCGCCAGAGCCTTGCGCAGGCAAACTTGCCCGACCTCTCTCTTCCTCCAAGACCCGTTCAATCACCCGGTCGACGTCCTGGCGCTTGGCTTCCAGAATGAAATTTTCGTGGTTCCAAAAAACGTCGGCGGTCAATCCCCTCGACCAACTTTCGTGGTCGTCACCGCTTCCCTGGACATAGGTGAATCCGAGCGCTCGCTCGAGGCCATCTTGGTCCCAGGCGAGCTTGCTTGCGCTGACACAGATGATGGGATAGAAGGTCGGGAATGAAGTGGACGGAGAGGGGGCGGATGAAAGCCTCGACGCAGGGGAGATGAATACGGGTCGCAAGGGGCGGTCGAGGGCGAGTAACGAGCTGAGGTCGTAAGACGAAGACTGAGGGGATCGCGATTGTGAAAGCGAGACGCGGGTCAGATAGCTTCGAAAGACGATCAGTACCTTCTCCCCTTACACAAGACCTACAATCAGTTTCAGTGCCCATTCTTGTATCCTTGCTTCGATCTGAGAGTGCTCGGAACGGCTGATAGTAGACGACAAGGTCCACAAAGCTCCATCTCGTTTCCATTCCTCGATCGATACCGTCGAGTCCTCAGAAGTCGGCGGGAGAAGGATGCATCGGGCCGCGTTGAGTACCGCACACCAGGTCGGTACCGTCTTTGACAACGCATCGGGAAAGCGCTGCGATGAAAGTGGATCGCAGGTCAGTATGAAGAGCGAGTTGGGAACGGGCACCAGAGGATGCAGACCTTGCCCCTACGAGTGGAGTCAACGAGCGCGAGACTGCAATTGGTGGTGTATTTAATTCAGCAGATTCCCGTAGACTGTATACCAAGGAGCATTGTCTCGCCTACCCCTGTCTTTCTTTAATCAACGACAGCAAAGACAAGTTTGCTCCTGAGGGGCAAATTCCATTGGACCGTAACGATGCGTCAATACCCCACCCTCACGTTTCTCCTTCATAGAAATTGGTTTGTAAAGTCACTTCTGAGATTGAAGTCGTGTTGCCCGGCGTGGCCATCGGTTGACTTGAAGTACGCGTGGGGCCGAACTTCCCCGGGAACCGGCTTCACGTACCATGCTCCGGCTCGTTGATTCGCTGCAATGCAAGAGGTCCGATGGAGCCATCAGTGAGTATCATGGTTTGTTAACACCGAACAATTCTCCACTCACGAACAATAGGGAAGTCGGGAAAAGCTGCTTTGACTTGCTCGGACACAAACGCAGCATCCTCCGAAATCGAGTGCAACCGGTTATAGCTGCTCGCACAGCAAACCTCGAGACGTCAGTGCAGTAAGACCACATTGCCATCCATATTTGACTAACGTATCGCGTAGTTCGGATCTGATCGTTTTCCGATGCGCTTGAAACGCGTCGCCAGATTCCGACGGAAAAATCAGCCGAGATCCTGATGCTACTGGGGTCTCACTGAATTCCATCCTGTCGAACCAATGTGTATTATCGTAGTTTACGATCCCGAGACCACGCTTGGATTTGTCTCTTCGGCGGTCAATCCACGACCAGGCACCGATCTTCGGCTTGCGAACGTTCGCCAAATTCGAAAGAGTGACTGGTAGGAACCAAAGGGGCGGCAAGCTCGCCAACGGTACGGCTTTGACAGGCTCATTTTGCACGTGCAGGTCCTTTTCTCGCAATCCTCGATTTGGCCCTTCGTGTTTTGTGGGGTTTTGATTATTATCTCAGCAATGGAAAAGAGGAGGGGTTGAGAAGTAAGAGAGGAACGCGAGAAAACTCTAGATGCTACACAACCCACGCAAACAAACTGAATCAAACGAGACGATGGAAGAAAAAAGGAAGAACGAGAGGGAGAACGTAGTAAACACGGAGAATGCATCATCAAAAAAGTAAAAGGGACGAGGGGCGAAGAAATTCTATATCGGTGGGAGGGGAAAACAGAAAAGAACGAATCTCTATGTTTGCGGCAGGTCGTTGCATGATGTGGGACTGGTGTAAAGAATCGCGATCTTTCTTGCTTTGCGAAAAGGTTGAGGTCGAAGATGCAGGAAAAGGCGATACACACACGTAAGGGAGAATATCGAAGACTCAATTAAGGACTCGATTCCGTAATCGTGTGTTGGTTGACCTTTCGTTGCCGAAGGCCTCGGTCGTTAGTACAAAAGAGGGCGAGTTGTTGTCAGGCATGCTGAACCGCGTGTTGAAGGGGTAAATAATAGTAGAATCTCGCCGGTGGTGACCCCTTGGCTTCGGGTCGGGCATTTCCGTGTTTGTTGGTCGCTGACGTGTGAATGTGATTGTTTTATGGTGTGGAGTAAGTTTGCTCGGGTGGGCGTGAAGTAGTATGAGGGTGAGAAGAGGCGGTCGGAGGGTCGAGAGACCGAGCGCGATGGACGAAGACGATGGACAAAATGAACAGACAAGCGCAAGGGCCGATGTACAGAGTCGCAAGCGAGTAGCTTAGTTCCAGAAAGCGGACGAGCCGCCGTTGGACGAAGCAGCAAAGGCACCGGGGCCGCCCATTTGGCGAGGGGCGCCGCCGTAGCTGCCGCCGTAGCCTCCTCCTCCGCCACCTCCTCCGCCACCATATCCTCCACCGAATCCACCAGCAGAGCGTCCTCCACCGACTCGAGCATCACGAGTGGGACCGCTGCGGGCGCCACCTCGGCCACGTCCACCACCACGTCCTCCACCGCCGAAGCCACCTTCGAGCGCTACAGCCTCGAGCCAAGCGGGAACTTCTTGCTTGGCTTCACGGAGGAGCTCGATGAGGGGACGAGCGACGTTCTTGTTGCCACGGTTGAAAAATGCGGTCGCGGACCCAGTGTTCCCGGCACGACCGGTACGACCGATTCGGTGCACGTAGTCGTCAATGTCGGTCGGCAAGTCGTAGTTGACGACGTGCGTGACATTGGGGATATCGAGACCACGAGCGGCAACGGCGGTCGCGACCATGACGGGCGTGCGACCGGTACGGAACGTCTCGAGAGCGTACTCTCGCTCGCGCTGGGTACGGTCACCGTGGATCGAGGTCGAAGGGAAGCCCTGCTGGGCAAGGAAGCCCTCGAGCAAGTCGGCCATGCGCTTGGTCTCGACGAAGATGAGGGTCAAACCTCCAGGAGGGAGAGCGTGGAGAATGTCGAGCAAGACGGAGCGCTTGTCCTCGTCCTCGACGTACTCGATCTTCTGGGTAATGTTCTCCGAGGTCGAGCCGACACGACCGACGGACAAGAAAATGTAGTCCTTGAGGAAGTCACGGGCGAGCATCTGGATGTCGCGAGGGAATGTGGCCGAGAACATGAGCGTTTGGCGGTCCATGACGCCGGGCATGTCCTCGCCTTCGACGATGCGACGGATTTGGGGTTCGAAACCCATGTCCAACATGCGATCAGCCTCGTCGAGGACGAGGTAGCGGATGTTGGCGAGCGAGATGCGGCCGCGCTCGATCAAGTCAACGAGACGACCGGGGGTGGCGGAGAGCAAGTCGCAACCTTGGTCCATGGCGCGCAGCTGCGATACAACATCGGCACCACCATAGACGACAGCAGGGCGGACCCACGAGCGGTACGCGAACTTGCGAGCCTCATCGTGAATCTGCGAGACAAGCTCACGCGTGGGCGCAAGAATCAAAGCCGTAGGGAACGACTTGCGCGAGCGACCGTAACCACGGCCTTGCTGCTCGACGATGGGGTTGGGTCGGGGACCACGCGAGAACGAGGCCGACAAGATGGGGAACAAAAATCCACCCGTCTTTCCGGAACCGGTCTGGGCGCAAGCCATAAGATCGCGACCTTGGGCAACGATGGGCACCGAGTATTTTTGCACGGGCGTTGGCGTCTTGTAGTGCGCGAGCTTGATGTTCTCGAGCAAGTGAGGGTCGATGGGGGGCGAGGTGAACTCGGTCACGGGGTCGGGCACATCGGTACCGGTGGCCTCGACGGGGATGTCGGCGTAGGCATCAAAGTTGATACCGGTCTGTTGCTTGCTCACATCACCGACGTCACCGAAGAGCTCCTTCTCGAGGCGGGCGTTGGCCGCACCGGGGATGTGCTTGCCATTCTGCCACGAGCCCAAGCCGTCGTTGCGTTGGTGGCCACCGTGGAATCCTCCACCAGCTCCACCACCGCCGCCGGTGGACCATCCGCCACCTTGGCGAGGTGCGGGCGCTGGGGTCGACCAGTCGGCTCCTCGGGTCGGGACGAACGCGGGAGCATTGGCGTTGCCCCAGCCAGCGGCAGGAGCGGGTTGCTGGGCAGCAGCGGGGGGAAGACTGTTGGGCAGTGCGAGGAGCAATATGGTCAGTCTGCAGAATACTTTGTGAGCGGCACGAGGGCTTGTTCAACGGGTGCCTTTCGAATACGGTCTAGGTTCGGCGAGAGGGTGGCGAATGCCCGTCGGCAGTCGCGGGAAAATTCCTAGAGACCGATAGCAACCCCCGGCCCAACCAATCTAATTCAATCAGGTCGAACAGGGCGGGATATGCTTAATTGCTGGGTGACGTCGGGATCGCCGGGCTAAGGCCGCGTCTGGCCCAGGCCTGCGAAGTTGATTTCGGCGCGAAGGAGGGAGAAACCGGTGAACGGGCGGGCACGTACGCAGGTGTGGCTTGAGCGGACCTCCTGGCGTGGGGAGGGACGTAGGCGGATCGAGGGGCGCCGGAATTACCGGAGACTGAAAGAGAGCCTGTTTCAAGTTGCAACCCAGGTCCGAGAGGCGAGGTCAAGCGGATGGTGAGACAACGGCCGCCACGAGGACGGCGGCGAGCGAGCGGATGGAGGCGAGTTGGCGTGGGCGGGCGCGGGCGTGGGCGTAGGCGTAGGCGTAGGCGTAGGCGTAGGCGTAGGTTGGGCACGGACGAAAAGTGCGAGAGCGACCGAGTGCGACGCGTCGATTTCGAAAAGTGCGGGTGGCGTCGTGCAAACAAGTGAGCAGAAAAAGGAATGTCAGTACCCAGCATCATTGAGGAGGGTCACCGCATCCCCAACAACTCGTCAACGATGGACATGGGTCGCTACAGCGGCCACGGCATCGTCTCGGAGTCGTGCTCGCCCTGGCCAAGTCGGCGCGAACGAGGCCCCGGTGAACGCGGAAGAAGCACACAGAGAGCAGGCGGCACTGACCAAAAGAGCTCTCTAATCCATTTTGTTGTTGATGAGCAGACATATACGTTGTAGGGGGTGGAAGAGCAGAAGACTGACGCGTCCAGGCAGGCGAGGGGGAAGTGGAGGGGATGGAGGGAGTAGTTGGGTATGAGACCAAGTCGTCGGGGTAGGAACACAAGAGCAGGTTGATCCGCCAATCGTCGTTCGACTTGGCTGCGAACGATCTTCACGCGGCCCGGCCCGGCTCTCGCGCACGGACCCATATGACGTACAGCCGAGGCTAATGATTTTTATTTTTTTCCTACACCGAAATCAATCTTGGGATTATTCCCACAAGAAAATTTACACTTTGGCCTTGCCATCACTTCCAAGAATCTTCTTGACCTCGTCTCCTTCCTTCTCCTTCTCCCACACAGGTCGCTAAGGCAGCAAAATTCACCCAGTCGCCAAGTCAGCAAGCCTGTGGGTCAGTCTTTGTCTGAGGAGGTAGTAGAGTACTCACAGGGGTTTCGTACACCTCCCTCGTCCTGCCGTACGTGATGCCTCCCAACCTCGAAACGGGAAGCAGCCTCTCCGTATCCACGAGCAAGCTGTCGTCGATCAAGTCGTCTCGGACGTGGAATCGCTTGATGCGACCAATGATGATCGTACTTGTGCGGTCCTTGTTGTCGTTGTGGAGATGGTAGTGATGTTCTGTCAAATGTGAAGCGAGGATATCGCCACGAATAGGTGAGCCAACACACGGGGCAGAAGAATTGACCGTGTCGGATTGGGCGACTGACCGAGTTCACATTCCATCGAGAACCCACTCTCCCCGACCCTCGGCGCGTCGATCGTATCACTCTTCTTCGGCGTTAAACCCGACAAGGCCCATTCGCTGACCCCTTTGGGTGCATCGATCGAGGTGTAGTTGGCCGCGTCTACGAAGGGCTCGCTGATGATGTTGGTCGTGAAGTTCTTGGTTTGGAGGATGAAATCGCACGTGTGCTTGAGCTTATCCGGTCCAGGGTGATTGATCGAGACCATCAACATGGGAGGATCGTGGCACGCGATGTTAAAGTCTAGTGAACAGAACAAGGTGGTCGGAGGTTCGATCAGTAAGCATCGTACACGGAATGGTTCGGACTAGGGACAGAATTCTCAGGAGCGGCGAAGCGGTGGATGTACAGGAGAATGGGGCGAGGTTGGTTTGTCCCTCAGAGCTGATGGATGAGATGAATCCCACAGGTCTTGGGGTCTGTGGAGAAGCACACAGGTGTTCGCGGATGTTCGCGGTCAGTACCTGCATACGCCGCAACGGGCAGACTCAGTTCCCGGCCCGATCCTCTCCCGGCCGGAAACTCACCACCCCCTGAGTGTCAGGAAAGCCAACGATGCCCAGAATGTCGAGATCAGCTCCCAGAACCATCAGCAGCGATATGCCGGTAGATCCTTCTCTGCAGCGGGCTCACCGAAATCATCAGCTTGTACAAACTGGCCTTGTTGATCTTGTCGTCGCTCGGGTCGATCGTCCTGAACTTGACGTCGTCCTTGCCGCTCCACAGGCCGGACTTGACCCCGTCGAGCTCAACGTTCTTGGAAGCACCTGAGCCGGGGGTATAGTCCGGATCGACGGTTTGGGTGACGTTCCATGCCGTGGTGGCGGGAAACGCGGCTCGGCTCGCTTCGACCTGTGGGAAGGAAGTGGGGGCGATCCCGATGACGTGAGCAAAAAGGGGGGGGGGGGGGGGGATTGCGGATCGAGGAGCGAGGATCGCGGATCGCGCAGAACGTATGCCGTACCTCTTTAAAGGGGGGACGGTTCATCATGGCTCGGGAAGTGCTGAGGGCAGTATGGAAGAGGTGACGGAATGTAATAATGGTGTGCGAATGGCGCAAGGCGACAGTATGTAGGTGGGAAGAGACAGGCAGAGCTCTGCTCGGTCACGTCACCTTCCAAACTGCCGCTGGCTCAGGTCAGTTCGGCAGTAGTAATTCGGCTACGGGTCGCTCGCACAATGAAGAAGGGCGCACGGTCTGGTATTGCGAATCGAAATAGAAACAGCTACCAAAGAGGGATCCAGAGGCTTGAGGTCATCCCGCATGAGGACCCAATGTAGAATCATCATGAATTCCAGCTCGTCTTCGAAGACCCGGTCCAATCCCATTCCATCGAACGTCGAGCACAGTGGATAGATCAGCGTCTAATTAAAGAATCGCATCGTCGATTGATCATTCCTTTCAAGAAGGAATGCAATGACTTGACTAATGTAGATAAAATTTGTTCTTCATGTCTATCGTGTTCGACGTCGACTCTGGTGGGAGGGAAGAGAAAAGGAGGGAAGGGAACACGAGGGGATAAGATGATTGTTGCGAGTCGTCGGTAACTTCGTAGCACAAGACACAATGAAAGAATATGGGGTGGGCACCCCGGAAGCGGGGGGAAATTGCGAGGGGCCACGTCGTTGGCGAACGAAGCGGACCTGCCACGCCCTCAGCAGAGGCGTGGGATGATCCCGAGTGAGGAGAGTAGTGAGAGAATGAAATGCACGATCGGAATGGTAGGCACGATGGCGTATCAGCTAGACCGTCGGCAGGAGCCGAGCATGGCTCGATAGGACGAATGGGTGGTAAGTGGTAAGCGAAGAAGAGGCAGAAGACGGCGGCTGCCTGCGAAACTCAGCCGGAGGTTTCCGCCGGCGGGACGAAAATGGGTTTCGGACGCGCGAAGACCGATTTTGACCGGACCCTCCTCCGCTCCTGGGCCCGTCGAGGGGGACGGCAGCTGACCTTTGCCTGCCTCGTACGTCGATCCACCCACTTCCCCCCGTCCCACCAAAAGATCGTAAGTCGTCACCTGTCGCCATTAATTCGTGCTGCTGGTCTGCTCTGCACACGCGAACGACCTCTTCCTGTTGCGCCGTTGCGTCCCGCGTACGACACCGCAACTGCTGCCTGCCCGTCGAGTCGGGCCCCAGCTTCGCTTCGCCACGCCTCTGGCCTCGCCTCCGCTGGCGGGAGCGACTCGCCCCAGCGCTCTGCGTTTTTTCACCCGTCGATTCGGCTGCGGCATTTGCTCACCATCCCGAACCGCCCGGCCCTCATCATCGACTTCGACAAGCGGTATTGCCGTATATCGAATCTTTTCTCGCGATTCCAACCGGGGTCATCGGTGGAAGGGGTGGATACGTGGTGCAGAGGATTGTCGCACGGGCCTAGACGAATGTTGGCCGGGCGAAGCCGCGACCGTCGTAGGCACGCGACGTTGCTGCACCCCGAGCGCTTGCACGGCGGTCTTGAACATGCGAAAGGGTGCTTCAAGCATAAATGGGGAATGTTCAGGGCTAGGCTAAGGGCAGAACCGTCGACGAAAGTGCATGTAGCGCCGACCCTCGACCTCGACTAGACTCGACGAGTCACGTACAGCCGGCCTTCGCGCGACCGGCCACGAACGATCGCACGGGAGCAACCAAATACACACTTGCGCGCTTATCCTCACCAACACCGGAGGCTGACCTGGGTTCTACCGTCTTGATTGGCCCACACACAGAACAGACGTCATTATGTCCTTGGTCGTCCCGGAAGCCCACGTGCAATTCCAGCACATCTTGCGATTGCTCAATACCAACGTTGACGGCAAGCGCAAGATCATGTTCGCCTTGACCGAGATCAAGGGTGTCGGTCGTCGTTACGCCAACGTCGTCTGCAAGAAGGCCGATGTCGATCTCAACAAGCGGTCAGTTTACGTTCGCTGCTACAAGGTCATGGGGAACAGGCGGGAGGCCGAAGCTGGAGGCGCGTGACGGGATAAACGATGGCCGCCAAAGGAGGAGAGAAAGATCGTACAGCTGACAAATGACTTTATCGTATCGCCAAACTCAGTGCCGGTGAACTCAACCCCGATGAGCTGGAGCGCATCGTCACCATCATGCAAAACCCCACCCAATTCAAGATCCCCAACTGGTTCCTCAACAGGTATGCCCCGCCAGTCGATACGGCTCCGGATGACGAACGCGCGATGCTGATCAGAAGTGGCTTTGGCTCTTGCTTAACCGTCTCACAGGCAAAAGGACTGGATTGATGGCAAGTACGGCCAGCTCTTGTCCAACCAACTTGACTCTAAAGTGAGTTACCATCACCTGATTGTGCGCAAGCTTCACCCACAGTTGAACTGATACCTTCTTTCACGCCCTGCTGCAATCTCCCCCCTACTAGATGCGTGAGGATCTTGAGCGACTGAAGAAGATCCGTCTCCACCGAGCTCTCCGTACCTACTGGGGTCTCCGTGTCCGTGGTCAACACACCAAGACCACCGGTCGCCGAGGAAAGACCGTCGGTGTCTCCAAGAAAAGTGAGTTTTGCGTCTCTGATGCTTTCCGCACTCTTTCGAGGAATTCATTGTACTGACGACGCGTCCTTCTGCTCTCGCGCTCCAGAGTAAAAGGTTCCTTGTGGACCATTATCACTTCCCTTGGAAGCCTCCTTCAGACGCCTCAATACTTCTTGTCCTTGTTAGGGTG
This sequence comes from Microbotryum lychnidis-dioicae p1A1 Lamole, assembly GCA_001244265.2. Lineage (NCBI taxonomy): Eukaryota > Fungi > Basidiomycota > Microbotryomycetes > Microbotryales > Microbotryaceae > Microbotryum > Microbotryum lychnidis-dioicae. Next base: position 1,380,174 of record CDLV01000006.1, read on the forward strand.
TGCTTTCTGTGGATTGGTACATGAGCGCAGGTTTCTCTTTGCATCTCATTCGTCTTTCGTGGCGATGCGGCGAGAGCTTCGTGAGAGAGATCGCCAGTCGCGTGTATTCGCGCCTGACCGGAAAAGAGCGCGATGGTGTGCAGCGCTGCACCTCGATCACTGGTCTAGAAGAGCTTTGTCGACCGCAGAATTTTCATTGATGGAGCGAGCATTTCCTTTCCATCCCGCTTGCCGGGGCAAGCTAATTCGGTAGGAAGATTCATTTGACCTACACGAAGAAAACCCACCGTCCGTAGCGCGGCCGCCGCAGCTACTTTGGCATGGATTTGTGCGCTTCCGTGTAGTGCCGCGCCAGTCCACCACTGCCTACAAGCTGCAGCTCATGCGGCGCAGTTACACTTTTTTGTATTGTCCCTCGAGCTGCGACCAATCGATCTTTGTCACTGAGCTACAGCGCAAATTTGGTGTCGGCAGAACAAATTCAACCTCGGCTGGCCGCTCGAGAATGTTGTCTCGGGGGGAAGTTAGACATTAAAGCAGCAGGAATGAAGCACGTAATCTATCTGCACTAGCACCTCAAATACCAATAATCAGGAACAGGAACAATGGAATCAATCTCGATTCAAAGAATACATAGAATAGAAGTAAATCTAGAACTACATGTTTGTTGCCGGTAGTGGCAAATGGTCGGGCAGAGGGCGTGAAATGAATTCCCTCTCTGAAGAGATGAGCACAAATTTCCTCCGTGCACCCCCCATGACGCGCTCAAAGATGTAGGACCGAAGCAAGTTGCCATCGTGTTGCCATCGTGGTGGCGGTCGGTCGTCGGACTCTATTGAGCCGCGACAAGCGCTCGGCCGCGCACCGCTACGGGTCAGCGTCATCGCCGGTGCTGCGACTGCGAGGTGAGTGGATCGGATTGCTGTGCGGCCGTTGCGGATGCCGAGATTACTTCTGCACATCTTTCTCTCGTGGTTCAACCCTCGACCGCCGACTTCCCCTCTCTTGCCTCTCTTTCCATCGAACAGTTGTTATTCCCTTATTCCTCTTTTCTCCTTCTTGGCTTCTCGCTTCTAGACTCAGAAAGGATCGACCTCACACTCGCTCGAGCCCCGTTCGACGTCGCTCGAGGCTGAACTACGGATTTCCCAAGTCGAACTCTCCCACCGTCTTGCGACCACCTTTGAAACTCAAAAAGGGCTGGAAACGTCATCGATCCGACTTGCACTTCTCGTTCATTTACTCCACAGTCATTATGAAGTTGATTACATTCGAACTCGCTTCGACGTTGGTCCTGCTATTGCTGCCGAGCTTGACCGATGCACGACCGGCGGCCGCTGCGGCGTCGATCGCAGCAGTCAAGACCGCGCCTGGCATCATCGAACTTCCTTTACAACGCTTGTCGAAACGCACCCGAACGAGGGACGAGTTCTTGGCCAAGGCGAATTTCATGAGAACGAAGTATGGCTTCGACACAACAAGCACGACAGAGTCGCGATCCAAGGTCAGTGCTTCGCCTCGGCTTTAAACAGATTACGTCGTGTCGGAATTAGTTGCTGCGAGCACCCAGGTGGCGCGGCACCACCCAACGGCTTCGGAGTCCGAGATCTCGGACGGGCTTTGAGACACTCGCTGGGGTTTGCCCACCCCGAGCCTTCTGCGGCTTCTCGAAACTGCACCAAAAAACAACGCATACTGACATGATTTTCGACCTGCTGGCTTGCGATATCTACAGAGACGAAGACGGGCCGCTGGAACGGTGGCGATGACGGCCTTCCAGGACGCCGAGTACGTTGGAACCATCTCTATCGGAACACCCGCCGAATCGCATTCCGTCATCCTCGACACGGGGTCGGCTGACCTCATCATGGCAGCCGATGATTGCAAGGGATGCGCGTCGACGACGAATGGGTACTCGGCCGCAGGTTCTTCTTCGTCCGCGAGCACGTCAACATCTTTTTCGATCACCTACGGCAGTGGAGACGCATCGGGTACGCTCGTCAAAGACAATGTTACCATCTCTGGGTACACCATCGCTTCACAAACTTTTGCGTCATGTACGACAATGGACAACATTGTTGCTGGCAACATTAGCGGCCTGCTCGGTCTCGGGTGGCAGGGGCTTGCGACCTCAGGAGCGGTGCCCCTCGTTCAAGCATTGGCCAACAGCGGTGACTTACCTTCCAAGGTCTTCGGGTTCCGGTTCAAATCGTACGCTTACGACAAGCTAACGAGTGACTACATGACCGGCGGCAAGATGACGATCGGCGGCACCGACACCTCGGCTTATTCCGGCGACATCAACTGGGTCAACATCGACTCCAGCAAGACGTACTGGCAAATTCCCCTCGATACCATCACCGTCGGAGGCAATGATCTCGGCATCTCGGCCGATAATGTCGTCATTGACACGGGGACGACTTTGATCGGAGCGCCTGCCGCAGCTGTCGCCGCCATCTATGCTCAAATCAGTGGCGCCGCCGCCGTCTCGCTCAGCGGCTCTTCCGGCTATTACTCTATCCCCTGCAGCGGCACCTACAACGTCGCATTCACCTTTGGTAACGTCAGCTATGCAATCCCAGCCGATGCCTTCAACACTGGTCAATACGACTCGAGCGGAAACTGCCTCGGTGCCATCTTTGCGCTCACCTCCAGCAGCAGCATTGGCACCAGTTCGAGCTCGCTGCAGTGGATCATCGGCGATGCCTTCTTGACGGGTGTCTACTCGGCATACCGCTTCTCCTCTCCTGCGGCTGTTGGTTTCGCCACACTTGGTTCGGGTGGATCGGCGGCCTCTGGAAGCAGTTCGTCGTCTTCATCGACCGACACCTCTTCCAACAAGTCGATGACTTCGGGCTCGACTCGCTCGGCCTCCTCTCTGACGGTTTACCCCTTTGCCTTCACGCTGGGTCTCCTTTCGTTAATCTTGTCCACCTGACTTGGACCTGGTGATCGTCTCAAAACATAGAATGTCTGCACTCCTACTAGCGGCCATGGCCGTCATTCGCATGTTTCACACTCGTCACTCGCATCCCCTGTACCACTGTTCTTTATTTGCCGAGTCCTGACTGACTTCTATCGTATGTACAATGACTGAGCGCTTCCCAATGTGCAAATGTGCAAATGCGCAAATGTGCAAATGTGCAAATGTGCAATCCATAACTCGAATACCAGAGTCGACCACATAGTTCGATCCGAAGTGCTCCCGCAAACCGCGTTCGCGTAAGAAATCTACAACGCCTTTGTTTAGAACAAAAGAATACTGCGGGAGTTCGGAAGTGATCGAGTTTATCTTTGTTGGACCATCCCAAATGGAAATTTGATCGCGCTGCTTCGCGAAGGCTACAGCCCCTGTCTTGCGCGGCCCACCGTGATCCTTGGAGAAGGAGGGACGGACGGATCGATCGCGGAAGTCAACATGCTCATAGACTTGAGCCAGATGGGAAGCTACTGCAAACCTTTGCCTTTGTTGTAGGTAATTTGGGAAGTGGGACTCCGGGCGGCATACGGCGTGCTATCTACCTCGCGTCACGAGACCGTCGGTGATCCTGACCGACCCGCCTCCGAGGAGTCGAGACTGTCGCGCTGAAGGCAAATGACATTGGGTACGAAGAAGATGATGGTATGATGGTATAGCATTTCCTTTCTGAATGAGCCGGCTTTTTGGGTAGCCGGGTTGTACGATGACGAGGCAATGGGCCGGCGGTTAGCATTAGGTCGTTATTAGCTCCTCGATTACCAACTGCAACCGATTTCGAGGTTCATTTAATGTTCATTCCCAATCAGGCGAGTTGGCGCCCGCGTGTGACTCGACCCACTGCGGCTGGACTGCTCAGCTCCTCTCGCCTTCCCGCCCATCCTCCCTCGAGTGCAACGACGCTCGAACAAGCTGTGTAAGTTCCAAGTACATTCAACATCAAATGCTCCTCGTCTATGACGGCCTAGCTGATGTGCGCGTTCTTCCTTACAATCGGTTAACCCGCCCCCGCCGCCTATCGAGCGTACAGTGTGCAACCCCACCCACGCGCTTATCCACCCGACCCCACAGCCTCCCCTCTCTCCCTCCCTCCTCACCCCGCCTTTGACCCATTTCATCACCCAATATGCGAACCGTTGCCTTGCCCGCTACCATCTTTGTCGCCTTGTGGGCTGCCTGCTCCCAGGCGACCCCGATGCCGCCGGCTAACTATGTGTTGGCGCCGCTTTACACGCCGTCGAACCCGTCGGCCGCTTCCGATGTCTCGGCGACGAACGCCCACATCATCAGCGACTCGTGAGTGGTTCGGTCGTCGATCTTAACTCGGCATGCTTCGGCGCACCCGCCATGCGCCTGCCCACAACGTTGCTGATCACTCGTCATGTCCATATCTTATCCCGCGTAGCTACTTGATCGTGCTCCAAGACCACCTCCAAGACCACGAGGTTGACCAGCACCACGCACACGTCGAGCAGTTGCACGCCGCAGACTCGCGCTTGCGTCATTTCAAGCGCATCGAGGAGCACCGCGCCCAGTTCGGTGGCGACGGCGACAACCTCTTCATGACCCAGGTCATGGATGAGCTGCACGGCATCAGGCATCGCTTCGACATTGGCAAAAAAGCCAACAAGAAGGCCCGCAAGGCGATGCGCGGCTATTCGGGCAAGTTCTCCCAATCGACGCTCGATGCGATCCGTGCTATGAAGGGCGTCAAGTACGTCGAGCGGGACTCGATCGTCCAGGCCTATGAAGTTGAACGGGGTGCTCCTTGGGTAAATACCTTCTTTATACCTCCTTTTGCCCCTTTCTGCAGCCACATTGTTCCCCTCCACGCCCCGTGCTCGCGTCGGACGAACGGCACGAGTGGCGCGCCATCCCCACAGATCCGGGGTAGAGGTCCGAGCGTGGCCTTGGCTTGGCCCGGCATTTGCACATGTGAGCGAGGTTGGCTGACAGCGACTTTGGTACTGTCTTTTGTAGGGACTCGCTCGAATTTCGCACCGCAAGCCCTTGTCGTTCGGAACGTTCAATCTCTACGAGTACGACGGCCATGGTGGTGAAGGTGTCGACGCTTACGTCATTGATACGTGAGTTTTGAGTTTCTTGCTCAAGGAACATCTGCTTTGGTAGCTGACGACACGGACTTCGTCTCATGTCTCCACGATTGATCACACAGGGGTATCAATATCGACCACGACGAGTTTAAAGGTCGCGCCAAGTGGGGCACGACGATCCCTCAAGACGCCGACAAGGACTTGAACGGTCACGGCACACACGTCGCCGGTACGATGGCTTCAGCAAAGTACGGCGTCGCCAAGAGGGCCAACATTATCGCCGTCAAGGTGCTCGGTGCTGGTGGAAGTGGTACGATGTCGGACGTCGTCGCCGGCGTCGCATGGGCTGCCGATGCGGCCTATGCCAAGGCCAAGAAGAACGATTCGAAGCACAAGGGCTCGGTCGCCAACATGTCCCTTGGCGGTGGCAAAAGTCAGGCGCTCGATGATGCCGTCGACTCGGCCGTTGAGGACGGTCTTCACTTTGCGGTTGCAGCTGGTAACGATGACCGGGATGCTTGCGCTGTGAATTGCTATGGACCTTTTGGGGTTGGGGTCAATATGAGTTGCGCACTGAATCTTGTGCACTTCTGACGCGATTTGCGACCGCAGTACTCGCCCGCCGGCGCTGTCAACGCCATCACCGTTGGTGCTTCGACCATCGCTGATGAGCGCGCCTACTTCTCCAACCACGGCAAGTGCGTCGACATCTTCGCGCCCGGATTGAACATCTTGTCGACTTGGAACTCGGGCAACACCTCAATCAACACCATCTCGGGCACGTCGATGGCCTCGCCCCACGTCGCAGGTCTTGCCGCCTACTTCTTGTCGCTCTACCCCGACGGCTTCAACATTCAAGAAGACGACTTTTCCTCCGAGTCGTACGAGCAAGTCTCGGGTACGGCGCAGATGGTTCTCGGCCGCATTTCAAACTGGCGTGCTTCCATTCGCAAGAGCGGCGCTTCGGCCGAGGCCGCCCAGCCTCTGTCGCCCGCTGCACTCAAGAAGGCGTTGGTGAAGGTTGGCAGCACGGGCCTCCTGTCGGACGCCAACAAGGCGCCCATGCCTGCCGGCTCGCCCAACATCTTGATTTTCAACAACTACACTTCGTCGACTTCCGCTCTCGAGGCGATGCACGCCAGTGTGCAGGAGCTTGAGGCCTGATTTCCTTCGAGATCACAAGTTTTCGGCGACTTTTGTACACTTCCTTCGGATCAGCTGAACTCGGTACAGGTGAATCTCAGCTTTTGTCAATACTCTCTCGACTGTGCTGGGACCCTCTTGTGTCATGTTACAATCTCTTTTTCATGTCCCCGCCAGATCGTCACCACATTGCTTCGTTTCTTTTCGTCGTCCTGTCGCACCGTGAAATTATAAGCCTATTGCATTGCGTTCGGATCGCTCTGAGAGGACTTGATCAGACAAAGGGAAGTCAGAGAGTGGACCCGGGCCAAGCTGTTTGTGAGCTTCCCTTTCAAACTTGCTCGAGAGTCAAATTTCGTTTGGCGACCGGGCGTGTAACAGAAAAGTGCTCCTCCGGCCAACGCGTCAGCGTCAGAACCGGTCGCATCACCAAGAAGGGGGTGTCAAGCATACGGAATAGGGCGGGACATGTGTCGACAAAGGGAGTTCCGGGCACAAGCCCGTGCCCAATTGAGTTGATCGAACCAGCCCGCTTGTCTGGGGCGAGCATGGCTAAATCCGCGGTCCGCGGTCCGACGGCCTACACGCGCGACCCTCCCTCGTACGGATAACATGAGTCCGTACCCAGTACGCGTTTCTTATGAAACCCTTCTGCAAAACTCAGATTTTGGTACTCTGGAATCCATATGGTATGTAGAAACATTACAGCATCAGCTCACTTGCGGTTGCTAAGAATGGAGTAGATGTTAAGCATCCCCAAACAGTTGATTAACTGTCTGCAGTAGGTTTCATGCGTTCAGAAAATGACAACCTCAACTTCTTCTCGTGTCCACCGTGGAATCCGTATGATCCAGCACCGCGAGGCTAGCGCCAGTCAGACCCTGCGGAAATCAGGAGCGGATCCGTGCGAAATCCCCATCCAAAAGGGCTGGCCGTGTAGACCTTCGGTCTGATCAGAATCTCGCCACGGGCCGTCAGTCGTGATTAGCGGACAAAAGTTCGGAACTCCTGCACCTTAACCTAGGTAGGTTTGAGCTCAAGATCGGCAGAAGAACATGATGACGTCGCTGCATTCGCAATATTCCCGAGTGGTAACTAAAAGTCTTGATTTACAGTCTTCCAGAGTCCTTTTTGTCATTGGAAACAATGTTCATGCCGGCACCCCTCCGACCCTGCTCTGCTTGACCGTCCTTGCGTTCGGCCAAGGACCTGGGTTATAGGCCCCTTAATGAAAAAGCTGCCAGCACTCTGCCAGCGCCGTCGACGGCATCGCCGGCCATCGCGCGGAACAGGAATTCAGGTCCAGCGTGATCAGACCAAGCTCTCGCAGATCTTCTTGAGAATCGGAGTCTTCGGGACGATTGATACATCTCGAGCCTCTGGCAAGCGTGGCAGGTTTTCACTGCGTAGAGATGTTATGTTATGGAAATCCGGAGTCCGCGGGCTTAACCGAAAATTAATCCGAGCCTTGACCTTATCTCGGCTATCCAAACAGATGCCAAGACCTCATTTAAAACCTGCCTTTCAGTCGCATCGTTTCCGCCGCCTGAATTATGGTGTACATACGACAGTTTTGTGCTGTTCATCCCAAAGTGCAAGTCTCCGCTTCAGAATCGAGCTCTGAAGGCAGCCGATCGGGCAAGTCAGTTAGTGAGAGCGCTGCTCAAACAGAAGCGGACGAATTTGTTGCTCGTTGAACGATTGCCATGACAAAGGACCTGTTTTTTCGCGCGACCGCCGACACTACCTTCCCTTCAACCTGCCGAATACTTGATCGAGGCGAACAGATACGAGTCGTCAGCCGCGCCGGCATCCGCCGCTTTGGGAAAGTTTTAGCGACTTCTCATGGGCTCGGCTTCAGGTCTTGCTAGAACATGCTGACTCGATTTAAGTCAACAAGTCTTTGGGCTCTGAATTAATCTGGACCAGTGAATGGCCGGTAACAGCGCTAATTCGCATAGGTCCATACCTACCTTGTAACCGGGATGCACAGGCGGAACCTTCAACGAGCAACCGGTGAGACTCGATCAAAAGAACATCGGCCCGACCCGATCTGATCTGTAGCGGTGTCTGCATGATACCGTGATTCTGCGCTGGCGCATGCATCAGACCCAACTAAAGACTCGCAGCCTGCATGTCGTTGCGATCGACAATAAGAACAGAACTCTTCCAGGTAGAGATAGTCGTCCAAGGAATTTTGCCTGTTTTTGGGCCAAACAAAGCAGGCATGCGGGATATTTCTGCCAGCGCGCCTCCTGGGCGGGTAGTACGAACGGATCGACGTCGATCGACTGCTGCCCCAGAAATTGGATCGAGCAGTGCGCCTACAGGCCCAGCTACGCCCGGCTACTAGGTAGACGGGTGAAAGAATAGTTCAGTGGCTTCCACCATAATTAACTAGCTGAACTAAGCCAACTGCCTCGCAAAAGTTGACAACGCACTTACTTAGTTTGAGTCAGCCCTGAGCCCGACGACGACGTGCCCACTGTCCACTCTGGGCAGGTCCCAATCTGGTCGTCGCCTTGAGCCAGAGCGTGTGCCTAGAACGTTTCATCCGGAGATCCGGACGCGTGGCCGCGGGGGGTCCATGAATTGAACTGAAATCGACCCTGCGCCGAGCGGGCTGATTAGATCGCCCCGAGGGCCGAAATCGCACGGCCTGGCTGCATTTAAAGCTAGCCTATTAAATAACAGCGCCAACGAACAGTCAATTGTCCACCGCCCAGCCGCGTACTTCCCTGTCACCGCACCTTTCTTCGATCCAGGTCCCATCTTCATCTTCTTGCAGGGACGCCTTCTTCCCTTAACACCCACCGAGCAACGATCGTGCACCAGGCAGGATCGGTTTAGAAAAGACAGCACAGGTTGAAACCGATCTACGAGTTTTACCAGTCTGTGCGATGACTGTCATGTCACCCACCCGCCCCACCTTGGATCGCAGGAGCAGCGCGGCGAGCACCAGCAGCGTTGGCAGCAACGGCGGCGGGCTCCGCAAGGCCTTTGGTGCCGTGGCTCGTCGTGTGTCGCTCACTCGACGCGACTCATCCGCGAACAAAGCTGCGAATATCAAAAAACTAACCACCATTCAGGACGTGACCAACACCACCTCGAAACGTAGGACCTCCGTCTCGAGCGTAAGCGACGCCTCGTCGCTGAACCGGAGCTCTGTCTCCTCGCTCGCCGCGCCACGCTTCTTGCTCAACAGCTCCTCCCCGGCGAGCGAGCTGCCTCAGACATGGCTTGAATGGAACAAGGCGTACCAAATGGTCAGTCGCCCTAGCGGAGCTGTCAACGACGAGTGCCATGAAACTGCTACTGACTCCCCATGCTTCGTCGTCTTCACTTCTTCAGGGTCTGATCGGTGAGCTTGCCCGACTGTTTCTGCCGAGTGCTCCGGGCGCCGACGCAGTGCCTCCGGGGCCTCCCAGGAGCCGAGGTGGAGCCTAGGGCTCCTTCGATATCTTGAAGCTCTTAGGGCCCCGGCCGTTCCGTACAACGGTTCCAACAGATCAGGAGAGCTGATTGCTCTTATCTACATGAACAGACTACAATGATCCACCACCACCGCCGACCAATCTGTGGATCGGCTCGGAGAACGCCTCGCCGTCAGGTCAGTATCGAGCTCCGCTGCCGGCCGACGAAGGTGCGCGCCAGCGGGCGGTCGACAACCTCAACTTGCTCAACCACAAGCCCTACAAGAGGCGTGGAGTCTCCCCCAAGACGTCAAAAAAGGAGACCGAGTTCGCTGCCGAAATCGACAGCTACAGAGCCCCTCAGCCAAATGCCGAGGACGATGATTTTGACTCTCAACCGCTGGATCGAACGGTCCCGATCGTGCACGAGATCCATGGCGACGTCGGCCTCGTTCCACCGCATCCAGAAGATCTAGCGATACATGAAGCCCTGCTCAAGCTGGCGCAAAGTGCCAAGAAGCGTTTCAACACCAATGGTGGCACGGTTTCGCTCATGGACCAAGGTTCTCAAGTCTTTCTTGCCGAAGAAGGCTTCAACACGAGAGAGTTACCCCGTCAATGTGAGCGACGGCTCGTTTTCTGTGAATGCGAGAGAAAACCACGGGGCATAGTTGACAAACGCTCCTGTGGCATTTCCGTCCCTCAATTTGCTCTCACAGCTACCATTTGCTCACACACGATGCTCAAGGCGGCGGCGACGAAGTCCAAGGATTCGCTGGTTGTGCTTGACATTGCCAATGACTGGCGCTTTGCCTCAAACGACTTTGGACAGTTCACCAAGGGTTTTTACGCTGCAGCTCCGATCATGCTGCCACCGGCGCTCGGGGACTCGGAGGAGCGACAACCGTGTGGGATCTTCTGCGTCATCGATTCAAAACCACGACGTGCATTCTCAGAAGAGGATCGCCAGGATTTGGAGAAGATGGCCGACGCTGCTGCCGAGGAGATCCTCAAGGTATCGCAGGAAAAATCCGCCGCGTGGGCCAGTACACTCAAGACAAAGCGGGAGGCTTGGAGGCGCTCAAAGCTCGTTCGACGAGTCTCCGAGAAGACGAGTCTCGAGTCCGTCGAAGAGCAGTCAACGCCTCCAACATCTCCGGCCCTGCTCCAAGCAGAGGATGGAGGGTCACCTCTCACTGCGAAGTCTCTCGCAGCTGTCGAGCGATCAGACTCGTCTGGGTCTTGGGAATGCTCTAGCAACGGCACGCCTTCCGCTTTGGCATCCAAGCGGGGCTCCCTCGCCGACACCGCGTCGGACGGTGGCTCGGTTGATCTTGTCATCACGGTTATGACCCCAACCTTCGGCAGGCGACGAGGACGCTCGGGAGTGCATGCTTCGGCGGCCCGCGTCGCACCCGACATCAAATCCATGCTCGACCTCTCGTCGCAACTCGTAGCTGAATCCCTCGACATCGACTTTACCTACTTTGCTGCTGTCGATCTGCCCAAGTCTTCCGCGCCTCGTGTCGTCGGTGATAAGCCGATGCGCCTTCTTTCCTCCCACAACTTGCCGATTCCTGCCCCCCTGTTCGATGTCGACCTCCATCTCGAGACGCTGACCTCGCACCAACAAGCGCTCTTGTACACGGATCCCGACTTCTCCGGCGCCGAGGGCGAATTCTCGAGTGGGTTGTTGATCAAGATCCTGACGACAGATGATGTCGGCTACATCCTGGGCGCTTTCACCGAGAACCCGAGGAGGTCAGTTGTCTGCCAGCATTGCCCTATGCTAAGAGCCTTTCCACTGACATTTCCGCTCTACTTGCCAACAGGATTCTCAACAAGCAAGACCTCCACTTCATGAAGACCTTCGCCAATGACCTTGCCCGACAAGTGGCCAAACTTTGATTTATTTTCGCCCCGGCGAGATGTGCACCACGAGAGGTCGGCTTGCTTCTTCCGAGTCGCTTGCGGTCCTTGTATCAAGAGTGTTTTAATATGTTCCTCTGTACACTTGTTAAGGGTTGTTGCTGTGCTTCCGCTTTGTTATGGATTGCTGTTTCCCTTTCGTTTCGTGTTGTAGATTGCGCGCGTCGGTCCTGCTTTGACTAATGGCTAATCCCAATCCAAATATCAATTTATCCCCCTGTGGTATACTACACAACTTTCGCGGCCAGTAATTCTCTGTTTCATGTTCAACATTAAATACGACTAGCCAATCCATCCTTGTCGACCTAGCCCCCGCCCGTCGAGCTGATCGTATCCCTCACCATTTGATCTTCTCGACAAAGGATCGGATCTCGGAAAAATACTGATTCTTTACCTTTTCGCCGTTGCCACTGACGACTTCCATGATGGCGTCGTTCAATTCGGAAGAACCCAAGATGTCAACGTGGTCGGCTGTGGTTGGACCACCGCGAGGATCGAAGGCGAGAGGTTCGTGTTTAATCTCGTGGGTGATCACTTTCGATCCGCCGGGATTGTAATGAGGAAGCTTTGTAAGAGAGGACAACGCGCGTCAGTGTTGGCTCTGGATTACCCGTGGTTCGAGAAGCAACTCACCTTCCATCCTTTCGCGCACATTGCTCCAAGAGAAAGGAGCGACACCGTGCCATCGCCATCGTTGCTGTTGCAACGAGGAGAGTTGGGTCCCATCAGGTCCTTGCAAGGGGTGCACGGACCTTTTCAACACCTGAACTTACAAGACGACACCACTCCTGACTTTCGGGATCGACTCCCCGTCGAGCGTGACCGAAGGGTCTATCCACACCCTTCTCGACAAAGGCAGGTCAAGTGGCGGCCGAGGTGTTTGTTCCATATCACCGCACTCTGCATCCGGATCGGTGCAGACGGGTTCTTCGACCGTGGGTGCTTCGTCGTGCTCGTAGCCACCTTGTTGGTAAAAGTAGGCGCGTTCGGTTTCTTTGCCTGTACCATAGACTGAGGCGCCAGAGGCTCGAACTCTGTCAGTACCCGTTTCGATCGTGCAGAGCCCGAACGAGAACGCGGCTGCTTACGACAATAAATCGACAGACTAGGAGCATTCGGCAGCACCACCTCGACAGGGTTCGTCCACTTGCGATGATCGTCATCGTTCTTTTTGAGCTGCACCGGATCACTCTCGAATCCGAACGAGAAATTGCTATGGATCATCGTCTGGTACGACGGTGGCACGTGGTTGAGGATATAAGACGTCGCTTCTTCGATCGTCAGGTTGGGGTTCGCCGTCGATTGGGTGATGTCGGTGTTGCCTTCTTGGGTTTCCGGCTTGAAATAGCTGTCAGTGGAGGGGGTTTGTAGTCTCAGTTACGGCTTTTTGGGGTCCGAGAAAATAAGGCTGTGAAAGCAATTGACTAGATTATTCCCGCAGTCAACGTTGCGTTTGCGTGGTCATCCGGAGCGGAATCGTGATCGCCCCAAATCGCATTCCCGCCCTTAAGCATCATCGAAGCCGCTCCAGCCCAAGAACGGAACAACTTGGCGCGCTCTTGACGCGAGAAGTACTTTTCGAGCAGGTAGACCGCTGCTCCGTTGAGCTCGACCGTGTCGCGCATTTCACCGGACAAAAGAGCCGACATGGCCTTGGGGACTCCGAGCATGGTTCCGGCGATGTTGATCTGTGAGGAAAGAAGAGCATGAGCTTCAACTCTTTCAACTCGTACGAGAGGGGTATCTTGCAGCTCACCCAATCAGAAATGTGTTCTTCGACCCACGTCGGTCCTCCCTTTCCATACTCTGGGTGCTCAGCCCATTTCATGAACCACTGCGCGCAGAGGGATGGGGATAGATCCGCGTTAGCTGCTTTAAGCTGAGGGACCGAGTCAGAAAACTTGGACATACCAGTACGACAAGAGATCCCATCGAATGTGAGAGCAACGCCGTCTTTTTTCCTCCGATTGCGAGATTGTAGTCGATCTGGGATTTGAGACGGGAGAAGTACTGATCTCTCACTTCCAAGTTGTAGTAAGAGAGGCGCCAATCGTCTGTGTGAATATGAGAGCGCTCAGTTCCAATTAATCGGTCGGAAGTCAACCAATCAACAGGGCTAAACCTACAAGACATCAAATGCATGTCGTTATGATCGTAGTTGATCACAGCAAGATTTTCGATGACTTTCTGCCAGATCCAATACCCTGGCATGAAAGCCGTCGCCGCGTCGAGACCTTGAGCCGCTCGGACCTTGTACCCGAGTGGATCGAGACCCGTATGCTCATCCAAGGACATAGCCTTGACCCAGGTATCCTTCGACGTAATCAAGGCGCGAATCATTGTCGTTGAAGCCCAAATACGCTTACGGAACCAAGGGGCAGCGTCGGGGGTCGTTGACCACGATTCCAGGCCCGAAGAGACTGGAGAGTGGAAATCATCAGGGTCAGTGACAATCTCATCCAACAGTCTAGCGCAGTCGCATGACTGACTGATACCAGGAATAATAACAACCTAGAGAGGGAGTTATTTGCCGGTAGAGGAGAGGAAGTATTAGGTGCCAGGTTGGAAGCTTCTCTCTCTCTCCTCTTTCAATCAGTTCGGTCAGGACTAGACATACAGCATGCTTCTTCTCCAGACCGCGCTCAGCAGCTTCCCTGCCGATAAGAAAGTTGGTCGATCGAGCGTTGAGCCACTCCCTCCCCGGTGTGAACATGTCGGTCACGTTGAGACTCGTGAGTGAGGGCAGTTCGGACATCAGGTTTTGCAGGTCAAACTTGGACATGCCGTCGCCAAAGTCGAGGTTCGCGAGTCCTGAGAGAGGATCTCCCTCCGCGAAGAGCCATCTACAGTAGTAGAGGTCGTAAGTCAGCTCTCGCTAGTTAAAAGCTGAGCGAAAAAGACGGGACGGCGCCTTTCACGCTCAGCATCGCTCTCGTTTCGTCTCGGCGGGGTGACCGTGAAGTTGCGCACTGACCCCGACAGTATGCCCAATATGCCACCGACGATGAATACGGTCCTACGCTTCCTCCACCACGGAAGTTTCTTCTTGGGCTCGAAGGGCCCCTCGTGTATCGCCTTGAGGAATGAGTCGGACAGGTCGACATCGCCGAACTCTTGCCAGGGCGTGTTGACGACCGAGAGCTTCATCTTGCCCGTGCTCGGGTCGAGTTCGATCTGCGGGTTCACCGGTTGGTCTCCGATCTTCATCGACAGAGACTGACTGAGCAAGGGGACGCGTTGGACCGACGAGGACGAGGTTGCTCGCATCGCGGTCCGGGGCGCCCCTGTCCCGGGATTGAGAGGCACGCCCGAGGGCAACCTACCGGGCGCATTCGGTCGGCGACGTTGCTTGAGGTTGGAACTCGACGACGCTTCTACGCCTGACGATGGACCCGAGGTACTGGATTCTGCCATGCCGCCGGTCGAACGAGTGCAGTGCCGGGGACTGTGCTGTGGTCAAAGGGGTGCCTCGAGTCGGTTCCGTCGCGACGCGAGTGTGACGTCGGGAGTCGAAAAAGCGAGAGCCGCATACTAATGAAGCTATGAAGATCGATCATGCGCGTGAGCGTGATCGCCGCCAGCGCGAGCCAGCGCGCCAGCCGCTAGCCGAAGCCGAACGATATATAATATGCCCGCCTACGCGATATGAAACGTTTCACACTCTCTCGTTGCGAGGTTTTTTTCTTCTATTTCCCGGAAAGGGGTTTTCTCGTCACCTTTTGAAGTCATGGTTCTGAAGTTTGAGCCAGCAAAGATGTTTTTGCCGTTAATTCCGATCCGCCAATAACACTCCAATAACCAGCCTGATCCAGCCACTGCGCGCTGATCCAGGAGGATCCAGGCTGGTAGAGGCTGGTACAGGGTTAAGCTCGACGCCCCTCCCAAAGGGAAGGGCTTGTGAGTTATCGGCGCGTTTGGCCCAGTTGCCCTCCGAAAATTTGGCCCTGAAAAGTGCCCCATTGCTGTAGCATGGCATATATTGGTGCTATCTGAAAACTGGAGGGATACGTCTTTACTTCATCTCTATTGATGAGGCTTCACCGAAGCTTGAAGTCTAGGAACGCTTGATCATCTCGCTACAGCAGCTTGAATCAAGTGATTCCGAACGAGACGCAGGTCGGCGCACGGACTAGTCGTAGTCCAGTCCGAGGCTCGCCGATGATGAGAGCGCCAATTACACGATGCGCTCGGACCATCTGAGGCCCGATCGACCGAAATCGCAGACTTCGGATCGCTGTAGCTCCACCCACACCTTATGGAAGCTCTCGCCACTTGGGGTATGTCATTTTTAGAGCATAAAGAAAAATAGGGTCCCTCACTTTTGCATGAATGTAAGTATTTGCCAAGTTACAGAAAACCACCCCAAAATGGCCCTGAAATTTCGGAGGGCATCTGGGCCAAGCGTGCCGATAACTCGTAAGCCCCTCCCAGAGGGAGGGCTTAGTTGAGCTTAGTACAGGCTGGTGCCGCGCCGTTGACGTTGACGCGTTGACGTTCGGACTCGCCTGCTTCATGCTTCAGGCTCCCTCTGACCGAGCCGCTCCCCCCACTTCATAAGCTCGCGCGTGGTCGGTCAAACCATCAACTGCGATGCAGGGACACGGAGGAGGAGCTACGCCGCCGTTACGACCAGGCGGTGTTCGCCCCTCGCTGGAGCCGAGATCGCAGCAACGGCCGTCGTTGACCGACCTCAACTCGCGACGACCGTCCAACAACAACAGCAACAGCAACACTGCGCCTTCGTCGTCGAGGAGGCCGAGCAGGAACGGGCAAGGACATCGCAACGACAACGGCAACGGCAACGACTTTGACGACTTTGACAAGGTCAACCATGGCGATCTGGCGTGGCAGAACGACGAACAAGCCAGTACGTTGCGCTCCACGTCGAGCCAGCCCGCGCACGAGTCGGAGCGCATCCTCACCCGGCCCCACATACCGTTCTCGGGGCTGACCAGCACCCTGGTCTACTGCGCAGTGCTCTCATTGTACGGTCTCACAACCTTGGCACCTGTAGGTCGTCCTTCCGCCGATCAACGATAAGAGATGCGCAAAGCTTCCTCCCCTTCCCCCACACGAACCTGGCACGCCTCCCTCCGCGCGCTGCTGCCCATCACACTTGGCTGATCCCACCGCTCTTTCCACCAGACCAAATGGCAAGACGCAGAAGCAGTGGACGGCACCTTCTCGGAGACAGGTCAACCTACCACCACGGCCGCAGCGACCAAAGGGGATGAGCCGGATCCGCTCGGGCTCATGCGAGGCGGGGTCCTGGCCTCCAACCCGGATCTGCCCACTGAGTTGCGCTCCGCCGTGCTTCTGCACTCCAAGACGTTCGACCCCAAGGTGTTCCTCTCGACCGTACACCCCAATGCAACCTTCAAGGACCTCAACAAGGGCAGGGACAGGCTCAAGGACAGCCTCGAGCAGAGGAGTGGGGCACTCAAGCTCTTGGTCCAGGCCGAGTGGGATCGGTTCGTCTCTGTAAAGGCTGCCACAGAGAGTGAGTCGCCGATTAACGGTTCATAGTCGAGTTGCTCACTGATCATTACTTTACTACTTGTTTGGAATTCACCAGCGGTCTATGAGGAAATGCGACAGCCTCGAGGACCTCTCGCTGCTGACGCAGATCATGGGGTCAAACAAATCCGAGAAACTCTCAAAGGTGAGGCCTGAATCGCTCCAAGCTGGTCGGAGAATGCTCGCTGATCCCCGCAATCTTGATCCGTTCAACGATAGTCGCATCCACGCGAGCCGATAACGTCTTCCAACCCATCCTCGACGCTCGGACCAAAGCCGAGCGACTGAAATCAACCCTCGGCGTCTTTGAGCGAAGCAAATTCTTCTTCAATCTGCCCACAATCCTGGGAGAAGCGGTAGAGGATGGAAGATACGAAGTGGCTCTGCAGGCTTACAAGCAGGGGAGGTATATCCTAGCGAGTCGACCGGCACAGTTGCTCGGCCTTCCCGTAGCGACAACGCCTCAACAGCAACAGCAGCAGAAGAGGATCTATGACAAGGTACGCAACTGCGCATTAGACTCGACCCGTTTCCAAATCTCACCGGGTCCTCATCTTTGCACAGGTGTGGGGTCAAGTCGAAAAGATCATCGGTGACTTGCGCGCGACTCTGGGAAAACGGTTGAGGGACACGAGGCGAGGACTGGATGAGGTAGAAAAGACCATCGTGTGAGCTTTGAGCGTTAAACAGATTGTGCGAGTACCAAAACTCACGTTCGTCAGCTTGGCCCATAGTATTCTTCTGGAGCTCGATCCAACAGACGACCCGGTCTGGATTTTCTTCGATACTCAACACCGACACATCTTGCAATTGTTGAGGACGTCGGCCGAGGCTTCGACATCCAGGATACGAATCGCGATGGATAATGCCACTGATGAGATGAGCGCACCCGACTGGGACCGCAAGAGCGCAGCCGACTTGAGGACGTGTGTCGCTTCCCTTGAGGCGCTCGACGGGGAAGGCGTTCGTGGTCAGCCGAGTTCAAATCCTCACCCATCTCGGAGCAAGGACTGATGTCTCCTCAATTCCACAGAAAATGCGGCCGGAAGCGATGTGTGGCGGCTGATCTACGATCTCGTCCGCAATCTCAACGAGGTCATCCTCCAGAACCTGCCGAGTTTCTGGAAGGTCGCCAAAGGCTACATGGAGGGCAAATACCAAAAGGTTGGATCTACTCCAGCCGCTCTGTTGTCGAAGTGCAGCGCATTCTGACGAGGTCTTCTGTTTCCCAAGTAGAAGGTGTCATCCAACTCGTCATCGAACCCCGGCGTACGGCGTTCACCGACGCAATGCCGAGTCATGTCTCAAGACATTGTAACACTCTACGTATCCCTACTCTCCACCTTCTTCTGTCTTTCCTCCGCCAGCGCATCACCCCCAATGCTGCCCGACCCCGCCGATCCGAACGCCGTCCCTCCCCTCCCCTCCTTCGTACCACCGACTGCAAACGCGACATCCAACTGTCATTGGCTGCTGAGGACGCTACATGAAATGGTCGACTGTGCGAGTGACCTGACCGCACTCGAGCTGGCTGGTGAGGCCAGTCAGAGTCTCAAGGAGCTGGTCGGGACCTCGAGGTGGAGATTCGAAGAAGCAATCTGCTCAAGTTGGGTTCGCGGTAAGTTCAATCGGAATAGCTTGGTCGAAACGGTCAGCAGGTGAAATTGACCATGAGACTTCGGTCATCTAGATGCGAAGGTGTTCTTCCGACTTGAGACATGGCATCCTGATCCGGACGAACCCTCAACTACGGCGTACCTGCGGCAAGTTGCCGCTTTCCAACGCTTCTGCGCCATTTCGGCTTATCGGATCGCCGGTGGGACGGAGGAACGGGCACAAGCCTTGATGGGGTCGAACGCATCGTCGAACCCGAGCAACCAGTTGGGCTCGCGGTCACGCTCCGACGTCAGTCTCCCGACCGAGTTCGTGAAGAAGATCCAAGCTGCATTTCTCGATGGATTGTATGCATTCCTCGACGGGTTGGTGCATGTCGCTTTCTCGGATCCGGAGCACATCTTCGCGAGTCCCGCGCCGGGGTCCAAGAACGGAACGAGTTCCATGGCGAGGAGAAAATTGGTCACAACGGGCGAGGATGGACGAACCAAAGAGGTCGACATCCGGAATGTCGTAAGTACCATCCATCTGAGAGCCATGGAGGCACTATCAAACTGATATGAGTCTCATTGTTGGCACACATAGGATATCCGAGTACTGCTCACGGTGTCGAACCTGACGCATCTCCGCGAAACCTCGATCCCACGCATCATCAACCAATTCCAATCGGCGTTCAAGATTGACATGGCATCCGACGTCCAAATGCTCATGGATGTGACCGAGCAACTTGATAAGATTCTGTTCGACGATTACGTCAAACGCAAGTCGGCCGATGTCGCTAAGATCCTGAGGAAGGGTGTGTTGGGTGGTACGGTCGATTGGTTCGAGGCGGCAAAGCCCACAGAGGTGCACCCGTTTATCTACGATGCGTTGTTGAGTCTGGTGTTGGTGCATGCGCAAGTTTCGGCGACAGCGAGGCCTTTGGTCGCGAGGACCTTAGGCAGTCTGGTCGAGGAGTTGGCGATTGTCGCCCTCGATGCGTTTGGCAAGGTCGAACGCTTTGGTATGGGAGGAATGTTACAGGTCAGTAGACGGGCTCCATTCAATGTCGCTCGTCATTGTACTCTGACCTGAGACATGCCTTTTTTTTTTTTTTCAGGCAACACTCGAGATCGAGTTCATGCACCAGACCCTTTCACAACACGTTTCGCCCCTGGCAGACTCGACGCTTCAGTCCATCTACAAGACCATTTCGCAATCCTACTACCGTCGCCCGACACCAGACAGCGCGCAAGAATTGCAAAAGGAATTGGAAGGGTTGAAGCGAACGTTGGTTGCCAGTCGTCGTGCGACGGCGCTGCAGTTCTTGTGCTTCCGTAAACCGAGCGCGGCGAAGAAGGATACAAGTGGAGGTGCAAGTGGCGAGGCGGTGTCGAGTCCTGTGCCGGGATCACCGGCACCTCTTGTGCCAGAGTTGAACAGGACGAGGAGGGCCGCGATGCCTCCACCGTCGGGGTTGGCTTCGTTGCCTGAGGGCTGAGGCGGCCAGGGTTATGGAGTAGTCTCTTATCTTTTGCGTAACCTGTTTTTGGGTGTGATTTTTGTGTCATGTAGTTCATTTGCAACCTGTTCTCATCTCATTGGTCTGGCTTGCGGCAGTCTCAGAAGTAGTAACTCAGAATGTGGTCGTCGCTGAGTTGGAGTGAGTCTGGGCTGCCGGCTGCAAACGACCTGGAGCAGACACGCGCATTCGCCTCTTGGGCTCTTTCCGCATTAGTGTGGACCACTCCTTGCCGTACCCCGTCATACGGGCGCGGTGATGAGTGGTTTCATGGCGAACACTAAAGGTCAGTCTCCCGTATCATACGTCACGCTTAGCTTCCATGACCACTTTCAGCTGACATTCCTCGTTCTACGACGCCCTTCGCACGCTCGCTTTTTTTTTTTTTTTCCTCTTCGCACCCGCAGTTGCTTCTTGGGTCTTTCTCGATCTTTTGATCGATGACGTGTCCTCGGCGCCGTTCCCGTTTGCCAGAGTGATTCGATTTCGATTCTTTACGTGTCGTTGTTCGATGGGTACTTCCGTTCGTCCTTGAACGACTCTTCCCCTTTTGTCGGGGGGAGAGGGATGTGCGATCCGTCTTGCCTCTTTCCGTCCATATAGTTTTGTCGCATCCACGGCCTCTTCTTGGGGCGAAGCTTTCCCATTGGGGAGAACCTCTGCGTTTCAAAAGGCATACCGAGGTTTATTATCTTGTGAATGCTGAGCGAGGTTTCATGATCCGGGATGTGGGGTGGGGCGAGGCGCTTAAATGGACGAGGGGTGCGGTCGTGACCCGAGGTCTCTACACTTTCCATTCTGGTGCTATCATTTTGCAGCTTCCCTTCAGTTGCTATGTCTTTTATTCTCGTCATCTTTAAGCTGTGGTCGTAATTTATTACATACTCAAATCTCGTGTCAGAGGGTCAACGGACCTTTGCAAGCAGATGAAACAAGAACGGGAGAGTAGGTCCAGCAAGCAATGGCCTGTTCCGCCTTGTCAAAGTTGAGAGCGTCGTGTTGTTCTGGGTGATGAAGTGCAAGTGACGGACTGTCGGTACAAGGCGGCTGACGGCCCAAATGTGGCAATTTTGAAACTCGCCGCGCTATGATCGCGTGGCGGTCGCTTAGCTTGGCTTTCAGTGCAGTAATCACCCCTTGAGCCTGTCGCGACGCGGCGCGCCGTCGCGCGGTCAGCCCGCGCCCTCGCCCGTGCGGCCGTGAGGCGCGAGGAGGCGCAGGGAGGCGCGCGCTTGAGCCCAAGCTATAGCAGGCTGTATTGGAGTGTACAGCACTTTGCCGACTGACTGACGTCGTCGTCGGGTCGTCGTTGTCAATCACGCCCTCGCTCTCGTCTCGCCTCGTCACCTTCGCTCATTCTCCTTCGAGGGTCTCCGTCAGCTTGGCTCGTCTGCACCTGTGCTGTCCGGATCGTTCCTCTCCTTCCTTCCACCCAATCCACCGGCTCGATCGCTCGCGGAATTTGGTCGACCCTGTCGTGTGATCCACGCCTCCATCTCGAGGACCACACAACCCGGTCAGTTCTACCTTTTCTGCGTCTCTGTGCGGCCATCACCACCTAGGATCTGTGGAGCATACTCTTGTGATGGGCTTGGACTCCAGGATGTTGAGGGTCCTGCAATATGCCAGTGTCAGTGTGGGGAGCGCTGTAGACACGCGCCGTCGCGCATGTGACGACGGGCCGGCAGCGACGCGGCGCCGCGAGACAGGACGGGACAAGACGAGATGACCAACACCTTACGCGCCCTTTATCTGCACATCCTCGGTCACGCATTGGCTTCGCATGCACTCGTGAGAACTGGGCTGACCCTGGTCCTACACTTAAATCGTCTTCTCTACATCAGGCCCAACTATTGCTATCCGGAGCCGAGACGCCGAACTCGACCAAACCGGCCGACGCGTCGAACAGAGATTGTCCCTTCTCGTTCAACGTCAACGACCAGGGCAGCCTATACTACGGCGCAACCCCAATCTGAACCCCGACAACCAACGGTCTCGCTCAGCAATAGTTCCCAATACATCCTTGCCCAACACGGATTCACACGGCTCTTTCGCACCTCGTAACTCGACGACTGCCGCAGCTTGGTCCGACTTGATTCGCGATGGCGACGGCGATGGACCCACCGCCCATCGCGTCGACTTCTGCTACGACCGCAAACGCAAACGCAAACGCAAACGCAAACGCAAATGCAGCGTCTTCCATGACCAACGCCACGGCCTCTGATGCGTTGGGGGATGCATCTGCCCGCAAGCTCAAGAAGAAGAAGCAGGGCCGAGGTCGAGAAATGATGGGTCAGTCCCGAGCTTGCCTGTCCGACGCTTTGGCGCGTTGAACCCCTGATGCAGACTGACGCACGCCTGCTTTCTGCCACACCTCACGCTTTCCCTCGTATGCCTGATAACACAGTCAAAGTGTTCTACTCGCTCAATACACCGCTGCTCAGCAACTCTAGCCCCAGCGGCAACCATCACAACTCGCCAGCTCCCGCCCCGGCATCGACCCCTGCAGAGTCACCCCTGGGTTTCCCTCTCGACCCTACGCTCGCGTCCTTGCCGGCAGCAACGAGCGCACCGACCGCCGATCATTCATCATCCTCGATGTTACCTCCGTCACCACTCCTGGTCCCTCAGCAACAGAGTTATACGTGCATCGCCCGACTGCAGACTCCGGTGTGGGTGCAATTGCTCGGACCCAAACCGACCGTGGCGCAGTTAGACGAGGGCGTGATCGAGTATGGGCGCTTGACGCTCAAGACCTGTTTGAGCGCGATCTGCATCTCGAGGTAGGTCGAAGAGCATCTTTTGACTGCGAAAAAAAGTCTGAAAACACTCACCCGTTTGTCCTGCCTTATACTTACAGGCCCGAACTGGTGACAGATCCCTCAAAGGACTACGCCGTCTCGAGTCTCGACCCTTATGAATCATCACTGGCAGCTGCTGCGTCCAAATCGACATCCTTGGCTGTCAACGGTCAAGGCCTGATGGAGGGCAAAGGCATGCTGTCGTGGAACCTCGCCGAGAAGCGGGAGGGGACAACATGGGTGTGCGGACGTGTGGTGCCGGACGAGCGACAAGCGGCTCGACGACGGATCAAGAAGCGCAAAGGGGACGATGGACTCGTGATTGCCGAGGAAGAAGACGAGAGTAGTGATGAGGAGGAGAAGCACGAAACCCTCGAAGTGTGGCTACAGCTCGTCGAGGTGAGTCCGCCGTCGAGATTTGATGGGCGAAGGGGGCATCACGTGACCTGCTTCCCTTCGGAGCGAGACGCGTCAATCGACGAGCGATCGAAGTTGCATGTCCCGCGATGCTGACGCCCCAGCTTGAACATCGCGTCGTTCCTCGCAGAGACCGTCCTTTACCCAGATGCAGTTCCTGACGTCACTGAGGTCATTCGCCAACCCTGCGCAACCCCACGACTCGTCCGATCGAGCTTCGTCCCCGCCGCGTCGACGCGAGCAAATGCTGTCGGGGCAAGCAGCGCGTCAAATGGCCATGCGAGTGGTCAGCGGGGGTGCTCCGCCCTCAGGGGATCCCGTCAAACGAAAGAGACCACGCAATTCAGATCGCCCGCAAATCACTCTACCGCGGCCGTCACTGGGGCTTTCCACCGCCTTGCCACCACCACTGGTTGCATCATCAAGATCCGATGGCACAGCGGCCGTGACCACGCCGACGACAGCATCTTCGACGATGAACCAGGTCGACGATACGCCGCGCATCGCTGCGTTGCTGGCGCAACTCTTACCTTCGCTCACCGATTCTTCGACTTCGCCCCCTGCCGCATCCATCGAGTCTGAAGAAGCCCGCCAGCTATTGCCCGCGATTCGCACGCTTGCGCAGTACTACGGCATCTCGGTGCCGTCCGAGCAGGCCGGCGCGGCGGCGGCGGTCAGTCAAACAATACCAGGTAACAGCCAGGTCGGCGAAGAAACCTCGACCACGAAGCCTGGGGAACAGTCGGCGAAGGCCAAGTCGGAGGAAGCTTTCACCCCCATTCCGGACCAAGCCCCTCTCGCCGACGGCGCCAAAGGGCGATCGAACCCAGCCGACGCGACAGCAGGTTGTTTCAATTGCAAGCGCAAGAAGAGCACGGTCTGGCAACAGAGCCACCAAGCCGATGGGACGCGCGTCACGTGCTGTAACGCATGTGGTGCTCACTACAACAAGTATGGTCGTCATCGCACCAAGGGTCAGCGCACGTCGCCTGCGCGTGCCGCTCAAGATGGCAATGCCAAAGCTTCGACCAGCACGGCCGGCGCTCCCGCTCGACGAGGTGGGAAACCGTTGCAAGGCCGATTGACGGCGGCTTGTGAATCCGATCTGAAGAAGGTCAAGACAACAAAGAAGGGAGCGGCTCGTGGCCCGGGTATGGTCGCGCCCCCCAGCCCGAGCAAGGTCATCGGTCGGCGACACACCCCGGGCGGGTCCTTTGGCCACTTTGGAGCGCATTCGTTCACCTCGCCGCAGCGCCACAATTTTGCTGCGCGTTTGCGAGGCTCGAATCACCGCAGCGGAGGTTCATCGAACCCCTTCGGATTCGCTGCGACGTCGCCGACACGAGCGAGTCATCAACCTCATCTCAGCCTCTCGGCTGCAGGTTTGAGGAGCGGGTACGAAAGCGATGGCGATGGCCGTGGCGTGTCGACCACATCAAACTTTGCCTCCATCTTCGGCATCGGCAACCACAGCCCATCACCTGAGCGGCCGTCGTCTCGCAACATGCCTGCATATCTTCTCACCGCCAGCCCTGGAACGGCGCTCGATCGAATTCTGAATGACACCAACATTGACCTCGACTCGTTTAACACTGGCTTGACCAGTGCTGCGGGTATGTCGGGCCTGAATGCGCTGACCGACGACGCCTCGTTGCTCAAGGACACGTTGAAGCAACATTTGGCCGCGGGCCAGGATGATGACGAGGAGGGCACGCTCGATCGCGCTCTGAGCATGTACCTGAGCTCGTTGGATGACGACCAAGAGAAGGAGAATGAGCGTTCAGGATCGCTGTCGACGATGGCCATGGCGCTCAATGACGGTCCCTCCCCAACCGACCCCTATGCGATGATCGATCCGACTCTCCTTCCTCCTTCGTACGCAACGAGTAATGCCCTCCGAACCGACGCGCCGACGACCGACGCCGATCCTTTCGAGTCTGTTCTGTCCTCACTTCGACGCGACTTTAACACGCGCCTCTCGTCCAATGCCTTGACCGCGCCCTCGTCGCCTACACCCTCGAGCCCCTGTGTCCAGCCTCGAACTAGCTCTGCTACGCCTGGCTCCAAGGGCAAAGCCCCTGCCTCGTGCGGTCGCCCCGCACCTTCCATCGTCGACTCGTTTTTGGACGGTCTGGTGCCAGCCCTCGCCTTCAACACTGCATCGAACGGTGACACCCCCTTGAGCGAACCCGAATCTTGGACCCCAACGAGCTTTGAGCAGAACGACGATGTGACGATGACGCTCGATGCTTTCACATCCAACAAAGCACCGACTTCGATAGTGACCAGGATCGTGACGTCGAGAAGAGCATCGGGCGGAGACGCTGTCAGTAGGCGGCCGCATCACCCTGCCGCAGCCAAACACCTTCAACCTCACGTCTCGACGACGACCTCGGACACCGATTTCGACTTTGGCTCGTTGCCCCCGTCTTCTCCTCCTGCGCTCCCTTCCGAAGCTGGACCGACGCCGTCAGAATTTGGGACATGCATCACACCCGATGGGGAAGGGTACATCGACGAAAGCCCTGCCTCGGGCGCCGAGGACGCGATCATGCGTAGTGCGAACCCCGAGGCGCCATCGAGTAAGCTCATGGCCTTGAACCTCGTTTCGAGTCTGGGTGAAGGCTCTTCGGGCACCGACCATGAAGAAGCAATCAAGGCTCTGCTGGCGGGCGGAACGGGAGGCACGGTGCAACTTGATCGGGCGACGGTCGACAAGCTGTTATCGATGATTGGCAAGAAGGGATCGACACCGTCGAGTACGAACGAGGGCGATGGCGCTGCCGCGAAAATGTACACAAATATATTCGCTTGAACAGATATGATGGCTGAACGTTGAGCCCGCTTGTACTTTATGCACTTCACCCCTTTTCCCGTTTTCGCATTTCCACCACCTTGCATGAATCTAGTTGTGTTTGTCTTGAATTTTTTCGATAATCGCCTTTTCTTACAGTTCGGTCTTGCATTTCAGAGCGTCCGTGGAGAGTGAGCGAGACGCGCCGCGGGATTGCTCAGAGAAGGTCCGAGCTCAAACCGACTTCGCAACACTTGCGGAGGATCGGGCGATGTTGCCCGACTTCACACGCCGATCGGGTATCTCGCATTTGTCTCGTCCATCTTCCAGCGATTCGAAGGGAATTTACTGGATCGGGACAGCTATAGACACGGTTCGACGGGAACTTCTATCCAATTCTCCCCTTCCACCCTGCTGCAGGCTTCTCTTCGTCGCGCACTTGTTCGCCCGGTTACTAGGTGCCTTGACTCTGATCAGTGAGTGCAGCCCTGAGCGCATATTTCTCAAGTGGGTCTGTAATGACTTTCTTCGTCTCTCTGGTAGTGCATCGCACTCGTCTCTCAGCTCTGGCAGCTCCGCTTCGCCAGCGCTCCGTCGCAGCCTGCACGTGCCGAATCACCCCCTCCGTCCGTCTCGCAACACCGACATGGACTACTTCCAAAGCTTGGAGCATCTCTTCCACCGCCGTTCGATCTTTCCACGCTTCGACAAGGACGTTTGATGACGAGGCCGAGGCTGTGGAGGGTGAACCGGCCAAACCGGCGGCAGTCGTGCCGCTCGCTCCGATCTACAAGGTCACCCCGGACGATTCAAACAGGTTGACCAGGTTGAGGAATGTCGGCATCAGTGCACAGTAAGCACGATCGAAATTTAGTGACCAAGTGACGCTATGGTTCAGCACTGATTCTTCCGACCTCCTGTACATCGATCGAACATACTTCTCACCTCTCGTACATCGACCGAACAAACTATTTCCGTCTCGGCGCCCATGTGCAGTATCGACTCGGGCAAGACGACACTCACAGAACGTATCCTCTTCTACACCGGCCGTATCGCGAGTATCCACGAAGTCCGAGGGCGCGACGCTGTTGGTGCTAAAATGGACTCGATGGAACTGGAAAGGGAGAAGGGTATCACCATTCAGTCGGCTGCGACGTTTGCCGATTGGGATATCAAGCAGAGTCCGATCCCGGGTCAGGAGGGGAAATATAGCATCAACATTATTGATACACCCGGTAGGTCTGACTGACTTTGATAGAGAACCGATCTGTCATATCTATCGGGTGGGAGTAGCGGGGATTTACCTTTTCCGAGTTACCGACAGGTCACGTCGACTTCACGATCGAGGTTGAGCGAGCTCTGCGAGTCTTGGACGGTGCCGTCTTGGTGCTGTGTGCCGTTTCTGGAGTCCAGGTAATTCTGAACACCAGCGCTTAACCAGTTTCTATGAGTTACTGACATAACTTGGCTCGCTTTATTCTGCGCAGTCGCAAACGATCACCGTCGACCGACAGATGCGCCGCTACAATGTCCCTCGCTTGTCTTTCATCAACAAGATGGATCGAGCAGGTGCCAACCCGGAGCGTGTGCTGAACCAGATCCGCAACAAGTTGCGCATCAAGGCCGCGATGGTCAATATCCAGATGGGCGAGGAAGGCAACTTCAACGGTGTCGTCGATCTCGTCAAGTGGAAAGCCATCTACAACGAGGGCGAGAAGGGCATAAACGTCCGAGCAGATGAGATCCCGACCGAATTCATGGAAGCTGCTCAGGCTAAACGGGCCGAATTGGTTGAAACCCTTGCCGAAGTCGATGATGAGATTGCCGATGCCTGGCTCGAAGAGAGGGAGGTTTCGAATAGCGAGTTGGCCGATGCTATCCGCCGTGCAACCGTCGCGCTCAAGTTCTCGCCCGTGTTCGTTGGGTCTGCTCTGGCGAACAAGTCGGTTCAGGCCGTCTTGGATGGCGTATGCTTGTACTTGCCGACCCCGGAGGAATCGCCAGCGTTGGCTTTGTCCGTCGCCTCCCCCAACGACCCACCGCAAACCCTGACCCCGACGACCGAAGCACCGCTCGTCTCGCTCGCGTTCAAGCTCGAAGAAGGGCGTTACGGACAATTAACCTACATTCGCGTGTACCAGGGTCGGTTGCAGAGAGGTGGAACAATCACGAATGTGCGCACGGGCAAGAAGGTCAAGGTGCCGCGGTTGGTGCGCATGCACTCCGATGAGATGGAGGACGTCGACAGCATTGGAGCGGGTGAGATTTGCGCCATGTTTGGTGTCGAATGCTCGAGTGGCGATACGTTCTCAGACACGCCCGGTGGCGGAGGCTACTCGATGGTGAGTCTCTTGATTCTGAAATTTGGTTGGCTCGGCGCTGATATTGCCTTTGACGCTCAATCAGACCTCCATGTTTGTGCCCGAGCCCGTCATTTCGCTCGCCATTCGACCCAAGGGTCAGGAGACCCCGAATTTCTCGCGAGCGTTGAACCGATTCCAGAAGGAAGACCCGACATTCAGGGTCCACGTCGATGCCGAGTCACAGGAAACGATCATCTCTGGCATGGGTGAACTGCATCTCGACATCTACGTCGAGCGCATGCGTCGCGAGTACAACGTCGAGTGTGTCACTGGCAAGCCGCGAGTCGCATTCCGAGAAACGATCCAGGAGCCGGTTTCCTTCGCGTACACGCACAAGAAGCAATCGGGTGGTGCTGGTCAATACGGTAAAGTGGTTGGCCGCATCGAGCCCATGGAGATGGATGAAGCGACTGGCAAGGACACGGCTTTCGAGAGCAGTGTCATCGGTGGCAACATCCCTGCGGCCTACATCCCCGCTGTCGAGAAGGGTTTCAATGATGCACTAGACCGAGGTATCTTGACCGGCCACCCCATTAGCGGCTGCAGGTTCGTGCTCGAGGATGGTGCGGCGCATCAAGTCGATTCGTCCGAACTTGCTTTCCGGCTGGCGGCCCAGGGAGCGTTCCGCGAGGCTTTCCCCAAAGGTCGGCCGGTGGTGCTTGAGCCCGTGATGAAGGTCGAGATTGTTGCACCTCTCGAGTTCCAAGGTACCGTCATTGGCGGTATCAACCAACGTCGGGGTACGATTGCCGATACCGAGATGCGCGACGAGGAGTTTACGCTTTCGGCCGAGGTGGCACTCAATGACATGTTCGGATGTGAGTTTGCACCGACCGAGGAGGAGGCACAGTGACGTATGACCTATTCTGACGTGCAACTTGCTTTGTTGTCAGATGCATCGCAACTTCGTGGCATGACGCAAGGTAAGCTGTTGACGAGAGAATAGTCGAGGTGGTGCAACTCGCGTACAATTGCTAATTTCCTGATCCAAACTTTCCGCCACTGTCAGGCAAGGGTGAATTCTCAATGGAATACCTCCGACACGCCCCTGTCTTACCCAACGTCCAAAAGGACATGATTGAAGCGCACCGAGCCTTCACTACAAAGAAATGATGACTGTACGACGTGTGATCGGTCGTAAGATTCGGTCGGCCCTCTTTCTCGCTCGGGCTCTGCTTCGGCTGCGCATGCGGCAATCTGTCTGCCATTCACGAATAGATGTGTGTCGTATCTTGTTAGAGCCTAGCTAAGGACGTGTATTAAATATTTGCTTATGCAATAGTTTACGCCACCCCCGACTCCCTTTCCCCTCAACTCTTCATCACGGTGTCTCACTGGATGGCGCCGGGTGGAAATTAGCTCAGACGCTTACGCGTCCGAACCCTCGTGTCACGCGATCACTTGCGCGTATTGGCGCCATGGGGAGACCGAAACCGAACTGCATACACCCAGCGTTATCATTCTCATGGCAAAAGGTGGCAAGCGACCTCGACGGGTCGGACCATGCTTGACCTCCACTCCCGCTGCTCGATTGGACGGGGTGCTGTGAAAGGACTCTGGCCATGGCGATATGTTGGATGATTTGCAAGTTGCAACGCTCTTTGAAGCTGAAGCTTTCGAGGCGTACGGAGTTAGGCTCAATTGGGCTTATCAGCGGCCGGCGGGCGCCCCACACGGTTCCAAGCGCTAGCTCCCCCGGCCGGTGCCATACCCGCTCTCTCCCTCCTTCCTTCCCCATCAGTATCCCTCACCGGATACTACCCCCTCCCCTTCTTTCGCATAGCAGCATGATCTATCCCCAGCAACGCCGACGACAGCAGAGGGTCGCTACTCCTGGCCGCATCGCTCTGGCGGCCGGTCTCGCCTCGGCGCTGTCGGCGCAAGCGATCGCCTTGCCCGCCAGTGGAGCGGCCGGTGCTCGTCCCAGCGCTATCGTGGGCGAGTCGACGCCGCGCAAGAGTATCAACTTTGGTCCCCATGTCCCCGCCAAGCACCACACCTCGGCTAGCCCCGATGCGAGCATCGCCATGTGGAATGCGAGCCCCTTCAAAGCCTCGTTCGGCACGGAGCCCTCGGCGTATGGCGCCACCTCGACGGCGGCCAACCTCGTCGGTTCTGCTGTAGCCCAAGCCTTTGGTCAGTTCAGCCTTGAGGTCCTTGACGGGTGACTGATCTCTACCGTATCCGGACATCTGACCCTCGTCGCCTCTTCTCCCGATCGATTATCCGATGCCGTGCTCGCTTGGGGCCTCGCCGCGCTCGTCCGTCGATTGCCACCGACAGTCGAGTCGGTGCACCCTTCGTCCCAGTTCCGCCTCGTCAATGGCTACGTGTCCAAGCACAACAACGTGTATCATGCCCACTTCCTCGAAACCGTCGGTGGCATCGATGTCGCCAACGGTAACCTGAACGTAAAGTAAGTACCTGTCTACTGCAGTGCCCGCTCGGCGCTGCCCCGCTCGGCGTCTTCCCGCCTCCGCCGCCGCAGGCTCGAGTCAGCGAACATGTGATCGAACTCGGCTCGCCCTGGCCCGACTCGGCCGAGCTCGCGCTTGCTCCCTTCCACCTCGCGATCGCCGAATGTGAGACTGAAGCATTGACCAATATACACCTACCCCATCCTAGTATCGATCTCG
Source organism: Microbotryum lychnidis-dioicae p1A1 Lamole (assembly GCA_001244265.2). Classification (NCBI taxonomy): domain Eukaryota; kingdom Fungi; phylum Basidiomycota; class Microbotryomycetes; order Microbotryales; family Microbotryaceae; genus Microbotryum; species Microbotryum lychnidis-dioicae. Next base: position 1,411,333 of record CDLV01000006.1, read on the forward strand.
ATACCAACGAGATTGTCTCGTACGGTGATAGCTCATTCGCCAGCTCCAACGTCGACTCGTCATCATCGTCGGCGTCGTCTTGGAAGGCCAAGGTTGCGAGTTGGGCTGCCGAGGCCGAAGAGTCGGCCGAAGAGGCATTCGACGCCGCCTCGCAGACCGTCTTCGGCGACAATGGTCCTCAGGGCGAGAAGAAGGACGACTTTGAGATGTATGCGTCGCCTCCCTTGGTCCCAGAGGGCAAGATGACTCGAGTCGTCCGAAAAGCCGCGACCAAGCCCAACGATCCCCGTCATGGTCTGCTCACTTTCCTCGCTGTGCAATCGCCCAGCTCTGACCTGAGCGAGCTTCTCGTCTCGGCTCCTCGTGCCGAGCTCGTCGACTCCCTGGAGGTTGAACGTGTCATTGGCGCTACGCACGCCCACACCATCTTGAATGCTCCTTCGGCGCTCGAGCCTGTCAAGGCCACCCTCACGTATGTTCACGATGGCAAGAAGCTCCAGCTCGCCTGGAAGTACGAGATTCTGTCTGACGACAATCAATACGAGGCCTACGTCCAAGCCGATGCCGCCGTCTCGGGCGACGAGGAGGTTTTCCTCGTCGTCGACTGGGTTCGCGACTACCGCCCCACCGGTGGCGAGATGGGCATCGAGGCGCTGATGACTCCCATGGCTCTCGGAAAGCGCTCGAAGCTCGCCGGTGCCTTTGGCGGCCAACGCAAGGCGGTTGAATTCTCTAAAGGTCGCGTTGGCACCGTCGTTGGTGGATCGATGCATGAGGCCGAAGCGCTGCTGCGCGATTTCGCGGCTCCCACGGTCCCCGACAAGAACGCCAAGCCTTTCTACAAAGTCTTCCCTTGGGGTGAGAACGATCCTACGGAGGGCAAGCGCGAGCTTTTGAGCGGCAAGAAGCTCCTCATGGACGACGAGGCCTCACCCTCGGGCTGGCACACCGTCGAGTCCGAGTTCGAGCATGAAGAGGCTACGCTCTACTCGGACACGCGAGGCAACAATGTCTTCGCGCAGGACAACGTCGATGGTGGCAACTCGATGAACGGTCACCGACCTTCCGGCGGAAAGTCGCTTACGTTCGATTTCAAACTCGGATGGCCCAAGGCTGGAACTCCTTTGGAGCCTAGCAGTACGTCTCAAGATTGTTTTATCCTCTGGGAAACTGCACTCCCGTAGATCAGGAATGCACCGACCTGGCAGAATGCTGATAAATGCCCATTTCCCATTCCTGCAGCTTACATTGATGCGGCCATCACGGAGCTTTTCTACACAAACAACCTTATTCACGACTTGTTCTACCGCTATGGCTTCGATGAAGTGTCGGGTAACTTCCAGTACGTCTCTCATTCTCCCTCGACCGTCGGTCTCGCTGTCATCCCTGACGCTCGCTGTTCTTGTCCTTCAGGGAGAACAACTTTGGACGAGGAGGTCGAGGCGGCGATGCTGTCCAAGCCAATGCACAGGACGGTTCGGGTGAGCCCAACTCAGCACGACCTGTTCTTCTTTTAGAGACTGATGACCCTGAGTATGATGCGCAGGCCAAAACAACGCAAATTTTGCCACACCCCCTGATGGAAGTCGGCCTCGTATGAGGATGTACTACTGGACCGGCAGTCAGCCGTACCGCGATGGTGACTTCGAGGCCGGCATTGTCATCCACGAGTACGCGCATGGTATCTCGACTCGTCTCACCGGTGGCCCCGCTCAATCGGGCTGCTTGGGCTGGGGTGAGGCCGGAGGTATGGGAGAAGGATGGGGTGACTACTTTGCGTCGACAATTCGCATGATCGCGGCGGATCAGACCGATGTGACGATGGGCGAGTGGGCCTCCAGCCGAGAGGGGGGTATCCGCAACTACCCCTACACGCTCAACTTGACAACCAATCAAGATACCTACAAGTCGCTCGACAAGCCCGGCTACTGGGGCGTCCACGCGATCGGCGAGGTTTGGGCTGAAATGTGCTGGGAGATGATGCACAATCTCATCCAGAAGCATGGATGGGAGCGCTCGCTCTTCCCTCCCGCGCCCGCTGATGCGGACAAGAGCGATTTCTACAACCCTAACTACAAGAAGAAGGTGCCTGCAAAGGGCAACACCTTGGCCATGCAGTTGGTTGTCGATGGACTCAAGCTTCAGCCTTGCCGCCCCACCTTCCAGAACGCTCGTGACGCTATCTTGGCCGTAAGTCGCTCGGGACCCAGTCGTCTCTCAAGCAGCTCGAATCTGACACCTTTGTCTTGCTGCATTGTACATAGGCCGACAAAGCTCTTACCGGCGGTGACAACCAGTGCGAGATCTGGAAGGCCTTCTCGAAGCGTGGTCTCGGACCCGACGCTGTATGTGCCTCTTGTTGCGTATCATTGGATCCAGGTGATTGTTTGCTAAACAGTCACGGTGCCACTTCCTCCGCAGGTTGTTGTCGGCTCTACGCCTTGGGGTGGAGGAGTCCGCACCGAGGACTACAAGTTGCCCAAGACGTGCGCGAACAGAAAGTCTTCGTAAATGTGAGCTCATCTGCAGCACTCTCGGTAATTATGATCCCTCAGACACTGACATGACAGTCTCTCGGTGCAGCAGTCCTTACACCCATTGCATTGCGCACTGCGCCTGATTATCGTCGACTATCACTATCTCGAGTCATTCCTTGTATGTGTACACAATTTGTCATACACACGCACCTAGCCCAGTTCCCTCACGTTCCTCAATCCTCCATCGCCTGTTCTCGCACTTTTGTAGTTATTCTCTGCGTTCATGTCAATTGCTCATGCTACATCGTATCTCAATTTGCGTGTGCGACCGTGCGAGCTTGGCCGACAGAGAGACACTTCTTCTTCAACACAAATATTGTGTACAACATAAAACTTTTCCGTGTGGCGAATATGTCGCCGCGGCAACCCGGCAAATCTGTATGTTCGATCGACGACCGCGGGATCGACCCATCGGAACAGCGTGATCAGCAGAGATCCCCGAAATACATTAACTTACCGCTCCTGAGTATCTATTTGCGCAAAGCTGCCTCGAACACCGCCAACTACTTGAAGCTACAGCGGTAACGTTACCTCGGAATCATGCCGAGCTCGATTGAGCCCAGCGCGCCTGCTGTTATTGATAACGAATCGCTGCGGCCTTGATTAACAGTTTATGATATCCGTGGGTTGTGCAAGCACTTGTCCCCGACAAAGCTATTGCTGATGATGTGCTCGTGGAAGAGGTGGCTGGATGTACCCGTAAATGTGACTCATGAAGACGGGCCCACGCTCGCTTGTCTTTCGTTTCCGCAGAAAATTGAAGCCGTGCGCACGCACTACCTTCGATTTGCACCGAAACACAATGATAACCAACATTTTGAGATCCTATCAGAGAGGATTCCTTTTGTCGCCAACTCGGAAAAAGACAAGCATGGAAGGCTGTGAAGGAATAGTATTTGGCATAAGAAATGAATCGAAGGAGGATCGAGGTATGCGAAAGGAAGGAATGAAGAGTGGGATGGGTAGGGTTGATCGCTTTGATAGACACGTAAAAAGGGAAGGAAGAAATCAGAGCGGAAGAAGAAAGAGAAGATACCCCAAAAAGAAGAAACGGAAAAAAGGTGGTGCGAACAAAGATCCTTTTCCCGCACAGACCAAAAAAGGGGTGGAGCCAGCATAAACGGAAAGAACCGGAAGAACGGAGATTAAACAGACGTTTTAATTCTTCAAACCCCCTTTTCTCTATTCTTGCGGCTCCTCCTCGTATGCGACCTCCTCCTCATCGTCGACGCCAGCCTCTTGGTATTGCGTGTACTCGGCGATGAGATCGTGCATGTTGGCCGAGGCTTCCGAGAACTGAAGTGGGGCGGCAAAGGGGAGATGTCAGATAAGGTTTGATCTCGTCACCAAAAGGCCTGAACGAGGGGACTAACCTCCATCTCGTCCATTCCTTCTCCGGTGTACCAATGCAGGAAAGCACGGCGTCGGAACATGACGTCGAAGCTGAGGGAAGTCGGGACAAGGATGAGCACGCAATCGTGCAAGACTAATTAGGCAGCCCAATCACTCACTGGTCGCCGACACGCTTGAACAGCTCTTGGATCGAGGTGTTGTTACCGATGAAGGTGACGGACTGAGGTAGTCGCGATTGATTTGAAGGTCAGCAACCGGGCTCGTAGGATAGCGTCCGATCGATTAAGTTCTCACCATCTTGAGGCCTCGGGGAGCGACCTCGCAGTGTGCGGACTGAACGTTGTTAGGGCTATCGGAAAAGACGCGGAACCGATCAATAAATGACTTTAATCTCTTCCAAATGATGTGCCCTGCCAAAACCCCACTCACATCCACTCAACAAAGTATTGCGAGTTCTTCTGTTGAATCGAGACCATCTGGTCCTCGACCTCCTTCATCGAGACCTTGCCGCGGAAGTACGCGGCAACGGTCAAGTAACGACCGTGACGGGGGTCCGATGCGGCCATCATGTTCTTGGCGTCGAACATTTGCGCCGTCAGTTCGGCGACGGTCACGGCGCGATATTGCGACGAGCCGCGGGCGGTCAGGGCTGGTAAAGTATACGTCAATACGGAGCCATCGGTCAGCACGAACGAACAATATGGCTAACACCAAGTAAACTCACGAGCGAAGCCGACGGTGAAGAAGTGAAGACGAGGGAAGGGGACCATGTTGACAGCCAACTTGCGGAGATCGGAGTTGAGTTGACCGGGGAATCGCAAGCAGGTGGTGATACCGGACATGACAATCGAAACGAGGCCGTTGAGGTCGCCGTGAGTCGGTGCCGAGAGTTTAAGAGTGCGGAAGCAGATGTCGTCTACAATGGAGGACATGGTGTCAGCCAGCCGGCTCTCATCCAGGACGAGAGAACTGCAGACTCACAAAGAGCCTCGTTATCAATGCAGAAAGTCTCGTCCGAGTTCTCGACGAGCTGGTGAACCGAAAGGACGGCGTTGTAAGGCTCGACAACGGTGTCCGAGACCTGTTTGGAAGGATTACAAGAAGCTTACATGAGCGGATGTGTCGGCACAGTTTGGTCAACTCATTGCATACCTTGGGTGAAGGAACAACGGAGAAGGTGGCCATCATTCGGTCGGGGAACTCTTCACGGATCTTGGAGACAAGGAGTGTACCTGTTGGCGTCACGCGAGAAGTGGGACGTCAGCACGCGCCGTTCACGCCTCGAGAGAATTAGTTCTCGTCGCACCCATGCCGGAACCCGTTCCTCCACCAAGCGAGTGAGTCAATTGGAACTGTGATCGCGTCCGACCCCGACGTCAGCATCCCAAATTCCCCACCCCACCCCACCCTACACGAGCCCAGGCTCTGTTCGGACTCACACCCTGGAGGCAGTCGGTCCCTTCGGCCTCCTTCCTGACCACGTCCAAGACCTGGTCGACCAGCTCGGCACCTTCGGTATAGTGACCTTTTGCCCAGTTGTTACCGGCACCGGATTGACCAAAGACGAAGTTGTCGGGTCGGAACAGGCCGCCGAGGGGTCCACCTTGGATCACGTCCATCTAATGAAGCAACCGATCCGAGATCAATTTCCGTTTTCAAAGTATTGGAGAAGCCCAAACTCTCCACAACTGACTGTGCCGGGCTCCAAATCGACGAGAACGGCACGGGGCACATACTTGCCCGTCCCGGCCTCGTTGTAGTAGACGTTGATGCGCTCGAGCTGGAGATCCGTCGTACCAGTGTACCTGTCGCGATGCAAACAAGCCGATGATACACATCAATACTTCGCGTTTGACGCCGAACACGACATGTCGTCACTTGTATGCGTCGCGTATCGCTTACTGTCCCGAGCCGTCGATGCCGTGTTCCTCCGAAACGACCTCCCTGTCAACGTTCGAGATCGGAGTCAATATGTGCCCGACAGTAGGTCACCTGGATGGCTCAAAAGTACTGACCAGAATTTGGTACCAATCTGTCAGCCGGACAAGGAAGAGGGCGAGGGGGCGAGAACGAGAAACGCCAGAAAGGGCCGAGAGGGAACGAAGACACAAGAAAGCAGAGAGGCTCGATCAGCGTTCCGGGACTGGGCGATGGCATCAAACGTCTTGTCGACAGGTAGAACAACACTGCGCCGCCAGCAGGATGGTGGTGATTGCGTAGTACTGCCTTCTCCCTGCGCGCGGCCCAAACGAGCCGGGCGTCGTGGCATCGACAGGGATTCGGGATCGTGCCTCATTGATTGCGCCGACGGCGGTAGTTGGTGCTTCCGACTCACTTGGTTACCGCATTGTCTAGTTGAAGCAACCACCCGAACATAGTCAGCTCACCCGAAACCTGATGATCAGACGGCTCTCCCCGGGTGGTGTTGCTCGTCGCGATTTCGGCCCTGCTCTTTCTCCCACTGGCCTCCACGCGGCCGGGCATTCGCTCGGCGGCCCATCTACTGCAGGGCCTGGGCCAACGTTGAGGCGCGCGCGCGCGGAGGGCCAAACGAGGGTGGAGGGTGGAGGGTGGAGGGGGGAGGGGGGAGGGGGTGAGAGGGGGGGTGACTGCATCGGTTTAGTCGACTGACCCAGCTTGGAGAGAAACGATTTCCCTCATTTCTTATTCTGCTCGGGTCGGACCAATGTCGAGATTCGTGAGTTGACAATCAGGGCGAGACGGGGGGCGCGGCGACAGGGTGGTACAACAAGACGCGAAAGGGGGGGAGCCGCACAAAGTGAGCGCAACGACGCGTTGGGTGGGTGAGAGATGGGCGCGCATATGGCAAGCGACAGAGCAGGGGAGAGGGGAAACAGGCAACACAGGTGATCAGCACAGAGTACGCATCGGCACACTTGGGATGTACTGACCTGTTGAGGTGGGAACGGGTAAGAGGTATCGAATGGATGTGCTGGGACTGGACTGGGAAGAGAGTCGCCAGGCGAGGGGAGGGCGCCCCAGGGGAATTGGCCAGCGCCGATCCTGAACTCTAATACCCGGCTCTGTAATGCACCACGCGTTTCCTATCCTCAATTTCGCCCCGGTCACCGCGGGCCGCCGGGTTGGGCGCCAAACAACGCGCCTCGCCGCCACTCAACTCGGGACCACACTGCACCACTGCCAGTGGCAATGCCCCGCAGGTGCTTCGATCAATGCGTGTATCAATTACAGTCAAGTACATGTCTGACCGTCCGAAAGAAAGAGAAACATAACAAGGGGAGAAGACGGGCGCAGTCCGCGGTACGGTCGGAATTGCTCCGGGCCAACTTTCGTCGTCGAAAAATCATTCAACCAGCCCGGGCAACCGGGCCTAGGGAGGGCTGCGACGGCGTGTGGGGTGACGAATCAGGGGGTGGTGCAGAACAACGTAAAAAAAAAAAAAAAAAAAAAAAAAAAACCCGAGTAGAGATACTGTAGGCGGGCATCGTGTGGGTTCAGTACATCTGGATATGCTGTGAGAGAGCCGGTTTCTGCGGCTCTGCCCAGCCGAGTCAACCCTCGTGACGCGTGTTTCTCGAGAGTCGAAGCCTAAGCATCGGCGACACGGCTGAATTCACGCACTAGTATATATTAAAAGAGCTTCTTCAAAGCAACATATCCGAGGACCAGAGACCGGGAGTACTAGGCGTGTACGGCCGGCGCCGCTCAGATGAGACTGAGTTCCAAAGTCCACACCCGCCGAGCCCAGACTTTGATCTGCCGTGCTTGATCCGTCCCCTCGTCCAATGTCAACTCGGTCGCGTCCCACCAGCATTTACGCTGTTTCGAGATGGCTCGAACGAGTCAGGACATGAAGCTGGACAGCTCTGGATAGGGCCGAAGACTCACTGCGGGTTTCCTCCAAAACAGCAGCAGCTTTTGCGCCGTCGCAAGTTGTTGCGCATTGACGTCGACCGACGGTCTGACCGTCTCTCCCTCGGGCAGTGTGATGGGTGGGTGGGTGATGCCCGTCTTGAGGAGGACCAGGGCGATTGACGCAATGCAGCACCGATTCGGTTCAAGCGAGCGGTAGCCCCACGCGTCGTCCCGTTCGAAGCCGCTACACGAAAGGAAGCAGGGTCGATGTGGTTTAAAGTATAAGTGATAAAGCTGAGGAAACTTCACATCCTCGTCCAAGGAGCAGAGATGAGGTCGACTGGACTCACCTCATGCAGAGCATGTCGATAAGATGCTGCTCGGCGACGTTGTTTTCGCGGTTGACGTTGCGCTGCAGGGCCGTAAAGATGCTCTTGCGTTCCAGCAAGGCTTTACCGCAGTCCATCTTGAGCTGCAGCAGGGACTTGTTGGGTTTGCCCGCCTCGTCCGTCCCTGCAACCTCGTCAGCTGTTGTCGGTGGGTGCTTCTCGTCGATGAAGCTGTCGCCTGCGGCGCTGAATTTGCCTTTGGGTGGAATCGCAAAGTACTCGAGTTCCTCGCGCAGTACGATAATGGCTTGTTTGAGAAAGAGCGGGTTGGGTATGTTGTTGGCAGCAGCCTGGGCGGATTCGGACAGGTTCCGTCGTGGCCCTTGCGGCGGACCGTAAAAGGCGTCGCGTGCGGTGGCAAAGAAGTTGAGCACAAACTCGAGGCATTTCGCGTCAAACTGGGAACATCAAGGATGATGTTCCGGGGCGGGGGACGGTCAGCATCCTGTCATGCCGGGTAGAGAATCTTGGAAAAGGGCGGGTGAACGAGTTGGGTCTTTGTGGTTGGCCGTTGGCCAACCACGTGAGCGCCGGCCCATTCGACGAAGCTGACAGGGTGGCAGCCGAGGAGTAGATACAGCACCATCACCCGCAGAGTATACCATCCCGGGAGAAGCGAGCCCCAAGCGAGGACGATGATGCTCAAGCTCGAGTAGTCGGATGAGCCTCTACGGTGTCGATGACGGCGGACGGGGTCATACGCGAGGTCATACGATCGGGCCACTAGGCAGCTTGAGAGGCAGCTGGCGGAGCTGCTCCAGGCTCAAGGAGCCAAGACTCACATCGACAAAGTAGACGTCCTCGCCATCGTCAACATCCTGGGTGCCATCGAGTCGAGGTTGTCGCTGTGCCGAGAGCACGACGCCGTTGGGAAACAGACACAGCAGCACGCTCTCGGGCAACTCCATCAACGCCTCACGCTCGAGCGAGAGCCGGTGGCCACGCAGGCCGAGCGAGACGTTGGTCGGCGCCGTCGAGCTGGACGGGTCTGATTGGTATTCCATGTTGTGCGGGGGGCGATGCGGTGTGAGAAGGCTCAGGAAGAGAGGAGCACAAGTGGGGGACGACTCGGGTGATCGAACGCCGCGCTGGGCTGCTGGAGTGCTGCTGGCTGTTGCTGGGCCAGGGCCGCCGTGGAGCGCCGCTGCCACCCGGCGCCAGGCACAAGCGGAAAGGGGGTGCGGAGCGTGCGATTGGCCTGACGCAGCCGAGCCTGACGCAGCCGAGCCAGGCCAGAGTGATCATTGAGTGCGCTCAGTCTCTTCCTCCCTATCCCCCTCCTCGCTCCTCGCTCCTTTTACGGCATCGATACAACTACGCGACACAACAAGAGCGTTGCATACATCTCCGGCCCCTCCTCCACACCACCCAGCACTTCCCGGCTCGAGCGATTGATTGGTCTTCTCGTACTTGCCGCGGTCATCGCAGCTCCGTCCTCGCACTCCCGTCCCGCGGCCATGAACTCGTCCGCCACTGCTCCCTCCACCTCATCCATCTTTTCCAGCCCCAACGCTAAAGATCAACCATCCGAAATGGTACGGGTTCCCTCCAACGTCGTGCGCGTCTTGATGCTCCCCGGATACACCCAGAACGCGACTATCTTCAAGGGTCGCATGGGTGCCATCAAGCGCTCCTTGCCGGCCTCGGTCGAGCTCGTCTTTGTCGATCCTGCAAGTCCATTCATTGGCACCAGTTCGGACCGTCGCTGTGATCAGAATATATAGACTCATACTAGGCATTCCTTCACCAGACGCACGTTGTCGACATGCCGACCAACTCGTCCGCCGATTTCGACTCGTCGGCAACTTCGAATTCCGACTCCCCGGAGACGACCCCGCGGTGCTGGTGGTACGCCGAAGAAAAGGAGGTTAGTGATCTGGCGCAATCTCAACGTGTTTCCATTGGAGTACTGATCATGATATTTTGATCAACAGGGGTATCGGCATTTCGCCAAGATGGACGAAACACTGGAATACCTGCGTGAATTCATCATCACCCAGGGCCCCTTTGACGGGTGTTGGGGCTTCAGTCAAGGTAAGACTACCCTCGGTTCGTGGGCGGAACAACAAAACATATCGCTTATGCTCATCACTCTCCCTGCAGGTGCCGCGTGCGCTGCAATCTTGACTGCGCTCGTGGAAAACCCTTCTTTGCACCCCATCTTTGCCCGAGACGGACCGAACTGGCCCCCAGCGCCATTCAAGTTCTCCATCCTCAGCGCCGGCTTCATGCCCCAAGACCCAACCATGGCTAAACTATTCGACAAACCTTTACACACCCCGACCGTTCATGTCCTCGGTCGAGCGGACACGATCGTCTCGAACGATCGATCGACGCCTTTGGCCGAAGCTTTTGTCGACGCGAGGGTCGAATGGCACGAGGGGGGTCATCATACGCCTTCCAAGGCTTCCTGGAGACATTTCTTCAAACATTATTTGGAATTATTTGGACTGGATGGACCGGGCAAGGAAGGGATCGATTCGCTGCCTTCGCCGTCGTTCGGGACTTCGTCAGGGACAGCGACGCCCGAAGGGGGGAGACTGTGAATGTGCAAGTGGGGCACTCGCCTTGAGCACGAGGGAGGTGTAGTATAGATTGCGACTAGTTAGACTGTACAAATAAGTAAATACACACGGACTGCTGCAAGTGCTGCGCCCGATAGCGTAGTCCAAGCTAAAAAAATAATTTCAGCGCGAGTGAATGTCGGCTTCTCCACACCGGCCACAGCAAGCAGCATGCTGCTCCGCGCACCTGCTCCGGGCGCCTCTTTCCCCGCGCCTCTGAGCCGAGAGCCAATCGGGACCGGCCCCTTTCGTTTCTCGCTTTCTCCTCCTCTCCAACTGAACCCCCACCTCCATCACGATCATGAGCGAATTCAAGTTCACGTACGACGACATCTCCAAGCGCAACCATAAGGATGACCTCGTTGTCATCGTCAAGGGATTAGGTACGTCTCAGCCGTGGTCTCTCTTTCTCCACTTCGCCTCCACCTTTCTTGCGCGATGATCGAGGTCATCACTGGCGATGCGCTGAACCTTCTCACCTCGCTGGCTTCCTGGGATCCTCAACAGCTTATGACTTGACCGATTTCGCTCCGGACCACCCGGGAGGAATGAAGATCCTGCTCAAGTATGCGGGCAAGGATGCGACAGAGGCCTAGTACGTTTCACACAAGAGCGCTGCCGATCAGCGGCCTGGGCACGGGTGGTGGTGGTGGCGGTGGTGGCGATGATCCTTGCGGCAGTCAGACCCTGATCTCAATCATGGGCTTCCTCTACGCAGTGAACCCATTCACCCTCCGGGTACCTTGGAAGAGTACCTTCCCAAGGAGAAGCATCTCGGCAAGGTCGACATGACCGGCGTCGAAATCGAGGTCAAGGAAGAGACCGAGGAGGAGAAGGCGAGGAAGATCCGCGTCGCCAACAAGCCCGATATTAGCGAGATCTTGTCCCTGTATGACTTTGAGGTGAGATTCCTCTCATTTTGTGAAACGAGGGCGTGGGCATCTTCCTCGTCGAGGCATCGAGATGTTTGGTGACCCACGCCAATTGCTTTTCAACGAGGGCTCATCGCCGAACTTGTCTCTCCTTCTCCAGGCCGTCGCAAAGTCGATTCTTCCGACCGCAGCATGGGCCTACTACTCTTCCGGAGCCGACGACGAAATCACAATGCGTGAAAATAGGTCTGCATACCAAAGGGTTAGTACCATACTGCATTACCTCGTCTCAGACATCTTCCGTCAGAGGCGATTCCGACCTCGCTCCCGCGCGCACGATGTCCGCCCGTGGCTTCGGAGATCGTTTCCTCTCGGCGCAACAAAAGCCCGTGACCGCTTCGACGGGCCGGTGCGCCTGACTCACTCCTTTGCGGAAAGGGGAAGCTTTCGCGCGCTCGATGTTCGGAAGATCCGGGTGCAGACCCTTGCAAGCCAAGAAGCACACAAAGTATCTGACATCACCCGTTCTTGTATCAATCGTTGCAGATCTGGTTCCGTCCTCGTGTTTTGAGGGATGTAACGAACGTTGATTTTTCATCGTCCATCTTGGGGATGCCGACTAGTTTGCCCGTCTACGCGACGGCGACCGCTTTGGGGCGGCTGGGGCACCCTGATGGAGAAAAGGTACGTAGAAAGGTGACTTAGACGTGGCATCGATGAACGCAGTACTCATCGCTTTCATTTCGGATGGGAGTAGAACTTAACATGGGGCTGCGCCGAGCACGACATCATCCAAATGATCCCAACGCTCGCGAGTTGCTCGTTTGACGAGATCGTCGATGCCGCCAAGCCGGGGCAGAACATGGTTATGCAGCTTTACGTCAACAAGGTGATATGTTTGTCGAGCACTATTCATGCTGTTCCCCCTACTGAAGCAAGCCCTGTATGCAGGACCGAACCATCACGGAGCGCATTGTGCGCCACGCCGAAAAACGAGATGTCAAGGGCCTCTTCATCACCGTCGATGCGCCCCAACTCGGTCGTCGCGAAAAGGACATGCGACAAAAATTCTCCGACGAAGGCTCGGACATGCAAAAGGGGTCCGAGGTCGACAAGTCGCAAGGTGCGGCTAGGGCCATTTCGTCCTTCATCGACCCTGGTCTGTCATGGAAGGACATCGAGTGGTTCAAGTCCATCACCAAGATGCCGTTGATCCTGAAGGGTGTGCAATGCTGGGAAGACGCCGTATTGGCCGCCGAGGCGGGTCTGGCTGGTGTCGTCTTGTCCAACCACGGTGGACGACAGTTGGATTTCGCAAAGTCTGGCATCGAGATCTTGGTCGAGGTCATGGATGCGTTGAGGGAACGGGATTTGCTCAAGGGCGGCTTCGAGGTTTACATTGATGGTGGTGTGCGTCGTGCTGGTGATATTCTCAAGGGTGAGCAGGTCTCTTCGAGCAGTTTGGTAAGATCTTAGACGAAGAGACCAATGAGTTCGCTTTCATTGTACAGCCGTCGCCTTGGGAGCCAAGGCTGTCGGTCTCGGCCGCCCGTTACTTTACGCTTACTGCGCCTACGGCAAAGAGGGTGTTTCCCGCGCGCTCCAGATCCTCAAGGATGAGATGGAGATGAAGTGAGCAACGCTCCTCGTAACTCTGTGGAAATGGCCCCAGCTAACTCTATACCTCCCCCCTCCTAGCCTTCGCTTGATCGGTGCTCCGACTCTCGCGGACGTGACCCCCGAGATGGTCGACATCAGAGGCCTCTCGAGTCGCAACGTCGATTCCAACCCCGATTACCTCATGCGAGCCAACTACGAGCCTCTCCAAGGTGTTGGGAATGGGCTGGGTGCCAAGCCCCGACTGTAGGAGAACACGCCAATGGAAGATGGTTCATAGACTATCGAGGGTCTCTTCGGTTATCGAGGTCTGGTGTGGTTTGAATGAACATTGCAACAATATCGAGGTCCGAATATCAGACTTGATGAGTTATACAGGGTGGTTCCAGCCGGTGGTTCAATTACATCCCGGCGAGAAACGATCGCAGCCTAAGGTTATGCAGTTGCTCTAGGATGATGAGCCCCGAGATCTTCACCTGGCGGTTCCGCGGCTTTGTTCGCCATTCGATGGACCTGAGCTAACATAAAGTTGATCGGTCAGGATATCCCATATTTTGATTCGGGCCTTCGTACTGACCTCATTCCACACGCTGAGCGCGCTCAACTTCGAATACCGCTCATCCAACACCCTCGCCAGCCTCCTCGCTTCTTTGGTATCCTTCCTCGCCGCAATCGAAGAAGGTGGTGGTCGCTCACCCGGTAAAGCCCAAATACCAAGATGGATATGCTCGTCCCTCTCTCCCTCCTCGGCATCCTCTATCGGTTCGGGGGAGTCCATTCTCCGGAGTGGAAAATCGGCGTCGTCCAAAGACGGGGGTACCGAAGGCGACCCTTGATGTGATGACGTCTTGGAGCTGTTCTTCTTGTTCAATGTGCGTTGCTTGAGTTGCGCCGAAATACGTTCGGCTTCCTCTCGCATCGATTTCTTGAGTTGCTCTAGAGTGGCCGGATCATTCAAGAATCTGTCAGCTCAGCTTGATGATGTAAAGCCCGGTTAGTATTTGTCGAGACTCACCTTCTCTTTTACGCATGACATGCTCGTAGTTCCTCTTAAACTTTTTGTCCCATTTGGCCTCTGATTATAACAAGCGCGAAGGATCAGTCAGTCTTCGTCATCAAATCATTCCGAGCGAAAAAAAAATAAAAAAATAAGGCACTCACTTCCGGCCAGATACCGCTTCACCGGCCCCTCCTTGACCAGCCCCAAATCATCCTTCGGGATCTTGAGCACCTCCACCTCCTCCTCCGGCTCCATGGGCCTCACCACACCCGTCAACGAGACCCTTTCGCGCACCATGTTATCGACATAGTCGGGTCGATGGAACGGTTGCGTCGAGGCATAGATCGTCTTCTCCAAGTTGGTATAATGTCGACTGAGCGAGAGGTCGGATTGGCCTGTTGGACTGTCGCCGTTGGCTCGCTCGACTAAATTTGTATGACTCTTCATGGCGATCGAGAAGGCGCTGCGCTTCCTCTTGACCTCCCCGTTGTGAGCAGTCTTCTCCGTTGGCACGGACGTATCGATGTGGATCTGAGATCTGGGTTGAGTCAAATTATTGATATCTTGAGGTTCGGAGCTAATAGGAGTCGGAGGCGCCATCTCGGCGGCGGGCTCATGATGCAACTGGGCATCCTCGTGCGCAGTCGAAATCTCGAGGGGCAGCTGCATCCCCGTGTTGGAAACGGGCGAGGCCAGCACCTCACCGTCGACATCGCTCTCGTTCTCGTCAGCGGTGACGAACTTGACAAAAGAGCTGATGGCCCGGTAGCAGTATTTGGCAGGGGTCGTGAAGGCGAACAATGGGAGGTCTGGTTTCGCGTGGAACGAGAGGGTCAGCACACAGCGTGGCTGAACAATCGTGGTTGGTACTCACCGTGGCACATACCATCATAGATCTGCAAGTGGACCTTCGTGGGAGGGTATTCGACGTGCCGCTTCGTCCGTTCGGGGTTGGCGTCGAGGAGGGCTTGGCGTACTGGGTATCGGTCGGGATGTGCAGCTCGGTGGGCCATCTGCAGGGCGAGTACAGATCGGCTGGTCAGACTAGGCACAAGATGGTTGTCCAAGAGGAATGAAGTGACTGACGTATACGATCTCATCCCTCAACACTTCCCTGTCACCACACATGACATACATCGAAGGAAGACCGCCAAGACTTGGTTGCCAGATGGGTGAAACGAAAGGATAGACGAGCTGGTCGTTCGTGGCGTACAGCTGAATCTGATCTCGGACTTCGACTTCCTCGCCATCGATTTTGAGCTTGAGCACTTTTCCAACTTCGGCTTTGGACTCGCCGTTGGCCTGTGCCGACCCTCCCGACCCGTCCGGTGCGCCGTCCTTGCCCGTCTCCGTATGTTCGGCGCGCTGATAATCTTCCGGGAACTTTTCGACCTCTTCCAAAAGTTGCTCTCCTTTGCGATCAGCTCTGCTCGATCCATTGAAAAACATACTCGTCTTCTTGGTCACCCTACGTTCTTGTTCGAACGTCTCTGCGGCATGTTTGAGCCCTTTGATCGATGTTGAGCGGTCTGCCCGTTCTTGCCATTCGGCAGGAGGGGGCGGCCAGAGCATCGACGGCTTGAAGAGGCCCAAGCCGAAGGCGGGGATGACGTCGGTCTCGGTATTTTGCAAAATCGAAGGAAAAGAATGTGTGAGATCGCACCATGGCGAGATCAAGACGACTGTGCGACAAGAACGTGTCAGGCCCCGTTGCTCGGACGTGATTGAACCGTCACGGCGCACTCACTTCCAGCGGGTGCCGGCAGGCCGGCATCTCGGATCAAGCAAGAGAGGGCAAGCGTCAGCCCACCCCCTGCACTATCACCCGCGATGACGAGCTTTTTAGGATCGACGGGTTTGTGCTTGGCTCCAATAGGCGGGCGAATGAGATAAATGTAAGACGCCAGAGCATCGGCAAGAGCGCAGGGGAACGGGAACTGCGGACTGAGGCGATACTGCAGCGCAAAAGCTCGGCCCCCAATCTTGCGGGCATACCTCCAGATACTAAAACGATGCGTGTTGGGACTGCCAAAAAAGTAGGCGCCGCCATGGATGTAGAGGATGCACCGCATTTCATCGAGGTCGTGTTCGTACGCCGAACCTTCCTCGTCGCCCTCGTAAGCGACGTCTTCGCCCATGGCTCTTCGTTCTTCCCGTTGACGGCCGAGTTTGTATCGGCGTTTGTGATCATCCTGCGACTTGCGCTTCATCGCCTCAACCTTTTCACATTTGATTTTCTCCAGATCATCGTCGTCGACCTCGTTCGCACCGAGGCCGTGCCAATCCTTCTTCATCGAGATCCATTCGCCGTTGAGCGCGCCGTCGGGGTTGGGACACCGTTGCCACCATTCCTTGCCTCCCGCGACGTTCTGAATATCGTCCTCGCCTAAGGTGTCGATGAGGATGCGATTCGCTTCGAGTCGGGTATCGAGAGGGATCAACACCCTGACCACGCGCACCCACCAAGGTGCCGGAATAAAGTTGTTGCCAAAGGCTTGTGCTTCCTCCACAGTGTGCTCGGTCGCCTTGACGAACTGCGTGTTTGTGTAGACAAGTATCGTGATCAGTTAGTACTCCGTCTCGGCAAAGGTGCTCCGTCGACGAAAGCGCTCCGCTATTCATTGATGTGGTCCAGCGCCCGATACGGGTCGTCTCTTTTTAGACTAGCTGGAATTTAAATTCTCATTCGCTAGCCTCTTTCGCCCCGCATGTCCGACGCGTGGAAGTCACGTGTCACCGCGGCGTGAGTAAAAGACGGAGAGGAGAGCGCTTACAAAGTACTTCATGACACTGAACGCTTCGTCAAAGAGGAACGAGCCCCGAGCTGATCTGCACGATCGCTCGAATTCAGGGTCAGTTTCTGAATTTTTTGCGTGACACGTTTAATTGGTCATCAGTCGATCAAGTCGAGCGACCAATTGCGCATGATGACATCGAACCGGATCGCAATTACGGCCTAAGGCTCGAGTTTGCCGGGACACTTTGGCGATACGAGGAGGGACGAATGCCCCAGTCCACGATGGCCAACCGGTCCACGATGGAGCGACTGACACGAGATGAACGTACTGCTTCGAAGTGATCTTCTTGTGCAACGCAAAGTGACGACAGCCGGCCCAGATGATCATGCCCAGGCCGCTGACAGACATGGTCAACGGGTTTAGCGGTAGGAAGTCCATCGCGGGTGTTTGTTGTCCGTTTTGGTGGGGTCTTGAACGGGGTTATTGTCGATTGTTGGCGAGGACCAAGACAGAGTAGCCTCGCTGTAAGAGATTGACTCCGGTTTAGTGCCTCGTCCGAATGCGCGAGGTGGAGGGGGTTGGCCTGAACGTCTCGTCGCGACGAGTGAAGCGCGTGCAGGCATGCAGGTAGCCGAGCGGCGCGAGGATGGCCGAGGACGGCAGCTGGGCGCAACACAAACGCCGAGAGGTTTTGGTGAAAATTCCTGGTCACGTCGAATGAGCACAGGGGGTCGAGCCAAATTAACCGAGTTTGACATCTCGATTATGTGTCGGTTGTCTGATGTAAGGTCCTTGTCGAGCGCATGCAGTGGTAGCTAATTTGGGCCGTGCCGAGTCCGCTTGCCATGAGAGAGCTAGGGGGGCGCCTCGAGACAGCCAAAAGAGAGCTAGATCGCGCTTGGTCTTGCTGGCGCATGGCACAGTCGACACAGTCGACACACTCGCCCAAGTCACGACTTATGTTGAATATGTTAAAGCGCAGTATTATGACGACAACGCTCCAGTCTGAAATTACTTGCTACGCCGCACAACGAGAAAGTACATTCCAGAACCATTCCAGAACCCGCCGTCTACAGAAAAGACTAGGACCTTATGGGGCTTGCAGCACCTGTATGATGAAAAAGGGACTGTCATGAGTAACCGTCGGCAGTGGAACACATCGACCTTGAGCGTCTCCTGGTTTACCATGTCCAAGAACTGCTCCCTCCCCATCGTCACAAACCCACTGCGCTGCGTATCGGCCCTCTGGAACGCCTCCGACAACTGCCTCACAGTAACACAACACCTGACGAAGGCGTCGAACGTGATACCGGGTGGACCAGGTCGCTGCTGCGGTGCACCGCTTCCGGGGAACTTCATGACCGGTGGAGGGTTGAATTTCTTTTGTAGGAGGTCGACGGTGCGCGGGTTGAGGGCGAAGCCGAACGAGTTGAGCGCGTTGGCGAGTTCGTACGACTCAATTGTGCCTTCATGGAAATGTGATGATGATGTTCAGGCATGGTAAGATTCGACGAGACTACTAGTCTCTCTCGGGGGCCGCCATACACTCACCACTCCTGTCTCGGTCAAAGGTGCGGAACACGTTCTGCCATTCCTTGATGTAGTTCCAGAGGCCGGCGAATTCATTGAATCTAATAAAGTAGAGTTATTAGCGTAAGCCTTGAGTAAGGCTATGCCCTAGAACATTGCCAACGCACCCAACCGTTCCCGAGCGGTCGTTGTCAAACATGTTCAAGAGCATCTTGATCTGCGAGGGGCAGCAAGCACGATATATCAGCCGATTGTGGATCGGCATATCCTCGCGCCTTTTGCATGATGTACAGTCTCGTCCGAAAAGGGAGTAAAGTCGCCGTTCATCAAAGCCTGCTTGAGCTCGATATGGGTGATGGCACCGGATCGATCGAGATCAACCGAGTTGAACCTGATGAAGAATTGAACGAGACCGGCATCAGCAAGGCGGGCGCCGCGCCTTGTCTTGCAAATTAACCACGAACCACTGCTGAAGCTGTTGCTGATCTGCGCCTCCACCGTATGCACCAGCTTGGGGTGCGGCATAGGCTTGCTGCGGAGGCTGGCCATAAGCTGAAGAGTCGCAAAGCAACGGGGAGGTTATGTTAGCACCTATTCTGAGTGCGCTTTCCTTCTCGGATGCAAGTCCACCTTGTTGAGGGGGTTGTCCATAATGCTGCTGCTGACCATACTGCCCCTGGGGTTGTCCGTAGCCTAATGATGGAGAATTTTCAACAAGGAAAAGGGGGAGAGCAAGAGTCAGACGCCATTATTGAGAGCTCGCCCCTCGGATGTGGTGCAAGCCAGTCGCCGACATTCCAGCAGGACGCCAACGGGTCGTATAGCACACCTGATGGGGGAGGCTGTTGTTGACCGTATTGGCCTTGGGGTGGCTGACCATAGCCCTGTTGCGCTGGAGGCTGACCGTAACTGCCGGCTTGGGCGGGAGGATAGGGTGAATTGTGGCCTACGATGTAGCAGTTAATGGCGGAAATCAGCACCTCGCTATACCACAAGCTTCAAATAAAAGCTCACTCATCGTCGGCTGCGTCAGTGAGGGTGCGAAGGGCTGCTGGTGCACTGGAGCTAGTCTGGAGCTCAACAGTCGACCCGGCGTCGGCCACGGGTGACGCTGTGACGGGTCCGCCTCACTCGACTCATACAAGCGGCTACAACTATCCCTGCGCCAGTCCCGGCCGGAAAGCCATAAGAGATATCAGGGCCCAGGGACTGGCTGTACAAATTCCGATCCCCGATGTGCCCTACAACTGTGCACTGGTCAAGAAACTCACCTTCGCATATCCAAGATGAAAAATCGTCGACGCCTCGAGAATAATCAAATGCTGAGCCTGAGCTTTCGCCTACATAATAACTGAATGGGCCCCTCCGAGTCGGCGTTCGTTCCGGGCACCAGGCCCTTCCGAGTCGGCGCTGGCTGGTCCAAGCTCATCACAGACTATCACAGACGCGTCGCCGCCCTGACTCGGCAACGTCCGAGGAGCCGTTTCGCTAGCCGTTTTGCCATCTTGTCGCACAGTGACACACCACCGCATACGCCGACGTCACCCCACCCGCAGGAGACGCTAACCGATCGTACTGCACTGCAATACTAGGACGCGATACCGCTCTGTAGCGCAGGATGGTGCTGCTCGCGTCGCGGTACGCCAACTCGGTCGCCCGAGGCGCGGTGCTCTCGATCGCGGCCGGCCTGTCCTTCATGCTGATTGCACGACATCAACTCGCCTTGCCCCATGCGCACCCACCCGGAGTAGCCCAGAGAATAGGCTCCCAAGCTGTAAGCTCACGTTTCCACGCGTGAGGCACTCCATCGTTGTCCTCTGACACGCTCTCACCTCTTCAAAACCTCCAGTGGGACGTGGCGCTCAGAGCGTCAACGCCCGGTCAAACCATCGTGAACGCCGAAAGCTCCTCCGCGTCTTCCTCGACGTCAAGCACTCTATCCGATTTTAAAGATGAAGACGACGACGATGCCCTCGACGACAGCCACCTCGGCTTCGCTCGCGGCGAGTGGAACCCCTTCCTCGCCGAGACCACGCCCATTACCGAGATTCAGATCAAGACGTGCATGCTCCCGCCGGGGCTGTACGATCTGTGTTCGCCGACGAGTTCCAAGAAGGAGGATGCGACGAGGGGGGAGTGGAGGAGGGTCGACAGGGATCTCAACAAGCGCGTCGGCATCTACTATGCTTACCTCTACTACCGTACGTCCATCAGCTCGGAGTCGGGTTTTCATGTCGTGCTGACCCGTCGACTTTGCCCTGCAGGTCTCCTGATCCCGAGTAGCTCTACACCAGTCATCACAAACATAACTTTGATCGATCAAGAGATCGAGCTCGACAGTACCGAGTGAGTCAGCAGCACGAAGGGGGGGAAGGGGGGGGGACGCATCACGATCCCAAACCTGACGAAAGCGAAACCCTGTCTACCTGTCTGGTATCAGTGGCGTGTGGACTCGCGTATCTGAAAATATCAGGGAAGGCATCTGGCCTCGTATGAAGCCTATGTACCTGTACTACCGATCAACGTCCCAGCATCTCATCAAAGCCGCTCGAGCAGCCTCGCCCGATCGGAATGCCGGGGACAGCCTCGAGCCCATCACCCAGCTCGACGTCATCTATGGCGGTAACGAGGTACAACCGCTCCCTGGCTACACCAAACTTCCGGGCAAAATTTCGGGTGGTGAAGACGACGAAAAGGCTGTCGGCACGGGCAATCGTAAAGGCTCTCGAGTCGGGTCGACGCTAGCGTATCGCAAGATTGCACAAAGTGAGGGTCTCTGAGACCGGCGGTTTTGCTGACATATGCTCAACATTCACCAAATCACCTATCGCACCTTGTAGAAAGCGCCGCTGCCCCTCCGTTGCGATTCTCGGCCGAGGGCACTTATACGATCCTCCAAGTCGCCGATCTGCACCTCAGCGTCGGTCCAGGCAAATGCCGCGACCTCGATTTCAAGCAGAGGACCAACTGCGAGGCGCTCGGTGCGGACACCTACACGCTGCAATGGCTTGAAACCGCGCTCGATGAGGTCAAACCTTCCCTCGTCGTCTTGTCGGGTGACCAACTCAACGGGCAAGACACGTCGTGGTCGGTCCAATCGGCGATTATGAAGTTCGCGCCTTTGATCTACAGGCGCTCGATCCCTTGGACCGTCGTCTTTGGGAACCACGATGGCGAAACGACAGATCTGGATCTGAAGCGACAGATCGATCTCATGAGTCGCTTGCCGTACTTTGTCGGTGAGGCTGGTCCTTCTTCGATCGCCGGATCAGGCAACTACGTTCGGTCGATCCGAGCTAGCGATTCCGATACGGTGCTTTCAACGCTGTACTTCCTCGATTCGCATGCCAACGTCAAGAAGACCGCACCTTGGTCACAAGCAGGCTATGACTTTATCAAACCTGATCAGATCAACTGGTTCAGGGGAAGGTCGGCGCAGATCCATACGCTAAAGAGGCCTTACACACCGTCGAATGTCCAGGCCAAGGGCTCGAGAGCGAGACCCTCCAAAGCCAATGAAGCCGTCAGGCATGTCCCGCGCGGTTCGGAAAGTCGAACGACGGCCCAAACCTCGGCGCTGGCTTCGGGCAGCAATGCGGCGACTCAGCGTGACGATC
This sequence comes from Microbotryum lychnidis-dioicae p1A1 Lamole, assembly GCA_001244265.2. Classification (NCBI taxonomy): domain Eukaryota; kingdom Fungi; phylum Basidiomycota; class Microbotryomycetes; order Microbotryales; family Microbotryaceae; genus Microbotryum; species Microbotryum lychnidis-dioicae. Next base: position 1,433,387 of record CDLV01000006.1, read on the forward strand.
CAGACTGGGCCCCGTCTGAGTCAGGTATTGGCGGGAAGCGCATGAGGAAGCGCGCACTTCATGCGAGACAAGATGACGAGGATGCGGATGCGCTCGGCGACGGGGAGGGCGACGACTCCGTCCTTGGCCCCGACGACAACACCGAAGACATCGCGAAAGCCATCGCGGTGGAAGAGGCGGGCAACAGCGATGAAAAGATCGACCTTGGCTATGGGATGATGCCTGACGATGGAGCCAACATACAAGACGCACCAACTGGGCACGAGACCGATACCTTCGTCAAGGGCAACCCTCTGCTCGAGAACGAGAAGGGACTCGAACCGACCGTACTCCCCGTGGGACCGACCCTAGCTGCCCCCTTAGAAGCCAAGCCGAACGCGCTCGTCTTCTTCCATATCCCTTTGCAGGAAGCGTACGATTCGCCAATTGACGTCGGAGCCGACGGTACGCGTCTGTTCTTCGGTGAACGGTTAGAAGGCAACGGCGCGTCCAAGACGGACTCGGGCTTCTTTCAACAAGGCCTCTTGGCGCAGAAGGAGTTGATGGCCGAGAGCGATGGGCCCGTCGATGCGTTCTGGGACGGCGAATCGTCCGCACCGACCAAAGGGCGACCCGAAGTCAAGGTCGTCGCGAACGGGCATTGTCACATTAGTGAGGACTGTCGAAGGGTCAATGGGATTTGGCTCTGCTTTGGGGGTGGGGCTTCGTATTCGGGCTATGGTCAGCCTGGGTTCTTGAGGCGCATGAGGGTGTACGAGTTGAGTGATTATGGAGAGACGATTGAGACCTATCATCTCCTTGATACGAAGCAGATCATCGATCGAGTCGTGCTGGTCGGGGAGAAGGCCATGGGGTCTTAGAGGGGTTTCAGAGGGTCCATTCGTATTGATTTCGTCTGTCTGTCGTTCTTTAGGACTCATCGGCTCCTGTGTGTGTATTTTTGGCTCCCTGCAATCCCGAATTACTTATGATTGGAATGTGGTCCCGGGATGTGGCGATATGGCATAGCACAGCAAAGATGGGCTGCAAAGCGCGAAAAACAAGGGTGAATGCTAAACAGAAAGTTAACAAGCAACTATGTGCGGTAGAAACTACGAAGGAAAAGAAGGAGGCCCGTACACCCTTTACTACTGCTATTACTGATCGAAGGCCAAATGAGACACTTTCTTTCACGACGACAGGTTTTCACGATCCTCCAGCCAGTCCAAGCATGTCCTCCCGCAACCGCGATGCAAGATCGGGATCGTCTTGGCGCCGTCGACCCTCTTCAAGGAAGGCTTGAGGAACGTGCCCTCGGCGACCCATTCGTACCGTTCGACCGCAGGGCGGAAAAAGACTTTTGCTTCGCCATCGTGGACTGGAGACTGACACACATTGGCAAGCGGGTCGAAAGGCTGCGTCGATACGGTGGCGCCGTCATCGACGGTTGAAGCGACGGACCAGGACGAATCGGTCGAGGTACCGGAGACGGTGCGTGCTCGGCGGGAGACGCACGAGGTCGGGAAAGGGGTGGAAAGGAACGGTTCGACGAGCGAGTCGGGAAAGTTTGTGGGTCGCTCCCATAACGAGATGCGCAGAGGAGGATTGGGTTGGGACGGGGTGGGAGCCGAGGAGGGCGAGAGAAGGTAGCGCGTCATCGTTTCGACCAACGACGGCACCGCGAAATGGACTCGCAGAGGGCCCAACACGCGCCTGGAATCGGTATCGTCGACCCGGTCGGACGACTTCTTGTCCTTGGAAGTGACGGGAGGCGGCATGAAGGGGTTGGGATGGAGGGTGATCTGCTCGAGGTTCTCGAGCTTTAGGATCTCGGCGGGCAGGTACCGCAGCTTGTTGGAGCGCAGACTGAGGGTGACGAGCCCAGAGAGGCGACCGATCCCAGCGGGTATCCGATCAAGTCGGTTTTGACCCAAGAATAGCTGCTCCAGATTCGGTAGAGTGAAGAGAGAGTTCGACAAGGACGATGCGGTGAGCTCGTTGTGGGTCAGGTTAAGCTTGAGGGGGACGGAGAAGCTGAGGGGCGAGGAGCGCGAATTTTGCTCGCTGGGAGTGCGGCCGAAGGAGACGGTGGAGCTGCGAGCGAATGAGCGTGTCCCCGTGGCTAATGTACAACCTTTTGATCCAAACATGTTGGGGGTGGTCGCCGGTACTGATTGTGTTCGGGAGAACGAGCATGTCGACCCTGCGCCGAGTAACAGCGACGACTCGGAGAACATAATATTGGTCGATGTCGACTTGGGCAGAGGTTGAGGTAGCCTTCTGAGCGTCTTGAGTTCCCACACCGAATCAGGTACGAAAGCGATACCTCGATTACTACGCGCGATCCAGGTGACGCATGCAGTGGTCAGTATCGTGGGTGGCGTAACTTGGGAGTGGTGGGGAAAGCCAAGACCTACCTCAGATCGAGATTGCCATTGGCGGTGTCGACGGCAGTCGCCAGCACGACGATCCAATCAAACTTGGCAGGTCCGACGATAGAGGGCATGTTGGCTTTGCTGAAGACGACTTCGGATTTGATGCCGCGGTCGGCGATCCACGCGTCCATCCAGCCGCCCTCCTCCTCGTCATCACCCAACCCGACGATAGCGACGGGCGTTGAGGCGCAAGCGAAGTCGTGTTGGATCAGAGGGGACTGCCATGTCGACTTGGCAAATAGCAGAGTACCCGAACTGGATCGCAGTGATCGACCCTTTTCCTCGTCAGGGTGTGCGCCCAAGCAAGCGCCGAAGGGTGAATGGTGGGCGGCGGACGTGGCCGGGACGACGCCGGCGAGGTCGAGTGGGGTGCATGACGACGGAGGCGGCGGAGGAGACGACAGCGACAACGAGGCTCGCTTGGCTTGACGGAGTGCACGACGACTGTCGACATCCTCGTCGGGGATGACCCATCCTTTGGCTACGGCCGACAGCGGGTGAGGATCGATCGAGGGTACGGCCATACCGACAGAGCGCGCTGAACGACCGGAAGTGAGGCGAATCTGCGAAGGCGACCGTTGGCGAAGAGTCAGTCAACCGCGATCGGGCGGAGGGGGGGAACCAAAGGACGTATTGTAATCCGTTCAATCCAAATGCCATTTTTGAAACTCACATATGAACAATGACCAAGTCGCTATAAGCGACCGCGGTGATAAGGGGGAGAGGAAGAAGGGGGACTGGCCTCGAGAGGAGAGAGGAGAGCTCGTTCAACTTGGCGCGCCCGGGCTCGGCAACGGCACGGTCCGAGCGCGACGACAACCAACGGTCGGAATACTCGGTCCTCGAAACGCCAGGTCATCTTAAATGCCAGGACCGTATTATTGGGAGTACGAACGGTCTCGAAAGCGCTGAAGAGGAAATACTGCGTCGTGCGGGCTCATTTCTCAATTGAGGGGGTCGAGTCAAGAGCCTCGGCTCGGTTCGAGCACTGGCCAGACTCTTCAGAGTGTAACCCCGTATACATTCAAGGACATCCTCATATCCTGGGCGCTAACATTTTCATAACCTCGCCTCTCTCTCACAGATTTGAGCCTGTACAAATTCTTCCTAAGCAGTCTCTAGGAGGCCAGGGGGTGTCGAGTCAGACCTACTCTCCTCCAGCCCAGGTGACCCTAGACTTTCTGCCTCCGAGCGGCCACAACAAGTTCGTCCACGACACGCAGTCCCAAGTGCACACCGGCATAGCGACCCTCTCGAGGCGAAACCCCGATGGACAAATCGGGCTGCAATTCGTTTGCTCCTGTAAGTCGGTCGTTCGCGCCCATGACGGCGCCGGGCCACCAGCGGACAAATAAATCGTGAGAGCGATGATGACGAAATAGATGGCGATTGTGGTGAGTCCAGCACGGATCGCGAGGATGGATACGCTTCTCAGGACCTCATTGCGTTAGCTGGTGCGACTTCCTTGGCCGAGCTGGTGAATCTGTCGTTGAAGCTCGTCGAAGACTTTGGTGGGCGTGCTCTCGACAGATCTTGACATCTTGATGAGAATATACTGTATGTGATCACCGCATCAGTACGCAACAAAATAACGCACGCGGTCCGCAAACGCTGAGACATGCCACCTTGCTGCAGGGACAAAGGACTCACGTGACGTGGAGCTGCAGACGAGACAGTGGGAACGGTGGAACAGGGCGAATCCTGTCTGGCCCTGGATCGAAAAGCGAAGAGTAATGTCACTAATCGGGCGATTAGTCGCGTAGGGGAGGATGGGGGGCTGGTTGAGGGAGTGCAGGAGGGCAAACGAGAGAGAGAGAGAGAGAAATCACCCGAGCTGTGCTCTGCCTCGTTCATTCGGCCAACAAGGTCCAGCAGGGTAGAGCAGGGTCCAGCAGCAGTCGCCAGCAGTGTAGCAGTGATCTAGCCCGCGGCGCGAGCAGGCGCTAGCGTGGTGTTCCCTCTTTTGGTATCATGATCAAGCCTGATTAGACTTCACATATTCAACTACTTACGCAGAATCAAGGTTTCTTGAAAGGGGGGGGGGGTAAGACTATGTAAAGTCAAAGCCACTGGATCTATGTAGCCCTCACATAGAACCACCAAAAGGTGAGCCCAAATCTTCCCAGAGTAGCACTAAGATTAACTTATGCCGAACCTGCTCAGATTTCCGAACGGCTCGTGCAGTGCGACAATCCCTAGGCACGTGTGATGTGGATTTCAAAAGTCCGTCCTACAACCACCTCCTCTGACCATTAAGGTTTCAGAGGCAGATGTCGGGAAATGAGGGGAGGTCAGTCACAAGCAAGCCCATGAGTTGCGGAACGGGACCTAATAATAGCCCATCCCTGACCCGACCGACGAACCAGTCGTGGGCACGCGCCGTGCCCTCGAGTCTGGTCATCAACCACGGGTCGGGAGGGTAGGGAGTACCCAACGCTGAGCGCAGCGTTGCCCGGTACCCACCTCTCTAGCCTAAACTTAAAAACTTCCGAATTCCCGGTGCATCTACCTTGGTACCCAACCGGACTTGACTGGAAAAAGTAGAGGCCGGATGTACCAATGACCTTTATTACACAAGTCTAAACCGATCCATAATGTAAACTTGCCGGATCACACTTGCAGTTTGCTATCCGGACCTACCTATCTCTATCAGGTAGCGGGGAGCCGGCCGTGCGTCTTACGAGCTAGTATCTTGCCCCAAACCGACTCCCTGGATCGCTCGCGCGATGTGTAGCGGTGAAATGTGACAAGTTGCAGCGGGATGAGGGACAACTAGCGGGAGAGGAGAGGGGAGGCCCGAGCGCGCGAGCTCGATCGGCGCGTCAAATCCTTGCAGCAAAGGCCGAAAAGAACAGTCGCCCCAATCAGTGTGGTCATGCGGAGCCCCACCGGCCCCACCTGCTAGCCGAGGGGTGATACGCCTGACGGCAGTACTCATAACCTCGACAAATTAGGCGACTCACGACCTACTTTGAGCGGGTGAAAATAAGTTCTCCGAGTCTGATTTTTCGCTCCATGCTTCGGACCACCTGCCGTATGAAGTTGGTCCGAGCACCTCGGTCCCGCCGGCACGGGGTCAGCGGTGGTACGTTGGATCGATTATAATCGATACAGTGACAGTCAGATCTGGACGGTGTACGATGGATAAAGGCGAGAATAGAGAGGGTTCGCAGATAGAGGTGTACGCTCAAACCTAATGCATTGCAATAAATAGTTATATAGAGCTCTGGATAAGGCGGATAAGGCCGATCCCTGAGCAGACCTTGACTAAGCCGGGAGTATCAAATACAATCCGGCCATTCATCCCCTCAAGACGCTTCCCAAGTTTCCAGAATCGAAACATAAAAATACCCCTCACTCCGCACATCACGTCCTCCGGATTGTCACCTCGAGCTCCGTGTATGCGAGTACCGACGATGACGAGCAGCCGGCAACAGTCTAGAACGGCACCCACTTGGTCTTCCCTATCAGGATGAACGACTCGTAAGATGCAGAGTCGCGAGGTAGTTCGGGATCAAACGTCATGAGCTCGGCCCATTGTTGCAGCAGCCTTCGCCAGTAGCAATCGACCGACGCAGGCGAGAGGTAGTGGCGGAAGAAGTTGTACGACGTATCGGCGATCTGCTCGGCGCGGTCGTCGTTCTCGATGAGCCATTGCATCGTCGCAGGTAGTTCGTCAAAGTTGTGACCCGGCGATAAAACGATGTTCTGGTCTGGAGAGTTCATATTCGAATTGAATAGGTGGTGGAAGTGCTGGATATACTTCAACCTGTGCGTGACGAAGACGGAGCGACACTTCAGCAACTGCTTCCCTCGGCCCGAGTATGCGAATCCTTCGACGTGTCCCAAGTACTTGAAGGCACAGTGCTCTTCCGGAGCGAGCACCTCTTTCTCTATCGTGGACTTGTCCCCCCACTCAAGATCCGAGACTGCACCCCACTTGTACTTGCGCGCAATATCCCACAGCTCCTTGCGAATATCGACCATGAAGGCGCCTTTCCAGAATAGCTTGGGGACCTTGTCTGCCCACTTGATCCTCTGTTCGTACTGCTTGCATTTGTCCGCAACCTCAACCATGCCGCCAACTCCAGGTTCAGGCCAGGAGAAGAAACCAAAGTCGGGCATGAGCGTCAATTGAGGCTCCTTCTCTCGACGACCGAGGGCCCACGCTGCGCCTGCTGGCATGCCCGTGTCGCCGGTTTGCACGACGAACTCGACATCAGGGAGCGGCTCGAGGGAACCGATCATGGCGTCGCGGATTGATGCAAGCACAGCTTTAGTTCGTGTGCCTTGCTGTTCATCTGAATAGCTCTTGACGTAGAGCTGTGAAGAGGGTAATGGACGAAAATTTGAGCGTTAGGCCAGCAGATGGTGCCGATCGTAGTTTTCCGGATATCTCATGAGCACAGACATACCCTGTTGTTCTTTATCAAGACTCGAGCCTGACTCTTTTTTTCTGCCTCATCAAGATGCTTGAGGGTCACTCCCCCCTCCTTCTTCCAGTATGCAACGGCGCGATCGATTTCGAGATAGAGGCCGGGGAAGACATTGTCGCACTGAGCCTGTGTCAGATGTCGGTCATGGCCAGCCTCGTACCCTTCTGCAGCTTCCCTCCAGCTTTTGCCCTTGTTCTGCTCGAGGGTGCAGATCTCACTTAAGGCGGTCAAATTGGACTTGGGTGCACAAGCGTACGGGTTGAGCGTCTCGGGCAAGGGCACAGGCCTCGGCACGGGCTCCGGCGGCGGTTCTCGGCTGGCCATGCGCAGGACGGCCACGACAAGCAGGATTGTGGTCAAGGGTGAGATGAAGAGCCAGACTTGCACGAGACGAGAGCGAGGTGTGGGTGAAGTGTTCAAGGCCCCCCACGGCCCCCACAGTCCGATGGGTGATCGGCCATGAGTCAAAGCAGTCGGGGCGGTGATGCCCGTCACGCTGCCGCCATTGTTCAACGAGCGATAGGTCGCTCCGGCGAACGTCATCTCGGCCTCGTGGTCGGTCGAGCCTTTACTTCCGACCACAGGTGAGCCAGGTAGACTTGATGCGAGGGTTGAGAGTTGGTCGGTGATAGTCCGTCGCACGCGGTGAAACATGGCGTCAGCTCGACAAGTGGTGATGTCGTCGTCGTGAAGTCGACTTCAGCCGGAGCCCGCTTGCCCGGCCTCGTTAACGCCGTTCGGGCCAGGGTGAGATGAGGTGGTCACTGGTATAAGAAGCGCTATGGAGTGTCTCTAGTGAAAACAAAGGTCTGCGCTGTGAGGGCGACGTAGGCCTCAGTTCGGGTGTATCTGTCGTGTGGTGTGCCTCGTCAAAGTGTTGCGCTGAGGGAGATTGCTCACGAAGCTCGCAGGAAAGCCCCAAGGTCACGCGCGGTCAGCTTACTTGGGTGTAATTTGGGGTAGCTTGTGGTTTGGCGTCCGTGGCAGTTCGTGGCCGTCGATCGATCGCGACGGCCACTATGAACAAATTTCTGTGTTTCTAGAGGTCTTTCGAGATTCTGTAACAACACAAAGTGGTTATGTTTGTTTCGTACGTTTGTGTTCTTTGGGTCTTCGTCTCATTAACGTAACCCATTAGCGTGCTCTCTACGCGCGGCTTCAGCTGCCGCCAGCTAGCCGACAAGGCGATCATGAGATTGGACAATGCAAAATACATTACAAGAAAGGACAGAGGACATAACTAAATGAGATCGGAGGTGCACCGTCAAGATCGCTTACGCGGTATCCTGACCGGCCACGAACGAAAAGTGAACCTCCTTTCCAGTCAACTTTCGGTAGACCGACGAGAAGGTCTCGAGCTTGTACTCGAGAGAGGTGGCATCGCGTTGGTCAAGGAATCTGTCAAGAGTCGGACGTCGTAATGATCAGACAAAGTGTTCGAACATCACGGTTCGAACCAGGTCAAATGTCGCTTACACCTTGATCAACTTCGAGCCGTCGACGTTTTGCCTCGTCCTCTTTCCGGTCACCTCCTGCACAAGAGTCAGAAGAGGGACGGGACGAACACCGAGAAATAAGTACCTTATATGTCAAGGTGATACCGCAATCCACTCTCTCAATCAAGAGGGAGCTTCACATCGCTGTATCCAACCTTTCCTCTTGATGCTTCATCGTGCTCGTTCCCCGAGGGGTGTGTGGGAGCGAGCGATGCTTCCGCGGGGCCACTGATGTGACTACCGAACAGTGGGGGGCGGAGACAATGATAGTATCGGGGAAGTGTGGTAAAAAAAACCTACCGTGGGGTAGACAAGATCGTCGAGGATGGCCGAGTGGACCTCCTTGAGTGTGCGCGAGCGAGGGCGCATCTGCTTTTGACGGGAACCGCGGGTAGGCTTGCGCATCATTCGTCGCTGTCCGATGAACACGACATGGCGTTCCGAAAACTTCTTCTCGAGCTCGCGAGTCAAACTATGGTCGGGCAAAAGCGAGGGTCAGGCTCGAAGCCGAGAGAAAAGGACCGCATCGCTTGAACGCGCATTGACTTACCGGCCCTGGATCTTGTGGAACGCCTTGAGCTGAGTCATGGGCACAAAGATGACGATAGCCTTGCGACCACCCTTGATGTCCACCTCTCGAGCCGCCGAAATTTGCAAAGGTCGCAGCTCGGCCTTGAGCTCGGCGACGCCGTTCTCGAGGTCGAGCAGAGCTTGGGCGACCGAGGTCTCGAGCGCGTCAGGGGCGGTGCGGGGGGCGTTGGCGCTTCGGAGAATCTTGCTGGCAGACTGGTATTGGGGTAGTAAGACGGTTCATCAGTATCATCAAATCATTGTGGTTCGAGGCTGAGCAGGGCGTTGTGATAGACAACAAGGGGTGATGAGAACGCGCACGCAGACGCATAGCACACGAAAACCTCATGCCGGCAAATGATGGCGCATTGCAAATAATTGCAGATGTATGCCGCCATGCATGTACCTCCTAGCCTGCCCAGAGAGCACGCGGGCACCACCAGGCGGGGCATTGAACTTTTTTACCTGGGCCTACGCCGTGCGATGTGTCCTTGCTCGCGTCGCGTCCCGACTGCCAGGCACAGAACGTCGGATGCGGTGTCTGGGGAAGACTCACCATTATGATTGGTTGTTGGGTGGCCGGGTCGAGTGGAAGCACGGGATAGTAGGATCGCAGAGATGTGTTTCGAGGTGAGGTGAGGTATGAGACAGGCCGCGAGCGCTTGTGAGCCTGGGAGGGCTGGCTCATGATGGCGCAAGATCAAATTCCGTTTCGAGTTCGAGTGTTAGTAATCAGCCTTGTAATGGTGAAATCGACCGAATACCTGCGGTGAAGCCCCCTTCTTCGGCAAGGTACCGCTCTCTTGTCTCGAGGTTCATCAATAGTTTTTTTTTTTTTTTTTTTTTTTTTTTTTTTTTTGACCTCTACTACTTCAATGGCTGCAATGACTCCTGATCAATTCTGTGCTCGAAATGCCTTGAGCCCGCACTGCAGCGAGTAAACCCTGCAAAACATCCTGGACGCGCTCAGAGGCTATATAACAGACTGTCTATCTTTTTATCACCTCAAAATAGACGAAATGTTAAAAAAGCAGCTGGCAACACTTTACGTGCACACTGTACACCTTCTGCAGCGGCTCGGCGGCTATGGGCTGCGCTCGGACCGCCTCTCTGTGGCCTTAGGGGTCTGTGCGAGTCCTTTGTCATTCGGACTTGTCATTCGGACTTGTCGACGATCGATGGGGTCGCGCCCTGGCTACTTCACTGTCCGGCCATCACCGACACCCACTATGTATATGCTACGAATAGCCCGCTCTGGTGATATACCAGTTTCTACACACCCAGACGAAATGCTCGACAAAACCTCCTTTCGGATCGGCAACGCAGGCGCAGTGGGGCCCAAGTGGACGACGGCCTCGTCCGAGTCGGCGTCGGGGAGTGATCACCTCGGGAATACCCTCAGCAACGCAGAAACGACCCCCAAGCCAGTCCCAACACGACTTCAGAGTTTTCTCAACCTTCTCAACAGGCCGACCAAACAGTCCTTTCCCTTGACAATTGACATCCCCTCGAGCAGCCCGATGCGCCCTGCCTCGGTGCCGTCGACGCCGGCGTCGATCTACGATCGGTTTGCCCAAACTGCATCGGAGGATCAACACGGATCGACGAACCGGGAGCCGACGAGCTTTCTCGACGAAGACGACGAGCCAAGTTACCTTTGCCGTAACAAATGGTCCCTCGAAGAACATGGAATACATTCGACGTCACCAACATCTGTGCACGACGAAGCTTCAGATAGCGTGTCGAACTATTCGACCGACCTCGAAAGCAAAATTGTGGCGTCCACGACGTCGCAGGCATCATCGAAGTCGACTTCAACCCGATTCGAGCGCAACTCTGAGTCGAATGTCCAAAAAAGCACCGACGGCCGTGGTGGTACCAAAAATGATTCCTTTCCAGGGTGCGATGTGAAACAAAACGATGAGGGTTTACCGCATCCGACGGATCATCATTGCGAATCTTCGAATTATCAGTGGGATGCACGATCCCTCGTGCTGCTTAGGGTGCTTTTAAGGACAGGAAGGTGTCAGGTAGACAGCTCGACACAGGTGAGTCGGAGTTGCCCAGCCTGGGAAGTACCTACCTGTGTCACGGAACTTGTGTAAACCAACGACACCCAAAACCACCCTTTGATCTTCAAAAAGAACAATGCCCATTTCAAATTTTGTGTTTCACTGACGTGATGCACTCGTATTATATACACAGGAACTGCGGAACGCGCAAGAAGCGATTGATCGCATAGTCGGAATCCGAAATCGAAGCTCAGGTGACGGTGAGTTCGTGTAACAGCTGATCGGAGTCCCAGTCCTCTACAAATGTGCCGGCTAGGAAGCTGCGTGAAGCCCCCCGAAGATGCTTGTCATCCTCTCGGTTCCGACGCCTCGATCCCTTTTCATCGTTAATGTTTCCCTAGGGGAGTGTCAGTGCCGGAGCGTGCCGGGGCCGGCAACCGCTTGCGCTCTCGGAGCTGAGCTCGGTTGATCGAGCAGGAGCCGGAGGAAGGCTCGCCCCGAAGGGAAGGATCTGCGCAGGCGGCGCGCGCGTGGAACCTGCGCGCTGGGCGCGGGTCACGTCTCTTCCATTTCCGGCGTAATCTTCAGAATCTTCACCCCAGAACGGGACCCCTTGCGCACGATCAGTCTGGTGCGATTCACCCCGATCCAAATGCCGAAGGTGGACGCAAGCGCAACCGCGACAAACAAGCTCTCGAGGTTCCCCAATTGCCTTCGTTAGCTGGGCTCCGCGGACTTGACTGCCCCTGAACTTTCACGTTCCTTGAGGCGCAAGCGAACCCCGTCGCTCGATACTGCTTCGGTCCCTGCTTCTGACCTTCCAATTGGCTCCGTCGGATTCTCTCTAGCCTGCGTCTTTCCACTTCCTGTCGATACGACAAGGTCACCGCTTTTCTTGTCGCCATGGATCCGAGGCTGACACAGCACTCTTCCTTCTCTTCTTCCCACTTCTCGGCATCGACGAATCGGTCGTCCCGTGGCTCGCGCTCGTCTTTGGCGTCATCGTCGGCGGCTTCCTACGACACTGACGGTACCTCTCCGGATTCGTCGCCACGGTTTCTAAAATCACCCATACCCACTATCTCTCAATCACGCTCGAATGGCCATCATAAACGAACCTCTGTACAATCTCTGCCTGCTGGACGTGGGAACGGCTTGTTCGTCGACACTGCTGCGCCGACCGTGCCTTTCCCAACCGTCTCGTCGGCGTCGGGCTTTGGCTCCTCACGACGGGCCTCGGCTCCTCCCAATCCTCTCAAATCGGTCTCCCTGTCGCTTCGCCGCGAACGGCCAATGCTTGAAACACGGGGACCGAAAATCTTCCCGTCGCGCAAGCCTCCTCCGCTCTCAGATCTACGCAGGACGTCTTCTTCGAACAAAAGAAAATCACCCTCCGCTGTCTCTCTGAATGCTTTCGGCCGGCTCGGCCCCGCCACCTCGCCACCGTCTCCCTCTCGCACGGCATCCTCCTCGTCCGAGTCCCACTTGTCAACGGTCGAGCAGCGAACGAACCTCGCGGCCTACCTCGACAAAACCGCCGAGGCCATGGAAGGCGGCAAGTCTCTTGCGATGGCCCACGAGGAGCTACGGACAATTAATGGATCTCGACGGCCGTCGGGGGATTTCCAAGCCGCGTTCGAAGCGCAGGAGGCACAAAAAGCCGCGGAACAGCAGAACAAGCGGGCCGAGAAACGAAGACGTACCATCAAGGAGCTATGTGATACCGAACGAGTGTACGCGAGCGACCTGGCCGTCTTGCGCGACATCTTCCTCACGCGGGCCCGCGGTGCCGAGATGAGTTCAATCGCCGACCACGTCATGGCCTCGGGTCTCGGATTGGTTCGACTCGGTGAGGACGAGGAGGAGTCACCATCTTTCAACGCGATCTGGGCTCGTACTCCTCGAAGTCCCCAGACCTCGTTCACTCGAAATTCGGTATTGGCCAAGCTCGAGCGTCGCCGCCAAGATTCGACGGTGCAGGCGCTCGAGTACGTCGAGGACGCGGTCATGTCGTCGAGGGACATCTACACCATATTCATCAATCTCGAAGAAATTTCGGATCTCGCGGAAAGGTTTTCTGCAGCTTTGGATGCTGCGCAAGGCATTGACAGCCAAGATGCCCAGGATGACAGGATCGGCGAAGTCTTTGTCGACATGGTAGGTCCACAAAGCAACAAGGGGGATGAGATGGTAAGCTGACTTGTGGTTCCCTTTGCTTGACATAGCTTCCTCGCATAAAACAAGTTTACTCGACCTACTGTGCCCGCCACCACCGGGCCATCATTCGCCTCCAAGAACTCGGGTCCACGCTGCACACTTATTTCTCCGAGTGCCGCGCGCTCAGCCACGGCCGCACGAGCGCTTGGGACCTCGCGAGCTTGCTCATCAAGCCAGTACAACGTTGCCTCAAGTACCCTCTTCTGCTCGAAGAGATCCTTGCCGTGACACCAACGGAACACCCGGATCGACCTTCACTCGTCGCCGCGCTCAAAATGATGCTCTTGACGGCGGAACACATCAACGACTACAAGAAGCGCACCGACAAGGTCGAGAATGTCCTCGCTTCCAAGCGCCAGGGTTCTCACTCCCACAGCCGGGATACGTCTTTTTCCTTGCACAAGAAATTGCTCCGGTCTGCTCCCAAGACCAAGCCCACGGGCAACGTCGCGGACCAGAACAAGTTGTTCGATACGCTCGCCGCGCTCGTCGACACGACTAGGGCTGGGGTGCTGCGCTTCTCAGCCGAAATGAAAGATTGGTCACGCAGGACTCAGAAAGCTCTGGAGGCCCAAGTCACGATGGTCTCCGGTTGGATCGACCTTTACGCTCCAATTGGTGACGAGATGTACCCGCATCCTTCTCACCGCCGCTTGGAGGTCTTCCTCGACGATGTGCTCGTACCACTCATCGAAGGCCCCTTCCGCGAGCTCGACCACGAGATTCGCCGCTCGCTCGTGTCCAAGACCGATCACCTCTTGTCCTTGTTCGAGAACCCACTCCAGGTGATCAAGAAGCGAAACGAGCACAAGGCCGAACATCGCCGTTATATGACGCGGAAGATGCCCCAAGACCAACGTGGATCGGAGGATTTCGTTACGCTGACGACGCAGTTACTCGAGGAGTTGCCCAGGTTCTTGGCGAGCGTGAGCAAGTACTTCAACATCGTCGTTTCGGCGTTCACAAACGTTCAGCACATTTACCAGGATAGTGTTAGGGAGCGATGGGAGGCATACGCCGATGAGTGGTTGACGCAGATCCCCAAGGGTGACTATGCGGCGATTGATGCCGCCTTCCAAGATGCGAGTCGGGATGTGACGCAGATGCTCGCCTCCATCGTCAAAGGACTCAAACTGTCCGTAGCCAGTAAGCCGCTCCAGTTCTCTTCTCTCACCGAGTCGAATACAAACCGATCGTTTAATCGTGTTGTCAACTTTTCAGCCGCTGGCACGATCCAACGTCGTTCGCAGAGTACGCGAAGGCATCAGGGGCGTGACTCTCTTTATTCGACGAGCAGTTCCTCGTCTAACACGACGCCAGTCATGTCTGCTCGAGGCCGATTCAACGGAGCCGAAGAAGCAAACCACTTCGAGGACTATTCCATCACCTCTTCGCTCCAGCGACGCTCTTCAGGCCACGGTGACAACGGGAGCATGCCTTCTTCACCTTCGACGGGTCGACCTTGCTTGCGTCGACATGAAGCATCCTCGACTTTACGTCGGAACAAACGAGCCTCGGAAGCTTTACCGCCTTTACCTCCCTTGCCTCCAACTTCGAGCAGTCTCATCTCGAACTACTTTGACAACGTATCAGAGGACGAAGATCCTGATGAACAAGACGGGGATTCGATGCATCACATCTTGTACCGAGCCGAAGCGATCGCTTCAGCGTGTTCGAGCGCGTACAGGAGTGGGTACCCTTTGCTTTCCTTCATCGAGGGGGATCAGGTCGATGTCGAGTTGGAAGAGGCGGATTCGGACCAAGGGGGTTCGGGCTGGTTGTTGGCGAGGGATGGGGAGGGGATCTTGGGGTGGTGCAGGACCGAGGACTTCATTGTCGTCGAGTAAGAGTGCATCTTGTTGTTCCCCTACGCATCGTTCGGCTTGCTTCATTCGTTTTTTCCAGATAACGATCTACAATGTTGCTATTTTGTTTACTATCAATGCGTCGAGTCGAGAGAAAGTACCACGTTCAAAGCTTGGCCTTCTTTGCTTCCTCCGCGCGCCTTGTCGCCGCCATCTTGAGCAAAGCGTACAGACTCTGCAATCTCGGCATCTCGATCCCTTTCTCCCTCGCGATGCGAATCTGCACAAAAGGGTGAGTGAGTTCATCGGTCAGTGAAAACCAGGCCGAATACTTCAAGAGGGTCGATCGTCCCTCCCCTTCGTTGGAAAGAACTGACCGGATTGCCCAAGATGACCTCGATCTCCATCGGTCTGCCTTCGATCCAATCGACCAACATACTCGGCAACCCATCCGTATTACTCTCTGAACTCTTGAGGATCATATCCGCATCGACCTTTTTCAACTTGGGGGGCCAGTCTCGTCCTAGGACTTTGGGGCCGGTGTGGAAGATTTCGTTCATGCAGCCTTTGAGGTGGAGACGGAGTTCGGGGTCGAGGGACATGCGGGCGTTGCCTGTTGCACCTGCTAGGACCGAGGAGGGGTTCATCGAGGCGTTGATCTGAGGAGAAATTTAGGGTTAGGATGGGATCCTGGGTGTCGTCATCCTGGCTCTGCTCGTCCAAGGTGGTGGTGAACTCACGGCCAACTTGTGCCATCTGACGAGCTGCAAGCCCCTCTCGTCGTACTCTTCGGCATCCTCGATCCCACCATGCTTCAACAACTCGACAAACTCCTTACACCTCTCCTGACTCTTCTTCTCCAACGCTGTATTGCTCTCGTCCCCGACAAAAGGCCCGATCGAGATGCGCGTCCAGCGATTCTGCTTGATCAGGCCCGGTTGGGTTTGTTGCGCACTGACGACGGTCACGGCGCTCAAGACGACGTTGTCGGGGAACCTCTTGCGATGAGGTGATTCGACGCCTACGCCATTTTGGATCAGGACGATCGTCGCTTCGGGACAGGTTTCCAAGAGGGGAGCGATCAATTTCGAGTCGTCCAGGACGTCAGGAAGAGCTTTGGTCGCGACGACGATGTAATCCCATTTGACGTCGGCTGAAGCGGCGGCGGAGAGGGAGGGGAAGACGAGGTCGGGGGTGAAGTGATAGTTGCCGAAGGAATAGGTTTGCATCTCGAGGCCCGAGGTGGAAACGGATTGGTAGTTGGAACGACACGTGACTGAGACCGAGGAGAGCGACGTTTGGAGACGGGATCCGTAGAAGGCTCCGACCGCTCCTGTGCCGACTATGGAGCAGATTCGATGAACCAGAGAGGGGAACTATTGGTGAGTCCATCAGGGAGTGCGACGAGTGGACAAGGAAAGAGAGAGCTCAGGCGGGGCGGGAGCCGGAGACTAGTCGGCATTGGACGGTGGATGAGGATGATCTGCTTACCAATGAGCACCTCCTTCTTGGGACCTGTAGTCGATGGTGGCATGGCGCGAAGTGCGACGGGTGGAGTTGCGGAAGGAGAATGAACGGATGGCGCTCCTCCGGTGATTGGCTCAGCCGGGCTCAGCTGGGCTCGAGACCGACGAGGCCCCTGGCTGCCCCTGGCTGCCCCTGGCTGCCCCTGGGTTCTGCTGCTCGGCTTGGGCTGAGGCGGCCACCGCGTTCAGTGGCGCAGGGCCGACTGGCGCAGACTGGCGCAGGCAGGCCGTCGATGGCAGCGAGCGCGCTCCGCTGAGCTCCAGCTCGACTCTGCTCCGCAACCTCGCACACGGCTTGATCTCACATCTCACACCCTTCAAACTCCGAAACCCCACTTCGAAAGCCGCGCTCTCAAAGCCCCAGTATGCGATCCGTCCTGCGCGCGAGCCGAGCCTTACGCCAAGCGATGCCTTCCACGACCACGCCGGCTGCTCCTCCGCACATCCCGCGCACCAAACTCACCACCAACGTCGTCGGTCTCTCCGTACACAACGAGCCCCTCCCCACCCTGAAACATACCCTCGAGGCGACCCTCTCCTTTGTACAACGGATGCCCCAAGGCGCGGTCTACCGTCGTTCGGTCGAGGCGACCACCCGCGAGCGATTGAACGTATTGGCCAAATTTGGGCGCGAAGGATCGGAAGCGGATTTGGAATTGGTCGAGAGGGAGATTGGGTTGGGAGGGATCGAGGAGGTGATGCAGATTGCCGAGGATGAGTATAGGTTGGCGGGCAAGATGTTGGAGTGGAAGGCGTGAGTGGCCAAGCGTCGGGTGCAGAGCGAATTCGGGTTACGGTCGCTAACCGATACCGTGATCCTGTTCGTGCTTTGCAGGTGGGAGGAACTCGAGGTGACGCCCGCAAAGGACCAATGGGTTCAGTTCAAGCAGACACCTTCGACCACAATGCCGGACGACCTCAAGTGAGCGTCGCTACCTAGAAGAGGAGAAGAGGAGCGCGGCTTGCCAGTGCCAGCAGGTTGCGATAAGAGTGTCTGGAATGGGTGGCATATCTCTTTGCATTTCAGCGTAGTATAATCGAGGGAACCTGCAACCGACAACTGGACTGCGATTTGTACCATCATCGTCCCAAATGGGCGCGCAGGGGAGTGCAAGAGCCAAAAAAAAAAGGCCGGTGGGGCATCCATTCAGAGGCAATTTATGGACAACAACACACAATCTTTCGCACAAAGGACCCCGCCTTCTACAGAGGTAAGACGAACTCACACGCGACGGCAAGATGATCGCTCGGTTCGACGCCCAACTTGGGCAACCCATCCCCCATCTCGTCCCGACGATGCATCCTCATCAAGCCCGTCCATTCAACACCGCTCACTCCCCGATCCTCCTTCTCCAATGCGAGTATGTAATCGAGACAACACCTCCACAACGGCGTATAGTTGGTATACATGGGTTCAAAATCGCCTCTCGCCACCCGCTCCTCCCAACTCCCTTGACGACGTTGTTCGACCGCTCGAGGATCCTCGATGATCTTCCACCCTTGACTCGATTCGACACCGGGTGGTCGCTCGACGTACCATTGCGCTTGTTCTCCAGTGAAGAGACCGTGAATTTCTCCGTAAGCTGAACGAACGTGGGGTAGACTCTCGTAGAGAAGTTTGAACTCGTCGAGCGACACGAGCCCATCAGCCTCGTTCGCAGCTCGAGAATTCTTGATCACCTTATCGGGGTCCTCGGTCGCTTCTTCCCCCTCGGCCACTTCTTTGACGTCGTTCATCGTCTCGTAGGAAGGATTGTATACCTTGTCGACGGATTGGTGAATGACGCAACTTGCTTCGAAAGCATGCGTTTGGGAGGGGGTCAAGGGCACGCGCTTGAGCAGGGCGTAGGTGATTTCGTTGGGTTGAGTATTGAGGTCTGAGCGAAAAGAGTGACAGGTAAAGATTCAACGACCTTCATTGAAGCCTGAGCTTCATCGGGAAAACACTCACCACCCGCCAGGATCAGTCTCCAGAGCCCGCCGTGTTTCCCCTGCATCTCGACCCTAAACCTCTCGGCCCTCTCCGCAAACAGATACATCTGTCGAACCCTCTCGTAAACATGGGTAGGGTGCCAAAACAGGTGCGTCGTCCCGATGATCAAACCTCCTTCACTCGACAACGACGAAGAATCCGACAAGGGTTTGTGTTTCAGCGCGACGAACAAAGCGACGTTCCTCGTAGATCGGGACAGCGCTCGAATCCTCCTTTCTTCCGCAAGGTTTTCTCGATCCAGTTGCACGCTCGTCGTCGCCAACGAGGCCCTCATTTTTTCCTCGTCAAAGTTGATCTCCAACTGATCGACTTTATCAAAGAGAGAAGCTTGGTGGGCGATCAGAACGCCATGGGGTTTGGTGTCGTACCCGATGTGGTAGGTCAGGTCGTAGCCGGCTTGTTCGAGCGCTTGACGATGGGTGTCGTAGTGGTCGACTTCTTGGAGACAGACGAGCGAGGGGGAGTAGTGCAGGACTCTTATGAGGGAAGGGGGCGATCGGGGTCAGATCTAGGACTATCACTCGTCGTGCTGGCGCAGAAGACTTACTCGGCCATTAGGGTCATAATTCGGGTCTTGACCTGAGGAACAAAGGATAGCCACAGATTGGTTCCCTGCGGTGGTTCGTTTCCCCCAAATTTCAATGAAAACACACCTTGAGGAAATCGGAACCGGGGAACAGTTCTCTCCTGACCAAAGCCTGAGCGAGCATCTATACACTCGGAGTAGTGGGGGGGAGCCACAAGGTCGAGTCAGGTTCTCCCGATCGAAAAGGGGGCCTCGACGGTGACCAACCCCAACAAGCTGTACTCACGTTCCAACTGAACAAGGTGAACGTTCTCCTCTGGCCTGCTTGACCGTTCGTACTCGGCTCCCTCCTCAACCAAGGCCTCGGCTTGAACCTCATCGTGGTCGAGGCACCGTTCAGTTTGGTCGCCTCCAGCGTGGCCGCTTTCGCCGCTTGAAGTTGTAGAGTCTTTTGTTGCTTCTTCTCCAACCTCTCTCGGCGCTTGAGTTCGATCAGTTCTTCTTGGGTTGGTGCGGGCGGTGGTGGGGAGGGCGGGCGGGCGGGTTGGATCGCCCAGGGGTCGTTCGCGTCGGTCTCGAGTTCGTGTGGGGTCCGAGTCGTGGCTGAGAACGTCATCGTCGAGAACGGGCGATGCCGGTAAGCTGAACGCACTCTGAAGCAGGAACGAGCACGACTGAAGGAAGTGCTTCCGAGAGACGTGGTGACTAGCCGATGCGTAGGTGCGAGGTAGAGGCAGAGGCCGTGACGGACAGGGAGAGAGAAAGAGCTGATCCAAGTCGGGCTGGCTGGCTACGGCCTTGGCTTGCGAAGTCGAGGCAAGTCAGTTGAGGGGGTCCGAGCGAGCTCCGCGCGTACGCCGACAGCTTTGTTCTCTTGGCCTTGCATCACCTTCGATTTCTCCAACATTATCTCCGAAGGGCTTTTAAAAAGAAGACGCTTTCACGAATTCGACTGGACTGAAACTTCTCCCGAACCCCCTACTCGGATCATATCCACCAGCTCCGCAACGTCCGACTTCGCAACCGATCGCCACTCACCGCTCGGCCAACCTCACCTCATTCAATACACCCACCTCCCTCCCCTTTCACCCGACCGCACGCGCCTCCACCTCTTGCACCATGCCGGGCAACCGCATCAAGACGATGAAGGCGCTCCAGTCGCGCAAGTCCAACATCAACGGCCACAAGATTCACCCCAACTCGCGCCGGGCCAAGCAACTGCAACGCGTCGAGTTGAGGACCAGGAAGTTGGAGGTGCAGGGCAAAGTGCAGAGGGTGACCGAGGTCAAGAGGGGTCAGTGAAGAGGAGAGACAGAACCTTTGGAGCAAAGTTGTCGGAACTGAGTTGGGGACTATTTTTTTGGGTTTTTGTCGAGCAGTCGACCGACATCTCTGGTTCGTGCATTCGATCCCGGACGACCGAACTTCGCTCTCCCTGCCCGAACTGCACCAAACGATCCACGACTACATCCATCGCGACGAGATCGAGATGGTCCAACTCGCGCAGGAACGGACCGAACGGAGTTGGAGAAAGGCCGAACCCAAGAGCAAGAGGGAGGTCGAATTGGAGAAGCAGCGGGAGCAGGAGAAGGACGAGTACAGGACCGGGTTTGGTCAGTTTCGTTTCATATCTTGACTTCAACATTGTAGGATGGGAACTGATACTGGAAGAGAGATGTCGTCGACTTCTGTACTCCCTACAGTCGTGCCCGATCTGACGTTGGCGAAAAACGTTTACCTCTGTCGCCAATGGATCCACCCCACGCCGACACCCAAGAACCCGCATCCCAACAAGGGCGGGGACCCTTCATTCCTCGGCCGGTGAGTATCGAATTTTTGACAGATTCCTCTACGCGAGGGAGCCTCGATCCCGGCCAAGTCCTCGTCCGGCCCCCTTACCTCCTTACTGATCGAGTTCCCTTTCCCTTCGAAATTATTCAACAGGATCCGACTGATCAGGATCAACTCTGAAAATCAAGGCTCGGTCGTCGTCGAGTCAGAAGGGGCGAGGAAGGGTGAATGGGAAGAAGAGGGGGAAGGGGAAGTCGAGATGGAGGATCAGCACGAGCTCCTGGAGGAGGGAGGAGGGGCCTGAGGCTTGAGAAGGGTGCTGGATTTTCTCTACGCGTGTATACATGTACGATATATCTTGTTCTGATAGAGTCTACTCGATGTGATTGCCTTCGAGTGTGTCGGAGAAGAAGGTCAACTCGGAGTGCTTCTTCGGTTGGGCTAGACCGTTGGCCCAGAGTCCGCCCCACTCCTTGCGCCAAACACTGGAGAACCCTGCAGGGGGAGGCAGGGCTAGGCAGGGGGAGGCAGGGCTAGGCAGGGGGTGGCAGGGGGTGCGAAACGCGCGTGTGCCCGTAGCTCCACCACTCCGGCGGCTTGTCGACTCTGGTACACCACGCATCACGCATTGAGCTGACAAGCTGGAAACCCGACCAACGGATTGGCTCAAGTTGGATTGATCTACACCGAGGCGGCTCCTCTGGTGGACGTCGTGACTCCCATGTCGGGCCATCCCCCCTCAGCTGGGTCAGCCGGAGGACCGGCTCCGACACTTCAGGACCCATTCCAATCCTCGTCCTCGTCCTCGTCCTCGTCTGCGAACCACACCACTCGCATCGCGTCAACTTCTTCGGTCGGATCTTCGGCTTCGTCTTCGGTCGCTATGAGCTCGAGCAGGAGTCGTGGAGCGGCAGGGGGAGCACCTGCTTCGACGAGTGGTAGTGCGAGGGGGCCGATCAGGGTACGTGTTCTGGCGCTCAAGCGAGAGTGACGACGACATTAGATTACTTGGCCTCGACGACCGCACATCACACTCGGCCATGACCTGAACTGATCATCGCGAGCTACTAACAACGCACACCGCTCTTCTGACCTGCAGCCATCGGGAACCTCTGCTGTGCCCACATCGCACATGGACAGCACCAGTCAGTGCTCTCTCTCTCCCGGCTTGATCACCGGCACCGCGCTCCTGAGCCCCACCACCCAAAGCTAAGTCTAATTCTAATCCTTCTCCTCTCCTCCATCTCATGCGCTCTCACCAAAAAATGGAACAGTCACGCGCTTACTCGTCGCCACTAAACAACTACTCGAGGGTGAGCATAGTAACTCTCTCTCCAGTGGGTTCATGGCCCGAGGCATGCAAGTACTGACGGACTCGCAAACAGGTCTGGCGAGATGGGCCCGAGGCGATCTGAGCGAGGATGCCATCAGCGAGATCTACGTCAAGTTGGGCAACGATTTCAACCTCGCTGTCGCCGCTTTTGCAAAGGAGAATATCGGCATGAGGTGAGCGCCGCATACGGGAATCCACGGTCGAGACGATACCAAGAGCTGACACCCATGTAGCGCGGCCGCCATAGTGAACTGCTTTCGGTCCCCGGCGATCTGAGGATATGTCTCGAGACATGCTTGTCCGAAGAACCCTCGCAGGCGACGCTCGAGCGTCATCTCCCCAAAGTACGCCAGATCATCATTGGTCTACTGCACGGGCTCAGGGAGAAGCAGAGGTTGTATAGGGACAATTCGGCCGCGAGGAGGGTGCGCGAGACGCAGGAGAGGGAGCAGGCTAGAGCGAAGCAATTGGCTCAGCTTCAACAGGCGCAGAAACAACAGCAACAGGCGAATGCGCCGGCTTCCGGAGGAGGAGGATCACCGCCGACGGGATCGGGAGCTGGACCTTCCGATCGAGGGAGCACTTACTCCGTCGCTTCGTCGACGGGCTCATCCTCTGCAACTGGCCATCCATCGACCCGATCTTTGATCGGCAAGGAACCGCTAAGTCCTGATAGCGCCACGAGGTCCAGGGACGATCTGAGGAGGTTCGTCAGTCAGGCGCAGCAACAGCACCCACCACCGACGGCGTCGACCAGTCAGAGTCTACCGGGGACGAGGAGTACGTCACCTTTGCCACCGCCTTTACCTGGGATGGCTCTACCGGCACTGCCATCGACTTCCGGTTCGAGATCGAGACCCTCGCTCGAGTCGCAAGCATCGCTTTCAAATGACGATCTCCCGAGAGACGGCACGAGACAGAGCGCGATCCCGCTCGTCACAGCCTCGCCGAAGATGGTCAAATCGAATAGCAATGAGCGCGACTCTTACGGTACGAGTGAGGCCGAGTTTGGCACCCTGCCTTCGGTATTACCATCATCAGATTTCAGGAAACTGAGCTCGAGTGGGAGTCTACGTCGAAGGAGTTCGGAACGATTGAGGGCTCATTCGCCACCGCCTCCGCCGAGGGATAAGGGGCCGATGCCTTTGCCCCTGACGCCGACGCACAATACGAGCCCAATCAACGACTTTCCTACCTCACCACGAACGTCCTTCCCCGACCCGACGAACGGGTTGACCTCGGCGCCTCCTTCGGTTCCAGTTCATTATCGACGCCCCAGCGCCGCAATCTTGGCTGCCGCAGCGGCCGAACCACCCCCTCCCCCACCGGCGGGTACGATGGCGCACATGCAGTCGCTCGAAGCGTTGAGGCAGTCCGACAACCTCTCTCGGAGGGCCAGTCGAAGGTTCTCGGCCTATGCGATTCAGAAGATCACGACGGGCTCGGGGTCGCCCGGTCGATCGCCGGGTGAGAGGAGGATCATTTCCGGTCCGTCGCCGATGGGAGCTGGGAGTGGAGGCGGAGGAAGCGGGGATCCTGGAGATGGTGGATCGTCGCTTCCTCGTAGTGCTTCGGCTGGGAGAGAGCTGGCGATCGCGGATGAACGAGGTGGGATGAGACGTGGTGGGCCCACCAACAACTCGATGACGGCACCGGCCCGGAAAGCCAAGAGTGAGTTCCGACCGACGAGAGGTGGGACGACCGTCACATCCCCTTTGGCGCAAAGGGAGACGGCGGAGATCGCGACCATTGCGGAGGAGGGAACGGGTGGCAGTCGGGAGGGATCACCGAGTGCCAGTTCGTCGTCGCCGAGTCGGAATGGAGTTGCGAACCGAACAGGTTCGATGAGGATGCCCCCTCCGACGGCGGACTTGCCTGCTACTCCTTCTTCGTCGTCGACATTCACTCCGTCGATAGCTGAAGGAGCCGAACCCACCTCTGTCGGCCCCGTTCGCAACGCAAGCACCTTGACGACCGTCTCGACGGACAGTGACTCGCACGACTACCCTCTCACCGTCTTCCTCCAAATCGGTCGAGAAGTCAAAAAGGCGCGCTTGGTCGAAGAACCGACGATCGCGTCGCTCAAACTCGTCTTTGTCGAACGATTCCAGTACAACCCCGGGGCAAACGATTTTCCCGCTATTTATGTGAGAGATGGGGAGTTTGGGATTAGTTACGAGTTGGAAGATATGAAGGATGTGAGGAATGGGAGTGTGTTGAGTCTGAACATCGATAGTGAGTGTTGGGGTCCTAGTGGATCAGGGATTGCTTCCGTGTAGTTGACTGATGTCCTTTCCGCCTATTCCCGAAGCCGTCGAACAAGTCAAGCAACACATCGACCAAGGCTTGTTGACTCTCTCGCAGGACATCAAGGAACTGCGATCAACCATGACGGCGATGCGACGCGTCTCGAGCCACGCCGGCATGTTCAGCCCCGAACTAGCGACGCCTGCCGCGGCGCAGACCCTGCCCGAACCGAGCGAGCAGCAGTACCAGGATGCGGCGCAGAAGGTCTTGCGCATGCGACGGCTCGGCTCGATCCCCAACATGGCTGCTAGTGCGAACGCGGACAAAGCTTCGCCTAGCGATCCCAATACGCCCAAGCCTTCGCAGGCCAGTACTTCGAGCGTTGGTGCTCCACCCCTGCCCGCTGCTCCAAAAGGCTCCCCTACTCTTTCAACGAGCTCCAAGATGGGTGGTGGTGGTGGTAAAGGAGCACTCGACGCGAACCAAGTCGTCGAGACGCTCCGGACGCAACACAAACAAGTGCAAGACCTACGCCGCGAACTCGGCGTCCTACGCCAAGTCTATAGCGATTTCGGGCACCACACCAAACACATCTTCGCGGCGATGAAGGTCGAGACCTCGCGCGTGCACAAACTCGCTTCGACGAGCAAAGTCGGCAAGTCGAGAACTTTCGTCGAAGCGGGCGTACAAAAGTTGGATGCGGACGTTTCCGAATTGGTCGTGAAGGTGGACGAGATTTCGGATTCGATTGAGTTGATGCGAGCGGATGTCGTGCGAGGCGTTCGACCTCGGCCTGGGTACCTTAGTGAGACGGCGTTGACGTTGAAGAAGATCGTTGAACAGAGGGATGCCGTCGCGGAAAAGTTGGGAACGACCAAGCCGACGTGGGCGCATACCTGGTCCGAGGAATTGGCCAAGGTGTTGGGCGAGCAAGAGACGGTGCAGAAGCACGAATCGATGTTAGTTGATCTGTGCGATGACCTCAACGACGTCAAGGACGTTTTGAAGAACATTGAGGCCGTCGCCAAATCAACGAAGAAGCTGCATCGGACCAAGAGTCGGCATCGTCTTGCGGGCAGTGGCGATGATGGTACGGAAGGGAACGACCTCGATCCCGGTCAGTCCTTGTCGAACGTCTTGCTCGAGGTCAAGCATCTCCAACCCGACGCGAACAGACGCTTGGAAGCGATCGCGAGAGCGGAGAAACAACGCGAGATCGACAATGCGAATAGGACGGACGAGTTCGCGGACGAGTTGGAAGAGTTTGTACAGAGGGGCAAGTTGAAAAAGAGTGGTGGGGTTGAGGAGGCGGAGAGGTTGAGGCAGGCGAGGAGTGAAGCGACGCTCAAGGCTATGTTTGCTGGTTAAGCTGGCGAAGATGGCATGCGCGTGGCTCTCTGGTTTTTTGTTCGTACATGCATTACCTAATGATTGCAAGTAGATTACGTTGATGACCCATGCGACCTGGACGAGAACATTCGACTGATGCCAATCTGAAGCGCGACGGGCTCCCCCACATGCTCCGAACCCCTCATGTCTACTCATCCTTTTTGGACGAGCTTGCCGCCGCAGGCTCTTGGACACTACTCGCAGAAGCTTGCTGCAAAGCTCTCGCCGCCTCCCTCGCCTGTTCGTTCCTGATTTGCTCGAGACGAGCCTGTTCCTCCAAGTCGACGGCATTCCCATCCCCAAAGCCGACAGTGAAGCCCATGAAAAGTCCAGAGAAAAAGCTGAAGATCCCAAAGAGCGCAAGGAGGGAGGACCCATGGGGCGTTTTCTTGCTTACGTAGAAGCAAGTTGCGGCAAAGAGGAGACGTCCGGGAGCTGAGGTGGCGGAAACGCGGTAAGGTCAGCTAGCTGCAGTGCCACTAAGGGGTGCGAAAGGAAGTTGCACTAGACGGGAAAGATGGAGCATGGATTGTGCAGGTGGCTGCGTAGGGATGACGCACTCGAGTTTCTTTTGGCCTTTTCGTCCAAGGTGTACACGCTCAAAATGTATTGAGCGCCTTTGATGGTAGAACCCCCGGTGAGGGTCGGGATTAGCTATCGCTAGTAGTAGTTTCGAGAGGCCCCAGTGCGCGGTGTGAAGAGACTAACCGATGGCGAACGAGAGCACGCCGACCAATGCGAGAGCCTGATTATTCCCGGAATACGGACGAAGTTGGGTTTCTTTTTCGATGAGGGTGAGAACGGGCTGTACAACTCGCAGGAAGGCGGTCGGTTCCCGGAGGAGGGCGACCCCTGTCGCATAGGTTGAAGGATATAGCATCCGAATGAGACTTGGAGCATACCCCAATTTGATCGAGCTCGAGTGCGACTTCACGTACCTGCTATGACGTGTGCGAGACCCGCCACACCCAACTGAACATCGCTTAAGCTCATGGGGGGCGTCGGAACTGTGGCAGCCGTGGACACGGTCAAGCGTGCGGAAGAGGTGCTGATCGCCGGGTAGTTGGGAGTGAGTGACACCAGTAGGCTTCTCAAGTGCTGATAGCAGGTGCGTGGAGCTGGTAAGGGCAAGGACTCAGGACAGCCAGCTTGAGGGCGGCCTCTGGATCCGTGCGCTTGCCATGCAGTGGAGCCAATGTGGGGCGGCGCACGATCTCGCACGATTTCACGTGGGTTTCAGGGGGCGAAGTCGACTGACCGGCCGCGCACCTCGGCTCTCATCTCCTGGGCGAACTACCTCATAAATCAGCTCCACACAGGCGATGTCAAGCTCTGCGTCGACTGCAACCACCCAAGCTGCCAAGGCCCTGCTGCGCAAGTCACTCAAGCGACGGCTCAAGCTCGTGCCCCGAGTTCAAGTCGCCCAGGAATGTCGGTCTGCACGACCGTGCTGGTCATCTCACCTTCAAGAGCTGATTCCATTTCCATTCTCACAGCCGCTGCAATCGCCGCTCGAGTCCTCGCTGCATCGTGGTACCTCAAGGCCGATGCGGTCAGCTGCTACCTCTCCACTCCGGTCGGCGAAGCGAGCACCGACTCGATCATTCTCGACGCCCTGAGCAAGGGTCAGTCCAGACCAAGCGAACCTGGCATTCTACACAGGGAAAAATTGGGTATTTACTCCAACACAGGCAAACGCGTCTTTATACCCTTTTGTCCACTCGAGCAACCCGCTGTCATGCGCATGCTCAGGCTCAAATCCGCTCAACACTTCGAGAGTCTTCAATTGAATAGATGGGGGATTCGGGAACTCGATCCACAAGAGGTGAGAGAGCTGCGTGGATATATTGAGAAGTCATGATACACGTCGCTTACACTGTCGTACTGAGTCACAGGTCGAAGCGCTAGAAGACGGTGAGAATCTTGACCCCCAAGAGAATTCGTGACGGCCGAATACCGGGGCAAAGCTCTGACTAAACCCACCGCTTCTTCCTCTCCCTCCTTCCTCAGCGGAATCAGAACAATCCGGTGGACTCGACTTGATTCTGGTCCCTGGTCTGGCGTTCGACCGCAAGAAGGGACGGCTCGGACATGGCAGAGGCTACTATGATCGGTGCGTCAAGTGCACCTCAAAGAATGTCACGAGTATTGGACTGACATGACGTACTGAATGGTCCAAGATACATAACCGAGACCGGCAACTATTCCGCACGATTCAACAAACACCCACCTTTTACAGGTCAGCCGACGTTTTAAGTGCACATCAGTCGAGTTCAGAGCCGACACTGATATGACCAAATCATCGGCCTACAGCTGCTCTTGCACTTCAGGCTCAAATGATTGAGCAAGATGATCCAGATCAGATCCCTGTGACAGAGTGGGATCGTAGACCCGATGCGCTAGTCACACCGGATGAAATCGTTTTTTGAGGCTCCTTACTGGAGCAGTTCAGCTTGCTCTGTTCTGGGCATCATGCCAAGTGCAATGTAACGAGATCGATCTCGGATGGGTTGCAAATCCATTCTCCACGGGTTTTTGAGTCTCATGGGTAATACCGAGAGCGAAATCGCCTGTCCAAATTGATGGTCCGAGAGTCGACTATCTCCTGTTCACCAAAGCTTCTTGGGTAGTAGTGCATCGAGCCGGAGGACAGCCTCCTCGGAATGACCTTTCCCATCACTCACGCTTTTCACTCTCCCTTATCTGCGCAGCCACCATGCAACATAGCAGAGCTCATCATTCTTCAAATCTGCCTGCCATCCTCTCCCAGATAGCTGGCAGTCGGCCCTTCTCAAGTTCGACCGAGGTCAAGGTGATGGCTGAACCGATCAAGTCCGTCACGTGGACGAGGGTGCCCGAATGCTTCAGTCTGGAAGGATATCCTGACGGTCGTAATGACGAGGCACTTTACAAGCTTGAATGCAAGTCCTATATTTTTGGTCATCCTCCCCCCCTCTTGCACTGATTCGATCGTGAGCTGGCGCGGGTTTGACATCGCGCGCGCGGATTGACATCTCTCGATCCTCCCTCGTTCACCTCCTCATTCGCTTCCATCGGAGCATAGATGCGAAGACAGGAAGATCGATATGCAAAGGTCTTCGACCCTGTGCCGGTACACCGATCGAGCAGGACGACTTGCGTTTGGGCGTTTGGGTCGAGTTCGGCAATACCGTCGCTGGGTTCCAGTGGCGTCATTGGGTACGTTTCCACCTCTCTGTGCTTGCTCGACGGTGTCGGGGCGACCGTCCACTGACTATCGTGATATGGCTCATGTGTAACATCAGCGCTGTGTGACGACCAAGCAGATCGAGAACATGCGCACTGTCTACGACTACCTCTTTGAAATTGAAGGCTTCCATGATCTTGACTCGGAGGACCGCCACATGATCGAACGAGCGCTCGAGAACTTTAAGAGTAAGCAGGCGTGACGGGTTGATACGTTCACCGCGAGCGTACTGATCAAAGACTGGTGTCGTTGTATCTTTCATGCTCAGTTGACCTCGACGACGCCGGAACGATCGAACCCGGCGGTGATCCGACGCCCCAGGAAGTACCGCAAACGCCCTCTCCAAGTGACAGTGCTCTTTCCAAGACCACCCTCATCCTCAGACGTCAACGAGCCAAGACGAGTTCGATCCGAGACACTCAAGTGGAAGCCAATCGGACCGAAGTGAAGCCAACCCAGAGCGTTGAAAGCGGTTTACCGCCTGAGACGCCTTCGAGTCCGGTCAAGTCAAAGACCAAATTGAAGGCAAAGGCGGGAACCAAAATTAAGGCTCCTCCTGTGGAGGATCGAACCGATTTTGCGCAGACGATGTTGTTCGCGAACGCGGCCAAAGGTGACGACGACGAGATGGTGGAGGTGAGAAGCGAGGCCTGAGAACGGTTGAATGAAGGAACGAAAGGTTTTATGGCTTATGGAGGTGCGGGAAGCGGAGTCCGGAGCTTTCGAGAATTTGCGATAGGTGCATCTGTACAAGTAGTGGCAACGAATAACCGAGATCATCCGAGCTCAGACTAATCGGAACGAAAGTAATGAATTACAACAACAAAAAAGTATGTGATCGGGAAACAAACTTGCCCCTTGAGCCAGCTCGCTCTTGTTTTGCCGAGGACAGCTACTGGTGGCGTGGTAAGATCCAGCGTGTAGCAGGTGAAAGCGACTCTCCTATATGAGCTTCATCGACTACTCGGCTCCATCTTCCGCCACGATGGAGGAGCTTCACCGCGAGGCGACCATCCGCCGTTGTTGGCCCATAGGAGCCGATCGTACTGGCTGATCTGGCGTTGGTGCGTCCGGAGCAACCTCGTCCACTTCATCGACCCATCCCGCCGGTACCAAACACGGCACGGACGTCGCCACCTGAGCTCCAGTTGAAGATGCCACGCGATGAGCTCGGTGAGACTTGGCGCTTGGGTGGGGCTTTGCTCTTCATCCGACTCACCCAACTCGCTCTGTTAATCCAAGCCGGTGCTCGTCTGCCTGTCAAACGATAAAGCAATTCGTCCGTGAAGCTGTTGCAATTCTGCACATAGTGTCAAGAGCCGGGTACCGTGATCAGCACCTTAACCCTCGAATTCGAAAAAGTGCTTGTTGGAGATGCTCACCCTTTGCAACAACGAATACTTGGTTCCCTTCCATTCCTCTTCTGACTTCATCTGATCGACGATTTTCCATGCTCTTTCCAAAGGGTCCTCGGTAGGCTCCGCTGCACTTGGTTCTAGATCGCTGCCCTCCATTCCCTTACTCGACGATGGATTTCTCTTGGACGTCGGCGAGAGTGAAGCCGTCGATCCCGCACTCATTTGTTGAGCATACGAAGGACCGGCAAGCGTAACCGTGCTCTCGGATGATGGCGTACGCGTCTGCCATAGCTTGATCGAACTCAGGCTCGTGCTCGAGGCCTGGCGCCGTTGTTGGTCGGGTATGGCCGTCCGTTCTACCTCCGCTTGAGGATCCCCGAACTCCTTCTCCCAATCTGGTCCAAACGCTTCTTCAGCATCGAGAAGAAGATATTCTCGAAGCCCTGGCATACGGTCGCCTGCGGTCCCAGCTGCGAGAGTGAAGACGCCGGTAGCGCTGGGCACGTCGTGTCCACCGAACGCGATCTCGACTTGGTTCGACGCGTTGCCGTTGAGTCGGGAAGCGTAACGTCGGGGTAATTGGATCGACGAATGGTACACACCTATTGCGAGAGAGGTTTTATGCAAGATCAGTAGCTTGGTCGGGGCGTAAGCCGCGCATAGATGAGCAGGTTGGTTGATTTGCGAACGGTGGAGGCGCGACAATACGAACCTGTTCCGAGCGTGTTGAGCATCCAAGAAAGGTTAGACGGCGGTAGGAGGTCATAGATCCGTATTTTGACGTGTAGAGGCTGCGACATGACGGCGCGCACGGGACAGTATGCTCGACAAGGAGAAGGAGCGAAACAGGCGGACGGCCTGGGTTGCCCGGGCGAGAGGTGGGGGTGGACCGGTGGAGCGCTGTGCGATGTTCTGAGCGCTTGAGCTAATTATAGCCTCGCTGGTATTTGAGAGAAGCTGTTTAAATCCACACTCGAGCAATCATATCATGATTCGCCGTTCCAAGTCATTACCGTTGCATCGTCTCTCTTGCTGCAGCCAAACGAAGCAGTCCACAGGCGTGGGCCTAGCTCGGAAAGTGATATATCACGCTCGGCCAAATTGTTGCTCAAACCTGGATGTGCACCGATAGGGAAATCCAATGCCTCCCTCGAAAATTACCGGATTTTTCTTGGTACCTATTTTCTGGAGCGATGAAAGCTTGCCTTGATTCTGCGCGAAGCTCGAATATGCATGCCATCCGATAAATTAATCGAAAGGAAGGTCGGGTAAGTCAGTCCGAACTTCGGGAACTTCGGCGGACTCGTGTTTCGCGCTCGGACCTCTTCTTTGGACTGAAATTAACATTGATCTGAATATGTGAAATCTAATCAGGCTTGATACAAAAAAACACATTGTTGGTGTTTTGTAAAGGTATCTGGTGACTTTTGGCTTTACATAAGTCCAGCCCCTTTTCAAACATAGCGAATAATTCTGGTTAGGCTTGACCATAAAACTATCAGATTACTCGAGGCCGCGACTAATTAGAGCGGCTCTATCTCTCTCTCTCTCTCTCTCCCTGACGTTCCCCAGTAACTTCGTCTGCTCACGGCGCTGCTTCTCAAGGTTTGACAACGTTTGTCTCGCTTCCACCACTACCCCCTACCTCCACTTGCCTTTGGCTTCACCTCCTGTCAGTCACTACAGCAGACGCCCAGCGCGCCTGCTTCAGCTGTAACCATCCCGTCGTCTGTAACGCGGGCTGGTCAGTGAACTGCTCAGAGTTCCACGGACTGGCCGTGGGTCACTCATCCAAGGTTTGGGACTCCCCGAACCCCCTATAATCAGTCAGTTGGGGTCGGGCCGACGCGTGCCTTGGTCCCGAATAATGGATCCGGTCTACTACAATGACCCTCTTGACGTACCCGTGAACTTGGAGGACGAAGAGTGAGTGTAAGGATTTCAACTTGGAAGACCTGGCCCCTTTTGCCATTGCATGGGATCCCCCGCTCACGCCACGTCCTCGACGGTGGTCTGACTAAATATCGTTTCCATGAGCGAGCGACAAGGCTCCGACGCAACTCGATCGACCCTTCCACCTCCTTGACAGACCACTTGCACCGCCTGCAAGCGGAAGCTTACAAGGTGCACCCTTACCCCTGTGTACGCAAGTGGAACTTTGCCCGCTACAAGATCAAGCGCAACCATCTTGGATATGACCGCGCGCTCGCCCATGGCCATCAAGACCGAAGCGTGATCTTGATCGATGCCGGGTGTTGCAGTGAGTCGTGGCCATATTCACTCACCAAGCTGCGAGTAAGTGTCTAATACGCTCTTTTTTCCGCGTTTTTAGTGGGTACGGATGTCAGGAGTCTTGTGGCGGAAGGCTTTCCCGCGGATCAACTCCTTGGCACGGACCTTGACGATCGTGAGCTCAACCTGCCTGTCCGTTCGTACGATTAGGCCGCGGAATCTAGGCTGAAGTGCCTGTTCAATGTAGGCTTCCTCGCGTTGGGTTATAAGCTTTTTATGGACGAACCCTCATCGCCCTCCACGCCTGCGTTCCTCGCCGGCGACCTCTTCTCAACATCGTTCCTCGCTGCGCCCGTCGCGGATCCCTCAATCTCGACATCGGTCTTACCTGCTCCAGCACTCAAGTCATTGACATCGCTTACACCACTTCTCGGTCGGGTTCAACATATTCACTGCGCCTCGCTGTTCCACTTCTTTGGCGAAGCAAAACAAGCTCAACTCGCGCACAAGCTGTTCGCGCTCCTCAGCCGGACCGCAGGTTCCACAATATTTGGGTCCCAACTCGGCAGCAGCATCGCCTCGCTCTGCGATCGGTATTGACTGCCCGAAAATACCGACCCCGGGGCGGAGGATCAGGCGTGGTGTCACTCGCCCGGGAGTTGAAAGAAGCTGTGGGCCGACTTGTCCGAAGAAATTGGGGTGAAGCTTCGCGTGATGACCGCTCTGGAGGATCGCGCCGGTAGCAAGGCGATGCCCATCATCGACGACATCCACAAGTATAAGATCAACAACCTTGTGTGGTGTGTGACGGTCTTGTGAAGCGCTCGTTTGGGCCAGCCTTTATGCGAAGCGGACACAATCTGGGGTCTGTGGAACATGGGCCCTGACGACGGAGGGACTCTGATTAATTGGTTGATAAAAAGACAAAAATGCCCTCGAAAGATAGCGAAAGGACGAAATTGCCCTCGCTTCTTTTCATGAGGACAGAAATGCCCTTCTCTAAAGGACCAAAATGCCCTCGGATTCTCGACTCCTGTAATACTTGATATATCATCTCATAACCAAGAGGGTAGCTTCTTGTAGTCGTTTTGATTAGCTCCGTACACTCAGAATCCCCAGAGATGCCGTGAGAATTCATATATCACGGTCGCAAAGTCAGGGCCCTATCGCGACTGAAGTGAGTCCAAGTCGAAAGCGAGCGATGAGTATAGACCGAGTGAATTCCATATGAAATAGGCCAGCAGTAGTAGCATTGACAGTCTTGACACCTTATGCTCAGATTCAAATGGTCTATTTACCTATCGCATGTAACTCGGTTGTGTCCGGGGCTTTTGCAGAGACCACAGATCGCGTCGCGCTTGGACCTCTCGTCCGCACCCCGGATCCTGCGCTTGATCGGACGTCGTGTACGCGTGGAGAGATGTGACAGAACGATAATGGAACCTTCTTCTTCGCCAGTTGAGTCACTATCGTCCACTTACCCATGACCTCATGACGCTCACGAGGAAGACGATGCAGCTTCATTCGGCCCGAGACGGAACGGGTTGGAGCGTTGTCGCGTAAGTCTGCTCTTGCTGTCGCCGGTGTGCAGCAGCGATCGGTGACTGTGGGCTTCATTGAAGACAATGATGGTCCAAACACTGCATTCTCCTTTGGAGACAGCAGTGGCACAGAAGGAGCACGGAGGATATTGGACACTCTTGCTCACGACGCATGTCAGACTTGCGAATGTCGCTGAAACTGGTGATCAAGCGCATATTGATGGCCCGCATCTGTGAGCTCCTTCTAGAGACTTTCCCCCTCCCTGAAAGAATGTTCCATTGTCGAAAGTCGGTGGTGACTTCGGGGTCGGGGCGAGAATGCGGAAGGTGGCCAACGTCGCTTCGCGAACTCGCGCGCCTCGTCGCGTCGACGATCGATGAGGCCCCTGACTTTGCGACCGTGATATATGAATTCTCACTGCATCTCTGGGGATTCTGAGTATACGAAGCTGATCACACCGACTACAACAAGCTATCCTCTTGGTTATGAGATGATATATCAAGTATTACAGGAGTCGAGAATCCGAGGGCATTTTGGTCCTTTAGAGAAAGGCATTTCTGTCCTCATGAATAGGAGGCAAGGGCATTTTTGTCCTTTTCTCTAACTAGTTTGATGATTTTTCTATCCAGAGGGCTGAATATGCACCCACGATGTGGTTCTGTCATACCTTGGGGTAACCGTTGCACTATTGCATCATTCCTTGTGGAATTCAAATATCTATATATGCATCAACTTGTTATATTCACGCGACTATAACAGCTCGGCACGTTTGTTCTCGGGCCATTCGAGAGAATAAGCCTGTCCTCCCCCCATCCCAGCGGCTTCCCACTCCCTGATCGATGTGAGCGCCGCGTCACCCCAGTTGAACAATTCGTCGGCGTCGGTAGGTCGGTCGACAAAGATCATGAAGGCCTCGTTGAGTTCGGCGATAAACTTTGACGAGACGGCTCTGCACGGGCCCAGCGTTGAGGGGTAAGGGAATTAGGGGTATTTTGCCACGAGGAACGAGTCCGAGCCCACTGCTTGAGCAATGATTGACTAACCCCTGAATGAACGAGCGGAGGGGCGAATAAAAATCATTGACGTTGAGCAGCATCACCGCTGCGGCGAAGAAGCGAAAAGCGATTTAGATTTGCTGCACCTACAAAATGGGATAGTGACAAGCTTGCACTCACGCTTTCGGTCTTTGGTTTCATCAGTGTCCCGGCGTCGAGTCGTGCATTAATCGTTGTAAGAGGAGGTCGTGCATTAATCATTGTAAGAGGAGGGGACGCATCCGCGCGGTTGGGCTCAGTCAGGGGTCATGTGACTCGGCACTGTCACATCCAAAGATCATCAACCCCGAACTCACGAATCCCGAGTTGTGTCCACGTGGACGCCTCGGCACACTCTTCCAGCGTTCCGAACCCCCCGGGTAGACCGATGAAGGCGTCGCATTCGCTGGCCATGATTTGCTTGCGCTCGTGCATCGACGCCGTGTTGGTTTCTTTGAACCGCGGGTTCGTCGGGATCGAACCTGGTGGCGCCTCCGCTGCAAGGAACTGGAACAGTTATATGGGGCCGAGGTCCGAGTCAGCAAAAGGGGGAGGAAAATCGGCGCAAGGAGAGATGCGGGGGTCCTCGTGCTTCTCTAGGCGAAGTTACCGCGACGGGGATGATGCCATGAACTTGGCCGCCGGCTTCGAGGCACGCCGTGGAGACGGCTCCCATTAAGCCTTTGGTACCTCCACCACTGAAGGATGGGCGAGCATTAGGCCGAATCGGGCAAGAAGCCACATAAGTTGATCAGCGAAATAAAAAGACATTGTAATCTACTGGAGATGTTGCAAACTACTCACTAAATGAGACGCAGCCCGGCCTTCGCAATGGCCACCCCCACTTCCTTGGCGGCTCGCTCGTACATGGGATCATCGCCAGACGAGGAGCCGCAGAAGACGGTGATGCCTCGAGAGTTGAGTTCTATCGAGCCCATGTTTTGTTTTTGTTTTTTTCGATTGAAGAAGAGCGTCGTGTGAAGGACAGAGAGGAAATGACGGATGCCGCGCGGTGACGGCGGATCGCGTTCGAGAGCTTGAGAGAAAGAGCGCGTGTTTGCGAGACGTGCAAATGTATGCGGATTGGGAGTCAAGGGAGAGCGAATGAGCCGTGGAAGGGAAGAGGGAGAGCCGACGAGAGGGTCCTCAGGAGAAGAGATCGTCAGCGCCGGGACGCATATCCGGCTGAGTAACACCGGTGCCGGCCGGCGATGGGGCAAGGTCGTGCACGCGTGCACTGGCACCGTCGACCCCTACGGGAAATCCGGGCAACCGCGGGCACCGCGATTGAACTGCGGTTAACCGAGATCCGCGCAACCGCGGTGCCCGCGGTTGCACTGCGGTTATGCGGTTGCAACTGCACGATTTTATTTATTTGATAGACTTCATTAACAGCATAATTATATTAATACCTAGAAATCTTCGGAAAAGTCGGAGGGAATGCTGTTACGCGAGGTCGCCAACTTGGAAATGCTCCATTACCCCCTGCAATTCTCAGCTTGCTCGTAGACTAAGCGAGAACAGGCTGACTTTAAGACCTTACCTAGTGCAGCAAACAACTCGTGATATGATACAGTCTCGAGTGGTGTCCTAATTACATACACCTACATCTCCAGATGAAGATGTGGTGGTCTTGGAATTGAACAACGCTTCTAATGGATTGATGCTGACGAGCAATTGGAAAAACCGCGCCCCTGAGTCCTACACTACTCGCTTCTGCCAGTGTGCGTAACAGCATTCCCTCCGACTTTTCCGATGATTTCTAGGTATTAATATAATTATGGTGTTAATTAAATAAAAACCTGCCGGACGACCGAACGGAGACCGCTCTGCCAGGCTCCGTTGTGTCAGCGCCAGGCGTCGACTCGGCGCAGAGGGGTCACAGTTGAATGTGGAAACACAGATATCGCATATGTGTCGGGAGCTGTCACAGCTGACCCTGCGCCTTGCGCAAGCTCGGCCGCGGTGGGAGGCGAGCGCATCGTCTTCGGGATGATGGACACAAGTTGCCAGTGGCGGAGACGCTCGACGCCGATCAGGCTGAGGGTGCGAGGACCATCCACATCGAATATCTCGTACAGCCCCCGAACGTCCATGGCAACTGGGAAGACATCGACCAACGAAAGCAATTGCTTCTCCTTCAGCGCCGTTACACCTAGCTCAACTTGAAAACACACAACTTCGCCGGCGCGCTGTGAATTGTCGGCCTCCATTGACATCTGTGGATCCCAGATTCGCTGTCAAGAATATATCCGCTGACATCAGATGTGATGAGTTGATTTGGTGGTACTTACTCGCACAAATCTAGCCGTCTTGCAGTTGACGGTGCCTTGCGTATTTCGCATCTCGTTACCGGATCCGAGCAACGTGACCGCTGATGCATCTGCACCCTCGAGGCGCCGCCATCCTTCATCGAGCGAGCTGCCGAAGTCCATCGCATAGATGGTTCTTGGTGTAGTCGTTTGCTTTCGACCCCAGAGAGGTATCGACGTGACACTGCCTCCGTGGAAGACTGCGACCTCTTCGGTCAAGTCGACAAAATTTTTGCGAAGGGCTGGCGCCGTTTTCTTGAGCCTGTGTAGCTTGTAGCCCAGCAGCTGGGCATGCAAGGCATGATCCCTCGGCGAAATGTCCCGGAGCTCTTTCATTATAGGTATGTCCTTCTTGAGTCGAAGGATTATCATCATGAACCGCATCTCCGCCGAATTCATGCCAGACTCGACGGGGTTTGACTTGCTTCTCGTCCTCCCTTTGCTGTAACCCATCATCGTCTCCGTTCCGCAAGCCGAGTAATCACGAAGCGGGCCCATTTTTTCATAACATCGGGACCGTGCATAAGACGATGATTCGTGGCAGGGAACAGATGAAGAAACTCGGGATCTCGATCATACAGAAGCTCCTCGCGCAGTAGCAGCGTCTGTTCGAGGAGGAGAACATAGAGGTAGGTGTATGTGATGGAAACCTCGCCCCTTTCATCGAGCTCGTACAGACGAAGCTGTTCGAGCTGGTCCACGTCCGGTAGGCGATCGAGAAAGTCAACGGAATCGTGTCTTCATCGCCGCAAACATTCAAGTTCGACTGAGATCCCCGTGCCACGACGCCGCAGCGATTCGAGCTTGGTCGGGTGTCGTTCCATTGCTTCAACCACCCGACGGTAGTAATTGTAGTTGCGCTCGTCATCCAGTCGAACCTCTTGCCCACCAGGGGTTTGGAATGTCGTGGCGGTGTCGACAAGCCCAGCCCACTCGGGATGGTCGAGCACCAATACGATCACTCCCTCGTCGTTTTCGAACGCTTTCGCATGGGGAACACAGAACGGCAGATAGACTTTGGTGTTTCCAGGTGCGTAATGAAATATGCTGATGATCGAGCAGATCAAGCACGAAGCGAGGCCTCTTGCTCCCACGAGGTTTCCAAGGGCTGCTTGCTCCAGGGGGCAGGGTCATGGGTATCACCCAAGAGATGTGGGCGTTGACCTTGCGATTGGCGTTGGAGTGCGCGAGCACTTCGGTTCCGTTGGAGAAGGTTGCAATAGGGATGTTATCCGGCTTGAGATCGCCATTTGCGTAAAGCGTCGGTGCGTGTAAGCCGTCGACCCATTGCCTCACGACCGGGTAAGAGCCCGAGCCACCTGACGCCTTGTGCGTCGACCACCTCGTCGCTCGGCTTGATTGGCGAGGGTAGGGCTGATTACTGGGTGTGCACGAAGCACGTTAACAAAATAGGCAGGGTCATAAGAGCGCTGCGTTGACCGTTCGGTCTTCTCACCATTCTTGCCCAGCGTGAAACGTTTCTCGCGGCACCCGGGCGTTGGACACTCCTCAGGGTCTTGGAGTCGTTTGGCGCCATAGGAGACGTGACCTTTGGGGCACTTCCCGACCTCCACAGTTCTGAAGCTGGTGAGATGTCGTATCGTTCGGACCATTTTGTACTCGGACATTCGCTGAGGTCGGCGTCGTGGCAGGTGTAGGTGCGCAGCAATATGAAGAGCTCAGTCCAAGCGTCCCTCGAAAGCGAATGGTCCCGCTTACATGTAGAGTTGTAGCTTTGCAAGGTCATGGGGCGGAAGCGCAACTTTTTTTTTTTTTTTTGTAGAAACTGTTCATCATATTGCCCCCAATTCGTGTTCCCCCTATTTGGCCTACGGAAAAAACTAGATGGAAGTCGACGATGATAACACAAACCGCCCGCAAGATGCGAGAAACGGGCCGGTGTCCACCAATCCGATACTTGGGATTCAAGTGCCCGAGCCAAGCGGTTGCTCCCCCCAGGAGACGAATGAGAGAGAGAAGATGAGAGAGAGAAGAAGAGAGAGAGAGAAAGAGAAAGAGTACAAAAATAATTGACTAACGACAAGAGACCCACCCCGCACCCACTTCCCAACTCGGTCGAGACAAAGACTGGAGAGCGACTGCGCAGCTACCCTGACCCGCGAAGTCCCAAGTCTATGCTCGGTCACAACAAGACGCGGTGGAGGCCCCTCAAAACCTCCACCTCAGCAGTCCCTGGCCCCTCAAAGCCGACTTTCTGCCTGTGTCTGCTGATCCCTCCCTTGACTCAGAACCCGGAAGCCAAAGAGCGCGAGTCACCGTCGAGTCAATCTCAAATCGCGAGCCGGTCCATGAGCAACGAAGGCAGACCTGTAATAGATGAAAGATGAAAGCAAGATATTTAGTATACAGTTTTTTGTTGGAAGATGAAGCGTGATGGTGTGTGTGTGTGTGGGGTGTGGTGGGGGGGAATCGAACCCAGCCTCTACTGCCCTCGCCCGCCCCTTGCTCCTCCCGCCCTCAACTTCATCCTCTCCTTCAGTACCACCCTCCTCCTCTCCACGCTTTCCATCCTCGTCCCGTGCTTCTGCATCCTCCATCTCCCACTGCTGATCATCTCCAAAACCATCCCCGTGAAGATCTCGATCGTCCAGCCCGCCCCTTCCTGTTCGCTGAGCTTGGCCTTGAGCTTGGGGAGGCCAAAGAGCCGTTGCAGTGTCGTGTACTGGTCGTCCTCGATCGTGTCGCACCCGAGTGCGTCGCAGAGCACGCACCTTGCCGCGATCCAGACATTCCGCGAGTCAACGCAGCCGAAAAAGTAGTGGTCGGTGTCGTCCACCGGCGCTTCGCAGACGAGGCACGCGGGAGAAGTGTCGTGATTATGTTGGTGTTGCAGCTTGCGCGTCGGGGTGAAGCGGAGAATCAGCTTGAACCAAACTTCCCTCTCCCTCGCCGTCAGTGCCTTCGAGTTGACCGCCTTCCAAAAGCTCCTGAGGTCGTCCGGCTGCGGTGGTCCCTTGAGCCCGAGCGTGTTGGTAAAGGCCTTCGCGTTCAGGACCCGGCGGATGCGACGGATGGTGTACGGTCGAGCCATGTTCAGCAGCTTGTACTGGCTCGCCTGCTGTGGAAGCACCGGGTCCGGAAGGCGCTGCTCCATTGCGAAGCGGGCCACGGGCTTGGGGAGAATCGCCTCGAGCGGTGCGCTGGTGCCGATCCGGGGAGGCACGTTGAGCCGTCCTGCCGCCACCGCCACCGCCAAGGGCATGTTCTTGTGTCGATCGAAAGTGAACCGGTACCAGGCCGCGATTGCCAGTCGCTGCGGGAGCCCGCGTCGATCGTACTCGCTGTTGTCGCCGAGCACATCCGCCGGCGGCGTCCAAAGGTGAAAACCCCCACCCGCATACAACTCGCGCCGGTAGAGATCCGCCACCTTCGGGTAGCCCTGGAGACGAAGGTAGTCAGGTATATGAACCGCGTCGATGGTCTGTCTCCCTCTGATGGGGGTGTGGAGGCTGCCGAGCAAGGTGGGAAGCGCGAGCAGGTTCGCGGTGGTCAAGGTCCTCGGGTTGACCTGCGCGTCTTGCTGTTTCGGAACCCGCAATGCTGCTCGCCATCGGGGATGGAGGTCGCTGGGGATGGGAGTGGATGGATGTGGCCAGAGATCGGTGGCCAGGTCGAGGTCGGGCTGAGCTCGGTGGAGTGCCGAGAAGAACGTCCCAGATCCGTGCCGCAACCGCGTCCACGACGTCCTGCATCCTGATCA
The DNA here is from genome assembly GCA_001244265.2 of Microbotryum lychnidis-dioicae p1A1 Lamole. Taxonomy (NCBI): domain Eukaryota; kingdom Fungi; phylum Basidiomycota; class Microbotryomycetes; order Microbotryales; family Microbotryaceae; genus Microbotryum; species Microbotryum lychnidis-dioicae. The sequence continues at coordinate 1,474,567 of CDLV01000006.1, forward strand.
CCCCGAGTCCCCCCTTGAGCTTGGCTGTGAACACGATATCTCTGCCGTAGCTGGTCCTGCCCTTGCCCCCACGGACGAAATCGACGAGCATGTCATCGAGCTTCTTGACGACTTCGGGCGGCGGGATGTCGGCTGCAAGGAAGTGCAGGATCTTGGGGATGGCGTACCGATTGACGTAAAAGGCACGGGTGTGGTGTGTGAGCCAGCGATGCTGAACCCCTTCCAGCGTCGCCTCGAGGCGTTCGATGAGATTCGCGTAGGCGAGTTCGGTATCGCCGCTCGGGTCGAAGGGGAGGCCGATCCACTCGAGCGACTCGCCTGCGGCCTTGACGACGAGCGGGCGTTGCCCCGGGTCCCAGCGGCGTCCGATCGGTAGGACGACCGTCTTGTCCGTGTTGAGCCGGCCATTCGTTGCATGCCTACAGTCGAGCGCCAGGTCATCGAGCAAGTTGAGTGACCCCAAGCTCGCGACGGCGACGACAACGTCATCGGCAAAACCCGGTAGTTTTTTAGTTTTTTTTGACTGGGGCTTATAAATTGCAATCCTTCGGGTTGGCTGGGACCGCTACAAAAAGAGCTAAAGGAGGTTATAAAGCAACGACGGCAAGCAGTTGGGTGAAAGTCGAATTTACTGCGTCAGCCGTCGTGTTTGTGTCAAACTGTGGTGAAGGTTTTAGTAGACATTGCACTGATATCGGGGGCCCGATAGCTTAGTAGGTTAAAGCATTTCCAATTAATGGAAGCGACCCAGGTTCGACTCCTGGTCCAGCCGCTCTCATCTTTTGTTGATCATTTTCGGAATCATCGTTGATCCCAACAAACTGGACCACTTGAAGGACAGCAAGACTTTGAATCACCTTCGGCATCAAGCTCGGCGAGATGAGCTTCAGGCGCGGCAATCTCATCTTCAGTGGGCTCGGGCTCATCTTCCCCCCCTTAAACATCCTCTTCCTGCCCCGCGCCTCCCAGCTCGCTCTCATCACTTTGGGTTTCACCCGCACGGGAGTCCGCGTCACTGCTATCTCCGTCATCATCACGTTCCTCCTGCTCTTCCGAGCCCCATTCGAGTTCCAGATCGTCGAGCTCCTTCGGACCGCGCGTATCCTCTTCGTCTACGACCATCTCTTCTCCCTCGTCATCTGCGGCTTCATTCAGGTTTTCTTGAAGATCGTCTTCGTCGCCGTTTTCGTCCGCCCCTCCGCGCCGAATTCTCGATCCATATCATCGGCGTTATCGTCATCGACCGCCATTGGGATCGCGTGACCGACTGCTGCCGGCAAAAGACGCCCCCGAAGGTCAGAATGGAGAATGGCCAAGATGAGTGAAGTCGTTGACGGACCTGGTGTAGCCCCCTTTCGCTTCCAGCACTTGGCTAGTTCTTTCCCGCCTGCGCCTGGCCGTAGCTGTTTAACGTCCTTTTTGAGATGCGCTGCCCAGGTTCTTCTTGTAAGCCAGACTCCAGACTTAGACCGGCACACTAAGCAGACGCAGTACCTCCATTCATTGTAGTGTGCTTTGTCGTGCTCGGGCAGTTCGACAAGACCGCCCAACGGACGTGTGTCTGCGAGCTTCTTCTGGACGCGGTTGATTTGTGCTTGCTCGATCTGCTGTCTCCACTGCGCACCTAGGTCTGGTTCGACTCTGCTGTGAGACACGACAAAAACAGTGTGTGACTGACGCCTTGGAAGAGGGGATATGGCCTCACAACCGTAGGGAGAGAAAGAGGGGGCGGAAAAGCACCCAGTAGCCACCGCTGAAGGTGCTCGTTGTGAGGATCTATTATAGAACCTTTCATGTAAAATCTTTCCAATGACGCTGCACAAAGTTACCGGAGCTGCCGCAGAAGCTTGACACAGAGTCATTGGAAAGATTTTACATGAAAGGTTCTATAATAGATCTTCACACTTCCCCTTAGAACCTTACTTTGGCATCTTGCTCTACAGCATGGTTCGGAGACAGCCGCCCCTTTTCTCTTGTTAACCGACAGACGCTACCAAGTTAAATTTCGGTGCGAGGCGATTTTTGGTCCAGGGAGACGAGAACACGAACTTCAGTCAACGGTCGATAGCAGAGTCAATGATTGGTGAGGAACCAATCAAGAGGACTCCGCACCGCCGCTGACGCAGTCCGCGCCTCCCTGGCCAAAATGGCTTAAACTACCCAAAAACCCCAAAGACGCTTCTAGCCATTACTGCTCGCGCAGTCCCTTCCAACACTCGTCACCCCGAGTGATGTTCCGGCGTGGGCGTGCGCGGCGAGTTCGGCAGCGTTGTCGCGGCTCGACTAATCTCCGCCACGCCAGCTAAAAGGAGCGTTCGCTTCCGAATTCACCCCTCTCCTCTCGCTCCCACCACGCAACTCGCCACGCCGCCTCGTTCGCACCCCTGCGTAAGGTCACGCGTGGACAGCATTCTCAAATCACGTCCACCAATGTCGTGCAACTCCGAGACCATCGACTGGCGTGGTCGTGCTGAGCAAGCCGAGCGAGCCTGGGAACTCGCTACATCAACTCGAGTCCGAGCGCGATCTTGCCTGCGCGCAGCGTGACGTTCTTCAAGCACAAGTTGCTGCGCTCGAGACCGCCAGCGAGGGCATGAGAGGACGGACTGAGGATATCGAAGACCGCGATGGCGTCAAGGTTGAACATGGCAAGTGGTACCAGCTGAGTTCGTCCCCAACTTGCTTGATCCTGTGTCTGCCGGAGCTAGCACGGACCGCTTTAGACCTTCCGCTGGATCGTCACAACGATCTTTTGAATGGCAGATATCAAGTCATTGATGTCGGGAGCTAGTCGTCGCAAGCGTGTGCTCAACACAACGCAGCTTTCAAACGACGACAACCACGCCGAACACCTCACCAGCGACCCCACCGAGTCGTCGGCAAAGCAGACTGATCCTTCTTTCGAAGCCGAATGAGTGTCAACCTTCTGACCCGAGTGTTGTGGTTCAGCATGTATTCAAATGTGGCTTTCTATCCCACGCCGTGTTCGTTTCAGGAACGTCGTTCAGCATGTTTGCTCATCAGCCGCCCAAGTCGACGTGGTTTCGCTATGGAAAGTTGTACCCTCTTGGAGTCCGCTTGTATATGTTTGTTAGCCTATACATGTTGTCACCACACATCTGAAGAAACCGAGTTTTAGTTGAAATATGTTTCGTCGGCCTGATGTCCCTATTTGTCCAACCTGCTTGCAAAAGTCAGGCAAACGAACCAGATTTTTTTGCCGATTGCGATGTCCAACTTCGGCTTTTGCTGCAACTTAGGATTTGCCGCGCCGGTTGAGTATTTTGCAACCGCGGTTGAAGTGCGTTTCCGCAAGCCAGTTTCTAGGCCTGAAGTTGAACCGCGGTTACTTTCGAATGGCTAGACGGGCAACATCTGTTCCACCAACCGCGGTCAACTGCGGTTGCGCGGATTTCCCGTAGGGCACCGTCGCAAGACGCGCGCAAGACAGCAAGCAGCATTTTCGCGATTAATCAAAAAAGTCGAACAGATCCCGTAACGATGAATCTGTACAAGCTTTCTTTCTGCGAGCTCCTGTCTCAACATAAAGTGACTCCTCTCCCCAGCACAACTTGTGCCACCTGCCTAAAAGTCCGTTGGCCTTGCCCAAGATACTCGCCCGACCCGTCCGCTGGCCTACCCACTGGGCACCCAGTCTGAGGCGAAGTCCACGCGAGACCTCGCGAGACCGCGCCAGCAGCAGCGCGTTCAGGCTAATCGTAGCGCGCACAACTCGTGCTCTTGCCCTCGTTCGACGGCGACTCATCGCACTACAACATGGCCGAACGATACCTGGGCGTGACCCCACCGATCTCGATTGCACTTCCGACCGCTCGCGACATCGAAGTCACCAAGACACTGCTCCAGGAGCTCAAGGATCGAGGGCAATACGAGGGACCCGACGAAGGGCACCTAAGGTCGGTCGACCCATTGACCACGCGACATGACGACTTACCCGGATTGCCGCATATCCGCAAGGCTATGGTACTGACCTGTTGCCTGTACAATGCTGCGCAGGGAGAAGGTCCTGGCTCGGCTCAACACGCTGGCTAAGGAGTTCGTGTACCGCTCGTCGCTCGCTCACGGGCTGCCCGAACAAAAGGCCCGCGAAGCGTAAGCGTGTAATTGGTGCTACATGGCTATTTCGGCCGAGCTCTGTTCAGCCGTATCTGACGATGTGTTCGTCTGGGATCTCCATTCCAACAGCGGCGGCAAGATCTTCACCTTTGGCTCGTACCGATTGGGCGTCCATGGGCCAGGCGCCGACATCGACACCCTGCTCGTCGTGCCGCGGCATGTCGAGCGCGAGGAGTTCTTCTCGCTCTTTGAAGACATGTTGAGAGCAACAGAAGGTGTGGTAGAGGTTTCTGTCAGTACCAAATCTGTGCGATCCCTAACCGAGCTCGCCTGGACCAGCTGACGACGCGCCCTCCTCGATAACGACGACCTGACTCGGATCAGACCGTACCGGAAGCCTATGTCCCCATCATCAAATGCGTCGTCTCGGGCATCGAGATTGATTTCCTATTCGCCCGTCTTGCCCTCGCCACCGTTCCGAACGATCTGCAGCTGCACGACAACGACCTCTTGCGCAACCTCGACGAGCGTTGCATCAGGTCACTGGGTGGATCCCGTGTAACGGACGAGATTCTTCGGCTGGTCCCTGACGTGGCCGTGTTCAGGGAAGCTCTTCGGACGGTGAAACTGTGGGCCAAGCGTGCGTACTTCGATTGAAGGGTTCATCGTCTAGCCCCCCCTCCCCCCCTGCCGAGTGGGTCGTGACTGGGAGCTGATGTACCCTGGAGGTTGTTTGTACAGGCCGAGCAATCTACAGCAACGTCATGGGTTTCTGTGGCGGTGTAGCTTGGGCCATGCTTGTTGCCCGAGTTTGCCAATTATATCCAAAGGGTTGCGCTGGAAGCATTTTGTCCCGGTTCGTTCGGACGAGTGCAGGCTTCGTCTCTGAGAACTGACACTGCCCCATTGCGTCAATCTTGCTGCACAGGTTTTTCTTGATCATTGCGCAATGGCAATGGCCGCAACCTATACTACTCAAACCCATAGAGGACGGTCCCCTGCAGGTCAGAGTTTGGAACCCGAAAGTCAGTCGAGATCAAGGGAGCGCGGAACACGGAGCTGCTCAATCGTTGGGACCGCACTGAGCTGGACCTTCTTACCTTTTCTGGGCCCTCCAGCTTTATCCTTCCGACCGGTCACATCGTATGCCCATCATAACACCAGCTTATCCGTCCATGTGCTCGACACACAATGTCACTCTCAGCACCCAGCACGTCATGACGTCCGAACTAAAGCGAGGTGAGCCTTCGAGCGAGTGCAACCTGCGAAAGAGGGCGGTGGGGCGGCTACACCGTCACCCCGGCCGGTCGCCTTGGTTTCTACTAAGCTGATTTCCGACCCGAATCACTCCCTCCCAGCCTCTGATATCGTCGACAAGGTCTTTGTTGGGACGACAACATGGTCCGAGCTGTTTGAGCCCCACGACTTCTTCTCCCGCTACCGGATATACCTGCAGATCACCGCAAGTTCGGGTTCGTCCGACGTGCAGCTCAAGTGGTCCGGGACGGTCGAGTCCAAAGTTCGCCAGCTGGTGATGAAGCTCGAATTTGTCGACACACTCACCCTCGCCCACCCTTACGTCAAGGGGTTCGATCGCACCTATTACTGCATCAACCGCGAGGAGCAGCACGCCGTTGCGACGGGTGAGGTCCCGCCTGAGGTGGATATCCGGCCAGAGTCAGAGTTGAACCCGGAGGAAGGGGGCACGGTGTACACAACGACATTCTACATTGGTCTTATGATCGAGAAGAAGCCCGGTACGTCGTGACAAGGTGACGTGATCTACTGTTCCACCTTCTGTCCGAGTGCTCTGACACACCTTCTTCTCGGTCTCGCTCGTCTCCTCTCTGCTCGCTGCTTCTGCTCGCGCCTCGTGGCTTCGCGGCGGTGGTGGATGCAGGGAGTGGGCCGCGCAAACTCGACATCTCGTACCCGACGACGGAGTTCACCAAGCTGGTGAAGATGTGGGACAAGTACGACGAAAGTACAATGGGAATCATTGTTCGATACATCAAGGCGTCAGTACACCTTTTCTGCTCGACACGAGGTCTTTTGAGCACGGAGTTGCTGTCCGCGGCGCGGCTGTGGGGGGCCACCACGTGACGACCGTTCCGGACGCGTCGAACAAGCGACTGGGACTTCCCTCATGGTGCCCACGATGCTGAACCTTTGCCGGTCTTTGATGTTCCCAGTTCGGCACTACCAGCGTACGTACATGAAGGTAATCAACCCAATGGCCCCGATGCTCCGAAACAGATGAGCGGCACAAAGAGGACCAAGAGTAAGGTGAGTTCATCTCGAGCGCCCCTCAGCTGCAGCACTTTGCCAAATCCAGACGCGGCCAGCCGGTCTCCCTTGATTCGATTGCGATTGGCATCGCCACCCGTGTGCGATGTACTCGTATCTTGTTTTCGTTCCTTCGCTCATCGCTGATGATCACCATGCATGCGTGGCTCCTTTTCCAAACTCTCTTGCGATCCGCTTGCAACCGCTTCTCCATCTCGTCCTCGGCCCGTCGCAAACCTTGGTCGCTGCTTTGTCGCGGAGCCAGCCGCCGGCGAGCGCAGCGGCTCCGGTCCAACCGACCTCTGGCGACGGTAATGCTACGGCGGCAGCAGGCGACATGTCTGACCGCTTGATCAAAAAGTTGCGATCGTCCTCTTTTGTACCGGAAGGCTCTGCACCACCGACGGGGACCGACACGACACCGATCCCGGCATCGACGAGCGATGACGCAAAGGCGCTGGCGGCGGCTACCTTTGCGCTCGAAGGTCGCGAGACGGCGCCCGCGACGGCCTCGGCGAATGGCGGCAGCAACGGCACACCACAAGCAACAATCGATGCAAAGTCGGCGTTCCAGGGTTCCGTAGCAGAGACGACGATCGGACAAATCCCAATGTGATGACCAGCGCTTTTCGAACTCCGCTAGGTAACAAAAAGGGAAGAGGAGAGGCGGTCCGGTTCGGCATCGGCGGCTTGCTCGGGACCTGAAGGGGTCCCGGAATGGATCCAGTGCAGGCTAGCCTTCCTCAGTTTGCTTCCTTGTCGTTGACGCATTCTCTTCGCAGCATACTTTGCACGAGCCGTGTCTGTTTCACTTCTTCCCCTTCCTGTCTTCTTCCCCTTCCTGTAGCGCTGTTACTGCGTTGTAGACACTCAAATTCCCGGCGTCGCTGTCGCGACTGGTCGCCCCTTGTCGTTGACGGAGGCGTCAGAAGCGCTTGTCTCATTGGTGCGCGCGAGCGGTCGAGCTTTTTTGGATCCGCTCGCCTCATGAGCACCCTGTCACTCTGCTGTAGTCCTCTTACTGCGCTGTCTGTAATCTCAACACCACAAACTCGATGCCCACGTTCTGTTCTCCGACTATTCTCCCATTAAGTCTTAGCGAGATGTTTCGGCCTCGAGGTGATTTGGCTTGGATAGGGGAGGACCTGGGATCAGACGAGGAGCGAGCAACGAGGCAAGCCCACTTTGGATTTCCCACCCCTTCCACCACTCGCTCCGATTCTCCCCCACCGCCGCCGCCGTCGATAGGAAGCCCCCAACTTTCGTCGCCGGATTGCACCACAACAAGGGTTTACAACAGCAATTGCGAGACGTGACGCTATAGAACAGTTGCATAAGATGTAATAACATATGCCATGGCGGGGCTCAGATGCAATACATGACGTTGATCGACCTTTGAACCGAGGCGAGGTCTTCGAGCGACGGTCGATTAAGGTCGACGATTCGGACGGAGCTCGAGCTCGGAGCCTTGTTGTTTGTCCAAACCGCCGACGATTTCTTTGATCGCGGGAATCGAGGGCACAGGGGAGGAGGGCCGCGCGAGGGAAGGGCCATGTTTTGGGGCAGTGAGACCAACAGGGGTCGAGCGAAAAAGCTGATGACCGACACATGAAAACGGAATGATCAACAGCAAGCAAATGCAAGCGACCTAGGTCGAGGCCGGTCCTGACACGGGGGCAAGGCTCACGCGCGCCCGACGTCGGGATTGCTCCTCTCCTTCCTACCTACCACTCGCTCGCTCACCTCGCTCTTCGCTTTCTTGCTCACTCGCAAACCCAAACAGCCCGCGCTCAAAGTTTCATCTGCCTTCGCGTCCGAAGCCGGTCTTCCACCATTCTCTCCACACTTCAGAACCTTATCGCGTCACCGATCAAAGCAATGACTGGCGTAACCAAGACCCCCAAGGCTTCCACCACGAAGAAGTCGTCGACCCCGACCGCTGCTGCGGCCACGGCTCCCAAAGCCGCCGCCGTCGCGAAGCCTTTGGCCGCCAAGAAGCCTACCAAGCCCGCCGGTCCTTCTTACGAGGAAATGATCACTGTCAGTACCTCTTGCTGCACCATACGTCAATATTACTATCGAGTCGCAAGACGTGCTGTAGAACGCGTGTATCGGCGCTGATTCGAACTCGCGCGTCATCCCCACCGACCTCGGGTCTCGTCCGGTGTTGCCAACCCCGACCGCTGTCGTCGCTCCCTCGTCCGCGCTCTCTCCGAACAGGCCGCTATCAAGGCCGAAGGCGATGCTCGCAGCGGTGCCTCGAGGCCCGTGATCAAGAAGTGAGTCAAGCAGTCTTCGCTATCGTATGTGTTGTCAAGTGATGCACGTGTTGTTGTGCCTTGAGACGGCGATTCACCCGAGACGTCTGAGCCCATTCTTGGCCGCGCGCGCGTGCGCGCCTCGAATGTAAACAACGGGGCTCGCCCTCGTGATCTTGACGGTCGATCTATGCGTGTGCTACCGACCGCCACACCCTGTGTATCGAGCTGTGCGATCACGATTCGACACTTGTTTATCATACTTGAGATGTCTTGTTCTGACCATGCCCTGCCTTCTTTCCCTGTACCGCTTCGCTCTCTTCGTCGCGTGATTGCCCACCTCGCTCAACTCGTCGCCCCTCGTTCCCCTTCCCTATTCCATCGTCACCTCGATCGCGTGCCCTCGTGCTCGTTTCATTGCATCGGCTATAATCCCGCCATGATTTCAACCTCATTCGCGTGAATTGTATTTTTCATTACGATACGAATCAACCTCGCCGCCTCAAAAGGTACTTGCTCGCGACCTACAAAATGGCGGATGGCGCCGGCTTCGATTCCAAGATTGCCGCCGCGGTTCGTCGAGGTGCCGACAAGGGAACTTTCGACCTCCCCAAGGGCATTGGTGGGAAGATCAAGATTGGCAAGCCCTCCAAGGAGGTGAGTTCTCGGCAAGAATACAATACTGTTCCGAAAGCGAAACATGTTGCAACACACCTTGCAGCACATTTGCACCCTCCGCCGCCTGGAGCGCGCGTGCAACCGACTCGAGCTCAGGAGCTGATCCGGCTTCTTCTCCGTCTCTTCTACCCTTTCTATCGTCCTTGATCCACACGTTCCCCCGGCTTGCGCCGTGACGTGGTTGACTACAGAACGTCCCCGCCAAGAAGCCCAAGAAGGCCGCTGGTGACAAAAAGGTGCGTCGCTCATCTTGCCCACGCTGCCGCCGCGCTCCTTGAGCGACCCTCACCTCGAGTTCGAGCTGACCTTGCTCGCGTTCCGCGCCGTTTCACTTGATCACACAGGTGCTTACAACGCCTCCGACTCTTGTTTGACCATTTAAATGGCCATCTTACTAATATAATGCCAATACATTGCAGCCTGTCGCTAAGAAGACCGCTGCCAAGAAGGTAAGCTCGTGCTTGTGCTCGAGTCGATGTGCTTCTCTGACTACCCTCACGCGGAGGCTTACTGGACTTGTCTTTATTCCTGTTCCAGCCCGCTGCCAAGGCTACTGCTACGAAGAAGGTACATTCTAACCTATTTCGCCGCCGTGTGGAGGAAATCCGTCGAGCCGATCTGGAGCTAACCGTTCCGATCCATCGCCCGTCCTCCTTCCCCTCGCTCTTGCCGCACTCGGTTCATGTGTACCACAGCACGCCGGCGAGAAGAAGCCTTCCGCCAAGGTCAGTTGGTTGACTTGTTCCATCACACCACGTTTTCGATTACGTTGCTCATACAAACGCTTTAAACGCCATCCCTCCCACTGTCAGGTTGCCGCTGCCAAAAAGCCTACAACCGTCGCGAAGAAGGTTCCCGCTGCCAAGAAGGCTGCCGCTGAGAAGAAGCCTGCCGCTGCGAAGGTAAGTCGAGCAGATCAGGTCGAGATGATGTCCAGTGGTACCGGTGCTGATCACTCAAATGCGCTCCGTCGGAACGCGAACAGGCCGCCGGCGCGAAAAAGGTGCGCGCCTGACACCCTAGCCCCTGTCTTTCGACCCCTGCGCGAGCCGCTGACCCTGGCCGTGCCTTCCCTCAGACCCCCGCTGCCAAGAAGCCGGCTGCAGAGAAGAAACCCGCTGGTGAGAAGAAGCCTGCTGCCACCAAGAAGGTACGTCAATCACTTTGATATGTTACTGTCATTGTTGAACTGCTGTCGCTGACATAGCTGGATGCGCTCAGGCCCCCGCTGCCAAGAAGGTCGACGCGACGAAGAAGGTTGCCGGCGAGAAGAAGCCCGCCGCTAAGAAGACGGTCGCTGCGAAGTCGGTCGGTAAGTGAAAGAGTGATGCCATAATGTCACCTGTTACACCTTTCGGGACATCGGACTGACGTATGATCTTCGTTGTTTGGGCTCCTTTCCAGCTAAGAAGGCTGCACCCGCCAAGGTATGCCGCTCGCTCTATTGGACTGTGTCATTCTGTCCTATGTGCTGACGCCTTCGTTGTGTCTTTCTACTAAATCCAGGCAAAGGCCGCGACCAAGCCGAAAGCTGCCAAGAAGTAAACGCGCTCGTCGTCTATCGTGATCGTCTCGAATCTCGACTGCGTCGTTCCATGTCCTTCTCGTTCCCCTCGGGCTCGGCTCTCCTTTCGGTTTCCTCTCCAAACTTGTTGTTCTACTCGTATCCCCATGGAATTGTGGTTTCTTGCGGATAAAGGTGGTGGTGGTGTCGGTGGCGCTGGTGGCATTTTGTGTTTTCCTTTCTCCCCCCTTTTTCCTGGCCCACTTCTTCTCCAATTGTGTTTTCAAACTTCGAACTTCGAATCTATATTCCCCTCTGGGTCCCCAAACAAGCACTGCTCGCTTAGCCTCTTGTTTCCGCTTGTTTGGTCTTGCCCCACTGCTGGTTTGCTCCTCACCTTGTCATTCCCACCACCGCTCGCCTCTTGAATCTGTTATTCGACGCTCGGACCTAGATTTCCTGTCTGCAAAGAGGTCTGCGGTTCTTCCCATACGGTCTATTAACATGTCATTTTCAAAGGGCTGTACGTGCTGCTGTTTGAAAAGCTCGGCGTCTTGATTCGCTTCTCTCTTTTCGCTCTTGCTTGCGTTATGCCTGCTTCGCCTAAAGTAAGGAAAAGAGAAGATGCCTCGACAAATGCCGACATTGCAAAAGAGCGCGCCCACTCTCTGCTCTTCTAAAAACTGCCTCCTATGACTCTTGTTGATGTCGTCGACTCTGGTGACATGGTAGTACTCGATCCCATCGTCATCCCCGGCGGATGCATGACCCTCTTCTCCCACCCCGAAATTGACTTTGGGATCGCGCCTATACGACTAAATGAGAGTCTCTCGGATTAGGTCCCCATCACGCGGAACGCTTTCGTGATAGTAGAATGAATCTGCCTCTCACCTTGGTGGCCAAAGGATCGCCTCGATCCGACTATCCAACAAACCCAACGGTATCGGACCATAGGTGTTTGAATCTTTCGAATGGTTCTTCTCGTCACCTTCGACCCAGCAATGGCCCGCGGGGATACGGACCGTTCTTTCGGGGTAAGGTGGGAGGGTCCGTACGAGGGATCCGGGTAGGCCTACGAGGCGTTTGATGAGGAGCTGGGAGGGGTTCGTTGGGGATCTAAGGTAGCGAGCGAGGATGGGTGGTGAGCGAGGTGGGTTTTTTTTTTTTTTTTTCTGGGGGAAGGATTTGTGGAATGCCTAGATCGGGATACACGAGAGCATTCGTACCTTAGGGCAACGACATCTCCAATTTGATAACCCGCTTTAGGATCGGTGCGTGTTGCACCTTGGGTCAGTTCCAGATTCTTGTAGCGATTCAGCAGGACGATGTCCTGGCGCAGTTTGGAGGAGTCCGGGTTCAGGGTCGGCTGAAGGGGTGCGGTGGGGGAAATCGGAGCGGGAGGTTAGTTCGATGTGGGGACGGCGAGGATGACAGCCTACAGCTATGATTTGGTTGTCTTGCTGATGGGAATCGAAGTGCTTACCTGCATTGATCTGAGGTGACGAGTCGGGCGATCCGAGGGAGCGGGTGGGGCGCCGATCACGAGAGCCAGGCGCGAGGATGAGCAGTCGCAACTCGTCAGCGAGCGCTTGAACGAGCCGATCATGAGAAAGCGAACCTACCTCCCCGAGACTGCCGCAAACGAAACGACGTGGTGGTCGACGAAGAAGATGACGGGCAGCCATGCGAGAGCGTTCAACCACGGGCGAGCGTGAGATCGTAATCGAGCACGAGGACCCCCCGAAGACGAGGACGAGCCTGTAGGATTCGGATTCGGGTGCGAGTTGGGTCTCGGTGTCGGCCGAGCTCTTGAGGCGGAAGCCATGGTCGGGAGTGGTGTTTGGTCCCGGAGAAAGGAGTAAGCGAGGGAGCTGTCGGCGAAAGGAACTTGAATAAAGGGGATCAAAAAGCTCCCCGTCGGCGCGCGTCTGCGATTCGCGAGGTTGGTGCGGCTCTCGCATCGTCCAGTTTTGTGCGCACCCTCCCTCGATTATGGCAGGCGAGTTTACGAGGATGGAGATCGCGTGGCTCTGGACGCTGACCGCCCCTGGCTGGCTGCCTGTGTGTGCAGACACGAAAATGGAGGTCGATTCGGCCGCCACAACCGCCAGCGGCGCCACAAAGGACAACGCACCGGCCAACGCCAGCAGCAACCACACCGCCCAGAAGAGGTTCGATGTCAAAAAGGTGCATCAGGGCAGAACATCGCTTGTCTCTTCGCTCTTGGGGAGGGAACTCACGTTCCGATCAACTTGGTATCGCAGTGGAACGCGGTCGCGCTCTGGGCATGGGGTCAGTCACCGCACACGAACACGATCTGCGAGCCATCCACCCCGTCTCTGACTCGTGGGTGTGTATCTGTGAACGCACAGACATCCAGGTCGACAACTGTACGTGCCATGCAGCCTGGTCGTCCTTCCTCAAGCTCGCGGCCTCCCAGCCCCCCCACCACCCTTTCGACTCGAGGCCCATGACCGCTACAGTCTCGGCGTCTCGAGGCTCTGACACGATGGTTCTGCTTCACAGGTGCAATTTGCCGCAACCACATCATGGACCTTTGTGCGTCTCGAGCTGTGACGGTTGCTTGATGAGCATCTCTCGGGACTGACCGCTGTTTCTCTCGGCCATCAGGCATCGACTGTCAAGCGAACCAAGCTAGTGCAACCTCGGACGAGTGTAAGTGCATTGACAGCAAGTTAGAAAGCGACAAAGACCATTCACTGACTCCCCAAGTCTCTTCCCAACTCAGGTACTGTCGCATGGGGGATTTGCAACGTGAGCGAAACGGACCGAAAACCTGCATCGGTGGCCTAGAGCGACGGAACGGCTGACGCGATGACCCCATCCCAACAGCACGCCTTCCACTTTCACTGCATCAGTCGTTGGCTCAAGACGCGGCAGGTGTGCCCGCTTGACAACCGGTGCGTCCTTCTCCGCGGCATCGTTGCCAGATACGCCGGCTTCGCTTACCTCATCATGCTCGCCCGTCCGCAGAGAATGGGAGCTGCAAAAATACGGTCGATAGGGCTTCACTCTTTTTCTCCGCGGTCTCGTCTTTCCTTTCTCGTCCCACCTCAAGTTGTACATTTCGGTCCTCGTTGTCATCAGGTGTCGTATCACTCTGGCGCGTCAACACCACCCCTCGCATCTCGCACTCGGGTCTTTCTCTTTCTCATGCCAGAAGCCAACTCTTCTTTCTTGGCCTCGCTTTACCCCTTCAGTGTGCCACAAAGTGAAACATGATTAAACACCAAGAGCCACTCCCTATACTATACAGACTAGACATGTCCTCCTGCAGTCGGTAAAAACGCGGTCGTCTATAATTTGGCTTTCGACCCCTGTGCGGCAGCGATCGTCTGTGCCGCGTCGCTGATCTCTCGTTCTATCAAGGGGTAGAGACCGTTCGGAAGTTCGGCACCTTTGTGGTTGTCATAATCAAATCCGACCATGATCGCTTCGCCCGAACAGACTCTCGCTCGTTGACTGCAGAGAAAGAAAAGAAAACGCCGAGAGGTTGCGATCAGAACCCAAGCCAAACGGTAACGAGGCTTCTGCAGCGCGCTCGAACTCAACTCGAACGAAACGATCACACTCGTCAACACGAATTTCTTCTTGGCGACTTGGGTCGCCCGGTGAGCGATGAGCAAGTGATCGGGGGCGTAGACGGGTCGTTCGAAGCGGTTCATCACTTGGCCGACGACGAGGCCGCGGCCTTGCGCACCCTGGTTGATGGCTTTAGCTGTGGGCGCATCGAGTTTACGTGTGATACTGCGGACGTAGGCGCCGCGACCTGTTGGGAGTGAAGGAGAGTGGGGCTCGGATTAGCGGAGGAAAAGGTAACACAACACGAGAAGACGGTCAAAAGCAAAGATTTTGCTCTTGAACCTTGCGAGCAGTCAAGCACTGACCGGCTTCGAGATATTTGTAGTACATGGCATTGTTGAGATGAACGTTCGGATCCTGATCACCCCATTGTACGGTCACTTCGATGAAAGTCTCCTATTCCGGTTCCACGAACGAGAGTACTCCCCCACGTCAGTTCGTTACCCACACGCGATCTAGAAATTCGGCTGGTCCCGAGCGCAGCGCGGCACTGCTGTCGACGCGTTCATATTGGCATTCGGGAGAACGACGGTCCCAGCCTGCCTCACTGCACGTCAAGCGTTAAAGTAGCGTACCTCTTTGAAGCCAAGTTGTGTCGCGATCTCAGTCGCGGCTTTTCGATCGGCATGGTATTTTTCCGGGTAGACGACTCCGTAGGGGACGATGGCGGTCATGTTGAGCTGTGGGAAACTTGTGCGAAGATGGAGGACGAAGCCGAATCTGGGCACCGGCTCGACGGATTGCCGGGCTGCTCGTTGCCGATCGGGGCTGCTGAAAAAGTTGTGGGAGCGGTTGCATGTACGACTTTACTCGCGTGCTCAAATTAGGACCGATAAAAAAGAGGTCAAAAAGTGGGACAGATCAAGGGTCATCTTATCCTGCGTGAGGAGGCGATGTCAGTCTCTAAAGTCCGTCGACTCGGTGTGAGCACGCGTACGGACCTCGACCCTTGTCGACGAAGGGCGGCATAGAAATCCCACGTCACGGAGGCGGAGCACATGTGAGACTAGGAGTATTCAGGTTACAAAGCGAGGCATCAATAGGCAAGTTACTCTCGTAGATCATGACTCGCCTTCTGTACCTAATCCTTCTCCGTGGGGCGAGATGAAGCCTCAGCGTGGACTCCGAGGGTCCGTGCGCGGGCGGAGAGCTGATTGTATGCGCTTTCCCGGGCCTGACTGAACCTGCGCTCGGGTCGACCTCCGCGTTTGCCAGGTCCTCGCCTCGCTGTCCCTCCACGCCACGCGGGCCTCTTGAAGCGCAGGTTGAGTTGAATAAAGATGGATCCTTTCGAGGTGAGGGTAGTGGCCTCTAACCAAGAGGTTGGACTCCGTCACTGTGGCTTGGTAGCTGATCCGGATCGTCGTGTGCACCGGGCGCCCCTTCTTTCTCGGTGCTGGTCTCGCATGAAAGGTTCGCATGTACGTCGCACACGTTCGGACGCACCTCTATAAAAAGTTGTACACGCAGCTGACCACCGCACATGTCCTCTGTCGACCAGGCAATTCGTGAGCCTACTCTCGCGCCTCAACTCGTCGCTCCCCTCGATTCAAAAAGTGGCCCTCTTCGCATTCAAACACACCCCTCGATGCTCACCCGACATTTGGGAATGTCTCGTCGAGGAAGGCACGCAGGCCAACCTCAACGCGCGTGTCAATCTGCTGCATTTGATCGATGCGATCTTGGAGAAGGACTCGATCGTTGGGTCCGGCACCTGGAGCGTCTTGGTCGAGCGGAATCTGAAGGAGTTTGTAGTCGATGGCGTCGTTGGGGATACGAGGGAGGGTAGGATCAACCTGATGAGTGCTCATCAGGTAAGTCGGATCGTCGAGGGAACACTGCGGAGGAGCAAAAGTGAGGGGTAGGGCTCATTCTTCCCCCAAAACGTACCTCGCATTCTCAAACAGGTTCTCAAGTCCTGGAAGACGAGGAGGTTGCTGGATGTCGATGTCCTGGACGAGGTGTTGAAGCAGCTCGACATGAAAAATAAATCGTGAGTACTGTCCTCATCGAGAACTATCCGAGCGAACGTACACATCGGGGCAGAGGATCCTGAGCCCCATTCTGTTGCCTGCGCCCACGTCTAGTCTGACCATCAACGACACCGCATCGTGCGAGCCGATATCACTGAGTCTTTCTCGAAACGACATCCTGAGAAGGATCGAAGATGATCGAGAAAGGGTGCGTCGAATCCAACGACCGCGTACGCCGCCTAACCTACGCTAATCAAACTTGCATCTCGGGGGCCCAATTCAGCACAAACGTCTGCGCGAACGGATCTGGGTCCTCCCCATCCCGACCTCCCTCTTCATCATCCCGACCGCAAATTCCAACCCGACCTGGTCGAACCTCAGTTCGATCAAACCTTCTCCGATCTCACCCGCCAGTCCATCCGAACCCCCCTCCTCGAGAATCCACAAGACCAATACTTCTTCCTCGACTTTGGCACCCTCGACTTCAGGAGCGGCTGTACAGAGAGGTCCCGAGGTGCCGATCGACTTGGAATTCGAACAGACTTGGGCGAGGTTGAACGAAGAGAGGGAATTTGCCGAGTTGGAACGAAACGACGTCGAAGGGGAGGGTTCGAGTGGGCACGGGGAAGGGAAAGCTGAAGGGAGGGTGAGGAAAAAGAGAAAGGCTGAAGTGGATCAGGTGATGGAGGAAGAGAATGGCACGTCGAGGTGGCTGTTCGATGAGAGTGAACTGAGGGCAATGAGGATTGAGTATGAACGATGCTTTGCATAGACCCACCGGGGAGCTTTTTTCTTCCGCTACCTATGTTGTACGACTACGATCGATTCCGATTTGCAATTGCAAAAGATGCAAGGAGCTCTCTATATACACCGATGCGATGCTACAAGAAGAAGAAATGATGATGCGATACTAGAAACTAAGGAGATTAATCGTCCCTCCTGGACCTCTTCCCGAAGCGCCCCTTTTGGTCCGCGAACGCGGCGTTCTTGCGCTTCTTCTGACGCGTCTTTTGTTCGCTGCGTTTGGCTTTGCGTTGCGCATCCAATTCGGGGTTGTTGATGGCCTGTGGAAGTCATAGTTGTAACACGGTCAGAAGCTGGCGTACAGCGGAAGCATGCCAGCGCTTCGAAGAACTGACCTGGAGTGCTATGGCCGTCTTGCGTTCGTTCCTGCGCTCGGCAGCTCGTTGACGAATCGTGGTGTGCACGTTCGAGTACATTGTCGTGCCGACCTTGCTCTGCAGCAACTCTTGCACTTCGCGAGCGAGGTTTTGAAGTTCGACTGTGGGGAATCAAAACTTTGAATCAGCTATCGGTTCGTCCAGAAAGGTCAGAACACAAGGGTGGGTTCAGCTTACCCATCTGGGGATCTTGAGCATTCGGATCTTCCGAGATGCGGAAGATGGGCGTCGCCATCTGAACGAGGAAGCGCTCGAGATGTGTCTTGTCGAGGTGCGAGATAACCGCTGCGAACCAGCGCAAGATCGACGAGGGTTGTAATGACCATTGGCCCTGTTGGATGTGAAACGACAGTGTGAGCAATGGAAAAGTCATGTCACAACACGTGGCCAAGGAAGCTTACAGCAGTGAGAGCATGCACCGACGGTCGAGCAATGTGGGCCTGACGAGCCTGGTAGGACAACCTCGTGAACAGCCAGCGCAAAGGATCGGCTTGACGTTGGGCCCCATCATCTACGGCATCCTCTTCTTCGTTCTCATCCTCGGCAGCCGTGGCCTCTGAAGCCGATCGACGCGCATCGAAGCACTTGGCGGCAAAGAAGAGGTTCTTGACGATCTGCATCGCCAACGGTTCGTCCAACGCTGAGCTCTTGAGTTGCAAGCACCCCTTTTGGGCCGCGTCGAGAAGGCTGGGAGTCGATAAGGGATGCTCCTCGGGGAAGTCCGTGCGAGCGAGCGCGGTCGGGTTGGCCGCGTACAGACTTCCAAGCAGGCGAGCCGAGGAAGTGTGGATCCATATGTGCGGGAAGAGCAAGTGCCCTTGCACCATCTGCCATAGTCGACGCGATGAGCTTTGATCCGGCGAGACGAGCGCGGGGAAAGCCTTGAACACATGCGCGAGCGCTTGCAAAGCTTGGTAAGGGAGCTGCCAGTTGTTGTCGAGCTTGATGCTCGATGCGTCACCACTCTCCTCGGCTTGCTGCAGACGCTCCTGACTATCATCGAGAATGTCACCCAACACATCAAGGATCGGCGGGGTCGCACCCTTGCCTTCGTCACCGAGTGCGTCGATCGCAACACCAAACAGCTGGATCGCTGTACGAGCGAGTTGGGCCGGTTGCTTCTTGCCTGACCATGCATGCAAGAGGTTCAACAGACCGTGACGAGACTCCTTCGGAAGTCGCGTAAAGAGAATCTTGACGAGCTCGGCGGCCATCTCGCGACACTTGGTCGATTCGTCGTTTGCGACGACCATGACGAAACCAATGAAGAAGAGCTCGGCTGCACCGTCGACGAGCTGAGTGGCAAATTTGCTGAGGATGGCGTTTAGCAACTCGAGCACCGAGAGGCGACCGGACTCGTGCACGAAGGACAAATTCTTCGTGAGGAAAGTGAGAGACGTCTTCAGGCGTCCTCGACCTTGTGGGTAATCGAGCAGGAACTGCAGGTAGATCGAGCGACAGACTTCGCGTACGCCGCTGGACTGGTTCGTCACGAGCATTTCGGCGACCTTGTCCATGAGGTCGTAGATTTCGGGCGCGACGAACTTGCGCGCCATGATCGAGCGCAACAGCTGGAAGAGCGTGCCCTGTCGATCCGCTTCTTTGAGATCGGGGCCAATAAGCTGTACAGGTAGAATCAGCAGGGTCAGTTACTATGTAATGAACGGCCAGTCCAAGCGAACCATTAACATACCTGAAGGAGGACCGTCAGCTGGTCTTCGCGAAGCGACACCGTCTTGCAATCCCGAATAAGGCCAGCGAGCGTTCGCAACGTCGATTGCGCCAGATCGGACTCGGTGCTACCGGAACGTTGAACAATGTTGATCATCTGCTTGAGTAAGATTGGTGCCGCGTCTCCGATACTCTTAAGTGGGCAACGAATCAAGGACGCTGTCGCGCGCATGCTTCGCGCGAGTACGACAGGCTCGTCCGAGTAGAGCGTGTTGCCAACAAGGGAGACGAGCGGTTCCAAGCGAGCGATAATAATGGGCGAGTCGAGATCAAATTGCGATTTGCGGAAGGCGGTGTTGAAGAGCTCAAGACCGAACGAGACGAAGCGATGTGCATTCTTGACGAAGTGATCGCGCTCGTCGCCGTTATCGCGTGCCAATTGGACGTGGAAGTCCGGAGCGGCTTTGCCATTCTTGCCTGCCTTCCTCGGTACGACTCGAGCGGGTCGCAGAAAGTCCGAGTTGGCACTGATGAGCGAATGGCACAGATCGAGCAATCCAGGCGAGTCGAGCTTGGCGCTGGTTGTCAACCCCTGGATCAACGCCTTGAACACGTCCTCGACCTCCTTCATGACCATGGCCGACTCGGTACGCTGCAAAGTCGTGCGCAAGGGGACGAGTAACGCAGCGATCTTGCTCGGTGAGACATGCCTAGCGAGGATCTCGAACGAGTCGACCGACTTGAACGATCGCACTTCACGGAACTTGGTCTTGGCGCGAAACTCCTGGGACTGGCGATCTTTAGCAGGGTTGCCGAAGGCATCGTCGCCGAGGACAGGCACGATTTCGTCCAGCGCGTCATCAAAGTCGGGGGTGGAACCGGCGGGCTCCGAAAGTCGGACAAGGATGGCGTGAACTGAGAAAGCGAGCACATGGAGCTGAGGGCCCCGCTGTAGAGCACGACGAAGCTCCTTAACTGCGATCCCGATCGTTGCAGGATCCGAGCTTGCCACGATGTTGCAGATCGTCGAGCGCGTCAGATCACGAACATGCTGGTCCTTACTTCGCAGGATCTGCGACAGCGTCATGAGCAATGCGGATTCGTGGACCGACTTGGACTCAGCGGGGAGATGTTGCAAGATGGCACTGATTCCCTCAGCGACGGGGATGCGCATCTCCTCGTTCGATGTCTCGTCCCTCTTCTCGAGGAAACGCTGCAGCTCAGCCAAGAGCTTGGTCGTCGTGATCTCGAGCAACCTCGGATCGTTGAGCAGATCAAAGTGGAAGCCCTTAAGCACACCCACGACGGCGCGCAAGCAAGCTTTTTGTGACAATCCGGAAACCTTGGAGAACTTGAGGTAATGGCGAGCGACCTTGTTGTACGCGGACCAGGCGAGATGCTTAGCCAGACGAGCAATGCATTGAACGGTCTCGTTGACCAGATCGGAATCTTTGGTCTCCTCGGCGCCGAGAATGAAATGATCGACGAGCGGCAAGAAGATGTCGGATACGACCTTGCTCGAAATCTTGCCCGCTTCAACTTCATCGGCGAGACGACGCAGCGCACGCGTACGACGATGGACTTGGATGTGCATGATGTTGTAGAAGAAGTTGGCCTCTTGGTCGCCATCGACGAGGAGGCATTTGAGCTGATCCAATTCGACGACACCTTTGCAATGCTCGACCGCACTTGCGTACACGCCCAAGACCTCGCTGCGAACGATCTCGAGCTTGGAGCGCAAGGCGTTGCGGAGACCAGGGAGGAAGGTCCTCACCAAGACGGACTTGATCTCTTCGTTCGTCTCGGACGTCGAACCCGCGATTTCGACGAAGCGACGCAAGGTGAAGCTGGCGTTGCTTCGAATGGCAAGCTCATCCTGATCTTGAACGAAGAAGAGCATGTTGTGGATAACAATGATCCAATCCGCAGGTCGGATCGTGCGGTACGTATCCTCGTTCAAGGATGAGAACGCGGCGAGTCGTCGATCAAAGTCGGGTTCTTCGGAGCGTTTGACTGAGTACGAGTTGAGCTCCTCGACGATATGCGCGACCTGTGCGAGGGAGTCCTCGGTCGATGCGATGGCGTTGAAAGCAGCGACGGTCTGAAGTCGAGCGTTCCGCGTGCGGTTGTTCGAGAAGAGCGCCGAGATGACCTCGCAGCATCGATCGAACAGAGGGTTCGAAGGTTCCGGTCGCGCGAGGGGGTACAAGGACGTCAAGATCTTGAGCAAATCCGTCTTGGTCCGTTCGGGAACGGTCTTGTTAGGTTTGCGCAAGAGCGGTGTGATGAGCGTAAGTAAGTGGGTCGCTTGTTCGCTCGATTCGACGTAAGGCGCGAGGGAAGACAAGAGCGTGATTTGCCGTTGACCGACTTCAGCTTTGGCGTCCATCGTCGCCGTCGTGACGGCGAACAAGCCCCCGAGTTGTACGAGAAGTTCCTCGACGCTGGGTTGTACGATCGTGCGACCGACCTCACCTTCCTTGCCGCCCTCCTCGGAGGCAAACTCGAGCAAGCTGTCGACGATGTCAAAGATACGAAGGATGACTGCGGGCTTCACGTTGCGCGTCGTGAGACACCCGTACAGCTTGGGCAAGAGCGATTGATCATGGACGACAAGATGATTCAACAGATCCCTACGGATCGACCACGTGCAGAACAATTCGAGCAAAGCCGAAGGCGCCTGCGCGTTCTCGGCCGCGAGCGAGGGTAATCGAGGTGCGATGATGACGGGAAAAGCGGCCTTGATGTAAGGCGTGTGGTCGAAATCGACTTCGAGGCGGAAAAAGTCGGCCCATCGCTTCAGTGCGACTTGACGAATATGACGCAACGGCGCCATCGCCGTCTCGGGTTCGTCCGAATCGTTCTCGTCCTCTTCACAATCTTCTTCGACTTCGTCGACTTCGCCCGAGGTCGCATTCTCGGCTTCGATCCCCTTTTGAGCAAAGTACAAGAGGTTCAAGTTGGCCGCAATAAGCTCGTGCCATCTCGAGACGAGGTGTTTGCCCAGATGCTTGAGCACGTCTGCGAGGAAGCCCAAAAACCCCAACTGACGCTTGCCCGCGATGTTGAGCGACTGAGAAGCGAAGTGGAACTCCTCACCCGGCGCAGAGACGATGTAACCCTGCATGGGACCGATGACGAGATCGACCAAGGTCCCCAGCTCTTCGGACGAGCACGTTTTGAGTGCCCCGAGGATTGCGGCTCGTCGACCCGCTCGACCTTGACCTGAACTGGCGCTCGCACGGCCCAATCGAGAGGTCATGATGCCGTAAGAAATGCGGATGAACAAAGGGACTACGTCGGCTCGATGGTTGGGCTCTAGACCACCCGCATCGGTCCCAGATACGAATTGGAGCAGTTCGTCACGCAGCCGAGTCGGTTCAAGCATGTTGCGTAGTCGATCCGCATTCGCGACCACGGCCGGAGTCTTCCACCTCAACAGACAATCCAACGCCAACTTCTGCACCTCAGTATCGGGGAAAGCGAGCAAGTAGCGGAAGTGGGCCGCAAGGACGTCGGCTCGGTACAGCGCTTTGGGACTGGAGAACTTGGCGAACATCGCCAGCCAAGCGCGCAAGCGAAGTTGTCGTTCCTTGGTCGATTCGTTCGGGTCGACGTAGGTCACAATCGAGTCGTCGACTTTGGATCCGGGTCCGTCTTCGCGCTGGAAGCAGCCGAGGAAAACGGTCACAAAGTCACGGCTATGGCGTTGGGCCAGGTCGGGGATGACACAGAACAACTCGAGCAATTGGGCTTCGTAGCTTTGCAACACGAGTCTCTCGGGGGCGATTTGAACCTGAGTGTGCGCAAGGAGTCAGCCAAGAATGCTCACACGCCCAGTCACGGGTTTCACTGACCTCAACCAAAACCGCAACCTTGGTCTTCTCATGCTCGACTCCACCTTCAAACAACCCCAACCTCTGCACAACCACATTCCTCAGATCCTCGATCGCATGGTCCCGAACCTGAGGTTCCTCAAAGACGACCTGATAGCTCTCGACGCCTTCCTTGGCCGCCAAAGCCCATTCGGGTTTGCGGGATACGTATAGACTCGAGTCGCGCGTTGCGACGACGACGAGTTGTTTCGAAGCGATGGCCCAGACTTCGTTGGGGAAACGTTGTGAAAGTAGGGAAAGGGCTTGGATGGCTTCGGGCCAAAGCGGCTTGAAGTTGACTTTGAGCATAGCTGTAGGGATTGAGACAAATACGCATCAGCTCGTTTACTGACCCAACGGTTTGGGTAGGCTCGGGAATTGTTCACTCACCCGTCAAATACCTTAACAAAACCCCCACGATCATCTCCGTCCCTTGTCCCTCCTTCCCCAACTGCGCATGCGCGACGATCCCAATCTTTCGCACCTTCATACTCTTCTCCCTAGCCCCTTGAACCGACAAAGCCATCCTCTCCACCTCCATCATCCTCTCCATCAAATCCAAAGCCATTTTATCCTTCTCCTCGAAGAGAGTTGTCAAGATCTCGAGAGAAGTTAAACGGAGACTGGAATCCTCGGAAAGAAGGTTCGGCACGACGGCTTCGTACACTTGGGAGGCTTGGTCGGTCATGGAAGCTGAGGCCGAGGAGGAACTGGCCAGTTCCAATCCAGCTATCCCTTGCATTATTCCGCGGTGCCACGAGAACCCTTGCAAGATCTTCAGCAGACTCGGTCTCAAACGATCGACGACATGGTCTGAAGTCCCCTGTGTTCGAGCGATGGATAAAAGAGCCGCACCGAGGACTTGGGCCGGGTTCGCGGCCGTTTCAAGAAATTTTGTTCGAGCTTGCATTGCTGGAGTCGGGGAGATGGCGATGATGAGGTCGCAGAGGAGGCTGAGGAGGGCCGTGCGATGCGAGGGGAGTTGAGGGAGGACGAGCAGGGCGTTCAAGACTTCGTGTGTCGCGTCCTCATCGACGATCTTGGTCGACTCGGAATAACTTTGGATCCATGCGCGAATCAAAGCCTCGCATCGATCGGTAACAACCTTTTCCCATGATTTCGAGAGTCCACCGGAGCTTTCCCGAAGACTGGCCAGTCGACCACTCCAGGCCAATCGAGCCAACAAGGTCATCGCGTTCGTTTGGTTCGACAACTGGCCAAATTCAACGTCTCCTTCTTCCTCCCCCTCAAGATACTTGGCTGTGGTTGTCAAGACATGATTCGCGATGGAGGTCGAGTAATGCGGCCAAGCGACATCGTCCAGAGCCAAAGCCAAGGTGCACGCATTGGCGAAGGTCGAAGATGCCGTCCAGAGGACGTCGATCGAGTCTCGGACCGCGCCAGAAAGGACGTCCTTGAAGGAAGCCTGGAGAAGGAGTGAGATGATCGCGGACGTGTACGTCTGCACGAAGGAAGCGAGCGTTGATGTCGAGGCCACGAGCTTGGAGTACGACGCGAGGATCGCAAACAATTGGGGTTTGGCGGTTGCTGTTACAACGAGGCTCGCAATCAGTCGATCGTTCTCATCCGTTCCCATACGTCCATACCCGAAACTCACCAGATATTCTGCCCCCCTTCTTACTCGCCGCCACACAATCGACAAACTTGAGTCCGTACTCCAGCTTGGTCCAATCCTTCTCCCCTTCAACCAACACCCTACTCGCTTCTATGACCTCATCAACGACGACAGAGTAGATCTCCGTCGACTTGGAATGGTTTGCCAGGGTTGAGAGGAAGGTTTGGAAGGCTTGTGGGACAAGTTCGCTTGATGCTCCGGCGCGACTGACAACCACTTGAAGTGAGGACCGAACGATCGGGGCGGTGCGAGAATGTAAGTGTCCGTTGGCAGCCTGGTAATAAACAAAAATCACCACAATCAATACAAGCTCCTATTCAGACGCTCATTATTGATTTGACTCACCGTGCAGCTTTCAA
Source organism: Microbotryum lychnidis-dioicae p1A1 Lamole (assembly GCA_001244265.2). Lineage (NCBI taxonomy): Eukaryota > Fungi > Basidiomycota > Microbotryomycetes > Microbotryales > Microbotryaceae > Microbotryum > Microbotryum lychnidis-dioicae. The sequence continues at coordinate 1,499,668 of CDLV01000006.1, forward strand.
TCAAACTCCACAAGAGACCCTCCGCGAAAGCCTTGGGCGAACCCAACTCTTGTGCCCTCCCAACCTTTCCTTTCCTCTTCTTCCCCTGCTGCGCACTCTCATCGAACGTCGTCTCCGTTTCGACGACGTCTTCGATCATGAGAAGCATGAGGCGATCCATCTCGCTTCCAGAGTCCGAGTCTTGTTCCGTCGTCGTGGTCCGGGCTTTGCGGATGAGGTAGGAGAAGGCACTGGCCAAGAGTCGTCGAGTTTGAGGTGTCGTTCGGAAGTTCGTCGGGAGACCCCATACGGGAGCTTGGGGGGTTGGGGGTTGAGGTGGTGTCGTGGATGTCGAAGTCGAAGTGGAAGCAACGGGTGCGACCAACTCTTCTTCTTGCTCTTCCTCTTCATCGTCCTCCTCTTCAACTGGTGGCTCAGCCTCCTTGATCACCTCATCAATCTCCATAGCCGGCACGTCCTTAAGCTCCTCAACCATCGGCGCTCCCAAACCCCTCCTCACCACGGCCCAGACATCCTCCATCTCCACTCCCGACCCCAACAAATCCCTCGCGAGTTCTTTGAAGGTCTCACCCAGGACGTCGTAGACTTTTTGTAAGAGTCTTGGGTTGGAGGCTTCGAGTGGGGAAGGTTGGGTAAGGGCTATGAGAGTAGTGATGAGTGGTGATGCGAGGGGGGTCAAGAGGGTCGAGAGATCGGTTACGAGGGGTGGGATCAGGCTGAAGAGATAGGGGTCTAGTCAGCCATCCTCGCCCGTTAGCTAGTCCTCCCCAGCGCGTGAACTCACTCCAATATCGTTTCTGCACACAACTCGATTTCGGATCTCGAATGTTTGCCCAAGCTCAACGCATCGCATAAACTGCCGACGATCTGTTTCCGATAATGCACAACCAATGGCAAACTCGACGCCTTCTTACCGACGTCGCGCGTGAAGGCGATAAAGGGTGAACTGAGGTTGATCAATTGGGAAGCTTGGAGAGATTGACCAAACAAGGTCGTTTGGAAATAATCTGTTTCCGTCGTCGGCTCGGATAGTTCTGGAGCGATGGAGGTGGAAGCGGTATCGGCTTGATGAAGCATCTCCCTTCTCGCCTGGATGCGTTGGAGATCGACTTGGGTCGCGGCGATGAGTTGCGCGGGGGACTTCCATCGGAAAAGAGGACCTTTGATGACGGGTTTCCGAGCGTGCAAGGCGATGCGCTCGGCTGGAGTCAGCGTCGACATGGCATTCGGGGCTGGCACAGGTCCAGTTGAGCTGGCGGCGGCGTTCGAGCTGGTGGAGGCATGATGGCGCAAGGTACGGAGAGTAGGTTGGCTTGAGCTCGAGCCTGAGGCGATGGCCGAGGCTGATTTGGGCTTGTGCTTGTACTGCTTGGCAGGTGCTGCAGTCCGTGCCATGTTGGTGGTCGTGCGTAGACTGGTTTGGCGCGCCCCAAAGTGGCGCTGGTGTCGGAATGTGGTTGGTGGTGGAGCTGTGCTTGCGAAGGCTAGCCGTGAGTGCCTCGAAGAAGCGGAGCTGGGTACGGTGATGATGTAGGAGGAATTAACGACAAAGCTCAAGCTTGGATTATGCCTCTCGACCACAAGGACTTGTGTCGTGTTCGCACCTCCGCAACAGGGAAGTCGAGTGTATGTATTGTGGAAGCTCCGCAAGCACTCGCGCTCAAAGTGATCGGCTCAGCGCTCAGCGCTCAGCGCTCAGCCTTCGCAAGCGTGCGCCAGCGTCTGCCACAAATTGGCCGGCCCGGAGCGGTCCGAGCGGCACGTTTCGCAGCCGATCGCGGTAACCCGATTCCACGCCCAGAGTCGACTCCGCTGGACTCCGTCTGGCCCCCGTCCCTCCATCACACCTCCAACGCACCACGAACATGGCACGGAAACTCAAGTCTACCGAGGCGGCGTCGACCTCCAAACTCGACAAGCCTACACCAGCCCCTTCCACCGCGACCGCCACGGCTGGTCTTCTCTCGGACTCGGGCTCGGATTCGGACTCGGGTGCTGGCTCCTCCTCGTCTGCTTCATCCGCCTCGTCGAAGGGGAAGAAGAAGAAGGAGAACAAGTCCAAAGACCGACTCTCCCTCAACCAATCTTTTGCGACCTCGTACAAACTCAAGAAACAAACCGAAGAACTCTCGAAACTGCAAGACAAGTACGGTACCAAACTAGACCAACTCTCTTCCAACGACGAAGAAGACTCCGAAGCGTCGACGGTCTACAGCGATGATGATTCGGACGCCGAATTGGTCACGCCACAAGTGGACGTCGCTATTTTCAAGACGTTGGCCAAGATCAGGAACAAGGATCCCGAGGTGTACGAGCCGCAGAAGATGGTCTTTGCAGAGGAGGAGAAGGGTTTGGCTTCCACTTCGGGCACTGCATCGACAAAGCCCAAGACTTCTTCGAGCAAGCCCGTGCTGTTGAAGGATTACCAACTCCAGCGAATGCTCGCCGATCCTACGCATTCGCAAATCGACGACGAATCGATCCCGGACGCCTCGTTCCAACCCCCGACCTATGCCCAGCAGGAACAAGCGCTCAAGGAACAAGTCAAACAAGCATTTTTCCAAGCCAACGGTTCGGACGACCAAGACGACGGAGACGATGACGATGCTTTTTTGGTCAAGAGGACCCAGACCAAGGATGAGGCGCAAAAGGAACAAGACGAGTATACGCAGTTCCTCAAGACCAACTTGGGTGCTAAGGCAGTCAAGGAGGCGTTGCACGAAGAGGAGGAATTCTTGAACGAGTCAGTCTGCACAGACTCGCTTTCTGGGAAACACTTGGAAGCTGACCCCAAGACCCGCTCCCTCCTCAGCTACCTGCTCCACCGAGGCTGGATCGATCTCAAAGCAAAAAAGAATCGCATCCCTTCCTACAAAGAAATTACCGGCTGCAACGACGACTTCGACGACGAGATCGAACACGTTCAATCGCTCGCCAAGGACGGCAAGAAAGCCCGTCAACTCTTGGCTGAATCCAGCAAAGCCGGGGCTCTCAAAGCTGAGAGAGCCGAAGGCGAGGAGGAGGAGGAGGATGAAACTCGTCTCGATCCAGGCTTGCACGATTCGTCCGATTCCGAATTCGAGGAGCAAGCCGAAGAGTTCGAACACAAGTACAACTTCCGCTTCGAAGAAGCCCAAGGTGCCGATCTGGTCACCCATTCCCGAACGGCCATGTCCTCCTTACGTAAACCGACAACAGCGACGACCGCGCGCCAAAGGGCTCGAGAGGCGGCTAAGGCTAAGAAGGAACAGGAAAAGTTGGAGAGGAAGGAGGAGGTGAGGAGGCTCAAGGCGTTGAAGAGGAAGGAGGTCGAGGCTAAATTGGCGAAGTTGATCGAGGCGGCTGGGGAAGGGACCAAGGGATTGGATGCCATTGATTTGGAGGGCGATTGGGACGAGGCGGAACATGATCGGAAGATGCAGGAAATTTATGGGGAGGAATACGATCAGGGAGACGATGAGGGGTTCAAGCCGACATGGGACGACGATATCGACATCGGCGACATTGAAGAGGTCGGTGACGATGAGCTCGGATTCGCCCATGACGGAGAGGACGGTGACGAGGCTATGGAGAGAGACTGCGACGAGGGCGAGGATGAAGATGGAGAGGATGGCGAAGGATCAGGCAACAAAAAGTCTAAACGCCAAGCACGAAGAGAAGCGCGCAAGAAGCGCAAGGGGCGTGACGAAGAAGGTTTGCCAGTCGAACTACTCGAAGCCGCACGACAAGGTGGTGACGAAGCACGGAAACGCGTGGTCGATGCCATGGTCGATGACTACTACGCCCTCGACTACGAGGACAAGGTCGGTGATATCGCCACTCGATTCAAGTACGCCAAGGTCGAACCGACAGGCTATAACCTCACTGCAGAGGAAATCTTGCTTGCGACCGATGCGGAGTTGAATCAATTCATGAGTCTGAAGAAGTTGGCACCTTATCGGAGGTCGGATGAGGAGAAGGTCAAGGCGTCCAAACAGAAGAAGAGGCTCAAGGAGTTGCGCGACTCGATCAAGGCTCGAAAGTGGGGAGACGAGTTGCCGGCAGATGGAGCTGAGCCGCCTAGGAAACGCAAGAAGCACAGCCAAGAGACCGGTGGTAGTACATCCAAGGAAGGTGGTGCCCCGAAGAAGAAGCGAGCGGGTAAGAGTGAGAGGAAGAGGAAGGGCAAGAGCGCTGGAACGAGTGAGGCAGGCGACGATGCATAGTAGGCGAGTGGGCTCGCTTGGGTGATCTCGTAATGCATATACGCAATAGCTGGCCTGGGTTGGCCTCTTTCCCCAATACGCCTTGATCAACAACATCCATATCTTTTACAAGCCAAAGGAATACAGCACGATTAAAGAAGCACCAATCCCCAAAATACCTCATCGAAAAGCGCCGCCATTAGTTCGCCAGAGCTTTTGCCCTCCTCTGCTTCATCAAATACCTCGCGACCAACACGATGACTAACTCGATCCTCTCCTTGACGACGAGCTTGACCCCCTCGGACAAGAACGCCTTGGCAATTTGTCCTTCGAGTCCTTGGTACATCCCAAAGAGACCGTACCTCTTGATCGTCTTGCTGAAGACGTCAAAGTTGGATTTGTATAGCCTTCGGCCGGAGGGAGACTTGAACTGCAATCGGGTCTGTTCGCGCAAAATCCATGTTATCAGCCTCAACTTTCAGCGTAGGTATCCTCCAACTGAAAAGGTGAGGACTACTGACCTTCGCAAGAATGAGAGGATAAGTGATCGCACTCGCTCCGGAGCTCGCAAAGGCCCCTGCCAAGAATGTCTGCAGCAACACTGGGTGGTCGCCCATGCGTAACATTCTCCTGATCAATTCAAAGACATATGTCGTAATTGCCGGGTTGGTTGTCAAGATGATAGAGTTTTGGAAACCGGACCAAAGACCGAGAATGCCCTTTTCGGCTATAATGTCTTGCGCAACGGAGATCATCGAAGGACTGGAGCCATAGCCCGAGTCGTCCTCGTCGGAGGAATCTGAATCGGCACCATTGCTAGGCTTCGTGCCCAACTTGCTGTCCTTTAAAGGTGCTTGCGACGATACGCCCTTGTTGGTCGAGGTCTGTTGGCGCACGGTGATGATGGACAAGGGCGAAGTAATGGCTTTGGCGACGACGGCGGCGAGACAGCCGACAAAGATTTCTTCGAATGCCGAGAGGATTGGGGCTTTGCTCTTCTTGCTTGGGGAAGATGGGACGGTCGATTTGAGTTTGTATGCTTCCGCTTTGGCGTGCAAGAAGGCGTGGGAAAAGTAGTCTGTGGATGGGGAGATGTGGGTAGTGGAGGGCCGGCGAGTGGGTCAGCACCCAAGGCCGACTCGGAGGCGTCTGATGAGACCTCGAGCGCTCGGAACTAGACACAGTCTAATGGAACTCACAAAGAAAGTTGGACAAGGCAGTCGAGATGGAATCCGAAGCCAGTCCAGCATACAGAGATGTCCACCCTTCCCGTCTGACGATACTCTTGAGCGCGGATAGGAGCGTGTATTGCTGAGCGCTGCCTGTGAGGTTCACCCCGTCGTGCGCCGGACAGGTAGATACACCTGATCAGTACTGAAATCACTTTCCTACGCAATAAGCGGGGCTGCCCACCTTTTCCACGTTTTGCAGTCTGCAGACGGGTGACCAGGACGTCCAAGGGGTACGCGAGGCTGTTTGAGATCGCCGCGCCAATCGCGCCACCGGTCGCTTGCGCCAAGGGACTCAGATCAGACGACATGTCTGATCTACAGATGGTGCAGATGCGGGGAAAAAAGTTGGAGCACAAGTAATGATCGCCGGAGCCCTTGAGGTGAGACGAGATTGGGGGCTGCGCTTGGACGTGAAAGAAGGCAACGAAACGGCACCGATCGCGTCGGCGCTACGGTAATCCGGGACCAGCGCCTGGCAGATTCCAGATTACAAATGACGTCAAGCCTGCCAGCGCCCGCGCCGGGCAAATAAGAAAGCCGTTGGACCGGAGCTGGCACAATAGCGCTCGCGAGGCCCATCGCTCCCGCGGAACACGAAGTACTTGTCACAGGTGCAAGAGGTGAAAGATGTTATTCTCATTCATTCTACTCGTACATCGTCTACTATACGTGACCAAAGGTCCGTTTATGTCTTTTCTTCATTCCTGCGAGAACCCTTGATTAAAGACTTTGTCGAGCTTCTATTTTCGAAGAAGCAGGCAATCCGGTGACAGAACCTTGCAACATCTGCGACGCGACCAGTTGCGAGAAACGAGTCCCCGATCTTGTTAGTTCTTCATATGTGCCTTGTTCAACAACGACGCCATTGTCCATCAGCACGACGCGGTCCGCCGTCCTAAGTGTCGAAAGTCTGCAAGGTCAAACTCGAATGTCAGTCTAGAAAGCCTTTGAATGAGGCGGCAAGTCCACTCACCGATGAGCGATCAGGATCGTGGTCAAAGAATGACTGGACGAGATGTTCGAGATGGCCATGTTGACCAGCGACTCGCTCGCAGCATCAAGAGCCGATGTTGCCCTGCGCACCAGAACCATTCCAAGATAGCATCAGCGTCCAACACAAAATATGCAATTTCTGACTACGATCCACTCACTCGTCACAGACCAAGATCTTGGGCTTTTGCAACAAAGCCCTCGCAATCGCCAGCCTCTGCCTCTGTCCGCCGGACAACTGCGCACCCCTAGCACCAACGAGCGTGTCAAATCCCCTCGGCAACGCTTCAATAAATCCACAGTTAGCCAACTTGGCCGCCTCCTTGATCTCGGCCCTTGAAGCGTTCGGTCGACCATACGCAATGTTCTCAGCAATCGTCGACGAGAAGAGCGCAGGATCCTGAGGGACGATCGCGATACGTTGTCGCCACGATTCGACAGTGAAGTCGCGGATGTTGTCCTCGCCGTAGACGACGCGACCTTGCGAGGGGTCGTAGTATCGAACGAGGAGGTTCGCAAGCGTCGACTTGCCCGATCCGGATCCACCGGCGATCGAGACGATCTGTCCAGGTTCGATCGTCAAGTTGACACCTTTCAGAATATCGGCCTGGGGTCGCGAGGGGTACGCAAAGTGGACGTCGTCAAAGATGATGCGGCGGGGTGGGGTCGTGACGGGTAAAGGCTTGCCGACACCGAGCGTGACCGAAATAGGACGAGCGTCGAGAAGTTCAAAGATGCGTGACGAGGCTCCAAGGCCCTTCATGATGGTGCCAAAGAAAGAAGTCAACCCAAATAGGGACGAGCCGATGCTGAGCGAAGGGAACGCGCTCAATCAGCGAGAGATAATCCTGCGGAAACCAAGGGTACCACACACTCACTAAAAGGTGTAGACCATCAGCGACGTCAACTGTCCCGTCGTCAACGCGCCCTTGGCAACGAGCGTTCCACCGTACGTGAGCAATGCGATCAATGACAAGTTGCCCGCGAATCCAGCACCACCGTAGAACAAACCCGAAGCGAACGCTTCCTTCTTGGCGAGACCAAAGATCTTGTCGACCTTTTCCGAGAAACGTTGCGTCTCGAGAGGCTCGACGGCGTTGAATGCTTGGACGGTTCGGATCGAGGCCAATCGCTCCTCCGAGACGGCGACCATCTCACCGACGGCTGTCAAGAATTTGAACTGATGAGCTCAAGAACAAGAAACCCGTTCAACGCCACTGAGACTCACCTTGTTGAGTGCGCCTAGACAATTTCTTGAGGTATCGTCCGTAGAACACCGCGGCGATCGAAATAGGAGGAACTAAACGTATACAGGCGGGTCAGTATTCGAACCCACCCATGCTCCCAGGTTTTCGGCGCTTACCAATGAGCATCATCACCGCTGTCAGCTTTGCGCTTATCCAAAGCATCGCTCCAATTCCGACCGTGGCCGTGACCAGAGCCCGAAGTCCTTCGCTCAATTCCCTCGTTAGAGATTCACCCACGATGCCGCAGTCTGAGCCGAGACGTGAGATGATGTCGCCTGTCGATCGAACGCCAGTCTGAGGAACTTGATGCTCGACGACCTTGGGTGGCTTGGCGGTGGTGACTCCCGCTGAGGATTTGGACGACGGTGCCTCGGCGGGGACGGCGAGTTCGGCGGTTTGGATCTTGGCTGCACCTTGCAAGTCGTGCCATCCAATGTCCTGTACGTAGTTCGAGATTGAGTTTAGTGGTCATACCCTCTCTCAATATGCATTAAATTATATGCATTAAAACACGCCTGTTTCAATACGTTCGTGTAAGCCGCCTCGCGTAACCGAGCAACGATCCTCTGACCCGAGATGCGCATCAGAATTGTGCGGCCCATGTCTGCGCGCCCATAACAACAAATAGTGAGCACAGATTCACATCAACCCGCATTCGTCTGTGACGCACTGGCTGAAGCACCGATCGCGAAAAAGAGGGCCATCAATGCCGCCGCAGTCGGGACCGATATGGGCAAACCTTGCGGTGCGGTGCCGGAGAAAAGATCGATTATCCTTCCGATCGTGAACGGGATCGATAAAGAGACCGAGCTCGATACGAATAGCTGTATGAGAAAGACCACGATCCCTGATCAGCTGTGCACGAAGGTGCCTCCTTGCCCCAACAAACTTCTCCCCCAAAGCGCTGGGCAGACTGACCAATCCAATCGCGATCGCGATCGTCTTCCTCTCCGGTCTGGCCAAGATCATCAACCGCCTGATCTCGCCAATCTTGATCTTTTCCGCCGGTTTCTTGGCCAGATCGGATGCACTAGCTTCCTCCTCTTCGAGCGAATCCTTGTCCTTGTTCGAAGTGGCGGTGGCTGTCGAGCTCGTCGCCAGACCGGGGGTGGTGGAAGCGTACCGTATCCGTTGGGCCAAAGAACAAGTCAGACTCCGTAATGGCACATCGATCGAGGACAATGTGGTCATTGTCGGTCGTCGCGAGCCCACGCCGACGATCAAACTCGATGAGCCAGCACGTCCCGATCGAGCATCGGAGGCAGAGCAAGTCCCATAGCTCCTCGAAGGGCACTGGAACCGATCCACAGCTCTCGAGTGCGTCGATACAGCCGTGAATGGTATCGTTTTTTCTGAGCATGTTGTTGTGCTGAAACGAGAAGCGACGCACCGCCATGCCGAAACAGCGCTTGGCCTCGACATGCTTCGATCGCGCCTCGCGACGGCTCGCGGAGTGCCTTGAGGGACCCGCTGGGCTGTAGGATGAGGAGGAGGCTACACCTCGTGGGCAAGATCAATCCGTCTTGAAGGTTGTTCCTTTCCCGGCCTCTGACAACAAGTGAGAGTAGGCAAGGCGAGGTCGCGGATAGCTTTGTCAAGAGTCAGCACGGAGAGCTGCCAGCGGCGACGATCGCGCTGCGTCATCCGGCAAAGCCTTCCCGCCATCGAATCATTTCGGCTCGTTCTTCTCATTCGAATTGCATTGCTTGAAGAGGAGGCTCCGAAACAGAGCTCCGACATTTCAGCAAAGAGTCTACTAAGTTCTACCAAGCTACATCTTTCGAGATTCTCGAAGGGGGAGTTACCGACGGCCCTTAAGCGCCAAACTTGAAGGTGACTTTCTGAGCCGAATTCTTCCCCTCCTTGAGCAAATTCATCCCCTCGTTGACTTTGGCCAAACCGCCTTCTTGGCGCCACAGAGGGTTGGTCTTGAGTTTTCCCGATTCGATCAAAGAAGGAACATACTCTGACCATTCCTCGATCGCCTTCTTATCCTTGGGCATGGCAGGGAAGAATGCTTTCCCAGCAAAATTGAACTCTTTCCCGAGAACCGTGTCTAGTACAGTCCCACGACTTCCCAAGCATCAGTTCAACCGCCTCTTCTCCCACGCGTGTCAAAATCGACTCACAGACGAGGGTATGCTCAATCTTGACATTAGGGTAGTTGTCCAAGCCCTCATCTGAAGGAGGCAACAAGACGACGACATGACCCTTGTCCTTAAAGCTCTGCGCCGTCTTGAGCGTCGTCCCTTTCTCCGAGATCGTATCCAACGCCAAAGCCAACTCGGGGAATTCGTGCCGAATCTTGCTCGGCGTCGCATCGTCGGCGTAGTCGAACACCGCCGAGGCACCATACTTCTTGACGAGGTCATAGTTCTTAGGCGAGGAGGTGGCGACGACCCTGTACCCGGCTAGAGCGGCGAGTTGGACGGCGTACAAGCCGACCGAGGTTGACCCGCCCCATACGAGCAAGGGCTGGGAGGTCGAGATGGGCTTGGACGGTTGAGGAATACCGAGGCGAAGATCCAGAGCCTGGAAAGCAGTGTCTGCGAGGTCGCCGCCAACATTTCAGCCCTCCTCCCGATGAATAGGCTGAAGTGGCGGATGCTCTTACGAGGCGCGATCCCACCAAGGGCTGCGGCTTCCTCCGCATCGACCGAGTCGGGAACCTTCCACACAAGCGTCGCCTCCGTCTTGAGGTATTCTATGGTGTCGAATGCTATACAATGCTCAACACAGAAGACGAACAAACGACTATCAATCAACCTGAAGCCGTGGACTGACCTGCGAAGGAACCGTGTTTCTCGTCCTTGCCGCCATGGATGAAGCCAGCGACGCGATCGCCTTCCTTGACGTTCTGGACCCCCTGTCCTAGTTGGACGACGCGACCGCAAAAGTCGCAGCCGAGGCCGGCGCCGGGGGGCGAGACAAAGTCGCGGTGCTTCCAGTCTGGTTTCAAAGGGAAACAATTCGGACCGAAAGTCAGGCTCGAACGGACGTTGACGATGATAACATATTAGCGTGGCGGGCACTGCTCGATGAGCCACGGCCATCAGCAGGCCAGCAAAGGCCGGGCCGCCGCGCAAGAATGACGATTGATGACGAAATACCTGGGCGGGGCCCACGGAAACCGCGACGGAGACGACCCCTTGCCACCACCGAAGCGTACGCCGCTGATCTCACTTACCAGTAGGATTGAGTGCAACAGCTTCGACCTGAGAGCATACAATCACGAAACGTCAGCCTGAGCATCGAGAAGGAGGAGGAGGCGCTCGTTGTAGCTGCTCATCCCCACCTTGACCACGATCTCGCCTTGGCCGGCTTGAGGGGTGTCAACGGTCTGCACGGCGACCTTGCCCTGATCCACGACGATGAGTGCTTGCGATTGGGTAGGGATGGACATGATGAGATGTGAGTGGGAGATAGGCGCGAAAAAGAAAGAGAGGACGGTGGTAACATCGAAGCTAACAGAGGGGCTATCTTGAGTCGGCGCCTGTCGGTCTTACGAAGTGCGCATGCGGGGGAATTTGTAAGCTTTGCTAAGTCGATCGCGCGAGATCGCGCGCGGGCCGCGCTAAGCTCTGCCCAGCTGCGACGCCTGCTGGATGACTATCCACTTGTCCCACCCGAGCTGGGTCTTGTCCAGCATCGCTAGCCCCCTTTCGTAAGCCACATACCCCGGGACCAGGAACACGCCTCCGCCATGTCGTGCCAAGACTGCGATAACAAGGATGCCGTCACCTCGTCCGCCTCCACTTCCGCGGATACCCCAACCTCCATGGCATTGTTGGACCCGACCCAATTCGTACCCCCTACACCATCCTCCTCCCTTCCCCGTATCCTGATCGAGTTTTGTGATCGATGTACGTCAACCCACTGCGCAAGAGCGTCTTCTTGATCGCACCAGGCATCTTATCCCTGATCCACCCCACTTCGTTCGCCCACCCTCTTCCTCAGGTCGATGGCTCCACCGAGCAACCTGGGTCCAAACCGAGTTATTCCTCACCTTTCCCACTACATCCGAAACAGGTATCCGAGCCATCGTTTTGGTCCCTCGGACGAGTCCTGAAACGGGTGGGAGGTTTAGGGTGTGGATTTATAGAGAGGGGACGCAGGGTAAGGCCGACTTGGTGTGGGACAGGAAGATTGAAGGAGGCTTTCCGGAGCTCAAGGTTTTGGTGAGTATGGGTTCAAGGAACTTAGAAGGCTGTGCGGTTGTGAGGAGCTGACGGGAACTTCTCGATGGGGACAGAAACAACGCGTGAGAGACCTGATCGCACCACAGCAGGGGCTCGGTCATTCCGACCACCATAAAAAGAGCAAATCCGAGTCCGAGGGCGAACCACCCGAGCTGCCAGAGAAGGACAACGAGCCAATACCAGCGAAGGAGAACGAGCCGGAACAGGAGAACGAGCAAGAACAGAAGCCAGCAGTCGATGATTACACACCCCGGTTCAGGTGTTGATGGCTTGTATGATATAGGGTAATGATGTCAATGCAATGCGTTTGCGTGAGTACTCAATGAAGTCACAAAAATGATATCAGGGAAGAACGAAACTTGGGAGTTCAGGGTCGGAAGTCTTGTTCATCGACAAGAGCTTCGGCATCGACACACTCCTCGATCCACGCAGTCGTGACCAAGTGGCGATAACGGGGTCTGTGGTGTTAGGAATGAGAGGCTCAGCTCAAGCTACATGTCGGTTTGAGCCTTGCCGAGACTCACTCGGAGGTGCGATCGATCATTTCACTGATGCGATCCTTGATCTTGGCATCCAAGATGATGTGGGTCAACTCTGGATCACGGAGGTCGTCCGTGGTGCGGCCCCTGTTTCCGGTCCAAACTGTATGGTTCGATGGGTAATACTCTCAGCTCCAATCATCACGAAAGGTGTGAGGCTTGCCGCGCAAACCGCACTTACGCTTCTGGACTTTCGTCAGTCCTTCATCCGCCGTGGTCTGCGAAGCTCCGACCTTCTGAGACGCCGACAGATTGTTGTCCATCGCGTTCGACGACGTGTCAAAGTAAGCGACGTATTGGCCAAAGAGCGAGTCAGGGTCGTAATGCGCCTCCCCCAGCTCATCCGCGCCGTTTGACTGCCTCGCCGAAGCCGGGGGAGAACCCGACTCGGCCTTTGGCTTGTCATCCTCCTTCTCCTCCTTTACCTCCTTTTCATCTTCATTGTCATCATCATCCGGCTCGTCATGAATCCCATCCTGAAAACGATCCTCTCCGTTCGAATCATCCGAATCCTCATCCGAGTCGGCCATCTCATGCTGCATCGCCGTGAAATTCGATTCCTCCTCTTCCTCCTCTTGCTTGGGGCTCGGCATTTCCACCACCTTTGAAGAAGCCGAAGGCAACACCGACGCAGCCGGGGACGGAGATGGAGAGAAAATTCTTGGTGCCGAGCCTTTCCTCAGCATCTCGTCACGCTGATCAAGGGCGGCGAGGGTGATGTGTGTCGATTCTAGGCAATTGACGTAATACTTGGACGTCAACGTCATACGCTCGCCCGCTTCGATCGAATCGAGGATCCATTGCGGACTGATAGTGTCGTAGTCCTTGGCGGCTTGCATGCGAGTTAACGCGTTCTTCCACTCTGTTCCGACGATCAGTCGTTCCTCGACGCCATCGACTCCGGCGAGTGCGCTCGGGGCTTGACGAAACTCGCCTCCGTGTGCCTTGATCTTGGCATGCATTTCGCCGCGATCGAAATGGCGCATGTGGTGAACGTAAAAGACCATGCCCTTGAACAGTTCGTCGACCTTCTCCACTTTCACCACGGCCATCATCCCCGTCGGTTTCGTCGTCCTCGTCGTCTTGCGCTTCTTCCCCTCCGAGGTGAACTGGCTGTCTTGACTTCGCTTGGTCGAGCCAGCTTGCATTTCTTCGAGTTCGGAAAGGGTTGCGCTGTCGGTCCAGTCCTTGTCGTCGCGCACTCCCATGCAGCGTGGGAAGCGCAGAGTCCACCCGGCGCCGTAGTCCTTGCCGAGGACGACCTCTGCAGCTTTGACGGTGACAACGAACGAACTGCGGGGCGCTCGGAGTCAGTCAGTGATCAACAGGCATATATCTTGAACTCCGAGAGCATGCATACTCTTTGGGGTGGATCAACTGATCAGGCGCCTCGGAGTTGGTCGAAAACCAATCGGGCAACTTGCGACGGTTGTAGTCGAACCACTTCCCTTGCGTCTGATCCCTGATACTCTGGAACAAATCGCGATTGAACCCGGTTCCGACCTTGGCGAAAGATCTGAAATACGGCTTGCCATCTTCCTCCCGCGAATCATCCCGCACACCGAGCATGAAGCTCGCATGTGTACCCCCTCGGCGCCCTTGACCCCAGTACGCGCCCACGACGAGCGCATCCAGGTCGGTGCCCAGCTGATCCATGTAGTCGGGTTTGATTTTCAGCCACGTCAACTCGCGGCCACCAAGCTGGTAGATCGAGTAAGGATTCTTGACGACCATTCCTTCTCCTCGCTCTTCGAGCATGACTTTGAGGAAATCCGAAATCTCTTCAGCAGTCGAGATCTTCTTCACCTCGGCAATCTCAAGCACGCCCGGCACAGGGGCTTGGATGACCTTGTGGATCAAAGCCTTGCGTTTCCACAGCGCGGTCTTGAGCAGAGATTGGCATCCTTTTGGGGTCCTGATGTAGAGCACGTCAAAGACCTTGAGGCAAGGGCGAGGATCGTCCGGTCCAAAGGACGTCTTGGCGGCGAACGACTTGAGCTGACCAAAGGGGACGTAGACCGAGTTCTGAGGATCCCACACGAGCATCTCGGCATCCAGAACAGCTTCTAGGACGTCTGGGTTGAATTTTTCATGAATGAACGGCGTTATTGACCCCTCTCGCGGATTCTGACCGTAGAGATGGGTGTAGTCCGTCGATTTCCTGGTCGAGAATCCACACGATGATTAGTGCTCTGATCTTCAGCAAGGGAGTAAATTATTGCACACCTCGAGTAATACGTATACATGTCACCTTTTTTGTGAACCTGGATGCGCTCGCCATCAAACTTTTCCTCAATCAAGAACTCCTTGGGCTTGCACCAGTACTTCATCTCCGTCGAACCCTTGGGCTCCTCAGGCGAGGCCGGTCGATCGGCGCGCATCTTCTGAACCACGCTGTCAAAGCCCGATTTGAGCAAGCGTCCACATAGCATGGGTGAAAAGACTCGGCCGACCGTCATTTCCTTGTGCTGAGTGAAAGGGGAGCGAGGTGTGACCGTCAGGTTAAGGACCTTGTGTGCCCTGCGGCGTCTGCGCGGAAAACCTGGCAACGCACTTCTGATTCGAGTCGCTTGTTGGGGTCGTGAAGCTCCCAGCACACGCGCAAGATGTCGGAACAAGTGTTGAAGAGGCTAGTGAGGATGTCCCGTGATCAGTAGTGCAACATCTATGTGGGCTTAAGCGATAATGCGGTCAGGCACGTACTCCACTGCATCGGGATGCATCGCCCCAAGCACGACCCGCTCCGACATAGAGACCTTGTGGTCTTGTAGTAAGTTGCCATGACACTTAGTAATAGAGCTTGCGAATATCGCGCGTTTTCCATCCAAAAGTGACTGCTTACCACGTAAGATAATGCGAATAAGCCACTTGAACTCGATTGGGCTAAGCCGTTCGTACGCCATCGTGAGAACACCCGCGACCTGGTCAAGTGAGGAAGTGTTGGTTCTCGCTTTCGTCGAACCACTCGCTTGAGTTGAGGTATTCGCCGCTCGATTGACGATTCCTCGTTGGGCTGCACCCGCAACACTGAGTCGATCGAGGAGGGCGTTAATTTCGTCGATCGTCATCTTGGGTTCACCGTTCTCCTTGGCTGTTGATCGTGCGTCGATGACTGCGAAAGCGACGCTTGCAAAATCCCCAGCTCCTTTCTGGGGTCGTGACGACTGTGTAGCACAAGCATGCACGTTCATGATCAGTCTCGGGCAATCGGCGCAGTACTGGGATATCCTGACGCTGGCAGCAGTCCAACGCAGGGGACTGACGTGATGATCGCTCGTGTCCGGTACTTTCCAGTTGATCAGAGCTCGCGCATCCTTTATCTCTGTTGACATCCCCATCGTTTTGAGCAGTGCTTTGGCCAGTTTCTGCTCCTTCAGATTGTAGTTGCCCCGGCGAGTGTCGCGCTGTCCAATCACGGAATGTGGGGGACCACGAGGCCTCAGCTCGCACCGACCGGCAGCTAGTAACGTCTCCACAGGGCGACAAAGTTTGACCTACGTCCGGGAGCAAGAGTCGTACAACAGGATAGGTGTCGGGGCCGACGTGCTTTCTCCAGCCCTACTCGCTCGGAAAGGGTTCCGAATTGGTCGTGGAAGTTCCGAAGGTGGGTCCGGTCAGCGGGCTGAGCCAGCCGGCCACCCCCGGTGAGAGTGCCGTTTAGACTGACAGAGAAGTACTCCCACAACACATCGCGTTTTGTCCTGTAGGGCTTGCCCGGTTTCTTCTTCTCGCCGATCATCCCCTCAATCCTGACAAAGACCATCTGCACGAGGTCAAGAAAGAGTGGGGACGTGCGGTTCTCGATACCCAGAGGGCGAGGGAAGTCGTCTACAGGGCATGAACAGACGACGATTGGGCCAGCGTGTTAGCTGATGCCTAGTCCCACTCTTGGGGCGTCCACGAGTACTGACCCAGCTCGACCGTGGGCAAGTCGTCCTCATCGCCTTGCGTCGGCTGAGGTCCATTCGCCTGAGACGAGCCGACCCCATTCGGAGGACCCATGGTTGTAGCGACCTGATAGCCTAGATCGGCAACGCCTTCCGAGCGTTGGGAGACTGCGCGATACGAGTGATTGGCTTCAAGCAACGAAAGGCCAGCGGAAGAAAGCTGCGACCAGAGCGTGACGGAGTGATCTGGAGTGATGTTCCAGGCGTCGAGGGTTGCTAGCGTAGGCTAGCGCGATGTCAAACTCGACGAGCGGCCTTCCCCCTCCTTTAGCTCCTTTGCCTACGGTTCGCGTTTGGAACGGTGGATCAACAATCGCGTCGCGAGGTTCATGACATCAACAGTCGACGTAATTCAAACTATTGCGATCAACTGTCGAGTCGGACATCTATCTATCTACAATCTATCTTCTACAAATCTTCTACAAACTACTAAAATCAACTACTGTCGAGTCAGACAAAGAACGTCAAAGAACGGGACTGGGAGGCAAACCAACAGACAAACCATATGGCGTGACGTCATAACAGTTTCGGTACTGCCAACGGCTCTCGGTCCAGCGCGTTCCCAGATATGTAGCTGGCGCTGTTTCAGAGTGGGTCCGCCAGTCACAGGCGGGTTCGCCTACGTTTGCCGAGGTTCCATCTTCAATCAAGCAGCCTGGCACATGAATCCAGTTCCTGCCACTGCCGAAATGTGTCATCTGCAAACATTCACGTACAGGAGACTCTCCAGTACGATAATCTTCACGGAGAGCACTGCAGGCCCCAGGGGCAGCAAAGCTAGACGTCGGCAACGTGCGTGAGCTCGCTGAGCTCGCTGAGCTAGCTGAGCCCGCCGCCAGCGAGGCTGCTTCGCGCTGCGCGCAAAGGCGGAGGAAATCAGTCCAATACTCGCGCGCGAGGACAATAATAAAAAGCTTGAATGTGTGGATGCCCGCCGCCTTCGCACTCCTCCGCACAACCCGACCTCCGCTCTAATAATCGCACAGACGCCGCCGCCAACAACCTCGAACAATCGCAGATCCGAAGCTCAGCGGCAACGACGTCGCGCAAAATGGATCGTCAAGTTGCTCTGCACCGGCAGCAGGCAGTCTCAATGCCACGCGGCAAGTGCGACGGGCCCGCAGTCCTTCACCTCCGGGCTTGAAATTCGTTCGTCCACGCTTTGAGGCAGTTCCAGACCTCTCTCGCGACGCGGGTTCAAGTACAGACGCAACTGCGACTTCAGCCACTACTGTCGTCGATCGACGACCCGCGGAGTAGCGTCAACGACATCAACGCACAAGAGAGCGATCGAGCCAGACCGTCCCAACTGCGCTGCTACCGTTGCCAGAAGGGCCTTTTTCCCGGCACCATCTTGAATCAATGACGTTGCAATGTCCGATCTGTTCGGCTCTACACTGGGAGTTCGAAAAGTCACCGACCCCAGGCAGCGCCACACTGTTCAAAATCTGTTGCGCGGACGGCAAAGTTCGATTGCCCGCTCAGATCCGCAAACGATGTCGGAGAAGGCACCTCGAGAAGAAGTAGTCGCAAGTAGTATCGCTCTCCGCCTTCAGGACCACAAAAGTAGATTCTTCCGATTGTCCGGTTGTCAACTTTTCGTGGAACCCAAGCTCGATTTTCGTTGTTCCATGTGAATCGGGTTGGCACGTCGACGTAAAGCAAATTTCGTGCGTTGTAATCGGGCGGCGTCTTGGCGCACAATTTGATGAAGGCGGTTAACGTCGTTTCCGGTGGTGCTGATAAATCTGGTGCTCCCTGATCTGGGTCGAACCGAACTTGTTGCTCATTCGGGAGGTGCAGCGCAAGTCTGGTCACTGCGGGATCCCGATCGTGCATCTCGAATCGAAATATCCGATAAATGGCTTCGGGGGCGCAAACATATCGAGCGTCAAGGAAGTTGTTGATTTCGTCTTGAGCTCCGGGTTCGCCGATCGTGAAGAAGTACGGTCGTGGCCCTTGTACAGGTACTTGTACAGGTACTTGATCGCAGCAACGCCGCTTGCGATTTCCACGTTGACATGACAGTTGTACTTGGACGCAAGGAACGGATTTGTTGGAACAACTTTTGCATCCGTATAAACTTCTTCTTGCGCTGTTCCCGGGAATTTGACGTATGGTGTATGCCGCGACGCCGGTAGTGTGGATAGCCACTGTCTTCGCTGGTCGTGCGCGGTTGGAGTCGTTTGGGAAACCGTTTGGTACATTTTCCATGGTCGTCGTGGCAGGTATGCTTGCCGGGACGATCACATCGCCGGTGTAGCATGCAGTTTGTGATGGTCTCAAACAATGCGGGAAATTTGTCGGGGTCCGGTATTCCTGCGGTGACAATCTTGTCGTAGTCGTCGTTTGTTTTTGGTTTGTCTTCTGGATCCATGATCAAAAGGATGTGGGCGTGAGGCAGCCCGCGCTTTTGAAATTCGACAACATAGACATATGCGATGACCTGTGCAAAGAATTGAGACTCGTGAGCATTCCATCCATTTTATATTGACCGCGCCACGCCGATTGACATACCTTTCCAAAGACTCCCGGTGCACGACGAACGCCTAATACATCCGCAAGAAGAGCTTCCAATTTACCGTGAAAGACCCATGTTACTATGTCGGGACGGTCGGATGCGGTTTGGCCAGGAAGCAACGCGTTGACGATTTCCGACCAGGCAGGGTTGCATGTCATCGTGATGAATATGTCCAGAGCACCAAAAACACGAATGATGGCCATAGCATCTTGCTAAAGTTGGACCATCTGCCGTGGCGATCCAGTTTATGACGACGGTAGAATGACTCTTCTGCGAGGGATCGAGTCCTTCAGCCAGACTTGCTTGAAGGGACGAATTCTCTTCGGCTCCGAGCTTTTGCTGATTCGTTCTCATCCAATATAGCCGTTCTTGTTCAGTTAATGCCCAGGCGTCCGCAACAAATTTCAGGAACAACCGGCCCCCAAGGAACAACGTCGGGTAACTGATATTGTGAGGACGAATATGGAAGTAATACGCGTTGATATGAATTGGCTCTGCGTCACACGTTTGGATCCGGCCCTTCCGGTTTGTGGGTTGGCGTTGGTGTTATCCGTTGTGCGTTGCAAGACGCCGTTTTCATCCCGCACGCGACGAGCTGCCTCCGTTGCGATCGGTGTTTTGGCTGAGGGGAATTCTGTCGCGGTACTAGTCTTCGCCATACGGTAACAATAGCGGGTGCGTGAGTGCCATGAGTGCAGGGTGGCCATCGTGAATGAGCTGAATAACCCATGCTGAGCTGTACGCACACACCATCCTAAGGGTGGGGGACGCATGTGCAGTCATGTGCTCAATACAAGGCAGAGCGTGGAAGTCAAAGGCCACGGGAAAATACAGCGGAAGGATTGACTTCGTACCGCTGAGAATCCGGGACAATGGGACACTAAATGTGAGTATCCACTGCCATCGCTACACATGGACAACAGCAAGAATACTGATAGTTGTAATAAACGAACCACGCAGCCTCTGGTTCCGTGAATTGCAGCTCACCATCCGGTGGCAGCTCGCAAGTCAAGCTTGCGACACCCGTGAAAAGGTCCACACTCGACGCGTGTCTCGACGACGGTCTGAACCCATCATCGGGCTCCCACAGAACAAAAAAGTAGTTCAGCATGAAATGAAGGCTGTGTACATTTGATCTTCGTCGCGCGGTCCTCTCCCGACTTGAACAACTACGTTTCCGTTGTTGAACAGTACCGCAGCTGTTGCAGCAAAGTACATCACATTGCAGCGGGTCAACGGTTACGGTGGGAGGTGGCGCGCGGAGCGCCCGGCCCAACCTAGTGCATATTATTATCGGCTACAAGCTTAAAGATCGTGATAGAGGGATGCTACAGCTTCAGCGCAGATTTGAAAACGTGTTCCAGGCCAGCTTGCTTCATTCTGAAGAGTCACGTGACTCGATGTGACGTCAGGACAGACAACTTCTGGGCTCACGCCAGTCATCGGGTGAGCACTTACAGCTCGGCGACTTCATTCATCCCAGCCACTTCCTTGACCCGTATTTCGTCCGTCAGGACTGGCGCCAAGCTCGCGTGATGCCGCAAGAGCCATTCGTGTCTTCCCGGTGCAGAAACTTCAGGAGGTGGGGTGGGCAGGATGTCGGAAATGTGTTCGCAGCGTACTTGCAAAGCTTTCCAGTTGAGTTGCTATGTAGGTGGGTGCGCCCACTACATGGTCATTTTATGGCTCGGAATCGTTAAGGGATTAGAAATACCTTACCTTGATGCGATGGACAAACTCGTCCGCGTCGGCTTCGAGTCCTTCTACGATGATCACGCCGGGATAGCTAGCGAGCAGCAGGAATGGGCGCGGTCAGTATCAGCTCACCCATGTTCTATCGCAATCCAGCTACCCACCCTGGCTTGCTTATACCCCATAGGCCGAGCTCGGTTGACCATTGCACGATCTTTTTCCGTTTCCCCTGATCGAGGCGCGTGGTCGGTCGACTCGATCAGCTGTGCACTTCGCAAGCCGCTGGCGAACCTGGACGAACCGTTGCCAAGAGATGATGACTCCACAGCAGCGTGCACTTGATGCGAAGCTCCCTCATAGCTACGAACTTGTCGTCGTGGTGGCCATCGACGCCTTGGCCCGGTCTGGACGGCCGAGTGGGTTCGGTCAGGGGATTTAACGCGAGATACTCCCGTAGTGAGGTAAATAAATTGAAGACGGGGTATTCTTCGCCTATATGTATGCATTGGGTATGTTGCGTGCGATGTCAGGCACTGTTTTGCCCCGAAAGGCTAACACGGCATGAAAAGCACCGACCTTGGCGATTCAGCTCGTCCAGCCGGGACGTCAGCTCGTGACTGAGGCGGTCATGATCGGTCCGAGATACCGATGGCGCATAAAGGATGGGTTTGAAGTTTGAGGATAAAGAAGAAGCGTGCTGAATTCTCAGGTGGGCTTCGGGGGCGAGGCAGAGCGAGTACTCGGGGAGCACCAGGACGACGTCATCGTAAGGGGGTCCATCGCTGACCCCATCCCTCGCAGCTGAGACGTTCATGCTGCTACCATACGCATCTTCACCCCCCAGGGCATTCTGCACAAACACTCGGAAACTTATTTAG
Organism: Microbotryum lychnidis-dioicae p1A1 Lamole; assembly: GCA_001244265.2. NCBI lineage: Eukaryota > Fungi > Basidiomycota > Microbotryomycetes > Microbotryales > Microbotryaceae > Microbotryum > Microbotryum lychnidis-dioicae. The sequence goes on from CDLV01000006.1 coordinate 1,521,097, forward strand.
CCGATGCGACCTGAATTAAGGGGCTTGCGAATTGTCTCACCTCCCAGTCGCGCTCATCTTGCTCGTCGAGCAAGTCCCACTCGAACTCTTCGTTCTTGATAACTGACGCGATTACTAGTCGCAACTCGTCTATGATGGGCTCTAGCTCAGAGCGCGAGTACCGCATCCTTCTCCCAAGTCGGTCACTCGTGGAACGGTGGAAGGGGCTGGACGCAGGTGGAGCAGTCGACGTTCATTGACTGTGCGTGCACCGAGGCCACCAGACCGACACTCTCAATAGCTCTCAACTTGGCGCTGAGCGAGTTCGAGCTACGGTTACTAGTCGGTAACCTTGTAGATCTGCTGGTCGAAGATGATTTCAGCTCGATCTTTTTAGGTGCCTGTGGTACCGTCAAGGAAGAGAGATCAAAATCATGCATTCGCATTACAAGTAGTGAGTCACAGTAACCACTGCATTGAACAGCCAGGCTGAGGCAACACCTTCACCAGTGGGTCCTCGACTGTTTCGCGGGGCACGGTGGCCGGAGCAAGTGGGCGCAGGTGGGCGCTGCACGTGACAAGCACGGCCATGCACCTGACCTGAGCTCACTCTCTTTCGGAGAATTTGAGAATTTGAATTCCAGCTTGTCAAGAACTGATTACAGGGACAGCGAGGATATTGGGTGATCGCCAAAAAGCGTGGGCGGCAACCCGTAGGAGAAGAGAGTGAGAGTCAACGGAGAAGGGATGGATAAAGTGCATCTCAAAGGAGCAGTGTAGGTTGCAATATTGAACAAGGTAAGGGGAGCGGTTGGAAGTCGTAGGTTAGGTCAAAGGCGATAGCCCAGTTAATGTGGTCCAGCGCCCGATAAGGGTCGTCTCTTTGTAGACTAGCTGGAATTCAAATTCGCATTCTCATATAGAAAGAGACGACCCTTATCGGGCGCTGATATATGACAGTCGCTTGGGACATACTAGAGGTAGGTGGTAGGACATGATGGGAGGGGCGTCAAACCACTAGCAGCTCGTAAACTCGAGCCATAAGCTCGCACTAGTACCTAAGTGACTCTCCAAAAATTCTTAAAAACTGCCCAAGTTGCGGAGTTCTATGTCTACATCTACCGCACAGCTCGGATTCAACGGACCCAGACTTTCAGAGGCATAGCCTTCGAATCGAATCGGAAGATCGCCGTGGTGAACGGAATCCGAACACGTGACATGGGATTCCTGTCCCATTCGAGCTGTGGTAGCGCCATTTCTTGATCTGAATCTTTCTTCAGGTGCTACGTGTGAACACTCTCTTACCTAGCCAAGGTACAGGCAAGCACATTTTACTTAGTAGTAACTAAAGTAACTTAGCTTGGAATTCTTGGCCATCTAAGATCCACGAAATCGCCGAGTTTGCGGGACATCGAAAATACAATTGATCCTTTTGTAGCCGAAAATGGTCAAAATCCCAGAAGTGCCGAGTTGGAGAGTCGTCCGTCGAGTAGCGAAAATCTTAAGATTGATGGCTTTGTAGCCGAAGATAAACAGGGATGTGTCCGTGTGCATCCCACTCGGGTCCTTCGGAGTCCGAGAGGGAGGACCCAATTGGGCTGACAGCTTGAGTTGCTGAGCTACGGTGAAACTGGTGTCGCCCGGCGACGGCCCTGACGGCGGCTGTGTCTCGGATGCCGCCGCCCGCAGTCGATGGGCAAGCACGAGTAGACATGCAGCTCGCCGCCCACTTCGGACCGAGTCGGGCGCGCGCGTTGCGCGTTGTGTTGTGTTGAATACGTTGAATCTCGGCGAACGCTCGCTGCCAGGTCGGCGCCTGTGCCTGACCCAGCCGGCCCCCGGCATCTTGGCATACGGTCGGCCTACCCGAGTGCGCGGAGCCCCAGAACAAAGAGTGAACCACCTCCACTTTCCTCCAACTTTCTTCCTTCTCCACCTCTGCTATTCCCCCACCTAACTCTGAAGCCATCCGCCATTATGTCCAGCAAGCCTACTGAGACGCACGAACACATCGAGGCGGCTGCCACACCCGCGCAAATCGCCGCCCTTCAATCTTACGCCGTCGACGATCACAATGAACAGATCACGGTGTTGGGTACCATGGGTCAAGACCCGGAGCACAAGTCCAAGATTCATTGGCAGTCATGGGCCATCCTGGCGCTGTGCGCCCTCGCGCAGATGCAGAATACCTACGTCGCGTGAGTTGCTCGGACCCGACTTTTCCTCCTCGCGAATTTTCTCCACTTCGGCGCCGGCATGCTAATGTACGCCACATCCTTCTCGTATCCCGTCAGTATCGCGCCTGCAGCGAACGCTTACTCAATTGCAGGGCCGCTCAATGGCATGAGCAAACGGATCTGGATCGTCCAGGCAGTGAGTCCGCCCGGATCGACACCAATTATGGCCTGGGTCTTGACTTTTCTCCCACTTCTGACACGCGCTTGCAGCAATCGGTTCCTTCGATTGCGACTGGACCCATCATGGCCATCATCTCCGACACCTATGGGCGTCGATGGGTCATCATCTTCGCATGGGTGATTTTCTGCATCTCCGCCATCCTCGGCATGGTCGCCAAGAATATCAACCAGGTCATCGTCGCCCAGACTTTTGCCGGTGTTGCCGCCGGTGTTTCGGGTATCATGTATGCGGTCGCCAGTGAGGTCCTGCCCAGCAACTACCGCGCCTACGCACAAACAGTCGTCAATGGTGTCTCGAGTATAGCTTCGGTCATTGCCTTGATCGCCATGAGCCAGGCGGTATCTGCGGATCCCCTCAACGGCTGGCGATGGATTTTCCGCACGTCTCTCATCTTCGATGGGCTCCTCCTCCTCGGCTTCGGTTTCTTGTATTTCCCTCCCCCTCGCACAGCCGACAGTTCCACATTCATGGAGAAGGTGAAGAAGATGGATTGGATTGGATATGGTCTTCTCCTTGGTGGTCTGGTGCCCTTGCTCATGGGCTTCGCATGGGCCGGCTCGGGCAGTTACGGCGTGAGTTGCCTCCAGCGCGCTTGCCACACACCATGAAACTGACTCAACACTTGTGATTGCGTCTCAGTGGCACGATCCGCACGCCTACGCCTGCGTCGCAGTGGGATTTGCTGGCTTGATCGCCTGCATACTCTACGAATGGCTCGGAACCTCGCGCGGTTTCCTGGACCACCGTCTCTTTCAAAACGGTTACAATTTCCCTCTTGGACTCTTCTTAATCGCCGTCGAGGGATCGCTCTTCTACCTCGTCAACAACATCTATGTACGTAGAGCGCGCACGGCTCGACTGAAACATTCCAGATACCTTTTCTGACGGCATTCACGGACTCCTTGGGTATTGCATAGGCTCAGCAAGTGTTCTCGCTCTGGGTCCCCACCGGTGGAGTTGATGCCGGTGCGCGTTTGCTCCCCTTCTTCCTCGTCATCTTCTTCGTCGCGCCCGGCATGTCCTACTACGTGACCAAGCGCAAGGATCTCAAGTGGCCCCTTTGCATCGGCTTCGTCTTTTTCGGCGTTTGCATCATCGGTTTGGCCGAGTCGGGTCTCAACGTCAATATGGGCACCGCTTTTAACGCCATCGGTGGGGTCGGTTTCACCGCGCCGTTGATCCTGCTCTTGACGATGGTGCAATACTCGACTCCGCCTCTCTTCATCGGTGTTGCTTCTGCGCTCACCATCAGTGTCCGAACGCTCGGTGGCACGGTCGGATACGCCATCGCCGACGCCATCTACGGGTCTTTGACCAGCGAGCAAGTGCCTGCGGCTATTGGTAAGCCCTCTCTTTTTACCGATCTCTTGAGCGACGTGGATCGACAGAGCTGACCCTGTTACACCATCTCTTCTATCAGCTGGTGCCGCCATCCCTCTTGGCTTCAGTCCCGCCAACTTAACTCCCCTCATCATTGCCGTCCTCTCCGGTCGGGGCATCGCCGGCGTTCCAGGGATTACTCCCACCATCGCCAGTGCCGCGTCGCTCGCTGCCAAGCAAGTCGAAGCGCACGCTTACAAGATCGTCTGGTATGCCTTCTTGCCCGGAGGTGAGCCCCATTTTCTCTTACGCGTGAACACGACAGCCTTGGTGGTCGTGCTGACTCGCATTACTCGCCTTGCCGTTGTAACCGTGCAGCCATTCTTGCGGCAGTCGGATGCGCCTTGTTCCGCAACCCTACCGAAAGGATGAACTGGGTCGTCGATGCTCCCCTCAAGAACATGAATGTTCTGGACGACGAGAAGTCTGCAAACAATCACCCCCGCGACCCTACTTCGTCGTACGTTAGCGGCTCTAAGGAGTAAAAACCCGCAAGGCCAAGGTCACATCTACGTGCGGCAGGGCTGGAGTTGATCATCAGCCTAGTATTCCCCGTGCATTTCTTTTTGTATACTGTAGGTTGCAGTGAGTTGTTCTGGGGCCATATGATATTGATGTAGCGTACGCGAAGATGTATTTGGATGTAAGGCATATCATTCGTCCTGATCCGTCGACGGGATCATCCCACGAGAGCTCCGAAGCTTCCGAGTCGACCCGTTCCTTCCAACCCGACTGTTGGAAGATCCTGCAGTGCCGGCTTTTCCTGGGCGTGACCACCGTGTACCGAGCGGAAGAGACGACGATGGCCTCGAATTAGCGAGACCCGCGTACGCGCTGCTGGTCGCTGTTTTAAAAAGAGCTTCCAGACGGGCTCAATCACCCCTGACCGGATGGCGAATCCTCATGATCAGAAGCGAGCGAACGAGGTGAGGCCGCTCGGGCCCCTTGGGACGAGCGCGTTCCCCTTTGAGGAGGTTTTGGGGTTTGGAGCGAAGGCCGGGGCCGCTGGCATAGTGTGTGCTGTCGCCTGCTTCCCATTCGGACACCCATTCAGCCCCTGAGTGGACGCCAACGCGCACCCCTCCTTGCAGTCCGATTGCTTTCATCGGCGTCAATAGTCGTATACTTTCCGCCAAGACTCGACTTGCCCTTCGCGACTGACCGGTTCCCAAGAGTCGCGAGTCGCACGACCTACCCCACTGGGCCACTGGGGGCATCACCCGACGTAAGCTCGAGCGGTGACACGACTTCACCCCTCTGTCGAATACCGAGACTACCGACAGCAGGACGAAGACTCGACAGCTGCAGCCCGTCGCATCACCTCCGATTGAACGCCCCAGGTGCTGCTTGATACTGTCTGATCGTGGGCGATCACCTGTGGTTGACGCGCAGTGTTCACGACTGCCGCGTGTCGTCGCGATGAACGCCGTGAGTTCGCAGCACCATCCAGCGCACCTGTCTTCGGGCAACCAGCCGATCGGGGAGGGACAGAGTACTGATATCTATTAGCTGTGTTTATCGACAGTACGACTCTGATGACGAGGACCTAGCCATCTACTCGCCCGGAAGGACCCCGGACCCGAACGCACAGCCGTACGGTCGCCGAGGTACCTCCACTGCCGCGCAGCAGCACTTTGCCTCCAACGCCGACCCCTTCGCGAACCAGAACGGCGTTTACGATAACACCTATGGAGGGCAGAGTCAGAACCCGGCTGCCTACGGAGGTGGTCAAGCCGCGAGTCGGTTCGGCCCGGCCGTCGATGCGAGTCATCCTTCTAACCGAGTCGCTCCTGCGCCCGCGGCGGGGAGATACGACAGCGAGATGTATGATCCATTCTTGTGGGTGTCCCGAGAACAACTGTTGAGACTGAGAGACTCCCGTCGTATCTGTGCTCTCACTCACGCGCCTTCTTTTCGTGCGCAGTGACGACGATGACCCAGCCGCTGGCTCACAACTTTCCCTGCCTTACGAGCGGCCCCAATTCGCCCGCGATGCCTCCAACTACTCGGGCCGGGCACCCCTCACCCAGAACGCTCAACTCCCCGCCGGCCACGGCCAAGGGCAGATCGGCGAACCAGCGTCGCGATCGGTGCAGAACGTGCTCGACCAGGATGACCCTGAGCTCGTGATGGCGCAGGCGCGTATCGCTGCTGCTCAGGCTCGGAAACGACCGGGGCAAGGTAAAGGTATTGTCCAAGAGTGGATCAGTGAAGCCAAGAGGATCATCAAGGGATCGCCCAAGACCTACACGGGCGAGCGGCTGATTCATATCGGCAACCCGGCGATGAATGCGCCGAGCAAGTTCTCCAACAACTCGGTCAGCACGAGCAAATACAACCTCATCACGTTCCTCCCCAAGTTCTTCTTTGGTCAGTCCCTTCGGTAGCACTGGCTTGCTTCTATGCTCTGAGAAGGGTGATGATGGGCTGAAAACGTTGGCTCAACCCGAAACGCGCGCAGAACAATTCTCCAAATACGCCAACGTCTTCTTCTTGTTCACGGCATGCATCCAACAAATCCCCAACGTGTCACCGACAAATAGGTGGACGACGATCGCACCTCTCAGTCTCGTCTTGCTCGTCGCTGCGCTTAAAGAGATGCAGGAGGACATTGTGAGACATGCAACCTGTGACTCGACGGGGTCTGCCTGTGCTGAGCACTTCTCACGCCCTTCCCTCATTAGAAACGACACCAATCGGACGCCGATCTCAACTCACGAAAGGCTAAAGTGCTCAACGGCGCCCATTTCGAGGACCGGGCGTGGCGCAACATCAAAGTTGGTGACATCGTGCGATTGGAGTCGAACGACTTTTTCCCCGCCGATCTCGTCTTGCTGAGTTCGAGTGAGCCCGAGGGACTGTGTTATATTGAGACGAGCAATTTGGACGGGTGAGCAACCGGACCCCTACACCGGACGAAGCGTGTTATGCGTGCGACTGCTCACCCCTCTTTGATCTGCACAGCGAAACAAATCTCAAGATCAAGCAAGCCTCGCCGGTCACAGCAACTTTGACATCCCCACCTGCTGTGGCTCAGCTCATTGGCCAACTGCGGTCCGAGCAACCCAACAACTCACTGTATACTTTCGAAGCGACGCTCTCGATGAACAACCTCGGAAACCAAAACGATGTTCCTCTGGGACCTGATCAAATCCTGCTTCGTGGTGCTCAGCTGCGCAACACAGCTTGGATGTACGGTCTCGTCGTCTTTACCGGTCACGAAACGAAGTTGATGCGCAACGCCACGGCGGCGCCGATCAAACGAACGGCGATGGAGAGGATGGTCAATGTGCAGATCTTGTTCCTCCTCGCCATTTTGATGACGTTGTCGATTGCCTGCGCGATCGGAAGTACACTGCGGAACCACATCTCGGCTGACCAGATGTGGTATCTGATGTTGGGGGAACGACCGATCTCGGCCAGGGCGTTCATCGAGGACGTCTTGACTTTTGTTTTGACGCTCAACAACTTGATCCCCATCTCGCTTATCGTCACGATGGAGGTCGTCAAGTTCCAGCAGGCCGCTCTCATCAATTCGGATTTGGGCGAGTCTTCTCGAGTGCGAGGTGAGAAATTTCATCGACTAATCATTCTTGATCCTCATGACCGCTCTAGACATGTACCACCCTGTTACGGATACCCCTGCGTTGTGTCGCACCTCTTCCCTCGTCGAAGAGCTTGGGCAGATCGAGTACATCTTTTCGGACAAGACGGGGACTTTAACGTGTAACGAGATGGAGTTTCGTCAATGCTCGATCGGTGGGATCCCTTACGCCGACGTCGTAGACGAATCAAGAAAGGGCGAGGTCTTTTCTTTTGCCGAGATGCGGGACAACCTCACGCAAGGGCACGAGACCGCGGCCGTCATTGAAGAGTTCTTGACTCTGCTCGCGACGTGCCATACCGTTATCCCGGAGGTCGGAAAGGAGGGCAAGATGACGTACCAAGCCTCAAGTCCCGATGAAGCGGCTTTAGTCGCCGGTGCGGATGTGTTGGGCTATCGATTCACCGTAAGTGCTCGTAACCGTGTGTTCACAATGTAGCCGGCGACTAACTTTACGGAATACGCAGACTCGCAAACCTCAATCGATCTACATCGAAGCCTTGGGCGAGAAGCGCGAGTACCAAGTCCTCAACATCCTCGAATTCAACTCTACCCGCAAGCGTATGTCGTCGATCGTTCGAGGTCCGGACGGCATTATTAAGCTGTTCTGCAAAGGTGCCGACACAGTCATCTTTGAACGCTTGTCGGGATCGGGCCAAGTGTTCACCGATTCAACGATGACCCAACTGGAGGAGTATGCGACTGAGGGTTTAAGGACGCTATGCTTTGCCATGCGCGAAATTTCCGAGGACGAGTACAAAAAGTGGTCCGTTATCCACGACAAGGCTGCGGCGACCATCAACGGTCGTGGGGAAGCGTTGGAGAAGGCGGCCGAGATCATCGAGAAGGATCTGTTCCTTCTGGGCGCGACGGCCATCGAGGATAAGCTGCAAGAGGGTGTGCCAGATACGATCTACACCTTGCAACAAGCCGGGATCAAAATTTGGGTCTTAACGGGTGATCGACAGGAAACAGCGATCAACATCGGTTTGTCGTGTCGCTTGATCTCGGAATCGATGAGTTTGGTTATCGTCAATGAGACGAATGCGCATGATACCAAGGACTTTTTGACGAAGCGATTGGAGGCGGTCAAGAACTCGAGGAATGCGGGTGACTTTGAAGAGTTGGCGTTGGTCATTGATGGCAAGAGTCTGGGCTTTGCCCTGGAGAAGGACATGAACAAGACTTTCCTCGAGCTTGCGGTCATGTGCAAAGCTGTCGTTTGCTGTAAGTTGACGTGATCATTTTGTATCGTTTTCCAACCCGCTGACAAGCACATTCTCTCGAATCGCAGGCCGTGTCTCGCCGCTCCAAAAGGCGCTCGTCGTCAAGCTCGTCAAGAAGAATCTCAAGGCCATCTTGCTCGCCATTGGCGATGGAGCGAACGACGTCTCGATGATCCAAGCCGCCCACGTTGGCGTCGGTATCTCGGGTGTCGAAGGCTTGCAAGCGGCTCGCTCGGCCGATGTGGCGATCTCGCAGTTCCGCTTCTTGAAGAAGCTGCTGCTCGTTCACGGCACTTGGTCATACCAGCGGTTGAGCAAGTTGATTCTGTATTCGTTCTACAAGAACATCGCGCTTTACATGACTGGCTTCTGGGTAAGCAAGAGCCGGGCATCCGAATATTAAAGCGAGTCGTGCGCTCGAATGCTGATCCAAATTATCCCGGCTGTTTCTTCAGTTCGCGTTCCAAAACTCTTTCTCCGGCCAAGTCATCGTCGAATCGTGGACATTGACCTTTTACAACGTGCTCTTTACCGTCTTACCGCCCGTTGTGCTCGGTGTCTTTGACCAATTCGTCGGTGCTCGAATGCTCGATCGTTACCCAGAGTTGTACAAGCTCGGACAACAGAACAAATTCGTGAGCCTCACGCCTATCATGATGATCCCTGTCACTTGGCAAGCTGACTCTAGATTGTACGTGGCGCCCCACAGTTCTCCGTGCGGATCTTTTGGCAATGGATCGCCAGTGCGTTGGCTCACTCGTTCATCATCTACGCCGTCACCGTAGCCATCTTCTGGGGCGACTTGATCCTACCGCAAGGATGGGTCGGCGGTGAATGGATGTGGGGCACAACCCTTTACCTCGCTGCTCTTCTCGCTGTCCTCGCCAAGGCCGCTTTGATCTCGGACATTTGGACCAAGTACACCGTGTTGGCTATCCCGGGATCGTTCGTCTTCACCATGATCTTCCTCCCCATCTATGCCCTCATCGCACCGTTACTAGGGTTTTCACTCGAGTACACCGGTATCGTACCGAGGCTGTGGGCATCCCTCGTGTTCTGGATGACCATCTTGGGCTTGCCGGTACTGTTGCTCACCCGAGACTTTGCCTGGAAATCGTCGGTCGAAGCTCGCTTAATTCGTTGCGGTGGCCCCTTACTGATCAAAGAGATTTGATTTGGCAGGTACAAACGGCTGTTCCAACCCGAGCCGTATCACATTGTTCAAGAGATCCAAAAATACAACCTACCAGGTAAGCATCGCTGGTCCTTCGGAGGGTACAGCCTGATATTGATGCGGCCAAGAACCAGATTATCGACCACGAATGGAGCAGTTTCAGAAGGCCATCAAGAAGGTGCGCGCCGTCCAGCGTTTGCGACGGAATCGGGGCTTTGCTTTCTCACAGTGAGTCTCCATCGTCGCCAGTGCTGGAAAATAGTCCTTCGAATTGACATTGAACTTGCTGTGCCTCTCGTAGGACCGAGGATGGACAAGAAGCCGTCATCCGAGCTTACGACACGACCAAAGCCAAATTGGCTGGTTGATCCTTCCCTCCATACTCGCCCTTCCTATCCCATGGATATACGTGTTGTCTTTGTTGGGCTGGTACTTTCAACTTTTTGATACGAACGATCTGTTATCTCACCTTTTCAAGTGCAGTGCAACCCTCTTTTTCTGGTACCTTCATGCTTTTCTCAGTGTCACTTCAAACTGTAGAATTTGTTTCCGCACCATCTCTCCTCGCCCTCAGTAGTCATTACTACCTCTTTATTACCCTAACTAGTAAAAAGAAGTGTCGATCCGCGACCCATGTACGACCTTTTCTGCATTTTCTGGACCATAAAAGTCGAACTACAGCCCGATTAGGATTTTTCTCCAATTATGGTGTGGATGAGCGGTATATGCAGTATTTATGTATAGCAAGCGCGTGGGTTTGCATGACACTTCTACAGAGGTCAGGCGTGGTCCCGCTGTCGTTGACGCGCGGGCGCGGGCGGGGCTAACACTGCGCGATGAGCGCCATCAATCACGTGACGTATCGCTGCCAGTGCGACATCGGTTTTAGGGGCTCAACGTTCAACAACAACATGAGGTTCGAGGGGCTTTAAATAATACTGTGCCCCTCTAAGCCTTGCCTTTTTCTTGCCACTTTTTGGTGACACTCATTCAAGGCGAAACCCTCGGCACTACGCCCCGCCGGTCCCAAGGTCGTCAGGGAGGGCCATCACAACCTCGCCGAGTCTTGGGCGCGAGGGTAGCCCCGTATCTTACGCCGCCCCGCGGCTCGACCCTCCTCTTCGTCCCGCTCCGATCAACAGAATCAGCTCCCCGCGCGTGATGACAACCACCCGACCGATCTTGGTATTACGACCCGTATAAGCGTCCACCGTACAGCTGTGCAGAAGGGACAGCGTGGTCAGCGACTCCGCGCGATGGCCGACCCGACGCTGAACGCGACTGTTTCCTGAGTTGGAGCGTGCGAATACCTGCTTTTCGGCGAAGTGCTCGCCTCGACTCGCCTCGCGCGCAACCCCCACGGCCCCACCCCCCACCACCACCTCCTCATGCGCAAAGGCGCGTGCGCAGGTCTCGAATCGCGCTCAAACCCCTCAAGCCCCACGTTTTCGCAGGGCAAGGTGCGGCTACCTCCCCCTCCCCAGCCCAATCTCGAGTATCGGCAGCTTCTTCAAGGCTCGGATAGCGGTCAGTTGCTCCGTCCAACAACATCTCTCTGCAGTATGGCCCACATGCTGAACTGTGTGATGCACCTACACAGACTCTAAAGCATTCCGCGAGAATGCCCGGTCTTACAATAACGCGTTGTCCTTTACTTCGCTCGCTGCCTACTGCTGGGACCAAACCCAAGTGGGCACTCTAGGACCTCCCGTGTTTCGCGTGTTCGGCCGCCTCTATCATTGACTCGGTGCCCTGATCCCTGCCGTGAATCAACGCCCAGCCTTTGCTCAGACATGGCTCATCGACCCGGCGACAACTCAACTTGGACCCGACAGCCCAGAAGCCCAGACCGACGCTACAAAGATCTACGTTGACCAAGCTCGAGTCCAAGTTGCGTACCGACAATCGCTTTGTCAGGGAGTTTGCATCGGCCAAAGCTCGCGCAGATTGGGATACGGCCAAATAGTGGATCCTGCGCCTCTGTATACCACTAGGCCGAGGCCGGGGCACCCACAACCTTCCTACGGCAAGCACGGAAATGGCGATGCTTATCTGCGATTCCGACACCATCATGGGAGATCGTGCACCGCAAGACCTTCTCCAGGTGCACGGTGATCAATGTCCCGATGGTCGGCCCAGTTACCAAATCGTTAGCTCGCTCCATCCGTCTGCGATGCCTCTCCGGTACACACTACTCTTCCCCGCGGGTGAAGATGGCTTCCACCCTAACATTCCTCTTTGCGCGTTCAACCAAGTTGGGCCACTCTCTGCCAAAAGACCGCGACGAGGAGGAAGGGGACGAAGAGAATGGTGATGGTGAACGTAAGCGTCTTTGGCTCCTTCTCGGGTGTTCCATTCTGTTAAGGCGCGAGCACAGATTGATATCGAATGTTTGAACACCTAGGACGAAGGTCAAGTACATGGGGCCGAGGTGGCGAGCCTCGCGTTCACAATTCCTTTGCGTACTACTTGCACGAACGCGAAGAGCCCGCATGGCAGTCAACGTCCCTTCCCAGCGTTCGTGATCGAAGGATACTCCCAGGTTGAGACCGACTCAACTACATCCGGTTGCATCAAGAAAACCTACGCCTCACCACGGCCCAAGGCATCAACGGCTTGACCCCGGACCAAATTGGACGCTCGATGACTTTGGGCTCGATGTTCAAGAATAGACCGCGCGACATCATGCAGCGATACCAGGATGCGATGGCGTGCGTTGTCAAACATGGAAAGCCTACGCTGCTCATCACGATGACGTGCGACCCCGAATCACCGGAATCAAGACTGCACTGGGGCCGAACGACAAAGCATGCAACCGTCCGGATCTCATTGCACGAGTGTTTGAAGCCAAGTCCGGCAACAAGCGACATGCAGGCTGTTCGGCGATGAATGTAGGATGATTGGATTTTGTTTCTTTGCTGTACTTCGTCTTGGGTTATTTTAACCTCTGCGCTGAAATCATGTAGACTGTTCAATTATCCTGCTATTTGAATTACATCTTCCCGTTAATTTAACGGGTTCCCACTGGTTGTCTTTGAAGGAATGTACAACTAGTCTCCAAGCCAGGGCAGATATGAAGCTACCGCAAACGAGTCGCAAAGGGGAAGATCCTCACTCTTCATCGATCTCGTGCTCTTCTTCCTCCTCCTCCTCCTGCTCTTCCTCGTCCTCATCCACACCGGCATCCTCATCCGCATCCTCATCCGTTCCCTCTCCCATCCCAATCGGACTCTCGGACCTCCCTCCCATGCCTATCGGACTCTCGGACCTCCCTCCCATGCCTATCGGACTCTCGGACCTCCCTCCCATCCCAATCTCCACCATCCCAATCTTCTTCCTCAACCTCGCCGACCTCTGATCCTCCGGTTCTTTCTTCTCCTTGGCTCGAACCTTGCCTCGATTCCTCTCCCAAGGCAAACGAGCACTAACACCACCCATCGAAACTCGGGGTCGATAACCTGCTCTCGGTTTCGTCTTGATCGTTGTCGTGGGGAAAGTCGAGCCATCTTCCTCGTCGTCTCCACTAGGTCCAGCACTTGCACTCTCTCTCCGACCTTTCCCCTTCCCTTTCAGCTCCCCACCTTCCTCCTCCCCACCAACCCCCGCACCCCCCGTCGTCATCGTCGTAGTACTAACCGCGAACCTCTCCCTCGGATCGCCCAACAAATCCCTACACTGTTCACTACCCACGATGATCCCATTGACCAAACCCGCAAACTTCCTCTTCAAGACCAACCTCATCTGTTCGAAGTAAGGGCGCTTGTACCAACCCTCCAAATCGGCTGAACAAGTCTCGGCGATCGCTTCAGGGGAATGAATGAGTTCGACCAAGAGGGGATCGGAAATGTCGATAAGCTGAAAGTTGGCGATGGGGGAATAGAGGTTTTGACCATCGAAGGTATGGGATGATTTCGACTTGGACGTCGTTAACGAAGATGATGCCGCACCGGGAATGATGGAGAGTCCCGCTGCGGGTGCTTTGGAGCGTACGTTGAGTTGGTTGCGCAGGACGATGTGTTGGTACAGACGCGCTTCGACGTGTTGACGAGGGTCGTAGGAAAATCTGATGACGAGTTCTTTGAAAGGACCGTCTTGGAACGAATAGGAGACCATGGGGATCGCCGTCTTTCGACTGGTGAGCGAGGAAAACAGGCAGACTGATCAGCTTCTGGGAGTCACAGGAGAACGCATCGTAAAGCAACCAGGACTGACTTTTGGATGGTTCTCAACTCTTGCTCGCTCAATTGATTCAATAAGCTTTGCCTCGTCCAAACCGGTCTTCGTTCGAGATAAGCCAACAACTTGATCTCGAGCGCATCGTGGGTCCTTCTCCCCACGACTTGCAACAATTCGGGCGTGGGTTCGGAGGGGACCGTCGGGGAACTGTGGGGTATGGTCGTGTGGGGTTTGGTCTTGTAGCGAGTTGAACTGGCGAGACGAAGGACTTCTTGGCCCGAGGGGCGGATCGAGGTCGTCGGGACCGTGCGAGCCGCCGGTTTGTACCTATTGGTGTCGTGCGTCAATGGGCAGGTCAGTTTCGACTGTCAAGGGCAGCAAGAGAGGCGACGAGGAAACTGACTCGTATTTGAGGGGGACGGTGTGGCGCGCAAAGATGGGCGGTGGTAAGAAAAGATCGTCGGTAAAGTTCTCGTTAGGTTCGGGTAGTCGATAATCGAGGATTGCATCGACTGCATGGTGGACAGGGGATTAGCGGGGAGGTTTGAGCCATCGGGTTCAGATCTACTGGCGGTCTGTTGCGCTCACTGTCCATCGCTCTGACGGCATTTGCGATCTGCACGGCCGGATCTTGTTGGTTGACTTGGACTTTGAAGTCGGCGGTGGCTGCGATGGATCGAGTCGAGGGACGGGGACGGGGAGGGGGAGGGGCGCGTCGAGGCACGTGATGTCAGCGACGCGTGCGGAGGAGTGAGCGATTCCCAATAGGACACACCCCTGAAGCGTATGTTCTGACTGGCCACTCCGAGTGGTTCAATCGAATAGATTCCTTGTTCGACGATGTTGCCCTCTGCATCGCGCAAAGGTCGCTTTCGCCTCCGTCTGGTAAGGCGCAAGACGATGTTACCGCTCGAAACGATGGTCGCCGGGACGGGATGGGTGTACACGCCTTTAGGTCCCCGGTTCAGTTGCAACTCGATCGCATTCTTGGGCGTGTTGTCGCTCGGGTTCAACAACGCTTCGGAGAGATGCTTGAGGCCTCCTACGGCTTCGAGCGCGCGGTCGAGCCGACGAACGGGACCGGGAAACTCGATCGCGGCAAAGTGTTGGGTCACGGGCACTCGTAGGTGCGTCGATGGTCGGGCTGGGTCTTTTGCTGGGCCTTTACCTTTGTTGAGAGTGTCCATCGTCGGCTCACCGTGGGTGGGGATGGAGGCGAGGAGCTGAGGCGGTGAGGGCGGGTCAATGTGGGGTGGGTGAATGCGCGAGAGAGGGAGAGGGAGGGGCGCGTGTCAGCGCGTGTCTGGGCCGGAAATGGCACATGGGCGGTAAGGGTTTTATTTATTTATTTGATAGACTTCATTAACAACATAATTATATTAATACCTAGAAATCTTCGGAAAAGTCGGAGGGAATCTGTTACGCACACTGGCAGAAGCCAGTAGTGTAGGACTCATTGACCCTGAACCATGATCAACCATACCCACTAAAACCCCCTTTGGTGTCTTACAGAGACACTAGGCGACCCTTGGACTCCTGGATAGAGGCTCGAAGCCCCTCGGACTCCGTTTCGGTGATCGGTTCCAAAAGATCCGACGAGAATCGACGACGGCGACAGAGCTTCCAGATCGAGTGAAAAAAGAGGACTCGTAGTTCGACAAGTCGACGTTCCGAGCGAGACACGACCGGGCACACAAAGTCCACAAAGACTGGGTGGGGGGTCGGGGACAGAGCAGACCAGAGGCGCCGGGCAAATGGGCAGCCGACCACGAGGTGAACCAGGCACTCGGGTGCTTCCGAGAGGCACATCACACAGGAGGTAGATCGATTGTTGGGATGTGGGCTGGTTGGGGAGGCGACTTGGCTTCCCGGATGGAGGGACCCCAGGGAGAGAAGATGGCCGGTATCCTCGGCGTCCGAGTGAACCCGGCGAACCTTGCGCAAAGCCTTCCACCAAGCGTTCCAGCGTTGCTCAGGCAGATCGAATACCTTTTGGTGTCCCTTGGGGAAGATAGGGGGGAAGATGAAGACTTGGTGGCGTTTGGACGCGTTCACAAACGAAGACGGGGTCATCACCTCGCCATCGGGCCCTCGAAAAAGCGTCGGGTTTACCGAGAGTTGTATTCCGTGGCCCGCTGGGAAATAGAGTACGTGCGTCGCCCATTGCTCGAGGTTCTGGCTCTTGAAGAGTTCCGGGGGATTGAGCGTGGTCACCAACACCCAGGCTTCGAAGTATCGGACCCAACGAACAGGAAGAAGTTTTGTCGTTTTTCTCACCACATGGTCCCACTTTGGGGGAGGATGGCAAAATTATGCCCACCAGATCCAAATCCAAGGGCAACGATGCTGGTTGGGGGCCGGTCTGGACAAGGTGAAAGGGGTTGGTTCGTTTGGTGCCTGGAGGCGGATGCGGATGTCGAAGAGGTGGCGTGTGAAGCAGCCGTCCGGGGCCCGGAGCTGGAAGACCCACTTCGCGCGATCGATTGCTAGACGCCGAGGCAGATCAATCAAACCGAAGCCGCCGTGATCAAGAGGGGTGCAGAGGCGCGACCGGGAGACCTTCGGACGTCGCTGAGTACCATCCGAAGCTCGACCGTGAATGGCGAGCATGGCGGCCTCCTCGATCTCCTTGACAACGCTCTTGGGGGCGGGAAGGAATCGGCTGTAGTACCAGATCTTTGTGTAGCAGTAGATGTTGATGATCGAACACTTGGCTGCATATGGGAGATCGTACATCGGAATCGAGCGTATCCGAGCGATGGTCGAGGCCTTGACATCTTCCCAGCCCGCATCCTCGGCGATCTCCACCCCGACCTGAATACCAAGGTAGCGAAACTGCGAATCGCTGAGACGCCAGGTCCCGAGATCTGGGGCGATCGACCGATCCCGAAAAGCTCCAAGGGGGTAGAGGAAAGATTTGACGTTGCTGAGCTTGCTGGCACTTGCCCGTTCGTAAAGCTCGATCGCCCGATTGAGGTGGTCGAGGTCCGAGAGGTTGTGGAGTGCGCAGCAAGCGTCGTCGGCAAAAAGGAGTTCACGAACGTTTTGGAGGCCCGCAATATCGATGCCCTTGACTCTCAATCGAATCTGACAGGCAAAACCTTCGATCGCCAGGACGAAGAGAGACGGAGCCAAAGGATCACCTTGCCGAACGCCCGACAGGATGTCGAAAGTGGCAGAGAGCCAACCGTTGAGGAAGATCGAGGCAGATTGGTTGGTGTAGGTCGCTCGGTACCATTGGCGGGCTTTGGGGCCGAGGCCAACGGCGCAGAGGAACGCCTCTTGAGCCTTTGTCATCTCCTCCAACGGGTACGCTTCCTCGAGCTTGAGTGAGTCCGCGGGGAGAGGCGAGTTGAAGCGAGGCCGTCGATGACCGCCTTCAGGACCGCGTCATCGATGGGGCGGTCCTCTAGACCCGCTCGAAGTAGTCGCCGGCCGCTCCAAGCATCGAATCAGGGTCGGAATGAACAACATCGTTGACCGTGAGCGAAGGGATCAGGTCGGATGCTCGCACTTTGGGCAGGCGGACGAAGATGGAAGAGGGACCCGCCAGAGATGGGTCGAGGCGGGACCGCAGGGCCGCGCCGTAGCGCGAGTGGTCAGCCCTCTCTTGCTCCGACCCGCCACGACGGAACCGAGCGAAAGTCCGGGCCAGAGCCTGCAGCTCGGGCAGCAGGCGGTGTTTGGTGGACGTCCAAGCTGCTGGTGGATCGTTGGGCGTCTGGAGGAGGGCTTTGTTGTAAAGGGTGCGGACAATGGAGGTGAGGTACTCGCAGGTCGCGTCGCCCTCGATCACGTGCAAACCCAGCTTGAATCTGCCCGGACCGATGTCGGTTGCGCCCGGCACTTGGAACCGTGCCACAACCATTGAGTGCGTCGATTTGAGGACAGGAGCCCAAATTTTGTGATCATGGAAGAGGTCGACCCAATCAGGCGAGACATAGATGCGGTCAAGGCGACGGCACGTGCCGGGCGCTGAGCGATTCGTCGTGGCTCGTCCTTTGGGATGATGGAGCCGATAGACGTCGAAAAGATTGTTGGCCGTGGCAAGGTCGCGCATCTCCTGACCCCCATAATTCCTTCCGTTTTGGTTCTCCGAATCGAGGGGCTGGGACTCAACACAATTCCAGTCCCCCCCGACTAGGAGCGCAGGCGGCGAGGGTTCGTCACGTACAACTTGTCGGAGGGCGGTGCTGAGGTGTGAGAGGAAGCGTTTTTTGTCTGGCTTGTCGGAGGAAGGCGCGTATATTGATACAACCCGGACTTTTGAACCACCCACACAAAAGGTGGCGTCGGTGACTCGGTCCGGGAAAGAGAAAGAGGCACGAAGAGTGTTTGGAGGCGACTCGGGATCAAAAGTAATGACCACGGAGTCGCTCTTCCAAAGTATGGCAGTGTTGTTGAAAGGAGTGAAAAGAGCGGAGAGCTTTAAGTCTTGGCACTCCTGAGTCCACTGGGCCACCCTTTCGGGGAAGGTCGGCCAGTTTCGCTCAGGAGAAAGACGTCGGCGTTATGGGAGCGGAGATTGGAGAAAAGAGAGGCACGCTTACGGTCTTCATTGATTGACTGCACGTTGGCAGCAACAAAAGACACGTTTGGGATTTTAGTTGTGCTCATCATCTTGGTCCATAGCGTCTTTCACGTCCTTAGGAGGTGCTTCTTGGTCTTCGGCTTCTTCGTCGGCCTCGTCGTCGGTGTCGGCGTCATCGGGTCGGGCTTTGGGCGCGGCTGAGGGCAACGGCGTGGGCGAAGACGGCTCGGGGCTCGGCTCGGAGGCTTCGAGGGCAGGCGCAGTGGGAGGGGCTTCACGAGTGGCTGGCTTGGAGAGGGCGGCAATCGACTTGGATCGAGTTATGATCGACTTTGGCGTGGCCGGAGGAGGGCTTGGGGATGGAGAGGTGGTCTCTGAGCTGGGGGACTCGGAGGATTTTCTAACGAGGGAGTAGGCAATTCCCTGATTGGAGGCAGGCTGGGGGGCAGGAGGAGTGGCAGTTTTGCAAGGGAAATTGAAGGAGAACTCGGGGCGGGCATTCTTCGACAGAGAATCGGGCTGAGCTCTGTTGGACAGATCTTCAGTCTGGGCAGCCAGATCCTGTTCCACTCGACGTTTTTTGGTCGTGCGGTCGTGGGCGGAGGCCGGGGAGATCGACTTGGACACGGCGGCGGGGCGGCGGTGGTAACGGTGGAGGCTTGCGGGGCACGTGACGTGGGGGGTCCCTGGGGGCTCGACGCATGACGGGCCGGGCAGTGCTGGGTGGCGTGCGAGGTGCTCGCGCAGGACTTGCACGCCGGGGCGACGGGGCAATCCTTACGGACGTGAGCCGCGGAACGGCAGAAGACGCAGTGGCGCATGCCACCGGTGATCCTCAGTGGGATTCGCTCAGTGACACCGTCACGAGCAATAGAAAGTGAGGCAGGGGGCAAAACATCTACATCCTTAAGGGAAAGGATAAATTCGTACACCCCAGAGATGTGTTTCGTCTTTCCAATGTATTGGATGCGACGACGGAGGACCGTGCCATAGGCAGCGATCTGCTCATCGAATAGGCAGAGGCCCTCGGGGTCGGAGAAAAAGCCCGTAAGGGTGCATTGTACAATACCTCCTCTAGTAGAGCTGTACAGCTTCTCGACTTTGCACAGAGTCTTGCCAACAGTGAGGCCGTTGGCCACCAGGGAGTCGAGATCGGCGGCCTTGGGAAAGCGGAGGCCGCGCTGACCCTTGATGACGCATGGCATTGCGCCGGTAAGGCCAGGGTAGTATTTGTCAAGCGCGAGGAGGACTTGCTCGAACGAGGTTGAGGGTGGGGTGTTGATGATGACACAATTCTCGATGTTGTGCATCAGTGGATGGGCGGCGACGGCAGTCGAGGCGTTGGCGGTGGCGTTTCCGTGCTTCGCAGCGGAGCGGGCGCCGACCGGGGCGGAGTATGATTTGGTGGTGGTGGCGGGGGCTTGGCCGGGAGGATCGGGAGGGTCAGGGCGAAGAGGTGGTATAGCAGCATGGCTGGCGTTGTTGGTGTTGTTGTTGTTGTCCATCCAATAGGAGTTTCCTTTTAAGTCGGCCAAATCACGGTGATTTTGAAATGATGAATGAGCGCACCGTGTTGAAAAAGAAATGCATACGCATGAAAAGGAAAGGGAAAATTGTATGCATCGGCAGAGAAAACTTGGCGCTCTCGGCGACGAGGGGGAAAGATTTTCGTCCAGCTCGACCTGGCCAGGAGCTCCTGTGCGCTGTTTCCTGTGACTGAGCAGTTGCAGCAACACCTCCACCCAGCGTTTCCCGCCACGCGGGATCGAACCGCGGACCCTCGGATCTACCATTAAACCGTTACAGTCTGATGCTCTTCCAAAGCTATGGCGGGAAAACAACGCTAGGCGCTGTTAAAGGGGGTAATTGGCTCGGTGCTATTGAGTGCGATGGCGCGATTAGGCGATTGGGCGAGATTAGGCGCGCCGTCGGCGGAAGAGCACCTTGGCAGTGGTCACCGGTCACCCTGACACGCTTACCTAGTCCAACTCGGCACTCGGCACTCGGGCACTCGAGGATTCTCTTCATACCTTTCTCCCTCTGAGTCGGGTTGCGCCACCAGGAACAGGGGCCAATCCACTGGATCAACTCTGGCCGTTTTCCCTCGGTCTCTGATCGACTCGACCTCAGCTCCGCCTCGAGAGCTCGGAAGTTCACCCGCCCGAAGTCGCAGCCGTGCACCCGTTCGGTCACGACCGCACGGCGCTGCCATGGCTCCCTCCGTATCCAGCGCAGGCTCATCACCACCTCGTCTCCCCGATGTGGCTCTAGCCAGAAGGCGCTCCCAGTCGCGCACCTCGTCAGGCTCGTTCCGCTCCTCGCTGGGCGGCAAGCCGATCGGACCCAAGTACGGCGCCGCGAGCTCCTCCGCTCTCAGACGCTCCGACAGTAGCTCCACCTCGGCTAGCTCCGTGGCCGTACTCAGTACGAAACTTTCGTCGCTTGAATCGAGCCATGGGGGTGCTCCGAGCCCGTTGGCGAATACGAGTGCGATCTCGATCGGGGACTCCGCGCTTAAGTTCGGTAGCTTCTCGGCGACCCGGGAGGAATTGCGAGATGGTCAGTCCGGCAGATATCCTATTAGTCTTATTCCTGCGTTGTATCATTCGATACCACGCGTATTCGTGTTGTGGGCGTGCGAATATTCCCCATCCCGCGGCCTTATCTGAACGCGCGATCGAACGAGTCTTATCGCCGTCGTTGATGCGCTCCAGGGTGTCTCTCCACCCCGCCCGCCCCAATCGCGGCTGACCCCTGTCCCTGCCTCACTTGCCCGTTAAATTTCGGACCTCGCATCTTCCCCACCCTCACTGCCACAGGTTCAGCAAGATTGGCTTCTCTCTCTCTCAGTCAACCTTCTCCCAACCTCGCCACCGCCTCGGCACCTCAACCGAGCTTTCCCCTCGGATCACCGTCCCACTCCCCCTTCTCAGCACCTCAAGATCAGTCATACCTCGCCACCGCCGTCGAACCCATCAACGCCCCCGCTGGTCCAAGTCATTCCTCTTCCTCCCCAAACAACAACGGCCATCTCAAACCATCCCCTTCGAACCTCGCCCTCGCTCGTCCCTCGACGCTCTTCCAGTCCCAGTCAACCACTTCTTCCATCGGGGACGTCGGATCACCTTCTTCCCCCCTCGCCGTCTCAAGCGGCCTGAACGGCAGTCCCAATAGCGGTGGAACGGACGAAATCACCCCGACTCAGTCCAAAGTCGGTACACCATCCATGGGGCTCGGTCGATCCTTGACGTTGAGCGTGAGAGATGGTCCGAGTAGTGGCGAAGCGACCCCTCGGCCGTTGGGAACTTTGGGTGCCGAACAGGCCAAGTTGGACGCCAGCGCGGCCAAGCTGGCCAAGGCGAGACGTAAGGAAGAGAGGAAGCAACTCAAGTTGCAGATCTTGGGAGACGAAACGGGTGGCACCGACAGTGGGGAAAGTGAAGTTGACAACAATGCTTTGGACGCCGACGGTGAGCGATCGTCCGGATCCGACGAGTCGCCTGACCACAGTCGGCCAGGGACGGTGAATGGCTTCGCAGCGAACGAACAAACACCTCTTTTGGGACGAGGGCGAAGACCTTCTCATACGGCGAGCAAACCGCATTCCATCAAAACCGACGGCGGTATTCTCGCCACTGTCTTGTCAGCTTTGGCTCACCGAGCGCACTCGGCTATCCAGAGGGTCCGATCCGTCAAAGTCACCCAGGATGACCTCAAGCAAGGAGCTCGAGACTCCGTCACTGCACTACCAGCCGTCATACTTGGTGTTCTGATGAATATACTCGATGGCGTTTCGTACGGATTGATCATGTTCCCGACGAACCTCCCCCGCTTCGCCGATTTCGGCGGTATCGGTGTCAGCATGTTCTTCGTGTCGTGTGTCATCAGTCAGCTCGTTTACAGTTCGGGTGGATCGATCTTCAAGGGTGGTAATGGCTCGATGATGATCGAGGTCGTGGTGAGTGCACGCATTCACTCCATGTCTGAACTACGAGTGTCGAGAGCTCATTGGGTTGACGTGTACTCAAACGCAGCCGTTCTTCCATTCGATCGTCGGCATCATCTACAAACATCTCTCCGACGACAAGGACGTCGTAGCGACGACGATGGTCGCTTTTGCGTTGTCGTCCATCTTGACGGGATTCGCGTTTGCGATGCTCGGTTTCCTCAGACTGGGGAGGTTGAGCGAGTTCTTCCCGCGCCATATCCTCGTGGGATGCATCGGGGGTGTCGGAGCCTTTTTGTTCATTACGGGGTGAGTGTGAATCTGATTACGTTTGGTATGAGATGAGGTTGTGGCGACTAAATTTGCACCTGTCAAACTCCTAGACTGCAAGTGTCTGCTCGATTGGAGGATAGCAAGGGCTTGTCTCTCGAGCTGATCCAACAGTACCTCGACCTCGAGATCCTGCCACTCTGGGTAAGTAAACTCTTTTCCGTTTCCTTGATGGCCTTAAGGCTAAGACAGCGCTTGTTGCCCTTTTTAGGTCATTCCCCTAGTCCTAGCCGTTGTCTTGCGCCTCATCACAGCGCGATATCAACATCCTCTCATCTTTCCCGGTTACTTCCTCGCGATCCCCTTGGTGTTCTACATCATTTCACTGTCGGCAAGGATACCGATCGCCAACTTGAGGGAGAATGGATGGGTTTTTGAGCTCAATGGCGTGGATAGCGAGTGGTACGAGTTTTGGACACTGTTTGGTGAGTCGATCTCGGACACGACTTTTGAAGAGGGATGATCAGGGCCTGATGGGAATTCGTCGAGATCTGCTTTGCAGACTTCCAAAAGACAGATTGGTCCGCCCTGATCGAAACGATTCCGACGCAGCTTGCCCTCGTCTTCTTCGGCCTATTGCACGTACCCATCAACGTCCCTGCTCTCGGCATCTCGGTCGGCGAGGACAACGTTGACACTGATCGCGAGCTCGTCGCCCACGGTATTAGTAACGTCATGGCGGGTTTGTTTGGTACTGTCCCAAACTATCTTTGCTACGTCAATTCGGTGCTTTTTTACAAGGTCGGTGGAACGACTCGAATCTCGGGCTTCTTGTTGGCTGGAGGCTCGACCGGTGTCCTCCTCGCTGGTCCCGGGGTGATTGGCTACCTACCCGTATGCGTTGTCGGTGCGCTCATCTTTATCCTCGGGATCGATCTCGTTAAGGAAGCCGTCTGGGATACGTATGGTCGCGTTTCTCGCCTTGAGTATCTGACCATCTGGGTCATCGTCTTCGTCATGACCGTATGGGACTTTGTCGCCGGGATCGGAGCGGGTATCATCCTCGCCAGTGTATCCTTCGTGGTTTCCTCCTCCCAAAGACGAGCAATCAGGACTATCCTGACCGGTGCCGTCGCTCGATCGACTGTACGTCGTCACCCCAAGCAATCGGCCTTTCTCAAGGACGTAGGTCGACAAACGCGCGTCATCAAACTGCAAGGATTCCTCTTCTTCGGCACCATCTCGTCCTGCGAGACAACGATCCGCAAGATCCTCGAAGCTGCAGAATGGTCCAAGAACCCAATCCGGTTCCTCGTCTTGGACTTTTCCATGGCTTCCGGAGTGGATTTCTCAGCGGCCGAAGCGTTCGTCCGCATTCAACGACTGCTCGATGATAAGGATGTGTTGTTGGTGTTGTGCGGATGTGCGTCGGACTCGTCAGTCGGGATTGCGTTGAGAAGTGTCGACCTATGGGTCGAAGGACCCGAGTCCAAAGTCGAGGTCTTTGAGAACCTCAACGACGCACTTGAGGTTAGTCAACCAGGTCATCTGAAGTTCAGATGTTGCGCAAAAGCTGACTTGCAGTGAACGACTGGCGGGCAGTTCTGCGAGAACGCCTATCTGCGCAGTCTCTATTCGAAGAATTTTGAACAACCTCATCGAACGAACTCGTCCGGTGGACCGCCGGTGCTCACTTCGCAAATCGATATGCCCAAGTCTGAACTCGATAGTGCGATCGAGGAATTTGGGAAATCCCCACGCGCGTCTCATCTCCGATACGCAGCCAAGGAAGCAATGGCGAAATGTGAGTCGACGAGCGCTCCTCAATTCCTAGGCTACGCAAGCTAAAGTTCCCCATGATGATTCATGCTCACAGCCGACGCTCCAGCTCCTCGAAGCAATCTCAAACAACCCCTTCCCTTGCTGATGCAATCCCTCAAACCCTTCGCCGCGGACCTCAACGAAGACTACTGCTTCCGTCTCGTACCTTACTTCAAGCGCATCCACGTCGAAAGAGGAACGGTCCTCTGGGAACAAGACTCTGAAAGCGATAGTTTCTACCTCATTGAATCGGGGATCTTAAGGGCGAATTACGTTTTCGTGGATCGGGCCCATGCGATCGTCGAGTCGATGGTAGCTGGAACGGTAGCGGGAGAGATGAGTTTCTTGTCGAGGAGTAGGAGGAATGCCAGTCAGTAGTATTTACACTCGGATCGTCACTCACGCAAGCTTAGTGAAGCGAAGCGAAGCTAATGTAGTAATCCTTCCTCGCCTTCGCAGCCGTGACCGCCGAACGCGATTCCGTCCTCTGGAAACTCGACATCACGCACCACGAGAAGATGGGCCAAGAGCAAGGGTGGGCGTTCACGAGGAAACTCGAGGCCTGTTTGTTGAGAATCGCGTTGGAGGAACAGGACGTGCTCATGGTTAGTCATTAGTCATATTTTTTGGCGCGGGGGATTGAGTGGGGATGGCTGAGGAGTGGCGCTGACTGCGCTTTCTTTTTCAATTGTAGGGGCATCTGATCAGTTCGTTGTAAAGATGGAGTGAGGAGGATTGTATGCTGAGCGGAGGTGGTGTGATTCTCAAATGCACAGAACGAGCAAGTAGAAAAAAGTGTCCTCTGCAAATGAAGTCTGTCTGTTATCAGTGCCAAAACCAGCCCGGCATCGAACGATGGGGAGAGGAGTGGTCCCAAATGATGGAGTAACGTTTCACTTCATGATATTGACATCAAATACAATCAAACTCGGAAGAAATACCGAAGCGAACGCCTGCTGAACGAACGAAATTTCACAACTGCGCCGTCTCCTCCTTCCACAACTCCGCGAACGCCTCAAGATCGGCATCCGTCGCGACGCTCAACACTTCGGTCCGACTCGGTTGGTCCGAATGCTTCTCCCTTAAGGTCGCATCCCTCCTCGCCAAATTCGCCAACGCTTTCCCCGGACCTAGAAACACCAATCGATCGATATGATCTTGAGCGAGGTTGCGCAGGCATTTACTCCATCGTACGGGGAGGGATATTTGAGCGACGAGGTTTGAAACGAGCGAATGGGTGGTGTTGATCATCGTTCCGTCCAAATTGGAAACGAGGGGGATCAAAGGGTTGTTCAAGTGGGTCGCTTCGAGCGCGACTCGCATCCCTCCGGCCGCGGGCTCAAGGAAGGAGCAATGGAATGGTGCGGAGACGGGTAGATCGGCGGCTCGGGAAGCGATCCCTTGTTCGCGCAAGAACTCGGACGCTCGCATGATCCCTTCTCGTGAACCCGAGAGTACGATCTGCGCCGACGAGTTGAACGAAGCGACTTCGACCGTTCCTGCGCAACCTCGATCGTGTTGCGGTCCGACGTTGTCCTCGGCGCGTATTTTGCGTACGACTTGGACGACCTCGTCGTGCGAGTGACCCGGGTTGAGTACGACGGCCGACATTTGCGGAATACGAGCCGCAGGTGTGTCGAATGAGGTTGACAGATTGATTGAGGGCAATGAGAGAGCATGGGTCGTGAGCATGCCGTGGAGGCGCTGTGAGGTGGATAAAAGAGCCAACAAAGTCAGACACGACTGCAACCTTTCGCATGGTTCGACATCCAACTCACAATCAACTTGACCGCATCGGCAAAGTCGATCGCCCCACTGGCGACCGCGGCCGAATATTCGCCCGAAGAATGCCCCAGAATCGCCGAAGCGTTCTTGGCCACGTCCAAGCCAAAGTTTTGTTCGAGCGTGCGCGTGAAGGCGATCGAAGTGACGAGAATCGCCGGTTGCGCGTTCGCGGCACGGGTCAACTCCTCTTGGCTGCCGTCGAAGACGACCGAATGCAGCGACGGTTCGTGGCTGCGTTGTTCCTCTGTTCGATCGAGTATCCTCCCCAATTCGCCGATCTCGCCCTCGTACTGATCGAGCTTGAGCGACCTCCTCCACGATTCGAAAGCGGACAAAGACTCTTCGGCCTCTTTCCAGACTTGCTGCGCGGCGGTGTAGTTCTTGAGGAAACTGGCCATCAAAGGGTATTGACTGCCACTGCCGGGGTAGAGGAGGGCGTAGTTGGGTCGTTTGGACTGGCCATGGGCATGGTGGCTCTCGGTTGGGATCGGTGGCGAGGCCTCGCCGCCGGACCAGGCGCGCTCCATCTCGAGCCGTTGATGCCTCGGTGAATTGTCGCGTGTGGGCCGTCGTCGGTGAGACCCGTTCAGCCCAGTCGAACAGACCGAGCTCGGTCGGGGTAATGGGGGCGACAAGTTGCGAGAAGGAGTCGAGTACGAGAAGGGAGAAAAACCGGAAGCAGAAGTCGAGGTCGAGGCGGGAGCGGTCGACGACAGCACGGAGGAGGTCGTCAACCTTCGTCGGCCCGAAGCGGGGGAGGACGGTTCGGCGACGTAGGCGGGGCGCACGAGGGGACGGTCATGGTTCTTGGGGTCCCTATAGCGAGCGACGTAGCTTGGTTCGGACCAGATGGGGTCTTCTTTGCTCGTCGAAGGTGTCGGGCTCGAGAGGTGGAAGCTCGGTTGCGGCGGGCAGGCCGGCGCGGCGGCATAGCACGAGCCGGACGGCAGCGTAGAGGCGGGCGAGAGATGAGCATGCCGGACCGCGGCGACCGAGGAAGAAGCCGTCGATGGCGCGTGACAGTTGGTCGAAGTCACCAATCGAGCTGTCGATCGGGGAAGCATGTTGAAGGATTCAGTCTGCTTGCGAGTCTGCTCATAAACAGATATAAGGATGGTAGGTGACGCGAGGTCAGCTCGAGAGGATCGAGGATCGAAACTTAGTGTGGTGCTCTCAAGATCTCAAGTCTGATGCGGGTGCCCGCCCGGGATGCGCGCCCGTCCGTCCGCCAGCCCAGCCAACCGGGCCTGATCGCCTTTCGGCGCTGTGAGGGAGGACGTCAGCTGAGCTCCGGGCATCCGACTCGACGCGGTCGGATCGAGAGCGATTCAAGGCGACACTGAGCCATGCAGACAGCAGCTGTAGGACATCGGCATCCCACTCTGGTAGGGCACATATCTTTCCTTGGTTGCCGTAGTGAGGTATACCTCGGGTACGGTTGTACGTGGTCGTAGCGTCGGGCCTCGGCGCACAAGAGTGGGCGCTCCGGTCGTCCAGGGTCGTGCCACACCGACGCTTCAACTTGCAGCTCCTACAAGGATTCGATAGCTCCAACTCACCAGTCGGCGTCTACTTGCTCGTTGAGAAGATGCAGCGCCAACTGAGGTCGATCGGGAACTCGACTCGAGCTTGAAGGATGGACGGTGATGCGCATAAGCTCAAGCTTGCTCAGGGTGCGGGTTGCTCCGGCATCTACTGCCGCCCGCCAGTCTGTACAACACACCCGGCTCGACCGGCGGGCTTGAGCGGGTTTGCACCAAGTTACACCCGTCCAATGCCCTTGAAGTTGCGAGGTCTCGGAGCCAGCTCTTCTATATTTGGGATGTCCTCTCACAGAACGCGTTGGAGTCATAAACAATATTTTGAGACTCCTGTGGTCGTGACAAACTTTTTGCATGCCCTGCTGTCCTCATCTTTCCCACTAATGGGCCTCGGCCATCGGTCGAACGGCTGTGTGGAGCTCCGCCCTCCGAGTCGAATCGCGTAGGGGTCCCGAGTGTTGGGTGCTTTGGTCTGGTCAAAAGCAGAGAGCTAGTGGAAGACGTCCCCTAAAACACATTGCTATAGGTGGCAGGCTCCCTCAGCAGGTCTTGCGAGCACCGAGAAAGATGTACCGGCCCTCCGAGTGAGAACGACTCACGTGCAAGCAGGTGCACGTCGCCGGCTTCCACTTCAAATCGCGAAAGAAAAGCCGACTGAGAAAAAGGGATGAAACATTTTTTTTACACCAGGCAAGCACAAAACAAAAAGCTACGACACAACATGAACATTTAGAACACGCTCTTTCATCACCTCACAACTGCCGTCTTCCACTTCATTGGAACCGGGCCGACGATCCCGATGTCTCCGACTTTGCCCGCGCGCAAGAACCCCCTTTAGTCCGCCTCGTTCTCCGATCTGCAAATGAAGCGAAACCGTGCGATGCATCGTGTTCGGGTCGCTCGTCCTCGTCAAGCGACGGTTGCATTGCTGAGGTTGATCATGGCGCCTCAATCTGGTCGACTCGTACTTGTGGTCGCTATCAGGCTTCAAAGCAGCACTGATTCGGACGGCCATACCACGATCGAGCGTGAAAGCGGACGGGCGGGACGTAGCCGCCATAGGAGTCAAAGTCGAAGGGCCAGCCACCTTGACCTTGAGATGCTCGGTCCCGCCCATGGCAATCACATCAGCAAGAGCTTATATATCCGCCATTGCGGAGTGTAAAGATGAGCACCAGAGGGGCGCTAGAGCAAGGACTGATCTGACTTAGAGTAAGGAGCTCCGGGAGGGACAATCCTTCTTAGAGAACGGCGACTTACTGGGCGCTTCCGAACGTATACGCTGACTACGTGCGTGGGATCCGGAATGATCCTTGCCTAATTGCAGCAGACCACCCCATTCCGAGCCCATTCCCACTAATAGCAATAGCGTTGCCCCAAAGCCGTCCGGATGGCGGCGCACAGGCACGGCATGGCACCCGGCACCCTGTTGAATGCCTTGCCCAGAGAGGAACCTTCATTCCTCAGCATGATCCTTTTAATCAAGTCTAGGATTCTCTTCGACTTCGGGAGACGAGTCGCCGGAAACCACGACGAGGGGACGTCTGGTAGGTGCCATGACGGTGGTGGGTCTTGACTTCGAAGTTCATCGGATGGGGTCCGAGGTGCGACTCAGCTGAGATCAGTGGTGTTATGAATGGCAGGTTGGGGTATCTGCACGCGATATAGGTCGTTTAAGTCCAAGAGTTGACCGAGACGGACTGTGTCGACGATGATGAAAGAAGTGAGCGTGTGAGAAGAGCAACCTGAATTTGACATTGCACCTCGACGAGCGTCTGGACGTCAGGGCGTGCACCCCCACACACTCGGCCGGGAGTCCGGGACACGCGTAGTATAATGGCATCCCGGACTGGTTCTTTATTTTATTTCACCATTAAAATCTACAGACATAACCATCATAACTTTTCTGCCCTCGACGCACGAGCATTTCGGAGCTCCAGACTATCAAATGACGCACACGGTCGGACCCCCTGACCCTGCCACTGCCTGCCAGCACTCACGCGCTCACGCGCTCGTTCAGCCAGCGTGTCACTGTCGCCCCCGTCTCCACGCCTCATCGCCAACCGCACCACCATGTCCCTCCGCCGCGCCCCAATGGGCGTCATTCCACAATCGCCTGACGAGCAAAGAGCTCAAGCTGCGCGGGAATCACTCGATAGTCAGTACTACACTCGCTTCCTCTTGTTAACGCGACGCGTCGAACGCGGAGAGGCATTCCCATCCTTTCTTTGCGAAGCTGACACGGCGTGTAACTTGTTCATTTCCTTGACGTCGTACAGTCCTCTTGGAGATGAGCACATTACTCAACACAGGTGAGACGATATGCTGTTACAATGCCCCATGCCGCTCATTCCTGAGCTAACGACCCCATCCACGTTCAATGACTCAGGCCTCGACCGAACCCAACTGGCCCTCTGCATCAAGATGTTAGAAGACGGTGTCAATCCCGACGCTTTGGCCGTGAGTACATCCACCCATGTGTCAAGATGCTCCGGCCTGGCCTGTTTCAGAATCTTCATGTTTCGTCGCATTGGTCAACTCGCAGGCCGTCATTAGGGATCTGCGGGCCGAAGCGACGGGCAAGACGATCGGGTCGACGGGGTCGTTGGGTACACGCTGATACGAATTGCGTTGCAGTCATGGGAGGGGTTTACGGATTTGCATTACTGCTGTTGTTGTGTTATTACGATATTGAGAAAGGAGCTGGTACAACAAGGTGGAAACCAGCGAGAAAAGGAGCTCAAACGACTCGACTGAGAATCCGATAATCGACTTCTGGCTGGGAGAAGAAGGAGGGGTCGATCTCGTCGGTGCTGTACCTAATAATGAACGACTCGTCAGTCAATAACACCGATAAGTCGGGAAAGAACGCGTACCCTTGACTCTCGTAGAACGCCAAAGCTTCGGCATTGGCTGTTCGAAGTCGCGGTTGTTTCACACCCCGAAACCCAGGGCCAATCAGCGTAAGGACTGAGGTGAATGGGAGAAATTGAAACTTACATTTGAGACATGTCAACATAACCTTGTCCATCTTCCAACCCTTGGCGATCCATCCGAGACAATCCATCAACAGTTTAGCCGCTCGAGTTCGCCGCCGGGATGGGTCGACCTGAAGTTCGTAGCTATATCGAGCAGTCCCAGAGGAAGGTTCCGTCAGTACTAGCAAGGGAAGATCCATATACGACGTCTTTAGATATACCAATACACCACGTCGGCCAGTCGCGTTTCATGCGCCGTCTCCTCCGTATCAAAACGGAAGATCGAAAACCCGATCAAATCCTCCGACGAGCTCGCTGACGGCGATTCTTGGCCCAACGATCGCAATACCAGGATTCTGGAATCTGAATGGAAGAGCTCTTTTCGTTTCTCTGTCGGGTCAAGCCCTTCGGAGGAAGAAGTGAGGCTATTCGGTGGGGTAAGAGTCCGTTAGGCGGGAGTATGAGCGATTGATGATGATGGAAGCGATGTCTCACAGCTCTTTCATATTCTTTTCATAGAGATCCCAAATCCATGTCTTGGTCCGTTTCGGCAACGTCGCCGCCGTGTAGAGATCAATCGCGACTCTGCATACGGGAGAATGTGGGGTTGGGGTTCAGATCGTTCAGAGACAGTGAGCGCGTCGCGACGTGACGGGAGGACGGCGACACCAATAGATAGAGCAGGCGGAGAAGGGTTGGATTACGAACTTGGTTCCATCTCTGAGGGAAGCTTCAAGTTTCCCACTGGGCAAATGGGGCATCAGCTTGGCGCCCTGCATCGCAAGCGTTGCCTGAAAGATAAAGCGACGAGGATGACCGCGAGGGAAGCAAGTCAGCTTCGTCGGGTAAGAGGGTCTTTGGGCGGCGTTGAGAAAGACGGAGACGCAACTCGTTTTGCCAATTGCAAGATAATGTGTGTCTGTTTCGGTGGCATCTTGGACGGCGCTTCGTCGAAGAGAACGGGGACAAGGTCAGGCGCCGAGACTTGACTGTGCACTGCGAAGGCCACACCCGAGGCGAGGCACGAGGCCAAAAACTGATGGTATTGCAGGGAACGACAGGGTTATGCAGCAGAACAAGGCAGAGTCAGAGATACGATATCTCCAGAACACAATGACACGACGGGAAGGAGGGAGAGAGGTGCAAAAATATAATATGCACGGAGGAAGAAGAGTACATGCATTTATGAAACATTAGAACGATCGGCCGCCTGGTCATTCTCTT
This sequence comes from Microbotryum lychnidis-dioicae p1A1 Lamole, assembly GCA_001244265.2. NCBI lineage: Eukaryota > Fungi > Basidiomycota > Microbotryomycetes > Microbotryales > Microbotryaceae > Microbotryum > Microbotryum lychnidis-dioicae. The sequence continues at coordinate 1,553,150 of CDLV01000006.1, forward strand.
CTTTGACCCATCGACGCCGATCCAAGCGTCACCGCGGCGATTGGTCCTTCGAAGGTGAATCCGTTTCGTCGTCACTTGCCTTTGGAGTCGAGGGTGAGTCGGCATCGTTGGTTGGGGTGCCGATTCGAGGCGTTCGTCGGGGTCGTATCGGGGGTGCCGTTTTAATCGGTTTCGGGTTACGACCGTTTTTATCGCCCGTGGCCTTGGCCACCTCGGATGCCGACTCGGTCTTCCTGTCGTCTTCTTCGGTGCCTTCTGCTCGAGTCTGTTCGATCGAACTCTTGGGCTCGGACTCCTCGCCGTTTCCGTCCTGGTCCTGGGTCGGTTCAATCGCCTCCGCAGTGGTCGGTTCGGCTGCTTCAGTGACGACGACCGCGGGGTCTTCTGCCCGAGTCTCCTCGGATGTTTCTTCACTAGCGACGGTTTCCTTGACCTGTTCAAAATCCTGCTCGGCGGCTTGAGCAGTTTCGTCGACCTTCTTTCCTTCCCCATCTTGCTCGACGACGTGGACCGGCGGGTCCTGCGAATCCTGCGCCTCGTCGTCCCCGATCACCATTCCCGAAGCCTGTCCATCATCCTCCCTTCCCAACCCATGCCCTCTCTCGACCACGCTCCCATTCGGTGGCTCATCCAAAACAGGACTGAGCAAATCGCCCGCTCTCCCGATCCACGATTCGGCCGACCACCGTCTCTCATCCTCCCCACCGACCGAAACGTCCCTCGATCTCGACCTCACACGTTCGAGCCATTCTCCATCGACTTCATTGGTGGGGATCGTGAGAGCGGCGAGGGCTTCCCCTTTGAGTTGGAGGGCATCGTCTCGGCGTCGGACTTGGTTTATGGTCGGGTCGATGCCGAGGGAAAGGAGGGTCGCTTGGACTTGTTCGAGGGCTTGCAGGTCCTCGTCGTCGAGTTCTTCTGTTTGATGTGCGGTCGTAGTCCAGATATCGGACGGTGAGACACCGACCGGTCGGGTGAGGACAGGAGCGAGTGGATATAGGTACGGTCAGCGCAGGCGTTCTGACACGTAAGACCGGCCAAAACGTCACTCCTCACCATTATTCGAGGTCTATATATTCGAAGAAGAGGAAAGGGGGATGCGATACACCAAAAGTCAGTGTCAAAACAATGCTCGGGCCCGATCGCTTGACGTGGCCTCCGCACTCGAGCTGCATCGCGATTCGAACCCGAAGAAGGCCAGACTGACCCTAACGATCGCCGGTGAGCTCGACACGGCCTTCTCGGGCGGTGTAGACGTAGGCGAAGCCGTGGTGGACGAAATGCTGTTCCACCCACTGAAAGTGACGCTCCTCATACGATTCCATACCGATCCTGAACCGGCAGCGGGAGGGGAAGGCAATAAAGGACTTGACGAGCGGCCAGGCGGTGAGGGTCGAGGAGGCAGCGGAGGCGGGTTCAGAGGCGGGTTGGGTTGGGGATGCAGTTGGGTCGGAGAGTCGGGTGGGGATTCGGGTATGGGTGCATCGTACGGACCGAGACCGGGTTGATCGTCCATAGGTGGTGCATGCGGTGCGTTGGACAAGGACAAAGAGGAGCGCGCGAGGTGATAATACGGGCGCGAGCTACTTAAAACCTGTTGCTTCACAGCTGCCGAGTTGGGCCCAATACGCCTCAGCAGGCCCTGCCAGTAGTAACTTAAGTGGCTCGCCCCGCGCCTGGGGCCTCGGGCACGTGAGTAGGTGAGACTTGCTGCCAGGCTGAACGGCCCCGTCGCCTTGAAACAAAAGCACAAGCTCGTCAGCCCCAGGCATGATGAATGACATAATCTTCACTAGACGCGCGAGTCGAGTTTATGAACTAAGGACTCAGTATGGCCAACCGTTTCATTTTCAAGCTGTCGAGCCGTTCGGACCCGGCCGGCGCGCCGTCGATCGATCGGGCCCGGGGCTGTTGCAAATCAGGGGTCCGTGCGCAGCGGCCGAATGCTCCCGTTTCACCCGTCAGCTCTTGCTCTCTCTGGTTCACCCCATCCTGTCCCGACCCTACACAGCGGCAACAACACACGAACCGGCTTTGAGGTTTCCTGGAGGGCTCGGAAGGTGAACGAAACTTTTGATCGCGCTTGTACTGGTCAAGGCCCCCGATCATTGGCCGCGGGACGAGCGCGAGCACCAACGCCCACCATCATTCAACAAGCCGTCACCGCCGTCACCGAACCCCCGTCAGTGCCCTCACATCACCCGCTACAAGCTCGACATGTCGTCCGAATCATCCATCAGCGTAGCGGTAGGTTATACTAGATCACTCGCACTCCCACCCTCATCCTTGTCCTGTACTGACTCCAGCATCGCTCAACGCTCGCTCCAGGTGCGCGTGCGACCGTTCAGCACAAAGGAGCGCCTGCACCTCGCGTCCAACGAACCCGTCGCCCCCGTCATTTTCTCCTCCGACCCTTCGCCGAGCACAAGCACCCACACAACTCATTCGACGCCCCAACCTACTCGCCTCCAGACCGGTTCAGGAGGGATGCGCAAGGTCGTCAAAGTGCTCGACGAACGAATTCTCGTTTTCGATCCCCCCGATCCCACCTCGGCCGCTACCATCGCTGCGGCTCGATTGGCCGGTCAGATGCCGCAGATGGGCAAGAAATCCAAGGACATCAGGTTCTGCTTCGATCGCGTGTTCGATGAGGGGTGTTGTCAGGAGGACGTTTATGAGGGCAGCGCAAAGGAGCTGGTCGGGCACGTAATGAATGGGTTTAACTCGACCGTTTTCGCTTATGGGGTGCGTTCCATCGCTTCGGTGTCTTGAATTGGCGGTCGAATTGGAAGGATGCTGATTCAACCTCTGCATTGCTCAGGCCACGGGATGCGGGAAGACACACACCATTTCCGGGACAGCGGATCAACCAGGTGTCGTCTTCCTCATCATGAAGGATTTATTCGGGCGCATGCAAGCCCGAGCCGACGACACCGACTTCGCGCTCAAGGTGTCGTACCTCGAAATCTACAACGAGACGATCCGCGACTTGCTCCAGCCGGAATTGGGGACGTTGCAGCTCCGTGAAAGCGCTGGGATGGCCAATGTCGCCAGGCTCAGCAGCAAGGAACCGAGTTGTGCCGCCGATGTCGTCGGTTGGATCACCGAAGGCAACATGAACAGAACCGTCAACGCAACCGAAGCGAACGCGACCTCCTCTCGCTCCCACGCTGTGCTTCAAGTCACGGTCACGCAAAAGCCCAAAGCCGAAGGCTTGACGGATTCGCAGTCGTCAGCCACCTTGTCCATCATCGACCTGGCCGGTTCGGAACGAGCGAGCGTGACCAAGAACAAGGGAGAACGATTGATCGAAGGCGCCAACATCAATCGATCCTTGTTGGCGTTGGGCAACTGCATCAACGCGCTGTGCGATCCTCGAAGCCGCGGTCACGTCCCTTACCGAGATTCAAAGCTCACGCGACTGCTCAAACCCTCTCTGGGAGGTAACTGCAAGACCGTCATGATTGTCTGCGTTTCTCCCGCAAGCGTGCACTACGACGAGACCCATAACACGCTGCAGTACGCGAATCGTGCCAAGGACATCAAGACCAAAGCGATTCGCAACTTCATTTCGGTCGATCGTCACGTCGCGTCGTACTGCAAGCAAATCGCCGAACAAGCCGAGCGGATCAAGGTGCTCGAAGCAGCGTTCGAAGCGGAGAAGAACCGAACCAACGCCGCTAACGTCGATGATGACGTTCGAGAAGTCGCTGCGATCTTGAGACCGCTCTCGGCGACATGGGAGACGTTCCGAGCTCGTCGGGCAGATGCGACACAGGCTGCTTCGCAGAAACTCATCGTCGATTCGATGCTCAATGTCCTGCAAAGTTGGCGAGCGACCGCTTTCGGTCAATACGATACGGCACAAAGCCCTTCTGGATCTTCGACGCTCGCAGCTGCATCCGTCGTCACCGTCGTCCGGAACAACTGTGACGGTCTAATCGGCACCCTCAGCTCTCAATCGGCGATGCTGCGCGAAAGGGCCAGTCGAGCCTCGGACCCAAACGAGATGTTTCCTCCCATGCTGGCGCGTGTCACCTCGAGTCTGAGATCGAAGCGGCCTTCCGCGGTCCCTCTTTTCGAACTCGAAGCTCGAATGCTCGATCAACGACTGGCGACCTCTCTCGCCGAAGCGAGCGAACAAGGGCAGATCGAAGGATCCAAGTTGCAGGTCCGAGTTATGCACGCCATGTGCGAAGCGCGAGCCAAGATCGGCTCCGCTGCGGAAACAGCGAGGGAGGATGGGGCCGAGTCCGTGAGGGCTTTACTTCGCCTGGCGGATGGGATCGATAATGCGAATCGGGACGCATTCCTCAGTCTCTCGATGGGGTCGTCGCTTTCGGCCGGGGCGGGTACGAAGCGGGATGCGGGGTCAAGATCGCCGTTGCAGATGGACGACATGTGGTCCGCCAAGAGTCCTCGATCGGCATTATCGGGTCTGGGCTCGACTTCGGCGGGTATTTTTGGCTCTCTGTCACCTGCTAAGGGGGGATTGAGCAACTACCGTCGGACGAGTCCTAAGAAACCCGTGACGTTCCCTCTTCGCGCTGATCGGGCGTCGGCATCGCCCAAGAAGCAACGGAAAGAGGTTCAATGGCGCGATGAGACGGGAGATGGTGACTTGGCTTCCTTCAAAGATCGCTCTCCGTCAACGATGGATGAGAACTCCATGAATGATATCCCCTCACTCAGATTTACGGCCTGGGCTTCGTCCTCGAGCGTCGACGACAGTGGAGCTTCGAACGAAGCAGAAATGATGGCTCAAAAAGCTCGATCCTCGACCGGTCCGAGTCGAAAGGGAGCCTCGGGGGCTCGTCTCATACCTCTACCTCGTGCCTCGAACGTTGATAGCAATTTCTTCCTTCGAGACGAAGACTCGTTGGACGCGATCTCGATGCCCCCACCTTCTTCAACATCCTACTTGTCCTCGTCCTCAGCTTCTATCCCTCGGAACCCATTCTCCGATCTTGGTAACACCTCTATGGCCTCGTCGACTTCGGGTCTAGCGGCGCCGATCGTCCCCATCAAATCGACAATGTCCAAAGTCTTCCCTTCTCTGACCATGACACCCGACGATAGTCCAGCCGGACGAGCCGCTCGACGAGCTTCCAGCATAGGACCGCAACGATCGGCCAAAGCAAGTCGTCGGACATCGGCGATTGGTCTGCCCGTTCCACCACCTCTTCCTTCGACATCAGCTTCCTCCGCAGCTTCTTCCTCCGTGCCAGGGGCCCCCTTCTCCTTCGCCACTTCAACACGCCGAGCAGCTCGAGTTTCCTCCGTCCCTCTAGTACCTATGAGTGCCCGTCGCTCACCCCGCAAAATGCTTTCCATGGGCGGGTCATCCGCCGTCAATCGTCGACTCTCTCATGTTCCCTCCGCTCCTCCGTTGTTGGGTTCGTCCGCTCCGAGCTTCACTTTTGGAGCCAAGAGTCAAGCGAGGATCGCGGCTAGAAGGGAATCGAGTATGGCTACGATGGGCGGGACAATGACTGCGTCCTCTTCCAAATCGGGTGATAGTCCTTCACCCCCTAATGCGTTGATCCCGGGAGGAAGGAAAGGTTCACCTCCGGGGAGTGGACCCAAATCCACTACGATGTCGACCACTCAGTGGCGGTGATCACTTCTTGGTTGCAGCCGCTTTGTTCTGATGAGTTAGTACTTGCATTTCACGTACCCCATACCCATGCCCATGCCCAATCCTTCTTTGATTTCATCGTTACCCCCTCTTGCCATCTTGATTTTTTTTTTCTACATAGTTTATTGACTCCCTCCGAGTGGTGTGGAGTTTATCTGTCTCGAGCTGTCATGTCAAACGCATTTCCTTCAATCCTGGCAAATTTTCGGGCGTTGTGGACGACTGAGGGATGCGAATTGCAGGGTTCTCAAAGCGAAAGAAACGTGATGAGAAACAGAAAACAATACAAGGACGGATCAGAAGGTGAACAAAGAAGACAGCATCATGAGGAGGTCGAAGCAGATGCGACGGGCTCGACCGGTTCGGTGCTCGGGTCCGCGGCGATGGGTTGAGAGGGTGGAGGTTCTGAAGTTGAAGGAGCCTCTTGAGAAGCGCTGGCCGCGTGTTGAGGTGCATCGGCTTCGAGGAAGGGATCGAAAGTGACTGTAGAGTGAGTAAACAGTAGAGTCAGCTAAAAGTCGCGCACGCTTCATCGCAAGGAGTACTGACGTTGCCCGGGGTATCCATTCCGATCTAAAATCCGCTCCGTCCATTGATCATTCCTCCCATCTGCAGCACGAGATCCGCCACCAGGTCCACCCCGACCTCCGGAAGGATGCGCCGATCTTCTCGCATCCCCGCCCTCTGCATGTGCTCGACTCGATCGATTTTGGTTGCTCGAGGGTCCGAATCCAAAGCGACTGGGGAAGCCTCCTGAATTGTTTTTGCTGCTTTCGGGACGGTCGGGTGCGTGAGTGTGGGATTGGAGGGGACTAAAACGTGATGGTTTCTGAGGAAAACAAGGAAAGCTTTCAGTGCGCTAAGGATCTTCAGGTGGGAGGGCAGCCTCTGAGCGCCAACGCTCCAAACTGACCGGACTCTCTGACCCCGACCCGACTTCGTCCTCATCATCCACTACGTAATCCTCATCCATCCCAGCCTCATCATCCACAACAGTCTCACGTTTCGACCTCGACCCCCTCTTGTCCAAGCGATACTCCGCATCCTCCTCCTCATCATCAATCACGACCGATTCCCCACCTGCTCTGACCGCATCATCCTCATCGTCTATCCCATCGGAGGAATCGAGGTGGTCGGAATCCAAGGGATCGGATAGGCTGCGGGTGTGGTTTACTTTGGAAGGGGGAGTTGAGGTCTTGCGACGCGAGGAACGAGATGCTCCACCTGGTGGGGGAGGGGAGGGGGCCTGCGAGGAGGGGAGGGAAGCTCAGTCATGTGTTATGGCAGGGCGGGGTACTCGAGCCAGGGCGGTGTACTTACGGGCGTCAATGACCCTTCAGGACCTTGCATCGTGGGATTGAGCGCGGCGAGAGACGGGAGGCAGCGGGGTAAAATGTCAAAGCGTGCACCGGTGAGCCAAACGTGACTTGTCAGTTTTGGGCAGTTTGGGTGGGACGCGCCGGCGCCGAGTCTGAACGGGACAGTGGCCAACGGAGTAGTAAGCATTGCAACAAGCTTGCCGAGTGCCGGGTTTTAAGTTTTTCTGTAGTTAATCCCCCCGTCCGATGATGAGTCGCGGCCAGAAAAACAAATCCTAATCGATCTAGCTCAAACTCATCGAGACGCGATAATTCCATAAGTATCGTGCTACGCAGATGGCTGCTACAGCTCCAAAGTAGGCCACACGTGCGCTTGAGGTGTTGAATCGTCATCGTGGCCAGTAGTGCGACGGCCGACCGGCCCGAGCGATAGTGCAACCGTCCCGGCTCCGAGAAGAGGGGCTCGTCCGTTCTCTCGCGCAAGGGAACGCCGTTTCGCACTCGGTTCGCTTGAATTGCTTCCGCGCCTCTCGCTCCCGCTCTCCCTCTCCCTCTCCCTCTCCCTCTCCCTCCCACCACGCCCAATCTCCCACGCTCAGCACTCAGGTATGTTTCCGTCACCGTCACTTACCTCCCCCGTCTGCTCCTTTGCGGACCTCAGCCGCGCTCTCTCGCTGCCTGCAAGCCTCGGTCGTTCGTTGCGCTGTTCGGAATCGTGTCGTCATCGACCGGGCCGCCGCAGCGCGCGGGCCTGGAGAGGAGAGAGAGGAGAGCGCCTTCGTCGGCGAAAACGTTGACATCGAGACACGCAAGCACGATTGTTATAGATCGCATCGGGGATGGACACTGCCTCGAGTGTCCACTTGTCGCCGTCCTATGCTCCGCACCGTCATGTTGATCGCCTGCTCGAGCTTTGACCGACCACGACCGACAGCAGCAAAACCTGCTTCGCGAAGCCAACCTACCCTACAACGGCCATGAATCTGACAAACTCGTGATGCTCGCCTACAGCTTCTGTTGAACTCTCAACATGCCTTTCGAAATCGACCTCAAGGGGAAGAACGTTCTTGTCACCGGTGGTGGTCGGGGCCTCGGTAGCCACATTGCTCGCTCTTTGGCCGAGGCCGGTGCCAACATCGCTTTGACATGTACGCTTACTTCTCGCTCGAGCATGCGTTTCCACCCCAAACTGATCCTAGTGAACTTTGTCATCGCCTCCCCGTAGACAACGCCTCACCCGCGGACAAGATCGCCAAACAGCTCGAAGAGGAGTTCAAGGGCATCAAGGTCGGATCGTACAAGATGCCCGCCGACGACTCCAAGGCCATCGACGAGGCCGTCAAGCTCATCACCAAGGACTTGGGCGAGCTCGATGTCGTCATCGCCAACGCCGGGATCTGCATCCACCAGGATGCTGAGAAGATGACCGACAGTGAGTTTGCGCTCCGATCTTCAGACTCGATGTCTTTGATCATGCAGAACGGCCCCACCAACTCTGACGCAAGTCTCCACTCCTTACAGAGGAGTTCGAGGACGTTTTCAAGGTCAACACTTTTGGCCCTTACTACCTTGCCCGAGCAGGTTCGTCGGCTGCTCACCCTGCCAGGCGGTGTATTACATACCCACACTGTGTACTGATTTCCCTCTTTCACTGATGTATGCCTGACGAGCAGCATATCAATCTTGGTTCCCCACCGGTAACGAAGAGCCCAAGGACAAGGTCATCCTTTTCGTGTCCTCCATCTCGGGCCTCATCACCAACACCCCTCAAAACCAATGCGCCTACAGTCAGTCACGGCCTGCCTCTGTCCATCTCTATGTCCGAATTCATGACTGACCTGAACAAATCTCTCTCCCTCCAAAGACGGATCCAAGGCTGCTCTCACTCACCTCGGTCGCTCGTTGGCAGGCGAGTGGGTCTCCAAGGGCGTGCGCGTCAACACCCTCTCCCCCGGCTATATTTCGACCGAGATGTCCGAAGGATCCGAGTCGGGCAAGAAGAACGCCGCCGAATGGCGCGAGCGCACCCCAATGAAGAGGTTCGCCAAACCCAAGGAGATCGCAGACATGTTGGTCGTCTTGGCCAGTGGGAGGAGTTCGTACATGACCGGAAGTGATGTCGTCGTTGATGGTGGTTGTAAGTTGTGGAATCGAGAGTTCGGGAGGATTTGAGGTCATGAATTGATGACTGACCTCTGTTTCGGCACAGACACGATCTTCTGAAAAGGGGACTTTTATCGTCTTGAGATTTGGTACGAACGACGAAGGGAGTTGCATCCTGGTAGGAACTAGTGATATGGAGAAGAACTGCACTGAGTACAAAACCATCTTTTACAAAACGTTGGAGTACTTAACGCGGACCAAGGCCATGTTGCTGTCGGCCGGGCCGATTGGCGATTTCTGCTCTTGCCTAAAACTTTCTCATGATTTAGTATTGGCGCGTTTTACACTTTTCCAAAGTTTCTACGTATAATTATTGAATACCATCGAATATAAAAATAATAAAAGAGCTCGGTCTCTAGTAGCGCTTTTGCGCTCTTTCAAGTGTTCGCCTTCTGCTTCACTACTTCTAAAATCACTTGGCCGCATCGTCTGTCGCCTCTGTGACCTATTAGTTCAGGTATGTGAAGATTGCAATCATGCAATTTATTACTTCTACAACTCACTTGGCCGCACCGTCTATCGCCTCTACGACCCATTGGTTCGGGGGTTCAACAGGTTACGAAGCCTCAACGAGATACGCCCTTCATTCATCCAGGCCAGGATGACACTTCCTGATGCAGCCGCCAAATTGTTCGACACGACAGTCACACGTCTCCGCAGTCGTCCCCTCGACGAGGAACATCATCTCGACGGCGCGGGCGGTTGGACCTCCTGGCTCAGTCGCATACGTGGCCGTCTCGGTAAAGACATCTGGGACTGCACCCTCGCTATCCCCATCAAAGAACCAGGTCCACATGTCAACCTCTCTCTGGCAAATGAGGAGGTCACGAAGCTCATCCTTCGTTCCATCAAAGCCAAGTACAACTCGATGCTCATCACGACCGCGTATGATCTCACGCCCGCCGAGCTCCCAAAAGCCTCGAAGAAAAGAACTAGTCGGTTCAGCGACTCTCAAGGACATCTCTATTCGTCTACAGTTGCTTTTCGACGTTGGTGTTCCTCCTACCTCAGAAGCAGCGTTCGCAATATATATAGGCCAAGTGACTCGGCTTTACGAGGAGCTCTCATCCTTCAAGCTTTCGTTCGCAGACGTCGTCTCGTGTCGGCTACTTCACTTTCTCAAGGGGCCCTTTCCGTCGTACTACGTTCACGCTATGGACATGCAGGTCGACTCTATCCCAAACCCTCGTGACATTCTCAGTGGATGTCATGCGCTCACCGGCTCCGAAACCTTGCCCGGTGCCGAGGCAAAGTCTCGGCCTCGCCGACCCCGTCACCCCTGTCGGCACTGCAAGGGTGATCACTGGAATCACGACTGTCCAAAGCGCCCAAAGGGTGTCTCCTCGGCAAAAGTCGCGCTCGAGGTCGCGCCCAGGCCCACACCCGACGCCTCGGACTTGCTTGGTGAAGACGTTCAAACGTTGTTCACTTCTAGGCACTCAAAGCTCGGCGGGGTCTCCCTCATCGTCCTCGATAGCGGCGCTACGCATCACGTTGTTAACACTCGGTCAGCTTTCATCGCGTTCGTCCCATGCACTTCGGAATCTCGCTGCATCGAGGGGGTTGGCACCGCAGTTATGCGTGCGTTCGACGGCACCGTTTGTCATCTCAACGCGATCTACGTCCCGGGAGCCCCAGTCAGCCTGTTCTCCGTCAGTCGAGCGGACAAGGCGGGCTATTCGATCGTCTTTGGCGCCGGGAAGTGCTCGATCACTCGCCACGGAGTAGTGTGTCACACTGGCGCCTTCATCAACAAATTATACTGCCTCAATGCATCCTTGGTCGATGCACGTCCATCTACTCTATCCGGTCCGTCCGTGCTTGCAGTTTTTCCGCTGTGATCCCAGCATCCGTCATGTCTGGTCGTTTTGCTCACGTCAACTTTCGCTATCTCCAACAGCTTGTGAAAAGTGGCTCGGGTCGTTGGTTGCGAGATAGCTGTAGCTGGTAACAACGATTGGGAATGTGTCGAATGCCTTGCAGCAAATATTACCCACACCACGGTGGAGCCTTCCCCAAAGAAGTCATTTTCTGGCGCGCAGCACCTCTCGGAGCGCGTTCACGTGGACCTGCTGGCGTTCGACGGTCATCTCTCTTTCCGGAGGAGATCGCTATGCCCTCATCATCGTCGACGATCGTTCTCGGTAGTCGTGGGCCATACCCGGATCGCTCCTCACTCAGATGCGTTCCGAGCTTTCCAAGAATGGCTAGTGCAGGCGGAGCGGGCAATCGTCGCAACCTTCTGACCGTGTGATCCGGCAATGGCGATGAATTCATCTCGAAAGAGGCCTCAAAGTTTCCGGCTGCAAAAGGCATTGCTCGCGAGCTCTCGATTACCAACACTCAGCGCAACAAAATGGAGTCGCTGAGCGCGTGGATTGGTCCATCACTGAAGGTGCCATTCGAGCGTTGCTTCACTCGTCGCCGCGGAGTCGTCGGGTCTTCCACATTACCTTTGGGGCCAAGCGGTTGCGGATTTGGCCTACAACAGGGACCCAATACTTCATGCCGCCCTACAACACGGTTTACCTTACACCCTCTGGTACGGAAGGAAACTGTCGGTCTCGCGGTGGCATTTACGGCTGTACGGCTGTCGTGCGTGGAAGCTTGCTACCACCGAGGCCCCAAGCTCGACTGAAATGCGCGGTCTACCTTTCATCTTCGTTGGCTACGATACGGACTTAAAAGCATATCGTTTGTACAATCCTACTACAAGGACAGTCACGAGGATGGGCTGAGTGTGATCTTCGTCGAGTCGGAAATTACTGCTCGACTTGCGAAGATACCGGATGGTGCGCTGGCACCAGCGTCTTCCGGCGATGAGGAGCTTGTTCTCGTCGTGGTCTTTATCGCCCACGCTTCTGGAACCCTATGAAATCAAGCGTGTTGGCGAAGCCGAATGGGTTCTTTGAGTGCCAGTCGCCCGCCACACTGACGGTAGCGGCACGCTGCTGCAGCGACACGATTTGCGTAACGTGCTCGCTCGCTTTGGTAAGGTCGGATCGCGATCCGGTCGAAACGCCCATGCCGGCGAATCTTCAGCTCACTCGCGCCACACCGGTCACCGGATCCCAAGGACAACACGAAGTATCGATCCACCATTGGTTCGCTAATCTACGCTGTCATACTCTGCTCTATGATTCCCCTCCCCGAAGAGCAGAGCATACATCTTTGGTCCTTTTCAGCCCTTTCACCTCATTATCACTTCCTCAGTTACCTCCTAGACAGGACTGCCGCGGTCATCCGTGCCTGCTGGGTCGCACGTGAATACTACGTCCACACCAAAGTAGTTCCTTTCATCTCTCGTGTTGCAACGTTGTTTTCCCCAGGTTCCAGGGCTTGTACCGAAGATGAACGGATGGCGACTCGCTCGTCCTCCCTCCTCCATCTTGCCACCGCAACGGAAGCCATGAATGTCTCCAGGTTGATCGAAGCGTTGAGGGAGTCTGTACACGTGAGCAATGATGATCTGTGTCTTATTTATGGTCAGACTTCTCGTTCTCGCTTCAACCAATGATTTTTCATGATCGAGTTACCCTTTTTTCAACCCCTTCGCCCCTCGGACCCCTGGATGTGTCGAGGCCGTCACATTCCTCCCTCGAGGACGACCGGGACCGATCCCAGAAAGAGCTCGCTTCATCAAATGCAAAAGCATGAGCAACATTGCCAAGAGAAGTTACAAAACAAAAAAAACAAAACTGTCGCTGAGGTGTTTACACGATACAGTATTGAATTAACGCCAACAAGGTTTCTCTCCCTCATCCGAAACGCCACCACTTCTTCTTCTTCTTCTTCTTCTTCTTCTTCTTCTGATCCTCCACCTCTCCCGTTGAGATTGTCGATGTAGATACCTGAGGAATAATCAAAGTCTCTTCTTCATCCGTCGCGCCCATCCCAGAGGGCATCGTAGCACTCGTCATCGTCGTCGTCGTCGGTGATGCCATCCCCGCCCCACTGCCTACTCGATGCCAAGCCTGAGCCGCCACGGCCGCCGTTGCGAATGAAGAATGTCGATGATGCTGATGATAAGCCGAATGTGCATCCTCGAAGTTGCCACACCTGCCGACGTAGAGATTACCCGAAAGACTCATCGCCCTCTCCGACCGCGTCATCGTCGTACCAGCGTTCGAAGAATTGGTTGCTCGTCTTCTTGGACTGTTGGGGGTCGAGGAGGATGAGCGTCCATTCGTGGTAGGTGTTGATTGGCCATCGATCCCCGGTTCTGCTGTAGCGTTCGATTGTTCTCCTCCTTGCCGATTGCTCTCTCGCTTCTTGAAAGGCGTGGTAGGTAACGAAGTCTTCCTCCGATGCGCATAAAGACCTCCCCCCCCACTCCCCCCCAGATGAACGGATTGCGAGGCCCTCCTCGTCGCTGGCCTCAAATCGAACCCGGGAGAAGCCGCTCCTAAACCGATTGTCAAACCCCTCGGTATCCATTCGACGGGTAAAGCCAATGGCGAAGGAATGGCATCTTCATCAAGATCGAGGAAATCGTCTTCGGTTTCCGAATCTGCGTCGTCGTCCTCGTCCACCTCGACCTCGTCATCGTCCACTAGTCTTCCTTCCTCCAAATCTGAATGATAGCACCCTGGCTCGTCCAAGAAAAGCGGCTGATACGGATTCCCCATCCCCTCCTCTTCCTCCTCCTGCCCCTCATCCTCAGACCGAATGGAAACGATCCAAACGCCCCCCAACAATATCGCGGTTCCCAAAGCGACGAGACCGAATTGAAGTGAGGTGAGTTGGTCCCATTGGTCGTAGTAGATGAGACCGGTTATGATGGAGGAGAGGTTGTAGAAACAGAAGGCGAGGGGGCAGATGAGGGTCGGACCGACGAGGCGGAGGGCGCGGTTGAGGTAGAAGAGCTGGCGGCGGGAAGATTATTCGTGTTAGTTTGGATGCGACATGGCTAGCGACGGAGAGTACTCGGTCATACCTGACAGACAGCGGCGACAGCCAGAATTGCGACAATGGCCCAAGCCTCGAAATGACCAAACTGGAACGAGCAAAAAACCATCAGTCCACAAATCCCCCCGATGCGCCCGCAGCAAATTATTTGCCAACTCACCTGATTTTGCCTCACGACAATGGTCTGAATCAACAACTCGATCCCGGTCTTGGCGAACAACAAACACAACCCACTCAACGTCCCCGACGCCGCACCATACGCGACACCCAAGATCAAGCGACTCTTTTCGATCGCTGCTTCGACGTCCGCGAGGCAAGCCGCGTCCTTGAAGTCCAGTTCGGGTGGTGTGATCGTCACGGTAGGTCCGGGGATCCTCCGCCTTGAGAAAATGGGTTCGGTGTTCCCCTGATCGTGTTGAACGCCAGGTGATCGGAGATCCTCATCGTCGAGCGCACTCCCATCCAAAACGATTCGATGCACCTCTTCCGCATCCGTTCGACCGACCGTCCGATCCTTGAACGTCACATTTCTCAAATCCAACCTCATACGTCCACTGCCCAGACCACCAGACGAATCGTTCAAACTGCCTACCGAGCCGTGCAACTGCCTAGCCGAACCCTTCCTTGCGAATGCATCCGACCTTCTCGGACTGCCCTCCAACGAGGCTCTACGTGTGAACCTTCTCAGTTCAGAACTAGTCCTTATACTCTTGGGCGTTAGAGGAGGTGCATCAGGGTACTTGGAAGCGATGCGACGTTCCAAAGCCCATTCGGCGAGGTGGGCCAAGGTGAGGGTCGAGACGAGAGCGATGGAGAGGAGTGTGGCCCAGACGAGGAAAGGGGTGCGAGTGTAGAGCGCGACGAGTTCGGGGAGCGTGTGGGTTTGCTCGGGCACGACTGGAGCGAAGGAAGGGAGGTTCGGGTTCGGGATGAGGGTCAGTGATCGGAGGAAAGAAGCGAAGAATTGTTCCTTGCAAGGGAAGAAAACGCAGACCGACCTCCAAAAATGGCGATGAGACATGCCCCGCCAGCGATGAGGATGATGCCCGCGACGATATGGATCGAGAACGAGTCTGCTAGGATGAATCTCGCAAAAAAGGCGTTCCACAGTAGCGAGACGGCTCCGAGAGGCCCGAGGACGATGATGGGTAAGGCGCCGAGTTGAAAGATCTGGGCACGAAGAGAGCAAAGAGGTTCAGCTCTTCTTGCAAACGCACACGAAGACCAAAATTACGAGCTTACGGTCCCGAACAAGTTGGAGGTCAAAAAGATGAGGAATCCGAGCAACCACAAAGGACGCTTGGCATCGCGCGTTCGTTTGTGGGGTGGCAAAGCCTCGTTCGCGAGATGAGATTTCCTTTGGATGGTCAGACCTGTGACGGTGAAGACAATGATGATTAGCGTGCACGTTGGGGTGTGATGGGGTGATGGGGTGGTGCGGTTCGTGGGGCGTGGTGGTCAAATCGAGTTCTAGGGGCCTTGTTTCAGGTGCGGTCTCATCGCAGGGGTTCGATCGGACAAACTTGCTAGCGGCTTCCCGGTGGCCGCGGGAGGAAATGACACACACGAATCGTACCTAGGCTCTGGATGAACGAGGCCAACAGTCCGACGACGATCTGGCAGATGCGATGCCGGAAGAGGAAGAGCAGATGAGCAAGTGACGTCATTTGGCGGTGGACTGATCTGATCGATTGACTGACCCCGACGGCGACACTGATCTGAGGCGAAGTGGACGGCGTCGAGCGCGCTACTGAGACTATCGGAGGTGGCCAGAGTTCATCTTGACCCAAGATCCACATTGGATCCAAAGTCGAGAGTTTTGGCGTCGGGAGAGCCAGGACGGGTACGGGGGGGGGGGGGACAACCACAGGCAGTACTAGAGAGTGTGCAGTGAGCAGTGTGAGTGTTGAGAGAGTGTGGGCGTGCGTTGAGCGCCTGAATTCGTTGTGGGTATTAGTCGCGGCCTAATCCTGAATTGGCTGGGCCCAAACCGCTTCCGGGCCGACCCAGGCGCGCTCAGTCGACGCCTGGCTGCTTGGCTGCTTGGCTGCTTGGCTGCTTGGCTGCTTGTGATTTGTCCCCTGCTCAAGCCGATCCCGTCCCGACTCTCATCACCTCGACATGGTCAGTCACTATCGCCCCACAACTACGGGTCGGCTCACTCACCGCAGCCATCCACTCCCTCCCCCGCACAGTTGCCTCTAGCGCTCCTGCACGCCGCGCAGGCCAAACCGATGGTCGGTCCCATTCCCCATTCCCCATTCCCCATTCTCCATTCCCACCACTCATCTCCTGCACGATCCTTTCTCGAAAGCCGATCACCCCAACTTACTTGTCCTTCCCCCCACAGCTCGTCGAACTCAAGAACGGCGAGACCTTCAACGGTCACTTGGCAGGCTGCGACAATTTCATGAACCTGACCCTCAAAGAGGTCTACCAAACTTCGGCCGTAAGTCCCACCGCTCCTCCATCCTGTCCTGTCCTGCCTACCTAACAAACTTGGCGCGCGCACGTCTCACTAATACACCTTTTTTTTTGTTTTGAGACGTCTTCTTAGGACGGAGAACAGTTTTGGAAATTACCGCAATGCTACATCCGAGGTAACAACGTCAGTGTTCAATTTCATTCAAACAAAAAAACAAAAAAAAAAAAAAAAAAAAAAAAAAAAAAAAAACATCTCTTCGGAAACCCCACTCGGCATTCGAATCGCCTGACGCGTTTTTGCTTCACTTGGGCCACCACAGATCAAATACATCCGAGTAGCAGAGAACGTACGTCCCCTCAAAGCCCACACACCAGAGGAATACAGCAGCACAAATCACCCTCCGAAAGCTCACGACCCTTAACCCACCCTCCTCTCTGTTCCTTCAGTTGATCGACCAAGTCAAAGAACAAGAACAAGAACAACGACAACGTGGCAACAACTCGACACATTCTGGAGGAAGAGCGGCTGGCGATCGAGGTGGTAGAGGCGGTGGTGGTGGCGGAGGTGGTGGCGGTGGTGATCGGGGTTCAAGAGGGGGGTTCGGTGCAAGAGGTGGTCAGTTCTTTCCTTTCTGATTTCTGTGGAGCGAAAACACTCATTTCGTTTGGGCTTACGTTGTCCAGGTCGGGGTGGTGGACCCCCTGGGAGAGGAGGCGCAGGGGGAGGACGAGGCGGTGGACCGATGGGTGCTCACTCCGATCGAGGGAGGGGCGCACCGAGAAGTCGAGGCGGGCTACAGGCTCACTAAAAAAAACAAAGCCTTGGCCGACATTACACACCAAGCATACACTACCCGACCATTTCTCCCTTGTAATAAACACACACTCCAACAGCACCAAGAATTGATCGATACGGGACCATCGTCGCTTGACGGAGGGGAATCTCTGAACAAGCCCTCACAATACAGACAAGAAAAAAAAAGCACACCACACACCAGGCACACACACACACACACACACACACACACACACACACACACATACACACACACACACACACACACACACACACACACACACACACACACACACACACACACTATAAACGAGAGGAGAGAAAAAAAGCAAACAATGAAAAGTCAACACACGACACCAGTACTTCCCTCGCCTTCCAACTTTCAAACCTCATCATCGCTATTCCGCCCCCTTTGAACCTTCCTTCCTCTTCCCCTCCAGCACGAAACAACATGCGCACGAAAAACGAAACCGAAACTGATACGAGAGGAAGCCCCGGGGATGAAAGAGAACAAAGATAAAGACACGATAAACGAAGCGAGAGAGGGAGGGAGAGAACGATGATAGACAAGGGGGAATGGGAAATGAAGGAGTGGAGTAGAACGAACCGAGTCGAGGGTGGGCCACGACCGGGTTGGAATGAGAAGAGCGACATTCGAGATGTCGAGGGAGGTGGAAGGTTGGAAGGAGGGTAGAACTTAAAAGCACTGACGAGGGAAAGAGCAACAGTCGTAAAAGTGAGGGTCATTACGCGAAAAGGGAGGTCAAGGATGCGAGTTGCGAGCCGACGGCGTTGAGATCAATGCCGGGGCGAGGACGGGCGATAGAGGACGGGCGAGCGAACCGGTTTACAAGATCCCTGAGTCTCGAAGAGCATTTTGAAGAATTGTCTCCTTGACAGCAGCGAATACCAGCCGGATCTGAGCAGTTCTCGGAAGACGGTAATTCAGCATTCATCTCTCGTATCGGGCCAAGCCTCATCATACTCGACGACCAAAGCGCACTCACGTTCGAGGTATCGGTCGCTTGGGTCAAATGCGGGTAGATTGACAACCGTGCCCGGTTGAGTTGCGTGAAACGCCATAGGATGTACTTGGCTCCCTTGTTGACGTCGGCTCCGCCCGTGTACTCGGGGAAGTACTTTTCGAGCGGGATCTTGGGCACCTTGGCCTTGAAAAGATCGATCTGTCAAGGGCAAGGCGCCAAGGCAAGATATGAGTCAGTGCTAAGACATGTTTCTCACCCCTAGGCACCCAACTGACCTTGTTTAGGAACAAGATGATACTCGTCCTCAAGAACCACCTCGAGTTGATCACGCTCTCGAACAAGACCAGACTCTCATTCATCCTATTCTGCCCGTTCTCCTCCAAAAGCACCTGGTCGTACTCGCTCAGCGCGACACAGAAGATGATCGACGTGACAGCTTCAAAGCAATGAATCCACTTTTTGCGCTCGGACCGTTGCCCACCGACGTCGAACATGTGGATTGAGAGTTGACCAGACTTGAACTTGGTCTCGCTGATACCGGTCGTCTTTGTTCGCGCGTGCAGCACGTCGGACTCGTTGGGGACGTAGCCCACCGTGCCTATCCGCTTGATCTCGTCAAAAAAGCTGTTCACACATATGGCTTTGAGATTAGTGAACGATCCGAAAAGCCGTGCCCCTGGCCGCAGCGTCACTCACTAAGGCGCCGAATCCATGAGGTAGAACTCGCTCGATCGATCCAACACGCTCGGGATGATGGGGTCGTGCCACAGGCTATCGATCGCATGTACAATCTCGGGATCCAACCCTCCCCCCGGTGCAGCTCCTGGCTGGGCGAGGCTCAGTCCGGGCGAGGCCGAGAACGAGTCGCCCTCGAGACGGAACTCGGAGATCAATTCGGCGTATTCCTGCCAGTGCGAACAGCAGTTAGTGATGAGCAATACCATTCTTATTTCACATTCCGACATCACCTTCCGATCACATTCCGTCGACTGACCCTGTTCTCTGATTCTGTGGGTTCCAACTTGAACCGTCGTAATGCGAGTACGAGCGTCTGGGCCGAATCAATCACATCTGTCGTCAAGGAAGGGGCGGAGTGGGACACGAGGTTCAGCTTCACTTGGCTTCAGTCAGTTCTTCCATCCAACATGAGGTATGGTGGGAGAGCCAACTGCGGACACCATCGCGCTTCGCCCAGCGCTGCCTCCCCACCACCGAGCTAACGGAACGGGCGCAGGAGACAGGCCGAGAATGAGTGGAGGTGAGACTGACTCTTGTAGACAGTCATCCGGAACAACAGCATCTCGTCCCTCGAGTACCCGTTCTGATGGATGATCTTCATCTGTTTGACGATGGTCGATTTCCCTGATTCCCCGGATCCTATTTGAGGGGAGGGACAACATGGATGCGACGGGTGACTCAGAATCAGCGGGATGTCCGAACCTGGAGAGCGAGGGCGAGAGCGGGTGGGGAGGGTGGAGAGAGGGGTAATCCCGGGGGTCGATCGCTCGTGCCGCACACCACAACATCCCGTTCAATCACTTGCTGAGGTAGTAATATGCAGAGCACTTGCTCGAGCACAACAATGCAGTGGAACAAATGACATGCTATGTACGGCGAGCGACCGCGGAAGTAGGGTTCGAAAGCAGGGGTGGCGCAGACGACCAAGCTGACCCAACAACAGAATCTTGCACTCCCGCCTCAGCCGTTTAGCATCGTCGTCGAGCTGCTTGTCGATCGCGTAGGAGCGGTCCTTGGACTCCTTGGGCACGGCCCCCATCGTCGCTGGAGTGGAAGAACTGCACCCCATCGTTTCGGTTGATGGTGAGACGGCGGAGTTGTGGGTGGTGGGCGTGGGGTCAGGCCGACGGCGGCAGGAAAGGCGCTGCGGGAGGTGGACAAGTCAGAAAGTGGCTGGAGGGGGGCCGCTAAGCCGGGCCGACCGGACGCGTACGCGGCGCGAGAACTCGCTGCTAATAGAGCGAACTTGGGCTCGGTGTGGCAATGGACTCGGACTCGGAGCTGGTGGTGGGGTCGAGCAGTGAAGGGAGGAAGATCGCAGCTGTATACGATGCGACGGAGTCCTCTATATCGACGAGCTGTTGAACGGTCTGTGGGACTGGTCTCGCCCGCCTCGGTTCCGTAGCGGCTTGGACTGAACAGGCTCAAAGCTCGCAAGACGATCGAGGCGATCGAGAAGTTCTGAAGCGGTCGCACTCGGATTCAAGTACTGTCGGAGCCGGAGACGGTCGTCAGGCTCGGGGAAGATTGGAAGTGCTTCGGTCGACGTCGAGGGCGGGGTGCAACGATGTATCCGATTTCCTGAACTTTGCAAGGGTCAGCCGAACCCCCAAGGTTCAACGTAATGCCAATATGCGACTAGTCTAGATCAGCGAGGAAATCGACGCTTAAAGCAGCTCAAAGCCAGTCCGAAGCCGACAAGCTCCCTCGCGCTCCAACGCGATCGAGACCCAAATGAGGCGTCGCGCGGCGGGCCGCCGGACCCGCCCTCGGGAGTTGAGGTTGTAAAACTTTGTCCACGGCAAACTCACCCTGAAAGTTAGCTTCATCTTTACTTGACCACTTCCTGCCGAGCGAACCCAGGGCCCGAACTACTTGGCTCCGATGACTCGGAGTCGATTACGCAATCATACCACTGGCAGGAGGAGCTGGGTGCTGAGTTGGGAGGAGGGAAAGACTTATGTGAGCCCGAAATAATGTGGGCATCAGTCCTGATCCCAGTACGGTAACGACACCGTATACTCTGGTATATGATATGGTGGTCCAGCGGGTCTTTGAACAACACTAGCTTCAAATCATCGAAACTCAGAACTGAGCCTCGAGCGCATGTTCGGGTTCACTTGCTTTCTGGCCAAATCAATGGGATTTGCTTTCAGCCTTGTCTAGTATGTATTGTAGATAATGTTTGCAGTCATCACGTTGGTACACTGGTCGGAAAGGCGTTCTAAAGAGGGTGAGAAGGAAACAACGAGTTATACTACGTAGGAGAAAGTTGAAAAGCTAAGACGAGTGGGAAAAAGGCAAAGCAATAAATAACACAAGCGGGTTGGGAAACAAACGGGGCAAATTAGATTCTCTTTCTTGAACGAGGAATCCTGAAAGGGGAGATTGGTCATGCAACGTCTGATCGGGCCCAAGAAACGAGAACCTGAAGGCGAGCCATGCGAGGGGAACACGTGAAGACGTTCGAGTGGGTGGAGGAGGGAGAGCGTGCTACAGTGAATGAAACGGGAGGCGCGCTCTGGGACAACGATCGATCGTCTATAAAAAAAGTCTTGCAGATGCGAGCGGTCGCTAAGGGTGACCGAGATTACGAAAGGGAAAGCCGGCGGAGAAAACATATAGTTCGACGTCGGTGCGGGTCATTGTGAGTTGCCCGACGCGGCGGCGATATATCTTGCCGCAGTCGACGGGAACCCCTTAAGTTTCTTGCATTCTTGCGCCAGGTTCTTGGCCCTCGGCGAGCCGATCTGGTCGATGAACATGTTGAGGTACCGGAAGCACGTCTCTTCACGGAAGTCGATGTAGAGCTTGCGGTTGTAGCGACGCTCGTGCTGGCGCGCCTTTTCGGCGTACGCATGCGACTGGTGGATGAGCATGTCGTCCGGCAGCACGTAGAACGACACGCCCGAGAGGTACAGCTCGTACAAGCACGCGGCCTTGTTGCCGCCGTAGCCAATGAAACGCTCGTCGCACCAAGGCGTGCCCTCCTTCTTAAAGATCGCATACGGCTCGTAACTGTGCGTGTAGCCCGTCACTCGATACACCTCTCCCGGCTTGGCGGCGTAGTATTTGGTGTAGTTGGTGCTGCCGTGGCCTGGGGCCCACGACTTGTGGAACATGCCGATCTTTTCGGCTTCAACGAGTTTGACGAGTTCCTATCGATGTGTCAGAAACCAGAAACGTATATCCGTCAGCTCTCTCGAGGAAAGAAGCAGTACGCAGCACTGTTTCCAATTCATACCTCTTTGGTCGTCGGGAAGGTGGAAGGGTCGACTCCATCCGATTGTTTCGCAAACTCGAACGCGGGGACGACAAAAGCGGCGAGCCCCCCACGCAATCTCGCCATGATTTCCTCGGATCCCAAGATGCGACTGCGGAAGTCGGTGCACAGCCAAAAGTCAACGTCGAGCATCATGACGTACTATAGAGTGATTGTAGATAAGAGAGACAGTCAGTTGGGGTTCCTCAGGAAGGGCAACTATGTCTCAAGGGAACTGGCCTCGGTCCGGGCAAAAAACTTTGCGACGTTGCGCCACATGTTGAATTGCCGATCGAACGAGTCGTAGACGAGGTGGATGTCGACGTATTTGCGCATAAGAGGGGAGCCATTGTATGCCTCGTCGAGCACTTGTAGCGTCTCGGCGTGTGCGCTCGAGTCGGGCAAGTGTACGGTCGCAGAGATGGGGCCTAATGAGCGAGAGGGTAAAGATATGTCAGTGCTTCTATCCATGGGGCTGGTTCCCGAGTTACTCGCTGTAGCCCACCTTGATATCTCTCGACGAGTCGCTTGAAGACCTCCAAACGATTGCTTGTGATCAGGGTTGTGATCGTAATGTCCTCCTTGTTAAAGTCGGGGCGATCGGGGTCGGTCGCTCGGTAGTAGTAAGGGATGACCTTGGACGGTTGTAACGACGACGAGAACGACAGCGACAGGAACTGATCCTCGGACAGAGCGAGCTGACTCCTCGGTCCCGTGTCGAGGTTCCAGTGCGAAGCGTCGGGGCTCGGTCCAGAGTAGGCGTGAGGATGCGAGGGGGGATGCCATACCATCAGATCGGCGTCCCATTCGACGTTCTCGAGACCGCCGACGCGTGTGCGCACAAGTTCACGCCCATCAATCAGTTCCTTGGGCTTGACATAAGTTGCTTTAATCTTCTTGCCGGCCTTGGCTGCCATTTCCGCCGCGGCCCAGACCTTGTCATGGCTGTCCTCCTGTCGAATGTCCGAGGCCCTCACACCGGCGGTCTCGAGCGCGGCGTGACGGTTCTTGGTCTTGGTCTTGCCATCGGCGTCGACCGCGGTCATGATGTCGCCTGGCATATGAGCCGCGATCTGGGAGATGAGAGTCGCCGATGCGGTGCCATCTGCTCCACCGGCTGGTGCTCCCGCCGGTCCGGCTGCCCGTACTGCTGCGGTTTGGTCTTCTGCGAGTCGTAGCCGTTCCTGTTCGACCTTCGCGTCGGATCCAAGCACTGCCCTGACGGCAGGATCGACGACAAAGTGGTACGCGGTGTAGCCGAGCGCGGCGAGGAGGTACACGGTCAGGCAGAACTTGGCCAGTCGTCCGAGACGCGACGACGTGCTTTTAGGCTTGCCCGCATTCCTTCGCAACATCTTGGAGGCGAGTAGCGGCGGGGGCGGAGGCGGAGGTGGAGGATATTTCGTGTCGATCCAAATCAATAAGATCTGTGTTTTTGACGGCGGGAGAAGCGGCTCGATTGAACGAGGTCGTCAGAGAAGAAAGGGGGGTGCGTGCGTGTGGCGTGGCGCGGCGTGCGTGTGCGCGGGCGAAGGCGGCGGGCGACGTGACGAGTTGGAGTCGATCGCGGCTTGCCTGAACGCGGCGCGTCGAAAGGGTGCGGACAGGAACGAGTGAAAGGTGAGCGTGTCGGCCAGTGGGTTTGAGCAAGTGCACGTCGGCGTGAATGGAAGAAAGGACGCAAAGAAACACACGCAAGAAGGTGGTGGTGGGAAGCGAGTGAGACACGTCAAAAGAGGAGAGGAGGTCTCGGGGAGATCGCCGCCAGGACGTGAGTGCTAAGAAGGCAAAGGAGGGGTCCAAGCACTCGAGCGTGCCTCCTTACCAAACATGCCCAGCCAATCGCCGACGAGTTACGGCACGCCCATAGCAGGAGCCCATTATGCCTGTTTTCGCCCGCGCCAAAATTGCTTCCAAGAGCGCCGTGTCTTTAGCTACCTTCTTTGCCGTAGGGTTTTCCGGTTGCCCCCCCGAGTAGCCTCCCGTACGAATTTGTTGAGTTATTTCACCCGCCGAGCCACGTCAGTCAGGTTCAGGAGCACTTTCCCCCTGAAACGTCGTTTGTCGCCGCGTTGGCCGCTTCGCATGGGGAAACGTGGGGATTACAAATTCACCAATTTGGCACCGAGCTATTAACTTAAGACTTACCGGCTTTTTGACGGAGCCGGTGCTCTCTCTCGCCAACGACCTCATTCCTGTACAGGAAACCAGAATGATCGCGCGATCAGAGATTTGATCAAGGAGTGCTGTAGGAAGACCAAGAGTGCTTCAAAACTGTGTCGCAAGAGCTCCAACGTGCCTGCCACGAGCTGAGGTACGTGCGTTGACTCTTCGCCGACGAATGTGGCTTCCCCGAGCTGATACCATTCCTTCGTGGGTACCGACAGGCAGGTCTTCAGGGATGACAACCAGGTTCGTATCACCCAAGTCAATAGGATGGTGTACTCGAGCTATCTCGTCGACTTCAATCAACCGGCAGCTCAGCCGTCGCAATGACCTGGTCTTCACGGGGCCTAAGACTGGCTTTGGTCTCGCACCACGCTCGCGACATCCAATAGGGCGTTCCTTCACACAATCCCGACAAGCGTTCAATCCGAAGGAGAAGGCTTCACCACACGCCGGGTCGAGCGCCACAGTGATCAGCATTAGAAATGCCAACGTCTTCCCCTTTGGAGTTCCCTCCGACTCACCCGAGTCGGCACTTTTCACCTCGCTGGCATGGACCATCCAAGATCCTGAATGTTGGGGGATCCTCTGCTCCTCTTCTGCGCCTTCCAAAACGCACCTTCTCGACGCCTTGCAGGCCAAAACGCGCTTCGACCCACCCCATGCCGTCAGCTACCCACTTCTTGACTCCCTTCCAGCCGTCGCGAGACCCCAAGCCCACGGTGGGCCCCGAGATCGTTCGGTTCAAGACCTGATCGGTTTCGTATCTTTTCGAACAAGGTTGGATCAGAAGACGGGGGAATTTGAGGATTACACTTCGAGGTATTACGCCATTCGGGACGAGGACAAGTTGACGCTTCGGGATCATCTGAAGAATTACGTCCCTTTTCAAGAAGAGGCAACGAGGGAATCGATCAATCGCCTTATCGAGGAGACGGCGACTTCGTTGGAGATGGGGAGCTATTTGGACTTGCCTTTGGTCACGTTGAGCAATGGTCAGACAAGGAGAGCGAGGATCATGAGAGCTTTGTTGGCGAAGCCCGAGTTGCTGATTTTTGAGGAGCCTTATAGTGAGTTACATGTTGCGGGTCTCGCTCTTGCAGAACCACTGACTCATCCCTCTTGCGACGCCAAATAGCCGGCCTGGACGTTTCTTCACGATCCCTCCTCTCTGGAGTGCTTGAACGCCTACACTCTCAACGCTCACCCCGGATTCTCGTCGTCCTCCGTCCTCAAGACCCCCTACCTCCTTTCGTCACCCATCTAGCGCTCATAGACCCCCATATCCCACGCAAAATCACCTTCGGCACGACACCCGAGATACTCTCTTCCCCGGACGCTCAAAAGATGATTGAGACGGGGAAAAAAGAACGAGAAGCTTCTGCTTCGAGGAAAGCTGAACGGAGGAGGAAAGCCAGGGAGGAGGAAGGGGCAGGAGAGGTGTTGGTTCGATTGGATAAGGTGAATGTCGTTTATGGGGTTGGGGAGAAGGCGAGGGAGGTCTTGAAGGATGTGAGTTGGACGATTAGGGAGGGGGAAAGGTGGGTATTGGCGGGGCATAATGGTGAGGTTTCAATCTCAGAGCGTGTAGGTCCGGACCATCGGCACAGAGGTAACTAATCGACTCCCCATCTCTGAAATACAGGATCAGGGAAGAGTACGCTGCTCTCCCTTATCTTGGGTGATCATCCCCGATCTTTCGTAGAGGACATCACTCTCTTTGGCAAACCACGAAGCTCCTACGCCACAGCAACGCGTGAGTCAGCCCCAAACCTCTTCAGAGGGTCAACTGAGCCCACTAACGCCACAAATCCTATAGTCCAATCCCACATCGGCCATGTCTCCCCCGAAATCGCCTCTTCCTTCCCTCGCAAATCCCTCCCCGCCGGCCTAACAGTCCAAGAATCGATCTTAACAGGTTTCGAAGCCATCTTTTGCTATCGCAAACCCACCCCACTTCAAATCGAAGCCTTACACGAGCTACTCAACGATCTCCGACATCCACGAATTACACCAGAATTCCTCAATTTGGGTTTCGCGGACCTAAGTCCAGGTGATCAATCCCTCGTTCTTCTATTGAGGGCTTTAGTCAAACGACCCAAACTACTCGTTCTGGACGAGGCCTTTTCGGGGATGAATTCCGAGACGATCGGCATCGTCAAGAGGTATATCGATCAAGGGCTGAAGAAGGATCAAGCGGTGGTTTTTATTAGTCATTTCGAGGAGGAGTTGCCCAGGAGCGTGAATCGCAGTTTGATGTTAGAGAAGGGGAGGGTCGTTTTGGATTTACACGATTACACTGGGAACATAGAATAGGATGGTTGCAAGATATAAAGCGTTCGTTGTTGTAGTCGTAAATGACAAGCATAACAGTGAATACAAAAACCGGTGGATACTGAAACGTTAGAAAGAGCAACACAGGAGTAGTGATACAGGGACCGCGCTCTAAGTGAGACGTCTTGATCAAACCTCACTAGTCCGAATGGTGTTGCTGCACTTGATAAGCTTGCTGTCTCGCAACCCAAGCGACGGCAGGGTTCCCCTCTTGTGAACGTTGAGATGTAACGGGTGTACCGAGGGAAGAAGCATGGTCATGGCTGGGTAGATCGAGTCGATCGGTTCGTAATCGTTCGGGACTTCGATTCAGTGCTGAGGGAGGTGGGTACGACGTGGTGGGGTAAGAAAATTCGGGTTCGCCACGAGAGTGTTGGGTCGTGATCGTTGTGGTCGGGATGATCAGGCCATGATTGCTGAAATATCCTGGACCCTTACTGTAGACATAGTACGAATCATCAAGGCCTCGTCAGCATCCCTTCGGTGAAAAGATAGGGGTAGCCTCAGCGTACTGGGGACTTGAGAAAACTCGCCTAGATCGAAGTCCTCGCTTCTCTGCATCCTTCATCATTTGCAATGCCCCTGCTTCGGATCTCGTCAGTCCACATTTGAGACATGTCATCTGATCGTTTAAGGCGGTTTCGGCGTTAGCTTTCGTTCTGCTCACGCGACCTCGTTCGGATTGACGGACGCGACAATCCCAGATTCGGAAGACGGGATCGCTACCGAGGAGGGACACGTACTTCTGGGCCATCCTCATTCCCTCCGTGCATGCCGAGTGATGAGGTAAACGCTGCTCCTGTTGAAGATTGAAAAGGGGGTAAAGAGTTAGGCCCACTTCGCACACCCGGCCAAGTCGCCAAAGCTCTCGGAGCTAATGCGACCCCGTGCGTTGGAAACGACTTCCGCAAATGTGCATGAAAGCAAGGTCAAAGCAGACTTGCCGTTGGACATGGCACACGACATGAAGGCCCAGCATGGGCAGCAGCATAGTTTGACTGAAAGAACAGGGACTTGGTATCAGCTCCTATAAAATGGCAACCCATCACGCGATACACCAGTTTGAACTGTGGCGAACGGTTCGTGAAACCGACGACGACGGCGAAAGTGGGGACTCAACGACGGTGGTGACGTCGGATCCGAGGTTGTGAGACACTCACAGCAACATGACCGCTTCTTGGGCATCGAGAACTGGTGGGAGCCCCCTTCTTCGCACGACATACTTGCACGTCCCAAGTCTGATCCACGCCTAAACCCCGGGACGCCGGCAGTTGAGGTGGAAGACGACTTGGAGGCGATGCGCGAACGGGCCGTTTCACAAAAGTCTTACAAAAGTCTTAGCTGATCGGGCGCGGCGTCGGGACGTCGGGACGTTAATACCAATCGCGTTCGAGAAGCGCACTAAAGGCCAAAATTTCCAACGCGAGAACATGCGGGTGCTTGGTCGCTCGTCGGGCGCCTCGCGTCGGCCAAATAATACGACGAGCAGTCTCCAACTGAACGACGTTTGTGCCGAACTCAGTGGATGAATATATAATAAATGGCTTGGTTTGGGCTTGAGGGCGAATTTCCCCACGACACGGCCCCGCGAAGGTTAAAACCGGCGGGGCAGCGCAAGCAAGGGAAGGCAAACCGGGAAGGCGGGCGGGAGAGCAAAAAAAACTGAAGTTTCGAGCGAGTAACAGGCGATGTTTCGAGCGAGAATAGTTGGTTCTAGCAAGAGGGAGTGATTCACACCGCACTCGCCTTTCGACTCGCTCGGCGCGCCCGATGGCAACAGGTGGCAACCAACGAAGAGGAAAAACGGCGCTCTCGCAGCCAGGACGGTCGACCGCTTGTCTTTCCTCCATCTTCACCACCCTGCTCTGTCTCGCCGATTCGATCCTTTGCACGCTTGTCCTTTCAAGCATTGATTCGATGCATACAATCTCGATCGCTAATGACTCGCAATCGTCCACTACCTCGCCTGTGCCGCTCAGAGGCGATCATCTGTGCGAGTCTTTTCCTTGCCTTCTTCCAACACCCGGCGGCGCCTCCTGAGCACCGTGCTATCGCTTCTCTGTACAACAATGCAAACATAAGTCCTGGTGCTCGGCTTCCCTACTTGCGACCTACATCACCGCCGTTCTTCAGTTCCTACCCGAACTTTTTCTCCCGCTTTTCCTTACTTCCCCACTCCCTCAAACAAGCCCCTTCTTATCATGTCACCCGACGCTCTGTTATTACATCAACGATGTTTCAACAAGGAATGGTCGCTGCGACGGGAAGGAACGGGCAGACGTTCAACCCAACGTCTGAACACGCCAGGCGGGTTTCGACCCCTCTGGATTGCTTGGACGTCCCTCGATCTTTGTGATGAGCTTACTACTCGGACTTCCTTTGTTACCCTTTTTCGGGGTAATTCTTGGAGCGGATCGAGGGGACAATCTTTCCTCTTATGGTTGCTTCCCTGAGTTGTTGATGTGCAATTCTACTCGGAATCCACTGTCTTGCTTGAGCTCCCCGTGGCTTTATGATAGGAATTGGCTTGATAATCTTGCCGAGAGACACAATTCGACCAGCTCTGTCGACCCCATCATGGCTCGAGAACATCATAGCTCGATAAGACGGTGAAAGCGGGGCGAACGCCTCGATGAGAGAGAAGCACCGAGCTGGCTTCCGGTAAAGCCTTGTACTCAGGCTTGACCCCAAAAAACAGCATCGCCTAAAAGTTACAACATGATGCCATACCCTACTGAAACCCCGAACCAACCGTCCTCGACTCAATCCCACATCTGCTTGACCTTGTTCTTGCGCTCCTTCTTCCCCTCGACGGACTGCTTGCGCTTCTCCAACTTTTGCGACCTCTCCATCCCCGCGATCTTGGCTTTGGCTAGTCGCTTCAACGCTGTCGAGGACTTGACGCGTTTAGATTTAGTTTTTGGTTCGGCGGCGGGGGCGACGTGAGGTCTCGTGACTGGGAAGAGGGCCGGGAACAGGGGAGGGTGAGCCGAGGTGATTCGGTCGTGAGGAAGGGGCTGTGCGTAAGGACGTACCTGCGAGAGATTCTTCCTTCTTGTCCTCGGGTAAGGCTACCTGTTCGATCGGTTCTTGCCTTGCGACCGAGCCTGTTGCGTGGTAAGCGGTTGGTCGTCCAGGTCATCGATCCGTTCCGCAATGAGTGAGTGCGAGCCACGTGATGGAGATACGATGGCGTATCCAAGGCGCTGACTTACGTTTATCGTTCTTGACTGGTCCCATCGTTGCTGTAAACTTGAGCTGTGAGGTGGAGGGAAGGAGATGCAGCTGAGAATGATCGTGGCGCGAGCTGGGGTGCCGTCGACGCCGTCTGCGAAAGATGGTCGGCCCCCTATTCGAGCGCGGATAATCGCCGCTGCAGTCTCTCCCTGGGCTACATTCTGATCCCTTGTGAATTATCCCTGGTGGCATCGAACTAGCTAAACAAAGAAGTGTTGTCTTGATGTGCCAAACTTTGGGCTACAAACACTCCAATAATTCCGACGAAGCGACCCGTTGGCCGTTGGCGCACGGACCGCTTCGGCTATCGTCCTCGTCCGAGCTGGGTACGTCACCGTCCGATTCGTCGCGCTCTATCTACGTTAGCCTTTCCTCCACACCCTCACCTACGCTTGCTCCCGAACCCGCGGACCCGCTCCCACAATTCAGCTATCTGCAACAATGTTGGCAACTTTCATCGCCTCCCGCATCACAGGCACCTACAGCTTCCTCTTCGTACCCCTGCTCCTCCCCACTTCCTACGTCGAAGCGCTCCTACCTCCGCACCTCCAGCTCCTCCCTAAAGACGAGAACGACACCCCGTCCACCTCGACTTCCGAATCAACTACTTTGCAGCGACCTTCGACTCCAGCGGGTTATGCATGGGTCGTTGTGGTGGCTGGGGAACAGAAGGGAACGGGGATGAGTGTGCCTGGTGGGAGATCGACTTTCTTCGTGAGTATCGCTTCAACTCGACCTAGGCTCGACCGCGCGAACTTCAAATATTTTACCACACGAGCGCTGAAATCCTCGATCACGAACGCTATCGTAGGAAGCCAAACTTGAAATTCCTTACGTCGGCCTCGTCGATGCTCCATCCTCAACTTCCACCCCACCGACGTTGACGCACAAGCAAACCCTTCTCTTCTCCTCCTGGAGCATGGCCTTGTCCTCGGATAGGATCACCGGACTGAGATCGCATCATGCTAGATTCCAAGTGGAGGAGGAAAAACATGGGGTCATGAGAGATTATGATGTCACGGGCTGGATGAGGTTGGAACGGAGGAAATCGGAGGCGGAGGCAGCGGGAGGGATTGAGCTTCCTAAGTGGGGAGAGGATGTGGTCAGGGAGGAGATCACAGGGTGGTGGGTCGGTGAAAGGACGGGCGCGATTGCTACGAGAGTGAGTGATGACTTCTTCTTCGTGTGATGAGCTATTCTACTCTGTAACGTTTTGATTACCCCTCCTGCAGTTCACGATGGATCCGAACCACCCTCCGACCCGACTCGGGCGGATCAAAGTCCAACTCAACCTAGCCCAATTTGCTCACCAATCGATTGAACAAGTCCGAGCACACTTCACAGCAAAGGACGCCACCAAGATTGATGGTCAAGGATGGTACGAAGTCGAAGCGAGCGGGTGGCAATGCGAGGAAAGGACGACGATGAAGGCGACTCGACTGGCCGAATTGTGAAACTGCTCGGAGCTTTGTCGGCGAGTCCGCTCGTTTCCCTCTCAATAGCTAGTGTATGACTTGCCCAAGATCCATGAGAAAGGTGCACTGGATTCAACAAAGTGTATTTGAGGACCCCTGTTCCGATCCGCCATCATATTGAGCTTCGACTACCCAAGACCAAGAAACGAAGGATCCAACACACGAAGAGAGATGAGCGAGAGACGAACCCCACAGAGCGAAGCATATACGTTGGTGCCGATGACCTCGGAAAGAAGGCAGAAGGTAAACTTCAAGAAATACCGCGGGAAAAAAAGCCACCAAAGCCCTACTACATCCCATCCACATCCAACAACGTATTCCGATTTTGATTCTGATTAGGATCATTCGCCTTCAACCACGTTGCCCTTGCCTGGGGATTCATCGAAGCCCAAGTCATTGCGTCCGGTCGGGGAGACGACGAGAAGCTTGAGGAAGAAGAAAAGGCTGGAGGACTCCTGGGGCTGATCGACATTTTCGAATTGGTTGAACTGGAGAGGGAAGGAGGGACGACGGCCAGAATGGGAGGGACGGGTCGGTAGGACGAGGATCTGGTGGCTGATAAGGGGGTCATGGGGGGGCGTCCGGCGAGGGGAGAGCGGGGGATCGGGACTACGGGCAGAGAAACGTTTTGGCGCTCGAACACGTTCTGTAGGGTCATTGAATGTGTTAAGTCAAAAAATTCTGGCTCCTTCACTTCTTGAAGGAAGGTGCCAGCACTCACTCGTGCCTCAGTGATGGTCTTCATCCACATTGCCAACTCATCGTTCGTCTTGACGCTCACGAAATGGCAATACTCAGCCTCATCCTCGAACTGCGCACGAGGCAGCTTGGACTTGAGAGCAAAGCAGAAAGATTTTGGCGCTTTTTTCGCTTGCGATGTTGAGGACATGACGTAAAAGATTTCGGAGGTCGCGAGGCGGCAGAGGAGGGAGGAGTCTTTGGCTTTCTCGGACTTGGCGTGCGTGACGTTGCCGTCACGGACTTCGATGTAGCGCTTTGTCCACTTGCGATTGGTGAGCTCGAGTTGAACGGTGTCCCCCCGAGGTACAAGCGGTTGAGGTCGGAGCTAATAAACAAGGAGGAAAACGGCTGGTCAGCTCCTGTGGACGCATGCGCTGCGGATGGCACGACAAAACTCACACTAGGGGAAAGGAGAGGCCACAGCGTACTCCGTCTTATACACAAGTAGTTGGACTCATGTTCCCACGTCTTGAGCACGTCTGTAACTAACTCGTACTCGCGGACAGGTCGCTCGAGGCCCAATTGTTTGCACACCTCCCAAAGGGAGAACCCTCCTTCCATATCACTGCCCGAAGCGAGCAAACCTTGGCAACGCGCCGTCTCGACGATCTCACCGCATGCCGTCATGGGGCCGCATTGGACGATGATGTGCATCTGCGAGTCGTCGCGGATGTAGATGCGATATTCTTTGACAGAACAGGCACTGGGACCGGCGCGGATGACGGTCGTAGAACCCGAAGCGGCATTCACCGATCGGGAGAGGGGGGATGAAGGCGCGACCTTGCGCTCGCCTTCCGCGAGGCGTGCAGTTGGGCGCAGGATGTTCGAAGAAGACGGCGACGATGAGTTTCGGCTACTCACATCGCTGCCTCGACGAATCATCGGAGGTGTCGCGGTTTCGGCGCGACTGACCGAAGGTGATCGAGCTCGGGCTTGAGACCCAACGACGGCCAAATTGGAGGAAACGCCTTGTTCAGTGTCGATCGAGAGCGCGGGGCGAACGTGGTCCGCAGGTGCCAAAGCCGAGGAGTTTGAGTCAACGCGCAAGACCAATGCTTCCTCATCTAGAGCAACTGTCGGGCTGGTAGGCAAGTCAAATTCCAAGGACGAATCCGCCACCAGAGGGTCAAGCGGAGTCGAGCATGGACGAACGATACCAGCAGAGTTGCGACGTTCGACGGCCTCGTCGGTCTGCGGGAGTAGGGAGTGGCCAATCGTCTCGGTCGCGACGACATCGTCCTGCGGTAGGGCAGATGAGGTCCGTGCGGAGTTCTCCTCGCGTGGCTGCGGGTCGTCCCCTCGGACAGAAGCTTGAAGGGCCTTTTGCGCCGAGAGTGCACCGGGGAAGTCGCCTAGAGGTTGGTCGTCCTCATCACTGTCCGCACCGAGTACCACGAGGGCATTGTCCTCCGCCGGCTCAAAGATGGCGGCACCGTCGAGGTGGGCCGGAGCGAGGACGATCTCCGGCGTCAGAGTGTTGCTCTTCTCAAACTTGGAGAATCGGAGAGGCAACGTCAACGATTCCATGACAGATTCCTCAACTGAAGGAGTCGAAGAGCGAGTTGCGGGAGTCGTAACCTGATCATCGAGTCCGTCCGATCCTCCGTCGGCCGCCGAAGTAGACGCAGACGCCACGACGGGGAAGACATTGTGACTAGTGGCGAAAATTGACGAGGAGCGTGCGGGCGCTTTGACCATGTCGGCGCGCGAACTGGGTGACGTATCGAGGAACGCCGTGAGCGACAGCTTGTCCGAGTTGAGCGTCATGGTCGGGCTCGGAGTGGCATCTTTTCGCGCTTGGGTGCACTCGGCTGGGTTCGGGGTAGAGGATCCGCTGTCGTCGGATAACTCGGCTTCTGTTGCGGTGGACACCTTCGAGTCCAGCATAGCGGGAAGCGTCGGTTCGACGTCGCTGAGCGCAGGTGATGTCAGAGCAGGCGACGAGAGCGCTGTTGAGAATATATCAGCGTCCTCGGACCTGTTCGACTCGGGTGCATTGAGCTGCGTAGGGCTGCATGGCACATCCTCGCTGAACCTTGTCATCGTTGGTGGGGCCGAGAGCGGCAGTCTGAGCGTGGGAACGGGTGGCACGTCCTCTTTGCGACCGAAGATCTGTGGTAGGTACAACGACAGACGCTTGTGGGAAGCAGAGTTACGGAGACTCTTGGGCGCCTGCTCGACGCGGACCGGGGTCGAGACGGGCAAAGCCGAGACAGGCTTTTCGACCGGGTTGGGAGTAGGCGGCGGGTTGTCCTTGACGATCGGCGCCGGGTCGGTGTCGTTGGCAATCGCAACAGAGGGCTCCAGCCCAATGGCAATGCTACCCGGAAAAGGTGCGAGGACGGGGACAGAGACAGGCTCTGCCTGCGCCTGAGTCGAAGCGACCTTGGAGAGCTTCGAGGTCGAAAAAGACTTGCGTAACAAGCGAACAATCGGCACCGATCCACCGCTGGTGCGTGTCTGGGGAGCCAGGGTCATCTCACTCTTCCTCCTGCGCATCAAGAAAAAGCCTCGGCGAGCGGGGACAGCCATGACGGCCTCTTTCTCCTCGGCGATCAGCTCGACGGGAGGGGGATCATCGGCCAGGCAAACAGCGCCGGCTGGCGTCAATGTCGACACCGACGCTTGCTTGACGTGAGCTGGGACGGCGATAGTCGTGGGCTCAGTCGCATGGGAAACAATATCTTCGTCCTTAAGCTCGACGGGCGAGGCAAGGCCGAGGTCCACCGGGGATTCCTCGACGTCCATCGTCGGGAATGGAATAGGATCTGCCAAGGCTGGTAGGCCCTTTTCGGGCTCGGACTTCTTGACATCATTGCCGTAAGCGGAAGCAGGCGACGTCGGCATCGAAAAGTTGAACATCGTGTGGTCCGTCCTGGACATCGAGCTTGTGAAATCTGGCGTCGAGCTGGCGGCGGTCGAGGCGTCATTGCTCGAGCGAGTGTAGGTCGACGAGTGCTCACTGGGGAGCTCATCGCCGTCAAAGCTGTTGCCGCCCGAATTCGTTTCGAACGAGGCCTTGGACAGGGGAAGGGAGGTCGTTAGGGGTGGGTGAGGGGGTCCATTCGAATCGGCGTTGCGTGAATCGTACAATCCGAGACCTCTGACCTCCTCCCCATCTTCCGTCGTTTCGACAACGGGCAGTTTGCTGAAACGGTCCGTCGCCAAGTCGGCCTTGGTCGCTTGGGCAGCGAGCTCATCCTCCTCGACAACAAGCGGCGTATCTGCCGCGGAGAACGCCTCGATGGGTGGGATGGGGAACGACAAGAAGTTATCCGAGCGCCTGGTCGCGTCCGATACGGCCGAAGTGACCCGCCTGTGCAATTCTTCGTCGCTCGAAGAGGCTTCGTTATCCGCGTAGGACGCCAGGTCCCGGAACGAGGGAAAGTCGGAGATGTCGAACTCGTCCGAATCTTTCGACTTGGACGAGTTGATGCTTGAGACGGACGCGCTCTTGACGAGAGGAGGAACAGATGCGAGCATTCCGGATTGAGCGGGCTGCTGTGAGTTCGGCGCTCGCAGAATTAGCATGGGTCCGCATCAGGCAGAATAGGGAGCCGAGCGAACTCACTACTACCGCCGCTTCGTTGTTAGGCTTGGTCGCCATCAACTCAGCAAAGTCGTACGTCTTCCAATCGAGTCCATCCGGGCCGAGAGAGACGCGGTTGAGCGGAAAGTCGTTTAACGACGACGGCTGCAAATTCCTCATGTCAAGCGTCGCACTGCCATGCTCCTGAGCGTTATCAGCGTCGTGTCCGCTTTCGTCGCTGAGCGTTTCCTGGGCGTCTTGCTCGTGTCGAGCCAACTCTTCATCCAGATTCGACGGGGTCGCGAGCACGAACGAAGCGCGAGTTGGAAACCCGATGCACTCAAGCGAGGCGAGCTGGTAGTCGAGCATGGCGAGACTATTGCGCAGGTCGCTGTCTAGCAAATGGGACGGCGCCGACAATGTTGGTTTCGCGGTCGTTTCTACGTCATCGGTCTCGTTATCGCTATCCGAAGCATCGTCGGACGAATGAGCTTCGTCTGCAAAGACAGGGTGAGGCTTGCTCGAAGACGAGGACGAGGTTGGGGACGAGAAGGCGTAGACGCCCGGCGAGGGGTTGGAATCGATCGAAACCCGGGGCACCGTCGCCTGAGACGTCGCCAAACTCGACACGGCAAATAATCCAGTCGGCGAAGGGACCGAAGACTCGTCCTGATACAAGCTGTCGTGCGATGTCGGCGACGTCGGCGAAGACCCGTTGCTATTGCTGTTGATCTGCTCGCGCAGCTGCGCCCTCGATCGCTTCGAGAAGAGCAGACTCAGCTTGCTCTTGCTCTTGCGCAGGGTCGTACCAGACGGAGGCAAGCCGGTTCTTTGGGCCGAGTCGTCATCGGAAAGTTGATCGACGGACGAGATACCACCCGTCTTGTCAATCCGCATGCTGCGGTAGGCGTGGATAGCATCGTCAGTCTGCGTTGCAATCTCCGGCGCGCGAAGACAAACAAGCCGCTGCAGCGGGGCTCTCGAACTCACGTGCTTGTCTCGGGCTTGGTGCGCGCGAAAGGAGGCGAAGGAGGATGAGAGGACAGCGAGAGGAGCTAGGTTACAAAGCAGTGTGGTAGTGTAAAACGAGTGTGGTGTAGTTGGTCGAATCGGGGTGAGGATAGATGCAGTCCTAGAAGAGTACGGAACCCAACCTTATATCGTAGATCCGCCGTCGATGTCTGTAGCCTGCTCTGGCTAGAGAATGATGGTCGTTTGTTTACTCCCATTTTGGGCGGGCGGGCTGCGCGCCGGGACGCGTCGCGCGACGGAGACTGCGTCAGCACGAGGCTCCTCGAGCATGCATCGAGCTCGCGTCGAATTGGAGCGACAGGTACTAAGGTTTACCGCTATGGCTATATCCACATGCCTAGAGACCTTGGTACCTGCCAAGACGAACTCACATCACAAGCAAGATCTCCACACACTTGGTAGGTATCTACATACTGGTACCAGCGCTCTGCAGTAGACGAAGTTGACTTTGACGAGGACGCCCTGCTGAATAATGGTCGAAACGCTCTACAAAAAGCCTTCACATACCATCTCATGAAAAACAGACCGTGGCACTATGTTGTACTTAGCGTTGACTACCTATGTGCACACTTGCAGGCTTCAATCTACGGAGAAGTATTTTTCGGCATCGTTCTGGTGCTCAAGCTCAAGCTCAACATCAAACACAAATTAGGACTCAGGTACTCAGGTCCTAGCGAGCCGCACCTAAAATGATCTAGAACTGAGAAAACGGCGTTCTGGGGAACAAGAAGCTCGCATGAGTCAGTGACACGTCAGATATTTCGGGTTGACTCGGACTGGCCTGAGCGAGCGTGAGGCCAAGCCCGCATTGAAGCCCCTGTCAGATCGATCGGTGATCGGATGCAGACTTCACACTGCAGTTGGAGCTTGACCACCAAGAAAGAAGCGGAGAAGCTTATTCGGGTCTCTTATTTCGTGCCCATGTAGGCCCATATCGTCTGACTCTACCCGAGTTCCCATCAGTGTAGAACTTCCATCACCCCTGCTCTTCACCTTGAAAGTAGAATGGCGACTGGCTGAGCGACTCGATTTGGCGTCCTGTCAGCGCGTTAGCGGTCGGCAGCAGTCGGCAAGCTCGAAGGGACTTCAAAGGGTCAAAGGGTCTCAAAAGGGCTCAAAAGGCTGGGCACGGGACCAGGCGAGACATGGGCTGGCGCATCTCGCTCTCCTTCCAACCCAGCCCGTGTCCTCAGCTACAAACGTCACATCTAACTCCTTCGACTCTCTAGATCCGAGTAGCGTACTCGACCCTGCGGTCGTAGGACACATGGCGTCGTACCTGAGACTGCCCTTTGGTTCCTCAGCCTCGGGCTCATCAGCCGCCGGCTCAGGTTCGGCGTCGTCAGCCCATCGAGCGCGGACGGTCCCCACTCCCGACTTTGGCGCCTTTGATCTTGAACATGACGACGAAGATGGCAGCGATGAAGACGGCGATGATCATCACGAAGGTAGACACATGCTCTCCACCTCACATCTGACGGCAACGCAGGCTGGATCGATTCGGCTCGGCGACGATACGACGGACCCGCTGACGCAACATCAGCGGCAACACATCGGTGGGGACCGCTCTTCGACTGCCGTGACCGTGAATCACCATGCGACTTCGTCTTCACCCACAGCAACCTTCACCATCACCCGCATCCCAGGGGCGTACGACTTTGAGCCGCAACCGCACCACGGCGGAGGAGGAGGGGGTTCTGCAGGTACGCCGCTTTCGCCGCAACCGAGACTGGGGCGCGTGGTCAGTCATTCCGGACCTGGGGGCATGGGCATGTCCGCGAACAACCCGTCTGGCAACGATGCGAACAATCGAGATACAAGATCGCTACGAAATCGCTTCATGCCGTCGGCGCTGTACGCTCGCATCAACCGCTCCGATATTGACGACTCGCCCGAGCAAGACGGTCTTCTCTTTGATCAGGACGAGGTTGATTCCGAGCATCGCACCTCGACCACCTCACCGATGGCATCGACCTATCCACCCTCTCGAGTACCCGGTATCGGCTCTCTTCATGTCCCACTGCCGGCGAGAGCGCCTCAGTTCGGGGCACCGACCCCGTCGTCGGGGGCTGGCGGACGCATCTACGGAGGTGGTCAGGCGAATGATGGCGTGTTTGGCAATCTGAGCGCCAAGCCCGATGGGTACCCGCGGGGTAGTGATTATGTCGGTGGCGACGAGTCTGGAGGTGACAAGGATGAGATCCTGCCGGTGAGTCAAAGTTCAAAGTCCAAGGATCGACAGGGTGTCGAGGCCCCGTGCTGAGCCCCTTGCTGCTTCGTGCTTCGGACAGTCCTACACGGCCGCAGCTCTCGATTCGACTCCGCCGTATTGGGAAACGACCGTCGTCACCCCAGGAGGTGTGCTTGGGCCGGACGACATCCATGTTGATGGACTGCCCGTCGGCAACCTCTTTGGGTTCATGTGGAATCTGCTCGTCTCGATGTCGTTCCAATTTGTCGGCTTCCTCCTGACCTACCTACTGCACACGACCCATGCCGCCAAACATGGCTCTCGTGCCGGTTTGGGTATCACGATGATGCAACTCGGCTTCTACCTCAAGCAACAGGCCGATCACCCGGAGCTTTTGATGATGCAGATCAATGGCTCGATGCCAAACCCGATGGACGTGCCGATGGACGACGGGGCGGGCACGAGATGGTCATGGTGGGGAGGTGTCTCGACCGACGCGATCGATGGTCTCAATGAAACAGTTGCTGCGACGGCGACGGCGACTTCGGCTGCGTTCGGCTCGATCCCGACGCAGATTGGCAATGGGATCAGTGGGGCGCTGAACGCGAGTGATCCAGACGGGTTTCCTTCTTTGACGGGCAACGTTAATGCCGGGGACTTTGTGCGCATGTCGACGAATGCGAATGAGTGGATGGCGTTCATTATGGTCACCATCGGCGTGAGTGCAGCAGCGTGCCCGAAATGTGTGGGATGTTCTTGACTGATGGATTGTCTCTGCTCATCGCTTGCCAGGCCTTCTTGTTCGTCGGGGGATGTCTGAGTTACTGGCGAGCAGTGCGTTGGGCTCGAGCCATCTCACAGAATCGAGGCCCCGGGATGACCGAGGCCTGAGCGCCTGAGGGCTCAGGGATTGCGTCTGTCGTTCTCTGTGTTGTTAGTATTGTAGTGTAGGAATTCGCTCGTTGCCCTCTTCGCATTTCTTTTGATTTTGGTTCCAATCCGCGCGATCCGTCTTCTTGTAACATAACACAGCGATGCGGTGCCCCGTTCATTTCCGCTCACCTGGCATGGGCCGGGGGTTCAAGAGGTCCGAGTACGGCTGTGATGGTCAACGGCGCGGGCAAGTGCGCTGCGAATCAGGCACTCGCGGACTTGAACTCCTGCCGATCGACTACCTTACCCGCAAGCATGGCCTCGCTATTCTACCAAGTCACACGGCGGGCGATCCTGTCCCCCTCACTATTTTGCTCAGTAGGCCCCTCATCGCTCGTCAGTTCGAGCAGTCGTGGCTTCTCATCGACGAGCGCGACGCCCAAGCCCAGCGGGGAGAAGGGTCCCCAGGGTCATACACAACAAATGACCGACCTGCTCAACGAGGTCGATTTTGACGGGTCGATCCAAGGTGTGTACAGTGTGATGGTTGGGTCCGGAGAGGCGTTTTGGATGGTGTGCAGTGACTGATCGTTCACATCCTCATCCTTATGTTCCAACACACCACTGCGC
This sequence comes from Microbotryum lychnidis-dioicae p1A1 Lamole, assembly GCA_001244265.2. Taxonomy (NCBI): domain Eukaryota; kingdom Fungi; phylum Basidiomycota; class Microbotryomycetes; order Microbotryales; family Microbotryaceae; genus Microbotryum; species Microbotryum lychnidis-dioicae. The sequence goes on from CDLV01000006.1 coordinate 1,593,592, forward strand.
TACGCTCCCCTCCCCTTCAACCTCGCGATCAGACCCTTCGAACCTGTTGAACCACCTGTCCAGCAAAGAACTCCACGTGATCTCCCCCTCGCGTCTGAGCCCACGCTATCTCCTGATCCCTTACCTCCCGCAACCGGACCGTTCGCTCGCGTACCCTCTCGGACCTCCCAAATCCGAAGCGCTTCGTCTGGACCCTTTCGTGCGCCTCAACATCGACCCTTTGGCCAGCCCGATGAACCCTTATTTGAGGAGCGAGTATTGTACGAGTATGGGCAAGATCAAAGGGAGGGGCAAGACCGGTTTGCAGAGGAGGTCTCAGAGGAGGCTGGGCAAGGCGGTGAGGAGGGCGAGGGTCAGTGAGGATTCGTTTGGGACCGTTGCAGGTGATGGTCGTGTATGTGCTGATCTCTGGGTTTGTTTCTCGGTGCTCATCGACAGTCTATGGGTATCATCCCGACGTTCGGCATCAGTTTGCCCGCCGATGGAAGCTATCAGGCTCAGTGAGAGATGGATCGAGAAAAGAAGATGCAATACAGTTTCAGGTTATGTTTATGACCGTATTAATGCTAGGGAGATGCCCCACAACGACGGTGATTCAGAGGAAGATAAGCAACTTCGATCATATCGGCAGGTGAAAATTTGCCCTGCTTCAAAGCAAGCACGACGGACGAGGATGCTGGGCTAAACTGTGAAAGAACCAAGGTCTGGCTTCAGAGAGTGTAGAAAGCATCCACCGGGAATGGGACCTGGGAGGCGAAGACTTTATTTGTTGGAGCAAGGTGTCCGGGGGAAGCCAAGAACGCTTGAGAAGGCTCGGTCCGAACTCGCGCGTGCCGCTGTGGCCGTCTTCTGTCTTGCTCCAGCCCCTTTCCTGCCCTCAACTGGTCAAAACTCAAAGCCCTCGCACACCATGTCGGCCTGGTTGGCCCGACTGGCTGTGGGCTCACCGTCGAGCTCGTCCTCGTCCTCGCGTCGAGTCAGTCAGTCCAGTCCAGCGTCGACGTCAACCTCGGCGCCGGCAGCTGGCTCGTCGTCGCCTTCGTCGTCTGCTTCGGCGTCGCGTTTGGGCGGTGGGGCGGCTGCTGCTGGCACTGGCACTGGCACTGGCACTGGCAACAGCACCCGTGCGACCGACGAACAAGCGTTGGCTTCGTTCGTTCGTACGTGGGAGTTGATCAAAGTCAGTGATCCCCTACCCGGTTCATGCTGATATAGTGGTGCGGACGTCATGGCCCGCGTGTCTGGCGCTCCTCTGCCCCATCTGACACGTGACCTGCCGCTGACCCGACCTCTGGACCCATGCACAGACCTCCCTCAGCCTGCCGTCGGCCCAGCGGGCGTCCACGCTCTTCAATGACCTCACCTACGCCCTTGACCACCTCCTCCAGCTCCTCAAATCCGAACAAACCCTCCTCCAGTCGTCAACGCGCACGGGCGATTCCCCCGCGCTGGGCCCATGCCTCGAACACCTGTTGAAGCATGCGATCCTCGCTTCCCTCGTCAAGCTCGTCCTGGAGGGGCAACAGCCTCGTGGGGTTAGGACCCGATTCATCGAATGGATCAACAGGGTAATCCATCAGCTGGATGAAGGGTTCCTCATCCATGGCGCAGTCAACAAGCCGCTGTGAGTCGGCCCTCGGCTATCGGCGGCCCCTCATTCCCAGCTCGGGAAGGAAACCTCCTCGCTGACACGGCAAGGCCCATGCAGACTCAAGCTTCTACGGACTTGCGTCGACTCGGATGGAGGGCTGTATCGCGATGAAGAGCTCGCGGTCGTGCAAGTCATGGCTAGCATTTGCGAGAGGATACGGGCGGTAGGTCATTCGTTCCGGTTTAGACGCCCCGCTGGCCACGCTGACGAGTCGGAGCGGTTTGCTACAGTATCCACAACTGCTGGCCATCTTTCTTCGTGAAAAGGTACCGTCCAGTATCCGCCGAGGTTCGGCATCCCACCAATATCCCCGCTCGCTCGCCTCCATCACCGTCACCGCCGACGATTCTTCCTCCCCTCGGCCCGTTTCGCCAACCCCCTCCACCTCAAGCCTCGGTTCCGTCACCTCGCCATCTCTGTCCCAAGTCTCGTCCTCGGGACTGCGTACAACAAGAGAACACGACTTCCTCCTCTTTGCCTACCTGCTCCGATTTGGGCATCGTGAAGGCCAACTCGGCGATCAAGCTCGGCTCGGTTTGCTCCACCTGGTCGAAGTGGCGATCGAACCGCTCGCGACCATGCATGGCGACTCGGGAATTCGTCGCTCCGATACTATGGGGGCGCCGACCCCCGAGATGTACGCCTCATCGTCTTCGAAGCAACCCTTGTCGACGCCGATTTCGACGTCCGCTATCGAGGCTCGGCTCGCTTTTGCCGAATTTTTGCTCGATTCTGACTTCGCTGATGTTCTGGGTGCCGGCTTAGGTGCGTTGTACGGTCTTCTTCCGAGCAAGCTTATTGTTCGTTCGAGGGAAACGACCGGACCAAGCACTGCCTCAGTCGAAGCTATGAGTTCGGGCGGCGTGGGGGGTGGTGGTGGCGTTCTTGGAGGTATGGGTTCATTGATTGAGGATGAAGACGAAGAAGCCTTGCAGCGACGGAGAGAAGAAGAGGAGGCGAGATTATTGAGTCTCGGTTTCGGTCTGACGGGGACGGACGACTTTCGACAAAACTTTGATGGGTTCCTCAAACCTTTCGAGTTTATCCAAGAAGTCGTGCAAAAAGTTGATGCTGCGATACAGGCGACCAAAGTCATCCACCTTCATGATGAAGAGCTTGACGATCCGATGGCGAGACAACACCGACTCGTCATCTCGGCGCTTCCTTCGACGATCTTGTCTTCGCTCAAGATGTCGTTCCTCCAGAGTGTGCTGTACCCTTCGATTCTCGAATGCGACGAGACGGATGGTTCGGCGGTGGCCGTCATGACTTACCTCGACGCACTGCTGGACGTGATCGACGAAGGCACATCATTGGAAGCGTGTTTGCTCGGCTTCCTTATGGGAGAAGAGGACGACGTTGACACCAAAGTCCGTCAAGAGCGTCGAAGAGGGCTCGAGATTGATTCTCCCCTTCTTCAGGGGTCACCAATGCCGCATACCCCGGCCGACGCGTCGTCCAACTTTCTTTCGCCGAATCGAATCTCGACCAAAATGTCCTTGCAGAGGGTCAAGAGGCGCAAGTCAAACGCTTTGATTCTGCTCGAGAAGAGTACGGAGAAGGGTTCGGCGGCACACGCTTCCTACTTTACTTCGTATGGCCGCTTCACGCTCAAGGACATGTTGGTCACCAATTTGCATTCGACGAGTCAACCGACTTCGACTGCGGCGTTGAAGTTGTTACAAACGATGTTGAAACGACATGATCGGTGGAGTATTGGTTTGTTGGATGTCGTACTAGATGATGCGGCGACGAGCTTCCCGGTCGTTGTGCGACGGGAGGCTCAAGAAGAGGTTGACGTCGAGGACGACGAGTTGGACGTCGAGGAGTTCGTGTATCCTACGATGGATGACTCTTCATTGACGTTTTGCGCACCACGAACACCCGGTCGACCGATGGCTCGGATGCTACTTGGGCCGCCCCTTCCTCCGACGCCTTCGATCCAATCGCACACCGACATCGTCGATACGCTTCTTGGTCTCGTAGGCTCGATTGATCCTGCCTATCGCAGAGCACGTGCCGTCGGAGGAGGGTCAGAGATGATCAGCGCGGGCTATGCGAACTATCTCCGAGATGCGGAAGCAGCCCTTGCAGGCGACTTGGCTTTCAAGCGAGGCTTATCAGCCCGTAACGAGGCGGAGCACGCACCGCCCGTGAAAACGTCGCCGATACGAACCCGTCTCACGGGCCTGTTCGGAACTGTACACTCAGGAGCCTCGTCCCTTACCCCACGGGACTTTGCTCGAACATCAACAATGTACCGCCATCGCATCGACCCGGATTCGTCGGCCGTCGTCGCGCTCGTCCTCGATTCGCTCACCCACTTTTTCTCCCATTCACCGGATTTGAACCTCGCTTTGACGGGGGTCATCAGCTCGCTGGCAATTTGTCCTTATCGGTCGCTTGATCGATGGCTTTTACCTCCGATCCCGAGCGTCAATACCGAGTCGGATCTTACGGGATTTGCGAGGAGAGGAGGGCCGACAACCTCGGGAGAGGATACCCTCAGCGACGATGGGGACGATCGAAGTGTGGACTTTGAGATGGGTTCCCCTGCTCGTTCGCGGATTTCAGACCCATCGCATTCGATCGAAGCGGATCTCAACCCCTTCATCGCCACCATGACCGCCAACCTCTCTTCAATCCGAAGTCACCTCAACGAATCCGATAGCGTACTCGCTATCGTCGATGCCCTAGTCCGTTCAATCCGACACTATCGAGCGACAATTCCCAATTTTGATGCGTGTCTTGCCGAACGAAGGAAGGTCTTGTTCTTTGTGGACAATCTGGCGGATGCTTTGGCGTTGGACGATCCGGAAGAAGAAGGGTTCAAGGTGCAGAAACCTCTTGCTTCAGTTCTTACACCGATTGTGGTCAAGCCCACGATGGGGAGGACCAGTTCATTCATGGAAGCCTTGGGGTTCTCATCACCTTCCAAACCCAAGTCAACTCGAGCTGACCAACTTCGAGCTCAAGAAACCCTATCCACGCCCCCTACGCAGCGAGAGGAGTTGGGTTCGACACCCTCGCGTAACGGTAGTACGACGACGACGACGGGGCAGGAGACGGCTTCAAGTCCTTTCGTTGCTCATTATCGACAAACGGGATCGATTACGGTCGAGCCTATCATCGTTTCGACACCGAGGACCAAAAGGGTAACTTCGACCTCCCCCATCTTGACGAGGAGTTCGACGAGGTTCGCTTCTTCGACTGACGAAGACGAGGATGATTCTGGCCTAGAAGGGGACGACGACCCTTCCTCTATCGACGTCTCACCGACCAAACGCATTTCCCCTCTCCCCCGATCCCCTTCCACATGTACGGGCAAGAACGACGACACCACCTCCAGTACATTCTCCACCACCACCACCGCAGCACCAGCACCCCGACCCGTCCTGAACGTCTCCCTTTCAACAATCTTGGACAACGTCATCGTGTTGGAGGAGTTCATCAAGGAGTTGGCCGGAGTGGTCGGTGTGAGGAGGAGTATGGGCGTCGATGGCGCGACGTTCTTGACTTAAGACTTGATCGTTGAGCTTTCTTCCCTTGTTGCGGATGGATTCAGTTTGTAGTTTTCCTCCCTTGCAACCTTCGCATCCAGGTTTTCTATCGCCCAAGTGTCATTAAAGCATTCGGAAAGTGTACATACCACAGAAATAGTTGGGGAGCAAAGCAGATGCAAGAGGGCGGGAAAGGGGGACGAACAGGGGGGATACTGAGAGTTGCTAGGTGATTGAGAACAGAGTGATCTATAAAAGGGGCCACCTGGTGACAGAAAAGACAACTCTTACCGCGTGGAAGGATCCTCTTGGTGATCCTTCCTTACTGCGCCTTCCCACCTCCGGCCTTCTTCGCTGCCTTCTCGGCCCTCTGATTCGACCTAAACGCATGGTACTTCTTATCCGTTCCAAAGAGCGCATCCAGCCACCTGAACGAGGTCGAATAACAGTCCGCGAACGATTGATGATGATAATCATGGTGATCGGCGCCGGCCCAGAAGGGGAGAATCTTGTTGAGCGACCAAGGAAAGTCGTATCCGGAGTGCGCGTCGATGGCTTGGAATAGACGGAGCATGATCCAGATATACATGGTGATGAGATGCATGTTGCCGCCGGACAGCCAGCACCAGAGAAGAGGGGAACCGACGGTACCGAGACCCAAGACCATGACCTGTGATTGGGGAATTGACTCAGTCGGTCTGTTCATTTATTCGCGATTTTATCTCGGACCCACCTCGATAGGGTGTGCATATTCAGCGGCGAGACCGAACGGGGCCGAGAACTCGTGGTGCATCTGCATGGAATGGAAACCCTGGTCTATCAGCTGGAGTTCCTTATGGTAGATACCACCTCGTGCCATGCGCACCTTGTGGATGTGCTTGTAGAGTCGCTTGTGGTGCAGGATACGGTGAGCAAAGTAGTGCCATGCGTCCTCCATGACGAAGAAGAGGGCGAGCTGCGGCGGGATCCATGCAAAAGGGTTAGCTACGGAAGGTAAGGAACCAAAGCCAAGAAGGACTTGCTTGGTAGAAAATTGTGCCAATCTTGGGGAAGGGGACTTCATGTGCCTTCATTCCGACGCTGGCGGCCATGGCTGCACCCGAGCAAGATCAGCCAGGTGATTTGGTCCAGTGAGTATTCGACGTCCGAGCTCACGATGGAAGAGGTAGATCTGTGCAAAGCAGAGCAAAATCAGTTTCCTGCGACGAAGGGGTAGAACACGTGACGGGCCGAATGTGGCGAACGCACCTGAGGCAATTCGACGGAGAAGTGTGTCTTTAGGACCATCTTTGTGCATTCCCATTGTTGCCTGGCCGTCGGAATCTTGGTCTTCGAGGGACGAAAATGCGTCAATGCAGGCGACAGTGAGCACTTGGCCGTAGACGCGATTCGCGGGCGACGAGAGTATAGGGGGTGTGCACTAACCTCTTGGAGTTTGTATTGGTCAAAGTACCGGATTTGACCGATGATAACCCACGGGATGCATCGACCAAAGTAGACGACCTGCGTAGAGTACAACGCAGGGGAAGATCGCGTCCGGCGAGAGGACTGGTTGGGTTAGCGCGATGCCGAGCTGGGCCCAAACGAGGTCCGAGCGCGCGCTAGTTTGGCTGCGAATGCAGGAGTACGCCGAGACTTACCTCGTGCATCAGGAAGGCCATGATACCTGTAGTCGATGTGAGACAACGGTTCGGAGAGGTAATGATCAGTGTTGTGTACCCCCGGAGACAGACAGACTAGCAGCTTGCATCGCGGTCGCAGCGGCACGTCGGGTGTCGCGCATTACCCGGAATTCGCCACGAAACATCGCCTACGGTCGGCGTTGGTGCGAGCTCAAGATAGAACGCCCCGACTGACCCGTAGCAATAATAGGATTCCCCCAGTAGAGGTACCAATCCATCCACAGCTTCTCGAAGATGTTCAAGCTCGCGACATCGACGCCGGGATAGAGATCGTGCGACACGGGCTTCGTCGCCGTGACCGCGAGATTAAACAGGGTGTGGCCGGCCTGCATCGAGTTGTTGTACAACTGCGTGTAGACAGATGTGACGACCGACATGATGTAACGCGATGGGGTATACGCGCGAATGGGTGTGGTGGCAAGGAAGTAAAGAGGCGCCCAAGTGGGCTGTGGGTGTGCGTGCACCTGCAGTGGCGCTTGGGGCAAGTTCTCCCGAACATCGCAGGCCCGCCCGTGGTTTCGCCCGAGGTAAATCGCGACGGCTGTTCCGCCCGACGCGAGCATCGCGCCACGAGCAGTCTGACTCGCGCTGGCAGCAGCGCTGCCACTGGGCACGTGCAAAATAAAGCTGCAGCGAACACTTCCAATAGAAGCTCGGTCCGTCGGAAATCTGTGCCTAGTTTTGACCTGGGTCATGTTCTTTCCTCTCTTTGTGCAGCCTTGAACTTATTAGCATTTCAGAAGCCGCATCACTGCCAGTGCTCGGTCCAAATTGCCGAGGGCTGAGAAATTGGTTGATTAGTCATCATCAATTTTGGGTCTCGCCCCTGACAAGGCCCTGATAGGCCTCGAACAGCGACGCCGAGTCGATTACTAGCCTACTATAGAACTTCGAGCTAGTTGACGACCGACCCAAGCTCAATCCTCTCAAGCGGACGGAAGCCAAGTGAGCACTATATGGCTTAATCGTAGAATCACGTCATATACTCGATTCAATCGAAAATGCATAGCACATCATCACCACCCATTTGACCCCTCGCAAAAAGCGTTGACGATTCCTGGACCTAGTGGTCGAACATCGCCGTTCCTTTCATCCACTCGAAAGGTACACACCATTAACCTATCTCGAAACGATACTTGGACAGAAGATGAGGTACCGCAGCCAACAAGGGACCGTATCTGAGAGCGCATTGATAGGCCCACTGCAGGTCAGCGTCATGTAGGAACGGACACCCGATCGAGGCAGGGACCGACCTGACAGCATTGTCGTACAATTCCAGCAAAGGAATGGCGATGAGCTTCATGTTGCTGGGGACCGTAAAGACTTCTGTGCTTGGATGGGACACGAGGATTCGTTGTGATTCAGTACTTGAGCAGCTAAAGGCTCAAAGCTGTAAAGACTGACTGTGCTCAGGCAGCTGGACGAGGTAGAGGCTCTTGACCTCTTTGGGTTGCGCGATGTGACTGGCAGGATAAAGAGAGTCAGGACACGACAATATCCTGGTGTTGAGAGAGACGACTTGCGCAGGAACGTAAGGGTACTGCGATGCAGAAGTCGAAAGACCATCAGAACAGGAGTCAGCTATCTGAAAGGCGCCAAATTCGTCCCAACTCGCCCAGGTCCAATTGCTCACCATGAACTGTTCATAGTTAGGTCTCCACCACTGAGCTAGGAGATCGTGGACCTCCCAGCCCGTCACTTGCTTCTTTTCCATCGAAGGATCGGACTGCGCATCGTCTCGAGCTTTGGGACCGAGGCGCATGTCGAGCCTGAGGCCGAGACCATCCTTGTTGGGTTCATTGGGCTTGAGGTAATCACCAGGGCTGAGTATCAAAACGTGATTTGAGCTGAGGACGTGGACCGAAGCTAAGTGAACGCGACTGACAGCTTGAAGTAGGCGTTGGCGACTTGGAGGAGCAAGACGTGTGGGTGGCCTGTGCACGACACGCCAAGATCCAGTCGACACTAGTAGTCGCGTGCATGACATAGTAAGAGACAAAAATCTGGATGTTGACTCACCGTGTTCGTGAACGAGCAACACGCCTTCGACCTGTAACAAAGCCCCCCTCTCGCACCAAGTCAGTCTAAACTTCTACTCCCCGGATGAATTCGCACATGACACGTGAAGGCAGCTCCCGCTGACCGTCTGGCGAATACCATATTGCTCAAAATCATTCTGACTTCCACGCCCCAAACGCAAGCCCCAAGTGTAGCTTCGAAGTCAGCTCAACGTTCGCCATTACTGGCGGGGCAGACGACGTCCGAATTGGCCAGCCGAGCTCACAGTCGTTGCAGCCGCGCCGAGACGGACGGGTCTTCTTCGTATTGCGGGTCCTTGGTGTTGAACACATAATCTAGAGAGTATACCCAGCAAGCAACACCGACGTAACGGTCAGTCCATCCAACGTCACAGCGCGCCGCCAAAGTTTTACGGACCCGCCGGCCCACTTCCTTCTACGGGACCCGGTTCAAGAAGACCAGGAAACCCTGTGGAGCGTCGCACCGGCGTGACTCACTACTGAGAGGATAACTGATCCCTCACGTCATCCCAGTTTACGTCAGCGAGAGCTCGTTCATTTCGGTGGTGAGTGGACCATCTGCGTACAGAACGAGTGGGTCGGACATGATGGAAGTTGATGTAGTTGGCAAGAATGCAAAGGCGGAGAGTTTGAATCGCGAAGGGCGATGCGATTTCAGCGCGAAAAGGAGACCCGAGCGTTCGAACTTTATTTGAGCTCCCGATCGGAGATCGCTCGGTCTTTTCGATGCACCCCCGTCGCGCGGGAAGGGCTGCAACCAATTATTGCGATCAACACGAAGAGGAACAATTGCAGTCTAACCAACCTCAACCTATCAGCACACCCGCTGAACCTTCCCCTCCACGTCCCTAATCATCTCCTCAAGTTTCTCCACCTCGGCAGCCGTGACGAAATGTCCCATGCCAGGAAACAACCTCAATTCGACCTTGCTCCCTCTTGCCTGGAGACCCTCTACATCCTTCTCCACCCGACTGGGCCTATAATATCTATCTTTATCCCCCCATCCGATGTAAATCGGCATCAAAGGGTCCATTTTTTTTCCCAAGAAATCTTCAGGCGCACCAATGATACTCGCCGACAAAGCCAGAACACCACCCAGTGGTTTCTCAGGATGTGAAAGGGCGTAGATCAAAGCTAGGGAAGCGCCCTGGGAGAACCCGGCGAGGATGACACGGTTCGAAGGTACGGAGAGGGAGGTGATCGTGCGGTCGATGAGGCAGAGCGCGGGGGTGAGGTAGGGTTCTTGTGATATCGGGGGTTGGTCCCAGTGGTTCGGGTACCTGTTTGGATACACGAGAGAAAATGATACAAGCTGTCAGTCGATTCTGCACAGGTCGCGACACCACCCTGCTGAGGCATTCCAACCCTTGACGGAGCCGGGGCCCCACTTACGGCCTCGCCCCGTCAGCTCCAACCCGACACCGTCCCAATACCGCCTCAGCAAGTAGTTACCAAATCTCATCCTGCGCCCTCAAAAACACCCACTCCACACTTCCCGCTATCTCCTCATTCAGCTTATCGAACGTAGGCCTAAACACGGGCAAGTCCTCTTCCGGTGATCCACCTCGACCGTGCAAGTAGATGACCACACATTTGGGGGACGAGGATGACGATGGCTTTGGGCTGGTGTAGAGCAAGGGTTTGGTGTTGTCATGAGGTCCTGGTGAGTCGGATCGAGGGAGGTCGAGGCGTGAGGCCATTGGAGTGGGGACGTTCGCAGCTTGAATAGACGGGGGGAGGACGGGAATGTTGGGCCCGGTTCGCGTGATGGACCACCTCATGCGTTTCGCTGTTCCCCTCGGCTCTCGGCCAGAACTCGATTGACTTTGAGAAAGGTTTAGCATTTACGTTCGAGGGCAAAACCGAGAAAAAAAACCAAGACTACAGCAAGGGGAGGAGAACAGCCGAAACTCGTTCACAATGTAGAGATGGAGAAACCACTAGATAGGTTGGAGCGCGTTTGGGTGTGAGGGAGGAGGAGACGAAGAGAGGAGAGAAGAATCTTTATAAAGGAGGGGACACGAGTCGATTCAGGTGTGACGACAAAAGTGCATGACAAGATGAGACGACGTGAAAGGTGGGTTCGAGAGGAGGAGGGGAGAGGGAGAGGGCGAGAGGTTCAGGACCAAAAATCGGCATAGCATAGTAGATTGGGGGTGGTTGCTAAAGTTGGGAAGATCTCCGTTTGTAGGTTAAGGGGTTGCGAGAGAAAGATGTCAACGATCTTGGTTTAGGACTCGGCGGCGGGCTCGGCGGCTGGGGCAGGGGCGGCAGCAGCAGGGGCGGCCTCAGCAGCCTTCTCGGGTTCTTGAGCATCGGTGAGGTCCGAGGTCCACAGGGTCAAGTTGTCGCGCAGGAGTTGCATGATGAGCGTCGAGTCCTTGTACGACTCCTCGGACAAGGTGTCGAGCTCGGCGATCGCATCGTCGAACGCGAGTTTGGCGAGCTGGCACGCGCGCTCGGGCGAGTTGAGGATCTCGTAGTAGAAGACGGAGAAGTTCAACGCCAGGCCGAGGCGGATGGGGTGTGTCGGCGCCAGCTCGGCGGATGCGATCTCGCTCGCGGCCTTGTACGAGTCGTGCGCGGCCTCGGATGCTTTTTGGCGCTCATCGCCGTTGGCGAACTCGGCGAGGTAGCGGTGGTAGTCACCCTTCATTTTGTGGTAGAAGACCTGGTGGAGCGAAGATGAGATCGGGAGGTGAGCTTCACTTCGTCTCCTCATCGTTTCGCCAGATAGTGACCGACCTTGGACTCGCCGGCCTGAGCCGAGGGGATGAGGTGTTCGGCGAGAACCTTGAGGATATCGTTGCAGACTGCACGTAGAGCAAGGTCGCCGTCAGCAAATCGTGGCAGATCTCGATCACACTAGCTGAACCGAGCGCACCATCCGACAGCTCGCCCTCGACCTTTTGGCGGTAGGCCTTGATCTTGGCGACCTGCGACTCGTTGCCCTTGGACTCTTCCTTTTGCTCGATCGACGAGATGATTCGCCACGATGCACGTCGGGCACCAATGACCTGTGAGCGGAAGGAGAGGTAGGGAAAGGAATTCCATTCCGACCCGGGATGGTTAGGACTCCGCGCTGCAAGTCACGTGCGCGGTGTGTGGGATGATGCTAAGGCGCGCGCCTACTCACGTTCTTGTAGGAAACCGATAAAAGGTTGCGCTCCTCGATGCTGAGCTCTACGCCGAGCTGCGGACGTGAATGAACGGACGGGGTGAGATGGGGTGGGACAGCGTCGATTGAGATGCGCGTCGGGTGGGGAGCGAATGAATGCAGCAACGGAATGAATAGATTCAGTCAGTCACAGTCACACAAGGGGTGACATACTGAGCGGGCCTACATACCTTGGCAACATCCTTCATGCTGATGGGGCGCGGAATGCATCGTGTGGCACGTCGAGAAAAGTGAGGTGTGATAAGAACCGACCGGATTGCGCAAGGGGGGAAATGATTGTCGGTTAGTCACCGGACCGTCCGCGCTCTGCTGCGCTCGTATGGGCACTACTGACTAGGTGACCATCTCATCGTATCGTTCACTCTGTGATCAGACGTCGAGGTGGGCGGCGGGGTCAGCGCGAGGAGAGCGGATCGAAAGCCTAGCAGGCAGCACCCGAGGCCACACTGAGACATTCCGACGCTGGCGTCACAGCGGCAGCTTGGTAAGGGGACAGCAGCAGCTTCGACCGTGCTAGGCCTCCTCGTATGGAAACGATCAAGTCCTTCCAGTAAAAGACATCGGGTGGTGTGCACCTCCGTTCGACCACGATGGCATCGGCCTCGGCGGGCGGCCAGTCTCGGTGGGTGGGTGGCCGCCCCAACTTGCCCTGCTGCTGCTGCTGCTGGCCACGGCCCATTCCCAGCCCAAGCAGCCCAAGCACCGGCGCTGAACTGAGTCAACTGACCTGCTCGGCGATACGACCCATGTAGGTCAAGTGTGCTCGTTGGTCCGACATGGTGTGTATATAAAGCGACGAGAGAAGGGCGCGAGGTTGAGATCGAAGAGGTTCGATGATGCGGCTGAGGTCGAAGTGGAACCAGAGTACGCCGGTCCAAAGCGGCTCGGTGCGCCTGGGCCAGGCTGAGTGCGCCAGAGTGCGCCTGCGTCAACAGGCGCGTCGACTGTATCAGCAACGGCACAACGGCGCACGCACTGGGGCACTGCGCGCCTGAGACCACGATTTGGCCGGCGGGGCTCCTTGGGCTCAGATTCAGTTGTTCCCAGACAGCACATGTGAAATTTAGCTCCCTGCATGGCTCGAGTCGTGTTCATACCTTCAAAATATTCATGGAACCCAAGATACACGCATCCAACGGAACAAAAACCTATCAACTGCATGACTCCCAAGACGTGTTGCTTCTCAGCTGAGGGTCGGCTTTTGTCCGATCATCCCCCTCTATTGAAGAGCGGCGGTGAGCGCTTGGTCAAAGTCGGCGATGATGTCGCTGTAGAGGAGAGGAAACAGACATGAGGTGAGCTCAGTGAATGCGGCCTTGTGGCCTCGACGAACTCGACTTACTCAATGTGCTCGATACCGACCGACACTCGGATCAGGTCGGGGCTCACACCGGAGTTGACCTGAGCAAAGTATAGTATAATTGGTTTTGGGTCAGCCACTATCGTGATGACAATACGTTGCAAAGACTGCTCACCTGCTCTTCGGCCGTCAATTGGGCATGGGTCGTGCTGTGAGGCAAAAGTCGCACGACCGAGTCAGTCCTCGCGTCCGTGCAAGCCACGCTCCAAAGAATCCACCAGCTCACCTAGCAGGGTGAATGACCAACGTCTTGGCATCGCCAACGTTGGCCAAGTTGCTCGCCAACTTGAGCTTGTCCACAACTCGACTACCCGTCTCGGCGTCCTGCGCACCTTTGACGCCGAAACTGAGCACCGAGCCGAAGTGGTCCTTGCGCAGCAACCTCTTGGCGACCTCGTGCGAAGGGTGGTTCACCAACCCGGGATACGAAACCCACGCAATATCCTTGTGTTGTTCAAGATGACGGGCGAGGGCGAGGGCGTTCTGGCAATGTCGTTCGGCTCGGAGGGGCAAGGTCTCGATACCCTGGAGGAGCAAGAAGGCCGAGTGGGGGGAGAGGCAGGCACCGAGGTCGCGCAGGACTTCGACGCGCACGCGGATCGCGTAAGCGATGTTGCCGAACGTCTCGGAGAATTTGAGGCCGTGGTAGCCTGGCGACGGTTCGGTGAAGCTGGGGAATCGACCCGAAGCGGCCCAATCGAACTTGCCCGAGTCGATGATGACACCGCCGATTGTAGTACCTAGGTCGGGTTGGCAGAGGATGTGGATTAGCGGGCACGAGAAGAAACATGAACACCAAGCAAGTATGGACACCCACCATGACCGCCAATCCACTTGGTCGCACTCTCGACCACGATATCAGCACCGTGGTCGATAGGTCGTGCCACCCAACCACCCTGCCCGAAAGTGTTGTCAACGATCAAGGGGAGCTTGTGCTTGTGCGCGAGCTGGGCGAATTTGGGGATGTCCGGTACGGAGTACTGCGGGTTCGCAATCGACTCGATGTAGATCGCCTTAGTCTTGTCGTCGATCGCGGCTTCGAACTCGGCAGCGTTGTCACCCTTGACGAACCTGACCTCGATGCCGAGGCGCTTGAAGAGGACCTTGAACTGGTTGTAGGTTCCGCCGTACAAGTAGCTCGAAGCGATGAAGTTGTCTGCGCAGAGGACTTCCCCGATCAGACTCATGAAACCGAAGAGAGCCTATCCCATACACCAGCTTCTATGGCCCGGGTTTGCCATCACAGAGAGCATCACTCACCACCAGCCTCGGCCAAAGCAATGATCGCCATCGTCTGCGCGGCCTGCCCGGACGCAGCGGCTACAGCGGCGACACCCCCTTCCAAAGCGGCGATACGTTGCTCAAACACATCCACGGTCGGGTTACCGATACGCGAGTAGATGTCTGATTTAGCGGGCAGATGGGATCACTCGTCAGTCTGCCGATGAACGAAAAAATCGGAGTGGCCGGCGTCGGCCGAGCTCGCCGACTCCGTGGCCATACATAACCCGGATCTCCTGCTGAAGACGATGAGATCCCGATTCCCCCAAGTGCAAGGTTGATCACAACGTAAAACTCACTTCCGAACGCCTTGAGACCGAAAAGGTTGGACGCATGTTGACTGTCGTTGAAGACGAACGACGTAGTCTGATAGATGGGTACGGCGCGAGCATTCGTTGCAGCGTCCGGGGTATGACCCGCGTGCAAGGCTTGGGTCTCGTAGCGGTAAGCTGTAGGGAGAGTGGTAGGTGATAATGTCAGCTTTAGTTATTTTCGATTCGCTGAGATGAAGTGTGATGTGCTGTGAGGTGGTGCTCCATTGTGCACCAGGAGCCTCAGCGCCGCTTGCGTGATCGACGACGGCAACCGACCCCCACAAGCCCAAGCACGGAGAGCACGAGCCAAGTGGACAGCGAGGCAGCAAGACCGTAGCGAGGCGCGGTTGCGCTACAAAGGACGAGTATGAGACAGGGCACTTACCAGGGGCCGACATTTTAATGGATTAGAGTGCTGAGGTCGTGGAATGCAAGAAGGAATTGGGGAACCGGGGGAGAGTTGTGCGAAACGAAAGGCTCAGTTCGAGCGATGGCGACATCACGGCATTGGGCGGCAGGATAGGCGCGGCAGGGCGGTAGAACGTCGGCCAAGCCCAATGTGGGGCAGGGCGAAGCAGCTCCAAGCCATCAGCGCAGGTGCCCCATACTTTTATTAACTTTACAAAATTTAACTCCTGTAGTTGCGAGCGCAGATCGCGACGCGGTCCCCCTTTCGAACGCCGCGCGAGTGGAACAGCGCTGCGAGCGCCGCGACGCGAGTATGCGCCTCGGCGTGCCACGTTTGAGTTGGAAGAAGTACATCATCAGTCGAGATTTCATTTCGAGATTTCATTTCGAGATTTCATTTCGCTTCACAACGTCGAGATTTTACGGTTGGGGAAGCAGCAGCTAAGGGAGGAAGGAAGTCAGAAGTAGTAGTAGTGCGTGCAGCTGAGCAGTTTCATCAAAAAGACGTCGGAAGTGAGGCTCAGAAAAAGGGAAGGGAATCCGATGCTGGAACGAAAACATGTCAAAGAAAGTATCCCGTAATACTTGAAAGAGGCGCGCAAGAAGAAGAGAGACAGAAAAACAGTCACCAGGCGGATGGGTCTCCGAGTATCGAACCTGCCATGGGAGAGGGAGTCTAAAGCGAGTACCGGCATCTTGAAAACTATACATCTGACATGGTCACTTCGGTCGAGATAGGCTGCGTCTCCCCGTTCGCAACATTCTGTGCCGTGATCGAGGCTTGCTCGGCAAAGAACCTGACGTCGGCGTCCGTGTCATTGCGCAGCTTCTCGAGACTGGGCAAGATCTCCTCGGCGACGAGTTCCTTGCCTCCCGGTTGGCCTGCGACGGCCTTAGCCAGAGTCTCCAATGCTTTGGCAACGTTGAATCGAATGTTGGGGATACGGTCAGAGACGAGGAGAGTAACGGTTTGGAGAACGCTGGATCGGATGACCTCGACGTCCAATGCTGGGGCGATCGTCTGTGAAAAAAAAAAACCCTCAAATGCACGATCAGGCTTCTACTCTCGACTGTGTTAGCGTGAGACAAGGCTGCAATCTCGACTCACTGTGATCGCAAACACGGTTGTCATGCGGAAGAGGTAATTTGTATTGGTGCCCAAGTTGATGATTTTGGGGATGATGGCTGACTTGGCCCACTCGACGCCAAAGACCTCGGTCAGCTTGCGCAGATTCACCGTCGCGGCCTCTCGGATCGAAAAGACGGGGTCGCCAAGCCAGTTCATGCACAGGCTCGCGAGTTGCTCGTCAAAGAAGGCGACGCCGAGCTGTTGTGCGAGCAGAGGGATGTATTCGATGATGGCCTGGCGCACTCGCCATTGCTTGTCCTCGGCGAGCTGCACGATTGCCGGTAACAGCGCTTTGGACAAGAGCTCGATGCCAATCACGGCGTTGACCATGTCGAGCTTGGAGATGATATTGAGCCGTACGTCGGGGAACTCGTCCTTCAATAGCTGAAGGAACAAGGGCAAGAGGTGCTCGATCGTCGAGTCCTTGCCGAGTAGAGGCGCAAGTCCCGAGATCTGCGTCGCGAGCGCTGCTCGGACGTGCTGCGAGGTATCGGTCGAGAGGTCACGGATGCAAGGCATCAGACGGGCAAGGATGATTTCTCGGTCCACAAGTTTGGCAAAGCCTGTCGTCAAGAGGAGAGATCAGTTTTCTGTCGTTGCGGCCACCCGCGGCCATTTGCACTTCTCGGACACTCACCAGGGATCTGACCAGCTGCGGCGGTCCTGACCTCGGCTTCGTTGTCCTTGAGCAAAGCGACGAAAGCGACGACGAGGTCTTCACGGACGTGGTCCTCTCCGGCGGCGGTCGCGAGTTTGACAAAGTGATCGGCGACCATGTATCGCACACGCCAGCTCTTGTCGCTGACCATGGCCTTCATCGTCGCGCCAAGGTACGTCTTGCACTCATCGTTGGACAGGGCCTCGGCGATGGCAATAAGCGCATCGACGGTGAGGCATCGAACCGAGTCCTGGTCGTCCTGGGACAGCTTGCGGAAGGCGGGGAGGAGGTCGTTGAGGAGGTGCTCGTGCGATACGGTTTTGGAGAAGGGGCCGAGCTCCTTGGCGGCGGCACGACGAACCATGGGGGTGTCGTCAGTGCAGAGTTTGGTGTACATCTTGCGCATGTCGTCGCGAGTCGCCGGAGCGGCTTTCGGGTACGCGGCGGCGAAGAGCGAGGTGGCGGACGTGCGCGAGGTGAACCATTCGGCCGATTCGAGGCGCTTGAGCAGCGGGAGGTACGACTCTTCGATCTGCTGCTCCGAAAGAGCGGCACAGACCTTGGCGATGGACTCGGACGCCTTCTCGCGCACCAAGGTCTCCTCGACCGAGGCGAGTATCTCGAGTACGGGCAGGAGCAGGTGCGCATACTGGTCGCCGCCGACGTACTCGACAAAGTTGAGGCCGAGCTCCTCGGCGAGTGCGAGCAGGATCTCGTCGTCGTCGTCGAGCGATTCGATGAGGAACGGGATCAGCTCTGTGCGTGTCCTCTCTGTGCCGAGGGCGAGGGCGATGGTCGAGATGCGGTGAATCGCGTTGAGACGCAGGGTAACATCCTCGCTTCTCAGTTCGTCGACTGGGGGAGATGCCATCATGTGTCAGTGGGGGGGGGGGGCAATGAATAGCGCAAATAGTGGTGGGTGGGTAAAGGACTGACCGAGAATGGCGATGGGGTGCAGAGGGTCTTGGGAATAATCAGCCATGACGACGGCTGAGAGCTGGCGCTGAGTGACGAGGGGCGGCCACGAATGGTGACGGAACGTAGCAGGCTATCGGTGGGACGGTGGGAGTGCGCTCGAGCCTCAAAGGTGTGCGGATGGCGAGTGGCGAGTCAAATCAGGCGCACTGGATCCGGAGCTCAGGTGGGAGGGGAGAGCTTCAGTTGGGCTTGGTTGTAATGTAATGGCGGTGTGGTGGGTGGTGGGTAAAAGTGGGGAAAACAAGTTACAGGCGCAAGCCACAAGAAGGCGCGCATTCGCTTCTAATTCTCTTGTCTTCGCTTGTAAAGGCTTTGGATGTTTGGAGCTCTGGACGGGCCCCCACAGCAGCCCCAGTTTGGCGCGGCGGTTGTGTGCCTGCGCTGGCTGCGCTGGCCCAGTCAGTGCCAGTTCAAATGAGTTTGTGAGATTGGGCTTCCCCTGATCCGAGTCAGTCGCAGTTCGGGCGACCCGCATCTTTCCGCCTCAACTTGGGTGACTCTTCTCCAACGAGAGTCCGGCGGTCGTCCACCTCAAGCTCGAGCACGCTTCACCTTGGTCTGGGCTCCCCTCCTTGGTGGCGGTACAACGTCGCCGGACCGAGCGCGCGGAGGGGGCAGCCTCATCGTCATTGGGGACCGAGTGGGCGCAGCTTCCAGGGGTTCTACGGTGATTCGGCAAGGCGAATATCCGCATCTCTCTCTGACTCGAACACATAACATCGTTCAAGACGTTGCTCTGTAGGCGGTTTTTGACCACCTACACGAGATGGACAGGTCGTCTCAAGCTGGTCCGAGACCTTCGTCGTCGCCGTCGTCAAGTGATTCGCACTCGCACTCGGTAGCGGCCCCACCTGTCACCGAAGCTACAGCAACGGCGCTCTATCCGGCTTGGCCCCACCGTGCCGCCCTTCCTCGAGTCTTGACCATCCACGATCCGGGACCCATAGCGACCTCGGACTCGGCCATGGTCAGCGCATCCACGTCAGGCAATCCATCGCTCGCTCCTTGGGCTTTCGACGATCCTTCGCTTCAGGCTGAGCCACGTCATTCACAGCAGCAGACTCATCGAATGGATGAGCCACGCCGCCATGAAAGCAGGAACGGTGAACAAAGCGCGCATGATACTGGCCAACCTCAAGACCGGAGTCATCAGGCCATGTATCGCACCCTCAGACTCGCCGAAACCTTACGTCGCCGCGCGGCAGCTCAGGGTCGGACTTCCACCCGCCCAGAACTGTCTTTCCGAATCACCGGCATGGACGCACCCAGCCCCTTTTCCATGGCTTTCGACGACCACACCTACGAAGACTTTTCTAACATGGACGACGGTATTGAACTGGCCCTTCCATCCGGCTTGGACCTCGATGACGATCGGGATCCTGAGCCGAGGTACGATGATGATAATCCACTGCACAACTGGATACCCGACCCCGAACCCTACTCCGAAACGGATAGCGACGCGGACGAAGCATTATTCTGGCCTGGGCTTTTGATCGAAAGACCCCTCAATCCACCTGGACGTTCACTCCTGCGCAGGTCTCTCACTCGGTCGATGCTTGATCGAGTTTCCCCTTGCCTTTTGGAAGAAACTTCCGGGTTGGGGTCGGGTCCGACACCAGCGCTCGACCCTGTTTCATCAACCTCCCCATCCTCGTTCTTGAAACGAGGCATGTTCTTCTCTGGCATCCAGGTCTACGTGGTCCCGCTACCTCCGCCCATTCCGGCACCGGCAACGCCGACAAGTCGGACCGAGCGACGGTCTTCCCACCCTCGACCACACCGGCAGCTCGCCGCGTCAACCATGGATGTATACGAGTCGGCCCGAGCTCTCGCCGAGGGGGTGAACCGTACCCAACAGAATCCAACTGTTTCTCGATCATCCTCTCTCCTGCCTCCCGCAAGGCCCTCCGCGCAACCTCCTTTCGCCGAATCATCCCCCCTCATTCAATTACTGCGCTCCGCGAATCGACTCGACGACTTTGTCAACCACTCCTCGATAGAAGAAGCATTCGGTTCTTTCCCTACCGAGTTCTCTCCGGGTCATGTCACGGCGACGGCGACGACAACAACGAATGATGGGGTATCGGACTTGGATCTGTCCCCTTTTGCGAGGGCGAGGTTGAGGACCGAACAGGATGTGAGGGAGATTAGGGAACGGACAGCTAGGGTTGCGAGAGCGAGGTCTGTGACAACGACGGGAACATGGGATTTGCTAAGACTGGCGGAACTGGGTGGAACGCTGTCGGTCAGTGAGAGGCAAAAGTATCTGGAACATGAGCGGTGGGAGGTCAAGGTGAGTTCTGATTGGGCGACTTGAATAGGGAAGTACCTTTATCTCGAGCAATGGTGGTTGACGGTATTGTCGCGACTGCCAATTCAGGTCATAATCGAATCGATAGATTTCACAATGAACAAGATCACCGGCTACATGCACGCGCTGACCGTACCCTTTTCGGTCTCCCGCGTAACGACCTGCTTCACAGGCGAGATCCTCAACCTCGCCAAAGATGGACTATGGTCTCCAGGGCATTGGGAGTCTAAAGTCCGCATCGATGCCGAGTCATGGAGTAAGTTGGGACCCTTCAAAGGGATGAAAACGAACGAGTTGATCCGAAAGGCCGATGGGGATCGACAATGGTTGAATCAGGTCACGAGAGGGCATGTGTTGATGAGATGGAAGGAGAGAGATTTCGTCAATGTCACGCGTGAGTTCAGGATCGCGCACTGTACAAGTTTGCGGTCGACTGACGCTTCCACAGCGGATATATCTCACAGCTACTGAGAGCCACCTCTCCATCGCTGGATTTTACTTCATCGTCCTCGATCGGGGCACTGGGATGCTCGAAGGTCAGCCCGTCTCTGGGCATCATGCTCCGAACCAGTCAGAATTGACTACCCGATCACCGCCCTGACAGGTCTCTACCATGATCCGACATCAAGTCCGTACCAACGGCTCGAGCTTTCACCATGGACGCAAGGCTTAGGTTTTTCAACCGGTACATTTGAAATTGCTTAGAACGGGCCTTGAGCTTACAGGTGGTCTCTCTCCGACTTTCATGTTGTATTCACATTTCGCACCTCGCGCATCTTGCATTTTATCTTGAGTTTGGAAAGGTAGTCACTGCAGTTCTTTCTTGTGGAACATACGTAGTAACATGCGATATGTCGTATTCTGCTGTGGTAGTGTGAACGAGCGCCAAGCGTGCCAAGGCTGCTTCAGCCCGGGCTGGCGGGCCAAGTTGAGCCGGAGTCGTACCCCACCTTTCCTGAGTTGGACGGCTCCCAACTTCATCCCTTCATCTCCCTTCACACGCCCAATTCTCAACAATGATGCCTGCCTCAGCAACTAAAGGAGAACCCCAAGTAGGCGATCACCTCGTCATTACTTATCCCATGGACAAGGTGATGCAGTTGAGGTTGAACAAGCCCAAGGCATTGAACGCGATGGATGATAATGTAAGCTAGACTTACAGCCTCTGTGCGGTGACTTTGTGACGGCAAGAGCTGACAAACGTTCAATCATTTTCATTGTACAGATGGAAGACGACCTCAAGAATGTATCTCAAAGTAGCCCTCGCTCTCCAGGCAGGCACCCGATCGCAGTTGGGCTGACTTCGATCCTCCCCCACTCCTCGGATAGGTCCTCGATTGGTTCGAGGAAGAGCCTTCGCTTTGGGTCTGTGTCGTCACGGGTACCGGAAGAGCTTTCTGTGCCGGACAAGGTGAATGATTGTGCTTTCCGATTGCTGCACTTGCATACTTAAGTGGCAACTCGGAATCCGATACCGACCAATTTTTTTCCGCCCCTCCCCCTCCTCGGGCCTCGACCACCCAAACCAAACCCCAATCACCAGATTTGAAAGGCTGGAACTCGACCCAAGGATCCGACAAAGCCCCCCATGCCAAGATCCGTTCCAACCCATACGGCTTCGGATCGATCGCCCGACGTTTGTCGAAGAAGATCCTGATCGCTGCAGTGAATGGTATCGCTTTAGGTGGAGGGGCCGAGTTGTTGGTCAATTGTGACATCGTCATCGGGGTCAAGGGTGGGATTGTTGGGTTTCCGGAGGTTAGGAGAGGTAGGTTGGGGCATGTTTCTTAACCTGCCAAGGGCCTGGCCAACACCGAAACGCAGAAGCTGATTATTTGGTTCTTTGACCGACTCACCCCTCAGGTGTCATGGCCTCCGTCGGCGGCATTCCCAACACCTACCAAAGATCGCCTCAGTTGGCTCCCTACCTCCTAACAGGCCTCAACATACCCCCTCATCTCTGCGAGCAACATATCTTCACCCAAACCGTTGCCTCAGCAGACCAAGTCATTCCCGCGGCCTTAGAATGGGCTTCCAAAGTCGTCGAATGTTCTCCTGATGCCGTGCAGGTAACGAAGGAGCAGATCAATCTGACTAAGAATGGGGTGGGCATTTTGGATGTCGTCAAGAGGAGCTTGGATACCGAGTTGGCGCAGGCGACTTACGTGGGCGAGAATATGAAGGAGGGGTTGAGGAGCTTTGCCGAGGTCAGTTCAAAGGGGCGAGCTGCGGATCCGAGCTTTCGTGTCGCTGACTCTTTATGTTTCTGGCAATTATCAGAAACGTGCGCCGAGATGGAACGATCCGCCGCGTGTTGGCAAGACCAAGTTGTAGACGTCTCAGGACACTCGAATATTTTTTCGTGCAATCGACGGTGGATGGTCCCCAGTCGGACTGGCTGAAGTCCCGGTCTCATAGCTACGGATCGGAATCTTGAAAAGACCAAAGGGGGGGGGGGGGGGGGGGGGGGTGGAGGGTATGCAAGATAATGAACAAAGTCAAATCAAATATACAAATATCCAGAAGGTTTTCCTTCCGTCAGAGGGGTTGGCCATGTCGACAGTGATCATCTAGATCTTCATCGAGTTGACCTCATTCGTCATCATCGTCGTCCTCTTCCTTCATCGAGGCCTTGTGGGCTGTCCTCCTTATCGACGGCTTCCGCGGGGTCGGAGCAGGTGAATCAGCCTGGGAAAGGAAGCGGATGCATCATGATTAGCTTCAAGACGTGGGCCGGGAATAAGACGACACTCAGGTGAAAACTTGCCTCGGACTCGGACTTCCCCTTTTTGGACTTGGACTTGGATTTGGACGAACGAGCCTTCTTCTTCTTGGGTTTCTCCTGTGAAGATGAAAACCCACGATCAGCAACCGCAAGAGGTGTGACAGGTCGTGGGCTCTGGATGCTCACCTCCTCGTCAGTCGAAACAGCCTCAGCCTCTTCCTCCGAATCCTCATCGGGTGTAGCTTCCTTCTTCGCACGCTTCTTGGCCAGCGCCGCAGTCTTCTTCTTTTTGGGCTTTTCCTCCTCCAACTCTTCCTCATCTTCGGCTTGCGCCTTCTTGCTCTTGCTTTTGGCCTTGGGAGCAGGCGCTCTCTTGTTGGGCGAACTGTGTCCCTCTTTGGCGGGACGGCCTTCGTCCGCCGGCGACTCGTCACCTTCTTCGTCCTTGGCCTTGGCTGACTCGGGGATGTCTGCGAAGGGGTATCATCCAATCAGCTTGCATCTTCGAGGGGGGATACACCATTGAACCAACGTACCTTCAGGAGCAACTAATAGCTCGCAAAGCAATCGAGAGGTTCGGCGTATCAGCATCGGCAGGACGTCATGTCACTGCGAAGCTACAAACTAGGCTCACTGTGTCCCGTCTCGTAAGCCTTCTTCACTCGCTCCTGATCTTCCTCCCTAAGGTCTTCGAAACCTGATACACTCGTAAGGTGGTGTCAGTCGCCGAGTATTGGGATATCATACCGTCGCAGACTCGACTCACCGTCGATGTCCTCCGCTTTGTCGATCTCTGTATGTTCCGAGACGGCCAAATTTGTTAGTCTGTGTTGATTGATCCCTACAGTTCAATCACTGACTGTTCTTGACGTTGGCCAGGACGGTTTTGGTGAGACAGCCCCAGTGCCTCCATTGGAAGCTCGTCCTCCCCACTACGAATCATCGACTCAGTAAAGCCAACGGTCAGCGTACCGTCGACTGGGGCGAGGCAGCTCTGCTCTGTTTAATTAAACTCACTGATGTCTACCACTGTTCCAAAACGCAACTCTCCCTGCAAACCCAACAGCGACTGGGGTTAGATGCTTGACATGGCTGACGCAGTGACGAGAGGCCGTCGGAGCTGGACCTGCTTTGCCAATCTTGGTACCCGAGCAAGGCTTAGGGCCTGCACACAAAGGATAAGACCTGATCAACTCAGTCAGCGGATCTCGAAGGAGAGGTTCCGGGGATATCGCATACCTTTGCATCCTGCTTGCGCGCTCTGCGGAGCGACGTCACATTGAGCAAGTGGGGCACAGGCCGACAGCGTCAGCGCCTGTCGATCACTAGCACGCGTATCGATAGGGCAGAGGTGAGGAGCCTACCTTGGAGTATTCGAGTCGATAGCTCATCGTGACTAGGGGCGAATCACGTCGGGAGGAGGGGCAAGGGTCTCGGTGACAGCTGGGGGTGTGCTGCACTTGCACTCGGTGGGGGTGTCATCAATTGGCGCGCGCAGGGAAAGGCAGCTCTCAAGCCCGTCCTTATTAGTCGTCCTTGGTTGCGCCAAATTGCCGATTAGCCTTGAGGCTGAAAAACAATGGACAAAATCGATCCCAGCGCACGCTCCGGCCCTGCCTGCTGCAAGAACGGACCCGGATCGCCACCGCTGTAGCGACTGCTGTCGCCCGTCGTAAGACCGTGTGAGCACGTCTGCGCAATCTCGACCACTTGTTGGATCGACTAGGACGTGATCTGGGCTCGTTGTGACGCCTGTTGTACGCGCAACGAGGGACAGGGGGCACCTCGTACCCGTAACCGCCCGCTGCCGCCTCCGTTTTGCCTTTTGGAATTCGGCCTGGCCCGAAAAAGCCGCGGCGCTCGCCCCAAGTCCACGCCCTCCCGCCCACGCCACGCACGCAACCGACTGGGCTGTGTAACACGAGGTCCCACGTCCGTTGTACAGCGCATCCACCGAGGCGCGGTGCGACCACGTGCACCCGTCAGGGATGAAGGTCAGTACTTGAATTCTTTGATGCGTCATTGTCAGGCTCTTGTATCGCGTCCAGAGGTTGCTGCAGCCGCGTCATTCGTTCGTGTATGCCCGCCCCCGTCCCCCTCTCCCCCCCTCGGCCTGTCCCCCTTCCCCTCCCCGCGATCGTCGGCCCGTGTGCTGTCCGCCGGTGCTCGCCGCGCGCCCTCGCGTGCGTTGCGCGATGCGATGCACACACATAGGGGGCGATCAGCAAATCGACCTTCGAGCTGGGTTATCCTCGCCTGTGCTTCCATACTCTACATGCAGCTCGAGTAATTCCTCCACAATCATTTCGCTAAGCTCTACATACTCATGCTCCTCTCGTAGTACTTGTTCGAGGCGATCGAGCGACGATGTGGGAATCAGTCGAGCTCGGCTTTGTCCAGTCGCGTGCAATGTTCGGCTGTTGAGCTCAAGAAACTGGTCCTCGATGCCAGCGAGGGCGTTGTAAGTCAAAGTCATTGTCACGCGTTCATCACTCTGACACGTGAATACGTCGATCTCGCGACGCGTCCAGTTCTTTGCATATACTCACCTTTTCCTGGTCGCGGCTGCCTCTTGCGTCATTGCAGGATGACAAGTCCTCGGCCAACGATTTCATCGACACACTCGAGCGAATAGTGAACGAGATCAAAAACACCACCGTGAGTAATTTAACCAGGAGCCGGCGTTAAACGTGGCACTGACGCATTTCATAATCTTCGATTGTGACAGGAGCATTCAGCAGCGTTCTTGCAAAAGGTCCGGAAGACCGACGTTCCGGACTATTATGACAGTACGTCAAGAACCGGAAACTCCGTCATGATCGAAGACTGCTTGCATGCTCACCTCTCCGAAATGCAACGCGAATAGTCATCAAGCACCCGATGGATCTCGCAACATTAGCCAAGCGCGTCAAGCAACAAATGTACAGGTCCAAGAAAGCCTTTGCGGAAGAGCTTGATTTGATCTGGTCTAATTGCTTGTTGTACAACTCTCATCCGGTGAGCGCCACTCTGCCACCCACACTACGGAAGGAGAGTTCTCCAACTGATCTTGGCACCTTCACTGCGACAGGGACATCCTCTACGTCGATCAGCCGAAATCCTGCGCGCCAAATCGAACCAACTCCTCGAGTTTATCAGCGATCCCGCTCTACCCACACGGTCACTCTATGCTCAGACGGTCGCGACTCAGGTTGGTGGAGCTTCTAGTCGGCATCGTAACAGCGTGAGAGAGACACCCGCTCCCGGCGACGAAGCCGACGTCGAAGGCGATGACGGGAGCGAAGCTGGCGCAAGGGCAAGAAGCGTATCTGTCGCCCTCGGACGGCATAGCAGTATCCTGCAAGCCGCGAACGAGCGGCTGCTGAATGGCGTCAATGGCGATGCTCGGGAACGCTCCTCGTCGCCGATTTCGGGTCCTCACACACCGCTGGCGAGCACATTCGCGCCTCGCAACAAACTGGGTCGAGGCCCGCTGGGTCGATCACCCTCTCCTATGCCCGAGCCCGAACTGCCCTTCGAGGAACGCCCTGCTCTCATTCGCACAGCACAGGGGATGCTCGATTTCGCCTCCCTTGACGATGAGCTCTCCCGACTGGACGCTGAACTCGAGCGCAACCCCGTCGCGTCGACGTCCAAGTTGATCTATACAAATCCAACCTCGCTCGTCGCAAAAGCGTCAAAGACATCGCTGGTCTCTGAAGCATCATCCCACGATTCCGCTGAATCGCAATCCTTTCTATACAAGCTCGTCCACTCTCTCAACCCTGCCGCATACCCCTCACCCCCTCCATCCATCGCTCCGACGAACGGCGATTCCAGCTCGTCCGGCGCTACAGGTGAGGCAAGTCCACCCTCCGCCACCACAACCGTCACCTCCCGACCTAACCTCGACGAACCTCCGGATAGTCTCTGGTGGGAAACTGTTGCTCCGAGTGCCGAGACGGCTACCTGCCTTCACGACGTCGATATTCCTTCGACCGCCTCGTTCAAGGCACTCGCCGCTGGTATGCCCCTTGTTCCTTGGAGACCCGCACCGCCAGAAGCTAAGAATGGACATCGCGTCAAGCGGAGAAAACTCGCCAAAGGTCACGAGTCAGAAGGTCGGGGCGAGAACGGGGTTGCTGAGGTTCCCAAAGCTACGACGAACGGGAAGAAGGTCAGCAAGGTCAAAATGAATGGGACTGGCCAGAACAAGAACGCCGTCCCTTTGGTCGGACTAGGTCGCAAGATGCATCACAATACGGAAACACTGCGCAAGATCCGGCGGTTGCACAAGTTCCTTTCGAGTGGGACAAGAACGCCGACGTCAATGATGGAGCCGCGAGCAGAGGGTGACATCGTCCTTCCCGTCGCGGCCGACCTCTCAGAATCCGATGTCGAAGACTCCAAAAGACCGCGAGGCGCGGCGTACCTTGACTCGGGCGTATCGGCGTCGGCATTCCGCACCGCCGAGGCGCCCAAGGCGGCTCGGCAGAGCATGGAATTTGTCACAACAAGGGTGCTCGAGCACGTCGGGTTCGAGAGCTCGAGCTCCATCGCGCTCGACGTTATGACCCATGTTGCTTCCGAGTATCTTTCAAATCTGGGCCGCACGATGAGATTTTTCGCCGATCGGTTTGGTGATAAGATGTCGACCGAACAGCTGTTGCTGCATGTCCTCAGTGAGAACGGCGTCGCTTCTCCATCCGACTTGCACGCCTACGTCTCGGACGACATTGACAAGTACGGCGCGACTCTGGATGGATTACACGGCAAGATGGACAAGGCTCGACGAGATCAGATTCAGGCGACCGAAGTCGAGGCGACCGTCGATGAGTCCAAGGTCTTCCTTGAGGATGATGAATTGGCGATTGGTACTCTATCAACCGTGACGGGCGAGGACTTTTTCGGACTCGAAGCTCTGGGCCTCGATAAGGAGAATCATGGTGCGACGCATCTCTCGATCCCGTCGCGCCTCTTCAGTGGTCAGGCCGAACCAGTCCAGGAGATCGAATACCCACCACCACCGCTCACGATCTCGGCCATCTCAGCCTTGCCTCGTCTCTTGCAACCATACTTTGCTCTCCGAGCCGCGAACCCCGACTTGGGTCTACAAGAAGACCACACGCGCTTGCTTCCGGGATTACCAGGATTCTTGCCCCGAGCCAAAATCTCGCCTTTGACTGGCAAGATCTCGGCCAAGGGAGCACTCGCTCAAAAGCGCAAATTGGACGAGCTGATGGGAGTCGAGGGTCTGCCTTCGCCTACAGTCACAGTCTCGGCTTCGAGCATCGATACCAATTTTATCACTCAGGCAACAAACAGAAAGAAGTCCCGGCTTGTGGACGGGTGAAGGTTCTGCGGAAGGAAAGAACTAGAAAGATGTGGAATCATGCAGCGTCCCAATCTTGCCGCTTTCTTTTGTTGTAGCCATGTCTGCGCTCGTATAAATCATGTTGACATGTCAAATACGCACCCACGCCCGCAAATCTCTCTTGGAAAAAGGGAGTCGTCAAGTAAAAGTTCTGCATTCGTCTTCCCAGGGCTCTGCGACTACGAAAGGTCATCCTCATCGTCGTCCTCATCATCGGAAACCTGCATGAACGCGCTCCTCATCCTCTGCTTATCCATCTTACGTTTCGAGCTCACATCCTCCAACAAGACGAGCAAATCCTCCTGCTCCTTATCCGCCTCTTCCTTCGCCGATTGAGCTTGCTCCAACTCCCTTCTCAAAGTAGACACTTCCTCCGCCAAGGCGTCGTCCGATCTTCCCGCTCTAATCGTATCGACGTCCAAAGGTGTCGCGTCCCTCAATTGATCCAATTCCGTACGCGTGGAAGCCAAGTGTTGTCGACTGGTCTCGAGTTGACTATTCGTCGATTCGAGTAACTTTTGCGTCCGTTCGAGTTCGGCGCGAAGGCGTTCGAGTTCCATCGGGTCGTGCGTCGGGGGAGGGGCGGGGGGATGCGAACCGAACGGCGAGTCGTTCGACGATATAGTTTGTGTAGAAGAGGAGTTGAAGAAATCGATACCGGACTGGAAGGACGAAGTCTCGTTCGCTCCTTGAGAAGTAGGCTGACCACCACCGAAAAGATCATCGACTGTCCTCGAATGTCGAGCTAGTTCTAGTTCGCTAAGCACACGTTGGTGTTCGCTATGCGCGGTATCGAGTTCGGTTCGCAATGTAGCGATCTCTTGTTCCAATATTTCGATTTTCTTCGATGCCTCGTGATCGACCACAGGGTCTAAAGGCGATGTTACTGCAGCTGCTGCGGGCAGCGATGGAGCGTAAGGGTCATCCCCCCGAGGCGCATACGGATCATCCCCTCCTCGAGGTGTATAAGGATCATCACGGTTGTTGTTACTTCCTCCTCCGCCTCCTGTTCGAGCCGCGTTCACATCAGCATAAGCCTGTTCAAGCTCGGCTTGTAAACCCGAGATACGTGCGGTGAGACTTTCAATCTCATTTTGAAAAGCGATACGCTGTGAGTCGACTCTGAGATCAGCCCTCTCCCTATCGTTCAAAAATGCGAGCCGCAAAAGCCAACAATCCAGAAGAAGAACTCACCTCTTCATCCCTCTCCGCTGCCAAACCCAAGATCTGATTCCTCATATCCTCCATCTGTTCGGTCTGCGTCGCGATCGACAACCTTAGAGCGGTGACGACCTCGTACGAATCGCCGTTCCCGTCCAATGATCGACGACTGGTCGTGTTCGCCGTTGGGTCCATCAGGATCGCTCGTTGGACCGAGACTGTTCAATATAGTCACAGCAGGCCGTGTCAGTTTGGAGTTCTTTTGAGAGAAGTGAGCGAGAAATGAACACGTACTGTAGTTGGTCTTCAAGAATTCAACGAACGAATAATCAAACCACAGTCCTTGTTCCTCCCCCAACTCTTCCTCCATCTCCTCATCAATTAACTCCAACACCGCCGGTCCAACACTTCGGAACCTCTCGTCCTCCCTCAACCTCAAGATCCTCGAAACGAATTGATCGGCTCCAACACGAGAATGTAGGATCGGATGTAGGGTTTCACGAGTTATCGGTCCCGGTTCTCGGTTGTATTCGTAGCATATCCCGAGGAGAAAGGCACAGAGCCCTTGGACGACCGAATCGACGCCCGAGGATTGGGTGATGGGTTGGATCAACTGTAAGACCCCATCAGCGATCGAGAGGGCGTTAGTCTTCTTCGAAACGAATTGTGGGCCTCCTGCGCTGTTGATTCAACTTTGCTACTCACGACTTGAAGATTGGAACCTTCGCTCAAAAACTCGGTAACGGTCGTCGGACTATCCCATAACCACAACGAAAGCACCATCAAATAGCCCACCATGATTCGACTCCACTCCAAACCCCGATCAGGACCCAAGCCCGCATTGGCACTCTGGACTTGTTCCCTTTGCGCCATCATCAAATTCCCGACCAAGATGGAGACCAAACTCGCTCGTTCTTCCTCGTCCCCATATCCCCCCGGTTCGGCATCATCACCGGTGAAATAAATCTTGCGAGCGAATTCTTTGGACGTTTCGGAGCCCATGATGAGGTGGGAGAAGAGGAGACAGGCGAAGAAGGGGACGTAGGAATCAAAGTGGTCTCGCGTGGCGGAAGGGAACGTTCGCATCGCGTGGAGGAGGATCGAGCCGGCGGATGGGATCTGAGGTCCAGAAGGATCGGTGTCGGGTGAGGGTGCGACCATGGTCGACAAGATGCCGAGTTGGGTTTCGGTCGAATTGGCAACGTAACTTTGGAACAAGTTCGCCGCTGCGGCTCGAACGCGTAGGCCTGATCGGCCGGGTGTACCGTCTCCGACCACGGCGAGTCGCACCACGGCGATCACAGCGGGCGCAGGCGTGCCCTTACGCCATTTGCTCCTGTTCGATCTTCGGTCCACCTCATCCTCATCCTCGTCGTCCGATTGAGATCCACCACCACGTTGTTGAGCTTGTTCGCCGTCGTCGTAGTGCGGATTGTAGTGTTCAGCCGGCGGTAAAGCCATCGGTCGAATCAAAGGTACGACGATGAGCGAGTTGAGCGCAGCTTGATTCGGTGGGGAGAGTCGCAAGATATCGGCGAGGGCGTTCATCGCCTGCGACTTGAGCATCGAAGGTGCATTACTCGCGAGCGCCATCTCGGCCAAACATCTCGACATGCCCGACGTCAGCAAAGCTTTTTGATTCGCTTCCCTTCCGGCACCGGCACCACCGACGAGCATGCGCACGAGCGAGAGCACGAGCCCAGCGTTGACGACTTTTTGCTCCGACCATGATTGGAGCGCAAAAGCCGATAGCGAGGCCGGCGTTTGAGCCATGGGTAGAGGGAAGAGGAGGAGCGGGGCCAAGAGGGGGATGCAGGACGTTTCCCGAAAGTAGTTCTGTGCTTCAAAGTTTTGTCAGCACGTTGAAAATTCGCATCAGCGATCTGCGGACGAAAACAATCGACGCACCTGATTGGACACGTTCCACCTCAGTAGTCCACCGATCGCGGCCAAGCAATCCTGTACGACGATTCCACCACTGCCGATGCCCCCCTCCTGGCGCACGATCGCAAAGAGCTTGTCGAACGCGCCCTCGAAGGCGAGCAATTTTTGAATGTCGGCGTTGGAAGTGGTGAGTGCGATAATGAGCAAGAGTGATTCTGTTTGGGTACGTTTGATGTCAGTGGCAGTTCTATGCTTCACGATGAGCTGTACTG
This sequence comes from Microbotryum lychnidis-dioicae p1A1 Lamole, assembly GCA_001244265.2. NCBI lineage: Eukaryota > Fungi > Basidiomycota > Microbotryomycetes > Microbotryales > Microbotryaceae > Microbotryum > Microbotryum lychnidis-dioicae. Next base: position 1,625,476 of record CDLV01000006.1, read on the forward strand.
ACCATTTCGAATGATCTCTCTCGTATCGTCGAGCGTCTCGACCAATCTGCCGACACCCCCCGGTGCGGTGAGGACGTGAGCCTGGACCTGGGAGGACCTGTTGGCGATCAAGACGCCGAGCAGTTGGAGTGAGAAGAAGCGGAGATAGAAATGAACGGGTGTGAGGAGGGTGAGAAGGGTGTGCAGCGGTGCGGCGGTTTGCAAGAATCCGTCGGTGTTTCGAAGACCCGAGTCGTCTCTTACGGGCTGTGGGTGGCGTAGATGGCGATTGCGTGAATGTGTTCAGCACGGATGCGTTTTGGGCGCCAAGTCCACTCGAGTGCCGTGCGATTGACTGACCCTCGAATCGACCTCTTCGACCTCGCACAGGAGCGAGAATGTTTCGACGACGGCTTTGGCCATCTCGACGTCCTCGGGAGCATCCTCCTCCAAGACGCCGAGGAGGATCGGTAATGCACGCTGTCCGACCTCCTGTTGAATTGACAATCATCTTTATGCGTCAGTGGTCGGTCGGTGCGGGAGCGAGCATGATCGGCGCGGCGCGGGCGCGGTGGAGCGGCTGGGTGGTGAGTGAACACGTTGGTTGACGCCGAGCTCGGACGGGGCCGACGGCACACCCGAGAGCCGTCACTCGTCTCCTAATATAGGGGACTAGACCCAGAATCGCAAATCACAAGGCACAAGAACAAACAGTTCTCTCGCACGTACCGACTTCCAATCCCTACTCAACCCTTTCAGACCCAACAAAGCGGCCCTCCTATCCTCGAGGTGGGTCCCGTTCAGCAACCTGTCACACAGCTTGTCGATCGTCTCCACGGGGGACTGCTGCGTCGCGCCTGCACTCAACGCGCCGTAGCCTCGCGCCAAGGTCGAGAACATGTTGGGCCGCGGTTGGGGTGGTGCGGTGTGCGGTGTGCGGTGTGGGGATGAGCGCTGAGCGAGGCCGGTGTTTTGAGTCGCGGAGATCAGCGAGCGGGAGTGCGAGTGCGAAGTGGGGCCAAACAAGCCAACACACACCGAGTGAGAACACACCGAGTGAGTGGCTGTGAGTGGTGGTGGTGGGGGCCATTACCGAAGCGCGCAAATGCTCGACAATCGCCGTTCCTAATGCGCCCTAATTAGTCAGCGCGGATCGACTGACCGCGCGCTCGTTGCGCTCGTTCGCCGCTGGATCACCTCTCCCCGAACACGCCGAGCCACAACTCGTCGGCTCAAGCAATTCTCGGCTCTTTGGAGGAGCGAGCGAGCCCTGACCCCGGAGAGCATCCTTTAGCGCACCACAATACCTCACCGCGGTCACTTTCCCACCCCACCCCACTGGGGATAGGCGACAAGTTGAGCCACCAATCGTCACCGGCGAACAAAGAATTCCAGCTCCACCTTTGCGCGGGATCACGTCGGCGGCTTGGCTTCAGAGTGCAGCCCCTTGAGAGCCGCGACTAGTCAGTAGCCAGACTGACCTCACCTCCCACTCCACCCCCAAGCTCACCCTCCTCCCCTCCCCGACCAGTGAACGCGCTCTACACCCACGCCTTACGACAATCCACCTCGCTCCAATCCGACCTCGCCGCGCTCGAATTAGCCTACACCTCCCAAACCCAGCATGCACAGATCGCACAACTCACAGGACAGATCACCGCCAGTTTCGCCGCTCTGGACCGCACGATCGATGATTATGATCATATGGCCAGGAGGGAGATTGTCGAGGTCAAGAGGGACAAGGCACTAGCGTCAGTCAGCGTATCCAGCGGGCTTCCCTGATGGTGGATTCCCCCCCCCCCTGAATCCATGACGAGCCCCTTGAACAAAACAGTCGAGTCACACGGTTTAGGGAAGACTATTCCGCACTGAGGAAACAGTACGACCAAGTCAAGGCCGTCGGATCAGCCGCCGTAGGTCGCCCGCTCTCTCTCTCCTCTTGCACAAGATCCTGATCCTCCCCACCGACAGAAAGCGAACCTGGACCGCTCCTCTCTCCTCCCTTCCACTTCCGCTTCAACATCCTCCTCCTACTCCCCCAACCCGACCACCAGCAGCACCGCGCAAACGTCCTCCCTCTCCTCCTCCCTCGGTGCCCCTGCCCAACGCTTGAACCGACAACCGTCCCTGGTTCCCGAAAGCCCCTTCTCGATCAACATGGCCCCCTCCCCCTCCTCCGACGGTTCAGGAAGATGGACGACGAACAACCCACCTGGATACGATTTGAGGACCAATCGCGCCCTAGACGAACACGATAGGTTCGGAGGGATCAATTCGAGTCTGGATGGGTTCTTGGCGCAAGGGCAGGCCGTGATGGGTAATTTGGCGAATCAGAGGGATTTATTGAAAGGTAGGTCCTCCAGCATATCTTCCTATGCCTGTGTACCAAGGCCCTGACTTATCAACCCCCCTCCCCAACTTATAAAAGGCACCCAACGACGTCTTCTCTCCGCGGCCAACACCTTGGGTCTCTCGAGGGAAACCATCACCTTCATCGAACGGCGGACCAAAGCAGATTATTACATCCTCCTGGGAGGCGGCGCGTTTACGCTCGTATGTTTTTATTTCATCTTGAAATACTTTGGCTGAACGAAGGGGAAGGGGACTGGTGGGAAACGGGGAAGGGTGGCCTATATTGTTCGAGTGATGTGGGGCGGTTTGGAGGGTTTCGATGTGTTTCCTGTCTTTGGGTGTAACGTTTTATTACTACCTTCAACTTTCACGCTGTATTTCACTTTTGATTCACTTGCTTTTACTTACACCTCCTTCTGTGGGGCGCGATCATCGGTATCTGAAAAAAGCTGTCTTCGAACCGAAACTATTTGCAACAGATTTCCCACGGGGGAGGTGGATAAGCTACAACAAAAGGCAAAGATGTGATGAGGGGGGGGGGGGGGGGGGGGGGGGCTGTTTGCCGTTCAATGACGAAAGGAAAAAGGGGTTCAAGTAATACAAGTGACGCAATCACGGTTGAGCTGCGGGATGCTACGACGTCTGATTTTGGTGAGAACCGAACCACCGTTGACGAGATCGAGGGCCGGAAACCCTTCAATCCCGAATCAGTCAGCACCCCAAACACCGCCCCCAATCCCGACTCATCCTCGGCACGCTCCACCCAAGCAACCCACATCTCATCATCGATGAATGCCCCACCTCAACGCGCGATCAGCTTTTGTCCCGTCTCCGCCACTTTCAGCCCAAGAACAATCAGAGCTCATCAAAACCACAAACACCCTTTTGAAGGCCTCTTGCAAGGTTTCCAGAGGCGAGCAGGAGAGACATTGAAAGGATGGATGAAAGAGGGAGACGGAAGGAAAACCAACAGCGATGTGAGGGGAAGCGATCATCGAGACAGACGCGATGCTCAGATGGAGTCGTTGGGAGAAGGCACAAAGAGGGAGAGTGCGTAGGGCAACATTAACCGGAAATAGGGGGGACGACTTGATGCGATGATCGGAGGAAGGGTTCAAAGACGAAGAGCGGCGCTCTCCTGGACGAAGCGAAATGCGAACGATGAAAAGAAGATCGAAAGTCGAAAGCAGCGTCAGGTTGAATAGGAAGTCACGGGTCACGGGCGCTTAGTAAACGGCTGGTAGCTGGACCTCGTTCTGGTCGACGACGTAAGAGAACATGTCGTCCGACTGCGCCTGGCCAATGAAATCATCAAGGAGCGAACTCGGCGAGAGCGGATGAGCAGCGAGCTCGGTCGAGGTTGCATCATCCTCAACGGCGTTCGTGTTGAGCCACGCGTCAAAGTCGACAAGATCGTTGCTGCCAGCAACTGAGGCGACGGGGTCGAGGCTCGCAGCCCAGTTGGTCCAGGCGCGGTTGAGGGTCGCGCCATCGACGGCGAGGGGGGAAGACGCGGTCGAATCGAAATCGCCGACAAGATCTCGTGCAAGCTCGGATTCGGGTTGGCCTTGAGCTGAAGGCGACGCATGCGGTGCAACTGACGTGAGGCACGCTCGGTCGAGAGAGACGATTTCGACAACCTCCGCGGCAGGGAGGAAGCTTCTCGTGCGGAGAGGCTAAGGTTGTCTACTAATGACTCATCTTTCGCGAGGTCCAATACGTCCATCGCATCGGTGGCGAGGCCATGATTGCTGCTGGCGGCCGGGTTCGAGACCGTTGACTCGACATGTGGCAGTTCGGGGAGGTTGTCCAGTGCGAGGGAAAATGGCAACCGGATCAATGACGGCGAGGGTAGTGTCGAGAGCAACGAGGGGGGCGATGTCGTCGGGAGAGAGGTAGGTGCGACAGGAGGTGCGTCCGAAGTGGACGATGAAGGCGAGGCGAGGAGGCCCTCGAGGCGCAGGAACTTGGCCTCGAGTGCGCCTAACCGACCCTTGAGGGCGGCACTTTGCCGCCGTTCGGTCTCGAGTTCAGTCTTGAGTGTTTCGTTCTCCTCGGCGAGGTGTTGCGAATCGGCTGGGGTGATGGATCGCCCGCGCGACGGACTCGAGGTGGCCGAACCTGACAGGGCCTGAGCGAGCTGGCGTTCGAGGTGCTCGATCTTGGACTCTAGACTCTCTTGATGTACGCGCTTCCGATCTCGGGATGCTTGAGCGGCAACTGAGGTAAATCAAAGGGAGCACTGGTCAGCACATGCGCTGACTACGTTTTCTGCAGCTAGTAATCGAGCTGAGACAGGTGAGACAAGCGGGCTCGGGCAGGGACATGTTGCCCGGTCGTGGTGGCGGCGAACGGCGGCGGCGCGCGCGCGTGCAACGCACCGCCCGCCCATTGTCCCTGGCGCCAGAGACCGGTTCGGCCTTGCGTTCGCCCGTTGGCACGTAGGATGTGCATGAACTTACTCCTATTCCGCTCCATCCTCAGTTCCTTCTTGGCGATCTTATCACTGACTTTGGTACCCGTCGCTCGCTTCTTGGTCGGCGGTGTCGGTTCAGACGAGGACGAGGACGACTCGGACGAACCGACGGAACTGGCGCGTTTCCGGGACGAGCGCGTGGAGGCAGGGGAAGATGCGGGGGCCATGGCGGTCGCTTGGTGCTGGGTGCTGGGAGTGGGTGCAACTACAGAGGATGAATATGGAGGGTCGACCCTTTCAATCGGTGATGCGATAAGGTGTTGATGGGGATGAAAAGAGGTCGACCCTCTGCTGTAGTGCGTTGGCAGAGTGGTCGCAGGCGCCGAGTCGCGCAGAGAACGGTGTGGAATGAAAGAGAAAGCGCCAAAGGCCCGCGCTCGCCCGGGTCACTCACGATTCGGTCTCCCTTTTCGCGCCAAAGCCTCAATTACGACAGCTACATCGCTGTCACCGAATTTTGACACTGTGGCCCGGGAGCTTTCTTACCTAAACACTGTCTTTCGGTGTTCATTCTCAGCCAAACAACTTTGAGGGGCGTCAAGACTTGGAGGCGGCGGCGATCGCTCGGTCAGCACCGCCGGAGGCGGCGCAGGACCGGCACCGAGCCCCCACTGGCAAGAGCGGCACTGGGCAGCGCCAGCAGCCTGAGGCTCGGACGATCGAGTCATTGCTTGTGAGGCAGCATGTCGGACGTTTTCTCCGGAGTCAGATGGTCCGTGTATGTTATTTCTACAGCATGGCGACCTTGCAAGGACGTGAATGGTCACCTCCGACTACACCAGCGCGGCAGCTCGACCGCTGCGCGCTGCAGTGCAGTGGTCCAGCTCTTGACCTACTAGGAATCAGCGCCACCTGCAAATGCAATACTGAACGATAAATGCAAATAACAACAGGGGTGTCCTATTATTTTTTCCGTGACTTTCAAGCGGCCCTGTGATCAGGACAAATATTCGCTTTTGAGCGCACTCTGAGCCCCGAGGCTGAACCACATCAAGCGATGATCGCAAAGCCGGCGAGGCCACAAATGACGAGCACGATCACCGAGCTTTGTGCAGGTGTGATCTGCGTCGCAGTAGAGGCCTTTCCACCACCCTTCGTTCCTGACGATCCAGTGGTGTTGGTGGTTGATTCGGTCGTTGCCGGTACTCCGCCTCCGGTTGAATTCGTCAGGTTGGTGAGCGAGGGCGCAACCGTGCTGTTCCAGCAGTCTGAGCGAGTATGAACAGAAACATCTGTCACCAGGCTTTACGTAGCACCAGACCCTCGTTGAGTGACTTACATCGCTCGAACTGAGTCGAGCAAGCAGACGATCGGGGTAAGCCAGCCCGTTGACGAGCTCGGTCGATCGTCGCGCACTTAAGGGCCAGGGGCCAGGTGGGGTCCACGGTCTGACCAGCGGTGACGTTTTGGAAGCCCTTGAGCGCGTTCGACTTGCTCGCGTCGAGGAATTTGACAGTGTCTTTTAGGTTGTAATTCAAAGTGAGGGTCGATGTGTTGGTCTGATAGCCCGTGTAACCTTGCGTGTTGTTCGGGACGGGCGAGTTGGGGAGGTAGACTGTGTGTTTTGATTGTGTTGCCCATCAGTCACAAGCTTACTAGCTGCATTGAGTTCAGCGTAAATTTGAAATATCTCTTCAACGTACTGACGATGGGGTATTCTCCTTGGCCCGTGACGGTGCCGCTCGCGACATCGCATCCAAAGAATGTCGGGCGGAGGTTCAGTCCTTGCTGGACGAAATCCATGGCGCCTCCTGGAATCGAGGGGAACGACGTGTAGTTCTCGCCGAACTGCTTTACGCGCTCCGCCGTGGCAAGAAGCGAGGTGCCGTTGGGCCAGCCGTAGGTCGTGTCGGCACTCGAATCGATCGCAACAATGACATCAACGGCACGAGCCTTCACCAGCAAGGGATAGAGGGGCACGTTCTCACCCTGTAGTACCATCAATTGATCAGTCATTCTGGTCACATATAGTTACTCTTTTCGAGGCACAAGCTCACGTTCTCTCCACCGTCGGTGAGTTGTAGGATGCCATTGCTGGCCGACTCGAACGTAGTTGTGGAGGGGGTGAAGCCGAAGAACGAATTGGGCACGTTGGAGACGAGAGGCACCGAGAAGTTGGTCGGCTGGATATCAGCGAGATCATTGATCAACGTCGAAATGAGGGACGTGAACGTCGAAGACGAGAATTCGTTCTGGATCGCGTTGAAAAGGGCGGCCGAGGTACCAATTACGAACCCAGCATTGTCGTAATCGTTGACACAGGCCGAACCGTTGATGGGCAAGCTGTTGTTCAAAAAGGTGCCAAAGTACTCCATCGGGACACGCGCCGATAAGGTCGGATCAAAGGATCCGAACGAGTACGGCGAGAGCTCGAATTGAGTATTGCTCAAAGAGATGACCGTCGACGATTTACCCGAGGTCTGCTGCTCCTCCGAAACACGCGAGGTGGCCACTACGATGGGGTACGGCATCGCGCCATTCTGGAAGTTGGTCGTCAACTTGATGGATTGGAACAACAGGCCCTGGTCGTTGAGGGCAGTGGTGTTGAAGAACGAGTTGCGCGTTGTTCCTGTATGGCCAATAGGAGTTCAGCTTGGTGTGACCAGACATCTTGCATTGGTTGAAATTGCCCGACCATTGAAGAAGTGGAGGGAAAGCGCTCGGCCTGTAGCGACATCAAAAGTTAGTGCATGCTTAGATTGTTGCTCTTCGGTCATGTACGAACCCCAAATGTCCACGAGAGAGACGGGGAACCCCGCATTTGCCTTGGCACGAACGTCGTCGAGGATGACGTTATAGTAGTCCTTGTTCTCCCTGATGCCGAGCAAGCCTCCAGGTGCAAGAATGTCGAGATCGAGTTTCCACCCCGGCGCTCCGTTGAGACCCAGGACCATGCTATAGAGATCGGTCGGTCCCAAGTCGTTCAGAGCAACGGAAGAGACGGCCCATGATCCTCCCGAGAGACCACTGAGGTACGAGGAGAGCTGCAGAAGAGGTCCGGCGTAGGTCGTGTTCCGAGCATCGAGACCAGCGAGGGTGCCGACACAGTACTGGCTTGCACGAAGTCCACCACCAGAGCATGCGAGGGAGCTATCAAAGTGGGGCAAGTCGAGTTTCCGGGCGTCAGCATGTCAGCCCTCGCGCTCGTGACTCCGCCCCCACCCGCGGCCGAGGTCGATCAAGGCCGAGCGCCCAGACGTCGATAGATCGACGGCGGAAGTGCAAGCGCCAAGGTCCAAGGATGTTTCATGAAACTCACACCTGCGGCACGGCATTGATTATGGCCGAAGTGTTGTAACCAGTATCATTGCCATCCCCGAGGTAGCTGGACCATGTCCCACGCAGCACATTGTTCCTCGTGCTCATGTACGCCGCCTCTCGCGGCTCGAGCGTTTGGTTATTTGAGAGCGGAGAACCGGTGCGGTTCAGTAGAGGCGTGGAAGGGCATGAGACGAGACGGGGGGCATCTGTAGATGGAAGGTAAGGCAGAAACCTGGCTTGAGCTGATCCCAGCTTCTTCTCGCACAAGAGAAGAGGCGAGTGCGATTTCCCACACGAGAAGAGGTGGGTGCGATCTCGCACATGAGAAGAGGTGGATGCAAACTCCCACACGAGCTCGTCGAGATCCGTTCGGTCGGCGTGCGACGCGCCGCGGATTGCCTCGAGGTCCTCATTCACTCCTGAACTCACATGAGACTGCCTGTGCCGTAACATACGTGCTGAAGGTGAGCACGAGGTAAGGAATCAACGTCATGGCTGTCGGGTATCTCGTCCACTCTCGTTCACACGTGCGTGGACTTGTCCACTCGTGCAGAGAAGCTGAAGGTGAGAGAGAAGCTGAGGAACATCGTTTGAGCTTCAAGTGTTCCAAGTGGCATCACCGCCGCACCCTCGGCCTCGACGTTTGATCCTCGGACTCTGTTCTACCCAAACCATGAGAAAACAACTAAGAGGACACCAGACGGAGTCGTTGTACAACTCAGCCTGATACGTGCACGTGAAGAAGAAGAAAAAGAAGAAAAAGAAGAAGAAACAGAAAAAGAAAAAGAAAAAAAGCGAACCCCCACACATCCCCATCCTCGAGTTTGACCTGTCCCGCCGCATTGCCCGTTGAAGCAGCTCAGCTGTTGACAGCGGGTGACCATGTTAGCAGCAGCTCGCAACTTCAGTTCGAGCGGACGGAACTACGTAGTCACACTTGGTGTGCATAAAACTCACTTTTTGTGGAGAACGTTGTTGATTCATTGATACCCGTCATGACGTCACCGATTGGCGGACAAGAAAACTCCCTGTGACGCCAAATCCCGAGGTGGAGGCAAAGGTGGTGACGTAGAGGTGGATGACGTAAGCAAGAGGTTGACGGTGCGGTGAAGAGGAGGTTGATGGTCAAGATCAAGGTCAAAAAAGAGCGTGCATGAAATGAGGTTAAATCAAAGGTGTTGGAATCAGCGATGATCCCGAAATGATCAAGAAAAGAATAAGAACGGCTGGACCAGGAGTCGAACCTGGGTCGCTTCCATTCATTGGAAAAGCTTTGACCAACTAAGCTATCCGGCCCCTGATATCAGTGCAAGGTCTACTAACACCTTCAACACTTCCCCTTAGACCTTTGCACTGTTGCCAGGCTATTGCATAGCGTTTCATTTCCCTGCTGCGCGCTCTGTACGATCCCGAGACTCTGGGGGTGCGCTACCTCATCAATGGGTTCCCCACGGAGTTGGTGCGGTTGCTGTGTGGTCTCGGTCAGGGGGATCCCCTCTCGTGCCCGGTTTGGAACATCACGTTCCAGCCCTTCCTCGACGCCCTCGTTCGGCGCGGGATCGCGCTCGACCTGCAGAAGGTGTGGCCAGGGGGGCCGCGTGCGCAGCTTACGCATCTGGCGTTTGCCGACGATGCTGTGGTGGTGGTGGAGTCACCGGCGGCATTGTCGAAGCTGGAAACGCTGTCGCAGACGTGGTAAGAGGCAACCAACGGGAAGACCAACACGGACAAGACGCTGGTGCTACCACTCGGACCGAACTGGCTTCGGGACGAGACTGCGCAGGCGCTGCCAACGGTGCAGGAGGGGGAGAGCTTCAAGTGGTGCGGCTATGCCTTCTTTCGCCATGGTGACTCGAAACTGTTTTGGACCCATGTTCTTGACAGGATCAAGGCCAAGGCCCGCGCCGCTCGAGACCGGACGCTTTCGCCGAGTGGGAGGGTTTTCTATGCGAGCGCCCACATCACCTCGACGGTCCTGCACGTGCTGTCGTTCGACATACCGCCTCAATGGTTCATTCAGGCGGCGGAGACGGCACTGACGGACTTAGTCTGGGAGGGCCGCGGCGAAACACCGTCGCTCGCGAATTCGTGTTCCAGGCTCGGGAGGACGGTGGCTTGGGCTTGATTTCGATCGGCGACATCGTTCATTCGGTGGCGCTTCGGTTTTGGGATGCTGTGGCGGGCTCGGACGAGGCGATCTGGGCGCCCCTAGCTCGCGAGAGCTGGAGGTCCCTCGTCGCTGCGACCCGCGATTTCAGTCCGTGGGGGTTCTTCAGCAGCACGGCTCGGGTCGAGAAGCTGTATCGCGACTCGACGCGCTGGGGGGCAGTCGTTGCAGCGGCCAGGGTCACCTTACCAACCATCAAGTCCGAACTCCTTACGCTCCCCGAATTGATCTCGCTTCCGCCTCGCCTCCCTTCACTCTATGCTGAAGGTGCCAAGCACGCATATGACGATGCGGACGCAGTGGCGAAGTTTGCGCAGATCGCGGACCTGTACTGGAGGGACGAAGGAAAGGGCTGGGCTCTGGTTGGTCATCGACGCGGTTTCTGGCAGCACTCTAAGGAACCAGCCCTGCGGCACGAGCACGTCTGGGCGCGCGTTGGTCAGAAGCTCAAGGCGAAAGCCTTGCTGCCCAAGACCGCGGTGCGACCCGCTAGGATCCCTCTCAAGGAGGATCCCCATCCTCGGTGCTTCAACTTCTTTGGGCTCACTCGACCGTTCACGATTCGCAAGCTTCGTCGGCTTGTGAACACGGTTCGGTTCCTGGGGAAGGACGGTCAGGACCGAGCTCTGCCTGGTGGGCAACCTCAGGAGGCTCGGGTCAAGCGTTTCTCCGAGGGGACTTCTCAGAGCGGGAGGCAGCGCTTCTGGAGTTGGCTTCATGACCGGTTCGCGTCTGCTGCGGAGCAGGACACCCACTGGCGGCTTATGTACGATGTGACACCGACGCGCAAGAAGCAACATGTCCAGGGCCATGCTTCTTCGCCGTCGTGTCTGTTCTATGGCAACGATGCAGCGGTCATCGAGACGGTGTCGCACTACTTCTTCGGGTGCGCGTACTCGGCCAGCTACTGGAGCGGGGTGCTGCGCATTCTGTTCGACAAGCTCGGCATCGAGGATACCGACGTCGGTCCGTCGACGTTCACCCAGGAGCAGCTGACTATGGGGCTCCCCTTTTGCGGGGTCGTGGGAGAACGACTTCGAAGTGGATGTGGGTTCGGTTGGCTTGTGCGATTGGGTTCCAGCGGTTGCACTTGCTGCGCTGGCACGTCCACCAGCGGTTCGAGAAGGACCGCGTCGTGGCCCCTCCCTCGATCCCCAGTGCACTTAGAGCGTTCAAGCGAGATTTTCTCTCTCGGGCGGGTTTTGTTCCTGGGGCTCGAGATTGGGAGGTGTGATGACCGAGTTAAGTCTTTCCTTCCTTCCTTCCCTCTTTTCTCTCTCTCTTTCTTCCTTTTCCAAGGTCGACTTTCATTTTGGAAGCTGACTATCTCGAAACTTGTTGCGCAGTGGAAGGCTGCACACCTCTCTTCCTTTCTTTTGCCTAGTGGCAATCTTTGTTTTTGGATGTTGGATCGGCAAGCAGGGTCAATCGTTTTTGGAGGCTATGTGAAGTGCCCCTGTTTTTTTTTTATCTCCTCTCTCTCCCCCTTTTCCATTCTCTTTTCCCATGTGTCTCGCTCGGATGTTGACTATGCTTCAGCCACCTTCCCCTTTTCCCTCCAAGCCGCTTGATGGATCTCGTCGAATGGAATGGTCGTTACGGCGTGGATCGGGAAGAAGGCTCGTTCGTTTTATTGGATCGTTTTTTTGCCCGACTTCCGACAGCTCAACAGCCAGCACTCGAGACTCAGCCAAGGAGGGCCATCGGGCGTTGTCGGGTGACGAGTAGCTGGGGCTTGGCTGCGGCCTGTTAGTCTTTGGGGACCTCTATCCCTGGCTTCGACCCCTTTCTTGGTCCCTCGGGTGTGCCCCCCCCTCCTCCCCCTCCTTTCCCCTTGTTTTAGTATTTTCCTTTCTCGGTGTTCCCGTTTGTGACTTTCTGTATATTCTCTTCCTTCTTTCTCTAGGCGCTCTTGCCTGGTTTCGAGTATCTTCGCTCCCGCGCTTGGGACGTGAAGCGGCAGCAGTACTCACCGCCCGTTGGAGTCCGCGTTAGGTGCTCGGCGGGCTTTGATCTGCGCAGCGCTCTTTGCGCGCAGGGGTTTGATTTTCACCCAACTGCTTGCCGTCGTTGCTTTATAACCTCTTTTAGCTCTTTTTGTAGCGATTCTAGCCAACCCGAAGGATCGTAATTTATGAGCCCAGTTAAACAAAAAAAAAAACATAGCCAACCCGAAGGATTGCAATTTATGAGCCCCAGTCAAAAACAAACCAAAAAATGCGTCGACTCTAAGTCCCAATTGGACTCTGTGTCAAGCTTCTGCGGCATCTCCGGTAACTTTGTGCAGCGTCATTGGAAAGATTTACATGAAAGGTTCTATAATAGATCCTCACAAAAGGTAGAGGTACAATGGGGAGGAACTGACGTAGAGGTGAAGGCAAGGGATGAAGGTGGAGGTGATTCGAGGTGGAAGCGAATGTGATGGTGATGGGGAAGGATGAAGGGTGAAAGTGAAGACGAGAATCGGACGTGGAGGTGAGGATGGTGATGAAGGTGGGGATGGTGTGATGTGCCAGTGTGAAGGTGATATGGTGTGAAGGTGGTGTGAAGGGGAGGTGGGGTGAAGGTAGTGTGAGGGTGGTGTGATGTGAAGGTGGATGCAAAGGTGAAGGTGAAGGTGAGAGCAAGGTCAGCCCAAGCCCGGCGTACAAGGTCGGGTCCGGCCGATGATGCCGCAGGCTGAGCTGCGCTGGCGGTGGCAGTGCATGCTCGGAGGTGGCCACAAGCGGAACTGACCCGATACAGTGACAACCAAAAACCTCTCCCAAACTCTATACCTCGCAAGACGACCAGGACTGCCGTGGGCCCCTCTTCGATCAAGAGCGAGATCGGAGGCTGGTGACGATCCGAGTCAAGACCAGAGGAGGGCAGTGCCCAAGTCAGCGACGGTGGTACATAGGAGGTGAACTCACGGTGGCTGATGGTACACTACTGCCGACTTCCACCACCTACCGCCTCGGTGCTGCGTCGATGCGCTAGTCGGTTTCGGCCCAGTGGTGGAGGAGCCATGTGAGAGGTACTCATCAACGAAGAAGAAGGAAGGAGAGAGAGAGGTGGGAGTCATGTTGAGGGGTCAGAAGATCGAGCTGATGAGCCAGGAGCGCGCCGGTCCCCGTCACGCGCAACCTGTTCACTTCTGACGCGACAAACACCTCGGGTACTACCCTCGCACTCCCTCATCTTTCGATCTCTCACCGACCATGACGATCGCACACGCACACAAACTGCTCGACCAGGAACTCCTCACCGTTCCGGAAGCCCTATTGGGTCAGCATCAAGACGTGCGACAGGCGTTGGTTTCGCTGGTAGGCACCGTCGATGGCGAGTCCGAACACACCGTCGCTGCTGGTTCAACACTCCACCCACCGATGAACACCCTCCCCCCTCCCCCTCCCACCACCACACACACATCCGGCTGTCTACTAGTCGTGATTCTCGACGGCTCGACGCTGTTCTCCTCCGAGTGGTTCTCGGCCGCTCGGAGCGGCACCTCGCAACAAAAACAAACGCAACGGTTCGTCGGCTCAGTTCGTGCAGAGGCGGATCGCATCGTCGCGGCGACGGCCGGACAAATCCACCTCGTGATCGTATTCGACCACGCTTCGGCTCGTCCGGCCTTGAAGGCCCGTACCCACACGTCGAGAGACAACGGGAACGGCGTCCGGCGCTCGCCCCAAGTCTCTCCCGACAATTTCCAAAGGAGAAGCTCCGACCGGAACACCGACCCTACGACCAAATGGGTCACCAATTTCGGCGGTCAAGGCGAGCTGGCCTTAGCGGGACACGTCCTCGACATGTCCTCGGAGGTCACCGTCGTCATCTCGGCGCACGAAGCCGACCCCCTGATCGCGGCAAGCACCCGACTCGGGGTCATCGGCGGCGTACGCGTTCAAGGCGACCGTACTGTTGGCCAGCAAGGATTCGGACTTCTTGCTGATGATCGGAAGCGAACGTGAACGCTACCGTATCATTCCTTCCGTCAAGCATCGCACGACTCGAGTCATCGACCTCGAGATCCTCGAACGTCAGGGAAAGTTCCTCGGTGCGGAAGGAAGGTTTGTTGCGGGGTTGATGATGGGATGCAACTACCTGCCAACCGGTATCAAAAGTTTACGGTCCCGCCAGGCTCCAAGTGGCGAGTTGGAACACTGACAGATCCAAATTTTCGAGCTTGGCCGGACCGTAAACTTTTGATACCGGTTGGCAGGTAGTTGCATCCCATCATCAACCCCGCAACAAACCTTCCTTCCGCACCGGGGAACTTTCCCTGACGTTCGAGGATCTCGAGGTCGATGACTCGAACCACCCGATGCTTGACCGATGGAATGATCCGGTACCGTGCACGTTCGCTTCCGATCATCATGAAGTAGTCCGAATCCTTGCTGGCCAACAGTACGGTCGCCTTGAACGCGTACGCCGCCGATGACCCCGAGTCGGGTGCTTGCCGCGATCAGGGGGTCGGCTTCGTGCGCCGAGATGACGACGGTGACCTCCGAGGACATGTCGAGGACGTGTCCCGCTAAGGCCAGCTCGCCTTGACCGCCGAAATTGGTGACCCATTTGGTCGTAGGGTCGGTGTTCCGGTCGGAGCTTCTCCTTTGGAAATTGTCGGGAGAGACTTGGGGCGAGCGCCGGACGCCGTTCCCGTTGTCTCTCGACGTGTGGGTACGGGCCTTCAAGGCCGGACGAGCCGAAGCGTGGTCGAATACGATCACGAAGTGGAGTCGTCCGGCCGTCGCGGCAGCGACCCGAGCAGCTTAGTCAACGTCCGCTCCCCACTCGCCAAGTCGGGCGGATTCCCTCGGAAAGCCGAGGCGTCGTAAAAGTGGACGTGAGCCCACGGCAGGGACTACGTCGAAGGATGTATATTATTGGTTACATAACATTGCGCAAGAGCTTGATCCCTTGATCTGAGCGTGCTAAATCAAGGAAGAATGTCCCAACGAGTAATTGCAAGTGCGCTTCCTGGCGGACTCTCCGACGTCGACTCGGTCGGGAGCTCCACGTGTACGTAGTGTACCGACATGAGCGGCGACGCCAATGCTCACCGCAAACCACCGTCGAGAAAAATCTTGGATGCCGGCCTGATTGTTGCCGAGCTGCCTTGTCTTCGGGGAATAATACCGCTCCGCAAATCCCGGACCGCAGCGTCGAAGCCCCCTCGGCCAATCGAACGTCTTCCCGCCTTGGGAGGCGATGCCGAGGGCTGTGCAAGGCGATATTAGACTGAGATCATGTGATACGTCCTTTGTATTCCTTAGACCTGGGATACGACTCACTGGATGCTTTTCTTTTCCTTGCTCGACTTCTGGCATCTTCAAGTGTTTCCCCCGGTTTGCTGGCTTCGTCCTTGCATCGATGTCTTTGAGCTCGTTCTCGCCGTGCTGTATGCCCGGAAGCCTGATCAGTTCCAACCCTCAGATAAAACTGTACGGATGTTACACGTACGAGCAGAGAGTGGGAGAATGCATTGAACGTTTCGAACAGTCCTTCCGGCTTGAACGTTTTGCTGTCTTCGCCGTAGTACTCGAGCAGGGACACCAGATCGCCCTGTAGCTTATGGCTAGTTTGTTCGAGAGCAATGATGGCGTCCGAAGCATGGGACACGAATGTCTGTTGAGGTCAAGCAGTTAGACGAGGTTTCGGTTTCCCAGGCCTTCACACTCGGTCCCAACACTCACCTCCATCAAAGGAATAAACTGATCACCTTGGACAGGGGCTGTGTTCTCGTGCGCGAAGACTAACTCTTCTTGCACTTGGGCCATCCCATCAATTAAGCTTTTGACCGAAGCCATCACGGTCACAAACGAAACTGCTCGAGTTGCTTAGATGGACACGGTCACGACAGGTACGATGTCGATATCACGATCAACTTGAGACTTACCTCGTGAAGCAGCTTCCACATGCGGGGCCTCGTCTTCAGCCCAGGTCATCAGATCCGGATCCGATAGATTAATTGCCCGAACGAGATAATGCAAGAGAGTCGGAGTAGTTGAAGATGATGATTTGATATCCTTGAGCTGGAGTTCGTGGCAAACCTGGTCAGTCGTGCCGGCCTACTTGATCCTCAGGCTCATGAACCGTCTCACCTGCAGCAGCGCTCCAATGCGAAAACCCGCAGCGTTCCCACGAGAGGTGTTGGCGTTGAGGGTGTTTCCAAATTGTAAGACCATCTGGTACCGACACATATAAACTATACGATCAGCATCTGCTCAAATGTATGGTCGTCTGAACTCACCGCCAGCAATCTCTTCAGCTTCATCCCCTCGCGTAACTCGGTCGTCGCGCAGCGAAGGATCGATAATTCGGGCTTAAGCTCCTCCATCTCCATTTCGAGCTGTCGTCGGTAGATCATTGCCTTCAAGCGGCTAGGTATTCGAGGGATGGTGATCATCTGTGATAGTTGGAAAATGATGAGCTTCGAGGGTGTCAAGGCGCAGTAAGGCTTGCGCAGGCTCACCTCATAAAAGTATCGGTCGGCGGGTGAGAGCAACTTCTTGTCTCCGCCGTAGCTACGCAGAAGTGTAGTCTGAAGTACAAGACCCATCAGCAAGGAATACTGATCGTTTAGAGCACAGCTACGTACCTCATCCGCCGTCGGCGCGAAATGCGCAATCTGCTTCAGCGTCTCGATCGACAGTTTCCCATCGTCCATAGAGAAGACTGCTTCTCGAATCTCTTGATGAGAGATTCGGATTCTCGCTAACATGATTGAAACATTCTGAGCTCGAGTCATACCCAACAACGTGGTGACGCCAGCTTTCTTCTTGCCTTCCGTCACGGCCGCATTGGCAGTCGCTCCGCCGGGGCGGGCGTTAGGGGCCAATTGAAAAACCTCGATCAAGTCCGGCAGCTCAGGAACGATTACGGCCGTATCGATATGCGACCAAACATTTGAACTAGCAAGTTGGTGAGGAGCGACTTTAGTCCAGAAGAAAGGGCGTGTTTTCTTCGGCGGTGAGTCAGGAGCCGTTCGTGGCTTAGCTTCGGCGGAGCTCGGTAGCGCATTTCCACCGCCAGCTTGGATCCAAGATGGTCCTATAGGTGGTGCGAAAGGAGCTGCTGATAGACCTTGTGGTTTCGAAGTTATGATAGGAGGCGGTAGAGGAGGTGGGGAAGGAGCCTCAGGGGGAGTGGGTCCCTTGGCCGGGGAAGGGCTCGGCCCTGCGCTCGCCGGGAGGGCTATTTTTCCTGGCTGCCCGAGTGGAGGTGGAGGTGGAGGTGGAGGCGGAGGCGGTGGGGGTGGAGGGCCGAGTTCGCTCATGAGTGGCTGCCGGGAAGCGAGGGTAGCTTGTAGTTTACGGTCCAGGCGAGTCTTATCCTGGGATATTTCTTTGGGGCTGTCCGAGATCTGAACTGCGGGCATAGGGAACCCGAGCAAGGCCTCCGCTCCCCGAGCGGCTTGAAGGCGAGCAATGAGCGGGATCGATGCTGCGCAAGTCCGGACGCTTTGGACGGGAGGAGATGGAGGAGCGGGCGGAGGCGGCGGCGGCGGAGGGATAATCTCAACTGGAGTGGAAGTCAGAACATCGAATAATGTCTGGTTTGACGGCTCGAGGAGAGGTGCGTCCGGAGGGACAGGGGGTGTGGCCGGATCAGTTGGAGGAGGTGGGGCGGGAGCTCTCCTGCCAAAAGCGGTGAGAAGTTTGAGCCGTCTCTTTGCCTCGTCAAGCTCCATTCGGAGTCGCGCAGTCTCCTCAATTTTTCGGCTCAATTCGAGTGTCACGTCCGTCGAATACGGAACCGAGAGTGATTCATCGGTCGAAGTCTGAATGCTCGCGTCCGTCGAGGGCACAGGCCGAACACAACTCCGTGCGGCGATTTCTTCTTCCTTCTCGGCGAGGGCGTCTCGAAGTTTTTTGACCTTGTTAAGAAATGTAAACAGACATGAACATTCATGGATGTCAAAGATGTCTCTTGTAAGCGGCTCACCTCCGCCTCCTGAATTTCACCCTGACGCAACAGAGTCGTGATTTGACCCTGTAGAGCTTCAGAGCCTTGTTGAGGTTGATAAATTCCAGCGCCCGCTTCGTCGACGACTCTTCGCGTAGCTTCCACGACTTGCGGCCACAAGTCAGCTCGGCCTTGCATGAGTTGCAGTAGTTCAACAGAGAGTGCGCCTTCGGTGCTCGCCGATCTGTGAATCACGCATGATCAGGACTTTGTCCGGAGCTCCTAGGAACCTTGGGGAGCACTCACAACTTGAGCCCATCCTGTCGCCTAAGCGTTTGTCCATGTTCAGTATCCTCATCCCTTACCTCAGCCCAGACGTTGAGTTGGGTCAGAAGATATTCGGGAGGTCCCATGTACCGAAGAGCCTGTGACAAAGACCAGATACATTCAGCGGCAGCTCAGGAGTGTCTTCGTCGGTTAGACTTACCACGAGGATCTCATTCAGGCCTAATCGAGCAAACTCTGCTCGGAGCTTAATTCGCACTTCAAGGAGATCGGGTGAGTTGACGAGTGCGTTGACCAGGCTAAGAGAAGTATCATTAATTTTCCAGTTAGCGCCAGTTATTACCTCTACACACCAGACAGGCGGAAACTCACCTCATCGCCGAAGTTCTCCATTCCCATATTCCAACGGGTCCATCTCCACCCGTCTCCTCCTCACCCATCAACTTGACTCCTTCGACGAGACATTCGAACCGATGTGCGACGTCGGCAGCCGCGTGGTCAAAAGCTTCGAGTACAATGGTATGACCGTTCTCGCACGATAGAACACACAGTGCTGCTAGGATGTCCACGATATGAGACCGGAGCTTGTAGGAGGAAGGTGAGATGTGCAGTGAGCAGACGAGTAGCTTGATCGAGTCAGGTGAAGCAAACACGCTTGAGAAACCGATCTGACAAGTGAGACAACATATATGATATCAGCTTCGTTCGACGGCATATCTGTGACGACCCAGTGGAGGGCGGACTCACGTCGGTATTCATGAGTACTCGTAGACATTTGATGCATTCGGTCTGGACTGTTTCTTCTTCGTCGGTTGCGGCTTCGCTGCTGCGAGGCCATTCAGAACTCCTTGTCAGTGCACCGCCCCTACGATGATTGTGGAACTGTGCTGACCGAGTCTTTCTCTTCTTGACAATCTTTTCTAGAAGTCTTTGGAGTGCTTCGAGGCCTCGACATTCCTGTAGAAACTCCTCTGCCCAGGAAACCTTCGCAGTGGACAGTCGAACTCGAAGAGCGATGAGGTGCTTGACCAGCGACCTTTCGGAAACCTTACTGTTGTGGCAAATCCCAAGTGATCAGCAAGAAACCAACACCTCGGAGAGGGATGGACTAACGTAGACTTGAGTTGATCGACATAGAATGCAGGGGTATCTTTCATCCCTGAAACCGAGGTGGTTGACACCCCCGTAGGATTTGAAGCGACGGTCCACCAGCTTGTCCAACTCGTACCACCCGTTGGCGCAGCAGCCCCTGACGCATCGAACATCGATCGACCGACCGGTCGCGCCTCGATAGGGGTCGCAGTAGTCTCGGACCACCCCACGACGCTTGCTAGGGATAAGCGCTTGAAGCTTTCGAAAGCTCCTGCTTGGCTTGGGGCAGGTCGATCGGGGCCTGTCTTGGAGGATCGTAGCGGGGTGGAGGTTGAGTGGTGTTGAGAGATGAGGTAGCACTTTTGGTCGATTGGGAGCGCTTGCATTGTCGCTCGCTGAGCGTCTTTGATACCCAGATCGCCCTGTGTAAATTGGATGAGACTTTCATGTCAGCTTTCAAAGTAATCATGTCTTTAGCCTTCCAGCTGCGTTCGTACCATAAGCTTCTCAATCTCACGGTCGACGTCTTCGTCCGCCATAGGTAGCTCAAGATCGTCGTCGGAGAAACTCTGCCGAGGTACACCACGCAAGCTCATGAACTGAGTGGCGGGGATAGGCTCTGAAACGAACGTCTTGGGTCGTTCAGACTTCGGGGTCGCGACCACTTCGGTAGGAGATATCCACTCTGCGAACATCGTCGACAGCCGGGTTCGGGCCAGAAGGGACTGCGAGGATGACTCGGATTGAGATGAGGTTTCATCTGGAGTAGAGGAGAAGGTAGGTTTGGATTCCCGTTTGATCGTGGATCCACCTTCTCTCGGCTCCGGATCTTCGGCCTCCCCAACTTGCGACTGAACGGAGCCGCCTGGATCCCGGGCATGACTGCTCGTCGCTGTCGCGGAGGCCCAGAGCTCGCCAAAGATGGACGCAGGCCTCCAAAGGGAGTCAGGTCGCTTGTACTGGCTCTCTTTTGAGGCTTGGGGCGTCATCACTAGTCGTGATGCGGGGTAGGTCATTCGCCAGGATTGGACGGGCACATCTAGACTTGAGCGCGACAGAGTTCCGTCCGAGGCCTTCTCCAACAGATCTAAGCCGACCAGAGAGGGATCATCTTCCAGAAGCATGTCGAAAGCGTCTCTCATGGTTGTATGCTTGTTGATGAAGATACGTCTCTTAGAAAGAGGGGTTTCGACGTCGACAAAATGCAAGCGATGGACGAGTCGAAGCCGTGGCTCTTGTGCGCGTGTCGACGCGGCGATTGGCGGCGAGGAGCTCGAGGAAATTTCGACGCCGAGGTTAGGGAAGAGGTCTTGAAGAAGCATTGTCAAGAGCAACAAGCCTGGTGAGGTTGAGAGACATCAATTGAAGTGTGGGACAGGATATTGAGGTCACAGTAGAGCGCTTCGCTGCCTTGTGGCATTTGACGACCTCGTGAAGCTCGAACCCCGAGGAGCTGCACGAAAGGACCCACCATGTTCGCCGAGTACCGGAAGGTGACTGTTAGCTGTTGAGTGCTGCAGATCCACACCTTGCAACCCCCATAGCGAGTCATCTGAACTCTCCTCCGTCGCCTCGTCATCGTCATCGACAATCGAGCGACGCACGGTGCCTGCCTCCGGCTCATTGAGCACCTGTCGCACCAAATCACCGAGCGAACACGACGGGGAGATGAAGGTGATCAACGAGTGAGAGGTCGAGATGGGCTTGCCGGGGAGGAGGATGTGGAGCAGCTCCATTTGCGGTTTAGCATGGATCAAATGGGGCAAGGTCAAGAGATTGGGCTTGTCCGTGCGTGGTTCGTGGTTCGGAGAACGCTGTCGGATTCAGACAAAGTCCAAGCTTAAGGCCTTGAGGTACGTGCACGACCGGAGCTCAATCACGTGATCTGGGGCCCACCTGATCGCTGGAACCGCGATTGGCGCGCTGGGTCCTTTTGACCTCTGGGCATACGGCGCTTTGCTGCGAGACCATGGCTCTGGGCCCGCTCTTGGCGGAATGCTTCGTCGTATTGTTTCATGGAGTGCTACTCAATTGTATACAAAGTGAGCCCATGACCTCACGCGTTGCTTCAGCTCCTCTGCGCTGGAGCGGGGCCACGCATACACCCAGCTTGCGTGAGATCGGGGACTGACTCCGTCTTCGCGATGCGACAGCTTCAACCAGCCTATGCCGAGCATGCTGCCCGACGTATCAACTACCCTGTGACTCGGACGATTCCCTCCACTACGACGCACTAGAGGACGACGAGGAATGGCAAGCCAGTCGAGATTCGCGAACGGCGCGTGGTGAACGATCGAGTCATTCTCCGACGGCGGCGGCATGATGGACCGACCAATCCGTGCAAACAGACCCACCACCGCCACAAGAGCAAGGCAGCTCACGGAACGGCAAATCATCCGGACGGGTTATTCGAGAGGAGCGCCAGGGAAAGCAAGATGGAGAGGACGCCCCTATTGCCTTCGCACAAGTCGCGCCCCGCAACGATCACGCCCGGCTCCAATTCTCGGTCATGAAATTTGGTCATCATTTTGATCGTCATCGTCGATCCGTACGCGTATCCGGGCACAGTGGCCCGCCGATGTTCCTTGCAAGACGATCAAATACCATCCGTTCTTTGTGCAGTCCAGCTGTACAATATGGGCTCATTTTTGTAATCGATCCCCTTACACTACTTAGTCCCGATGCTGAGCCTCCTACACGCGACATTGGCGATTGTGAGACCATTTTGCTGCCGCGGCGCCGATAGCCGATCGCCGCTCTTCGGGAAGCTCTCTCGCTCTCTCGCTCTTACCACGCGCAGTGCTCTCCTGGGGCTTCCACCAGGATGGCTTCCCCCACAGTCGACCATGCGTCTTCCCCATCAGACGCAAATGAACCATCCACCTCTGCCTCCAATCAACGGGCACCGGTCGTCGATCCACTCCCTCATGGCCTTCCGATCCGCTTCTCTCGCCTGTCGGTCCCATCGTCGTCATCGCCGCTGCTCGGGACGCCCGCCGGTGGGGGAATCTCGGAGGCGCTCGTCGCGACCTTGGGAAGTGCGATGATCGACTTGATCAGCCTCGGTCCGGTACGGAGGGCTGTGAGGTCGACGATCAACCAGCGGCGTCGGGCACAAGAGGATCCGGGGACCCTGAGCGAGCGAGAGCGAAGAGATCGGACGAGATCGATCGTCGCCGGCGTAGAGGGCGTCGTGCACCAGGTAAGTCGAGAGAACGTCGAGAGTTGTCACGGTGGAAACACGGTCCGCTGACTTGGGATACTCACGCATTACAGAGCGAGATGCTACTGATTGTGGGGCCCCCATCGGCGAACGTCTCGACTTTGCTTCGAGCGCTCTCATCTCCGTCCGATCTGCCCATCTCGGCCTCGTCCCATCTCGACTATGGCCAATTACCACCTGCGACCGTTAACAGACCGTCCATCATCCCGCCCTATCCCGCCAACGCGGGCAAGCTCCGATCCCAGGTCGTCTACATGAACGACCACGACGTCCACTTTGCCACCCTCTCGCTTCGCAATTCGATGCTGCCTGGCTCGCTCGCCAAAACCCCAGGGACACGGGCACGACTCGATGGATCGACGAGGAGACAATGGGCTGACTCGCAACTGAATCGACATGTCGATGCCATGGGCCTGTCTCACGCGATGGGCACCAAGGTTGGCTCTTCCGTCGTCCGAGGGCTTTCGGGTGGCGAAAGGAAGCGAGCATCCCTCGTGGAAGCCCTCTTGACAAGGGCTTCGGTCCTGCTTTTGGAAGCTCCAACATCCGGTCTCGATTCGTCCACGGCTCTGAGCGTGTTGACGTACCTCCGAAATTGGGCCAAGCGGGGCAAGCGGTCGATCGTCGCGACGGCCCCCCACATTGCAGATCCGCTCTACTTTCAGTTCGACAAGGTGCTCGTTCTCAACTCCGCCGGTCGACAGATCTACTTCGGCAAGGCGAGTGATGCGCAGGTATACTATGAAACGCTCGGACTTGGTTTCCATCGACGCACCGAACTCGGCGAAGGAGTGGCCGAGTTCCTCGTGGCTTGCAACGAGGGCCGTGGTAACGACGTAGTGCTAGAAAAAGCATGGATCAAGAGCGAGGCCCGACAGCAGGTCGCGAATGAGATTGCAGACTATGACAAGATATACCCCCTCGAAGAATGTGCTCAACCTCTGCTAAAAGCCCTGGATCTGGAAAAGAGCCGAACGACCCAGGCCCACTATACCGTTTCGTTCCTGTATCAGGTAAGCTGAGCGCCACAGGTGGCAGATCGGAAGACGAGGCTAAAGCATGGACTTTACTTTTCGGAAGGTCCTCCTTCTCACCCGACGACAGTATGCTCTTGTCTACTCCGAGCTGCCCGGCTACGTCACCAAGACAGTTGTCAACATCTTGCTGTCCATCACTGTGGGCACACTCTTCTTCCGACTGCCATCAACCTCGTCTGCCGCTTTCACTCGTGGGAGTTTGTTGCTTCTCTCGATCATGTTTAACGCATATCTCTCTCTGGCCGAACTCGGAAAGGCGATCGAAGGCCGAGACATCGTTAGGCGGCAAGGAGACTGGGGCTTCTTCGGAAGCAGTGCATTGGCATTGGCTCGAGTGGCCGGTGATATCCCGCTCATTTTTGCACAATGTCTGCTCTTCGGTACCGTTACCTACCTCATGGCGGGCTTGCAGGTGAGTGGGCCGTGGTCGCCCCTAGAATGCGCAGCAGTGCGGCGCAAATGGCTTAGTTGCTGAATCAAAGCTCCCTCGTGGTCGACGCGTGCCTCTCTTCAACCTGCACAGTCAACATGGTCCC
The DNA here is from genome assembly GCA_001244265.2 of Microbotryum lychnidis-dioicae p1A1 Lamole. Taxonomy (NCBI): domain Eukaryota; kingdom Fungi; phylum Basidiomycota; class Microbotryomycetes; order Microbotryales; family Microbotryaceae; genus Microbotryum; species Microbotryum lychnidis-dioicae. Next base: position 1,649,777 of record CDLV01000006.1, read on the forward strand.
ATTTTTTTATCTACATCATCTTCGTGAATGCGACAGCACTCAATCTTTCATCGATGTTCCGCATGTTCGCCGCCTTTTCCCCTGGCTTTGAGGAAGCCATCCGCTTCTGCGGCATTTGCCTCAACATCCTCGTCATTTTTGCTGGTTACTTTATCCCGACACCATCGATGCGGAAGGGTCTCAAGTGGATTCATTACGTCGTTGACCCTATCTCTTATTCATACGAGGTGAGCCATTTGCGTGTACCTCGAGCCTTCTGACATGACCTGACCAGGTTCAATGGGCACATCTAGGCTGTGCTCGCCAACGAGTTCCATAATCTCAGCCTTAGTTGCTCTCCGGACGACATCGTACCCTTCGGACCGACCTACACCCGCCCAGAGTACCAAACTTGCTTGCTAGCGGGGTCGACCTCCGGCTCGCTCATGGTATCAGGCGACGCCTATCTGGCCATTTCGTACGATTTCCACTACTCCAACATCTGGCGCAACCTCGGCATCATGGCTGCTCAAGCCCTAGTCTTCCTCGTCATCGGCGTCGTCGCGACCGAGTTCTTGCACTTTGCACCTGGAGGCACGAAGCGCGTGTGGGCTCGCACGAAGCGCGTGATGAAGAGGTTGGAACGAGCCAATCGGTGGTACAAGCAACGTAAAAGTGACGAGGACGACTATGGGGTTGACTTGGTGCCGATGTTTGAGGAAGATATGGACGATGACGAGGACGAACTGATTTGTCAAAGTCAAGGGGTGCAAGATGGGAGCACACTGATGTGGAAAAACGTGTGTCTGTGGGTCGATACCGAGTCGGACACAAGAAGGTTGTTGGATCATGTCGATGGTTACATCAAGCCTGGTCGCGTCTGCGCACTGATGGGCGCCAGTGGAGCGGGCAAGTCGACCTTATTGAATGTGCTTGCAGGAAGGACGGTGGGAGTCGTCCGGGGAATCGTCTTGGTGGATGGTATCCCGCCCGACGAGCAGTTCTACAGGACCACCGGCTTTTGCGAGCAATTTGATTTGCATGGTAAGGCACCTATCGTTCACTTTTGATTGATATGATCCCATCGAGCTCAAATAATGCCTCCTTTTCGTGCAGATGAGCGATCTACCATTCGTGAAGCACTCGAATTCTCGGCACTCTTGCGTCAAGACGCCAGCATCCCACGAGCGGAAAAGCTAGCCTACGTTGACCACGTGCTCGAGCTTCTCAACCTGACCTCAATTCAGGATGCGATAATTGGCACACCTTCGGAAGGCTTGAACGCCGAGCAGCGTAAGCGCACGACCATCGCCGTCGAAGTCGTCAGTCGACCTCGCATCCTCTACGCCGACGAACCGACGACGGGCCTCGATTCTAAATCGGCTCTCAAGGTCGTCAAGTTGCTTCGTCGACTTGCGAGGACCGGCCTGGCGATAATCTGCACGATTCATCAACCTTCGGCCGAAACGTTCAACGTCTTTGATGACGTGCTTCTCCTTCAGCGCGGTGGGCGACAGGTCTACTTTGGTCCGAGGGACGAGTCGATCGCCTTTTTCGCCAGTCTCGGGAAGGAGAGTACGCACCAGAACCCTGCCGACTTTTTACTCGATGTCGCTGGAGCCGGTCTGGCATCGACGGATGGAGAAGACCTCAACAATGAGCCCTTCGTTGAGGATCCCCCTCCCGACCAGAACGTTGCCCTAAAGTGGAAGGACTCGAGGGAATGCGATCAACTCGCCGAAGAACTGGACACTCTCTGCGCGGCACCCAAGAGGCTTCGACGCAAGGTCGCCGTACCAGGGACGTGGTTCGAATGCGTCGAGTTGACGAAACGAGTGACTAGGCACTACTGGCGAGACCCATCGTTCTCTTACACGAAGCTCTTCACTTCAACCATCGTCCCGTTCGTGATTGGTCTGTCCTTCTTCCGGGTCGCACAAGAGTACTCGATCGTCTCGTTCCAGAATCGACTGTTCTCGGTCTTTTTGCTCTTGTTTGTGCCGGTTGTCTGGTTGGTGAGTGCGACTCTCAGAATGCACGCCCTGCCTTCCCGCACTGAACTAGGAACCTTCTTTATCGTTTCCAGAACGTTATCATCTTCAAAATCTTCAAGCTCCGAGGCCTGTGGGAGGCTCGCGAACGCCCGTCGAAAATTTACGGTCGCACGGCGTTCGTCACCAGTCTTCTCGTCTCCGAGCTGCCCTACTCGCTGGCATGCGCAACGCTCTATTTTGTCATTTGGTACTTCCTCGTTGGGTTCCCACTCAAGTCGGAGACACTCGGGTTTGGTATGTCCTGATTTCGAGATGATGACTGGCGGGGAGCGCCCACTGACTTGGTCTTCCACACCTACAGCCTTCCTCATGATCCAGCTATTCTACCTGTTCCAGGTGAGCATCCAGATTTCACTCTTTCTACATACCTCTGCTGATTCGATTTTACAAAGCTTCTCTAGTCGACATGGGCGTTGTGGATCGTTTCACTCTCGCCCGACATCGGAACGATTGCGAACTTGCTTCCTTTCTTCCTCGTCAGCATGGAAGCCTTCAATGGCGCTCTGATGTGAGCAAAGCTTCCTACACCCAGCCGTCGGAAGTGCATCACTGACGAAGGTTCAGCCCTCCTTGCGTCCCACAGGCCATATTCCCAGATGCCAAGGTATTGGCGATGGCTCTATTACGTCTCACCCTTCCAGCACTACGTACAGTCGATGCTCGGCAATCTCTTGCACGGACAGCCCATCTCATGCCTCCCATCCGAGCTCGTCACCTTCGAATCGCCCTACTCAGTTTCATGCGTCGATTACATGCGCAACTACCTCCGCGAGAACGCCGGTTACCTCACCAACCCAGCCTCAACGACGACGTGCTCATTCTGCAAGTTCTCGAATGGGGATGATTATATGGCGACGCTCAACATCGCCTACCAGGATCGATGGCGTTCGCTCGGCGTCTTGTTCGTATACACGATCACGAACGTCATCATCGCTTATGGGTTGGTGTTTTACCCTGTTCCTTGGGGCAAAGTGCTGTTCTGGCGCCAAAGTGGAGGGAGACAACATGCTCGAGCCGAGATGGCTGCGACGAAGGAGTATGAACGCGAAGTGGCTGAGATGTTGACGGCGACGACGCTGAGGACTTAGAATGGAAACCGACTGCACAGAAGAGAAACGTGGCCTGATTGACCGGACTGTTACGAAAAGATATGCTTTGCAATGATTTCACGGACTTCTGCTTTATTGCGAAACAACGAAAAGGGGGCAAAACGAGAAAGACACAGCTGCACATGATAAAACGTGAGACCTACCTACCTCATTAGCCCGCTAGCGTGCCATTCAACCTCTTCTCCAGCTCGGACAAGATCTCCCCATCCGTGACAGCGGACAACCACGTCATCCTGAACCCTTCCAAACCACCACAACGTTGAACCACCATGCCCAATTGCTGCGAAATGAACGTCAAAACTTTGACGCTTCGCACGGGATCGATCCTCGCCAACGCCCCTCGTCGAGTGGTTTCCAACGTATCGACGTAATCGACTTGGGCGTCGGATTCGACTTCGTACACCTCGGCGGCGCCGAGTTCGTCTTCCTCTGTTTGAGCGAGGACCGAACACCATGTCGAGAGGATCGGGATGAAGTGGTGGTGTAATGTTGGAGCGAGCGCGGGTGGACAGGTAGAGGTGAGGGACGCAAGCGCGAGTGCGATCAGTTTGCGATGGCCCTCGGAGGAGATAAAGTCGAGCTGTGCGAATTTTAGCGTCAGCAAGCGTGAAATGAGAAAGACGAGTTCCGAACCTCAGCTCACCTTCTCATTACAAGCAACGATGATGGTCTCCAAGATCGCAGCTTGGCCCAATCCCGTCCTGGCAGCACTTGCCTCGATCAATTGGAAGAACGTCTCGGGTCCGGCCAAGACGATCCTCGCAAGCGCCAACAAGTACCTCGTCACCGTCCTCGCCTCCCTTCGATCCTCAGGTTGGGGCCTCATCGCCGTCCATAGTTTGACGAACACGATCGAGTCTTCTAGCTGCGCTGCCCACAGTTGAATGGGACACGTTTGGAAGATGGTCGTGAGTCCATGGAGAATGACTTTGGTTGGTTCGAATCTGAGGTCCGCTGAATCGTCACCCAAGACGGTCGAGAGGGCTCGGAACAAATCGCTTGAACAAAGCTGAAGGATCTGAGGCCCGTCAAGAAGGAGGTAGGATTCGAGGATCGCGAGACATCGTGGGAGGATATCGGTTGCGGCTGCGAGGAGGGTGATGAGCAATGGAATGAGCGCGACTAGTTCCGGTGACAGTGCCGAAGAGCGCTTGAGTAGGGCCTGCCAGAGCTCGAGGCTGTCTTCTTGCAGGTAGACGTGCGAAGGCTGTCGTGTTCGAATTCGTCAATATCAGTGATCTGCACCATGTGGTAATTCGACACATCGCACCCCAAACTCACCGATGACGGGGCCGCGCTGTGCTGCACGATAGGACAAACCTGAGCGTGCAACGCCTGTGCTTTATCACCAAGTGCCTGCAAATTCAATCATGATCAGTGCCAGCTTGACCACAGCAAAATCTTCCGTGCTCACCTCGACGAGCTTGGTCAAAGTCACAATCACCGACACTTGGAAATGGTTCTCTGCCGTTCCCGACCAAAGCGTAGCGAGGATCCCGGCGAGTTGTGGTGCATAGGGGGCGATCTGGTATGGTCAGATATGTGTCAGCCGAGAGTTGGCCATATCGTCAACCTGCTCTCATAGCACGGTCACTCACATAAACGCCGACTCGATCGATTACGATCCCCAGAGCCTGATTCACCCTCATTTGCGTATCACTCGAGGTCACTTCACCCAACAGCTGCACGACTTCCTCGATCGCACTAGGTAAGAACGGCAAGAAGCTCTGTTGATCAAAGTCCCAGGTATCGCACTTGGACAAACTCGTCGCGGCGGTCAGTCGAATGGCTTGGTCCGTCGAGGCGTTGCGTCCCAAGAGGTGAACAAGGACCCCATAGACCTGACTTCGCGTCGCGGGGTTGAGGTCCTCACCGACCCAATTGCCGACGAGCCAAGCTATCCTTCGGCGAATGATGCGCTCGTTCGGTGACGTCCCATGCGCCTCGGGGATCAACGTCGTCGTTAACCAATTCTCAAAGTCGATCGATTCTTTGAGGTCGGCAGGGCAGTGCCCCAAAGCGCAGTACACGCCTTCTTTGAACAGCAACGCCTCCCATTCGTTGTTCTGTCCATCCACCGAGATGGACCTCCTCAACCATGCCTTCATCATAGGCGCCAAATCGTCCTTGTAGTGCGAGAGCAAGGAACGGAAAACGTATTCCGCGCAAGGACGGAGTTCAAACTCTTCCCGATTGGCGGCCTCTTCGTTCATCCATTCCTCGGGGTCGTCTCGCCACTTTTCGAGATCGGTCTGGCGCAAGGGCATCAACCGTGTGACGAGGATCTCTGCGAACTGGGGAGCAAAATTGGCCGGTAGGCTCGTCAAGGGCGACGTCGAGGCCCAATCGCCTAGGGTGGACCGGAGGAAGAGGAGGAGATGTACGACGAGTCGTTCGGGGTAGGGTGAGGTCACCTCATCTGATGCAGACACGACACCCACCATCAGTCTCAAAGGAACCCCTCCAGAACGAGGTTTTTTGTTCCCACTCACCTGAGATGAGACTCGTATCGACACTAGCCTGCTGAATGATTGAAGAGAAATGGGCCACAATCTGCTCGCTCATACCCATTTTGTCGAGCGAACCCGGCGCTTGGGTCAGCAGGTTGCGGTAGAGTTTGCAGTAGGAGATGACAAGCTTGGTGAGGTAGCCGAGACGGGGGCAGGTCGGGACCTTGACATGGCAGGCGGAGAGGATTGAAAAGCGCTCTTCGAACTGGGACCCGAAAGATTCGAGAGTCGAGACAAAGAAAGACTGAATGGAGGGGGGAGGAGTCTAATTGGGTCAGCTCCCAAGAGAGACAAGGGGATCGTTAGACGGCTCCTCACTGACCTTTGCTCTTTCGTCCTGCGAGGGGTCCTTGAAGCCGTAGACGGTCATTTTGGACAGTATTTTGAACGCGAGCAGGGTCAACTCGGCTTCTTCAATGTCGTCCCCTCTGTAGCCAAGGTCCGCCGCCGTTAAGGGGGTGCCTTTGCACCACCCATGTTCTGCCAATCTTGCTCGGGCCATTCCCAGGGTTGCGACGTGCGTTTGGTGAACGGTGGAGAATAAGATATCGGTAAAGAGGCCGATTATGGTTCGCCCACGCAGAGTGCGGTTCGACGAGAGGGATTTGACGGTCTGGTGGATGTAGAGCAGCGTTCGATGGACGACCAAACGAGCATATCGAGCGTCTTGGCTGGTGAGTCCGACTTGGAGTGACTGGAGCAAGGACAGCGGCAACTGTTCCCTGTAGACGCATGATCATCACCCAAAAGACACCGGTCAATGTTTTTTGCTCGTTTTGTGATTCTCGTAAGCGCGTACCAGTCTGTGCCATACTCGAGTCTTGCGATCTTGCCGATCGAAAGCGCCACCGTTTTGGCGAGCTTTTCGGCAGGAGAAAGGAAAAAAACGAAAGAGCGCGCGTCAACGGAAGCACGGAAGCACGGAAGGGGACGAAAGCTCTGAACCACCAACGCACCACTCGATCAGGCACATCGACCATGGCCAGCAGCTTTGATCGGATCGCTGCCTTCTCCTCGTCACTCAAAGGGCTGAGAAAGCCGCGACGAGTTATCAGCTGTACGACTCGACCTGCGTGCGATATTGACTGCCACCTGCGAGCTCACTTGATCGCTGTCTTTCTCCACTGTCGATCGACACCGTTCTTGAACTGCACCCCGGCCTGCAACTTGATCTGTCGATCCAGGTTCGCACTCGTGCCGGCGCTCGCACTCGCATTCGCATTCGCATTCGCATCCGTCACCGGCTCGCGGCACGAGAAGATGGTCACCAGCGCATCGTAGTAGCCCGGATGGGTCGTGAGGGATTGCAGTTGGTCCGACGCATTCTTTCGTGCGGTCGGGTCGGGGGAGAGTGCCGAGGCCAAGGCGGGGAGGACGTGTTGCACCAACGGGGAGCTCGACGACGAAGCCAACGAGGGCGACGACGACGACTGTTCAGCCCCAGATCCGTTCGCCATAGCTAGAACACCACCGAAGTTTACAAAAGTCGATCGCACGTTCGACAGTGAGAGGATCCAAAGAAAAGGTGCGGCGAGACCGACGTGGGGGGAAGGAGAGAAAGAGAAGAGAGAGAGAGAGCCAACTCTGCACCGGTCGCTCTAGTCCATTGCCCGACTTCTCGGAGAGGCTTCCTCCACTAAGACCTCTACTGTGGAAGGGAGCTCCCTGAACCTTTGTTCGTGTGATTTAGAAAACAACATCGTCGCCCGACACTGCATCCGGGCCAGGTATTTACCACAGAGCATCAAGATTTGACGGAAAAGGAACAAAGCGCCGACGGTTCTGCTGAAAGCACCCATCGTGCCCTTTTCTGCGCTTTCTACATCAACTTCCTGGCCAGTTCCCGATAATGGGCCACCTCGGATTGGCTCTTGGAATGACTCGTATTGCTTCCCCCCTGGCGTTCGCACGGAAAGAAACTGTATCAGCCCAGCCCAGCACTCCATAAGAAACGAGAACCCCGGACCAGCGCGCCGAAATAAACTCACCGACAAGATCGCTCCAATCTCTTGGTAGTGCGCCTTCAAGAACAAACCCCTCTTGTCCGGATCCTGGATCTTGTCCGCTTGATGAACCAACAACTTGTCGACTTCGTTCCTCAGTTTGATCAGATGATCAAACACCACAGGAAGTTGATCCTCTCCGATCGGTCCACTGGTTTGGACTCGAGTCGGATCATCACTACCTTCCATCAAAGTCGTTGCTTTGGAGGTAGTGCAAGTTCCAACCACGAGTTCAAGAACGGCATTGAACATCTCCGCATACCTTTTAATGATGATTCTCACCACCGAATCCTTGACCGCCCCACCCGTTCTCCCACCCGTCATGGTCCCAAACATACTCGCCATCGAAGAAGTTGTTCCCGAACCCGAACCATTGATAGCTTTGATCGAATCAAGCTCGTTCTCCATTGAGCTGATGAAGAGAGGCCAGAGTTGCATGCGGATGGAGATGAGGTGCGTTTCCATCGCTGGACAGGTTGGGGTGGAGGGAACGATGAGTTGGGGTGGTTGTTCGGCTTCGTCTTGCATTTGTTGGAGCATGGCGGTCGAGTTGATCACTTGGACGGGTGGTGCGGAAACGAGTCGGTTTAGGAGCGCTTCGTTGAGACGTATCATGGAGAGCAGGGCGATGGGCGAAGGTGGGAAAGCAGGGTCGAGCAAGGCGGCCGTAAAGTTCTAACATCATCATCCTCGCGCATGTGAGTCACTGCCTCCTCCTTCATAGACAGCGAGTTAAAAACACTCACCCTCATGTATTCCTGAGCGGGTTCCATAATCAACTTCCACAAACCCCCCACAACGGTCCTATTCAGCCTCCCACTCTTCTCCTCCCTTGTCGTTGTCGTCATCCAATTCGAAATCGACATCGACAAACCCGAATTCGACTTGAGCTCCAACTCGAACTGACTACCTGATTCATCCTCGCCCAAAGGTGTCCTCGTTCCCGCTTGTCCAGGTCCGGAGACGGAGATCCAACTCGCCGTGGAAGTGTCCCCCGCGCCAGGCACCTTGGCTCCATTCCCACCCTCGGCAGCGAACAAGGAAGGCGTCCTAGGCTCATTGACGTTCAATGACGAATGTGTACCGAAAAAGGTCGATAGGAACGCATACTCCGTTTCGGCGTTGTCGGACATGACCAACGAAGCGGAGCGAAATAGGTATTCGGGCGAAGGTTTGATCGTCGTTGAGGTCTTGTCGGTCGGAGCGACAGTCATGATCGGTGGACCCCCTTCGATCCTCGAGTTGGCGATCGCAGAGTTCAAGTCTCCCGTCGCAGAAGTGAAAGTCGCCGAGAGATGTTGACTCGCCGGTCTCTTGGCGAGTAAGGACAAGCCTCCATCCGCTCCTGCTCCGACGACACCGATCGGCTCGGGGACTTGAACGCCCTTGACCCTAACTTTTTCCAATGTTCGGACGTAGCGTCGGAAACCGGTCTCGTAGTACCATCTCATCGTGTTCGTGTAGGCTTTCTGAAACTCGTGCGCTTGACGAGCGGCGTGACGACGCAGGAAATCAAAGAGGGGTTTGAGGGGGAGGAGGACGAACGTTTGCAGCGAGGAGAGGGGCGAGTTGATGGAAGTTGTGAAGGGCTTGATGAGCGAGATCAAGTGCGTCAAGATCTTTTGCGCGGCCTATCTCGAGTACGTCGCGTCAACTGCTGCGATCGCAATGGGTCAGGCCGTACGGGAACTCACAGCCACACGAAGAGCCTCCGCAATCTCATCCAATGCTTTGCGAGCCTGGATCCTGGGACCACTCCTGATGGCGCCTAGCTTTTGGTCGAGCTCGGGGATGGCATCGATCCAGTGGTCGCCCACGGGTGTTTCGATGATGGTGTGGATCAGAGGTGGGGAGAGGGTGATGGATTCGAGATAGGGGTGGAGCGAACGTTCAACGGCCTGTGGAGAACATGGTGGGGCGAAGAGACGCATCGATCAGTACCAGCTTCGGATACGGCGCCTGAGGTGGATGAGGGTTGCATACCTTTCTAGCCTGCAGTCGCCCTTCGATCGTTTTGCTGCGCCCCTGAAGTTCAGCGACGTGGCCCGAGACGGCCGAGAGGTCCTTCTGGAACGTCGACAGGAACGCGGACAGATCTTTCAAGAGGCTCGTACTTGTCTGTGATGCGAAGCAGAGCGGGCCATCAATACGGAGCACTGTTGCACGTGATGACCAGACCGCCCACAAACTCACGTCGACCTGTTCGTTCAATTCGACAAACTCATGCGCTCGATCGAGGTCTGACGGAGTTGCAACACCGAGTTCAGCTCTTGAGCTGCTTTCCACGTGGCTCCAAATCTCTTTCGAAAAGACACACAATCTCTATCCTGCTGTCGTTCGAATGCCTGTTGCTCCTGCAAGGCGTCGACATAGGCGGCGCGCACGTCGGTGCCGAGCTCTTTGGCTGCCCCGGCCCAGTTCGGGTAGACTGTGGGGGTTCGGTCAACATGGAGATCTGCTAGCGATACAGCGTGCGATGAAACTTGCGATCTGGGTTGAGGTTGGGATCGGTGGCCAAGCTGGTCTGTGGGTTAGGTATTAGGTGGCCACGGAGGTGGGTAGCGGTGACGAGTCAGAGTCACGGTCGGGGGAAGGGACGTCGAATCCGCGGGAGGCGAACTTACGCCGGTCAGTTTGGAGGTGGAAGCGAACGTTCCACCTTGGGAAGGGGAGAAGCCAATCAACTCCGAGAGGGTCGCCATCGTGGGGCCGAGGTGTGGTCCAGCGCGCTGAGGTGGAGGGAGCGAGGCGTGGTGCAGGGGAGGGAGAGCGAGGGAGACGTGGGGGGACCCGCTGACTGAGCCAGACTGAGCCCGCGGCTGCAAGTGGCCCAAGGAGCCGAGTCTGAGCGCTCTGAGCACTGTGGGGTGAACTGCGCCAGGTAGCCGAGACGTGACGCTGAGCTGAGCGGAGTAAAAGGCAGGCGCACGTTCGAATTTCAAATCCGTGGTGCATGCGCATCTCGATACGTGCACTCAAAAACTACAAAACACGAAAAGGGTTGACGAGGGAGGCTCGGTTATTTGCCAAGCGCCGGTCCAGTTGAGTTGCGGAGTACGACTTAGCACTTCAATGGGAGGAGTGTGAAGATCCGTTACTGACGCTGGGTGGGAGATGGGCAGGTAGGAGAGAAGGCGCGTCTGCCCGACGGACGGTGAGACAGCACAGGTCGAAACCTGCAGCACGGGTTGGGATCTCGACTCGACGAGCCGAAACGCCCGATTCGCAGCCGCCAGCCGAGGTGGAAGGACGGTGCCAGCTGCCACGCCTTGCCGCCACGCCTTGCCAGGTGCGGGGGGTTTGCAGTGCTCAGTCGAACTCCGGGGTAACCCTCGATTCAAGCTCGGAGATCTCGGACACGTCCTCCTTGGGTCTGCAGCAGCCGTGGAAGAGGCCTTGCGAATCCGCCGCGTTTTCCATGAGACCAAAAAGTGGACACAGCCACGCAATAAGAGACTGACGAGCGTGTAATCCAACCGTCAGTTAATTGCAACAAAAGTGGCTGTGAAGCTAAACATGCGTACCTGACGAGCGTGTACTCTAACCGTGGAGAGAAGACAACGGTTGGTGCGCATCGTCAGGCTTCACTAAACAGACGAGCGCTTCTAACCAGATTGCCAATGAGCGCGCCATTCCTAACCCTCATTCCCAACACACCAACTCGCGCTTTCTCCCAACGTTCAGTGCGCGAAGTCGTAGACTTGACGAGTTCAGAAAAGGGGCCAGCCAGGTCAGGCTACGGTTCTGCCTATCAGTATCTGGTCATTCAGGGCAGTTAGTCCGTAGGTGACAGCTAAAAATGTAGTAAACTAAAAAGGACTCATTTATTTTCATTTAAATATCTCACCAATTGCCTACCCATCTGTTTACACTTCACAAGCCGACCGTAGATCAACAGGATGTGTCCGAGGCGCTCCGAGCGAGAATCGCAGATCGTTTACCCCAGGGCCGCCAGCGCATTCTGCAATTCTGCGCGCGCACATGAAATGCATAAAGGCGGCGTGCCCTCGAATGCCGCGGCTCCAACCGCTGTTCGGTCAAGACAGGGAAATGGCGTTGAATGCATAGAAAAACACCTTCTTTTTTGATACAGGCTTTACGTTGATCACGAGCCATGGGCTGTGCCCGGGTTTTTTATCCTCATTGCCTGCGGCATCGATGAGCTGAGCGCGTCAAAATCGATTGGCTCGGTTGCAAACAGCTTTTGGGGTGGTGTTTACCCCGCCGTTTTCTGAAGCGAGGCGGGCATCAGTGGGCTTCCGTGCACCCCGAAGAGCCGATGAGAGACAAATAAATTGACGAGAGCCCGTAAATTAATGAGGATTTACCCGTTTCCAAGCCTTGTATCTGAAAAGACATTATAGGAGCCCTTCTTCTCGCCCGCAGCCGCCGCCCGGGAATCCCCCCAACCCTGGGCCAGATCAGTTGCGTAGGGAGTTAGTATACAGGTAGCTGTGCCCGAAAGGTAACGATAGCCCCACTCACCCTCTGCGAAAAGTACCTCGAGGTGAATTAACGCCCGCGGTCGGTCCGTGCGCCACCGTCTGGACCCCTTTTCAGTATAGCATGCTCGTCTCGCCGAACCGAGCGTCTTCGCAGGCTTGGACTCGTACTATCAAAGTTCCTCAGATAAGTTCTACTATCGTTGTTCCTCGGGCCAATATCAATGTTCCTCGGGTCAGTATTATTCTCGATGTTCCTCAGGTCAGTATTACTATCGATGTTCCTCAGGTAAGTATCAAGGTTGACCACATGAAAACGGCTTAACTGCACGCGCGGACATTGACGCCGGAGGACAGGGGCTCGTTCGCCTACCACGACGCCCAAGCAGGGTCACGGTTAAGAAACTGATTGACAACCCCACTGTACAACTTAGGAGCTGCTACATCTAATTCTCTGCTCGAGAATCAGGTGTCCCACGCGCGAGCGACTGGGCTCGGCACGATAATTGTTTCCTGACTTTGACTTTGACTCAAACTCGACCCGACTTCGACTCTGACCCGACTTTGACCCGACTTCGACCCGACTCGGACGCGCGTCTCGCGACGCTCTACGCGGCCGCGGCAAGTTGAAAGAGCACCTCAAGCCCTCCCTTGGATTCAATGTATTCGGTGCAAGTTGCGTCACATCATGCATGCGTCGACCTGCCTGGCTGGCTTGTTTTGCATGGTCATGCTGAGCTGGATTTCTCGCGGAGCGCCTGCCTGTGTGACAAGGCTACTAGTACGCTTAAACTTAGTGAGTTAACTAACTACGCCACCGCAAATAGTTAACTAACTATCCCAACTATTGAGGCATAGTTGATAGTCAGTTCGTTCGTGTCGGAGGATACCATAGTTAATTATTGTAACTATGGCAACTATATAGGGGTCGCCGAGGACTGTCGGGGCAAGGAGCATTGGCCGAGATGGCGACGACGACTTCGACCGCCGGCGATGCGGAACGCGCCTTTTCCGCTGGGCGCCTCTGTACCATTAATTAACTGCAACACGCCACTTCCGGATCCATCTTGAATGCCAAGATGTGCGTTGGAAGTGGGTCGGCGCCGTTGCTGATGATGACGCTGCTCGTAAGAAATTGATTGATCGGCGAGTTACGATGATACTTACTCCTGAGTTTATTTTGTTGTCCTGCCGCACCTTCCGGTCTCATCACTGACTCCAACTCTGCATACACAATTTGGCATATCTACAGCTATCGTCAGATTGTCATACAGTGCGCAGCCCTCAAAGGTCGTGCCCGCCAAGAGGCGCGCCACAGGAACTAGAGAAACAATTTAGCTCGATGATGATGATGAGGTGTAGGTCTGTCATGTAGAATCTCGTCCAAATGACAGATTACCGCGTCAATGGTTGTTTCAAGAGTAGTTTATACCGCTGAGTTCATACACACTATACTATTACACTATCATAAGAGGGTAGTTTGAGAGCATGGCATCGAGCGGCTCTCATAAGTCGGTGGCAGAACCAGAGAATCAATAGGCTCAATACAACCAAACAATTGCAGTCTACTGCTGAGCCGTATGGGGTCATTGCCTTGGGTAAGCCCTCAACGACGCTCGGCGTGCGCCATTATTAGGGGCCATTTTGATAGTTTTTCATAGTTAACTATCCCAACTATAGTTAGTTAACCAACTATTGGGTCATAGTTGATAGTTAGATAGTTGTGGCTGGAAGGTGGGATTTTACACATAGTTAAATAACTAACTACGGAGCAACTAAGCTTAAGCGTAGCCTTGTCGGTGTGTGATGTTGAAACCGACCCCACACCTTAGTAAAAGCGTCCACTGGCTGGCAGGTCAAATCGTAGCGCACCCCGTTGATTCGTCGAGCGTCGTTGTTTGATGACTCGAGAACCAGCAGTGCGACTCAGGAGGTCGGCCTTAGCTTCATGGCCAGCTTAAGGGTTGGCCTCAAGGTCAATCATTGAGTCAAGAAAGGTTCCAGAGGGTGAATTGGGTTAAATCGCATCAGGCTGAAGGCTTGAGGTCAATAGGGGGAAGGAGTTGTGTATTTATGTTATTACGACAATCCTATGAGCGACATGACGACCCAAAGAAGATCCTCTATCCTCGCTTTAACCTCTGACTGCATCCGCTGCACAAGGGTGACAAGCGCTGTACCAATGGTTGGAGCTGGGGATAGGTTAATGTTTGAAAAGGGCCGGGGAATAGGGGTCTCATCGGAGAGAGGGCTGGGACTCGGCGGAGAGGGAATGTCCTCCACTTCTATCGGAGCAGGTGTGTGTGCTGGCGCCGAGGGTGCCGCTGTCGGAGATACAACGGGAGCAGCATCGAGGGTGAGGATCGGTAAGACCTCGGTGTGGACGCCCGCAGACGACAGAGGTACTGCGGGGAATGAAGACGGCGCCGAGGACTTCGACTGCGTGGCCAGCTCATACATTGAAGCGAATGACTCGAGGCGGGCGATGGAGCCCAACAGAATCGAAGCGAGCATAGCCAGAAGTGGCCAAGTCCATGGACGGGACGTGTTCCTGAGGTTCTTTTGTGGTACAACTTGGTTGTCGAGTTCGAGGGCCGGGATCGGAGAAAGTGGCGGCGTCCCCACCGCAGACGCGGGTGAGCCGAGCGCTTGCAAAGCTAGAGGTGATGGCGAGCGTAGGATGGTCGGCGAGGACACAAAACCGACGCTCGTGCTTGGTGATGCGGGCGGTGTGGCGACCTTGGCCTCGAGGTGGACGGAAAGTTTGGACATGTCCCGTGGAGCGATTTGGAATTTTGAGAACGTTGTCGGCTTGCCTTCGACTACAGGCGTGGCCGAGTCAAAAGTCTGCCCGTCCATTTTCAGATCGTACCCTGTAACACAACAATGTCTGGGCTCCTTGACCTTTTTCTCGGCGTGGGTCACATCGCATGAATCGTTGATTCACCTGCGACAGGAACGACTTCAACCTCCATGCTGGCAACTTTGACATTGAAAGCGGGCAAGATGTCACCAATCTCGACACTATCGCCTTCCTGCACCATTTCAACCTTGTACAACATCTCCTTCATCCCCCCCTGGCGTTGACGTGCCTCTCTCGGCGACTCGCGCACCGTCATCCGATTATTCGACACTTCCCCTTCGACGAAGACCTTCCCCTCCCTCGTTTCCGTTTCCACCTCGGTCGAAAGACCGCGAGCATCCCACGTGTCGCACACTTCGACTTTCTGATCACTCCCGCCTCGAAGGGGAAGCTCGAGTGATCCGACTGGCCTGGCGAGTGTGAGATGACTGAACAGCCGCCACGGCTGATAGAGTGCTAAAGGCGGCACGGGCGTGATTCTCAGCTTGACGAGACCCAAATTTGAAGCCGCGAGCCCCACGAGGGAGGAAGAAGACATGCGGTGCCCCAAAGTGAGCGAAGGTTGTGAGGCCTGCGATCGAAGGGACTGCGTCGAGGTCGTGCGACGAAGCAATGGCGGTAAAGCTCGCTTGCGCGCAGACCCTCTTCGAGCTCGGGCCAGGGAAGGAGATGCCTCGTCCTCGGCGGCGGAGCCATCGGGAGAAGAGTCCATGTCGTCGAGGTCGATCCGAATCTTGGCCGGAGAGGGTTGAGCCACCGGACGAGTGACGATCTCGATCTCGACCAGCTCGTGCTGCTCTAGCGCATCCTCGTCCGAAGCGTGTCGTTCCGTTCTCCAGCGAGCTTTACCCCCTGCGGCGGGCAAGGGCGAGTCGAACTGGGATCGCTCGAAATCGCCGTCGAGCATTGAGTTCGAGGCTAGCATCTCGACGCTTCGACCATCGCCGGCTGAAACCGAAACGACGGCATCTTCTTGCGCAGCAGCGGCGATTGAAAAGTTGGGCAGGACGAGGCGTAGTGAGCCAACCGAGTTGGAAGAAGGGCTGGACTCTGCAACCTCCGTCGAAGATCGCAGTGGGCCCGATGCGAAGTCGAGGGCCATTTCAAACGCAAACGCAGGATTTGGCATGGCTTCGGGCGTCAAAAGGGTGTTGAGATCTAGTTGGACGCGAACGATGGTTTGCTGTACAGTGCTAGGCTCATCGTCACTGTCGCTATCGGCTTCTCTGATCTCCTCGCCGGGCTCGGGCTCCGGCTCGGACGAGCTAGTCAACCACGAGTCGATCAAAGCGGCCCTTTGGGGTGTGACGAAGCCCGCAATCTCCATCTGTATTGCCTCGGATACGAGACGCTCATTTTCGGAAGTGTCCTCGAGCGAGTCGTCAATAGAATCATCCGCCTGCGAAGGAAACGGCGCCACCTGCCGCAGAAGACTCGGCTCCTTCAGCTTGGCTTGCACGCGCTCGGGATCGATGCGTGCGGCCAGGCCAGGGTTGATCTCGGGTGCTTCGGGCGCAGTCGTGTCGAATAGCGAGGTGTAGGAGAGAGGGCGACTTTCAGCGATACCAATGGCGCGAGGTCGAGCCTGCGTGGTCGGGGTCGCATGCGCCATCGACTGCACCGCTAGGGGAGTTTTACATGGCTGACGTTTGGTGCGAGTCCGTGTCATCGTGCTCGGAGATGCCGCGACGTCCCATTTGAGCACGCCTGCACCCCTAACTTCTGCCACTTGTACGACATCCCTCTGGTCCACATTTTCACGAGCGAGATGCGAAATGAAGATTTCAATCCATCGTTTGCCCTTAAGCCCCGCATAGTCAAAGTCGCCCGTGCACGCGAGCATGGCTCGACCGGTGCCCGTCGGCCCAATGTTCCATCTCACATCGAAGTGCGAATGTGGGATGATGAAATCGGCTGGAGGCCAGTCAAGCCGGATCCCAAGACAGCACGACAGAGGACGTCGACTTGAACGATGCGGTGAACGAGGTCGTGGGCAAGGACGTGACGGTGGAAAGTTTGCTCGAGAGGTTCCGCAGATCCGGCTTCATCGAGAGACCCCACTGGCCCTCAGTAGACGCGGACAAAGAAGTCGAAGCTATCGACGACGGCGAGGGTAGCTCGAATGTCAAGAGAGTGCGTAGACACGCCGGTCGGGGATCACGACCTGCGTGAAGATTATTTGCGGATTAGGTTCCGAAATTGAGGAGAGTGAACAGTCAATAGACGGTACCTTGTTGGGGAAGCGAGGTAGCTTCAAGTCCCCATACTGCGACTCGATTCGCAAGACGAGGATCCACTCAATCGGACCCACCGGAGGCAAGGGATTTGCTGGCCTGCCCAAATCGACACCGGAAGCGGCTTCGTGTTCGACAACAAGCGATATCTCGTTCGCATCCTGGGAGGTCTTGAATATCCTAATCTCCCTGTTGTGCGGTATAGAGAAGCGAGCGTTGGCCAGACTCGATCTTCGACCCGAGGGTGTAGTTCGACCAGAGAGGTGCTGCGAGTCGTCTGCAGCGATGCCGAGGATGTGCGCCGCCTGAGCTGCTTCGGTGACGGAGGCGTGCAGAGAGGTCTCCAAGGGGAGAGGGCAGGAAGAGTAGTGCTTGAGTTGAGCAGTAACGGGCAGGGTGAGGAAAGGAATGGTGCGCTGCGTCGACGCGTAGTCGGATGGGCTCCCCGTGGCCATTGACATTTAATAATTGAAGCTGGAATCGCGAGTCATTCTCTCTTGGAATTCAAATTCTCATCAGCCTGCTCCTGCTCCTGCTCCTGCGGTTGCGTTCCTCACCCCACCGACTTGCTTTGACGTCGGCTTCGGATCCGGTACACCATGTTGCTTCGGATCCGTGGTCGTACACGTGCTCGTGCTCGTGCCTCGTCGAGTAGGTTATCGCGCGCATCGCTCGTCGTTGGAGTGAGAGAGATTGGTCGGTCATCCGTCGAGGTGTGACTTGGGGTGCACCACCGCCCCACCGCCCCACCGCCCCACTCGACGGCACTCGCGTCGGTCGCACCACGCCCCACGCCCTGCACAGCTTGTACTGACCCTCCTTATGTTCGAATCACAGGTGAGGACGAGGCTTTATCGTCTGCTCCAACGAGCAACGTCAACTCGCCCGCCCAGCCGGCCCCGAAACGACCTCGCTTCACGATGGCCATCGCGCCGACTCGTCGTGGCGATCGAGCCTCGTCCGTCTCGTCCCAGGACAGCATCGACAAGGGCAGAGCCCGTTTGTATCGGGATGAAGGATCCGACAACGGAGAGTCTTATTCAGACGAAGCTGATCTCGCTCGTCAGCAGGACGACGACGACGACGACGACGACGATGACTACACCTCGGACGACGACCAGTACAACCGTGCCAACGCAAAGGTCAACGCGAACAAGGCCAAGGGCAAAGCCAAAGCCACCCCCGCAGCTCCGACCACGATCAAACTCAAGCTATCCCACGCAACAGCTCCCAAGGACGATGGCAATGACAGAGATGCAGCTCCATCGCCGATTGACCCACTACGCAAAGGCGACCTCGTGTCGTCCATCTTTCGCGAGTCGCGCGACTTCACCAACCTGCCGCTCAAACCGGACCACGCCACTCGCCCCTTCTTCATCAACCCCGACACCTTCAGCATCATCCTAGAAGCCTTCCACGTCCTCGCACCCCAAGCCACCGACTTTCTCATCGCCATCGCCGAACCGATCTCCCGCCCCAAGTTTCTCCACGAGTACAAGCTCACCCCTCATTCGCTCTACGCCGCCGTCTCGGTCGGCCTCCAAACGGAGAACATCATCGAAGTCCTCAACCGCATGTCCAAGGTTCCCGTCCCCGAATCGATCGGTCGCTTCATCAGGGACTGTACCCGCTCTTACGGTAAGGTCAAACTTGTGCTCAAGCACAACAAACACTTTGTCGAATCGTCGCATCCGCAGGTGTTGAGGGAGCTGCTCCGTGACAAGGTCATTGGGCCGGCTAGGGTGCCCTTCGAGGAGCAGGTCGCCGCCGAGGGTGGGTTGAGGACCGACAAGGCGCCGACCAAGGCAGGGTTGGTCATCCCTGGAACGAGGCAGGCTGGGGCAAAGGGTACCGAGGGGTCAGCCGACGCGGCGAGAGCAGGCGCTGAGGCGGACAAGGACAAGGCGGGTGGGAGTGCAGCTGCAGCTGCTGCGGCCGCCGCCGCTGCCGACGATGACTTGTTCACTTCTGTGATTGGACTCGCCAAAGGTGAGTGATCTCATTCTCCCTCAGGTCGATGCGACACACTTACCTGCCGGAAGATTCGCGCTCTCGCAGAGGATGATCTTGACGACGAAGAGGTGCACTCGTTCCAAATCAAGGAGAGCGAGATCGAGACCGTCAAGCGGCGGTGCCTGGCGATCGAGTTCCCCATGATGGAGGAGTACGATTTCCGCCACGACGAGATCAACCCGACGCTCGAGATTGACCTCAAACCCACGACTACGATCCGTTCTTATCAGGAAAAGTCGCTGGGCAAGATGTTTGGTAACGGGCGGGCTCGATCGGGGATCATCGTCTTGCCGTGTGGTGCGGGAAAGACGCTGGTGGGGATCACGGCCGCAACAACGATCCGCAAGTCGTGCATCGTGCTGTGCACTTCCAGCGTCAGCGTTATGCAGTGGAAGCAGCAGTTCCTGCAGTGGTGTACGATCAAGGACTCGGCGATCGCCGTCTTTACCGCCGATCAGAAGGAAAAATTCTTGGGTGATGCAGGCATCGTCGTGTCGACGTATTCGATGGTGGCGAACCGACAGAAGCGATCGCACGAGTCGCAAAAGATGATGGACTTTTTGACCGGTCGCGAATGGGGTTTCGTCCTGTTGGACGAGGTGCACGTCGTGCCCGCGGCGATGTTCCGACGTGTCGTTTCGACGATCAAGGCCCATGCCAAACTTGGCTTGACGGCGACGTTGGTGCGAGAAGACGACAAGATCGACGATCTCAACTTCTTGATTGGGCCCAAGTTGTACGAAGCGAACTGGATGGACCTCGCCAACAACGGACACATCGCTCGAGTGCAATGCGCCGAAGTGTGGTGCGATATGACGCCCGAATTTTACCGCGAGTACTTGCGCGAAAAGTCGAGGAAGAGGATGCTACTGTATTCGATGAACCCGAACAAGTTCCAGGCGTGTCAGTTTTTGATCCAGTACCACGAGGCGAGGGGGGATAAGATCATTGTCTTTTCGGACAATGTTTATGCCTTGGAGGTGAGTGGTGGCCAAAGCTTGTGGGGTTGAAGGTGCAGTTGCTGATGACCTTGCTCTGTCGTCCAGGCCTACGCCAAGAAGCTCGGCAAGCTCTACATCCACGGCGGTACAGCCCAAGTCGAGCGCATGCGCATCCTCCAAAACTTTCAACACAATCCGATCGTCAACACCATCTTCCTCTCCAAAGTTGGCGACACCTCGATCGATCTCCCCGAAGCGACGTGCTTGATCCAGATTAGTAGTCATTTCGGGAGTCGTCGACAGGAGGCGCAGAGGTTGGGTAGGATCTTGAGGGCCAAAAGGAGGAATGATGAAGGGTTCAACGCGTTCTTTTATTCGTTGGTTTCCAAGGAGTGAGCTCGAGGCTTTGTCGGGTTGTAGGGGTGGAGCGAATCGCTGACGAGTTGGGGAATGGGTTCATCTACTTAGTACGCAAGAGATCTATTACTCGTCCAAGCGGCAAGGTTTCCTCGTAGAGTAAGTCTGAAGGAGGGTCCGGTCAACGCTCATATTCGAACCACGTCTGACCGCGATGTTCTTTGCGCGCACAGCCAAGGCTACGCCTTCAAAGTCATCACCTCCCTCGAAGGGATCGAAGCTCTACCCGACCTCGTCTACCCTACCAAGAACGAACAGATCGAGCTTTTACAATCTGTACTCCTCGCCAATGAATCGGATGCGGATTTGGGAACGGATTTGAGGGATCTGCCGGGGGACTTGCCTCATTCGGCAGGAGGAAGGGGTAAGGGATTGGGGGTGGGAGGACAGAGGAGTGATGGAGTGGCGAAAGCGACGAGGGTTGCGGGGAGCTTACAGGCCTTGGCTGGGTACGTTCGGAATGCAAGTTGTCGAGTGGTACATGAGCTGACTTACGGTACCCGTCCTTTTCGCACGTTCAAGTGGTCAGAGTATGGCCTATACGGAAACGAACCGAAGTGAGAACAAGAAATTGGCCAAGTCGTCGACCCGGCACGCGTTGTTCAAGAAAAGGGAGGAGAAGCAGAAGGGAAAGAAGAGGAGGGAGGATTAGGAAGGTGCATTTGGTTTTTGGCAATTCGACGAGTGTTGTAATTTAGGCAAGACTTTATGTGATTTTGGAAGTGGCGTAGTGGGATGTGAGGGGTAAGTGTGGGGCGATGGTGGAGCTTTGCTGGCGGTTGACCAAAAGGCGCCGCTTACCCGCCCAGGACTGCCAAGACCTCGTCCTCGACGCCGACGGAAAAGACCGAGCTCACTGTCGCGTTTGCTCATATCTACGCGATATGCGCGAGGAGGCAAAGCTCGGGAAAACTTACAAACCACCTAGACTAGCCGTTCATGCTAAGTGATAAGTCTAGACTTTGTCATGACGAATGGAAGACATTTGAGAGAGAAAAAGCCCGAGCGCGACGACGCTGCTCAGCTGACCGGGTCGGCGGTTAAGCGGTTGGTCGGCAGACTTGTCGGCAGTGTCTCACAAGTGCCCCAAGCTCTCTCTCCTCTCTCTTTTGCGACCACGTAATCCCATCCATCCATACACAGTCAGTACTCCAAGGGCTTTGAATTCGATCTGATTCGATTCCATGATCTGATCTTCTACGGTCTCTTTTCTCGTACAGCCCACTCCCTCTTCGGCGTATACTCTCGGGTGCGCTCGTTCCGACGATCGAAACCGCCGTAACGCGCCCGATCCGCTTCTTGCGAACGAACACGGGCCTTCTCACACGTCCACGCGGAACCCCACGACGAATTTCAGGTCAAGATTCGACCCCAAAGATAGGCTGAGAGCCCAGAGTGGTCTGGGAGCTGGCAGGATGGATGGACCTAGTCGGGTCCATGGTGCTACAGCTTCGCTTTCGGCCTCGACGACGTCCACGGCTCGAGCGCTCGATCAGGATGACGAAGCGAGGCGATCGGAGGCTATGGGCATGTCAAATACAATTATGAGGGAGGAACCTAGACGATTCGCACCTTTACCTAAAAGGCAGAGACTACAACGGGTACAGCCGAGTAGGGACGAGGACGGTCATCATACGTTATCGACGAGCACGGCGAGATCGGTTCCTCCGCGAACGATGACGATGGCTACGACGGGTAAAACTCGAGCTGCTTACGTCGCTTCGTCGAAATCGGCCAGTACGCTGATCAAACCTCAAGATCTCGAAGTCGAGGATGAGCAATGGGACGAACATGTCGAGACGAATCGCATGATGGAACAATCTAGTCTAACCACGAGGAACCAAGAAGCGCACCAAGCTCTACTCGAATATCGCTCGAACGACCACGAGCATGGCGAGGACGATCAGGGGAGGACGAGCAATCACCCTACACCAAATAGGAGGCCACCGTTGGTCTCGTCGTCGTCTGAATTTTCATTCGTATCATCGTCTTCGGCGTCAGATGGGTATCAATTGGGGGAAGGCACGTCTTCCGGACAGACATTTCGTGGGAACACGTCGTCGTCGCCTAAGTTGGGGTCGGCGGAGGGTGATGGCGAAACAGAAGATCTGGACGATAGTAGGGTCGCTTCTTCTTCTTCGAACACCCCTTCAACAGTCGTAACATCCCCTGCATCGACCGCATCAAGCCAAGCTCGTCGTCCACGAGCTGGGGACAAGTCTGCGGGGGTGTCACACGATTTTTCCCACGACCCGCGCTACGCCGAAGCCCTTTTTCCCGAACTCGAGGCCGATGAAGAAGAAGTCGACCTTTCAGAGGAGAGTCTGTTTGGTCAAGTCGGGAGGGACGTCTTGCGCCTCTTGAGGACATCGATGCAGAGTCTAGTTTTGTCGATCCCTCACAACGCTGAACTCGTCCTCGATGATACCGATATTGGTCGGCGAATCAATTCTTTGACGGGTGAGGTTTCGTGTTTGCGACCCAATCGACAATCAAGCGAGGAAAGGGTCCCCGAAGCGGACGAGGATGAGTCGTATCTGCATTTGCAGCCGTCGATTCGACAGGAATTGTCAACAACGATGACGACGAGTGAAGACGCCCCCGCTCTGACCAGGTACGATTCCCCGAGCCCAATCGAGAGTCAGTACGAGAGTTCGAATGGAGATGGGAGGATGACCAAGAAGAGGAAGAACCCTTTGGGGTCGATCTCGATTGGGGAGGACGAGGAGGATGAGGAGAGGGAACGCGAGGATGGGTCGACGAGGGAAGGGATGGGTGCGGAGGGGTTGACGAGGTACGAATCCGCTGGGGGGACGAGAGGGAAGTCTAGATCAGGTAAGGTCAGCGTGAAGGAACGCGATTCCAAGAAAATCATTGGTCCTAACTGTACTTCCTGCTCTCTTCGATCGCACGCTAGTTCCAGCGAACCCACCGACCACGGCGAAAGCGGCGCTGGCCAAACTACGCCACCTGCCACCTCGCCTCTCGCGTGACTTTTGGACTCTAGGTCGCCGCCGACGCGAAATTATGGGCGATCAGAACCACCACCAACCTCTCGAACTACCACCCGTCCCCATCTTCACCCCACCTGTCGTCCCTCGTCGAAGCGTACCCCCACCTCTGAAACCAGGTAGCGGGCTCAAAGGGTCGAAAGCGATCAAAGCCGCTGCCAAAGCCGAAAAGGAACGTCTCAAGGAACAGGAGCGAATCAATGCGCTTTTAGGAGGGTCCAAGTTTCGGTTGATCAATCTTTGGGATCCATTGGGATTGGAAGAATCCGCAGCAGCGATCGAGAGGGCTCGACGGAAGGCGTTGGCGAACGCGCTTCAGGAGTGTGGGGAGAAGAGAGCCGAGGTGCCGACTTTGGACGCGTTCGATGTGGATGGAAAGACTCCGCCTTCGATTGTCAAGAGGTATCGGGTGCTTAATGCGGCCAAGGATCGACTTCGGGTCGCCGAGTTGAATGCTGCGAAGGCGAGAGAGGAGGAGAATCTGAGGAGGTTGCAAAAGGAGAAGGAGGAGTTGGTTCGCGAGGTCGAGGCGAGCGAGGCCGCAGCCGCAGCCGCAGCCGGGGCCGATGCGGTGGTCGACCCGCTTCCCACTACACCTTCTGCACCCCCAACGGCATCCGTTCTGACGGCACCTCCTTCTCCCAAGGCCACTCGATCGACGAAGACTCGCCCATCGTCACCATCGGCCACTCGCTCCTCGTCGGCACAACCCCCGCCACCCTCTGCGGCGCCTACTGGTAAACCCTCGACTGCGACCACGGTCACGCCTCTCAGTGCAGATCGCACGAACCTCCCCATCACGAGCTCAACGACATATACGACCGAGCCCCCTTCCGCAATCCCACTTTCGACACGCAAGCCTCCTAAGAAGGGCAAAAAAAAGCGTTCTGCCCACGCCAACGCTCTGAACCCTCACCATCTCAACAACTATACTCCTTCACGTATGCCCAACCGATCTTCATCCGGTGTCGCAGGTTCTTCATCGCCTCATGCCGACGCCCCTCCATCCCTTTTGTCCATCCTAGATGACGAGGTTCAACCTTTATCCTCCTGGCCCGCATCGGACCAAGTCATCTCCCAGGCCTTGCTCACCATCCGCAATCGAAGTGCAGGTGACGCATTGAGGTTCTTCGCTGGACCAGAGGAGGATATTTGTGCGTTTTGCGATTATGAGCTTTGGTTTGGTGGGGAGGGAAATTTGGAGAGGTCTGTCAGGAGGAGGAAGAAGGTTTTGAAGGTTAGGAAGAAGGCCAAGGAGAGGGCGAGAAAGGCGGCGAATGGGAAGGTGGCGGCGGCGACGACGACAACGACGACGACGGTGGAAGACCAGGGAGGGGAGAGGCTGGAGTCTGGGAGTGGTGGGCGTGAAGTGGGGGATGCGGTGGAGTGAGAGGGGGCTTGGATTGGTTTTCGATTTCGGACAAAGCGGCGCGGGGACGGATCTGTGGAAGTAGCGCATTCTCACTTGGGGGTTTGTTTCGCCCCACTCTCATTTCGTGCCTTTCTTGGTGTACATACACGCCATCTGGCATTTTTCGCATGCGCTTTCCGTTTTCCATACTCGAAATTCGCGGGGAAGGAGGATTCTCCGGCTTCTCACGTGGGAACGTGACCTTTCGTTGCTGGCTTGACGGAAGCCGGAGGCTGTACACTTTTATGTACTCGTATCTTGAGATATGTCCCATTGGTCAGTTAGAAGGAGAAAATAAGTAGAAAAGACAGTAATCGTACGAGAGGAAAGGGCCGGTGCGGTTTGGTCCCTTCCGACGCGGAAATGCTTTCGTTAGATAAACAGCTCCGAGGAGCTCCGAGGAAAGCCAGTAATAACGGAGGAGGACCGCGGAAAGCCCAGCCTGACGCGCGTAGGCAAAATCCGGCAAAATCCCAGGTTTTGGACCCCCTTTGTCCAACATTTTTTGAAGTCTTCGCTCCAAAAAATCCTCCAAAAGTCCAGTCCAACTACGCGCGTCCAAAAATAGTTCTAGAATAGCTTCGAAGAATCGCGAAAACGCCGTCCGGACGTTACTCGCCCCGCCCGCACCGGCGCAGCCTGATTTATCCACCCCCGACCACGTACGCGCCTTCGCGATTTTGGCCCGTCTGAAGCCTTGTCTAGTCGGGCGCTATTACGCCAGCCCGGGCCTTCGGGGGAAGACCCCGAGTCAGCCCAATGTGCGTCTCGGAGATTTATACTTATCGGGCCCATTTATGCCTTGTAACATGCTACATGAGGTAATTTTTGATGGTAGAGTGACCTTTTCAACATGACGCGATAATTTGATCTTACAACGGAACACATACACCCCTTGGATAGGGGTATTCGGTGTACAAATCGGCTCCAAAACGGGGTTTAAATTTGTCGAGACGCCGGTCATTTCGGGGGTCGTGGCGGAGGGCCAATGTGAGCGAGCGCTCAACTTTGCGCACTCGGCCCACCTCAGCTCTTCCCCTCTGCACTACGTTTTCTTCGATCAGATCAGCTCCCCGCGTCTCGCGTATAACTTTGTCGACTAGTATATCTTCAGATCCCTTGACCCTGTCAGGTAGTGTGGCCGAATCTGGACCTCGATCGCCCGAACAACAAACACATCTCTACCGTGGTCATCGGGCAGTCATGGCGCCCGGATGGTTGCCCCAAGTTTCGCGAGCGCAGGCCATGTCGACCTTCAAAGGTGAGTAGCCGTTGGAATTGGAGGTTGGTCTACATACCAGCCAGTTCAATGCGAGATGCGGTGCCTTGCATGCCCAATGGGACAACGCGGCACCGTGACGGTAGAGCCCGAGCCCCGAGCCCAAGCCCCGAGCCCAAGCCCGAGCCCGAGCCCGAGCCCCAGCCCGAGCCCAAGCGCGAGCACGAGCACGAGTTCGCCCACTGATGCATTCTAGTCTTGGCACACGCAGGATGCCTCGCATATACGCTCGTGTTCGCACTCGTCTTCACTCGAGCCTTCTATAGGCTCAACACGTACCCGATCACGCTCAGCTCGATGGTCATTGTCAGCATCGCGGCACAACCGGGATCGTCGACCGGCGCGTGTTTGGACGCCGGGGCGTTGGCTGCGGTCGGTGTGGGCATGGGTGCGGTCATGTTCGTCATCTTGGGGCACTTGGGCCATGCTGCCGTTGCACAAGGCTGTAGGTTCCTTCTTCGTGTTCGCTTGTCGCTTGCTTTGCCCAACTCCGTTCGGCATGCAAGGACGCAGTACTAACTCGAACAGCTGCTCCGACCACCCCTCGGGCTCATCGGCTTCGGGCACTTCTGCCACAGTCATCTTTGCGATCTACGTCTACTTTATGGCCATTATCAAGGCCCAGTCGATGCGTTTCTTTGGTCTTTCGCTTCTGGCCATTCTGATGGGTTTCAATGGTAGGCTTCAATTCTATTGAGGCTTGAGGTTTGCATACTCATATACTCATCTCATCTCCTCTCCGCGCCCCGCTCCTGACAGGAATCTACACCTCGGCCCTTCTCGGCGGCAAGTACTCGGCCGAGTATCTCAAGGCCTACCTCGAAGCGTACGCTTGGGGATTTGCTATTGGTGAGCTAGAGCTCTCTGCTTCGGCTGCTGTGACCGGACTCTCACCTATCATCGCATTCTGAACGTACAGTTTTCGCGGTCAATCTGCTGGTTTTCCCCACCTCGGCCGAGCGTGAGCTGCGCGAGCTCATGGTCGACGCCCTGGAGCACATGTCGACCTTCACCCATCTCCTAGCCAAGACGTACACTGTCGAGATCACCCAGGACGAGCGCACCGTGCGCGATGCCCTCAACGCGTCGATTCGCGCCGATTACGGTTTCCTACAGCAAAAGACGGCCCAGGTCGCGCTCGAGGTCAACTGGACCCGATGGAGCATGGCCGATTATAGTAATATGCTGGCACGCATTCGCCAGATGCAACAAGGCTTGATCACGTCGTACTCGAACCTGATGGTTATGGAGCAGTACGAGCCGCAATCGCTTCAGATCATCAAAGAGGGACTCACGGAGCGTGCGACGGGAAAGACGTTTTTAAAGCTGAGGAAGGGCATCGATCTCGCCATCGCGGACATCGTTCAGGAACTCGGCGTCGGAGGTCGCACCCATCATCCTGTCGCACCGGGAGAGTATTCGTGGGAGGACTTCCTCGAATACACGGAGCCGTCGACTGACAACAACCTCGAGTCGGGAGAGGGTCGACCCAAGCTTTTGGAGCGGACGACCTCCGTCGAGTCCCCTGCTTTCAACGCCGGCTTCCGAAAGATGTCGTTGCGGCTCAAGAATGAAGTTGATGTTTATTCGTCGACCCCCGTCGGATCGAGACGACCGAGCTTTAACGAGGAGCACACCGGCAAAATTAGCCCTGAACACCCGAATCTAAACTTTGATGGTACGACAGGGGCTTCGACTCCGAAAGCCGCCACGATTATCGATGTCAAGCCGCTCGACCGAGCCGATTCGATCCGGCAAGCTTGGGCGGCTTTCAAAAATCATCAGAATCAGCACGTGGCGGACTTACTTGCTTCCGGGACTCTAACCGACGGCATTTTGCGCGTCGAGCAACCCGGCCCCTCACTTCGAGATGCGTGAGTAACCTGGGCCGTGTGTAAGCCGATGGTAAACGCCAGAATCTGATTCAGCCAGCGCCTTCCGCAGATTCCTTGCCAAACAGCCCGATCACATCGCAGCCCGGGGGCTGATGTCATCAACGGCGGTCCGCGCAAACATAACGGATGCAAGTCAGCGAAAAGATGGCAAAGTCAAAGCGACGGACTCCGAAGAAAAGGCCGAGCAGATGGAAGAAGGCACGACGTCCACCACACCGGCGGTCGAGATGGGTGCAGCTGGAGTAGGCCCGACTGGGTCGCCGGAACAGATCGCCGGAACAACGGTGTTGCGGGTTTTGTCTTTCATCTTCGGCATGGGACAAGCTTTAGACGAACTAACGGCTCTTCACGAAGCGGTTGTCCCCAAGGACGATGCCTCACGGCCGCGCAAAAAGATTCACTTGCATCTGCTGGAGCGTGCATGCTTATCGTCGCCCGTGTGGAAGGGCATGCCTTTCCGCGAAGCGCTTTCGAAGCTTACTGGAGTCTCCTACGCGGACGAGAAAGTCACATTGTGGCAGCGTTTCGGACAGTTCGAGAAACTCATTCGAAGTCCCACCAGTCTTTATGCATTCAAGACCACTTGCGCGGTGACGATCTTTGCGGTGTTCATTCTCGCTCCTTCCCTCAAAGTGAGTGACGCCAAAATGCCTTTAGTAGTTTGACTATTTCAATAAACGTTTCTGATTGCCGGAAGCCCCTCCACGCAGACGTTCTTCATTGACTACAGTTTGAACGGTGGTCTCATCACCATCGTTGTCGCCATGGCCCCTGTTTTGGGCCAAGGCATCTTCACTTGGGTTATCCAGATCCTCGGCACCGGTCTCGGAACACTATATGGCCTACTCATCCTTCGAATCTTCTTGCACGTCGGCCCGCACTACTTTAATCCATACGGTCTCACATCTCTCCTCGCTGTGTTCGCCGTGCCCACGTGCTTCATCATCTACACCAAGCCCATGTTCTTTGCTGGGAGTCTTTTGGCTTTGAACGCCGCCGGTATTGCTGTCATCACGCAATACGTCTACCGCGATATTCCAGAAGCCCGCCGGCCCGGGTTCGACAGTCCAGCCTACCGTACCGGCAAGTCATTTGCGGCACTGGCGCTGGCACTCGGCATCGCATGGTTCTGGCAAATCTACGTTCTACGTACCCCGGCTCGCCAGACCCTTCGAAACAAGCTCGCCGGCATCACGTTTGCGCTCGGGACCTACGCAACCCTGTTCCAAATGATGACGGAATCTTTGGCCCCCATCCGCGAGACTGAGGGATACGTTGCGCCTCCTCGCGAAGCCGTCGAAGCCGTGCAGCACGAGTTAATTCGTCGCGAGGGCCGGATTCAGGCCGAACTCCTGGCTCTAATGCCTTTGCTCCGATTTTCAGCGCTCGAGCCTGCCTTTGGTCACAAGTTCGACGGTGCGACCTTTTCGCGCATCATTCGTGAGCACCAAGTCATCTTGGATCGACTCAGAGAAGCACGCACCGCGATTGGTACCGAAGGGTTCCCCAGATCGATCAAGGACAACTTCACGACCCCTTTGGCGCCGTTCCGCGACCAGAACAAGCGCTTCATGCGGGCGCTCTTCTACCTCGTCGGGACAAGTTTGGCCACCAAGAAGCCGCTCCCTCATGATCTTCCGACGATGCTGACGGCCGTCAAGGACCTTCAACACGATGCGCTGGTACTTTCGCATCGCCTTTCCGTCAGCGAAAGTGGGAGGGAGATTGTATATTCGCACGAGTTTAACCGGTAAGCTCTTTCTCGAGTGCACATCGAACGAGACGCAAATAGTGGCTGAGCTGAATGTGTGATTCCGCAGGTATTGGTTCTTTCTTGCGAGCATGAGCACGGTCTCGTACCGCCTTGAAGCATGCGAGTCCGATTTAGCGATCCTGCTCGGCAGTGTCGAGGCCTCGCCCTTCGTGATCAACGAGCGCCCTTCAGGAGGTTTCCACTAGCCAGTGAACGTGGCAGTGCAGAAGTGTATGAGGATTCCCTCATGTTTAGATGCGTAGTTCGTCTCAGCTCTCCATCTCATCCGTGATGCCGTTTAGTAGTCAGTGATGCCGTTTAGTAGTCAATAATCCTAAAGTTATCCTCATCCTGCGCGGGCACTGGTGAAGCCCGATCGCCACACAGGGGCATATGCCCGCCCTGCATGGACAAGCGAGCTCACGACTTTCCCACCACTGCTATCACCGTCAAAGTGGCCGATATTTTCCGCATGCTATGCGATACTCTCGCATCTTACACCTTAGTAGCTGGGCCGGCAACCAGCGAGGCGGTCGAAGGAGCCCGATCGGAAGGTTCATGGAGTTAAATGCATATGGAATATTAAAGCACGTGATGACGGCGATCGTTAATCAGTCCACGGGCGCGCTCCGATGCCCGCACCACGTGACACCGTCCGGACCGTTCGAAGCGCCATCAGTCGAAGTGGACGTGTTAATCTGGAGTTGCGTACCGTGTGCGTGTAGAAATAGTTCCGTGTGGGTCGGCAGCCGCCGGACATCACCAGCCGGGTCTGGTGTTATTTCTGACTCGCCGGCGGTGCCAAGCCGGCTGGCACCTATCCCTAAGAGCTATTTACCTCTACATAATCTTCCACCACAAAATATCTCCATCAAATAAGTAGCTACTGCAGCTAGGTATCGATTTGGTCAGGGGATCGTTCTCCATGATAATTCGGGTCACACCTACCGTGGGTGGGCTACCCTTTCGCTTCTACGAGAGAGTCGATCCGAGCTGCTCATGATTGACAAGAACGAGATGCCGCGTGATCCATACCTTATTTTGGCCGGCCAGGAACTGTGAAATATTGCTCCCTGCGCATCTCGAATTGGCCTGGACTTCCCGCGCCTCAGTTCGAGCTGAGACATTCGAAACTATACGAAGCGACCTGACCAGCCTTCCCAAGTCACCGCTCAGTCCGTTGCCTATCTTGCACTATCTACAATCTGCGCATAAAATTCAGGCATATCTTCTGCAACGGTAGCGCCGGTTGTAGATATCGCACATCAAGACGGTCCCCGGCCGCAGCGTCACGCTGAACAAATTGAACCGAAGCCTTGAGTGGCACTCGGAGCCCGCCTCGGCTACATCTCCTCAGTCAGTCGTGACACAACGACATCATGGGCGTCAATCTCTCGACCATCGATCAAGCGGACTATCCCCAAGGACCATCGGCGACCCAACTCAATGCTGGTTACACACTGGGTGAGTGCTTCTTCTACACGTTGTGCACGACCGGCGGTCGATCATTCGCCGACGACTCGTCTTCCGGGCCGGAGTGCTCATCTTCATTTATCTCGGCTCTCGGCGAACTCGGATGCGTCGGTCTCTTCGGAATAATTCTTCTTCGCACAGTTCCACTGTTCGTGGGGTGGATCACCAGCATCTTTCTGATGGGTACCGTCGTTTCTTGGGGCGTGACCTACTTCACTCGGCAAACCAAAGATCGGGCATGGGTACGCACCTTGGTCGGGATCGCAATCTTTGGGGATATCGTCACCGCCCTTTTCAACGCGGCTTCGATAGTACGACATGGGAAGAACCAAGATCGAAGTAACTACGCCATCTCCCTTCTCGAAGCCCCCGATGCGCTGGCCCTCCTAAGTGGGGGTTTATGCGCCGTCGCGGCGCAGACTTTCTTCTCCGTGCGAGCTTATCGCCTGCTCCCGAGTCGCCGATATCGATATCCGTTTGCCTTTCTCGCCGGGGGCCTGATCGCCGTTTCTTTCGGAGGCGCAGTCGGGATCACGACCGTCGAACTCATGAATCACGGTTCCACCGACGAGACGCGTGGTGCCCGACCGGGGACGTACGAGCTCCTCTTTACCTTGGCCGAGGTGTGGCTTTGGGCGAGCGTCGCTGTCGACGGCTTACTCTCGACCATGCTCATCGTTCGACTCGCGGTCAATCGCAAAGAGATTGGGCAGAGGAGCAGCAAAATGGATCAAGCGACGGGAACGTCGTTGTTGCTGCTCGACTTTATGCGGCTCGCTTTCGAATGCGCCGTTTTGACCATGCTCTTTGCCACCGTCGGTGCGATCCTATTCGTCTCGACGACCGAAACCACCAACCTCTCCTATGCTTGTGAGTCGAACCGCTACACGAGTACCCAAGGGTTTACGACGGACGGATGAGGCTAATCCTAAAATCGTTTTGATCGTTTAAATGCAGTCACCAACGCGTTGCCCGGTCTTTACACACTGTCGCTCCTCTGGGCCGTCAATGCTACACACCGTCTGCGACAAGAGATGCAAAACATCGACCCTTCCGCAATGGTACAGCTCGTATGGAATTTCGCCGAGGACGACGAGAACCAAATCTCACGGGAGGGGAGGCTCGGCGAGCTCGCGCGAGGGGAAGGTCTAGCCGTTTCGTTGCGCCGAAGTGCGGCGCCGCGGAAAGCGGTCAAGCAGTTGGGGCACGAGGTTAATTTGTTGACGATTAATCGGATGACAATCAGTCAGGTCAGCGGTCGGAGGAGTCCTCGGCATCCTGATCCGACGCTCGAGCTGGATGATGAAGACGACGAGCACCGCAATCATTTCGACGACGTCACGGGGTATACGGGGAGAAGCTCGGAGATGAAGCTTCGGGCGTCGGACGAGGAGGCAAGAGTATGATATGATTCTTGTTACTTTTTCTCGTGCTATGAAGTCGTTTAGGTTGGAAGACGTATTCATCTTGGTGTACTTTGACGGATTGTGGCGTTACTCGATTGGATTGCATGACTGGCAGTTGCAAGGAACCTATCACTTATGCCGCCGCTGAGCTTGGGCCGAAGAGCACATCGCTTCTCAAGACCCATTTGACCCCTTGCTGTACTTTGAGCTAAAACATGAGAGCTAGTACCGGTCAGTGACCCCTTCTGTGACATCTCAAGATGGTCGACATGCGCACGACCGACTGACCCCTGAGTGAAGCATGCAGTCTCTTCCATGCTTGTGCAGCAACGCTCTCCCGCGCTTCAAGTCGACCTTGAGTTCCTGCCCATTCCCTTTGCGTGATGGACTGGGGTAAAAGGTTGTTTCTCCTCCTGGAAGCCGATGGTCAAAGATGACGTCAGAAACGTCGCTTTCGTGCGAGGAATTTGATCTTGCCCAACAAAGAACGTACCGACGACGCCATCCTCCTGACCGGAGAGGTAAACCAATAGCGTCCATTCGCTCCTCCATCCTGTCCGGGAATCTATCGAGTCATCATCGTAGTGAGCTGCAAAAGGAAGTAGCCCAGTCAGCTTCCGATGTGCACTCTTCGAGAACTCGGAACTGCAGAAGGAACTGACGACCAAACTCGGCATCGGGGCCGTACTTGTAGACGCGAATATTGGAGCTCAGTCCCATAGGAATGTAGGCAGGTCTACTCGAAGCAATCTCCTTTTGACAAATCTCTTTGAGCCCCGTCCTCGTCCATAAGTTGTGCGCCAAGTCTGGGTCGTCTTTAGAATAGCGATCGTTCGTGCGATAGGCTTCCCCGCGTTTTCGAGGTGGTGAAGGTGAGAATGGGAGAGAAGGGAGGAATGTGTGCCATCGCTTGATCGAGGCGGGATCGAGGAAGGAATCGATGATGAGGATGGAGGGGAGTACGGCGGTCAGCTCGAGCGGGAGATCCGGCGGGATGAACGCTGGCCAGATTAGCCGCTTGGAGGAGGTCCTGTCGTCCCTGGCTGTGGTGGGTGTGGTAGTGGTGGAAGCAGCGACCTTGGCTTTGACCATGCTGTGCGATGTTGCGGACAGGCGCGGCGGAGGCAGACTGGGTGGGGGAGAGAGGAGAGGGGAGAGAGGGAGAGGAACGTGGAGGAACGTGGAGGAACGTGGAGGAACGTGGGAGGAACGTGGGAGGAACGTGGGAGGAACGTGGAGCCCAATCGCGAAAGGAGCCGCGAACCGATCAAAGCAAATACGGGCACGACTCCTTTCCTGCAGCGCTCTCCTCCTATTGCTCTCTCCCCCTCCGAGGCACGCTCTCTGCCGTCAGCATGTGGTCATCCCACAAGAAGACATACGGCTAGGCTATCGCTTGCATTCCTTCCGGCACAGCATTCGAATAGGAAGGACCCGGACACCCCGTTTCGGCTCGCAGGCTCAGCGCGATCGCGTACATACGTTCTGGGACCGAAACCAGCGATCGCCACATCTTTGAGTCATTAGGTCCATCAAAGAGACGGCATCAAGGCTCCCCTGTCTTAGCAGAATGTCGTCGTCGTCCCTTCCGCCCTCCATACTCAACGTCCCGACTTTGGCCATCCCAGTTGATGACGTCGACGAAGAAGTGAGTGCGGCATTCACCTACTGCGTCTACCATCATTCCTTAAATCACTGAGCTTGCCTACTTCCCCAGATTTTCTTGATATACACCCGAAAACTGGGCCTCGCCGAAACCGACTCAAGAACGTCGAGCTCCGAAGGAGCTGCGAAAACCTTTCCCCCCGGGCTAGGATTCTTGGACTCGAGCAAGGAAGTCATTGTTGTACCGCTGCTCATTGAGCCATCGGAAAACACTTCTTCATCAACCAAGTCGAATAACGGGAGGAGGTCAAAGAAGAAGACTGGGGCAGGTGGTGTCCCGCTGCTGCCGAAGGAATTGGAGGTCATGGTTTGCCAGGATTTGCAGGCGTTGAGACATCGAAAAGGGGATACAGGCGAGTCAAGGATGTGGTCAATTTTACGGGCCATAACGGCGATGATCGCGTTACTCATCATCACTTCCATTCGTCTCTGTGTAGGATCGGTCCTTTGGCGCATCTCGTCAGTCCCCAATCCACTCAGACTCGTTCGATGCTGGAGAATCCCACTCATCCGCCCACCTACCCTCCACACAGTATCCACCTAGCCCACCACATTCTCAAAGACCACTACTTCCCCTCCCCCCTCCATCCACCTCTATTTCCCAGCCTCTCCCACCTCCGAGTCCTCGAGCTTGGCTCCGGAACAGGCTTTCTCGGGTGTGCCTTGGCGCCTTTCGTCGGACATTGGACCTTTACGGACCAATATGAAAGTCTCCAGTTGATTCAACGGACTTTGAGTAAGAATCAGGCGAATGATGTGGCGTTGATGGATCCGAAGAGGTTTGAGGTGCAGGAATTGGATTGGGTGGAAGAAGCGAGAGATTCGTCTTCGAACTCGAACTCGACGAAACCTCCGAACGAATTGCAAAGTCGAGAGGATCTAGAACCGCATCTCATTATCGCAAGCGATTGTATATACAACCCCTCGCTGGCAAAACCATTGGCAAGGACGATCGCGAAACGGGCGATCAAGGGCAAGACCGTCGTACTGGTCGCGAGCGAACTGAGGGACCAAGATGCGCTCGAGATCTTTCTTGCCGAATGGATAGAGTTGGATTTCGAGGTCAGGAGGTTGGTTTTTGATCAGGATTCGAAGAGGCGTGGTCTGGGGGGCAACGAGTTCGTGGTTTGGGTAGGTTGGAAGATCTAATCGTTGTCGCTGTTGCGACCCTCTCATCAGCATGTAGAGCAGCGAGAACACGGGATGAATGACAAAGCTCAAAACCAAAGCGCGTGCTAGAGAGCAAAATGATACGATCGAAAGATGCTCTGGGGCAAGGGGGCTAGTGTACAAGATGAAGAACAAGCAGGGGACGACTGGAGCGGCGGAACGGCGTGAGAACCTTGGCGACCTTTGGTGCGCTTGCTATGATGGCGATCGGTAGATGCGGCGTGCGAACAGATGAGGTACAGGTCAAATACAGGTGGGGACATAATCAAAGATGAAGGCGAGATGACGTGTTAGACTTGATCACTCGACAATTGACTGCATGAAGCTTTCGCTCATGGCGGTGAGACCCCAAAGTGTGGCGACGACACCAACACCAAAACCCACGGAGACATCGCGGAAGCTGACACGACGTCGTTTCGGTGCCGGTGTGTAAACGTTTGAGGTGGACACGGAAGACTGTAGAGGGGCTTGCTCCAGGTTGTTGATGGCTTCGCATTTGTTGTCGTCGGACAAGGTCGAAGGACGAAGGTTTTGTCCTTCTTCATCGCGTAGGACCGTCTCGTCGGAAGCCTCCATATCGGAGAAGGTTCGTTTGTTGCTCGGAGTCTGCTGAATGACTTCGATGTCCGTACTGCACTTCTTCGTGAACTGGAGACTTGCCGAGTGTACTGAGGTCCCTGAATGTAATTCACGTCAGCGTTTCGAGTCATAGGTCTGCAAAAGACTGCGCGGCAGAGAACTCGCCTTCAAGCTCCTGAGCGTAACGCTCGTGGACTTTGAAAGGCTTGTGCGTAGCGGCCTTTTCGAGCGTTACAATGCCTTCAAAGAGCTTTGTAGGAGTGTCGGAATACTTCGGTCTTCCCATGCCGCAGTGTTGCCCATCAATGTCGGAAGACGGATCCATGTCCTCTTCGATCGGGTCTGAATCCAAGGCTAACTCCTCGTCACCCTCAATGAAAAGGTCAATTTCGTCCAAGTCCGGGTCGAAATCACCGTGGGACTTGAATTTGGGAGAGAGGGCTGGCAGCGGGGCAGGGAGATCCAGACTCTCGCTTCTTGCACGCTCCGTCACTTGCATTCCCGTCGACGCAACACCTACGAAACGAGGAGCTTTGTAGGGTGCAACAACCTC
Source organism: Microbotryum lychnidis-dioicae p1A1 Lamole (assembly GCA_001244265.2). Classification (NCBI taxonomy): domain Eukaryota; kingdom Fungi; phylum Basidiomycota; class Microbotryomycetes; order Microbotryales; family Microbotryaceae; genus Microbotryum; species Microbotryum lychnidis-dioicae. The sequence continues at coordinate 1,686,537 of CDLV01000006.1, forward strand.
AGAGGAAGGAGCCGTGACCGTCGCCGTGTGCGTGCGCATCGGACTCATTTCCTCGAACTCATCCATCGCAAACTTGGTGTCGCCCTCCGCAGTCGTGGGCTCGAGGGAGGGGGTGGTGTGCTCTGAACCGCCGATGCCGGCGCTACTCGTGCTCGGTTCAGAGAGCTCTTCGATCCCGGGTTGAGCGAGCTTTTCCTGGGTCTCGGCCTCCAAAGGACAGTCAAGGGCTCTAAGGGAGGCCCGGAGAGTCTTGGTGTGGGGAATACCGGAGGACAGCGCGTAGCCGTCTTCGCCCTCCTCTTCATGTTGGCTTGCGAGATCACTCTCGTGATCGGAAGAGGACATAGAAGCGAATGATGAGATGGAAGATTTTCGGTGTGCTTGATCAACCGATTCCTCAGCGTCGTCCGCAGCACTTGAGCCAGGCTGGGTGTGGATCTTGGGCGGGCTCGAGGGCTTGAGTACCGACGAGGACGGTGACGTAGTAGCGCCGCGACTCGAGTATGAGAAAGGGGAACCTTTGACCTCTTCGTCTTTGCCTACTTCGTCTCCTTCTTCGTCGCTACTGAAAATAACACGTCTGCGTTCATGAGTACGGTTTGAAACAGACTTGCTCCTCTGAATGGGCCTGGGAACCTGATGACTCGAAATCTCTTCGCAATCCGAGTTGTACACGCTCGAGCGATCGGACGCGTGTGAGTCGTCATTTGAAGAGTACCCATCGAATCCCGAGTTCGAAGCATCCTCATCCGATTCTTCTTCGTCGCTATGGCTCTCACACATACTGGCGTCCTCGTTGGAGTCGTAAAGGTGCGAGAGATCGTTATCACCGCTCTCCTCGTTGTACGAACCACAGTGCTCGATAAGGGAGACAAGACTGTGCTTGGGGCGATCGTCCGCTCGCTCGTTCGTGGTTTGATCAAGGGACACGACTATGTCAAGCGTTTTCTTGACCGGCTCGGCGCGATCAAATTCATTGCTCTGCTGCAGGCCAGACGCCTGAGAGCCCCTGTCGGCGATGTCCGATCGCGGAACATCCGACGTCGCGGACTCTCGATCGGATACACTTTTCTCCTCGGTAAGGTCGATGGCGTCGGAGGACACTCCGAGCTTGGAGTCGGCCGCAGGGTTGGAAAAAAATGCCTTGTGGTCTACAGTGGTGTTCTCCTCATCGTGCAAAACGAGTTGTTCCTCCGTGAGGCCATAGCCCTTGCTGGGCGGCTGTCGACTTGGCTCGTTCGGGGTCTTCGGGGTGATCACCATGGTGTTATCATCTTCTCCGACCTCGGACTCATGTCGGTCGGACTCAGTGTCGCTGTCTTCCTGGACAGAGCACTGCTTCTGACCAGGATCGAGTTTGGCTTGAGTGGGTGACGGGGAGTGAGCGGTGGTGCTGCGTCCATCGGGAACCGAGGCTGTTACACAGTCACCTGCACCGATCTCCGACCCGATGATCTTGACTCTGAGGGTGAGGGGACGATGAGCCTCTACACATAGATGAGGGTTTGAGTTAAGAAGAATGCCAGAGTTAGGTCGTAGCTTTAAGATAACGAGGGAGGGGTACTTGAAAAGACAGCGGTCAGAGCTCACTCTTGTCACGATCGCCGACGAGGTGCTTGCCAAACGTCAACATGTCACCATCTTGGATCTGGCGTTGTAGATCGCACGGGATTGTATGAGTAATCATCGCCCCCAACGTGGTTTAGGATCAGCTGCTGCTCACTCTGTAGAGACTCTGAGGCACGAGTTTGGTGATCGCCGACTGTCCGCGCCTTCGAAGATCCGTGCCATTCGTGGATCCGAGGTCCATGATCTCGACCACAGGACTGCAGAGCTCATCTCCAGATTTATCATCTCTGACCCTTTGCACCGTATCCCATTTGATCCTGGCATGTTTCGCACTCATGACCTGTGTGCCTTCGCGGCGGAACATGCCCGTGGAGAGGCCGAGCTCGCTGGCGTCGGCGCGATGACCTCCTCGACCGAGGTCGCGCCAGCCCCGCATGCCCGAGAAGCGCTTGATCAGCTGTTCCGATTCGGCGTCCCTCAGCTCCACCGTGATCATGAACCGCTTGGGCGCGTTCTGCATGGTGACTGTTGAGAGAAGCGGTAGATGAACGCAGTCAGTAATCTGAGACATGCCACTGGCGGATCACCACAGCAGTGGCACGCTGGAAGCAACGCTCGGATTCGGGACCGTTGGAAGCTGCCACTGAGCTTTCGGTGGCGGCGCGCTCGAAGCGCCTATCGAAATGTGGGGGTGAGATCGGTGAGACGCGGCGGCTCCGAACGACTCGACGCACGGGCAGCACACACACATGCCATGACTCGGAAGAGAAGGAGAAAGGTCCCCGAGCAAATAGTCTCACATTGAACTTACCGATCTAAGCGTGACTTGAGAGTGGATTGAGGCTGTAGTGGTCGTAGCGAGGCAGAGACTCCCGAGTGCAATCGCTTGCGACGACGACTGGGGCGGGAGGTTCCACAACGAACGGCGTACCGACCGGTCGAGACCGAGGAATATCAACCGCGTTCGACTAGTTTTGACGAGGCACGTGGAAGAAGTGGATCGAGATTGAGGTGATAGACTTGAAACTGACCCCGGATTGGGGTTGAGTGGAGTGTGAGAGGGAGGGGAAAGGCAGAGAAGTCAGCGCACGATCAAGTCACGACAACCCGAGCTCGAGCTCTCGACCGGCTCGACCGGCTAGCTCGACCACCACAGGCGCACCGCCGACACTGCAGTCGGGGGCCGGTGGGTGTGACTCGCTCTGTAGCGCGATGTAGACTTTACAATAGAGTGAAACCCGCTTCGTACCTTCATTGGGTACTTTTGAATGGTTCAGTTGACCTCAATAAGCGTTCATGATCCCACCGGCGGGCGCTCCCGTCTCAGCTTCAGCCCGCCATCAGGCCTTCCCTCGAATCGGAGCTTTGAGCTCGGGGCTACTGCGATCACCTGACTGAGCACCACCGAGCTGGGTATGAAAATCTCCTCAGCCGACACGATACCAAACATGTTCGGACAATATGCCATCGCCTCAATCTTTGATTTCCAAGCATGTTGCAATATGCCCTTTGATCACTTTCAGTCACATGATCCAATTCTAGCACCATTCGATCGGGTCGACAGTAGAGCGCGAACCCCTTCAAGTTCCGAGGTTCTCTCAACGTAGCTTTCTCCAGCCCTCCACTGCATACCCTAATCATCCCTCCAAAGTACCCATACCAGATTCTTGGTACCTCGTACCGACCGGCTCATGCTTCTCCGCAATCGTCCTCAATTCCTTGACTTCTTCATCCGTAAGCTCGATCTTGCGCGAGGCAAAGTTTTCGAGCAAGTACTTTTCGCTCTTGGTCTGTGGATGGGACGAATCATGATTGGCTCATTCATTTGAAAAGCGCAGAACTCAAGGACTGCTGGCTCCACAAGACTCACTCCGGGAATAGGGATGATGTTATCCCCTTGAGCGAGCAACCAAGCGAGCGCGAGCTGACCCTTGGTGCACCCCTTGCGCTGTGCAATCTTCTCAATTTCCTCGACGATTTTGTAGTTCTGCTCAAAGACCTCCTCTTGCAGGCGGGGCAAACTAGCACGCCAGTCCTCGTCGTTCTTGAAATCTGAGGCGGTCTTGTAACGTCCGGTCAAGAAGCCTGTAGAAAAGGGGTCATGCATCGTCAGGACCTCGCCGGTCGAGGGGCTTTCATATTCCACTTCTTACCTCGGCCGAGGGGTGAGTAGGCGTTGACAAGAACACCAAGCTCTTTGCAAGCCTCCAGCACGCCGTTGCGTTCCATGTCGAGCGTCCAGAGCGAGTCTGCAAGATGGACGGCCAAATGAAGAATCTGATCAGCTCCACTCGCGAGAAAAGGCCGGTCATCTGCACTTGTCCTGCCAAGCTCACATTCGACCTCGATGAAATCAATCTTGGTGATCTTGCTGATCTTGCGGAGCGTGGCCGCCGAGCATTCGGATACGCCGAGGTACTTGAACTTGCCGGCTTTGCGAGCCTTGTCCATCGCTCGGATCGACTCTTCAATGTCGCTGTTCCGTTTCAGTGTGTAGGAGGGGGAAATGAGTACATTTCGGGAATAATGCAATATTGATAACCGAGAACAGGGTTGCACTCACGTCTGGGAATCCACTCGGTGCAGAAGGTACGCATCCGGGGTGAAGCCGAGCCTCTTGATGCTCGCTTCGATCGCTTGTTCAAAGTACTCTGGGCTACCATCGACCTTGAATCCACCCGGGATGCTGCTCCCCCACCTCAAACCCCACTTGCTGACGAGGAAGACCTTTTTGCGCAACTCGGGGTCCGAGGCAAGGATGGACGAGATCAATTCTTCGTTCTTGCCGAAGCCGTAGCTGGAGTCGGCGCTCGAACCAAGGTCAGTGCCAGCTTCGAGAAGGCGACGATGACAGATATGATGAGTGAATGCTTACACATCCGCGGTGTTCCACACTGTGCAGCCCTGTGAGAGATGGTCAATCGGATCAGCGCAGTGCATTCCGGCCACCCTCGAGCCCGGAGCCCGATCTCGAGAGTGAGGAGTAGGACATGTTGGGCCAAGGTCGATGGCGTAGGGACCTCACCGACTTGATAGCGGCACGAAGGGTGTGCTGAGCCTCCTCAAAGTTGGTCTTGCCGTAGAAAGCCGAGAGACCTGGTGTTGAAGGGAAGGGAACAAGTGGTGGGGGCATTTGAGCGTGGCTCAACGTCACAACCTGGTGGTTGCTGTCCCCACTTTCGAAGCCTGACTAACCCATAGCTCCGAAGCCGGGACGAGGCCAGGTCTGGCCATCAATGGTGAAAGTATCGTTGGGCATGTTGAGAGGTGGAAGGGTCGTGAGGTTGCTTCTGAATGTGGTGTGGATGAAAGTAAGAGAGAGAGAGAGAGTGAAGGGGAAGCGCGCGCGGGTGGGGCTTGCCGTCACAAGTGGAGGTCCGGCAGGGGAGGCACGGGGAGAGGCCTGCGTAAGTGGAGGTATCCCCGAACTTTGGGGGAACTCTACGTTATGTGGCGCCCATTCATTGCGTCACATCCATCACCTAGGGTCAATATTGCCTACTTGCATACTCTCTTCCAAAGCTCGAGCACGTGCTTAGCAAAACTTGTTACACCGCGTGGCCGATCAGCTTTAGCCTTTTTCTTTGTCGGCTGACTGATCGCCGGCGATCGAGACGTCTTAACAGGTCCGAGCTCAACCTTCTGTGCTGCACGAGAGAGAGCATTCACAACCAAGGAGAGGAACTTCAATCAGTAGAGCCTGGAGGAATGCTAGGTGGACCTGGAATGTGAAATCCCCGTGCGCTGCTCAGTAAGTGGCCTTTCGAAATGTGACCCCTAAATCCTAATTCAGTCCGACCTCCGACTGGCTGATACCTACGCGACCAACGCCGCTGGTGGAGTCAGCGTTGTATGAAAGCTTCAGCGACCTCACCCAAGTTGTGAAAAGTGCCAACACTAGTGTATCAACTCTTTCGGTCGGTGCGTCCGTTAAGAGCGAGGACGGGTCGGCAATTCCCGGATTAGGAATTACTATAGGTCGGCCGTATGCCGCGAGTTTACCAACTTTACCAATCGCTGATTCGGATTCGGTCTCGGTGGTGCGACGGCCGACTTGTGAGGCCCTGGCTCGCTTCATCCGTACCTCGTCCCTTTTGTGCCCGGAACAACTCGCTACCTTCGTACTACAACTCGGATCGGCTGATCATATCTGCAGCCGAGAGATTCCCGACAGCACACCTGCATACGAATTAGGACCTTACCCCTGACCTACGTTCTCGCCACCAACACTTTGACTGGACTCGACTCCCCAACCCACACCTGACGCCCCACCCCACCCCACCCCACCCAGCCATGGCACCCATCGGATTCGACATGTCGGATGACCTCGACGATTCGACCGGATCCAACCCGGCCACCAGCAACGGTGCGGCTGCTGCCTCGCCAGCGTCGATCCTGGTGCTTTCGTGCCAACAGGCCGCAGGCGACGGGTCTTACCAATCACTGGTGCAGTCGCTGATCCGACTCGGCCAGGGCCAGGTCGAGATGCACATGTTTGACCGTATTGTCGAAGGAGGCGAGTGATCTGGATTGCACTGGTCTGGGAGCGGTTTGAGTTTTGGATCTTCGCCAATAGATGACTGTTGTCATTCTGGGTCTGGGCCGGGGTGCTCCGTCGTCGTCGCGGCTCGTCCGCTCGTGACTTCGCTGCTGCCGGTTGCCGGCCGGTTGGCGCGCGCGGGGCAACCAGATCAAATTCAAATCAAATCATATCAAATCAAATCAGATTGCGCACGATTGGCTTCATCCCGGGCGCGCCTTCATCGCAGCATTCCTCCTAAAGCGGTATGTAGTGCTGACAGGTGCTCCTGGTTTCTTCCTACAGCCACAGTTCTCACACCAGCGCAATACCAGCACATTTCGATCCTCCTCCCTGCGACGCTCATCACCCCTTCCCTACTAGGCTTGATCGAACCTTCGCTCGCACCGGGCGGAGTACTCCAAGTCCACGGTCAGGAAGCCGCCTCGTCCGAATCGGTCGTCAACGATCTCAAGGCGGTTCCCGTTTTCGCTGGTAACGTCGCGACCGACCAAAAGGATCCGACCGTGTTGTTGTGCTCCAAGCCGATAGCCCCCTTGTCGGACCCCTCCTCGACATCCGCACCCGCGGCTAAATCCTCCGATGCCCCCTCCTCCACCTCGGCACCTGCTTCGGTTGCTCTCCCCCTTCGATCTTCCCGAGCCGCCAAAGCTGCTAAAGCCTCCCTCTGGGCCTTCACATCCTCCAACGGAGCCGCGACACCGACCATTGACGAGTCTACCCTGTTGACGCCCGAGGACCTCGAACGCCCTTCTTTGGTCGAGCGCGAGGATTGCAACGTCAAGAAGACGCGCAAGGCATGCAAGAACTGTTCGTGTGGGTTGAGGGAATTGTTGTTGCAGGAGAAGGACGATTTGGGTGCGGCTGGCTTCGCGGAAAGGACGACGGGGGTGAATGGGGCTGCTCCGGGGGTCGGAACTATGGGCGCGAATGTGACGAGTTCGTGTGGTAGTTGTTACCTCGGGGATGCGTTCCGATGCGCCAGCTGTCCTTATTTGGGTGAGTAGCTGTGCGCGGGTTATCTCCACGTACAGGATGGCCTTGCTGATTGTCTTTTCGCCGCATTCTCACAGGCATGCCCGCATTCGAGCCAGGACAAAAGGTCGCGATCGGCGGTCATGATGACAAGCCCATCGCTTAATTCCGTAACCCTTGGCGTCGGTGATCGATGCTGTACTGGCTCAATAACCTTTCGTTACCTGGTTGCAAGTTGTAGGTTAGTCTAGCCTTTGGCAAAAGTTTTCAATCCGTATACACATCAAACACACTTGCCTGGGACCCGAAACAGAGTAAGGGCACACTGCGAAGGAACTGCGATTGCATACTTGTAACAGTGGGGCACAATTATACAGAAATGCGAAGGGGAAGAAGAAGAACAGAGAAGAAATACTGCAATACTGAAGACGGGAAGACGGCACAAGAAGAAAAAGAGGAAAGGGGATTAAAGAACGAACATCCGAATACCCTTAGTGAAGAACCCCACGAGGAGAGAAACAAAAGAGGCATACATGTAGTGTGCGACGGGTGGTGAATGTGGGGACGACGCATACTGATGGATGGCGAAGTCGATATGAATATGGGTAGGTCTCGTAGAAGGGGCACACTCAGCCACTGCCCCTTCGTTCGTCCGAGGGTGGATTGAGCAAGTTGCCACTCGAGCGACGGCGATCGCTCATGCCCGCAACCGAGCCGGCCGTGACCGATTCGCGACGAGACGACGATGGGTCGTTGACCGAGCCGCGACGATATTCGTTGCCAAAAACCGAGTTGCTCAACCCTCGTCGGGTCGGCTTCTCCTCAAGCCTAAAGCCGAGTCGAGAGAAGATGCGTAGCAAGTCGGCCTTCAACTGTAGCAGAGAGAAGCGCGAGCGAATGGTCAAATATAAGCGTGGAGTCAATTGGCCCGATGATCTGCGACTTACAATTGGCTTCGGCAAGACACCGCTGAACAAGGTCCCAGCTTGATTGTCGACGGCGCCAGCGTGCGAGCATACCGCAATCGTGGGCGTGTTCTGCGACGGGTTATTGGTCGACTTGATCATTCGAGCCGCCGTCTCGCCGTCAACGACGGGCATTTGAATGTCGAGGAAAATGAGGTCGAACTTGACGCCTTGTGCGGCTAGGATGGCGTCGCCGCCGTTGTAGACAACGACACAGCGACAGCCGAGGCGGATGAGCATCGTCTCGAGCACCTTGGTGACGATAGGGTTGCGACCAGCGACGAGGCAATCGATCGTGTTGGCACGAGAACTGCTCGAAGGTACGGGCGTGGCGGGGATTGGTGCAGCAGCGATCGGAGCAGTGGGGACCGGCGCCGAGGTCGACTCCTGAATAGCGCGGGTAGGAGCGGGCGGCGAGAGCATCGAATACGCGTTGGCGTTCGTAGTGGCATTAGCGCTCGTGTCTGGCACCTCTTCCTCCAGCGACGGAGGCGACGCGCTTTCTTGCGTGTCCTCGAGCAACGATTTGCTCGAACTCGCCGTCTGGGCCGAAGTGCGTCGACGTTCATTGGGCAGCGAATGCTCCGAGGGCAAACATCGACCTGAATCGCTGATCGATGTGCGACGCAAGCGTGACGGCAACGAGTTCCGTCTCGAATGGCCTGAAGTCCCACCAGGTCCAACCGTCGGGATGCTGGCTTGACGAGTCTTGAGCCGGTCGATCGCTGTGGGAGGCGCACCCGTGGGAGGGACCTCCGACGCTCGGCGCGAGTGCGAGGACTGAAGACTATAAGGTGACGACGGTGCGGTCTGGCGCGAGGGCACAGAGCTACTCGATGATGCCGAGGGAGACGACGGGGATGAGGGTCCCCGGAAGTCGACGCTCGTCGTACGGCTTCGGCTCGTCTTGCCTCCTGCTAAAGCGAGCGGGCGGTTATGCATGATCGGCGATTCGAGCGGTGAGAGCGTAGGCGGGAGGAGCTGTTCGTCGCGCATCTTCTTGATCACGTCGTCGTTCGCTTGCTTGAGCACGGTCAAGTTGCGGAAGTTGAATGTGCCAAAATCGTCGTGCGGCGAAGGCTCGGTCTCGGAACGTTCCCGCGCGAGGCGTCTCGAGGTCGAGGTGGAGTTGGAGCCGATTGACCTTGCGCCAGAGGACGAGACTGAGTTCTTGATGTCGGAGAGGTTAGTAGCAACGGTCGGCTGCGCACCAGGGAGCATGGGATCCTTGAATGTGCTCGTCGAACTCGTGGCTGCGACCGTCTTGACTTCATCAGGCTGAGTGTCTTCGTCGGTAAAAGCTTGCTCGGTCGCACCTCGAGGATCGAAATAGTCCGTGTTCTCCGGGTCCGTCACATTGGGGACGAACTTGACTTCCCCTTGGAGTAGGTTGGCCCAGTCAATACCCTCGAGCCACGGGTGCGCCTTAACTTCTGCAGCACCACCCCTTCCGAGGCGGCAGCTCGGGTCCGTACTTAGCAGGCGCTCCATAAAGTCCCGGGCTTCGGGGGAGTACTCGACGAGGTCCTCGTGCCATTCGATCCGGTGCGAGAGAATGTTTTCGAAGACCTTCTCCGGCGTCTCGTCGTGAAACGGAGGTACCCCGTACAGGAATCTGTGCATCGTACGCGAACAGACGCAGAGTTCAGCATACCAAGAACATCCAGCCAGTGTGCGAAAGAAGAAACTCACTCGTAGCAGATGACACCAAGTGCCCACCAATCGACACATGCATCGGTACCGACACCCAGAATACTCTCGGGAGCCAAATAATCCGGCGTACCCACGAACTTTTGCGGTGGTTCGACAAGAGCTTCCTGCCTAGAGGTAGTGAGGGGATCGACGTACGGGTTGGCGGCTGTCTGCGCGGGAGCTTTGTTGGACGCCTGATCGCCACTGCCCGACGAGCGTTCACTTGCCGGCGTGTCGAGCGAGAACGAGTCCGTGATGGCCACGCTTCCAAAGTACGAGGCCGGCGACTGTCCGAGCGCATTTGCCGGGGTCGAAGACGGCGACGACGACTGTGAAAGCGCAGGATCCCGCGATAGCGAACGCAACGAGTCACGCCCGGGTTCAAAACCTCGTCCCCGAGCGGTCGGCATTTGCGTCTGACGACCGAGCAGACCGATTCGGCTCAGGCCAAAGTCGGTGAGCTTGAGATGGCCCTTGGAGTCGATCAGCAGGTTGTCTGGCTTGAGATCACGGTGGACGATCCCGGAGGCGTGCAGGTACTCAAGGCCGACGATGACCTCGGCAATGTAGCGCTTGGCCCAGTCTTCGGGCAGCTCGCCCAGATTCTTGACCAGCGCGCCACAGTCGCCACCGTTCAGGTACTCCATCACGAGGTACAAGTAGTCCTTGCTTTGAAACGTGTAGTAGAGCTTGACAACGAAATCGGACTCGGTCTGCGTCATCAGGATCATGCGTTCGGCCTTGACGTTGGTAACTTGATTCTTAGCAACCATGTCGGACTTCTTCAACGTTTTGATGGCGTAGTAGTCGCCCGTCGTAATCTTTTGCGCGAGGTAAACCGATCCGACTGAATGAAAGAATGAATCAGCGGACGGTCACACAGATCAAGATGGCCGGAGACCATACTCACAGGCACCCTTGGAGATCGGCTTGAGGATTTTGAAATCCTTGATCGAAGACGCCTTGGTTCGCGACGAAGGGACACCCGACGGGATGCGAGGTGACAAGACCGATGATCCAAGTGGCGAGCCTATTCCGCCGAGCGAGTCTTGAGGCGACAGCAGGGGAGATGTCAAGCCATAGAGCGAACTGTGACGACGGACCCTATCCTTCTCGGGGATATCGAGCGCCTCGACGGCGTCGTTCGAGGGGAAAGGTTGCAGTGCCGGCGAGCCAAAGGGAGAAGAACGAGCCTCCTCCTTGGCCGCGGCGAGAGCTTCATGGGCTCGCGCTTCCCACTCCTGTCGTACCTTCTCCGCATACAAGATCGTGTTGCGGAGACGATTGACCGTATTGAGCTTGAAGCGGATTTGCTCTTCGGCGTCTTGAACGAGTCGAACCAGCGCTGCTTCATCGGCGACCGGTCGTTGCCATCGCATAACCGCTGCCAAATTGCTCTCAGACTATAAAGGTATGGACGGAGGAAAGGAATTCAGTGTCAGTGAATGCTCGACCAAGCGTCTCCGAGCAGCGTCCCAAGATCACTTACGTTCGGGCTGAGAAGTCGTTGATCTTGGATCGGAATGTCTCCCGTCTCGTCGAGCACGGACGGGGTCGAGATCGAGAGTGCGGTCTGTACAATGTCATAAATCTGGTCCAAGGTCTTGTGCTGCGCCTTCCTGACTTGGAACGGACCAGGACGAGCACTCGCAGCTGCACCGAGCGGGGACTTGAGGCCTTCGAGATAGCTGGGGGGTGTATCATTTGCCGAGGACTGAAGCAGTGGAATTCCTCGATACTCGGCGACGTTCTCGAGGCTAGCTTCGTCGATTGCAGCGGCAACGTCGTCGATCGTGCGTGCGAGTTCCTTGAGTCGATCGTTGCAGTCCGTTATGTCACCTTCGAGTCGATGGGTCTCGTTACACGTCTCGTTGTGCTTCTCAAAGAACCAAATCGGCGTCGCTCGCTCGCAAATGCGGCAAAGCACCGTCTCGATCGCCAAGCGCGGGTTTGGCACCTGGTACGCGACGGGGTCGCTCGCGCTGCGGCGATGCTTCGTATCGAGACCGAATCGAGCAAGCGTCTCTCCGACGGGGTCGTCGGTCTGGTCGGCCAAGGGAGCGGGGCGAACGACCCACATCGTGTGCGAAGGCGAGCCCGTCATACCGTCGAGCATGAGCATGCCTTTGCCCTCCATGGCTTCGTACAAATCTTCCGGTGACTCTTCATCGTCCGAGGATTGCGATGACGAGCCCACTCGTAGTCGAAAGTTGACCTCGACGGTGTGCGAGTCGTCAGCTTCGAGTTGTCGAGTTGCTTCGGCAAAGACGGCGGCATCCTCGGGGAACACAAAGTCGGCGATTCCGAAATTGAGGCATTCAGCGGGTTCGAGACTGTATGGAGAAGATTCAAAGAGTGATATCAGAAGTGGGACGTCGACAAAACCCTGAATCTAATTCATTACTGACCCGACAAGTTCTTGCCAAGCAGACGAGAGATATTGGAAGAGCTGGTCATCGAGCGTCAACTCCATCAACAGCGTCGAGCTTCGGATCTGCTCCACTGTCTGACGAAGATCTTCGTGGTGTGCCTCGGCGGCATCCTCGCTCGTGGCATCAGCGTCGACATCGTCGAACTGCTGCTGCGTTGGCTCAGAGTCGTCCGGATTTGCGGACTGTTCACCGAGATCGATACCGAGAGGCAACCATCTCGGAGCGCACCCGATGATCCCTTCTGGCATGGTGTTGGCGGCAGCGAGGACGGCGCCTGCAGAGGACGAGCAGCTGTCTCCCCGTGCGCGAACCTCGGGTGACTCCTCAGCCGTCGGTTTCGTGACGAACAGGATAGGCTCGGCATCGGCGTCGTCGCCCTCGCTGAACGACCAGAAGCCACGCTCTGCTTCCCACCACTCGATAACTCGACTGAGACCAGCGACGGCGAGCAGCAACTGGACGTACCACCCGCGACATGCAAGTTCTGGGTTATCATCCCACGCCTTGCCGATCTGTTGCACGCGAGAGATGAAGTCGGAGCACGAGTGCGGATTCGATGTCAGCTTCGAGACGGGTGTATCCAGAATCTCGGTGGCGACGGTGATGATCTCTTGTAGCAGGACAATGAATGCTGGTTGAGCCACGCGGGAGTGTGCCGCGTTCGGCGTCGTCGAGGTTGCCGGTGAGCGCGATCCATTCGAGGCGTTGCGCAGCTGCAAGGGCAGCGGCGAGTGCGAGCGCGAGTTGGATCGTGAACTATGGGCTGAGCCTGATCCCGACTTGGTAGCACCCTCGGCAAGCGAAAGCGACACGGCCGAAAGGTCCGCCGAGCGAGGTGCAGCCGTCAGATACCTCTTGCGAGGGGCAAGCGAAGCACGGCGAGGTGACTTGGCAGCCTGCGTCATTGAGGGTCGTCGAGGTTGCGGAGCGCCGGTCGAGAGCATTGGCGTGCGCATCCGCGATGTACGGGAGGACGGACGACTCGTCGCTCCGTCCGAGTCGGTGTTGGCAATATCGTCGCCATCATTGAGATCGATCGCCGCCTCGTTCTCCGAATCGATGTCGTAGGGTAGTCCGCCGGCGAACATGGCGTCCTCGTTGACGACGAGATCGCCGAAGCGGCCGTCCTCGTAAGCTGTCCCACCGATCATCGCGGTCGAGGGCGCCTCGTCGCTTCTATGCAACTCGGTCTCGACGTGTGCCGTGATACCTTGGATGATGCGACGGAGCTCCTTGTCGCAGTTTTCCTTAGCAGCCGAGAGGCGCGAGCGGATCGTATGGCGCACACTGTGCATTGAAAAGTTGGGCGTTTGCGACGTTGCAGCAGGTGGCTTGGGTCGCTTATCCTCGACAGCGGTGGGAAGCGGATCCGTGGGAGCAAGGAGGCCCCGAATGGGGAAGTGCGTCGACGTCGGGACCAGCGCCGGGGTCTGGTCCCAGTACATAGGTGAGAATGACACGCTCCCCGATTGAGTGTGGACCGTCGAAGAGTAGTTGCCACTCTTTGAAGATTCCGCAGACGGAGGGCCGATCGGACTAATAGGAGAAAAAAATCGATGCGACGTGCCCGCCGAGGCCGAGTTGCTCGAGTCGGTCGACGCTGACTTGAGTTTCGTACCTTGACTATAGGTCCGCACCCGCACATCTCGGTTGAGCGTGCTGAATGCTGGCCCCAGATTGAGCGAGAGGCGTGGGTTCTTGCGCTTCGTCTCGCTTCCGGGATCGCCACCCTCGCTGCTTGGATCGGATCCCGATGAATCGTGTTGCGCCGGCTTCGGTGGTTGCAAGCGATTGCTTGCGACGAAACGAACGCCAGGTGCGAGCGCCCCGGCGGGAACGGTCGCACCGAATCGGCTCTGATACATGTTCGAGGCCGCTTGAGCACGCGCACTCAAATCCTGCGCCGAGCTCGCGGTACGCAGCGCAGGTTTCGGGGTTTGAGGGCGCGTAAACTGCGACGACGTGCGGGAGGCGACGGGCTCGAGGGTATGCGGCGACGTCGCTTGGTCGCTCGGTGTACGGGGTGCACGCTGATCCGTGGGCGAAAGAGGGGAGAAGCTCGAGCGCACGGCGCTCCACCAAGTATCGATTTTGAACCCAAGCTTGCTACGACGACGTTTGCCTTCAGGCGAAGCGCCGACGTTGGTGCTTAGCGTCGAAGCCGTCCGTATGAGCGGCGCAATCGGCTCCGGCAGAGGCGGCGCAATCGGCTTCATGGGTATCGACGAAGAGGAAAGTTTGCTCGGCATGGATTGCAGCTTCAATCCGGGCGTCGTCGGAGGACCGAGGCTGTGAGTCGGAGACGAAGGAGTCATGGCAGCCGTCGTGGCTTCGAAAGGGTAGTATTGCTCTGCAAGAGATTCAGCAGCTCCAGATTAGAAGGCGAGCTTAGGTGGTCGCTTTAATTTTGCAAGTTCACGTATCACTTACCACGTGCTTTGCCCTTGCCCTTGTCATCAACCAACTCACCGCCTGTCTCGGCCTCGCTAGCAGCCCCTAGCGCAGGGGTCTGTTGCTCAGCTCGCATCTTGGCCGCCTTCATACGTTCGTATTCGTCGAGCCAATCGACCCATTCGACCTGCGCACCATTCCCACCTTCACTCTCCCCTTCGAATCGCGTGATGTCCCTCTCGACAATCTCCGCATCCGAAGCCAACCCCTCTTCGTTGGTCGCCTGTGACCTCGGTTGTAGCGATAAATCACTGAGCCACGACGAACCCCTCGCCAAGCCGGGGTGCGACCCACTGGACGATTTCCACTTGCGCATCTTGGCCGCTCGACTGGCGACGATTATTTGCGCGTACTCGTCGGTGCTACTCTCGGGGGCGAAGAGGCCGCTCCCGGAGCCAATGTTGGTGGGGACGATCGACATGCGGTGGTTCGTCACTCGCAAAGATGAGCTCGGCGCTGCCCAGTCATTGTCGATTTGGCGCTGCGAGATTGAAGTTAACAGCTCGGGCGAGAGGAGCGCATCGCGAGCGGCGTTGGCGGCGAAAGGGGACAAACCCGCCGAGAGAGGGGAAACGCCCAGGTCGTGCTGAGGCTCGTCGAGCGAGGAAGAGCCAGTCATATCGAAAGGCGACGAGGAAAACGCGTGGCTGAACGGTTGCGCCGCGCTTTTTGTCCGACTTCGGCCCGCGGACGAGGTCGAGGCAGAAGGGGGGAGGGACGGAAATGGAAAAAGAGGGGCAAATGCCGATGAAGTTGTTAACGGAGTCGCGGGCGAAGGGCCTGAATGGTGTCCTCGATCAAGACTGGTCCTACGCGATATAGGTCGTGATCCCGGTCGCGACGAAGGATTTGACGAGAGTCGCGAGCGGTTTTCAGAGTGCGCCGGTGAAGCAGATCCCGATGCTGAAGCCGGCGAGTGCGCGCGCGTCGCAGATGGTGTTCGAGGCAAAGCGTTCTCGAGCGTCGGGAACGTAAAACCGTCGGATGCGCTGCCCACAGGGCTCTGCGTCAACAGATTCGGTCGAAAGTCGATCGCACTCCGAACAGACTCGGGGACCTTGGTCAACTTGATTGACTCGGCGGGGGGGGGAGCGGCCGGATATGGGCTCGAGAGCTGAGCCGAGAGCTGGGACCGGTTCGGTGCGCGCGAGCTCGTCGGTGAACCGGGAGCAAAGGGCCGCGGAGCAGAGACCAAGTTGATCGAGGCTCGTCTCGAGATGGAGTTGGCAGGCACTGACGACATTGACGGCGACGGAGGACTCGAAGTCACAGCGAAAGCCGCGGCGGCTGCCGAGGTGCTCGCTCTGGGCGTCGAGTTGGACGAGCTTGCGTTGCCGCCGGCAGGCGAACTTGTGACGTCGAACAATCGCGACCTTCGCCGCGGTCCGAGGTCATCCGTAGGTGTCGTTGGACTCTGGCTTGGACTCGAGACGGCCGAGCTGACGGGGAGACCGCTCGCACGTCCTATCGACCGCACGCGTGGTGTCCAGTTGTTGCGAGCGAGGTCATGCTCGGAACTGCTATCGACGAGGCTGGGCGAACGTTTGTGGTGCGTCGTCGCATTAGGTGCCGTCGTAGATCTGACTCGGGGTGCCGAGAGCGTAGAAGACAAATTACCCTGTAAACTCGGAGCGTTGATATCCGGCAAGGCGACGATGGAAAGTGTCGGTGAGATATCGATATCTGCAAGATGCCAAGCGGGTCAGTTTGGTTCGTCCGATCGGGTCCCGCGAAGGAGAGACGGGAACAGAGTGCTGACTCGCCTCCAAAAGGTGCCAGATTCTCGCGTACGAGAGGACTTCCTGCCCTTCCTCCGCCGAGGGCCCCTCGGCTTCCTCGATGACCAATCTCCTCTTCTTCGTCATCGATGGCTTCTTCATCACCGTCTTCGTCGCCTTTCGAAGGCTCGCCATCCTCTTCAGGGCCCGAGGCTTGTGCTAACGGCGATGGAAACAGGGGAGTAGTACTCAGCCGAACGCTGGAAGGTGTGGTGGTGGCTGAAGGGGCGATGACGGCGGGGACGGATTGAGTCGCCGAGGGGATTGAAATGGCCTGAGATGGGGAAGAGGGGTGCGACGACTCGCTCAATCCGAGTGGGGAAGGCGCCAACAGGTTTGTCGTCACCACGGTAGATGTAGCCAAAGGGGATCTTTTAGTTGTAGCCGTCGTCAACAAGCTCGAGGAGGAGCTGCTACCGCTATTGCCGCCGAAGCTGCTCGACACCGACGAAGGTGGGGCAAGATGGGCCGAAGATGTAGAAGCCTTGTCGTGGGTCGGCGAGAACATGCCGGTGACGTGGGGCCCTATGTGATGGCCCGATTCGGATTCACTCCCGCTCTCGAGGCTGGTGGTGTAGTCGGTGAGGCTGGCCGACGACGAGACGATCGCCGACACGGTGCCTCGTCGACTGCGCCGCGTCGAACCGACCGACGAGCCGGCGTACGTCGCGACTGACAATCGACGCGAGGTGATCGACGGCGGAGACGACGACGACGACGACGACGACGACGACGACGACGACGACGACGAAGGTGGTGGGGATGACGATGTCGAGGAGGTTGGGGTCGACCCAGCGCGGTACAATGGACTCGAAGACGACGAGGACGAGGACGAGGCGGCTACGGTCGACAAGGGCGATAGGCGTGAGACCGTTCCTGACGATGAGGCTCTTGAGGCCAGGTGGGGATGGCGGCTGCTGCTGCTGCTGGGAGCGCCGGCGGAGCTGCCCGACGTAGCCGACCGCAACGATTGGGCTTGCGCCAAGGGAGGTGAAGCTAGTGGAGGGGATCCCGAAACAAAAAAAGTCGAGGTCAAAGAAGAGAATGCAGCTGATTCGGTCGAAGATGACGGTGCCGGGGTCAGTAGCCGAAGAGCAATCGCGCTAGTCGCTGAGTTCGATCTGCCGCTGTCGCTCGTGCTGCCGGAGGCGCTAGCGGTGGACGCTGCTGCTGCAGCTGTCCCAATGCCGAGATCCGACTGCGTGGTGCTGTTGCTCCCTGTGCCGGGAGTACGGCGAGACGAGTCGTCCTCTGGCACCTGGGCCATGCTGGTGTCGACTCGAGAAAAGGTAGTCACGGTCCTCGGACGTCGGTGGATTCGGACACGAAAGTACCTTCGAGTGGTCGTCGTCGTTGTACGGAACCGCCAGACGCGTATAGCTGGGGCGGCGCGGGATTTCGAATTTCGACGCGGCTAGACCAGCTATATTCGGCCACGGGTATCACCGCTTCGTCGTACACACGCTTACAGACGAGCCTGAAAGCTTGATGCGAGGGTCCGATAAGCAGGCCAAGTGCACCGAGCAAGCGTCACATGACACAAGCCCCTCGGTGATTTTGCCTACTCACATCCGGACCTTTCCGAGGTCGAAGAAGCGCCTATAGAAAGGGGCTGCTCTGCTGCCCGGGGCCAACGTGGAAGCACGGGTCCCCCTCGTGCACTCCCGTGATCGCGAACCCGGCGCCCCGCTCAGGCCCACCCTTTCACCCCGAGCACCCCGCTTTTCAAAAAACGTTGATTTTGCGTAGATAACCGAATATGTATCAGTCTTGATACAACACCAAAAAAAATGCCTATTTGGGCACCGCCCAAGGGCTCTTCCTCACAATCTATCTCAAAAGCCGCCTTTCTTTGATTAAAGTCTCGTTTTGAGCTAAGAGGAGTTGTTCGAAGTGCGCCACCGTCGCGCAAAGTTCTCATACTTTTCCCCGAAGGAGGTGGTCAGGTCAGTGGCATCTGTGCGTACGACATTTATTGTAGTCCAAACGATACATCTTTTTTGAAGTCTAGCTGTAATGTAGACCCTCGTTCTTCCTTGTCCAGCAAGCCGTTTCGATCTTCATACAGGGGGTGAGTCCCTGCGCGGTAGTTCAGAGGCAGTACAAGCGTCTCGATCTAATCTTGTACGTAGCGTAACATAGTGAACATAGTCCCTCCAAACAAAAAAATTATTCAAAAAATACTACTTAAACCTTTTAAGACCTACCTAACCCCTGCCCCACCCGTTCCCCCAGCTACCGTCCCAGAAGGAGGCCCCTCTTTCTTGATCCCCGTCAACCTCCCAAATAGATTCGCCGAGGGGTTCATAGGCACCCGAGTTCTAGAGAGAAGTTTTTGAGGTTCTATTGAAGATGGTGGTGGATGGGGGTTGGATTTGTTCGAGGAAGATGGTGGTGGTGCCCCTCGAGTGGGTTTTACATGAGGTGGTGGATCTCGATCGGACCGAAGTTTCCTCGGACTAGGTGGAATAGCCTGCCTTGAACCTGGATGATCGGAAGTTTTAGTTGATGGTGGTGGTCCTTTTCCCGTCCGACCTGAAGCAGGTGGAGGCGACGTCGAACCGGCTTTGAGAAGAGTCGAATCGTTACCTCTGGTCCTTCGTGCTGGTGCAGCACCGCTTCTTGATCCAGCACCACCTCTCCCCGTCGCACTTGCACCGATATTCGGAACCCCTCCGACCCCTCTCCTCGCGAATCGACCCTCCAACGATGGTGGGGAACTCGCACTTCCGGCACTGGTAGGTGATATCGACAGCCCCGAAGCACGTGTCCCCAAATCGTCGATTTCCATGTTCGACGTCGTCGTGTTCGTGTTCGTGGTCGTGGTTGCCGAAACCAACCAATCATCTTCCAACTCGGGTAACTCCCCATCTTGGTCATCGTCGTCTGCCCAATTGATGTGCGAGGTTGGAGTAGCGGGTGGGGAAACAGACGGGTTCGAAGCTGGTGGTGGTGTACTAGACCTTGAAAGAGGTTTTTGGACTTGGACGGGCGGACTGGAGGGAAGTTTCACGATCGGCAGTGAACTCTTAGCCGTCGGTGGGGAAGGTGTTGAAGAAGGGATAGAGACCACGGGCGTCGGGGGAATTGGCGTGGGTTTCGGCGTCGTCGAAATCTTCACAGCCGGTTCAAGCTGCATCGACTTGTTCGTCTCGAAGAACAAAGCGTTGTATGTGTCGGGGATCTTAGCATGTTCATCATCGTCTGAATCATCGGCCCACATCGATCGACCACCCAAAGCAGGTTGTTTCGCCGATACGGTGTTGCTCGTCTTTGGCGGTACAGACGAAGATGGCGCCGTCGAAGTCTTTCGTGGAGGGGCCGTCGCCGGTTGGGTCGAGGGAGGTGAGACATCCAAATTTCTCAACTTGGCCAGCATTCCATCGATCGCATCGATCGCTTCTGACGAAGTGCCTTCATTCGTCTTCGCATCGTGTGAAGTCGAAGGAGGGGAGGACGAGAAACACAATTTCGCCACGGTGTCCGGATTAGGTTTGAACTTTGCCTGGGGTGATTTGGACAAAGGTGGACTCGGGGGTGGAGTAATAGCCCATCTCGAAGTCGCGAGATCGGTCGTAGGCTTCGTTGTCGCCGCGGGTATGCCCGTGGCTTTGGGTGGGGCTTTAACTCGGGGTGCCGGAGAATCGTGCTGGGTCGCTGTTGGATGCGAAGATGAAAGCTGCGACTGCGACTGGGATTGTGGTTGGGTTTGATTGCGATTTCTCGCGCCTCTCGTCCTTGTTCGCTGTACGATTGGTGAAGGCGCGCCTGATCCGGCAAGGTCCGCAAGGGCCCCTGTTGAAGAGTTAACGGCGCCGGGCCGAGGTGGAGGAGCCAAACGTGAGAGGAGGGAGGGGGCGGTCGTCATGTCGTCCTGAGTATATCTTCTCCGTGGGGGAGAAGGGATGGGTGCTGATATGAAGTATAGTGGTGGGTGGGCCGGAGGGATAACACGAAAGGATCTGAGGTGTGTTCCTTCTGCCCTAGTGCGCCGGCGAAAATGTGGGGAACCGGGAAGAAATCGAATCGAGCACGCGAAGGGATCAGTACATCTCCTAAGCAGCAGATGGATTCAGTAGAAGTAGGGACCTACAAATCAATAAGACGAGGACGAGACTGATGGGCCAGGATGATCAGGTCAGGGTGTACGAAAGCGTGGGTTGGGGGATTGAGTAACTGAGCAGGCAAGGACCAGGCGTCCGCATAGTCCAAGGTCAGCCAAGGGTCCGAGACGAACGTGGTGATTATGCACACCCCAGATACCGCCATGATCTGGATGACATGTAGTGACCCCTTGTCGAAGGGACGGAGCATGTGTCCAGGGTCGAAGCCGCTGCGCCCCCACTCGAGTCGGAAGGTGGTGGTGCAGCCGAGGTTGGGTCGCCGCGGTGAAGCTAGACTAGTAAGCAGACTCACAACACCCGAGAATTCCAAGCTTGAGTGAATTCCGAATAATAATAAATTAAAACAAGAGGATCGAAGGAGATACAGGGAGGGTGGGACCTTGGACGGTCGTCTGCCAGATTAGCTAGCACAGTTCGCCGCCGGTACGGTACAGATGGGGCGGTGTCTGATTTGATTAGTGCTGCATGATTGTCGGGAGTAGAGTTGGGACTAGTTGTGCCCGGGTAAAGTAGAACCCAGATCGTTGTGCGGTGTAGGTGACGGTGGGGAAGGAGAGGGAACGAGGTGGTGCTCTTGCTGAAGCGGGCGAGGCGCTTGCAGGGGGTGGCGAGCCAGCGCGAGGCCAGGCGCGCCGGTCGGTTAGAGCTGGTCCGAGCGGGTGAGCCAACCCTATCTGCATATTAGCCGTCCCGCGCCGTCCCGCGCCGTCCCGCGCCCTCCCGCGCCCTCCCGCGCGCACGATCAGTCACGCCCCAGACAACGCCAGACTGGACTGGTCGCCTCGTTCTTGCTCGGTCTCTCGCCTCCTCCGCACCTCGTCTACCCCCCCTCTGATCCCATCAAAATGGCCAGTCGCACGTGTACTCGCACCATGACCGGATCTCACGTAACTGACCTCCGCCCTACACCGCGCTCTCTCTCGTCCGCTCTGTTCCCGCTCGCAGTCCAAGGTCTCTGCCCCCGAACTCAAGAAGGTGAGTCTCCCTCACTCTCACGCATGCCGTACAATACACAAGAAAGAAGGAATAGACCCTATCCATGCGCTCTGGCTTTTCTGGACCATCACGCACCTCCCTCTACACTCCTCTCGACGAACCGGATCCTGAAACTGACCTGACCCTCTCCCACCTCACCTCACCTCGACGAACCCCTTATTCCCCCCCACTCCAACTGACCACAGTACATGGACAAGCTCCTAGTCGTGAACGTTCAAGGCGGTCGGAAAGTCAGCGGCTACTTGAGGGGTTACGACATCTTCCTCAACTTGGTCCTCGACGACGCGAGGGAGGAGAACCAAGTGGACAAGACACCTTGTGGAACTGTCGTACGTGAGCACAGCCTGAGCAGAGTAGTAGTCCCGGGGCTGATCTTTCCGAGTTGGGGTTTTTGGTTTGGGATTAGGTCATTCGAGGGAACTCGGTAACGAGTATGGAACTCACCGCAAGTCGATGAGCCGTACCTTGGACCCGCAACGAACGAGTGAACAAACGAGCGAACGAACGACGAGCGTACACACCAAAACCCGCCCACCAGGACCAACTGCAGCGTCCTCTTTTTATTGTAACAACACCACAACCCAACTCTCGGGTCGCGTTCCTCCGCTTGGCCCTCATCGCGCCTATAGTGTTCTTGGCGGAGGACATCACAGAGGAATGGATTTTGGGGCATGTAATTACAAACACGTTGTCGATAAGTCCTCATCACGAGAGGTTGAGAGAAGGAAAGTCAAAGAGTTGGACAGGAGACAGAATATCTGGTCCTGCTCGAGCGAGACGATTGATATCGGTCGGGTGCACGATCAAGAGCCCAAGGTCACTCACTCACTGCATCTCGAGCAATCACCTTACGTCAATTTCGTTTCTTTGGGCAGACCAAGCCTCACAGCCGAATCATTGCAACACACTCCCTCCTCTCTCCTCGGCCATCATCCCTCCTCTCCCCTCGTTCAAACCACCAGCTCCCACCCCAGCTCTTCCCCAGCCATAAAAGGCACCACGAATTCCCTCCCCTTTTCCCCCTCGAACCCAAACGCCTTCTCGACCTTCCTACCCCCTTCCTGAACCCTCCTCAATTCGACTTCCTCCCCCTCCCGAGCAGGGATCCTATAAAACCTCCTCCCAAATTCCGAGACGTAGCCCTCCAACTTGTCCAAAGGAATTTCAAATCTTTCAAAGATCGTAGCGATGAGTGGGATAAGATCGGCTTGTGTGTAAATCCCGGCTGCGCATGGACTGGGTAAGACGATCTCTTCGCCTTGGACAGCGTTCAGGTTCGTACGGGTGTATTTCAACGTTGGCAATTTGGCGCCTGATGGGTGCGGTGCCGAATCACTGCCGAGGAAGAATTGAGGATTACCCGAAGCGATGACCGATCGGAGCGCGGATCGATCGGAAGGGTATTTGGCGAGGGGTTTGCAGAAGTGCAGGGAGGAGCTTACGGCTTGGTCGATGGTGAGGGCGAGGTGGTGCGGCGTGATCGTCGCGCAGACGTTCGAGGGGAGCGTCTTGACCTGTGTGGGACAGATGTTAGTTAGCAACCGTTGACGCAAGTCGATCGGTACGCCCTCTCATAGCTCATGCGGCTACGAGGATACTCACACATTCGACAGCGGCGGCGGTCGTGCAATGTTCGAGCACGATGCGCAACTTGGGAAACTTGGTGTGGATCTCGCGCAAGTGGGGCAGGAAGCGTTCCTCGGCATTGAGGACGCAAGTTCCCTATGAGAACATCGTGAAGGATGATGTCAGCCCGTCTATCCGTGCTGAGTCGATAGTGCCGCTCCCCAGCGTCGATCCGGAGGCCGAAATTTTCGCAACGCCCACGCATCAGAATACTCACATCACCGTCCACATCACTCGGCACCTCGCCATGCAAGTTCAACACCATATCACACCTCTCCATCTCGGCAAAGACCTCATCAAAAACCGAATACCCTTCCATCCCGACCCCACCTTCGGAATTGGTCGTCACTCCACGAGGATAGGATTTCACACCGACGATCCCTTTGGAATGCGCTTCACGGATCACGGAGGGGGTGAGGGAACGGGTCAGGTAGAGGGACATGAGGAAGTCGGTTCGGGGGGCTTGAGCTTGGAGTTGGGTTAGGTAGTCCATCGTTTGGGAAGGTTCGGTCAAGGGCGGGATCAGGTTGGGCTGCAGGAGAGGGAAAAGAGGGACGATTGAGCCCACGAACCTGAACAAGAGCCAAGGAGATGAACTGACCATGACGAAACAAGCCCTGACCCCACCCCTCTCGACATGGGGAGCAACGAGCTTCATCAACGCGCCTTGTCGAAGATGGACATGCGCATCGAATGGCGACGAGAGCTTGAGCGTCGACGGGGAGGCGGACATGGCGGCACGGAGCAGCTTGGAAGAAAACAGGGGACGAGGGTGGAGATGGGGGAGCGAAAGAGTCACTTTCAGTAGGAGTGGTGTGGGGGGAGTCGAGAGACGAGTGGGGACGGTAAAGTTCTGCCCGCGGCAGCTCGCAAGTAGCGAGATAGTACGCGATCGCTAATGAACAATTGCCGCCAATTGCCGCCAATTGCCGCCGCCGCGCTCCCCCTCGCCACGCCTCTCTTTCACTCTTTCTCTCTCTCTCTCTCTCTCTTTCGGCTTCGCCCCTATCGACGACCACTTTCAACCACAGCCATGTCGCCCGCACTGAACGGCACACGAATTCCACTGCCCGTGTCGATGGCCCAAGATGATGAGCGAGGCATGTTGGGCTTCTTCCACACTCTGGAACGGTTAAAGGTACATCCAGTGGAGACTCGCCGAACCGACTCGAACAGGCCAACATCCGGAGAGCTGATGATCCACTTCACCCCTGCTTGGGCGGACAACAGACCAACAAGAGGACAGGATGGGTCAACAACAACGTCCGACTACCCGAGTCGATCGCCGATCACATGTACAGGTACGTCCTTCGACTCGTCTTTCGATTTGACTCCTTTCACAACCCACGTTCGGATCAAAGCTGACCTGTCTTTTCCCGCTCGCAATGGCACAGGATGTCCATGATGGCTTTGGTCCTGCCCCCTCCGACAAATGGTGAACCGCCTTTGGATATTTCGAGGTACGAATACATGCATCTTCAACTCAAGAGCTCTCCGTCGCCGCTTTGCCGATGCCCTTCCGCGATTAGAACGAGGCACTTCACTCAACTCGCACTCTCGGTCGGAAGAGATCCGATCTTCCCCTCGAACGATCACTAATCCCCGAGCCTGTACTCGTCTCTTCTCTAATTCAGATGCGTGATGATGTCTTTGGTCCACGATTTAGCCGAAGCTGATGTCGGTGACATCACACCCGAACATGCGAGTGGTATTTCGAGGGAGCAGAAGCATCTCATGGAGCAGGTCAGTGCTCGGCTCAAAGTCTGAACCCACGTTAGCCTCGACCAAATCTGACTCATCCATACCTTTGTCTTCCAAAGGCCGCTATGGAAAGGATCAAACGTTTGTTGGGCCACCCTTCGATCGCTTCGTTGAGGGTCGAGTCGCTGTGGCGAGAGTACGAGGATCGCCAAACGCCCGAGGCCAAGTTCGTTAAGGATTTGGACCAGTTCGAATTGGCAGTTCAGGGGGTCGAATACGAGAAGGGTATGTAGCTTTTGTGTATAGATCGGATTGCGAGGAGGATTGAATGCTGATGATCCTTCATTTGGCGTCGATTCACAGCTCAAGGGATTCAGTCCATTCAGGCCTTTTTCGATACAACCGTATCCAGAATTCTTCACCCGACTGTCAAGCAATGGGCGAGGGAGTTGTAAGTATCCATTGACACAGCCATTCAAATCATCTGCTGACCTGAACTCTTTTTGCCTCCGCAGGATGGAGCAAAGACGAGCCCTGTGGGCCTCTAGAGGGTGGGAAGGCTACGTCCACGTCGACGTCGCACCGGATGCACCCGCAACGTCGACAAGTACCCAACCAACCACTTCAACACCCATACTCAGCGGCCACATTGAGGAAAAGTCCTCCGCTCGAAATACTCTCACTCAACGAGTATGGGGTGAACATCGATCGGACGACACCGGGCCCCCAGATTCGTCAAGTCAGGAAGTTGGGGCTGAGGCTTGATCAGTGGAAAAGAGTGGGATGGGATGGGTATTGAAGGAGTGCATGTCATTTAGCGTTATCCTGTGTTTGAGGTTGTCGGTTGGTTCTTTCGCCATTTTCTGCAAT
Organism: Microbotryum lychnidis-dioicae p1A1 Lamole; assembly: GCA_001244265.2. Classification (NCBI taxonomy): domain Eukaryota; kingdom Fungi; phylum Basidiomycota; class Microbotryomycetes; order Microbotryales; family Microbotryaceae; genus Microbotryum; species Microbotryum lychnidis-dioicae. The sequence goes on from CDLV01000006.1 coordinate 1,712,256, forward strand.
TGCTTCTTTCTTTTAGTTCGTCGCTTCGAGCCTCGAGGTTCGCTTCACTGACGCCCATTCGGTCCTGTGGGGCTGGCGAAACTGCCGGAAGGGCACGTGACCATTGGCGGATTTCCGCCTCTCGCGGTGCGAGGGCAGCGAAAGCCGGACTCCCAGCGAGGCTGCGGTCCCTGGCAGCTGAAAGCCAGATAACAAAGTACGGAGAGAGCCCACCCTTCAAGCACAGAGGTAACAACAACGACTCGGGTAACAAGCGAATAGGGTTTTCTGGTGTCGTAGCTTCTCGCATGCCTGACGTGGTCGTCTTTTTGTGGTCGTGCATGTTCAGATCGGAGTAGGCCTCAGCGCGCTCAGCGCGAGCGGTTCGACGGAGATGGGCGCGCGCGCGCGTGAGCGTCACCGTGGGCGTCATTCAACATTTGTCACGGTCTGCGCGCCGAACAAGAAACCGGTGGACGTCGGCGTGAGGCTCCTCCTTTGGCCTCGCGCTCGCCACTTGCATTTGCACAACAATACCCGAGATTTACTTAGCTTACAGCCTACACCGAGCTCTCCGCTTCCGATTGACGGTAGTGTAAGTTCAGCATTGATACAGTGGACACGAGCAGGGGTGCTGATGCTGATGGTCACGCGGGGTTGTGTTCGTTCTCTCTCTCTCATCGCAGCAGCTCCACCCACCCAGCGCCGAGTCAATCAACTTAAACTCGCCGCGCTCTCGCTGGCACGCACTCTGCACCCCAGCAACGCAGATACTACCCAGCTGGAAATCAGCTCTTTCTCTCTGGACAGTTGAACCGATTACGGTCACCGAACGATGGCGGCGATGACGATGATGACCGCTTCCTCGTCCCCGATGCGCACGCCGGGCCTGTACTCGTCCCCCGCGTCGCCCTCGACGCTGCGTTCACCACAGGCACCCCGACCAGCCTCGAGCTCCACCGCTCCCCCACTAGGGACATCCTCTTCAGCCAATGCCAACTCGACGTCGTGGTCCTGCCCCGATCGACGCCAGCCCGTCTCGATCGTCGCTGGGGCTGATGGCGGCGCCGAAGCGATCGCGGTCAGAAGAAGGGGTTCCAACTCGTTCAGAATCATGTCGACCGGTAGTCTCGTCTCCAACTCGCCTTTCGCGAAACGACTCGGTCAAGTCACTTCGAGCCCCAAGTTGAACGACATCACCTCCCCGACCATGTCCCCTACCTCGACCTTGGGCTCTCGTATCCCGACGACGACGATAACCAAGTACGGTGGTCTCTCCGTCGGCCTCGGTGCGCTCAATGGTTCGAGGCGAAAAGTCAGCGGCGAGAATGAAGAGAACCGCAACGTCTCGGTGGAATATGCGTATTTGGACGAGCACGAGGGCAAGGTCATCTTTGATGGGACGGGGGAGGGGCTACCCCGGAGTCGATCGGCATCGCCCACGGTGCCGTTCCGGCCGATTCGTTCGGTCAACCCGAGTCATTCAACTGCGCTCGCTGGATCGACGACGACGGGATCGAGCAATGCGGCGTTCAAACCTTCTCGACCTGCGTTCACGTCGACGAATGGCAGTCATCACGCAAAATCGGCCTCGGTCGGTAGTGGGCCCGTTTCGAATTCACTCTTCCTCAACCGAGCCAAGGACAACGAGATCAGCCCCCCGCTCCAACAAGCTCCGTACGAAATCGCGCCTCTCAGTCACGAGTCCGCCCCATTCTCCTTCCACACCACGAGTTCGAGTTTCAGTCAGCCCCGTGTGGCGCCGATCGTTCCTCGTCCGATGAGCTCAACGGGCACGCCCATCTCGCCCTTCTCGTTGGGTCATCGACCAGGACAGACTTCTCTCAATGGTGGGGAGAGGCGCTTTGGCGGTGCAGCGGAGCCACCTCCCAACACGCCTCCTCGCGCTCGTTCGGCTACTTCGGCAAACAATGGTTCTCCTGCTCCTGCATCAGCAATGAGTCCCCATCGACGAGGTGCGCATTCCTCAACCGAGAGCGAGACGGAATCGACGGCGAGTCGAGTGATTCGTCGTCAACCTAGCGCCAAAACCGTCACCTGGGCCGCGACGGAGGAAGTGCTCGAATTCGAAGTCGACGATCGACGGGCTTCAGATGTCAGTTACGCCTCCTCCACTAGCGATGATGCGCGTTATTATGGTCGGGAGCAGGACGATTCGACTGAGGTCGAGGAAGGGAATTCAAGTATGGGTTTCGAGGAAGGAGGCTCCGTCGAGGTGCATGATTACAATTCGTCTGAAGACGAGGACGATGATGGTGAATCTGCCGTGTCGACTGTCGATGAGTTGATTGATAACATCGATCAGTTCATGGTCGAAGAACGAGGGTACAACGAATTCTATTCGCCGTCCCAGATCACGTCTGATTTTGATGCGAGGCCGATGGCAGAGGCGCTTCAGGTCGCGGCTCCTTCGTCGACTTTCAGCTCTTCGACTACAACGACGACTTCGAGTGGCATCTCGACGGGAGAGGAAGAGGACGAAGACGCGTCGAACTACTCGAATGATGATGATGCTGAAGGGGACGTGACGCAGGAGACGATCGCTGCTCACGGGGACTCAGCCCCAGATGCCTCTGCCAACGCTTCATCGTCATCCTCGCCTTGGTCACTCGAACGACCTTTGCCTAACTTCCCTTCCTCAAACAGGGACTTTCTCGACTCGGTGTTGATGATGGACTCGCCCAAACAATCCAAAGTCAGCATCTCGACGTTCGAATTGCCTGACATTCCGGGGATTTCCCCCTTGATGGACTTTGGCGACGATGGTTCGGCTGGGTCGGTCGTGACGCTCGACATGGATCCAGCGGTGACGACGACGATAACGAGAGCTTCGATGTCGGCGCTTCCTCAGGCCTCTCACCCTTTCAGTTCTTCGGCCTACCCTGTTCGAAGTGTTGCTCAATCCGCGCCTGCCCAACTGTCCCCCGCCCAGCCGGTTCGGCAAGAATTGATCGGTGACTCCCCAATCCTCTCGGCTTTCAACCGTACATCCGCGCCAGTCCAACCTCTGCAAGCTTCACCACAGCTTTCACGCAAAGGCTCGGTCCATAGCGACGCTGCTTCGAGTCTGAGTTACTACGGTTCGATCAGCAGCGGCTCGAACGGTCCCATCTTCATGGGACGTGGACGACTCGATGAGAAACTCTCAGCCCATCAAGCGATGCTAGAGGCTTTATCCCCATCTTCGACTTCGACGGGTCGATTCCCCGACACCAACAACTCCGTCCCTTTCATCAAAGCTCGCGATTTTGCTTTGGACGACGATCGAAGTCAGACTAGGGAGATTCAGGCCAAAGCCGCGACCAAACCTTCGTCCGCCACGCTCTCGACGGGAATGATGCCCACAATTCATGGCTCGTCCGTGGTTCAAGGCCTCAATATCGGTGTCGGATCGTTGTTGACGCCTCAACTTGCTCACGCCATGTCGAGTCCTTTGGATCGATTACAAAAGGGCGTTGAGAGGGCTGAAGGAGGCTCGGTGTGGAAGACGGGCGATTCGTTGTTGTTGGGCGTTGCTGAGGTTCCTAAGGAGGCGGAGGAGAGTGAGGACGAGGAGGATTTGAAGACAAGCATGAAAAATTCTGGTGGTCGACCGACGAGAAGGAGAAGTTTGTCAACAGGGGATGCCAAAGTGTCGGAGACGACTTCGGTAGGTCTTTGATCTTTACCCGGTAGCCGTGATTGTTTGCTGAGACTTTTGGTCGGATCACGATCTACAGAGCACCGATGACACGCCCAAAAAGCTCGAACTGCGCTTCGAAAGGCGTTTGGCGGGCATTCCCGAAGTTGAAGCGTTTGGAATGAGCACGCAGTCCTCCCTCGACGATATTTTCAACTCGCGCCATCATAGCTATCGTGTGCGCGAACACAAGGTCGTTATCAATGCTACGGACTCGAACCGATTGACGGCGGTCAACAAGGCGGGTGATTTGGCGGCTAGTCCGGCGGTCAGGAGGAAACGTCCTTCCAACATGGTGAGCACTTCTCGCCGCGCTGATCAGGGACTTGGAGCAAGAAGCTGACTTGATCCGTTTGGTCTCAGCATGAAATCAACCGCTCCCTCAGCACTGTCAGTGTCACCTCGACCGCAAGTCGACGCAGCAAGGCGTTCCGAGGGCAACTCTTTGTGCACATTCGAGAAGTCCAGATCGATGGTGTCCCCATGCCTCGCGAGCGTACGAACGTCATCTTCTCGCTCGACAATGGCAAGCAACGCGTTGAGGCTGGACGTCGGGTGCTCGAGCCTCACATTGCGGTTCGCAAAGAGTTCGAGCTGTGAGCCGAAGTGGACCTTGCTTTCGAGGGAATACCGTTGTTGAACCTCTAAAAATTTCATTTTTCCCAGTATCTGCTCCCCTGACCTTGTCTTTTCTATCGATCTCTCCGTGGGACCTCCTCCACCGTCCCCGGTGCCAGTACCACAAGTCCGAAGGACCCCGCCACCACCTCCGTCTCCGACCAAGACACCCGGCAGCCGACTGCGCGCACTGCTGTCATCCCCGAAAAAGAAGGCCGCTTCGAATGCCAAGGCAGCTGCAGCAACTTCTGCTCTTCCGCCACCCGTTGCCGTCGCCCCCGATCCGTTTTACTCGTTCGTCGCTCCCGATGGCAAGTTCGCAAGCGCGACCGTGCGCTTCGTCGACGAGGCTCTACGGTGTCGGCACAAGCGAGCTCGCATCACGATCCCCTTCAGCAAGAACCCCGCTCTTCCCTCGAATCGCCGCGTTTCAGGCTCGGTCACGATCGATCTCTTCTACCTCCCTTCCATTTCGGGTATCAACAAAGCTGCGCTACCCAAGTCGATGGACGAATCGATCGAGGGCATGCGCTTGGCCGAGACCAGCATCGACGTCACCCACGAAGGCGTCTTGACTCAGATGGGCGGAGACTGCTCCGTCTGGCGCCGAAGGAACATGAAGCTGCGAGCGAACCGACTTGTTCCTTACTCTGAAGTGACCAAGATGTCGCATGTCGAGATCGACCTCTCCGTCGTTGCCAGCATCGAGGACCTCAACGCCACGGTTGCCTCGGGAGGCAAGTCGGCGGCCAATTTCGACGCCGACGATGTCGTCTCGACAATGGACAACTCCTTCCGCCTCGTCTTCAAGGATGATACTTCTATCGATTTCTACGCCGATACGGCCGAGTCCAAGAAAAGGTGGATGAAGGAGATCTCGCAAGCCATCTCCGTCACGGGGAATGAGCCGGTTCCGCAATGGGCGCTTTTGGCCAAGCGTCAGGCGGCCAAGAAGGCACAATGATGATTACCTCGTACTTTACTGTAGTCCTTGCTTTACGTACTCTTTCTGCTCTTCGTTTCGATCGGTGTCCAGGGGACATCGATCTTGCTTCTTCTTCGTCTCTTTGTCTTATGGACCATTTCCTTTTACCTTTCTTTTTGCTCTTCTTGAATGGATAAATTCCATTTTTGCATCGATTGACGTAATTCTTGTGCTTTCCCACATTGAAATAGAACTTTCTGTGCTTTGTGAAGTTGTGATGAAATTGTAATCTCTCTCTCTCTCTCTCTCTCTCTCTCTCTCTCTCTCTCTTTTTCCCCCATAGAATAAAAACGTGAATTCAATGCTGGTATGGAATTGTAAGATGAGCTCGGTCCGCTCAGTTCGCTACTGCATCCAAAGCCTGCTTCAGATCCCCGGTTGACTCGACACCACTCGCCTTCCCTGTCTCAGCCTCAGCCCCACCTGCGGCGGCAGCAGCGGCAGCAGCAGCAGCAGCATCCCTCGCCTTCTCCTCTGGTGTCTTCAAGTGCTCAGGCTTGGGTGTGAACTTTTTCTCCTTCTTGGGTTTTGTTGCCTTGACTTCAGGCGGGTACGCCTTGGCCTCGGCGGTCTTGAACGCCTCCGAACCGCTGAAGTCGTCCTGAATCGGTTTGAGCAAAGCGTTGATCGCTTGCACGGCGGCGATTTTGAGGTCACCAGGGTGGATCTCGTTCGCGGCGTAGGCCTCCTCGAGGTCGTCGGCGGAAGCAAACCTGCGCGCCTGACCACCGTGTTTGGGGTCCCCCTTGATGGTGAAAACGACGTCGTCCGAATCGGCCCAGGCTCGTTCCGAAGCTCGACCTTGCCCGCTCATCAATTTCCCGATCGGGATGACGACGTTCCTAATAAAAGCGAGTACGCCATTACCTTCGACTTCGCCAGGTGCGCAATGGGCTTTCTGGATCTTGGTCTTGACTTGGGCCGGGGTGTCGAGGAAATCGATCTTGGAGTTCGGGTCCGAGGACGACATCTTGCCTCCCGAGAGACCGGGAACCATCGAGTTCATCAAGTGCGAGCGCTTTTTGTAGCCGAGCTTTGGGAGGTACAGCTCGGCGTAAGTGAAGATCTTGCGCTGCTCGGGGAGAAAAGAGGGGGTCCGTAAAAGTCGTCAGGTTCCAAAAGGCTGATCTCAAGAGGAATCGCCTGGCGTTGCTTACCTGATCGACACCACCGAACTGGAAATCGACACCCAAATACTCCTCGTCGAGGGCTTGCAAAAGAGGGTACAAAAGACCACTGAGCAGCGGGCTGGAAACCTGCTTGACGACCTCAGCCCCGGCCTTGCGCGCATCGTGCTCGGAGGTAATGGAGGTGAGCTTGTACTTGTCGAGGTTGTACTCGGCCGAATACTGGTACGACGACCCGACGACGAACTTGACCTGGTCGAGCGAGAGGTGCAGCGAGCGGAAAACGGAGCTGATGAGCAAGCGGTAGTACTCAGCGCGGGCTTGGACGAGCTCGAGCGGAGCTTTGAGGTTGTCGAGGAAAGCGTGCACGTCTGATTTGATGAGCATGAGAGAACGGTCATTATCAGCTGGGGTTGATCGGAGCATAGCAGAGCAACTCGAGCCGAAACTGACCAGCCAGCAAGATCTTGACTTCGACGCCGGCGGTGATGAAGTCGGCGAGCTTGGCTAACGGAACAAAGTATCCCAAGTGCGCTGTGATTGATGGATCAAGAATCAATTAGTCGTGAGCTCTGTCGTCGATCCTCGCAGCGCTCTGTGGACCCATGCCCCCGCCGAGTTCGAAGCTAATCGTGCGAAGGAAATCATCCCGGGGCCAGGTCCTCTAACGTCAAGGTAGGGCAGCATCCCTGAGAGACAAGTCATTGGACAAGGGGCAGGATGCCAACTCACGCCTTCCGGTGGGTGCTGTACCCCAGTAAGCGACGAGATCGCGCTCCTCGAGCGTGGCCTTCATCGCGTCACCGCCCAAGACCTCAGCAAGGTTCTGCGTGATGATCTCATACTTCTGGCTGGCCGAACTGCAAAATGGAAAGACGTTGTGATGGGTTGTAGTCAGCACCGCGAGGATTCGCCGGTCAGCGCAGCCCTGACGTTGCGACTGGGTGCGAGGATGGGTGGTAGATGCACTGAAAGGTGCTTACAGCGACCTCGTGGGGGCTGACGTTCCTTCTGTTGTTGACGCAGACATCGCTGGCAAGATAGACGGTCGTGATGGCTGCTCAAGAGTTAGGTCTTCGTCGCGGCCGGGCAAAAGAATTCGCGAAGTTGACTCACATTTGAGCCGCAGCTAATAGTCAATTCCTCGCCCGAGGCACAGCTCCACTCCGTCCACAAATCGCGGGCATTATCGACCAGTTGATTTCATCCAACTTGCGCTACACGTCTCCATCTGCTTCTTGAAATGATTGAATTGTCTAATCTCGACTGGTCCTCGCCATATGGGACAAAGTGACGAGTCCTGCGCAATTCCGCTGGAAATTTGCAAGGTCGCCGACGACGTCGACGTCGACTCAGACCACAGCATCGTCGCTTCGGACTGGAGTCGACTCGCGATCCAAAATTGACCAGAAAGCTCTTGACAGCGAATTAATGCTGCTTTATCTGATCTAGTTCTGGGGGGTGCGCCCGACGAATCGCAGGCCTTGTCAGTGATCGTCCTGCACGTGTTCTCCATTGGTTGGCAAAGATAGAGCTGCGGAAGCGCCGGGTCCCGCTTCCGAATTTGAAATTGAACCGGAATTTGAAATGATCTCGCCCGCTTCCGTCGCATCTCGCAATACCACTCAGCCAGCGGTGTCTGCTCTCTCTGTCTCTGCTTCCACGCCACGACCCTTGCTAGGTCTCCTACATCCCTTTCTAGGTCTCCTACATCCTCATCGACCTTTGCAACTTCAGCCACTCGTCCTGCCACCACCTCACGAGCCGTGGCCCGACACGAATCGGCGATCCAAAGCTTCGAATTTCCAATCCGTGGTGCATGCGCATCTCGATACGTGCACTCAAACTACACTGACAAAGCTTCGGAGTTCAGGATCCAACTTAGCGCGAGCATCATTCAGTAGACGATGGCTGATCATAGCGCACCATACGATGTGGGTTTGTCGGCCTCGACTGTTCATAATGACGCCCATACGACTGTTCGGAAAACCCAGCACGTCGGTGCCAAAGGTGAGCAAACTCGGCTTAGGCTCCTCTCCAGGCTGCCTCCGTCGGCTGCAGCTGGCAGCGATCCTTTCGCGCCACTAGTCGCGACAGCGACAGAGCAATTATAGGCACTCATCGTCTGGCTCTCGTGGTTAGAATGGGCTTGAACTAACAAACTTGGCGCATACTATCTAACAGATTTGTTTCGATCATTGAGTTGGGGAGACCGATTGCTCGCGCCGGCGGTCCTCGGGGCGATGATTCTTGGAGTTGGGTTGGGCAACGCCATTCCCGAAGCAAAGCTTTCGCGGATGTTTGATGCTGGCAGTCCTGGTTCGACCGCATCTTGGCAAGGTGTTTCCATTCGTTAGTCTCCTGGATTGCCCTCTCGACATCTGAAGAGCAATTACTGATCGGTCTCGGCTACATTTTCGGTCAAACAGCCCTCATGATCGGTCTCTTGGTCATGATTTGGCCTGCGATGAGCAAAGTGCAGTGGGAAACCATTCCGGCTCTGTTTCGTTCCCGGTCGATCTACATCCACCTCGGCATCTCGCTCGTTCTCAACTGGATCGTGGCGCCCTTCATCATGGCCGCGTGCGCGTGGATCGCGCTGCCCGAGGCGAGCTTGGATCGGGAACGAAGAGGGGTTCTGCTCGTCGGGGTCGCTCGCTGCATCGCCATGGTCATCATTTGGACCGGTATCGCGCAAGGCGATACTGACTTCTGCGCCATCTTGGTCGTCGCAAACTCGCTGCTGCAGATCGTCCTCTTCAGCCCTTACGCCGTGCTCTTCTGCAACTACCTCGGCGTGCGAGCCGGAAGTGATCTTGGCCCCCTCAAGCTGGCCTACACTCAGGTCGCCAAAAGTGTTGGAATATATCTCGGCATCCCCCTCGCAGCGGGTGCGGTAACACGTGCGCTCGTGCTCCTCACACTGAGACCGAAAGCCCGAGCCCGCTTCTTCAACTACTTCGGTCCCCTCGGCGAGATCGGACTGCTCTACGTCATCATCGTTTTGTTCACGAACCAAGGCCGAGCCATCATTCACAATATCGGGACCGTTGTTCGCATCTGCGTTCCGTAAGTGCCTCGTTCCCATCCGATCTTGGCGTGTCTCACTCCCTATCCCCTATCTCAGTCTCGTGGGGTCAGCGTCCCGCTCTTTTGCGTTGCCAAACAAGAGAGTTATAAGTGGAGGTCAACTGACACGGCACCCCGACTTCTTCCGTGGCCCAGGTTGATCATGTACTTCACCATCGTTTGGACCGTCACGTTCTATTCCTTCTACAAGTTCTCTCGCTCGAAGTACGGCGCCATTGCTGGTGGATACGAAAAAGCGGCCACACAGGCTTTCACTGCTGGGTCCAACAACTTCGAAATTGCAATTGCAATCGCAGTCGCATCCTTTGGAGGGGAAGCACCAGAGACGTTGGCGGCGACGCTTGGGCCGCTGATAGAGGTGCCTGTCTTGTTATGCCTGTCTTATGTCGCGCTCTACCTCCGCGATCGGATGGATTGGGGTTCAGACGCCGCGGTTAACAACGCGGTCGCTGGTGGCCACCACTCGGATGCTGAAGCTGGCATAGGATGGCTGGCAAGCGAGAAAATGGAGGTAGGGTCCGCGCGGAACGAAAGGGTGAACCCGTAACGAGAATTCGGTGTAGCTGTCTGAATCGAATACTCCTCTTGCAGTGACTCTGCGTATCTGCGTAAATTCAGCGCCAGCGACATGGCTGTTCGGCCTCGGAGTTGAGCCGGACACAGGAGAGCTGAAGCGCCCAAGCGCTTTCACGATGTCCAGCAGAGCAAGCGTCGACCTGAAGCTTAAAATCGTATCCCCGCCTGCGCTCCGGTTCGGTTTCGTCAAATGCCGGTGGGTCTCAAGTCACGCGTGCATGCCACATACTCGTAAGAACCAGTGGCTTCGACCGCTTGATGGGTTTAGCCGAGATCGATGCCTACATCTCTAGAGTGAGACCCGAGGCCAATGCAGTGCAGGCACGTATCCGATGACTTGCACCTACACAGTATGCATTACATTTTCAAACGGTGCCGCACGGCCGCGAATCAAGCTGCGACTAGCCCTGACGAGCTCGGCGCCGGGTCGGGAATACGACGCGTGTCTCCTCTCCGGCGATGGCTCACGGTTGTCGATCTGGGGCTGAAGGGACACCGGTCGCATCAGACTGGCCCTTCAACATGGTCCCTCCATTCCCTTCTCTCTTCTGTTGTTCGTCCGTCCTGTTGTCCTTGTGCCACGCACTACCCAACGATGGCCACAATCAACTCGCGTCTCGAAGACTCCCAGAGCGATCCGCTAGTAATCTTTCACCTGCCCCCACCTGGCGAGACGGCGGTGCAAAAAGCGGAACGAGTATCCCAAGAAATGGAGGCGAAGCACATCTCTCAGCAGGTCAGTTTGCATCCCTCTATGGTCTTTCGCCCTTCCCCGGGTCGTTGTCCGGGGTAGGCGTGACAAGCCGCCGATGCATTGGAGTCGTGTCAAGGCGATGCGACGCTTCGCTGGACGTGGCAGCCCGGCGACCCCTAGCGCGGGCTAAGCGCCGTGACAACTCTAGGCCCTTCGCCGACTTCCAAGGTTGTTCGTTCGGATCTCAATGCAAGCATGGGCAAACTGATGCCGACTGTTCATGCATCACTCTTCGTCTACGACCCACTTGGGGGCGTCATCACCTCTTCCGCGTCGCCTTCAATGACACTCTTCCGCGGCTCACCCTTCCTCCTGCTTCGACGGCTCGGCTTCAACCACGCGGAGCACTCGGAAGATTGACCGCGCACTCGAAGCCGAAGCGAAGGAGCGACGGAGGAGGGCGGGCAACGTCAAGCAACTCGACGTACTACTTCTTGGGCCAACCGAAGCGTGAGTCCATCTTCCTGCTGGATGGCTTTCCCACGACGACCAAGCATTGGCGCTATCCTGCGATGCGCTCTGACGTGGGAATTTCGATGCGCAAGGGCCTCGCCCGTTGCGAATTGGGTACGGAGAGGAGGTAGGGGCCATCGCATCGCCGTCATCAACACGGTGTATTCCAAGCCAATCTCCGGCCCATCCATACCTCTGTTCCGATGTGAAACACCCCATGACTTGGAAGATCGGCTGAACTCACACTTTGATCAGTTTGTTTCCGCTGTTCTCCGGCCGGTCCACGTTGTCCCATCCCCTCTAGTGGCAAGAGTACATTCCTCCGACAGTGAGTTCGGGGCACGTGCATGTCATCGCCAACGGACAACGCCGAATGTTCCGCTACGGAACCTGACACACTTCGGATCCCGCTCGTCCGTGCGCACTCCGCAGGCTCCGCCTACAGTACGACGTCAAAGGTGAGCTTGAACCAGGCCGTCTCTTGGCGGGATAGAGCATACGATTATCCTGTCGTGATCATGATCACATCCCCTTCCACTTCAAACCATAGGTCTAGACGCAGAGCGAGAGTGCCTTCGCCTCGTGATACTCTTGTCACTCGTCACATCCGTCAAGACACTGCTCGACGTTCTCGACCGTCAAGATGCCAATGATGACACCCCCTTATTCGACGCTCGCACGACACAACCGCCGTTACGCGAGCCAAAGACACCACGCGAGCTCGCAGCTCGTCGCCGTCTTCGATTAGCACCCTTTCTGGCGCTCGAACACCAGCTTCGAGAAGCGCTCGACCTCGCTAACACCGGGACAGGAGCAGAGTCGATCGCTGCGCACGCGGCTGCCCCACCCTCCGCCGAGCTCCACAACGATTACCAGGACGAGTCTCCCGTCGATGAGGTCGCATTGAAGCTGAATATTGAGCACCGCGGAGCCCAAAACTCGCCACCCCCTTCTGACCCCATCGTCCCGCCCGGTCGACTCGCGCAGCTCGCTTCGACCGTGGGCTTCGGCACAGGCAAGGATTCGCGTCGCGCCAAGGCGCAGTCGGCGACTCAGAGTCCCAACTGGACATCCGACGGCAAGTTCTTCGCCAACAAGGATGATCCGATACACCTTGTCGCCGCTCTTAAGAACTCGATCGTGAACCTCTGGAAAGAGGCTCAGGCAAGAGGTCTTGTCGTTGGGGTCACCACGCCCGGAGACCCCAGCGCGGCGCCTCAAACGGTCGTCGATGGGGCAATCGAGTTGAACGAATCGTCGATGTTCTTCTTAAACGAGATTGATCGCATCGCCACCCCGGAGTGGCTCCCCGGAGATCAAGACCTGCTCAATGTTCGCATTAGAACTAGGTGAGCTCTGTTGAGCTTTAAGCGCGCTGCGAAACATTGCTGTGCATTCACTGATCTCTACGATGATGTCCCATTCTACAGAGGTATCGAAACACATGACCTGCAGATATCTTCCAAGAGGGTATACCGTATCTGCGACGTCGCCGGTGCACGAGGGTCCAAGTCCGCTTGGGCCCCCTTCTTCCAAGACGCCTCAGCCATCATCTTCATCTGCGCCGTGTCCGAATACAACGTCTGCGACCCCACAGACCCGACGCGCAACCGATTACGTGACGCCCTATTGCTCTTCAAGGACATCTGCGAGAATAGACTGCTACGATCTGCCGACATTGTGAGCGTCCGTCGAACCCGAGCTCCATGGTAGGTCGTGCGCCTGACCTAGTTTTGCGACCCCACTCCGCCTATAGATTACATTCATGAATAAAGTTGATGTGCTGAGACGCAAAGTCAAGTCGGGGCAGTACCCTATTCAGCGCTACTTTCCTCGCTACCTTGGATCCGATCGCACCTCGCGTATTCTGTCATTCTTCCAAACACTCTTTGAAGAATGTCACCGTGTGCGCCGGCGCCCTTTTTACATCTTCGCGACCCAAGCGAACGACGCTCGCTCAATTGTGACGGTCACTGCTGCCGTCAACGACAGTGAGCGCCTCCCCATTGTTCAATCACACTGTTCTTTTAGTTTACTGAACACTTCGACCCTGCGTTACAGTATTGATTCGGTCGGAAATGACGTCCACGGGAATACTTTGACCTCGGTTTCAATCGAGCGGATCGCGCAAGCTTCCCCGAGCCCTCGGGCCAGGCTTATTTTATGTGTCTACAGTCTCACGAATTTTAGATTCGATCTAGTAGTACATGGTTGTATTTAAGCCCTTGCATTCCAGTCTTCCTCTTGCATCGCAACCGCTTGGAGCTTCGTGATCACAGCGTGGCACATTGATGTTTGTTGTGGGAAATTAGTGGGGTCTGCGGTCCAGAGGGACTTATGGTCTTAGCAGTGGCGCGGGCGCGCGGGTGTTGTGCGGGGGACCGGCAGAGGCGGCTGGTTGTTTACATGAGATTGCGTCTTTTTGGCCTAGCTGTTTTTCTCTCTTCTCCACCACGCACTCGATATCACATCTCGCCTAGTCGCTCTGTTACAGTCGATTGACCTTTAGCGACCCACTATCTCACAATAGGTCATCCATCGACGTCACGTAACTAAGACGCTCCTACAACAACAGGTTATGAGTCCATCAGAGACCATTGCTCAGGAGTCTGGGGAGATCAAGATAGCCAAGCTCGGCAAGGATAATTACGAGCTGTGGTCGATTCGAGTCGAGGCGTACCTCGAGAGCAAGGGCTATGCGAGCGTCCTCGAGCATGGGCATGTGCGGCCCTCCGACGTCAGCCTGGCTGAGTGGAGGACCATGCACGGTCTGGATGCCTCGGTCACCGACACCCAAGTGGTCGTGAACTTGCAGAAGAAGGACAGAAGCGCCCGTGCCCTGATCATTCAATGTATCGACGATGCGAATCTCAAGATGGTCAAGAGCAAGACGCTCTCCGCCAAGGATATCTGGGATAAGCTTCGCCAGCATCATGAAGGGAATGCCAAGCCTTTCAAGATTCGAACGTTGTTGATGGAACTCTCGAATGCGAAGTACGACGAAGACGAGAATGTGGGCGAGTTCTTGAAGAGCATGGTCGACAAGGCGGATCAACTCGACGATCTCGGTCAGAAGTTTGGGGACGAGGCGATGATCGCGTACATCCTCCAAGCATTACCCCCGTCGTACGAGATGCTGAAGCAAGCAATTCGCCTCGGTGAAAATCGATCGGTCGACCATGTCATTAATCGCCTTACAGATGAGTACACGGAACGGAAGTTGTCGGGCGAGTTCGACAAACTCTTGAAGAACGCGGGAGCGTTAGCCGTTCAAAGCACGCAAGCAAGTCGTGACCCGAACTGTGTCTGTAGGGGATGCAAGGGGAAGGGTCATTTCGCGATGGACCCTGAATGTCCCAAGTACGACGCCAAGAAGAACCACGGTCGTGCGCGCAACCGCAACAAAAAGAAGAAACAGGACTCGAAGGAATCTGCGGATTCGAACGAGTTGGCTGAATTTGTGTTGACGGTCAAGTCTCTCGATGAGAGCCATTCGCTTCAAGACAATGTCGCGAATAGGGTGTCGCAGCTTAACCAGGGTGAGATCTGGATACTGGACACAGGTGCGAGCCAGCACTATGTTGGAGACGCCAGTTTGCTCTCCAATCGTCAAAGTGGAAACCTGAAGGTTCAGACAGCGAGCGGACAGGTAGTACACTGCGATACGTATGGGATGGTACGTTTCAAGTTGAAGAGTGGGGCATCGCTCTCACTTGCGAACGTGTATCATCTCCCGGGTGCGCCCGTGAACCTCATCTCGACTCGAGCTCTATTCAAATCGGGAGCCAAGTGCGGATGAGAAGATGGCAAGGATGTCATGACGATCACCTATCAAGGAGTCATCTTGGCGAAGACGCTCAGTGGTACCGGTTATGCGCTCGACTTTACGCGCATTGTCGAGGATCAAGCTCATGTCGCAACCCGTGCGACAGTGGGAGCGCCTTTGATGGAGTGGCATCGTCGCTACGGGCATGTGCCCGTGAGCTCAATCATGGAGCTCGTCAAGTCAGGCGCTGTCAAGGGATTAGTTCTCACCGATGAGAAGGTCCACGACTGCGAGCCCTGCATCAGTTCCAAGTCTCGCGCATCGAAGTTCTCAGAGTTGGCTACTCAGGTCACCGACGTTCTTCAACGCGTATTCATGGACATCGGATTCGTCGCAGAAGATCAAGTTGATTTCCAAGGTCGAAAGGCATATCTGGCTATTGTAGACCAGTACTCGACTGCGAAGTGGACGTTCCCGTTGAAGACGAAGTCGGCTGAAGAAGTCACTCGAGTATGGATCGCATTGCGACAAGGAGTTGAAAAAATGACTGGTCGGAAAATCAAGCGCGTGCGTACGGACAATGGTACCGAATTCACAAACAAGCTCATTGGCGCGGATTTCCAAAGTCAAGGTATCCTTCATGAGACCTCTGCACCATACACCCCGCAACAGAATGGAACAGTAGAACGCTTCAATGGCTCGTTGATGGCGATCGTTCGTGCGGTCCTTGCAGCCTCCAAGCTGTCATGGAAGTATTGGTCGTATGCATTGGCGTACGCCACATTTGTTGCCAACCGAATTCTACACGCCAAGTTGGAGGGTAAAACCGCCTATGAAGTATTCTATGGCAAGAAACCCAAGGTCTCGCACTTTCGTCCATTTGGATCAACCGTGTATGCGCAAGTTCCGAAGTCTAAGCGATCCAAACTTGAATCGACTTCGGTTAAGGGGATATTCATCGGATACGATAGCGAGTATAACTATCGTGTGCTCGTTGATCCCGACTCGGACCACAAAGTCATTGTGACGCGCGACATTTCGGTCTTGGAACACAAATCAGAGCAGGTTGGTGTACCGGAGGTCACAACTCTGCCTGTGGGGCCAGATGAAGAGAAGGGTCCTGTCGATAACGACGAGATAGTCGTTGACAAACTTCAGGATCAGGTAGACGGTGAGCAGATGCCACCTGCCCGTCAGAACCGTCCTCGATGGGAGTATGGAGATCCCGCCGTTAAGGGAAGGAACCCTGGAAGATATGAGGAGATCGACGCTAACAACGAGATTCCACACCGTACTCGTAGTCAGCGTCGGGACGCGGAGCAACAAGTCATGTATGGCTCTGCGATGTCGGTCTCTCTTCCTCCAGTACCCAGCAACTACGAGGAAGCAATGGCCAGCCCCGAAGCAGACAAATGGATCGCAGCTATCAAAGCTGAGCTCGATGCCATGGCTCGCCATCAAGTCCTAATTGATTCGGATCTTCCAAGTGGCGCTCGAGCTCTCGGGTCGAAGTGGGTCTTTACCAGAAAGGAGAATGCTCAAGGGGAGGTGACTCGTTACAAGGCCCGACTGGTTGCGCAAGGGTTTGCCCAACGTCCTGGCATTGACTACAACGAAACGTTCGCCCCTGTTGCACGCCCATCGACCATCCTCAGCCTTGTTGGCACTGCCGCCGCCCAGGGACTGTTTCTCGAGCAGTTTGACTTCGACTCTGCGTTTCTGAATGGAACGATGACGGAGATGGTCTACATGAAGTATCCCAAGGGTTGGGATCGCCCTCAAACCGGCCAAGCCCTTCGTCTTGTCAAGTCGATGTACGGCACAAAGCAAGCTCCTCGAGAATGGAACGCAGCTGTGAACTCCCTGATGGTCGAGCGCGGCTACAAGAGATCTGATGCTGACTCCTGCCTTTACGTCAAGCGAGTAGATGAGAAGTTTATCTACATCACGCTGTACGTGGACGACGGCATGGTTGCTTCGAACGACCAAGAATTCCTGGATTCGGAGATCGAAGCGTTTAACAAAGGCTACAAGCTCAAGCGCCTCGGTCCAGTGAAGCTCTTCTTGGGTCTCGAATTCGCGCGTACATCAGATTACATCTTCGTGCATCAGTCCAAGTACATCAGGGATCTTGTTACCATGTATGGAGGAGGTTCAGTATCCAAGCACCCGGTGAAAGTCCCCATGAAGCCAAGGTCGGACGTCGAACATTCTACGGATCCTTTCGACGACGTGGCTCTGTACCAGTCAGCAGTGGGAGCGCTGCAGTATGCTGCGCATCGAGCTCGACCCGATATCGTCACTTCGGTTCGTGCGGCAGCGTCCAAGGTTTCGGCTCCTACCCAGGCCGACTGGATCGCGGTGAAGCGTATCATCCGCTACTTGCAAGGCACTGTTGACTGGGGACTGAAGTTCAACCACGGAGGATCTACGGTATTCGAGCTTTACTCCGATGCCTCGTGGGGAGACGACATGTCGACTGGGAAGTCAATTGGAGCGTTTGTCTCGATTTTGGCAGGTGCTGCGATCTCTTGGCAAAGCAAACAGCAGTCGATGGTTGCAACTTCGACTACGGAGGCTGAGATTTTGGCGGCTTCCGCGGCAGCAAAGGAGGCCATGTGGCTTCGGCGATTGGCGGCGGATCTCGAGCTAGAACAACCTAAGGCTACACTGATCTGGGAGGACAACCAAGCGGTGATCGCGATCGCTCTCAACCCGGCTCATCACGGAAGGACGAAGCACTACAGTGTGCATCACTTTTACATCCGAGAACGAGTTACGGCTGGCGATATTCAAATCAAGTATTGCAAGACAGGAGCGATGACTGCGGATATTCTTACAAAGCCGCTCGCTCGCAACTTGTTCGAACTTCATCGTGAGGGTATGGGAATGGTGTCCCTTGGAGCCTTGACCAGTGGGAGTGTTGTGGGAAATTAGTGGGGTCTGCGGTCCAGAGGGACTTATGGTCTTAGCAGTGGCGCGGGCGCGCGGGTGTTGTGCGGGGGACCGGCAGAGGCGGCTGGTTGTTTACATGAGATTGCGTCTTTTTGGCCTAGCTGTTTTTCTCTCTTCTCCACCACGCACTCGATATCACATCTCGCCTAGTCGCTCTGTTACAGTCGATTGACCTTTAGCGACCCACTATCTCACAATAGCTTAGTTGAAATACATTACCACGCACTCGATATCACATCTCGCCTAGTCGCTCTGTTACAGTCGATTGACCTTTAGCGACCCACTATCTCACAATAGGTCATCCATCGACGTCACGTAACTAAGACGCTCCTACAACAACAATGTTTAGAAACCTCGGCGAGGGCTGAGCCAATCAGCGGAATCGATTATCTCTCACAAAGCAATTGTTTTAGGACTTTGAAAGAATCTTGCATCAATGGCATGAGCTATGCGCGGCCACCCGCGTCGGCCCTTGGCGGATACACGCTCGGGGCCTCGATTCACGGTTACCCCTCTCCTGTCTCATTTGTCGAAAGCTGGACCGCACCGCCCTATTCGAAGGCGACGCTGGACTATCTCTCCTCTCTCCCGCTCCCTCCTTCGAGCCTTTCGTATACAGTCCTCATAGTGGTCACAAGAACAAGGAACCGTGCCCACCGAACGTTTGCCACATCCAATGGGACGAAGTGGCCGGGTTTTGCCGTCCTCGACCCTCTCCGCGTTGTCCGCGCTCGCTTGGGCTACTCTCTCCCTAGCAGCGGCTACGGTCGGCCACGCACCGGCACCGGGCAGACTTCTGCGGAGAAACCCGGATGGCTTTACCCCATCAAATCAGATACCGTATGGTGGTGAAGCGTACTATACGAACTATCGGAAGAGCCCTGCAGTCGTCTTGACCGCCGTCGCCGCCCTTCTCGCGGGTGTGTACCTTTGCTTGTTCGGCAAGCGGGGCTGGCGTTTTACGACCGGCCTCTGCACCGCTTTGATGGGCCAGCTCTTGACCTGGATCATCATCACCAATGTCGCTGCCATCGATCTCAAAGGGATCGCCATCTGGGGCTTCTCCATGATCGGCTTTGTCGTTGGATTCGCGGTTGGTGCACTCTTGTGGCGATTCGGCATCGTCGTCGCTGGTGCCGATGGGGGCCTTGCGCTCGCTCTTGGCCTCAATCTTATGGTGCCGCACGAGAGCAACTCCCCCACGTCAGTAGCATCGCCAAATTTTATCATACGGAATGATACTGATAATTTCAGCCTCATCAATGGGCCAATTTCTTGTTTCCGAACGTAGCTGGATCTCCATCGGGGTGCTCTCCGCAGTCTTTGCGATTTTCTGTCCGCTTCTCTCGCAAACGTATGGCATGGCAAGTCCAATTCCAGGCCTCTGCCAAATTCAATCGGGCTGACCTACAATGTTCTTGGAAATCTTGTTACGTCCCCCTGACAGGAGATAGCATGCTCATTGACGGGCTCATTCGTCTTGGGCCTTGGTATCGACTTATTCGTCGAGCAAGCTTCGGGCTTCAGCTTGGGATTGGTGAGCGCCAGAGCTGGTTGGCATCGATTATCGAGCATACTGATAGCATGTTTTTTGGCCATGAGTCCTATAGAGGTACATCTTCGACCAGCGCCACCTCCCCCCCGATTTGATGTATCAACCCAGCGAGGTGACTCGAGTATTTCTGGGCGTGATGTGGGGTCTGACGTAAGTACGCTGCAGCTGAGGAAAGCAGGCCACAGCTGACTTCACCCCAATTTCCCCCATAGAGTTATCGCAACCGTCTTCCAGACTTGGAGATGGCGCCAACATCCGTTCGAAAGGACCGGCGACGCGTTCACAAATCTTCAGGGAGAGCGCACGGAGGAAGCCGCATGTTCGCTAAACGCCCGTTCGGTCAGGAGCGAGGAACGTCTGTGCGAGTCGCGTGCCCATACGTTCTCGATGATTACTTGCGCCGGTAAACGCACGTCCTGGGGGCCGCAAAATCGGAGTGAAACCAAAATGGATCACCTCGCAAGTCTGGGTCCGATTCACATGAGTTGCACGTCGACCTTCGAAGGTCGACCCATTCCTACACCGCCAGGGGTCGTCCACCACAATGAGCCCCCGAGCCCACCCTCGTCGATCGTATCGACCGAATTTGCGCGCGGTCTCCATTCTCGCCCTCCCACCGAATACGATCACAGTCGGCGTATTGACCCACACAATTCCGTTGTGCTTCTTCGACCGATCCCTCGCTATGCTGAGCCAAACCCCGGCCCGACGCCCTGTTACGAGGAGACGCTGACTGACACGACCCTGCGCCCGGTCGAGCCCGTCGGGGTCCCAGGAAGGCAAACACCATCGTTCGAGGGCGTCGGGAGCGCACCTGGCAACCCAACCCCTGTAGGTAGCAACCTCACCAAGCGTACGTCGTACCGCAAGCCCGTCCCACCTCTCGTTGATCCACAGCTCGAGAATGCTGCGTCTAACATACCAAAGGGCAGCAAGTCCCCGCCGATTGAAAACGGCGGCGATAGCAGTGCCGCTCATGAGAAATATGCCTTCGAAATCCCAATGGCGCAAGGGTTCGCTTCCGGTCGCCGTTACCCTTTGGATGAACGAGGGGATGACGCAATACTTGATGATTCCGGCAGCGAGACGCCGATCTTTGGCGCGAACCGCCAGATCCGAGAGGTTGGGCCTCCTACGGACACATATGCTACCGAGTCGGCCACTGGCACGCGGCGGCAAGCCGAGGCTTCAATACGTCAAGTGCGACCCGTGCTCGTCTCGCGCTTCACTTCGACGACGGATCATCTTCCTATGGCGAATGGTGTACATTCTCCTCTCGGCGAACCAGGGGTGCAATTCGCGGCCCGACCCAATCCTCGAGAAATTGTACCCTCGGTCCTGTTCTGGCCTGAATGGATGCCCGCTTCTTCCCGCGGCAAATCACCTGGCGTCAGTTCTAGCCCGAAATCTTGATTGGATCAGGATCCGGGCGTCCAATTTGCCTTCATCTCCTTGCACCCTCATGAACGCACCGTGACATTTCCATTTTGAACAGACCAGCTTCTTTCTGTCTCTTACTTGGGGTCCATATAATTGCCTGCACTCATGTGCAGATAGGTATATATGCATACTAGTATGCATAAATTTTCAATATTTGCATGGTTCATTATTCATTACGATGTTCACGTTGGGGCAGAGTTTGCAACGAGTATCAATAGAGGGCAAGGTCAAGTTTCGGGTGGTGGTGATAATAAGCGAGCTCGAGCGATGATAGCTGCTTCATCCTCGGGGGAGAGGGACTTTGAGCCGAAGACATCGGGTGGACGTGCTGGCTCTGTCAAGGTTGAAGTGGCCGCACCAGTGGTCGTAGGTTCCATCTTGATGCCATTCGACGACGATCGCATCGCCACCCTCGTCGCCTCCATCTTGATCGGTTTCTCCTGCTCTTGCTTGACCGGTGCTTCCTTCACCTTCTCCTTGACTTTCTCGTCGCCCTTCCTTCTCACCTCCTCCTCAACCCTATGCTTCTCCGCGCCTCTCTGCACCGCATCCTTCCAAGCCTCCTTGGTTCCCTCTCCAACCTTCACCTTCAAGCACTTGACCAAATCCTTCGTCTTCTCACTCACATCCTCCAAAATCTCCTCAAATTGTTCATCCCTCATCCCCTCCCCTAACAAAGGCCTCAACTCGCCCCATTTCAACATTCTCGATTCCTGTTCCAAGCCTTTCAAGACCATCGTCAGATCTTGGATCAAAGGACGTATAGCCTCGGTATCTTTGTAGGCTTGCGCGGTGAGACGCTCTTCGATTGAGGAACCTTCGAGAGAGGCTTCGAGCATGGAGGCGGTGGAGATCAAGGGTGTGAGGTGGGAGAGGGCCATGGATCCGGAGATGAAGAGTTGGCGAAGGAATTGGATTTGTTCGTAGGGGAGTCGGTTGGGGAGGAGGAGGGATAGGAAGGGGTGGGCGAAGGATAGTCCGAGGGAGGTGCGGAGTATGATGTGGAATTCGAGAGCCGCGGTAGCGAGAAGGAAGAGGTAACGCCACTGAGATAATGACAAAGGCTTAAGTTAGTTGGTGCAGGCACGAACCATCATCTTGAATCGTGAGATTCACGCACATAGTTGTTGACTCGTTCACTCCTCCTGAACCAAGAGATCATGTAGATAGACCCGAGCGCAACGACATAGAACCCAACTGTGGATTGCGCTCCACGAAAAACGACCTCCCTCTGCGCCGCCGGTTTAGGTTGCCAGGCCAAAGCGTCCATACCGAACCTCTCATAGGCCCATTTCAGACTCCCTTCATTCTCCAATACTAAAGCGGCTTGCTTGAGCGCGATGAAGAGGGGTTCGCCTTGTTTGCCTACTTTGTCGGGGTGTAATGATCGAGCGAGTCTGCGGAAATGTGATTTGACGAACGATGAGCCGCCGACTTCGACTTGTTCCCTTGTTAGACCGAGGAGGGTGTAGAAATTCTGGGAGAATAGGGTGCCTTGTTCGATGTAGACCGAAGAAAGAGTGTAACCCAGATAGGCCAGGATGAGCCCGATGCGAGCAAAGCGATGGTGGCGTTGGGCGCGTGAGTTTTGATGCGCGATTTGATCGGCGGACGCGTTGGGGGGAAGTCGCGGTTGAATTTGGGGCAAGAGGGTGTAGAAGCCTTTGAGGACGAATGAGGTCAAGAGTTGGGGCAAGACGGCCCAGAGGACGATCGAGCTCAAGTGGTGCGAAATGCCGCCGATTGCCATCGTTCCGTCTCGGCTCCTCGCCTCGCACAAAATGTCTGTCCGTGGGGGCGCAGCCAGGGGGAGAAGAAGTGGGGGTGGGTCAGCATCGTGTGATCGAAAATTCGAACGGCGAGCAAATTTTATAATAGTCGGATCAGATGTGTCTCAAGCGATCAAACACGCGCTTCATCCCCTCCAAGTCAAAAGAGCCCTTCGGTCACACGCCCCAAGTCTCGAGCCGACCGACCACTTCTCACTGTCCCGCCGCTGTCGCCGCTTCGATCCTAACCCAATCGCGCTCGATTGTAATGACATCCCCGCATCAACCTCGCTGCCACGCAGCAAGTACAACGACCCACTCAACACGTCTTCACTCCGTTCCCAAACATGATAGCACCATGTCCTCCCAATCGCACTGCCTTGGACTCGCCCAAGGCCAAACTGTACGCCAGGACCCCCTAAACAGAAACCGACTTTGGCCTCCCAAGTCGCCCCGCCTGTTATTAGGTCCGCGCCAGAGTAGATGATGTCCCCTCGAGAAGAGAGCACTAAGATCCAAAGCAAAAACCTCGAATCTCGATGCTCCGCTTTCCTTTCTGGTTGTCTTCCACCTTCTACGGTCGAGTCTTTTTTTTTTGGTGAAAAGCCGAGAAAGTTTGGGTAATGACCGAGGGATGTGGGGGATGTCGATCTCCGCCTTTGACTCGGGATCTTTGGGGAAGCAGGGTTGTGTACTGGACACGGTCCCCGAAGAAGAAGAACCAAGCCCTTTTGGTTATAGAAGATCGACGTCCAGTCGTCCCTCTTGACTTTCTTGGCACGCGGCATTCCTGATCAACGTCACGTGAGAGAGCGGAGGAACAGAACGCGGTCGCGCCAAGTCGACGGTTCACGTTTCCATACTATTTCCCACGTGACGACGAAGCACCGGTGCCGAGAAGAAGTGGGAGGAAAGGAAGATGGATGTACCGAGTGTTTTGAAGCGGAGAAAAGGTCACCCGTAGTGGAAGTTTCGGGTCTGCACCCGAGGGCACAAACGGTGACGACGAGGGACCGTTTCTCTACCACCCTCGTGGCGCCCTGATGCAGGCCCAAGCATGTGCAAGAAGACAAGGTGGGGACCACATTCGTGTAGAGCGGGGTCCCAACGCATCGAGCAGATTGAAGGTCGAACAGGGCGCCATTACAACCGAGTTGGACGCGATCGAACCGCGAGAGAGAACGGACACCAGAGACGAGATGAAACAGAGAGACGGGAAAGCCACGAGACAAGGAGCGCGTGGAACGAAGGACTCGTGGGTATGACGAGTTGTGGGACCCTTTTACTTTTGCAATAGATCATTTCCGGGGTAGAGGGAGGGAGGAAAGACTTACCGGTTAGGGACGAATCCGGATGACGTGGTCGTGAACGGCGAGGAAAACGGTGGAGGACAAGCGACGGACTCGACTTGCGCGCGGATGGCTTCTTTGCCCTCATCCCCAACCTCACTCGTCCTCTGGCGTCGCCATCTTTGAAACGATGGGCCCTCCCGACAAGCTCAGCACGGACGTTAGCGAGGCTACACCCGCCACAACTCAGTCCGCAAATGCCTCGGCGCCGATCCCAGCGCGCGATCCCAACGATCCCATGACGTGGGCCGAACGAGGCCTCTTCCCCATCGGCGCAGCTCCGCCCCTCAACCCAGAGTCTGACGCACTCATACCACGTGTAGAAACGACGAGGGAGTCCGTAGATGAACGATGTTGGATAAGGACCAAGCAGACCAATGCCAGGAGGTGGGTTTCTCGTCGCTGTCCTCCCCGACGACAACGAGAAGAGAGCTGAGCTGAGCTGACACAAAAAGTTGTACTATTCGGCAGAGCACTGGGGAGAGAACCCAGAGTGACCATGTATTGCTACCTCAATTTCAAGAAGCAAATTGTCGATCTCATACCCGTGCCAGGTCAACGCGGTAAGCAATAATTTTTCCCTTCATCTCCGTGCTCCGATCGTCATCGAGTTTTATCAGAACTGACCGGGTCACATTTCCCTGGTATGTGCGCACGCACCTCATCAAACGATTTGAACATACGCAGGCGCATACATGGCCAGGGACGCGCCCGTGAGCAAAAACTCGGGCCCCACTCACTACGTCCCGACCGGTCCACCGACGACCTTGGCTCCTCCACCTACGGTCCCTTTTTACCATTGGCCAAGGATGGAAGATCGCTATATCTACATTGCTCGTGGTCGTACCTATGTTAATCGCCACCTCCAAGAATCTGGTGGACCCGCCGAGTCACGCATCTCGATCGAGGATCTGGCCGAGCGTTGCGAACAGGGGCAAATGGCGCGAGCGGCCGAGCGCAAGCAAAGGGCCGTCCAACGCGCATTGGGGATGGTGGACCCTATCGAATTTGACGAGTATGAGAAGCTCATCTCGTTGAGTGACGCGTGGTCACATTCTTTGCAGAGATTACACCTCCATGTGCATCGCATCTATTCGCCTGGGTGGAGGAATCTGGCGAGGTTGCCGGAGGTGTGGACGGATGGGACGGCGAGCAAGATGTTGGAGAGGTGTACGGAGACGCTGAGTGATGGGAGTGCGTTCAAACTTGTGGGGAGGATGTACGAGTCGACGATAAGGGTTTTGGGTGAGCTGGAGGAGAGGAGGAGGAAGGGTGGGTCCGATCCAGGTGCGGGTATCGGAGGTGGATCGGGTGGGATCGTACCCCCTCCACTACCTCCCTCTATTGGTGGTCCTCCGCCCATGTGAGGATATTTTATGCGCTTTTCCCGACGTTTGCATGTTGTTGTAATAAGTTGCCTTTGATCCTTTAACGCTTTAGGTTGAGCACCTAGCTTGACGCGGAACTGTGAACCTCGGACCAGAAAATCAGAAATTGCGGTTGGAAATCCTTTCAAACTTTTGGGCCCAAAAAAAGCTACAGAATTGAGTGTCGTCTTGACTGCCCAACAAATGTTGTGGCGATCGTCACCCACCCCGACCGGACGTTCGACCTGGCATGGCTTATATTGGGCTAGCCCGGTCGATAGTGCCGCCCGTGGCCGAAGGAGGCAGAAGGAGACCAAGGAGAGTGGTCGTCAATCGCGCCGGTTTCGCAAATGGTTTGCTGCTCTTACTCCCGCCTGAAGCACCTCAACGAAACCGCCTGACTGGACTGTGCTGCACCTCGGACCACACGCTTGCAACTTGGCTTCAACCCCCATCCTTTTTCCCTCTGATCGCATCGCACTTTCTGCATGTAAGTGTTCGCTTCTTCGTGGTCGAGGTGACGTGCCCTCCCGAGTCAACGCTAGGCGCTCGCTCTCGATTCGCGATGGCCGCTGCTGGCGGACCGTTTTCTTTCGCCGGCTGCTGGCAGGCTGGGCTGTTGCGCGCGCTTTCCCGGCTCCGACCGCGGTCGGTCCACTTGCTGACCCTCTGCGTCGTCTGTTCTCTCTCTGTACCACTTGTTTCGGGGTGTGTCGGTGTCGGGTGTTGGGTCGCCTCCTTCCTTTGATCTCTTGCAGGCTAGTGTGGTACCCCGGATCGGAAACCCGCCACGACTAGTGAGTGCCAATCCGAGGCTGCCTGTGCTCGTACGCACGCCCGCGAACGAGATCTTCGGCAGCACATGCTTATCACCTGTGAGCGCGGAGTCGCTGACCTGCTTGATGACCCCTCCGCTCTCCGCCGCGCAGCCTTGACTCTGTCGTTTACAAGACCCTCGGTCATTAAATACGACCCCGTTACCCACCCACTCACTCTTTTCATTTACGACCCCATCTCTCTCCGCCACTTAGCCCATCTTCGCGATGTTGCGCACGACCTTATCTCGGGGCCGCTCCGGCGTGCGAGCGTCGTTGCTCGGTCGACCCCTCGCCGTTAACCCCGTTGCGGCTCCTGTTCGCTCCTTCACGGCCTCGAATCGTCGCCAAGAGGACCTGAGCAAAAAACCCAGCATCGCGCCTGCGGACCAGGTCGACATCTCGTCTCAGTTCAAGCACATCCAGACCAAGGACGGCACCTCCGCCGCTTCCGACCTTGCCAGGCGCTTGTCCCAGGCCGTCCTGCCCAAGTTGGAACGACCCGATGTCAAAAAGGTGCTCATCGTCGGGTCAGGTGGACTGTCGATTGGTCAAGCCGGTGAATTTGATTACTCCGGTCAGTCGGCCTCCTCGATCGTCACGAGGAGATGGGACGGTGAGCTCATCTATGTGGCTTTCGATGCCTCACAGGTGCACAAGCGATCAAGGCGATGAAGGAATCCAACGTCGAGACGATCCTCATCAACCCCAACATCGCCACAATCCAGACCTCGCATCAAATGGCCTCCGAGGTCTACTTCCTTCCCATCACCGCCGAATACGTCTCGTACATCCTCGAACGAGAGCGCCCCGACGGTATCCTTCTGACCTTCGGTGGTCAGACCGCGCTCAACGTCGGTATCCAGCTTGACAAGATGGGTATCTTTGATCGACTCGGCGTCAAGGTCCTTGGCACGCAGATCAGGACCCTGGAAGTTTCGGAGGACCGTGACTTGTTCTGCAAGGCTCTCGAGGGTCAGTTGTTCATCTTTCCAGCCCATCTTCCTTCATGATCTCACGAGTTGATGTTCAACAGAAATCGGCATTCCCGCCGCTCACTCGACGGCCGTCTCGACCGTCAAGGATGCCCTCGCCGCCGCCGATGACATCGGCTACCCTGTCATCTTGCGTTCGGCCTTCTCGCTCGGTGGTCTGGGATCGGGCTTTGCCGAGAACGAGGATGAGTTGCGCGACTTGTCCGCCAAGTCCCTGTCGCTCTCGCCGCAGGTCTTGATTGAGAAGTCCCTCAAGGGCTGGAAGGAACTTGAGTACGAGGTCGTGCGTGATGCTGCCGACAACGTCATCATTTGCTGCAACATGGAGGTGAGTTGAGAAGAAAAGTGGCGTTCAAGCCATCAGTTGTCGCTGACCAGGGGTGATATTGTACAGAACTTTGATCCTCTCGGCACACACACCGGTGACTCGATCGTCATTGCTCCCTCTCAAACTCTTTCTGATGTGAGTTTGACCCTCAAGATTGGTCTGATGCGGCTCGATCGCGTTTAGTGATCTCGTCGACATCTTTGCAGGACGAATACCATATGCTCCGCTCGGCGGCGATCAAGATCGTCCGCCACGTAGGAGTCGTTGGCGAGTGCAACGTTCAGTACGCGCTCAACCCCAACAAGCGCGAATACATGGTTATCGAGATGAACGCTCGTCTCTCTCGTTCGTCGGCCCTCGCCTCCAAGGCAACCGGGTACCCGCTCGCCTATACCGCTGCCAAGATCGCGCTCGGCCACACCTTGCCCGAGCTGCCGAACGCCGTCACCAAGACGACGACGGCTTGCTTCGAACCCTCGCTCGACTACATCGTCACCAAGATCCCTAAATGGGACTTGGCCAAGTTCCAGTACGTCAACCGCGAGGTTGGCTCGTCGATGAAGTCCGTTGGTGAAGTCATGGCCATCGGTCGAACGTTCGAAGAGTCCCTGCAAAAGGCCATCCGTCAGGTCGACCCCCGCTACGCCGGTTTCGAGGCCTACTTCCAGCCCGAGGACATTGACCACGCCTTGTCGGTCCCGACCGACCAACGCCTGTTCGCCATCGCCCACGCGATGCTCAACCTCAACTACTCGGTCGAGAAGATCCACGAACTTACCAAGATCGACAACTGGTTCCTCTACAAACTCGACAACATCGTCCAGACCTACCGCCAGCTCCAGGGCACGTCGACGCTCTCGGAGCTTTTGCACGACCTTATGAAGGAGGCCAAGCGCATGGGTTTCTCGGACCGCCACATCTCGCAGCTCTTGCCAGAAAAGGTCACCGAGGATCAAGTCCGCGCGCACCGCAAGTCGCTCGGCATCACGCCCTTCGTCAAGCGTATCGACACCCTTGCCGCCGAATACCCCGCCCACACCAATTACCTCTACACGACCTACAACGCTTCCGAACACGACATCACTTTTGGCGACAACGGCACGATGGTACTCGGTTCGGGTGTGTACCGCATCGGCTCGTCCGTCGAATTCGATTGGTGCGCCGTTAGTTGCGCGCGCAAGGTTCGCGAGATGGGCAAGAAGACGGTCATGATTAACTACAACCCTGAGACGGTCTCTACCGACTTTGACGAAGCCGACCGCCTCTACTTTGAAGAGTTGGGCTGGGAGCGCGTGATGGACATTTACGAACTCGAAGGCTCCGAGGGTGTCATCGTCTCCGTCGGTGGGCAGCTGCCGCAGAACATTGCGCTCCGGCTCAAGGAGACGGGCGTGCAGGTCCTCGGTACCGACCCGGAGATGATCGACAACGCTGAGGACCGACACAAGTTTTCGGCTATTCTCGATGCCAACGGGATCGATCAGCCCGACTGGACCGAAGCCAGCTCCGTCGAGGCCGCCAAGGAGTTTGCCAACAAGGTCGGCTACCCCGTCTTGATCCGTCCCTCTTACGTCCTGTCCGGTGCCGCCATGAACGTCGTCTGGAACGAATCGACGCTTGAGCATTCGCTCACAGCTGCCGCTGAAGTCTCGTCCGAATACCCGACCGTCATCACGAAGTTCATCGACTCCGCCCAGGAGATCGACATCGACGCCGTTGCCTACAAGGGCGAATTGCTCATCCATGCCGTCTCGGAACACGTCGAGAACGCTGGTGTCCACTCTGGTGATGCCACGCTCGTCCTGCCTCCGTTTTCGCTCGTCGAAGACGACCTTGCCCGCCTTAAGGAGATCGCACAAAAGGTCGCCAAGGCATTCGAGATCTCGGGTCCCTTCAACATGCAAATCATTCGCAAGGCGTCTGACGACCACCCGACGGTACTCAAGGTCATTGAGTGCAACTTGCGCGCCTCACGTTCGTTCCCCTTCGTGTCCAAGGTCCTCGGTGTCAACTTTATCGATATTGCCACCGCCGCCATCGTCGGTGAGAACGTCCCCGCTCCCGTCGACTTGATGCAGCAGAAGCGTGATTACGTCGCGATCAAGGTCCCTCAATTCTCCTGGACTCGTCTTGCCGGTGCCGATCCTTACCTCGGAGTCGAGATGGCGTCGACGGGTGAAGTCGCCGCGTTTGGTGTCGACGTTCACGAAGCGTACTGGGCCTCGTTGACTTCGACAAATGCTTTCCGCGTCCCCCCTCCCGAATCCGGTGTCTTGATCGGTGGTGACATCTCCAAGCCCCAGATGGCGACCGTCGCCAAAGGCCTGATCGACCTCGGTTTCAAGCTCTACTGCTCGTCGCCCGTCGTCGAGGAATATCTTAACTCGCTGCCTTATCTCGGCAAGGTCGAGCGCATCGCGATCCCATTGAAGGACAAGCGTCGCTTGCAACTCGTCTTTGAGAAGTACGACATCCAGTGCGTCGTCAACTTGGCCTCGTCCAGGGGCAAGAACACCATCGACGAGGACTATGTCGCTCGTCGCAACGCCGTTGATTTCGGTATTCCCTGCTTGAACAACCCTTTGTTGGCGCAACTCTTTGTCGAAGCTTATGGCAAGAAGTTGAGGAAGGGCGAGTTGAAGGGCTACGTCGAAGGTCGCGTGCCGAACGAGGTCAAGCCATGGAGTCATTTCATCGGTGGTCGATTGTAAACTCCTCCCTCTTATGACCACCTCCACCTTCTTCCCCTCTCAATTTCCTCTCGCAACACGTCTCTAAATCAATAATGCCCTCCGTCAAGCTTATCCGAGATGGCTTGACATAGAAGATCGCAAGTTTCCCTTGTCGTTACTCGCCCTTTCTGAATAGTCCCCAATTCCTGAAGTTCAGTTCGCAACGTAGTTCATTATGCATCGGTGGAATCCGAATGACGAAGGGGTGAAAATCAAATTAAAACATGTACTGCACAAATGCCAACAGGTGTAGTTTACACAGTGGATGATGGAAAGGAGCGTTCACCCTCCGACCAAGTCTTTACCCGTGATCGCATCCTTGCGCTTGCCATCTTTGTCGACCATACTGTCCGATGCTTTGTTTCTCTCCAGAAGGATGGGATCTTGATCATCGTCTGATGTACTCGTCTTGGATGGTGCATCGTCCGCACACCCACAATCGTAGATGATCTCCAACCCCTTCCCACAGTCGAATTCGTCCTTATCCAATCGGGCATTGACAAGGTTGTGCAAGTGACAGAGATGAATCGAGGCGGCTGAACGGGAGGAGGTTTGAGGCGGGTGTTTCAGAAGCAAGGCTTGGAACTGTTGAAATCGGGACGGAAGGGGTAGGGGAGATCAGCGTCAGGGAGTGAGGAACTTCTTCGGCTCTCGGAATTTCGACTGACCTCGGCTGCACATTCGCCTGAAGGATGGAAGGTGGCAAAGATGCGGGGTAAGGACTCGTTCATTGACCCAATTCATCCATGCCTCTCTCCACCTACCACATGGGTACAATCGGGAGAAGAGGTAGAGAAAACTTTTGAACGTCTCCTTTTCGTCCTCGGTCGGCTCGACAGGAAAACGAGCGGCCATCGTGTGTAGTAGCTTCCACGACGCTCGGCCTAGTTCGGCCCTGCGCAAGTTGATCGAAAGTGGTTAGTACGTCGAGTGGGCTCAGAGAGAGTGGGATGCTGGACTGACTTTACGGTCGCGTTCTCAAGCTTGGGCATGATGATCGGTCCCTTCCAATAGTTCGGCAACTTCTCCAACGCCTCCTGCGCCAACGGATCCTTGTTCGCCGCTCTTGCTAATGCATCCCTGACACCGGCTGCTCCACCTTTTTGTACGCCTTGTTGGGCCCAGACCGAGTTGGAGCCCGAGCGTTCCAGGGGGCTTTGCACGACGGAGAGGTACGTCGGTACGAGCAGGAGTAATGAGCAGGCGAGGAAGGTCACTAGTAGTCGAGATGGGGTCAACAGTTGACGCAGGGTGAGCATAATGGCCTGTGGGGCGTGTGGGAAACCCCCACGCATTCAGGGCTAGGGGTGAGAAAGCCCAAGAGACGCTTGCGAAAGCACGGGGCGCCACGTCCGACTTCACCGACTTCACCGTTGCGCCGTGTCGCGCCTCCTCGAGCGCATCATTGAATGATTGCACGCCCCCGCCGCATCATTGGGTAGCAAACCACAGGCTCCAGTCGTCCTGGATTTATCTACTACTCGGCGGTACCAAAAATTGCGACCTCCGAAACAGGAACCAGCTATACACCTGTACATCTCATTCAGCAGTCCCGGATTCTGAGCCGATAAACCCGCTTGCAGTGAGGCAACTTGACTGCAATGCAGTCACCGGGGTTGCGAGCGAATGTGTCAATTATTGCAAACAACGGCTGCGATAATTTTGGCCTGTATTCCGGTCTTCGTTTCTTCAAAATCGGATAGCCCCTGAAGGCGACGCCACATCTCACTCGAGCACGATTAAAACTTTTCACCCTGTTGAGAGAGATCGTCCGAAACGAAAAGTTCAGCGTCGCACTTACTCTATGCATCGCCGCATGTCAGTATTCCGTTCTCCCAGGTGAACTACATTGGAACAACGTCGATTTCTCCAGAAATCGTTCTACGATTCTGAGTAGGCAGCGAACAGTTAACAGTTCCCGCTGTTGCAAAAAAGCGAGCCAATGGGCCTTTCGCAAAATCCAGCCACAAGTCAAGCCGGACGTCGAAGCTGAAGCACTCGAGCGGTCGAAGACACTGTGGGGGAGCAAGAGCAGAGTTGAACAGAGCACTGCACGTGACCGACCGCGTACTTCTCTTACCATCGGGAAGAAAGTCCGGTCCACCGAACTTTGCCCGTTTCTCGCTCAGTTTGAGGTGAAGACACAAATGGTAAAGCCACAAATGAAGAGTCATAAAATCCCAGCTAGTCTTGTTCAAAGCAGAAAATAAAAAACTATAGATGCGTTGGACCACCATGTCATACATCATATACCATCTACTACTACGTAGCGTCCGTCTTTCCCTCCTCCAACTCAGTGCCCGGCTCAGCTCCTGAGGGTAGATGACGAAAGGCGAAATCGCCATCATCGCCTCCATCAGTGAGGTATGCCAATCCATGCTTCTTTGGAATGTCCGCCAATTTGGCATTCATTCCCCCCAAATTCTCCCAGCCCTCCCGATAAACTCGTGATGCCAGGCCGGGTCCAGCCGTGTTGGGGATTGCTCGCCAAGAGCCCAGTATAGATAGCCGGTTTTGGTAACATCGGCATCGCATACCACACAAATGTGCCCTCAGCAATCTGACGTGGAAGATGGAAGGCTCATGAGTCAGTAGGTAAGTCCACTCTTGTTGACGTACCCCGAGTACGCTTCGGGTAGTCCGATACAGGTCCTGGCCAATTTTCTCGCTAGTTTCTTCGCTCCGCTGACTCGCACTCCCCAAACACCTCGTTCCGTCATCGACGCCACATATCACATACTCGGTGGACGTCCCCCAGTCTTTCCGGGCATTGGAAAGCAGTAGGTAGAACATGTGCCCGCAGCTGGAGACTGCAAGAGTCCGCATTAGATCTGATCTGACGGGGTTCAGATCAAGTTCAGATCAATCATCACTGAGCGACGTTTTTGGCGGGGAATACCCATCTGAATGGGTATTGCCTGGGCTGCGGTATTACCCATCTGAAGGGGTAATACCCATTCTGATGGGTATTACCCCTTCAGATGGGTAATACCCAAGCAGACGGTATTCCCTTCGGTTCGGGTATTTCCAATTTTAATGGGTAATACCATCCAAAAAGTCTCAATAGGGGCTCTTTTCGGGAGCGTGATCGAGCTTAATTCACATTAGCTTTCTCATTAGGTTCTGCATCATTAAATGCTAGTGCGAGCTCAATTGGCATTAGCTTACTCATTAGGGTCTGTATCATAAGTTACTGATGCTCGCGTTCATATTACTAATGTTAATGCAGCCATTTTATATTGTATACCAGATGTTGTAGTATTTATCTAGCAAGTGTCTACCTCCGTTACCATCTTTGACCCGTAGCCGGATAGTTTGGATCGTTGGCATCCAAATCATCCGCAGCTGCCGCGCGTGCTCCGCTTCCTCAAGTCCTTGGAGACCGTTCCAATTCCTCTACTTCTTCTTCATCCTGTCCCTGATCCTCGTCTTCTTCTTCTTCAGCTCGACCGTTGCCAAGGTCTCTCTTTGGATTGGTCTGTTGGCTTCTGTTAGGATTGTGTTCGGTCTTCTTCTTCTTGTTTCTTGGCGGGCCCGGGCCTCTGACACCGCTGGCTGCAGGAGTCGAACGTTGGCCGCTTTAACCCACGTGGGGGCTTGTTTGTTGAGTCTCCTGCGACAATTGTGGCGATCCTGCTCCTTGGCGCGCTCCTCGCTTCTTGGGCACTAGGGTCCTGTTCCTAGTTGCCAGCACTTCTTCCTCTTCGAGGTCGCTTGTGCCTGTATCTGAAGCCGAATAGACCCCGTCTTGGCTCTGAAGGAGTCATCACGGTCTCATCAGTGCATACCATCCAGTCCGATCTGGTTGAGAAGAAGGGGCTAACTTTCCGACTGGGACCTTCACCATGCCTGCTGCGGAGTGTCGCTATGTCTGCTTTGGAGAGCTGACCTTTGATTCCCGCAAGCCGGCACACTTCGCGATCGTACGCTAATTTCCAGGCGGACCGAATATTTGCCAAGACATCGATGACGAGTTCTTCATAGAGCCAGTCGCCGGATGTGACCGCAAGGAAACCAGCCCGTTCGCGAATCTGACCAAGTGCCAATGGAGGAGTAATGGGTCAGCACGCAAGCGAGCGCACAACAAGGTGACGACCGGGGGGGGGCTTCGTGTTACTTACATACTTGACGATTTCTCGTTGCTTCAAAGGGGAGAGATTCCCCTACAAGACTGTGTTTGCGCTAGTTTTGGCAGAGATGAGTCTGAAGGCGTCCTTGAGATCGTAGTTTTCGGGCAGGTCGTGGTTGGGGGACCACTCCTGGTTGATCTCCGCAAGCGGCCCATACAGCTGGACCGGGGTAGGTGTCCTGATCCCTGCCACTACTAGTGCGTCCCGCACCACCGACTGGGTCGAGGAAGGTTACGAGTGGCACAGGGATGTCAGAGCTAGTCGGTAGTGGGGCTCTGCTCGCTGGACTTGCCGGCACTTACGCGAACCCAATTGTAATAGATTTTGTCAATTTGCCCGCGCTTGCAAGTATAATCACGCAAGCCCATATTGCCCTTGTCTTTTCGTGCGTACATGCCGTCGGCATCAATGTATTTTCTGGCTGCACTGGACCGATGCGGCACACGTCAGCGAGAAAATGTGGCTGACTTAGCCCGAACGAGACTCGGCCCAAGCTTGAGGCCTCCTGAGGCCTGAGCGCTTGAGCCCGAACCAGCTGAGCCCAAACCTGAGCCCGAACCTGAGCCCGAACCTGGCGAAGCAAATCCTTGAATCAGAACAAGTGATGCATGCTGAGCTCACCAGTGCCCTTCCCATTCCGTCTTTGGTTCTCTTTATCCTTCTCTGATGCAGATCCTGCCATTGCGGCGCTCCCGTGTGGCAGTGGATGAATGGTGGGTGGGAGAAGGACTGAACACGTGGGCGGAAGGAGGGAAAGAGAGAAACGAAGACGCGCGCGCAAACTGCACGACTGCGCCGACTGCGCCACAATTTTTGCAAAGTCTTCTTCCGGACCCTCAACGGTGATAAACGTGCACCGCTCGTTCGCTCCGCCATGGCGGGCAACACAACCTCTCGCCCATGCCCTTGTTCCTGGTGCAAAGGGGCTTCAGTGTCAAAAGCGACCTTCTACCGCCATCACGCTCGACAACATAATGGACCCCGCGCTACCGAAGAGGCTGCCATTCTCGAGGTACCGCGGCAGCCATCGATGCTTCTAGCACCGCCTGGTCCCCAGTCTCAATTATTCCAGCCCCCACGACCTACACCCAGTTGGTTCGCAACCCGCTCGCCACAAAAATATACCCAATCCGCAGAGCGAATCGTGTCGCGAAAGGCGTTCGTCGATTCTTCGATGGGCGCTCAGCTCAATGACTCGGCGCTTTCAAACGACACACAAGCCTATGGCAGCGTCTCGAGTAATATTTCGCACACCGATGCACCAAACTCACCATCGCTGCTCTACGAGAGCGAAGAATTCAGTATGAACATCAGCCCCGAGCTTCCCCAGATCCCTGAAGGCGATTACGATTTCGAGCGAGCTTCTTGGACGGGGGGGTCAATGGACAGTTTCGAAGGCCATGCACTGGAGTCGGACCAAGACGTACTTCGCCAGACACAACTGTTTGAAATGACTTCCGCTTTGGAGACGACATCCCCCGCCGTGCAGCCCCTCGACAATTACAGTTCGAGCTCGCTCCCATTCGACGACGACGATCCACTTGTCGTCGAGGAACTTTGGGGAGCGGATCAACGGTTGGATGCCAATGGTGTCTACAACACACCCACCACATCCCGATTGTCCAGCTCCCAGGAGCGCCCAGTGGCAGAGGAGGAAGTTCGCCAAGAGATCGAGTTGGGTGAGATTCCTATCATAAATTGAATGTTGCTAGTGAGTAGGCGAGTGCTGCGTCCCTGATGTGAACCTCTGCTCCACTGCCTTCAGCCAAGGCTCTCCCGCACTACGACGTGGACACACTGTACGACTTTTCTTTTCGACATATGTACAACATGACGCGCCAGGCGAGCAAAATCTGGGAGGTACTTGGGAGTCGGCTTAGTTTGCAGAAAGTACGTACTCGAGTGTTTGCATTGACAGGTAAGTAGTCGGGCTGCATTCCATTCTTGATCTTGAAAGCGTAGTGTTCGCTGACAGTTCGTCGATTTAGGCTTGAAGCCTGTTCGGATACCCTGCTGCGTCAAGACCTGTGTTGCTTTCACTGGGCCGAGAGAAGCATTGACACGTTGTCCAGTATGCAATTCGCCGAAACTGGATCAAAATGGCCATCCTCAAAATACATTTCTGTACCTGTCGCCCGACGTGTACTTAAACATCTACCTGCGCGATCGAGTGTACGCCTCCTTGATGCGTTATCGATCCGACTTTGAGCGCAATCGAGATCCTCAAGAGGTCGTGGACTTATCTGACGGTGATCGTTATCGCGAGAAGCTGGATCAGAACATATCATGGACGAACCCACCTATCGCAGGTGCATCCCAACCGACCGTCTCTACAATCAACGTCAAGTATTATGAGAACGATGTCGACGTCGCGTTCGGGCTGTTCACCGATGGCATTCAACTATTCAACAAGACTCAGAGCGAATACTGGCCAATCATGATGATCAATTACAACCTACCGCCAGATATACGTTACAAGAAGAAGCATCTCATGACCGTCGGCATCATACCCGGCCCCAAGGGCCCCAAAGACATTGATTCATTTCTTCATCCCCTATACGAAGATGCTCGAGCATCGGCTAGAAACGGACACATGGTCTTTGACGGTGTTACAGAGGTGTGTAATAGCGTCGCCGAGTTAAGTCCTGCATATCTTCCGCCCCGTGGAGACTGATGCACATTGCCGCATTGACAGACCATGGTGCGACAGCGATGGTTCATACACGTGATTGGAGGCGACGGACCTGCTCTCTCAAAGATGCTTGGTTTCAAGGGTCCAACCGCCAAATGGCCTTGCCGAGTCTGCCTCATTCAAGGAGTTCCATGCGCTGCTGCCCACAATCACAACTACTACTACCTCAAGATGCCTCTCGACTCATCGCATGCGAACCGATCTGATCTGACCGCTTTAGATCTTCCCATGCGTTCGGAAGAAACGATCCGCGAAGCGGCATCGGAAAAAAAATCATACATTCGGCCTCAGCAAGCTGAGCTCGGCGGCGCACCTTCCTGGATTTTCGCTTCATCAAGACGGACCTTCGGACTTCATGCACGCTGTCTTCGAAAACGTCGCTCGAAAGCTCTTCAATATGTGGCATGGTGACTTGGCGGCTCAGAAATCAAAGGGTTACAAGACCCAGGCGCCACAAGCTCAGAGAGGCAGATCCGCGCAAGGAAAGGTGACATCGGCGGCTAGTGCAGAAGCAACGACGTCCGCGGCCGCAGTAGACGAAGCGCTTGGGACCGACTTACCTGACTGGGTGATACCAAACAAAATATGGGAGGTCATTGGCCAGGAAATCACCAACGGCGCAAAGACAATACCCAGCCTATTCACTCAAAAGATGCCCAACATCCACCTACAGACTGGCGCAATGACTGCAGAGGATTGGTCGAACTGGATTCTCTATGTTGGCCCCTGTGTTCTTCATGATCGACTGCCCGCCAAATATTTCGCCCACTTCCTGGCGCTTCGGAGGTGGGTTAAAGATTGCATGGCTATGACAATCAACAAGGAGGATGTAGCCAAGGATGGCGCTCTTCGACGTGACATAGCCTCCTGGTGTACCGAGTTTGAATCGTAAGCCCTCACGGTGCCACTCTTCCCTGAAGGACCTCAATCATCTGACCCTAATCTGCCTTGTTTACCTCGGCTTCAGATTATATTACTCAGGGAAATCAGCTCACTTGATCAATCTGCCGCACTCGGTTCATGCGGTCTTACACATAGCCGATTTCATCGAATGGCATGGGCCACCTGCCATGACTTGGTGCTTTGCCATGGAGCGGCTCAACCAAACGGTCAAGCGTGTCGCAAGCAAGGCTCATCGTCTACCATATGAAGCAGTGAATCGTTGTCAGTAGTGCTCTGCCCAATTAATACGAGTTGATTGCGATGTAAAATCTCTGACCACTTCTCTGTAACCCATGCAGATGTTGAAGTAAATTACTCTTGCCTTAAATCCGCACTACGCGCGTCTCCACTTTATATTAGTCGCGCGCGCGATTCGCGTCTTTGTCTCCTCTTCTTCACTTGATTACGAACTCATTGGCTCGTCCCTGCCGCCAACTCGTTCAGGTATGTGAAGAACTCCTTTATTGCAATCTTTACTTGATTACGAACTCATTGGCTCGTCCCTGCCGCCAACTCGTTCAGGTATGTGAAGAACTCCTTTATTGCAATCTTTACTTGATTACGAACTCATTGGCTCGTCCCTGCCGCCAACTCGTTCAGCTCATCGCTGTTCAGTTTCAATAGCAGATGTGTGTGCGGATGCTGCCTTGCAAATGGCGTGTTCGCGCTTTCCTCGCTTCTCTTATCCCATCACTGTACCGGCACTGATGAAGCATCAGCAGGACAAGCAGATGGAGCTCGAGCAGATGCAACAGTCACGGGGGTTTTTCATGAACGCAACGGGAGATCAAATGCGCGGTTCGTCCGCGGCCGCATCACGACAAGCTTCGAGTGAAAATGGGGACTCGGGGGCCGAAGCTTTGGGTCTTTACGGACGGCGCAGTAACAAGCTGAAGCAGGGACCGGGTATCAACGATGTAATGCGAGTTGCACAATTCATTGCACGCGAATTGTTTGGTCAGCTGGCCCCTGTGGTCTTCAAGCGAAAGGTGCGTATTCACATTTGGTTCAGATCCATCCGGCATTTCGAATTGCTAATCTGCGGCTCACTGCCGCATAAGTTGACGCAATCAGGACATCAATTTTGAGCTTGTCGATCAATTCTTTTGAAGGCTACCGCATGGACTCTGGACGGGACCGGATTGCGGCGGCGGAGCGACTGTCAAAGCATGCAAGAGTTTCTGCAGACACACGGGATGCTTCATGGATCTCAGTAAGTTATAGTACCAGGTTACGATTACAGTTACGCTGAGGGAGCATTTTCAGTACGATCTATTGATAGACAATAGTCGACGTCGTGCAAAAGACAGCTCTCAGGCGTTCCCTCGTGAAGGCGAAGGAGCCGATCGTGTCAAACATTTTGGTCAACTTTTGGCGATTTATGAGTTCCGATATGGGGAGCAGGTGCGCGCATTCGCACTTGGTTGTGCCAGGCGGCCTTACGACCCTGACACAT
Source organism: Microbotryum lychnidis-dioicae p1A1 Lamole (assembly GCA_001244265.2). Taxonomy (NCBI): domain Eukaryota; kingdom Fungi; phylum Basidiomycota; class Microbotryomycetes; order Microbotryales; family Microbotryaceae; genus Microbotryum; species Microbotryum lychnidis-dioicae. The sequence goes on from CDLV01000006.1 coordinate 1,751,829, forward strand.
TCCTCTCGCTTCATAGAACTTCCTGCTTGGGAAGGTACGGTCGCTTGGTTTGAGCCACTTGCAACCTGTCGACACGGTCGAACGGGCCCCGATTGCCAAGCCGACGCCAAAGCGGCAAAAGAGGAAGGCTTTGTCTGTTGTAGGAGGGCACAAGCATCAGAATTTGTTCTTCACTCAAGGTAAACGTGCTTCAGGAGCGGTCGAGATTGTGGATCTGTGGTGCATCCTGGGCTCAGCTGGTCGCATACATCGGAGGGTTGGTCGAGAGGAGTCCTGGGAGTACATCTTTGACCGGATGGATGACGAAGCTCGGCCCAATTTTCTGAACCTGGAATAATACACTGGCTTCCTTCACTCGTCTGTTTCATCCACTGCCAGAGGCAAGAGTGTTACAGAGAAGTTCTAGACATCCGAGTGGTGGTATTGCGGTGGTAACAACCCAGACCCGGTAGTAACTACGCTGCACGTACAGAAGAAACCCGGAGGCCGGGGGAATAACCATCCAGGCAGATATTACCCATGTCAAAGTTAATACCCGGCTGGGGGGTATTACCGCGCGCCTGGTTATTACCCCTTCAGCTGGGTATTACCCCCCTTCGGCTGGGTATTAACCCCGTTCAGCTGGGTATTAACCCCCAGCCGGGTATTACCCGTCAGCTGAGTATTACCCAGGCGCGCTCGGGACAATACCCAGTGAGACCTGTAATACCCTTCAGAATGGGTATTACCGGAATTAACCGACCCTCAGTGTCAAGCCTCGAGGAAAAAAATCCAAAAGTAGGCGGTCCCTAGATGGTGCCATTGTGATTTCAACTGCGGCGCACCTGATCAGAAGAGAAAATGTATCGCGCCATCTCATTGCAAACACTTTCTCATAGGGATCATGCGACCCAATCCAGTCATAAAAGCGGGGAGCTCCTCCAAAAAGCGGCGGCTTATAGCAAGGTGATCAGTTTGGAGGATGATGAGAATAAGAATGAGGATGAAGATGAGGTTGTGGAGGAAGAAGATGAGGATTTCAACATGTAGACATGTAGAAGTCTCCCTGTGCGAAATTAGGTAATCCCTGAAGCTCGTTAGAGCTGAAGGTTTCGTTTCGTAAAATGGGGGGGGTCCCAGCCTGGTGCTATTCTGAGATTTTATTGGACGAAATGGCGAAAATACCCCGCACGCGCGTGGCTGTTGAAGTCCCATAGGAGAGCCCGATTTCAGCGCCAATTGGTGCGAGCAGCAAAAACCGAAATAGAAGAAAATCGGCCATTTACTATCCTTATTCTTAAGACTACATAAAAAAAAACGTCCTGAGACAAAGACAAACCACGTGGCACAAACCACGTGGCGTGACGTCATAGCAGCTCTCGGTCCAGCGTCCCAGCTAGCTAGCGCTGTTTCAGACCGTTTCGCCTACGTTCGCCGAGGTTTCATTGAATAGCACGTGACTCTCTGTATCCCGAAGCAGACTGTTTTGCGTGTCTACCACGTCGACGTCAAAGAACGTCAGAGAACGGGAGACAAACCACGTGGCGACAGACCGTTCCGTCCACGTTCGCCGAGGTCCCAACGTTCGTCGAGGTTCCATTTCCCATCAAAGCAGCCTGGCACATGACCCTCTGCTTCGGGCTTCACTCCACGACGTTCCGCGGCCTTCTGCGACATTCTATGAGTCCGATTTAAACTGAGGCGCAGGCTTCTCCATCTTTCTCCCTCCTGCTCTTCACACCTTATCCCATCGCCACCTCGAGCTCGCGGCATCCGAAGCGGTCGTCGTGGAAGGTCTGCAACGAATACGAGATCAAGAAATGCCTGCCGCATGCAACATAGCTACGAATTCGAGTAAGTAACTTCATGAACTGTGCTCTTGGTGTGGGATTGTTCAGAAGCTAATGGAAAACTACCAAGCAGAAATTCCCTTCAACACGTCCTCTTTGAATGTCAACTCTCGAGTTGTTTCTTCACCGTCAGCTGGTGACCCTGCATGCGTGAGTTATCCCTTGACATGACTGTGCAGTCTTAGATATGACGGACAAACTGATACGAGAAACAGGGACAAACTGATACGAGAAACAGGGACAAACTGATACGAGAAACAGACATTGAACGTCAGTGATAGCGCGGAAGCATTGACTTCGTACGGTTGAGAATCCGGGTCATCGGCACACCAAATGTGAGTCTTCACTGCCATTGCTACAGATGGACAACAGCAAGAATACTGATAGTTGTAACGAATCACTCAAGAAACAGGCTCTGGTCGCGTGAATTGCGGCTCACCATCCCGTGGCAGATCCTCAACGTCTTGGTTCGGTGGGGTGACCATCGCGTTGGCAGGTGTGTGCCAATCTTTCGATAGCAAAACGCAGAGCAGCATGACTAATGACCGTTTGGACTGTAACCTCGCAGGAAATCCGAAGCAATGCCTTCCCGTTATTCCCAAGTCATCCCATATTCGTTGCAGAGCTTCCACGAGGACCCCTTCAGGTGTTGCGAGCTCGAGGCCGATTTGTCTCGAGAATAGTTCGGGCCGGTTCGACGTCCGCATGTTTGTCTGCGCTTGCACCGTGCCGCTGTTAGTATAGGGTCTAAAAGCAGGCAAGGACGGCTACTTACAGAGATGCAGCACCTCAACTTCCCCCCTGAAGTCTGCATTCTATGATGCAAGCGTCGACGATTTGTGCAGGCGATGACTTGGGAATAACGGGAAGGCATTGTTGGGAATAACTCAAGAAATGTGTGCAGTATGCAGTATAGATCCCGTGGCAGATCTTCAACGGCTCGGTTCGGTGTAGTGACCGTCGTGTTGGCAGGTGTGTGCCAATCCTTCAAGAGCAAAGCGCAGGACAGCATAATTAACCGACCGGTTCGACTGTAACATCACAGGGGATCCGAAGCAATGCCTTCCCATTATTCCCAAGTCATCGCCTACACAAATGGTCGATTTCGTTGATGCTCCGGGAGGGACAGGCAAAACGAACGGTCCTTGCTCGAATTCGGTCAGAGGGAACATACGCTCTTGCCGTTGCATCATCGGGTATTGCTGCACTGCTACTGCCAAAAGGCAGCACGGCACATTCGCGGTTCAAGATCCCGATCGACATCTTCGACGGCTCTACGTGCAATGTTCCGAGATAAGGACAGCTCGCCGAGCTTTGGGACGAGGCACCGATGCAGCACCGTCGATGTTTCCAGCTGGTGGACAGGATGTTGCAAGATTTGCGATCGTCAACGGCTCGGTTTGGTGGACTGACCGTCGTGTTGACAGGTTCGTGCCAATCTTTCAACAGCACAGCGCAGGGCAGCATGACTAACTGACCGGTTGGACTGTAACATCACAGGGGACAACTTTTCTCAAGATGCCTTCCCGTTATTTCCAAGTCATCGCCTGCACAAATCGTCGACGCTTGCAACATGGAATGCTGGCTTCTGGGGGAAGTTGAGGGGCTGCATCTCGTGGCAGATCCTCAACGGCTCGGTTCGGTGGAGTGACCGTCGTGTTGGCAGGTATGTTCCAATTTTTTGAAAGCAAAGCGCAGGGCAGCATGACTAACTGACCGGTAGGACTGTACCATCACAGGGGATCCGAAGCAATGCCTTCCCGTTATTCCCAAGTCGCTTGCTTCATGGAATGCTGACTTCTGGGGGAAGTTGAGGTGTGGCTTGACTTCGTACGGTGCAGAATCCGGGTCATGGGAACACTAAATGCGAGTCTTCACTGCCATTGCTACAGATGGACAACAGCAAGAATACTGATAGCTGCACGACGTCTCGGAGGTCTGAAGACCAGCAACAACATTGTCAATGGGAAAGGCCTGAGCGAGAGCGTTCCGGTCCGGTCCGGTCCCACACAGTTCTTCGCCGAACCCTGCCTCTATCACATCAACATCAACGAATCATTCTACTTCCAGAGGGTCTAGGGCACATCAATTGCGGAGACTCAGGGAAAGGCAGCAAATGATTCTATCAATCAATCGCCTCCACCCCAGCCAACGCCCGACGTCCACTCTGTCCCGGTGGATGTCGTCATCCAATGGTCCCACCGCCTGTGAACGCTGCGATCTCTCGAAGGCCTCAAGGTCAGCAAAGACGTCGTCAACGGGAAAGGCTCGAGCGTTCCGGTCCAGTCCAGTCCCCTAAAATCGCTGTTTTTAACTAGGTTGCGGCCTGGAGGGCCGCCTGTGGTGGATGTACCAGCATACTGTTGTGTCTGCTGCACCTGCCTGTGGTGTCGGGGTTCCGATCAGAAGTCATGTACAAGCCCTGTGGTGACTTTTGTATTTTTCGCGCCGTTCCAACGAAGCTACAGCGCTCCCAGTATTTTCCTTCTTTTTTTCGCTGACATAAAACAATGCTTCCACTCATATGGTATTTAATGAACCGCAAGCGCGTGGCTTTGCATGATATTGCTTCTACAGCAGAGCTCTGCCTGACGCGCGAGGCGAGGGCTGGCGTTTGTCACGTGATGCGGTGCGCCGGCGGTGTCAGTGTCATTCCGGCAGTCGACCAGCGGCATTAGGGGCTGAACAACAAGTCAAACCACGTAAATAATCCTGCGCCACTCCCTCGAACCTTTCCTTTCTCCCTCCCACTCTCATCCAATTTTAGTGACACTCATTCAAGAACAAACCCTCGCTACTATGCCTCGGTCCCAAGGTCGCCAGGGACTCGGGCCATCGCAACCTCGCCAAGTCTTGGGCGTGAGGGTAGCGCCGTCCCATGGGCCTGCTCGAGCGCCCGCTGCTGGGCGCCCCGCGGCTCGACCCTCCTCTTCGTCCCGCTCCGATCAACAGAATCAGCCCCCGGCGTGTCATGACAACAATTCAACCGATTTTGGCATTGCGACACGTATACGAGCCCGCCGTGCAGCTGTGCAGAACGGACAGCGTCGTCAGCGCGATGGCCAACTCGACGCTGGGCTCGCCCCACCACCACCTCCGCAAAGGCGAGTGCGCCGGGCTCGAATCGCGCTCAAACCCCTCAAGCCCCACGTTTTCGCAGGGCAAGGTGCAGCTACCTCCCCCTCCCCAGCCCAATCTCGAGTATCGGCAGCTTCTTCAAGGCTCGGATAGCGGTCAGTTGCTCCGTCCAACAACATTCGTCTGCAGTAGACCCACATGCTGAATTGTGCGATGCACCTACACAGACGCTAAAGCATTCCGCGAGAATGCCCGGTCTTACAATAACGCGTTGTCCTTTACTTCGCTCGCTGCCTACTGCTGGGACCAAACCCAAGTGGGCACTCTAGGACCTCCCGTGTTTCGCGTGTTCGGCCGCCTCTATCATCGACTCGGTGCCCTGATCCCTGCCGTGAATTAACGCCCAGCCTTTGCCCAGACATGGCTGATCGACCTGGCCGAGGCCACCGACAAACGACTTCAAGGACCCGACAGCACAGAGACTCGCATACAAAGATCAACGCTGACCAAGCTAGAGTCCATGTTGCGCACTGGCAATCGCTTTGTGAGGGAGTTCGCATCGGCCAAACCTCGCGCAGGTTGGGATACGGCCAAAGAGTGGATCCTGCGCCTCTGCCTCCCGCCAAGCCGGGACCGACGCACCCACAACCCTCCTACGTCGAGCACGGAAATGGCGATGCTTATCTGCGATTCCGACACCAACACGGGAGATCGTGGACCGCAAGACCTTATTCTCCAGGCGCACGGTGATCGATGTCCCGATAGTCGGCCCAAGTACCAAATCGTTAGCTCGCTCCATCCGTCCGCGATGCCTCTCCGTTACCCACTACTTTTTCCTGCAGGGGAAGATGGCTTCCACCCCAACATTCCTCTTTGCGGGTTCCACCAAGCCAGGCCGCCAATCGCCAGTAACTGAGAGCAGATCGACAATGGTGTCCAATTGCGCGAGGTACTTGCCGGTCTCGGTCTGGATGACGAAGGCGAACAGGAGGACGAAGACCGCGACAATGAGGATGAAGACGGTGAGGAAGGGGACGAAGAGGATGGTGATGGCGAACGTACGCGTCTTCGGCTCTTTCTTTGATGTTCCATTCTGCCGAAGGCGCAAGCACAGACTGACATTGAACTTTTGAACACCTAGGACGAAGGTCAAGTAAAGGGGTCGAGGTGGCGAGTCTCGCGTTCACAATTCTTTGCGCACTACTTGCCAAACGCGACGAGCACTTCTCAATCCCGCATTGCACCCAACGTCCCTTCCTGGAGTTCGTGAAACTCCCAAGTCAAGACCGATTGACTCAACATATCCGGTTACATCAAGAGAACCTACGCCTCACCACGACCCAAGGCATCAACGGCTTGACCCTTGTACGGCTTCGAAATCGCGGTGCGATGCGAGGCGACGGTTCAGCGCCGAGAGGAACAGCGAGAGATGTGGCAGGAGCGAACCAAATCGCGACATCACGCAGCGATACCAGGATGCGATGGCGTGCGTTGTCAAACATGGAAAGCCTCCGCTGCTCATCACGATGACGTACGACCCCGAAGCACCGGAAATCAAGGCTGCACTGAGGCTGAATGACAAAGCATGCACCCGTCCGGATCTCATTGCACAAGTGTTTGAAGCCAAATCCGGCAACAAGCGACATGCAGGCTGTTTCGGCGATGAATGTAGGATGAATGGATTTGTTTCTTTGCTGTACTTCGTAGGGTGTTTTCTCAACCTCTGCGCTGAGATCATGAAGACTGTTCGATTATCCTGCTTTTTTTTGAATTTGATCCTCCCGTTAATTTAACGGGTTCCCACTGGTAGGAAGAAACAAAATAAACATGCTACCCCGGATAGGAGGACCCTGCCTAGAAACGCAATAGGGGAGCCCGATTTCAGCGCCGATCGGTTAGAACATTGCTCCCCGGATAGGAGGACCCCGCCTAAGCGCCCCGATCACTAATTCTCAATCGTCACTGGCCAGTGGCCACCAGCCCGGTTGCTAACCTGCCAAGTCGGCGCACTCAGCACACAGCACAAAGGCTCAAGCGGCGTGTAAGTCGAACTCTTCGCCAGGGCCTGACGGCCTCCCGGTTGAGTTCTATCGCGCTACGTGGCCGGCCACTGGCCCGATTCTTCGAGACGTCATCAACTCGATCCCCACCGAGGCCCGTCAGCCTGGACCTCTTCCCCGCAACACCGCCCACATCCATCTCATCCACAAACGCGGCGAGAGGGATCAGCTTTCGAACAAACGCCCCATATCGCTCATCAATGCGGACGAGCGCATCATCTCGCAAGCCCACAACCAGCGCCTCGCTCCCTTGCTCGAGTCCCTGATCGGCCCAACCCACCTGTACCTTGATGCAGTCCTCTGCGCCGTTGGCCTCGGCCCCAAAGCCCGCCAATGGTACCGAGCGACCTACACCAACCAATCTGCCTCGATCTTCCTCAACGGTTGGCTCTCTGCCACTTTCGACATCCTGTCGGGCGTTCGGCAAGGTGATCCTTTGGCTCCGTCTCTCTTCGTCCTGGCGATCGAAGGTTTTGCCTGTCAGATTCGATTGAGAGTCAAGGGCATCGATATTGCGGGCCTCCAAAACGTTCGCGAACTCCTTTTTGCCGACGACGCTTGCTGCGCACTCCACAACCTCTCGGACCTCGACCACCTCAATCGGGCGATCGAGCTTTACGAACGGGCAAGTGCCAGCAAGCTCAGCAACGTCAAATCTTTCCTCTACCCCCTTGGAGCTTTTCGGGATCGGTCGATTGCCCCAGATCTCGTGACCTGGCGTCTCAGCGATTCGCAGTTTCGCTACCTTGGTATTCAGGTCGGGGTGGAGATCGCCGAGGATGCGGGCTGGGAAGATGTCAAGGCCTCGACCATCGCTCGGATACGCTCGATTCCGATGTACGATCTCCCATATGCAGCCAAGTGTTCGATCATCAACATCTACTGCTACACAAAGATCTTGTACTACAGCCGATTCCTTCCCGCCCCCAAGAGCGTTGTCAAGGAGATCGAGGAGGCCGCCATGCTCGCCATTCACGGTCGAGCTTCGGATGGTACTCAGCGACGTCCGAAGGTCTCCCGGTCGCGCCTCTGCACCCCTCTTGATCACGGCGGCTTCGGTTTGATTGATCTGCCTCGGCGTCTAGCAATCGATCACGCGAAGTGGGTCTTCCAGCTCCGGGCCCCGGACGGCTGCTTCACACGCCACCTCTTCGACATCCGCATCCGCCTCCAGGCACCAAACGAACCAACCCCTTTCACCTTGTCCAGACCGGCCCCCAACCAGCATCGTTGCCCTTGGATTTGGATCTGGTGGGCATAATTTTGCCATCCTCCCCCAAAGTGGGACCATGTGGTGAGAAAAACGACAAAACTTCTTCCTGCTCGTTGGGTCCGATACTTCGAAGCCTGGGTGTTGGTGACCACGCTCAATCCCCCGGAACTCTTCAAGAGCCAGAACCTCGAGCAATGGGCGACGCACGTACTCTATTTCCCAGCGGGCCACGGAATACAACTCTCGGTAAACCCGACGCTTTTTCGAGGGCCCGATGGCGAGGTGATGACCCCGTCTTCGTTTGTGAACGCGTCCAAACGCCACCAAGTCTTCATCTTCCCCCCTATCTTCCCCAAGGGACACCAAAAGGTATTCGATCTGCCTGAGCAACGCTGGAACGCTTGGTGGAAGGCTTTGCGCAAGGTTCGCCGGGTTCACTCGGACGCCGAGGATACCGGCCACCTTCTCTCCCTGGGGTCCCTCCATCCGGGAAGCCAAGTCGCCTCCCCAACCAGCCCACATCCCAACAATCGATCTACCTCCTGTGTGATGTGCCTCTCGGAAGCACCGAGTGCCTGGTTCACCTCGCGGTCGGCTGCCCATTTGCCCGGCGCCTCTGGTCTGCTCTGTCCCCGACCCCCACCCAGTCTTTGTGGACTTTGTATGCCCGGTCGTGTCTCGCTCGGAACGTCGACTTGTCGAACTACGAGTCCTCTTTTTTCACTCGATCTGGAAGCTCTGTCGCCGTCGTCGATTCTCGTCGGATCTTTTGGAACCGATCACCGAAACGGAGTTCGAGGGGCTTCGAGCCTCTATTCAGGAGTCCAAGGGTCGCCTAGTGTCTCTGTAAGACACCAAAGGGGGTTTTAGTGGGTATGGTTGATCATGGTTCAGGGTCAATGAGTCCTACACTACTGGCTTCTGCCAGTGTGCGTAACAGCATTCCCTCCGACTTTTCCGAAGATTTAAGGTATTAATATACTTATGCTGTTAATGAAGTCTATCAAATAAATAAATAAAACACAGCTTGGGCGTCATCAGCCTCCCCAAGTCCCCGCGCCAGAGCCCACTACTAGCGCAGGCAAGCGCAAGCTAGCGCACTCAGGCTGACCTCCGCTGGCAAGTTGCCACCGCTCGGCCCTCTCCATTCCGTCTCTCCGTACCGCCTTGTTGGACCGAGTTTCCTCGCATCTCTAAGACAGGCTCTCGCACAAACGCCGTCATGTCACTGCTTTCTGATCTTTTACACCTCCGCACCATCGACCACAACTCTCGAATCTCGACAACGTGTTAAGCCTCGCGTCCACCACTAGCGACAGCCGATCCTCCCCGCACCGATCAAGCGCAGTATGTGTATTCCGGTCCGCTCTTACCAGACTGCTTCAAACGGTTGTTCCCTACCACAGGGCCACCGACTAAGCCCCCTCGGTCGTTGAGCAACGGATTTTATCGCGCACTGGATCACGTCCCCGCTGATGCAGTGTCCGAGATTGCTTCTCCAACGCGAGTCAGCTTGAGCACCTCGTCACTGCGCGCCCCAGAGCCTACAAGATCGTGTACAAGCTAACTCGTTTCGGATATCCCGAAAGCTCAACAAGAACTTACGCACGGAAACACCCTCATCTTCAGCCAATACACCGCTTCGTTCACCGATGTACTGCCCATGTCAGTCGAGGAGCTTGCTGACAGTGTTTGCATTCTGCGGAGGGAGCCCCAACCTTGCGGAGCTGGACAAGTGTCGACCCATGATCGTGAAGCAGAGTCGGATCCAAAAGATGCTCCGGTGGTTGATCAACGAGAGCAAGAATTCGGCGCACTCTGCCGTCTCCTCTGATGGCGATTGCACAGCTCGTTCGACGCAGTTCCGGCCTGGGCGGGTGCGCTCAACCCGAGCTCTCCAGCTTCTACGGCGGTTTCAGCTTCCACTTCGACTTCGGCTTCCGTCTGGGTTGCTCCCCAAGTATCGGATCGACAAATCGCGGATGGAGACGGTCTCGTGCCCGACGTAGTTTTGGCGAATGTGGTGACGGCAGAGACAGTGGAACCAACATCATCGCTCTTTGAAGGCTACGCACCTACGCACTGCATAACGACTCTGATGAACCAGTATTCGAATGCGTCCATGTGCCGCCACGCCCTACCGACGAACCAATTCACTCATGACTGCTCTTTGAGAAAGCTCTCCATTATTTCAACCAGGACAAGCCCACCTATGTCATTCCGACAGGCGACGCCCCTTCAAGTTTGTGGGAACCTTCGGACGAGCTCGTGCTCTTAAAGCTGTGACCACACCTCGATCCATTTGGTCTCGTCGGTTTCTGTGTCGAGCACGACCTCAAAATTTCTCTGGACGAGCAAGTCAAACATTTGTTCAATCTATACGACAGCGATTTTGATGCGACCCGTCTTGCCCATTCATCGTCTCGAACATGCTCCGCCGACGAGGAAGTGTTTCGCCAACTCGCTTTTCGGGTCCCCAATAAGAAGGTGGCACGAATCGCAGCAGCACTGCTCGAAATCGACATGTATGTTGTGTCCGAAATGATCAAAGATTTCCCAAAGACACGAAAAGATACAAGGCAACAACAGAAGCAGAGAAGCATATCAACCGTATTCTGGCGGAATTGCAAAGTGTCGGAGACAAAATTTACGGCACAACTGCGCAGATGCTCGACATGAGGAATGAGATCCGCGGATACGTCAACGCGTTCGGTATGTACACCCTTTTCGTCACCGTCAACCTGGCAGCTTTACACTCACCGTTGCGATGACGAGGTATCTCACAACCTTGGGCGCATCAAGGACAAGTTTCTCGACCAAGCAGGTTCCGTTTAGGCCAACGACAAAAGTTCATCTAATCATGGGTTGCAACGCTCTTCCCACTGTGAAAGATCTGGGGGGGGGGAGTACTGACACTCCATGCCATTGGATTCCCATGTCTCTCAGCGGTGGACACATTCACCGCGCCTAGCCGAGCCAGGTCGTCTCGCGCCCAAGTCGCTCCCGGAAGTCCCGATCTCTCAACGTCAACTGAAACCACTTCTTAAAGCTGACTTCGGTGAGCGCGCGATGTGGGTCCCCAACGCTGACGACCACATGCGAACGCAAACTCGTCCAGACGCGCCCTGTGACATGGGCGATGTCGAGTGATCTCAACTTATGCATTTACACCCCGGCTCTGGCTCGATCTCGTTGTCTGCAATGTTCATTAACGTTTGGCACATTTAAACGCCTCATTCATGTGAACCGAACTGACTCGGAAACTCGGTGCTGCATACCCGTTCCATGGTACGTTCTTAGTAATACTAGCTGACGCTGTCAGTCGGTGTTACTCCGTCAGAGGTTCAGGGACCCGTCGCCCCCTCCGGGGGCGCGTTAATTTCGATCTGCTCAGATCAGATCAAGACCAGATCAATCAAGGCAGAACCAGAGAAGTTCATGTTGAAGCAAATTACTCTTGCCTTAAATCCGCACTACGCGGGTCTCCACTTTATATTAGTCGCGCGCGCGATTCGCGTCTTTGTCTCCTCTTCTTCACTTGATTACGAATTCATTGGCTCGTCCCTGCCGCCAACTCGTTCAGGTATGTGAAGAACTCCTTTATTGCAATCTTTACTTGATTACGAACTCATTGGCTCGTCCCTGCCGCCAACTCGTTCAGCACATCGCTGTTCAGTTTCAATAGTTCAGATCTGATCTGATCTGATCTGATCTGGCGGTGATCTGATCTAATGCGGACCCTTGGCTGGAGGTGTGTCTGGACGGCATACGCTCACACGGCACCCGCACAGAGATATGTTTGGGATACTGCCTTGCCGAGTGCCCGACGTCCAGTTCGGCCGATAATCTAACCTGGGCTCTCCTATCTGATCTTTGCGCCCTCGGGGTATTTCGGCAGTTTCGTCCAAGGAATGCTAGCATGCAAGCTGAGTTTTAGACAGAGTCGCTTCTTCCACATGAAGTTGGCGCTTAACCTGATTACTCCTAACTTACGACGCTTGGCGACTCTTCCCCAGCCGACGGGTGAAATTCATCGCCCGCTCGGGACGCGTTCGCCACTTAGCGTCTTCGTCATGTCGGCTTGAAAGGTTACCAAGGATTGCTACACAGATGCCCTGTCATCATCGTGGATGTAGATCAGATGCTTTATACTTCCTTTGGTGAAAAGAGGAATCGACCTCGAACTATGTAGGAGCTAGGGTCAAATACCAGTATCGGTTTCGGCCGAGAAGATGTCTCGCTGTGCCACGCGTTTCGAGAGGGCCCCTTTTCCTAGGGCGGTTCGCCCCAGGGCCCTCGTGTTACTCGGCGAAGTCTGCCGGTCGCAGACTCCGAGCGCTGTCAAAAAGGGGCAAAAGAAGTCCGAATCATACTTAGGTATAGGTACTGACGTCGCTTTGAGAGCGTCGTAGTCAACGAACTATTCAGGAGGACTTTTCCCGATGTCTCCCTCACCACTGTTCTCCCCGTGCCGCCTCACGAGGAGCCGGATCACATCGACCAGGCTTTCGTTTGCACCTCCTATCGCTTCCAGCAACATCGAGGCTTCCAGTCTCTGGGGTCTGTTCCCAGTGCGACATTCTTCATCCTGCCGAAACAGCCCACCGTTCGCGCGAGGGCCGGATCCGTAACGCCGAACTGCGTGCGATCTCATGGCCGTTGGGAGTTTACAGTCCACTGTACCGGAAGGAATTTCTCCTTATGTCGTCTACCTACAAGCGGTCACCAAACAGCTCTATAATTCACCGACGCCAGCATTCGAGACTCAGCTCTTCGTACTCGTGGGATGTATGACTTTGTGCGTGTGACACGGGTGCTCGAGCTGGGCGCGACGGACCGAGTGGCGTGAGCTAGTAGCCTCGCCTCTTCGCCCTACCAGACCCGCCCCATTCCCTTTCACTAAGCTTTATGGACATATCTCTAATGAATCTACAGATGCGCGCTCGTTACGACTGTATACATGTTCCTTGTGTGCGAGCAAGCCCTGCAGCGAAACGGCGGCCCGGGAGTTTGGCTCTTCAAACGAGTGGCGATTGGTAGGAGCGCCGCAAACGAGCCAAACGGGCTGTTGACCGCTGACGCGAGCGGCAGCGCCGAGGCTAGTCGTATCATCGTCATCAACACCAAGCTCGCTATTTCACTCGGTATGATCTTTCAAGAGCTATATTGCATCGCTTATCTCCTCCAAGTCAAGAACGTGTATGCCTACCACGGTGATCAAACCCACATCTACGCGCTCCGAGCGTTTTTGCCATTTCCGATTTGCTTCGTCGCGTGGGGCGTTTCGTGCGGGGTTCTGCAAGCTTATACGCTCGTACACGCCAACAAACGTGGTCAAAAGATCTGGGGTCCTCGTATCAACCACTTCTTCGTCTACGGCGGCATCGTTTGGCTCATCGTCTACTTGGTTCGTCGCAAACTCTGCTGGTCTGACCATGCGCTGGGCTCGGAACTAACAATTAGGGCGTGGTCGTCCAGGCCGGCGGTATCACCGCTACTTTTGCTGGCTATGGGTGGTGGCACGTTTCGGTCGACTTTTCGGCCGACCTTCGACAGCTTCAAGCCAACTACACTGGCTCTCTCACCAGAGAAGAATGGCTTGCGCTGAATGATGGGTTTGCCAAGTACATCCGCAAGCGGAACGCATATGCTCTGTGAGTGGCCGCAAGTGATTTTTCTGGCGCCCCGGGCCGACCCTCGTGCTCATCCCCAATGTCTCCTGAGATTTATAGCTCTTCCCAAATCCTTTTTGGCTCCCTTCCGCTCTTCGTTGCGGTTGTGGTCGTCATCAACACGTCCACTTTCTTGCTCACACAGATGATCAATGAACGACTAGGTCATCAACTCGAACACTTCACGAAGGTCTCCACCCATCCGACATGGGAAGGCCGAGATATTGTCCTGTCCCCCCTTGATCGATGTGCGACCCAACAAACGTATCGCGTCGACGGTTCGCGCACGTCATCAGTTCCGCGCGACGACGCGGCGACCGTGTCCCCTTCGTTTCATTTGGAAAGAGGCACTGACCGAAAGAACTCGCCCGAGGCATCGAGTTATCTCACGCTCGACAATGGCTTACCGCGGAAGCCGAAGGCATCTACATGGCGCAATCAACTCGCAGAGCCAGATGTGAGGTTAGAGCATGTGCGTGCACTCGCGGGCAGGAGACAAGATTCCGACTCTCCGAGCTCGACGCCGGAAGAGGCGAGGCGCCTCAAGGCGATCCAGGTACTCGAGCTCGATGCGACGAGAGCTTTCCTCGCTTTGGTCGGAGGTGCGATTGCGGTGTGCGCGTTCTTTTTCATAGCCATAGCCCTCGATGCTACAATCGCCTTTTCCGGGCCTTTCTTCACGAACTGGACCCAGTAAGTCGCCACTCTGCTTGACCAGCTCCTAAACCACGAACGAGCACGGATGACTGACCTTCCAACAAATGTCCTCACACCAGGTTTGAGTTTACCACTCTTAGGTGCGCGAATGATAGCTTGCGTGGCATTGGCTACATATTCAACTCTGGGTCGCCCAACTGATGAAGCAGTTTCCTCTATCTCAGTTTCCCGTGGTCCATCGTGGCGCTCGGCTTGGGTACGGGACCGCCCCTCGTGTACCTCCAACTGCGAGCGAGATCGCTATGGATTGCGCGCAAGAAATCCAGTCTCGTCATTTGTCGCAACGTCCACGTTGTTGTTGAAGCGTAGCGTAACCACTGAAGTCCACTACGCGTTGCCCAAGCTCCGGCCTGAGAGGGTTATCCGTTATGCGCAAGTTTACGAACATCCGCCGGATGAGACTCGCACGGTCGTACGGTCGCGCCGTTGGTAGAAAAGGGGCAGCGACCGCATAAAGAAGGGTCACGTAGCAGAGGACACCCCTTCTTCGCAGTAGTACATTTCTCTGAGCCTGAACGCGCCAGTAGGCCGACTCGCTCTAAGCACTATCTCTTTCGGTGGGACCACTGCATACTTGGCTAGGTAATAGACCTTGTCTAAAGTGGGCGCCGGTAGTAGGTACCATAGCCACTGTCTACTCTTCCGGACTAAAAGCCGGCAGTCGTACACTAAGAACAGCTAAGAACATGCGCGTATATCCATTTCCTTTTCCTTGTCGAGCCTCTCCCCTTTTGCACCCAACGAGCCCGAAGAGTACTCCTCTTTCCGCTTCGGCCAGTCTTGAGTAGTTGAGCCGTTCAGACACCTCCTGTTGCGATTGGATCTAGCCCAGCACGGGTCTTGTAACGCACCGCTCGTGTGGCCGGCCCCCTATCGCAAATCGCGCTAGTCAAGTCGAACCTCGGCCACGATGGCGGCGGTTTTAAGCGATCCAAGCCCTCGAACTCGATACGACTCCGTTCGGAGGTGCGATTGCGCTATGCGCTTTGTGCGTTCTTCTGCAGCGCTTTGGCGAGGTTTGCGACGATCTCGAGAACCGTTCTTTACCAATTGGGTTCATGGCAGCGAGTTCGAGGAATGGCCCTTGTTGCCTCAATTTCAATGATGTACACTGAAGGTCTTGGTACCTCACTTTTTGATAGATTCAAAAGCGCAATCCTCAGGTACATCCAACGCCGGAAAAAGATTCTGCCGAATCGCAAGCTGATTACACATCTCGCTGTCCCCCCTCCTTCGATTCAACACCGTGACTGCTGGCCCGAGGTTACCGCACGGACGAGGTTACCGCACGGATAGGGGAACTCGGCAGACCACTCCTCGTTGACATTTGGCTACGAGCGAGGCAGTTAGGGATGACGCCAAAACAGTCCAGTCTCGTCATCTGGCGCCACATCGATGTTGTCGTCGAAGGGTATGGTAGCGAGCTCACTTTGTGCTGGCTCTGGTGCATGCGCCGACCCCCTGCAGTGGCAAGGACCAGGCTTGCGGCGTCGTCGTGGACAGTAGTCTTCGTAGTATTTTTCGAGGGGATTAGTATCTATACGGACTGCTGCTCTTTCTATAATCGGCCCCAACACTCCTTTCGGCGCTAAGCATGCTGGGTCTGCAGGTTCAACTTCAGGGCTCGGACAGCGACGGGCATCGACGGGCATCGGGAGAACGGCGGAGCTCAACCTTGCTATTGATCGATTGATCGCCGCAGTTTCCAGGTCCGCGCGAATGCATTTATTCCAAGTGATCAAAAGCCAAGAAGCGGGCTTTTAAAGGCTCAGGAGTGATCTAGTGCCAAAAGGAACCGATTGTCCCGCCTGCTCGCTCACGCGAAATAAATAAGCATAATGCGCTGACCACGACCTGATCGGAAAGATCGACAGAGGTTCGGCCTCGGTGACCGGATGGCAACACCGTCCTTTTCTTGCCGCGAACTCGTCGCTCGCGCCCCCGTTCGTCTCTTCCCGCCACAAGCTCGACAAAGCTTACGCACACGAAGCTGCCAGGTCGGGTTCAAGAACCAAAGTTGGGCAGTGATGGAGTTCTACGAGAACTTTATATCCAAAGTCCAGAGTGCTCCAACTTGGCCTGACGACTCTGAAAGGGTGAGTGGGGGCTTCGAAAGAGGCGAGGCGCCTTCCCCGACCGAAGGAAGCCCGAACGAAGGAAGCGGGGTCGGCTGTTCAACGAGGACACGAGACCAAGCTTAGCTCGAGCTGAGGCAGGACTACACCCGAACAGATCCTCGTGGAGCCCTATACCTATCTCGCTTCCGTACCGGGGAAAGAAGTTCGATCGGCCTTGATGGATGCGTTCAATGCTTGGATCCAAGTGCCGGCGGAGGATCTCGCGGTCGTCAAGAAGCTCGTCGGGATGTTGCATACCGCCAGTCTGCTGTAGGTAGCTTGCGCTGTTGTAAGTTCAGGGCAGTGCTCACGGTGCATGTTTTTACGAAACAGGATGGACGACGTCGAGGATGACTCCCATCTGCGGAGAGGGATGCCAGGTTCGTGCTCGTGCACCGAGAGCACGTGATGTCAGCAACTTGATCATATCTCTCATCATTTTGTGCTTCTAGTCGCTCACAAGATCTACGGAATTCCTCAAACGATCAATTCGGCCAACTATGTCTACTTTCTCGCGTACCAAGAGCTGCAGAGGATCAAGCCGAGACCGGGCGTCTCAAAGGTCGAAGAGATGGTCACGGGTCAGCCGGGGCAACAAGTGCTTATTACACTAGGATCGAGCGCGAAATTGACTAGAAAACAGTGTTTCCAACAGAGGAGTTATTGAACCTGCATCGAGGGCAAGGGATGGATCTCTTTTGGCGAGAAAATCTGATTTGCCCGACCGAGCCCGAATATATCGACATGGTCAACAACAGTGGGTTCCTGTGCACGCTTGCTTCCTCATCCTGCGAGTTTGCTGACTATGTGACGAGTGCGACAGAAACTGGTGGCTTGTTTCGGATAGCGATCAAATTGATGATGGCCGCTTCGACAGAGGATCCGCCTCGGTAGGTGCCGCTTGACTTTACCGAGAGTACTCAATATGTTCGTTGGAAGACCACTCATCGACACAACTTGCCGCGCACAGTGACTATGTCCCCCTCGCTAACCTGATTGGCATCATCTTCCAAATCCGAGACGACTACGTCAATCTCCAATCGGCTCAAGTAACGTTTTCTCAACTCGGGTTCAAATCTTGGCGCGACAAAGACGCTGAGCTGACCTTTCCGAAAGTTTACCTTTTCAGTATGCCCACAACAAAGGGTATTGCGAAGACCTATCGGAAGGTAAATTTTCCTTCCCGATCGTGCACGCCATCCGATCCGATACATCGAATCGACAACTCCTGAGTAAGTCCAGCCCCAAAGCTTCATCTCACCTCTGGCAACTCCGATCTGAACATCCTCCCCCCGCTGGCTTTCCCAGACATCCTCCGCGAACGCCCTTCCTCTCCTTCACCTAAAGCCTACGCGGTCCATTACATGATGGACCGAACAAAGTCATTCGCGTATACTCGACAAGTACTCTCGAGCCTGATGACGCAAGCGAGGGAGGAGGTCCATCGCTTAGGTGGAAACCAATTCGTCGACACGATCTTGGATCAACTTGTCGTGAAGGAGGAGGTCGATCCGGCGACGCAGTTGGGGTTGAGTGCCGCCGTGAGTGGGGAGAAAGCGGGGGATTGATTGAAGTATGTGGTTTTTCTAAATACTTTGTTGTACATCTATTTTCGAAGTGAAATTTCGCACCACGTTTCAGTGAAAGGAAGTTTGTGCGGTGGCGCGGGTACCGATCTTGTCCGCTCGGGGCGAAGCAAAAATGGCGAAAAGGACTGCTTCGGATTGTACGAAATAAATGAATCACATCGGAAAGGCCGTGTACGCTAATCAAGCATCAACAACTCGAACGACGACCTCCTGTGACCACCAAAAAACCCGATTGCTCAGGATCTAGTATTGAAATCCCCCCAAGGCTGAAACCTCGGCCCGTGCTCAAGATACGTACGATATTGCCCTGCACGGCCCTCGAATAAGGGCACAATTGATGCGCCTGTTGTACGAGCTTATGAATCTCGGCGTCCTCGAGGCCGACTTGTTGCAAAGGTTTCTTGGGCACTTCGAGTTCGACGGCGAGGAGGAAACCCTGCGTGAGTAGTGGACGTGTGGGTGGGTGACGTCATGCGTTTAGGGGTGGGTGAGCTACGAGGTCAGTTTTTTTGTAGCGGGATGGAGCCGGGGGGGGGGGGGGGGGGGGGGGGGAATGTGCGAGGTGTGATACGTACGGGTAGTTTCTCGGTCTTGTCCTTGCCGATCGATACGAGAGCTCGCACGGTGGTCGATTTGGGCAAAGGTTTGTGCTGGGGGAACAAGGAGCCGTGGGTTGCGCCGAGGGCCGAGAGGAAGCAGGTCGAGTAGCTGTTCCAATTCCGAGGTAGGGGCGGTCAGTGCTGGGGGTGTTTGATCTAATCAGCCAGGGGAGGGTCAGATGGTTACTAACGCAGCACCGAACAATTGCTCGGGGTTCGATTCGCCCCCCGCCGGTCCTGCGCGCGTCGTCGAGAGGCTGAGGTCGTTAGACAAAGGTCTCTGGAGACTCCTGGTGAGCCCAGACACCAAAGCGCACCTTTATTACCCCCCAGCTCCTTGGGCATACCCATCGTCAAATCGAGGTTCTTCTCCGGGGTGGAGACGTGCCCCTGGGCGCGGGATCCGGTCGAAGTCGTGGTGGAGGTGTAGAGCGTCGGATGCAAGGTCGACAGGGAGCGGATAGCGGCCGGGGCGCGACGGGTCGAGGACGTAGCTGCGAGGCTGGCGATTCTTCCAAGAGCAAACATGGTCAGTAAAGGGGGGGTTTTATGGAGTATACCGAGCGCGGAGGAGGAGGGGAAGGGCGGGAAAGAGCCTAACGAGGCAGGCCTGCTCTCGTGTCAAATGTGGGGGGACCCTATCTTGGAATTTGTCAAGCGCGGAAGCGCGAAGTGGCCGATCGCCAGAGTCGAAAAATCTCTCTGTCTCTCTCTCTCTCTCTCTCTGACCGCACCACTCGGCTCGACGCACTAGCATCAACACTATACCGACCATTCACGATGTCGACCTCCACAACACCAGCGCAACCGTCCACCTCGACGTCGACCTCAACCTCAACTCCACCCGACCACTCAGCTACACCTCCCTCTACCCCGTCCAAACCCGGTATCCTCGACGCCCTCCATACGATCTCCCCCTTGGACGACATCAAGAAACTGCCCTCCATCCCCTGTGCCCGATACTCGCTTTTGTTCGGAATCGTCGCCGGTGTTTCGGTCGGCGCATTGAGGTTCCTGTTTGGTACTCGAAGGGGTGGTTGGGCGACCCAGGCGCCAAGATGGAGTCAAGTTGGCGTGGCCGCGAATTGGGCCGTCGGGGCTTGGGGAGTCGGTAGTTTGGGCGCATGGTAAGTTGTCGTTTTTCGGGACTTTTTTGACAAAAAGTGTGGATCGGACGAGAGAGGAGAGAGGAGCTTGACTGACTTTGTTTTCGTTTTCTTTTTGCCGGCCAAACTCTTCTGCCGAACTCTTCAAATCTCACCCCGTCCCCTTTGCCAATTCAACTCTCCACCTCAACCCATACAACCCCACCCCATTCGACCCAAAAACCTTCCCAAAAAACCCTACAGGGAAACATGTCGAGCGCGCCAATCGTCCGAAGCGGCGCGAATGGCGGCCCTCGTCGCCGAAGTCAAAGCCCGAAGATCGTCCCGCACCGGACCTAAATCCTCCTTCGATCCACCCGAAGGCGCGGCGGTCAATGCCCAGCCGAGGATCGGAGGCTTTTTGGTCGGCGAACGGGGGAGGGAAATCGTTTTGGAACAACAGCGGAGCGCGGCGACGGGGACGACGGGGACGACGGGGACGACGGGGACGATGGCGGCGACGGGGACGGACCTAGATCCAAGTAGTGCTGGGGCGACGACACGGCGATTGGTTTGAGTTGATACAAGAGATGGAACAAAGTGTTACAACCGCTCCAAAAAAAAAACAGTGGTGATTTGCTGCGGTGCATCATTGCAAAGGCTGTACAACTTGAATGAGAAAAGTGGTGGGGGGGAAGGAGCCAGAAGGAAGAAAGAATCCGTCCCGATCGAGAGCTTGCAAGTTACAAATGAGATAAGACGGTCCGAATACGAATTAGAGAAGTGATGGGGTTGCTGTGGTTGGTTGAGAGAGATCGATTGCTTTCCGTGCGGGACTCGTCTGTGGGGCTTTTCGGGGTTGTCTCGGGTGCGAGATCAAGGGATCGTCCGGGCGAACGCTTCGACGTCCGTATCGGAGGCCATCGCGTCGACGAGCCATTTGTATTCCTGTACACGAGCAACAACTCGCCAACTGGTCAGCCCATGAACTGATGACCGTGTCAAGCACCACGTACCAATAACTCCTTCGGCGTCGGCCTTGCGAGATCCTTCGGCAACGGCCCCTTCTTCTTGACGTTCCACCCGATCGGTTCCTTCCTCAGCATCGCATTGACAAACTCTTGCGCCTCGGGACTGAAACGATTCGCAGGGAGAGATGGAGCTGGTTCGTTGACGATGTACTGCAATAGTTCGAGAATGGACATTTGATGGCCCGATCCGGCGAGGGAGACACCAGCGACGCTCCGACGTTTACGATCGTCATTCCGCGCGGCATCGGTCTCGGCATCGACAGCAGCGTCAACACTGCCACCACCAGCTTTGCGCCGTGCGACCCGCTTCTGTTCAGCCGCTTCCAACGTCCCCGCCCGTTCCTCAGGTCGCACAGGCGACAGCGTCTCATCACCGGGGTAATCCTCATCCGCGATGCGCGCCAACCTCGCCGATCGTTTGTCGAGCACAACGACTTCGTCGTCGTCGCTGTCGTCGTCGCTACGCCCGTCGTCGGACGCAAAGGGGAAGCGCCCAATCGCGAGTTCGACGAGGGTGATACCAAGTGACCAAACGTCGGATTTGACCGTATACGGATCACCGGAGATGCGTTCGGGCTGCGGAGCGTGCGGGAGGGGAGAAAGCTGATGAGCACCTGAGAGAATGCGCGGGCCACGACTCGCACGAGCACACTCACGCTCATGTAGGTGCTGGTCCCGACGAAGGTGTCAGCGATCGAGTTGATGAGTTCGCCCGAGACGCCAAAATCGCAAATCTTGATCTGGCCTGCCGAGTTCAGCAATACGTTCGAGGGCTTGACGTCTGCGAGAAGTGGGGGGGGGGGGGGGGGGGGTGAGTGCCACGATTCGGGCACGAAGGTCGTTCGAGACGCGCGAGGGACTGACCTCGATGCATGATTTTGTGGACATCGTAAAGGTATGTCAGACCCGAGACGACGGCGAGCGCAATCTTGCCCAATATCGGTTCGGGTATGGGGCCGACGCGTTTGTATATCTGGTCCAAAGAGCTGGGAGGTGGGATCACCGCGCGTCAGCCTCCGACTTTTCGTCGTCCGCGCCCACACACATCGCTTACTCACCCCTTGTCCATATATTCCATGCACATGCAAATATACGGGTCTCGAAGGTACGCACCGTAGAACGAGACGATGAAAGGGGACGAGCAATCGTGCATGATTTGTAACTCGCGAAGAATCTGCTTGCGTGTCGTCGCCGATGTCGCGATGTGTACGACCTACAGAAGGGGACGCGCATGGAGAAAGGAATCAGTTCTGGGGGTTGCGAACGTGAAAACCTCGGTGGGATATGCGTCCAAGAACGAACCTTTTTGGCCATGATAGCCTGGGTCGGGACATGCCGACAGCGCGTGACGGTCCCACCATTGCCGCTCCCAAGCTCCTCCAAAACCTCCAAGTCCTCGGTCCGCAAGTCAAGCTTGAATTCGACGCCAAGTTCGAGCGTTGCCAACTGTTCGCTCAACCGGTTCTGATACCTCTCACGATCCTGGGACATGCTGACGCCGGAAGCGGTGGACGACAGCGACGAAGCCGACAACCCCCCGGGAGTGATGGGCAACAACGGCGAGGAAGCCGATGACGAAGCCGAGGTTGCCGACGACGCGATCGATCGCCGCGAGGTCGTACGGGACGAGCCCGAGACTTGGACCGGGGCCGAAGTCTTTGAACTTTGAGGAGCTCTCGTGGCGACGGATTCGCCCCCACCTGTACACGTCGCGCCGCGCGTCGAGGACGAATCGTTGGCGCCGGCACTGAGCAGTTCCGCGGCCGAGGTGTTGGACAATGTGCCCGGTTTGGCCGCTTCGGCTGTAAGGGCGAGACCTTTCTTGTTGCGGTTCTTGCGGGTCGAGAGCGGAGTGGGTGTGGTCGCAGTTGGGGTGGCGGCCGCGTCCGTTTCGGCTGTTGCCGAGGTCGAGGTCGAGGTCAAGGTCGATGTCGACGGCGCCGAGCACGACGACGAGATCACTAGTCGAGGGCGGGGCGGCGCAAAAGGACTGGCACTCGTACCCGTGCTCGATATCAACCTCGATGATGTCCGGACGGGGATGGCGGGTGCGGGTCGGGAGTGGGGAGCGGCGTTCACGGGCTGGCTTGGACGAGGCTCGTCGTTCAGGAAGGGGCCAGCTGCTGCACCATTCGACGAAAAGGCCTTGGCGTCGGCCATGTCTACCTCTGGGCGTAGGAGTGACAAGGAGAGGGAGAAAGCACACGATACGTCTGTCTATTGACCGGCGAGGGGGCGATGCGATCGAGCTCGAGAGGGGACACGGGGGCACGGCGGGGTGGGTGCCAATCAATCAGTGTGAGCGACGGCGGCGGGTGAAGCCGGTGAAGGACAGTTGAGCGACCCTTTGACAGCCTTTGACCGGCGGGCAAGTGCATTTCAAATTTCAGCGAATTTCAGCCCCGATCTCACGCCGCCTCACGTGCGTGCACTAATTAGCGCCAACGCAAATTGAGCAGCCCCGATTGTGGATCACGAACGATCCTTGCAAACGAACGCCTGGATATTCTTCAAATGCCCACTCTAGCGCTATCGAGGACTTTCTGGGAGTAAAGCACAGGAGACCGGACCTATTTCACATGCTCAATAGGGCAAAGCCCACGCACGGCCGTTATGACTCGGACGCCCTTCCTTCCGCCAGATCCTCTGAGCCGAATGCTTCGCACAGCAGAATTTGCACGCATTGTTTCTTCTAAGAATACACAACAAGACAGAACCACCCCCCGTTCTTCACTCCCTGATGGCTTCTTCCAGCTGTTGCGACTCTCGGTCGAGCACCTCGGCGCGTTCGAGCTCGCCGCGACTGCGAAGAATCTCCGCGGCTTGTAGAGCTGCTCGACGTCGTTCGGCCAAGACCTGCTTGATCCTCGCCATCGTCTTTTGAACCTGAAGATCCGAAAAGAGTGCGCGACGTCGAAGACGTACCCGTGCGTCAGGCGTCAGCCACGGAGTGCGCCGAGGAGACGGCCATGTGGAGAAAGAATGCGACGACGTACCATGCGTAGTTTTTGGCTGTGCATCGAGAAGCTACTCAAATCGATCCGCAACCTAGTGGCTTCCTCGCGTTGGGTCAACAACGTGTTCCTCTCCCGCAGCGCGATGTACCACAGTTGGTGCAGGTCCGTGAACGATTTTCGTCGCAGCTCGAACGACGTCCATGAGCGACCTGGCGCCGCGCCGCGGGAGGAGACAGAAGAGTCAGGCCGTGCGCATGAAACAGTCCTACCCCGTTGTAGCAGCGATGGTGTTGAACTGACTCGTATTGTCCTTTCGCTTGTCCGGCGCGATGAGCGACTGCTTGTCATGGAAGAAGTGCCAAAGCGGATGCGCCGACGTATCCGTCTCGGACCGGACCGGTCGAACACCCTGACCGGGCTTGGACGTCTCGGGTGGGATACCGTACGTCGTTTCGTCTCGTTTGGGACGACCGGCTGTGGAGGACGCGAAGCGCGGGGATGGTCGGGAGCAGGAGGCGAGGCTTGAAGAAGCTGAGGTGCTGGCGTGGGTGTAGGAGGACCAGCTTGCAGCGGTCGAGCGGGTGCTCGTCGCCGCGAAGCTGTTGAACATAGGTCGTAAAAGTGTTCGAGACGTCATGGCGAAGATGTTCGGGTGGAGGGAGGTGGTGGGTGGTGGAGACAGAGCCCGGCTGCGATGGAGCTTGGCGGCGGCGGCAATCGACGTTCGGCTCATTTTCCTGAGAGCGACTCCGTCGGATCCGCCCTCATTCCATATCTCAAATGTCAAGTTGCTTCGCTCCGTATCGGCGGTTGCAGATTGCGTTGTAATTCAGGAGCATCATGAAAACATAACTTTGTACACGTGTGATCTCATTCAGTGACGTGAGTCATTTTCATCCCCGGCCTTTCGTGTGTCCGATCGGCACCGATCGGGAGTTCGCATTATTCTTCTGAGGAAGGTGCCTTCGATCGACTGACGGCTTCAACATGGGCATCTCCGCGATCTAAGCTATCTTACGAGTTTACGCATCGCTATTTTAAATATCGACCGTCACTTTTCTCGCGACGGTGACATTTGGTGTTCCTGCGGATACAGCGGCCTGAAAAATATCCGGCGGCACTGGACGAGCGCGATCGCGATTCGGCGAGCGGTCGAGTTTGCCGATGAGCCTATTATCGGAGAACCCCATTTGAGGCGACGGTGCCACCGTTACAAGAACCCGAATTGACACGAGACAAGCATTACTCTACGCGCACAGAAGAAAAAGCTTCATGCGGCACGATTTTTGCGCGTCAAGCGACGCCAAGGAGGTTTTCACTTGAGCTTCTGATTGGGTTTTCCGGCTATTCTGGGAAATCGACCGCGGTGGGGCTGCCACTGCAGTGGCAGCCTGAGAGGGCAAGCGCGGCCGCGCAGCTTCGGTGACGGTTGACTGGTCTGTCCCTCTTTGCTCTCCGTCCCTTTCCTTTCTCTGGGTAACGAGACTTTGCCCGACCCCGACCCAATCACCAAGCCCTAGGCTACCCACCATGGCATCCACACTCGCGCAGTACGGCAAGACCAAGATGGCCAAAGGGTCAGTAATACCCGTACGGCTTGTTGCGATTGGGTCGTCGGAGCTCGGCGGTCCGGGATGCGGGAACCGATTTCGGAGCTGCGAAGCGAGGCTTCAACCACGTCGACCCGACAAATTAGGACAGAAAAGGCTAATTCGACCTTACATGCTGCGCCAAACTACCACAATTCAGTGTTGGTCGATTCACGGACCTCGTCATGGCTTCGGGCCAAGGTAAGTCGTACTACAGCTGCCGCCCACGTCACCTTCGGTCGACGGCTCGGCGGTTGTCCGATATCGCCTCGGTTCGATTGCTGTCGAAGCGATTCACTGATCTATCGATCTCGGCTGCCTTGCCCTTCCACCATCCAATCAGGCGCCTACGTCAAGACCGAATGCGGCCGAACCTTGCTCGACTTCACTGCTGGTATCGGAGTCACCAACCTCGGTCACTGCCACCCCCACGTGACCAAGGCCGCGCAAGACCAGTGCGCGACCCTCGTCCACGCCCAGGTCAACATCGCCTTTAACAAGCCGTACGTCACTTCCCGAACGTGACCTGAAGAATTACTCTACTCAAACGTAAAACTACCGGAAACTCAACCCTAGGCAATTTGTACCTTTCTCACAGTTACCTCAAGTTGATCGAAAAGCTGCAACCCGTCATGCCCCACCCTTCGCTCGACACCTTCTTCTTCTGGAACTCGGGTGCCGAAGCCGTCGAGGCTTCGATCAAGTTGGCCCGTCACGCGACGCGCAAGCAGAACATTATTGTCGTCCAAGGTTCCTACCACGGTCGTGAGTTGTGTCTCTTGAAGGAGGGTCAGTGAGGCGCGGCTGAATTCGTTTCGTTCGCAGGCACGTACGGCACGATGGCGCTCACGCGCAGCAAGACGATCTACGCAGAAGGTTTTGGCCCCTTGATGCCCGGCGTATTCGCGACGCCGTTTCCGTACTGGCACCAAATGGGTCTTCCCGAGTCGACTTCCCGCGAGGAGCTCGTCAAATCGGCGTTGTACCAGTTGGAACTCCTGTTGAAGCAGCAAAGCGCCCCTCGCGATACGGCCGCCTTGATCCTCGAGCCCGTGCTCGGCGAAGGTGGTTACCTCCCCTCCCCTCCCGGCTTCCTCGAGGGTCTGCGCAAGATCTGCGACGTCAACGACATCCTCCTCATCATCGATGAGGTGCAGTCCGGTTTCGGTCGAACGGGCAAGTACTTTGCGATCGAGCACTACCCGACCGTACGCCCCGACATCCTCGTCATGGCCAAGGGGATCGCGAACGGTTTCCCGCTCAGTGGGATCGTCTCGCGCAAGGAGTTGATGGACCTTCAACCGGCCGGATCGATGGGTGGCACCTACGGTGGTAACGCCGTTGCTTG
Organism: Microbotryum lychnidis-dioicae p1A1 Lamole; assembly: GCA_001244265.2. NCBI lineage: Eukaryota > Fungi > Basidiomycota > Microbotryomycetes > Microbotryales > Microbotryaceae > Microbotryum > Microbotryum lychnidis-dioicae. Next base: position 1,778,713 of record CDLV01000006.1, read on the forward strand.
CGCGGCCGGTATCGCGTGCGCCGAGGTGATGCAAGAGGAAAAGATTCTCGCCAACGTGGAGGCGCGAGGGTCCGAGATGTTCGAGATGTTGAACGAGCTCAAGCGTGATGACAAGATCGGCGATACGATCGCCGAAGTGCGCGGTTTGGGTCTCATGATTGGTATCGAATTCAAGTCGCCTACGGACCCGTATACGCCTTCGAAGATTGGGCAGAAGATCCCGGCCAAGATGTCGTCGAGGGTGCAGGCCAAGTGCTTGGAGAAGGACATGATGACGCTCACGACGAGTGTGTACGAAACGATCCGGTGAGTGCATGCATAAAATGTTGTTGAGGAGTTTCCAAGATGCAGCCGAACTGAACGAGATTGGCCTCTTCCACCAGATTCATCCCGCCCTTGAACATTACCAAAGAAGAGATGAAGAAGGGTTGCGATATTGTGCGCGAGGCCATTATCGAGGTCGTCAAGGAGGGTTGAGGATCCAGCGTGATTTGGTCTGATGCTATGTTTAGTGAGCTCTGCGAGGCCGTGTATGGAATCTGAGGAACTGCTCGCTGCTCGCTCGCCCTTCGTGATTATCGTTGAATTGGCTCTCCGCTACATTACTCTCCACGAGAGATGAGGGCGTAGCCTTCTGCCAGTCTAAACATTCAGGTTTAACAACGGCTCAGTTCTGCCGGAGACGAGTATAGTAGCTCCCTTCCGCATTCAGCAGTCGGCGCGATCATGAAATAGGGGAGTTCAAAGCCGATAATCACCTCGATCGAATCGCCGCCCGCGCGCGGCGCTGGGCAAACGGCTCAGAACCGGCAGCCTCGCCGCCGGTTCGGGCGCTCTCACCCCTTCCTCGAGCTTCCTCCGTCCTCCCGCATCCCGCTCCGCTATAAGCTCTCCGTCTCGTTCAGCATGTTCTCCCGCGCCGCCGTCCGAGCCAGTCGTCAAGCCTTTGCCCGTCGATCCTATTCAACCGCCTCGAGCCATGCTTCGCCTACTGCCCAATCGTCGGATGCGATCTGGATGGTGAGTTGCTCCCTGATCAACTTCGTCGCTCGTCGTGAATGCCTCGGGCGCTCCGCCGCGGGAGCTGGCCTGGCTTGCTGGCCTGGCTTGCTGGCCTAGCTCAGCCAGCCCGGCGAGCTGGCCTTCGCCTCTGGCGTCATTACTCGATTTCGCCCTCGCCCAGAGCCGGATCACCCCCTCGCATCTTCCATCAACCGCTTCTCGGCTCGATCTATGGCCCAATCCCTTCAATTACAAGGCTTGTCCGATGATGTGGAGGTGTAGCGGTGCTTGACTCGGAGCATCCCAGCGTAGCATCAAGAGCTCCTGGTCTCGGCTTCGCTTCGCATCGCCGGCGGAATCGGCTTCTTCTCTTCGAGCCTAGACCCCATTCGGGACCCGCCTCACCCTGCTCTTCAAAAGCTCTAGTAATGCTGGATGATGCATCACCGTACGGAGGATCTCGATACGACTGTGCTGACTCCGCACCACCCCCTTTTTATGCGAGTTAGATCGGATCGGCTGCCGTCTTTGTTCCCACCATCTTGTAGGTCCATGAATTGACGTATGTAGGCTTGTAAACACATCGAACCGATCACTGACAAGGTGTCAAGCTTCCACCCTCTATCGCAGCTACCTCACCCGCCCCCCTGCCGTCGCGGCTCAGCACGCCCACACCGACAAGGATGATCACGTCTCGCCGTCTCGCAAGGAAATCGGCTCGTCTCCTGTGCCCAAAGCATTCGAACCCGAGAAGGAGGAAGAGACCCCCGAGTCTGAACCCGCATCCGAGTCCGATTCCGAGTCCGAGCCCGAGGCCGATTCCAAGAGCTCGACCAGCGACGCGGACAAGCCTTCGAACGATGCCGAGCGAGACGTCAAGACCACCGCCGAAGCCGCGACCGCCAACGCCGCCGAAGAGGGCCACAGTTCGGCCCACGAGATGAAGACGCACAAGTCTTCGGGACCCAAGGACGTTCATGAGGCGGCCAAGACGGCGCAGCAGAGCTTCACAAAGGAGAAGGAGGAAGGGGAGGAGGAGAAGTAGAAGGACTCGCCGCACGCCGTTAGCAGTAGAAGAAGAAGCCCGACTGACGCCTTGCCTCATGGGCGGAGGAATGGAAATATAAACAACAGAAGTAGATCTATACCTAACCTAGGCTCTTTCCCATGTGCTGGTCGATTTCCATTACGACCCGGAGAGGGGACCACCCTCTCCTTCCACGCTCTCCACAGGGCAAAGAGCGACTGATCGTCTACTGAACTTACAACACGGAGATAATGAATGTGGAGAGGTTACAACAATAGGCCACAAAGTCTCATGACACTACAAAACGAGGCTCTGGCGGCCGCGGTCGTCGCTCGTCAGGCGTCCCCACTCCAAAGCAATCAGCCACGCATGCAGCATCAGGTCCTCCCTCCGCGCGCACTGCGACGCCCAGGTGGTACCCCTCTGCGCGATCTGCCGCAATTTGTCGTCCCTCGAGAATCCACGTTCAGCCTCCTTGGTCTTGCGCCAACCGACCAGACGCATCAAACCCAACTTGTGCGCATGCTCCACCGCGGGGGCACCGCCAAAGAAGTAGCCGAGGACCGAGTAGAGCTCGGTCAGTCTTACGCCGATGGGGATGTAGTGGTACCAAGGGATGAGCGAATCCTCGATACCTTCTCGAAATAGATGAGCCTTGACGACCGCGCCTCGGCTCTTCATGAAGGTGCGAAAACGACCCGAGTAAGCGGTGCCGTCGAGATCGAGCATCATTTTGCTCTTGTAGTTCTCCGAAAAAGGTACGCGGCCCGTGTAGCGGAAGCTGGGCTCAGTCTTTTGGTAGTAGAGCGAATTGGGGTGACCTTGATCAGGGGAGGCAAAGGCGATGTCCGTGAGCGCACTGTTGAGTGCTGCGGCGGGAAGTTTGGCATGAATGATACGGTCGTCCGCATCGGCGAGGAGCACGTCCTCGATGTGAGGCCATTCGCTCGGTCGGTTCGTCTTGGAAACGACGCGCGACCTCAACCATCCTCGCCAGTTCAAATCGAGCGAATACCCGCCCGTGTTGCTGCCTCGCCAAAACAAATTCGGCTTCTTCATCTCCCACTTTGGGTCCTCGTGGGCGAGGTGCGGACTTTCATTGAACCAATACCACCACGAAGGGATGAGGATGTCATGGTAACCGCCGATGCGCGAGTTGCTGAAAACAGGGAAGAGTTGGTTCCAGTACGTGAACGAGAGAGGGTGGATGTAGGCTGAATGCAACGATGCGAGATCGGGTTGGTCGCACCAGGTGTCTTGTTCTATTCGAGGTGAGACGAGGAAATTGCCGCGCGCGGTCGTGAAGAGCTTGGTATACTTTTGCGTGATCACCGGGTCCTTACCAGGGGCTTCGGGAAGCTCGGCGTGGCGAAAAGGCGAGTCGGGTGGGCAAGCCGCACGCAGAGCCTCAATCGAGGTCGGACAGTCCCCTCTCATACACGTATGGTCGAACTTGGAGAGCGTGTAGGGTCTGGCACCGAAGCTGTAGACGGTGAGCGACTCGTTGATAGGGGCGCGGACCTTCCTCGTTGCCGCCATCTTCTCTAATCCATCCCGGAGCTCGAAGGGGAGTGACATCCGTGGTTCGTCGTAGGCGTTGATGAACATGTCGACTTTTAGTTGGTAAAATTTGGAGCAATCAGTTGGAATATTCGAGCTATCCAGTGACCAGGCCATAACAAATAGGAACGCGGACCAGGTGTGGGCTGGTGAGTTTCCGGATGATGACGAAGGCGTAACTCACGATCGGGCAAGGCGACATTGAACTGTTCTGTTGTGACTTCTAGCATCTCATGAAACGCCTTTCGTGCGTCACTCTCGAATCCGAGGCTACCCTCTCGCTCCAGCTCGTTGATGCTGACAACCTGGCCACCCCTGACTCGGACCCGCCCCATCCCTCCGAAGGTACCGAGCTGCTCTTGCCTCTGCCTGTGTCCCAATAGTTTGGTTCGGTCAGTTTTGTCAATCCGAGTTGAGCACAAAATTACTTCACCCACCTAATTTCTTCGCCACCCAGTGCCCAATACACCGCAAGCGACTGATAAAGGTCCTCGAACCCATCGATGCGACAAGCCTTGAGACTGCGCGCCGTACGAAACCATTGCTCATAACCCTTCGGTGGTGATCGCTTATGACGAGCAATATACTTGTTCACCGCTTCCTCCAACGTCTTGGGTTGCTCCTGTTGGCGCGCTCGATGAATCGCTTCCCCTCTTCGGAGGAGGAGCGAGATCGGATGAACCGACGAGGACGATGACGTCGCTCGACGACGCTCGAGGTACGAGAGAAGGAGCCACACGCAGAGGAGCGCCGAGGTGTATTGCAGGAATCGTCGTTTGACAAAGGTGTAATGCGCCATTTTTTAAAGGTACTGTCTTCCCGTAAAGGATGAATTTTCGGGTTCGGTAACGGACGACGGCGCGGCGATCGTCCCGGGGGGTGAAATCGACTGCGAAGATCTTGGATCGGTCGGCGACTGAAACTCCTCGGCAACTGTAACTGTAATGCGCTCGGTGAATCGACGACGAAGACCGAGGCTGCTTGCCGCAAGTTGAAGCTGTTGCTGAAGGTGCAAACACAGTGGAACAAAGCAAGACTGGAGCGGAGCTTACAGCCAAAGGGACTAGGATGACCGGATGACCACTCGAAGCGATGCTGGGCGAAACTAAAAGCTTGTTTGAAGGACAACTCCAAGAGCTCGGGGCGCCGCCGGGATAATCGAGGCGGCGAGCGCCTCTGAGCGCTCCCGCGCTGCGCAGTTCGCGCAGCTGCGCCAGCGTCAGCCGGTCAGCCAGCTAATAGCCCACTCGAGCTCGGAGAGGAGGCGAATCGAATCGAAATCAATCTCAAATGCACGGTGCCTGTTTTCTATAAGTCAGCACAACTTTAGAAATAGACGAAGGTTTGCAGGGAGCAGTCCGTAAGCCCCTTCCCCCTCTCCCAATGAAGTTGGGCATCTTTCCATGTGAATCCGCTTGGTCGTTCAGTCAATTGTCTGGATCAGGGAGCCCCGAGGCGGCGCCGCCGCCTCAGCCAAGACACGCAACCCCGTATTTTCCAAGCATCCGCCGCCAACTCAACTCTGGGCGGCCCCTAAAAATGCTGTGCAGGCATGTTTGAGGACAAGGGATGCGAAAGGGCTCATGTTTGGTTCTCAAACAACTCAGCAAATTGAGTTCGACTTCATAAACAAGTCCGTGTCGGGGTGGAGGGGGGATGGGGGCCGGGCGAGTGCCTGTGCTGCTGCGCTTCGCAACGGGCGCTGCCAACGGTGGACAGCAGCAGCCTCAGCTCTTCTGGTCGAAGCCACCCGATTCCGATCAGTACGGGTTGAGGAAGAAAGTGGTAGGACAAAGCACTCTATAAGTCGACGAGTATATAGGTATGGCCTCAAGTCAAAGTGTTTTTGGGATCCTCGGTTGCTGTAACGAGGCGCATATGATAGCGCTCGCAGCGGCAGCAGGGGCGATCGTCGAGGTCGAGCGGCGGTATCCGGACCGACGTCTCTAGCTGTTACGGCAACACCGCACAAACCCCTCCTTTGGGCTTCTATTTCGTAAGACCGGCGCCTCTGACAGTCCGAGCATGCAACTGCTAGGTGAGCACATGCAGCCCGATAATCCGTTTCTAATTTGATTTACCGGCCTCGATTCGTCCCTCTCGGTTGAAAGCAGAGTATATGCGGAAAACCAGGCGTCTTCTAGTATTCGCACACGCTCATGCACAAGCACAAAGGAAGGGAGAGTGGAGAAAGTATGTACTCAAATTTGAAGCTACCGTCTCACGCCAAAAAAAAAACAAAAAAAAAACATCAAGGTGGGGCCGTAGTCCATTTGCGGCTGGCGTTGGGGCCAAGAGAGGGGTTGATTATTTGACTAGAGCAATACCTCGTTCTTTGAGTTCTTGGACAAGACCTTGGACGGGAGGACGATGCACGAGCGCACATGGACCTCCCTGAGCACCGAAACGTTCTTGGCCAGGATCGCGATGGATTGCTTCTCGTCGCCAAAGGAAGCACCTTCGACGCGCGACCAGGGGCCGAGCTTGCAGTCCTCCGAGATGATCGAGTTGATCACGTACGCGTTTTTCTGCAAGTCCCACATCAAGTCCACAGTCACAGGATACAAACATGTCTCAGCTGGGTCGGACCTTCCTGAGCTGTGGAGTATAAGAGTTGGACATACATCGAGTGTTGTATTGTCGAGGATGATCGACTCCTTGACGCGGCACCCGTACCCGATCTTGACGCCGGCACCAATGCTGACATTGGGTCCAACCTTGGCGGTCGGGTCGACCTCGGCCGTCTCGTCGATGAAGCAAGGTTCGATAATCTCGGCCTTGATCGACTTAGACGCACGCGCCATCGCTGAGGCGTGGGCGCGGTTCTCGGCCGTGATCGTCGGGGAACGGCGTCGGAGCAACAAAGGGTTCGTCGTCTTGTACGACGCGAGGATGAGTGTGTTGGCGGGAATCGCGGAGCTGGTAAACAGACGCCACCGATGTGTCAGCGCAAATAGTCTATTTGTCTACATGTGTAAACAATTCAACACCACTCACGCAGCCGACTTGATCTGTGTCCATGCGCCGAGGGCCTGGTAGACATAGAGCTTCTTGCTCGCAGCCAAAGGCGCGATGACGTCCTGTTCGAGGCGCAACTGGTCATCCTGGGTCAAGGTCGGGTCGTCGGCGTTGCGTCGCAGCTTTGTCTCCATCGCGACGCGAATCTCGTCGAAAATGGTCTTGTCGAAGAGGTAGATACCTAGAGATTGTTCGGATCAGGGGCTCGACGGCTCAGTTTGCTGCGGCCATTGTAACCAGCTGCAAAGAGCAGGGACGAACCTCCGTTAATGGTATCCGAAATGAACGACTCGGGCTTCTCGACGTAGTGGCGAGCCTGCTGGGTCTCCGGGTCGATGACGATGCAGCCGAACTTGGTGGCCGTCTCACGGGGGACCTGGCAAAGAGGGAAGTCGACTGCATAAGCCTCGAGCGCGTGGATGCTCGTTATAAAGTTTTCGTTAGACTGACCTTGACACCCATGACTGTTCCAACTCCACGGTGACGATCATGGAAGTCCTTCAGTTGCGCCAGAGGCTGTGGACGGTGGTACATCCATTCGGTGAGGGTCAGGAAAAGGGGGTTGTTTCCGCGAGGAAGTCTATTGTCGAAAGGGACGCACGAAGTTGCAGGCAATGTCGGCGTGGAGCACAAAGATCTGGTCCGGGTTGTTGCGCAAGATCGAGTCTCGGAAGTGGTAGAGACCGCTGCACAACAGAGATGGGAGGAATGGTAATCAGTGCCAGAGATGGGGGAAATCTCTCTCTCTCTCTCTCTCTCTCTCGCAAGGGAGTGAACTGGAGCTTACCCTGCTGTGCCTAGACTCTGATATTCTCGCATGTAACTGTGTAGGAAGAACAAGTCAGTCCCTCGTACATGCCAAACGTATTGTCGGGGCTCACCGGATCGAGAGGTTGGGGAAGTCGATCGAGGCGGCCTTGACGAAATGAGCGATGATCGCATCGTCGTCTACGGGTCCAACCGTAATTGCGGGAACGGGAGAGCGTCAACGAGCGACCAGTTTGAAGAATTGCTCGACGACTGTCGTGGATAGTAGGACATACAGAAGCCAATGAGGATGACCTCGTGCAGACCGTCGACTTTGGACGCGGCTTGGATCGAATGCCACAGCAACGCGCGACCCGCGATCGGGAACAACGGCTGGTCGATGGGAGGCGGTCCACAGGTCAGCATACAAGATTTGGGGCACTAAGATACAAGCGGTCGTACACACCTTGGGGATATCGAGCGACAAGGGGCGGAAGCGGGTACCTGTGTGCGGAGGTGCGACGTGGATGTCAGTCGATCAGTCAGTCAGTCAGCTGGTCAGTCAGTCAGTCAGTCAGTCAGTCCCGTCGAACGTGTGTCGACGACGTGACCGTGACTACGAAGCTGAAGCGGGTCCTCGGGCGGTTTGAAACGCAGTACGCATTCCATACGGGGCTCGCCTGAACTGAGAAACATACCTTTGGAAGGACCACCGATCAAGATCACTGCTTTGGAGGACGCCATGATTATTTCGTTGGAGCAGAGATGGGAGGGGGTTTGAGGCTGAGCGCTCAGCGCTGCCACGGGCTCCCACGCGACGCGCCGCTTTCGTCCGCTTTCCTGCTCTCGCTCTGACCCCTACGGAAAATCCGGCGCGACCGGTCGCGGTCGTCGTGCCCATTAGAACTGCAGTCGTGACTTCGACACAATGGTCCGAATCGAAGAATTTGCGTTTACTCTACAAAGGCGCTTCAACTCGAGATGAGCTTTGACCAAGCGACCGGAAGGCATGTGCTGGGTCGGAGCAGCTGCTTCAGCTTTATGAAAGCCTGGATTTGTGAAGTGCATGCTCTAAAAATATGAGATGTGAACACAAGTTCGAGTAAAATGATGGTGTAGGAGTCATGTGTCGAGCAATACTGCGGTCGCACCGGGTTTTCCGTGGAACAATGTCCCTCCCCAACATCGCACAAGCTCCCAGTCGTACGCGACGCACGACTCTTCCCTCAAATTGGGATGAACAACCCGATCCATCGAGAGTTTCATCCCATGATCGTGGTCTTCTGGTCTTTCTTCTCTACACGATCCCCCATAAAGTATATCAATGATTTTTCAAACACACACAGTCCACTTTCCAATCTCAAGCCTTTTCCGCCTTCTTGACCCTCCATGCCGAAGCCGGCAAACCTGTCAAAGCGAGCGTGAACGGCATCAGCGATCAAGTTCTCTTGCCGACAGGAAGTGAGTCTTAGAAACTCACTTTGTAATTTCCTCGATGCGGGTTGGATGAAGCTGATCAAGACAAAGGCCCCGACGATGATGCACACCGACGAGACCCAGTAGTAACCGTCGCGCGTGGTGTGGCAGATCCCACCGAGGTCAGCACAGGCCGCTTTGCCGTGGTCCGAGACGCATTCTTGACCTGTCATGGAATCGGAGTCAATCACTGAAATGTCGAGGTCCAAATTTCAAAGACTCACTAGCTAGGACGACATCAAGCGATGTGTCCTTGATCTCACAGACCGCCGTGGAGAACGCATCGACTCCTGGGAAAGAATACCCACTCTATCGATTAGCATCATCAGACCTTCCCCAACCCCGTCCGTCACCCACCCTTGAGTACAAAATATCGAGGCCACGTTCCGCCCAAGTTGCTGACCGTGTTGAGCAGCTGAGGATGGTGCAACTTCTTCAATACTTTACAAAGTGAGGGAGCATCGACAGCCTACACTACTCACGGTCATATAGGTGCCGCCGATGAGAGGATCAGCAATCTGCGTGTGGAACGACGAGATGCCCACGAATTGAATGGTACTGTAAAGAGTGGGACAGCGTGTGTGTGATCAGCCAAGGTCGCATACGTGCCGATGCGGCAAGCCCACGAACCCACCTCGAGAAGCCCGAGCCAACAGTGCAAAAGACGACAAGCCAAAAGTAGCTGGTCGAGATGGTGCCTTGCGGGAAGAACTTGATCAACAGCATCGACACGATCGCCCATCCAAGACGTGTCCACATCGCTATCAACCACTACGAGACACAAAGGACACCCAGTATGATCGGATCAGCGCTAAGCTCTAACCCCGTCGAGTACAAACAGCTTGCTCTTACCGGTTTGAGCGGCTTATCCCCCTTGGACCACTTTGCAGCGAGGTAGCCAAACAGAATTTGGAAGGGAAAGTCGATCAAGACGGCGAGCGCGAGATCCTCCTTCTTCAAACCCTTTTCCAAAAGCTTAAGCGAGGTCGCGGCATCGTTGGTCGCGGTGCCGAGCTTGGTGACGAGGTGCACAATGACGAACGTTTGAACATCTGCAAAAAACAACCAAGTGAGCGATCAGGTTTCTCGAACACCCCTACAATCCCATTTTGGACTCACGTTTAAGCTTGCAGATCTCATACATGATGGAGTAGACCTTTTTGACGTCCATATCGGGATCGTCTTGCGACACCGGATCCTGCTCACGACATGAGGGTCCGGTCAGCTGGGGCCGATGGGACTGGTTCACGGACTGGACGAGGAGAACGGACCTCGGACTGGAAGAAGGCCAAGTAGAGTGTGACGATGATGAAGGCCACTCCCCAAAACTTTAGGTACCCGCTGAGCGTAACGAGCGGATAATCGAGCGGTTGCGATCGAAAGTACTTGTTGCTGTGGAAGCAGAGCAACACGGGAGTCCAGTGAGAACCAAGCACATGTAAACAAACGCTTCCTCAATAATAGTGGAATCACCTAAATTCGAGCGAGTTGAATGCGAGGAAGACGGTAAAGGACAAGAAATAGCCCGTGTTGAGCCCGATCGTCTGCGCCGTCGAGGCGTACGAGAGGTTGTCCTTGGAGAGAAGGGTAAGCGCCCAGCCTGTACACATGAAATTACATCAGTTCACATGAAAGGTCATGTCTTTCTCCGCGTACACCTCCTTCCTCACCATCGACAGCAATATCTGAGAATGTTCGAGCGAAATCAGCGATTCTGGCGAGATAAGCAAGCTTCCGAACCGCAGGCTACTGACCTTGAGTAGCGGCAAAGAAAACCAAGGTAAAGAAGAGAATGGTCAACGTTTGCACGTTCGGCTCGTCCTATGGCATCGATCAAACAGAACGGGAGACGAGACGATTTTTTTAACGGTCAGCTCAGCAACGCTTTAGAGCAAGGACTGCACAGTGAGGTGACCAACTGACCACCTCCATGAGCTGTTGCACGTTCCCACCCATCCAAAAGAGCATGCATCCGACGACGAGCTGGATGGGCACGATCCACGACTTGCGACGACCGAGCTTGGGGGAGAAGAACGAGTCCACGATCGGGGACCACAGCAATTTGAGCGAGTACGGGTACGTGCACAGCGTGAAGAGACCGATTTGCGAGTACGACAGTTTGGCCCGGAGCAAGAAGGGGATCGAACCGAATGCTAGGCCGACGGGGATGCCTTGCAGTAGATCTGTGAGCCGTACATCATACGGTGGGGGGTGCCCGGAATCGACCACGTCAGCCAGTCTGCGAGCTCGTGACGGGATGAGACACGTTGCGACGCGTTCGCGTTCTCGCTGTCCGCGAGGCGGCAAATGTGACACACACGAGCTGTAGCCGCAACACTGCGAGACGGGCCCCAAACTCACACAACGCAATCAACAAGGTCAAGGCCTTCCTGTCCCTCATGCTGAGTGTCCCTTCGGGCTTGGGCTCGCGGTCGTCGCCCCTCGCGTACGCCGCGGCGGCGTCGGCGTCGTCGTCGTGCTTCCTCGTCCACGCCTGCTCGTCGATCTGAAACCTCAGCTGATCACCACGTTCGAGCAATTCGACCTCGTCCTCGACATTCTTGCCTCCTCTCGTCGCAGGTCGATTCAGCATCCTGTCGGGCGAATGCGCTCGGTCCAACGCGGACGACGAACTCGTACTGGTCGCCGCCGTGGCCGAGGCGCGTGACGGGTCCGGGCGCTGGTGGTGGTGCGGAGCGGTCGGCGTCGAATGAGCAGCGGCGGACGCAGGAGCAGTCGGTTTGGAAGGTCGGCTCATTATCCTGGCCACACAACGTCCAGTCGATCCGGCTGAAGCGAAAAGAGTCCGAAGGAGAGACGTAGGCGGTGCGAACTGGACCAACGAAAGCGGACTTCAAAGGGGACGCTGGTCCAAAACCGCGGGAGGAGGGCCGCACCGTGCACGGACCCAAGAACCCGGACGGTCGACGGTCACCTCTCGGCAGTCAAAATCAGGCGAGAATTAGCGCGCAGAAACACACAGGGCGGCTAGATGGGTACATGGCTCGAACAGAAAAAACACTCAGCTTTCTCGACAAAGACCAAGTAGCTCATGTCTGCGACCTGTGACACGTGCAGAATCTTCGGGCCATGGCCAAGTCGGACTCCGAGAATGGAGCAGACACCTACATGTCCATGTCGCTCGGAACTGAAGATGCCCCCCTTCAGTTTGACTGTTTACGTAGCCTACGCATGGGAGCCCACTTTTTTTTACTGTTCGTGGCCCAAAGTAGGAGTCTCCCGATCGGAGCCTTCATTTTCGTACGAGCTACCCTTTTACGGATGCTTCCCACAGAGACGACTCCATCTTGGAGGTCCTTTGCCTCTAGTCAAAGATAGATGAAAGAAAACTAGAAAATGTTCTTGTCCATGGGCGCCTTGGTGCGGCCACACCGCGAAGGTCAAGTAGCGAAGGGTGGACTCTCGGCGGTGAGGCTTTTCCGGCCAGCACTCGTTCTTCAAATGGTGGCCATCCAAGCAGTCAGCAGGGCCAGGGGTTGTTAAATCGATCATAATTCCTCATATCACAAAACCTCTCTCGACGCGATGAAGCTGATTTTGTCTCCGACTGATCTCACAACTCAAAAGTCGCGCCTCGGCGCTCGATCGGCGTGTGAGGGCATGTGGTGCCCCGCCAACCCTCGGCCAGGCTCAGTCGACTCCTTCTCTCCCCTTCCTCCCCTCCTCAACTCCCTACCCCAGCCCTTCTCACTACGCCTCCCTCACCACGCTTCGTACTAACCGCGTGCATCGTGGCGTCCTTCTCGTACCTCTTCACCTCCATCCCTCAAAGCAGTCGATCGTCAGTGGTCGGCAAGCTCCTCAAATTTCCTGGCACACTCAGCCGACCGGCCCCGTCACCGTACTTTCCACTTCGTGCGTCTTCAACGATGGCCTCACAAACCCCGGAGAACGTCTGGGATTATCCTCGGTCAGTACATGCCTTCTCGACATGCACTACTTCCTCCTTGGAAGGCGGCGCACACGTGGCTTCTCCACACCTAATCTCGGGTCTCGTTATTGACCTAACAACGAGCCTCTGACGATCGAGCAGACCGCCAGCGTTGGAAAAGACCCCTCTCCGACTTCGGATCGTTTGGACCGATGAGGGCCAAGAGTCTGTACTGGCAGATACGACGTCGGGGTTTAGGGTCTTGGAAACGAGGTCAGTGCCGAATACGAGTTAGTGCCCCGAGACGGCGAAAGGACGTAAAATCTGATCGTGGTGCGAATGGTGTGCTAGTCACCCCCCGACCTACTACATCCCTCCCAAGGATGTCAACACCGAATGGCTCACCAAATCTCCGCGATCCTCATTCTGCGAAGTAAGCCTTTATTCACCTTCCTGCGCAGAGGGTCTCGTCTTTTACAATCACCACCCTGAGCTACACCTCCTTATCCTCCCTCCCGACCCCAAGTGGAAAGGCCAGGCGACCTACTACAACCTCCAGCCCCCCACCTCTTCCCAACCCCTCGTCAAAGACCGCATCTGGACCTACCCCAACCCTACCCCCCGCTTTGTGAACATCAAAGACTACCTCAGTTTCTACGCCGCTTCTTCTTCCTCCAACTCGCGTTCCGAAAAAGGGAAAGGACAATGGAAGTGTTTCGTAGGGGAGGAGGAGGTTGCTCCTCAGGAGGGAGATTTTTATGGTGGGTGGAAGACGAGTTGGGTTCAGGGCAAGATGAAGGGTGGGCCGGGGACTTGGGGTTGGTGAAAGGGAATCTTACTAGTGGTATTGAGCGGTTTCGACAGCGTGATCCGTTCTTCAATCATGCCGAGTTGAGGTGGTAGCGACGCCGAGCTCGTGATGAAGCGAATCATATATACTTCCAATCTAATACTGCTTTCCAAGTCAATCAACTCCCACCCAAGCCAGATCAGCCGCTCCCCCCTTCACCTCCAATTCCACCAGAGGAAGGCAAGATCCTTTCACTCGATTTCTGTAAGACAAAGCAATCGCTGTGAAGATCAATGCTGTGCTCCAAAAAACGTAGCGGGATGATCATACCAGTCCTGCGTCTTACCCAGGCCCATAATAATTGCGTTTTGAGTTGTAGGACGTCGCTTCTCCAGAGTTGGCATTCTTTGGTTAGTTCGCGGAACTCGTCCGTCACTTTTAAGGGATGAGTGAGAAGAAGCGATTCAGCGCCATCACTTTCCACCTGTTCAAATGTGAGGAAATTAACTTGCCATGCCAGCACGACGCGACATTCTCGAGTGAGACAAAGTCGGAAGCGACCTTGATACAATCCGCATAATTGCACACCTGGTGCGCGCATCTACAAGCATCATCACGACCCAAACGCAATCAGCCAACTCGAGTCAAGACATGTATGTGAACTATTTGTATTTGACTGACCCAGCAGGTATGAATACCGCTTCGCCCGGCCGTTGCCAAATACGAAAAGGTTTGACGCCTTTCGATTCCAAGAGTTGCGTCCGGAGGTCTTGGTCAAGGAAGACGAGTTGGGAGTGGATAGGGCTGTTGCGATAGGGTTGAGAAATCAAGTCAGTCTTTGGGGTCTGAGAAGGTGAAAGAAAAGGAAAACTCAACTCGTTCATCATCAACCTCATTTGAGCGACGGGCCGGCCGTACTTTTCCGCGAAGTGTTCATAGAGGAAATCGCGGATCTGTCACCAAACCACGAAGCTGTCATAATCTGCACCCACCCGACCCAACCAAAACTTTCCCGGACCCGCAACGAACGCACCTTATCAGCATCCTCGACCCTAAACATGTCCCACGCCGCCGCACCCGCCGCACCATCCTTCCAAGGTCCAGCCCAAAGCATGACGTTGACGGCATCCGCAACGTCCATATGCAGCTTGGTCGAGCCTTGACCACCGGGTCGATCGTCCGATTCTTCGGAGAAGTAGCCTTTGGGACCTAGGTCGGGGGGGTTGGAATTTAAGGGTGCGTGCGCGGCGAGGTTGAGGACCCCGTCACGGCGGGTCATGGACGCCATGGGGAGGAGGGACATGAACTGTTAAAGGGGGTACAGACGGATCAGTCAGTTGAGGGATGCGAAGTGTAAGTTCAGAGAGGGAACCCACATCCGTGTATTCCCTGGGGAACGCCGACTTGAAATCCGTCGTCGGTGGCCAATCCTCGATGCAGCCAATACACAAAGCGTGAGTTCCTAGGTGACAGACAACCAAAGCCGTCTCAAAGCGCCTCACCTTGATCTTCCGACTAACGCCCAACGGGTTCCGCTGTCCGAACCTTTCGAAGAAGTTGGCGACCGTGGTCGTCGACGTCGTCGAATCCCCCTCGACATTACACGACGCTTCGCCGTAGGTATCGATGAAATGCTCGGGCGACCAGCCTAGGTGAAAGGTATCGTTGCCGATGTCGACGACGATGGGTTCGCGCAAGACCCAGAGATCGGCGAAGGAAAAGCGTTTCGGGTCCTCGGTCTTGACTGGGATCGGAGCGGCGGAGAACCACGATGGCGTGGGAGGAGGCGGGTCGCTGCTCTTCTCGTTGACTGCAGTGGCTTGGTGCGGGACGTAGGGGTCGACGAGCTCCTCGCTCCTCAGATACATATGAGGCCAGCTATCGGTCAGCTTTTGGTCCCCACTCGGGCGACGCAATGCGTCGAGGATATCCTTGGATGGAGGCCGGTTAACCTCGAGCGCGTTCGACTCCTTCCATTTCTGCATGGCGACCACGAGCTGCTCGAGCTCCTGCGCATCCCTGCGCGTGTACGGGGTAAAATCTTTGCTCGAATGCGACTTTGTGCGCGGAGCGCATCGATGAAGTCGATCTTGCTGCATCGGATGAGGCTCGGAGAAGGCGCTCGCGTGGCCCGTTCCGTCCTTGTCCCCTTCCACGACCGAAAGCAGGTGCCGCGCGTGTCGGAGATCGGCATTACTTAACCGTATTATGGGCTGGTCCTTCAGCTTGAGCAGTTGGTCATAGCACGACATGCACAGATCCCTGCCGCAGCACATGCACTTGTACGCGCCGCAAAAAATGACGTGCAGGCACGTGTCGCACGTCTGGCGCATGAACAGTTCGTGGCGGATCCGCACGCAGTCCGACTTTTGTGCGTGTTCGAGCTCTTCTTTCAGCGTCGGGAGCAGATGATGAGACGCGACGGTCTTGATCCGGATCGCGTCCTCGCCGACGAAAGACCGATCAAATTCGGTTGGGAAGTGGGGCACCTCGTCGTCGAGTCGAGAGGGGCGCAAGGTTCCGCGATCAAAGTCGAGCTGATCGGATCCAGCCTCGATGCGAGGGAAGGAGCGGATGCCTGCAAAGGAGCACCTCGAGTAGCGAGTGATGCAGTCGTGGCACTGCTGCGCCTCTTGACGGCGGATCGTGATGCAACTGCCTGTCTGCAAGACCCATTCGTCCGAGCGATCGCCTGCGCAGTTGGGAGATGAGGCTCTGGAAGTTAGCGACGGCCGTAGCTCTGACGGGCAAATAAGAGGTCCATCCCGACTTACTTTCAGTTACCCACCTGCACCTGGGTAGCCCCCTCTTCGGTCTGGGCTGTTGCGGCGAAGCGATCGAAGCAGAACCGACGACAGCTTCGGTGGGCAGATACTCGGGCGACCCAGGGACCGAAGCGTTCGATACGTCCTTTAATCCAGTCGACTCGTTCGTAGGAGGCGATTCGGTGCAAGTCTCGACGATGACGGAGCTGGTGTCGGAATCCCTGTCCGACACGGTATCGGATCCTGAGTCGGATCGACTTTGACGAGACGGGGGTGACCAGGCTTCCTCGTCACGTTTGGCTTTGGTGCGCGGTCGTTTGAGGCTCACGAGTCGAGTTGCCATCGTACTGGGCCTTTTGCTCGACTCGGCACTTGCTTGTGGTACCACGTCTTGTGTGAACTGTGGCTGGTCCCTTTGGCTATCGTGCACGGTCTCCCATTCGGGCGTGGCGGATATGGAAGTGGGGTCCATCTCGTGGTCGATCTCGCCCTCGGCGTCATCGCTGCTGCTGCTGTAATCGACGAGGGAGCAGAACTTCGCAGAGAGATGCCTCGATGGATCAGCTTGATGCGAGTTGATGAAAGGTGAGGCTGTGCCCGGATGTCGTGCGCCTGCGCCTATGCCCATGAGCGCACGAGCTGTGGCAGCAACGAGCGGGCTCAAGCTGGAGGTCACGTGCGACTCGGGCGAAAAGGGCTTGAGGTGCGCCATGCGATCGACGGGGAAGGAAGAGGAGGAGTGAGGGGCCAGAGGGTGGTAGTTGGCTGGCTACTCTGTCGTCGTTGGAAGTACTTTTGCGACTGAAAGAAGGGGCCCCTCCTATGTAGCGGGTTTGGCCCCGTTGAGTTGGAGCGGCAGGGGGGCGTGAGCGTGGGCCACTCACGTGAGGCAGGGGCGTCGTTGGTGGGTCAAGGTGTAATCCCACACAGGATCACAGTCGCAAAAGTAATCTCGGGATTCGAGTTGCCGTTGCGGCGACCTCTGGAGGGAATGGGGGGCACAGAGGCAAGCGAGGCGAGGGGCAACTCGCCTGGGCGGCACGCGCTCACGGTGTAGCGCTAGGCAGCGCTAGTGCAGGGCTCTAGGCCGCGCTGGTGATGCGAGTCACAGGTACAACTCGGAGGTGAGTTCATGTAGACTCAACGGGTATTGGTTTTCGCATTAAAGAGCGACAATTACTGTACTACTCTGCTCGGTGTGCCCAGATGTAACACGAAAATAAGTCCATACAGTGACAACATCGTCCCCGCTACGTGAAAAGATCACTGGCAGTGACTCCAGACTCGGACTCGGAGACGTCCGGGATATCTGCTCGGAGGCGCACCAACTTGTGCATCCCCAGTCAATCAGAAAGATTTGACCATCTGCACGTCGGACGACGTTGGGGGACCGTGAGTCACCATGCGCAAACCCTTCTCCCTCAATCAGTCGAAAAGCGGCCCTGGCAGACAGAGAGGAATAAGGATACGAGTTTGCTTCGAGCCAGCTCTCACGACCCAACACCAAGAGACCTTTCCGAGAGTGGACGCACTTGGCCTGGTCTCGGAGCTCTTCATCAGCGTCCCACACCTCTTCTCTAATGGCTGCTCCCGCGTTCTCGAATATGAACACGTAAGCGTACTCGTCCGGCGATCCAGTGCGGTAGAGGCCATGGAACTGGGGAATGAAGGAGCGCGCAGCAGGCGACAGCAAGGGAATGATCCGCTTGTGCACAAAGTACTCGCGAGCTATCGAGGCCGCGTACTTTGCAGAGATCACCTTGGCAACGATAGGGACCTCTCTCTCTCCAGTAAGCAGGGGAGAATAGATGGAGCGATCAGAAGCCGCCTCGGCTCCGGCTCGGTTCCAGCGCGCAGTCCAAACTTTGGCAGTGCAACCATTCCCCGCTTTAGTAACCAGGTCGAGCCGATCGAGGCCACCGATCCCCACCCAGTCTTTGTGGACTTTGTATGCCCGGTCGTGTCTCGCTCGGAACGTCGACTTGTCGAACTACGAGTCCTCTTTTTTCACTCAATCTAGAAGCTCTGTCGCCGTCGTCGATTCTCGTCGGATCTTTTGGAACCGATCACCGAAACGGAGTTCGAGGGGCTTCGAGCGTCTATTCAGGAGTCCAAGGGTCGCCTAGTGTCTCTGTAAGACACCAAAGGGGGTTTTAGTGGGTATGGTTGATCATGGTTCAGGGTCAATGAGTCCTACACTACTGGCTTCTGCCAGTGTGCGTAACAGCATTCCCTCCGACTTTTCCGAAGATTTCAGGTATTAATATACTTATGCTGTTAATGAAGTCTATCAAATAAATAAATAAATAAAACTGTCGGTGTTAGAGTCGATCCACAGTGCAGTTTCTTGGGATGATCTCTGTCAAAGGCCGCTGGGAAAGAACTGTAGGAAGTAAGGGCGGGCTCCTGGTCAACATAGCTGCATCGAACCCGTCGGGACAGCGAGACGCCAAAGATCCCGTCGAATCAACTTGCCTCGGTAGTACAGTCGAGATCGACGCCGATCGCGACCAGGTCGGAACGTTGATTGCTCTCGACACCAGTAACGATCTTAGATGAGCATATGCAGTGACGTCCTCGAGTACTGTTGGTTGGTGCTATGGGTCCTGGGCCCCCACTGCCGCGTAGTAGGTGGGTATGGGTTTGTCTGAGTTTCCAGCTCAGCTCGACGAGCGCGGCTCCGTCTCACACGGCTTAACCGGCTCGACTAAGGTGACATTGTAGGGGCGGGGAATCCTGCGGCTCAGCCTCGTCCTCGTCGTCACTGATTTGACCCGATCACGGAGGTGCTGTAACGTCTCTCTACTAGGCTTTGCTGTGGGGTGAAACTTCGCGCTTGTTCGGCAAAACTTGAAGTCTCTTCAAGTTTCAATCGCGCCGGGGATATACATGACCCGCCGATTGGGATTGACTCCGAATCGACACCCAAATCATCTGATGAAAAAGGCGACAGATTACGAATGGTGATCGAGCCCCAAGTTCGGAAACCGTTGGGCGTTAGTCGGAGGTGAGGCACTTGTCAAGGCTTTGGTTCTGTCGCCTAGGAACTCACCCTTCGCGTATTGACTGCATCTAGGCTTGTCCATCCACGACGGACTTCAAGTCGGCGTTCCCCGTGAGATACTCTGATGTGGGTCGCATCGGCACGCGTCCCACCCCTTCATTTGCAGACACTGAGCTACCTCATCTCACTCACTAACTAACTTGTCTCTCCTTCCCGTGGGCTCCATGCCTGGCGACAGCATTCTCAACCTCGCGCGCACGCACCTTCCGCTGACTCCCACTGCACCCCCTCCCCGACTAGATCCCAAAGGCCACTTCTCCGAGGAATACGATGATCGAACCGGTGGACAAGGTTCGAGCAAGATGCATATGAAAGTTGACGGTGCTTTTGCTAGGAAGAATGGTGCGGTTCGAGTGGCGAGGCGGGGGAGATATCTTCAGGGTTGAGGAAGTTGCGTTCGTGCGGGTCAGGGGAACTTTTGGTTGGATCGGGGGGGATGCTGATGATGAGCGTTTCGCTGGTTGTATTAAAGAACTGAGATTTTCTCTACGAACACTTCCGGAAAAGTGCAGCCAGCCCCTCGCGCAGACGAGCTTGATGATGAGCGAGTTGAGTGCGGTTATCTTTCCACCTCATATCCGCAAAACTGACACAGTTGCTCAACTCAATTGCAACAGCCCTACCCTTCTCAAATCGTCTTCCCGACCAAGAGCTCGCAAGGCAGCGCTTCAAAACCGAAGGCGTCAAGTCTTTCCGTCTTTGCCTACGGCCGGAGGAAGGGGTCCCAACACCAGCTAGGTCAGTCCTACGAACAAGGGATGGGGTGTGGCAGACGCCACACTGCGCATGTCTGTCTGCTCTGTGTTGTACAATGGATATTCTGGCCAGCAGATATTGTTATAGGAAATGCATCTATGCAATCGTCAGATGCGAGGGTAATACAAGGTGGAGGAACAACTCTTTGACAATCACACGGACGACACTCAAGATGAATTGGAAGGCATGGGAGACGGCCGACGCGATTTGAGAACTAAAACGTCCTCTGCCGCAGCCCTACATGCGAGCCTCACTGTCTTCTCATAGGGTAAATCATTTTGAAGCCCATTTGGCTGTCGAGGAAGATGTTGCTTATTCTCTCAACAAGCCTTGTGCCCTCTTGCACGCCTGGTTCTTCGATACTAATTTCACTCAGTCGGCAACAGATGGGCCACTGCAACTGCCAGATGTCCTCCTCGACGTCTGGCACAAGGCGCCCGCAATGCCAGTGATTCGGGGCTCTTGGCGAAAGTTTTGAAGTTACCGGGGTTTTCGCCTCATAACTATCGTATTGACCTCGCCGCCAAGTAATGTTGGAAATCGCTCTTCTACCCGAGGTATCTCGGCGGGCTTGGTCTAAGACCTTTTCGGAGCGGACGGGGTGGGAAGGGTGGGGGGTGGGGAGGGGGGGACGCACCTCTGGCTATATATAAGCATGCTAAAAAGTGGCGCGCGCCGCGCGCCTCCGACCCTCGCTTCCGCGCGACGTAGCCATACATGTTGCCCCCCCCTGCAACCCGGGTTGCTGGATGGCCCGAGGACTAGCGCAACACGGAGGCTGGTGTGGCCTTCAACACGTTCATCTCAGGTACGTGCGAGCTCGTATCGGGGTAATCCAACCTTATAAATGCTGCCATTGCGTATAGTGTCCCTCACTTTTGCATGAATGCGCCTACTTGCCAAGTTACAGAGAACCACCCCAAAATGGCCCTGAAATTTCGGAGGGCAACTGGGCCAAGCGCGCTGATAACTCGTAAGCCCCTCCCAGAGGGAGGGCTTAGTTGAGCTTACTCAGTACTCGTACTCAGTGCCGCGCTCCGCGTCAGACCGCGTCCACTCGAAGCACCGTCCTGGTTCTCTACTCTCCGCCTCAAAAGCTCCTTTACATCCGCCATGGCACCTTCCAAAGGAGAACTCAAGGCGCTCATTCTGGTCGGGTAAGTGCAGTTGCCTCCTCCGTTTGTGGGATCCCACGTCGCTCGCCGTCATTCGGCGTAGTCGTGGTCGCGTTCAGTTCCGCCATCGTTGGCAGTCGACCCAAGCTCGCTGGCTTGATTCGTGGCTTGGCGAAGGATCCAGCTCGACCGTACTCACTACACCATTCGTCGGGACTTAAAAATCTGCTTTCAAAGTGCTCCTCGCGTCGCTTCGTCTCTTCGATTCCGATTGATCGGCTACCATCTGGTCTCGCATCGACCATGCGAGGCACCCCGCTGTCTCGTCTCGGTGAATGCTGCTCCTTCGCAGACCCAGACTGACCTCTGCAACCCTCTACGTTTTCATTCCACAGTGGCTTCGGCACACGACTGCGTCCCTTGACGCTCACCTTGCCCAAGCCGCTCGTGCCTTTTGCCAACCAAGCCATGATGTGAGCTACCGCCTTGGCCTTGATTATTTACCCCGTCATGTCCCTTCACTTTGGCTGATCATACCTCTTCTCGTCCAACCAGCATCCACCACATCTCGGCACTTGCAGCGGCTGGCGTCAAGCATATCGTTCTGGCCGTCAACTAGTACGTTTCGGCGCCGCCCTTGCACGCGCCGGGACAAGCGCACGTTCGACCCCCTCAAGTCGCGCAACACATTATGCTCGCGTTCAACCGATCTGCATCTGCCAAAGAGACGAAGTAAGTTAACTCGTGCTGAGAATTGTTTGTCTTTGTGCGCAGCCGACCCGAAGTCATGTCGGCTTTCTTGGCCAAGGTCGAAAAGGACTTTGACGTTAAGGTGCGCGCGTAATCGAGAATTTCAACTCTGAATACGCCCCTTTCGCCGAGGAAGGAGAGCTAACCACAAAGTTGCGTGCCGCTGCAACAGATCACCTTTTCGATTGAGAACGAGCCTCTCGGAACAGGTAACATCACCTGTGCTCTCACTTGGTGAAGACCTCGATCCTGACGAACCCCTTGCCTCCATCTTCTCAAACACAGGGGGACCGCTTGCTTTGGCCCGAGACGTGCTTGCCAAGGACGACGCACCCTTCTTCGTGCTCAACAGCGACGTGACGTGCCAATTTGCTTTCCAGAGCCTGCTCGACTTCCACCTCAACCACGGCGGCGAAGGCACGATCCTCGTCACAAAGGTCGAAGAACCGTCCAAGTACGGTGTCGTATTGACCCACCCTGGAGAATCGACGATTGAGCGCTTCGTCGAGAAGCCCAAGGAGTTCGTCGGGAACCGTATCAACGCCGGTATTTACATCTTCAACCCCGCCATCCTCGAGAGGATTGAGGTCAAGCCGACTTCGATCGAGAGTGAAATCTTCCCCGCCATGGCCGCCGATCGTGAGCTGCATTGCATGGACCTTGAGGGGTTCTGGATGGATATTGGACAGCCCAAAGGTACGATCCCATCGAGACAGTCGTATTTCCTCGTCCGCTGGTCCTGATCGGCTCTCTTTTGACCTGACCATCGCAGACTTCCTCTCGGGCACATGTCTTTACCTGACGCACCTGAGCCGAACAAACTCGCCGCAATTGACCTACCCGTCGCAACAACCCTACATCGTGTCTGGTAACGTCCTCATCGACCCATCAGCCACGATCAACCCGACCGCTTCGATCGGCCCCAACGTCGTCATCGGTCCCGGTGTCGTCGTCGGCAAAGGTGTTCGTCTTCAACGCTGCGTCATCATGGAAAACACGAGGTCCGTCCATTGCACTAGTGCGCAAAGCGAAGAGTGGAGAACTGACTCTTTTCGTATCATCGGCCTTTGGCCGGGATAGGATCAAGGACCACGCTTGGATCCAATCCAGTATCGTTGGGTGGAACTCCACAATCGGACGATGGGCGCGTCTTGAGAACACGACCGTTTTGGGTGACGATGTCCAAGTCGGTGAGGAGGTTTACATCAATGGCGCGAGCGTCTTGCCCCACAAGAGCATCAAGTGAGTCACACCTTCCTGTGGGCCTGGCTGGACATTGTCGTCCTTTGCTTTTGCTGATGAGATGCTTCTGAGTGCATTAGGGCCAACATTGTCGAGCCTTCGATTGTCATGTGAACACCATAGAGTGCAACATCCGACGACGCACGGAATGTGCAGCCCGGGGAAGCTTCTTGAATGCCACCCGCACTGGTGTGTGCGATGTAATCTACCTCGACCAAACAAAACTATTCAAACTATTCAAAGCCAAGCCGATGAGTTTCTTGAGGAATTGCAACACCATAGAAAACAAGTCATCGCATCCTCCCATCTTCCTTACATCCTAAACAATATGCACAAAGCCCCTTTTCGTTCCTCAAAGCTTGGACTTGATCAAGTAACCCTGGTTCTTCTGAATCGTCTCGACCGCCTCCTTGATCATCTCCTCCATGATACTCTTTGCCGGTCTAACGTCCTTGATCACGGCGGCAACAGCGCCCATCAAATGAGGCCTGTTCTCGACGTCCTCCATTCCGACAGGGATCTTGCCAGCGGCGAGAAGTTTCTTTTGCTCTTCGGCCTTCTCGGTTTCCCATCTCATGACGAACGGAGTCTTACGAATGCGCAAAGGGCGACCGGTGTAGATGAGCGAACGGATCGTGTCGTTGTGGTCGGCGGTAAGGACCGCTTGTTGGTGTGCTTTCGAGGCACCGGCCTGTACCGAGGAAGGGGCGGGGGGGAGAAAAGAACGGACTTTGGGGTTATTCTATTTGACTCTTTTGACAAGCTCGAAAGACGAGTCAATTGTCTCTGGACGCGTACCTCCTCAGCGCAGACGAAGCGAGTCCCAACCCAAACCCCGACAGCGCCGAAGGAAAGCGCGGCGGCGAGCGATCGACCGTTGTAGATACCACCGGCGGCGACGACGGGGACTTGCTTGCCCGTCAGAGGTGACTTGCGCCCCTTGACGATGTCGACGCAGGCGGGCTGAAGCAAGGGAGGGGTTAGAATCAGTGACCGTTCTCGAGTCGAGCTAGGCAGAGCCTGTTTGTAAACTTACGATGAGGATCGAGGTCGGGACATCGCCGGTGTGTCCACCACCCTCACCACCCTGGGCGATGATGACGTCGGCGCCGGTTTCGAGCGCCTTGAGGCAATGCTTAGGGGCTCCGACCTGAGTTCCGAAATGAAAACACTCCAAAATCAGCGCGCGTCACAGCCTTCTCAAATTTTAGAAACAGTGTACATACCATGTTGGCGCACACGATACCGGCTTTGTGCAACTTGTCGACGACGTCCTTGGGGGGAACACCGACGGCGCAGACGAATAGGGCGGCCTTCTCCTCGATGATGATGTCGACCAACTCATGCAACTTGCCACCGGTGTAATCCTTGTTGGTCTTGCGGGCACTACCACCGACCTGAGACACAGAAGAGCGAGTTTCAAAAGGTCAGCAGTGAAACTTTATGCAGCTCCTGAGCGCGACTTCGGCTTCGGCTGAAGTTACTTGAGGCAATAAAAGATCGATACCGAACGGCGCGCTCTTGTCGTTGAGGTACTCCTTCAACTCGTGGATCTGATCACGCAAGAACTTGGGCGTGTAACCGACACCACCGATGACACTGCACGATCGAAAGCGAGGGGAAATGGGTGGGATGGGGTGGGGAGGAAGAGGTTTCAGGTGTAAGAAGGAGAAGGGGTTAGGGAGGAGATCGTCGGAGACTCGGAGGGATGTCGGGTGTGAGGTCTACCCACCCGATTCCACCGGCGTTGGTCACGGCAGCGGCGAGTTCAGGACCGGCAGCGACGTTCCTGTGTTCATCATCATCAAAGCGAGCGCATGCGCCTCATCAGTGTGACGTTTCTTGGTGCTGAAAGCAGCTCAGTTCCGGGGGCCGAGCGTCGCCGCGATCAAAATCCCTGAGACTCCCAAGTTCGTTTTGATGTTACTCACATGCCAGCAAGCATGATGGGGTGCCTATGAACACGAAGATAGCCATAGTTAGTACGGGTGATCAACCCAAGACTATCTCGGCTTTGATCTTGAAGGCCGAGCGTTGGCCACTTTCGACCTCCTTTGAGATGCGGGGGAAACGCCCCCACCGGCATTTGTACGGCCCGGCGGGAAGAACGATCGCGGTGTCCACGGCTTCCCCGGCGACGACGTGCAGCAAAGCGTCTGCACTCGTAGAAAGAACTACCACTCACTTGATTTTGAACAGGTCGGTGAGGGGAGTTTGGAGGGACATGACGGGATGCGAGTATTTAAGGTGGGGAAGTTGAGGGGTGTCGGTGATGGGTTTCCGTTGAAGAAAGGTAGGTCGATCGGTCGAGAGAAGCGAGAGGCGCTCACAGGCGCGCGTCAATCTGCACCAATTTGGCAAAACGTACGCGCCCGCCGCGCCAAAAGAAGGAACGTCGCCGTCCGTTGGGTAAGGTATGCGCCTCTGATGTGCATAAAATACAATCTGTCGTTCTTGACCACTAGACTAAAAGCAAGTCGTAACTAGAACGCGGCAGTTTTAGCTACTCAGAGGCTACCTATAGGGCTGTTCTTAAGGCATCCCCTTACAGGTTGGGTCTTTCGGCGATGCGAGGCGCTGCTGAGTCACTCTTCTTCAAAGGGTTCGGCAAACAGGCGAATGCCCCGAGTATCCGCTACAGAAAAGAAGAAGACAGAAAATTTGAAATGTACACATTTAAACAGGGAACACAGAGCAGTAAGGAGAAGACGAGAAGAAGCCGTCGTTCCCGACAAACGGACTGCATCTCGGAAACCACACAAAAAATATATAATAGTGAGCACACACAGGTTCAAAAACAAGTGAAGCTACATGCCCAAAAAAGAAAGAAGTGACGAGAATCTATTCTACTTTTGCTCTGTTTCCGTAACGCATTCCACTGGGCGTACATCATCATCATCATCCCGGGCATTGTGCATACATCGAGCCATCGTCCGGCCCTAATCCTCACCGCGTCCCATTCAAAGCCTTCCCCTTGTGCGGATACGCCGTCCCCTGCCCATCATCCGCATCGTCCTCCTCAAACTCCTCCTCGAACTCCTCCATCGGCAAATGTAGATCATTCGCATGGTTCATCGGCTCGACCCCACCGACGACGACTCCACCACCACGGAAGAAGTTCGTGCTCTTCCTTGCGTCGGGGTTGCCGTCGACCTCACTGTTCATCGAGTAACGGTTCGAGGCGAGCGAGGTGCGGCCGAGGATGCCGTTGTCGAGCATCGAGTGCGAGTGGCGATTCAAGCGCGTCAAGCCCCCCGACGAGTTTTCATTCTCGGATCGCGACAGGTTCTGCGAGTGGAGAGTCTCAATGGGTTAGCCGTCGACGTTTTGTGTTGGGCAGATGGAGCGATCCGGGAACTCACGAGAAGATAGACGCCCAGAGAAATGACATAGAGACCACAGAGAAGGGAGAGCGTGTCCTTTCCTCCCGAGGTGTTGAGTCCATGAAAGAGGATGATGGAAGCGATCAAGGTCGAGGTCGAGAAACCAACAAAGTAACTCGGGTTCACGACCGTCGTTGGGAAGAGATCCAACGCCTGGATGCAGAGTCGAGCGCTTAAGAAAGTTAGCGGAGAGCACCTTGCCACTCTTCTACAAATCGGTCAACCCCCACCTTATTGAAGTAGTTCATCTGAACGGCGATGCAGCCGACGACGGTGATAGCAAAGACCCATGTCCCCGGTCGCCACAATTGGTTGTTGCCCGCGATGGTCAACTTGAGCGCAACGCCGAAACCCTTGACGGCCATGACGCTGACGGATCCGACGAGCGAGCAGATGGAGATGTACACGAGCGGGTTGCTGGACCCGGACACGGGCGCGACGCGGTAGATCATATAGACGGAGAAGACGATCACGAAGAAGCAGTAGAAGAGGAAGCCTGTGATCCTCCTCGCGACAAGACGTCAGTGATTCGACTGTTTGTCTGACTGACATGTTGAGCAACTCACCTGGTTGAAGTGCATAAGCAAGCACCTCGTCAACGGTCTCGATCGCCTTGTCCTCGGGCGCATGGAGCACGATGATGAGACTGCCGACGAGACAGAGCGAGCAGCCCGAAATGCCTATCCGACCGAGTTGTTCTCCGAGGAAGAAGGATGCAAGGACGGCCCTGAGGGAAGAGCATTTAGCGCGTCAGTTCAGTACTCCGAGGTTTAGTCCGCAAAGTGAGCGGCGGTCGGCCTACCCAACGAGCACGGAGCCGGCTCCGAGAGGCGTGACCAAGATGGGAGGCGCAAAGCAGTACGCCGCAAAGTTGGCTACTTCTCCTGCGACCACTGTGGAGGGACAAGTCGAGGAGGTGTCAATATTGTCGTCTAGTACAGCGTCAGGCAGCTCGTGGCCCTGGTGGAGGAGGGAGGAAGAAAATTCGGCGAGTGGACTGAAACTGACTGGTGATCATTCCGGCCCACCAGAGGCCATTTTTGAGATACGAGTAGGTCGCCGAGCTCGAAAGTCCATCGTGCCGATCTGCGGCGCTGATGAGGCCCTGTGGGTTGGGGGGGAGGCAGATGTCCGAGAAGCGACGCGTCAGTGAGGGTGGTGGTCGCCGAGTTGCGCAGTCCGAAGTCGAGCGGCGACCGGAAACGTGTGGGTCGTGTACCTTTTTGGTGATGATGCTGAGAAAGATCATCGGGAGGAGCGGAAACGCCGGTGTGAGTCGAGGGAGTTTGATGGATGAGAATGGGCCTGCGGTACGCTGTACTGACAAGGATGTGCCAATCGCGATCGAACTCGAGATGGCCAGCGCGAGGCCAATGTACTTGTCGCGCGTGCCGTCCGGCGTCTGAACGAGCGATGCATCGTCCATAGCTGAGGGATGAGTGAACCTCGGAGGAGATGCAGCCGTCGAGGGTGTGGAACGTTCACGGCGAGGTGGCTGCGGTCGCAGCTGCACCGCGTTGAGACAGGTGGCGATGCTCAGCAGCGCACGCGGTCGAGAGCGCGCCCGCAAAGTCACGTCCGTAAGGGCGAGCGCTGTGTCTCGAGGACCGTGGCCGGAGTGGTGGGAAGAGCCAACTCGGAGGGAAGCTCAGCTCGATGCTCTGGGAGGAGGACGCGGGGAGACACACGCGAATGGAGCTGTGATGAGAGCAAGCGATCGGGGAGACGTCAACGTGCCGAGACCAACACGAGGCACGACTCACCGCCGCGCTGTGTGGGGCGGGGCCTGGCGGGGCATTCGGTATTGTCGGCGCAGGGGCGTATGGGCGTATAAGGGCGCGTATTAGCGTAAGCGCGCGTAAGGCACTCGTAAGGCCTGGGATCGGCTGTTAACCGCCGAACGTAGTCGGCTCTTAATAAGGTTCTAGAGAGGCGCCGCTCGATCTCTCTGCTCTGTTCTATCCAAACTCCTACTTCTCCTCCCCACGCCTACCCACCATTCACTCCTCCTTGCGACGGTCCTTCTCGTCGACCTCGCTCAGATCCAAGATGGCCGCCTTCAACACCTACTTGTCAGTTGCCCACTTCCCTCCCTCACCTCGGGCGGGTACTCGTCCGGACCGAGTTCCCGACGTCATCCCACTGCCCGCGACGATGGCCCCCACCCACCCCGCTGCCTCAAGAGACGAGCTGCGCAAGCCATCATCTCCGTTTCTCCGTAGGACTGACCCATTCCTACTCCTCATCCTCTAGTTCAGGCAACCCTTTGAACCGCTTATCGTACCTGCGGAACTCACCGGCGTTCCTCGCCTCCGCGCTCTCCTCCCCCAAGGCCCGATTCCTCCTCTACGACCAATTATCGCCCCTCCTTACCTCGATCCAACGGACCGAACGTCACCTCCACCTTCTCTCATGGTATGACGTCAAGGCCCATATTGGTGAACCTCAAGACATCTTCAAGGGTGTCGATGGCCAGGACCAGGAGGCGTTGAGGCGTATCGTACGAAAAGATGGCAAGGTCGAGGCTGCCGCTCAGGATGATGTTCAATACTACATCTCTCAGGTACTTTTCGTTTTCCGGAAAGTAATCCATCCCCGTACAATGCGTAAAGCTGACCTCCTCTACGACCGTTCTCTCCCTTCCAGCCCGCCCTCGTCTTTTTAGGAGTCGACGAACGCGACGCCCCGGCCTCCGCCAAATCCCTCCCCCTCTCCAAACCCACCGCAGAATCGACCCTCGAATCCCACAGCCCCCACGGAATTCCTTACTGGAGTCTCGACGTATCCAACAACGCCGAGTTGAAAGAATTCGCTCTGGCTCAAGCCAAAGGGCTCGAGTTTAGCGACTTGAGGTCGGGGATGGCGTCGATCCCGGCTCCGGAGGCTTCGATTGCGGCGCAGGGGAGGGCCATGACGGATTGGAATACGCGGAATGTGTACTGTGAGGTGGTGACCAACACTGTACGGGCTTCGATGAACCAGACTGACTGAGTTTCCCCACTCGAATGCCCATCGCCTCATAGGCCCCTCATGCTCCCGACCGGTCAAGAGCGTCTGGGCCGGCTGGAAACGAACCTGTATCCCCTCCTCCTCCTCACCCTCGACCTGCGCATCCAAAAAGGGCGTTCACAACTTCTGCTACCCCCGTACGGATCCCGTCGTGATCATGGGAGTGGTTAGTCCCGATGGGGAGAGCATCCTTCTGGGCCGACAAAAGAGTTGGCCGAGAGGGTTTTACTCGGCTTTGGCAGGCTTCAGTACGCCATCTTCTCCCCGTCTTCCTCCTTGGAGAAATCCAATCGCAAATTCCCTGATTTCTTCACTTTAACCTTTTTCTTCAAAAAAATACCCCGCACAGTTGAATCGGGGGAAACGTTCGAAGAAGCCGTTGCGCGCGAAGTTTACGAAGAAGCCGGGATCGAAGTCGAGCACGTCAAGTTTGTCGCGAATCAAGTTTGGCCCTTCCCTTCGAGTTTGATGATGGGTGGGATCGCCAAGGCCAAGAAGGGGTATGAGATTAGGTTGGATTTGGATAACGAGTTGGAAGGTACGCTTTGGGAAGGGTGATGGGTTTCAAGGAAGCGCCGTGCGAGAGAGAAAACTCTTACTCACTTCACTTATTCACCTTTAGACGCGAGGTTCTTCACTCGCGCCCAAGTCCTGCACGTCATCGAAGCGAGTGGACCTTCGCATTTCACCAAAGAGGAAATCAAACAGATCGATCAACAGGTCCAGCAACGCGCGCCGAGGTCGAGGAGTCCGAGTCCTGGAAGAGCGGGAAGACCGGCTTTCAGGATGCCGCCTAGGTGAGTGTAGGGAAGCGAGCGGCGAAGTTGGCGGTTGCGGCGTTTCTTTCCGGAGTTGATAGGAGCGGGTATATCATCTTCTGCAGTACCGCGATCGCGAACACGCTCATCACCGCTTGGGCGACCAACACCTGGTCCGATGCGCAGCCCCAAGTTCAAGGGACCGAACAGACAGGGAACGCTGGAGCGGGCAAGCTCTGATCGATGCAAGGCTCACGCGCTCACGGATCAAAAGATACTTTCCTTGGGAGGTTGTACGAAAATGGACGAGATTGGAATTGTCATACAAAAGGGACATGAACGAGGGTGGAGTGAGGGGTGGTTATGCAATGTACTATGCGAGCGAAAGGAAGAAAAGAGGAAAAGTGTCTCAAAAAGACGCGTAAGGAAATTGTGGATGCGAGCAAAAGGATAGGTGGCCGTAGCTTATGGGGTAGGAGAGTAAACAAAGGTGGACTAATGGATGCATGGAAAAGGGAGGTATACAACACGTGAAAAACAAAGACGAAAGGAGGTAGTCGGGGTGAGGCAAGAGGTAGAAAGACTAAAAGGATGCTCTTTCGCCCATTCGTTCATTCGTCCGGGGCAATGGTGAAGGGTTGTGAGAGTCCGAAAGGAGCCTCGCGCGGAACTGATTCACATTCGCCCCTTCGACGGGCCAATCGAACGCCATCGTAGAAGACGACGAAGCGGAAGAGACGGCATCGGGCGAACGTTCAGGGGCCAGGGCCGTGTCGATGGCGAAGGGGATCGAAGCGGCCGAGGCGATGTGCGATGCGAGCGAAGGGACGACGGGCCTTGAACTGCGGCTTGCCTTGTGCGCTCGGGTCGGGGACGTTCGATTCCTCGACGAGGTGCGCGAGCTAGGAGGCGACGACTCTGGTGTGCGATGCGCCGAAACAGTTGAGTGGGCAGAGTCCGAGATTGCCGAGGCTGAGGTGATGTGTTGCAGCTGCACAGACGAGGAATACCTCGGAAGCGGCTCGGCCACCGCGGTGGTGTTTCGATCGAGGTAGACGGGAACAAAGACGAGTCGATGTCGCGACGATGGCGACGACGAACTTGCAATTCCTGAGCCTTGTTGAGCGAACATTACCGGAAGCGTGTTGGCGCGGGTCGGCCTCGTTGACGTCGACGGAAAGGAGGACCGGCGTCGTTCACGGTGTGCGGCGTATCGGCCTTCTGTCGTTGGGGACCTCTTTCTTCGTCCACTCTCCTCGTCAGATTGGCCTCCTCGCAAGCCCTTGAAGGCAGATGACGATGTGATGGATTCCGCGTCGTACCAGCCTTGCTCCTTTCGGGTGCCGAGGGGTTCCCCATTCTCGATTTCCTGGAGCCAAAGCTTCTGCTTGACGAGCGTCGAATGGTAGTCCCACGTTACGATCGTCCCAAGCGTCCTCAAAGCCACGGCGATGATGGCTCCGAGAATAAGCGCCACCATCCCTCCTCGCCAGTGTTCCTCGCACGCCTCGATGCCAAAGTTGAGGAGCTCGATGCCAAACCCTTCGGGGCCTACTTGGGATTCGGATTCCCACATCTTGAGCGTCGAGACGGAGGCGAACTCGCCCGAGGTCAGGGCGCTGCAGAGGAACGACGAAAAAGGTTCGGCCAAGGTCGGGGAGAAGGTGACGAGCAGGAATACGAGCAGGAGCACGATCGTGCACACGAGGTCGAACGAGGTTCCGACGGCAAAAATTCTGAGCAAAGGGGCTCGTCTCTGTTCAAGCCGAACGCACGAAGGGGTGCTTCGTCAGCACAGACATTTCTCTACGGAAAAAAATGGAGCAACATCGATGACGTTCACCCACCGTCAGAGTCCCCGCTACGCCAATGGCCGAAGTCATGGCCGAGATGATCGTCCAGCGCCACGTGAGGTGCGCGAGCGTGTACCGGATCGTGCCCGTCTGGGAGTAGTTCATCGAATGGCGATCCATCATCGCAAGCGCACAGTAAGCGCCCATCGCCAAACCACTCGACAGGAGGAGCGATGACCCTGAGATGAGCAGAGTGGAGGCTCGTTGGGATTTGCTGCTTGTGCGACGATAGGTGCTAGTGCTTGTGGCATGACTCGACGAGTTGCTGGCGCTGCTGGCGCTGCTGCTTATTGCTGCTGCCGCCGGGCTTGGCCTGGTTGACGTTGAGCTCGAGCAAGTTGTCAATGCTGGAGGCGAGGCTCTGGAACGTGGTTCGGCGATGCAAGCCATGGACATCCTGCACCAATCCAGACCGTCCCGGGTCGTATACAAGTCGAATCAGAGCGTTGTTTAGAGGGGAAGAGGTCTCTTGAGAGGTCGATCTTGCCCGGCTGATAAGGTCGCGGTGGATAGAACAAGAGGCTCGGGCTTCGTGCGTTGTGTCTGTCGTTCGACCCCCGACCTCGACTCGCGCGCCGGGAACAAAGCGTCTCCCGTAATGGATTATTGTCTGCTGAGTCACGAGTTCATTTTCGATCAGCACTTTAGGCCCTCTGAATCGCTCGAGAGGCAAGTTGACTGACAATGCCCGTGCACTCACCAGCACCTAAAAGCTGTCGCTTCGAAGAAGGGATGGCTGAGGTTGGAGAGTAAGAAATGGGAAAAAAAAAGGCAAGGACTGAACAAGTGCGTCACACGACCGAACCCTGCACAAGCCTTTCTGGTCATCGAGGCTTGGAAAGCAAAGCTCGGTCACGTTCAAGTCGATTACGTAGCCAAGTGAGCCTCAGCTAGCTCAGCCCGCGCGTCCCTGCCGACCGGACCGCGGGGGCTGCCTGCCTGAGCGCCTGAGCGGGGGCTCGGCATGATCGTAGCAGCGTTGCAGCACGACGTCAACTGATCTGAGCGGTACCCACCCCAAGTGCATAGCACTCTTGCATATCGGCATATCGAGGACTACTTGCCTGTTCTTTTTTCATTTCGTAATGGCTAGCTTTGTTTCCAGAGTTTCGAAATGAAACATGGCCCGACACGCATCGTCCTTGACGATCGCATCAGCTCACATCGATCGCTACTACCGAGCTCCAAGCTACGAGGCACCGCGCCCGCTTTGGCAACTCAGCAAGGAACGAGCAGTGTAATATGATGCGACAAGGTTCATGACAACGCTTGAACGGAAAGAGAATAATCTCACGACATATCAAACACATGCATCTCAAAAAATCCAGCGGGTTTAGAAACTTGCGCTTTAGGTCCTAGCTTCCGTGAGCGGGTATTCGAACTTGTTTCCTGAGCAACGACGAAGCCGATCGAGAGAAGTTAGCGTTTCACCCCAAAACATGAGAGATCGGTGAAGATCGGAAGCAAAGTGGGATTTGCTCCCCCAGTGCTCCTTTATCCTCCCTTTGTGAAGAGTAAGACATCACGTACCCTTCTTACGCCAACGCTTTTGCCTGATCGCAAGCAAGCAAGAGCCAAGGATGTCAGCCCATTCGAGTCGAGACGCGATGTGCATCAAAAGATCGAGAACAGTGCGCCAATATCGGCCGTTGTTCGCCAGAGATTAAGGACAGTTTTGTTCGTGAGCTCGACTCACTTCTTCTTGGTCGTCACGTGCTCGGTCCACACCTCGACGCAATGCTCGGATTTGTATTTGCGGATGAACGAAGGATCCCTGGAGGAAAAGTCGGTAGGGCGAGCCCTTGAAGGTGTCAGGATTTTCCGCAGGTCGCCGAGCATCCAGAACTCGATATAGCCCAGTGAGATGCGCGGCTTACCATAGCTCGCTAGCAATGCCGAGGTCCTTGCAACAACGCATGAGGGCGTTGGATTTACACCCCTCGGTCGCGGTCGCCAAACCCGACGGGTCAAAATAGGCTTGTTCTCCACGAGCGACCGAGACGAGACTGAAGAAGATTTCCGGCCTCCACGGATCAGTCGTTGTTTTCGCCTTGCCTTTGACATAGCGTTCGGAGCATCTCAACTAACCGTCCACCGGCGACGAGGCCCCACTCGCGCGAGACCATCCTGTTCATGACGGTCAATTCGCCACGGGGAACCATACCCCATCCACCGGGGCCGAGGGCTTGGTTGAGGAATCGACGGTAGAGGATCTCGGGGAGGTACAAAAGACCGTCTGTTGGAGGAAACTTCCAAAGTCAGTTCGATCGCCTCGAGTCCGAAGGAGCGAGATGCCCAAGTTTCATCTCCTGGGCGGGTAAATGAGACATGCTTCATTACTGTCTCGGCACGACGAGAATTGCAACTGACCAGGTTTGATCTCAACCTCATGAACCTCGAGCGGCCTCATGAACACCTTGGCGGCCTTCTCCGAAAAAGGTTGCGCCGACATCCCATGGAACGAGGTCGTCCAATCGATGTCCCTCGCTTGATCGCCGATGGCGCCGAAGGAAGAAGCAGCAGCGGCCGAAGGGATCATCGAGTCGAGTGCCGAGGTCGACATGGGAATACTGGTGCTTGAAGGGATGGCATTATTGGAAGGGAGGGTCGAGGAACCGAAAGAGGAGGAAGAGGAAAATCCAGCTGCCGAGGTGGAGCTTGCGGGCAACGCGGCGCGTTCGGCAGAAGGGACGGCAGGTCCATCGAGCATCATTTCCCCCATATCAATGTGCGAATCAAAGAACGCATCAGGGCTCGAAGACGAGCCGCCTGCGACGGGTGTAGGGACAGCACTCGAAGCGGCCGTCGCATTTGGAGCAGCAGCCGGAGCGGCAGCCGGAGCAGGAGTAGTGGCGGCGGCTGTCTTGGCCGACGCTCGGACGTACGGGCGTCGAGCAGGCGCACTGGCCGAGGCCGTCGAGGCCGATCGAGCATGCAAGAGACCCCATTGGAGCGCCCTTCTGGCGAGGTGACTTGTAGGCATGATGTATGCTCGGAGAACCGATTCGATGGGTGCGAGTCGGGGCGGGAGGCGAGACGGTAACGCATGCGGTCCCTGCGCTTAGGTCACCAACGGGCTGGGCTAATCGACAATTTCCGACATAATTTCGTTGCAAGCGATCAAGCGATATCCAACCTGATCCTCCGCTCGTACGCTCGTACGCTCGTACGTATTTTGGGGTCAATGTAGACAACCTGATTCAGACGAGAAAGTGCCACTATCTGCGCATCTTCGGGCACTGAAAATCCTCCCGGCCGCTGCTTTCGGTGATCGAGTCCAGCGCCGACATCGCAGCGCGCCGAAGCACCCACGTCGGACAGCCAGAGACTTACAGCCAGAGACTTCGCAGCCGTCAACGTCGGCGCGATCGGCGAACCCGTTCCAGCCTTCGCACTCTCCACCACAGCCGCACCACGCGAGCGCAACCACACACCGTTTCCCGTCAACCATGTCGACCGTGCCCAAGCTGGACCTCTCGGGGATTCGCAACAAGGTCGTGCGTGGTCAACTGCTCGCCAAGCAGAAGCGCGACAAGGCGCAGGCCAAGCTGAAGCGTCGTATCGCGAGGAAGGAGGCCGAGAATCGAGGGGAGGAGGTGGGGAAAGGTACGAAATGTTTGATATTGCTTAGTTTGAAGAGATTACAGAAAGCTGACGCTATATGAACTCCTTTCATTCGCCGTGCGCCGTGCGTCTCCTTGGACTTCCATCCTGGATCGGGTTTCGGTCCCTCGTCTTGTTCCGATCGCTCTTCCCTCATCCACAGGATGGACCCGCACGATCGAAAACACTCGTGAATGGCTGGGAGACTCGGAAGAATTCGCCGACGCACGCACGCGTCCCGCGCCCGTCAAGGTCGACGACGCAACAGGGGACGTCACCGTCGACCTCGGCACACTCGCGACCCTCTTCCCGGCCTCGACGGCCACCCCTCACGTCGAAGGGCAACCCGTTCCTAGGGAACCCAAGATGTTGATTACGACCAGTCCGGGAAAACCCCCCGCACCTTTTACGAGGGATTTCTTGGCCGATTTTCAGGCTTTGATGGGGGGCAAAAGTAGGGCCGATATCGTACCTCGCAAGAGTCCAAAGTTCGAACTCGGTCGAGTCGCTCGATGGGCTCGTAAACGTGGGTACGGGGCCATCGCCGTCGTAGGGGAGGACCATGCCAAACCGACGACCTTGACCCTGTCGTTGTTACCGCATGGTCCGACGGCGCATTTTCGTCTCACGGGAATCACCTTGGGCAAGGATATTCCCGGCCACGCCAAATCGACGTCCCACCCACCCGAATTGGTCCTCAATCACTTCTCCACCCCCTTGGGTCTTTCCCTCGCTTCGTTACTCTCCCACCTCTTTCTCCCCCCTTCGGCGGCGGACCTGCTAGCTCGACAAGGTTACCAAGGTCGTCAAGTCGTGCTCGCGCAAAACTCGCGCGACTTTGTCTTCATCCGAAGGTATCGCTACATGTTCGCACTCAAGGGGGAACGGTTGGGCAGTAAGAAGAAGGTCGGGTTGGAGAGGCAACAACCTGAGGATCAGGAGGAGGATGATACGATCAAAACGAGGTTCCAGGAGATTGGGCCGAGGATGACGGTCAAGATGAGGTGGATTAGGAGGGGGGCTTTGGGGGAGACGGGAGATGAGAGGAGTGAGAGGGAGCGGAATGAGAAAGCTGCTGGGGTGGGCGAAGGGGAAGGCACGTTCGGGGAGGTTGCGCAGGGTGAGGATCCGAATTTGGGAGAGGTTGGAGGGTCGGGCAGGAGGAACAAGGGCAAGGGAAGGGCTGGGGATGATGACGAGGACGAGGACGAGGACGAGGACGAGCAAGAAGCCGAGGCAGCTCGAGCGATCGGTTTAGGGGAAGGTGAGCATGCGGGAACACTGTCCATCGATCCTGAAACGGGTGCAGCAAGATCCCAAGCCAAAGACATCGCCATGGCCGATGGGGAAAGCGCGCCGACCGAAGCCCCTCGGAGAAAGAAGCGACCTTGCACGACCCCTCGCAAGCGCTCGAAACCTTTCCACCCCCTCTTGCGACCTCGCGCCAATTCGGCCTCACCACCACCAGGGGAACTAGCCGAACCGGAGCCAATCCCTCTTCCGCCCAAGAATGGGAAGAAGAAGGACGCGAATAATGCGAGCGTGTTGAGTTCGGTCGGCAAGACGTGGCATGCTGGGCGAGGCGAGGGAGGTGTGAGGGAGGCCAAGAAGCGGCAGGAATGGGGATGGGAGGTGAGTGGCCAGGGGTTTTCATTTTTCATCTGTTGGTGTTATATGTTCTCGCTTGCTCATACCTCACTCGCTTTTCTCAGGCCAAAATGCAAGTCAGTCGTCGCAAGTTCTTCCTGTGATCAACTCGTTCGGGCGTTCTGGGCAGGCGACCTTTCCTCGGATTCTGGGTGCGCAGGTGGAGTTCTCTACCGTGTCCCATTTTTTCTCTTTTGCAATTGATTAGCATGCTCTTCATTCGAGTCACCGCAAAATCAAAAGACGTTGCGGTCTTGGCTTGCAAGGCGCACTCATCCGTATCTCGGCCACTTGTAGTGGGATTTTCCCGACCCCCGTCCGGAATG
Organism: Microbotryum lychnidis-dioicae p1A1 Lamole; assembly: GCA_001244265.2. Classification (NCBI taxonomy): domain Eukaryota; kingdom Fungi; phylum Basidiomycota; class Microbotryomycetes; order Microbotryales; family Microbotryaceae; genus Microbotryum; species Microbotryum lychnidis-dioicae. The sequence goes on from CDLV01000006.1 coordinate 1,816,496, forward strand.
CAGTCCCGGCGCAAAGCACCATTCGACGAATGTTTCTCTCTCGGGCCAAATTCGTGCAGACAACTTTCCAGGGTCTTGCAGGATTCACAGTCTTGTTCCACCCCCCGTTGACGATCCCTCGACTTGTCGCACACTGAACTACTCGGACGTGCTCTCGTCTCCTCTGAAGCAAGCGTAGCCTTCTCCTCCCCTCCGTTCCGGTACGGATCGATCGACATTTTAATCCTTCTTGCCCTATGCACGTTCCAGATTGAATGCGCCGGACATGAGACGCACGAGTCAGTCGCTGTTAAAGCTGACCGCGCGGAACGAGTCGAACGCACCCTCATCATGTTGAAGGTCCCCCTGGCGATGCCGACGGTGCCGATGGTGAACAAGGTGAGGAACGCACCTGAACCAGACGCGAGCAAGGTCAAAGTGCGTGTTATTCGTTAGTGGTCGAGTCCTTGTGGAGAATAGCAGGCTTGTGACATGTGCTGGGTTGGGTCTGGAACGCACCCATGTAGAGACGCGCGCGGGGCATTTTTTGGTACACCGGTCGCGGGTCGGCCTGCGTGACCGTTCGCGAAGAGTCGAACAGTAACAGTCAGTGGAAAGCGGAGGTGGACCAGCGGGGCGGGGCGGGAAGGGGAGGGTCTCGGCGTACCTGCAAAGCGGCTTGCCGGGCGTGGATCGTGTTGGGGCGGTTGACGAGCGAGTCCACTGGGTGGTGCAAGAGGCGAGGCCACAAGCGATATGAATCGGATCGTGTACGAGTGACGAGTGATGATGGGGTCATGGATGGCGAGGGAAGGGTGGGCATGGTCGATTGTATCCAGCGTGAAGCGGGACAGGTCGCAGGTGGATGACGGAGGGGTGAGAAGCGGGTAAGGAGGAGGGACCGTTGATCAGCTCGAGTCAAAGAGGGTAGCGTAGCTCGAGAGTGGACATACTGTTGATGGAGGTGGTGCGTGGTGCGGGATAGGACGGTGTAGGGGCCACGGCGAAAGGGGCGAGACGCGCGCGCGCCTAATGAGACTAGTTGGAATTTATATGACTTTTAAAACCCAAGACTGATCATAGCCAGGACTATTGGCAAAAGCTGGTTTGTAACTGACCGGCGCGAGGCCGACGCTCTCGACGCTCTCTCCCCCTGCCTCCCTGCCCCCCTGCCTCCCTGCCCCCCTGCCTCCCTGCCCCCTGCCCCACTCCCCCACTCCCTCACCACCTCATCTCACATCCTCCACCCTTGACACCGACTCACCCAGTGTGAATCATGTCCACAGCCCATCGACCAACATGGGATCCCGCACAGGGCAAGGACAGTCGACTCAACTCGCGCGTCTACTCGAGTCGTGATCTCGCGGCTCATACTCGGCTCAAGTTCCGTCAGGTCAGTTTCACTCCATCACGACACACTGGCACGACACATTTGGGCCCATCTTTTCGAAGCATAGCCTTTGGTCAACGTCCTTTGAGGAGCGAGGAGACGGCAAGCGCTGCAGGAACACGGCTCGAGCCTGGCTCCGCACTACCCTCGTCTTCCCTTTCTCGACCTCAAAAAACAACTAACCGATTCGATCCGATCCTACCTCCACAGCCCGGCCAAGGCAACCAGACCGACGTCGCCCGTCGAGACCTCAAGCTCGAGCTGCTCGCGGCCGAACGCGAATCCTCGGACCGCAAAGCCAAAGGCCAGTCCGGCTACGTACCCGATCGACCACTCTTGTTGCTCGAGAACCAGACGCAGCAACAATATCAAACGGACGAGACGAACCAGCGACGTAGGTTCTTGGCTGATCTGGCCAAGCTGGATCGGGATGATGACGACGACGACGACGACGAGGAGCGACCCAAGGATAAGGGCAAGGGCAAGGCTGTCGAGGACAACGACGAGCAGGATGACGACGACGACGACGACGACGACGACGACGACGATGAGGAGAGTGATAGCGATGATGACGACGAGGACGAGACGGCCGAGTTGCTGCGCGAACTCGAAAAGATCAAACGGGAAAGGGCCGAGGAGAAGGAGCGACTGGTCAGTTCCCATCACTCGCGGCAGCCAACAGCCCCCACTCTTCTCTGCCACTTTATTACCCGCTTTTGTACTGAGTCGCCCTCTCGTACTTCCTTGCATAGGAGCGGGAACGAGCAGCGAACGAGTCAACGACTCGCGAGGAAGAAATCGCCGTCGGAAAGTAGGTTGGCCGCGACGACATCGGACTGAGTGCTCAGCCCAGATCCCAGACCCTGACCGTTGTCTCCATCTTATCCCGCAGCCCCTTGTTGAACCTGCAAGCTGCACTCGGCGCCTCACCGACCCCTTCGGCCATGTCGACCTCGACGAGCGCCTCGACGTTCGGCGTCAAGCGGCGCTGGGACGACGACCTCATCTTCAAGAACCAAGCACGGGACACGAACGAGACGCCCAAAGCAGAATTTGTCAATGATTTGCTTCGTACGGTCAGTTCGGCGCGCAGTGTTGCGATCAGCCTGTTCGCGAACGTGTCCTGGCTGATTCTTTTCCTGGCTGGGCTCCCAATCACAGAACTATCATCGCCGCTTCATGAAGCGTCATGTTGGTTAGAACAGCATTTGATCTCGGAGCTTTGTTGTTCTCTCTTGGAAGTGTGGATCCACCACAGTGCAGGAGGAACGGGATCCTTGGGCCAGATTCCCCAGAGGTCGTTGGATTGCCGAGGAAGTATCCCGGTCCGCGATGTAATATACACAACAACTGTACACGCGGGAAAGTTTGACATAATAGGGAGTGTACAAACCTGGAGGTCGCTTCTCCTTTGAACATTGCTGGTTGACTCGATCAGCCTTCGCCGTCGTTTGATGAGGCCAGGTTTGATGTCCGGCTCCTCCCGGCTGTGGCCGAGTCGAGTCGCCTACCCGCGCACTTCTCTCGCGCGCGTGTTGCTCTGGCCATCCACGTACCGCGGCTAACCATGTCCGATCCGACGAGTGCGTCACTGAGCCGACCGCGCTGAGGCTCTCCAGCGATACTGACCCACCTACCCCAACCTCCCACAGTCCGAATCTTCCCCCCTGGAGCTCCTCCCGCCGCGGCGTCGAACCGGTTCGCGGCGTTGATCCCTTTGCAGTCGATCGCGGTCGTGTCGTCCTTTACACTCGAGTCTGGCGTCACTTTGGAACAGGTCCCTGTTGGTTTCAGGACATGGGGGAATTGAATGCCGAGTGAGTTGTTCTCTTTGCTGTGATTGTCTCGACCGGCGAGCATTAATCGAGTCAACGAGGAGCTAGGCTCGCTGAGCTGCAGTGTCCACGCGGTATCCTAACTCTGAACGATTCCTTTTTTTGTTTGTTTTTGGGGCGGGCAGGAAGGAGAATGTCATGGTCCTCTGTCATGCTCTGACCGGCAGCAGTGATGTCGAAGACTGGTATGTTATCCGCTGCAACATATTTCCTCGACGCTCTCCTCTCGCTCGAGTAGTGGTGGGAACCCCTAAAGCGTAGCATTAACGTTCGACGAGCACTCTCTTACAGGTGGGGACCTCTGCTCGGTCCGAACCTCGCCTTCGACCCCACGCGCTACTTCATCTTTTGCGCCAACGTCCTCGGATCTCCTTACGGCACCGCCTCCCCTACGACCAAGAACCCCCACCGCGACGACGGAGGGAGATGGGGCCCCGAATTCCCCGCGACCGTCGTACGCGACGACGTGTGCCTGCAAAAGTTGCTTTTGGACCATTTGGGCGTCGCTCGTGTTTCGGTCGTCATTGGCGGTTCGATGGGCGGTATGCAGTGCCTCGAATGGCCTTTGTGTACCCCACCAGGTTACGTCTCCAATATTTGTCCCGTCGCGACGAGCGCTCGTCATTCCGCTTGGGGCATCTCCTGGGGCGAGGCGCAGCGGCAAAGCATCTACTCGGATCCCGATTACCAAGCGGGCTGGTACGCCGAGGATGGGCAAGGTCCCGAGAGGGGTTTAGCAGCAGCGCGGATGGCCGCCTTGTTGACCTATCGATCGCGCGATTCATTCGAGTCCCGCTTCGGGAGGAAGGAGAACCCCTCCACGCCTAGGGAAGGCTCACCCAAGATCGATGGGGCGAGCGGTTTGGGAAGGGGCAAAATCACGGATGCTTGGGGGACGCCGAGAACGCAGGCTGAAAGAGCTGAAGCGGCGCATAACGATGGGCATCGTCCAACGGTTGCGACCAGGCCGGCGTCACCTACTTCGAGATCACCTTCGACGATGGCACCTGGGACGAAAGGGGGAGACTTGCCCTTGACTGAATCGGGCGAGCCTTTGCCTCCTCCTTCGCCACCTCCGATCTTCAGCGCCCAATCCTACCTCCGTTACCAAGGCGACAAGTTCGTGCGTCGGTTCGACGCCAACTGCTACATCCACCTCACGCGCAAAATGGACGCCCATGACGTAGGCCGAGGTCGACCGTCCAACCCACCTCCCTTGTCGCTCGCTCCACCAGGAGCTCTCGTGATCGCCATCTCGACCGATGGGCTCTTCACCCTTTCCGAACAGCGAGAGCTCGCTTCAGCACTCCCCGAAGCCGATCTCATCGTCGTCGATTCCCCCGATGGGCATGATGGTTTCTTGCTCGAGTTTGAACAGATCAATACGCACATTTCGAGGTTCCTCAAGTTACGTTTGCCGGAGATTTACGAACGCGAACCTGTTGCACCTGTCGATGAAACCGAGGGCGCAAATGGATCGAACGGGTTCCAGGTGCAACACACATCTTTGTTTGGCGAGGCTGAGGCCGGTGATATTACGAGGTGGTAGAGCACCCGCTTTCCTTCTTCCACCTTGTTTTTTTGGGGGTTTTTCTTCTTCTTCTTTTCTTTCTTTTACTCCGGTCCGATTTCTTCAAGCTATGTCCAACCATGACATTTTACCCCGTTGTGTTATAGTGTTACCTTTGTCTTCTTGTCGCTATAGCAACCTGCATCCCCAATCGCAATTTCAACATTGTCGTCGTCACCCCCATGCTATGGGCCGCAGTACTCTCAAAACCCGTATTCCTGTTCAGTTGATTGTGTGGACAGGTGTGTCTCTCATTTTAATTGCTCAACACGGTCAAGAGAACCCCAGTCATATAAAAATTAGGTTTGGTCTCCCCTTAGTAGCCCCCAGAAAATTGCTACGGTACAAGTCGTTGAGATTAAACCCCCCCCCCCCCCCAAGGTCCGACGGTCCCTGATTTGTGACCCTGCACGTCCCCATCGTCTCCCCCGCCCGGGTGTTGTTGTGGTTCGAATTTGCTTGTTATGCTTGTTGTTACTGTTGGTGGTGACCGCCCTCACCTTCCCCATGACCACCTTGTTCGCCGCGTTTGCCACCGCCGTTGCTGTTGGCGTTCTGTCGGTTCTTGGCAGGACACGGGTTCTTGATCCTTTCGTTCTTGTTTCCGTGGGTCTTGCCAGGTCCCTTTGGGTGAAGGAATGCCAAACGCCGCATCAATATCGCGGTGATGAGATGTCACAAACTCAGACAAAAACCTGAGCTCACTTTGTTGAAGTAGTGCTTCTTCCAGCTGCTTTGCTCAATGACAGGACTCTCGGGGTAATCGCCGGTGACGAAGCGCTTCTTCTCGTCGGCGCTGAGGATCCAAGGCGCCTGAATCCGATGACTCGGTACGTTCGCCAACTCGGGTAACCATGTCTTGATGTACGTTCCCAAAGGGTCGTAATCATTCGCTTGCTTGATCGGGTTGAACTGCCTCGACGCGCGAGGGTCGTTACCGACCCCACCAACGTACTGCCAATTACCGTAATTCGCCGTCGGCTCGTAGTCGACCAGATGCGATTCGAAAAATTCAGCGCCTAGACGCCAATCGACTTGAAGGTCTTTGGTCAGGAACGAAGCGACGTTTTGACGACCTCGGTTCGACATGAAGCCCGAGCCTCGGAGTTCGGCCATGTTGGCGTCGATAAAGGGCACGCCCGTACGTCCTTCGAGCCAACGAATCGCCGGTTGATCACGCGGACCGTCGTTGTCAAGACTTTTCCACCATCCGGGCTTGGTTTTGATCTGCGCTTGCTTGGGGTCCGTCACGGACTCGAAACCACCGAGCGTGAAGAGCTTGGAGCCGTACTTGCGCGAGATGAACATGAAGTAGTCGCGCCACAGGATCTCGAACCGGACCCAGTACGTGTTTTGCGACGAACCGAACTTGGCCTCGTGTTCGTCCAGCGACTGCATCACCAGACGGGGGGACAGCATGCCAAAGCACAAGAAAGGCGAGAACTTGGTGCTGTACTCGTGGCCCAACAAGCCGTTGCGGGTCTCCTTGTAGCGCGCAACGGGGGGAGGCTTGCCTTGGTGGAAATACCAGTCCATACGTTTCAGCGCCGACGTCTCACCACCTGCAAATGGAAACGCGCTCTTGTCCGAGGGGGTGTGTGACGGTGCGGAGTACGCGGTCGCCGAGGAGCTATCGAGTGGCTTGAGCAAGTGCGGCAGGATCGCATCAACAGTGTTGCTCTTGTCGAACTTGTCGCCGTACCCGGGGAGCGGTGCTGAGTTCTGCTCCAGTGCCGGGAACGGCTTGAACTTGCTCAGCATCTCGAGCGGTGCGCGTCCGAGCTGTCCACGACCCTCAACACGCTTGCGGAAGGGCGTGAAGACGTCGGGGCACTCCTGGATTGAGAACGGAAGATCGCGGACGTCCAAAAGAGGGGACGTATCAAAGGTTTGCACCTGCACGCTGTTCTTGCCGAGGAGCTTGGCCGTTCGTCGCTCGACTGCCAGTTCTTCCGTGCAAAACTAACGGGTACAAGAGGGGGTGATCGCACGATGAGCGTCTACTCTGGATTATGCTTTGTGGAACATCAATCAGGATATAAGTCTAACTTCTTTCTGCATCAACACCTTCTTGACTTCTGCGCCATCGTCCTGCAGCGACTGCACGATCTGCGCAATGACGTGTTCGGTCTGTCCAAAGCGCACGAGCAAATCCGAGTTGCGCTGCTGCAACGACTGTTTGAGGTCGTACACGGCTTCGGTGATGAACCTGCGGTAGAAACAAGATTAGATTCCCAGTCCAGCAGCTCGGTTACTATGGATCGTGAGGCGATTTGAGACTTTAACATCGGCATCGCTGGGCATCGCCGATGACTGAATCGAGAGCGCAGCGTTTGCGAATCGCAATTGCCGTGAAAGATATGGCTCGCCTATGCTCGCACTCGATGCCCCAGTGGCGCATGATCTTCACGGGTATAACTACTGATTCCTCCTCTGTACATCACACAGTGTATTCTTCTCACTCACTTTGCTCTATAGACGCCTGTTCTCCAAAACTTGTAGATTCGGGTGCGCGCTTCGGGTCCCTGTCGCTGATAGTCAGGGAGCGCCGAAAGCTCGATCTGGCGCTCATCGAAGACGTAGAGCGGTAACAAATGCGTCACATCGGTGTTGTTTTGCGAGTGGGCGGCATGGAACAGTGCTTGGTCGTGGATCCTGTCGGAGTAATTTCGTTGTGAAAGCTGTATCAGCTCCGAGAGCAAGGTTTTGCGCAGGCGGCGATGCGCCGACCTCCGAAAGCTCGGGGCGTCGACGTCACGCGATAAGCTGCAGCTCGCTGTGTCGGACGAGGCAAGCGACGTCTCCTTCCTATAAGGAGCTGGTATGGGACGACAAGCGACACTCACCGCAAGTCATTGCGCATCAAAGCGACGATCACTTTTCTCGCCATCTTGTGCGGTCCTGCCCGGGTCGGAGCTGTAGTTGTATAGTGACGAGCTCCTCGTGAAGCAGGCAAGCAAGGGACCAGCGGTCGACCGCTTGCGACGACGGATCGGAGAGCAAACGTCGTGTTAGGTGGTGATCGGTTTCGAGACTATTTGGTGGTCGGAGAAAGCTGATTCCTCTGGCTTGGTGTGGACCAAGAGAAAGAGTGCTACCGGGTGGGCAGGCACACCAATAATCGCCTGCCCCGTCGGGTCGAGAGAGGTCGACAGACGAGGCCGCTACCGGGCAATTCGCAGCGCATGCGCGCGCGATGACCGGTGACGCGGTGACGGGTGACCGCACAGGACAGGCTGCCTTGATAATCGCTGCGATCACTCGATCACTCGCAGACGATGCTGTCATGGAGGCCGATGGATACGTGACCTATTCGGGCTCTTATCGGATGTGAATTCGCCATGGCAGAGTTGTGCTTTGCGGCAGATAGTCAGGCAACATTAGTTCAGATCAGCTAGTCCTACCACGTCGTTCCTGTCGAGCCACCACCCTGTGCGAAGACGAGGTGATCGACGGGAGATCGGCGGCGTGCGCTTATCTCCGAGGCTTGACGAATCAACCCCCGCCTGTGAGATGAGGCCATCTCGGGTGACGTGCTACGACAGTATCCATGCCTCAAATTCTGGGCAACCGAACCACCTTTTTACAATACACGTGCGGTGTGCCGGCCTGTAGGGGGTACAATCATTCGCGAGAGAGCGCAGAGAAACAAAAATTCAGTCCAATGCAATTTACCAGTTCCCGCAGATCGCGATTGAGGTGTCGACGCACCTCCTCATAAGGCTGCCCTTCGATTTCGTATCCGAGCCGAGTGTAGAATGATATGGCGGGCAACTGTGACGAAACGTTGATCGTGCATTCGGACTTGTCTCGATTTTCCACTCCAGCTCGGCCTTCACGGCTCTTGAGGTGGTCCTCCAATCCCAACACCAGGATTCGTCCTGAAAGGTAGGGCCATTCGACGCGACAGCATGTTTTCTGAGTTCGAGACGTCTTGTTGTACAAGCTCGGGATCAAGACTCCACTCGGATCCGGCTGAACTCACCACCTCCAGTGCCGCGATACGCCTTGCTCACGGCGACCCGTCCCAGTTTACACGTCGTCGCTATCCATCGGGCGACACCAGCAACCTCTTCCGTCTCCTGGTCGATGAGCAAGAGTTGATCCGAGACATCGTCCTTCCTGAAGAATGGGTCAAAGGCCAGTGGCCGAACGTGCGTCGGCATTGCTCGCTCCACCGGCGGGAACGATCCAGGGTGCATTGCAGGAATCACGTGGCCGTTTCAGGAGACTCACCCGTCCCTCTCGATCAGTAACGAGTAGCCTTGTTCCACGCAGAAAACATTGTACCGCAGCGCAGTGGCCTTGGCCAAGTCCTCGGGAGTTCGGGCGAGTCGGACCGAAAACTGCTTAGACCCGGATGATGTGGGTGTCACTGTTGAAGGAGCTGCCTCGTTGGTGGTCATCATAGACTTTGTGCTCGATTCTAGAGTGCTCAGGTCCAACCCCGTGTCGGATCGTTGCAGAGCCGGGGCGGTGGTGGTGGATGGGAGAGAGAGAGCGCGAGACGGGCGTCGCGCCGTCTTGGGGGAAGGGCCGAGGAGAGGACTACATGTGCCTACAAGCTCCCTTTAGTATCCACTATGAGTCGAGCACCTCGCTCATAAACCCCCAAGTTTGTCTCATCTGACACAGCCAAGTCTCAGCGAACCAGATACCGTGGTCCTAGTGTGCACTACGTTGCAAGATAATTGCACAACGAAACCTCGAAGAAAGGATGCCGTCTACAACTTGAGCCTAACTCCACTAACTCCACTCGGCCCTCCAGCGTCGTCGTCACCACCTTCAGACCGCTTCCTCTTCTTGCCGTTGACGGCCTCGACCTTTTCCCCCCCTTTACCCAACACCGTCACGCCCTTTTGACCGACGAGCATCTGTGTCGCCATCTCCTTGTCCTTCTTGGCCCCCTTGGCCCCCTTGGACTCCTTGATCCTCTCGACTTGCTCGGCCATCGCGGCCCGGGCCTTGCGTCGCTTTTGTCGCGCTGCCTTCTTCTGCGCCGGGGTGAAGTCGCTACGGTCCTCGTTCGTCGGATCGGGTACAAACACCTCTTCGGGCGCCAACATGGAAGTCGCTTTTTGCGTTGGGGGTAGAGCTGACTCGAGGGATAGACTTGGTGCGTTGGTGATGGTCGAGATGGTCGATTTCGGGGGCTTAGGGGTGAAGCGCGCGTTCGACAGGGCGTCGAGTTTGGCCGCGAGGTCATCGAACAGCTGTTCAATCTCTTGATGCTTGGCTTCGAGAGCAGCATCCATCTCGTGCACGACCTTCTCCCCCGTCTCCTTGGCCCTCGCCGATTGGTAGTCGTCCTCGTAAATCTCAGCAAGCGACTTGTTCGACTTGGTGTCTTGCAATTCCATGAAACGAGAGGGCAAGAAGGCGTGAGGGTCGACCGCTCTCCGTCGTTCGACATCGTCGAACTGATTGTCGAGGATACGCTTCTTGATCAAATCTTCAATCGACTTGGTCGTTTCTTCCGTGATAACGGGCACGACCTTGCCCATGCGTTCGAATTCGAGATCCTCCTCGAGCAGACTGTTCGCCGGGCGATTGCGAGCTTGAGCTTCACCGAGCGTTGCCCATTTCTTCGGCCCAACGTTCTCAGCTTCGAGCGAGGCGATTTGAGACGAGAGTTGCAGCAACCGTCGCTCGTGTCGTGACAGCTTTTCACCTACAAGGAGCGGAAAGGTTAAGCTCCAGCACAGGACGACGGGAGTTCTGTCATGAATAACCCACCTTTGGACTCGCCCTCGACCTCGTCATCCTCGTCATCGTCAAAGAGCGATGAAGAGACGCGTTGCATCGTCGCTTGTTCCTCCAACTGACTCTCTTCCTCTTCATCTTCCTCATCGTCCTCGCCCTCCTCTTCTTCGCCTTCCTCTCCTTCTTCATCCTCGTCCATCTCTCCATCGTCTACACTTCCCTCCTTATCCTTATCGTCTTCATCATTCTCTTCCATTTCCATCCCTCGCTCACTTTCTTTCAGCTGTTCAAAAGCGATTACGGCCTTATCATACCCTAACGCCTCGACCAACTTGGCGAACCGCCCCCCTCTTGACGGGATCAGCTTGACCTTGACCTTGTCCGCAAACTTGACCCGGTCAGTGCCCTTGCCTTTGTCCTCCCCAGCCGCGGCGTCCCCGTTCGCCGTCGGTATGGGGTTCGTGACGATGGTAATGGTAGAAGCCTTGACTTCGTTCGCTTTCCACTTCCCCTTCTCCTTGGGCTTGTCATCTCTTGGCCCCGACCCTCCTCCCTTCTTGCCGTCCTTCTTACCGCCCAGAGGTCTCGACGGCGGATCGAAAAAGTCGGAATACATGATCCCCGCAACATCGAGATCCTCTTCCTCTTTGTCCTCGTCTTCATCGTCCTCGTCTTTATCCGCGCCGTCGACAGGTGCAAAGAGGTCAAAGTTGTCCATTTGATCGTCCCCGTCGTCCGAGTCGGCTTCGCCTCGGATCATGCGGTCCATCTCGGCTTCGCCCTCGTCGACGTGTTGATGGAAGTCGTGGAGCGAGAAAAAGGCGTCGTCGACGGCAGAAGCGGGGCCGGTTCTATTCAAGGAATGGGAACCTTAGTCGATACGAATTCGTCTCTAGCAAGATATTCACTTGAACCCACCTTTTTGGCCCCTTGCTCTTCCTCCCCGGTCTATCGAAGTTCTCCAACGACAACTGTTTGGTCTCGTCCGCTTCGGGATCCTCGTCCTCCTCTTGTGCGTGTTCAGGCAGCTCGGTCTCCTCCCCTCCTCGAATGATGTAGGTATTGGGCCATCCCGGCGTAGGCTTGCCGAGATCGGCTTCGAAAGGTTCCATCTCGACGAAACGCTCGACGGCGAGTTCATCCTCGGTGTCTTGGGATTCAGCATCATCGTCTTCTTCTTCATCATTGTCGTCCTCGTAGGATCCTTCGCCATCCGGGTCTTCATCTTCTTCCTCGTCTTCGTCCCCTTCCTCTTCATCACTCCCCTCTCCCCGATCGTACCTGTAAAAAGCACTCATGTCAAAGTCGTCCTCTCCGTCGATCCCCGCGTTCAAAGCGTTTTCGTCCGAATCCTCTTCCTGCTCCTGCTCCTGCTCCTGCTCCTCCTCTTCACCTTCACCTTCCTCTTCCTCCCTCCCTTCACCACCAAACATCTCCTGCAGCACCTCATCGACGACCGAATTACGCATCTCGATCTGTTCCCAAATCATCTCCGGTTCCATACCCCGAGTCGTCAATTCGGACAACGGCGTCGGAGGGAGGATCGTCTCCGCCTTGAGGCGCTCGGGTTCTTGGACTTGTGATGAACGAGACTTGGATCGGGTTGAAGGTGCGGAGGATGGGGTGAGGGAGGTGATGAGGGTCGAGAGATGAGGGAAGGCAGAGGCTTCCGAAGTGAGGGCTGGGGGAGATGAGCGGGGTGAAATAATCGAAATAATCGAGCATGAGTTGACAGCCTTCCTTGCCATTTTTCAGTGGGCGGTTAGAATCTCGTCAACTCTATCATGATCCGTCGAGTGCGCAATGCCACACCCGACCCGACCCATTGCGAACCACTCCCGGTCACAAAAGCGAGACTCGGACTCGGGACCCGCCCGCAAAGTCATCCCCGACTCGTCTGTTGCGCTCTCTCAAACCCACCACACCCGCGACCCGCGACCCGCGACCCGCGACCCGCACCCCACTCACCTCGATCAAATCCCATCTTGAGCGCATCCTCGCACTTGGCTCTCAACTCAACATCCTCCAACCCCTCGACGAAGAGGTGCGCTCGTTCGGTCAGCGCCGCGGCGAGTGCGATGATGGAATCGGCGTACGCGGACGCCTCGAGGGGGAGGGAGGGCATCGTCGGCCCCTTGTCGGGAGGCAGGGATCTGGTGCGAAGTAACCTTCGAGTTCAAGCTTGGCCCAATCTTTTAAAGCGGTGAGACGACCAACGCGGGGGTGCGAGTCGAGTAGGAGGCTGATGAGAGAGGAGAGCGAGAGCGGCGAATGAACCCACCGCGCGAAGCTTCGCAGCTCGAACATTATTGAGCGCTAAAGCGAGCTAAAGGAGCTAAAGCGCTAATGAGGCTAAAGCGCTAATGAGCCATGAGCGCGTGAGCCAAGACGACCCACCGACTTTTCCAAAGGGTTTTTAAGTATCAATATTCATTGAAATCTATCAAATAGAAAAATAAAAAATAAAGGACGGTCAATGTGCGGCCGGCGATTGTCAGCGGCGAGCTCGGCCCGAGCACGCTCGGCGGGCGCATCTCGTCGAGACTGCTCAGAGCGTTAATCTCATCGCACGTCTTGCGGTGTATCGGGGCCCATATCATCCGGAGCTCTTGGTATACCCTCGTTTCACGCTCTCTTCACCTCTCAACTCGAACCGATAGCCCATAGGTAGGGAATAGCCAAGTCCAATCGATTCGGCAACGAGCAGCTTGAGAACTACCACCCGAGAGCGCTGATGCAACAACCGACGACCACCAAAAGAAAGAACTAGAGACAAAAAGAAGACGTTTCTTGCTTTAAAGTCGGTCACGCTTCCACGAACCACCCTCGAACCTGTAGGAGGAGATCGATTTGAAATCAAGCCAGGTTTGCGTGTTGAGAAAGGACAGTCAGCTTGGTGCGAAGCGATCGATTGAACTGTCAAAAGAAGACTGGAGATCTTGTACTCACTTCTGGTTGACGGCGTGCAGCTTGGTGTTCTGGTCCGGCTTGACCGAGTTCCAGGGCTCGGGGTTGCCTCGCTTGTCCCAGACCACGTCGGGGTCTGGAGAGCGAAGAGAACGGGAACGCATGAGCATCGTCGACATTGGATCAAGCGCAAAAAGGAAGCATGATAAACTCACGACGCATCAAGTGGGTCAGGTCTGGATGAAAGGGCAAGATGGGTAGTTGGTGTGAGATCAGCGATCTAGTCCGAGGCGGCATTTGGCCTGTGAGAGGGGTCCACTCACACCATCCGGCACCGGCGCAAGCGATACCAACAACGGCGTCTATATATTTTTGAAACAAAAGGTGGTCAGTATACGGTCTCCTCACGCCATGTCATCCCGTCCCGCCACTACGGGAATGGCGTCCCCCGTCCCCAGCCGGGAGGCGCATCTCCTGACGTTCAATACGGCCAGCGTGACTGCCCAGCCATGAAGCGACGACGGATTGAGAAACGCACAGATGGGGATGGCCGCGGGCTCATACCAGATCTTGGCGGTGTTACGGAACGACGAAGCTCCTCGTGCGACGACCATGGTGTATTCGAGATTAAGCGGGTTGCTTGGGGCTGAAGGGAATGATATGAGGAACAAGGTGTGTAAATGAAGGTTTGGAATGCGTTGTGTCAGTTGGCAGTCAGCTGTGATCCCGAGGAGGTGACAACTCACAACTGGGAATTGGGTTGGCGGCGGATGTTGTGCGGTTGGCGAAGGAGACGCGAGCCGGCTGGCGCGCACGGGCGCATCCGCACTGCCGCACTGCCGCAGCGCGCGGGCGGAGGCTGGCGGAGGCGGGCGGGCCTGGGCGGGCTCGGGCGGGCTGGATTTCGAGGCGAAGCGACACCAGTAGGCTAGTAGGCCCTTCGCCACTGGGGTTCTTGGGAGAAGCGCCGGTGGCGATCTCTCAAATGGCATCTAAAAGTTTCGTGAATTTGAATCTCACACCGAGCACAACAGAATTGCAGCCAATTTCGAGACAGGCTGGAGATGTTGAGGATGTTGGTATTGGCACAAGGAGCCGGGAAGACTCGGACGGACTAGGGACCTGGAGCGGGGCGCGAACGGGCAAACAAGATGGGTGATGGACCAAGGAGAAGTAAATAAGGGCAACAAGGTAGTAAAGATATGGCAACACATATCATAATATGCGGATAAGGCCCCAACACAAAAATCCGAGAAAGTCTGCATTGTGGAACGATTTATTGGCTGCCGATTGCTTAATGACCCCTCTCTTTGAGCAACGACAGCGCCGAGTTGGATCGCAAGACGGCCATGTTCTGTTCGGAGAAGCACGTTGATAGGAGGCGTCAGCGGCGCGGCTCGTGAGTCAACTTGGGCGTACGAGTCGAAACTTACCTGGAGGGACACCTTGCCCTTGGTCTTCTTGAGCGACAACTCGAGGTTCTTTCCCGACATGACTTTCTCAAAATGCTCGCGCGCCTTAGAGAATTGCCCCATCGAGTCGTACAGGCGACCTAGCTCGTAGTCTGTCGACAAAAGGAAGCGTCAGCGCCTGAAAGTACTATAAGCTTTTACGTGACACGTAATCATTCACTCACGGGTGAACCAAACGAGGTGGTGGTCGTGTTGCAGATCGCGCCCGTGCTTGAGGACGTTGTTGAACGAGATGAGCGCCTGCTCGTCCGCCTCCTTGACCGGGATCTGCGACTTTCTAGGTCGCGGATCGACATGCGGTTGAGGGTGCGCGATGAAGTGCAGGACAATACCGCGGAGCAGGTGCGCAAGGCAGTAGTCTATGGCGCCACGAAAGAGGATCAGCAATCCCTTCCGTTCGAGCTCTCAGAACGGTAAAGTGGACTGACCATCCCAGAATTCGTCACCATTCCCGTATCGACTAGGGTCCTTGACTTGATGAAGGTCGGACAACACGGTGGAAATCTGGTCAAGGTGGACCTCGAAGAGGTTGAAGCTAGCATATCGCATCTAGGGTCAGTCTCGCGTTGACGGACGCGCTTTCGCTCCTCGACACGAGCGGGCACTCACCGAGGCGAAAGACCCAAGCAGTTTAGGACGTAGGCCAGCTCAATACCAGGCAAGCAAAGGTGATTGCCTTGTGCGACATACTTGCGAGAACGACGAGCAACGAATTTCTGGAAGATCGTTTGGGTAGCGCGTTAGGTGAGGGGCAACCACGCAAATAGTTACCCTCGCCGCTAGACTGACCTCGAGAGGGATACTTTTGCCGGCGATGCGTTGCATCAGGTCAGGGACGCCTTTCATGATCTTGTTCGCCTTGGCAATATCTTGCCCTTGCTCGTAAATCGACGTCGCCTACGACATAGGGGAATTTTGATGCGTCAGTGTCGGCACCACCACGAGGCAATCAGACGGAGGCTCACCTTGGCATAGGCGTAGATAGCCTTGGACCAGTTCGATTCCTTGTCGAGGATGTTGAAGCATTCGTAACCCTTGATCCAGTCTCCACTCGCGAGAGAGACAAGTCCAAGGTCCCAGTAGCAAATGTGACCGAGTTGAATGTATTCTCGCTGCGCCGCAATGGCCAAGTGAAAAGATTTGACCGCCGACTCGAGCTGCGTCTCGGTGGAATGAAGCCGACCGGCGAAGTAGAGGAAGAAGATGCCGTTCGGGTACCGGTCAAGGTTGTAGTGGAGAATGTGCGCTGCAGTCGGGACGTCAACGCCACCCACGGGAAGATAGTTGGCAATGACCAAGTGGTGCATCAGCAGGACCATGTCGCAAATGGGGCGACGGATTCCTTCTTGCTCAGGCGGCATCCCCGGTTCGGCCGTGCGAGGCTTCCATCGACCACCGAGCATGAGCGTCTTGAGCGCATACTCGCGGTCGCCCGTGAAGCCGAACACGGTCATGATCTTGAGCACGGCACTCGGCAAGAGCGAGAGGATAAGCGAGATCAAACCGTTGCCGAGGTAGACGCCGGATCGGAAATCCTCGTCGATGGAATCGTCGTGGCCGCCAGCGGACTGGTCCATCGCCTCCACGTAGGCCGCCAGGGTTCGGTAGATGGCATAGGCGTTACGCATATTCAGGGCTTCCTTGAGGACTGTGGTTTGTGATCACGAAAGAGTGGTGTCAACAGCTAGCATAACGGGAGACGCAAAGACTGCCTAGCTTACATGCGACAAAGTCGCCCGAGTAGATGATACCCAGGACGGCCTGTCGTTGAAAAACGGCACGCAATCATTAGGATCGATAACAACGACACGGGGAGTTCAAAGCAACAATACTCCCCTTCAACAACGTGCATTCACTGAAGACAAGCTCCGCGTGTCGCTGTACAGGCGTCATGGCCTTGATGGAGCTGACCGAGGTCGAGCCCTTGGCGAGGCGGCCGACATTCTCGAACAGGCCGTGGTCCTTCTTGCGCAGCAGTTGGGCAATAAGGATCGAATCCTGCAGTCCGAGAAGCAATGCAATATCTGGTCAGGGAGCGAAAGAGGGTGTTCAGGAAGTAAGGCAACTCGGACCGAGAGCCCCAGACATACCTTGCAGCAAGAGATCGCAGCTTCAAGATCTTCAGGCTCAAAGGTGGCGAGAGACTTGATCGATTGAATGAGCGCATATCCGACGGCGTAGTACAAGCGGTTGTCGCATGCGGCCAAGCAAATGTCCTGTGTTTGTGTAGACGGTCAGCAAGCAAATCTTAAGCTAGCTCGGGCTCGAAGCAGCGCGAAGCCCCAAAACCCACCTCTGCTTCGATCATGCGGCTGGACATGAACAGATGCATCGCTTTCCAAACGGTTGCGATATCCTGAAAGCCCAACATACCGACATCAGTACCTCGAATAGAATGCGAGGCTACACGCGATCATGTGGGGTGACTTAACCTCCTTGACATCTGACTCCTGGAGCGCAACATCGTCCGAAGTCAACGAGGAAAGCGGTTTGCCGAGCTTGGGGCGCAACTTGACGTCCTTCTCCATCGCTTCGGTCGCTAGCTTGGCCGCACGACTCATGTTCTGTCGTTTGGCCGGATTCTTGGCCTCACTGGAATTGACCTTGTTGCGTTGACTCGGGCCTCGCTTCTGTGGTTCAGCGGCTCGCTTTGGCGGTGCATCCGAATCGTCAGAGTCGTACGAGTTGGTTCCGGCGGCAACAGGAGCGCCTTTGACCGGGTGAGCGTACTCGTCGTCGGTCGAAACCTCCTCTGCATATTCGTCGTCATTCTCGTTGCCAGCCTTGCTGGTACTACGCTTGATATTGTTGGACTTGGCCGAGCCGAAGGTGGTCTTGCCTCGGAGAGCGGCGCCTCGCTTGGGTGCATCATCCTCACTTTCCTCCGAGTTGTGTTCGGATGCGCTGTCTTCTTCTTCGGACTCAGAGGTCACGGCGGGTTTGGGCAAACGGGCGGCACCGGCACCGCCGTTGGACTTGTTCGAGAGGGAGCGCGACAGGGAGGCCCCACCCCCGCTTCGATCGTTCTCGAGCGACAACAGGCGGGAGTTGGGCGAGGCCGAACCGGCGAAAGAAGCTGTCAGGTCCGAAGCCTTGACCTTGCCTCCTCTTGAAGATGCACTGTGGGACGTGGACCGTACAACATGGTACGGGGCAAGCGCAAAACTTAGCTGCCGGCTGCACGAGCTCGGGTGGGGAAAACGGAGATGGAGCCTGCTGCTCACCTGAGGAGAGAAGCCGAGGTTGCCGACGAGGTGTCGGACGTACCTCCGACCGAAGACGACGACGATACACTGCGACTCTTGTTGCGTTTGAGCAATGGCATTTTGTGAGCTTGCTGGATGAAGAAGGGCAAGAGATGGAAAGAAGGCAGGCGGGGAGAGGGAGACGGGAGGAACGGTCACGGACGACCGTACTTTGGCGCCAATCTCCGCGACAAACGCTCTCAAGCGCCAAAAAGTCGCCGCCCGTTCGCCGAGGCCGTTCAACGTTCAACGGCCAGTTCGTATACAATCAACTTCAAGTCGGTGCTAATAGGCCGTCGCACCTGGCGGTTCCGGTTGGGTGGCGGGTCTACATTCGTTAGGCGGTGATGTAACACATGTTATGCTCTCAAGCCACAGCGCTTTTCTAAGAGGAATAGATGTCTAACAGAGCAGCAAGTGTGCGGCAGCACGGACTACGGCCGGAGCTCACCGGCCGCCCGGCCGCAAGCGCCGGCGGCGCTGTTGCCCCGGGCCAATTCGCACCAGTCAGAGCACTACGCGGACGGCGGGGCACCACAGCGGGGAAGTCGACCGAGCCGCCCGGTCCGTCGTCGGTCGCAATGAGTGTCTGTGCATCGGTATCTGCAACCGGCACAGACCCTCTCAAACTACCACACCATAGTCTGAGCTCGAAAATCTGATCTCTTTGGGACTTGCTTTGAGCTGAGACAGGGGTCTCGTAAAAAGACGTTTCGCCACCTGTCTCGGTCACGTGATTGCGCCACACGTTGAGCTCGATCCGCCAGCTGAATGTCGAGCATGCGGACGACTTGCTTGACATCCTCGACCCGAGGCTGCAACAGGCTATCGCTCTACCTGAATTGATCAGTCCCCAAAGTAACAAACCTGGGGCAATCATAGAGAGAGAGAGAGAAAGTGTTCATCGGTGGGTGGAGCGTTGAACCAGCAGCGACGGTGGGTTCGGACTCGCCATCGACGGTGCCTACCAGCGAAACCAACGCCTGTCGCACGTCTTGATGCTGACCCAATAGGGCTTCCAGAACGGTGAGGAGTTCCTGGTCGAGCAGTTTGTGTGCGTGTGCGATCGTCATGGTCGGTGAGAGATCGAAAGATGAGGGAGTGCGAGGGCAGTACCCGAGGTGTTTGTCGCGTCAGAAGTGAACAGGTTGCGCGTGACGGGGACCGGCGCGCTCCTGGCTCATCAGCTCGATCTTCTGACCCCTCAACATGACTCCCACCTCTCTCTCTCTCCTTCCTTCTTCTTCGTTGATGAGTACCTCTCACATGGCTCCTCCACCACTGGGCCGAAACCGACTAGCGCATCGACGCAGCACCGAGGCGGTAGGTGGTGGAAGTCGGCAGTAGTGTACCATCAGCCACCGTGAGTTCACCCCTCCCACTTGTTGCAAGTATGTACCACCGTCGCTGACTTGGGCACTGCCCTCCTCTGGTCTTCACTCGGCCTCCGATCGCACGCTCTTGATCGAAGAGGGGCCCACGGCAGTCCTGGTCGTCTTGCGAGGTATAGAGTTTGGGAGAGGTTTTTGGTTATCATTGTATCGGGTCAGTTCCGCTTGTGGCCACCTCCGAGCATGCACTGCCACCGCCAGCGCAGCTCAGCCTGCGGCATCATCGGCCGGACCCGACCTGTACACCGGGCTTGGGCTGACCTTACTCTCGCCTTCACCTTCACATGCCCGTTCATCTTCATCTACCTTCACATCACACCATCCCCACCACATCATACCATCTTCACCATCACCATCTTCACCTCTACATCCGATTCTCGTCTTCACCGTTCACCGTTCACCGTTCTCACCGTTCACCGTTCACCGTTCACCGTTTACCCTTCCCCCTTCTCATCCTTCACCCTTCTCACCCTTCACATCCTTCACCCTTCACCCTTCACCCCTCATTGTTCACCCCTCACCGTTCACCGTTCACCCTCGCTTCCACCTCGAAACACCTCCACCTTGATCCCTTGTCTTCACCTCTACATCTGTTCCTCCCCATTGCACCTCCACCTTTGACTTACCCTCATTTCATGCTGCTCTTTCTTTGACCTTGATCTTGAACGCCAACCTCGCCTTCACCGCACCGTCAACCTCTTGCTTACGTCATGCACCTTCACCTCCACCTTTGCCTCCACCTCGGGATTTGGCGTTACAGGGGGTTTCCTTGCCGCCATTCGGCCGTTCAAGACGTCATGACTGGTATCAATGATGAATCAACAACTTTGTCCACAAAAAGTGAGTTTTATGCACACCAAGTGTGACTGCCTACTAGTAGTTCCGTCTGCTCGAACGTAAAGTTGCGAGCTGCTGCTAACGTGGTCACCCGCTGCCAACAGCTGCTTCAACTGGCAATGCGGCGGGACAGGTCAGACTCGAGGAGGGGATGATGGAGCGGAAGTGTGTGGGTTCGCTGTGTTTGCTTTTTCTGTTTTTTTCTCACGTGCACGTATCAGGCCGCGTTGCACAGCGACTCCGACTGGTGTCCTCTTCTTTGTTTTCTCATGGTTTGGGTAGAACAGAGTTCGAGGATTAACCGTACTGGAATGTCGAGCACGCCGAGGGTGTGGACAGGGGACCGTGCACCCCACGTCGAGGTTAACGATCCAACCCTCTACCCTCGGAAAGACCGAATATCTTGTTGATCAAGCTCGGTCAAGCCTTGGAACATTGTGTGGGCACTGAGAACCACCCCAGTCTTGAGACCACCGCTATCGATGCAGTGGTTGCTGCTCCAGCAGCGTTGTTCGGGCCGGGCGACCTCGCCTCAACCTCGATTTACTGCGAGGTCCGACATGGAGCTGGGTTGCGGTGCGGGGCTCGCCGTGACTCGATAGCTCCGACGTGGCGAGTCAATGGGGAGAAAATTCAAGATGGATTCCCGAGTACACTACTAAATGGGATCTAGATCGAGTGGACAACTTCAGTTTCATAGGTAATTCGGTTGCTTCGGAGAAAATCGGTCTCGGCTGTTGAAATAGTAACTCGACTCTTCGAGTGCCTCGTGCTTGTGTATCAGCATGCGTGACTGCGAGTCTCGGATGCATGGCCCATTTCATCGAATAGCACGGGTGCACACCCTCATGCCTCGTAATGCACGCTGGTGCATGGGCTGGAAACCCAAGTGTGCCGCGCTCAATCTCCCGCGGTTCGCAGGGTGTGCAGCCGACGGCGCTGAGACTGCACGGGGGTGCATACGCGCGCATGGTTGTACATCAGTGTGCGCACGTATAATCCTAGTATTGTGAACGATTCTACACGAGTAGGGACTGGATCTGACTTCATCTCAGCCGGCTCCGAACGTGTTTGGTCGACCGGAGCTTGAGCTTCACGTGCCCTTCAGTTGATTCACCCATTGCACCCTTCCTCTGCTAAGTCTCACACACTCTGTCGCTCATTTCCAATACCGCCTACGGGTCTAATAATCGCTCATGCAGTACTTGACGCTGGTCGTAGATCTCGTCCAGTTCCTCCTCCAGATCCGAGACTCGACGTGCACTCGGCGATGGGCGAAAGAAGGTGTTTGCAACGAAGCAGGCTGCGCCAAGAGGTCGATTCGATCCGGGCGTGCCCGAGAGTGCATACGCGTGCAACGTCGTACAGAGACGTTTCAAGGAGATAAAACTGAGTAGATACGGATGCACACGTTTATATGAGAAATAGTGGCCGGACGGCTGCCAGCGACGGCGAGTCGATCCGTGATTTGGCCCGGTTTCACGCCGAGTGGGGGCGGGGGCTGCACGAGTCAATTGTCGGCGTGCTTGCTGAAGCAAGGGGAGGGCATCGATGGCTCATTCGATCAATCATCCGGGCCAACATCGCCCAGAATCCAGAATCGAGAAACCAGATGCAATGGTGGTTATTGTTATTCAACGCAAAGTCTGACCGGTACTCATACGGTGTCCACAAGGTTATTTCTGCCTCTGCGAGCCTCTGCGCGTGCTCAATTGCCGTGTCACCGGAGTGATTAGACCTGTTTCTCTCCCGGTACGTGATCAGAGTGATCGGCAAGGCCCGTGCGAGTCGCGCGGCGTTAGAGAAGCGCACCTCGAGAATCGCCGGCAACAAAGGGGAAGGAGGAGCTTGCCTGATCGGTCCCACTCACACCAACCTTCGTCGTCTCCTTCAAGTGCTCGAGTGGTCGTCAAATCGAGCTGTCGACGCTTGCCCCGTGGTCAGTTTGTGAGGTACGTCGTGTTGTGCTTCATCCCTCAAGTGGCAGGCTAGTGGCTACGTAGGGGGGCTCGCCCGTCGATCATTGAGGACGACGGGAGAGTGCCGTGGGCCTGGGGGAAGGCCTGGGCAGGCGCGCCTCGTTAGCCCTCGTTAGCGCTGGAGGGGTGGGGGGGCGCTCCCACGCTTGTTGAAAGGAGATAAGGGGGGCCTGTGCTGCCGGGCGTGTGTAAGAGGTGTTCGTGTGCCGGCGTGTCTCAGACGACGGTTCAGCCACATGGCGAACGTGCCTCCTCTCCCTTGCCATGTGTGCCCTCTGACCTCTCGCGTCTGGTTAGTGTCCGTGGTATCGCCTCCCGCCCCCGAACGCTACCGCCGCTGCCACGACCCGGTAGCGCCTCGCTTCCCTGATCGCACCCATTCAAGCCAACGCCTCTTGCTGGCCGCCTTGTGTTGCTCAGTCCTGACCTCTCCCGCCTCTCACGTTGGCTGCGCCCCTTTCGAACGTACCTTTTCTATCTCGTCGCAGGCGAGTTGACGAAGCAACCGAGTCTCAACACCGGACCCGCTGTACCAGCACCGGTGCTGTCAACCCACACTGCGTGCTCCGGGGCCGAAGCGCTCATCTCGCGCACGGAATTGATCCCGACGCCGACTTGCTCTTCCACACGATATCGCGCCTCTATATCCCCCTACCGAATACTTTCTCTTCCCCATCACCCCGACAGTCCTCTCGCTATACCTACTGCCCGCCTCTGCATCCAGTAATCGACAGCCCCGAGAGGGTCAGCGACTACGAGACGACGATCGACGAGCGCGTCTGCAGCCTGTCGCGTTCCTGACGGCGATCTCACACTCGAGTGTTCAAGTCAACCGGTCTTTCTCTCATCCCCCCCGGATTTGCTGTCGACATGGCCTCCACTGCTTCCAGTAGTCAGCCTACTGCGGGGCGGCAGCAACAATCGAGTCACATGTGAGTTGGCAGCGGCTCGCCCGTGTCACCTGTCTTGTGCGGATCGTGCCCGCTGCGATGGTCCTCCACCCCCTCCGAGCTTCCTCTGCGGGGTTGCTGGCCCTCGTATAGCATGGGCAATGTCATTAG
The DNA here is from genome assembly GCA_001244265.2 of Microbotryum lychnidis-dioicae p1A1 Lamole. NCBI lineage: Eukaryota > Fungi > Basidiomycota > Microbotryomycetes > Microbotryales > Microbotryaceae > Microbotryum > Microbotryum lychnidis-dioicae. The sequence goes on from CDLV01000006.1 coordinate 1,839,865, forward strand.
CATGTGTATTGACACAAGATATCGATTTGGCCACTCACAGGCTCAAGACGGGACGAAGAGGTAACCCATTCTGCAAGGTAAGCAAGCTCACCTGCCCCCGTGACCCTGCTGGACTCGCACCCGGCCGCGCTTGGTCGCGCACTGGCAGCGGTGACGGCGCAGGCTCGATCACCGCTACCTGCTTTTATCTGAACACCTTTCTCGACTGACGTACGGAAGATGGCTGTATGCCGTGTGTCTTGTGCTGACCCCGCGTCCCCTCCCACTTGTGCGTCGTGGCTCTACAGGACACGCACGATTTGTTCGCGACGCTCATGGTTTCGCTTGACCTTTCGGACCGCACGCGATTCTTCCGGACATACCCGAATGCGTTCACAACCGACGACGCCGCGACGAATCTCTCCTCTTTGCGATTTTCGCAGTCAAATCGAACATCCGATCCCGTCGATCCGCAGCGCATCGTGACGACAACGACGACGACGACGTTCTCCATGTCGCGGGACATCGCCAAGGGCATCTGCCAACACTTTATGGACGCGCGCCTCATCGAGAACGCGGCCGACCCCAGCTCGCTCAACTTCAAAGACCGGGGCATCTATCAAATCACACCCAAAGGGCTGCACATTCTCGAGCGGTTCATCACAAAGAACGGCATCTCGGCCGACCACCTTGTGCCCGTTTTCACGTCGCAACCCATTTGCATGAAGCTTCTACACCTCGAACGTCGCACCTCCGATGACGAGATCCATATCTCTCGGTCCGTTATCGATGTCGTATTTAGGAGATTCGCCGGCGGTCGACACCCAAATTACATCAATGAGCCGCATGACCCAAGGCCGGTGGTGGGGTCGATCGTGCCTAGACCGTTCGTGGACAATGCCAGACCACCGCCAGGGTTCGATCGTGCCGGTGGAGTCGAATTGCAGGACGTGACAGAAAAGTCCAAGGCCGGACAGCCCGTGGTCGTCAAGCAGGTTTTCTTATCGACGCATGGAATTGATTGGCTCGTCGACTATTCGACATGTTGCTGCCGAGAGGAGGCGGGCGAATTGATGGCCCACTTTGTGCGCTATGGCCTCATCACCCTGTACCTCGACCGCTCCAAGACAGGGGATCGAGTAACTGCTTCGGAAGCCAAAGGGACGATTTCGGGTGAGGCAGAATACCGACAGGGCGCCAAGATCTTGTACCGCATCACCGATGACGGCCGCCGAGCCGCAGCTACCCCGGGGCCGGTGTCACAGCCGGCGGCGGCGTCCTCGACGCACTTCATACCGCTCAATGAAGCTGCTCCCCCGCTTAGCAAACCCGCTTTGTTGAAAGTTGCGAGCACGAAGATGGAGCCCAAGGTGTCATCAGAGGGGAAGAGCGATAGCGACGTGGATTCACAGACCGATTTCGACCGGGTCGTCGACACAACGTTCGTTGGTGGCACCGGTCTGAGCAACGTCTCCGAGTCGGCATTTGTGGGCAAGAAAGCGCTGGCCGACCTCTTCAAGTCCGACACCTCCGATGCGGCCGTCGCCGGCTGGTCAAAAGATCAACACTCGACGACAACCCGGCTGCGAGCGATTCTCGACGAGCCGGCCTTGCGGGCCCTGTTCCGTGATTTCTTGCGCGCGAACTATTGCGACGAGAATCTGGCCTTCTGGATAGATGTCACCGACTTTAGACGACGGTTTTCGACCACCTCGTCGGCCGTCGGCGGAGCGGCGCAACAAGCTGCCAAGCGGAAACAAGGCGCGGCATCGAACGCGATGGAGACCCATCAGCAGAACCTCGTAGCTGCAGCGCTGCACATCTATCACACGTACCTCGCTCCCCTTTCGCCGAGTGAACTCAACATTGATCACAATCTGCGCGCCGACGTCGTCAACTACGTGAACCGGGCCTTGGCCGAAGTTGCGCCTCCGTCCAACCGGCCGGTGACGTCGAGCGGCAGCAGCGGAGATGATCCCGATATGATCCCCGCTCTGCGAGCCACCCAGGTCCAGACGTTGCTGCGGCAGTACGAGCGGATACAGGAGCACATCTTCCGACTGCTGGCCACGGATCAGGTTCCTCGGTTTGTCAGGTAAGTCATAACTTTTCGCCACCTCCATTCATGATACCGCAGCTTCCCTCATCTGATGCACGCCCTATCCACATTCTGTCCCGCACATAGAACGGAACCGTTCTTGGCTTTAATGGAACCCGAAGCCCTTAAAAACGATGCACCAAGCTCGACCACAAACTCGCCAGACCTCTCGAAACCCCCCCTTGCTGCCAGTCCTGCTCTTGGTGTGGGCCCACCCGTGCCACCAGCATGATCAAACATGGGCGCGCATAGGTTTATTCAAATACCTGCCTCCGTATTTGTTTTTTGAGCAACTGCATTTATGCGCCGCGTACTGCTCGTTGGACCGGTATCGTCAAGTTTCGTGGCCACCGCCCCAGTTGTTCGCGCCGTTTCGTTGTGTTCGTAACCCTCCAGCCTCTGAAGCCCCTTCTCCGCGTTGATCCCCTCTTCTGTCCAACACGAATCAGTCTTGATCGCATCCCAGTACCTCTCGACTTTCGGTTCCCGCTTCCGCGCATTGGTCTGTCACCCCTCGCGACGGCGGTGGCCAATCGCACCCCCAGTCTTGTTTTGTCATTTTTGCATACCACCTGTTTGCTTCGCCCTATTTCCTCTTCTTCCTCTTGTCCTCTTTTTTTCGTACATTCTTATGCTGGCTTTACCCTTTGCATGACCGATGAAATTGCCAAGTTTTCTTTGAAGCCCATGGCACAAGACGACAATACCGCTAACGGACGGACGTTGTCCAAGCGCTGGGAAGTGTGTTGCGCACGTCGCCCCGAGCTGCACAGCCTCATGCCGGAATCAGATGCTGTGCTTGCGCTTAGCGTCCCATGACGCGGATTGATATTGCTGCTATACCTACCTATGTAACTGGCGGCGACTCGTTGCATCTTGAAGGAGAGGCAGTGAGGCCAGTGCAGTGGCCGCGTTGGAAAGTACTAAAACTCGTTCCCGCGCTCATCAAATGCATCAACCCCGGCCCGAGGTATGCAGTGCTGCGCTGTAGATTCATGGTCCCGAGGCACCCAAATCTCACGACCATGCCGACCATCACAAAATCTGCCGGTTCCCTTCTTAGAACCTCAAAAGGGAAAAGGGCTAAAAAAAATGAACCTATCGGGAATCAAAACCGGGTGTACAAATAATCTTCTACCGATGCGAAAAATCCTTACTAAATCATGAGATTCAAGTGTAGGTAAGGTTATGCGCGGGTTCTCACATTAAGCGTCATGCTTAGTAACTACGGGTTTTCGAGACCGTCTAATCATTTGGTGTTCTGTCGTGTGACTGGACTTTCCAGGCCGAGTGTTTTATTGCGACTGCCCAGAAAAGACCTTCAACCTGATACCGCAGTGAGTCGCACATGCGTAGTGTCGAAGCTAGCTCAAAGGTGCAACCCACGCCAAGAAGCTTGCAAACGACCGAGAGTCGACGTCGACGACGTCGCCGACCAGCCGGCTCGAGCTCCGAGCGGCAACTCTTTCCGGATCATGGGCCTGACGTTGTTGCTCGAAAGTGGAACGCAGCCCAAGCGCCCGCGCCGGCCTGCGTCGCCTGAACTTGACGAGACGACGCGCGGGGCCTCACCTCGCAAATCCTCACAGCGGCCCGCCCGCGCGTCCCCGACGTGGGCCCGTCCAAGCCCGTCCTTAGACTACAACTAGCACCTCCATCACGATCGTCGATATACCCCGTTTCTCACCTCTGGTACGCGACTCCCGGCTGGTCCATTCTGTCATTGTACCCGAGTGGCGAAGCATTCGTGCATTCATGTGAGTGCCAATGGCTGGTTGTCTCTTACGACGTGCACCATGTCACGTCGTCGAGTAGTGCCCGACTGACGACTGACGCTGCTGGCTGGCCCTTGTCTCGATTGTCTCACCGACTGTCCTGCCACCCCTCCCTGTGTGCGCGCGCAGACGGCACGGACGACGGCGACGATGCCCGACCCGACCTCGGCGGATTCGTACTACCTGACAGGCAAGGATGCCGCCGCCAAAGAACGAGAACAACGTCTGCTGGCTGCGAAGCGCAAGGTGCGTACTTGATCTCTGTGTGCTCAGCACAACCGTGGGGTCTCCTCTTGCGCGAGGAAAGGAGATGCCCGTTGCCGCCACGCGCGGCTGTCGCTTGGGAATGCAAGGCGACTGACGCCGTGACGGAATCGACCGAGACCCCCGCAAAGGTCGTGGTGCATGGGGTGCGCGACGCTGGAGATGTGGGAGCTACTGTGGGATGACGACGCGAGGGATGAATGCTGTGTGTTCTCGTACTGACGGACAGGCTCGTTACGGCGTTCCTCACAGCTCAAGAGCTATCGCGCGCGACAAGCGAAGGGGAGCTCGATCGCCTCGTCCGACTCGCTCGCATCACGATCGACTGTCGCAAAGCGAGAATCCGTGCAATCCGTCGCGTCGTTGACGGCATCTCTTGAAGGCCCGGGGACACCGCACAAGCACCGCCGATCCATCTCGAAGTCGGCGCTCTTGGGCGAGCGCGTTGCGCCGGCGCCGACGCTGCCGAGCGCCATGGGCCATGGCCGGCGAGCGTCGAAATCCCGGCACTCGAGAGGGCCTTCCCTGACAGCACAGATCACCCAGATCAAGGGACACAGCCACCAGCGATCCCGGTCTCGCGCCTCCATCTCGATCAACAGCACGTCCCGCGTTCACGCGCCCCAAGACAGCTTCAGTGGCAGTCTCAACCCTTTCGACCCCTTTGCCTCCGCGTTTCCGCGTTCGACATCGCCATTACCTCCCGGGGCCAAGACTCCAAATACGACAGCGAATCCGAGCGTAGGCTGGATCACGAATCCGTTTGTAGGTGTGACCCCCGCTCCCGAAGCGTCGACCTCGAAACTCCCACCGCCGACCTTGTCTCCGACGCGAGACACCTACACGACGTCCGCGCCCTCGCAACCCTCGCAGCCCTCGCAACCGCCGCACCCGCAGCATTCTACGACTTCTTCTTTGTCGTCGATAAGTGGCAGGATAGCTCACCACGAGCGACGAGCTTCGAGACACGCACGGCAGAGCTCCGTCTCAAACTTTCGCGAGTCGCTCGAGATTGTTTCGGGCCAGGGACAGTATTCAGCCATGGGACCTCTTGGCTACAGCCCTGCGGTGTCGTCATTCGCCGCAGCACCGTCGTCCGTGTCTTTGTCGCCTTCGAACTCGTTTCAGGGCGTTGCGATCCCAATGATCCCCATCACTCCATCGAGCACATCGCCGCGCCCGAACACCTTGATGCCCTGGGAAGCCGACCCGGCCAAGGTCCTCGAGGCCTTGAAAGAACGCGGACGTCGTGAATCTGACTTTGGTCTGGACCCACAAACAGACCGACGGAACGCTCTGGAGGCTCTGGAAGGACGAGTAGCTGCGCCGTCGGAGATGATCGATCTCGGCAATGAGGAGCAGGGCCAACTGATGAGGGCACCGAGAAGCCCCGGTTTCACGGACACAGGAAAGCCACTGGCACCTGCCGGACCACTCGGGGCGCCCTTGATTGGAGCGGGTACATTGTCAAACGCTTCTCCGTCGTCTCTTCCATCCTTTGCGCACTCACCAATCATCGGCCTGGGCGTTTCAGGCAAGAGGCGCGACAGCTGGAACCCGCCAGGACCGGTCACCGCAGCTGGCGCAAAAGGCGCAATGGATTTAGGCATGCTTGTAGAGGAAGAGGAAGAGGAAGAACACAACGACCCGCTCATCTCCCCGCGGCGACGCACGCCCCGAAAGGTGCGAACTGCCTCCACGAAGAGCACGAAATCATCTCCCGGAGGGCCCATCTCCCCGACGCCCCGGGCCCGTACGTCCACGATCGACTCGGTCGTGATCCCGATGATGGAAACTGTCGAGATCGATGACAGTCGGTCACCTCCACCGCCACCGCCACCCCCGGCTTCCTCGGTATTCACCCCCCGGCCCTTGCGCACGCTGTCGTTGACCGGCTCGATCATTTCGTCAGGGTCTCCCGGTGGGACCCCTTCGTCTGCGGCCCCCTCCCCGCCCGTCACTCGTCAGACGCCTTTGTCGTCCGTTGCATCGCCTCCGTTGGCACCCGTCGAAGATGCTCGCACGTCGCCGACTCTCGAGCGCAGAGTGAGCATGTTCCATAGTGCAGCGGTCGCGACGGCGAATGGCCACGACATGACTCCATCGCCGTTGACGTCTTCGCCGAACAGTATGCCGCGTTCTACCACGGGTGGTGGCCTCCGTTCGCTGTCGATCGGGTCGAACACGTCGCCCCCGCTTGACCGCATGCCGAATCGTAGCCATTTCGGACAGCGACGTGTTGTCTCGGGACCGAATCAGGCCTCTCCCTCGCCGGTGGGCGCCTCGCCCAGCTGTGGCGGCGACAACACGCAGAGACGTTCTTCAATCACGTACAAGACGGCCTCACTCTCGTCATCGTTGGGAGCTCAGGACGCTCCGTCTTCTTATGCACGAACGCAGAGTACGCGCGGGCATCAGTGGCAAGTGAGCACCGGTGGAGGGGGCGGAGGAGCGGCATTGGCCGGCTACCCCTTCCCGGCCTATGGCGGCTTCGGAGATCTTCATCTTGACACCACCGACGATGAGGATAACCATTCGCCCTCGGCCGCTTCGCCGCTAGGTTCGGTCTCGGCCATCTCACCAATCGCCGCCCCTCGCGCCCTGCCCAATGTCTCAACCGCCAGCTCCATCTCCAGCTCCGCCTTTTCGGCCTCGGCAGCAAGCCAAAAGAACAGCCTCGAAAGGGACCGCGACGAGTCGTCGGGGCTGCGACAACAAGTCGCATCGCTGCAATCGCAAGTCGAGCATTTTAAGGCGTCGCAAATGCAACTCACGTCAACACACGCACTTGAGATAGCCGACCTCGAGAAGAACGCGGCTGGCGAGGTCGGAGAGCTTCGGACGCGGATCGAGGAGCTCGAAAAGTCACTCGAGGCCGGCACGACAGCGCGACGCTTCGAACTTGAAGGGCTGACCCGTGAGATCGAGCAAGCGCGCGAGGCTCTGCGCGATGTGATCGAGGAGCGCGACGAGTTGCGCGAAGACGTCGATGGGTGGCGGAAACGGTGTGCCTCGCTCGAAGTGGCGCCGAGGAAAGATCGCGAGGACGAAGCGTTGGCCCAGGCGCAGGCCAAACTGATTGGCGAAATGCGTGATCAGATCCTCAATCTCGCCGGTGCGCTCGAACGCGAACGCAAGCAGCACGATGAGACGCGCCAACTACTCGAGCGTTCGCCTGCAAATCGTGCTCCGACGGCGCAGAGCAATGCAAAGCCGTCATCCTTTGGTCAGCAGCGCAAGCCAGCCCCCGCTCCTGCGCACTCGGCGCACATGATCATCGAGCCTACCCCGGTGACACTCGAGATTGGCGAAGCTGATGCCAAGGCGTTCGCCCGCGTCCCCCAACATGGCTTCAAGAACGCCTCCGACGGGTCCGTCCTCTCTGGCTCGTCGTTCGGACGCTCGTACTCGGGAACGACGACCGAGGGCACGTCGGTCGACGACTCGTACTCGATCAGGATGACCTCCTCGCCTCCATCACATAGCAACTTCGGCTCCAAAGGTCGAGAGAGCGATTTCGGCAGCGCGGCTGCGCTCAACCAGTTGCAGACGCTCGCCGAGGAGGAGGAAGAAGAGGACGCCGCCATTGTCGAAGCGAACCGCATGCAGCACGACACCGGGTCAACAGGCTCGGTCAGCAGCGTCGCGATGCCCCTGACACCCAACAAGGAGGACTTGCCGACCTACCATCATCGATCGCACTCGTTTGTTCGGCACTGGAGCGTGAGCGCTGCTCACTTATTATGCGCGGACTGTGTGAGCGAATACTGATGCTTCTTTGCCTTTTGTCTAGTTCCCCAAGGGCAGTGTCAGCTCGGTGCGTATGTCGCTGGAAGAGGATCATTCCTTCTTCGACTACAACCGTCACACGTCCTTGCCGCCCCTTCCGCTCGATGCGCAGTTCCCGCCATTTATCACCGCGGACCTCACCGTCGAAGAAGATGATCTGCACGACACTGGCTCGCCTTCGCTTTCGCAGTCTGCACCCGCGCATGGTCGTCGACCATCTTCGCCCCGCCCACTCAATCGCATGAACCCCCACACGCGACAGTCCTCGGGCCAGTACACCCGAGGTACACCCCCTGTCGCACCCTCGGCGCTGATCCATGCTCAGCTTGCATCGTCGACCTCGTCGACCCGCTCCGAACCCAACGGGAACGCCCCTTCGAAGCAAGGGCTCTCCCGTTTCGGTTTCGGCATCATCGGTTCCCTTAGCGGTTGGTCACCGGCGAGCTCGGCCCCGGCGACCACCCTCCCAAGCTCGCAACCCAAGGCGCCTTTCTCGCAACCACCTCGCGAACAAGACAAGATCGACGCCCCTCCATCGCGACGACGAGCCTCGTCGTCGGCTTCTCGAGCCCAGATACCCATTCCGCCACCACCCATGTCGTCCAAGTATTCGGCGGCGATGAAGGGGCTCGCGCCTCAGTCGGCACCGCGCTACATTAAGGCTTCGGAGGTCAAGCGGCCGCGTGCGTCTCGTTTCGCCGTCCTAAACTTCGATCCCGTCTGCTGTGCAGACGAAGATGTGTTCCACGTCTAGAAGTGCCAATTTTTCGACGCGCGCCGACCACCCGCGCTTGAACCGATCGGAGAGGACTCTTCTTGTATCTTGTCTGTTCGTTCCATATTCTTTTCACGATTTCTAGTGGTTGCTGCACGCAGCAACAACGACACCGTCCTGTATATATGGAACCATTTTATTCGTTATAATTGCAACACGCAGCTTTTCTCTTTATTCAACCTACTGGACCGGGGCCTCGAGGCAGCTCTTGAACACGATGAGGGACCTAGGTCAAAGAAAATGTCCTTAATTGCAATCATGGCGCACTGTGTCTCGCGGGCTCCATGAAAAGGTTTTCGTCGCTCAAGAGTGTAGTCAGTCTGAATATTCGGTCGCTATCGGGTGAGGGGTTCTTCGCGCCTTTGAGAAAGAGCGCCGCGGCCGAAGGGTCGAAGGTAGGTGAGAGCGAATCGCCGACCGAGTTGACCTGGTGCGTTCCTCGCGTCTGTTGAAAGGAAGTGGTGAAATTTGAAGGCCCTTTAACCTTACGGTAAAGCAAAGCCGATCGATATTCTTTGGCATGCGAGATTGTCCCACTCGACAAGTCGGACGAGTCGGAGAAACTGAACCTCGACACGAGCGGTGCCGTATCGCACGTGAAGCTGGAGAGATCATCAGGGATCCGATCCCAGCTCGTCGTTCCTGTTGAAAGCGTGGCTTGCGATCCGGAGGAGGGGGTAGAACTTTCGGAGGCTTCGGGTACGGAAAGCAGGGTTTGCGTGAACTCAGGGAACTCGATCTGTGCAGTCGTTTGTTCACAGGTTGCGCCATCTTCGACTGGACCGTCGCATGCTGTCTGGAGTGATGAGGCTCCACTATGCCGCTTATTCGCGAGGAACCGGTCACCGAATACGGTCGTGGTCGTCGAATCGAAGCTGAAAAGATCCCCTTCGGCCGGTCGAGGGGGTCGCCTCGGGGTTTTTAAACTCGAATCGAAGGAGGGACGTAGCCGGATCACCGGCCGGGAAGGAGGCGGGACTCTGTAGCGAAGATGGCAGATCTGATCTTTCAGGGGATTCGGATGCGACTCGTTGGCTTGAATGAGCTTCCGTTTTACGGCGCTACCTACAGAGCCTCGGCCGCCGGGCATCAGAGTCGGTCAAGCGGGGTCACGAGAGAATTATCTGGTCGGGCTTACGGATGACTTGGGGAAATGATAGTTGTGAAGGGGAGGATAGTGTGGGTTGTTTGCCTGGACTAGGCAAAGACGACTCGAGTTCAGTGGCTACCGCTGCGAGGATGTGGTGATCGTGCTCTGGGGTCGAGCGAGCTGATGGCGTCACGATTCGATGGTTCCTTTTGCCCGGTGTCGACTAGATGGGGGTGAACTCTTTGATGCATCAGGTAGTGCCCACCAGTACACTGGGCATTACACTGTTGACCTACCCTCAGTGAGGCTCGAGCCTGTTGCAATGTAGTCAGCGCGGCCGAGCTCGTCGACCTGATTTCCGGCGATTTCGGCTCCGTGGCGACCCCTGGCCGGTCGACTCTGGGAGCGGCAAGCGGGCAGAATATAGCTGCATTTCCCCCCGCCTCTCTACTCATGCAGCATTTCTTCGGTGTTCTCGAAGTACTGCTCTGTGATCTGGTGCGCATTTCTACAGCCTGTGCAGGTAGAATGACCAACTACGATGCATCAGCTCGTAGTTTCATCGAAAAGCCGGCACTCTACCTCCACCCACTGACCTGATCCGCAAGACATTTTGACAACTCCCTACTTTTCCTCAGCTGCTCATTTTCCTTCTCTAACGCTTTGAGTCTCGCCTCGAGGACCTTGATGCGTTCGCGTTCGGTCATCCTACGCTCGTGTACCTTGGCTTCGTGACCTTTGCGAGTCAGTTCGGAAGCGATGGGGCCGAGGAGGATCGCTTCGACTCGAGAATGGGGGCGATTTTTCCGTGGGGATATTTCAGTCGAATTTGAAGCTCTCAGAGATGGTGAATGTGATGTCCGACTTTCGAGACCTGGTTGGCTGGGTTTGGTTGAGCTGGGAGGCAATGCAGCGAATCGGACGGTGGTCCGTCGGGAAGGGGTTCCAGCTTGGCCCTCGTGCACACCCCCTTGACTTCCAGCCGTCCTTCGTGGAGACCTCGAGTTGTCTTTGATGAATACACCTCCCCGTGGTCGTGGACGATTCCGATGTCGATGAAGCTGATCCTCGATCTCGGCGACTTCCTCTTCCACTCTCCGAGTTGGGCTCATTCTCGGTCGTTTCGAGCGTAGACTCGCCTCATCTAACACCTCTTCCTGATTCTCGTACTCCACGCTTCCCAGGTCAGTGAGAACTCTCGATGGTGTGTTTGTGCCACTAGCGGCGCTCATAAACGCGGATGCCTCGTCTCTGAGACTTCTCCACATGTGGGAGAAGAACGACAATGACGGTTCGTCATCAACCGCCGTGTGCTTCATCGGGTTTGAATCGTGTTCGATCCAATCATTCTGCCGCCTTGAAGGGAAAGTAGAAGCTTGCCGCAGAGGGGAGTTTGTCGTCGTCGGCTTGGTCGTGGATGTTGATCGACCGAGGTCTCGATCGCTAGCTCGCTGGTGCGCGTCAGGGGTCGTCAACGCCAGACCGATCAAGTTGTTCGTAGCGCTTTGGAGTACCTCGTTCCGCAGTGGGGGGAGTGGGAACATCGTTGAGTCTGGTGGGTGGTCGGAGGGCCGAAGGAAGGAATTGATGATGGGAAGGGGAGGTGGATAGGGTCAGAACGGGCTCAGGGGTATCGGGGCTTTAGCTGCGGCGCGATGAGACAGGGGATACGTGACCCCTCAAATTTCGGGCAAATTTCGGAAACGTGGAGGCACTCTGAGCATTAGATCCTATTGTTTCTTCTACTGCAGAGTGTGGCCTACGATACGTGTCCTCAAATCCGAGTCTGCGAGTCAGTTATTCCGACTCGATCGATCGCTGTCGAGCGAAACGGTTTGAGCTTGAGCCCCAACTTGGAAGTCGCGAGCGAGCGAGCTCTCCCTCAAGCTCTCACCACGTCTCGACACTTTGAGCGTCGCGCGCCTCGCACGACCGCTGAGTAACTTGAACCGGGCGGAAGAGGTTATTCGGAGAGGCGACGAAGACGTCAGCATGTCGAGCGAAGACTCTCTCGCTCCGACGACGGCTGCTCCCGACCCGACTTCGCAACCGACATCGTCGAAGGTCGCTGTCGCCGGTCCCTCCGTGCCTAGCAACGAGCACACCCCAACATACCCAACACACCCACTTCAACCCTCGACATCAACCCCTTCAGTACCCGTGAATGAAAATGGTCAAACCCTCTCCAAGAACGCGTTGAAGAAGCTCAAGAAAGCCGCGGCGCGGGAAGCGACGAAAGCGTTCCGACGCCAACAAGAACGAGCCTCGCGTAAAGCCAAACAAGCTCGCAAACGAGAACTCGTCGCCGAGGGGGTCTTGGACAAGGAAGAATTGGAGAGCGTGGCGAGTCGCAAAAGGAGGAGGCTGAGGGAGGCGGGGGGGAGGGTCGTGCCGCATGGGGCCAAGGTGATTATTGATTTGGGGTTCGATGAGCTCATGACGGAAAACGTAAGTCACGTGCAACGTGGGTGGCACCGAATGGGGCAGAGAGTTCAAGTCATCGATTCTCGTTCGCAGGAGGTCAAATCCATGTCATCGCAACTCGGGTTCTGCTACTCGGCGAACCGCAACGCTCTGAAACCGTTCGACCTCATCATGACCTCGCTCAGTGGGCGACTCAAGCAACGCCTCGATTCGACCAAGGGGAGACCGCATGAGCATTGGAAGGGCGTGAGGTGGATGACGGATCCCTATACCGCACTATACGATCCTTCGACTGCGACCGCACCGGCCACTACGAGCTCGACGACGGCCTCAACCAAAGCCTCGACTTCGACTTTGAGCCTCACTGCGGCCACAACGGCTACCCCCACCGAGTCCGAAGCAGCTGCCCATGGACCCACTCCCGTCGAGGCAGACGCACTCCCTGCTCTCGACAAGTCCTCCTTCATCTACCTCACCGGCGACTCAACCAACGTCCTCACCACCATAGACCCAACCAAGACCTACATCCTCGGCGGCATCGTCGATCGCAACCGCTACAAATCCCTCTGCCTCGACAAAGCGCTCCAACACGGCATCGGCCATGCCCAACTCCCCATCGGGGAATACCTCGCCGAAATGCCGACGAGGAAGGTCCTGACTGTGAATCAGGTGTATGATATCATGGTCCAGTTTGTCGAGTGCGGCGATTGGGAGAAGGCTTTGAGGGATGTGATGCCGTTGAGAAAGATGACGCATGGGACGCCGGGGCATACGAAGACGGGCGAGAGGAAAGTAAAGATCAAAGAGGCTGAGGCAAGAGCCGAGGCGGTCTACGTCGCAAAGGATGAGATGGCGGACGAGGATGATGGGGTCGACGGTGCACAGGACGATGAAGATGACGACGACGACGCGAGTGACGCAGTGCCGAGTGATGAGGAGGGAGGAGAGGGAATGTCGGGCGTATCAGAAGCAGGCAACGACGACGTGGAACCATCAGTAGCAACATGACATAGTTTGTATTGCCACATATAAGGGCTATTGCTAGTCTAGAGGTGTGAGCTTGGGACCCGATCCGAGAGCATCGGCCAAAGAGACTTGTCCCGAGCCTCGTTTCGCCGGTTTGGGCTGCGAAGGGTCCGGTTTCCATCCGATCTACGTGTCGAGTTCTCATCAGTCAACGACGCCACGATCGAGGAGAAGCTGAAAATCACTGCTCACCATGTGCATGATCTGGAACGTCGCCGGGATTGTCCCGTCCTCATGCCCGTGCAATTCTGTCATAGTAAGGGGACGTTTCCCGTTGAATTTCGGCCGCGAGAGAGTTTAGGGGAGAACGGCGACTGACCTCGGTAAATCGAAGCAGCGGCCAGCAAGGTGTCTGGATTCAACTTCGGCCGTCTGTGGGCGAAAAACATTGAATATTTAACTCTCTGGCTTGACATCACCTTTCACTCCCGAAAGCACCTGTTGATGACGGCATTCGATTCACCCATCCACTTGAGGTCCTCGACGAGCTCGAACATGCTAGGATAGCTGATGTCGATCTCGTCGACGTCGACAGTGGCCAAATTGAATCCAGCTCGGTTCAAGATTGAAGTGATGGATTGTGAATCTAGGAATGACAGGGTGGGTTAGGTGGTCCCCCTCAAATGGGATCAAAAGGAGGACTGACTTGTCATGGGAGAGATACGGGGCGAGATGCCGCCTTCTCGTTCGATCTCGGCCAATTGCAGTGAAGTTCTGTGAAAAGACCGTCATATTAACGCCCTAACTTGCAAAATACAACGAGCGTCAAGTGGCGCACCTGAGTTCAAACAGCGTGTCGCCACCGAGCATACTCCCGATGAAGACTCCATCGGGCCTCAACGCTCTCCGAATCTGAATCAAGGTTCCTGCGTCGCCGATGAGGACCCCGCGAGTCAGTTCAGCAGGGTTCGAATGTCTCTGGGCAAATCTCCGACCGACCTGGGAGGTCGTTGACCCAGTGCAGCGCAAGGCAGGACATGATGGCGTCGTGCGAGTTTTCCCCGAACGGCAGCGCTTCTTCGTCGCATACGATCCTCTCGATCGGCACTGGGATGAATAAGCAGTAGCTTCAGTCATGATCAGCGGGGAGTCGTGTAACTTTTTAATTCGTCACTGACCATCAAATTCGTGACCTTGGTCCCTGTAGAGCATGTCCCCTGTTCACGCATACAATCGCCGATCGCCGAGCGGAGGACGTGAGCGAGAGAGCGAGGGGTGAACAAGTCGAATCAACGATGTCGACTGACTCGATGAGTCGGTCATGACGACCTTTTGCGTGATTTCTGGGTCGAGATGCTTGGCGATGTAGCCAGGCCCGGAGCCGATGTCGAGCACGAGAGGGAAGCGACGCTTGATGTCCTGCGAGCATCGACGTCATCCTCGGAGCCGAATCAGTGGTCGAGAGCTCCAAGCTGCATTCATCTTGGCTCGAGAGCCGAACGACTCCGAGTTGGTGCGTCTTGATAGTTTCTAGTATAGCCACCTGGCCATGCTTTACCACCTCTCTTTCGAACTGGCCGATCAATTTTGAAGCTGAACGAAATCCAGATCGATCGAGACTTGGCAACGCGTGAACTGACCAGCAATCGATCGACCATATTCGCGGCGACCTCATCCTTGATATAATCGGTCAATCTGCTCTTCTCGGGATCCCTAGCGGCCCGATCACGTTGCAGTCGCTTGAGTTGGCGATCAAAGACGACGAACGGCGAGGCGGGCGAGCCGGCGCCTTGCGAACCGGGCGCGAAGGACGAGGTTGCGTACGAGCGAAGACTTGGCAAGAGGCGAGAGGTGCTTGGCTTGGGAGGCATGGTCGGAGAGGGCGTGGGTGAGGATTGGCTGGTCCGAGGTGGGCGAGGTGCGCAACACCGAGGCTGCGAGGTGGAGTGGGGTGTGCGACCGCGGTCGGCTCGAGAGCCAGTGTCGACGACAACGGGCTTGGCGCGCTGGCACGAGGTGGCACGCTCGGGGGAAGAACGTTCAAACTCGTACGGCGGGAGGCTGGACCAGCTGCTCGGGTACCAACCGTGCCCCGGGTGGGCCGACAAAAAGTCTAAGACAAAAAGGTGACTACGGACAAAAAGAAAAGGGGACACGCGCACCAGGATTCGCAACGAAGCAGCTTGCGGGAGATTGATTCGGTGATATATAGCTGTGCAATATCGTGCAGAGGTGTTTGGAACGAGCCGGAGAGGAGTATGCATGATTAAACACCAATGTGTCACGCATGCACGGCCGACAGAGGCCGTACGGCTGCCGGCTACGGCGACTCGATCCGCGATCTGCGCCGGTTTCGCACCGAGTGGGGGTGGGGGCGGCGCGAGTCAGGAGTCGGCGCGCGTCAAGTTACTGAAGCAAGGGGAGGGGTGGGCTCTACCCCATCAAAAGGGTTCAGAGGATCGATGATGTAATCGATGAGATTTTGGGCGTTTGATTGATGGTTCCTAGGGTTGATGACTCGAATACCACGCCATGTCCAGCCTTGACTGTGGGGAGACCGGGAGACCGGGAGACCGGGAGATCTCTTCCGAGTGAGGCTGTCTCCCCAAAGTGGCCACCACTAATCCTGAAAAGCGATTTGGGCGCGGCCTGGCGCGGCCGAAAACCCGCCGTCAAATCCGAAGCGCCAAAACGAGGCGGGGTGAGTTCGCCTCCTGACTGTGACTGCACTGCTACGGCGCACGGGTGACTCACAGGTGCACATCTCGTGACGTCTTTCTCGTCGCGGCTTTGTTCGCACCTCCTTCTCCGGCCAGATCGCCCCCCCTCAACGCAAGCATGGTCGCTGGTCCAGTACGCAACCGATTGTCGTCGCCTCCAACTGTCTCACCTCGCCAGGTTGAGCCCCGGACCAACGATCGCGCTGCTGGTGATGATGCGACGACGAACAAGACCGCCCGATCGCCACGTCTACGGCAACGACGCGTGTTCCCGAGGGCACCCATCACAGAACTCGACACAGGCAAGTCACCTGTTAGTCTATCGTGTGTCGTCGAACTCAGCACTGACCTTTGCACGCTCTCATACCGTCGATCATCTCTCGTCACCCACCCACCGACCAACCTCTCACGTGTCCGTGGGCCCCGTCCTCGTCCCCGTCCCCGTCCCCGTCCCCGTCCCCGTCGCCGTCCCCATCCCGGAACATCGCTCAATTCGCGATCGCCCCGACTTCCTCAGCCATGTCGGCCGCCAACTTTTACATCCCTACCCTGCCTGGTCTATCCGCCGACTCGACCCTGTCCATGTACGGTGGCCACATCCCCTCGTTACCGTCCACCCCGCAGGTCGGCGCTACCTCGGCCACCAGTTCAGAGTCGGATGCGCACCTCTACTTCTTCATGCTCAAGGCGCGCCACATCGCAGACAAGGAGCGCACTATATTCTGGTCAGTCGAGCGACGCGGTCTACGCAGTGCCTCTGCTCACTCTTTGGCCATTCTGTATTCCGACGACAGGTTCAACGGAGGACCGGGGTGCTCTTCGTTCGATGGAAGCATGATGGAGGTCGGTCCTTTACGGCTCGAACCGGGGAGTAAGGGAACGCTCAAAGAGATCGACTCGGCATGGAATGAGTATGCCAATGTCGTATTCGGTAAGCCGCCTTGCTCCCACTGCCGGCCACATCTTGGTCCTCGAGCACCTCAAGGCTGACTCGTGGTTCACGCAGTCGATCAACCTGCTGGGACAGGCTATTCCTACGTCTCGACCAACAAATACGTACACGAGTTGGACGAGGTCAGTTAGAACTCAGCTTCGACTTGTCGTGCGTCGAGCTTGTAGAGCAAAGAGTAACCCTCGCTGACCCTTGTCTTGTCGTGTCCAGGCTGCGAATCACGTCGTCGAATTCATGACTCGGTTCTACACCGTCTTTCCCGAGTTCCAACGACACGATGTGAGTTTGGACTTGAAATCGCCAACGTCCCATCCCCGATATGCTCATCATGTGCTTTCTAAACCCGCAGACCTACCTTGCCGGCGAATCTTACGCGGGCCAATACATCCCCTATATCGCACGAGCGATCCTCGATTTGGCTCGGTTTAAGACCCCTCTCAAAGGTGTTCTCATCGGAAACGGCTGGATCGACCCGTATTCGCAATACCCGGCCTACCTCGACTTTGCACTTCAATCGGGCGTCATTAAGAAAGGGTCGGCGGCTGAAACCCAAGTTCGCCAAGCCGTCAAGGAGTGCATGGACGCGCTCGAGTCCCGCGGGGGTAAACTGAAGGTCAAGGTCCATACCGGGTTGTGTGAAGCCATTCTGCAGGGCATTACCGATGCGACGGTGACCAGGTGAGTCGAGCCTATAGTGTCGGCCCTTCCCTCTCGTAGAGCGGCCTTCACTAACGCCGAACTTGCGAGTTCAGTGTCAATGGCTTGGATGTATGTGTCAACAACTATGACGTGCGATTGACCGACTCGTACCCGGCATGCGGCATGAACTGGCCTCCGGACCTCGCGGATATTACGCCATATCTTCAGGTGAGTCGCAAGACCCTCACCAACCTTCCTCTTCCCCGACGTGAACTTGACTCTAATTCTCTACGTTGACGTGACGTGTAACAGCGAGAGGATGTTAAAAAGGCTTTCCACGCGTCGCGTCACGACGGAGGCTGGACGGAATGCAACGGTGGCGTCGGTTCCAACTTTTGGGCCTCGGAATCGGTCCCGGCGGTGCAGTTGCTGCCCAAGCTCTTGGACGAGATTCCCGTATTGCTGTTTGCTGACGAGATTCCCGTATTGCTGTTTGCTGGTGACCAGGATCTGATATGTGTGAGTGATGCGTGGGTTCATCGACTCTAGACCGGATAGCTTATTCTGACGGTGTGTGACGTGTGCCTACAGAATCATCTTGGTATCGAACGATTGATCGAGGGGCTGACTTGGAAGGGCGAGACTGGATTCGGGGTGAGTGGTCAACTCGCACAACCCAAGTCGCGTGTGGATCTCCTGACTAAACAAGCGCTTGCCGGCTGCTTTCTGCAGACCGAGAAAGCCAAAGATTGGTCCGTGAACGGCAAACCCGCGGGGCAATGGACGACCGCACGAGGTCTGACCTACGTCAAGATCACCGATGCGTCCCACATGGTCCCTTACGACCGACCCTTGGTCGCGCACGACATGTTGTTGCGTTTCCTCGATGTCAACCTTCTTGGTGCGGCGGGGTCGAGCGCTCGAGTCCCTTCCAAGGTCGGAGATGAGGTCGAGGCTGTTGTGGGAGAGACCAAGATCGATGGAACGGCTGTTACTGGATCCGATGGCGTTCGACTCGAAGAAGGAGGGACGGGTTCCAAGACCGACGCATTGGACAAGACCAATGTCGGTGTAGGTGGGAGCGACTTGGACAAGTCTGCCGGATCGGGTCTCGGAATGGGAGCAGGTGGAACGAGTCCCGCCGCGGTTGAAGGTCTCGTCAACGTCGGCTCCGCTTTGGTCATCATCATCATCATGACCTTGTCCCTCGGTGTGTTCCTGCTCGTTCGAAGTAGAATGCGTCGACATTTGCATGGTATCGGAGGGAAGAATGGCGCTGCACCCGGGTTAGGAGGTCGAAGAAAGAGTATTGGGAGGGGCCAAAGTCCCTCGGAACGGACGCACGAGATGGACAACCTCGTTGTTCCAGGGGCGAGTGGTCATGCGGAGGATGATGAGGAACAGTTCATTGGGGGGAGAGGGAGGTCCGCGAGTGAGGTCTTTGGGGTCGGCGAGTACGATGAGGATGAGGATGTCGAGGATAGAAAGTTCAAAGATTGATTGGGAGGGCTGTTCGCATCTACCATGCATCGTGGTCGTTTGTAATACTTCAATCAGAGTGATGCGGACATGATTCACCCACGCCATATTTCAGATACCCCATCGTGCATCTGTCACTCGGGAAAGAACAGACACGTTGACAACCACCGCCGAATTCGAGGTGGACGCCGAAGTTGTAGTAGTGATCGTCATTATCGCGGGTTTGCACAGACCCACGCAGTGGTGCCTGTAAGTGATGTGATTTTTAGCGTCCCCGCAAACTCGCAATTGCAACCGACTTTTTCAGTCTGCTCTCTTCTTTCAAAGCCAGCCAAAGGCGGTAAACCTCTCGGCCCATCCGTAGACGACTGGTGTGGCGCATAAACGATGCAATGCATTTTAACAAAGTATATCATCGACACATCCCCTACAAGAAACCTCGCACACGTTTACCAGTCACCGGAAGCGGCGGGGGCTGCCTCAGCGGCGGGAGTCTCAGCCTGGGCGGGAGCGGCCTGGGCCGGGGCGGGGGCCTGTTGTTGGGCAGGGGCCGCGATCTCGGCGGCACCACCACGGGCCTCGGAAACAGGTTGGCCGAGCGTGGCCGAAGCCGACTCCTCCTTGGGCTCGACAATGGTGACGACATCGGGTAAGGGCTTGGCGGGGCCGGTGATGCCTTGGGGGTCCCATGCCTTCATGATCTTGACCTTGATACCGAGGACACCTTGTCGGAGCAAGACGTGGCGGACGGCAAGGCAAACGAAGTCGCGAGCGGGCTAAGAGAAGGAAAGATGGGGTGCAAATCAGTACAGTGTCCCACTACCTGTTCAGGAGGTGGGTGGGCTGGCACTCACTTGGCCGGAGTGGATCATGTAGCCGTCGGTGAATTTCATCGACTTGGCACGGGCGGCACGCAGCTTGCCCGAGACAACAACCTCGCAACCCTTGGCACCGGACTCCATAATGAATCGGAGCACACCGTAGCAAGCACTGTGGGCAGGCAGAACTAGCTAATCAGCGGCAGCGCTCGTCAAGACATTCCAGCACGCTCTCGCGACTGACCGTCGGACGGCAAGACCACCGAGAAGCTTGTACCTCAACGACTCGCACTGAGCAACAGCATCAAGACCACGGTTCTGGACCTTCTCGGCGTAGAGCTCGACGGCGCCCTCGGGGAACTTGAATCGCTTCTGGACGAGCGAGGTGAGCTCGCGGATGCGACGTCCCTTCTCGCCGAGGACCTCCTGGGTGTGGGTCGCGCGGATGATGATCTCGGTGCGGGCGTGAGTGACACGGACCTCGCATCCCGAGTAACCCTCGGACGAGAGCGATCGAGTGAAGAACTCGGAGAGCTCGGCGCTGCGGATTGGAAAGAGAGAGGAGTAGCGCGAGCCAAGACGCGGGGTCAGCCACGGCGTCCTGGGGTGTAGTTTCTCGAGGTGGTGGACGCTCGAACTTACTTGAAGACACCGTCAGCCACGAACTTTCTTCGCTTGGAGATGTTGGTCGAGGCCATGCTGTAGTGTGAGGTAAGCGAGAGAGAGAGGCAGCGGAGTGGTCAGCGAACGCGGCCTGCGGAGAGCGCGAGCCCGACTCGAGAGCCAAAGCGGGACAGTGAGCGCAGGCGTGGCCGTGGGCCGTGGGTGTGCGGCGGGCTGGGCTGCGAGCGAGCGTGGAGCGTGGGAGGGGCGAGGGGCGATCGGCGGCTTCGATAGGTCGAATACGTAGTGATGATGGTGCCCGTGATCGAGCCAACGGATCAATGACAACCCCGGCACTCCACAAGTAGCATCTCGCTAGCCATAACAGCGTCATGCTACTGGGTTGGGAGATGCGTCCTGCTGCCTAGTTGGTGCTGATCTGGCATGCCGTCGCGTGGGTGCGTGACACACCGAGCTACGACACCCCCAGCCCCAGCCCTCATCTTTTACATCCTGTTCTACTGTCCACTTGTGCCCACTGGCCTCCACGAACGTCACCAGCCGTGAGTGGCGGTCGGCGCAGTTCGCCGTCGGGTTCCTCGCCGCGGCGGGGGTCGTCGTTGCCGCCGTCGTCGTCGAGCTCGCGGCGAGCGGGGTGGACGAAATTCTGCCCGTCGCAAGGGCCAGCCTCGAGCGGGGCGAGTCGTCGAGGTCGTTCGGCGTGGGTCGAGGGGTGTACGCTGATCTCGTCGGATTCGGATGGTTGTCTCCACAACGGCACTCGGCACGGTAGGGTAGGGCGCAGGCTATACTCACATGTTGTCGATGGGTAGGAGGCTGAGCAAAACTCGAGGCGAGGCGCAGGCTTGACCCTAGCCTCTCAGCGCTCTCAGCCTCCGCCTTTGCCTTTTTGCCCCGGCGCATTGCCCCCTCCAGCCCAGCCCACCCGCCCAGCACCAACTCGTCGAGAAGCAAAATTGTTAGCCGCCCCCTCGCGGTCCTTACCGCCAGGCTCAAAACGCAAGAAGTAGCGTTGCAGCAAACTTCATACATCGTTCTGGGAGATTTTTGAAAGGGTCCATAAATACATTGAAAATTCTGCTTCACAAGGCTCGTAAAAAGCCTACAATTTTTCGCCTGTATGGTGAGACGCAGGCAAACTTGAAGCCTTGAAGCGAATCGGCCGCAGGGAGGAAAACTGCAGGATCCTGGTTCGTTCCCGTTTGCTTCCCATCCCTCCACCTCCACGCTCCACGCTGATTCTACTCTGGAATCCCCAACTCCTTAATTTCTCTCTCCTCCGCCATGCTCGTACTTCAGTACCCATCTTGAGTTCCCTCTTTCTGCACCACCGCCCTCGAGGTGCAACAGCCTCTCTTAAAGCCGCCGATGCAGCTGCGAAGCTTTTCCTTCGAGTTTCTTCACGTCAGCCCGTTTTCGATCACAGGCCTCGTCGATTTGTCTGCTACCGCCAGCACGAACAGATGTATTGCCGATGATACCACAGGATCTGACCACCTCTTCGTGACTGTGACCACTGGGGCACGGGAGGAAACGGCTTTCCCTTTTCCTCGCGAAGGAGCTCGAGATCGTGAGAGTCGACCCGGAAGGAGGGGGGGACCTTGCGGTCTCGGCTGTTACCACGTGAGCAAATTTTTCATACATTTCCTTTCTTCCCAAGCCTTTGTCTCGTGCTCGTCCGGTCTCGATTATATCTACCTGAGCCGCTTTCGACAATCAAGTCCTCTTTGGCTTTTCCCCTTCCTCTTTTCCAAACATGATGATACGGAGCTTGGTACTCCTATTCTATAACTGGCACCTCTTATTCTAGGGGTCGGACAGATTCGCCCTTGCCTCCTCTTGTGGGCCCCTTTTTCTTCTCAAAGCATCCCGTAAGATCTGCTTTGTGGAGAGGGAAGGGTTCTCGAGGAGGCTCGAGTTTGAGCAGCTCCTTCTTCGATGAGTTCAACTTGTTCTGATCCAAACTATACACATACGACTCTCCAATTCCATCACTTTCCGAAACCTACATTGATGACGATGGACTTGTGCTGACTGTTTGGAAATCGCTCTGCTTCGTTACAGATCTCGTTTACTCGGCTCGACTCTCATTACGTCTTGGACGGGCGTAACGGAATTGCTCTGAAGCATCTCTGCTCAAAGCTCCATCTTCGCAATTTGAACATGCACATTTGCTCTTTACACTACGTGACCTCTTTGCATTTTGATCTTGTCCTTCCGGGAAAGCCCATCGTTTTCAGCGTAGTCGGCAGCTCTGCTCGAATCTCGCAACGAGGACAATCCTCTCCTCACGCCTCATCCTGACCACACCGGATCCAGCTATTGCAAACAAGAAGAGAAACGATCTACGTCATCTACGAAGCACGCTCTCTCTCGCTTTCCCCTTATACGGGAAGTTTTGATGTAATGTTTTAAGCCTCCTCTCCGTCGTTCAATGCCTCGGAAGCGAAGAATTTGAGGGTGAAGGTGTCGGGGCTTGTCGAGACGACGCGGAGCCATTCTCGGACTGTGCGAACGTGGAAAGGTGGAGCGATGGCAGAGAGGGGTCAGTTTCACAGGGACACGATTGCTCAAGGGGGAATCGCGATCTCTCCCAGAAATCCTCTCCAACAAGAGGTCCTCAATGAAAAAGAGATTCCCTGAAAGTCCAACGTACGCATGTTCTTCTTGAGGAACTTCTTGGTCAAGTACTTGATGTACCTCTTGCTCATCGGGACGGAGCTGGTGATGGCGATCTTGCCCGCGCCGGCACTTTGGACCGAGATGACGTCGCCGAGTTGACCGGTCTTGCCCTCGTGTTTGATCGAGTTGGTCAGGAATTGCTTGTACGCCTCGGCATCGAACTGAGAGAAGAAAGGTGGAAGGGTGATTAAACGGAGAGCGTAGGGGAAAAGGGATGGAGGAGCGACCCCGAGTTCCGATGAGACGAGAACTGACGATCTTGTTGTCGGCCGGGGCTGCGAAGTCGACGATGAACGTGTGCGAGCTGGTGGCGGTGGCCTTCTTCTTGTTCTGGTGCATATGAGAAACCCAATGGGGAGAGCGAAGCAAGGCCCGGAAGTCAGAGGAGAGTCAGCATTGTCATACGCGCGTAGGCGAGGAGGTGGTGGTGCTGCACCAAAGGACTGACAGCAGCGATGGGAGCCATTTTTGAGTAGAACTGCGGGCACGTAGAAAGAACAGATCAGCCCAACTGTCCCTGCGACTTGAAGATGGTCGATCCATTGTTGGTTTTAGCAGCTGTCCCTCCCAGCGGACCATGACCACGAGCGGCGACGATCGCGCGAAAAAAAGCCACCACGCCGCGACGAGCCACGGTAGGTGCGATCGGATCAGGGCCCGGGACGAGGCTGGGGGCGGGGGTGCAGTGATGGGGTGTGCAAGTAGCCACGAACGAGTGCATGCAGCGACGTACGTTTTGAACAGGGACGACGATCAGGACGCAACCTCCCTTCTCCACGCTCGTGTGCCACTTTGATCCTCCCTGGCCCCGGGCCATTTCCTCCGCGCCGCGAAGTCGCTCGTGCGCCGCGTCGCCTCAGCCAAAGCGCCGGCGCGCCACTTGAACTGCAGTGGGGCGAGATATAACTAAGCTCTGCCCGGCAAGAATTTTCTGGTGTTGTTGCTCTACTCACGAAACAAGTAGCTTATCTTCTTCTTTTCATCCTGGAGACATGAGAAAAGAGTACCCGCGACGTGACTGAATGCTGCACAAACTTGCTGCAGTGGCGGGTCACGGGCGTACGTACGTGCGTGTCCGTGCGCAAGCGCGGGTAGTTGCGCTCCGGCCCGGTGCATATTGCTTCCTCTGCACATCCTTCTCTCGGGCTCCTAGGGGGCCACTCAAGCCGCCAAGTGTCGACCCGCTGCCGGACCATCGCGCTCTTGAGCAATTGGTCGTGGCACTCACCCACAACATACGCATCCATCACCTGCCTGAGCGCCACCACCATCACCACCACTCCAAGACGGGCGCTGATGGCTCTGAGCTCCACTTCGGCCTTGGCCTTGATGAAGCCGAAGGGGAAAGCGCTCGTCGGCGCGATCGCCCTCGGTTCGCTCGTGTTCCATCTCGTACTGTCGTCCAAGCTCGGCTGGGTCTCGTCCCATCTGGCGAGTGATCGCGAGGAAGAAGACTGGAGGAGGCTCGAAGGCATCCGTGCCGTGGTCGGGGTCGGGAGAGCCGTGTCGCTCGCTTCCGGCGCGGTCGCCGCGCTCGGGCTCTACGGCATCGTCAAGGACCATCTCCCTTTCCTACGCCTCTTTACGCTCAACTCGTTCATCTCGCTCGGTGGAGAACTCGGTCTGCTGCTGGTCATCGTCTTTCTCGCGTCGTTGTCCTCGTCGAGCTCGGTCACGTCGTCCATGTGCGCGTCCGTCTCCAACTCGGACATCTCGCTCGAACTCTTTGGCTGGTCCCAAGAGACATGCGAGGAGCGCTTTAGCTCGTTGCTGCTCACCTTCCTCGGGTTCGCCGCGACCGTCTCGTTGCTTCGAGCGTGGTGCTCGGTCCAGGTGCTCGGGTACTACACCAACCTGTCCAAACGACTGCAGCGTCGACCCCACCTCTCGATCAACGTCCGAAGTGCGACGGCGTCCAACGCGGGCGGCTACTACGATCGAGAACCCGATTCGGCCGGAGGCGGATATGCAGGATCTTTGTCGTCCAAACGTCA
This sequence comes from Microbotryum lychnidis-dioicae p1A1 Lamole, assembly GCA_001244265.2. Classification (NCBI taxonomy): domain Eukaryota; kingdom Fungi; phylum Basidiomycota; class Microbotryomycetes; order Microbotryales; family Microbotryaceae; genus Microbotryum; species Microbotryum lychnidis-dioicae. Next base: position 1,864,933 of record CDLV01000006.1, read on the forward strand.
ACGCATCTTTCTCCTACCTCAACCGATCGATCGACAACGTGATGGCTTGGGTGTCAATGTCCCCTTGCTGTCCTTCACCTCCAGTACACCGGATACAACCTCGTTCCCTCCGACAAGCTTCCCTCCTACGACGGGGCACACGACTCTTACCCCGATTGAAGAGACGCCCAAGTATCTCGTGTACGCGCCAGTGATGATGACGGCCGAAGAAGCACGCACCATTGGAGCTCGTGAGCTCGTGCTTGGTAGTGGGAATTGGCGGACGAAATCTCGTTCGAATCCGAACAACAACCATTCAGTGTCGACACCGCTGAGTGCGCACCCCGTCTCTGGTCTCGATTCGCCAACACCGACGCCGACGGCTTACATTCCCTCTTTACTGTTGCCGACAACGGACGAAGCTCCGAACGTGAAAGGCAAAGTAGCCTGAGTCGTAGGATTTCCAAGAGGTAGAGGTGGGTGGCCGGTCTCTCTCGCTTTTAGTGGGGTCCGATTCTTCCATCAATCTTAGCATGCCATCATTTCGTAGTGTCCCCGTCATGTCGTCTTCATGTCTGTTCTTTGTTCCATTAAGTCTTCTGTCAACCCTTGCCGCGTATCCACATCTCTCTGTCTTCATTGACAATCGATGAACCACCAATCAGTACTTGAAACCCAGTTCGTCAGTCTATTATTCGATCGACGTATAGGAACTTTATACGAAGTAACAATTTTGTTACTTGTGAGCTTCGTTAGCTTCACTCGAGGTCCAACGCCTGAAATTTTCGGCTCTTTCTGTGTAGACCAGTCGGAATTAATTCTCATTCCCATTCGACATCTTCGGCCCGGCGCCGAGGGTAAGCGATAACTCGTGGAGCTCGACTCTTTCTACTCTTGACCGTATACTCCCTGGATAAAAGTAGCGCCATGGCACCACCTGCACCTTATCAGATCTTTCTGTGCGAGACGCCAGAGGAAGAGAAGCGATGCTTGGATATCAGGATGTACGTCACTTGCTCGAAATAGTCGTCGAGACGGGGTTACACTGCAGCCGAAGCTCGCGGCGGTCCATTGACGAAACGATCGAGCTGATCGCTGACCTTTTGCTATGCATTCACCACCGCCGAGCAGAGAAGTCTTCATCGACGAACAAGGCTTCTCAATGGAAGATGAACTGGACGCAAAAGACCCCGGATCGGATCACCTCATCTTGGTCGATACGGAGACGGAGCAAGACATCGGGACGATCCGTTGGTATCCCCCGATGGGGAAATTGGGTCGGCTGGCGGTGAGGAAGAACTATAGGGGGATTGGGGCTGGTCAGTTGAAAGCTTTCGACGTAGGGGAATGAATTTGATGTGGGGTAACCGACTGAGAGGGTCCTGTGTGGGCAGGTAAATGGCTCGTCGAAGCCTTGGAAGATCATTTACGATCGAGGAGGGGTAAAGGCGGGATCGCGAACGAGGATAAAAGCAAGGTTTTGATTGTAGCAAATGCTCAGATCTATGCCGATAAGTTTTATATCAAGGTAAGTGGTACACTCGCCATAGGAGCCGGCGAGAATACTGTTGTTGTAGCTGGTTCGAAGATGCAAAATCTGATCTGTGGGGAATCAGATGTGGGCTCACTTTGCTGAGGTGGGGATGAGTTTACGTGCAGTGCGGATACGAGGCGGAAGGAGTTCCATTCCAAGAGGTGAGATCTCTGGAACATATTGTGGAAGATACGATCGAGGATGCTGACGGGGTAATCTATTATCTCGGTCGACGTCGTTGGTCACGCTTTTGATTTGTTTTCACAGGACGGTGCACCGCATTTGAGGATGGTCAAGACGTTGAAGATCTAATGTAATATCATAGAGTATTTTATTGCGATTCGCACCGGGTTCAGACTCGTAGTTCTTCGCGCATTGGGCCGAACTTACAAAGTGACATCCCCGAAAATTAAATCACACGAAAGCCGAGTGCGCGTGCCAGACCGACGCTCCGGGACCGCGTCCCTCCTCTGGCTTCCGCGAACATCGATCTCGCCACGTGCTATTCCCGCAGGTGGTGCACACTCCCATCCGCACGCGGTCCAAAAATGGGCTTCTGTCAACGATGTGGCGAAGTCACGGTCACCCCTCGATGCAAATGCGGTGGAACTGCTAAAGGTAAGATCAGCGAACCAGTCCGGGACTGAGACTGATGCGACCGCGACGAACTCGGCGACGATGCGATGTCGATCGCTCGCTCAACATCGCCGAGCATCGACGGGACGGACTGCTGAATCCGTATCCGTCACTAATCACTGACAAGGGTCGTCTGCGATCAACAGAGACTTCGACGCAACTCCTTTTCAGAGGAGCGTCGGGGGATAAGTGGAGCCAGAGGTGAGTGACTGATCGTGTGCTCAAGCTAGGAGTCTGAGCTCGCACCTACCGCCCGTTGTGGCCTGTTGTGGCCTGTTGTGGCCTGATTGCGACGTCATGGACTCATCGTGGCTCGAGCGGAGGTGGAGGCAGTCGAGCCTGCGCATCATTAGCCTGGACGTAGAGCTGATCCACACAGCCTTTCTTGTGCTTTAGATATGTGGCCAAGGCCACCAGCCCCTCAGCGGCATCCCTCTTCGCGCCAGCGCCAATCTCGTCGGCGGCGGCGACAACCTCGTCAGCCTCAAAGCTGGGCCCCACCTCGACGAGTTCTCCGAGTGCCACCCCTCACGGCGGAGCTCACCTTCCAGCATCTACCACCTCCGGTACGCCCGTTCGACCACCGATCAAAAGAAATCCTACTACTTTTGAGAATCACGAATTGTCGAGTGTTTTCGGGAGCGTGCTCAGCCCTAAGGATCAGTGGGAGTGCGCCGCGTGCCAACATCGCTTCGTCCAGGTTCGTCTCAACGGGTGCTTGCGTGGGTGCTCCTGTCTTGGGGTCCTCGGGTCAGCCCAGAACTCATGAGGGGCCCTCTCTAACGCCGTATCGGGTATCATGTTGTGTTGTCCAGGAAGAGGTCATCTACCCCCACCCCAACGCCAAGGTGGACGCGCAGCTCTCCGAGCTCTACTTTTGCCGCGAATGTTTCGCCGAAAGATTCAGCAAAGGCACTTGGTTCGTTCTCAATTTTCGAAAAGGATGTGCTGTTGACTTCTTCTTCCACCTGCTGACCCAAAGTCATTATTGTATCTCTATCATAGCAAGAAGTGCAAGTGTGCGGTCCTGTCAGATGCTCCGTTCATCAGGCATGATGACCGACTATGGCACGAAGTGAGCAACAGAGTTGTCGCTTTCGATCATTGAGGCTGACGAGTGCACTTTCCTGTAGTCGTGCTACACCTGCTCCTATTGCTCGGTTAGCTTTTCAACTGCCGTGAGAATCCGGTTCGTGCACCGAAACTGACTCAATCGGGTGCTGCACCGAATTGTCCATCTCAGGATCCGCAAACCGGTCCAGTCATCGACTTCGCAGGAAACCCAAGCTGTGAGGCCTGCTTCGATAGCGAAGCGTACAAGACGAAAGGTGTTCCACCGTCCCCCCATTTAGCCCAAAAAGGGTTCGACATGGGTCCAGTCAAGGCGAATTTGCGACCTGCGCCGAGCAAATGGGGCGGCTCGAAAGCGAAACTCAACCTCTCTCCGGCAGTGAAGCCGACAACTCAGACGAGATATGGTCAGGATCACAGCAACACCCCCGCAGGGAATAGGAACCGTGCTCTGTTGGCGGGAAACGATCGAGCGGTTCCGGGTTGGCGACTTCGGAATGAAAGGGAGAAGAGCCCGATCGTAGCATCTTTGGACGAAATGGGCAACACGTTTCGGCGACTGGGGTTGGAGCGGAGCGAATCGCCTCTTGCGTCGTCGAAGCGGACCGATATCGCTGCACAGTCGACACCAGTGTCTTTGCCGGCCTCTTCAACGTACGGCCGCGACGTGACTGGCACCCCCGCGGTTGGGAACACCACATCGCGCACCGCCCCTGTTTGGAGCCAGGTGCCGCCCATGACCAAATCTATCCAAGCGAAGGAGGGATCCTCGGCAACAGAATTGACACATTGTTCGGTGTGCGATCTCGTACTCGGATATGGGGAGTTTGTACAGCTTCAAGGAAAAGCTAGTGTCATGCACAAAGCGTGCTTCCTCTGCGGTGGGTGTCGCAAACCTCTCGATCAGGGAAGACATGTTGAGGCGGAGGGTCATATTTGGCATCGAGACGTAAGAAGCGCAGGGAGGATCCCACATGCGTTCTTCGCCGTGAAATGCTGAACCGTATTGCAACCCGACAGTGCGCTCCACCTCCCAAAATGTTTCGAACCATCGAAACCTCTCTCGCCGAACCGCAGCTAGGCCAGCCGCGCAAGCCATACGTACCCACAAGCCCCGTACAGGACCCGTGCTGCCGAAGTTGTCGGCTCGTACTCGGCCTTGGATACAACATCAGCACGTCGGGGGGTACCGTGAACTACTGTGCTCAATGCTTCAAGTGCGCAGCATGCTCGCAACCCTTTGGAAGGGTCCCTAGTCATCGATCGTTCATTGAAGTAGCAGGCGTGCCGTACCATACCAGAGTGCGTCGAATAATCCGTCTCTCGTCTTATGTGTGCTTACATCTGCTACTACTCTTTCCTTCTAGTGCGCGCCTCCTCCATCCCCCCAAAGGGCCGAAGAGAACCCATCGACCCCTCTTCGAGCCTCGACATCACGGGCTCCATCCTCGTTACCTCTGGCGCCTTCGCAAACCAAGATCTTCCACACTCCACCCAGCATCAATTCGGCAGAGAAACCTAGATCCATCTTTGCGACGCGCGAGCGCCCTCCCGAAAACCTCGGTGGACTGCTCGTGTGTGCGGGCTGCAGTGTTCGAGCGACGGAGCGCGAGACCAAGTCGGGGCCTTTGGGTAAGAGATATCACCCACGCTGTCTCAAGTGTGGATTGTGCAGTCGTACGGTAGACTCGGAGAGTCGGATCGGTGCGAATGGAGAGCTACGGTGCGAAAGTTGTAGGGTAAGTCAGGCCAGGGGAGGGGAAAACCTTGATTGAGAAGTTTCTGACGCGACGTTGCGCATTCAACAGAAAATCGAGGCAAGACGATCGACCAATCCTCGGTCAAGCTTTATACATGTACCCTCTGTAGATGCGACACCACCGAGATACTAGTCACTGTACATCGATTTGAGCCGACCGGAGGACCGATGGTCTCGGCGCAGCTTGCGTCCTCTTCAGTACGAACCAGGGGACAGCTCCAGATGTCTCGATAGCCAGGGGTGTAGCTGAATGTGCAGACAGCGTTGATACACATTGGTATTATAAGTGCTAAGAATATGTCTGATCCTGCACCTAGTGCGGCGACCGATCACTTGGGATCCAAGTGAGAGCCGAAGATCTCGAGGCAAGTTCGGCTCGAATCGCGACGACTGCAAAGGCAGGGAGGGTAACGTATGCCCGTTCAGAGTTCAAGGATGCGACTCGTAGGTAGGGCAACCATCTACTCAGGCACTGTACGTTCTGAAACCGCTGGTCACTGGAGCTCGATGTACACTCGCGCCGCCACAAGGTCCGCTCGGCATTCCAGTACGGTAATGACAGACTCTGTCTACCCAAATAATGAGAAAACAAAGAACGGAGCCACTGTGCAACGCGGCCTGATGCGTGCACGTGAGGAAAAGGAAAAGGAAGCAAACACCATGAACATCAACAACACATCCCCACTTCTTCTCCATCCTCGAAGCCGGACGCATCCACCTCGTGATCCTCTTCGATAATGCCGTGGCTCGTCCCACCCTGAAGGCCCGCATCCTCACTTCGAGAGACAACGGGAACGGCGTCCGGTGCTCGCCCCAAGTCTGTCCCACCACTTTCCAAACGAGACGCTCCGACGGGCAAACCGATCGCATGACTGAAGGGGACATGTGCGCATGCAGCTTGAGGAAACGCAAGGTGCCAACCGGGGTTTGGGATCGGATGCGGCCGTTGTGGGGCCATGTACCGGCTGAGGGAGAGTATAGTGGTATGTTTGTGGGTGTCAAGATGGACCTATATGGCTCCCGGGGCGTTCGTATTACTCTCTGCTTACGGGGAACTCTTTGATCTACGACTGAGAGCCGTGTCCCTCTCCAAGTCATAATCGGGGAGGCTCCCCCGCCGAGCGCTCGATGTAGTGCAGTGTAGACTCTTCTTCTATGTAAGATGTAGATTTCTGTGCGAAGGCGGTGCAGATTGTATTGCGCGATTAAACGGCTCATCTAACTAAGCCACCGTCAACTGTTTCTTGGGTGCGGGCTCGTAGACATGATTGGCACGAAGTATGTTGCAAAGTCGTGCACGGTCGAATCGTGGTGGGAGGAAGAGGGCCTAGATCAATGCGGGCTCAGCCCGAGCAAGGCCCTGCGCCCTGGGCGGCCGCGGCCGCGTCCGTTGTCATTTATTTAGCGAGACCATTGCCCTCCGCTTGAGGGTAGATGATGAAGGCGGTCTCACCGCTTCATTAACGAATCCAAATTCCGATGTTTGTCGGGCAGGTCCCACCTTGACACATATCTACGTGCGCTGAGTAAAAGTGGCACCGACCCGAGCAGCATCTAGGTACTCGCCTAGAAGTGGACTCTTAGCGATTTGCCCCACCTTGCCGATGAGTACGATGAGTGGTGAGAACAGCTTCGGTACCGCTGGCATAATCGAAGCACTCTACCACGTGTACCACTTCGCATGACCCGAGGTTGTATCGGCGTAGCTAGTGCGCATGCAGGTGGTAATGGAAGCGAAAAATTCCACCTACTTAGCTCGCCCAATGGGAGATGGCTCCCACTCGATCGAGCTAGGTAATACATGTTTCGTTCGACGTTACAGCAGGAGAGATGGTACACGAAAAGAGAAAATAAATCGAGCCTGACTTCTGCTCGAAACCTTGGAGCACCGAGGACCGTTCATTTCGAGGTCATTGAGCATGGCAAGCGCTGTTCTCTGTGTACACTGTATGCTATTTAAGTCCACAGCGAGGTTCCATCATCGCGGATGCGAGTTTGACGACCAGCCCCATGAAGACGACTCCGGAGCCGAGGACCCCGGTTTGCCGAAACGCCGGTCGTCAACATGTCGAGCGTCCCCGTATTCAAGCGGTGCTTGGTCATCTTTCACAGTGTCTTGGTCGCGCGACCCAAGTGACTTGCTGTAAATGCTTTGAGGTGGGGTTGGTGATGCACCGGAATGCAATCCGAGCCCACGACGGCCGCGCGTGTCCTCATCGAGTCCAGACGCGAGCCCCATGACCATCCCACTTGGCTTTCGCTCCGCCGATCCACCGCCGTTCTCACCAATAGAGGTGTTTGTGAACGCGTAGGAGCTCGGTCCTCCTGTGGACCGTGGCGGTAATGCTGGTGCGGAGCGACCGGGCCCTCCGGCCGATCCGGGAGGAGCCGTGTGCGGAGAACCAGAGCTCGCGCTGTCGAAGCTCGAATACTGCGAGCGTTGCGGTTGGTAGGAGTGGTATCGTGATGCAAGAGTCGATGGTGCGTACTCGAGCGAGGGGCGGACGTCGGAGTACGACGACGGCGGGCGGGCCCCGTTCGGGCCAGCCATGTTCGAAATTGGCCCACTGCCGCTCGTGCTGTTACGACTCGATGGTCGATCATACTCTCCGGTAAACGCGATGGGTGCACCAAAGGAGTAGTACTGCTGCGATGTAGGATGGTGCGACGATGCGAAAGGCGGCCGGTGCGTCGAAGAGGGTCCTCCGGCATAAGTCGACGACGCCAGACTCGCGGCCGTCAGCGGTGCCGAATATGAGGGATAGTCCGGTGCCGTCGAGGGGTGATGGCTGCTGCCTTGTTCAGGTCGACGCATCTGCTGATGCTGGCTCGATGCGGTGCCGGAGTGCGGAGGCGGTGGATCGTACTGGAAAATCGCGCTCGAACTGGGACCAGAAACTGAGACGGGCTCGGTAGGCGAGTAGGGAGTGGGATGACGAGGCTGGTAAAACTGGCTTTGGTGCTGGTATTGTGAGAACTGCTGAGAAGATGCTGTGTGCTGGCTGGTGGATGCGGACATATGGTATGGATGCGCAGTCGATGGCGGCCGATGTTGCGAGTGGTGCGCATGCAGGTGCGAAGTAGGAGTTGACCATGAGTGGTCATCGCCCGGTGACGCACTCAGCGAATTAAGGGCGGGAGATAATCCTGTTGACGCCTCGTTCATCTTGAACGACTCCCCAACGCCAGAAAGACCCGAGAGGCCGACATGCCCCGCTGAGGCACGCCGGTGGCTTTCTCCCTCGTGGAGGGGCAGCGGGAGTGGGAAAGCACCGGAGCCGGAGGACGGCCGCGCTAGGGTCGGCGGTTGGCGCTGCACAGTGTAAGGGTCGAATCGGTTCGAAGTACGTAGAGCCGAGACAATGCCACGCTGCGGCGAGTTGGGCGGCCCGTCCCGCTGCGACGAAGGACCGGCGTTGCTAAGTTGAAGAGTGGGTAGTCGCGGCGAAATGCGCGAGCCGATCGAGTCGGAAGACGGCACCCTCGACAGGCCCTACGATTTATTGAAGAAGAGGCGCATGGCATACCAGCAGCAATCAGTTACAGTTTCGTTGTTGTGCTCGGAAGTGCCCCTCGACGTAGACTCACGTTAGGAGTGTTGCTGCCATGCAAGGACGAGCTTGCGCGAGGCACAGGAGATAGCGGCGCATCGGCCGCCTCGCCCTTGTACCGCAATCGCCCGTCGGCTCCCACTTCTACCAACGGCGGAGCTCGGAAGTGGGATGCCGACAGGAAGTCTTGATGAATTTCCATAGCGGCGAGCTCGGCGTGCGATGATGGAGTGCGCAGGCGGCCAGAGGTCACATCGTCGATCCGATAGTACCCAATCATGTGCAGACCAGATAGCGATATTGTCTTCTTAACCAGTCCATCGGTCCTGAAACTGTAGCTTGCCGTCAGACTACCAACGAGAGCACGCTCCCTGGCTTTGTCGAGTGTCCCGGAGCTTGCTTCGTCACTGACGCTCTTTCGTCGCGCCGACGGAGGTATGAGAACGGGTCGCGTGGACACAGGTGTAGCACTGGATCCTTCCTCGCCTTCACCATCAACGGAAGCGGCGGCGGCGGCCGAGTTTGCCTTCTTGTCCAGTTCGCGATAAATGAGGAAGTTGCCCAGCGTTCGCGATGGGCTCCAGGTCAAACCATCAGTCCACCGTTTGATGCCCGTGTCCTCCTCGTCGAACACGAAGATCGCGCCCGAAGTAATAAGGTCGCGTTTTTCGTTCTCCGACAAACGTCGCGATATCTGAGTCAGCTGCTGGCGACGACACCCCTCGAAGATGAGGAGCGCATCCAGCGTTGTCTCGATGAAGCCCCGGTACGCTGGCTCCATGGCGTGCCGGTGACGCGAGGTGTAGCGACTACGCCGAAGCTAGTACTCCTCGGACCCAGTGGTGTCGAGGCGACCGAACAGCTGTAAGCATGGTTGTGGAAAACATGCATAGCCAGCGCGGGGAGGAGCGAACGTCAGCTTTGACCGACGTGGACCTTTTTCTGGAGCCTGGGAGCACGAGCTGAACGCACGCGTCAGTCGCCGAGGGAATATGCCGACTACGACGGCCAAAGACTGTGGAGTGGACATTGTTTGTTGTCAAGCACGTGCAACAAGCTGTCAGCTTTGGTCTCGTACCCCGACAGATGTGTTCGCAGTCTTGACGATGTTGTAGATTGTGCCTCACCACTTGGGGCGCGTTGGCCAGGAATCGATCTCAGCGCTGCCGCTGGTTGGTGCCCCACAAGGAACTCGGTGACGCCGCTTCGAGCTATTTCCGACTAGCTTCCCGGTCTGCTAATCGCGGTACCGCACGTGGACCTGAAAGGCAGATAGGAATCTGTGACGGGCGAGCATGAGTCAACAAATGATGTACAGCAATCTGGAGTGACTTGGGGCCGTGAGCGCGCGCATCGTCGGAGCCTGTCTTACCCGGGGTAGAGGTGGAGTTTGTCCGATGGGGGATGACCACGATCGAGGACGCGACAATGAATCGCCCTACGGGCACGGGATCTTCACCGGGAGCTGTCGAGCCTAGCCGGTGCGGACCGACGGAGTTAAAGCACGAGCCGGGTTGAGGGTTCTATGATGAATGATTGAATTCAACCTGACGGATAATCGTCAAATTAGACGCCGGGGTCGAGAAGACCGGCTCAAGCAGAAGGCTGTCGACTGCGCCGCCACACGAGGGGGCGACGTGCACTCGGTCGTGACGAGGGAAGCCGACTGATGAAGCCAGTCGATGCAAGAGGGCGGTCGGCGATCGTGAGCTGTGAACGTCCAAGCCGGGGGATCAAATTAGCAAGCTTAGTCCTGAAGAGGTGAAGAGGTGAAGAGGATTGCTGGGGCCGCACACCAAGGGTCGGAAGGCGCACCGATCAGTACAGGTCGTGTCGGGATGCCCGTGCTCGATTGGAACTGGGAGAGCAGCCGGACCGGGGCCTTGTAAGCGCTCTTCGCAAATGTGCACGAGGCGTGGGCCTCAGCTGGCTTCCTCCACAAATCGAGGGAGAAGTAATATAGGCGTTTGAGTGAGCAATCAGCAACGCCAAGTCGTTGCAGTGGGCGTGGCTAAGATACACCGAAGGGGGACGTCGTCGGTTGAAAGGAGGTTGAGGGAGGCCCCCTCAGCCGACAGTCAGGCTGCGCCAATGGTTCCTAGCGCTCTAGCCTGCTCTAGCTCGCCTTTGCGCGGGTCCGGCGCAGAGCCGGGCGGGCATGAGTCGTCGGTCGCTGCTCCCAGAACGCTCGCACGCCGCCGCTGCCGAGCTTTTTCTTCAGCGCCGTGTGTGGGTGGGTGGGAGTGGTGCCTGGCGAGCCCCGCGGCCCCGCGGTACCACCGCCTGGTGGACACCCACTGCCAGCTTTCACTTCTCGATCAGTAAGTCTCGCAATGCTCAGCGGTCGTCTTCGCCGTACAGTCTTCGTCCGGCATTGCACGATCGCTCGCGCATTACGCGTGAATGGATGCTGCATGCACCTAACGCGAGCTTCAAGAGCCTGCTAACGACGGCTTTCTTTTGTTTCAAGGGCACGTAAGCAAGTATGGTGGCATTCACAACATACTACCAGGGGGTCAATACTTGGCATTTTTCGTCGTGCCCTTGAAGATGCCCCGTGATCAGGAAAAGATAAGAGACAGGAAAAGTCGAAGAAATTCAGGACTCAGGATCGGCACTGCGGGCGTTCTTGAAGCAAGGTTTCGCGCTAGTTCGCAATTTGATGTAGCGAATTCGACGTGGGGCTGCTGCCCACACCCGTCACCGCAAAGGCCCAAACTCGGACTCTATCGTCGGTGAATCAGTGTTCTGCATTCGCCATTGCGCGTGTCTTCGATAGGGTAGGCCCGTACCTGGCAGTCCACGGCTGTCCCGCTTCACTATAAGGTTTCGCTTGGATCTCACCGGAATCCCCTTTTGCAAGAACGGGTGGCATTGCGGTCCGCTGCCGGAGACCGCGCTTCTTCGACCTGGGTGCCATGGCAGGCAGTAAGAGAAACCGATCGCCCAGGCTGCACTGCGTAGGCCTTCTGCGATATTGTTGAAGCACTCTGCCGAGTTTACCGCTCTGTCGACTTTGAATCCTCAGGGGCGATAGAGCTGGGTTCCCGTCGGTATTTGTGGATTTTCACTGCCGATTTTGGCTTCGTTGTCACCCTTCCTCCAGGAAAACCGAGAGAATTGAGACTCGTGATCGTCAATAACCCTTGAGTGGTCGATGGCTGTGGCATTAATATGGCATTCTCACACGTGCGTCGCTAGTACCGTATCTCTGCGGCGAATCTCGCGCGTCAAGTTGCGAGCAAACTTGAAGAGACTTCCAGCCGCTTGGCACCGAAAGCGCAGAGCGCCGCCAGCCCCTGTCTCGATTCACCGACAGCAAAAACAAGAGGAGATCGAAGTTGGGGGCCCTACTTTCTGCTCTGCGCTACAATATTGAGAGCTGGCGGTATGTTCGCATCTGGAGATTATGGCCAACATGAACAGGGATTCTGCCCAACGAGATGATGACATCGACGTCGACGGAGTCGGCACATTGACTGTCGTGTTCCGCGAATAATAGCACCATTTCCATCGCTACGATCGATCTAACAAAGTTACTTTGCCCTCGACAATGTTGAGCGCGGCCGACTTCGTCCACTGGCTGGAGTAAGATTACTTGAAGGTAGGTAACATCTATGAGGCCACAAAAGCGCGAGCGGACCGCGTGCGGTGCCGTCCTCATCGCTCACGTTACTCGGTAGTAGTAGTTACGGTTTCAAACACTACAAAAGTATTTAAAAAGGTGACATGTACTTGACATGGGTCAGGAAAGACATGAGTAGTGACCCAATTAGAATTCGTGCGCTCACGTTGGAATAAATACCAACCGGACGGCGTACGCTCTTCACGACTCGGCACAACGTGCCAGGTGGTTCTCTATCCACAGCTGGGTACACTCGATCTACAAGTCACACGTAAGTAATACTATTGAGTTCACCGGAGAATTCGTTGGTCGCATTGGCTCCGCTGCCTTTTTTAACAGTCCCCTTCGTGGAATCGCCTACTAGTAGAGTCGGAAACCGGAACACTGCCGCAAGTTCAAAACATGCTCGTCGGACTTACATGGGAACCCGGCCCTAGCAACCATTTACATCCTACTCATGGAGAAACTACTAGTAGGGAGGCAGGAATGGTATACGCTCCACCAATGAAGGCTGCACAATGCGTCCAGGGCCCGGCCCCCACACGCCGGATGCACACCGGGCATCCGCGTCGCGCACACATACGGGCGAGACACCGCTCGCTGTTCCCAACAATTGCAAGGGTTCCGGTGGACCGGTGGTGCCGGCCGCTGTGCGGCAGAGTTGTGCTCGACTCCCCCCCCCCCTTTTTTCTTTTCGTGAATTAAGCATCACCCGAGCTGCGATGCACCTCATTCTGAAATCGGTATGGGCGAAAACTCATCAATCACGTGACACGAGGTCATCTGGAGTCGGAGTCTTTCGCGCGCACGGACCCGGCATAGAGAGCCTTCGCAACCCAAGGGAGCGGAGGGCACATCGCGCCTCGGCTGCGAGCGCGTGCATTTGGCCTCTCGGCCTCTCGTCGTCCCCCCATATTCCCCCCAATCGCCCACCCAAGACGATTCAGGATGGCTCCAAATCCATACATCAAAGCCGTCGCGGGCACGAACGGGACGAGCACGACCAAGAAGGCGAAAAAGCCCAAATCGACCCAGACCAAACCAGCCCATGGCGCACCTGCCGTAGGCTCCTCCACGACGACGAACGACCCGACACGGGATGCCCTGCGCAGGGAAGTGTTGGCTCTGGGTGGGGACGAGGACGAGTTGAAGATGCTCCTCGCTGTCGACAGCGAGAGTGAGGTCGAGGGCGAGGATATCGCCGTCAATGGTGCGAAGGCCGGCAAAGGCAAAGGCAAGGGCAAAGACGTCGTCGATGTGAGTTGTGCATGCGATCTAATCTCGCACGATAAGTTAGTGTAGATAGTCGATGTCTGACCGCGTATTCTTGATTATACGCCACCTTCAGCCCGCACTGTCGAAAGAGTTGCGCTCGCTCTTCAAGACTCTGGACTTTGGCTCAGTCGGTGGGCCAGACGCTGCCGAGGAGGCAGAAGAAGCGGCAGAGGAAGAGGACGTTGATCAAGAAAGCGACGAAAACGAGGACGATGACGAGGAATCGAGCTCAGACTCAGATGAGGAGAGGGATGAGGATGAGGATGAAGCCGCCGCTCCCGAGCCAGAGGCCAAGTCCAAATCTTCGACCACGGCACAGAGCAAGGTCGCTGCCGATCCTGCCGCTGCTGCGACGAAGAAGGAGTTTAAGTACGAACGGGAAGAACGAAGGAAAATCGAGCGAGAGGCTGAGAAGGAACGCGAGAAGGCAGAGAAGCTCGTCGAACGGGAAGCCAAGCACTCCGCGGCCTTGACGCCCACGATCAAGAGTCCCTGGGTAAGGACCATTACCGTCTTACCATCTATCATCTAATGCAAGACTGAACATATCTTCATCATTCTCTATAGCTCGTCGATCCAACACCGCAATGGTACGCCGTACCGCTCGCCGCGATTCAACCGTTGACGACCAAACCTTCGCGCGAGACGATTACCGCCTTGGCCTCTCGTGGTGAAGCCCTACTCGCACGCGAAAACGAGATCTACTCTTCGTCTCTGTCACCCAGCAGCAAAGGATCGGCATTGCCCCCGCCGAACGGCCTCTCGAAAGCTGATCAAGTCTTCATCCAGCAGATTTTGACGTCTGGTACCTCGTCGGATAAGGTCTCGGCGCTGTTGCTGCTGGTCTCATCGTCGCCGCTGCACACTATGTCGTATCTCGAACAACTCGCGACACTGTGCAAGAAGAAGAGTCGTGACGAAAGTGGTCGCGCGGTGCGCGGCATCGTAGAATGGTGGCGAGGAGATGGTGGCGATGGTGGAGGGAGTCCCAGTCGCAAGCTGCGAACGTTCGCCGACCAGCCATTGCTCGACGCCGTAGCCCGAGCCCTCGATGCCTCCGAATCGGGAAAAAGGAATGCTCCGCTTCCCCAAGGCGTGACGAAGCAAGATCTCGAACGGACTCTAGCCCTCTTCGCCTTCGAGGATTGGCTGAAGAAATGGTTCTTCTCGATCCTGCAAGCGCTCGAACAAATGTCGACGGACCCCTTGCCGCACCCTCGTTCGCTCGCTGTCGTTCATATCGCCAACTTGCTGCGCGACAAGCCCGAACAGGAAGGCAATCTGTTGCGCTTGCTCGTCAACAAGCTCGGTGATTCGCAGCGCGGGATCGCTTCCAAGACGTCGCACCACCTGTTGCAGATCTTGCAGGTTCACCCGGGCATGACACCCATCATGGTTCGAGAAGTGTCGGGTCTCATCCTCCGACCCAACACCCCCGCTGCCCCACCTGTGGCCGATTCGAGCAAGAAACATCTTCGTTTCGATTCGGGCGACAAGACTGCTGCGGCGCCTGCGGTCAAGTCCAAGGCCAAGGACAATGGGCATGACCACGCGAGGTACTACGGTGTCATCACGCTTAACCAGATCATGCTTAAGAAGGACCAAAGCGAAGTCGCGGGAAGGATGATCGAGGTTTACTTTGCCATCTTTGGTGACGTGCTCGGTCGTGTCACGGAAGACAACGAGGAAGGTGCTGAGGTGGACAAGACGACGAAGGCGCTTCAAGGGCAGAAGAGGAAACGCGGTGCCACGGGGATGGAGGCAGCAGTAGTCCAAGCCGAGGGCGAAGTTGATGAGACGGATTCCAAGTTGATCGCCGCGGTTCTGACTGGGGTCAATCGCGCATTCCCCTTCGCCAAGATCGAGGACGACGCTTTCAAGAAGCGTCTCGACACCTTGTTCCGCATCACGCATTCAGGCACGTTCAACGTGTCGATCCAAGCGCTCTTGTTGATTTACCACGTCTCAGCGGCCAAGAAGGCCGTCAGCGATCGCTTTTACCGCGCCTTGTACGCATCCTTGTACGACCACCGCTTGGCCGGGTCGAACAAGCATGCGTTGTATCTCAACCTCGTCTTCAAGGCGTTGAAGCAGGACCCGAATCGCGAACGCGTCATGGCCGTGATCAAACGCCTCGTACAGCTCGTGCTCTTGATGGACGTGACCTTCATCCTGGGCGCCTTATTCATCGTCGGCGAAATGATGGCCACTACCCCCGGACTACGCAAGATGTTGGCCGAGCCCGAGAATCTCCCTAGCAAGTTGGAAGAAGCCAAGAAGACGCCCCAGTCCGAGACTGCTCCTGCACTCACTCTCGAATCGATCGCTTACGACGGCAGGAAGCGCGAGCCCCAGTTCGCGCACGCCGAAAACTCGTGCCTGTGGGAACTCGTGCCCTTGTTGAACCACTTCCACCCGACCGTCGCCTTGCACGCATCGATGGTCTTGTCGGGAGAACCTCTCTCTGCGTCGGACGAACTGGAGCAGTACTCTTTGACTCACTTCCTCGATCGATTCGTCTACCGAGATGCGAAGAAGACGGCTTCGACCAAGGGTGCTTCGATGATGCAGCCTGGTTTGGCCAGTCAGGACAAGAGTGGGAGGATCATCATGCGCAAGGGTACTGGAGTCGTCGAGATCAATTCGGACAAGTTCAAGAGGCTCAACAAGCACAGCGTCCCTGCCGATCAGGTAAGTGTTTTTTCCTTCCACTCTTCGTGCACCCGTCTCCGGGCCGCTAGCTGATCTCAGGCTTCTCTTTTGATCGATGCAGCTCTTTTTCCACACCTACTTTACCCAAAAAGCCTCTCTGGACGCGCTCAAATCGTCGCTCTCGTCGAAACGCAAGTCCAAGCCGAGCCGCGGTTCCGATTCGGAAGAAGCCAACGACTCGGACAACGAATCCATCAACGACCTCGGGTTCTCCGACATCGCCGACGATGACGACGATGACCAAATCGAGGCTTTGGGTCGCGCGATGGACGAGGAGGATCAGGCGTTGGTCGATTTGGACGACGCGGACAGTGAGATGGAGGCGGAGATTTGGAAGGCGATGAAGGCGTCGTTGCCAAGACGGGACGAGGAGGATGCGGCTTCGGATGGGGTCGATGAGGATGATGATGAAGAGTTTGATATGGACGGGTATGACGATTCGGACGAGGAGGGCAAGGCTGCGGCGATCGATATCGATTCGGACTCGGAGTTGGGCGTCGATGAGGACTTTGACATGGGCGAGGTCGAACGGGGTCAGCGTGCCGCCTTTGCTGCAGCTGAGGATTCTGATGAGGAGGTCGAAGCAGAAGGGGACGAGAAGATGTTCGCTTCGGAAGACGACGAGGCCGAGGAAGCGGCTTCGGCCGACGAAGAAGTCGAGGAGGACGAAGAGGAGAATGCTCCGTTCAAGTCTGCCTTTGACGACCTCTCTGCGGACGAAGACGACGAGGATCTCGGTCTGGCCGAGGACGAAGACGATCTCATCGGATCGGACGAAGACGCACCCGAGTTGTTGCCACCGCCTTCGAAGAAGCAGAAGAAGGACGAGCGCAAGGCCAAGAAAGAGAAGGTCAAGAACATGCCCATGTTTGCGACCGCCGAGGACTATGCTCATTTGTTGGGTGACTCGGACGATGATGGGAACCGATCTTGTTGAGGGAGTTTCTTTGTACTGCAATTGTGATGGTTGGTTTTGCTCTGGATAAGTGCGCGTGTCTCGCCGTTCCTTACACTGGCCCACACTGGCCCGGATTGCACGACATCTGAACGCTTTTATAACAATGAAAAGCTGGTATTGCGTTTTTCAGATTCACACATAAGATTACAAGATCGTATCTCGAAAGAACGATTGGAGCCAAGGAACGACGCTCGTGCCGATCCTGGCTTCGGGGTTGGTTTTTGCTTCAAAAGGCTCGTCAGGACCCGCGCGCACGTCGAACGCGCTTTTTACGTATTCCTCAACACTGTAGATTGATCGAACGATCTCAGCAAGAGTGAGCCGAATGAGGTTCTTTCCCACGTGTGCCGAACTGACCCAGTACGACAGAATCCCCTCGGAGGACTGTGGTGGGTCGAGGGCGAGGAAAGATCAGCTACCCACCCGAACTGCATGAACGCGAAGATCTTTGCAGCCACGTACACATCTTGGAAACGAAGCGGTCCTTGTTGATGGGTTTCTTGCCCTTGCCCTTGGGTGCCTCGGTCCTGTTCGAGAGCCAAGGAGCAAGGCGAGTCAGCCTTTGCGTAAGGCGAGTCAGCACTGCAAAGTCACGCACCACATCTCCTTGACATTCTCCAACACCTGCGTAAGAACAAGAGCTGTGGTCAGATCGGGCCAGGAACTGTGAGGCCGCTGGAGGGGACAGGTCGTACCATGTTGGCGTGCCTGTCGAACGCCTTGACCTTGCCCAACAGCTTTCGGTTGTTGCGCAATGCGACGAGAATCTGGGTCCCCGATCGAACGGAGGTTTGGAGTACAGAGAGGGGGCTGTCGCATCGGACAAGTGCAGGTGAGGGTCAGCCGGGATGGGATGGGATGGGATGGGATGGTGCGGTGACGGGGTGCGACGGCGCGACGGGTGACTGGACTGACCCCTGGCTGATCTCGTGTTCCTCGAGCGCCTTGATCTGCGTCTCGTCTAGTTCCGACTTGGCGGTGTGTTGGTTTTCACTGCACAGGGTGAGAGCACATGCAGCGCAGAGCGCGATGAGGTGCGGTCGACGAAGCGATCGACACCCAAAGCGCGAGCGCGTGTGGGAATAGGCATGGCATGGCCTGGCCTGGTCAGCTCCAGTACGCTCTCGTGCTCGAATCTGTCGCCTACTGACCTCATGTTGCAGTGCGTTCGAAGCGGTGGTGCAGTGGGTAGGAGTGATGAGCCAAGCGAAGAGCAACGGAGAGCGACGGGAAGAGCGCCGGGAAGAGCGCCGGGAAGAGCGCCTCGGCCAGTCAGTCAGTCAGTCACGGCCAGGCTCGGCCAGGCTCGTTCAGGCTCGCTCCGCCGGTTTCAAATGCGTTTCAAATCGCTCCGCCGATTTCAAATGCAGATTTCAAATGCGTTCAGGCTCGTTCGGGCTCGTTCCTTCGCGCGTCGCTTGCCTCGGCTGTCTCGATCCGACGATGATCGTTCGAGTTTCGCTCTGGCCATCCTTCCTGGCCATCACGAGCGCGCTCTGCCCTCACCACCCGCCCACAACCTCCGTAGCATGGCCTCTCTCTCGTCAAAGCAAGCCGAAGCGGATCCCATCACCAATCCCACCCCTACCCCTCGAGCAGCCCATCCGATCCAACACCTGCTCCAATCCGGTCGGCTCATCAAGCAAGGCGCCGAAGCGGTCAGTCACTGTCGCTAGTCCGTGAAGCTTCATCCACCACTGATACAAACTAGCTTTCACATCCACAGAAAGTCTACAAGACCATCCTCTTTCCCACACCCACCGTGACCCAACCGTTGTCCTCCTCATCGGACTCGATCACCGACCCAACACTCTCCCACCTCGAACCAACCTCGGTCCTCCTCAAGCACCGCTTCCCCAAGCAGTACCGTCACCCGACCCTCGATCTCCAGCTGACCCGAACGCGTCTGACCGCCGAAGCGAGGTCGCTCGTACGCTGTCTCAAGGCCGGTGTCGTCGTGCCTGCGCTCAGGTTGGTCGATACGAACCAGGGCGTGCTCGGCCTCGAATGGATCGAAGGTAACAGCATCAGGGAGGTGTTGGGCGGATCAAAGGAGGAGGATCAGATTATGCAAGATGACGAGCATGCACAACACGACTCGATCGAAGAGCTGTGGAGGCAGAGAGGTCTCGATCAAGGCAAATATATGCCAGGGTGAAGATTCTGATCACTTCCAGTCGCTGACCTTCGCCCCTTTACGATCACAGCCCTTCTTTTGACCATGATTGGAGAGAACCTCGCGGCAATGCATCTCGCCAACATCATCCACGGCGATCTTACGACCTCCAACATGATGGTGCGCCAAGTCGAGACCCTCGCCGAGAACGATCCGCCTTACCAAGTCGTAAGTGCCGCCGCGGGCGTTCTTGGCTTAGACATCGCTAGCGCGGCTCTGATCGAAGACGTCGACTCTTTCTTTCAGGTCCTCATCGACTTTGGCCTCTCCTCCGTCTCGCCCCTTCCCGAAGATCGAGCCGTGGACCTCTACGTCCTCGAACGAGCTTTCACCTCGACCCACCCCGTTCCCTTGCTCGAATCAGGCCAAGAAGGCGAACCCCATTTTACGCGCGTCTTGCAAGCTTACATGGCCAAAATGAAGAAGGATGGCAAGAAGGATGAGGGTTTGAGAGTCGAGAAGAGGTTGAACGAGGTGAGGATGCGAGGGAGGAAGAGAAGTATGGTTGGTTGAGCGCCGAGCCGGATCGGGGTGGAGGGGACGATCTGTTAGTTGGGAGACAGAGATATTTCTGTACCAGTACACATCGTCGAGACAAAATCACGGGGCCGCGCTCGATTCACGTTGTTCGCCGACGTCGACGCCTACCGGCATTCAAGCATGGGACAGCAGGGCCAGCGAATTTCAATTGTCTGGCTACTCGAGCCACTCGAGCCGGTCCGCACCCACTCCACCCCGGCCGCACCACGTCGTACGTCACACGCCGACTGTCTGAAAGCTGGGGTATCATTCGCGGTGCCCAGTAAACAGCACATCTGGGACTGGAATGCAATACGCATATCAACTTTGCTGGACGTGTCGGCACTTTTTGTAGTAAGCCCTGAGGGATCGTGCGCAATGCGGCAGGTGGGGGTGCGTACTACGAATGTGGGGCCACTCCAACTTTCGAGCCACTGCTGAAGCTGTCAGGGTCTGAGGGGTGCATGATCGTCCCCGACCTGTCTTGATACGAATTAAGGTTCAAAGAGGACTATAAACGATGAAATTCGCAGTCCGTGGGTCCTCGAGAGATCGGCAGCCACAGCGAGATGTTGCTCCAACCCGATCTTTCGCCCAAGTTCTTTCGCCCAACCGGATTTCGGACCGCCGGGTCGCGTGACACCCCACAACCGAACGTGTTCCTTTCTTGCTCCCTCCCTCACCATCCTCATTGAACCTACAATCCTCTTCCCCCAAAAAACTCCGCCTCTACCGCGTTCACACACTCTCCCTTCATCAAAAACAAGCCCTACCCCCTCTCTGCCTACCATGTCCTCACACCAGGTGCACCAACCCCAAGCGCTCCGTCCCGCCACTCCCACCGGCGCGCACTTGGTCCGACCGAGCTCCAAGCCCAATTCGAGGCCCGGCACACCTTCAAGACGTGCTGGTACGCCTTCGAGGGTTGTCGTGTGAGTTCTTTCGTGGGTCGATTGAGATCGCTTGTGTTTCGGGGCACGTGGTGGCGCCGGGGCTTTCTGAGGCGGGTGACGTGGGAGGCGGGGGGGAAAGGGATGGCGCGGGCTGATGACGATGGTTCCAAGTGGGGTCCCACCTGGTCTTCGCTCTGTCGATGGTCGGCTGACTCGGGATAGGCTGGTCGCTGATGAAGCCACAACGCGGCCCCAGCTTCATTCGACTGACCTCATTGGTTGGTTCGAATCCACAGTAACATGGCCGACGAATTCATGAAACGTCAGTACTGCCCGCTGGTCCCTGTGGACGAGTGTGCCTCGAAGCGGTGGTCACCCGAGCTCACCGCGACGACAAGATCCGATCCGTCATCCGAGCAGATCCTCCCAACAATCTCAACCTCGCCGATCCAAGGGAACAAGATCGAGCATCGGATCTCATCGGGGCTCGCAACACCGAACCTGTGGGTTTCGAGGGTCAAGTGCGCCATCGTGCACCCGCCGAAGGAAAGTCCTGACTAAGAGTACCTCCTCTTCGTCCACGCCGAACTTAGGTGAACAACGATCCGCCAAGCGAGGAGGAGATGAGACGCGTCCAAGAGATGGCAAACAGGCTCAACAAGTAATGATTGAACGCCGTAATCGGAGGTGTACACGATTCACCCTTCGGTTCTCCAAGGTCCATGTTCCTCACTGCCGCATCAACCAAGTTCTCCAGATCGGTCAAACTCTCGTGTTTGATCTTGCGCATTCTGCCCATCTCGCCATCTCACTCTCTATGATCAGTGTGTTTCGCAACGTAAGAAAACCCTTTCGACGTATTTGCAATACGAAACTCTACTGCACAAGTGAAAGAACCCCGCCAGACAAGAACCGCAGAAGAAAATTAACGATGTTCGTAGAGAGGGGCGTCGAAGAAGGTTAAAGGCTAGATTCTTAACCGAAAGAAAAGAGAAAGGGGTCGACTCTATAACCGAAAAACAGACACACGAGAACGCACACTATTCCGGGAAACTGAGCAAGAAACGCAAGAACCAAGCGGGATGTCCGTCGTAAAGGACGAGAGGAGGGCAAATCAACTACAAGTGGCCGTTATGAGACCGAGGGTTGTATTTGAACATTTGAAGCGCGGGTCTAGGGAATGAAAAAAGAAATGTGCGAAAGGGAGGCGAGAGGTGTCCGGAATGCGAGAAACACAACGACGATGATGCGACGAGTCGCAACAAAGTGCGCGGCTCGAATCGTTGCGGCGAGGTTGAATGCGCCGAAGACAGGAAAGGGTAGCCTTCGCGCTCACCATACGCACAGATCGCCATCCTGGTCCTCGGCTTCCTTGAGCAATTTTTTGTGCGCTTTCGATAACTCGAACTCTTGTTGAAGCATTCTGAGGGAGGAGAACGGTGAACCGAGGTCAGTCTCCACCGTCAGATCCTGTGTTCGATCTACTCACGTGAGTAGTACGAGTTCGACGAATCCAATGACCTGGGTCGAAATGACTATCCGTGTGCACCTGGGTTGCCGAATAATGTGGTGGATGTCAAGGTCAGTGTCCGCAGCTCGGGAGTTCTACTCGGTTGATTACAGAGCCGAGCTGGACTTACCCGTTCCCAACATCGGTTGCACTGACGACCGCAGAATGTGTCTTATTTTGCGTGAGCTATAAACGATCAAAGAAGCGGAGAACAGGACGTGTCAGTTTCAACGTTCAATTCCTCGATCCCATCGGCGTCGATCAGACTAACTCTCAGGCTGCCATCCTCGCCCGTCAACCAAGAGTATTTGAGGCCATCCGGCGCTTTCCATGATCTTGTTCTGCATCAGCCGGTGAATAAACAGTCAATTAGAGACTCTAGGCCAGTAAATAATTTCGTGACGAATCACGAGATCAGATGCACGTGCTCACTTGTTGGAGAAGAAACCCGACTTGTACAACTTCTGCGATGACACGGTGATGTCCCTGAACTCGAGATCCTCTTCCGAACATTGTCCGATCTGGAATCAAAGCAGTCATACGACGTTTTACCGGAGGATCAGCTTACACGATGAAAGGAACCGGGTCCGTGCACGGCGTCCAGGTTGATCTGTCGATGCTCGGCGATTCGAACTTAGGAGCACGCGCATTTCTCGTAGCGCCGATGACGGCAGCCCCTTGTATGCAGTGCTCGGTGTAACGCAAATGACCAGAAACGATCGCGGCGGCACACCGGAATCAAAGCTCACCTTTTCTCGACCCATGAACAAGGCGGCCTCGTAAACGGTTGTACGGTGCTGGGTGAAGTAGATCGCTCGTCCTGTCTGTTCGTCGACGAGCTTGGCGTGGACGCGGCGCGCGTGCGGGACCTCGAACGGCTCGCGTAACAGGACCATGCCGATGTTGCGGATCCCGTACGACGCAAAGGGGACCGATGGTCGGGAGGATGACGAGTGCATCGACGCCATCGACGAGGGGAGACTGGATGACGATCCCGAGGAGGACGCCATGGGTGGAGTCCCTTTTCCGGATTCGATCAGGGGCAGGCCTCCGAGGAGACGGTTTGGACGCGTGTAAGGGGCGGCGAGGGCTAGGGCTTTGTTTTGGGGAGAGCGACGACGCGCGCGCGCGTGAAGAGCACGAGACGACGGTCGGGAGACTGAGAGTGTAGATCGCAAAGTCGGCACGGGTTCGCAGTCGCTGGGACTCGAGTCGACGGGTCGATTGATCAGAGGGCGGGCGCAACGGGACCAGAGAAGCAAAGGACAAGCGGTCGTTAGATCAACGAGATTCGAATAGCTGCGTGTAGGGGTATGATGGGAGAAGCTAGAGAGATATCACCGTCAAAGTCGCAGGCCGGTCGGTAGGAGGGGCCCTGAGAGGCCCCCGCAAAAACCCGCAAGCGCCAAACTTGAAATAGCTCCGAGCTGGGTCGAGTACAGCATGCACAGCAGCCTCGCACGGGCCATACGACCGGAGTACCGCTGATCGATGGTTCATCTTGGCTTACTCACATCTCCGACGACTGGGTCGATCGCATCTTCCTCCCGATGACGATTACTTGACTTGATGGTGAGCACTACTGCAAAATGGTCACCGATGGCGCTCCCGCCCGCGAGAGTAGTGGCCCGGGGACAGACCTAAAACAAGTTGATCGTGCTAGGTACCGTACAGGAGGGCTGATGTTCCCGTTGATTCCTCGGGACTGGGGAGGTTTGGGGAGTTGGCGACCGCTCCTCGGAACTTGAAACTTGGGTGATCTGCTTCTCACGCCTTGACCTCCTGTTCTTCGATCACTGCACTACTTCACTAGAGTCCCAAAAATAGACGGGTTCAGGTTTTGCCCCAACCTCAGCACGTTTCTTGGGGTGCTGTGTAAATTGTGTTCAACGAGACTCGACATGCCTGGGGTTCGATCAACCTGGCAGCTTTCGAGGTGGGCGCGTCGGCGGCGGTGCCAACCGCCAAGGATTTCCTTCATGCCGATCCTTCGACGCAGTTTATTTTTAGTTTCAGCGCATCACCAGTGGTTTACTTCGCTGTTGCAGACGTGCAGTGAGAAGCGACTGAGCATCACCAACAAAGGAGTCCCGATGTTCCTTATTCGGGGGTTCAGATCCGTCGTGGGGTGAACAGGAGTCACTTTTGAAAGCTCTCCGGCATGCGCTCGGACCTCTCCTCCTCGATCGTTCGTTTTCAAGACCATATGCATCCATTTGCGACGTGATCTGCATTGCGACTCGAGGTCTAGTTACAAAAAAAAAGAAAAAGAGCCAGTATATCGCGAGAACGAACGAAAGACTTAGCATGTTGGAATTGGGAAGAGGAAGACCGATACTGCTACAGATAGATGATCCTGGCGCGCCAAAACAAAACCGGTTCAGAGCAGCTTCTCGGACCCAGCCTCGATACCCTTGGGTTCAGGAACGGGAACACCGTGCCCGCCTTCGATACCACCTCCCAATGGCCCGTCACCGGATGGCTTGTCGGCGAGAGCTCCACCTGATGGCGGTACACCGCCCATGGCCTCGTCGTAAGGATCGGCCTTCTCAAACGGCCGCCTGCCGAGCAGATTAATCATGTCATCCCTGCACATTGTTCATTCGCAGAGGCTTTCGTCAGCACAGAAAAACCTTCAAGCGAGACTAATCGACAAATGACTCACCTCGACAGCACCTCCTTTCGCAACAACAGCTGAGCAACCTGCTCGACCTGCTCCCTCTTCTCCGTCAAGAGGTCCGTTGTGCGCTTGTGCGCGTCGTTGACCATCTTGCGCACCTCGTCATCAAGGAGCTGCGCCGTCTTTTCTGAGAAAGGCTTCTGGAACGAGTCGTTGTCCTGGCGGTACGACAAGGGGCCGACAGCCAAGTTCATGCCGTAGTTGGCGCACACCTCGAAGGCCATGCGGGTGATCTTTTGCAGATCGTCTTGCGCGCCCGTGGTGATGCGACCAAAGAAGATCTCCTCGGACACCCGACCTCCCAAAGTCATACACATGCGGTCCATCAATTGCCCTGTCGTGTAGAGGTATCGCTCCTTGGGCAAGTACTGGGCGTAACCGAGAGCGCCAACACCTCGGGGAACAATGGAGACCTGCCAAAGAGAAGGACGGGAGGTCAGCCACTGAAATCGAGATACTTTCAATGACCTCGCTCGGCGTTTGAACTGACCTTAAGCAACGGATCGGCGTACTCCAAGAACCATCCGCAAACGGCGTGACCAGCCTCGTGGTAAGCGACCGTCTCCTTCTCCTCCGGACTGAGCACCCTCGACTTGCGTTCCATGCCGGCAATGACTCGCTCGATCGCCATCTCAAAGTGCTGCTCGGTCACAAAGTCGGCGCCGAGTCGGGCCGCGACGAGCGCGGCTTCGTTGCACACATTGGCGATGTCGGCACCCGAGAAGCCAGGGGTGAGAGCGGCGAGCTTGCGAGCGAGTCGTGATGGGGCCGTGTTGTCATCGGCGTCGTCCTTGAAGGTGTACATTGACTGGAAGTTGGAGCCCTCCTTCGTCGGCTTCGCGTTCGGGTTCGAGGCCGCGCTGCTAGTGGGAGAGGCCTTCTTGGTCGCGGAGGTGGAAGACTTTTTGGGCGATTGAGACGGTGTACCAGAAGGGGTCGGGGCGGCTGAAGCGAGGTCAATCGAGGTCGAGTGCGACCACTGGATGTTGGAGCCCAAAGCGGTCAAGATCGGGCTGGGGGAGTTGCCCGACGAGTGCTCAATGTGACCCTCCTCGAGTGGCGAGGTGTCCTGCGCCTCCTTGCCCTCTGCAGGCGTCTCAAGCACGAGATTCTTGAGGTGGACCTTGAAAATCTGTCGTCGACCCGAAACGTCGGGGTTCGAGACGGCGATGTGTCGATCGAAGCGACCGGGACGCATCAAAGCGGGGTCGAGCACATCCGATCGATTGGTACCGGCGAGCATGACGATGTGGTCCTTGGTGCCGAAACCATCCATCTCGACGAGCAGCTGGTTCAATGTCGACTCGCGCTCGTCGTTGCCACCAAACTGTCCGCCCTTGCCACGACTCTTGCCGATGGCGTCGATTTCGTCGATGAAGATGATGCACGGCGCGTTCTTCTTGGCGGTCGCAAACAAGTCGCGCACTCGAGAGGGACCGACACCGACGAACATCTCGACAAACTCGGATCCCGAGACAGACAAAAAGGGCACGCCGGCCTCACCGGCGGTCGCCTTGGCGAGCAAGGTTTTACCCGTTCCCGGAGGACCAGAAAGCATCGCACCGCGAGGGATCTTGGCACCGAGCCGTTCGTACTTTGCGGGCTCCTTGAGGAACTTGACAAACTCCATGATCTCTTCCTTGGCCTCGTCCATGCCGGCAACGTCGTTGAACTTGACCTTGAGGTCGGTCTCGGGGTTGAACATCTTGGCCTTGCTCTTGCCGACGCCAAAGATGCCACCCGGTCCACCACCTCCGCCACCTCCCATTGCGGACATGCCTCCCGCAGCTCGCTTCGAGATCCAGAAGAGTAGACCGGCGAGGATGAGCGTTGGAGCAAAGTGCAGCACGGTCTGGCCGAGCGGTGTCTCCTCGTGGTAGGCGACGGGGACGCGCTCGCTCAAGGGAATGCCGAGTTCGTTCTGCGCCTCGTCGAGCTTGCGTTCGAATGCCTCGACACTACCGATCGAAAAGTAGTAGCTGCCTGCCGAGGATGCCGGTGCGCCGGCGCCAGAGCCGCTCGAGGGCAGCATGGTGCCGGTCGCGTTCGAGTGCAGGTTGACGCGCACCTTGGCTCGGTTGATGACGGTGAGTTTGTCAACAAGTCCCTTGGAGAGGAAGGCCGAGTTGAACTCTTGCCAGGTGATCTCGCGGCTGGCCGGGTCGTAGGACGAGGTGAGGCGGTAGATGAGGTAAAAAGCCAAGGTGGTGGCGAGGATGCCGGTCGATGACGGATTGCCCGGGGGTGTGGGGTCGCCGTTGTTCTTGTTGTTGTTGTTACCGTTACCGCCTGGCCCACGGGTCTTGGGTGTGACCTTGCTGAGAAAGTCCTTGAGCGGGTCCTTGGGTGCGGCCGGGATCGCGGTGCCGCCCGCGGCAGCATCCTTGGTCCGCTTACCGAGCATACCACCGAAGAAATCCTCGAGTCCAACTGGGGCATCCTGGGAAGGCTTCGGTGGTGGCGGATTAGAGGGCGAGGTATTGTCGTGCTGGTGCTGACTCTGAGGCGCGGAGGACCGGCGATCGGGTGAGGAGGGGGAGGATGACGACGCCGAAACCGGAGGGGACGACGACGACGACGACGACGACGACGATGACGACGACGAATTCGCGGCCGACGAACCCGTGGGGGCAGGTCGTGTCGATGAGCTGCCAGTCGGCTTGGCAGCGAGTACCGATGGGTACAGTGTGGAGCTCTGTCTCAAGCTGAGGCCGGAGAAGGATCGGGCCGACGCTGGAGCGAATGCAGCCCGCGATGGTGAAGCGCGTAATGTGCGCCTATACGGGTAGGCCGATGATCGCCAACCCGACGGGCTCGACGCTGCAAAGGACGACACGGGGATGGTGGGGTGGGTTGAAGCAGCCACCAGAGAGGATGTGCTCGAGCTCGTAGCTCTTCGTGCGGCCCGGGGCAACATCGTGGGCGACAGGAACGCGGTCGATCGGGAAGGGTCACCAGGGGCCGTTAGTGGAGGGAGAGTTGTCAAGAGCAGCTGGGCCACCGCAACGCTGCTCGCCCGTGCATCGCGCATCCTCAAAAGGCTCATTAAGAAATCCTTGCCGGCACAAAGCCCATGAGTGTTATAATGAAGCTTTAGCGCCAGCGCGCGAGAGGCGCCTGGCAACCCGTCGTCATCTCACCGTCTACATACACTCCTTTCGCCAGACACTCGCCTTACTAGAATTCGCCGCAAATATGGTGAGCGCACACACTCGATTCTCGATCCCTCAAAGTGAACCCATGTCACTGACCCGACGCCATGCCCGACTCGCCGACAGGGAGAGTCGCGTACGGAACTGATCGCCTGGCTCAACGACCTGCTGCAAATCCAATACACCAAAGTCGAACAATGCGGCAAGTCTTTTTGATCAGATCAGGCTTCAATCGACGGGACAGTCTTCCCTCCGTGCTTTGTGTTTGCGAGTACAAAGCCCTCGTACAGCCAGCTGCTTGCTGACGATGATGTGTTCGTTCTTCACTCATCCCCGTCTCGCGTCATTTCGCGCTCGCTCGGCTCCCTGGATCTCCACAGGCACCGGAGCGGCGTATTGCCAGGTCATCGACAGCATTTTCGGCGATGTGCCCATGAAGAAGGTCAAGATGAGCTCGAGGTCAGTCTCGCTTCGACCCACAGCACGCCGTGGACGACGCGTAGAGCGGCGACTGAAACTACGTTCCGGACCGTTTCGCAGAGGTGAACACGAACATGTTCTGAACTACAAGGTCCTACAAAACTCATTCAAATCCCACAACATCGACAAGGTGCGTCTTACTTCACCGTCCTGCGCATCGTCCGCGCTCTTCCAGCTCGTCCTTTAGTTTCGCTCAACCCCCTGTCTTCGACGACGGCCCCATAACCCCAAAATCTAGCCTATCCCCGTCGACCGCTTGATCAAATGCAAGATGCAAGACAACCTCGAGTTCTTGCAATGGCTCAAAAAGTTCTGGGACCAAAGCTTCCCCGGCGGCGAATACGATCCGATCGGGAGGCGACAAGGTTTGGGCATCGAGCCGCCGCCCATGCTTGGAGGTGGGTCCACTTCAGCAGGTGCGTCAAAAGCTGAGCTTCGGTAAGAAGAAACGAAGGGAAGGGTCGGAATTTCTCAATGTGGGAACTTTCATGTACAGCCCGTGGGAGAACGCCCGTGAACGCGCCTGCTCCGGCACCTGTGAGGAGGGCAGGGACTTCGTCGGGCCCTACAGGCGCGGCGAGACGACCCGTCGGAGTAGCATCCGCAGGTGAGTCGCACAACCGGGTCGACACCTTCCCTCCCTGAGTGTCCGACGAACGATTTGTCCTTGCAACGACTCCACACAGGGCGGCCAGCATCGACAACATCCTCGGCTCGATCCGGCCCCAGCGCGACCGAGATCGCGGCGTTGAACGCACAGATGGAGGACATGAAAATCACCGTCGACTCGATGGAGAAGGAGCGATCGTTTTACTACGAAAAGTTGAGGTCGATAGAGATCCTCATCGGGGCGCGTCTGGAGTCGGAGGACGAGACCATCACTGAAAGCGAGATGGAGACCTTGAAGGCGATCGAGACCGTCTTGTATTCGACAGAGGTACGTTGCACCGACCTGGGAACCATACGAATTGAGGGATGATTGATTTGATTTTTATTACGTTTGTGTGTAACGTACAGGAGGGTTTTGAGGTGCCGGAGGACGAAGGAGAAGAGTTGGTCGAAGGGGTCGAAGGCGATGAAGAGGAGACATTCTAGACGTCTTCCCGTTCCATCCCGTTCCATCCACCACCTATATCTTCCATTGCTTTGGTCTTTTATCTTTCACCGTTCGCATCCCCACCCATTTCATTGCTGCTTTGTATAATTCAGTCATCTATCAAAGCGCAGAAACATCGATAACAGTCGCGATGAGGCCGAGAGACATGATTGAAGTTGCAACTCAATGTTCGCTGATCTCAACTTCGATGGCATCCTTTGCTTTCGACACCTCCTCAGCCGCTGGCTTCTCAGGAGAAATTTGATCATCCTCTTTACGGCCCCGTTCATCGAGCTGCCCCTCCAGGGGGAACTCAGTGTCCTCTTCGACCATCTGCTCGCCAACCCCATCTTCCACGACGCCCATCTGCACCTCCTCAATCCCACCCTGTTCCTCAATTTCCCCCCTCCTCATCTCCACCCCCTTCAACCATTTATTATCAGCTAAAAACTGCACGACCTGCAACACGTCCGAGACGAGGTGCTTCCAATCCCTTTCAGCGAGTTGGGCGAACGGGTCCGAGCGAGCAAAGGGGTTGTAGGGTGTGGAAGAGGCGGGGTGGGGTCGTTTGCGGGTGATTCTCGGAGGGGGTGGCGGTGCGGTGCCTTCGGGTGGGGTCTGAGGCGTGACGGTGGAGATAAGATGAGCAGTATTCAAGGCTCAAGAATATCGATCAAGGATGAGCTTACGGCATGCAAGAAAGTGCAGGCATCACCTGCTGCGCACCTCCCCTTCAGGAAATGCCGACACGGGATTCGAGGCACGAATTCTCTCCGTGCCGCTTTCTCCTCTCCGTCCTTACCCTTCTTGGGCCCCGTGGTCGACATCTCCTCTGGAGGTCCATCATCGACCTCGTCACCGCTCGTTTCTTCGTCCGAGTTGCTCGTCGAGCCCGACGAATCACTGCCACTATCACTCGACGATGATCCCTCAGATCCATCCCTCTTGAGCCTCTTGGCGTCATTCCGATCCTGCGCTCCCCTGACCCCACCTCGCCCCATCCCGTTCGGACCCCCCCTCCCCCTCCCTCGTTCAGCTCCTCTCCCTCTCCCTCTCCCCCCTCTGCCCCCCGCACCATATTCGTTCCGAGGTCGCTCCAATCCACCCTTGATGCGTTCGTCGCGTTGCTTTTCCTTTTCCTCAACGACTTTACTCGATGGCCAACGTTGCTTGCGCTGCTCGATCCACGCCGCGACGGCTTCCGGTGAGTCGAGCGAGAGGGAAGTTCCTTCGATCCTGGCCCTGTATGGGTAACAAAATGCAGCCACATTAGCTTGAGGTCAGATGCTGCCTTCCCCCCCCCCCCCCCCCCCGCTCTGTAGACTAACCCAGATTGATATGTCCCTTTCCACGGCTTGGGTTCCCTCCCCTTTTCAAACATGAGATGGCGATCTTCTTCGTGTTCGCGCGTGACCTTACGAGTGTTGGATTTGAAGGAACAACCTTCCAGTCCACATGGGTAGGAGGATTGAGCTGAAGGATGGGACGGAGCGAGTGGGCGAGTTGGGGCTGGTCGAGGGGGTGGTGGTCCCGCTCCGTTTGATGCTCGGGATGAAGAATTTGCTGGTGGTCTTGGGTTGGGGTGCGGGATGAAATGACTCGATGTCGGAGGTCGCTGAATGGGTTTCGAGGTCGAAGAAAGAGGGGTAGGTGCTTGATACGTCGACGAAATAGTGTAACCGTCATTCGTTGTCCTCGGCCGAGGGCCTTGAGCAGAACGACCCGAGTAATTCGCAGGCTGGTTTGAAGGAGGCGGTGGGGGCTGTTGGTGGTACCATTGCGGGTTCATGGGTAGAGGATGATGATTCGGATGTATTGGAGGTGCAGGCAAAGATCCGTAGTGGGCCTGTGGAGCATATCCGTATGGAGCTTGCGGATGTGGTGGGTAATGAGAGGCCATAGGAAGGCCAGCCGGGTAAGGCATCCCCATCATTCCCATTGGCATAGGTACTGGCACGGCCATCGGAATTGGGATGGGCATCGACGGTTGTGAAGGAAGTTCAAGTGGGGTTGTTCGATATCCCATGCCACCCAATGCGCCGTGTATCGCATGGCTCAACGGCGAGACGGCGAACCCGGGTCGAGCAGCGTTAGAACCCGTGTTCGTGTTGGCCTGGCGAGGTCGTTGGATCAGCGGTCGACTGGGGCCTGCCTGAGCCTTGTTGGGCCGTTGTTGAGACATTACGCTCTAGACCAGGGATGTGGTCCTCGTGGTGGAGGAAGCGGAGACCAAAGAGTTCAGGAGCTCTCGGGCGCTTGTGTGGTGCGAAGCTCGGTGGGAGATGACGACACGATGGTGATAGCTAATGATTGCTAATGCAGAATTCGAATTGAGCTTTAGAGCGAGCGCGATGACGTGAAGCGCGGGGCGGCTTGTTCCCTCTCCCCACACGCGCGATCAGATTCCAACTGCCAAGCTCAGCTTGCTCTCGAATTCTCCAGTCACCGTCATCCACCACGCGAGTGTATCCACAGCATGTCATCGCTGGACCCATCCGAGACGAGTCGTTCGACACTCAGGCAACGAACAACGCACAGTACCGCACTCGATGAGGGTTCTAGGCTCGGACACGTCGACAACTCCGGCGTGGAGCTGTCCGCGGTTCAGCAGCCGCACCCTCTGTTCGATCGATCAAAACCATTCATGGTCAAGGGGAGACCAACCACCAAAGTCGCCGAGACGGAGACTCACACCGCGACGCAGTGGGACATGTTGCAGCACATCCCAGCCGTCCCCCTCACGCCCGTCGCACCCGGTCCGGATGATACCGCTCTGCTCGGTGGGGAACGCCGAACGCCGAACGAGGCCATCGGAGGCGCCAAGGTGGACAACGACCATGACCATGAACAGGGAGACGAGGACAACAACTTTGTGCATGAGTACTTGACCGGTCGACGATCACCGACTACAAACCCCGATACCAACCTC
The DNA here is from genome assembly GCA_001244265.2 of Microbotryum lychnidis-dioicae p1A1 Lamole. Classification (NCBI taxonomy): domain Eukaryota; kingdom Fungi; phylum Basidiomycota; class Microbotryomycetes; order Microbotryales; family Microbotryaceae; genus Microbotryum; species Microbotryum lychnidis-dioicae. The sequence continues at coordinate 1,897,468 of CDLV01000006.1, forward strand.
GACTGCACCGCCGTCGACCCCACCGTTCCAACGCCGACACCGACCGAGACATCAACCTCGGACGAATCGAAGCCGAAGCCAATCGGCGAGGCCACCGCAGATCGTCCGTCTCAACCCACAACTCCGGTCGCCGAGGAGGAAAAAATCTGCCGCATCTGTTTTGACGGCGAAGATCCGGATCTGGGTCGTCTCTTCAGCCCCTGCAAGTGTCGTGGCACATCGAAACATGTACACCTCTCGTGTCTCTCAACTTGGCGCGCTCGATCGGCCCGCACCTCGTGCGAACAATGCCAGTACCAGTACAAGTTTCGCCGCACCGCCATGGCCAGTGTTATCTCTCATCGCGCGACCTTGATGTCCCTGACCGTCGTCATCTTCATCCTCCTTGTCTGGATCGCCGGCTATGGCGCCAACTTCATCATCCGCTCCGCAGAGAACCGTCGTTCCCAGCTCTCGGGTTCTTTGTTCGAAGACCTGTGGATTTCGGACCATGTCATCCTCGGTGAAGGTGTCAAAGAAGCCATCGATTTTTTCGGCAACAAGATTGAGACGACCAAATGGGCCAAAGAGGTCCTGCGCAAGCCTTTGGATCATGACGGCCAGGCGCCGCCACTGAGGGAGATAGGTATCTTGTCGGGAGCTGACGGCAAGGAGGCATACAGGGTATGGTTCGTCCACGCCATTCTTCACTTCTTCAAGGGGCTGTCCCTCGTCGGCCTCTTAAGCTCGTTTCACACCTTTATCGGTAAGTCCGCGCCAACGCCTTGAGCCCCTGTCTTTATCGCGTCTTGCCCTGCCTGACCCGACTGTCACATCCTGCTCCCTCGCAGCCACCTCATTCATCTCACCCGTGGGGCGCGGCTTGTTCCGTTTCCTCCGTCCCGCGGTAAGGCACAACAATACTCGCAATCGACCCGGGCAGAGAGACGGTAACGGTAACCTGTCTCAAGTTGTCGTCGTCATCGTAAGTCTACTCCCGCATCACTAGCGCTCTCAAGAGGGGTGTCACCTCCGTATGTTCTTATTCTTATCTCGCCTCGTTCCACATAGTTCGTTCTCGTCGGCGCAGTCAAAGCAGTCGCTCACACGTATCAAACCGTTAAATGGGTTGCTAAGAAAGCCCTTACGAAGGTTGAAGACCTCGTTCTTGACATCTGAACACCAGCACGATCTTTCTCCGTTCTCCACTCCAGTATGTGTTGTATATCTTTTTGCACTTGTCTTTTTCTCTGGCTCCTCGTAACTTGCAAACCTCGGTTCGGATCTTCTAACGCATGTTGGGTTTTCGCAACTTTTCCTTTTCCGCAGAAAACGACAGGATAGTCCAATTGCGGTGCGATGCTACATCTATCCTATTTGCGATGGGTCGGAAAAAGAGATTCAGTAATAGGGTACAGACCACTTGCACGAATAATGCTGCGTACCTATCTTGAAGCCTTGCTGGACTTCCTCGAGGGGAGAAAAGGGTGCCGAGCGCATCAGAAAGCACCTAACGTATCCGATTTAGCATGCTGGGACGAAACGGGCTGGGCGAATGGGAGGTGCGGAGAGGCTCTGAGCGCTGCGGAGCGCAGGAAGTTGGGCGCCACATGTGCAAAGGCGCGCGCAGTCCTAGATTGTGAATAGTGGATTCCGATGACACCATTGCAACGAGCAAAACTCAAAATCGCAAGAAAAAGAAACGACGAAGGAACAGGTAAGAGAAAAAGAATTTGCTGCATCTATTTGTAACGAATCAAGAGGTATGGGACCTTTTCAAGCAATCGGTTCAGAGGGGAGCTGTCAGTCACGGGAAACAGAGAGCTTAGCTCGCGAATTAGAGACTCACCTCGACATCCTCCCCTGTGTCGTCGTCGCACATCATCTCGAACGTGAGCGAATTGCCCGGCGGCAAAGGCTTCTTGGACACGCTCTCGACCAATTGACTCATCCTGCGTCAACACCTCATACGATCAGTTCTTGTTCATCGCTTGACCCCCAACATGCTCTTGAGCGAGCTCACCTCATCGGCAACCTCTCCTCCAGCTTCTTCTTGGGCATGAATCCACTGTAGAGCATCGACACACCACTCGACAGCATGGTAATCTCGAGGCGGTGTTTCGACTTCATGTGCTCCATCAAGTCCTTCAAGGTGACGTCGCCTTCGAGGAAGAATCGATCCCAGATCGTCCACTCGACATCGTAGTACTGCATATTGAAGACACTTCAGCCACTGATCATGCCAGAGCATTCAGAAACGCGACTCACCTTGTTCTTGGCCATCGCAATCGGTTCCGAAAAGCCGAAGAAGGGCAATGCGAGATTGAAGAACCCGTTTTTGTACTGCTCAATATCCTTCTTGCCGTCGATGATCTTGTACAACTCGAGGCAGACTAATCCGGTCGCAAGGCAAGTCGTCGTCGCGATCGCAGGGATAATCTTGCCGGCGATTTGCTTCGTGTGGTGACGGTCGGCGGTCTGGATGCCGTAGTTCATCGCGCGCAAGTTGCTCGCGCTCGTGATGAAGTCCATGTGGAAGTTTGTGTCGTCGTCCTTCTCGAATTCAGCGGGTCGCATGCGGTACCCAGCGAGGGTGGTGGGCTTCGGCAGCGCATCAACGATCGTAGCGAGGTCATCGTCGTCCGACGAGGGGGCACCAGCGGCATTGTTGACGGGTTCGTCGTCTTTGATCTGCACCTGGACGCCCGACTTGGGGACGAACTCGGGCAGGACGACCTCATCGAGCGTGCGCATGACCTCATCGAGCGTGCGCATGAACATCTCGCGGTCGGTCTCCCCCTTGAGGCCGTAGTTGAAGGCGTGCAGATTCGCCGCAGAAACGATGAAGTCCATGTGGGCCTGGTCACGCGGGTCAAAGGTCAAAGGCTTGGGGGCTCGTTTCGGTCCGGACCAGAAGGGTGCGCCTTCCTTTGTCAACTGGGGAGCGTGGAGGCAATCATGATCATCAGCTGAGAGCGAGACCGACAGCGGGCCACAAAAAGAGGACAAACCAAGTCTTTTGGCAGCGAGTGCAAAAGCTGTCGAATCTCGTTGTTGTACTCGGTCTCGAACTGCTGCCTCGCCCACACGATGCACTCTGCGAACCCAAGCGGCTTGTTGTCGACGAGGTAGCTTCGGATCTTGAGCAGTTGACCCGTCTCGCCCGAGGCCTTGGCCGCCTCGACGAAGTTGGCTTGGCTGAGGTACGAGTTGACGACCTCGGCCGGCTTCTCGAACAGGCCCTCGAAGCGTTCCTTGGCCCATGCGATCGTGTGCTCGATCTGGTTGGGGAAGTTCTTGATCGTGCAACTCGGGTGACTCTTTTCGGGCGGGTCCTGCGACGACGAGTACGACTCGGTCACATGCGGTAACACGACCTGCACGTTCGCCTTGGTGCCGAGCGTGCCCGATTCGAGTAGAGGCTTCTCGTAAAAGACGCAGCGTTGATCCATGTACTGACGAGCGGCGACGTTGTCGAGCGCGTTCGTGACCACGTCGATACCATCGAAGAAATCGTCGCCGAACGTTCCTTCGGTCTCTCCACCGACGGCGAGCTTGAACACCTCGATCTTGTCGTTGAGGCTTAGGTTCATCTCGGTCACGGCTCGTCGTCCGGCCTCGGATTTGAACGAGCCGACGTCGCGCGGTCGGAACAAGAACTGTCGGTTCAAGTTGCTCTTCTCGATCGTGTCCAAGTCGGTGACGTAGATTCTGCCCTTTTCACCCGTCGCGAGACCCATCATGGCCCAGTTTTTGAGCATCTCGCATCCAATCGCACCCGCCCCGACGAGGAATTGGCGCTGGTTCTCGATCTTGGCTTGGAACGCTCGGCCAAAGACGGCGATCTGTCCATCGTACCTCGAAGGCGGGTTCGAAGGCGCACAGTCCTCCTTCGTCGGCTTCGTGTCGGGTAAGGCCTCGAGTGCGTCAAAGTAGACGTGTTGGAACAAGGGTCCGAATTTGCCCGAGCAAGCCTTCAAGACTTCTTGAGCGACGAACCCACCCATCACGGCGTTGATCGGGGCCAAGCTACCTGTGGCCTGGTACGAGAGCTCGGTAAGGACCTGGTCATCAACATCATCGGTGAACCCGGCCTTGCTCGCGACGTCCTTGGACAATTGGAGGAAGGTTTGGGCGTCCGAGTCGTCGCGGGGTGCGGGTAAGCGACCGTGACCGGCTTTGAAGGCCGAGAGCGCCTGGAAGCCGATGTGGAGCGTCGCGGGTCGGTTCCACTTGGCAAAATCCGAGATGAGGTATTCGGGCGCGGCGATGGACTCGCGCAGGGGCTTAAAATCGAGCAGCTTGGGCATTTTCACCTGGTGGAACCAACCGCCCTTCTTGTATTGGCCCAGGCCTCGGGTGTCGCCGATCGTGAAGGTGTAGGGGCCTTTGACGACCACCTTGCGCGCGCCGTCGACGCCTTCCGAGTTGATGTCGAGACCCTCGACCTCGGAGAAGCGCACATAGTCGCCATCCTCGAGGCCGTGCCGTGTCTCGTCGAGGCAAGTGACGAGCGCGTCCTCGGCCTCCTCGATCTCGACAACCATGCCGGACAGCGGTGTCTCGCCGGTCTGGTCAACGACGGGGAACTGCTTGCCAAAGTCGCAGAAAGCCGAGGCAAAGAGACCATACGACTCGGCGGCGATGAACTTTATGCCGTTGGCGTGGGCAAAGTCGTTGAGCTTGAGCTGCTCGTCGGTGGTGGCGTTGACGAGCACGATGACGGTGAAGCGCTTGAGCTGGTCCTCGTCGAGCTGCTCGAGCACGGATACGGGCGTGTAGGCGTTGAGTTCGGCGAGGCGGGGTCGTGTGGCCTCGTCGCGACGTTTGCCGACGTCTTGGTGTCGAAGGAAGAACTGGGTGCCTAGATCGGGCACCGAGGCTGGGGTCGGATCCGAAACGGTGACGGACTTGACCCCGGCTAGGCATACGTTCTTGGCAATTTCGACACCGAGTCCGTCAAGCCCGATGATGAGCACGTCGGATGCGGCCATGCGTTTCATGGCTGTGGCGAGAGGGGAGCGGGGCCAGGGTGGCGGCGGTGTGGGGGCTAAAGGTCAGCGTCGAGCTGATGCGCAGCCGCGTGATGTCGATCTAGAGCCACCCCTTACCTTCGTGTCCGAGAACGTAGCTGTGAAGGGCAAGGAGTGAGCCTGGTCAGTTTGATGCAATGCATTCAGCGAACAGGGGGTGTGGGCAGCAGGTCGTGGCTGTCGTGTGACTGTGCGCGAGGCGACGGGGCCCGAGCCTAGCCGAAGCCTTGGCAGAGTCGCCACGCATGGCTGAGCCTCGTGCGATTTGATTGATGCTCGGTACGATGCGCACCGCACTGTCTCTCGGGTCGACGTCGCTCCGTGGCCGAGGCGGTGGATGAGGTCAGCGCCAGGGGGTCGAGCAGTTGCACCACTCACAGCTGGCGAGAGTAGAGCGCTTCATCCAGATGGGGCGCGGCGACACCACCGATGACTTGATCGACCTCCATGTTGCGTTGCGGTGTGGGGCGGGGGAAGGAAAGGGAAAGGGAGGAAGCGACGTAAAGCAGCAAGCAGCCCGACTCGAATGTCAGCAGCTGTCAGCGAACGCTCCCAAGTTGGCGCGCGCTTGGCTGCACCTGGGCGCCTGGGCTGCAAGCTGGCCAAAGTACTGCCAAAGTGCCGTGCTTTCACGGCACGCGGCACGCGGCAGCACGCGCAAGGGTGCAGTGCCGCTTGACTTTGGGCCGTTCAGTATTCAGTCGTCAGTACGTCAGTGCACGGCGCGCAGGGCTCGGCATAGCAACAGAGCGGACTGAATCTGCGCTCGCTCGCAACACGCAACAGAGCCGCAGTACGTCAGCATCATCGCCAGCCTGGGCCTTCCAGCCGAAAGTAACTAATCGTAATTTGCACCTTCACAGTCCTCATATCGCATTCACACAACATACACGCGCTGCGCGGGATCCAGCCTCTGCGAATCTCCACCTCGTCTCCACCTCAGCTCCGAGTGCGATTCGCGCCATGACTCGCTAGAGAGTCCGTCCTGGCCCACCACACCATGGCAGATATAATCTCTTCTGCTGCATCCTCGATGCCAAGTGGCAGTGCAAGTGGCTCCATCGGCGGCGATCCGGCCCCACTCTCCGCAAGCGCCGTCGCAGCCCCCTCAGCCCCCTCAGCCCCCTCAGCGGCCTGGCGTGCCATCGACTGCAACTGCCCGCCGATACCCCGATGGTCCTTCACCCAAGGCTTCCTCCTCGGTCAATTCTCAATGTAAGCAGCGTCCCACTCCGAGTTCGGGAGAGCAGCATCGCTCACACCCGCCGTTCTCTCCACAGTCTGCTCCTCGTCGCACTCTTTCTCAAATACGTCGTATTTGAGCACCGACCACCCTCAACCGCTCCACGCTCGACCACGACTAGATCCAAAGTAGGTGGCCAAGCGCACTGCCCTGTTCTTCGTGTCCACATGTTGACCCAATCCACCTCTCCTACGCGACACCCTCCCAAAGCGGCGAACAGCAACCTCGGCGACGTCATCGACCCCGTCCTCATCCGCTTTGGCCTCGGCCTCGACGTCCCAGATCCTCTCCTCCTTGGCCTACGACCTCTCCTCCCACGCACCCGAAACCCTCGACTGGCTCAACGTGCTCCTCGGCCAGACTCTCTCCGCCTACCGAGGCCTCATCGCCTCCTCATCGCCTCAAGGCCCCAAGGGGCTCTTTGAGAGCATCCTTAATCGCAGCTCGCCTAACCCGGCTGAGAAAGGCCTCGTTTCGGTCGATTACATCAGCGTCGATGACGTGCACGTCGGCCAGGCTTACCCCTTTCTTGGCGATGCGAGAGTCCGGCCATCTGGAGCCGAAGGAGGAGCCGTGGTGAGTGTGGTTCGCAAAGCGCTCAGTGATGCATGTGCCTTGACTGACATAGGGAGCGTCCCCTCCCTCTCTCTTCTCCAGCGGGTGGAGTTTGACATTGATTACGTCGACCAAGTATCCTTATCTATCTCGACTTCGGTCCTCTTCAACTTCCCGCGCCCCAGTTTCGCCGTCCTCCCGGTCTCGCTCGGCCTGACCCTCGAGCGCTTCTCGGGCACCTTGTCCGTCGAACTCCCCTCCCCTACCTCAAACCACCCCAATCCCAGTCTCCACCTCTCCCTCCACCCCGACTTTGAACTCCACCTCTCCACGACCTCATTACTAGGTGCACGAGCCAAACTACACGATGTGCCCAAGATCGAGCAATTGATCCGGGAACGACTGCGATCCTTCATCGTCGAAAAGGTCGTTTGGCCAGGAAGGGTCTCGATCGCTTTACCCGCTCCCATCGCACCACCTTTAGAAGACAACGTGGCCAACGCTTCGACATCGTCTTCTTCCTCCGCCTTGGGGGAGAATGATATCGAGAATGGATTCGACGATTTCCCTTCCAACATTTCCACGTTGAATCCTTTCCTCTCGGACCAAGAGGACCTATCCCTAGACGAACAAGACGACAATGCGCCCCTATTCAAGACCGACCGATCCCCATTCATACGCCCTTCTTTCCCCGGGGCCCCAGTCGTCGATCTGGAGAACCCGAAAGGCCCTTCGGTACTCCTCCACCCCCGTCTAGATCGAAAGACGTCCAGATTATCGACGGCGAACAACTCGCCTACGAAGAAGAAAGCGACGACGACTGCTACCACACTAGGCGACACGACTTCCCCGTCCAGACGCAACAACCTCCATCCTTCTGCTGGCCTACCTTTGGGAGCTTCCAGTCGAGGCGCAGCATCTGCATCTGGATCAACATTACCTAGTCCAAGTCCGACTGAATTCCTTCCGGGGTATTCCGGCTCGTTCAATACGGACGGAATACGACAGAGGGGTCATCCTTCAACGGCTTCGGCGTTGTTCGTAGGCAGTAGTCGGAATCAGAATGCGGCAACCTCGGTCTTGGAACGGAGATAGTGCGTTTTTCTTCTTCTCCTCCCCGAGATTGACCACCCACCACTCCCAATCTCTCTCTCTCTCTCTCTCTCTCTCTCGTAAAAGCATATCAATACAGTGTTGGAATTTTATCTTCGAAGCTTCGTAAGACGAACGCGTACACGCACAAGTCGGTGTGGTGCGGTGGAGGTGAAACCTCGTAGAACCGCATTCCAAAGTACCTTCCCCTCATAAAATTCATTATCGGGAATCTGTGATACACACAAAACAAACCACCCACTGCGCCCTTCCCACCAACAAGACCCAAATCCAGAATTAGCTCGTTCCCCTCCCTAGTCCTTCTGCTCGGCATCACGCTTGGCCGCGGCTTTGGCCCTCGCAGCCAAAGCCTTTTTCTTCTGCTGCGTGTTGATGAAGGTGCCCGCGGTGGCGCCGACCAAAGTGAAGAACGGGACCCAGGTCGAAGGGTCCAAAAAGCGTTGCGCGATCATCAACCTATGGAAAAAGAGACAGAGGGAGGGGAGGGGAAGCGAGTTTAGAGCTGGGTTTGAACCTTCCGAGGCTGTTGTGGCTTACGATAGGGTGGAGATGACCCAAGTGAGACGAAGGATCGGCATGATGCTCATCTTCCATGTCTTGATGATACCTTCGATCGACTCGACGCCGTTGATGTAGGCCATCGCGGCGATCTAGCAGCGCACAAGGACGAATCGCAGATAAGCTTTCCCGAACATCCTGAACATGTTCAAAACGACGAGCGAAGAGGAAAACGGACGTAGACGGATTGCTGGATCGGCGAGATGAAGAGATTGGAGCAAAGGATCATGCCCAACTTGGCTCGACCCGAGGTCTTGCCCGCGAACGCCTTTTGCAGGATGTTCATCAAGGTGTGGCCGAGCGGCGCCGAGATGAAGAAGCCTGCACGAGGGGGACGGGTGATCGTCAGTCTGAGAAGCTCGGAAACACGAAGATGTAGTGCGCGGTCAAGAGTCTCGCTGTGCACACCATATGCAGCGAGCTTAAGCGCCTTCTTGTTCTGCTTGAGCAGGTCAATCGGGAAGACACCGGTGCGCTCGTACTTGGCGAGAGGAGCGGGCAAGGCACCGGACGCATGACCGGCGATGATCTCGGAGACGAAGCTGGTAACAGGAAAACAGAAACATGGGGTCAGATCGGTAGATGGGTAGATCATTTGCCTGTCGCATGCCTGGGACCTTGCGTGAACCCGTCGCGTCGTCTCGTGCGGGGTACGCGGCTCAGCATCGACAGAGTGGGGTGGGGCAGGCACTGGAGAAGGGCGACTGACGAGAGCACGGCCGAGGTGGACGACTTGGTCAACACGGGACGTGTCGCCAGTGATTGCAGGTACGCTGTTGGATAAATAATTGCCAAGGCAACGTCGGTGCGTCAGCCTCACCGAAGTACGCCGAGCCGCATCAGGTGGGTTTGAACTTGCAAGCGAGCAGCGGGTGCATCGCCTTGGCTTGCACGGTCACAGACACTGTGGGCGACGGGTGGCAGGGTCGGTCAGTTCTCTTTTTTTGCTTGAAAAACCATCATCGAACGCGGCATACTTTTCGGCTTCTTGTTTCGTTGTGTAGGGGAGTGTGGGTGAAACGAGTGCCAAGCGAGATGGACTCGATGCGCGCTGAGCCAACCAGCCCAAACTGTGATACCGAAAGAGCCGAACCCTCCTTCCGGGTAAAGTTCGTTGCCGCGCCGGGCCGCATCGGAACCACACATTTACGCCGACATGCATATGCACATTCGGCGCAAGGACGGCAGGCAAGGACGACTGGTCCTTGGGACAACGTGCTGGGCGGTGACAGGCCCCGTAAATAAATACTCCCAATACACATAGCGTGATCACAACAACACAAAAAACCAACAAAGGGGGCACTGATCCACACCAATACGAGCCCCCTCGAGCATCTAAGACCACCCACCACCGCCGGGTCTGCGAGTCAAGCCTTCGGTGCCAAAGGCTCCCCCGTCGTCATCAACTAGTTGGAAAAGGCATCGCCGTCGACATGATAGTCCTCCTCATTGCTTCCTCTAATAGCAGATCGGGCCGATCTTGTGTCGCCCTTGACGGTGCGCTATCCCGTCTCGGCGGTCTCCGAATCGACTGCATTTCGACCAACCGCCGCTCCGCGACGGGGTGGTAGTAAGCCGCGACGCGCAACCCCTTTTCGATCCAGTCTAGCTCAGTCTCCGTCAGCTCGTCGTCCGGCGTGATCGGACCGCCTTCCTCGCCATAGCGTTGCACGGCAATCGACGTTCATCGTGGCATCAACTCAAGCTGCCAGCACAGGTACCACGTTTGGTTCGGGCTGACCGAGATCGAATAGAGCTCAAAGTAGAACGCAGCGAGCTTGAGGCCTCTCCGCACACGGCGCTCGCTTTCGAGAAGCCACTCGCCGGAGAGGTCGTCGTGTGATCCGTGGTGGCCTTGCATTCGCTCCGAAATGAGCGATTGGATGAGCCACGTCAGGTCGTCGACTTCACGGTCGAGTCGAGTCACGTAGCGTAGGTGCATCGAAGAGCACCCATCGGCCTCGCAGCCGGGAGGCAGGCCGCGGAGCCCCATCAATAAACTCTGGAAATCCTGGATGGCCGAGTGGATTTGATCCAATGCCGTCCAGATCATCATGATCTCGGAAGTAATCATCGAGTAGTGAACGGTATGCACTGATGACGATAAGGAAGGGGTCGTACGTCAGTGTGAACCGACGGCGCAAAAGGGATAGCCCGTTCATGCGTGACTTACAAGAAGCAATTCGATTGAACTCGCGTTGACACGCTATTAGCCATCTCCAGATTACCATGCTGGCGCTCGAAAGCTGCATATGATTGGGCTCTTCTCCAGGACGCAGGTGGACAGCGATCATCGACTGCAGCTGGTCGTATTCGAGATCGGGGAGGACCAAGCCCGAAAAGTACTCGCTGAGGTCCGCCTCGGTCACAAGACATGCGCGTCGACCGTAAGCCGAAGTTATCGCATCTCCAGCGAGCAGCGGTAAACCTATGCTCTTGACCAGCGCGGCCCGTTGCTCTCCGAGATCCTTGAACATGCCGAGCGCGCTGCGCACCATGCTCTTCGATCGCCGCGGAATCAGTTCTTGCCACATCAGCGCCTGCATCTGCACCATCAACGCCTCGAGGGCTGGCTGGCTCGGATCGTGTGCGATCTCGAGTCGATCCGAAAGTTCCATCGCTTCGGCATGCAGCGCCTTGTACGTCTGCTCGCGTCGCACTCCAGAAAAGATCATCGCGCGAGAGTCGGAGGGATCCACCTCAGGAATACCGAGCAGACCTGAATGCGGTGTTGCTCTGACCCCAAGGGCACAGAACGTAGCGACCGCTACTCGCGAAGGGGGGTCGAGGTTGTCAATCTGGCGGTACAGATGCGATTTTCGAATCAAGAATGGTCGAAAAATGGGCAGATTCGAACAGCAAGAGCCGAAAAAGGCGTCGAGGAGATGCAGTGCGAAAGATCGCTGCAGAGTTGGCTTCGCTAGCCGCACTTCGAGGCTGAGCGAGCCCGGAGTAGGGCCGTTGTCCAGGTCCGAGTGATCGTCGAACGCGGTACCGCTCTTGCGCTTGAGCTTGGCGAGTCGCTCCTCGTCCTCTTCTCTTTGCGAGAGAAAGCGCAATGCAACCTCAGGGGATGCGGCACCGGCAGCGAATGTTGTGGAGATGCTGGAACACAGATCGGCTGCCGCAGGGAGAAAGAACCTCTGCGCCACCAACTCGGACTCGAGGGATTCTGCGCGGTGTTAGGTAGAGTCAGGGATTGATCGGTGGTGTACGAAAACGCCGGCGGGCCTTATGTGGCTCACGAATCCGCTTTTCGAGTTGGGAAACCAGGGCATCACGGTCGATCGTTCGTGCGAAGTTCACTGTAACAAACAAATGAAACCGTAGAACTGTGGCATGAGTTGGCCTTCCGCCTCGTGCGTTGTCCGTGCCTGGCCTACTCATTACCTGGAACGAGGTTGCTGAATTGACAATCGAGGGCTCGCTCTGTGCGGTAAATTGGTGCCGTGCCCCGTGCCCCGTGAGCAGTCAGCCGCGCACAGGCATCTTACAGCAAGCGTGAACAGCAGCTATCAATTACCTGTACATCTCCCGCATTTGGGCCACTGTCGGTCACACTGTCGTTCGCGTGCAATGCCGGGGTTAGATTTTGCAGGGCGGACCAGCGCAGACATCCGTAGGAACAAACGCTACGATCACGCCGTCCTAAGGCTCCCTTCCATCTTGAAAAGAAGTAATGAAAAGGCAGGTGTCCTGGCGATATACTCACCTTAACTTTGCGTTGGCTTTGCGAAAGTGGGCATTAACGCGGCTCAGCGATAACTCGCAGCCGTGCGCGTGCGCTTAAATTGACATGGCGACGGCTTGCGGGACTAGGGCACCCGCGCACCTTCTCAGCCTTCGGGGTTTCCTGGGCGGCGTCCGCGCCGGCTTTGAGCTGGGCCGGGGCGCCGCATGCACCGCTGCTGGAATGGAATGTTGAGAAACTGGCGGATTGGAGGAGCTGTAAGATGACAAAGCTGACAGTGCCGTCGAGTTGGGTGCAGCTTGGGTCCTTGTATTCGAGCCCTCGGGACCTGGCCTGACCATCGGCTCGTGGTGAGTCTGGTTGCGCTGCATCAGGTGACCGCGACCGTGCAATCGATCAGTCGCCGCTATTATGGTGGTAAATGGGCGTTCGAGCTCGTCGAGGGCAATGGACGAAAAGGTGGAGGAAATTAGATGTGACGCTTGATAGGTGGGATGTCCAAGACTAGAATCCAGGGCTGCTGACGTTGCGGTGTTACTTGATGCGGCTTCCGGACGAATAGGCGAGATAAATTACAGGCGGGTCACTTTACAGTCCTCACAAGCTGCGCCCTCGGCACGTCCGGGCGCCATTATTACGTAATCGCTACAACTAATCAGTACTTTTTGCCATAGTCCACTCGAGTCTCCCGACGATCTTAGCTAGGCGATCTTCAGTCAAGGCTCCCAGGGATCACGGCGGCACGAGCTAGACATCATGATGCTATCGTCCCTGATCTAGAATTTTGGTCTCATTCGAGTAGCTCAATGCGTTAGAACTCTCAGTTAACTAATGCAATGCCACCGCGAATATTAGTGACCTGATTCGAAGCAGTTCAATACGTTAGAACGCTCGAATCAGAAGGAAGCTAAGAGAAAGCCCGCGCGCGCGCTCGCGCTCAGGGAGCCTGCAGTGTATTCCTCAAGTGTCAACTCAAGACCTGACGCTTTAACCCTCTGTCGCTAGATCTAACAATGTTCACGTCTCTTCGCAGCGTGCGGGACAGCGTCATGCTCCGTCGGACCGACAAGCAATATCGGTCGCTTGGAGCAGTCTTGTCCGAACTCCGCAGACTCGGAGGAGCTTCGTCGACTTGACTGGGGACTTCCAAACGCATGCTCATACGATTCAGATAATAGTCAAGCCCCTGACGCGGAACGAGAATGGGAGGGTAAGCTTGTTGTTTCAAACAAGATCTAGTGGCCAAAGGCCCGTCGCCAGGTAGACTCCTAACTTTGCCCTAAAAGCCGACACCAAGTTAGAGGGTGTAACGGAAAGTGGATGATCCTTCGACTTCGGTCCCATTGCGGTCGGCGGCTGCATTAGCACGGCCGAAGGCGATTGTCATACCGACGAGCAACACAAATAAGAACCCTTCCTGCCCAGTGACCTGGGGAAGGACCCAGTTCATTACATTGTCTTCTGTATGTTCTGTTGAAAACTTTTCTAAAAATCTAAGTAAAGAATTGTCTAGTTTCTTAAGTGTAGTTTCAGGTTCCTTTTTTTTGCCCTTTTTTTTGTCTAGACAAAAAAGACAAAACGTAAAAAAAAGCTGGGCGCTTCATAAATGTCAGGAGGTTAAGGTGTATTCTAATGGTTCTACAAAAGTGGAATATCAAGGTCAAATCCTTAAGCGCCCTGGACAAAAAAGACAAAAGGAGTAAATTTTATGTTCACTTTTACTAAAATACATTTAAAAAGGATTAACCAGTTAATTTGTATTTTCTAGGGCTTGTTTACTTGCATGAGAATTGCCCCTTGGCAGCCCATCGCGGCACTCAGATCTGATGGCAGCGCGTAGTTTTGAGTGGGCGCGGGGCGAGCTCGTCTGCCGGATCACGTGACTCTGGCCGTGCATGAGCTTGACGTCAGACGCTGAACCCTCCGCGAACAGTGCAACACTCAGTGCAGTGGTTGGCTAACAGCTGAGCGTTGTACGCGGAGGCGATCTACTAAAGAAGTATACAGTACCCATGACCATCGGTAATACTAATCTAGATGCAGTGAGAGCGTGTAAGCAGGACGCAGGACCGCAGATGTGACATCGCTTGAGGACATCGCACCGACAAAAGGTACTATATTTGACCGAACCAATTTGTCCCTGCGAAACACTGGGCGATCGACCTCAAGACATGGCTACATCGTAAGTGCCTGTTTATCTACATACTGACAATTTTGAGAGGCTGAAGGGAGCTGGTCCACTGGATTGGTCCGAGCTGGCTACCGTGAGCTTGGGAGACGAAAGCCTATCGTATGAGTCTTGGACGGATCGTGAGGCCAACTCCAAAATCACCGACCTGCGAGCGTCGCGCGCGAGCGCCGCAAGCTTGGAGATGAACTGGCGATTGGCGCGATCGCCGGGCGAAGCGAAGAAAAGGGGGTGCGCATCTCCGACCGATCTCGCGGCAAAGTCCGCGCGGGCCACTGCAGGGCCTCCGCAGCCGGTCGCACGATTTGTCAAGGTACGACCAGGTATTTTCTCAACCGCACATCTCTTCTTCTCACGATCTTGAAGTCGAAACCACAACTGAACCACGAGCGCCCGAGGTTAACTACATCTAGTCGGGATAGACTTCAACCAATTTCAGCTGTAGAAACCGAGGGCGCTAAGCGCCGGCGACGCCCCTTGAGGTGCATGACGCGTTTCGCGGGCCACGAGCTCAGCGGATCATCCACAAACTGACCCACTGTCTCACACCTCGTACCTCTTGTGTTTCCATCCCTTCCTTCTTGTGGATTAATCCCTCATGTTCGAGTAGCCAACTTCGTCTACTCAACAACATCCTAGTTCGACCATGTATGGCTTGACCCCGCCGGCTTCTGCGGCCGGAGCGTGGGCCCCGTCAGTGACCGAAACATGGGACACGACCCGCAATGACCAGCATCACGAGCCAGCCCACTACGTGCCTCACCTCGACAGCACCATGTATCAATCCGAATGGGAGCCGCACCATGGGCATTATGAAACCTATTCGGCACCCCAACATTCTCACCCTCACCATCAGCACCACCTTTCCGTCGGCCCTTTCGCCGAAGCTCCGGCCGGACCCCCTGTGACGGCACCAATAGCTCGAGCGTC
This sequence comes from Microbotryum lychnidis-dioicae p1A1 Lamole, assembly GCA_001244265.2. Lineage (NCBI taxonomy): Eukaryota > Fungi > Basidiomycota > Microbotryomycetes > Microbotryales > Microbotryaceae > Microbotryum > Microbotryum lychnidis-dioicae. The sequence continues at coordinate 1,912,758 of CDLV01000006.1, forward strand.
ATCAGCTGGCGTCGATCACCACCGTTCGACCTCTTCGCCGTCGCACTTTTACGATCGCCATGACGTTAGTCGCATGTCTTCTACCCCGATGATATCTCACCCTTCCGATCCCCCTTGGTCGGACCCTTCGCCATTGCAAGATCCTCATCTGGCCGCCGCTCGTCATTCTCCCGCTCTCGTTTCGGCCCACCCTTCGGGCGCGCCGTACGCCACTTCGAGCTCGACGAGCTACCGCACCGCGGCCATGTCGCACCCGCCTCCGCGTCCCACTGCCTCCGCTCTGGCATCAAACCCTCCCAATCACGTGCGCGTCGGTAGCAATGCATCCACGAGTGCGGTGTCCTATGGCAGTGAACGCCTTTCGTCGATCAGCCCTCCTGTCAGAGGTAGCGACGGCACCCTGAGCCCGCCAACGACGGTCCGATCTGACTCGAGCTCTGACGAAGCCCTCAAACAAGACAAGACTCCGGCTTCGTCTTTCTTCGACTTAAGTCCGTCGAGTTTGTTGGCGATGGCCAAGAATCCCACGGTGAACGCTACTGCGCCGGGAAGGGGAAGTTCGACCCTCGTCGCTGCGGAATCCCCTAAGCGCTCTTACCCGGGCGCCAAACGAGGCCGCAAGCCCAAACCTCCGCCTTCGTCCGAGGAAGCCAAACGAAACCGCGAGATCTGCCTCAAAAAGAATCGGATCGCTGCTCTGCAGTCGCGACGACGGAAGAAGATTAAAAACGGACAACTCGAAAACCGTACGTTGCTAGGCCAACGATTCTTCTGCTCGCCCGAGACGTACCTGCTGATCGGTTGATCTGTCCTGATCAACCCATTAGAAGCAAACGAGCTCATGTTGCGCAACAAGTCTCTGCAAATCTTTGCGCGGGATCTTCACGTCGAATTGATGCAATTGCGCGCGCTCCTGGCTCGACTGCCCGGCGGCTTTCCCGACGTCAACGCCTATCTCGATCGCGAGGCTCAGGGCGGCGGTATTCCCACCATCATGAGGATTGCGGGACCCACGCTGGAGCGTGACTATACACCACCATCAGATATCTGATCGAGTCGGCTTCCTCCTCCTTCAACTGCGGTACACCACCGCCCTGGTGCCCCAGGGCTTGAGGGTCCATCATCGACCTCACCCAAATCCCTCTCGAAACGCCAATCATACTGTAGCATCTAGTCGTTTTATCGACTGCATAATTCGCATTGTACTCACTGTTGCCCTGTCCATTTTCGGAGACTTCCCTCGCATCCTCAGACTCCATTATACATAGCTGCTTCTTTCCCTATACCTCGTTTACATACATTGTTGTTTTTTTCAAGTCGCCCATTACTGTCAACGCTTTGGGCCTGTTGCAAATCTAATTACATAGCAACATTTCAGTGGTGTGTTGTTTGCCCCCCCCCCCCCCCCCCCCCCCCCCCCCCGAGCAGTCGCTTGCAAGCTGTTCAGAGGTTGAGCATAATAGCATGATACCACGACTGGGCGGGCCGTGTAACCCACAGGCGCCGCGATGGCCTCGATAGGACCCCCGAAAGCCCAGCCGGAGGCGCATTTTTTTTTGTTGACATTTTGAGGACCCAAAATCCTGAAAATCGTCGAGGCGCATTGCATAAAATTGACTTTTTGGGACGAAACACACGTTTCGCCCCCGAGGCGCATGCCCAGATTTTGACATTTTCCCGTGAGTCGGCCCAATCTTGGCCTACCCTGAGCAGCCTACGGCATGGCTTTGGGCCCGTTTGCCTTCGCTTCGAAACGCGCTTCGCGATGCTCGCGCTTGAACAAGTCACTAGCCATTTTCGCTAATCACTTTAGTTCAGTGGCTGTTAGAGAATATTAGGGATTAGGTACCCCTATCAAGTAAAATAAAAATGACGGGGCCCCTGAGGTTCCGTTCCGCTTCACTTCGTTCTGACACTGGAGCATAGCACGACGAAATGATTCCATGCTTTGTTTCTCGACGAAGATCAGGACTACTATTTGCACGACGATGACTTTGATCGATTATCGCCGCTCACCAACATGACGGTTGCCGAGCTCCTCGCCTTCGATGTCGCTCCCGCCGACGCGTCTCTTCACATCGAGTTGTCCAAAAACAAGCCCACCCAGTATTCAAACTTACCCTACCCGACTCTTCAGACCAGAGACGCGTTTCTTGCTACCGATGCTCTGATCAATGCACGCAAGCCAGGATATCGATCTTTGGCCGTCGGGTCGACGTGTTTGCCGCTCGGCGCCGATCGGCTATGGTCAGAGTACGAGCGAGCAAAAGACGTTCAAAGCTGGGCGCTGCGAGCTCAACGATGGATGGACAAAATTATCGTTATCAACGAAATTGACCGCAACCGTATCGCTGTCGCACGTCGCATACTGAACGGATTGCGATGGCAAGAGCACTAGACGGGCTTCTACCATTGCCTCTTCTTGCAAGTGGAACGAGTTTGGTTTATCTCCTGAGATTCTTAAGTCAGTACACCAATCCTTCAGCTGGCCACTCGTATTCATCTCGTATCTGAGGCAACTTGCTTATTCGCGTCTCTACCCAGGTCATGATTGGCTCGGTGAAGCCGCGGTGAACTTGTCAATTGAAAGCGTCCTTCGAGCTGGACGAGTGCAGAATCCCGATTTCGAAACATCGTGTGGACTTATACCCTCCATCGTCATCTCCTTGGTAATGGCTCGCCCTCCCGACTCGGATCCTCATTCGATCTTCAAAGCCTGTTTTTTCGGCCCGCCAAACCAGTATCGGAATCTCATCGAGCTAAGCGATTGCATGCGCAACACGCCGACCTCAAAGTCAATCTGGTTTCTACCCCTCTGCTCCGACAGCCATTGGGTCCTGGCCCGCATCAACATGCACAAGCGGACGTGGTCTGTGATCAACTCACTCTCCGCCACTCCGATCACCGCGGCTACTCGGACGGCCGTCCTTACGCTGTTCAAATTTCTGAAGCTGGACATCAAAAATGAGTTCCCTCATACTCCTAAGGCGGAACAACAGGAAGACAGCTACTCGTGCGGGCCGGCTACGATCAATGCAGTGGAGACGGAGGTGCTCGGGATTGGGTCATTCAACGCAGCGCGCGCTCACATGTCACGGCTCCGTCAATTCTGTCGTTTATCCTCTCTGGTTGGTGCTGTCGAGGATCCCAAAGAAATCGAATCCATCGTTGCCACGGGCGCAAAATCAAAGGCAAAGTCTGGGAGGGGATCCGCTGCCGGAACACTGAGCAGCAAGAGCACGTCGGCAGAGTCCGGCATGGCAGCGACAATCAAGCCAACAAATCAACGAGTGCATCATCCTCAAAGAACCCGCCAACTTCTCGACTCCAAACGACCTTCACCAAAGCATCGAAGCCGACGAAAGCTCGAGAGCTCACACCCGAGGAGCATACGACGTGGGCTCGCGACCATCCGCCTCTTTTCAGGAGGCTTGCTGAAAAAGTCAAAGATCTTTGCCCGGGATCGAATGTCGACGTCAACAATCCAAAATACGTGCGGTGTGGACGATGTTATGTCTTGGTGCCAATGGCGGCCTTGCTGTGCAAGGCACGATTTGAATTACATCTCGGCAATAAGAAGTGTGTCAACCTCCAACCCATCAGCAATTTCTTCAGACCTATCGCCTCTGGCTCAACTGCTCCCAGCCCCTCGCTAGGACCGTGCCCCGGCCTTACGTCTGAAACGGCGATACATTATCTTTCATCAACTGCGGCGCAGGGTGGCGGGGCCCCTCCTCGACGGACGCTTTGTTTGCGCCTCTATCCCAAAATTGGTAAACGACCAATGACGGAGTTCGAGAGGAAGGAGGTGGACAAATTGGAAGCAAATGAATGGAAGTGGCGCAACGATCATCGAGCACCGCGCATCATCAGTGTGAATTGTCGCAAGTATAGCGCTCGAGATTCGATCAACAAGGACGGACCAAGCTTACCGTGTGAAGAATGCGCGAAGCTTCCTAAGAATTCATCCTGTCGAGCAGCTCTTCGACGTCAATATGCTGCTGGCGCAACTCGCAAATACACCAACAAGAAATATGTCGCGGGCGATACACTTCTCTCGGCCATCTACCGGCGACATCATGGACTAGAAGAGATCCTGGATGACAACAGTCAAGGGAACGTGTATCTACGATTCGCGCAAGGTGTGACCTCAGGAGAATTTGACGGAGCGAACATCTTGGAGGGATTGGTGAAAGCGGCTACGGTCAAGCACGATCGGATGGTCAAGGGCAAATCAATGCGAGGCTTTGTGCGGTCCGAAGCGCTGCGTAACTTCGAGCAAGCCATGGCGCTGGCGTCTCCGATGGCTCTGAGAGTACTGCAGGCTACAATCGGCGCATCCACAAGCCGAAAACTGCAGTGAGTACCGTCATTCTTTCGTTCTTCCAATTCAATCTCATACTGAATGATCGAGGTGCTTGCAGAATGGACCGAGCGACATCAGGCAGGATGCGCCTCGGCCTCGACAAGTCCAACATGGATCGTGTCTGCGCCAAACTCGAAGCAGACGACCTAACGTTCAATTTACACGTAGACGACACGAAGTGTCGATCCAGGATGCGAACCACTCCATACTACTCAGAAGACCTCAGTTTAGAGCGCGAACTACGTACGAAGGGCATATTCCGCCACGAGCTGATCGGATCAATTGGTCCGCCACGCATCTACGAAACTCCGGGTGAACTCCCTGATATGTTCAGCGGACCTGACCCCCCGGTTGCTGGAACCAAAGTGAGTGACAATGATTCTTTTAAGTTTGTACTTCATTTCCACGAGGCTTTAACATGTGTCGCCTCTTCATTCAGATCCGAGCTTACATGATAGCACCGAACGATGTTGGCTCCCCAGCACAGGTGTTTGCCGCTTTTGTGATCGGCGAAACTACGAACGCGGAGGACGCGACCGAGACAGTTACATTCAGTGATACAAGAGTTAATAAAACGTTGCGTCGCACACCTTCTGGTATCCATCTCCGCAGATGGTGCGGCAAGCGAAGGTGTGCTGCAATGTAATGTTGCCGTCCTTCTGCGCGATCAGGGTGGCGCTGTTGCTCAAACCGGATCAAGGAACGCGTCATCATACACCCTCCCCTCCCCAGATCTGGACGGAGTGTTTCCTGAGATCATTATATCGACCGTCAACGTCGCGGGAACGCCGATAGTCTTCTGTCGGGACGAAATACACCTGGCCAAATGTCTGAGGAACGCTATCGACTCTGGAGCAAGATTGCTGTTCGGCGGTCTCGGATGCATTGCCTACCAGGATATGCTCACCATCCTGGGCGGACTGGAGTCGCGTCGTACTCTGTCTCGTCGTGATGTGGTCGGGCGTGATCGTCAAGACGACAATGCAACACATCGGGCATTCTCCAAGGCGACGCTCGAACTCGTAACCGAACTCGCTGAAGACAAAAAACTCGACCCCGATGCGGTCGTATATCTCTTCCTATGTGGCGAGTTACACGATGCCATCCAGAACCGGTCGCTTCAGCCCCTTGAACGTATCAGGATGTTGCTCGTTGTCAGATATACGTTCGAGGCGTGGTATGACTTTGTCCGAAGTCGCCCCGGATCTAGCTCTCACTCGTTCCTCGCCAAAGAAACGCTTGATGGGGTCAGGAAGATGGTTGACTCAACGATTGCTCTCGTCCGCAACTACCGAGATTTTTGGCCAAAGGGATCGTTCATTCCCTGGCGGCATGGCACAGAAATGGTGGAGCACTTCTTCGGGGGTATACGCCAGATTGTAAAGGAGTTCGATGCTCTAGAGTTCTTGCAGGTGCGTTCTTCATGAATCAATCTAATCTATACAGTAGTTAACCCGGCTAGAATCCGACAGGCAACTGGCAAAGTCACTGCACTCTTGGAGCTCATGAGGAAGTTTAAGACCGAGGCGGCGGGATCACGTCAAGGCTACCATCATACCTACAACGACCTCGACGATCTTGACCTTGTTGCGATGCGAACGTACCCCAGTGATGGCGACATCTCTCTCACCAGTTTTGCAGCGGCAAATACTGCGCGTGAACTGCTTTCAGGTTTACGCATGTGGGAGCCTGTGCAACGCATCGCGTCCAACAGACGCAACCAAGGTCCGCAACCTGACATATTCGTCGAGGACGTACTCGCCCGTGGCACAACAGTTCAAGGTATGGAGTTGCGAACGACTTGGTCTATAAGTGATGCGTATCTGACACGGCATACCATGCCCACTTGAAGTAGATCTTGACGACCATCATCCTACCAAGGAAGATCAAGGTCTGCTCCGCACCGAATTGCTGGATTCTGCTCTTGATGGCATGCGGCGTAGCACGTGCCAAGGTGTTGTGAAACCGGACCCAAACGAGCGAGAAGCTGTCGACCGTGCAATTCGATCGCTTGCAGCTCTGGACTTTGACGTTGAGGCAGCCTTGTGAGTGGACACTTCTCTGTGCCACGTGCGCTGAAGCGTTCTTCTACCTTTTAATCCGGACCTCATATTGCTCTCCTTTCTCATTGGCCAGATTCGACGTGCAAATCGCTTACGACGAAGCTGATAGACAAGCTGAGGAACGCTACGTACTCGAGACCATTGAGAAGGCAAACAGCTCATTACGTCCAATCGTGCGTCTACCAAGCTCAACTAGCGTAATTTCGATCTGAGCTCATGCATCTTCGGTACTATACAGCCTACACACTTGAGACTTCCGCCTCTTGTTGATGCTCGCGATACCAGTTTCTCGCTGAACTGGGCCAGCTTGATTGCCCATCGAGCTGCTCATGAGTGTAGCCACCTCAGAGCTGTTCTACTCAAAGGGAGGCCAATGTAATTGAGCGACACAAGTCGCGGAGAGGCAGGCTTAAAGATTAGCAATACAGAGCAAGGACGCAGTGCAGTACATTCACGCGTCTTGAAAGGGTTGGTGCAGTCCATGGGACCATCTCGCTTCGAAGACATTGCGGGCACCGCAAGGAGCTTTCGCTGGACTGGAGGTGGCCAGGTGGCCCGAGCGCTCACAACAAACGAGATTCAGAAGAACGCCTATATTGAGGATGGCCGCATTAAGTGAGTTGTTGCTGAATTTAGGAACGAAGGCAACTGGATCTAATGTTTTGCCGGTCCTATACTTTTAGGAAAAGCTCCCGGAGAGAGACAAGCAGTATGGAGCGCTAGCACAACGCTGTCCTCATTTTGGATCGCTTGACGGAGCTGTAACCGCTGCCACACCATTGGAGATTAGATCCCTGATCTGCTTTGGCCTCAAGTGTGGCATGCATTCACTCAGCGGCGATCAAACTGTTTATGGAGAAGAAGCGCTGTCTATCGGAATTGGTACGTTGTTTTGAGTGGCAGTTGAGGAAGTTCTCGTTTGACACAAGTCTTGTGTCCTACAGTGCGACACATCTACAGCAAAGTGTCAATAAACCACTGCAACCAAGACACGCTTGCCTTGTTGGTTCTACTCTCAAATGTCGTCGTACAGGAGCTTCGCCTCATCAAGAAAACATGCTATTCCACACACCTCATTGATGGCACTATGCCGTTCCGCATGATTGATGGTCGACAGGTCATCGAGTCATTAGGCCCGTCAACGACTACATATCGTTCAACCACGGACCTTACCTCATGTTACCCGGACGAGCGCCTAATCAGCACGAGCGCACATGCCGAGCAAAGGTTTGCCGCCCTTCGGAGCGTGCCCGGCCTGCGAGACGCCGCCGGCAGAACCTCTACAAGCCGCACAAATGCCACCGCGGAAACAAGGAGCTCAACTTCAGCAAAAAGGAAGTCTGACAACGAAGCAGCGAGCCAGCCAGCAAAGCAAGGAAGGCTTGTTTGAAGCGTGGAGCCACGCGCAACACCAGCCGAAGCGACGCGCGCCACAAGCCACTTTCGATAGGCCGCCGCGCGTCCGCAAACGCTCGGAACGCGTTTTCGAGGACTTTTGAGCGATTTTTGGAGCATGTAGAACAAATTTTGATAATATTTCCGAGGCGCATGCGAAATTTTGACATTTCGGGGCCAAAATAGGGTAAAAAAACTTTGACAAAAAGGCAAAAAAAGTGCGTTTTTCCGCATGCACCTCTGGCTGGGCTTTCGGGGGTCCTGCCTCGATCCTGGTGACGTCAGGCCGGAACCAAGCTCCACCTCGTCACTCGCCTTGATCTTCCTCCCTCCCCTACCCTCCTGCTCTCCCCACCCGCTTCCTTCAGCTATCCACCACCGACTAGCTTAAACTTTCCAACATGCAATCCCCCATTCTCAGAACCCGCCTCACAGCTGCTCAGGTCAGTGCACACCTCGACCATCCTCGTGTCATTTCAGAGCTCAGCTGACGCTGTCGAAACAGAACGTCTCGCGTCGTACGCTCTCTACCCAGAGGGCGACACAAGTCCCTCCTGTGGCCGGCCAACGGCCCATCATCGTCAACACCGGCCGCCCGGTTGTCGGTGCTCCGCAACCCCACCCGGTGCCCAACCCTCCGAGGGCGGCGCCCGGTGGAAGCGGACCTAACGTCCCGTGAGCCAACTTGTCGTCGGCGCAAGCCCTCGTTCAGATCCTGCCATTTAGCATTTTGAATCCCGCCTCTGTCCTCCATAGCGTGATCATCGGCATCGTTGCGGTCGGCGGCGGCCTAATTTGGTATTTCAACAAACCCGCTGAGGCGAAGCGCGAGATCCGCCAGCTGGAGAACAAGGCCGAAACTGCTTTCGACGCTACGAAGGACAAGACCGAAGCTGCTTTGGAGAAGACGAAGTACAAGGTCGAGTCCGTTCTCGACTCGGCAAAGGACAAGCTCCCGGCGGATCGCTCGACCCAGAGCCAAGCCAAGGCCGATGAGGTCAAGAGCAAGGCTTCGGGTTGGTTCAGCAGCGCCGAGTCGGACGCCGAGAAGGCAAAGCGAGAAGCGACGGCGGCCTACCAGGACACCAAGAGCGTCGTCGGGAAAAAAGTTGAGGAGGTCAAGCAAGAGGGACAATCGTGGCTCTCGTGGGGAGGTGACAAGGCCGCCGAAGCCAAGTCCACAGCCAAAGAACAAGTCAGTCGCTGGTATCGATGTCCAGCCGTCCGTCACTTTTCGGCGACTGAGCCCTGTTGACCTGGCCTCTTGTAGGTCGCCGATGCCAAGTACTCTGCGAAGCAAAACGGCGAAGGTATCAAAGCTGAGGTGAATATCTCGCAACGCAGCTTCCGAAGCCCAACTTTGTTGCAGTGTTCTGATCCATTCTCTCCGCTTTGTTCTGTACAACAGAGCAAGTCGTGGTTCAGCTGGGGATCCGCCAAGGCCGATGATGCCGAGAAAGCGACCAAGTCGGCCGCTCGTGATGCCGAGTACAAGATCCAGTCCGCCGCCGATTCCGCGAACCGAACTGCACAGGAAGCGGCCAATGCTACCAAACGCGGCTACTACGAAGCCAAAGACTCGGCGGAGCGTGAGCTCGATGCGACGCGCAGGTCTGCTCGCGACGTTGCACAGTATGCCGAGGATGGCGCGAGGGACACGGCGAACGCCGTGAAGCGAGGTGCCGAGGATGCGGGCCGTGTCGCACAGGAGAAGGCCGAGGAGGCCAAGCAAGCGGCTTCGTCGTGGTTCTCGTGGGGGTCAAAGAAGGCCGACGAGGCCGCTGATGTCGCTGCCACCAAGGCCAACGAGACTAAGGACGCCGCCGTCGGTGCCGGGCAGGGCGTCAAGGACAACGTCAAGGATGGACTCCTGTGGGCCGAGAACAAGGTCGAGTCCGGAGCCCAATGGGCACAGCACGAGACGAAGAAGCTTTAAAAGCACAAATCATAGTTCAATATACTCGATGAGTCGGTGCAATGTAAAATAAGATGTCATGTTATTGTTCCGAGACCGGATACGCAGCTCGCGGGCACGGAAGTGAAACGCCGTCACCACGCAGAAAAGTAGGGAATTCGTAGAGCCCATTGCTCCATGCATGACAAGTACGGTGTGATACTGCCTTGACAGGCTCGTTGTGCTCCTGATTCTAACATGAAATGACACAACCGATGATTTTCAAGGCCGAGTTGGCACCCCCGAGCTGAGAGCTTGGACCACCTGGACCTTGCGATGATTCGACCGGGAGACCCTTCTCCCTCTTCTCACTCAGGGCGTCTACGCACCAGCACTACGGCCACTGGGACAACACAGCATGGCCGACTTTCTCGAGGAGCTGATCGAGTCCAAATTGTCAAAATTACACCTGGATCAAGATAATGAAGAGTTGTCGTCGTTCGTGATCGGGATTGTCAAAGAGGATTCCTTTGAGCGTGAGGTGGGTCTACCGGACGTGTAGTGGAAGTAGGACGGGACTGATTCGGTTAATATGATGTAGGACAAGAAGAGTGCTATCCTCGGGTACCTGGAGAAAGAGGAAGACGGCAAGTCGGATTCAGTTCGCAGCTTCGCACGTCGATTGTCTGGCTGCTGACTTGAAGTTCATGGGGTGCTACAGATGCGATGGGCGCCTCGATAGACGACCTTCTGGATGTCACAGGCGAGCTCCAGGATCAAGAACGAGCTCGAGAAGCCGAGGAAGCACAACGGATCGCGGAAGAGAAGAGTGAGTCCCCAGCTCGATACTGGCGTTCAGCTGCTGGGTGCCACATGATTGACCTGACCACCACTTGTATTGCTCTCTATTTGGGATAGAAGAACAAAATGCGGGGAAGAAGAAGCTCACCCCTGAACAGGAGGCGGCGAAGCAGCAAGAATTCGTGCAGGTCAGTCAGTCAGGACCATTCCGGCGCCAGCCGATCAGGGGACCCACTCGCAATCAGATCTTGGGCTCACGATGCTACCTTCTTTCTCGCAGGCATATGGTTACGTGGAGGAAGAAGAGGATGCACCCGCCGATGAAGTCGACCAAGCCTCCGATGCGGTTTTCATCGACCCGCGAGCGCTCAGCAAGAAGGCGAGGAAGAAGGCCGAGCAAAAGCAACTCGCGGCCGGTGTCGGTGAGTTGCCACCCCGTATTGTTACGTTGTGAAACAACCACCTGATGACCTATCTCTGTGGCTAGATCTACTCATGCTTCCCAACATGAACGCGGCGATTGTCAAAGGTGCCGAGCTTCAGAGGCGGAAGGAAGATTCTGCCAAAGCGTCGGCCAAGCGGGAAAAGGACAAGGCCGATCTGAAGAAACAAAAGTGGGCAGCATAGACCGGGAGCTTGTGAGGACTGCTTACTGACCCCTTCTACCGCCATTCGCTGCCTTGGGAGAATGTTTCAGGGATGACGCCGCCAAGAAGCTCCTGGACAAGCAGAAGAAGGCACAGAAAGGGGAACGCAAGGCCTGATGACACATCCTTAATTTCGTACATGTTGTATTATTCCATATTCACCACAGCTATTGATACCCTTCCGTCCATCCATGAAATTCACTTGCTGTGCCGATCAGTGCCGAGCTTGGCGATCATATAGCCGATCATATAGCCGATCATTCACCGGCCTCCACCAGCCTCCACCGCGGCACGGACTACACCACGGACCTCCACGGACTCGGGCCGTCGAAGGTCTCCTTTTGGCGCGGCGTGTCACCTTCGCTCTTCGCCTCGACCCACCTTGTTCGGCGCGCAGACCCTCGTACAGAGCGACCTCGTCACTGCCGTCATGGAGCCAACCCCCGATGAATCCACCGCCGCGCCTGCGATCGCCCACCTCACAACTTCCAGAGAGGCCGGCAACGGCCACACGACGGAGCTGGCGAGTGAAACCCAGCCTGACGGCGAGCAGCAAGACGAGGCGGCTGCACCGACCGAGGAGGAGAATGGCGAAAGGGAGCTTCGAGGTTAGTGAGCAAGTGCTGTTGAAAGGCTCGATCGGCATGAGCTCGAAGCCTGGACGACCTGTCGCTGCGGATCAGGTGCCCCCGATCGATCAGCCGTCGCAGCCCAGCTTCAAAGGTGGGGTCGGGGGGGTTGGGTGAAGCGGCACGTGTCCACTTGCGCGGTTCGCAGCCTCCGACAAGCACCCACTCATCTCATGGACGGCTTGACTGCGTGAATGACACATATTGGTCGTTCATCTACGAACAAGGCAGAGCACTGACGGCATTGGAACTCGCTCGACTCGACGGCGCTCGGGCCCCACGGTCTCGTCATACATTCGCGCCGGCGTCGATACGGTGCACCTTCCTGGAGTGCATTTTTCGCCCCGGAAATACTCCAACACACTGACGAACCTGTCTGTGCGTCTCTATAGATATCGAAGACAAAAATGAATCCTCTGCCCCCATTTCGGAAGAGCCCATCGGGTCGAGCGCCGAGTCCGACAAGACTACATCTGCCGCCGCACCGGTACCGACAGAAGAGGGAAAACCCGCTGCGGCCAAAACGGCGGCGGCGGAGAAATCTTCGGTTGGTCAGATGAAGACAACTGTGCGCAAGATCGGCACGACCGTGTCGACCTCGACCGCCAAAGTACCCGCCGCTGGCAAACCCGTCACGCGCGCCCCACTGCGAGCATCGATCTCTTCTGCCGCCGGAGCCAAACCGACCGCATCACTTTCGACCTCGACTCGAGTCTCAACAGCTCCCCGAGCATCTCTCTCCGGTGGGCTGCCCCCCAGACTTCCGGCCGCGGGCGCATCGTCGACGGCCACTCGAGCAAAGTCGTCGGCTCCACCCCTGTCGTCCAGCTCGACCGCGGGTACTGCAGGTCTCACCGCGCGAGAGCGCAGCAGACTCAACGCCTCAACTGCGGCGAACAAGTCAACTGTGCCCTCTCGACCCGGATCAGCCGCCAGCGCGGCGGGCAACACCCTCCGTTCGTCGGTGGCCGACCCCGTCCGCACCACCACCGCGCCAACGGCAACTCGACCGACTCCAACGACCTCGTCGACACGCACGGCCACGGCAGGTGCGAGCACATCAGGCGTCAGAAGGCCGGCAACATCGTCGACGGCTGCATCGTCGACTGGAGCCGCACACCGTGCACGTGCGAGTGTCGCTTCTGCAGGAGGGTTGAACGGATCGACGTTGAAAGCTGCGTCTGCCGGTCCTCTGGCTGCGGCAGCCAAGAAGGCCGCCGACGAAGGCCACACCAAGCAGGTCAGTGACCCCCTCCATGTGTTTAGTCGTGTCTGAACCCCCGATTAAAGATTTTCTTTCTCAGGTTGCGGACCTTACCTCACAGCTACATAAACTCAGAGTCGAAGCCGCCGAGAAGCAGCAAGCGGTGGAGTGGGCATCTTCTTCGACGACATCGCTCGAAGCAGCACTGGCCGCGGCCGAAGAAAGGTGTGCCACCCTGCAAGCTTCTTTGGACGATCTGGAAAAGAAACAAGCTGCCCGCACCGAGGAGTCAGACAAGTTGTCTGAGGAAACCGCCGTGCGCGAGAAACTCGAGGCTAAGATCGAAGAGAGCCAACAGGCGGTGGAGCAAGCTCGATTAGACGAGGCGGCGTCGAAGAAAGAGTTGGAGCAGGCGCTTGCCTCTGTTGCAGAACTCACGAAGGAGAAGGAAGAGCTCTCGGCTCAGCTTCAGTCGAAGCAAGACGATCTCGCGGCTAAGCTCAAGTCCGTCGAGGTGAAGCACTCTGCGCTACAAGTCGAGCATGTATCTACGCTGGAGCAGCTCGGGATCAAGCACCAAGAAGAGACGAAGGCGATCCAAGAAGCACTGGTGAAGGAGCACGAGGCGGCGATGGCCAAGCTCAAGGCCGAACATACCCACGCCCTCGACGCATTAGGCGAACACACCAAGGAGATTGCTGGCATCCGGAATCAACTCGATGCGACGCAGAATGACCAAGACAAGCAGTCCGATTCGCTTCAGAAAGACCATGCCGCAGTCCAAGAGGCTCACGACGCGATCAAAGCGCAACTCACCGTCATCAAGGATGAGCATGCGGCTCAGATCAAGGCGATGGAAGACGAACACATGACGACGCTTGATGCAGAGCTGGAAAAACTGCGAACACAGCACGAGACCGACCTTGCTGACGCCAAGACCCCTGCCGATACCGAAATCAACATTGACGAGATCCGATCACAAGCTGCCGCCGATGTCGAAAGAGCCAAGGCCGCTGCAGAAGCGGAGGTCCAGGGCGCGAGAGAGCAGATCGAGAAACTCAGGGCTGAACTTGAAGTGAGTCGCGGTGTCGCTGATGATCAGTGATTGGAAACAACAAGCTCATTCTTACTCCGTTGAGCAGAACATCAAGTCAGCTCATGCCGAAGCGCTTGCCGAGGTGGAGTCTTCACAGGGGACGGAACTCAAGGCCGCTTACGAGACGGCTCGATCGGCTGCGGCCGAAGCGCATCAGGAGGAACTTCAGGCTCTGCGCGCCAAAACTGAGAAGACGTTCAAGCAATTACGTGACGCCCATGCGAAGGAGATCGAGGCCTTGGAGCAAGCGAGGGCGAGCGACGTCACGTCCGCCAAGCAAGAGCTCGAGGGAGAGATCCGGGCGCTCAAAGTCGAACTTGAGGCCAGTACCAGTGTGAGTATTCTTCCTCTTTTGCGGAGCACTGCATGTGCGGCCCGCTGAATGATACTCTCTTTGCAGGACCTCGCGAAGCGAGATGGTACAGTCCGAACCCTCGAGTCGCAGGTGGCATCGCTGGAGGCCGAATCAGCAAAGGAAAAAGAAGCTACTGGATCTGCAGAGACCATTGCTTCAGACGAGGACACTGAGCTCAGGTCAGAGCTGGAGCAGGCCAAGGCCGACCTCGTGGCCGCTCGATCCGATCTCGCCGACGTCAAGCTCGCGCTCGGCCGCACGCAAGAGGATGCCTTGGCACAGATTAATGCTATGACCAAGATCCACGACAAGGTCCTCGAATCCAAGGAAGAGGACCATGTCAATGCCCTTCAGGGGCTGAAGCAACAGCTCTCGATTTTGAAGGAACAGGGTGCGAAGCAGCAACAATCACCGCCGTCGCCGAGCAAGGGCGGGGATGTCAATTCGTTGCATTTGGCGCACTCGGCCAAGGTTGAGGAGTTGCAAGTCCAGTGGAGAAGTGAACAGGAAGAACTGCAAGCGGTGAGTGGTCCTTCCGCTTCGAGGTCTTGTGCGTTTAGCTCAACGAGTACTGATACCTTTCTCTCGTCGCTTCTGTGGATCAGACCGTCGCGAGACTGCAGCGCGAGGTGGATCTCTATCGCAACGCCGAGTGAGCGTAGTGCCGTCGGGCCTTCAGTATATAGTAACCATCCTTTTTTTCTTATACGTCTCCTTGCCCACAACACTTGGGGCATCGAAGAAGATTGCTCTCCCTTCTCGCATAGTTAGTTCGCATCATATACTTTTCGTTAGTTTGCTATGACCGTATCGAGATCGTTGCAATACTTTCTCTCTCCAAGACACGTCATTCTAGCATCGAAAAGGAGTTCTAGCTGTATAGCCATTCGAATTTCGCACGATTGCAGTCGTTCAACAAACGAGCTTTTCATCTCCTTTGCTCTGCACCACCCGTTCGCCCAAATCCCTCCCGATCGTTCGCCCGAACGTCTCGAGCAACAACTCGAAGCAAACTTTGGAAATCGCCGCATCGAACCTGCCCTGTGAGTTCAAACGTGAGGACCCACTGATAGATCAGTATCGTCCGCCTTTACTGAACTTCTCGTCGCCCCTTTGCTTACTTTCGAAAGCTCATCCCGGATAAAGGCGTGGTTCGCTTGCAGCTCGAGGAACGTCATCTTCAACCCGGCGGAATTAAGCTGTTGGCGGATTAGGTTACGTCCCGCAAGCGGCTGTAGAATGACACTCAAGGGATGGTTATGTATGGCTCGTTCGCTAGAGGCGCAAGGCACTGACTGACGACATGGCCATCTTGAGTTCCGAAAATGAGGACGACCTCGCCTTTGAGATCACCCTTCGATGCTCGGACGAGTGAGTCGTCGCCTGTTGAGGATAATGCGCCATTGTGTATATCTGATTCAGAGTACGAAGCATGTCTTGGTCGGCATATACGCCTCTGGTTCAAATACAGACCGATCTCACTTGCCCGTTGGGAAGTAGCAGACCGAGGCCAAGACTCGAGGATCGAGAGCGTTCTGGGCGAGGCGAGGTGAGCGGTACGTCAGAAGAGATATCTACCGACGAGGTCTGAATGACCGTGGTAGCCATCACCTACCCTGAATGCCAAATGGCCACCCAAGCACATTCCTGTCGTTCCGATCCGACCGTTGCAGTTCTGTCCGTGCAGATCCGAGAGATTTGGATCAGCGATGAGCGAAAGCCGTTATATCGTGTAGGCCTCACTTTGTGTTCCATCAAGAGGTCGACCGCCTACAGAGGAATTGTTGTCAGTTTATGTGCACATGGTAGAGAGCTCTCCAAAGGTACCTTCTTGGCATCCTCGTCATAGGCACTCAGGACCTTCTTGACCTTGTAGGCGTTCCCAGCATCCGTACCCGGCACATCATAGGCGAGCGCGGCAGGACCTGTGAATTCGTGGAAGACAACTGGGCATGCAACGATATATCCCTGTGAAGCGATCGAGTTGGCGAAGCGAAGGACAGGACCGGTCACCTGCGGGATAAGTGATATGGAGTTGGAGGTGAGTGAGAGGTGGGGGTTGTCCCGGCCCGCCCCACGATGAGGGAGCGGTCACCCAGATAATGAAGCCTGGGAATGCTCACATTGTAAATTTCGGACCATACTACTACTCCTGGGAACTTGGCGTTGGGATATTCTGGCATTCTGTCGTGGGTGTAGAGAGGGGTCAGCTCAGCGTCATCAGGGGCGGTTTCTAGGGGGACATTGCGGTGAGGGTGCTGATGCTGGTGTACTGAAGCAAGTAACAGTGGCAGGGAGACTGAACCGGACGAGCTCTCACTTTGGCTTGACGACAAATATGGTCATGGGCCCCTGCGAGTGCCAGACGTGGTGTGGGAAACATCGGTCGACAAACTCGGAAGTGGGGGAGAGGGACCCCCTCGCAGCGACCAAGGCCGAGTGGCCACTCACAGTTGCGGTCGAGACCTCGTGTTCACTTTGTTCGATCAACATGATCGGCTCTCGTCACGAGCTCTGCGTTGAATGGATTCGAGGGTTGAGGTGCGCACGGAACCGAGGCAAGGCGAGCCGGTGCAGCTGGCAGGCCGGCATGCGCCAGGCGACCCCTTTCCGAGCCTCGCCCGCCGAGTTTACCCAACATTTT
Organism: Microbotryum lychnidis-dioicae p1A1 Lamole; assembly: GCA_001244265.2. Taxonomy (NCBI): domain Eukaryota; kingdom Fungi; phylum Basidiomycota; class Microbotryomycetes; order Microbotryales; family Microbotryaceae; genus Microbotryum; species Microbotryum lychnidis-dioicae. The sequence continues at coordinate 1,929,852 of CDLV01000006.1, forward strand.
CACAGACACACCGAGCTCGCCCCAAGTCATGTCAATCAGACCTTGGGAAAAGCAAAAAAGTGGTCGCAGCCACCAAAGACGATCAGCCTTCCTTAGCAGAACACTACACCTCTTTTGAATATTCGCCCTCGATGGGGACCGATGGCCGACTCGGACTCGGGCCGCTCACGCGCTCACATGCAGTTCAATCGGCCAGTATTCAGCCGGTAAGCCCGGAGCGCAATGGCCGAAGCCGAAGCGCGAGATTCATCCCTTCTTGGCGCCTTTTGTACCCTTAACCCGAAGCCATTCTCGTCGCACTCAGAGTCAAGCTCCGCTCCTCGTGCTGATGAGGCGACAACGAATCACAAGGAACAACGGAACAATGGATACGACGGCCTCAACCTCATCGGGACCGGCAATCTCCCAAGTGGGCGAAGCGACCCCACTCGTCGCTAAGAACTCCAGGCTACTGTCCTACGATGAGCTCGAGGACTGGCGCAAAGACAATCATTACATCCGTACGGGCTATAGACAAACGCTCAAGTCGTACTATGCTTGCTTCGCGTCCATCTTTGGAGTTCACAACGAGACGACCAACATTGCAAGTGAGGGCCGCTCGGCGACGTCATACCCGAGTCGTGCACGGGTTTCGTTCCAACTGAACTCGAATCTTACTCTTCATCGAAGCAGTGGACACATCTGATTGGTGCGATCGTCGCAATAGGCTCCTTGCTGTACCTCGTCATGGCCATCACTCCCCACGAGCGATCTCGACACCGCCAAGGTTGGCTCGCACCGCTGGCCGGAATCCCCTATCCGTTCCCGTCGGCTGCTCAGCCGAGCGTGACTTGGATCGATAGCTTCGGCAAGTCCGATCTCGACGAGCAGCTCAATCCTCGAGAGGACGGAGGCATGCGCTAATCTTCTCCACGGGCTTCGTTATGGCAGGCTTTGGAGTGTTTTTCGTCAGCGCAGCGACATGCTTGGGTAAGGAGGCCCTCTCCCTGGTTGTATGAAGAGCTTCGGTAACACAAAATTCGCATGTTTCTATTCCGCCCGCAGGCTTCTCCGCGTCATTTCACGCCCTAGGCTGTCATTCAAAAGAGGTCGGTCCGACGTGACCCCCGAACGGAGTACTTCTAGCAGATTTAACCTCCCGACTTTATTTTTCCTGAACAGGTCGCACATCGATGGAACAACTTTGACTACGTCGGGATTGTTGTTCTGATATCAGGAACGTTTGTGCCTGCCGTCCGATACGGTTTCTTCTGTGCGTACTTTTCTCGATGCTACGCAGCCGGCTTCGTCCGACTGACGGCACAGTCAGATTCCATTTTGAAGGTGATCCCCACCTTAGGAATCTCTACATAACCCTCATCTACTCCGCGGCATTATGTGAGCGACTTGAAAGAGTGCATCACTTTACTTTTCGCTCCTTCTGACCTGGAGTGCACCCACTCCCCCTACAGTCACCGCTTATACCGTGCTCGCGCCGCACGCCAAGACCCCTGAGTTCCGTCGTTTCCGAGCTTGGGTCTTTATCGCTCTTGGGACAAGTGCGGTGTTCCCCGTCGGACATGCTGTACTTCGCTATGGGGTTAGTCACAAATCTCATCATTTCCATGGTAAAGATACCTCGCTGATGAATGTACCGAGAACAGTTCGAGGGAGCATCGAATGGAATCGCGTTGCCTTGGCTCGCTCTTGGAGGTGCACTGTGAATTTTCCTCGATTCGATCTGCGATTGTCACCGTCTGGGCATAGAACACTGACTCCATCATTTCCCGTCGTAGCTACATTGTCGGCGCAGTATTGCACGTCTGACCTCCACACCAAAGCCCGTCTAATTTTCGCCTTCACTGAACCCCCTCCCACCCTGTTTTTAGATACGCCGAGCGCTGTCCCGAACGATTCCTCCCCGGCCAATTCGACCTCTTTGGATCCTCGCACCAGATCTTCCACGTCTTGATCATCTTGGCCGCCGCATCGCATTGGGCGGCGATTTCGGAAGGATTCAGGTATTGGCATGGCGAGAGGGGCGGGGTTTGTCCAGTGAGGTGATGGGGAGAGTCAGAAGGGAGAGGAATAGTAGACCTCGAGTTTCGAGGAGTTTCTCGGCTTAGATGTAGAGGTGTGCAAGGAACCACTGCAATCAATACTCATTAAAGAGGTAAAGAGGTTCCTCTACGAAGTATCAAGGGACCCGACGGGCGCGCTAGGGAATAAGAATCAAGGAGGTGCGAGAAAGGAGCGGGGATGGGTAAAAGACAAAATAATCAACACAAAAAACAAGAAAAAAGTAGGGAGAAAATACGCAATCCGTCTCTCGGTGGCTACGCTCAATCGACGCCCATCTTGACCAATCGACTCTGCGCGATGTCCCACATGGCCTTGAGCCCGCGGCTTAGTTCGTCCCTCCATGCTTTGGACCCGACGACGTGGGTCTTGATCTTTTCTTGTAGGGAAAAGAGACGAGGTTCGGGAGTCGAAGGGGAAGGTTCGGGGAGGACGAGGTCGAGTTTCTCCTGTGGAGTGGAATCACGTAAGACGGGTGAATAAGATCGTATTGGGATGGGTACAAGTTGGATTTTTTAGTGGGCGACTAACCTCGATTTCGGGCACGATCGCGGCTCGCGGTCGGCCGTTGACGAAGGTGACGAAGCGAAGACCGGGAAAGGCTTCTTCGTAAAGCGAGTTGAGCATCTTTGTGGAGTAAGGCGGAAAAGGAGTAGGTATGGTCAGGCTCGACTCAGCTTCGGAAATGTGGGGGGAAGGTCCGAAGGCCGTGGTCGAGCTTTGTTCTTCAAGAGCAGATTTCGCCTGGGCGCACAGGTCATGCGTGTTCGGTGCACTAAAGCATATCTCTGATTGGTTCGGCAGTACGACTCGGTGCTGCTGCAACGGCTCGTCTGGCGGCTTCGAGCTCTCTTGGGCGAAATGGCCGTCTCGGTCTTTGAGGGGTTGCCGAGCCCCTAAAAGTCGGTCCTCAATCCGAGGTGCTTGCATTCGGACGAGACTCGATCGAAGGAAACGGAAAGCGTATACTTACACTGAGCCTCTTGAGTACTTCGCCCGGTGTAGCGCCCTGAGCGGGAGCCTGCTCCTTGCCGCTGAACGAACTCAACCCGATTGTCTCTCCAATCCTCGGATGACTGGCTAAGAACTCGGCCTGGTCCTGCACGTCCCACGACTCGACGATCGAGGCCGCTCGTTCCAAGAGTTCACGGTAGGTTGAAGGTGGGGAAGATTGGGAGAAGGAGGCGTGTAGTTGAGGAACAAGGAGTTGAGTCAGAGGAGGCGAGGGCTCGAGGAGGTCCGTTAGGACGGGCACGAGGGATGAGGCCGGGGCGTGAACGAGCAGTGAGATCCGGGGAGGGGGTAAGGTTTCCGTCATTGCGATGTGGGATGAAGCTTGACAAGGGGAGGAGAGCGGAAAAGGCAAGGCGGAGAGAGCAAAGGCGAGAGAGTGACTGGGGGACCGCAAGAGCCAAGACGAGCGACGACGAGCGGGTTGAACGTGGAGCGATCTGCGATAGCGCCGCTGGCCCCTGGGTCTGTGATAAGCCGCGGAGACCAAGGGTAGTCCAGGGACGATGCAGTGCGAGGAGCCAAGAAGAGATCAATCCAATCAAAGTAGCTCGGATTCGACTCGTACCAAATGGCAAGGTCAAAGCACGAATGCACAGGTGTTGTCGCTGACTGAATCCGCTCGAATCGACCAGGGACGTGACCCCCAACCTTCGCAAGCTTAAGGCTACACGGCCAGCCCTTTGGGATGGGGATTTCGCACGGATCCGCTCCTGATTTCCGCAGGGTCTGCCTGGCGCTAGCCTCGCGGTGCTAGATCATACGGATTCCACGGTGGACACGAGAAGAAGTTGAGATTGTCATTTTCTGAGCGCATGAAACCTCATAGCAAAAAACGGGGGTATTTCGGGTATGGCTTTGGGAGTGCGCGCTCTGCCGAGACGATCCCGGCGCCATCCCAGCACCATCCCGGCGCTCGGCGCTCAATTCTAGGACGATCCTGGGATGGTCCCAAGAGGGCGAGCGCGTGCCGGGATGGTCTGGGATGGCGCCGGGATCGTCTCGGCAGAGCGCGCACTCCCAAAGCCATACCCGAAATACCCCCGTTTTTTGCTATGCTATTGCAGACAGTTAATCAACTGTTTGGGGATGCTTAACATCTACTCCATTCTTAGCAACCGCTAGTGAGCTGATGCTGTAATGTTTCTACATACCATATGGATTCCAGAGTACCAAAATCTAAGTTTTGCAGAAGGGTTTCATAATAAACGCGTACTGGGTACGGACTCATGTTATCCGTACGAGGGAGGGTTGCGCGTGTAGCTCTCAGCTGCTCTCAGCTCTTCTCAGCTGCTCTCGGTAGCTCTCGGTCATCCCCAGCCGGCCCAGCCTGCTCCGCACTGCTCGCGGCGGGGTGGGCGGCTTCGGGCCGCGAACGCCGCTTCGGATTTGCGAGTCGTGCCTTAAGAGTAGGTCAGCAGCGATCAGCCCTCAGCGCTCAGCAGTGACAGCTGGGTTCGGCACCGCGGCTTTTGGGTCCCGACACCACTCCTTCCGCAAGAACATGGCCCCGAGACCAGCTTTGATCGTTTGTATGGGCACAAGTGGATGCGGGTGAGTGTATCAATTTTGATTCCCGACATATCCCTTCCCAGTTTGCCATGTCCTGACACGTTGATCCGCCTCCGTTTGCTCCGTCCGACCCTCTCTCGGTCACCCGCCACGGACTTGCAGTAAATCGAGCACAGGTCTCGCCGTCGCGCGGGCACTCGGACTGGCTTTTGTAGATGGAGATGATCTGCACCCGGCTTCCAACGTTGTCAAGATGTCTGAAGGCCACCCGCTCACCGACAAGGTCCGTTCTCTCGCTACCCCACGTCTTTCCATTCGCAACCCACCCGCCCCCTTCATTCCCAAGTTGCGACCCGGAGCTAACATGCTATGAATGAGGATACAGGACCGGATACCTTGGCTGCTACGAATCCGGGCGACGGCATTCTACCTCACGTCAGAAGAAGGCGTACAAGCCCTCGGCCACCCCGTCCCAGCCGAAGCGGACCACATCCAGCCTTCGGACGAGCTCACCTCGGCCCTTGCGCACGTGCACCCGCAGACAATACATCTCGGCGAGGAGATGATCAAGCGAGGACGCAAGGCCGTCGTGGTCGGGTGCTCGGCGCTCAAGAGAGGGTATAGGGAGTTGTTGAGTGGGAGGAAGGTCCAGCTCGGTGAAGTCTCGATCATCGAACCCGAGATCGAGGCGGACAAGCTCGAGACGTACTTTATCTACCGTGAGTGGATTCACACAAGGCTTAGAAAGTATATCTCCCTGACGTCGACTCGACGAGCAGTGCACGGTACTCGACCCCTGCTGCTGCACCGCTTGACGTCGCGACCGGGCCATTTTTTCAAAGCGCCGATGCTGGACTCGCAACTCGCGACGCTCGAGATCCCGACCGAAGATGAGATCAACGTCAAGAGGATCAACCTTGGGCAAGGGCCGGAACAAGCCGAGGAGGTGGGAATAGAAGGCATCTCGCAGGCGGCGATCGAGGTCGCTACCGAGTGGGTGGGGTAATTCGCGGCAACTTGAAGTTAGGGGTCGGGGGTCTCCTGCTCAACTCGGTGCACACGTCTAGGGTCTAAGGCACCCTGAAAAACATCTTTCAAACGTGTTCTAAAAATGCAGCATAATGTCCCTCCGCTGTGATTTTTTACCTTCTATAACAACGTCTCGCCCAACGCGCAACGCAGAGAGATGTGTGCACTTTGGAGGCCATGCTCTGTGTTGACGGGATAGCTTCGAGCCGGAGACCTGACCTAATCAAATTGACGAGTCCTGACTTTTGGTGCGACGCCGCTTGCCAGATTTCCCCACGCGGGGTGCTGTTGCGCTCGGACCTCTTCTCCGTGCCGGGCAATTTGGCACATGCTGCACGCGTCGAGGCGCGTCGCGCGTGTCGCACCAACCACGGGCGGGCGAGGGCGGGCGCGGCCGGTCGCCGGTCAGCCGGTCAGCTGGTCAGCGTCCAAGTGTCCAAGCGAAGCGCGGCCAGTCCTGCGAGCTCTCTTCCTCTGTCGGACCACCTCGTATGTGCACATACCACACGCACGCCCAGACTGACCCGAGTAGTTGGTGCCTATCGACCCCACCTGCCTTTCGCCCTCGCTTGTGCGACTCGTGAGACGCGATGAGCACCTCACCTTCGTCGTCCAAGAAGCCCCGCCTCGACGCGCCGCCCGTGACCTCAGCCTCGAACGGCTCTCTTCCCCTCGTAGCCAATCCAGCCAACGGTTTCATCCCCGACGAAGACGTTGCTGCCCCACCTTCGACCCAAGCTGGTGCCCATGCCAAGCCTTTGTCGGCCTTGTTCGCGGGCGCGCATCCGGCGAGAGGGCTGTCGCAGCTCAAATCGGCTGTTCAGAATGGCGTCAAGGGCAAGGCGAGGAACGACAACGACGATGATAAGGTGAACTTTGAGAGTATCCTCAAGGGACTGAATGAGGAAGGTCAGTTGGTGAGCTTGGTATTCTTGAGGGGCACTATTCCGCAAGACTTTGCATCGGACGATTGGGATACCCCCCGTCTGCCGTCTGCTTGGTGGTACATGGCGACACGAGCCAGCAAGCGAGTGCCGCAGATTCGAGGCCTCTACACCAGAAACTATTTCCTGTTCATTTTCACCGACGCTCTTATCTCAATTGGGCGGGTTCCAGAGGCAGCGAGCCCGCGCGGCTGGAGAAAACCTTTAAATCTTCGGCTTCCGATCGAGCCTCGTAACTGACTGCTGCGTTCTCTCACGCAACCTCGATTACATGTTTTCGCAGTGGCAACGGACTCGAGTGATCAGAAATGGAATCGACCGGCACTGCCTCCGATCGACCCAGACACCGATGCTCTGAGTTCGTCCTTTGAGCTCTGCAAATTGTGTCCAATCCGCCCACCCGAGCTGACTCATCGACCCCGAATCGGATCACAGTTTTCCAGCAGATCGAGCTCGAAGAACACGTGGTGCCCGGAACGGTCCCGCAGATTCGTGCATTTGGTGTGACGCAGGTACGTCGTCGTACGCTCCCACCAAAATCGTATCCGCTAGAGCTCATCACTACGAGATGACCACGAGCAGGCTGGGCATTCCGTGTTGCTGCATATTACGGGCTTCATGCCTTACTTTTGGATTGCTGCGCCAAAGGGCTTTGTGAATGACCACTGTGTCTCGTTGATGGGTCACCTCAATGTAAGTCCTTTGCCCGACCATGCGTATGTTTTCGGACGCTCAACTCGAGCAAGATTCAATAGGCCATGATCCCAGGTGACGCGAACCCCGTTCACTCGATCAAAGTCGCACACAAGCGCTCTTTGTGGGGATACAAGGGTGATGGCACCGTGCCCTTCATCAAGATCACCATCAGCGACCTGCGAGCGTACCCCAAAGTCCGAGGCGCGTTCGAGCGTGGCGAGGTCAACTTTCGGGAACTGTTCACGGGTGAAGCGGTGATGACCTACGAGAGCAACATTGCTTACACGTTGCGGTTCATGATTGATCATGGGGTACTTCACCTGTCCCGAGGCCTGTTGTCTCGTTAATGCGAGCTGACAATGCTCGTATGCAATCACAGATTGTCGGGATGAACTGGCTCGAGCTGCCGCCGGGGACATATCAGATGAAGCGACTGAGCGAAAAGGTGTCAAACTGCCAGCTCGAACTCGAGATCAAGTCAGCCTGCAGATCAACCTTGCAAAATTGAGATCTCATACTCACGCAGATCCCCTCTTTGTCAGGCACGACGATCTAATCTCGCACGCACCGGAAGGTGGATGGTCTCACATTGCTCCTCTGCGCGTTCTGTCCTTCGATATCGAGTGCGCCGGTCGCAAAGGTATCTTCCCCGAGGCCGAAATCGATCCCGTCATTCAGATTGCCAACATGGTCACGCGCCAAGGCGAGACCAAGCCTTTCATTCGCAACGTCTTCACTCTTAACACGTGTTCGCACATTGTCGGCACGGACGTGATCGAGTTCGAGAAGGAGGCCGATCTATTGACGAGGTGGCGCGAGTTTGTTGACGAGGTCGATCCCGACCTTATCATCGGGTACAACATCTCGCAATTCGATCTGCCTTACCTCATGGATCGAGCCAAGGTGTTGAAAGCGACCAAGTTCCCTTACCTCGGTCGACTCAAGAACGTCAAGAGCGATGTTAAGGACACCCACTTTTCGTCAAAGGCGTACGGCAACCGAGACAACAAAGAGACAACGATCGATGGTCGACTGCAGCTCGATATCCTGCAGGTCATGCAGCGTGACTACAAATTGCGAAGTTATACGCTCAACTCGGTGTGCGCTCATTTCCTCGGTCAGTTGTTATCTGCGGGTGCAGATGTCTTTGGATGAGCTTGGAGGATCCTGACCGAATTTCCTTCATGTCCCAGGCGAGCAAAAGGAGGATGTGCACCATTCGATCATCACGGACTTGCAGAACGGTAACGCCGAGTCTCGACGTCGTCTGGCCGTGTATTGTCTCAAGGTGCGCATGTATTCCACTGGAAACGAGAAGCTGGCCATCGGAACTGACGCCCTCTCGCACCAGGATGCCTACCTGCCGCAACGAATCATGGACAAGCTAATGTGCTTCATCAATTACATCGAGATGGCTCGTGTGACGGGAATTCCTTTCAACTACCTTTTGTCGCGTGGTCAACAAATCAAAGTCATTTCGCAACTCTTCCGCAAGGCCCAGGACACGAACTACCTCGTCCCGGCGTTCCGTTCCGAAGGCTCGGACGAGCAGTACGAAGGTGCGACCGTCATTGAACCCGAAAAGGGCTATTACGATGTGCCAATCGCGACCCTCGATTTTGCTTCGCTGTACCCTTCGATCATGCAAGCGCACAACCTGTGCTACACCACCTTGCTGGATGCCAAAATCGCCGAGGCGCTTAACCTCAAGGAGGGCGTCGACTACGTCAGGACCCCCAACAACGGTCGGTCGTCCCTAATCCGCCCGATTTTTCTCCCCAGATACTGACGATCTCAACGCCTTCTGCTAGATCTCTTCGTCAAGTCCGAGAAGCGTCGTGGGCTGCTCCCCATCATTCTCGAGGACCTGCTGTCGGCGCGGAAGCGCGCCCGGGCCGAGTTGAAGAAGGAGACGGACCCGTTCAAACGTGCTGTGTTGGACGGTCGTCAATTGGCGTTGAAAGTCAGTGCCAATTCGGTGTACGGCTTCACGGGAGCGACGGTCGGCAAATTGCCTTGCTTGCAGATCTCGATGAGCGTCACCGCGTACGGGCGACAGATGATTGAAAGGACGAAGCAGGAGGTGCAGGATCGGTACAACACCGCGAATGGCTACGAGTACGATGCGACCGTCATCTATGGTGATACCGATTCCGTCATGGTTCGTTTCGGGTGTCCGGACTTGGAGACAGCAATGAAACTAGGTGATTTGTGTTTGAACGAGCCTCCGAAGCTATGCAGAACATCTTCTGAAGTGATTGTTAAACCCTCATGACTCTAGGCGCAGAGGCCGCCGATTTTGTCACACAAAAGTTCGTCAAGCCGATCAAGCTCGAGTTCGAAAAGGTCTACTTCCCATACCTCCTCATTAGCAAAAAGCGCTACGCCGGCCTGTACTGGACCAAGCCGGAAAAGTACGACAAGATGGATACGAAAGGTATTGAGACCGTTCGTCGTGACAACTGTCGTCTCGTCGTGACCGTCATTGAAACATGTCTCAAGAAGATGCTCATCGATCGAGACGTCAAGGGAGCGGAGGAGTACACGAAGCAGACGATCTCGGACCTTCTGCAGAACAAAGTCGATCTTTCGCAACTCGTCATCACCAAAGCACTCGCCAAGGCCGATTACGCCAACAAACAGGCTCACGTCGAGCTCGCGGAACGCATGAGGAAGCGTGATGCCGGATCGGCCCCGGCGTTAGGAGATCGAGTCGCGTACGTGATTATCAAGGGGACCAAGGACGCTCGCGCGTACGAGAAATCCGAGGACCCACTGTACGTGCTCGAGAACAATATCCCGATCGACACCAAGTACTACCTCGACAACCAACTGTCCAAGCCGTTGATGCGTATTTTTGAACCGATTCTGGGGGAGAAAGCGAGCTCGTTGTTGACCGGTGATCATACTCGCATCGTGTCGATCGTGGCACCGACGTCGGGTGGGTTAATGAAATTTGCTGTACGCACGATGACGTGTCTGGGGTGCAAGACGCCGCTCAAACCGAATCGACCGAGTGAGTCAGGAACGAAAGTGGCGTTACCTCGACGTGCCCCTCCCCTGATCCTTGCTCCCGAACGCCCTCCTTCAGACAAAGCCGTCTGCGAAAACTGCGCGCCTCGCACGGCCGAGCTGTATGCCAAACAGTTGAACATCACCACCGCGCACGAGACCGCCTATGCACGCTTGTGGACGCAATGCCAACGTTGTCAAGGGTCTCTGGTCCAGGATGTGCTCTGCACAAGTAAGGATTGCCCCATCTTTTACATGCGCAAAAAGGCACAAAAGGATGTGGCGGAGAACGTTTCCGTACTTGATCGATGTGAGTACCTCTTCTATGGGTTTGGAACAGCAGCAGTTGATCCTCTTTTGACCTTGTCGTCACAGTCGATGGTACTTGGTAGAATTGGCATTCGCAAAAAGCGTGGATTATGTTTCCGAAGTCCTCTCCGACGCCGCCTCACTTTACGAGCTTGCTGTAACTATATCGCATCGTTTTCATCGATTATCCGCACAGGAAGAGAGTGCACTTATCTTCCCAACATGAAGAAGGTCAATGAGATACACCATGATCGTAGATATTTCATTATACTTTACAACATGTCGTCACGTTTCTTCACATTAGACCGTGAACATCATTTCAAAACGGGGCGCTGGCACGGCGATGGTCATTGCCAGTGTGGGCAAAGGGCTAAAGAGCCGCAGATACCGCATCTCCAGTTGCGCCTTGACCGCTTCCGTAACCCAGTAGAGGAGTAGTTGTCGTCGTTGTCCCCCTCTTGTTCCGCGGCGGCAGAGGCACGGCTTCCATATCGGGCAGATCGCCAAACAAGTCCTCGAGATCCTGTTCTGCCGTTCGCGAGGTTGATGATGGCACACAATTAGAGCTCTCCCTCTTGTCAGTACTCCTCCCTTCCCTTTGACTCGATCCTTCCGCCCCAGTACTAGGTCCCTCCCTTCCCACCGCCCTCTCCCTGTCCTTGACACTCGATCGGACCGCTTCGAGCAACTGCTCCCCTCTCGCAACGTACATCTCCAAACGGGTCACATGTTCCCTCGATGCCAGCAGGTCAGCTTCCAGTGAATCTTGGAACGTCGTCAAATCCCTCAGAGACAAGGCGTGCAAAGGGGTGTCGAGCGCCGAGGCGTGCGAACGGGTGTGCGTGTGTGGCCGAGCGGGAGCGAGGTGATGGTGGTGAGGGTGCGCGATCGTGTGTGAATGAGCATGGGCGTAGCTATGCTTGTAGGCGTGGCGGGCATGAGCATGGAGATGGGAGGTCAACGCAGCAGCCGGATGGGTGGCGAGAGGAATGGTCGACGTCGAAGGGGACGGCGTAGCCGTTTCGGCTCGATCCGCCGGCGGAGCCAAGAAGGAGGCAGCAGCGACAAGATCAGGAAGACTGTGCCCCAGTGGACTGTTGGCCGTTATCGCCACTGACATCGCGGTATCCTCCGATCCATCTTCGCTCACGCCGCTGCCGAACAAGGTTTCTCCGTTCACCGTGTTCGGGGAGGAAAGCCGCGGCTTTTGCTTCGTCGTCTTGCGACGTTTCGGGGCCGGAGGGATCGATTTCTCTTCGACTTGGGGTTTGTCTCCATCCACATTGACATTGCCTGCCATGTTTCCCACTCGATTTGGCTGCAAGATCACATAACCGAGCTGCAATCTCAGCAATGCGATCCCTTTCAAGTCTGACAGAGCCAATGTGGGAAGAAGATCAACACTTACAATGGGTACGCGGCGCCTGCGTTTGATGGTCGTTTTCTTCAGCAAGACTGGTCTTTGTGTCCCGTGTAACTTGTAGTAGAGGCCTGACCGGAGGTGCGCCGCGAATGTCGAGGTTCGGCGATCGAGAGCGGATAGCGCACACGAGTTAGATGAAGGCGGCCGGATTGTAAGGAACAAGACGAAGAGGTCAGCTTTATTTGGTCCACGTGGCCTTGCAACGCCAGAGTTGAGGAACGACGAAGGCGAATGCATCGGCGGTGCGGCGCAAGGCGAAAGCGAGAGGAAAGTTCGGGGACTGATTGCGGCTCGTCGCGACGGCCCGCCGCGAAACTAGCGCATTCGCGCAGCTGGCGCACCACTTGCGACCTCGTCGCTCGGGGCCCGCTGCATCCTTCCCTCCCACCACTCCCGCCGATGCAACATCACCCATGGTAGACACGCCGCTGAACGTGGCCAGGGAACGATAAACCCACCACATGCGTTGCAAGCCACTCGGCCTTCCCCATCTCGTCTCCAAAGCGGCGTCGTTCCTGGATGATCAATAGAACCGAGACAAGGTGTACGGTCAACTCCACAGTTCGATCGTGTAGGCATATCACATGCATCGCCACTGACGAGTTTGACAGTTGAAACACTCCATCGCGGTGACTTCCCCACTTGATTCGACCCCGTTCATTGAGCTCTCTTCGCCTGTATTCGCCGGTGCGGTGGTGTGGATGTGCGCCAAAGTTGAGGACGTCGCAGACTTGCTCGAATGCATCACACGATTGTTGAACGTGGGGCATCCTTGGCAGCACGACTGCCCACCCGAGCCGTTGCAGACTCCCCCTCCCGGGCATGAACCCGACAGAGGATCGTGGGTAGCCGTCGCTGACGTGGAAGCCCTGAGCGCTCGAGCGGACGAGGAGGTTGTCGTAGCAGTGGAAGGTCGAGACGACTTGCCCGGTGCCGAGTGAGGGGAGTGGGGAACCAAAGGGGAGCCTATCCCCGAGTCGTCAGTGGGCAGCGATCCCGTCGCCGCCCCTGGAGAGGGAGGAGCTCGTAGCACCGAGGCCTGGGTGGAGGGTGATCCGACTGCTGATATAGATGCGTTAGATGTAACGCTTGCTAAAGTCGGCCTCGAAGAATCACCCGCGTGAATTTCTGCAGATTCTGCGCCGGAGGGTCGAGGTCCGGCTCGGGATTTGAGGTAGAGTCCTGGCGTGTGCAACGCGGAGATACGTCAGGGTGTGCAACATTGGACTCCACGAACCAGAGGAAGAAATGAGAACATACCGCAGGCGTTACAAATTGGGTTGCCATCCTGGTCTCGCCTCCAGAGAGGGGTCTGGGTCGTTCCGCAAATGAAGCAATCATTTCCCGTCTTTGTGCTGGGCGTTGCCAAAGTAGCCGAGGCGCTTGAGATGTTGAAAGCCCTCGACGAGCGTTGCCGATGCAGCGGATGAGGCGCTGTGGTCGCCGGTTGTGTCAGAATGGCCTCGGTCGACGTTGGTGGGCGAATCGCCGAATGTTCGATCGACGACTTGGGCGAGGCTTGCGTCGGCGCGTGCTGATGTGGCGTGTTTGCCAATTCGACACCGGGTGAGGTCCTTGGAGATTCCGGACTCCAGCGTGGCGAAACGTCCGTCGTCGAAGTGGACGATTGTGAAGGCGAGGCCCCTTTTGCCCGCGCTTGATGATGATGGGTCGTCGCATCGCGAGCAGCACCGCTTGCGCCGTTCGTCCACGAGCTGAGCGAAGGTAGCGCAAAGGGTGACTTGGAGCGCACGGTCAAGGGGACTCGATCGTGTCTTGGCTCAGACGAAGGCGTTGCCCGGCTTGATCTTGCAGTACTACTGCTTCTGCCCGTGAGACCGGCCGCGTCCGCGCTCGAGGTAATGCCCGATGAAATCGCACCCTCGTCGCTCGAGCACGGGCGTGAGTCGCCGTGGCGGGAGGCAGGACCCAACAGATTCTGCAGCGACGTCATGACGACGTCTGGCACGCCTGGGACTGTCCACAAGTTTGTAGAGGAGATGTGCGTCGTGCGAGACAAGAGTGAACTGAGGGCTTCTTGCCCCCGCGACTGATGCAGCAGGCGATCAGTTGCGCCGTGTTCTCGGGTAGGCACGCCGATTGTTCAAGCGACCGCCAACCCGGACGCTCGGAGTTGGTGAAAGAGCTACAAAACAGTTCATGTACATCTCCCACCTTTGTGTTGATACATAACCTCGCTCGGGAGCCTATCCCTGGGGTGAAAATCGCACTCGTGGTACAGCGAGGCGTCGCAAGCGAAATTCATGCATCGTCCGTCGTGACCAATCAACGCGTTCCTAATTCACCGCCCTCGGCGCAATTTCAAATCCGTGTTGAGTGCGTCAGCCCGTCGGCTTCGACAGCTCGAGGCTCAGCAGTCATCGGAAAATACTTCGGCGCGTTCTGGACATTTCATGCCCATCTCCTGTCTCTGTATATGCCCCACATCTCAATGCTATCCAAACGGTCGGCGTTGCATGATGCACTACACCGACGCCTGCTCTGACAACACGGCCATTAGAGCGCAAGGGAGCTCTTTTTGCGACCCCTCCGATCACTCCTTCTTGTTCGCCTTGGCCGCCTCGCGCTCCCTCTTGCGTAGCACACGTTTGCGGATGTCGATATGCAATCGGCGGTTGTATCCGAGCCAGAATGAACGCGTCATGAGGTTATCGACGACCCACTTCGAAAGGGAGAAACAAGATGCATCCGAGATCGTCAGCGCCAGGGGTCGAAAGTGCTCGGCCCAGAGAGCCACCTACTTGAACGGGGGCATGACCGTGGTAAGGCGTCGAGATGTGAGGCTGCCCAACAGCCCCACCATTGACACCGATATGTGATAAGGCCGATCCTGTAAAGAGTGGAGAGTAAACACGAAGAACTCTTAGATTCAGATATTTATCCACCGTCGACGGTTGCGCAGAAATTCGGTCGACTTACGAACATAGGTGCTGGGAGTGGGGATCATCCAAGAGCTCTTACGAATCTTGCTCAACTTAGACGTCTGTGCAAAGAAGAAGGTTTCGCTATCAAGTCCAGGTCTCTTTGATTCGATTCGGCCGCTTGACCCTGCACTCACGATGAAGTAGGCGTTGAGAAGCTCGACCTCGACACCCGTTCCCTTCAACTCGCTTCCGAGAGCTTGCGACCAGGTCGAAACGAAAGCCTTGCTTGCCGAGTAGACGGCTAACAAGGGAGAAGGCACGAGACCGGCGAACGAGCCTACGGTCAAGATCAGCCCGCGCCTGCGGGAGATCATCCCGGGCAGCACCAGCTTGGTCGTCTTGAGGGTCGCATTGCTGGGAATGATAGATCGGCCCAAGCAGTCAGTTTTCGTGGACGTTCATGATTGAACGATCTAAAGGAGCGAAGTACGCACATGTTGATCTCGATGATGTCGGCCGAATCTTGATCGGGCAGATCTTGGAAGAACATGGGTTCGTCGTAGCTCTTGCCCACGTTGTTGACTGCAGGGACACACACAAGTCGGCCTCGGTCCAGAGCTGTGTACTTTCCGCCGGGTTTACGCACTCAGGACACCGACTTCAAGCGATTCGAGAGCGTTGCCGAAAGCCTTGTAGTCCTCGGACGAAGCCGAAGCAAAGTCGATTGAGTGAACCTGGGTCTTGATCGAGGGGAACTTGGAGGCTACAGGCAATCAATTGAGACATATGAGCCGGCTTTTCATGCATGGTGATGGGATGTCGACACTACTCACTGATCTCTTGGCTGATCTCTTCGAGCTTGGAAGCCGTCCTCGAAGCGAGGAAGACGTTGAAGCCAGCAGCGGCCAATTGGAGCGCAAAGTCGCGTCCGATCCCGGCGGTCGCACCGGTGACAACTGTGCATAAATGAGAGACGTCAGTGCCGATAAGCCGATCAGAAGAAGAGCGCCTGGATCGCTTACCTGCCCACGCCCCTTTCTTGGCTCCGAAACGGGTAAGCTGGATCGAGTGTGGGGTGACGAGTGACGCGCGAGGCGTGACGCTTCAGGGTGGAGCTCTGCTGTGGTGCATGCGGGGTACACGTGGACGTACGGGAAGTCCAGGACGGGAAATATCGACGATCATGCGCACAAAGCTGAGGGCATAGCTTCCTAGCCACGCAGCTCCAACGAGCGCAAAAAAGAAGGTCGTCAAGGTGCACTCGTTGGCTGATGAGTGGACGATGACCCCAAGCGCCAAGGTGAGAAGTCAGGGTCAGACCGAGCGTCCTCTGCGGGAGCTCGTGAAGGAGGAGTTGCTCACCCCATCCTAGAGCGGTCGCTCGTGCGGCATCGAGAACCATGGCGAGCGAAGCGTATCGAGTGCGATGCAGAGTGTCGGAGCAAAAGCAGAGGCGACACTGAGCTCGAAGAAGGATATTGGGTTGCTGACCGAATCACCGATCGAGCCAAGGCTCTCGACTCCCACGATTTTTGACGGACAGTAGTACTGTTCTTTGCCGTAGCAAAGTTAGGTCTCAAAGGAAAGAGTAGAGGATTTTCCTATACCTTGAGATGAAATTGCCAATCTAGACCCAGAACACGGCACCCACAGGCGCACACTGGCTGCTAGTGCCGTGAGGACGGGCGGCCCCGAAACCAGAAACCACGACAGGCCGGGCTGTGGCAGCTGAATCATCCAAGGTCCACTCGTCTGAATACCGAGTCACGGATATAATTTCCAGTACGAGACCTTGAGCACTCACAAATTCGGTCTCCAAATCCACAGTGGTGCAATTTTCTCATTCGTCCCCATGTTTTCGATCGCAATCTTGTCAATTTAAACTTCGCTGAGCACCCGCTGGCACAGACTGGCCCACCCGGCACGTGCGGGTTTCTCCCCTCCGATTTATCTCGCAGCTCGCCTCCGTCCCTCTCGCCTCGAAACCTACTTTACACTCAGGCAAGCGCCACAAACCCAATGTCAAGCCGTTCGTCGACCGATCTGTCAACGGTCATTCAGTTCGCCTGCACGGCCGACGAAGAAGGTGCTGTCCCTTTTCCCTTCTGTCAGCTCGCGGACAACTCGGCCGATCTGCACGTTCAACCCGTGCACGTGACACTCAGAGACATTCGACCGTCCTTGCAAGCGGGACAGAGGCCTACGCTGGATGTACAAGGATTCGAAGTCATTGATCACGTGTATGCCGGGTTGCAAGAAGATATCGATGACGTTTGGATGGCCGAGTACGAACGACAGATGGAGCGCGTGAGTGAGGTTCATCCACGTAGAACTTGAACTCATCAACGCAGCAGCGATGTCCGTCCGCAAGTTCCGCAACTGAGCATGCGGTCCGACCTCGAACATGCAGCTTCTATGCCAGCACCTCAAGGCTCGCAGGGTGGTCTCCTTTGCCGGGGTCGCCGTCCGTCGTCGTAACCCCGAGCTCGATGACGCGCCTATCGATACGGAGAACCTGCAGCCCTCCGCTGGGGCCCACGTCGACGGCAACACCCAGACCGGCCGCGAGGTGTGCATCAAGGTGTTGGAACTGAGCGATGAAGACGCCGATACTGAACGATACGCCGTGATCAACTTGTGGAGACCGCTCCGAGGACCTTTGATAGACGCCCCTCTCGCGCTCTGTGACACTCGCACGACGGGGTCCGCAGACATTATCCCGACTCTAGACTTTTATGGACCAGGGAGCTACATCAAATTTTCCGGTTAGTGCTCCCCCTAGCCTGCCCGCATTCGATGGGTCCTTCCATCTGATCACTGACACTTCAGCTCGCCACGATTATCCCACGCTCGCCCGCGCCGAACAGATCGGCAGCAGTGGTATTACCTCCGTGACATGATGCCCTACGAGGCACTGCTATTCCGTTGCCAAGACAGCACGAGGCGTGAGTGCCCGTGCGGCCACGTTTGAGCCACACGGTCGAGCTGAACATCTGAGAAAGGAGACCGCCTCCACAGATCCGGACAAGGGAGGCATCACACCCCACACCGGAGTATGGGATGAAGAGCGACGCAATGACTCGTACCGGCAATCCATCGAGGTCCGGTGTGCGGTTCTGTACTGAAACGTGGGTCGAAAGCCACCCGTCCACAAGCAATATGCTTATCATCTCGCAAACCGGCATCCGCATCCATCTGTGACATTGATATTCTCTCGTTTGCGATCTCGCCTGCGAACCTCGTATGTTTACTTGTCTGATTGTGATTGGTCGGATCATTGCGCCTCCGTGTATGAGAGGATAATTTCGCGAAACACCACAAAAATATAAAAACTGAGACCGTTTTTTGCGCTACGTCAGTACAAAATACTACCCCGAGCCAAGCCGTGCCATACGCGTAGATGAAAGCAACGCATTCTTTTTTGGTACTGATACTGACGAACCCCACAATGTCGGACCGCCGCCAACACAATCGGCGCTTCGTCTTGCCCTCCTCCCCCGGGGGATCACCTAAAAACGAAAGGAAGCTGCACCTGCACCCACCCAACGTTCTGTTCCCGTGCAAAGCATCGTGTCCGGCGGCCCCTCGTCGACTGAATTCTGCCCGTATGATCCGACTCCCTGATCGCGTGTATTTCTGAAGATCGAGGGGGCGAATGACAAGTCACGACAATTCGAGAGGGGCAGCAAGGCTATCGCTCCTGCAAGGCGGAGGCGGAGCTGACAGCGTCGAACGTGTACGCCGAGTACGCCAGGAAAGGCGAAGGGCCCGAGCCCGCTTGATCATCCATCTGGTCTAATTGAGCCGGACCCCGCACGTAGTCCTGCTGCTGCTGATGCGCGGAGCCGGAATATCTTTGAAAAGTCTGTGCCGGTTGGGGGTGCTCATATCTCGACGATTGGTACTGTTGCTGGTACTGCTGCTGAACTTGTTGCTCCTGTTGTCGCTGCTGCTTAACCTGTTGCTTCTGCTTGGCCACCGTTTGCCGGTGGGTTTTCGCTTCGTGCCGGGCCACAGCCTGCGCCTCTTGCTTCTCCACTTTCTTCTGAGCTCGTGCCCGCGAGGGTTTCGGCGTGAGCGTGTGCATCTTCCTATGATCGTCACGGGTAAAAGAAGGATGCCGCCACCCGGAATATTCGTGCGTCGAGGTGATGTCAAGTTTCGAGATGAGCTCCGACGGCGACAGGCGAGCGAAGCCGTAGACCTGTACGGCCGGAAAATCACCCGAATGCAACGTCAGTCACGGTTCCGATGAAACGGATGATAGAGCATAGTAGACCGTCAACGCAACGACGCAGCAAGCGGTAAACGCCAGAGTAAGCGCGACAATACCTGGAGCGAGCCGAGCTGCGGAGAAAGCACGCCAAGCGTCCCGGGACCGACACCTCGGCGTATTGTGGACGGTCTTCACGCAGCTATTTCACTCACGTTGAGTTGCCGAGTAAACGCGTGCAGACTCGCATGCTGGTAGAAGCTGGGTAAGACCTCGGAGAGCAGCCTGGGTTGGGCGTGGCAGACGATGAACGAGGTGCCCGTATCACTGCGCAAGATAAACATTCGAGGAAAAAGAATGCAATGTCAGTACTTGTCCAACGGCATTCCCGCAATCGCCGAAAAACTTCTATCGCCAATCGTCTCCACGAAAGCTTCAGGAAAGGCGGCAACCTAGCAATTAGGAGTTCAGGATCCCGAGGCCAGCGCCACGGTGCCTGACGATCACGCCTAGGTCGGAGCCGACGGCCGGGGCCAACGGAGGCGGAGTGGCGAGCGGAACACGGGGTCCAGAGAAGCGAACGGAAAATTGGAAACGGGAAACTCACTCCCAGACCATACAATCTTTGAAGCTGCACGGATGGGCGGCGATACGATATAGGGGTACAAGGGCTTCGAGCGTCAGCGAGTGTGCTGCGGAACTCCGTACAGGCCTCCAGTGTCAGCGCTCGAGTGAAGACGGCTCACTATTCGGGATGGGACAGCAGATATTCGAGCTTTGCGATGAAAGGTTTCACGCGTGGGACAGATGCAGTAGGGTCGTTTGTGGCCTGCAAAATGCAGAACGATGCCGAGAAACACGAGTCGAGCAAAAGGTCAGCGATATGCCCTCGAGTGGCTGACATCACCACCACGCTCGAGCACGGGTGTTCGCGCGTCGCGTCCAACACAGGAGGCGGAGGGCACAATGTCACATTGAAAAATGGCGTCGAGCCACCCCGTGTTGTTCGTGATGTTGCATGTCCAGCCTCGCGGGCGTGGTCTGCCGCTCGAGCATGCGCCGCCAAAGTCGTTCAAGCAATTCACCTTTGCGATTTCGAGCTGATTCGGCGAAACAAAGTCGGGTTCGAATGGCGACTGGGGTCCATCGCCGGACCAAGAAGACTCGACCAGGGAACCAGGAGGAGAAGCTAACGAGGACGCCGTGTTGGACATGCTCATCTCGAGCAAATCGCCAATGGTCATCTCGTTCTCGGAACGTAGCGCGGTCGCGACGGCCGAACTCAACATTGCAGAGTTTCGACCTTGCGGGGTTTGTTGTAGCTGGAACGAGACCCTACGATCTGATGGGCCAGCCCTTGATGTATGTGGGTGCGGGCTGGTCTCGCCGACGCTCAAGCCCGGGTACGTCAAATCTTGCGGTTCGGAGCGTGGCTCGCCCGTGAGGGGATCCCAATTATACCGACTCGATTCGACGGCATGGTACAGCTGGGCGTGGTGCGAGGTAAGTTGCGGTTGGTGCAACTGAACAAAGGACTTGTGAGGTGGGTCGAATGGGCCTTTCAACGTCGTCGTGGTCGAGAGGGCCGGCTGCGGAGGCCGAAAGTGTTTAGCCGGTGCCTCAACGTGGAGCTGCTGTGGCTGCTGTCCGCCGCCGAACAGCGAGTGGACTTGTTGCCCGTACGCCAGAGACGGGCTGTAGCGAGGATCGAACGTGTCGCAGCTCCCCGAATACGAATGTCGTGGCTTCGAGGTGGCACTGGTCGAAGTCGAGTCTACTTCCGAGGTCGAAGCGCCGGATGGCGTGGAAGACGAGGTTGTGAACGACGACGATGACGAGGCGCCCGGTGCCGCCACCGCCGCGTCCGGACCTTGGCGTTGTCGCGACTGTGAGTCGGTGTCGGCGGTCGACCTCTGTAAGCCAATGGAACCGTCATCACCACCTCCACCGGACATGGTCACGTTTGTGTTGACGCCCGTGGCTGCTCGAGCCAGCTCCGCGGTGATGCTGTACTCCTCGGCGAACACGCTTGCGTCGGAACGAAGGAAACTCTGAGCTCGACGACGACAACCACTGGACGGGTCTCGACCACTGCGCCCAGGCCCGACCCGGTCGTGCCCAATGTCCCATCTGATCTTGGAAATCACGCGGAGGAGCTTCGTGGGTTACGTACGTTGGGCAAAACCGCCAGACACTACAACAGAATGTCTTTTTTACAGGAAACATGCTTTTCGCATCTGGCTCCTGTGTCTAATTCTTTGCTTCTTGGATTCGACAGGGTACATCGGGATTTTAAGCTCATGCCGCGTGCCTATTTTTGGCTTTGTGCATTCCGCATGCAAAATCCCAAAATCCGCTATTCGGCACTCGCGGCTCGGGCGCCCCGGGGCGGCTTGGGCGAGGGCTTCAGCTCGCGTTCGAATTTCAAATCCGTGGTGCATGCGCATCTCGATACGTGCACTCAAAAACTACAAAACATAAAAAGAGTTCACAAGGGAGGCTCAATGTAGGAGTTGGATCTGGCTAGGCTAAACAAAGACAAGTCGCCTGCCACTTAGCACCGCCAGCGTAAGAGTTCCGAATGGTCGAGACTCCCTGCGTCATCAGCACCTTCCATACCATTTTAGTTGAAACCAAGACCACTTGCTCCGAGAATAATTTTATTTCACCTACACCTACCTGAGGCTCTCGGTGTCTAACTACCCAGGTAGGTAACGTGCCCCTACGAAATGGTAGGGGGGATCGTCGCGGCCTTGCCTAGCGAGACTTTAAAGCGGTATTCACTACCCTGGCCCCGGTCGGCCCTCCGCAGGCGTCGGAGTGCATTCCCCGTGGGAAGGAACCTACCTGCTAATCTACCAAGGTGTGTGTTATTGCATCTCGGAACGATCAACGCAGGTGAAGCTACTGACCTAGGTACCGCTCGTCAAAGAGGCCTTGCTTGCACGATTCTCAACAAGGTACCTTGGACTTTAATGCCTAATCGCCGACATAGGGTGCTTGCAATTCGAACCAACGCATACCTCGGCACAGGAACGAGCGGCGCACCGGGTACGGTCGAGAGTGGGCTCCGGTGCGGATAGGGTACTACAGGTGATGTAGGGCCTCTATGGCGTCTCTGCTGGCTCTATCATGCTCTACTACACTCAAAAAGTATGTATACGGCAAGGGAGACGATACATGCAGATAAGCGGAAGCTGAATCAATTTCGTTTTTTTCGGGGCGTACCGCACATTTGTTGGCGCAGAGGACGCCCCAAATGGCTCACGCTCCGCCCTAAAAGGCGGACTGGCTCCGAGGTCGGTACGCCCGGGGCCTACGTGAATTGGCACACATACGCTCCGAAACTTTAGATCGCATCTGTGGCTGCTACAGCGCACTGTATGCACTCTGACAGTCACCAGTTCGGTCTAAGGGTGTGGCTGTACAACCCTTTAGCAGATGAAGCAGATACAAGTCGATGTCACAAAGTCGAAGCTGTTACTCGGAGCACCGCGCAACGACTGAGGCCGGCCTGCCCTACTAGGCTCTGTACGAACGCTGATATGTGTGCTGTAGCAATCGCAAACCCCCTTAGTAGAGCATTGATTACAGCACAAAAAGAGATATGGTACATAAAACGATACAGGGGCCGAATTACACAACTGCTATGGTTCTACAGGACGCTGTATGCCCACCCAGTGACTTCCTCTGGTTCAGATTGGATGATCTGGACCAAGGGCATTGCAAATAAGTACCACTTCTGCAACATGGGGAAGTAGTGATGTCTCACAGGGCCATCCTCATCGCTATCATTATCGGCGTACCGTTCCGCCGCCAGCTTCTTCGCACTGGAGAATGAGGCGGCTATGTTCGATGTGCAAGAAAGAGCTTGGGGGAAGGATCAGCCTGATAGTTTTTTCTGCGCAAACTGGTTTTTGGTCACTTGCCTACGTTCAGATGCTTGATAGTCTTTTTGGTGTCTTTGATAAATGTCTTCATCAAACTAGAATTTGTGCTCCAAGTTTTCTTGAGTATTGCCTCAGTGGGAACCTGCAACTGATGAAGAGTGACAAGGAGGCAATGCCGGTCAGCCAAGCCAGCCCACTCTGCCATGCTATTCAGGATACTGACTCACACTCAAGTAAATCTCCCGATTCTTACTTCCTGCCAGTTGCTTCGCATTGCTGAAAGACCATGCCAGCTTGTTGCCCGGGACCAGCCGGAGATTGACGCTTTCTTCTGGACATGAGACTTCAGCCAGTGCCCGCACTCCGAGCCCATCCCGAGGAACCCCATAATCATGGACCTTAACTAGCCTCCAAGCTTCACTGATGTAAGCCCATGCGCATGAACGAGCAAGCGAAACACTGTAGTAAAAAGCCGTATTAGCTCTGGAACACAGGGAGGTCCACAAAGCGGCATACATTAGGCCACTTACATTCTAGAGAGCTTCTTAAATTCGTCTGCGCGCAGATCCTTCGTTGACACCACGTTCACACATATGATGCATCTTGTCGTCCTTTGTTCCTCTTTGGAGATCTCGGCATGCAACTTATGTAAGTACAATCCGCATAAGTTACAGCGGATGAGGTCCTGAGTGAAGGCGACCGGCGTTCCACACAGCCCTCCCGCGGCACAAGTTGGGCATCTGAGCTTGACCATGACAGGCTTGTGCGCCCGATATTCGTCCTCGAGCAGCGAATGCCCTGGGTGCAAGCCGATAGCCTATGCACAAAGAGGGGATGTTCAGAGAACCGATGGCCGTGACACCACCATTGTATGCGCCATCACGTCCCCGAACGTACCTTTTCCAGAATCCTTAACTTGTCAATTTGGTACTTGCGGGCGGAGCCCGCTTCCCTGAATTTTTTGAGCGTCTGGCGGCCCGCCTGTGCTCCTTCCTCCACGACGCCCAACTCCAGGTCCATGACCTCGTAGCGCTGACGCACCATAGCCACGGTCGGTAGTCAGGGTCCCTCAGCATTCACATCGGGGTTTCGCTTGCGCGCGCCGTACGTTTGCGCAGCAGATGGCTCGAGGTCGGTAATCATCAATTCCAGCGAGGTCCTCCATCGCCTTGTCAGAGATGTATTGAGTGATCGCAGCGCAGTCCGGTTTCCTTTGTACACCCACCAGCTATAAGAAGCCGTGGCGCGCAAATCTGGGACGAGCTCGGTGGCGAGATGCGCAATTGACCCCATTGGATTGAGTCCATCAAATTGATGCCATTGAAGTGGGCCCCTCCAAAGACACATCTTGCGGGCACCGGCGAATACGTTTCGAAGCGACAGAAACAAATCGCCGTTATATTCGTATGCGGTTACACCACATGTGTCGGACCGAGATTTGCTTGGCGATGGCCAGATGGTTGGAACCTCACAGCGATGCACTGTAACAAACGCAGGTTCGTTAGGGCCAAGACGGAAGCATGGGCTACGTGCTCCTCCCTTTGTGATGAAATTTTTGTAACGTACCCAGCAGAATAGACTTGAAGGGGCGTGGTGAAAGGCGCTCGGTCACGGATGATGTCACATCGTCGAAGTCGAGGTCAATTTTGCCAAGGGGGATTTCTGATGGTAGATTTGACGATTGAGTGAGCCGGTATCGCAGTTGCGCATTGAAGACTCGCTCACCTTCCATATTAAGGACACTGTCGTCGTGACCCAAGAGGTCATCATGGGTGTTCGATTCTTCCGAAGAACAAATCGATGCCGCGACGCTGAATTGATGAGACGAAGGCGAGTCGCGAACTCGTGCGGTTTGTACGAGTTCCGCGCAGAATACTTTGCTGTCCATTCGAGCATGATCCAACGTGTCGTCTCGTTCCTCAGGATCGGCCCCAGCAGAACCTGCAACGGTACCGTAATCGCTCGTCTCGCCGCGCGGTCGCGACTCGGGGACAGGCGGTTCCAAAGACTTCGGATTGTCCCCTTGGAGCGAAGTCATTGACCTCCTCGATTGTAACTAGAGCGCTCAAATGGTCGATTTGGGTGGAACGGGCCATGGGTGGAATGTGCCATCATGTCAGTTCAGGAATGGCCCCTGACGATGGACAGTGAACGGGCAGCCGCGACCACGGGAATGTCCGTTTGCTCACCGAGCTGTAGTCTACTCGTTGGCGAATCTGTGGCTCGTAAAGCTTTTTCTCCGATCCAGGAGACAGTTCCACTTCATTGGTAGACTAGAAGCAGTACAGAAAATTAGGGGTGGAAGTAACGATGGTGACTGACGCAGTACGCACCCTTCGCAGTCTGACCGGTGAATGTGAATGGGTCGCGTCAACGTCGTCGGAGAAGCCTCGCTGGGAGGACCCGGCGGGCTCAACATCCTCAAACACGTCTTCGAGGCTCGATTTCCAATGAGGTCTCGAGCTCGATTCATGTATGTGTGTTGGCTCCAAGGGGAAAGGAGCTGAGAACGCCGGTGGCGACGCAGCGGCACCGGGTAGGTCGAGGACTTGGAGACGCGTCCGCCGCGATTGAAGTCTTGCTTCACGCTCAGATGTCGGAGGTGGGGCATGAGCCTTTGGCGTCCATTTCTTTCGTCTTCCACGGGCCATCGTTGGTGGCCTGGGTGGTCGACTCAAAGGGAGCACCTTCCGACGCGGGCCCGCAGATGGCCGCGTGTAGCACTGACGCCAAAGTGAGACCTAATTTGTCGGACAAATTAGTCCTCTGAGTCAAGTCGCCAGGTTGACTTATCCGTCACGGCTAAGTGCGACTTTGCAGGGTTGACAGTAGTTAATGCTGGAGCTAGGTATCGTCTTACCCCCTTGATTGCTAGAGCACACATATCAGCGTTCGTACAGAGCCTAGTACACGTGCGGGCGCGATACTTGCGGCGGCCATGAGGGCGGCCGGTGAGGGTCCTCGCCTCAGGCGAATTCTCAGAGGTCGCCTCAACGGATTCAAGAAATTGTCACCGCATGGCCGCCTCACGCCTCCTGGTGGCCTCCTGGTGACCTCAAGGCGGCGAGGTGGATGAGGTCGGGCTCGTGTTCACACACCTCGCTTAACACGCTTCAAGCACCCCTGTGATGATGTGATTACAGTTGGGAACACTCTTGGAAACACTCATTGCAATGTTGAAACGATGCTGTGGTCATGTCATGAAGCCGCGAGGTGGCCTTGAGGACGCCCGCAGAGGAGGTGAGGCGGGTGCGCCTCCCTGGTCACCGTGCGTGCACCGGCTGGTGCCTTTGAGGCTGAACCTTTGCGGCGCGGCTGAGAGCGGGGTCCAAGCGGGGCCTCATGGCGACCACCAGGCGCGCGGCCGCACGTGTAGGGCAGGCCGGCCTCAGTCGTCGCGCGGTGCTCCGAGTAACAGCTTCGACTTTGTGACATCGACTTGTATCTGCTTCATCTGCTAAAGGGTTGTATAGCCACACCCTTAGACCGAACTGGTGACTGTCAGAGTGCATACAGTGCGCTATAGCAGCCACAGATGCTATCTAAAGTTTTGGAGCGTACGTGTGCCAATTCACGTAGGCCCCGGGCGTACCGACCTCGGAGCCAGTACGCCTTTTAGGGCGGAGCGTGAGCCATTTGGGGCGTCCTCTGCGCCAACAAATGTGCGGTACGCCCCGAAATAACCGAAATTGATTCAGCTTCCGCTTATCTGCATGTATCGTCTTCCCTTGCCGTATACATACTTTTTGAGTGTAGTAGAGCATGATAGAGCCAGCAGAGACGCCCATAGAGGCCCTACATCACCTGTAGTACCCTGTCCGCACCGGAGCCCACTCTCGACCGTACCCGCGGCGCACAGAGCTGGGCCGCTAATAGCCTGAGGCCTGTGGTGACACTGGTGAATGTGGTGCCAAGGCGGCGGCGCGGTGAAACTCGAATTTCCGCGGACTTCGAGCACGGTCCAGCATGCGTCCACTAAGTTCCGAGTTCTGTGACGGAGTAACTGCTGCACCGGTGAGCTCGACTCGAACTGAACGTTTGATTCTTGACTTTTCCGCGATTGTAAGGGTTTGGTCCCTCAAAGTCGCGACCTGCTAAATCTGTAATATTCGCTAGGCGCTCGAACTGAGAACCGCCGGCCCTTGCATGTGAAATCCTTGGCCGTGCCGAGCGACGATCGCCTCTCCACATTACGACTGTGCACGGCCGAAAGCCGGCTTCAGCTAGGTACCTGGACACAGCTCACAAGCCACAAATAAATTCCTTGCTTAATGCCCGAGCCGTTGCCTCACCGAGTGAAGAATCGTGTAACACGCGCCTCGGCGCCCGTACGAGGTGACCATACAAATCTGAGACAGCGGCCTCAGCTTCGCCAAGAAGTCTTTGCCGAGGCCTTCTTCTCAAATTCCACGCGTTGGACAAATGGTCCGAGGGTTTAGGGTCGGAAGGTCGAGTGGACAGGTCGTGATATTTATCGTCGACTCATCACTGACCGCTCGACCTTCGCCTATGCTTATGGCGACTTTCTAGATTCGGGGTCCTGGCTGCCCCCGCGTGCACTCGAACAAGTTGAGGTGCAATGCTTTCTTATCTCTCGTGCCTGCTAAAACTGTTATGAAAGCAAAACTCGTTACTGCAGAAGATGCGAAGATGTTACAATTGGGTGTGCGCAATCGGCGGACGGCCTCCGAGTCGATCAAAGAGGATTCGCCGAGGAAGGCTCCAAAGCTAGCATGTAGAGCCATTGGCGTCGCTCTGGGCTCTTCTACATCATTCACGCGGGACTGATACTCTAATTACTACTTTTTAGGACGTTTCTTGACCTCCTCCTCGGTGCAGGTGTGGATGCAGACTTTGTTGGGATGATTTGGCACTGGACGAAGGAATAGCTCGGGGGGGGGGGGGGGGGGTCAGCACAACAGACTTTCCTTCCGAGTCGTGAACAAAGTTTTGTGAAATCGAGGTTCCGGAGTTGGACAACTCACCGTTTCCGTTGTGGCCCTTCGACCTGCAAAGCAATGGGATGAAAAAAGAGTCCGTCAGATGTCGGTGAGAGCATACGGTCTCCGGCAGCAAGAGCTGCGACGCAAGTCGTGACGAACCAGTCGTAAGAAATGGCATCTGCCAAGTATTGAAAGGCATACCGTTTAGCGAGCATGATCAGAAGGCCGGTTAGTAGTGTAGCATGCACGTACAAGCCAAGTACTGCCCCGTCCGACTAAAGTCGGTCGCCGTGACCGAGCCCTCGTTCAAGGTCCACGTCTTTAGTCGCGTCCTCGAGGTATGATCCCACATGCTGTATAGAAAGGAGCACTCTCAGCACCCACGAGTAAAGACTGCCCACGGTGACGTCCTTATGAGACGCACTTGATCACCCCATCAGAACCTGCTGTGGAGAATGTGCCGAGGGGATGGAACGATATTTCGTTAATCGCGTAGACCGACTGACTGCCCGTCTTGAACCCGGGCGTTTTCTGCGTCGAGCAAATTTTTGACGGCGATCATGTCAGTATACACCATCCTATTCCGGGCTTTCCTCTCCATACCGAATTTGGCCACGTACCGAAATGTCGGCTCGGTGGCATTTGAAGGAAAAGTTATTGGAGCTCTTGGCGTCGTCGACGTACTGAATCGCGACACGGCCCTCGACACTCGTGATCGCGTACCCGTCACCGTCGGGGAAAGTCGCCAAGGACCTCGTCTGCATCTTCAACGGCGAGGTCATTGTTTTGAAGGGTGTTGTGGGTTGGTCTGGTAGGTCGAAGGGAGAGAGTCGAGGTTTCCACGCTCAGTGGAGCCTTTGAAAATTTGAAAACAAAAGCCTAGAGACCGGGAACGCACTGAGGTTGAAGATGAGGCAGTGTCGTTCAGCCGTTCCGACGACCATGAGCGGATATGTCACGTCCAGGGCTAGGTGAAGAAGCGTCGGTCAGGTAGCACAAAGACAGGGGTCCGAGGATGGATCAGCTCGAGTGTCCTCGCGCACCAATCACCGAGTGCTCGACTGACTGTAACATCGTTCTGGTAGTTGCACCTGCGCCGCTGGTGTGGGTTGTCGCATATCCCAATACCGCAATGTCTGTGCACGAGTCGTTGCACAAGATGGAAGGTGAGTTAGCTGATCCCGTCGAGGGCCAAAGCGGGGGTGCGGCTGCAGTGGAGGACCAACGAACCTTGTCCCAGGACCCGGTGACGACCATGGGTGAGCCAGGTATGTCGAGCCACTTGACGGATCGTATTGGGGCGTCGTGGGCCGCGAACTGGGTGGTCTGACCGGTGGCCAAGTCATAGACCCGACCCGCGTTGTCGGCTCCACCGGAGACGATCTTGGTGCCGTCCTTGCTCCACGCGACGTCGAGCACGGGCCCTTCGTGGGTGTACTGGGACCTCCCTTGGTTCTGTCCGTTGGGTCCGACCTCGAAGATGCGCACTTGGTTCGACCAGGACCCGACGGCGAGCAGGTCCGCGGCGGGTGACCACGCCAGCGCCGAGATGCCATCGGTCTGTGTGTTTTGCACGACCACATCCGGTTGGTCGGGTGGTTTCACCGCTCCAAACATGCTCATAGTGGCAGAGAAAGGGAGGCTCGACGAGACGCGGGGGAGAGACGAGGATGGGGACGGTGCAGGTAGGTGCAGGTAGGTGCAGGTCGGGTGAGGAGGTGGAGCCGTGCTCTGCCGCGGTCGGACTCTGAACTCGCGCACACACGCGAGCGAGTACTAGCGCGGTGCCGGCATCGGAAACGAAAGAATGAAAGCAGTCTGAAAGCACTATTCTCTCAACTCTCCCCACTTTGCGACCGGACAACGCGCCGGATCTCCCTCCTACGCCTTACCACCCACCGCCCACCGCCCACCGCCCACCGCCCACCGCCAGGATGGTGTCGTCGAGCACCTCACGGAATACGGGCAGGAGACCACGTCGTGTACGGCTGCCCCGCGCTCGGACAGGGCTGCTCCGGCTGCTGCTCGCCGCGGTGGTGCTGAGCGCGTTCGTGTTCGTCGCGGTCGAGGGCAAGGGCCAGGGCAAAACCGGCAAGAAGGCCGCCGCCAAGGCCAAGGCAGCAGCGGCAGCAGCAGGAGGCACCATCGCAGCCAACACCGCCAAGAGTGGACCGCCAAAGTCCAAGCGAGGCAACACGGAGAAAACAGTGCCGTTGAGGACCCATTCTCTCTATGCGCGTACGTGCGCCGAGCCGGCTCCCATCTAACGTGGCCGTAATGGTGGTCTACGCAGCCGCCTCCTCGGCTGCCGTGACCGCGAGCTGCTGTGGACCATGCGACGCAGTGCATTCGTATCGCACACTCTGACATTGTGCTTTGTACGTTCCATGACCCAGCCTACGTCGACTCGGACCTGCAGAACCGCTGGTTCGACTTTGGCGGCTCGACCATCATCAACACGAACAAGCACGTACGGCTCACGCAGGACCGTGCATCCCAGGCCGGATGGCTGTGGTCCCGTCTCGCGCTCGCGCCCAACTCGTTCGAGGTCGAGTTCGAGTTTAGGGTCGACGGCAAGAGCTCGACGCTGTACGGTGATGG
The DNA here is from genome assembly GCA_001244265.2 of Microbotryum lychnidis-dioicae p1A1 Lamole. Lineage (NCBI taxonomy): Eukaryota > Fungi > Basidiomycota > Microbotryomycetes > Microbotryales > Microbotryaceae > Microbotryum > Microbotryum lychnidis-dioicae. Next base: position 1,960,378 of record CDLV01000006.1, read on the forward strand.
GTTCGCCATGTGGTTCACCAAGGCCCGTGCCGGGACCGGGCCTGCGTTTGGCAGTGCCGATTATTGGGAAGGCCTCGGCATCTTTTTCGATACCTAGTCAGTGTTGTCCCCATTTCGGGGCGATATCACCGCGAACTGACTCTTTCCTCTGCATGACCTGCGCAGCGCCAACTCGAGGCACTCTTACTCGTTCCCTCGAATCTACGCCATCAAGAACGACGGCACAAAGGCCTATGAGGTCGGCAAGGATGGGCAGAGCCAAGAGATCGGAGGGTGCTCGGTGAGTGGGAAACGTCAAGGTGTGATACCCAGGTGGCTGCAGTTGGTCGTGGCTGATGATGACACCGAACATCAGCTCGACTTCCGAAGAACAGACGTGACCGCCAAAGGTCGCTTCACCTACTTTCGCGGCAAATTCACAGAGGTCAGTTCTCTGAGCGACTCTGGAATGAAATCAGTCAATAAAACTGATGACTGAAACGTGCCTCGTTCCTACCCCGTCTCTCCAGCTCGCGATCCAGCATGACAAGTGGGATCAATGGACAACGTGTTTTGTGCTCGACGGGTTCGAGCTGCCTGCAAACCCTTTCCTCGGCTTCAGCGCCTTGACGGGAGACGTATCCGGTCAGTATTCTCACTTCCTGGTTCGAGCACAATTCCTAACCTCATGTCTGACGGTCTATCACAATATCCTTTCAAAACAGACGCGCACGACATCATCTCCATCACGACCTCCAACATCGCGTATCACCCGCCTTCGGTCGAAAACAGCAATCGACCTCCAGGGTTGCGAGGCATCCCGGGCAAAGCCTTTCTTAGCTTCATTGGGCGCTTGCTTAAGTGGTTCGTCTTTTTGGCGATGATCGCCGCGGCTTGGATCGGCTACAAGAATTGGAAAAAGACCAAGAACCACAAGCGGTTCTAGAGGGACGAAAGGAGGGGTGCCTCTGAATGGAGGGGGGGCAGAGTACGATTGTACGCGACACTGCCTTTTCCGGCTGTAGATTCGAGCAGGGTCCGAAGCTGGATGAGAGGCAAGGGCTGGGAGGGCATGTTACGTTTGCATGGGTCTGTTCTCGCTCCTGACCTAGAACCGGTAGAAGGACGCTCGGCGCTCCGAGTCTCATGCTCGAAATGGTGCAGTTCGCGCCGCGTGTTGTCTTGTGACTACAGATCCCACTTATTTCGCTTCCCAAACATGCAACATGTGATCATAAAATGAGCAACTCGCGACCACATCCCCTGCCTCCTCTTCCTCCCCTTTCCTATTGAAAGATCTCGCCCAATCGACACCGTAAGCCAAACTCTCATGCCCATCGAACCTAGTCTTCAACACACACTCCCCTTTCCCTTCCCCCATCCCCTCTCCAAATTCAATGATTTTGAACCCATCATGCATGCACGCGACGAGCAGACGATCGACTTGCTCGCGATGCCATTTCAATCGCCAGATCCCACCCCCCGCATCGTAAGTCGTCAAAGGGACGAGGGGTTTCCGTTTATCGAACAGACGGATTTGGGCGTCGTAGGATCCGACGACGAAGAGGTGGTCGAGGTTCGGGTGCGATTGGATCGAGGTGACCCCGCCTTCGAAGCTGTGGGTGGATCGGAATCAGGTGTTTCGGCGGTTGAGCTAGGTTAAAATAGGGGCGGTGGTTGTTCGCTCTCGCCCTCTGAGGAATGGTAACGTACCGCTTGTTGACAAAGGTAGGTGAGGCACAACCTTGTCTCAGATCCCATCCTTTGAGCTTCAGGTCGTCACCCCCTGATCAGTTGATCGTAAACTCTCAAACCGTCAATGACCCCGGCGGCCACAAGACCGACCCCCAAAAAGCTGTTGCCCGAGGCGACGTACCCGTCCATACCGTATTCGGTTCCCAGCCATCAAATGCGGCAATCCAAGCCTCATAATCATGCGCTTGCCAAGTATCGAGCACTTGCAGACCTCCTATACCTTCAGGCGAAGCTGCTGAGTCCAAGGTCGCGGCTAATGTGCAAATTTCTCCGGATGAGAGGGAGACCACGAGATCGGCTGGTCTGAGAGGGGAAAGGTGGGGGAGGGTGACGTGAGATGAAAGAAGAGAGAGGGGGCGATTGGTCAGCATTGATCAGGGAGCGGACAGCTATAGATCGGACTCACCCTTTCCGAGCGTTCCGGGTCGACCAATCGAGAGAGAGGCACAGTGTCGATTCCAAAGTACATGCCAACGTTTCCAAATGTGAGAGTCGGTTCTGCAGCAAACACCAACAATTCGTCAGGATTCACCTAGAACTATAAATAAAAACGGAGAGAAGAATCATTTCCGGACCGGCGCCTCCCCAAAGCCATGGAGTTGCACGTGACCTTTGGCGTCGGCGATGGCCAACGTTGTTCGGCCTCGATAAGGCATGGGCGACCTATGATCGTCCTCCTCCAAGCCATCAGCAAAAAAGGGTGACAGTACAGTATCGAACCGACCGTACTGACCACTTCATATCCAAGATCGCCGGACCATCAAATCGCTGAAGTTCGGTCCTACGACCGACGCGAAAGGAGGAGAGGTCAGCGAAGACACACTCGCACCGTCCCACAACGCAGCTCGAACTCACAATTTAGAACCCTTCCGATCAAAATGATACAATAGACACCTTCCATAGCGCGTGATAGGAGGCGAGGAACCCTTGTCCTCCTGTTCACCGCCCTCCTCGTCGTCCTCTGCGGATCCGTCCCTCTTCCTCAGCGCCTCTCCCATCGTCTCTTGTTGAACCTGATACGTCCCGCAGACGAAAAGGTCATTTTCCGGATCGGGATGGAATTCAATCGCGTCGGCTGAATAGACGGTATCGCATGATGCGAGCGAACGGGCTTGCATCGCACCCCGAATGAAGGATGAGTAAGAAGCTCGCGCGGGCGAGAGCATGAGAGAGCAGGTCAAGCGGACTCAAGAGTGGACCGAATCGACTCTCAAATCACAACCACTCGTTCCCTGCAAGAAGATCTATATCTCTTCAGCCAAAAAACCAGCACCAAACAAGAGACTCGACCAAGAAAACGAAGAGATGTAATCGGAACCCAAAACAAACAAATGAAAAAAGGACACGAGCCTATCCAGGGGAAGAAAGATCTATATAATGCTCAACACAAACCCATTACACTTCTTCCCCGCAAAGAGCATTTTCAAAAAATAAGGCAAGTATTTCATCATCTACTCGCCTTCGCACACGACCCCACGTCCGCTCATTTACGGCCCGCAATCCATTCCTTGACGACGTCGGCGAACGAGACCATGCACACCGTCTGCCAGATGCCCAAGCCGATACGGGGCGTCACACCGCGGTAGAGACCCTTGAGACCGTTCTCCTTGTAGATGTACGATAAGGTGTTAAGCACGGTTGCCTTGCCGGGTTGGCCTGCGCGCTTGCCCTTGGCCATGGATTGCATCTGAGGAGGTGGGGGTAGGAAGGTTGAATTGGCTAGCCCTCCTGTGGAGGCGTGGCCTTCAATGCAGGTGGACTCACCTCGACTCGTACGACTTCAATCGGTTGGTTCCAGCACCCCAAAGCACCACCAATGGTCGAAGCGGCGATACGGTCCATCGCTCCCAATCGTTCGCTCTCGGGCACACCACGCGCCTTGCGGATCGATTGCTCGGCGAGACGAGCGAATCCCATGCTAATTGGTGAATTCGGCGAGGAAAGGGCAGAGTGTCAGTTGCGTCGTGATATGAAAGGGATGAGATGCAGTCGTCCCCAATCAGGTGAACTGACCGAGATCCCCAATTGGTCATCTGACGAAGCGCGACAGCGTTGACACCCTGGTTGATACGGCGGAGACCACCCTCACGCCACATGTCACCAAAGAGCTTGAAGCTGTACAGCGCGGTAATCCAAGGACGGAACGTCAGCTTTGCATTGAGGGAGAAGAGGGGTTGAGAACGTACGTCGAAGGGGGCTTGACACCACCGGCGACGAGCTTACTCCTCGTGATCTCGGCCGTCTTCATGCACGTGCAGAAACCTATGAGCAGTATCAAATTTGTATGGCTAGGTCAGCAATGTGTGGGGGGAAATACCTGCTTGCTGCTTTCTCTGAAGCTTGACAACGCGTGAGAGCCACGAGAGCGAGAGTGGAAAGCAGGACTCAACCCATGGTCGCATAAGCTTGGGCAACACCACCCCCCATACCACCTAGCAGTCCGGCCACACCGGGGGAGATGCCCGAGTTGACGGCAAAGCCTTCGATCTCGGCCGCGGTGAAGAGCAAGACGGCGCCTTTGGTCGAGGCTTCAATCCATGCCCAGGGAATCAGACCTTGGTAGACTGCGACGGACGGAAGGGAGGATGTGAGTGAAAGAGCGTTGCAAAGCATGGGTACTGTACGTGGCACTTACAGCCCAACACACCACCTCGACCCCACACCTTCCTGAGCGCCTGGCCCATGGTGTCGGTTCGCGCCGAGGCCATTTGGGTCTTGATCACTTCGAGCGGTTGGCCCAACGTCGTGACCTATTCCATTCGGATGCCCACATGGCATTCGGTGGTGAGGTTGTGGTGCACGAGGTGAAGACGATTCGATCGAGAGACGGAGCAATCGGCGGCCGTGATACGTGTCAGAGAGAGCGCGCGGCGCGGCGGAGTTTGAGACGGAGAACGGAGGTGACGGGCAGCGCCGCGCCGGAGAAACAGCGATTGGAAAAGGAGAGGCGAATGAAACCAAGATTGTCAGTCAGCACTTGGACCGGACAAGAACCCGTTGTCAAGCTCGGCACTGACCTCGAACATGTTCATCACACCACCGACTGTGCAGCGTGAGCACGGCGCGGGGCGGGCGTTGGGAATCCATCCAGTCAGCTTCAAGTCAGCTCCGCGCCTGCGCGCTCCTCCCCAGCCGAGCACCAGCTGAGTCACACGAGGACTACTGACCAGCGATGTTGGACCAGGCGATCGGTCGTCGTTCTCCCTTCTTGAGAGGGGCTTGAGCTGCCATAGGTGCCATGATCGGTAGAGATAGGGTGGTGGGTTCGTGGGATGGGTTATCGAACAAGCGGAGGGGCGACGGGAGTGGGAGTGGGGGAAGCGAGAGTTGAACGTTGAAGTTGAACGTTGAGGCCGTTGAGGCGCGAGAGCACACGTCTAATCTCGTCTAATTGGGGAAAGCCAAACCCGTTCAACTCGCCGACGCCCGAGAGTCACATGCCTCTCAGCATAGGTTATTTCCAACTTTATTCTCTCAAAAAAAAAAACCCTTGAGAATTGTCGTCCATTTCGGATCACATGTATTGTGCAACATAAAAAATCGTACCCGTATCGCAGATCCGGGGCTCTCTCGGCCCAGCCATTTCGCGTACCTCCACCAGCCTGGTCCATTCGTTCGATTTGTGTAGGTCCGGACGAGACACAAGATCGTTCGGTCGCCATCGTTTGAGGAGAAAGCTTCTGTCTTACTTCTGCTTTGTTCTTGTTTGGGTGGGCTCCACCCTGCAGCCTTGTGGTCAAGATGGTGTATCCCGTGAACAGTTTTCGCCCTGCCCCAAAACGATCTCATCTCGGAAAAACCAGTTATTTCGGTCAGATCCTCTCCAAACGGTCCCACACTGCTTCTTTCACGCCTCGTTACAGTTACAGTTACATACACACACGAAACAACCCGACTACCCTCCTCGACCCTTCTCTTCTCTTTACCGCCTCAACAAGAGGTACACGTTTTCGCCGACGGTGACGTTGGAGACATGTCGGTAACTCCCCGACAAAGCCATCAAGAGACCACCGAACGAGGCGTAGGCCGTGACGCGTTCTTGCGTGTCTTGGTCGAATTTGTACACCTAGAGACGTCGGGAGGGAGAGGGGAGAGGGGTGAGGGATGAGAGTTGGAAAGGGGTGAGTTTTCCTGCCGGCGGAAGTTCCCGCTCTTGTGGGAATGCAATGCAATAAACCCGTTACTCGCCTTGCCATACATGACGTATTCCCACTCATCGGCAATTCCACCTTCGATCCCTGCCCTCCATCCTCCTGCGGTCTCCTTCTCCCCCTCGGGCAAGAGCGACGAGGTGAGCGCGAGCGTGAAGGTCGTTTGGGGCGTGATGGGAAGGAGATCGATGTTGACCTGTTTCAAGGGAGTGATCAGGAGAGTTGGCTGGCTCTAGACGACCGCGAGAGATGGCCGAGGGGAGATTCTCACGTCGAGTGTCAGGTCCATGTCGTAGTTGGACGAACGAGCTGTCAGTCGCGAGACTGCGAGGGGGAAAGAATGGAACATGCCAGTGTCAGGCAGCGGAATCAGACCGGTTTCATCTTGTTATACGTACCACGATCAAACTTTTTGCCATCTATCGTTGACGATGAAGGCAATACGTGGGGGTAATGACGGGCGGTAGACGAAAAATACGTCGGCCATGATCGACGTCGCGAGTGAAGCCAACGAAAGTGAAGAGCGAACGTCAGCGCTGTGATGGACGTGTCGGTGTGATATGATAGCCTGCGTACCCCTGTCCACGTCGGTGGTGGTGAACATATCTTGGAAGAGAAACGCGGAGGTCTGCGACGAGCTCATGGTGGACCGAAGCTGGGGGGGGGTTGAGCTGTGGGGGACTATGCAGCAGTACCGGTATCAGCGATAAAGGTCCTTGTGGATGTTGCAAGTCTTGAGATCGTACCTGCGAGGGTGGGAACGCGCGATATGCTATGCCAAGCGGTCGTCAAGTGGTGATCGAATGTGATGCGCAGAAGCCGGCAGGAGCTGCAGGGAGCTGCTGGCAGGAGCGGAGCTCAACTTGTTGCGAAGTGCCCGCCGCTCCTCTCTCTCTCTCTCTCTCTCTCCTCTCTCTCTCTCTCTGCTTCCGGCGCTCATCCTCGGGACTTCCTCGGGCGCGCGCAATTCGGCATTACCCAAGCATGTCTTTCCTCACACCCGCAACGAGACGAGCAACCACAGCCGCAAACAAATCTTGTCGTACCTGTAGAGCCGCTCAGATCGCCTCCAGCACCCGTCCTACCCCCCGGATCCGTCGTGCCTACTCCACATCCTCAAGCACCTCCCCTCCTTCCGACCCACTCTCCTCCTCGGGTCCACCCCCCTCCCGCTTCTTCACCCTCTCGACCCTCTATCCGTTTCTCCTCCTCAGCATCACCACCTCTCTCGCCATAAATCTCCGTTCGTCAAGGAATGCGAATGCCACCCAAGTCGCTCATCTGAATGCCCACATCTCGATCTTGGAACGCACTCTGGAACATATAACGTCTACGAAAGGCGGTTGGCAGGGGTTGACCGAGCAGGAACGAATACGGATAGAAAGGGAGTTGCAATCGATTGGCTTGCGGGAGAGCGGGGAGAAGGATCGACCGGAATCCGAGCACACGGGGGAAACGAGTTGGAGCGAAGTGTTTTTTGGCAACAAGGAGAAGAGGTATCAGGCGAGGCAGGCGACGGATGATGACACCGATTGGGAACAGGGTCAGTTTGGGGTGTTTGTTGTGTTTGGGGACTGGACGATGACGGAGGAGATGAGCTGATCAAGAGAGGGCCACTCACGTGTGGGGGTGTGTGGGGGAAATTGGTAACACAGTTTTCAAACAGGCCGACCAGGACGAGATCAACCGGGTCGCCAAGGACCAAAAGCGCAAGAATGCATCCACAAACGCATCGCCCTCGAGTATATCAGCTGTCAACACTCTGACAGATCACGGCTCAACACGCCAGAGTACAGCGCCACCACTTGGGTCCTCCAACCAACCCACGTCGTTGGAAACCAGGAAACCCCCTCCTGCTGCATCTGCAATCTATCTCTAAAGGTTGTATCAACCAAGCACCTTTTGCACACGTCTCACGAGCGCAACATGAGATCACCCTTCGACCCTTCAGTCTATCTCCATCCCTAATTCCTCCCAAACGTTCTCCAAAGCCTCCCTCCCTAGGGCGATCCATACCCATTCCCCTTCGTCCCCATCCTCCTCCTCCTCCTCCTCCTGATCGTCCTCACCTTCTTCCACGACCTGCTTGGGCCTGTTCATCGAGCCTCGCACGACGTTGTGGTCCCTAAATTCAGCCAGGAGTCCATCGACTTGGTCGTTGTGTGCCGCTAGGAGGCGATCCGTCGCGAGTTCTTTGAATCTAAAAGCGGGAAAAGAATAGGAGTCAGTGGGATTCGTGAAAGAGGTTTCCGAATTCGAGGCTCGCGCACTTGTCCAACAGGATCGCGCAACCCGGTGCCCGGCCTCCACCCCCACCTCCGCCTCCTCCCGCAACGCCGACTTTGTCCTCCCCTTTCCTAGCCCTCATTAGCTCCAACTGTTGACACGCCAAGAGGTTGAAGATACTCTTGGCTCGATCCGTGACCGAAGCCAAGACGTGGCGCGTCGACTGCACGAGCGACGACGTGGAAGGGTCTAGGGTCGAACTTAGAGGGAAAATCGTCGAAGGGAAGAGACGGGACAGGGTGCCGTTGTGCAGGACTTCTGTCGTATAAGGTTGTCGAGTCGAGGCCTCTTGGTAGAGAAAAGTAAAGGAGCGTACGTTGAGGTTCGCTTGATGCCGTTTGAGGTTTGGCGGTGGTCGAGTCGCTGCCAATGCGGTGGGAAAGAGGAGACCACTTCGGACGTGGTCGATGGAGGCGACGAAGTGGAGGCGGGGCTGGGAAGCGAGCAGAGCGAGGATGGAGAGAGATTTCGAAGCTCGAAGGCTAGGTGCGTCGAGGCTGTGGACAACGAGGTAGATGTCGAGCAAAGCGGAGGGTGCCGAAGCAAGCGAATGTGCGAAACGCTGGGCCCGGGCTTCGATCGCCGAGGTCGAACCTGAGATGACGAGGGTCGCGTCGCTCGAATCATTTGTCGTGGCTTTGGCTTTGCCCTTCCTTTTGGTCGGAGCAGCGAGGGACTTGGCCGAAGGCTTGTGACCCGATCGCGTCGTCGGGATCGCCTCGAGCAAGTCTTGCCGGATCGCCTCTTTGACGATCTCCTCCAAAGCGGTCAGAACGTCCTGCAAAGTTGTCGAAGGATCGTAGCCATTGACGACGACGACGGGACCAAACCTCGTCGACACCTCTTCGGCGAACCGGTTCAGGAGCGGGATCTTGCTCCCGACGCCGTGGACCAGGTAGTTGAAGCCTTGCTTCATGTACCAGACCCAGGTGGCGAAGCACCGCAGCGACAGCTTGTCAAGCGTCGCTTGCAACGAGGCATGGTACGCGTCCATGGCAGGGGCGGTGTCCGAAGCGTGCAGTACCGACAGGTACGAGTCGTGCGTGAAGGGTTCGTCAACGTGGGCCGAGAGGAGGTTGTCCGAGGTTCTGGAGGTCATCGACGAGGCGAGCAGGTAGGCGTCTCCAGAAGATGAAGTGACGAATGAAGGGGCGTTGAGGTGCGTCGTTTCCTCGGCGGTCTTGGGGGTCCTTCTGCGATTCCTTCTTGTAGGGGTTGAAGGTTGGCCTCGATCGGATTTAGGAGGTCGTCGTTGCCCTTCTTCATCCCCCTCATCGTCATCATCGTCGTCCTCCTCCTCCTCCTCCTCCTCATCCTCCTCCTCTTCTTCCTCCTCCTCCTCTGAGTCCTGCGCCTGCCCTTGGTCCTCCTCCTCCATCATTTGTGATGGACGACGTGCTCCTCGTACAGATGCGCTCGCAGGGGCCTTCTTGGATCGGGTCGTCGTCGATTTCGACAGTGGGGAAGGCTTGGTAGGCGAATGAGCAGTCGTGGCCGCCGTCGTCGTTCGCCGTCGTTTACTTCCATTCCCATTCCCGCTCCCACTCCCACTCCCACTCGCATCGCTCCTGTTCGAGGCTCTAGGGTATGGCATGGTCGTGGATGAATCCCGTCCGAGCCCTCCGGTGTGTAATCAGATCGGAAAGGACGCCGACAGGGCGGGAAGAGGCGCGATCGGCGCGACGCGACGCGTGGTGAGCGTTCTTTCATGACGCGCGTGTAAGAGTCGAGCTCGAATGCGAGATTTAGAAATTCGAGCGATCATTTGCTCGGAGCCACCGAAAACACTCAAACCTTTGAGCTCCTATTACTCATCACCCACCCCGACCGAAAAGGACAGCCTTGTGAGCGGTGTCGCAGAGCACACCGGCTTCCTTGACTTGGAGGGTTCGAGTGTCGAGACAGCGGTCAACTTTGCTACAGAAACTTATACATGCCGTATTCTTACTGGCACTCCGCAGCCCCGCCCTCTCATCCCGTTCGTCAACCATGAGTTCGTCGCAGATCTCCGACTTTAGGCTCTTCCAGGACATATTCACCACCATGGACGGGGTCAGGTGTACGTACATCATTGGCAACCCTCGTTATCTCATCACAGCAGCCACCGCTTTCCCTTACTCTGCTTGGTCTCACTCGGAGATTTTCCGATTGCGCCGAAACTTTACCCAACCAGGCTCTCCCGCGACATGTTCCGCGATCCCGCTTCCCCTGACTCTCCTTCTTGCCGCTTCCACCTCCATACTGTCTTCTTCGTCAGTTTCGGCTTGAGCCTCTGTCGCCCCTACTGCATTGGCGCCAAGGAACTTGTTTACCCACCATCGATACGGTCTGCAAGTCCCGTTTCTTGTGGTGAGCACAACCACCTCGCAAGGCAAATACTGGCTCTCGTTCCGCGTACGTGCATAATCACAGGGGTGCACATCCACAAGCTCGTTTCGATCGCTGCCCGGTCATGCTCCTTCCGATACCCAAACCCGGTCTAAGGTTTGGCTTGTTTCGGCATTGTCGCCTCCGTTGACATCGGACAGAGCTGCTTGGGCTTGGTCCGAGGTCGAATGATGGTCAGGCTAGACAGGCCAGAAAGGGTAGAGCAGGAAAAGATGAATATGACTACTCCGAGAACGATTTGGCCCATGGTAGTGGGGTGGGTGGTAGGGCGGAGGGTAGGAACACGGCCGTCAAGGGAGCTCGATCTCGCAAGCGCTGTCGAGTACCATCAAGCAGGTCTGCGATTACGTCGGGCGCTGGGCGGCGGAGACATGCCCGCACTACCCTAAAATGACCACAGGCCATGGTTTCCGCTTCTGTTACAGCCCCACTTCAAGAAAATCCCCAGTATAGAAAAGCGAAAAAACCCGATGCGCCTAAAAGCGATGTCAAATTCGATCGGCCCCGACTGCGGATGAACGCGGACGATTCCTTGGTACACAAAATATGCATTGGGTGTTGTCTCCGGCAGCATCAGTGAAACTTGAAGCTGCTTCCTTGGGAAAGGGGACGGGGGTAAGCTCAACTAAGCCCTCCTACCTCCACAGTGGAGGGTTTCGAGCTTAGGGTGGGGGGGGGGGGGGGGGGAATGTTGTCAAGATCCACCCTTTGCTTCGAAGCGTCCCTTCCCGCGGCTTGAAAGTGGTTTGCAGTCTTTTGCCCATAACTTTCATCTTACTTTTGAGCACCTTCTGGAGCACCCTGTCGCTCTAATATTCGGACAGCACCTTGACCCGTAGCATCATTCGGCCCTCCGTACTTTATCCCCGCGCTCGGCGGCATCACTTCCGCGCTGCATCCATGTTTTTCCCCGAGTGTCGAGTCTTGAGAAGACGGATGGCATAGCCCTTACAGCCCCTACGAAACGAGAGGTCAAACCAAAATGAATAACACCGTCAACTGCGACACGACGGAAGGACGGAAAGATCTATCCATCTTGGAAATATCCGCGAATCACAAATGGCAGACAAAAAAAAGGTGAGACTCCTTTCGGTGGAATGGGAAAGATTCAATTCGACGCGAAGTCAAATTAGGTTGTGGATGTAAAGTTTGCAACTAGCAAATGACCTAAGCTCGGTTATAAACCTCACTGCTATAGGTGCTTGCCCGAGCACAAGAATGCCCGAGACAAACCACGACGATTGATCGACAGTGCATAGGGACCAATTTTGGTAGCGCGCTTGTGGTGCTTTAACCTATGAATCTCGGTCGTTTTCTAGTGCTACCTTTGCAAGTTTGCACACCATCAGAGAGGAGGGTTCTTTTAGCTGTAAAAGGCGCTAAAACAACTTGGTCTACCTTGCACCTGCGGCATAGTCCTTTATAGTCCGGCCGATGCGACTGACTACAAAGGGCGCTGTTGTGTGGTGTACGTGTCCGGGTACAGTGACTATAAGTTGGGGCTTGCACTGACTTGTCTGAGTAGTCCTGCTGTACTTAAAAATGAGGCTATAATTGTGTCTTCGGGATTTAAACAGATATCTCATGCTTAAAGTGGTTGTGTATGTGTGCTTCTTTATGGATGCCTGCTTGCATGTATGCATTCGGACGCTTGCCAGTCGCTTGCCATGCTTTGACAGGGAGACGGACCGCGGAGCGTTACCACGTCACCGGCGGCGCAGCGGCGCGTCACGCTCTGGCTTCCCGCACCATTTCAAGACAGCGAACCCCACGAGCCGACGACGACCCCACCCACACTTCAGTCAAGAGGCGTAGAGGTCTCGGCACGGAACAAGAGAAGAGAGCGCATTCGAATAACCAACCATGGTCAGTCGACAGCTCTCGTCTAATTCTCTGGCACACGCTGAACCCGCCTACTCGGACGATCCAGACGGCTCTCTTCAACTTTGAATCGCTGTTGCTCGTGATCCTGCTCATCATCTGCACGTGCACCTACGTACGAGCGACCGCGCCTGACTTGGTCGATCGCAACAAGGATGGGTGAGCAAGCCTTGTACAAGCACTCGGGGGGCCCCCAGAGGAGGATTCGTTCGGAAGCTGATCTGTGTGGACTTGCTTTCTCGGGTGGCAGTTTCCTCGGCGTCTTTTACAAATGTGCACGGATAGGTGAGCACACGTACTTGCGGCTCTATCGTGCTCAAAATGGCCACTGAGCTCGGTTTCTGTGCTTTCGATAGGGGAACGACTGAGTCCATATGTGGCATTGGCGTTGACGGTCGTCGCGTTCCAGATACTACTGCAGTGAACACGAAGGTTGGGCAGAAGGGAGCTTCAAAGCTTTGAGATGTACTTGGTACGACGGGTGTAGTAACATATGCAGAGTTGAATCAATGTGGTGTCGAACCGTAGTTTTCGAGAGCCGAGTACACCGTGGATTGAATGACGGGACGCTGTGCCAAGTGCGACGAGGATGGTCAGAAATAGAGCGGGGGGCTCAGATTCATGGAAGCAATGCTTTTCATGTGCAGGACATCGGCCGACGTGGTACTCAGAGCGACTCGGGGCTGGGTCCGAGCGCGGCTGAGCACTTGAGGCGCAGCGCACCTCTCGACAGCTCTTTGATCCTGCAACCCGACTGCCGCGCGAACGCCAAATCACGTTGGGGTCGAACGGACACATACCAGACACTCGTCAACCAAGTCACACACACACCCCGCAATGCTGCTGGTGAAGCAACACGTCGAGCGGGACCTGTCTGGTTACGTCACTCTGCGCCCGCAAGAGGACGAGGACATGTGGCACGCCTACAACCTCATACAACACGGCGACGAACTACGGGCCTCGGCCGTACGAAGGGTCACCACCGAATCCTCGACGGGATCGACGACGTCGCATCGCGTGCACCTCAAGTTGACCATCGTCGTCGAGAAGGTGCTCTATTCGGCTCTGGCTGCGGGAGGCGAGAGTGGCAGTGCAGCTTCCGATTCGTCGAGTACAGCTGGCGCATCGACGCGTGGAGCACCATCACCGGAACAGCTGACGACGGCAGCTACGACGGGGACAGGCGGTGGATCTCATTCAGCGACGCTGCACGTCTCGGGCAAGGTCTCGTCCGAGAACCCTCATGTCAAAAAGGGCGCGTTCCATACATTGGATCTGGAGATCGGTCGCGATTTTACCATCATTAAACAACCGGGGGAATGGGATTCGATCGCAAGGGATAGGGTCGCCGAAGTAACCGAGCCGGGGAGAGGAGCCGAGGTCGGCGCGATCGTTTGCGGTGAAGGTGAGAGGCAACCTCGGATCTGACGCCCGAGGTTGCGCGGTGAATGGAATATAACTGAAGTGTTGGTGACACCACCTAGGTATTGCCAACATTTGCGTCGTAACGAACCACACGACCATCATCCGACAACGAATCGACGTCGCCGTGCCGAGGAAACGGAAAGGTGGGGGGACCGCCCTGGGAGCAGACAAGGTGTGTGAGAGCCGCTCTTTATGGAGAAATAATTTCAAGGACGGAGTTTGTAATTCTCAGGCCCACAATCGCTTCAATCAACAAGTCTACGCCGCCGTCGTACGGCATTTCGATTTCGACACCATCAAGGTGCTCATCCTCGCCTCACCCGGCTTTACCAAGGAGTCCGTCTACGCTTATATCATGGAAGAGGCTGTGGTAAGTCGTTGAAAGGTGCACGGGTCAACGAATCAAAGTTTTTGATTGCATTTTACTTGGCTCTCTTCATCAGCGGCAAGGGAACAAGACACTGCTGCAGGCCAAATCGAAATTTCTGCTCCTGCATTCGCCCTCGCACCACGTCCACTCGCTTGCGCAGATCCTGTCCAGTCCCGAGGTCAGTTTGGTATTAGAACTCTCTTTTACGTGCAGGGATGCTGCATTTGTTGGCTTACCTTTGTTTCCCGGGTAAATCCCCTCTTCAGATCTCTTCACAACTTAAAGACACCAAGTTCGCTCAGGAGGGTCTGATGCTCGAAAAGTGAGGGGACAGGTCGACCTTATTATGACCCAAGCAGAGTGCAGGGCTGGGACTGACGACAAAACGTTCGTCTTACAGATTCTTTAAAATGCTTGATGAGAACCCGCTGAGGGCTTGGTATGGCGAGGACCACGTCTTCAAGGCCGCGGATCGGGGCGCGATTGGGAAGCTGTTGATCTCGGATGAGATTTTCAGGTGGGTTCCGACCGAATTCAACCTGTTGTAGTGGACGAACTGGTCATTCAGAGGAATCAATCTCTCCTCCGAGTGACAGGTCTCCTATCCCCGCTCGAAGGAAACGGTTCGTTCGCTTGGTCGAAAGCGTCAAAGCCTATGGGGGCGAAGTGCTGATCTTCTCGAGTATGCACGAGTCGGGACAACGCAAGTCGTGTCGTCGCTCGAGAGTCGGATCCAAAGAAGCCTGGGACTAATTTTGTCTCGGGGTGTTCCTTTTGCGGCAGAATTGAATCAGTTGACGGGTATTGCGGCATTATTAACGTACCCTTTGGATGTCGAGGATGTACTGGAGGAGGAGAGGGTCGAAGCGGAGGAGGCAGAGAGAAAGCAAGAGGAAGAAGAGGGAGATGAGCAAGTGGAGCGATGATCGGCGATCTCTTCCTGCGTAGGCTGGGGAGTCTGCGGATGGGAAGTTGGTATACCATAGTAGCCGTGGTGCTGAAGCTTTCGAGACCCGTTGTTACTCACGACAGAAGTGGTTTCAGCTTCCGTGTGGTGAGAGGTCTTGTCAAGTTCAGCAATGGGGATGATCGAGCCGGCCACTGCACTGGTGGCTGGGGCATACGCGGCCCGTGCGAGTGAGGTGGTGCGGTCGGCGCGCGGGGTGGGGTCTCGCGGGAGCTCGCGGGGTCGTTGCTTCAGCTCGAGCTTGCCTTCTCTGCGCTCAGCTCACGACCCAGCACAACACGACAACCCCTACTTCCGTGAGCCTACGCGACTGGCCGCAAACTCTCTTTATACCTCCCACCGATCAGATTCTCGCGCGCGTGTGTGTGTGCCACAAACCATCCCGGCCGCCCGGTTGGTTTCCATTCTCCCGTCTCCCGCGATGAGTTGGCAACCGCAGGCGCAGGGGCTCGACGAATTGCTGCAATGCCTGCGCAACTCGGGGTCACCCGATACCAAGGTTCAGGAGCAGATCCAAGCCGTGAGTCGCTGTGAGGACGGTGGCGTCGCTGGCGGTGGTGGTGGTGGTCGTAGTTGCTCGTCGTGGCGCGTGCGTGGTCGCGCATGTCGTGGTCTGGTCGGGCTGCCGCCTCACCGGCTGCTGCGAGCAAAAGAATCAAGGACCCGGCCCCCGGCCACCGGCCACCGACCACCGACCACCGGCCATCGACCACCTCCGCGGTTCTAGGTACCGTGGCACCCGCGCCCATGCCGGAACCGTACTGACCATTCCTTGGCTTTGCTTTCCCTTACAGCGCCTCGAGTCGTTCAATGAGGTGCCCGACTACAACTCGTATCTGGTCTTCATCCTGACCCAGCTCCCCGCGGAGGATATGACCGTGCGCTCCATGGCCGGTCTCTTGCTCAAGAACAACATCCGACTGCGACTGGACGCGATCCCCGCCGACGTGTTGGCCTACGTCAAGGAGCACGTCTTCGAGGCCATCGCCGACCCGACCCCGATGATCCGCAACACCGTCTCGACCGTCGTCGACACGCTCCTCATCGGCCTCGGACCCCAGAACTGGCCTGAAGCGTTGGCGCAGTTGATGCAGCTCATCGAATCGACGGACCAGTATGCCCAGGAGGTGGGTCAGCACAAGTAGTTCTACCGGAAACAGTTCCATCACTGAATTAGTCCGCTCTCGTCGTCCGCAGGGCGCTTTCTCGGCCCTTGACAAATTGTGCGAAGACATCCCGCGCCAGCTCGAGCAGATGGAGGTGCAGGGAAACAAGCCGCTCGAGTTCATGATCCCGAAATTTATCCAGCATATCGACGCGGGCAACCCCAAGATCCGCGCTTACGCCCTCTCCGCCGCGTCGCATTTCATCACGACCGAGAACAACGCGCTCTCGACCCACATCGTCAATTTTATCAACGCGCTCTTCCGCCACGCCTCGGACGACTCGACCGAGGTCAAGAAGCTCGTCTGCCAGGCCTTGGTCCAATTGCTCGCGAACCGGCCCGACAGTCTGATACCCCACATGCCCAACGTTGTCGACTTTATGCTCTACGCGACCCAGACGATCGAGGACGAGGAGGTTGCGCTCGAAGCGTGCGAGTTTTGGCTCACTTTTGCCGAGGACCCCGAACTCATCGAACACCTGCGACCCTTCTTGCCCCGCGTCATCCCCGTGCTCTTGTCGTGCATGGTCTACTCCGAGGACGACATCGCCATCTTGGACGGCGCCGAAGACGACGCCGCCGTGCCCGACAAGGCTGAAGACATCCGACCTCATCTCTTGTCGTCAAAGGCGCACACCAACGAGCGGATTGAGGGCCCCAACAGTACAGGGACATTGACGCCGCCGAGCAACAAACCGCGCGACGCACTGGACGACGACGACGAGGAGGATGAAAGTGATTACGAGGACGACGAGGACGATGATCCATACACAGAGTGGAACTTGAGGAAATGCTCGGCCGCGGCTCTGGACGTGATGGCCGTCGCATTTGAGACCGAGATGCTCGAGATCCTGCTCCCCTACCTGAGGGAAAAGCTGTTTTCAACCGAATGGACCGATCGCGAATCCGCTATATTGGCCCTGGGCGCAATCGCGGAGGGATGCATCACCGGCATCGAGCAACACTTGCCCGTGTTGATGCCCTTGCTCATCAACTCGCTTAACGACCCGAAACCGCTCGTCAGGTCCATCACATGTTGGACAATAGGGCGGTATTCGAGCTGGACGATCAAGGAGGACGCCACACCCGAGCATAAGCAGCAGTTTTTTATTCCGGCCATGGAAGGCGTGAGTCCTACCGTATCATCGTGGTCTCGGATGTGCCAATACTCAGACTGACGTGGCTCCACTTTCTTCTCCTGTAGCTCCTGAAAATGTGTCTCGACAACAACAAGCGGGTACAAGAAGCGGGATGTTCGGCCTTTGCGACACTCGAAGAGGAAGCCGGACCCGAGCTCGAGCCGTACCTCGGCTCGATCCTCGGCAACCTCGTTTTCGCCTTCGAGAAATACCAGCAAAAGAACTTGTTGATCCTGTACGACGCGATTGGAACACTCGCCGACTCGGTGGCAGGTGCCTTGAATCGACCCGAACACGTCAACGTCCTGATGCCGCCGCTCATCCGGCGATGGCAGGACCTGAGCGACAACGACCCAGATCTGATCCCGCTACTCGAGTGCCTGTCCTCGGTCGTGATTGCAATCGGGCAAGGGTTCCTCAGCTACGCGCAACCTGTATTCGAACGCTGCATCGCCATCGTCAAACAGTCGTTGATCGATTTCGAGCAGTACAAGGCGAACCCGGCCCAGGTCGAGGAACCGGACAAGACTTTCCTCATCGTTTCGCTCGATCTCTTATCGGGGCTGACCCAGGGTCTCAACACGGCCATCACCGAATTGTATCGATCGTCGGACCCGCCCGTCCTGTCTTTGCTCGCGATGTGTCTGCAGCACCCCGACCCGCCCGTGAGACAATCGTCGTATGCCCTCTTGGGCGATACCGCCATCTCATGTTTCCCGATCTTGCACCCCGTCTTGGCCCAGTTCATGCCGGGCGTGATCGCGAGCATCGACGTCGAACCGAGACCGGCC
The DNA here is from genome assembly GCA_001244265.2 of Microbotryum lychnidis-dioicae p1A1 Lamole. NCBI lineage: Eukaryota > Fungi > Basidiomycota > Microbotryomycetes > Microbotryales > Microbotryaceae > Microbotryum > Microbotryum lychnidis-dioicae. The sequence goes on from CDLV01000006.1 coordinate 1,978,675, forward strand.
GAAGTGAGCGTATGCAACAATGCTGCTTGGGCAGCGGGTGAGATCGCCCTGCAGGCCGGAGCCGACATGAAGCCGTGGGTCCAGCCCTTGATGGAACGGATCGTACCCGTGCTCTTGTCGAATAGATCGGCTCGAAGTCTGACGGAGAACTCGGCCGTCACGATCGGGAGGTTGGCGATCGTCTGCCCCGACCTCGTCGCACCTCACCTCGAAGTCTTCGTCAGTGCTTGGTGTCAAGCCTTGGCGGATATTAAGGACAACGAAGAGAAGGATTCGGCGTTCCGGGGGATCTGCGCCGCGATCCAGCTGAACCCGAATGGTATCTCAGCTGCGTTTGGATATTTCCTCAACGCAATCGCGCGGTGGCAACGACCGTCCGAGACGTTGCACGACATGTTCAAGACCATCTTGGTCGCTTTCAAAAACATGTCCGACCCGCCGGCGTGGGAGGCCCAACTGGCGCATCTGCCACCACCGATCGTAACCAGGTTACGAGAGCGATACCCGATTTGATTCGCGTCGTTCTCCGGTTTTGTTCTCCGCCTTTCGAATCTTGCTGTAGGGGTTTTCTTACACACTCACGAACTCTTCTTCTTTTGTTTAGCACCTTGTTTAGCACCTTGTTTAGCACCTTGTTTAGCACCTTGTTTAGCACACCTCTCTCGCCCCTCTTTTGTTTAGCACTGACTCCCACTCATCATCATCAGCTCTTTGTTTAGCATGGTCACCCGTCTCTTTGAACTCGTCAAGGCTTCATGTTTCGTCAAGTTCTCGAAAACCATTTTTTCTTCTTGACGGGAATGCTTGTTCCTCCCAATATATTTGCAATCGTCCTTCTCTTGGCTCGACTCATCTCGTCACGGCCCAGTTGCTTGCCGTCCGGCCATCCGGATCGCTTTAATATATCATCCGTGCGACATTACAGATAAGCACATATTGCACCTAAATGAAGTACAGTCATTTTTGCTACTTTGCATTCTTCATTTGTGCTACAGCCCCTTTTGTTTCCGGTACTGCTCGATCTGCTCGATGCTGATCATCTTGAGCCCCCAATCACGCGCAAACTTGAAGCAGTCGTCGCGCCGGGCCATGGATCCCATCGGGTCGTCGGCCTTGACGAGCTCGCAGATGATACCTGCTGGTGGTAGACCGGCGAGACGGCAAAGGTCTGTGAGGGAAATAAAAGCATGTTCTCAACCACAGTCCGGGGCGGGAAATTGTCTCCACAACTCTCCCCTGGTCGCAAGAGCGCAGAACTTACCAATCGAAGCTTCTGTATGCCCCTTGCGTGCCAAAACACCTCCATCTACGGCGCGAAGAGGTACCAGGTGACCCGGTCTTGAAAAATCGGCAGCGGTCGAGCTCGGGTCGGTCAATTTGACGGCCGTCAAGGCTCGATCGTGGGCCGAAATGCCGGTCGTCGTTCCTGCCAGAGTGGGGAGCCAGTGTGAGGGTCAAGGCTGAGACAGCCAAAGACGCCATTGCTACTACTGCGGTACACACTGACCATGTCGGTAGTCCACGGTCACGGTGTAGGCGGTCTTGTTCTTGTCCTGGTTGTCCTCGACCATCATCTTGATGTCAAGTTCCTCGAGCCGTTGCGCGGGCAGGCAGATGCAGATGTACCCTCTGCAAAGTCACATCGCGTAGTCTAAGCCTTCCGCGATCTCTTCCTCGATGCAGCAGCAACCAGACTGACGAGGAATGACGAATGAGCCAGGCCATTTGCTCGGTCGAGATATTGTGCGCGGCGATGATGAGGTCACCTTCGTTCTCGCGGTCCATGTCATCGACGACGACGACAAACTCGCCGCGCTCGATGTCGACCAGCGCATCCTCGATCGAGTCGAGTTGCCAGTGCTCTTCTGCGCCTTGCGTTGACGGTGCGGACGAAGCCGAAGCTGATGCGGATGCGGATGCGGATGCGGATGCGGATGCCGTCGCCAATGCCGTTGCCGAGGATGAGGACGTAGTCGAAGCCGGCGGAGTTGCTCCATGGCCATGACCCGCACTGGTGTTCCTGACCCGGGTCGGTGCCTTCTTTGTTCGAGCAGAGGTGGATGTTGACATGATGTGCGTTCAGACGAGCTGCGACGACGAATGTCGCGGCGAGTGCTGACTGACTATATTCGAGGTGCGAGAAAGAAGAGCCCGCCCCCCCCCCCGGCTATGGCAATCGCGTAATTCTGGGCCGGTCGGTTTGTAGAGCTATTTATTAGTCACGAACGCGTCCGCTCCGCACTGTCACGCGCCCGCCGTCTCTCCCCACGCTAGTCTTGGGATAACTCTCGCCACGTGATCCACCGTGCTCTGTTCCATCTCCGGCTTCTGACCGTCGTCTCACGATCTCACGTTTTCAACTTCGTCGGAAATAGCGTTACCTGCCCTTCAGCTGCTCCCGCCACCAGACCCGGCCCGTGCTGCCACGAGTCACAAACTTGTTCAATCTTGGTTCTCGTTCCCACTGCAGTATGATCGGCGGCACAAGCGAGATGAGATGGCTATCCAACGTCGCATCATTCTTGCCGTGTTCGACAGTCAAGATGGGCGGGCAAACCCCTGCGCACGCCACTCGACTAGCGTGCCAGCCTTTCTTCCCCTACCCCCTCTGCTGGAGAGTGCCCCACGGCAGCCTCCTCTACTACAAGGAGTGCGAAAAGATCTAGCAAGCAGTCGGCGAAGTGATTTGGCTCGAGCAGGCCGCGTCGATCAGTAGTAAGAGCAGAGGGATGCTCACCGATTGGAAGGTTATTACGTTCGACTCATGTGAACCACCTGGCGCGAGCAGGTGCCCGATTGTCGACGACACAGGCTTGAGTGAGTGAGTGTACATCGACCGTCGTTATTGTGGACCGGAAAACAAAAGCTTTGTTGTATTCATTATATTTAAGCTTAATAATAAGACGATACTGATGTATTCGTAATTAGTTTGTCGCGCGCTTGTAGGCAATATCATAAGCGCCCTGTTTTTCCTTTTTAATTTTAGTTTTTAATTTTTATTTTATTTTCTATATTTTTTGCGCTTTTTGCTAAGGCAAAAAATAAAAATAAAATAAGCGCGCGACGAAAAACAGACAAAAAAGGAAAAAATAAAAACAGCAAAAAGACAAAGAACTTAACGATAATAGAACTAAAAATCCTCATGAAATAGACCCGCTTGATTAATCAAGCGCTTAGTTGACGTGCAAAACGGCCCTTTCTGCTTCTGTACAGGCTAGTACTGCACTTGCTCCGTGACCAGTACATCAAGGTTTCCACCGCCCGCCCGCCCGAGTTCGACCCGTCGCTTCTCCCTTCTGGCGCCCCAGCGGCCCAGATTTTCCCCTTATTCTTCGCCAAGCCAGAAGTGTGCAATGCCGAAGTCGTTACCGACACGTGATAAACTTCCGGTATGGTGTATGCAGATGGAATAGCCACCGCAAAGTCATCCTAAACAATCCAAGCTGGCTGGCCATGATCGGCATCAAGCCTGGCCGGGTCGCCCCTGCGGGGCAGGCAGACGCGATTGATCTTCTGCATGGAAACTTTAAAACGGATCTTGGTGTGTGCTAGGTTGAAAAATATTCGACACTATCCCCTGCTCATCAAGCTGTGCGTACTTGGTACCCATCCATGGTGCATCGTGTCTTGCAGCACAGTCACCTCAATTCATAAGATCGTCCGACGATGACCTGGCCCGACGCTGGCGATTTGCTGAGCTCATCCAGCTAACCCGGAGCGAATTGTTGACACAAACACATAGGAGAGGGATCATACAGAGAGTCCTCGTTGCTCTTCAATCCTAGCAGCTGGGGCTCGATGGCAGGCTCGGGGATGGCATGATCCACCACTCGAGGGAGGGAGCAGCGCAGGCACCCCAATGATCCGGGTGACATTCAGCATGAACATCGCTCTCGTATTGACCGTATTCTCGAACTCGGTATCCTCACTATCGTCAAGCCGAATTCTACGCTCTATAAACGTGAAACAACAGCAACGGGAGCCTGGTGAGTGTATCTCCGGTTGACATAGACGCGGACAGGTGTGGAGAAAACTCCGCCTCACTCCTCGGGTATCGCAACTCGTCCTCAGTGAAAGCGCCAGTTTCGGGTACACGTAGTTCAGGAAACAGAACCGATGGGGTATTTGATGAAGGATCAGAACCGAAAAAGAGCGCCCTGCGATCGCGCTCAATGGAAGGCAAGCCCGACTTGCAGCTCCGAATCGTTGAGGATGTCGGATCAGTCAGCGGGTAAGCTGGAATAATCATGGGATAACATTGCGAGTCAGCGGTTTAGACGGGTTGCACAGTCTACGTTCATGATGATGGTAAATCCTTCGGAGCGCAACGAAGCCTTGTACATTCTGATCGACATGGCGATTGACTGCCGCCGAGGCTCAGAAGCGCCGATCGGAGCAGCCGGGGCCGTGAGCTTAAAATATTAGGAGTCTCAATGACGTCGCGGGAAAAGCAAAAGGACGAAGTGAATTGATCTCAAAGTTTCATTGGTACTTTGATCTTCAAAGACACTCTTAAAGACCGGGGTCAAAGCTATCACGTGAAGCATTGAGCATTCCGAGGACGGTTGAGCGTAGGGGCCTCGAGCCTGGCATGAGGTGATCGGAGGGAGCCTTTGCTCGGCAACAGTCATCGATCGCCATCCAAACGCCAGTACCGCTTGGGGCTGAAAGGGACATCGAGATCTCATCAAAACAAGATTAGCCGCGCCGTCGCAGCAGATGACTCGTACCTCACCAGATGCTAGTGTCTACGGTGTAGATGAAAAAGCTGAAAACGACTGCGCGAAACGGATGCCACAAGCCCACAAGTACTCTATTTACTGCTTTATTCGCCCGTATGGTCAAGATGAACGAAACTGATAATCGGCCAGGTGTTGGAAAATCAGCAATGAAACGGCTTTCCTGGCAGAGCCGGATCATTTGAAGACCGAATCCTGCGCACTGAGCGCTCGACGCGCGGCGCGCAAGGTGCCGGCCATCGTCGTCTTCTCACCATTCACTGCACCTTTTTGACATACCATGCAGCAAGCTCAAACATCCGACGAGCACGAAGAAGAAGATCGAGAAAAGGCTCCCTCCGATCGCCTCATGCCAGGCCCTCGGCCCACGCGCTCAACCGTCCTCGGAATGCTCAATGCTTCACGTGATAGCTTTGACACCGGACTTTAAGAGTGTTTTTGATGATCAAAGTACCAATGAGTACCAACTTTGAGATCAATCCCCTTCGGCATTTTGCTTTTCCCGCGACGTCATTGAGACTCCTAATATTTTAAGCTCACGGCCCCGGCTGCTCCGATCGGCGCTCCTGAGCCTCGGCGGCAGTCAATCGCCATGCCGATCAGAATGTACAGGGCTTCGTTGCGCTCCGAAAGATTTGCCATCATCATGAACGTAGACTATGCAACCCGTCTAAACCGCTGACTCGCAATGTTATCCCACGATTATTCCATCTCACCCATTGAGCTTCAAGTCCGGGTCGTGGGTGAGGAGGTGGTTCATGACATCTAGCACTCTAGCGTTTAATTTTTTCTCTCATTTCCTTCATATGATTCACACTGTAGCATCCGCTTGATGTCTTTAGCCATGTAGATGTTGACACCAACTTCAAGTACAGCGTGAAAGAAATGTTGAGTGACTGCGAAATTACCTGCGTCGTGAATTCCGTCGGGATCCGTCAGTCTTTGCCGCACGTGGGCCAGGCCGATCCGACCTGCGTCGGCAAACAGCGAATGAGAATGAAATCTGAATTTCAGCGAGTCTAAAAAGAGAGACGCTCGTATCGGGCGCTGGACCACATTGACTAGGAAAGGATTCTTCAATGTATGCGCCGTCGCAGTCCGCCGTCTCTCCTCTCTTCGGCTTCCCATCCCCCCAAACACACTTTCTGGTTTATACAGTGTGAGTCCTTTAATCACTACGCTGGGCATCAATCGGCTGTACCCACTAGGTGCCAGCTGAGCACGGTTTCCAATGTGTCCCCCCATTGGTCCGTGCGCACTTGGCTCGTTTCTGGACCTTGCCGAGCAATCACGTGCACCCGCCTGAGGGTGAAGAAATCGGTGGATGCTCGGGTCCCGACTTTTTCGAACTTTTTTGAAGTGGGTTGTAATCACACACTTTCCGACTACATCAATCACGTTTGACTGTAACGGATTCCTCACTCTTGAGAATGGAAAAGTTGTATTCACAATGCAGGGTGGCTAAAGTGATTACAAGACAGAGAAGTGTCCACTGGTGAACGATAGATCAACCATCGGCGCAAGCGCAAAACCGGCCAGCGAAAAAAACGAGGGGGTTTACCTATCTTACAACGACACACAAACGAGAGCGAATTGTACACGGAATGGCGACGAAAGAGAAAAGACAATTTAAGTTGGTACACGACGAACGCTCGAAACGCCATTCCAGACCATGCTGTTCGCGAGAACGGATTTTGCGATCATGGTCAGTAAGTTCGGCAGTCCCATCAGCCCACTCATGTCGATAAATAACTGACCGTTCAAGCCAGAACGCTAGCCCCTCACTAGCATGGCCTCCTGAACTACTCCCGAGTACCATTCCCTCACCCCACAGCGTGTTGTGCGTGACGTCGCTGGCGCCAAACTGGACTTGGAAAGGCGTGAAGTAGTGGTGGTGGCTGATCGGAGTGAGCAGCGTACCGCTCTACAATTGCACACGAGCAGGCATGAGGCTCAGTGGAACATAAATCCTCGCACTTTACCCGTTTCTAACTCACAATGAAACCCGTGAGGAAGACGGCAACCGAGTAGAGGCAGAACGTCAGGGACGACTCGAGAATTTGGGCCACGTAAGGCTTGGCGAAGCCCGGGAACACCTGCGAGTTGTGGAAAAGAATGACAACACAGGTAAGTTGCGAAGCAAGGTCAAATGGGTTCTGAAGCACGTACATTGATGAAGAGCTGAGGTGCTTGAATGGCAGCTTTGGTACCCATGCGAGACAAGTACCTCCCTGCTCGCCTTGGGCCAAAGTGTTCGCGCGCGAGCAGGGTCACGGCTTGTCGAGGCGAGGAGGTTGTGACCGTGCCCTTCTTGGTCGATTCGAGCGCACGATCGAAGTCGAGCAGATCGATTCCAAGCTCCTCCGCAAATTTGGCACGCAGTTCTCCATCCGTGAGTGGTGGAGTGGCGGCACGTGGTGGCGGGGTGACCGAAACCTCCTGGTCGATTAGGGGTGCGGCGACGAGTCGAACTTGAGCGCCCGACAGGTCGGTCTGAACGTCCATGGCTCGAACTTCTGTAAGATCCGTCTGTGTTTCGATTTCGGCGAGAACGATCGATTGCTGGAGGCGTTGCACAAATGGTCCGGGGCCCGTCAAGGTGCCACTGCGTTTCTTCGTCTTCTTCTTGTGCTGTAGGAACACCCAGCTTTGTACGTCAGTGCCAGAGACCTTGGAGATTTTCAGATCAGGAAGCTGACCCACAATCGTTCGATGAGTCGTCACGACCGTCTCGTTGACTTCATCGCTATCCTCAGCCTCGTCACTCTCCCCACTGTCCTTCTCTGCTTCCATCCTTGCAGCCATCGCTTCCTGCGCGAGATTGCGCGCGAGCTCCTTGCCTAGACTTCGACTCATCGAGTTCATGCTCCCGCGATCGGGCGAGCCTGACATGCCTCCTTCGAGGAATCCACTCTTGCGATTCGAAGATTGCATCTCTTCGAGATCGAAGCGTAAGCGATCGATCGTCTCTTTCAAGACAAGCTGAGGAGGAAAGCAGGAGCTTCAGGGTCTGGCCTAAAACACACGGTAGCTTCTTGGAAATGATTGACTCACGTTCTCTTGTTTCTGCGCATCGAGTGTGTCCTGAGCTTGACTGGCGAGCCTAAGGTCCGCTTCGAGCCTCGAAATGGCCCCTTGCAAGATCTCGCGATCTCGCTCGAGTTGCTGGGCCTGCAAAGATTGCGCATGAGCCGTTTCCTCGGCCGCTCGGTTCTCCTGTGTGCGCCCAGCTGGTTGTCAACTGTGTGTCAGACGGGACAGCACCTAGAGTTTCCTTGAACGCACCCTTCGCGTCTCAGCCACGAGCGACCTGAGCTTCTCCGCCTCTTCGCACTGATCGAGGTAGTTGCGTTTCATCGAGTCGTACGACTCGCGCGCCTTCTCCAATGCCTTGGTCATCTTGGCCACTTCCCCTTCGAGCGCCGAGATCTGCTGCAGGTGCTGGCGTTCGTTTGAGCGCAGGTCCTTCTCTTCACGTCGTTTGGCGACGAGTTCGGTGCGCATCTCTTCAAGGCGACCTTCGAGCTCGTTGATTTGTTCTTCGTACGAGGAGGCGCTCGTCGAGAGTCGATCTTCCAACTCTTTGTGCTTCTTGCTCAGTCTGTCACAGCAGAAGATTGGGAATATCAGCCTCATCCAACTCTAGACCTGAGTTTGGGGACTCACTCCGTCGCATATTGCCACATGCCCTGCGTCGTCTGGGGATCGTTGCGACCGGTGAAAGGTGATGCGTCGTGCAAATCCGCGAGTTGGAAATCACCTCCCAAACCCATGCCTTCCACTTGGAAGATGCTTCCCGGACGACTGGGGCCCGAACTCGACGAGGCCGATGATGCATCGCGTTGCACGCGATACGAAAGCGGCGTCTCGGGACTGCCCGGAGCTTCACCGAAGAAGCGCATGGAAATGACCGAGGGCTCGTGCTCGTCTTCGTGCCTGATTGGTGAGATCGGAGCCGAGTAGTAGCTCGTCGTGTCGATCGTCGAGACGGGAGGGGAAGTCATCGAAGGGGATAGAGGACGTTCGCTCGGTGTGGTTGAGGAGCGTCGACTCAAAGATCGTTCGGACCCATCCGTTGGCGTCGAGCTGCGATTCCTCGAACGGACAAAGGAGGTTCCTTCCAACATTGTCGTCGGAGTCGGACTGCGAGCCAAGGAGGCGGGGCTCAAGGATCCGGATCGAAGACCTGATTCATTAGGGCTCCTAGCCTCCAGAGAACCTGAAGACGATGTGCTCTTGTTAAGATCCTCACTGGGCCGACGACGACGCGAGGGAGCGATGGGTCGAGCATGCCGGACCGAGTTAGTCGAGCTGTCGAGGCTTCCTCGAGCAGACGAACCGGGTCGATGTCCCAAAGGCTCGAGTGGGGTCGTGCGTTGAATGTACGAAAGGGAAGAGGTCGAGTGGCCTTCTGCCACCAGACTCAGGATAGGCTCGGACGCCGAAGGTGGTATTTTGAAACCGCGCGGGGCGGTGGGTGAGGACGAGCGCGACAAGGCTCCATCAGGACTTGCGATTCGCTCTGCTTCGGGCGAGTTGGCACGGGGGGAAGGCGGATTCGACAACTCACCAGTGCCTTCCAGTTCGGTCGGTGAAGATGAGCTGATACCAGATGACTCGGCCCCTCCCAAAGCCTTGCTGACTTCCTCCGGTAGCGAATTCGAGTTGTGCTTCGAAGCCAGGGCCGCAAGTCGTCGCTCGTCCTCGGCCGTCGACTCCGGTTCAGCAAGCGAGGCAGAACTGATGACGCCTCGGACGGCATCTCGGAACGCCGAAGCCGGCGTCGTCTCGGCGAGCACACGTTCTAGCAAGGGCTTCTTGTACTTCTTGGTGTACGCCTTTTGCACGAGCGCAAATCTCGGTCGGTTCCAATGCAGTCGAACGAGGCGCCAGGCGAACATGTCGTTCCTCGCGCCGGGCCCCTTGATCGCCGCTTCGAGCGACTTTGCATCGCGCCACACCCCTGGGCCTTCATCATCGTTCTTGCCATTTTCAACGGCGTGAAGCAGGAGCTTTGCGAGGGCCGGTGCAGCCGTTGAGTAAACCTGCTTGATCGACTGCGACAACGACTGGGGATGACTTCGGTACTCAAGTGCCAGAGCATGGACATGCGCCGGTGAGCGCGCAAGAATAATCTTGGTTACGAAATCGCTATTGCCCCCCTTACGCAAGCCGACTTTGAGCATATCGAGGTCGTTGTTGAGCAGTTCCTTGCGTTGCTCGGGGCTAAGGACGCTGTTGCCCTCTTCGTCGGTATCCTCCCATTTGGCCTGGAGGACAATCTCCCACGCCTTCTTGAGCTTGGTGTTGGACGTCGCCGAGGCCAAGACCGCAGCATCGAGCGTCTTGTGTCGAGATCCGATCGAAGCCGTTGTCGCCGGCGTCGCGTTGGCGGCCGAAGAGCGAAAACGGTACGCGGCTCGGAGCAAAGCGACATCCGAAGGTGGCCGAGCCACTAGTAGATCGATGAGCAGGGACTGAGATACAGAACGGATGCCATAAGCAAAGCGTGCGAGGGTAGCATGAGGCTGTTCTGCAAACTGACAGTGTTGGTGGTACTACCTTCCAGGGCTCGACTGAGCAGATGAACGTCAAAATTGAGTGGTCCCATGATCAAACCTCGTAAGGCGTATTCGACTGCAAGTTCGGTCGACACCAACTAGGGTCAGCTCCGAATCGAGTCCTTCGGAACGAGGCCCGAACTTACGTTCCCCCTTGAGCCCCTTTGAGGTCGATACGTAGTCCAGCAGGGTGGCGCCGAACTTTTTCTCATAAGCTCGGTCGATTGCTCTAATTTGCGGCCAGGTCAAGCTGGACAGTGTTGTTGCCAACTCCTTGTCTCGGCCCTGCATGTTGCGACACATGAATGAGCCACTGATCTCGAGCTGATGAGTTCCAACTAGGACGGAGCATGACTGACGATGGCCTGTGAGCGAATCGCCGTCCGGATCGATTCGACTTTGCCATTGACGTCAAGCGACCCAACCGCTCCATCGAGAGGTACACCGAGGTATGTCCCACCTCTCGCCGCAACCAAGTCGGCTAATTCATGCTGCTGCGCCGTCAACGTTGCCGCCGAAGCTTTTGAGACGTCAAGTCCACTCGGAGTCGATGAGCGAGCGGGAGAGGCGCCGAACGACAGTTTGCCAGCAAGGAAGGAGCGCTTCTTCTTGATCGCAGATCGATTGAGGGGCGAGCTGGGCAGTGATGAGGTATCGGATTGGGTGCGGGTCGAATCGGCCCTGCGCCGAGGTGCAGGACTGCCATCGGCGATCGAGTCGAACGGATCCGGCTGGAGCAAACCGAGGGCGACGGCTGACGAAGTGGGTGAGCTCGATCGAAGTGCAGTGTCACCGCTGTCCGAATCGAGCTGAACTTCGGTCGTAGAAGTAACGTTGCCGCTGTGGCGTCCGTCGTTCGTCCCATCGTCTGCCGGTGTGGTCGAAGCGCTGGCGGCGGAAGCGGCGATGAACGAGATGAGCATGTCGACGCCGACGCGTTGCTCCGGCATCTGCGCCGCGAATGCCCTCAGCTTGTCCTTCTCATCCTCCTGCAATAAGACCGTACCTCGTTGCTCCTCGAAGGTATCGATCAGTTGGGGTAGGACCGCGAGGGGTATCGTCCTTTGCATCGGGTCAACCTCGGCGCCGTCATGGGGCTCATCGGACGCGGACGAATACGTCGCAAAGAGGTTGGCGATTTGGTCCATCAGCTCGGCTGCGCTGCGACGGTTCTGTAGGCGCACAAGGGCGTGAGGCGAGATATTGAGATTAGACACAAGATCTGATTCGATCTTGAGACGGCATGGAGGTGTGTTTCGCCTCTGGGTGAGGCTCGCGTGGTGGTGGTGGTGGTGGTGGTGTCGGTAAACGAGATCGATGAACTGGAGCGGCGCGGCGCGCGAGCGCGTGACCTCTCGCGCGTGTTTTGTCAACCCATCCACAAGCCCACGACGCGGCGCTGCTGGTGGCAGTGGGGGTGGGGGGCGACTCGAAGAAGAGAAGCAACACTGTCACTTGGGAGGGGACTCACAGGTGTAGCAGCTGCAGCACGATTGTCGCGAAGAGGCGTTTGCTGTCAAAAAGAAATGCAAGTAGACACAGCGAGTCAAGTCATTGATGTCCCGAGTCGATGAGACCCAGTTGGACGAGGAGGAAAGGAGGTAGAAAACTCGAAATAGCAGCCGAAGTGGCGCGGCGCTTTTCGGGCCAAGACGAAGCCGGCCGGCGTCTCCACCACACCGTGAACGCGTGACTTACGACCATGTTTTCGAAACAAAACAAAAATCTCGGACTAGACTGAGAAACATGAGGTCAGAGCTCGATACTATGGAGCAATCCTGTTCGAGGCTGCCAAGACTCACGTTTCCGTCCCCGACGAATTCGGGTCGGCCGCGCTTGGACCGCCTCAGCCTCGCGTGCGGATGGGATGGACGAACGAGTCAAGTCGATCCGGGGGAAAAGCCGATTACGATCGTACGGTAGTTCGAGTGGAAGGGATGGTGGTGGGTGATGGGCAGGACAGAGGACAAAGGGAGCAAGGCTCGCTGGCACTAAACACTGACCACAGTCGTCGTCGGTCGTTCACCCAGCGGCCCGAGCGGAATTCAGCACAGGCCCCTGAGTCTCGTTCAGCAGCAAATAACGGGCCTCCTGGCTCTCTCCGGCGGACCAGCTCAGAAGTTTTCAATAACTCGAGTCCAAGAGTCCCAAGAGTATACAAGTTGCAACACATTCGGTTAACTGACTACCTACCAACCCGCGGCGCGTAATCTCTCCATCTCTTGCTCGACCAGACTGGCCTTGTCGCTCTTTCTCTCCTCGCGACTCTTCATGACGTTCTTCCTGATCTTCAAGCCTGTCGGTAACCTGTCCGCCGATCGACCATCGCCCGGCGTCTCCAAATCCTCCGCATTGGCCCCACCTTCGTCGACGAGCTTCTTGAGCTTCTCGAGTTCCGCCTTGGAGCGCGACGCACCGCGGTACCTCGGCGACGAGACGCCGTACCTTTGCCCGTCACCGATCTGGAGCATCTTGCGATCCCTCATCGCTTCCATTCGGTCGCGCTCAAAGTGCTCGTTCAACCACGTGCGGCTGCGTTCCTCGGGGTACCAAAAGGGCTCAGTCATGGTGACGATCACCTTCTTGTAATTCTTGGCCCCGCCGCCCCTCGAGTAGCCGCCGCCGATCGGGTTGCGCTTCATCTTGGACAGATAATTGATCGTGCGCAACGAGGTGATAGTCAGGCCGTAGACGTTGCGCAGGTAGTTTGAGATGTCCGGTTTGGACAGCCGCAGATCGGTGCGGAAGGTCGCGGTGTAAGGGTCGTTGGCGTGCACGCCTGTGTTGCGCACCAGGCGGACGAAGACGCTCGGGAGGTAGATCTTGACCTCGCCCTGTTCGGCGAACTCGACACCATCCCGGATTGGGTTCAACGACTTGCGCACCTTGAACGGGGTGCGACCCTTCACGCGGGACGAGTGCTTCGAGTAGCGCGGTGCGGGCGGTTGTCGGACCTTGGGCGGGACAACGTAAGGATTCTTGTTCTTCTTCTTGGACACGGTCGCAGTATTGAGTACTGTCGTAGGGGCGTCGTAGGACGAGCTGACGACGGTGGCCAACGATCTGCAGCGCGGCATGATCATGGTCGTGGACGAGGTCGAGGCAGTCGCACTGGACGAGCTGATCTGCAGCCTCTTGAAGGCGGTACGAAGTGTAGCTTGCATGCTGTGGCTAGACGGTCGCTCGGTTGAAGGGAACGGAGGTGCGACGAGAGAGCGCGCGGAGGAAAAGTGACTTGACTCTCACGATCAAACTTCGAGGAGGGGCGTGTGACGAGCCTTTATCGTCTATGCGCCAAGGTGCGGAGTTTGGTTCGAATCGAGAGCGTGTCTGCTGCCCCGTGGTTAAGTCGAGTCAGGCCGAGGATGAGAGGTCAGAGTCAAAACGGATTCCTGTCGGCTCGCAGTGCACTCTGACGACTTCGCGCGCTCCCGTCAGCAGCCGTCAGCTCCCGCGTGCCAGCCCGTGCCAAAAATGGCTGAGCATGGCTGAGCATGGCTGAGCCTGGCTGGGCGCTTGGTCGCTCGTCGAGCGTCTCGTGTCGGCCAAGTAATTCGCCGAACAGTCTCCGACTGAACGACGTTTGTGCCGATCTGTATTGATGAACATAAATAATATATAATAAATGGCTTTGGTTTGGGCTTGGGGGCGAATTCCCTCACGACACGGCCCCGCGAAGAAACCGGCGACCCAACCGGCGCAGATTGCGCCGCCGCGAGCGAGGCCGAGAAGGGGGGGAATACAGGGGGTTGAAGGGAGAGCTCGCCCCCCAGCCCAAACCAAGCGAGTTCATAAGTGATTTCGATATCCCATATTTCACAAAGAAGACCACTGCCATCATGCAACGGCGGAGCGTATTAGGGGACGGGCGGAGACACGGTCAACGCGAAGAGACCTGAGCTGAGCGTAGAGGAGCGCAGGATGAGCAGGAGGCAAGTCACAGATCGCCCTCCGCACTTGCGAGCTCGTCAAACGCAATCTCAAACTCCTCTGATTGATCGTAGGCTTGAACCAAAAGTGCACCTCCTGGCGAGCTAAGCTGAGAAACATCGCCTGACATTGCGCGGGCCGCGATGAGATTGACTTGGCGCCAGTACCGTTCGAATGAGTTGCTCTTCCAGCGACCAATAACTTTCACTGTTTCCGGTGGAATCCCCTCGAGAAGGTAAAGGGTGGCGCCACCGATACGGAAGGAGTGACCGGATATGGGCGGACGATCCGCTGCCTTCAAGGTTTGATTCACACGCGAGAGGAACCGGGATCGAGTTAACGGAACCCATCGTCCCTTAGATTGGTAGGAGAAAAGCGGTTGATCTTGCGGAGGGTTCGTTTGCAGGTGAAACGAAAGCAGGTTATAGGGGCAGGGACCTTTTCCCGATTGCGGTACGATGGTGATGAAGACACCTTGATGACGTTGTACCTTGTCGAACGGTAGGTGAAGCTCGAATCGAGATCCCACACGGAGAGCAGAGATCGAGGGATACATCCTGACGATGAAACCAGGGTACTCAACGGAAAAGCAGGGAGTCACCAGAGTAAGCTGAGAACACACACAGCACGAAGCAACAAGGAGGAAAGAAAAACGGAGAAACCCAGAAGAAAGAGCAACAACCCGTGAGAGCTCCGAGTCCATACGAGGACGGCCAGCGGAGTCTGAGGAGGCTAAAACGTGAAGTGCGGTATGGGCCGATAGCCTGCAATCGCACGCTGCATCGGATGCTCCAGATCAAAGTTGAAAGGAAGAGGATGAGAGGGAAGTAAAATGTTTCGAGAGACAATGTCCGCAGGGTTAGATGCGGTATGGAGATAGTCGACGACGAAAGACACATCATGAGTTGCCTCGAGTTGGCGTAAGTACTCGAACGATTTATTGATCCAACGATTCGTCGACCTCCCTTTCCTCCAACTATAGAGGACGCCTGTGCTGTCGCAACGAATCAAAAGCCTATCATGACGAAAATTGAGTGCGGTGAGCGCTCTCGACGGCCCAGGTTTCCGCGACGGTGATGTGCGCATCCCGAAGTTCTTCCCAGTTCGACGGCAACGGGAAAACGCTCGTACGCGAATCGATGACGATACCAAGGGCTATTTCACTGGCATCGGAGGAAGCGTCAACATGATGGGAGGGCGGTTTCAGTGCGAAGCAATACACAAGGTTGTTTGCGTCCCCAAGAAACTCCTTCCCTTCGGAAAGCTCCTGCCGGACATTGTGGAGCGCCCGAACTCTGGTGCATGCGTTTGGGAAACAAGTGAAACGATGGGTCCAGTCTGTTAGAAGTGGGGTCTGAGAGCCTAACTCATTGCTATTAGTCTTGGTTAATACTTTATTCTGCGCGCGCGCCTATCTTTGTCTTTGCGTCTTTTTTCCTTCTGGGTTCCTTCTCCACGCTATTCTCATCATCTCACTCGTGTATCTCGGAGCTGAGTCGTGGAGTACCTCTTAGTCCTTGTTGCAACAGGTTATGAGCTCAACGGGCGAATCCGACTTCCCCAACGGGTCGGGCAATCGCTTGTATCTCAAGGACACACAAGGGTACAAAAGCTGGTCACAACGTGCGTTTATCAATCTTCGAGCCGACAAAGTATGGGATGTCGTCAATCAACCCATCGACTCCCTTGTCGCGGACTATCGGTCCACGCTCGTTATCACACATGCAACTGCGTCCGTCGCGCCAGTTGAACCAGCCTCCTCCGGCTTTAGCGGGCTTGGGGGGGGGCTCTGGTTCTGCGCACTCGGACGCCTCGCCCAGGCTCACCAGCGTTCAAGTTGCGGACAAGGTCGCGGAATATCGCGAACGGGCCATCCGCCGCAACGATTTGGCATGCAAGTACATCGCCAATTCGATCTCTGAGGAACAGATGTCTCACTTGATTCATCTTCTCTCGGCGTACGAGATGTGGGACGCCCTCCGTGGTCTCCACTCTCACGGTCGCCCGAGTCGCACTATGGACCTCCTCAACACTCTAGCGCAACCTTACTCTGGGGATATTCCTTTTAAGGAATTCGTCAACAAGGTCAAGATCGCCATGTCCGATTTTCAGAACCTCGGAGCTCCGCTTCCGCATTGGCTGTTTGCAGGCATGCTCGTTCGGTCGCTCCCAGCCCAGTATGACTCGATCGTTGGGAACCTTGCCTCCGACATCGACATCCACATGGATTGGAACACGTTCTATCCGAAACTCCTGATGAATGTCGAAATGGCTGATTCCCAAAACAAACAAAAGGAATCGTTATCCGCTCGGATCATTGACGATACTAGCTTCGTCGCCCGTATTTCCAACACGGCGCAAAAGGACTACTCCAAGTCGTATTGTTCGCGCTGCAAAGCACTGGGACACGAGCGTGGTTGGCGTCTCTGTCCAAGCAGGAACAAGGATGCGAGCGCTCCCGCTTCCTCGGACTCAAATTCGAACGTAGCTGCCATTGGTGTAGATGAATCTGCATTGATGACCTACACTTTCCCCTATTTGCGAACGATGCCACATTTTCCATGGATCATTGACTCGGGTGCTAAGGTCCATTGCGTTGGAGACAAGTCGGTCCTATCGGACGTTGTCTCTGAGCCTCTCAAAATTTCTGTCGCCGATCAATCTCAAATCGAATCTCCCGGTCATGGCTCAGTAACGTTTCTTACCTCATATGGCGCTCGTATCACCATTAAGAGGGTCTACTACATGCCCGGTGCTCAATGCGGTTTTATCTCCATCGACCGTCTGTTGGAATCGATGACGTACGCTGTTGGTCCCCAAAGCAATCTCATTTTCAGCATCCGCGGCAAGTTGATTCTGCGCTCGCTTCCTGGTCGGGGGTTTGTCATGGATGCAGCTCCCGTTCAGCCTATCATGTCATCCTCACCGCCTTCAATGGTCGGAGCCAATCGTCTCACTGGAACCTGTACGTTGATGGAAGCACATCGGAAGTTGGGCCATCAATCCCCTGCGGCGATCGTTTTGGCCGTCAAATCCGGGGCTATCACTGGCATCACTCTGAAGGACGAAAGGGTTACTCCTTGCTTCTCGTGCATCCAGGCCAAGTCAAAGCAATCACCCTTCTCCAACAAGAGTACCGAAGCGCCTCATGCACTCTACCGCGTCTTCATCGATCTCGGGTTTGTCGAACATCCCAATCACCATGGCAATACTATCTATCTCGCTATTGTGGATCAGTATTCGACGGCTAAATGGACGATTGTGCTAAAGGACAAGAGAGCTGAGACGATTATCGAAGCATGGTCGAAATTTCAAGCCGAGTCCGAGCGTCAAACGGGTCAGAAAATCAAGAGGGTCAGATTGGACAATGGTCGTGAATTCGACAACTCATTGTTCCGGGCTCTTCTTGAAAAACAGGGCATCATCGTGGAATTGACGGCCCCCTATACTCCGGAGCAAAATGGTAAAGTAGAGCGACTCAATGGATCTCTCATGGGTCTCGTTTGATCAATGCTCCTCGACTCCGGTCTTCCCATGCGATTCTGGTCAGATGCTCTGGCCGTCGCAACATTTGTTCTCAATTGTCGACCACATCCTCGTATTCAAGGAAAAACGGCAATCGAAGTTCTTCTCGGCAAGAAGCCTAGTCTTGCTCATCTTCAGCCATTCGGATCTACGGCGTTTGTCCACGTTCCCAGGGAGCGTCGCTCCAAGCTTGCACCTCGCTCCATTCAGGGAGTTTTCATCGGGTACTCCGGTGAATACAACTACCGTGTCTGGGTCCAATTGTCAAAACAGGTCTACGTTTCGCGTCACGTCACATTCCTTGAGACTCCTTCCGTCGTCACTTCGTCTCAAGATCGTGCGGACGTTTCTGATCCCGTTCATCATTCTCAACCTCCTCATCCTCCACCAGATGTGTTGCCGTCTACACCAACTTCACCTGTTGTGGATCCAACTTTGCCGGATCCACAGCCTCCTCCGGTGGTTCCAATTGGAGTTGGTCAACAGGGGGGGTATCTTGCAGTTGTTCCTCAAGAACCACTCGACGGTGAGGCGGAAGTCGCTCTCGCTCCTCGTGAAGGTTACGCCATCGTTCGCACTGGTCCAAATCCTGGCCAATTCGAGAATGTTGATCCTTCCAACATCCTTCCTGCTGGTTCTCGTCGTCGACCTCAACCTCCGGAAAATATACTTCCCATCATTTTGGCTATCATGGTCAATGTCTTGGATACTCCACCCATGTTCCACGACAAGCTTTCCTACAATGCCTACTGTGCTGCCGTGTTTGCCGAAGAAGACATTGAGAAGTTCGATTTTGCTTCTCCATCCAAGCGCCGTGCAATCACGCCCATGGACGATCGCCCCTCGCTTTGAATCAATGCTACTCCGTTTGCCAATGTGTCATTGTACCAATCGGCTGTGGGTTCCCTGCAGTACGCGTCCACTCGATGTCGACCCAATATCACAATTGCTGTTCGTGCCGTTGCTCAAAAGAACTCCTGTCCAACTGTCAACGATTGGGCTGCGGTCAAGCGTATATTTCGCTACCTCAACAGCACCATCGATTCGGGAATTCTTTATCGAAACAGTTCCACAACTCGATTGATGGTTTACTCCGATGCCTCGTTTGCGGATGACCCGGAATCTCGCAGATCGGTGGGAGCCTATGCATCAATGCTCGCTGGCGGCGTTATCTCCTGGCAGTCGAAGCAACAATCTATGATCACTACATCCACTACCAAAGCCAAAATCCTCTCTGCATCCTCAGCCACTCGTGAAGCAATCTGGCTCCGTCGTTTGGCTGGTGATGTCGGCATTCCACAAGCACAGCCTACTATCATTCAAGAGGACAACGCCGCATGCATCCAGATCGCCAAGGATCCGGTCGATCACATGCAAACCAAGCACTTTGACATTGCTCATTTGTTCGTTCGAGAACGGGTTGCTTCTGGCGAGGTCGAACTTGAATACTGCCCTACCCATGTCAATGCCGCGGATATTATGACGAAGCCTTTGGGATTTCAACGCTTTGATCAACTTTGTGCGCTACTTGGAATGGTCTCGTTAGTCTCTTTGACCGGTGGGAGTGTTAGAAGTGGGGTCTGAGAGCCTAACTCATTGCTATTAGTCTTGGTTAATACTTTATTCTGCGCGCGCGCCTGTCTTTGTCTTTGCGTCTTTTTTCCTTCTGGGTTCCTTCTCCACGCTATTCTCATCATCTCACTCGTGTATCTCGGAGCTGAGTCGTGAAGTACCTCTTAGTCCTTGTTGCAACACAGTCGAAACCTATGTCGGGCGCGAGCTTTTAACCCAAATCCGAAATCGCTTCTTCAATCCCCTGTCGAGGGACAGCGGCATCTGGGCAAAATACGACGACGTCGTCCACCTGTTTGAAGATCGTGATCGAGGGGAAACGTAACTCGAGGAAGTCTTGGGTTACGTCTGCTAGGTTGCCGAACACCCCCAGAGTGGTTCGACCGCCAAAACAAGGGACTTGACGAATGTAGATTCAACCCTCCCAGCAGATTGTCATGTGCAGCCGTTGCGACGGCAGGAGAGAAGCTTGGTAGAAAGCATCCGCAAAGTTGAAACCAAAACAGATCTCGGTGAGCATCGTACGCCCGCGGGTACGACATGTTTTTGATCACGCGGTGTTTCGGGGGTTGACCGGGTTCGCGTCGTTTTCCGGTCACCGACAGCGGATTAAAGCGGAAAGAGCCGACTTGAGGGCGGAGCCAGTCATAGTCAAAGGGTCCCGCGATGTGACCGTCACGTAGGAGACAGAGAAGTTCCTTGGCCGCTGCCTCACGAGATGCGTCATCATCGTTCGAAATGTGGTTGTTCGGAGTAAACGGCTCCCTCGGAAGGTGACGGAGGCCAAAGTCGAAACCCTCGCGGATTTGGGTCAGGATCGAATCGACTTGCTCAAAGGGAGTGTTGCCGCGGTGTACGCGAAGGGAAGGCAGTCCACGGCCGATTGCCAACGATCAGGGTTGAGGGGGTAACGACCTCGGTCAACGCCGCAAGTAAATCCGTGATGGAAGGAAGAGCGGAAAGCTTATCCACAGCCGACCTAGGGGCTCGCGCCGATGAAGAAGCATCTGAACGCATATGTACAGGAAGAGCAGTGTCCCGTTGAAAAGGGTCCGTAGGAGATATGTACGATGAGGGAGTGTCTGTAGAGGTGGCGTCCGTTGAAATCGCGAGCAAAGGCGGAGAGAATGAGGGGATCGTTTGTTGGGGTCGAAGAGGGGGGTTCGAGAAGGCGACCACTTCATAGGAGAAAGCGACCACGTTATAAGAGAAAAATACCGCATTCGAGCACGGATGCGGCCGTATGAAAGTCGTAAAGGTTGAATATGGTCGTATGATGTGGCCGTAATAGGATATAAGAAAACGGAATATGACCGTACGGAGTATGACTGTATTATAATTAATAGAGGTAATGTCAATTATGGTCGTATGATGGAAGTACAGCCGAATATGGCCGATGATATATGAGAAAACGGAATACGACCGTATTAAAACAAAGGTAATATCGATTATGGTAATGTCAATTATGTTCGTATGATGGAAGTACAGCCGAATATGGTCGTATTATGATATAATAAAACGGAATATGACCGCCTTATGATATAAGTAATGTCGAATATGGTCGTATGAGAGAACCGAAGTCGAATATGTGGGGCGATGGCAAAGGTGCTCGGCCGTGAACGGGTTGAAATCGGAAACGTCGATGATTGTAATGCTGTTCGGTGCCCGTATCGCTACAAGACCTCGCCAAGTGGGTCCATGAAGTTCGCCCTCACGACAATGTCGTACTCAAGTTACAGGGGCCAGCTCTTCGAGGTAGCGCGCATCGCGACTGCGGAGATGTGTAGTAGGAACGCCAGCTTCACCTTGATGCTGGCTCCAAGCGTGAACAGACTCATCGGGATCGCTTCTGGTCTGGTCGCGTTGGACGCGATGTCAAACAACTCCGACGAGACGGTGATTGGCGAGTCCGTGTAGGTCGAAACCAACTGGCAGGAGAGTGGAACGTAGTGACGTTGTAGGAACTGAAAGACTTCTTGTGGGAGTCCGAAGCCCCCACCTGGAAACTCCTGTAGAGTTCGCGACCGAATGAGGCTACTAAGTCCTGCGAGGCCGCCCCACCACCAACGCGTTCGCACCAGCATCAGCGGCACCAAGACCGCTACTACTGGTACCAGCACCACCAGTACCACCATCAACTGGATTCAGCACCCACCGCTCCGCAAGCACCACCAGCACCACCAACACCACCAGCACCACCAGCATCACCGGGGGGTGGGGCGAGGATCTCGCCGCCTCCGGGATTGATGTCCGACATGGGTATGGAGATCGCCGCAAGCGGGACACTTGTTCGTGTTGAAACGAAAGTGTGGGGAGAAGAGGTTTGTTGGCATGGAAAAGCGTGGAAAGCAAAATTTTATGGAGTTTCGAGCGAGCAACAGGCGATGTTGCGAGCGAGAATAGTTGGTTCTAGCAAGAGGGAGTGATTCACACCGCACTCGCCTTTCGACTCGCTCGGCGCGCCCGTTGGTCACCTTTGGCAACCGGCCAAGCACGGAGGGCTTGCACAAGGTCGGCCGAGCGTGAGTGGGGTGTGAGTCTTTCTTCCTTCTCCTTCTCCCCTCCCTTCGCCACGGAGTTTCGGAACCCGCTTCTTAGCATCCTCACCTCATTTCACGCCCAATCTACCCAAGGAACCCATCTAGCATGGCTGAATTGCTGCAAAAGGGCAAGGACCAGATCGTCGAAGCGCTCTCGCAGGCCACCGCCGCCGTCTCACTTGACTCGACGTGTGAGTTCCCTCCCACCCCACCAGCCGTCTGACCTGCTCGTAGGGCGCAGTACTTTGCTCGAGGCAGTGGCTGAACTTGAGGTGGTGTTCGCATTGATCACCTCACAGCCGCGGTCCACATCGACGAGGCCGCCGGCGACGACTCGACCGGTGACGGATCGACCGGCGCCCCTTTCAAGACCTTGCTCGGAACCTATATCGCCAGGGGGGACAACGTCATCGCGCTGACCCGCCAGACCAAGGAAAGTGCGACCGAATCGACCTACGAACCCGTCACCGCCTCGGCGATCAAGAAGGCCAAGAAGCTCTACCTCCAACACCAGACCAAGCTCGCTCGCCAGGAGGAGCTCAGGAAGAAGGACGAGCTCGAGGGAGCGGCCAAGCGCGCGGCCGAGCAAAAAAAGCTCGACGATGCTCGTGCTATCGTCATTGAGCAACCAACCAGCACCGCAACCAAGATCAAGATCAGGTCTGCCGTCGCCAAGCGCGGAGAGCGCGTCCGAATATTCGGTTGGGTCCACCGACTGCGCCAGCAGGGTGCCATGATCTTTCTCGTGCTCAGGGACGGTACAGGCTACCTCCAATGCGTATTGACCGGAAAGTTGGTAAGTGGCCGCAGAGAGGTACAGGGGACTAGAATTATTTGGATTCAACGGTCTTGACTTTGCTGTCGACTCAATTCTCCCTTCGACTCTTTCGGCATCCACAGCCCTTGACCTACGATGCGTTGACGCTCACCTTGGAATCGACAATCGAGATCACGGGCACCATCAACGAGCTTCCGGCGGGCAAGACCGCTTCTGACAACCACGAGTTGACGGCCGACTGGTTCTCCGTCGTCGGCAAAGCCCCTGGAGGCGACGAGGCCTTCCTCAACAAGGTTTCCGAGGTGAGTCTGGATTTGCGGCATGCCCAGCAACGTGGCTACAGCAAGCTCATCATTCCACTATCAAACTCCTATTTCCAGGACCGAGACCCGAGTCTGCTCGCCGATGCTCGGCACCTCGTACTTCGAGGTGAAACGGCGTCGACTGTGCTCAAGGTCCGAGCCGCTCTCTTGCAATCGTTCCGCGACTCGTACGCCAACTTGGGTCTGCTTGAGGTCACACCCCCGTGCATGGTCCAAACCCAAGTCGAAGGTGGCTCGACCTTATTCAGCTTCGACTACTACGGAGCACCGGCTTACCTGACCCAGAGTTCGCAACTCTACCTCGAGACGTGCTTGCCCAGTCTGGGTGACGTCTTCTGCGTCGCCGAGTCCTTTCGTGCCGAGAAGAGCCACACTCGACGACACTTGAGTGAATACACCCACGTCGAGGCCGAGCTGGCGTTCCTCACTTTCAACGAACTCCTGGATCATCTCGAGGAGGTGGTCAGTTTCCACCCCTCTTGCGTGAATGCAATCCGTCGAGCAGCAATAGTGCTGACCGACAAGTTTCTCTCATCCGCCTTCGGAACACACCACAGATCTGCCAAACCGTTGACCGAGTCTTGGCCGAGCCCAAGTTGAAGGCCATGATTGATTCGCTCTGGCCTGCCGGCGAGTCGTTCCAGGCGCCGCAGCGTCCCTTCATGCGCATGGACTACCGCGACGCGATCAAGTACCTCAACGATCACAACATCCTTCGACCCGGCCCTGACGGTGTCGATGGCCCGCATCAAGTCGGCGACGACATCGCCGAAGCTGCCGAGCGCAAGATGACAGATCAGATCGGCAAGCCCATCTTCCTCGTCGGGTTTCCGAAGGAGATCAAGTCGTTCTATATGCAGCGCATCAAGGGCGACGAGGGGTACACCGAATCCGTCGACTTGCTCATGCCCAACGTCGGAGAGATCGTCGGTGGCTCGATGAGGATGGACAATCTTGAAGAGCTGATGAGCGCCCTCAAGCACGAGGGGATTGATCCCGCCCCTTAGTCAGTCCCGGCTCTTCCCAGTGGCTTTTTCTGATTCTGATCAGCCCCCACTAACCGTGTCCGCGCCTGAAAATCGCCATCTCTCCTGTGCACGGCGACACCAACGATCGTTCTCCGAGACAATAGCTACTGGTACACCGACCAGCGCAAGTACGGCACGTCCCCCCATGGAGGTTATGGCCTCGGTCTTGAAGTAAGCCTCCTGTCCACATTGGTCCGAGCGGAAATGGTTTCTCTTGGCCCGTCGGCTGATTACCCATTGCCGCCGGTTCATCCGTCTCGTAGCGACTGCTCGCCTGGATGTGCAACCGATACACCGTCCGTGATTGCTCCTTGTACCCGCGGTAAGTCCGTGTCGTAGACTCGGCGTCTTTTAGCGCGCTAGTGACCGAACTGACAGGGGTCTTTCCGACTCGGGATCGTCGTCCTTCGGCAGCTGGACCGGGCGCGCGACACCTTAATGATGGGGCAAATACCGCTTGCAATGGCCGTAGTTTCCCCCTATATCTCGGCCCAATTGACTAAATCGCATACCCACATCCCTAAGCCCTCATTCCCGTCGCATTCGGTGAGATTTCGATTGCGAATTCACCGATTTCACCCTCCCTGGACCCGTCGGGACCGGAAATGTTCAGCTCGAGCAGCGCACCTCACCCGGGGTTGCTTGATTCGCAATGGGAAACGCGTCGCGACCCAACACATTGTGAGCATCGACTGTCTCCTGACTGTGTTGTGGCCGTGTAGTCGTGAGCATCGCTTGCGCGCCCGACTCGGTGAGGTCAAAGCGCGATCCAAGCCGGCTGACCCCATTTAGGCGTGGAAGTTCGACGTTGGGGGCGCGGACAGAACCGGAAGTCTCAGCGCCATTCGTGACTAGCTCGCTTTGCAGCTGTAATGCTGTGTCTGTGTGCGTGTCCGTGGGCGGGGGGAGATAGGTAGAACCGGTCCCGGAGGCGGTAATAAGAGAGAGGTGCCCTTTTTTCCGTTAGATGCTCTGCCATGTTCGTTAACCCCCCTCCCCCCCTCCCCTCCCTCTCGCACGCCTTCTGTTCGCTTTCGACGATTCACCTGCGTGCGCGGTTTCAGCCTTTCATTAGTTGCTTATCCGTTCACGGGAGTTGTTCTTTCTCTGTGTCGCCTTGTCACTTTCGTAAGGTCGCGCCCCTTTCGCCTTTGCTTCCCTTTCAAACTCGCAAGTCGACTTCGCGTTCGGTTTCGTCTCGAGCAGCTCCTTGTCAAGGTGAGTGCTGCGACAGCGCCGGCTACATCCACCGTTTCGCTGTCGGAGCAGGCTCGGATTCGGACGTTGGCGCCTCAGCTTGAAGCGATTTGGAGCGAGCGAATTTCGTGACGTCAACTTGATCTCATCAAGCACCTCAGATATCGTGGCCGGGTTGCTGACCTAACCTATGTTATGACATTGCTCTGCGTCTGTATTGCCTTTCCTGCTCCGGCGGTCGAATTCTTCCGACGGCCACGTCTTTCATGGCCCTGATTGACAATCCGGTGCGCGTCGCGACCTGTTTACGCCTCTCGGGATGATTCACCGCCCGTCGCCTCCCGTCGCCGGCACTGCATTTGGTTCGATTCGACCTCATTTTCTTTTCGATTTGATCGCTTCCCCCATCGTATCCCTGTCCTGTCCTGGCACCTCCTCAACTGCTCAGGCCCTCCTAGGCCCCCCACCCTCTCCTCTTCTCAGCGTGCGGCTCGCAGCGCCTTTCTTCGCGCCCGCTTTTTTCGTCCTCCCGCATCCGACCTTCCGCCTCCCCTCGGCCCCACCGCGCCTCCTTTCCTCTCGTCAACACCCTCAGAAGGCCGAATCCGTTTCTCGCGCGACGTTTCTGGTAAGTGTGCTGTTTCGAAGCACATCGTTCGTGTATCCAGCATCGTACACCAGCTACTGTACCCGCTGCTTCTGGTGCTAAGGGTAAGATGCTACTTACTAGTGGGGACGAGTGATCGTCGCGAATCTAATCATGGTTCACTCTCCGCCTTCTCACATTCACAGCCCGCCTAGTACGCAGGTCGCGCCGCGTGCTCCGTGCTTCCTCAGTCAACACCGACCCAGGGTCGATCGCCTTTACGCCGGCTGTTTCGTACCGTACGATCGACTCTATCAACGCGTTCACGTCTCAAACAAAACATATCCTAGTCCACTCCGTTCTGTCGTCTTCGGTATCAGCACCTCACTCGCATCCTTCGATCCCCACGCCCAACGCCGCTTCCCTTCCGTGCCTCCTGCGTTGTGGACGCGGCGAAACCTCCAAACTCAATTGGGAAGAAGCAGTTTACTCCGCCTTCGGACCCACTCCTTTCCTGTGCACTACTTTGTTGTTCCGAACCTCAAGCCCCATCGGTGTCCTCGTTTGTTTTGACCGTGTTGCATTGCTTGTTGCATGTCCATCACCGAGGTGATTCAGCCGGCCATCTACCCTTCATTCGCCGCTGCTGCCGCTGCTGCCTCGACTTCGGGCTCCAGCTCCAGCTTCAGAACCATCTCGAAACCCATCGCAGCCAATCTTTCCTCACTCTCGTTACCCCTATCCACTTCGACAACAATAAAGATGCCCATCGATCCACAAGCTCTTAAGCAGGACTTTGACGCCGGCGTCGACAAGATGCGCTTCGCGACCAATGCGCCGACGCCCGGTGGTGACATCGTGCTCGGATCCGGATCCGCGTCGCTGCAGAGTTCTTCGTCGCAGGCGATGCTCATGAACGGCGGAGGTCGCGCTAGCAGCATACCTGGCTCAACCCTAATGAACGATGCGATGACCGGTGGACCCATCAACGCGAATGATCCTCCCAACTACGGTCCTGGGGGCTTTGGCGGTGCCGCGGCGTCGTTCATTTCGGCCCACGCGCCCGAGATGCAGCAGCAGCCGTTGGGCGCTTTCGGTCCAGCTTCGCCCTTCTTCGGTGCCGCGACTCTTCCACCGCCACCACAAGTCGGCAGCTTTGGTGGGTCCCCTGCGCTCTCGTCGAACGGCTTCTCGAGCCCCTTCCTCGGCCAACCCGGTCAGGCAACGTTCGAGGGCCACTCTGCACCGCAGCAGCAGCAGAATCAAAACCGCCGAGGTGTGGCGCAGTCGACTAGCCCCTATGCCACGTTCGGATCGCCGGCCCATGCGAACGGGCCAACACCGAACAATGGCCAGCCTGGCTTCAACGCGACGGGCATGAATGGCTATGGCTCGCCCTCGATGATGGGGATGATGTCGCCGATGATGAACATGTCCTTGCCTCAGCTGGGCGCTCCCTTTGCGAACCAGGGCGGCTTCAACTCGGGCCAGCCTAACATCTTCCCGATGAGGCCTACGGCCAACAACCTTGCCAGTCTGGGCCACAACAACCTCAACCCTACGCCAACAGTAAGTGTCCTGGCCGAAATCTTCGTCGAATCTCCGACCCTATGATCCGCAAAGCTGACGTGCCTCGTTTCACCTGAGCCCATAGGGACGTACGGTCTATGTCGGAAACTTGCCCTCGGATGCTTCGGTCGACGAACTGCTCAGCCTCATTCGGTTCGGCCCCATCGAGGCCGTCAAGATCATCCCCGAGAAAAGCTGCGCGTTTATCTCCTTCCTCGACCAACTCACCGCCGCCGCATTTCACTCGGACGCCGTCTTGCGTAAGCTGCGACTTCACGAGAACGACCTCAGAATCGGATGGGGCAAGCCTACTGTCGTTCCGGCCATCGTTGCTCAGGCGGTGCAGCAATCTGGTGCGACCAGGAACGTCTACCTCGGCAACCTCGACGAGTCGACAACGGAGGAGAGCCTGCGCGACGACCTGTCGCGGTTCGGCCCCATCGACCAGGTCAAGATCGTCCGTGACAAGAATATCGCCTTTGTCCATTTCCTGTCGATCGGTACCGCCATCAAGGTCATCCAGGCTTTGATCGCCGAGCCCGAGTACGCGGGTAAGCGAGTCTCTTTCGGCAAGGATCGCACGGCGTACGTTCCGAGGAGTCAACAACAGCAGGCGCAGCATAACCTCGCAGCCGCAGCTATGGGCCAGATGGCGGCCAACTATGGTATGTACAGTGCCTTTGGCTCGCCTCACTTCCCCGATGGTGTTGGCTCTCAAACGCTAGGCAGTGACCCCAACGGCGTCCCTGGCAACCGCACCATCTACCTCGGCAACATCCACCCTGATTCGACGACGGAGGAAATCTGCAACACGATCCGAGGAGGCATCTTGCAACAAGTGCGCTACATCCCCGAGAAGCACATTTGCTTCATCACCTTTGTCGAGCCGCAGTGCGCACTCGCTTTCTACCAGCATGCGTCGTACCAGGGCCTCGCTTTGCACAACCGTCGCCTTAAGATCGGTTGGGGCAAGAACTCGGGGACGACGCCGCCTGGGATCGCCATGGTCGTGCAGTCGGGTGGATCGCGCAACGTCTACGTCGGCAATATCGAGGACTTTGAGCGCTTCTCTGAAGAGCGACTGCGGAAGGACTTTGGCGAGTACGGCGATATCGAGCTCGTCAACTTTTTGCGCGAGAAGCAATGCTGCTTTGTCAACTTCACTAACATCGCCAACGCCATCAAAGCGATCGAGGGCATCAAAGCGAACCCCGAGTACGCCGGGATCAAGATCAGCTTCGGCAAGGATCGGTGCGGTGGACTGCCTCGTTCGTACCCGTCGACGCAAAGTCGCGTTCGGCACCATCACCACCACCACTACCACCCTCAGCAAGCCCCACTCCCCGGCATAAGCTCGCCTTCGGTCGGCGCGGGCCACGACGGTTTCGACACGTCGGCGATGCCTCACTCGTCGGGTCTCATGCTCGAAGATGGCGCGAATCAGTCCGTCGCCGTCGCATAAGCCTGTCCTTTCGATTCCCTTCCTTGTCGGTTCGCACACACGCATCTGTTCGCTCGGTCGTTCTTCAGCTCGCAAGTTTCTTTTTCCTCTCCCATAAGCCCGTGGCGAGTTCCCTTTCTGCTTCTCACTCTCCCCGCGTTTGTTTCGCTTTCTCGTCCACTTTCTCGGGTCTTTTCGCTTTCCCCCTTCGGTAGATATCTATACCCCCTTTTTTCTTGGGTTCGTCTGGGGCTTCACTTCATGGTTCGCGCCTACCTCTGTCCAGTTTGTCCGGTTTGTCCTCTTGGCCAGTGGACCCTCTCTGCCGACAATTCTTTTCAGCCTCTTTTGAAAACAGAATTCTGGGGAGTAGTTTTCTTTAACTACTGGTTTCTCGTCTTTTGCTCCTTTCTTGCTCTTGTACTGTCCTGCATGCTCACCCCAAGACACTCGTTCATCCATCTCCTTCTCCGGATCACGTGTTCGCTGCTCAGATCCTGCCCCTAAACATCGGAATTTACACTCTGTGGTGTGCGGGAGAATTCCCATCGGAATGACCGATCGAGCTGTTCGAAAAAGAAAGCAAAAAAAAAGAAGAAAAAAAGCTCTGGAGGCGAGCTCAGCCTGGGTTACGTTCATTTCTCAAATCGCGCGAAATTGGCTTTTCGGGTTTAGTGGGGTTTTAGGCCATTTGGAAATGAACGCCCCGTCGCCGCGCGCGCGGTTTTAGTGGGTTTTAGTCAGGCTGGAGTCGGTGGGCCCACAACAGCTCTGAGAGGCCGTAGGCAGCGATTCGATTGACGAGTCGATGCGACTCCGTCGCCGTTCTTAGTATACTCATCTGTCCACAATGGCTCGTAGAAGCGCCATCCAACAAGTCCAGCTCGAGATCGAAAACACGGAATATGCGCTTGACAAACTGGTCTCCTTCAACCATTCACTCATGCAGGAGATGGAGATGGATTCTCAATCCGAATATTCAACCGACGCGACTGGTACGGACACCGACGCGTCGTCTCCTACAGCCTCTTCCACACTGTCGGAACATCTGCGATCCGTCTTTCCCGCTTCTCCTCTAACTCAAAATATAACAAACGGACCGTCCAGCATCTCATCGATTTGTCATGTGCCTCCTCTCCCCCCTCTCCGGTATCATCGGCTCCCGAATTTTACGCTGCGTCGTCCGAGTCCGATGGAGGCGCCGAATATCTTGACGCGTTGAAGGAGCTCCGCAATGATCAGTTTCACTCCAACTACAACTCGGCATTGGCAGCCGACATCTTGAGGCTTACACTGTGAAGCAGCAGGTCTCGCTCGCCAACGCTACCTCAATCGGGCACATAAATACATCCCTATACCACCCGGCCACGGGTTGAGCAGGTGCCTCGATGAGGATCGCCAACTGAACGACGAGGAACCTGCGACGGAGCTTCGCATGAGCAGACAAGCATTTAACGAGCTGTACGAAGCCTTGAGTCTTAATTTAATTCTGTAGTATCCTCAAATATTCTTCGAAGTTTTGTGGCCTGATCGGCTGCTCACTCATTGTCTTGTCAGATAAAGGATCACGCCGTGTTCAAGTCCCGAGGAAGAAAACCTCAGACGTCGCCGAGAATCCAACTCGCCGTCGCGTTGTGGCGCTTTGGTGGCTACGGGAACCGGACCTCGGCAAAGGGGGCCGTCCAGTGGTCCGGTTACAGCATCGGATCAGCGCTAAAATTTACCGATCGGGTCATGGTAGCGCTCAACGAGCCGAGTTTCCGTCAACAAATTACCCGCTGGCCGAATCAGGTGGAGCGCGATGGAGATCCAGACGTGCCCCGGATGGAGAAACGAGTGGTGCATGGTTGATGGCACCCTCATCTACCTAACGCGTACGCCAAATTGGTTCGGGGCAAGCTTCACTTGCCAAAAATCCGAGGCCGCCCTCAATATCCAAGTGAGTCGCGCCGCGGCGGAGCAAACGTGTCTGAGCGGTGCTTAAGTGGAGGGCGAGGGGGCCATCTGCTCGGCTTCTAATAATCAAGATCAATGGACTGGCGAACTCAATCACATCTAAATCTACATATTTTATCATACTTCTCTGCTCGGGTGATCAGATCGTCAACACACCAGATGGACGCATCATTGATTATACGACTGGGTCGCCAGGATCGGTTGCCGACGTCACCATTTGGAGACAGTCTCGAATCCACGAGAACCGAGAAACGCTGCTGGATCCAGTCGATTTTGTTCGCGCGGACTTGGGATATCCGCTGGAAAGCTGAGTTATGAGTAAGCCATACGATTCTACCTTCCTGACTGCCCACGACTGATGCACCTTTGTGCCGTGTTTGCGGTAGCGCCTTATTCACGCAGCGAGAGGGACTCGCGGGAGAACAAGCGCTTCAATTATTATGTCTCATGCGCGCGCTTTCGAGCAGAGCACACCAAGAGTGAATAACGCTGGATGACCGAGTACGCATGCTCAAGGAAGGGAGAAGTGGATAATCAAGATATGCTAGGAGCTGGTACAGGGATCGGGCAGAACGGGAAGGCGCGTCGGTGCGAGGTCAGGCCCATTTGCAGGGGCTGCGCGATGGACCGCGATGAAGCGCGCGCGTCGCGACAGCTTTCGAGTTTTTTCAGGTGGTTTTAAGCATGTATCAGGCTCTACACTAGTCTATACCATAGCATGGTTCCTTGGTAACATTCTCATAAGATATAATTCACAATACAGATGAATGAAATGGGAAAGTATATTATCACTACATTGTGTCATCGATGCATAGCCTGACTCGACTCAAGTGGATGGCACTACACCTCTACTAAAACCGAGGTTAAACCTCCTCATGAGGAGGTTTAACGCAACGGTTTTAGTGGAGGTTTAGTGGAGGTTTAGTGGATCGCGACCCTCCACTAAAACTCCCTAAAACCGCCTAAAACTCCCTTAAACCCGCGCGCGCCTAGAAATGAACGCAACCCTGGCAGGTGTCGGCCCCAGCGGCGGCGCTGGTGTGCTGCCATGCTGCCGGGGCGGCGCTGTGTGCTGCTATGCTGCCGGCTACCTTCGCTTACCCCACATCCACTCCAGTTCGACCGCGGTCGACTGAGGCTGCCTACGCGCCATCCAGATCGGCAGACGACGCGGTCGACTGAGTCACATCTATCGATCGCCCTGTGCGCACCTCCGACAGTGAGTGACTGTGACCACTCGTGTACCGGTCAAGTGTGCGCTGCTGACGTGTCCAACCCACCCTGTGCCCCGGCTGGCCCTCCGTATGACGTTCGCTGTCCCGCCCACCGCGCAGTGGATACATACCCGAGCGAGTTCATCAGCCATCTTCATCCGCTGCTGTTCGCTGCTGGACTGGGACCGGCCGTACCAGCGACAGCGACTTCTCCGACCGATCCACCGGGACCGTCAGCCGCAGCTGCGCCTCCCACGAATGGCGTCGCAGGATCCACTGCACCCTCGGTGGCCTCACCATCACTTGCGAATGGAGACGAAGCATCTACGACATCGTCAGATCCGTTTGTGAGGCTCGTGGCGTCGTTGAGGAAGGCGTTCCAGGTAAGGAAGGGCTGGAGCATCTGGGACAACACTCGGGGAGCTCATCACGACTTTCACGCCGTATTGGTCGACAAGGTCAGTTGCAATAAACGTCAAAGTGTCTTCTGATTTCCCTGGATAATAAGACTTGGATCTGTTCGCTTGTGTTCGTACAGAACGTTCGTTTCCCTCCCATCAAGGCTCGACCGGTCTCGGTACCTCCGGGCACACCGATCCCTCCGCTCCATTCGCCCATCTCACCGCTGTCCCCTTCGTCTCCCTTGTTTCCCGACGGCATCATGGCTCCGATATGGCTCCGAAAGCACCGCGAGATGATCCCCGCCGTCTTTATCCTCGTACTGCGCATTCACGAATACGATCACACCCAAGACGCTGACCCCCTCGATGCTGCCAAGGCCAAGGACGACGAGGAGCGTCACCACGATACGGACCTCGTCAAGGAGATCCTGGACCGCAAACGACTTACAAGCGAACGAGGCATCAAGCTTGCCGTCGTGCTGCTGTGCTCTCGACGATTGCTCGACGATCCTGCGCTCGATCAACGGCTCTCGCTCATTCGGAGGCAGTCGGGCCTCGACTCGAGGGCGTCCTTATTCGTCATCTCGCCCGTTCCTCAAGCCGAGGTGACCAACTTTGTTCAAAGCCTGCGCGAAGAACTGTTCCCCGCCGCATTGGATTACTATCGCGAGCATGGGAGGAGGGTCCGGAGAAAGCGAGCGAGGCAGATGCCCAAGGGCGGTCTGAGCGACAAGGGTTGGAACGTGCGGTACGACTACAAGATGGCCTTCTTCTCCGAGATGCGAGGCGAGACCGAGGTTGCTCTCAAGTGAGTCTCCTAAACAGGCTAGGGACCTCACAGATTTTAGGACTCGAGCTGAGATAGGATCCACACAGGCACTACGAAGACTGCTACAACACTCTGATCGGTATGTTCGCAAACAGCACATTACTCCCTCCACGAACAAAACGATGGGCCGAAGCAAAGGTTTTGGCAGATTGCACAAGTGTAAAGGTGAGCTAGAGTCGAGCTACTCTCTCGACTTGCAGAGCTGACCGTTACTCGTCCGTGAGCAGGTGGCCAAGATGCACATGTATCTCAGTGAACCTTCTCTGGCCGTTGCTCAGCTGAACAGGCATGTCGCAACCTTTCGCGAACTGAGCAATACTTGGGGCATTGGGGACAAGACCTTCGAATTTTGGAGCTGGCAGTCGAAGCAGTAAGCTCGTTCACACCTAGGCCCACCCTTGGAAATGTCTGGCTCATAACTCTGCTCTTCGACGTCTAGATATCGCCTGTTCGGCGACCTCGTTGCCATCGGCATCAGGAACGGGTTCAGTCTACCCATCTTGCGACCGGTACCATCCTCACGCGTGCTGCCTCCAGGTGCTCCCCCACCACCTACTTCGGTGATGATGCCATCTAACGCACTCCAACACCCAGGGTACTACTTCTTCTTGGCCGCAGGGTGCGCCATCGAACGTTGGGAACGGTTTAAGGCGGTGAAAGCGGCTTATGAAGCCGCTCGGGATGCTGGTGCCGTCGCCCCGATACCGGAAGGGGGGAAAAGACCGCCACCGCTGGCGATGGGGCCAGCCTTGACGCATGAATCGAAGGTGGATCATGCTGATATCATTATTGAGGTGCGCACGATTCTTGCCTCATTCTTTGAAATATGTTCTCTGACGAATGTCACGAGCCGCTCATGCGTACAGCTGTACACGAAGGCATACGAGTTTTTTAAAGCCCACAGGACGAAGAATATGACGTTCTACGTCGCCTCGCAGATCGCCTTGACGCACTATGAAGCTGGGAACCACGAGATGGTGCTCAAGTAAGCCTTTACACCGGGACGCGGGTCACTCTTCAAAGTCGATGTGCTGACCCTTTCCTTTTGCAACTAGATTCAACGACCGGATCGCCAAGAACTACAGGAAAGACCGATGGTCCGGTGTGCTTGATTCGATCTTACAGCTTTCGCTTGAATCGGCGCAGCGAATAGGAGATTGGGAGTCCGCGATCCGGTGTTGCTTGGAGTTGATGGCCCCGAGTCAGTTCCTGGGCGGGCAGCCGCGCATTGATATAATCTGCGTACTGAGCTTCTGCATCTTTCCCACAGCGTCGCATATCACGGTCGATGAACGCGATCGGTACTCAGCCTTGGCTTTGGAGATGATGCAGGTGAGATACGGCCGAATGGTGTCTCTGGGCGCAAAGCTTTAGTCGGCTGATTATGTGGGTCCCACGTAGACACGTGCCCCTGCATCGCCGGGGAAGTCGGCGCTCAGCTTCAGACCCACCGACTCAGCTCCTCTGTGTAAGTCCAATTCGCACAGGTGTTGCCTTGATTTGGCTGATCATCCCCCTACTTTCTCAGTTTATTGTCGCCTCGCTTTTTGGAGAGCTTCCGTCGACATTCGTGATGCTGCACCGTTCCAGCTCGTGCTCGAAGCGCCAACAAGCTCAAGATCCTCGGCCTTTATCTTCTCCGAGTTGGTCATCAACTTCACCGGCGGCGTGGGACCCATCATTGTCTCTCATTCAGGCGTGGAGACTCCCTCGAAATCATCGACTGAAGTCATTCGGTTGCTCGACAAGGGCGATGCTCGCCTGGAAGCTGATCTGTGTTGGCGAGATGGAAGCACGAAGACATTTGAAGGCGTGGTCACGGCGAATGAATCATGTGAACTCACAGTGAGTTGTGTTCGTGGCTTTGGAGTATGCTGTTCTCTGACGAGAGATGTTGTGGTCGTCCTAGGTGTCTGACGTTATCTTAAAGACCAAAATTGGCGAATGGGATCTCTCGTTTGCCCTCCAGCCAGAAGTGCCCCCGACGACCTCAGCAGAGTGGTTTCTCAACTCCACGCAAAGGGTGTCGCTCTCGCATCTCCAGTCTGGAGTATGCTCGTGAGTCGACTCTTGCCACTTGTGAAGTTCAAGGGCGCTGATACTCGTAACGTTCTCCCAGGGTGTCGGCGCGCAAACTTCGTCTCGACTTTTCAATCGAACATCTCTCACCAGCCTACGTCGGCGAAGTGTATCCCGTGCACATCGAATTCGTGAACGAAGATGAGTTTGATATCGATGTCTACCTCGACATACTATTGCAACCGGGTGAAGATGAATCTCGTAGGTGTCCCCCCTCTCGCCGCAATCCTCTCAGATGTGCACATAATGCTAACGCGACATTGTTCCGCAACTCCAGCCAACCGCATCCTCGTCGACGAAGAATGGTCTCTCTCGTTCATCAAAGGTATTTCACTCGGTACCATTACGCCAAAGACTCGTCTGCGAAAAACCATGCATCTCGAATGTGTCGGCGCGGCAGGTGACCGGCTACTAGATCTGTCTGTCCGGTCCATTGCATCTAGCTTGAAGACGGCACCGGTGGCTGAGGTCCCGAGCGCACCAGATAATGGCATCATCGAGCCTGCTCCCCCCTCAAACAACTTCACCGAGCTGCTGCGGAGCATCATCATCCCCGCCGTCTACCCCCTGCGCAGCGCCTTCCAAGTCATGGTCCATCAGAAGCGAAAGGCCTTGAAGCCCTTGTTGGACTTGGCACCGCCGAGCGAGTGGGATGCGGCTAGCGATGTGACCGTTGTAGGGACCATACACGCCGCTGGACCGTGGGATTTGGAGATGACGAGTTTGAAGCTCGTTTCGGAGGTGAGTCTTGTGGGGCAAGACTGATGATCATGATCGGAGACTGAACCGCTTATGCTACATTCGTCAGCGGACTGGGGGTGTTCGGGTCGTCCATTCGTCGCTCACACATTTGGACAAGAATGTATTACTCGATTGGAACGCGAGTGATCTGTTCAACTGCCTTTTTCAACTGGAGGTGGCGTCTTCACATGCACCCCATGCATCGTCAGCGCCTTTCATCGAGGCGTACTGGCGGCGGCGGAGAAGTGCAGCCGCTGTCAGCCGAACTCTTCTTCCTCTGCCACCATTGGAACCCGTCATGCTCGAGCCAGCTGTGACGCTCTCGCTCCCAGCTACTCTGCGTATCCACGAGCTGACAAAAATGCGGTACAAGTTCTCCAACCCGACCAATCGCGTCACCACGCTTTCGTTCACCGTCGAGGGAGCCGAACCCGGGACGTTCACCTTTGCTGGACCGCGCAAATACCCATCCTTCGTTCTCGCACCCGACGAAGAGAGAACCCTCGACATGGTCGTCGTACCCCTTGTGGTCGGACCGTGTGCCCTTCCGAGGATGCGAGTCTTCCACCACGAACGCGTGCCCCTCGCACCCGAAGATCAATCAAACGAGAGGGAAGCGCATCTCGACCCCTCGGCACCGGAGGAATCGGCACGCAGGGCTCGTGAACTGAAAGTCGTCGCCGAGACGGCTGTGCATGAGATGAAGGATCCCGCCCAGGTGCTGATGGAAGAGGATTTGAGAGCCGCGAGAGGCGGGGATCGCCTAGATGATGCGATTGGAAATCCACCACACTCGCCGTTCGTAGTCATGGTCTTGCCAAGATGACTCGAATTTTTGTTGTGAAATCTTACGCCTGGTCATACGAGCCTTTCTTGCCGGGAGGTCGGCGACAAAACGAGCTGCTTTCTGCTACTAGAGTGACAGCCACACCTTCGAGCATTTGGACAGACGTTAGGATTGCACATCAACCATACTTTGAGCGTCCAAACTTGTGCAATGTCATATTACACTGCAAACGTCGCATGACAGCTTGTCTCCGGATTCGACCGCCGCTGTCGACAATGAAACTCTCAATCCAACCCTTGCGATCTCTTCCAACTATCCCACCTCCTCTGCCCCTCGACCAGGAGCTTCTCCTTACGTTCAATATCCTCACCCGCCAATCCCCGTTCGAGCATCCCGACGCCCAAGCCTATTCGCCCCGGAGTATGAGCCCCCTCCCCCTCCCACACCCCATTCTTGTGCCCTACGACCGACGCCCCATCCTGTCTGTTCTGTAAACTTTCCACCACAACCGTCAAAGCCTGATTCAGCGACTCGTCCGTCTCCCAATCCTCTTCCCCCGTTTCTCGAAGATCGTCGAACCCGAACGCCGATCGACCTCGAAATCCAAGGCGAGAAGAGGCTGAGGTTCCCGAAGTTGTTCCGTCCTCGTCGAGTCCTCGTCTACTTCCTTGGCACCTTCGACGTAGGACGGCTGCGAAGCCAACGTCGTCTAGGAGAGCTCGAAGGTCCCTTGAAAGGCGTCGGGGCCACCAGTCCAATGTCCCCGGATCGATGAGAGCGTTCGCAAGTGTAGAAGGGTCGAATGTTGATAACTTTGAAGCCGTCGAAGCGCCTGCGGGTAGAGATAAAGGTCCATACCTCCCCGCGACGAGGCATTTTCTCGCATCGGGGGCGATCTCGACCAGTTCCTTGATCAGGACTTGCACCTCTTCGAATAAGGCTTCGAGGGACGTCGAAGGGGCCGGTGGGGTCGGTGTCATCCCTGTTGTTGGAGTGTCGGTGAAGTCGTTGTCGACCTGTTCGAGATCGTCAGAATCGACACTTATGGTCTCGTGTGGAGCGATCTCGGTCTCGATACCGACAAGGTTCAGAGTAGGGAACGAAAGCCTCCATCGCCGTGATCCTTCTTCGACGCAATGTTCCAACGCGTCGATCAGTTCGAGCACGAGTTGAACCTCGAACCCGTTCCCTCGGCGAGGGAAGGCCAAAGCTCTCGCTAATCGTTTCCTCAGAGGTGCGAGCGGGTTGATGTAAGAGGATTGAGAGGTCGAGGATACTGTGGCCCTATTCGAACTAAGCGCATAGTTGATGATGGACGGAGGTGAGTGAATTTTACTCAACGAGGAGGGACCTGGCCAACCCGAACTGTTCACCCCATGACCGCCATAGGTGCTTCCCGTACCTAAAGAGTTGACGGATCCTCGTCTTCCAACGGCTGGATTGTACAACGAGGAACCATTGGACCATGTATCGGGAGTGTTTGTGTGACGTATTCGATCATTTGGCCCTAGATCGATCGAATTCGTCGATGGCCACTGCCCAGAGCTCGATCGCGCATGTTCGGATTCCGAGGACGCTCCCGTTCGTGGCCGAGGCGGGTAGGAGTGAACCGACGATGAATCCGAAGTGGCTGAGATTGAATCGCGTCGACCTGGGAAGGACGATTGAGATCCCGTCCGGAACGAGTTGGCGGTGCGGTTGGAGTGGTTCGGAGGTGGCGCTCCACCTTGTGGGAGCAGCGGCATCGACGCCGTGGAGAGATCGCCGATTGTCGTCGAGTTGGAGAAAAGGGATGCTGTCCCTCTTGGACTACCACCGGACGATGAGGCGAAGGAGGATAAGGAGTTGCGATTCGGGTTGCGTGAATGAGCGCTCGTCGACGAGCCGCCGGGAGCTGCAACCCCGAAGGCGTGGGCCAATCCGCCGTTCGGCTGCAGCGATGACGATGCATTCGATACTTTCGAGCCTCTTCGAGCGGGGTCATGCTCAACGATCGAGGATGACCCGATGGACACAGCTCGAGAGTCGCCAAAAGGTGCGAGCGATCCGGACGAGTTGGAATGGGCGATGCTCGTGAGCTGCGTGTATGTGTAGTTGTCGTTGGGTCAGCGAACGGCCGAGAGAGGGCGCCTGAGCTCACTGCACGTCATCGTCGCCGAGGAGTGTCCACGGTGGACTCACGGGGTTGATCCCGTAATGGGAATCCTCAATTCCGTTGGTTAATGTCAGGGTCGGATTATTGTTAGACTCGAAGCGATAGGACCCATTCGCTAACGGACCCGCCTGCTCGCTCTCGGCCTGATGAAGCGAGGGCGTCGGAGTTTTGAGAGCAAGCTTGTTCGATCCACGGCGCAGGAAACCGGCCTTGGGTATTCCTCCACTAATGGGATTCTTCGCTAAGTATGCTGTCTGCAACGAGCCAAACACGTTCGTTCCCGATGAGGAGGAGGACGACGAGTTGGGAATGTTCGCCCCACTGCTCATGGTGACTTGGTCGGAGTGGGGAAGTGGCGGCGTGACAAAGCGTGTGGACTGTGGAGCAAGTTCGAGTCTGAGTTGAGCCGTTGAGAGACTCGCAGCAGCTCGCGGGTGCGGGTGCGACAAAGTGCGGCTATTATATGCTTGCACTATTATATAGTACCCAGCTCAGCCACGCGTCGCGACGGGCCAATTAATGACTTCCGTCGGACGCGAGGCGCAGCGGCTTGAAGCTTATACTATTAGGGAGTGGGATCACTGCACGCGATTGACCAGCGGGGCGTGGTCCCGTTGTGTGTGCGCGTCGACAGCGGTGAAGACTGATTCTGGGGAAGATGGAGGAGAACCAATAAAAAGCTAGGTCGACGCCCAACTTGGCTGGATCCGATCGTTTCCTTTCCATCCGAGCCTCCGAGGCGTCCGCCCTCGGCCGCGGAAGCTGGGATTTTGAACCAGCGTTTCTACGAAAAACTTGATCTATTTTCGACAAAGATCTTCTGCTTCCCGTGTTCAAGAAAAATAGACTGGGACGCTTGTAGAAGTGCGTCTGGGAGTACATCCCACTGGCAATCAAAGAAGATCACCGCCAAGCCAATCTGTCGATCTCG
This sequence comes from Microbotryum lychnidis-dioicae p1A1 Lamole, assembly GCA_001244265.2. Classification (NCBI taxonomy): domain Eukaryota; kingdom Fungi; phylum Basidiomycota; class Microbotryomycetes; order Microbotryales; family Microbotryaceae; genus Microbotryum; species Microbotryum lychnidis-dioicae. The sequence continues at coordinate 2,018,557 of CDLV01000006.1, forward strand.
AGGGCGATCGCGAACATCACGTGATCGAATTGGAGTTTGGGTGCGTCGAGTGGCGTTCGGCTTACGAACTGCATAGCATATACGTAAATTCTATTCAGCACAAAACATCAAAAGTGTTCCTTGCGCAAAACCTAGAAAAATTCTCATGAACAAAACAGGAGAGCTGGTGCGAAAAAGGGCCGAGATGGGGACAAATTGACTGCTAGCGGACGAGGGAACCGTCTATCGAGTGGTGCACGGCATGTGGGGACGAAGAAAAGTCCTTTGAATTGCCTCACTCCTCATCATGACCATCCTCGGGTTCAGGATACCGCCAATGGTCGATCGCATCCCTGGTGGCTTCGTAGACGGCGAAACTGGTCCCTATCGACGGGCCGACCTTGAGTAGGTTACTGCACGGCGAGATAATTGAGGCGGTCAGTAAATGTTATATGTATTCTTCACCGGACGCGTCACTCACGGAATAATACCTGTGTTTGGTCAATCAGTGAGGGAACGTAGCTCCATCAGCACACTTCGCGCAAGCCTGAATCTCGTATAATGACTCCCGCAAAACCCACCCTTGTACAATCCCTTAAGCCCCTCCTTCCTGATAATCGTAAATACCGCATTCCAAGCCCCCGAATACTCATAACCCAGGCCCTTTACTCCAACAACCTGCATCCTCCTCCTCAACACATCCAAAGGGTACGTCAACGTCTGCGAGATGCTCCCCGCCAAGGCCCCGCAACACAATTTCTCCAACGTCCCCGGTGGATGTCCTTCGGCGTTGGAGAGGTATATCTTGAAGGATTCGTAAGCGGCGAAATTGATCGCAACGTAAGGGGCTACACCGGCGGCTGTGGGGGTTAACCCTCGATAGAGGCCTTTGAAGCCGTTCTCCTCCCGAAATACTCTGACCGTCATCTTCCATATCCCTGTGCTCTTTTTCGGTGAGTCCGATGACAGCCCCAACGAGGCCGATTCGATGGATAGACGAGATCGAACGAGGTCGAGTGGATAGGTCGAGACGACCGAGGCGATCCCGGCGAGTGAGCCGGCGAGTAGGCGACGAGGAGTATCGATTTCGCTTCCATTTGATGCGAGGAATCCTTTGACGAGTTCATAAGACGAAAACTGGACGGCTGAATAGGGCATGATGCGGAGACAGTTGATGCCGTTCCCTTTCATGTACCCTGCGAAGGCGGCACAACAGAAGAGTTAGAAATTTCTGACGAGGTTCGTCCCTGGGCGCAGACATCACGAACCTTTGAAGCCTTCCTCCTTCCACATCTTGGCCAAACTAGGAACGATGCCTTGGTACTCTCCTCTTGTACCTTGGACTTGTAAAATGATCTGTGGGGTAGGAGGGGGGGGAGGGGTTTCGCGACGATCAGCTCGCCGAATTTGGGCCGCCCCCCATTTCTCTTCGGTCGACAACGTTCGAGCGAGTGCATGCCATACGTACCTTTAACCGTTCCAAAGGGGATACGACCGTTCTTGATGCAGCACCCGCAGCGGCTCCAGCTGAAAACGACGAACCCAGGGACGAGGCGTCAGTGATCCGACGTAGCCCGGAAGGAGGAGCTCGCGATTGGGATTGGGATGGGGAACTCGGAGAAACTGACCTATGAAAGCCGATGCGGGTGGTAGAGGGAACAAGGGTAGTTTGGAGTCTCTGGACCATGAGATAACAAAGTTGGGGGAGGTAGGGTTGGGTGGGATCGGGTGCGAAGTCGGTGGGGTCGCTGCTGCTGCTGCTGCTGCTGTATTGCTGGTCCCGATTGACCGGTTCGAGTTAAAGGTGAGTGCCGATGGCGCTGCCGATGGCGCTGCCGCCGTTGCCGCTACCGCTGCTGCCGCCGTGTGAGCACGACTCGTACCCGACGTCGCGCCGGCGAAGCTCCCAGTCGTCCCGGCTCGCTCAGAAACATGTGCCCATAAGCACGAGCTCGAGCCGGTCGGATAGCTGGTGGTTGTGGTCGGATCAGGAAAGTGGGCCATGTTCCCATTGGGGGGACCACGCAAGAGCACGTGGCTCTGCTGAGGACGTGTTCACGTGCCAATCACCGTCGTCCACTGCGTCCAGTGCACGCGAGTGTGAGTGGTGGTGAGCCGTACCCCGACCGACCGTCCCGACAGCCGACGTCCGACTTGGTCCGGGGGAGCGAGCCGGAGCAGTCTCGAGGGGGACCGACCCGGAGCAGTCTCGAGGGGGACCGACCCTCGCACGTCGGGTGTAATGAGTGGAGTGGCCGATAAGCTGATGGATCAAAGCGCCAAGTAAAGAGTGACGGTCGAGGTGCCAAGGGCGCTAGACTGCTCGGGACTGCTGGGGAGGATTTGTGTAGATTTGTATGGGGTAAAAAGCGAAGGCACCACCGGTTGACTAGTCGCCCTCGCGTCGAATCGGGCCCAAGTCAGGCGGGTCCGAGCTCAGCCCTCGACGTCATTCTGAGGAACCGGGTGCGTTTGATCAAGGATGCTTTGGACGAAATTCTTACTCTTTTGTGGTGAACACTTTTTACAACAAGGTGAAGACATAGTTAATGAATCTTAGGTATTAACGCTCGAACGATAATAAATCTTCAGGCAGAGATGATCCGGGTAATCACGGGATTCGGTCGGAACTCAACCGCCGAAACTCGCGAACGGCAGAGAAATGCGAATGCGACTCTGACGAGCATCGGCTCCTCAGTAGTTTTGCCTGGCACGTCCTAGCCCATTGCAGCCCATTCCAAGGAGAAATACTCGACCTTGTCCTCTTTCTCGTCCCAGCTGGCCAAGAGGTGAGCCTTTTTCACCGCCGTCGCCAGTCGACCGTACGAGATGAGATCCAGTGGCATGATTTTTTGATCCAACGACGAGAGCACGGTTAAGGTGAAATGCGAATGGTATCGTAATGGATCGCCTAGGGAGATATAATAACCAACGTTTCGGTTAGCCTTCCAAACCGCGTCGTATTGAAATCTTTTCGGGAAGAACGAACCGGGGTAAACCAAGAAATCGCCGCCAAACCTCAATCCACCTCCCATGAAATGACCTTTCCTCCACAGGTCCTCAAAGACATTGGACCGACTCTGTTGCAGCTGATTCGTCGGGTAATCCCACACGCCTGCCTCTTTAGCAGCTTCCAGAGTCAAATACGACGCCCAAGCAGGATCGTGCCAGGGTGCGTCGGTCGAGGAGCCCTGAATCATGATCGTATACGGCACACCGCTGAGGTCCTCGTTGGCTTCTCTTGTAGGTGCCGACGATGTCGACGCGACGGGTGATTTCGATCTCCCATTCGGTTCCAAGTCGGGGACATTGAGTTGCCAAACCCCTATTTCTGCTTGTATCTCTGCAGATGCGACTTCCTCGTCATTCGCCCGTGTTTCGACGGGTTGATTCTTCTCTGATTTGAGCAAGCGTTTCTTCTCAATCTTGTCTTTGAAGAGGTGGGCCATCTTGACTTTCTTCTCTTGCTCGAATTGACGGATGTGTTTCTGCTGGGCTTGGATCGCGGATTGGCGTTGGAAGTCGTAGTGGGTCGCTTGTTCGGTCGTTGGGGGGTGATGCGCTGCTCGGTCGTCGATGAGGACAGCAAGGTCTGATGAAAGTGGGGTCGAAGAATGAGTTGGATTCTGTCTCGTGGATCCGGTCGTGGCAACAGGGCGAGAACTGACTGTTGCGAACGAGCAAGACCGTCTCGTCCGGCAGCAGCAGCAACGGAATCCCTAAAAACACGTTTTGTTGTCCGACCTGGGGCAGAGTGCCGGAAAGCGCACCACAAATATGATGATTCACTCGAAGGGTTTGCAAGTCTGCTGGGACGGGCGGGTCCAGTCAGCTTGCGATCCCGGTGCCCGCGAAGACTCAAAGAATGGGGGTGTTCCATGTCGTACCTCGTACATCCCAGATGTAGCCACGTTGGTTCGAAACGTAGATCTTGATGCGCTCTTGTTCTGGTGGTGACATTGTCGTCGGTGTGCGGGTGCTTGTCATGAGGACGGATTCGGAGCGATGAGGTTGAGAGGGGGAGCCTTGCGCTCGGACCGCCTTGGATGCGAGTCGGGCTGATCATGATTTTGGCAGCCAGTGCACGTGGTGCGACACCCGCCAGTACTAGTATGCCCTTGGCCCGGAATATTTTGCTCCGATATTGCTGGAAACAGCTATATTATCTGGTGGAAATGTTTAAGGTATGCGCCTCTGATGTGCTCTGGTGCATAAAATACAATCTCAGTCGTTCTTGACCGCTCGGCTACTAAAAGCAAGTCGTAACTGGAACTCGACAGTTCTAGCTACTCAGAGGCTACTCAGAGGCTACTTATGGGGCTGTTCCCGTAAGGCATCCCCTTACCAAATGCTTCCGATCTACTTCTACATCAACGAGGAGTGCAGTGGACTGTGGAGCCGGGAGCGGCCCCGGGCAGTGGCGCGCGATTCTTCGAGCATGTTCGAGCGCCTTCTGGGACGTTCCTTGCCTTGCCCCGACAGGGCTGACAGACGATCGCCCGCCCGCCGCCCCACGCCCGAGGCCCCACGCCCGAGGCCGAGGCCGAGTTGCTCCTTCTTGCCTTTCTCCCTCTCCTCACCACATACACATACACATACACACACGTATACGCACACCGCGCGACACATACTTGCACGAGAACTTGGTACATCCAAAGGTACCCACATCCGAGCATCCTCATCTAGTACCATACACCTCACTCAGCTTCCTACCACCGCCCCCACTTGACGAAACAGGCCCCTGAACGACAACCATCATGGCCTCTGCCAATAACTTTACCGAAGCCGCTCAGAGGTCACTCGAGGCTGCTCTCTCCCTCGCCAAGGAGCATTCCAACTCACAGGTAAGCTGCAGGCAGTCACTCTTCCCCCAGAACGACCATCGCTGCATTCATGACGTCGACCGGACACGAGCTGACCTCGTCTCCTCTTCCACATAGGTCGCACCAGCTCATCTCGCCTCGGCCCTGCTGACGCCTTCGACAGCAGAGGGAGCTCAACCAGGACAGACCTTGTTCCACTCCATTCTCAACAAGGCAAGCTCCCCGCCTCCACCTTCACCGCCCCACCTCGTGAGCCACAACTGACCATTTCTTCCATTTGCTTCTTTCTCCCAGGCTGGCGCACAACCCGAAGTCTTTGCACGGTCCCTGGCCAAATTCATCGTACGCCTTCCCGCACAAGAGCCCGCACCCGATGATGTCTCGCTCTCGCCCGGGATGGGCAAGGTCATCACCACCGCCAACAAGATCGCCAAGGAGAAGAACGACACCTTTGTCGCCCAGGACCACCTCATCCTCGCGCTCGTACAGGACTCGGCCATCACGAACATGCTCAAGGAGGCCGGTTCCAACGTTGAGGCCGTCAAGAAGGCCGCCGATCAAGTCCGAGGCGGCAAGCAGGTCAACTCGCGAGGCGCCGAGGACGGCTTCGAAGCACTGTCCAAGTACGCTCGCGATCTCACCACCGAAGCTGAGCAAGGCCGGCTCGACCCTGTCATTGGACGAGACAACGAGATCCGACGCTGCATCCGCATCCTCTCGAGGCGGACCAAGAACAACGCCGTCCTGATCGGTGAGCCCGGTGTCGGCAAGACCGCCGTCGCGGAAGGGTTGGCCCAACGAATTACGAATCGCGATGTTCCACCGTCCTTGCTCGGTCGCTTATGGGCGCTCGACGTCGGTGCTTTGACCGCTGGTGCTTCGTACAAGGGTCAATTCGAAGAGCGACTCACGTCCGTCATCACCGAGGTTGAAAAGTCTGAAGCGCCCGTCATTCTCTTTATCGATGAGGTGAGTTCACCATGAGCTAGGCTGACCTCCTTCTTCAACCGAAACTGACTATCTCCTCTCCTTTATACGATGACAGATGCATCTGCTCATGGCCGGTCAAGGAGCCTCGGGCGGTGGGCTGGACGCCGCCAACATTCTCAAGCCCTCGCTCAGTCGAGGCAAGATCCGCTGCATTGGTGCGACCACCCTTTCCGAGTACCGCAAATACATCGAGAAAGATGCCGCTTTCGAACGGCGATTCCAGACCGTGCAAGGTAAGTCTGACTGGCGTAGTAAAGTGTTTCGACCTTTCACTGACCTTTTGACCTTCTTTGCTTCCTACCGCAGTCAACGAGCCGTCGGTCCCGGAAACGATCTCGATCCTGCGAGGTATCAAGGAAAAGTACGAGCTGCACCACGAGGTCAGCATCGCCGATGCGACGCTCATCTCGGCCGCCACGCTCGCCCATCGTTACCTCACCTCGCGAAAGCTGCCCGATGCCGCCATCGACCTCATCGACGAGGCGGCCTCCGCCGTTCGCGTCGCTCGGGAATCTGTACCAGAGGAGGTTGATAAGGTGAGCCCGGTCCGAAGCATCGCGCTCAATGTGCACACCAGATGCTAACCTCGAAAATCCTTCCCACAGATTGAGCGCGCCAAGCTGCAACTCGAAATCGAATTGCACGCGATCCGCAATGAGCTTTCGAAGAACAAGAACGACGAAGTTGCCAAGGCCAAGATCTCCGAACTCCAACAGCAAGTGGCACGCCTCGACGATCAACTCAAACCCATCATGGCACGTCTGTCCGCTGAAAGGAGCAAGGGCGAGGAGATCAATACCATCAAGCGCAAAATCGACGAGCTCCAAGCCAAGGCCGCGGACGCCGAACGACGCTATGACCTTGCAACAGCCGCCGATCTTCGTCACTACGCGATTCCTGATCTACAAACTCGTTTGGCAAGCCTCGAGACCCAGAAGAAGGAGGAGGATGCTCAGGCCAGGGCATCGGGGATTGAGATGCTCGCCGGCGACGTCGTGCTGCCGGAACACGTTCAAGCGGTGGTGTCGCAATGGAGCGGAATTCCTCTCCAGCAGCTGCGTCTCACCGAAAAGGCGAAGCTGATGAAGATGGAGTCGATCCTGCGCAAAGAGGTCGTGGGGCAGAATGACGCCGTCGCCGCCGTCGCCAACGCCATTCGCCTTTCTCGATCCGGCCTCTCGAATCAAGAACGACCGATTGCCTCGTTCCTGTTCGTCGGTCCTTCGGGAACGGGCAAGACGCTCCTGTCCAAGGCTCTGGCACGCTTCTTGTTCGATTCGCCTGACGCGATGATCCGAATCGACGGATCCGAATACAGCGAGAAGCATTCCATCTCGCGCTTGATCGGATCTCCACCTGGCTATGTCGGTCACGAGGAAGGAGGCACTTTGACCGAGTACGTTAGGCGTCGACCGTACTGCGTCATTCTCATCGACGAAATCGAAAAGGCGTCGCGCGAAGCCATTCTCTTGCTTCTTCAGGTCCTTGACGATGGGGTGAGTCGTTTTCGTGCCATGATTCATTCTTCAGCGCATGTACTGACGTCGCTTCCCCTTGCACATCCGCTCACAGCGCTTGACGGACTCTCAGGGACGCGTCGTCTCGTTCAGGAATGCCGTCATCATCATGACTTCGAACCTGGGTGCCGCCTACCTCTCCGACCTTCCCGAAACGAACACCATCCCCCCTGCGACCCAAGAGCTCGTCCAAGGGGCGATCCGGGCCCACTTCCCACCCGAGTTCATCAACCGCATCGACTCGACCATCATCTTCGCCCGCCTCTCGAAGGACCAAGTCCGTTCGATCGTCGACATCCGCATCGCCGAAGTCCAAAAACGACTACGCGCCAACGGTCGCGACATCACTCTACAAATCTCACCCGCGGCATTGGACTTCCTCGGTTCGATCGGTTATCACCCTTCGTACGGTGCTCGACCTTTGAATCGGGCTATTCAGACCGAACTGTTGAACCCGCTTTCGAAACTCATCATTGATGAATCGATTCGCGATGGAGAGATCGCAAGGGTCGAGTTTGATGCGCAGGCCAGCCGGATCGTCGTGTTGGGCAACCACGAACCGCTCAAGATGGATATCGATGGGGATGCCGATTCAGACGAGGAGGATGAGATTCAGGTGGAAGCGTTGGATTGAGAACGGGTCAAGCCCTCGGAGAAAGGAGTAAGGGCGGAGGCAGTGATTCCGTTGAAGCACCACGAGGAAGAGGAGGAAGAGGAGGAGGAGGAGGAGGAGGAGGAGGGAACGGAAGGGGCTCCGAAGAGGAAGTGTCGTCGAGGAAAACGTGATGGAGAAAGGGTCTAGGATCTTGGTGGGGCAGCTCCTAGTGTGATATGACAGCATGGCAGTAGTTATGTTTCTTTCTGTTTTCTTGACGTACAAACCGCAACAACAATAAGCCTCTCTAGGAACTTCAGGAATAGGAAATGGGTATAGTTTTGAAAGAGCCAGCGTTTGATCTTGACCCATCTACCAACATCTGGGCAGCAGGAACATTCCGCAAAGGAGATACGAGCGAGTCCAAGAATGGATACAGCTTCTCGTTACATACGTCCGCCGATGAATTAACAACTAAAGGAACATGTACAATCGTCATACCCCCTTCACATCGCCTTGACCCTCCCATTCGCCGTCTTGCCCTTCATCGACCCGTTCTTCCTCCTATGCCCATTTTCATCAACCAAAGGTTTCCCCAACCCAATCCAAATCAACTCTACCGCAAACGCAAGTGAATTGACGATGCCATAAAATATCATAGGAATCTAGATGGAAAGCAGCCATACAGTCAGTCGAGCAAGCTCCCTAGGACTTCAAATCATGAGTGGAGTGGGCTCACCACCCCCATGAACAAATTGCCCAACAAGCCTCGACGGGTGATGGTTTCCCAAATCTCGGTCGCCACAACTTCTCGCATTTGTTCAGGAGCTGCAAAAGGTCCGACGAGTCGATAGAAAGGGCCGAAGGCGGCGCCGAAGCTGCGTCACGTGTGAGATGCGTGGTTTTTGAGCATTCGTGCAGCGCAAGAAATGAGTTGAATGAGGGACTTACGCGTAGCAGAGCGTGACGTGCCATCCGTACTTGTTGTAAAGCTCGAGCAACGAAGGGGCGGCCCCCATGTCCTTGGCCAGGGTCGACATGTAGGCCGAATGATCGACACTGCGTAAGGTCGGGCCGACGATAGACCAAAGATCAGCACAATACCTCCCGCGCCGAACGTAAGCTTAATGCCCTGACCCATATTGAATTCGGGCCGTCTTGCTCGCTAATAACCGGTAGTGAGGTTCTGAGGTAGGAACGGGGACCTTCTGTGCGAGTAAAAGGGACCAAAGCATCGCTTGCTGCTCGGCAATGCAAGGAATCGCACCCACACCGGGCTGCGGAAGTCGAGGTTCGGGGATCACATCTTCAGCTAACCCAAACTCGTAATCACACAGGATCGAATGACTTACTCGAACAAAGCCGATCCACCCAACACTAAGATCATGACTATCCGCGATCTCTCTCACATCGACCTCTCCCGGTCCCTTAGGATACCCCTCCCCTAACCAGCTCCAATCCTGCCTATACCCCGAACAAAACACGACCAAATCAGGTTGAATGACCTTCTCCTTCATCCTCTTCTCCTCGATCCTTTCAATCCCATTCGATTGGGGCAAGTCCCGGGCAGGAGTGAAGTGCACTCTGCCTGTTTCGTCGATGTGGGAAGGCCACATGGCGAGTTCAATTTCTTTGCACGGCGTATCGGGGAGTTGAGGATCGAGGTAATCGGTGCGTAGGATGTTTGCCAAGATGCGGAAACGCGGTTTGTGAGGTCGGTTGATGTAAGGCATCGCTTTCGAGCATTTGCTGCAGTGGTATTCAGGATGCGGTGATCAGCTTTGGAAGTGCGCTCAAGCTACGAAGGTTCAATTGGTCTCACTTCAAGAAGACAAAAGCACGGCCGTGTCGAGAAGGAGGCAAGGAGCCGACCCATTGCCCACATCCGGCCGAAGTACCTGTGAGGAACGCCATGACTCGCTTCACGAAAAAGTCCGAGATGTGCCAGCGCATGCGGGAGGAGGCGATCCAGGGGTGTACATAGGCCGTCTGCGTGCGAGGTCAGGGAGTCAGCGTCGAAACGCGATTCCTGGGGCGAGAAGCTGAATCACACTGACCTCGAACACTGGTGGTCAATAGCGGGTGCGAAAGAACAGGGAGTCAGGTAGTTCACGAGATGTTCTTATGCGATAGTCGGGGTTCAGTACCTACGATTCGTAATCTAGCAGGGACGTGGAAAGGAATGAGACTGAGCATCGATGCGTCCACAAATTTCTGCGACTCGTGCAAACTGACCAGACCATCGATAGGCAGGTTGCCTTCAAACTTGAATCCAAAGACACTAAAGTCATTGAGAACTTTAGGAAAACTGAGGAACCCTCCCCGATGGGCAACGGTGACCTCAGTCGCACCCCCCTGAATAGCGGCGTATGAAAGATCCATTGAGGTCTCTCCAACTCCGAGGATGAGAACTTTGCGGTCCTTGAACTCGGATTGGGACTTGTATTGCGAGGAATGGATGACCCGGACGCCCTCACGCTGGGAGGACTTGGGGTAGTCGCTCGTGGGTGGGTGGACTGGGAGGGAGGAAGGGGTCGTGATGGGGGGTGATTGAGGAACGAGGTTCCGGGGGAGGCCTGGGATGATCGGAACGGCGGGAAGAACGTGGAGCCCTGTGCACACTGCGACCGCTTGCACGTTGACGATGGTCTCCTTGCCTGCGTCCAAAGTGACGGAGAGCAAACTTAGCAAGCAAAATTCTCCGGCTCTCGGCTCCAGAACCCGCTCGCTCTCCAGCTCACCATCTGCATCCCGAACCGTAACATCATGGCCGCCTTTGCCATCCCTGTCGATCCTGAGGACCCTCGTGTTGAGTTGCAACCTCGACTTGTGTTCAAACAGGGAGCCTTGCCACGCTTGACCCGAGGTGGAGGCGAGGCCGAAGCGATCGACGTAACGTTTGAGGTAGGCGACGTATTCATCCATGGTGACGTGGTCGTGTTGTGACGGGGGAAAGCGGTCTGGTGAGAAGAATTGAGCGTGAGCTCGGTGCTCATGATCACGCCGGTGTGGGCGCGGACCGCAGTGGGAGCACATCGCCCACACTGCCGACAGACCCATGCAACGGAGCGCGTGCACTGACAATCGGTGAAGCTGGTCAACTGCTTGCTCGACACGAGCGTGCCGTTCTCGTAACTCCTCTGGGCGAACGTGCCGCCAATCTTGTCATCGGCCTCTACGATGACGGGGTCGAACACTCGCTCCGAGTCGCGACCGGCGGCCGAGTTGGAGGGGAAGTGCAGCAACGTCTTGCATGTCGTCAGCCCGGCTGGCCCAGCGCCGATGACGAGCACTCGCAGAGTACGGCTGGGTAGGATCTGCATCGTTCTCGAGCGAACGAACGCGCTGTATGAGGCGCAGTCGATCGAACGAGTGCTTAGTACGTGGGATGATCCGATCGGCAACAGCCCGAGGCAGCGAAGCCAGCCCGGCGGGACGAGTGCCCGCCATAGCCACTCCATGCCTCTCCAGCCTCTCCAGCCTCTCCAGGCCCCGCCGTGCTCCGCCATGAGCGCATGAGCGCATGAGTGCTGAGCATATTAGTAAGCCGCCCGCGATGTGGGGGAGACCGAGGGGCGCACCCGCAGGCAACGGCACGCTATTAATTATAAGGAGGGCTAATACGGCGCGCTTGCAATTGGTGATCGAGTCGGGTCTCGCACGACGCGTTCAGCGTCCGAGATTCTTCCGCCAAGGTTCAGCTCCTGACAACCACACATCTCCGCAGCCATGTCGCTTCCAATCAGAGCCACCCGTCCATTCCGTAACCCAGTTATCTTGGCTACGGCGAGAGATCGTCCCCGGTCATTCAGCTCCACCCGGAGAGCCCGAGATGTCCGATCCACCTCGCAGTCTATCCCTCGCGAACCATCGAGAGTCCCCGCCGCAAGATCCACTCCCAGTTCAGTCCAGCGTGTCATTGGTCTGTCGTATCCTCTTCCGCCTCTAAAACTGGCTTGCCCTGATTCGCAGAGGGTACGCTGCTCAGTTTCGCCGCTGTATTGGCCCGTCAGTACTCACTCTCCGCCCTCTCTGCTACTAGCATCCACTCTGATCCGGTATTCTCTTTCCTCAAGTCGCTCTCCCGTATTTCATCTTCTCCAAACGAAGCAATGACAAGAAGAAGCGCGAACGCCATCGTCAGGAACGGCAAGGGGGTGCCATGTCCCAGATGGCCTCGGGTGGGTTTCCTCTCAGTAGGTACGCTCATCCTTTGAGAGTTCACGTCTGATCGATTCGACCCTTGTGACGGCAGGCGTCAAGATCGATATGGCTCAAAAGACCCCGTGAAAAGAGTGGATTGTCGCAAGAGATCATGTTGTAATACTTTCGAGGATATATGTACGTGCAATTGCAACTTGCAAGTTCCGACTGCCTTTGTATACGGTCACTGGACAGAGAAGCTAGGGACAGACACTTCAAGCACAGATAGAATCCACGCTATGTACAACCCGCTCAAAAACTCAGACATAAATGTCGAGCGTCATCGGATTCACCGCCGCATCCATCGCCAGCAGCTTTTCCTGATCAAGGAACTCCAAAGGTAAGGGCACCAGATGTCCCCTAACCTGATCCAACTTGGTCTTGATCTCGTGCGCGGACATGTTGGGATCCGCGACATGGCCTGGTTTAACCGGTGCTTGAGGAACGAACGCCTTGTACTCGTTCCACGTGTGGACTCGGTCTGAAGGGACGCAGTGGAATACCTCTTCAAAGATCTCGGCGTTACGTTTTGCGGTGCCCTGCCACAGAGCGATCGTCTCGTCGCTCAAGGGGTCCGCAACGAGCGCATCCTCGGTAGATTCGGTCTCGTCGTCGTGTGGAACATCGGGAGGCAACATCGCCGCAGTGACGGTCTCGGGTGTAGCCGCGCTGCCCTTGGGGAACAACGTCGGCTCGGCCAATCCGAGGTGTAGGCGCCACAATCGACGACGCAACGTCGCGGCAAACCGAGCGGCCATGTAAGGTTGCCCATCCATGCGCGAAGGGATCATATTCGTGTCCTCTATGACGATCGCGATCTCCGAATCTCGATCACCGCGCATCGAGCGTTCGTTGATGTTGGCCGAACCCATGATGACTCGACGATCGTCGACGATCATGAGTTTGAGATGCGAGTACACCAGTTCCGAGATGTAGGCCTTGCGTTCGCTCTCCTCCGTACCGAACCAGGGCTCGTCGAGCAACGAACCGGTCCCCTGGAAGACGTGGTGCGAGATCGAAACTGCAAGCTCTTCACGTACGACGTCCCCTTGCTCGAACTGCTGAATCGTCTCCAACGCCTCTTGGTACGACTGGGGCAACGGCCTCTTGTCGACAGGGGGACCGGTCTCGGGCTTCTTCTTCTCCCTCGGGTCCAGCGCCTTGACCTCACCACCCTCCTCGGCAGACGCGAACGACAGTTCTTGGTTGTCCCTCAGCTCATCTTTGGGTGGATCACGACCCATGAAGACGCGTGCCAAAGCCGCCTGGGCCGTGTTGAAGTCGACGCCGGATCGTTGTTCCATCTGCTGACACGTCCGGCGTCAGGCAAGCGATCGTACGCACGCAAAGCGTAGAACCCAATGTACTCGTGCGGATCAAAGCCCTCCTTGGCGATGAGCTCCATGACCGAGTTACCACCGCGACAGATCGAGCTGTACTGCCAGTGCATGATTGCGAGCAGACCCGAGTTGCCGTTGAGGTTGCCGGCGAAACCGGGGATCGAAGGGAGGATGACCGTGACCTTGAACTTGCGGCCGGAGCGCGCAGCACTGAGGATTCGCTCGACGAGGGCTTTGCCGATCAGGTTCTTGATCGGGCCTTTATCCGTCGTCGAAGTGATGAAGAACTGGTTCTCAATGTGAATCCTGTCAGGTTCGGGAGCAGAGAGTTCTTGTCAGCTTAGCCTGTGCATCAGGCATTCACCATGAGAGCCACTCACGAGTTGTTGGCTTCAGCAATCATTTGGAGATAAGCATTTTGAATCGACGACTCGGGCAGAATACCATGGGACCAATCCGCCGAGGATCTGAGCACTTGCACACGCATATTCAACGCGGCAGTGGCCTCCGCATCAGGGGTGATGGGGTTGCGCACGATGTTCTCGCCGAACCGCTTGAAGCGATCAATGTGGGGGTGTCGAACAATCGCGGGTTCGGGTTCTTGCCCCTCGACGATCACATGTGGGAACGAGAGCATGGGGTATCGCTTGTTCTTGGAGTACTTGAGATCGCGGATAAAGTTCCATCGCTCGACGAAATGCTGCGCGACATCAAGTACGGCCGGTCCAACGAGGCATGAGTGACAATCGTGCCAGGGCATACGGGCTGTGTCGAGACGAGAGACCGAGTTCGACAGCCAATGATCGACCTGGGCAAAATCCTGGATACGAGCGTTGTTGTAGTCTTGGCCAGCGAAAAGGGTGTGTTTGAAGCCTGTGAGGTGCACATCCGCAAGGGGGTACGCGCTGGTGTCATAGCGTCCGAAACACAGGTCGAGTCCTCCGATCGTCGCCTGAGTTCGGGGTCGTACAAATCGTTGCGGGTCAGTTTAGGGTGGCAGTCCCTTGGTTTCCGCTGTTGAAAAGGACGCACAATGGCTGCATCGACGACGATGATCTTCTCGTGGTGCGAATAAATGAGGGCTGTACGACAGCGAGAGGTCGAGTCCCCATCACTTTACACTTCGTTACTGGCGCCGGTGCTTTGAGCTCGCGTAGACTCACACATTTCACCTCCCAAGTGATCCGGATGGCGCATCACAGAAATATTATCGTGCAAGTCCATGAGATAATGCATCGTATGCGCACTGCTCAGCGCCATCGACTGGGTGACTTCTTTATAGACGATAATGAAGATTCGTACCCCGGCCTGGGCTTTCCTCAGCAAGAGGCGGTCGATTCGCCAGTCCTCGTTTGCGGCCGGCGGTCTCCTGAGGTGGAGCTCGGGAGAGAGCCACCAATCGGCGATGAAGATAGAATCCTGTGCACCCTCAAGGATCTCGGAAACGGTATGAACTATTTCGAGGTGCGATAGAGCGCCACAATCACAAAGCCAACAAAGCGTCGAGTCAGCGAAAGGCGGTAAGGCGGTTCGGATCGGCATCCCGCCGGCGGAGAACTCGATTGTGAAACTCACAGAAGTCGTGGCCATCGATATACCATTTGACGTGGTTATCGTTGCTGACTGCTGCAAACGACCCGAATCGATGTGCTGCACAGATCTCGGCCCTGATACGATCCTCCTCTCGCTGTCCGGAATGAGATTCACGGATGCCACACGGCGCGTGTCAATCTCTGCCTTCGCGTCCGTCGGTTCGCCGAGTGAAAGTCCCGAAGCCGACTTTAATGATCGGCGGATCACTGACCTCGTGTTCCTCGTCGTGTCGATGGTTGGGGTTGTAGGCGACTATCGAGTGACGAGGAGGGATCAGTACGCGGGTTTCAAGTATAAGCAAGAGCTCGTGTGAACCTACACCTGACCGATTCCCCAAGGCGTTCCAATCGGCCAGGCTGAGAGGTGCAACAGCATTGCAACGAGCGTGAGCGTGAGCACGAGCCGAGCACGTCCACGAGCTGTCGTTGCGGTGTCGCGCACTCACCATTTTCTCCATGGATGACGTCAGCTTCTCGACCGACGAGGCGATGTCTTTGAACTTGCTTGTGTCGATCGACGACTTGAGGTCCTTGAATTTGCTGCTGAAGCCCGACACTGCCACCGCACGACCGCCGACGCGCAGGATGACGGAGTAGCATAGTCAGCGACATGGGGCTTGCAGACGAGTCGTCGACATATTGACTCACTTTTGTCTAATTGGAAGAGAGTGGTGTCAGTGGGGACGAATGGGCGCGCCGAGGCGTGCCAGAGTGAAGGATGTAGAGCAGAAACGTGTCGAAGGTGGGTGGGTCCGAGCGCGCGCGCGTCGAGTTCGCATTCCAGTACGGTTAATCCTCGGACTCTGTTCTACCCAAACAATGAGAAAACAAAGAAGAGGACACCCGTCGGAGTCGCTGTGCAACGCGGCCTGATACGTGCACGTGAGAAAAAGACGAATGAAACCAGTGGGAACCCGTTAAATTAACGGGAGGATGAATTTTAAAAAAATAGCAGGATAATCGAACAGTCTACATGATCTCAGCGCAGAGGTTAAGAAAACACCTTACGAAGTACAGCAAAGAAACAAATCCATTCATCCTACATTCATCGCCGAAACAGCCTGCATGTGCTTGTTGCCGGACTTGGCTTCAAACACTCGTGCGATAAGATGATCCGGGCGGTTGCATGCTTTATCGGCCCCAGTGCAGCCTTAGTTTCCGGTGAGTCGGGGTCGTACGTCATCTTGATTAGCAGCGGAGGCTTTTCATGTTTGACAACGCACGCCATCGCATCCTGGTATCGCTGCGTGATGTCGCAATTTGGTTCGGGGTCAAGCCGTTGATGCCTTGGGTCGTGGTGAGGCGTAGGTTCTCTTGATGCAACCGGATGTGATGAGTCAATCAGTCTTGACTTGGGAGTTTCACGAACTCCAGGAAGGGACGTTGGGTGCAATGCGGGATTGAGAAGTGCTCGTCGCGTTTGGCAAGTAGTGCGCAAAGAATTGTGAACGCGAGACTCGCCACCTCGAACCCTTTACTTGACCTTCGTCCTAGGTGTTCAAAAGTTCAATGTCAGTCTGTGCTTGCGCCTTCGGCAGAATGGAACATCAGAGAAAGAGCCGAAGACGCGTACGTTCGCCATCACCATCCTCTTCGTCCCCTTCCTCGCCGTCTTCATCCTCATTGTCGCGGTCTTCGTCCTCCTGTTCGTCTTCGTCATCCAGACCGAGACCGGCAAGTACCTCGCGCAATTGGACACCATTGTCGATCTGCTCTCAGTTTCTGGCGTTTGGCGGCCTGGCTTGGTGGAACCCCGCAAAGAGGAATGTTGAGGTGGGAGCTATCTTCCTCTGCGGGGAAGAGTAGTGGGTAACGGAGAGGCATCGCAGACGGATGGAGCGAGCTAACGATTTGGTACTTGGGCCGACCATCGGGACATCGATCACCGTGCACCTGGAGAATAAGGTCTTGCGGTCCACGATCTCCCGTGTTGGTGTCGGAATCGCAGATAAGCATCGCCATTTCCGTGCTCGACGTAGGAAGGTTGTGGGTGCGTCGGTCTCGGCCTGGTGGTAGGCAGAGGCGCAGGACCCACTCTTTGGCCGTATCCAAACCCGCGCGGGCTTTGGCCGATGCGAACTCCCTCACAAAGCGATTGCCGGTGCGCAACATGGACTCGAGCTTGGTCAGCGTTGATCTTTGAATGCGAAGGTCTGCGCCGTCCGGTCCAAGTCGTGTGTCGGTGGCCTCGGCCGGGTCGATCAGCCATGTCTGGGCAAAGGCTGGGCGTTGATTCACGGCAGGGATCAGGGCACCGAGTCGATCATAGAGGCGGCCGAACACACGAAACACGGGAGGTCCTAGAGTGCCCACTTGGGTTTGGTCCCAGCAGTAGGCAGCGAGCGAAGTAAAGGACAACGCGTTATTGTAAGACCGGGCATTCTCGCGGAATGCTTTAGCGTCTGTGTAGGTGCATCACACAGTTCAGCATGTGGGCCATACTGCAGAGAGATGTTGTTGGACGGAGCAACTGACCGCTATCCGAGCCTTGAAGAAGCTGCCGATACTCGAGATTGGGCTGGGGAGGGGGAGGTAGCTGCACCTTGCCCTGCGAAAACGTGGGGCTTGAGGGGTTTGAGCGCGATTCGAGCCCGGCGCACTCGCCTTTGCGGAGCGAGCCCAGCGTCGAGTTGGCCATCGCGCTGACGACGCTGTCCGTTCTGCACAGCTGCACGGCGGGCTCGTATACGTGTCGCAATGCCAAGATCGGTTGCATTGTTGTCATGACGCGCGGGGGCTGATTCTGTTGATCGGAGCGGGACGAAGAGGAGGGTCGAGCCGCGGGGCGCCCAGCAGCGGGCGCTCGAGCAGGCCCATGGTAGCCCATGGTACGGCGCTACCCTCGCGCCCAAGACTTGGCGAGGCTGCGATGGCCCTCCCTGAGTCCCTGGCGACCTTGGGACCGGGACATAGCAGCGAGGGTTTGTTCTTGAATGAGTGTCACTAAAATTGGATGAGAGTGAGAGGGAGAAAGGAAAGGTTCGAGGGAGCGGCGCAGGATTATTTACGTGGTTTGATATGTTGTTCAGCCCCTAATGCCGCTGGTCGACTGCCGGAATGACACTGACACCGCCGACGCACCGCATCACGTGACAAACGCCAGCCCTCGCCTCGCGCGTCAGGCAGAGCTCTGCTGTAGAAGCAATATCATGCAAAGCCACGCGCTTGCGGTTCATTAAATGCAATATGAGTGGAAGCATTGGTTTATGTCAGCGAAGAAAAGAAAGAAAATACTGGGAGCGCTGTAGCTTCGTTGGAACGGCGCGGAAAATACAAAAGTCACCACAGGGCTTGTACATGACTTCTGATCGGAACTCCGACACCACAGGCAGGTGCGGCAGACACAACAGTATGCTGGTACAACCACCACAGGCGGCCCTCCAGGCCGCAACCTAGTTAAAAACAGCGATTTTAGGTACATTCCTTAACTCACACTTTTTTTTTACTAGTTAGGGTAAAAAGCAAACACAGCGAACCCCCACACATCCCCACTTCCTCTCCATCATCCCCATCCTCGAGTCTGACCTGTCCCGCCGCATTGCCAGTTGAAGCAGCTGTTGGCAGCGGGTGACCACGTTAGCAGCAGCTCGCAACTTTACGTTCGAGCAGACGGAACTACTAGTAGGCAGTCACACTTGGTGTGCATAAAACTCACTTTTTGTGGACAAAGTTGTTGATTCATCATTGATACCAGTCATGACGTCTTGAACGGCCGAATGGCCGCAAGGAAACCCCCTGTAACGCCAAATCCCGAGGTGGATGCAAAGGTGAAGGTGAAGGTGAGAGCAAGGTCAGCCCAAGCCCGGCGTACAAGGTCGGGTCCGGCCGATGATGCCGCAGGCTGAGCTGCGCTGGCGGTGGCAGTGCATGCTCGGAGGTGGCCACAAGCGGAACTGACCCGATACAATGATAACCAAAAACCTCTCCCAAACTCTATACCTCGCAAGACGACCAGGACTGCCGTGGGCCCCTCTTCGATCAAGAGCGTGCGATCGGAGGCCGAGTGAAGACCAGAGGAGGGCAGTGCCCAAGTCAGCGACGGTGGTACTTGCAACAAGTGGGAGGGGTGAACTCACGGTGGCTGATGGTACACTACTGCCGACTTCCACCACCTACCGCCTCGGTGCTGCGTCGATGCGCTAGTCGGTTTCGGCCCAGTGGTGGAGGAGCCATGTGAGAGGTACTCATCAACGAAGAAGAAGGAAGGAGAGAGAGAGAGGTGGGAGTCATGTTGAGGGGTCAGAAGATCGAGCTGATGAGCCAGGAGCGCGCCGGTCCCCGTCACGCGCAACCTGTTCACTTCTGACGCGACAAACACCTCGGGTACTACCCTCGCACTCCCTCATCTTTCGATCTCTCACCGACCATGACGATCGCACACGCACACAAACTGCTCGACCAGGAACTCCTCACCGTTCCGGAAGCCCTATTGGGTCAGCATCAAGACGTGCGACAGGCGTTGGTTTCGCTGGTAGGCACCGTCGATGGCGAGTCCGAACCCACCGTCGCTGCTGGTTCAACGCTCCACCCACCGATGAACACCCTCCCCCCTCCCCCCTCCCACCACCACACACACATCCTAACCCCTCAAAAAAAACACCCCCCGGGTCGCGCCCGGCCGTCGTATTTGACATTACCTTGCACAGGCTTGCCCCCGATATTCATCATGTTCGTTTCGGCCTGATGGAGAGGTGCGCTGTGCTTTCCTACGTCTCCTGTCATTGAAACTCGTTGTAATAGCTGGTGTGCGCCGACTTGTCAGCCAGCCGTGGGGCTCGGGCTCGACGGTCTGACACTTCGAATCGCAGCCTGCACTTCCTCTCTCATGTCACATTCCCTGCGCCTGGTACCTTGTTGTACTTGGACCTTGACGGGTTTTATCCTTGGTCACCACTTTTTTGTAGGCAGTATGGCATCCATTGGCTAGATAATCCCCGGATAGACTTTGGTGAGCCGTGAGACGCACGTGACCTTCGTCGGGAATCCTCAACTCCTGAATCCTGATCCGTGCAAAATGGCGTACTTGCGCGTCTATTTACTGCTTAGGGTGCCTGTGCGTAAGCCGACCCTAGGTACAGAATTACACGTTGAATCAGACCGTAGTCGGTACTAGACACCCCTCGGAGAATCGGGCTCTCTTCTTGAATCCCGCGCAAAACCTCGGCTCGTCCGCGGCTCGACGCCTTGACTCCGCCGAACTCGCCTTGCTGTGCCGAAAGAGCGAGAATGAGCGGAGGACCCGATGCGATGCCTCCTTCCTCATCCTTTCCCTCCAGGGTAGCGCGACACAGAGTCGCATTCCGCTGCCACTCGAAACAACGCCCATGTCCGAACCGGCAGAGCCAGGGAAGGTGTCTTCCACAACGACCCCACGAACTGAGGCCGAAGGGAGTGCGACGGTCGTGCAGTGGGACGAGCAACAACATCACTGGGACGAGTGCCGGTCGTCGAACGGCGACCTCGACGACCAGACTTCCAGGCGGGATTTTCGACCAGGCCGAGAAAGGCCACAATATCGCTCAAGATGATGTAATGTGGATCGGATGGGACGAGACCGACCCTGGGAACCCCTACAATGTCAGTCATCTGCGCGAGCGACGATGAGCCCATGTTGCGAAGACCAGTCGTCGGGCTGATCGAGATCGCATACCTCATGTAACCATTTCCACAGTGGGGAACAGGCCGAAAATGGCTCACAACATGGATTTGCTGCGTCTACACTTTGGTTGGTACGTTCGTGACGTTCATTCAGAGGGTTGATGGGATCCCGCCCAGGGGCGGTATTTCCCCGAGGACCGCGAGCGAGCCGAAGCTGAGGTGGGCGAAACGCATATCTTCGGTTGAACAGTGGCTTTCTGTGGTGCTGCATTCTCTATGGGCACTGAATCGATGATGCGAGATCTAAATTGCTCGCTCGAGCTTGCCGTCTTGGCTTTGTCGACGTGAGTTGGGGTGCTGAACCTGAGATGCCCGATTGATCGCTGCCGATCACGGAGCCGGCACCGGCAGAACACTGACCTGCCAGCTTGATTGATGTTCACGCCCGGCGAACAGTTTTCCTCTTGGTTTCGGCCTCGCGCCGCTGGTATTGGCTCCTTTCAGCGAGTAGGTCTTACAGTGCGGGGGCACAAGACGAGGGCTTTACGGATTATATGACATGTCATGTTAACGCGTTCGTGCGGTTCCTCTCCAGAGCCTATGGACGATGCAAGTCCTTCCAAGTGGGCTCTTCGATGTTGCGTCCTAGCTTTGGTTGTTTACTGTTTTGCGCTTTTCTAATAATTCAACAGATCCTATGTACGCCATCAGCGGGATAATATACACCCTCTTCTTTCTGCCGATCACGCTCGGTAGAAACATTGCGACCGTCATTATCGCCCGTTTTATCGGTGGCCTCGCAGCGTCGACCGGATCGACCCTTGTCGGAGGCACCGTCGCAGACTTGTTCGAATCCAAAGACCGAGGGTTGCCAATGTCAATTTTCTCTTTGGCGGCATTTGCTGGAACCGGTCTGGTGGGTCATCAGAACCTCCCGGCTGAATCTGGCGCGCGCAGCTGATCACCAACGCTTTGCCACAATTTCAGGGTCCGGCGACCATGGGCTACGTCGAGGAAAATCTGGGCCTCCAATGGAGGTGAATCTCATGGATCCAACTCATCATCGCAGGTGTAACGAGTCTCTGCATCATTCTCTTGACCCAGGAAACACGAGGCAGTGTGATCCTCTCCAAGCGAGCGGCGGCGAAGTGCAAGGAAACAGGCGATCCACGATACCAATGCAGGAGTGATGCCGAACGGGCGTCGCTTGCGATCCTCATCAAATTCAGTTTGACGCGACCGTTGTTCCTACTCTTCACGGAGCCGATCGTTCCCGCCTTCTCGCTGTGGGTCTCGTTTGCTTGGGGCATCCTGTACCTCACCTTGCGCGCCGTACCCCTCGTGTTCGCGAACGTCTACGGGTTCACGATCGGCCAAGTCGGATTGGTTTTCTACGGTGTTGTGGTAGCGGGACTTTTTGGGTTCGTCTCCAACTTCTACCAGGAGCGACTGTACCAGCGCCATGTCGCCACCCGCGGACCCGAAGCGTGGCTGTACGCCGCGCTGATCGGCGGCATGATTTTTCCGATCGGAACGTTTATTTTCGCCTTCACCCAAGGTCGAACGCACTGGATGGGACCCGTGATCGGTCTAATGCTGTGCTTCTTTGGCATCTTCACCATCTATCTGTCCACATCAACTATCTCGCCGACGCCTATACCATTTATGCTAGCTCGGCCTTGTCGGCGCAGTCGCTGTGCCGCAACTTGCTTGGGTTCGCGTTCCCGCTCTTCACCTCGCAGCTCTACTCGTCTTTGGGATACCAGTGGGCTTCGTTCCTTTCGGGGATGTTGGGTCTTGCCCTTGCAGGCACGCCTTGGGTCCTGTTTTTCTTTGGTCCTCGTATTAGGGCGAGCTCGAAATTCGCCAAGGAGTTGGCCAAGATGCGAGCTACAGGCAAGTGAGTGGATGAGGACGACTTTGACATCGTCAAGACGTAGTGATATATATCAGTAATATGCCCGCCGAGACCATGTTGTATTTCTCAGTCAGAGTGTTTCGTCATCCTCGTCGACCTAGTGCGAGCGTCCTTTCAAATTCGCGCTCACGCGCACTGCGCTCAGTATGGTGTTACAACAAATCCACTCTGCTCAATGTACTGGAAGTTGGACCGGAAAGGCGCGGTCTCCGAGCTTGGTCTTAGCCCTCACCTCCCTCTCCCGAACCCTCCCAGGCCTAACCGATCCCAACCCTCTTGCACGCCCGAGCTCAGCAGGCCGGACCCCACGCTCGACATCCCGTTCCCACTCTGCAACGCTTTCCTCGCCTTCGTCTGAGCCGAGAAGGAGGCCTGGATTGAGTCGATTGAAGTGTCGAGCACGAGTCCGCCGGTGAGGATGCAACTGAGGAGGGCGTGGACCTTTCGAGAGTTGGGAGGTGGTGAGGTCAGTTTTTGAACTTTGCGAGGCACGATGCGCATTATTCCGAGAACTGACTTGGTCGAAGTGGAAGATGAGATCGAGTTCGCACACGTTCTCGAAGCACCGATCGAGAGACTCGACGAAGACCTAGGACGGATGGGAATTAGATAGACTCGTGGGAGTCAAACTTTCTCTACTCATGGCGAGCAATCCCCCCCACACACATGAAGACGAACCTGGATGAGGTCGAGGATGCCGAGTTCCGATTCGGATTGATCGACAACGAACACAAAGTAGAGCGTGGCTGCAAGCCTGTCGGTTTCAGTTCGTGTCGTACCTACGAAAGCTTTTGTTCTCGACGGGGCCCGCACGAACCATAGTGACGGTAGATGACCCGTAGATCCTCGGCAGGTTCCTCCCCCTCTTGGCCGTCGTGACTCTGACCGAACGCACTGGCTGGGGGGAGTTCGACAAAGTTGCAGAGTGTATCGCCTCGGACGGATACGAGCGAATAGATGCGCTCGAGAATGGCCGCTCGAGTTGACGGCGACGACGGCTGAGTGAGAGCGCGACGAGGAGGTCAGGCTGGGGGAGGAGCACGAGCACGAGAGAATGTCCAACCAAAGCACTCAACTCACGGAATAGAACTTGCTCAGCCGTGGCTTGCCCGAGTTGTTGAAGATGAGTACTGGGCATGGCGAACGCGTTCCCAAGTCAAGTGCGAGTTGGAGGGACACAGGGGAGGACGCATAGCCCGTCAGACTGAGCTCGTGGATTCCCGATGCACGAGCGAGCATCACTCACCACTGTGGATCATCTCCCGAAGCAGTGCTGCTGGCACACAAGGGATGACAGAGGCCGCAAGTCAGAACGGACGATGGATCCACGAGTCAAAGTTGAGCGTTGAACGTTGAGCGCTGAGCGCCGAGCTCACGAATTCACATATTAGAAGAACATAGATCAGCTTCGATTAGCATATGAATTCACCTTCATCACCGAGCGCCTGTCCTGCCCCCTCCCCTCCAGCCCTTGCCCCCGGTAGCAAAACCCCAACGACCACCATGTCCAACTGGTTCGAAAAGCAACTCGATCTGCTCTACAAGCGCATGGAGTGCCCCATCGTAAGCTACTCTCCGAGCGAGCCGAGCGTTCGTGGTGCTGCGTGTCCGTGCTCGTGCTGACGGTCGCGTCGCTCTGGCCTTGCATCATGCAGGACTTTGTCGGGCAGGAGAGAACGAACATGTTGATGCAGCAAATGCTGTGGGCTACCGGCGTAAGCTTCAACTCGGCCCTGACCACCATATCCTGTTCTCTACGCTTTCCGAGCGCTGTCCTGACACGCGCCAACACCTCCTGTTCAACGGGACGGCCACATCAACATCTTCGGTGACTCGTCATTTCTTCTCCCAGGCCGTCTCCTTTGTCGTCGGATTCGCATTCCAATCTCTCAAGTTGACGCTCCTCCTCTTCGCGGCTGGTTACGTTCTCACCCTCTTTGTGAGTCTCCCTCGCCGAACCCCCAAGTAGGGGGGGGGAGCCTCATATTCGCGGCGGTGCGCCACCCCGTCCTCACCTTGACACTGACACTTGACGCTTCACTCTGCCATCTATGCCTGCGCGACAGACGATCCTGCCCCCCTATCCCGCTTACAACCAGAATCCCGTCAAGTGGCTGGCACCGGCATTGGATGAGAAGGTGGCCCCCGCGACGGGCAAGAAGGCGTCCAAGGGGTCAAGCGAAAGCAAGAAGAAGCGATAATAGCACACCAGCCCGTCGCATGTAGATGTAACAGCAGTGCATTAGATTTGGGTTCTGGCATCGACAAGATATGTGAGATGTTCTGGTTCGCTCTGAATGTGCACCGTGCGTTGTTGATGGGCTACCACAGCCTGATCAGGAGACGACTGTCAACATGGCCAAGTCGAGCTGTCGGGAATTGAGCATCCGGCCTCCCAGCAGGTCACTATCATATCTGTGGCATTCTTTCAATGCTGGGGTGGAAGGCAGGCAAGACTCAGCACACCTCTTACCCCGCTGCTTGATGTCCGTCCCCGTCGTCCGAGGCTTCCCGCGGCGCTCGGAGTCGTCCCCGATTGATCTTCAAAAAAAAAAACAGAACCGGAGGCAGAATTAACAAGTAAAAGATTTGAGAACAAGGTTGTTTTGAGGGAACCTCAAAATAGTAAACCGTCTTGCCTGGCTTTACCAGGCTAGTAGATAAAGGTATTTCATACCATGGTTATCTGCTTTCACTGTCAACTCGGGCTCGCCGGTTCACGGGGCTGGCTTATGTCCGCGGACCTTTACTGCAGCGGTTTGGAAACTGGTAAGCCATCTCTACAAAAAGCTCGGCACACGTTCAGTCTTCATGTCTTTTTTATTTTCTGGAACCGGAAAAGGCATGTATAGAGTCATATCTGGCTGTCCAAAGCTGGACGCCGAACTCGGATTATCCTTAGCCTTGATAGTATCGTCGGACGAACAACCGTGGCCATCTGCAGATACCGATCTGAAAACCCAGGGGACGATCACCCGAAGAGCGAAGTCTGAACAGGTGGTCCGAACGACAACGCACACCTACAATACCACTTACGCATCCCCTGATGTGTAGTTTTGCGCAGAAAGCATCGAACAGAACTTGGGGACCCGAGCGTGCTTCTGTCTCGATCGAGCTTGGATTGTTGAACCGAGTCAATCCTGCTTGTCCCCCCCCCCCCCCACGTGCAAAGTGGAGGTAATTTTTACATCAATAATTGTTTTGACATCAGTCGGCTCACCGTGTTGCAAGATTCTATCGGTGCAGGCTCATCTCGAGCCATGGAATGGGAGAAACTTTGCATCCTTGCAGGTTCTTCATCCCGCTTCTGGTGTTGTCGTATAAAGCTTTTCCATCGTGTCCGCTATTTGACGGTCCAATGGTAAGTCGAAGACAAAGAATATGTGTCCGTCTTGTAGAGCAGTTGTCATGAAATCATGAAAGGGCCACCAATACCGTGACAAATCGGCCCAGAGCCGCTTGACATTTTCGCGAATAGTCACGTGCATCCACGAGGAAGTCTGTGTGGCAGCGCTCCGCCCTGGAGGCCGGCTCGGGAAAACGGTAGTCCAAGTCGAGCCCTTACTGGGTCGATGGCCAACTGGGTCGATGGCCAAGCGCTACAGTCAAGGCAGCCAATCCAAAGGAATCGATGAGCTTTTTTTCCAACCACGGTCTTTTTGAGTGAATAGATGGCATATTGGGGAAGGTCTCACCCGTTTAAAAGGGTCACAGCTACGGGTCCAATTATAATCCCTGTCTCGAGCTATTTAAGAACTACTGGAGAAGCACGAGAAGGGAATATACATTATATACTGAGAAGATTGGGGCCGAGAGCTTCCGGTATTTTTCCCTTTTGTCACGTATCAGCAGTCCGAGGTCTGAGCGCAGCGCCACCGCGCAGCTTACTCAGCGCTGGGAACTTTCTAGGAGCTTCCAGTTATCTCTATGATCTTGCGCCTCGATCACTTCCTTTGGCTTCAACTTGCTTCCATGAGTTTCTGTCGCTTTCCCTGGGCTTTCCTGCGACTATAATAGGGCTTCTGTGTAGAAATCGCTCTTGTCTTCCTTCTGCAATCTTGATCTCATAGTCAACTCCCCCAGTAACCTCCAGCTCCCTCGGCCTCTGTTCTAGTACTCTTACAAGAACAACTACATCAATCCCCGCATCTCGTCCCGTCATCCTCGCTATCGCCTGCTGCCTACGGCTCAGCAACCTCAACCCTGACACCAAAACCGGACTGCTAGCCATGAGAACCGTCGCCATGATGCTTCCCCGTAAGCAAAGAATACGATGAACCCCCGCGAACCATGTACGGTACATATCAACACCCATCAACATACCATCAAACTCCCCCTCAACCGATACATGGCCCCACAACGCTCACATCCGATCCCAAAACCCGGTCACCTGACCTTTCCAAGCGGCTTTTCCTCGGGGACTGTTCTGCTAGTCGGGCACTGCAGGACTGTTCTGCTAGTTGGGCACTGCATACGATGTTGACGAATCAAGTCTCGGTACCTATCGAATTTCTGGCCGTGCGCCATAGCCACAGGAACAGGTAGGTGGTACCTGAGGCTCGCAGCCTGGCTACCGCTCCACGCACCCACGGGTCACGGCACCAAGTTTCGTCATCAATGCCATCATCTTCCGCATTGAAGTCCCACTCCTCAAGCCTAAATGCACCGTTGTCTGTCGCGTCGATAGAGTGATGACTCAAATCGTCGCTCGAATGATCCCTCATGTCAAAGTCAACTCCTTCGTTCGTGTTGTCGTCCGTCTCATCAATCGTGTCACCAGGGCTGCCGGCAAACGAAGTCAAATCCCGCAGGTCACCCGCTGTCGTTCGCTGAAAAAGTTTAGCGTCGTCGGTACACCAAAGCCGAAGCTCCACGCACCCCTCCATCTGTTGTTCGCGCGTGTCCCGGGTGCACCGCCACAAGTAATCAAGGCTCGGGATCGAAGGCGATGAAGGAGGGCTCGGTCGGCGTTTTGTACGTCGCCTCGTCAGGATGCCGTGGATATTGTGGGATCCGGTCGCATCCGCCATTTGAACTTGTCAAGGCCAGAAGTCGTAGCGGCGGCAAGTTTTGGACTTGGTCGCCTCGACAGCGATCATTTCCGGCGGCCACGACTCGGAGAGGAGGGAGGCTAACGATGGCTTACGGGAGGGAGATGAAGAGGAGGTGGTGTTGTACGGGCCTTCACTTTTGCGCCGCAAAGACTCGGAAAATGACGAGCAATGGTGGGATCAGTAGAGTAGGATTTGGAAGGAAGACTGGGCCCGCTGTGCGGATGAAGCGGTGAAGGGGAATGAAGAGAGAGCAGCGGTTTGAACGACCGGGACGATTGAGGGGAGTTTGCTTCTTGTTTTCAGGTAGACTACTTTCTTTTTTTTTTGGTCGGGGCTGTCGGCGCCGACTTGGCACCGCTTCGCGGTCAAGCAAACGTGATGAGACCGAGGTGCCGAAGCCGCGAGTGGTCGGGCTCATATGCAGACGAGAAAAGGACAAAAATGCCCTCGGATTCCAGACTTCTGAAATACTGGATGTATCAGCTCACAACCAAGAGGGTAGCTCCTTGTAGTCTTTGTGATCAGCGCCGTATACTCAGAATCTCCAGAGATGCCGTGAGAAGTCAGTTATCACCGTCGCAAAGTCAGGCGCCTATCGCTACTGAAGCGAGGCCCAGTCGAAAGCGAGTGAGAGTATAGACCGCAGTGTATTACCATAAGAAACAGACCAGCACGCCTTCGACTTGTAGTAATATCGAGACTTTTGACTTATGTCAGACTCAAATGGTCGATCTATCTATCGCATGTAACTCGGCTGTGTCCGGGCCTTTTGCAGAGGCCACAGCTCGTATCGCGCTTGGCCCGCTCGTCCGCACCCCGGATCCTGCGCTTGAACGGACGTCCTGTACGCTTAGGTAAATGTGGCGGAATGATAATGGCACCCTCTTCTTCGCCAGTTGAGTCACTGTCGTCGTGACCTCATAATGCTCACGAGGAATACGATGCAGAATCCATTGCGACCGACTCAGGTGGAACAGGTTGGAGCGGTGTCGCGTGAATCTGCTCTTGCTGTCGCCGGTGTGTAGCAGCGATTGGCAACCGTGGGATTCGTCGAAGACAGTGACGGTCCAAACACTGCCTTCTCCTTTGGGAACAGCAGTGGCAGAAAAGGCGCCTGGAGGATCTTGGACACTCTTGGACACAACGTGCCAATGACGCGTGTCAGACTTGCGAACGTCGAGCTGAAACTGCAGTGGTGATCAAGGCATATCGATCGCCTGCATCCGTGAGCTCCTTCTTTTCGTAGAATTCGTAGAAATTCCCCCCTTCTTGAAACGATGTTCCGTTGTCGAAAGTCGGTGGTGACTTCGGTGTCGTGGCGAGAATGCGCAAGGAGGCCAACTTGCACGTCACTGTCGATTCGCGAACTCGCGCGCCTCGACGCGTCGTCGATCGATGAGCTCGAGGCCGTTGACTTTGCGACGCTGATAACTGACTTCTCACGGCATCTCTGGAGATTCTGAGTATACGGCGCAGATCACAAGACTACAAAAAGCTATCGTTTTGGTTGTGGTTGATACATCAAGCATTACAGAAGTCTGGAAACCTTTGAGTCCAAATTATAATATCATGCGACAGTACAGAGAATTACTACCTTTCCGAGGGCATCATTGTCCTTTGAGAAGCGCATATCTGTCCTCATGAAAAGAAGCGAGGTCATTTTTGTCCTTTTCTCGTTGCAGATTGACGGTCTCTCGTGCACCCCTGCCGGCCCACAAGCTTTTGTTCAGGGCACTGCTATCATAATTTTAGTCTTCTCAAGGGACTCCCCTATGACCGGTGACAGGCCAAAGTTGTCACATGCCGCAGTTTTCCGACAAGACTGAGCGCAAAGACAACATCTCGACAGTCGAATTCGTAGCAGAAGGAAGGATGAAACGAAGAACTCCATGCGTTGTTTTTTCAGACAGATGATATCTAAATACATCGGCCACTACTTCTACCGTCGAATCGAGAAACGACCAATCAATAAAATAAAAAGTCTGACCAGCTGCTAATGTCCACTCTCTGACAGGAATAAACGAAGGGGTGCAAAGTGTCCGCCAAGAATAGGTTGGATGTACGCGCAAAGAAGATGCCGCTAATTGATGGGATGCGAAAAAGGGTGTGCCGAAGCACTGCAGATAGGGTGTGTGCCCAATGACTGCACAGAATGGGGTGTACCGGAGCACGGTGGGAATGTGAATGGGTGTGCCGAAGCACTGTTGGAATGTGAATGGGGTTTGCCGAAGCACTGTGAGAACGTGAATGGGTGTGCCGAAGCACTGAAGAGCGCAAGGAAAGGCAAAGCAGTGGGCATCATTGTCGAATGCGAATAAGGGAAGAGTAAAGAGGCGCTAGAGCGAGGGCGGTTCAAAGCGTCAAGACGTCCGGATCACCGTTGAAGGGTTGGCGCCAGCCGCAGGCCCATTCCTCCTTGCCGTATTTTCGACCAGGAAGAGTCGAGGCGTTGTAGCCGAGATGTCGCTGCAGTAATTGCGCTGTACCGACGAGCCCGCTCTTGCCCCAGCGATCACCCGAGACGCCGTATGGGTTGCGGGCCGAGCCGGCGGGGAAGCGGTGAGCAGGTCGCTTGACTGAAGACGAGTCGGGAGCGCTGCAAACCCCACAACTGGGAATGCGACCTCGCAGGCAATCCTGGATGACGAGATCGGGCGTATCCGCGCCTTCGTCCTCGTGCTTGACCGAGAACTCGCCGCGAATGGCCCGAGCGACACGCGCATTGCCATGAGGATCGTGAGCCCCGAGAAGCAGGGCCGGCAGCTTGGCGGCGATGAAGCCACGGATCGCGAGGCCTGAACCTCCCGTGGCGACAAAGACGCCGCAATGACCGCTCGAAGCTTCCTCTTGGCTCATGTCCAGAGACTCGCCTGCAGATCCGGCTTCGGCCAAAGGCCAGTCGGGCATCGCTTCGTTCGTTGCAATCAGAACGCGCTGCAACTCGGACCAAGCTGAAGTCCACTTTTGACCGCGCGACGTGTCCCGATCGGGGCAGAGGGGGAAGTCGTCCTCGGCGAGCATGACATAGGCGCTTGAGCCTCCGTCGGTGGCGGCATGGTGCAGGCCTCGAGCGACATGGAGGCGTTGGTCCAATCGGTTCGCGCTGCGGGGATCGCGATACCACTGCAAGTAGTGAGAGGCCTTGCGAGCGTAGATCGGGCTCTGAGCAAAGTACTCGCGGGCTGCGTCGAACATGGTGTGCGTAGTAAAATGGGTGTAGACAAGCAGCCGCACGCGGCCTTGGTTGACCGGAGTCATGGTGAAGTTGCCGATGGTCAGCGAATGCGACAAAGGCGTCGTTGCGGGTTCAGGCAGGCCACCAAGCCAGCTTTCGATCGTCCGTAGCAAGAAGTCGGGGTTGCCGGGGCGGGGTGCGGTCATGAGCAGGATCGTAAGCAGGTGGGGCTGAGCCGGGTGGAGCTGCGAAAATGTCTCGTCGAGCGACATGGCTGCTTGAACGGATGCCGACGTTGAGGATCCAGATAGATAGGCAAGACAAGGGATCACGCAAAGAGCGCCGAGAGTAGCTGCAAGCTGGGACCTGCGCTTCGTTGTGGTGCTGCCGGTGCTGCGCTTCTGCACACGTTGGTCGAGAGCGAAGAGTCCAAGGCAAACGATCGCCGCAACGACAAAGGCGCTCACGCCCAACCAGAAGCCGGATCCGCCCTGTTCAATTGGAGTGCAGAAGTTGGCCGCCAGCAGAGCCAGATGGAACGGTGAAATCGCGGACTTGGAGGGCCGATGGCGCATCGTGTAGGCATGCACAAGCGAGAGCGACAGCAGAAGGGGTGCACAACCTGGAGACACAAGATGCGAGTAAACGGTCAGCAATCGTGTGCGCCTTCACATGGCCCGGGATGAAGGAAGCCAGACATACCAGCCCCAACTTCATGGATCGCACGCGTAGAGAACCACTGCGGGTGAGCCCAACCCAGGGCGCGTCCAAAGATGTAGCTGAGAGACACGCGCAGCGACAGGATGGCGATCCAGAGCGTCGAGACGAAGAGGGCCTTCAGCGACGTGCTGGCCGAGGTCTTGGTCTCGATGGAGGCCAGTGACGCAAAGTTGGCAATGGCTAGTGCGGCGGCAGGCTTGACGCCCGATACGAGAAGAGGAGACAAGAATGCATTGGCGTATTCGACTGCGGCATGGTTACGGGTGCGTAGGATGTGTACTGGAGAAGACGCGAGCAGGGGGACGGGGGCGAGGAGCGAGGAGAGGATGAGCAAGACCGACAGAGACGCCGCAAGCGTGGTCAGCGGAGGCAAAGACTTGGGCAAAACTTCGACGAGCGACGAGAGAGATGGCGTGGTCAAGATCGATTCGGTCTCGGTGCTGCCCGCGGTGGAGCCGGTGACAAGAGTGATCGAGATCGAGGGAGCGCGACCGCGTTCTCGTCGGCGAGGCAGGGTGTGTCGACGCGATAAGGTCACCTTGCCGTTGGTCGATGAAGTTGATTCAAAAGATGCTCTGGCGAGTCGTTTCGAGCGTTTCCTCAAGGGCGTCAGGCGAGCCACGTCGAATTCGTATTCACTGGGTTCAGGCGACGATCGATAGCTCGATCGAGACGAAGACTGGAAGGACTCGACCGAATCGAACGAGTGTTCCTGCGAGTACAAGGACGTGGACAGCATGCCCTCGTCATCATCAAGGCTGAAGACTGAACCCCTAGGTGAGCCGAGACGCGAGCCGTAATCGTCGTTTTCGTTGCCACGTCGGCCCAAGCTCGAACTTCGGCTGCGCTGCTCGTGCAGCTGGTGTCTCCGACTCCATTGGAAGACATCGTCGGTGCCCACGCTGCGTGACCTCGTGCCTGAAGAAAAGCGTCTTTGAGACCCTCGGCGTGCCACGTTCATTGCAAACAAGCGCGTAGCCTGTGCGAGTTCGTCGTCGACCATCGCGCCGCGATCGCTCACGGAGTCCGATAACCGGGCGCCGACTACGCCATCGCCATCCACGTGCTGCGCGCTCCGCTGCTGGTGCTGGCGGTGCACTCCCTTGATCGTGTTTTTTCTCCAGAGCGAGATCGAGTCATCCGAGGACTCTGCCTCGTCGAGTGTGCCGTAGGCGGAGTCGATGAAAGACGAGTGGATCGAGCTCGAGGAGCACGAGGCCCAGCTGCCCGGACGACTCGCGCCCAGTGGTTGCGTCGCTAGCAGACGCTCATTAAACCGTCTCGATTCGCTCGAGGCAGCAGCCGCTGCTTCGGCGGCAACAACGGCAGCAGCGGCCTGCGCGAGCATGTCGTCTCGTGGGGCCCAGTCGGAGGCGGCACTGGCAGTCGCCTGCTGAGATCGCTTTCGACGCAGAAGGTTCGACATGGTGGGTTCGGAACGGGGAGATTCGATGACGGGGGCGTGCGCGCGCGACGCTTGTTTGGGCCTGGGGTCGAGCTAGCGCCGTTCAGGGCGGCCGGACGACGTTCGGTCAACTTGGGACAAGCACGAGCACAGGGCGAGGGGCGATGCAAGGATGTTCAAAGCAGAGGGGAGGGCGGATCGGAAACGAAAAGAGGGGAAGGGAACAAGCCTGCACACCGATGTCAAGACCAAGCAGAGTGAGCCAGAGAGGTTCGAGAGGTTGCGCAGCCTTGCGGTGTTGGCCAGCCAGGGCGAAGCATCTTCCGCCTAACGCTCGCTCAGCTTCTGAGGTGGCGTCCAATCGCTCACGCCGTCCGGGGTGAGAAGGCCAATCGCTCGTCGTGTGGGAGGGACGGGAAGGGCCCACTGGTCGGCCATTGTTATGACACTGCATGACTCACCTTGAAGGCGGAGCGGACAACGCCGGACTCTCCTTTTTTGACACGACAATCAGACGTAGGCGGGTGGTGGACGACGAGATGTTGATGGCAAGGGAGAGCGCAGCAGCCGCAACCTCGACGCTCGCTGCGATTTTTTTGGGGTCCAAGCGGCAACGCCCAACTGGGACGAACGAGCGATCGCCTTCTGGCCCTTGCGCGCCAACTCGCTCGTCGCGCTCGCCAACTTTCTGCCTGCGATGGCGCCGACGATGCGCTTGGCCTCGGATTTGAACACTGCCGACTCTGCTCCGTGGTCCACCGCCTTTTAAATCTCCACCCAAATTACAGCACGTCTTTACCACAGACAGGTCGTCTGTTGCGCTGCCTCGCAGACTTAAGGACTCTCACGTTTGAACAGGTTCGAACCTCACTGAAGAAATCATGTACGCCTCTGAAGATTGAGGTACCGAAGTCTACAAACCGGCGAGTCGGCGACCCCCTGCGGTCCCTTCGGCCCTTCCCGGATGCTGACGCTGCTAGGGCTTTCCTCCGTAGTCCGGCCTGCTCCTGTCGGAGTCCTGCTCGTGTCTCAGCCGTCCGGCTACACGCGCAATACCGATCGCGAGCGATCGCCGCCGGCTCGGGCCCTCCTGCTCGCTAGATGCTGAGCTCTGAATCCAATTTTTCCCGGGAGAGGGTACTCCCGATTCGTGCAGAGTGCAACGGTGGTGGATCGTGACTTCGAACAGCTTCAGAGTACCTACCTACATTCTTAGAACCTTGCGAACCGTCGGCGGCTGGATGGCTCGAGAAGGCGGTCCGTGCCATATCGGCAACATATGAAAGCGTTTGTTCGACCACACTGAAATGGCTACTAAATGACTGGAGGTCCGTTGATCGGGCTTTCTCACAGTATCCTAATCTGAAATGATGAAATCCGATGAATGTCTCATCATGATGCAGCAATGGCAGTGGTACCTGCTACCTGGTGCCGCCCCACAAGGCCCTACACAAGCGGGCGCTCTGGCTTTCACCCTTCTGCCAGCTGAGCCAATCGCTACCACTGAACCCCTTGCCCAACTGGACGCTACCACCGAGCATACCCTCTTCCTCTTCTTCTACTCCAACTCTTCAAGATGTTCAAGCTCCATTCGGTAAATCGCCACTGGGAGGTTGTTGGCTGTACCCTTCGCCGACCGCGACGGCCGCTCATCCTGGATCTGCGATCGTGCTCGGGCATGGTTTGGGAGCTGTCCTACGCTATCTCAACAAAGGGCCCTGGGTCTATTCTCGCGCTCAGCGGCCCGTCGACATTTTGAATGTTGAATGCCCGATTTACTTTGCCGTGTGCAAAGACGATACTGTGGCTCCCGCTGGTCCGACGTTAAATTACGCGGCCAAAGCCCCTAGAGGAGAGACCAAGGTGTACAATGTACGTCTAATCAGCCCGCATTGTCCCACTCGCATTGATTGCGTGGTCGCTTTCGTATGGCTCATCCTCAGCTACTATTTCATAAACGGATCAGTTTGGGCATTTCTCGATCTATCACGGCGCTGGCTACGAGGAGGCCTCAAAGGATAACGTGCGTTTCTTGAAAAAGCACCTCCCCGTGCAGTGTTAGCCCAAGCCAAGCTCTGAGTCTTTCATATGTCTCTTTAACGACCAGTCTTTTCAAGTTACGAGATTGCGAATCTCAGGATGTAGGTTCCAAAATTTGGTGGGTCAAGTCACACGTTCATGAGGTGAGAAAATGGAGCGGGTGTGTAGCCGGTGAGAGCCAGTGGCGCCAGTGAGAGCCGGTGTAGATCTGCGCCTATGCTCCTTTAGAGTGCGCCTCTTGTTCTCGTTCCACCCACACCCGCGTAACATCTGCCTCCGCTCTACCCAAACTACCCAACTAGTACGCTCATAATCAGGGTCGCAGGGTCGCAGGGTCACAGGGAAGGCTCGATTGCTGACCGTAGGACCTGTTCTGCAGTGCCTCAACACGTTCAAACCAAGGTGTGTGATGATCTCCGTCCCCTTCCGCCTCGAGTCAGGCGCACCTGACCAAGCCGGTGTCGTCATCCTCGGCGGGGGCTGGGCGTGCACCGGTACTGCCACGTCCGCCCCGGCTCTTCGCGGTGGTCCTACCCGCTCCGGCGCAATCTGCTCATGGCAGTTGTGCTGATCAGAAAGTGAACATGTGCAATTACACAGGCCGTCTACAAGCCTGACTCGATGTCGACGGACGAGTATATCGTAATCGTTGCCGATGAATCTGGTGAGTTCCCGCCCGCAGCTTGGGGGCTCCATCTCACTTGCTTGGGCTTGTTCGACCAAGACAACAAGAGAGACTATTTTGAATGGCCGTCTGGCCAAGGTCCGGATGTATCGCGGACTGGCTTACTCGGTCTCCCTCAACATCATCGGCCCACGCCTAGAGCTCGCTCGTCTGACTGACACGATCTCGTGACACCCCGCGCCTCTCTCCCCACTCGTTCCATGGCCTTCTTCGGCGCACAGCCGCCAAGAAATGGGTCGCAGGTGGTACGTTCTAGCCCTGCATTGCTTCAGAAATGGCTTCTCTCAATGCTGAGTTTGGAAGATGTTTGTCTCTTCCATTTTCACAGACAAGTGAGCTGCCTTTCCATCGGGCTTTGTTCGAGTGGGGGCAGTTACCCACTTCCTGACCCACTTTGCTGATGCTTTAATCGCGCTCGGTACACCTGCGCAACAACAGGACGATTCCGCTCGTTGACATCGTCGACTCGTTTGACGTTTTCCACACTGGGCAAGGCTCGCAAGGTCTGCTGCAGCGCCCCTCTAAGCAGGAGCTCGACTCAGTTTTTGGTACCCACAACGACACCGAGGTTGTCGAGATCGTGCTCGAGAAGGGCAAATATGTGACCGGGCCGGCCAAGACCTCGGCAAAGGAAGGCAGCGCTTCGTGAGTGTCGGTTGCTCATGCCGCAGCCGGATATTAACTAGTATTTCTTCCCCGTTCCGTTCCCTTCTCAGCGGGATCGCCAATCAGACCTCGAGGGGCGCCGTC
This sequence comes from Microbotryum lychnidis-dioicae p1A1 Lamole, assembly GCA_001244265.2. Taxonomy (NCBI): domain Eukaryota; kingdom Fungi; phylum Basidiomycota; class Microbotryomycetes; order Microbotryales; family Microbotryaceae; genus Microbotryum; species Microbotryum lychnidis-dioicae. The sequence continues at coordinate 2,054,941 of CDLV01000006.1, forward strand.
TCCGGCGGACGATAAATGGTTTCGCATCAGAAGCATAGCACTCTCTCTTCACCAGTACGTGGTGGCTTATGGCAAAGTCCTGTCACGGAAACTCGACTCTCAGCGTCCCGACTTTCCTTGAGGCGGACGAGTTCACCCGCTATGTGTCTAATCGCAAACCTTGAAATCAAACAAAAAGCAATTCAGCCGTACTCATCAACGATGTTTTGAGCATCTGAGACCGTCGATCATGCCCGCGGTCGAAGACGTGTGCCCGCGTTGGGCTCCGGGGCATGCTCTGCGCCGGCCGGCGGGGGAGGCGGGGGCTGGCGGGGGCACCACTTCGCATGTGAGCGCGTGAACGCGTGAGCGCCGACGCGGATGTTCGCCTCTCCCATACACGGTCGTACCCAGAGTCGCTTCCAGTGGACAGCCTCGTGTGGATTAGGGCAAAATGAAGCTGAAAGAACTAGAGTCAGGTTCGTACTTCGTCGAGCTGGTGGCGAGCACGAGCATCCTGAAGACGAGCTGACGCCCTCGACCATGGTCTTCGCACGGAACAGAACTGCAACCTCTCAAAGGCTTTGGCGAGCCATACTCAACCGTGTGTATCCCCTCAGACTTGTATCGAATCTTACCCCCGTGCCACCCTTTCTCCGTCTTGCAGCCGCTCCCAAACGCGAACTAGAACAATACGTCACCTCGGCGCACCTTGCCTCACGGATGCTCTACACCGCCGAATCCCAATTCGCCGACTTGAACGATAAGCACGTTTTGGATTTGGGATGTGGATGCGCGGTTTTGAGTATTGGTGCGGTCATGTTGGGTGCTTGGTTGAGTTTGTTTTGGATTGGAACTCGTCTGCGAAATATTGCGATGGTCGAACTGACCCTTAACTTCTGGGATGTATGCAGTGATGTTTTGAGTGTCGATATCGATTCCGACGCTCTTGAGATCGCCAAGCAGAACGTCGAAGAGATCGATATGGAGGACGAGATCGAATTAGTCAATGCGAGGATAGGGGACATCGCCGAGGACTCGTCAATCGGGAAGGGCTTGCCGAGTCTGGAAGAATATTTGGCAAATCGGGATAGGGAGAGGAGGTTCGACACGGTCGTTATGGTCAGTTGTGGGAGGACGCCTTGGTATGATACTTCTATAAGAATGTCCTCAAGTGGTTTGATACTCTCCCGGTGGCACAGAACCCTCCTTTTGGAAGCTGGAGGAAAGGTATCGATATGGCCTTCTTGGAATCGGCGTGCGAGGTGAGCACACCATTGATCAACTGGGGTCCGTGATGCAAATCATTGATCTGAGTGCCCGCCGTTTATGGAAATCAGCTCGCAAAGACCGCGGTGTACTCGTTGAACAAGTCTTCGACCCGGGACTACATCCTAAAGAAAGCCAAGACTTTCGGCTTTGAAGGGACAGTCATTGCAGAGATGAAGGTGGGGATAATACGAGATGGTCAAGTAAAGACCCCCTCACTGACGTATTTGTGCATTCCCTAGTATGATCTCCCCAAGACGATGGCACACCATAGCAAGAAGTCGGTAGATATCCTAGTCGACATGTGGCGCTTCGAACGGATAAGTGGTTGACTCGGGGGTTCCACGAGAATGACACCTATGTATTCCATTGTGTAACAACTACTACTAGTACTTGGCATTCCACATTTCGTAACGCTACAGGTTCCATTATCGATCCTTCAACTGATGACCTGGACAAACAGCCCGTCCTCGTCGTCCCCGTTAGCTTGAGAGAGGTGCTGGACTGCGAATTCAACCGCCACGGGTTCACGGGACGATGGAGATGTCGTGGGGAGCAGGCTGGGGATGTCGCTGGAGTGGAGGGATGGTGTGTAGGTCATGACGAAGGTTAGACTTGGCTGAGATGGATCCGGCTCTTGTTGAACTGCGGGTTTGCATGTCAGCAGAGCGGGATTAGGACATGTGACGTTGAAAAAGACAGAGTCAAAGACAGACAAACCTGGTTCAACAATTCCGACCCAGTCATAGAAATACGGCAAGACGCTCAGCAACCTCATTTGTTCGATGTGCCTTTCGTCCGGGGGTTCGCCTTGTTCGAAACGGCGCTCCTCGTACTCGGCTTTCCGCTTGCGACGAGGTTGTGCCAAGTGGGGAGCTAATAATGCTTGCTCGAGGATGAGGGCGTCGTTATCGACGAGGACCAGGAGAGGTGGGCTTCTACGAGGTTCGATATCGGAGGAGAAGGTCGAAGTCAGATGTGAGCTCGACGAGCCTAGACTAGAGGAGACTGAAACTTGCCGAGGAGAGAGGCGAGTGAAAGCCGAATCAAACAGAGCGAGTAAGGAGGTGTATGCCTCGATACCGTCACTACAAAAGACGGGTCAAAATGTTTGGAAATAAGCTCACTGTGACTCCAGGCTCGGTGACAAAGTCGGCAAAGTTTTTCTCACTTTTGCGCCTGGGACTCGGCAAGGTATTCCGAGGGGTTGTGGAGCACGACGAGGGTCGGCACGGTCGGCAAGTACGAAGGATCGCTCTTATTTCTCGTACCAGATTCAATGAATACCTGACTCGCGAGTAGATGCTCGGCATGCGAGTAGACGGTCGTGAGGAAGTAGAGGAGATGCTCCGAAGTGGGGAGATGTCTATGTGTGTCGCCGAGATCATCAGCAAGCGTCAAAGCTGAGGCTAGGCTAGCGTTCGATTGACTACACACTTGATCTCGACCCTATCGAGGTAGGACACGAAAGAAGCATCGACGGATCGGGTTGAAGTGGAGAACAAGGACGTGTCGCTCTCCCTGATCAGCGAGTCGCGCCATTTGGCCTGATCCGACGTCAGCACGAGCACGTGTCGTCGTTCGGGTCCGACTTGATCATCGTCTTGCCTGGCTTCCAAAGAGTGCTGACTATGGTCATCGTCATGATCGCCCTCCGAGGAGTGACCTCGAAGATGGGCGACAGCGACATGAAGCACGGACGAAGTCGGGAGCGGACCAGTTAAAGCGATCGAACGCGCCTTCAACAGCGTCGGGACCGAGGCATCGAACCGTCGAGGAAACGGGGAGGACGAGTCAAACGAGTGGGCCGCCACCTTGGAAGCTTGGCTGCGTGCGGTCCGAACAGGTGAATGGGTAAAGCCAAAAAGAGGGTCTCGCCCACGCGGTGTTCTAGCGCGCGTGGCCTCGCACGGATGACGTCATTGGTCAGACCGGTCAGACTCGGACTGTCTGCATGACGTCTACCGGCGTCGGCGCAGCAGGCCCCCAGCTCCGCGGAGATCAACTCCGTGTTCACTCGTCCCGGTCCGACTCAAAAGGAATTTGGTGCGAGACTCCCAAAATCCCGCATCCCGCAGCTCCTCCCTTTGCCACGGCAGCCATGAAGGAGCCAAGCTCAACTCAAGCCCCTCACTGTTCGGCGTCCCCCTCGTCGTCCTCAACAGCCGCCGGTCCGAGCTTCACCGCTTGGACCCATGCGACACCACCGTTCGGTTCGACACTGCGCAAGCACACCTTCAAGCCATCGACTCTGTCCCCAACTCAACTCCTCATCGAAGTCGACCGAGCGGCCGCCAACCCCGTTGATGTGCAGATCGCCAACTCGTCCGTCTTCAAGCTTGCGGCGTTGAGCTACCCCAAGGGCATCGGCGAGGATTATGCGGGAATCGTCATCGCACAAGGTCGCGAGGTGATCGAATTTGCTGTAGGAGACACCGTGCTAGGGTTTTATCTCACTGCTGTGAGTGCCGATGTGGACCGCTTAGGTGGTCTTCGGTAAGGAACCGCGGTAAAAATTGTTGGCACGGTGGGTTCACTTGACAGTTAGGCAAGCCATGGGAAGGCGCATTATCCCAAGTCCGGATGGTCGAAGCCTCATCCGCCGTCATCAAGTACTCTCCCTCGGCCAAACTTTCTCCGACCGAGGCGGCGTCGTTCCCTCTCGTCTTTCAAACCGCCGTGACCGCCTTGACGCCACCTTATACCCCAAAATTGACTCTTTCAGACCATCAATCGTCGTGCTGGGCGGATCTTCCGGTGTGGGGATCTATGCGATCCAGTACGCCAAATCGGAACTCGGCGCTCCAAAGATTGTCGCGACCTGTTCGGGTAAGAACGCTGAGTTCGTACGGAGCTTGGGTGCGAATCATGTGATCGATTATATATCGGAGAACATACTGGAAGGATTATTGAAGCATCGTCCTGCGGAAGGATATACTACCATCTTGGACTGCGTCGGAGGGACTGCCTTGCTTCCTCATCTCGGTCGACTCCTGACCCACGCCGATGGGTCGTCGGGTCACCCTGGTGGTGGCTACATCACCATCGTTGGCGATGCGACCGACTCGGAACGGATAGGAGGCGCAACGGTGTATTGGTACAGCCCTCGGATGGTCTGGAGGACTTTATGGAGTTGGTACGGCCTCAGCTCCAAGTGGAGGTACAGCTGTATCAGCCTAAAGGCACCCAAGGACAAGTTGCACAAGGGTGTTGAGCTGATACAGGATAAAGGAATTAAGGTCGTTGTGGATAGCGAGTACGAGTTTGACGATGTCGAGAAGGCGTTCAAGAAGTTGAGGACGAGGAGGGCGAGGGGCAAAATTGTGATCAAGGTCAAGGCCAATTCGGATCGACTCTAGAATGCCACTCCTTTGATGAACAATTGAAATCAAAGATGCGAAACAACCACGGTGTTGAGGTCAAACAGTCTGAAGCTCTCTACCTGAGGTTCGTCGATGACCCCGTGCAGTGCACGTCAGGGTGGTGAGCGCCGATTGGTGGGACGGCCGGCTCACAGCTTCGCTTTCTTCTCCTCGACCATGCGGCTAGGCCCACTCCGCTCCACCGGCCGACTACCGGATGGACCACTCAAAGACAAGAAAGCAGAAGACGGCGCTGGGGGGTTGCATGCGGTCCAGACTGCCAAGAAGACCCGAACTATTGCTGAATGGTCGGCATTGGGGCGGCTACCGACCCCCACATTTCGTCTGCTCGACCTCCCCGAGGACATCATCGACCTGATACTGCAATTTGTGGCGCTCGTACGTCTGACGACTCAGTAGTAACCCGGATCGCATGTACTGACCTGGCTGCTCACTGCCCGACGCTAATGCATTGGCTGGGCACACACCTTCTTTGTCAATGGCCGATGTCCTATGCGGCTACACGATCACACCATAGCATCGTTACTCGTACTCGGAATCGCGTCGACCCAGACCATCTCCACTCGAGATTCTTTCGCTGTCCAAGTCGCCGATCTTGCGCTGGCGTTGTCAGGCTCTGCTCTATCATCGCGGAAGTTCTGAACCCGATCCCACAAAGGCGAGCCCATCCCAGATCCAGACTTACAATCGGTTTCGAAGGCTGCACTACCTCAGATTCATCCAAACGGCCCTCGAGACTGTGAAAGACATCGCCATACCACCGAACGCGAGGTTTGTCGAGTTGTCGACTCAAGTCATGACCTACCCTGAGATAGGGGGCTCAGGGGCTTCCGCCTCGAGGTCGCGCAATTGGACCTTCCCCGTGGGTTACTCCCTCCTCATCACATCCAACCTCACCGAATTGCGTTTGCGGCATCTCCAGTTCGACATGTGGCTACTCCCTGTCAGTCCGTCCCAGTCGATGAGGATCAGGCGACTCGATCTGGTCGACGTTTGGGACGAGGTGGCGCAGTTCTTGTTGGAGCAGTGCAAGGCGCTGACGGAACTCAAGTTGACGCTATGGAATGTCAAGAGCCCCATAGCCCAATGGGTGTGCGTGTGGGATCGTCTCGAGGTGTTCGAACTCGAATGCCGTCCGTTGCAGAAGTCTCCATCTGCCACCACCTTCACGAGGCTTCCTCTGGAGACGGCTCTGCAGTCCTTGATTGTGCGTCTGCTTGGTCGGTTCATCATTGGTTCAACGGTGCGAAGTTCTCCGCTCAAGTCCCAGCTGACGGGCCGGTGCGTTGATTTGTTGCAGATTCCTTCCGACGCAGCTTTACGATCCCTCAGCGTGACGATTTTTCTATCGAGCCAAAGTCGTCCATCGCGCACAGTAAGCGAACGGCTGTGTGCCGCACTCGAGTGTTTCTCACGTGCGGGGCCCAAAATTCGACACCTCAGTCTGGACGAGTTTACTCTGCTCAAGCCCCAAGACGTCGAGTGGCTGGCGGAAAAACTCCGAATGTGAGGGAGCTGCACCTCGGCGATCGGACCGTATGGGCTGGTGGAAGAGTCAGTCCGTCTCATAGGCTGCGGTAGTCCGGAGTTGCCTTTTGGGAGTGCTTATACCCCTGCGTCATATTTTTGTAGGGCGACTATCTTCTGGCCTTGGCGAACTTTAGGCAGCTCACCGAGCTCGAGCTGCCGCGGTGGCCGCAGCCGGTCAACCCTGGGTCGAAGTCGGGCCTGGTCGACCCCGAGGTGGCAGAATGGGTCGAGCCCACGCAACTTGTGCTCGAGCTTGGTGGAAAACTTTCGAGTCTCTCTTTGCTGGGTTTGAGTGGATCCGCAGATGTCGTTGATTGGACTCGTGTTGCTCGTGTTGGTCCGCACGCGATGCCCGAGTGCGTCGAAAACTCTAGCCGTGCCCAGTTGGATCCGGTGACTCGGATCAATATGGATCTAAATCAGCCGAGTCAGATGTTATCACAATACGTTGATATGTTGTTTGATTGTCACGTTTGAAATTACTATGACGTACCTTACGATTCTTTATGCTCCGGGATATTTCCCGTCGTTATCCGAGTCCCCGGCCGAGTCACTGCCGAGTCCTGCCGAGTCCAAGCACCTGCCGTCGCCGTCTCTTGCCGATCGACCACGCTCTTACTCACCCGTTCTTGTCTCACTCACAGCATCTCACGCCGCGCCTCATTAACGATGGCCGCTCGCCTAACTGCATGTGCGACGCGGACGATCGCCACTCCTAACCTTGCCTTCCGATCGCGCAACACCGTCCCCGCTGGCCTGCCGTCGTCGTCGCGTTCGTTGCAAAGACAGTTCTCCACAACCCGGCCGACTCTAGGCGGTGCAGTGCCACCACGAGGTGACTACAAGCAACTGACCGCCGAGGATGTTTCCCAATTCGCGTCGATGATGTCCAACCCGACCGCGTCGTTGATGACGACGATCGCCGCGCCCAACGGCGAATGGAGCTCGGCCGCGTTGGATGACCTCGAAGGCTACAACAAGGACTGGCTCGACAAGTATGTCGGCCGATCCGCGATCGTGGTGAAGCCCAAGTCGACGCAGGAAGTGAGCAAGATCGTGGCCTACTGCTACAAGCATCGCATTGCCATCGTGCCTCAGGGTGGAAACACGGGACTTGTCGGAGGAGGGGTGCCCGTCTATGACGAGCTGATCCTCTCGACCGAAGGCATGAAGGAGGTCAGGCACTTCGATGAGGTGTCAGGTCAGTCAGCGGGTGGATGCAGATGCTCTGTCTTTTGCGCAGATGCAGAATGCTGACGAGGGATGTTATTTCGTACAGGAATTCTCACCTGCGATGGTGGAGCGATTCTCGAATCTCTATCCAACTACCTCCACCCCAAAGGATACATGATGCCCCTCGACCTCGGTGCCAAAGGTTCATGTCACATCGCCGGAAATATCTCGACCAACGCCGGTGGTCTCCGACTTTTGCGCTACGGATCCTTGCACGGCACCGTCTTGGGGCTCGAGGTTGTCTTGCCTGATGAGAAGGGGACAGTTGTCTCGGTCGGGATGCCTGGGAGCAAGGGTGGAGCGCTTAGGAAGGACAACACGGGTATGTGAATCCTGTCAGAACCCCTAAAGTATACATAATGCTAACTGTGTGGGTCTCTTCAGGCTACGACATCAAGCAGTTGTTCATCGGTGCCGAAGGCACGCTCGGAATCGTGACGGGTGTCTCGATTCTGACACCCAGGATCTCCGAAGTGAGTCACTAGTATTTTCGGAGTATCTATCCTCTTCTTCTCTATACTGACCACATATTCTCCCTGCCAGGCTGTGAACGTTGCCGTGTTATGCGTGCCAAACTTTGAAGGCGTGCAACGAGTCTTCCAAGAGACAAGGGGTCGCCTTGGCGAGATCCTGTCGGCGTTCGAGTTCTGGGATCAGGAGGGACTGGAGTTGGTGCTTCACCACACGGGTCAGAAGGCACCCTTCGAAGGTACACCAGAGGGAGGTCGAGCTTTCTACGTCTTGATCGAGACAAGTGGTAGCAACAAGGATCACGACGATGAGGTGAGCTCACATGCGGACCGCTGATCTACGAAACAGTGCACAAGCTGACCCCCATTGTCACATAGAAACTTGGGGGGCTTTTGGAGCACTTGTTGGAGAAGGAGATCATTGCCGACGGTGTCTTAGCTCAGGACGATGCGCAGCTCCTCTCCTTGTGGTCGCTGCGAGAATTGATGCCGGAAGCTGCGGGCAAGTTGGGCAAGGTGTACAAGTACGACCTGTCGATGCCGGTCAAGGACATGTACTCGCTCGTGGAGGAGGCGCGAATTCGGTTCAAGGAACATGGATTGGATAAGGACGGGAGCATCAAGCAGACGATTGGATATGGGCATATCGGTGATGGTCAGTCCTCGCTCCTAGGTTCGAAGAAGCAGAGTTGGGTGCTGACACTTTCCGTGGGCTGTCTCGGCGGCAGGCAACCTGCATCTCAACATTGTGGCGAACAAATGGGATGAAAGGATCGAAGAAATTATTGAACCCTGGGTTTACGAAGCGACAGGTCAGTTTCTCGTAGCTCTTCATCCCGGTGAATGATGGAGAAGCTCATCACCAGTCCTGCTCCCGATCTCCACAGCTGCTCGCAACGGTTCCATTTCGGCCGAACACGGCTTGGGCCTCATGAAGGCGCCTTACGTTGGCTACTCCAAGTCGGACGAGTCAATCGCTCTGATGCAGCAGATCCGCAAGCTCTTCGACCCGCGTCGGATCTTGTCGCCTTACAAGTACTTGCCACCGACAGAATGATTGTAATCAGAGTCGCAAGTCTTGATCCCCCACAGCCATTGGGACTTGATATGAAGGTCCTTACAGCACTACATTTGTACATCTGAAGAACAAAACACACTAAGAACGAAAATAAAAATCTCTTTATACCCCGCCACAGATCAAAGCTTGGCCCTGATCTTGTCCTCGTATACATGCACGAGCTGACCCTTGCACTCCTTCAAATTACGACGCAAGATCTTGCCCGCCGCCGATTTGGGTACCGCATCGATGAGGACGACACCTCCACGAAGCCACTTGTAAGGCGCGACTTTGGCCTCGATGTGTTCGCGCAACGCATGCGCAAAGACTTCAGCCCCTGCTCCACCTAGGAGATGTGACTTGTCCGCTGGGACAACGAAGGCTCGGGGGTATTCGGTTGCATGTTCTTCGTGGTAGATGGAGGAGACTCCGGCGTCTTGCACGAGGGGGGAGGAGCAGATATAGTCTTCCAGTTCGGCGGGGGAGACTTGGAAACTTGAGTCATGAAAGTGTGAATTGTGTCAGTTCGACTAATTGGGAGAGTAAGTGATTAATTACAGCAGTGGTGACTGACCCTTTGATCTTCATGATCTCCTTCATTCGATCAACGATGTGCAAGTTCCCTCGAGCATCGAGGTTCCCAACATCACCCGTCTTGAACCACCCATCATCATCGAATGATTCGTTCGTCGCGACAGGGTTGTTGAGGTATGAAATCATCATGTAAGGCGAACGAATTAGAACCTCTCCATCTTCACCCACTGTCGCGGTTTTGCTTAGATCAGAGATGGAAGCGATCTTGAGCTCGTTGCCGTAGAAGACTTTGCCTGTTGAACCAAGTTCAGATTCCAATTCGGGCCATGTAGGTGCCGATTGGCCGGTCACACCCGACGTTTCGGACAAGCCATAGCCCATTCGAAGGAGGATCCCGAGACGTTTGTAGACTTGGGTGATGATACTCGCTCCCAGTGGCGCGCCACCGGATGTGCATGCTCGGACGGAGGAAAGGTCAAAGCCGTCAACGAGGGGCGATTTGGCGAAGAGGACCGCGACGGGAGGTGCGATATGGAGATGCGTCGCTCGACACTCTTGAGCGATGCGGAGGTAGGTCTGGGGATCGAATTTTTGGATCACCGTCACTGTTGCTCCGAACGCGGCGGCGGGCATGAGGACGTTGGACCAGCCGAAGATGTGGTAGAAAGGAGGCAAGCCGACGAGGCGCTCGTTTGCTTCGAGCGTCGCGCAATGCCAGACCGAGACGATTGCCGAGCCGACGGCTTTGTGACTGAGAATGACACCCTTGGACTTGCCACTCGTGCCGGACGACCAGAAAATGACGGCACCTCGAACGGCATCTTCGGACCCAGTATAACGAGGAGGTTCAAAGATGACTTCCTCGAGAGCGACCGGGGGCATAAGCACCTTCCAGTCCTGGACTCGCCATCCGCCGATGACTTGTTCTCGTACCTGCCCGATTGACCCGGATGAATCCCCATAGTCGTCGTGGGAGAGGTCGACGATGAAAACATTGCCTTTGGTCGCATACTCAAGTCGGGCTTGGACGTCGGGGGTCAACGATCGGAAAGCCTCCTGGCAGGTCGGCAGGCCTGCAGGTGTAGTGATGATGACCGCCGGCTCAGAGAGGGAGAGAATGTGGGCAATCTCAGACGAGGTGAGCACCGGGTTGACGGCAGTGAGCTAGACGAGCCGGAGGAGCGAATTTAGTCATGGTTTTTCGAAGTAAGTAACCGTCCGTGGTTACTCACTGTCAATCCCGAAGCGAGTACACCGAAAGCGAGTGTCGCGAACGGCAACGAGTTGGGCAGCTGCAGCAACACGATGGGAGAGACGATGGCGCCTCGGTTCGATGTGGGGTCCCCACTCGCCAGTGGGGCCGGCTTCAAGCCAAGAGGGCCGTGAATGAGGGATGAGGCGATCCTGAGCGAGTCGGACTTGAGTCGCCCGTAGGACAAGGTGGCGCCTGTGATGCGGTCAGAAGAAGGAGTCAGTTCCCGCGTCTCATTGACGGCCTTCCTGCGCCGCGGCCCAACCCCTCCCAACCCCACAGACAGCGCAACGCGACCCGGGGTAAGCGCCGCGCAGTCCGATCCTTCTGCGGTGCATCCCGACTCACCCGTCAACCCATCACGGAACACGGGCTTCTCAGCGGGGATCGGACCGTCAAGGTATCGGTTCTGCAAGTCCTTGCGCGTCGCCTTCATCGTCGGCGAACCTTTCACGAAGGGGGATTGGCCCGTCCCATTGGCGTCGAAGAGGAAGCTCCACACCGTGCCGGACGAACTCGGCAGCTCGACCGCGGGCACGTGAGCCGGGAACTTGACGATGGGGATTGCGGCCATGGTTGGTTTAAAGTAGAGATGTTGAGCTGGTAGGAGAAAGAGTGAAGGTGATGGGAGGGGTGAGAAGGATCTGGGTAACCCTGGCTTTCGGATTCGGACATCTTTCCCCCGGAGGCCGATCGGGACCCAGCAGCAGCGGTGGCGATCGGGTTGCCGCCGTTCTCCCGGATGTCCCCAGCCACGCGCTGGCGTCGGATGCTCTGATCATCCGGTCGCGGGTGCGGGCCAAGGGTCTACCGGCATCTCGGCAAGTCCATAAAACTGGCTTACCCCACATTACAAAATTATTTCTGATCCTGCTCTCCTTCATGAACTCGATTCTATGATCCCGAAATTACGATAGCTCCTTTGGCTGGTTCCCCGACCAAAGAATAGAGAGCTCAATCCCCGGGCCCATCGTCCCGCGGGGGGGGGGGGGGGCTTGCCGAAATGAGATGAATTTCGCCAGCACAGATAGGGAGGTAGCAGCTGGTTCCCATTACTTCTCTTATGACCAAGCTTTACTAATCTCCATCGCTAAAACCTTCCTTAGTCCCGGCTGTGTCGTCTCCTCCAAGATCAACCCTTGTAAAGCTTTACTCGGCGTTTGTGGCTCGGCCGAGGCATAGGCATCCCGCGGCTCCACTGAGGTAGGAAGGTCGTGCTCTTGCCGTTTAAAGTAGGGGATCACCAGCTCGTCCAATGTAGATGCGAACAAGTGGTCGATCACTGATTGTAACTTGGGACCTGTTTGGCCAAAGTCGGGGCACTGTACTCGAGGAACGCTGCAATGCTCAGGCGGAAAATCTTTCCGAGGGCTTTCGGCGCGGGACTCACGGCATTGACCTCCAGGAGGGAGACTCGAAGTTCGTCATCGACGAGGAAATCCAAGCCAAAGATCTCGAATGCGTTGGGTAATGCCTGCGATCAAACCCGGTTCGAGGAGGTTAGGTCTCCGAAAAGTCTGAGCTGGAACTTCTCAGGCTCTGCACTTACCTGAAACGATGTCCCAGCGCCTACGGCCGCTTTGAACAGCTCAGCGACGACCTCTCCAACGCTATCCTCAATCTTGGTGATCTGCTCTCGGGTCAACTTCTGCCCCTCCAGGGCGCCACCGAGTATCGTATACCCTTGCATTTTTTGCAGCGTATTGACTGAATCGGGCAGTGCCTGGGACCCCATGATGGTCGTCTGCAAGCAGGTGTTGGTAAGATGGGCCGAAAGGTCAACCTTGTCGGAGGATTCGGGAGTGGAGTAAGGTGTTGGTGCGAAGAGAGCGAGGAAAGGATGGTGCACGTGGACTGTGAGTGCACCTGATGCAACGACGTAGACGCGGAGGTGGAATTTGTAGCTTGGCGATGAAGGGTTGTTGGAGGGTGAGAAGAGTAGGGGGTTCGAAACGTAGCGCTATGGTGGGTAGGTTAGTTGCGGTGCTCGCCAGGTAAGAAAGAACCCATGGGACTCACCTGTACGACCCATTCTCGAAGTTGGGACGAGTCGACTCGGGTACCTGTACCGTATGCTTTTGTACCAAAAGCTTCGTCGTAGTCCTCTTCTTCTTCCTCGTCGTCGTTGCTGACGGGTTCGAATTCCTGAAAAATCTGCTCGAGTTGAGCCCGATCGGAAAAGAGACGAATGCCTACTCCTTTGTCGGCCAATGCTGCCTTGAGGACCCACCACGATGGTTTGTCCGGATCGGCTGTGTCGAACGAGTGCTGCACGTCGTACAGCTCATCTACGAGCAGCTCGTCAAGCTCGTCGGCGAAAGAAAGGGTGAAGTAGAAGGTTTGTGGAGCGGCTCGGGCGAGTGGGGAGGTCGGGTTCTTGGAGAGGTATAGTGCGATCGTATGTGAGAGATGATTTTTGCGGATTAGACTGTGATGTGCGGACGCATTTGAATCAGTCTCCTGTGCGAACGCTCGATCACCGATCACGTGCATACACTGACCCCTTTCGGATGACATAGCTATTGACGAGCCGAGTCTTGCCCTGAGCCCCCTCCACCAGGTCCCAGTCGATCTGGTCATAATCGGACCATTGCAAGTCGATCTGATCATCAGATGTAGTGGTCGTCTGCATCGACCATTCGGGGTGAGCTTCGAATGCCCTTCGCAGCGCCTTGACGACATCGTCCTGCGAGCGAGGGTATTGCACCAGGGCGACTCGCCGTCGGGGTGTGGGCGTGCTCTGAGTAGTCATGTTGACTTAGGTAGGTCAGCGGCGAGCCAAATTTGAGGCTCTGGCCAAAGGGTGGTTAGGCAGTTGAGCGCTGAGCAGACTAGCAGACTCGCTGAGCCTAGCGGAACCTAGCGGAGCTTGCTCGCGCTCGAACAGACTGACTTCCTGTTCGTCGCTGTTCGTCGATGCTCCACGCTGCTCCACGTCTCCTCCGCCCCCCGCCCCTTCCCCTGTCACCGCGTCGTCCCAGGTCGCATCGATTCGGCGTGCGCGCGATGAGTGGCTCGCGTCGCCCGCCACCCCCATCATTCGACTCGTTCCCCGCAGCCGAGGCTCCCAATGCACCATCGAGCTCACCCGCATCCACTCGACGTGCTAATCCCCCCACAACGGCACCATCGTTCGACTCGTTCCCAGCTCCTCCAATCCCGACACCGGCCGATACTTTCCTCAGTGGACTTGAACAACAGTTGGATCGATCCAAGCCGACCAAGATTAGCGACAAGCCCGGCCACCGACGGTCCAAGCACCATGATGGCTCGGATCCTTCAACGAGCGGGAGCCGGGGCAAACAGAGCACGGACAAACGCGACGAACGACACTCGAGTGATCGCAAGCGCAAGCATGAACGAGGGCATCATGATCGACCTGCCGCCATCAGAGACTCGTCAAACTCTTCTTCGTCTTTCTCATCATCTTCCTCGTCGAGAAAGGCCACGGCGAAAGCGGATCAGTCGGAGCTCGGTAGTTCCGATCAGTTCCAATTGACTGAGCATGGGTATGGTCACAAGGTACGTCGGAACGAGTAGCAACGCCTCATCTACAGTTTCAACAGATCAACTGAAACATGGGCCTCTCACCGCAGCAACGTAAACCTTACCAGCTCGTCCAGGCGACCTTGGCAGACGAGAACGCAAAGACTGCTCCTAAGGTATCCTCCTCGGTGTCCGACGACCCGGACAACCCTCCCTACTACTCGTCGAGGACGGGAGATGAGCTCAACACCAAATACGGCTCTTTACATCGAAGCGCTGTCCCCCGTTATCGACGCTTGGGAGGTGAGCCGAGCTACTCTTTACCCGCTCCAATCGACCGCGCGAGGCTGACCGGGACATCTTTGGTCTCAGCGGGTCGAGTCGTTGGACTCAATGAGGGATTGAGAATCACGAGTGATACGGCTTATACGGGTAGAGGTGTCGAGATTGGACCTATGAGGCGGTTCAGAGTGGGTGTTCACCAAGGCCTTCTCTCGACCACATCCCTAAACTAAGGCGATTTACGGTCCCTTCTCAGACCCCACGCTACAGTGACTCGCGCTCAGCTCAACATATGCTAGATAAGGACCTCCGCCGCATATCGCTCGCAGCCAAGTCTACCCCGAGGGGCCAACCTCGTCGAGATCCTTTCGCAGAGCGGGAGAACTTCGTCGCGTTCGACAAGGAGCACCCGTTCGAAGAGCTCATGCGAGGGCTCGAGCACGAGGAAGGAACAGATTACCGATACGTTGGTGGGCAGATTAAACCCTCGGACCTGTCCACAGCCGCAGCGAGTCAAAATACGGACGCGGCGGTGGGTGAGAACGAGTTTGATCAACTCGGTGTCACGGGAGGTGAATCCGAGTCGCAATACCTATCGAGACGCAACATCGAGTTCGACAGGGCGCTGAGGGATAATCCGAAGAATGTCGAGCTGTGGCTCGAGTTCGTCGAGTGGCAGAATCAAGTCGCTTTATCAGCTTCGGGGGAGAACCGGGGGCGGACGATTTTGAACCGCGTCGAAAGAAGGGGTGCAGCTCAAGTCAAGTTGGTGATCGTAGAGCGGGCGCTCAAGGCGGATCCTGCAAACGTCGAAGACGAGAGATTGGTATTGAAGCTTTTGCAGTTGGCGGAGGAGGTTGAGGATACCCCGACGGTGACCAAGAGGTGGAAGAAAGTCTTGGAGGAACATGCGAAGATGACTAGCTTGTGGGTTCGATACGTTGGATGGAGGCAAACCGATGGGACGAGTTTCGAGGTTGAGTCCGTCGTTGAAGCTTTTGTCGAATGCTTCGAGACGTTACAGAGAAGGGCCGATCTGGCCACGGAATTGCAAGAGAGTGAGTACAGTTGAGTAACGGTGTATTAACGAATTGATTAACTTGGTGCTGACTTGATGTTGGGTCTGATCCGGCAGGGGACATGATTGATGCGAACATGGTGTATCTCTTCCTTCGTCTTTGCTTGATGCTCAGACAAGCTGGTTCGCTTGATTCCACCTCCTCGCCTCCTCGCCTTCCCACTGACAGTGTGATTCGTCGCGCCCGCAGGCTACATTGAACGAGCGCTGGCTTCTTTCCAAGCAATTGTGGAGCTCAACCTTTTCCGACCTGTCGAATTCCAGTCGAGGGCGGGAGATGAAAATGTGCACGGCTGGCGATCTCGAACACTGGCCGCTCTCAATTCATTCTGGGATGACGAGCCCCCACGAGTCGGTGAAAATGGAGCGGTAGGATGGTGCAACACTGCGGTTGGCGCAGACGCTCCCGATTCCCAACCCGATCAACGAATCTCCCCATCCACCGATGAAGACTCGTCTAGTCTAGATCGCTGGGCCCGCTCGGAACGTCTTGCGAGCATGGCCAACCCCCGTCCTGCTCGATTGACGGACGAAAGCGTCGATGAGGACGATGTTGCCCGAGTGCCTCTCTTTGACACCGACATCAAGCCGTTGCTCTTTATCGTTGACTCGTCCGACGCGAAGCAGCAGCTCATCTACGCTTTCCTCGCCTTTTTGGGTCTGCCTTTCGTACCCCCCGATGTCCCGACATCGACGCCTTTTGCGACTGATGGCTTCATTCATTCGAGGATGGTCGAGCATGAGGATCTCGTCAAGAGTTTCTGGCCCAGCAAACCGGAAACCACTCAAGCGGTGGAGGTCATCGGCGGCGAGGCGATGGAACCCGAACGCAAGCCTGCACTCGAGAAGCCATGGCATGTTCCTTTCAACGCGATGCCTTGCTCTGTCGAGCTTCTCTTTGCCGCGCAGCAAGGATGGTTCACGGCGATCAATGAGCGTGATCTCGAAGGAGTAGACTCCGAGCTTGCGAGGAATGCGCTGGCATTGCTCTCTGATTTGTCTTCTGCGGATGATCCTTTTCTCCACCTCGACGCTTTTGCTTTCGAAGCCTGCCAATTGCCTAATTCCGCTGGCAAACTCGCGAAATCGGTTCTTCGAAGGAAGCGACAGACCTTGGCGCTGTGGGACGGGTACGCCAGGATCGAACGGGCTCGAGGCAAGGTCTCCGATGCTCGTCAAGTCTACGTCACGGCTCTTTCTATGTATCGCACGTTTCCGAATCACGAGAGGATTGATGGACCACTGTTGTGGAGGTCTTGGGCTGAGATGGAATGGGAGGAAGGAGGGGCTGATCTGGCGCTCAAGATATTGGTCGCTGCGACTGCGGCTGGGGACGGGGAGGATCTTGGTGAGTCAAACGACGCCTCTCACTGAGGGAGTAAGTGGCCTAACTGAAGTGTCAATTTGTCAGCCACGCTTGCCAAGACAGTCTCCATCAAGAACACGCCCGCACAGAATCTACGAGCACGACAGTTTTACACGACTGAGCTCGAGGCTTCGTTCCAGCCATCCGCCCCTCAGCGCCTCGTCCGCAATCGCAACCATCTGGCTTTTTCGCTCGCCCTCTTCGATTATCTGTCCCATGGCGATCTCACATCTTTCACGACTGAGATATTCGAGCAACATCTCTCTCGACTTGAAAACACGGGAGCCAAGGGATCATGCGAGCATGAGGAGGCGTATCAGGCCTACGTCAAGCTGTTGTACCGGCATGCCGAGAAGGGCAAGCGAGGACATCGACCTGCGCAGCTGAGGGAGGTCTTGGAGCGAGCGATCGCCGAGTTTCGCAACAATTCCATGTTCCTCAGTGTGTACTACCATAACGAGCGTGAGTATTTGCACGATCCTTGTGGTCTGAGAACGTACTAACTCATACCTACACATTCTCCCTAGTTCGCACCAAGATTCAGAACCGCGTGCGACGGACGATGGAGGATCTTGTCCTCACGAAGAAGCCGACGAGCCAAGGCTACCTCTTTGCCATTTTCGCCGAGTCGCATCTCGATTTCCGCTCGACGAACGTGTGGGGTGTGCGCAACCTGTTTGAGCGGGCAGTAGAGGATCCAAGGTAAGAATGGCCCAGTTCACCCGAGCGGCTCGGCACTGGCCCTTTGCTCATTCGGAAGTCATGGCCATTTCTTACAGAACTCGCTCATGCCCTTCGATTTGGGCTCTTTACATCGACTTTGAGCTACGGAATGAAGAGTTTGCGCGGGTCAAGACGCAACTGTACCGAGCTATTGAGGCGTGTCCTTGGTGTCGAGGTCAGTCCAACGAAGGGAAGTGGGCCCAAGTCATGATCAGTCTTACGGACTTCACAGTCTTCTGCAGATCTGTACCTGATCGCTTTCCGACCCGAGTTGAAGAACGTATTCTCCGATCAAGACCTGCGACAACAATGGCATGAAGCCATGCTGCGGAGAGGATTGAGAGGTATGTTGTGCTCCAGCCTGCGAGAAATTGTCAACGCGCCGAGCTGACAGTCTATTCTTCCCCGTGATAGTGCGCTACGCTCTCCCGCCTCCCCCTGCCCTTGCCGAGTCCGATTCGGACGAGCACGCAGAAGACGAATTCTTCCATATCCCGTTGCCTTACATCGATGCGACTAAACACCGGCTCAAGAAGGAAGAAGGGGAGAGGCCGATGGACGATGTGGAAACGATCTTCCGGGAACGGGAGGCGCTGAAACCTTATTAAGCAGCGAGGACGGTGGAATGCCCTAGCAAAACTAGTATCTGTCATTTGCTTTTATGGCTATAACACTGTTGTAGCATGGCTTTACAATGACTCTTGCGTACAACAGCTTGGAATTGTCAGAGCTGTTGACTACTGTCAGAGACTGTCAGGAGTGTCCAGGAGTGTCCTGGAGAGTCAATTTGTCGTGGAGTGTCACGTCCTAAGTTGAGTGTCGTGGTCTGTCCTGTGGTCTGTCGTGGTAGGTCGTGCCAGTGTCGTGCCAGTAGGACCCCAGAAAGCCCAGCCGGAGGCGCTTTTTTTTTTTTGACACCAGTGGGAACCCGTTAAATTAACGGGAGGATGGAATTCGAAGAATAGCAGGATAATCGAACAGTCTACATGATTTCAGCGCAGAGGTTAAGAAAACACAATACGAAGTACAGCAAAGAAACAAAATCCATTCATCACCGGAACAGCCTGGCCGTTGCTTGTTGCCGGACTTGGCTTTGAGCACTCGTGCAATGAGATCCGGACGGTTGTATGCTTTGTCGTTCGGCCCCAGTGCAGCCTTGATTTCGGCCATTCGGGGTTGCACGTCACCGTGATGAACAGCGAAGGCTTCCCATATTTGACGACACACGCCATCGCATCTTGGTAACGTTGCGTGACCTCCCGCGGGCTATTCTTGAACGTCGACCCCAATATCACCGAACGTCCAATCTGATCCGGGGTCAAACCGTTGGCAACGGCGTCGGTGATGCCCTGCGCCGTGGTGAGGCGCAGGTTCTCTTGATAAAGCAGATATAGTTAAGTCGATCGGTCTCGAGTTGGGAGTATCCGTCAATGACAAACTCGAGGAAGAGACGCTGTGTGGTATGTGGGATTGAGAAGTAGTCGCCGTGTTCGTGCAAGTAGTATGCAAGATATTCCTCGTTTCCTTGATGATCGTCCTAGATGTTCGAACATTCTATGTGAGTCTGTGCTTGCGCCTTCGGCAGAATGGAACATCAGAGAAAGAGCCGAAGACGCGTACGTTCGCCATCACCATCCTCTTCGTCCCCTTCCTCGCCGTCTTCATCCTCATTGTCGCGGTCTTCGTCCTCCTGTTCGTCTTCGTCATCCAGACCGAGACCGGCAAGTACCTCGCGCAATTGGACACCATTGTCGATCTGCTCTCAGTTTCTGGCGTTTGGCGGCCTGGCTTGGTGGAACCCCGCAAAGAGGAATGTTGAGGTGGGAGCTATCTTCCTCTGCGGGGAAGAGTAGTGGGTAACGGAGAGGCATCGCAGACGGATGGAGCGAGCTAACGATTTGGTACTTGGGCCGACCATCGGGACATCGATCACCGTGCACCTGGAGAATAAGGTCTTGCGGTCCACGATCTCCCGTGTTGGTGTCGGAATCGCAGATAAGCATCGCCATTTCCGTGCTCGACGTAGGAAGGTTGTGGGTGCGTCGGTCTCGGCCTGGTGGTAGGCAGAGGCGCAGGACCCACTCTTTGGCCGTATCCCAACCCGCGCGGGCTTTGGCCGATGCGAACTCCCTCACAAAGCGATTGCCGGTGCGCAACATGGACTCGAGCTTGGTCAGCGTTGATCTTTGAATGCGAGTCTCTGCGCTGTCGGGTCCTTGAAGTCGTGTGTCGGTGGCCTCGGCCGGGTCGATCAGCCATGTCTGGGCAAAGGCTGGGCGTTGATTCACGGCAGGGATCAGGGCACCGAGTCGATGATAGAGGCGGCCGAACACGCGAAACACGGGAGGTCCTAGAGTGCCCACTTGGGTTTGGTCCCAGCAGTAGGCAGCGAGCGAAGTAAAGGACAACGCGTTATTGTAAGACCGGGCATTCTCGCGGAATGCTTTAGAGTCTGTGTAGGTGCATCACACAGTTCAGCATGTGGGCCATACTGCAGAGAGATGTTGTTGGACGGAGCAACTGACCGCTATCCGAGCCTTGAAGAAGCTGCCGATACTCGAGATTGGGCTGGGGAGGGGGAGGTAGCTGCACCTTGCCCTGCGAAAACGTGGGGCTTGAGGGGTTTGAGCGCGATTCGAGCCCGGCGCACTCGCCTTTGCGGAGGTGGTGGTGGGGCGAGCCCAGCGTCGAGTTGGCCATCGCGCTGACGACGCTGTCCGTTCTGCACAGCTGCACGGCGGGCTCGTATACGTGTCGCAATGCCAAGATCGGTTGCATTGTTGTCATGACGCGCGGGGGCTGATTCTGTTGATCGGAGCGGGACGAAGAGGAGGGTCGAGCCGCGGGGCGCCCAGCAGCGGGCGCTCGAGCAGGCCCATGGTAGCCCATGGTACGGCGCTACCCTCGCGCCCAAGACTTGGCGAGGCTGCGATGGCCCTCCCTGAGTCCCTGGCGACCTTGGGACCGGGACATAGCAGCGAGGGTTTGTTCTTGAATGAGTGTCACTAAAATTGGATGAGAGTGAGAGGGAGAAAGGAAAGGTTCGAGGGAGCGGCGCAGGATTATTTACGTGGTTTGATATGTTGTTCAGCCCCTAATGCCGCTGGTCGACTGCCGGAATGACACTGACACCGCCGACGCACCGCATCACGTGACAAACGCCAGCCCTCGCCTCGCGCGTCAGGCAGAGCTCTGCTGTAGAAGCAATATCATGCAAAGCCACGCGCTTGCGGTTCATTAAATGCAATATGAGTGGAAGCATTGGTTTATGTCAGCGAAGCAAAGAAAGAAAATACTGGGAGCGCTGTAGCTTCGCTGGAACGGCGCGGAAAATACAAAAGTCACCACAGGGCTTGTACATGACTTCTGATCGGAACTCCGACACCACAGGCAGGTGCGGCAGACACAACAGTATGCTGGTACATCCACCACAGGCGGCCCTCCAGGCCGCAACCTAGTTAAAAACAGCGATTTTAGGTACATTCCTTAACTCACACTTTTTTTTTACTAGTTAGGGTAATAGTTAGGGTAACTAGTTAGGGTAAAAAGGTCGATCCGCGACCCATGTACCTAAAATCGCTATTTTTGACTATGTTGCGGGCCTCTGGGCCGCCTATAGTGAATGTACCAGTACAGTATTGGGTCTGCCGCACCTGCCTGTGATATTGGGGTCCCGACCAGAAGTCATGTAGCACCCTTTTCGCATTTTCTGCACCATGAAAGTCGAGCTACAGCCCGAGGAATTTTTTTGTTGATTTTTGGCGGGGTGCCCGACTATTGAGGAGTTTATGTGAAATTTAATGTATAGCAAGCGCGTGTGTTTGCATGACACTTCTTCTACAGAGCTCCGGGGTGGTCTCGCCGTCATTGACGTGCGGGCGCAGGCGCGGCTACGCTGCGCGTCGCCCCGTCGATCACGTGACGTATTCTTTCCCTTCCGACACCGGTTTTAGGGACTCAACAACAACATGAGGTTCCAGGCGCTGTGAATACTCCCGCGCTGCTCTCTCTAATTTTCACCTTTTCGCTACCACTCTCATCGAATTTTCGTAACAACAGCGCCGAGTCTTTGGCGCGAGGGTAGCGCCGTACGATAGCGTGCCGCGGGCTGCCGCGGGAATATGGGGAGACCAGGCCCGCTAGGCGCCACGCTCCTCTTCTCTCCTCTTGGTCCGGGTCCGATCAACAGGATCAGCTCCCCGCGCGTAATGACAACAATTAACCAACCTTGGTATTGCGAGTATAAGCGTCCGCCATACAGCTTTGTAGAACGGATAGCGTGGTCAACGCGATGGCCCGATGGCCGAACTGACGCTGAGCTCGCCCCACCACCACCTCTTCCTGCGCAGAGCAAGTGCACAGGCCTCGAACCCCGCTCAAACCACTCAAGCGCCACGTTCCCATCCGCGACTACCTCGGCCCCAAATGGCCGTGTGCACCCACTGCAAGGCTCGGCACTGGGAGTGCGAAAGGTCGAAGTCGACCAGACACTTCAGCGCGTGCTGCTCGCAGGGCAAGGTGCGGCTACCTCCCCCTCCCCAGCCCAATCTCGAGTATCGGCAGCTTCTTCAAGGCTCGGATAGCGGTCAGTTGCTCCGTCCAACAACATCTCTCTGCAGTATGGCCCACATGCTGAACTGTGTGATGCACCTCCACAGACGCTAAAGCATTCCGCGAGAATGCCCGGTCTTACAATAACGCGTTGTCCTTTACTTCGCTCGCTGCCTACTGCTGGGACCAAACCCAAGTGGGCACTCTAAGACCTCCCGTGTTTCGTGTGTTCGGCCGCCTCTATGATCGACTCGGTGCCCTGATCCCTGCCGTGAATCAACGCCCAGCCTTTGCCCAGACATGGCTGATCGACCCGGCCGAGGCCACCGACACACGACTTGGACCGGACGGCGCAGACCTTCGCATACAACGATCTACTTTGACCAAGCTCGAGTCCTTGTTGCGTACCAAGAATCAC
The DNA here is from genome assembly GCA_001244265.2 of Microbotryum lychnidis-dioicae p1A1 Lamole. NCBI lineage: Eukaryota > Fungi > Basidiomycota > Microbotryomycetes > Microbotryales > Microbotryaceae > Microbotryum > Microbotryum lychnidis-dioicae. The sequence continues at coordinate 2,077,552 of CDLV01000006.1, forward strand.
TTTGTGAGGGAGTTCGCATCGGCCAAACCTCGCGCAGGTTGGGATACGGCCAAAGAGTGAATCCTGCGCCTCTGCCTCCCGCCAGGCCGGGACCGACGCACCCACAACCTTCCTACGTCGAGCACGGAAATGGCGGCGATGCGGCGATGCTCATATGCGATTCCGACACCAACACGGGAGATCGTGGACGTCAAGACCTTATTCTCCAGGTGCACGGTGATCGATGTCCCGAGGGTCGGCCCAAGTACCAAATCGTTAGCTCGCTCCATCCGTCTGCGATGCCTCTCCGTTACCCACTACTCTTCCCCGCAGAGGAAGATAGCTCCCACCTCAACATTCCTCTTTGCGCGTTCAACCAAATTGGGCCACTCTTTGCCAAAAGACCGCGACGAGGAGGAAGGGGACGCAGAGAATGGTGATGGTGAACGTAAGCCCTTTCGGCTCTTTCTCGGATGTTCCATTCTGTTAAGGCGCACGCACAGACTGACATTGAACGTTTGAACACCTAGGACGAAGCTCAAATAAAGGGGAGCGAGGTGACGAGTCTCGCGTTCACAGTTATTAGCGTACGACTTGCACAAACGCGACCAATACTTCTCAATCCCGCATTGCACCCAACGTGGCTTCCTGGCGTTCGTAATGACGGATACTCCCAGGTCGAGACCGATCGACTCAACTTACCTCCAGTTGGATCAAGAAAACCTCCGCCTCACCACGGGCCAAGGCATCATCAGCTTGACCCCGGATCAAGCTGGATGTTCGGTGATTTTGGGCTCAACGTTCAAGAATAGACCGCGCGAGAACACGCAGCGTTACCAAGATGCGATGGCGTGCGTCGTAAAACATGGAAAGCCTTCGCTGTTCATCACGGTGACGTGCAACCCCGAATGGCCTGAAATCAAGGCTGCACTGGGGCCGAACGACCAAGCAAGCAATCGACCGGAACTCATTGCACGAGCGTTTGAATCCAAGTTGAACCGACTCTGTGACGACAACGTTTTTGGCAACAAGCAACGGGCAGGCTGTTTGTGAATGGAGAACTGTTTCTTTGCTGTACTTCGTAGTGTGTTTATTCAACCTCTGTTGAAATCATGTACACTGTTCAATCCTCCTGCTATTTGAATTCCACCCTCCCGTTAATTTAACGGGTTCCCACTGGTATAGAGGTAGTAATTTTCAGGCACGCACACATAACCGCTCTACTCGCTTGTCACTCTGGGCTCACACAAGGTCGGCTTTTGGGCCCACGTCGGAGGCAACTCTCGTCCCACATCGGAGGCGACTCTGGTTCCACATCGGAGGCGACTTTGGGATCACATCCGAGGTCATTCTTGTACCACGTTCATAGGGGACTTTGGTACCACATATAGTGTAGACGCCTGTATCTCTTGCAATGTATGATGTATCACTCTGAGAACAGTAGTTTGATGCATGTACAGGTCTATAGTACTTCTGGCCGGTGAGAAAAGGCGGACAATGCAGTAGTAGTTGCTACATCGGGCTCTTCCCTGGCCTACTTGGCCGCTCCGGCGCCCGGCCGTGGTGTCAGCGATCCCGGGACCTAATCCGGACGACTGTCGGACTGCCAACGTCTGGCAGTGACGAGGCAGCAAGCGTTGCACGCAACAAACATCGTAGGGTGGAGCAAACCCATTGTTCCCTATGCCTTGTCACTGTAACATCCTTATCACTAACCAGTTCAGTGACGCCATCACATAAACCACACGGGTGAGCTCTAGCTCCATAAGGCCTGTAACGGTTAGAACCCTCATTAGAAACCGGCAAACTCACGAATGCCGCTAAAACGTATGAGGCGCCGGGAGGGACACGAGAATCGCGCGCGAAAAAAGAAAAAAAAAAGCAAAGAGAGACAAGAGACAGAAAAAAAAAAAAAAAAAAAAAAAAAAAAAAGAAGGCCGCTTGCGCAAGGTCTCGGTCCTGAATCATGACTCATGGCATGGCATGACTTGCCTCCAACCCAGTGGACAGAGAGAGGTCTCTTGAATCTCATTCGTAGCCATCAGCTCTTCTGCACCCACCTAGCTGAGCCCGCTGCTGTTACTGCTGTCTGCTGAACCCTGAGCCGAGGCCGCCGGAAGCGGATCGCTTGAGCCCCAGCTGAGCGCCACTCAGCCGGCCACGCGCCGAGCGTGCCGCTGGTGTAAAGAGCCTACCCCCATTGCGATCATCCGCATGTACCGGAGATGATCGCTACGTCCTTGCGTCGCTCGAGGTCGATCGGCTAAAAGCCGGGTCGGGCAATGGCGCGGCGGGAGCTGGATGACGGGTGGTCGAGGCGCGACTCGACGACTGCAAAAGAGTTGAGATCGATCCTGAGGGATAGACGAGGGACGACTTGAAGATGTGGAAAGAGTCGAGCCGGATTTGAAGGGATTTGGCCAGTCGTTAACGTAAGCCCGAGGCACATTGTCCCGGATCTAGTCTACGAAAGCAAGAGCCGAGAGATCAGCAATGGGACACGGAACAAGGGACGGCAAACGGCCAACGTGAATCGATGAGACTGACCTGTTTCCTCTAGACCCAGGTTGTGAGAGTTGATCAGCTCCAGATATGCTGCTGGACCTCGTTTCTCAGCCGCGACCCTAGCTTCCGTCTTGCCGAAAGCCATCGCGCGTTGTTCATCTGAGCGTAGATCGGCTCGGCGAGCTTCGATTTTGGCAGCCATGGCAGCGAATTGTTGTTCATTTTCTGGAGCGTTACCATCATGTTCATCATAACGAGCTGTTGAGCTGGAGTGAGTGGAGCTTGAGGTTGAGGTTTCTAAGAAGAGTCGGGCGCGAGCCCCACCACGCGCTCGATATGTTGTTGTACCGAAGGAGGTGCATCGCCAGCGGTTGCAGCGCCAAAAGAAGAAGCCGTATCGGAATTCAAGGCCAAGCTGAACAAATTTTCGGTCGAGCTAGATGCTGATCCGTTCATGTTCATTAGGAGAGGCGAGGGGAAGACAGTGGCAGGAGGAAAAGAAGCAAATCCAGGCGGAACTCGAGGCGGTTGCCTGTGTCGGGCCGCGCACGCCCCTTCCCCCTCCCCCGCCGAAGCGATGCAAGTGATGCCATTAGCAAGGAGGAGAGCAGGAAGGGCAAGGGTGTGCAAAGATTCGCAAGTGGGAAGCAAGCAGAAGAAGAGGAAGACTGGGGGAAGCGCGCAAGTGTTGATCTGCCAGGACGACGACGACGACAAAGCGAGCGAGGATGATTCACCATCGTCGGGACTTTCGGAATCAAGTGCGGAGAGGCGTCAAGTTCAGGACATCCTTGCGGGGAAGCAAAGAATTCAGGTGATTCGGATCCGAAGAGGGATCAGGAGAAAACGTTACCTCCGCCACCGAACTTTGGTCCGAAGCGACAGCCAAGGCAGGTGATTGAGCAACAGATGCAATCACTTGCCGACTCAAGAGAACCTGCTACCGCTAGCTCTTCGACCGAAACTCCAGAAGATCTCACTCGCCTTGCTACCCCGCCTTGTCGAACGCGCCTTCGGAGAATTTTTCCCCTCGACGCTCGGAACGAACCTCTCGTCCCCCGCGGCCACGAGACTAACCATGCGTTGTAGACTAGCGAGTTCGGATTGAAACTATAGACATTAATTCGTAACATGTACCAAATTTTGACTCTTGTGCGAGACAGAGACGATCGGCGCATCGGCGACACTGCGCGGCTGTCACTTTGTCACTCGGACGAGGCCCAGCTTGGACCATCAATTCCAGCTAGCGAGCGATAAGGTATAATTTGAAAAGCTGTCACATTGCAAGGTTCTCTTCCGACCATCGAACAGCCACCAAATACTTCCGCCGCGCCTCCTCCATAAAAACGAGCATTTTAATTTAATTTAATTTTTGTTTTATTTAAAAAAAAAAAAAAAAAAACCCTCATTGAAGCTTCGTACGCTCCTCGTCTTTACATCCCACTCGCCCACTCGCACACATACAATCCTCACACAAAGCGCTCCTTTCCTTCCTTGTTGAGCGGATAGTTCGTCCATTTCGAGCACATCAACGCCTGGATGGGGTACCTTCTAGACGACGCCAAGTACGCTCATGTCAACAACTTAAGCGATGAACCAACTGCAAGTCAAATACAAAGGGGACCGCTCACCCATTGCGCTGCGACAACAAAGCTCGCCAGAGCCATACCTACCAGATGATGAATCGGATTCATATGAGGATGAGGATGACTCGAAACGCTCGGCAGCTTTGGTCGCAGTTCCCCCCAAGTCCTCGATGTCTCGCACCTCCTCCGAGTCAGCCTCGGGGCTTTCGAACTCTGGCAAGAACTGTTCCAGCGATTTCGAAGAGGATTCGACAAGCGATTCATACTACGGAGTCGAAGAAGACAGTTCAGAGGAGCTATTAGCTGACAACCGACGTCGTCTCCGCACCACGCCTGGCTCGGAAAGACAAGATTTGGACCGGCATACCTGCGAGCTCTCTCGGCGGAACGCAGACCGACGAACTGTCGAACACAAAGCGCGGAGGCATTTCTCTCAAACATCATCTTCACCACTGCAGAGCACAACGAGCTCCGTCTCAGGCCGCTCGTTCCTCGCAAGCAGAAATCCTAATGGAAATTTGTAAGCAACCTCCCTGTCCTGGAGCTCCTAAGGTTCATAGCTACAGAGGTGTGTCGAAGCTGCGTGCTGCGCTGCGTTTTGTTTCGTCCTGTGATCGACCTAACTCTTCTTCGTGACCTATATCAATAGACGCATGACTGGGCTCCACGCAAATACGAATGCTGTCTCGCTATCGTCGAGCGACCTTACGGTAAGGCGCCCTCGTCTACTCATCATCAACAGCCGTCGGACGTGGCAGTGGGGATCTGATGACGTCCAGAACTGCCCATCACTCTTCTAGAAGCTTGGAGTCAACCCGCGAAGGTCGAACTGCTGTGGAGGTTCTGCGGATGGCCGTCGTTGCTCGGGGGCCTGCAAAAGAGATCGGGGACGTTTGAACATCGTTCACCTGCAATGATCATACAAGCAAAAGTCCGCCGATGTCGAAGCGTGACTTATTAGAATCTGTATCTTCGCTCAATCTCTATGAACTGTTCTTCATGGATGAGAGAAGCGAGGGACCGGTGCCAATTCTGGTCTAATCCGAGCCGGCGCAATCACGTTCGGGAGCGTCGACCTTGGCGGTTCGGGCGCCGGACCGCTGCGGAGAGGCCAAGCGGGGCAGAAGAACATCGATGTAGTAGCTACTGCTTCGTCCGCCTCGTCTCACCGGCCAGAAGTACTATAGACCTATACATGCATCAAAGTACTGTTCCCAGAGTGATACATCACACATTGCAAGAGATACAGGCGTCTATACTATGTGGTACCAAAGCCCCCATGAACGTGGTACAAGAATGACCTCGGATGTGATCGATGTGATCCCAAAGTCCGCATCGATGTGATCCCAGTCCGCTCCGATGTGATCCCAAAGTCGCCTCCGATGTGGGACCAGAGTCGCCTCCGATGTGGGACCAGAGTTGCCATTTTCGGAACCAAAGTGCTCTGCTATTCGCGCGATTAACCTAATTCCGTTATTCCGTTATATTTTGAGGACCCAAAATCCTGAAAATCGTCGAGGCGCATTGCAAAAATTTGACACTCTGAGACGAAACACACATTCTGCCCCCGAGGCGCCTTTGCAGATTTGACATTTTTCCCGTGGGTCGACGCAATTTTGGCCTACCCTGAGCAGCCTTCGGCATGACTTTGGGCCCGTTCGCCTTCGCTTCGAGACGCGCGTCGCAATGCTCGCGCTTGTACAGGTCACTAGTCATTTTTGTGATCACTTTATTAGTGCACATTATGGTGTAGGTTGCCATTTCCACTTCCCCGTAATTCGGACATTTTCCTCCCTCCGGTCGAACTTTGAAGCGCAGACCAGGGTAGCGGGAGGCCGGAGGCTGGCCCAGGCGCAGGGCACTGCATAGCCGGCCCAGCGGCGCGCTGTTTGCGTTTGGAGCGCGTTAGTGTCTGCATTTGGTGTAAGGTATGCGCCTCTGATGTGCATAAAATACAATCCGTTGTTTTTGACCGCCAGGCTAGAAGCAAGTCGTAACTAGAACTCGAGAGTTCTAGCTACTCAGAGGCTACTTAGGGGGCTGTTCCTGTAAGGCATCCCCTTACATTTGCGATCATTTATCGCCGTTTTTGATCCTCTCTCGCTCGGAAAGCCGACTTGTCGAGCTACGTCTCCTCTTCTTCCTTTCGATCTGGAAGCTCTCTCGCCGAGAAACATCTTTCTTTTCCTAGTCGGTCGATAGATTCACAGGGTTCGCCGGCGCCGATTCTCGTCGAATTCTTTGGAGCCGATCACCGAAATGGCACTCGAAGAGCTCGAGCGTCAATTCAGGGGTCCAAGGCTTGCCTTGTGTCTCTGTAAATCACCCAAGGGGGATTTGGCGGGCATGATTGATCTGACTCAGGGTCAATGGGTCCTACACTACTGGCCTAGCCAGTGTGCTTAAATGCATTTCCTCCGACTTTTCCAAAGATTTCTAGGTATTAGGATATAGCGCGCGGCTGAGAACCATATTTTGGGGTGCATCCTTTTCTGCAGTAGGTTATAGTGTCATTTTAATCCATCAAATGCTAAATGATAAACAATGAGATCCTATTCGACTCCATTTCATTTTGAGAAGGCTCGTTGGCGGTCGCGCTGGCTGCGTTTTTAGCCTCTTGGTGCGCGCGCGCAACCTTTCCCGCCCGCCCGCGACGGGAATGCAGTCTGACGTCTGCGCGTAGCGCAGAAAAAATTCTGAGCATTGTACAACTCGTAGAGTAGTTTTGTGAAATATTCAACACTAGGCGGCCCTCATATTCGGAAATTTTCAGTCAGGCTCCGGGAAGAATGTTGGACATTTTGCCTCGAAAAAGGCCATTTTTAGAGCTTAGAGGGCCGCCTATGGCTGGGCTTTCGGGGGTCCTAGTGAGCCCTAGTGAGCCTCAGGTCGACTCTCGCCTCAATTTTGAAACGACTCTCGGCCTTCTCGTGCCGACGACGATCGCTGCCCGAGTAAGTCGGTCATTTCATTCAACTCGACGTTGGGTCCCCACTTGACGACCTCACGGACGTGGGATGTATGCGCCGACCTGTTGCTGACGTTGTCGTGCCTTGATGCTCTGTGCCTCTTCCCCCTCGGTCAAACCCCCCCCCCCCCCCCCCCCCATCCCTGCTCGAACCTAGCCTGCGCCCGCGCCTGCTGCGTCCGTCGCCGCCAGCTCAACTCGACCCGACGCCCCATCCGGTGCCCACCAAAAGGCTCCGCGTCGGACGCGTGCCGACGCGACAAGACGAGGTCATCCTAGCCCGACAGTGGTCAGTCGTTCAAGACGGGTCCTTGCGCGATGTGGGTCCGATGGTCATCCCTCCCCTTTCCTGCCCACTGCCCCCTCCTCCCTTGCTCCCCCCTCCCCTGCCCTCCCCTCTCGACACGCCTGCGAGCCCGCCTTGTCCGTGCTCGCGCTTGTCCGGGCTCGCGCGTGCGTTGGCACGACATCTTGGGCCACTTGCCACCAGCTCTCCCTCGCCTGCTTGCTCCCGGAATAGCCCTGTCCTAGCATCATTACTGACGTCACGCTTTGTCTAGGTACCCGACCACGACTTCTAGCTCGATCGACCCAACCGCCGTGTATGCCTCTCAGGCCATCGGCTCACAACGACCGCTCTGGCAGCAGCAAGCGCACATGCAGCACCAACATCAGCAGCAGCCACAATCACAACAGCAGCAGCAGCAACATCAAGCCGAACTCAACAACGGCATGTCGAATTATGGGTACAAACCGGGGCCACCGAACTTGTTCTCACCGCAGGGTCACAACCCGGGGAATCCATCGACGGCTCTGCTCGCGCAGCAAATGGCTCAGCAACAGCAACAGCAGCAGGCTATGGCCGCCGCTGGTCTTGGACACCTGACATCGCAGCAGCAACAAGCCTACATCCAAGCCAGGCAAACCCAGATGCAAGCCCAGGCTCAGCAGGCGCAGGCTCAAGGGACCCAGAACGGTGGATCCGTGGCCCCTCCTTTGCCGGGTCAGCCTCGATTCGACTTTGCGAACCAGCATCAGCCACCGCAGTCTTTGCAACAGATGGGAGGTTTTGTACATTCACCTTTTGGTGCGTCTCAACAGCAACAACAGCAACAACAGCAACAGCAGCAACAGCAGCAACAGCAGCAACAGCAGCAACAGCAGCAACAGCAGCAGATGCCCCATCCCGGCTCCGCGACTCAAGCAATCTCGATGGATGTGCAAGCCTTCATGCGAGCGTTCTTGGCCCAAGGACCGATCACTCCCGAGCGATTTGCCGCTTTACCGCCGCAGCAACAGCAAATCGTCTCTCATGTCATGCGCCAACGCCGACTTGCCCAGCAGCAGGCGCAAGCACAAGCTCAAGCTCAAGCGCAAGCGCAGGCTTCCGGGCCCGCTCAAGGGCAGCTTCCATCGCAGCTGGGTAACAGTGGGACCTTTCAACCGAATGGGGTGCCCATCTCTTCAATGCCTCAACCCTCCTCGGGAGCACCGGCAGCTTCAGGCATGAGTCACCCGTCTCCAACACCGACCCTCCCTGGAGTTACAAACGGACAACCCATGGCAACGGCTACGGCAATACCAGCAGCACCAAATCCGAAATCGAGCACCACTTCTGCACCGAGTCCAATGAGTGCTCCATCTCCGATAGCTGCTGCTCAGATGTCCGGCGCCAATGCAGCGTCCTCAACGCCTCAGCTGCAGCCAGGGGCCTCTACGAGCTTTTTGCGAGCGATCATGGATTTCTATCAAAAGCGAGGCATGACATGGCCCGGTGCACCGACCATCGAAGGCAGGACGGTGGATCTGAGCGCTCTGTATGCTTGTGAGTCGGACATTTGTTGCCGTTGCCCCTTCTCGAGAACGCTGCCCGCTAACCCAGCCATCTTCGTCACCTACCTTCCAGTCGTCATGCGGGGTGGTGGTTTCCAACGTGTGCACACCGCGGGGCAGTGGCGACAGATTGCCCACGTGCTTGGGTTTCCTGCGCCGACGCCTGCGGCCCAACCCGAGTCGCGGTGTCAACAGATCGCAGCAGCCTACCACTCGATCATCCTTCCTTTCGAGACGGCTTTCGTACAAATGCGCGCCCAGCAACAACAGCAGCAAGCCGCTCAGGCCATGCGCGCAGCTCAGGCAGCTGGTCAAAGTGCACCCACAACGAACGGAGTACCTTCGTCAGGTCCTCCACCTGTGACACTTGCAAATGGATCGGTTGTGCTCGCGGCGCCAGCTTTTACTGCGCCGGTCCCAATGGTTACCCCCGCCCCCAATCCCACTCCTATACCTGTCTCTGTATCTACCCCTTTCCCCCTTCCCCAAGCCGCACCTGTCCCTAGCTCTAGCGCCATGCCACCAGCAGGTATGAACCGAGCACCTTTCGCTGGACCGGTCGCATCCCAATCTCCTTCCATTATGCCTGCACCCGTGGCGCCGATAAATGCCCCGGTGCAGTCTGCGCCAAACCCTGCGCTCGCGGCTGCAATCAATGCTCGGATGGGAACCACGGATCGCAAAGGCAAGGGTAAAGCGAAGGAAGAACCGACGCCAGTGGCTTCTCTTCCTGCTGGGAATGGTACGTTCATGGTGATCCGTCCCCCTCTGGGAAGCGCACGCACGAGCTGACTCTTACTGGGGATGTGCGATGACTTCCTCAGGCAAAGGAGCTGCACCATTACAACAAACCCAGCAGCAGTGGCCGTCCCGGGGCCCGGACACCTCATTCGCTACCAAGCCAATGTTGCCCCCTCCTGCTCCGGTCGTCCCACCGCGGCGGAAGCGACAAAAGATAGCATATCATCCCTTGGCACGCGTTGTTGATACGCACGCCAGCTGGGATCTTGGTGCAGTCGAGGAAGGGCTGCATGCTGTGACAACGCGTAAACGACCTCGTGTCGCTGCGGACCTCAACGTAATCGATGTGCCTTCGCTCGTGATGTCGCTGAAGAGCCGCCTGGCGAGCGAAGTCGCGTTCGCGCTTAATGCGCTGACGTTGGTCTCTTTGTCGATGAGGATCGTACCACACGACAACCAGTCGATTCCTTTCCCTTTGGCCAATTGTGGTGCCCTCCTCGAGGAGCTGGTCGAACTGCTCGAAGAAGTCGCTTTCGGCCTGCCAGTGGATGAGGACGAGCCGGAGGATGCCCTGGGACAAAGCGAAGATGCCACGTTACTCAACGATCAATTGGGCGAACACGTCAGCGCCAGTGGATCCAAACAAGCCTATATTTTCGGTCCGAAGCCTCGAAGCTATCGCGAGCTGTTCAAGCTGGTAGTTCAGGAGGAGAGTGAACTGCGCGACGGGATGCGGATCGAGTCGAGCGACAAGCAAGACCCTATCGCCTTAGCCAACAACGGTGCCGTCCCATTGGGTCGAACCGAAACGGTCTTATCGCTGACAAATCTGCTGCGCAATCTGTCCGTTTCGGACGACAATGCGCGCTTCATGGCTTCGGATCGATGGCGCGTGCTCGAGGTGCTGCTCCGAATTGCCCAAATTCCACTGCGACGCAACTCCGCGACGCCCAACCCGACTCAACGGCCTCTCCGAATTTCGGCCGGTGACCTCATGGTTGTGCGGAAAGATGTGCTCGAAACGATCAACAATCTCGGACTCGAAGTCAAGCTTGAGGATCTCACCGCGTCCACCGCTCGGGCCTTGTTCGACCTCTTGATGTTCTTTTTGCGCGACGCGGACCACCACGACCAACTCTATTTTGATCTCTCGACATCGCCGTCGATATCCTCTCGTATCGTCCAACCCAATACCGTGCGAGTGTCGCACTACCTCGAGCTCGGCGTCTCGGCATTCGCGAGAGCGACGGTCCTGGATGCGAATCGTTACGTCGTCGCTGATCTTGCCGTCGACACGGACCTGTACGCGCTCTTCGAATCCTTGATTCACCTACTCCCGATCACCGAAAGAGATTTCCAACTTGTTACAACCGAAGCGGGCCTCGTCTTTGTCGAAAATCTTGCCATGTCGCTGTACAACCTCGCTTTCCTCGCCCCACTCGAGCTGAAGATGCGGCTGCGCGAGATGCCTGCATTCATCAAAGCCCTTTTGCGCGTCGTTCGTCGACTGGCGGGGACGATGACGAACCCATCCGAGAACGCTTTCCTGACCTTGTCGGATCGGTGTATCTCGACACTGCAGCTGCTCTCCGACTGCGGCGGCGTCGTCGGTGGCGTGGGCGGAGCGCGCAATCAAAATGATGTCTTGTGGTGGGGTCTAAGCATGTCAGGGTCCCAAGAGGACCGGCCGCTGCAAGCGATGCCGACAGAGGCCGACCATGGCACGGTCAAGCCCCGCCTGCCGTCGCAGGGAACGAAGCAGGTGACGATTCCGATCCTGACGGGTGAAACGAGGAGTCTTTTGGAATGGCTTCACTCGGGATCCCTGACGAGCGTATTTGGTCAGCTAGCGGCGATGACTAACACGGTTGGATCGAAGCAGTGATAACCCTTGTGATGGAGTGTTTCCTCGTCTCGGTGTGTTCTTCTTTCTTGCCTTCTTGGTTGCTTGTTTGTAGGAATTTGGGCTGGCTGTAGGTCGCATGTTGGCCTCCACTGTCGTCTGTAAGAAACGCCTAAGTCTCTGGACATCGCCCGCATTGTTCGATATGAACAATAGAGAGCCATAGAGAGCCTTGAATGCACTTCTTGTATTCCGATTGTTCCAAAGTCCGAGACTCTCGGCTCGACTCGAGTGAGCAAAAGGGAGGGATACTGGCGCTTCGGAGCGCTTGCTCGCTGAATGTTGAACATCACTGATCCGACGCGGGAAAACTCTGAGCTGGCTGTATGCACTTTCTGTGGGCTTGCGGTTAGCGCGGGCCAGACTGGGCCAGTGTCCGCCTCTGCCCTCCCGAACGCCTTGTTTCCCACAACAACGGACCTACGAATCTGCGCCCATCCGACCGTATCCGCACCAGCTTCGTCTCAACTGTGCATCGAGCACCGAGTTGAACCTCCCAAAATTTGCGCGGCACCCCTGATCGGCGCACTCGGTAGCGCTCAAAGCGGCGGTGGACAGCGGGACGCCTAGCGCCAACCTATAAGCGAGGAATCCTGAACCCGCCCGACTCGAGTCGGTTGCTATCGCTTGCTGCACTTTGCACGACTTGACCGACGATCTCAGGGTGTGGTCGAGACTGCTCTAACCCCAAGGTCAGTCCTTCCCCATGCTGCACGTGCACCTAGAGATGATATACCCCTTTCGCTCAAGCAACGATGACCGACGACAACGACGCGATCGACCACCGCAAGCGGCAGCGGCGGCCCAGCCCGAGCCCACCGGGTTTCGTCGTTCGGATTGGCTTGACCCCGAAGCCGACGCGGACCGACACCTGTGCGCGCTACCCTGTGCCATCTCGAGGATCTGCACGTTCAGCTATCTCGGCAGTGTTGGCCGATGCTACACAGTCCTACAACAGGATCGACAAGGTCGAGTCGCCCTTGGTGTCCCCGTCGCGGCACCGGCGGCACGCGCGCGACACTCAGCAGTTCTGCACACCTCCTTGCGCCACGCTCGACTGCTCGCCTCGCGCGGTCTGGTGTTCATGCCCGCAGCGCCTGAGGCCTGAGGCCCCCGGCCCCGTAGAGCCGAGCGCGACGGCCCCCCCCCGCTAGCCTCAGCCTCGAGATTGATTTGTGCCTGAAGACGAAAGGCTCAACCCCACGCTCTTTCCACCTCCTACCCATTACAGGGACAGCGACCGCATCCAATACCGCTACCGCACAGCGGTCCCGCTCACCGCGGACCGACTTCCCGGCCTCACCCGAGCACCGTACAAGATAAGGAAGGGGTAAGTGATCAGCCGGTGCGCTCCTGCCTGCTCGGACTCGGATGGGCGGGGTGATGATCGCGATTCTAACGTGTCCGGCTTGTCCGTCCTTCGCATGCATTCCGCGTTTCTTACCATGTGCTCGTGCCTCCCTGTAGTAGCGCATCGCATTGCGCCAACAGGACTTTGACGTGATTCAGTCATCATTCGGAAGGTGATCGTCGTCACTGGCACTACCACAGTCTTCCATCGCAACAAATCCCGCTCCAAACGCCGACGAGTGTGACCCGACTGGCCGGGTCTGCGCCGATCCCCCTGCCCGCACTCGATCGGCCATCGCGCGACATGTCAGACCTCACCGACCAGAGCTCGCTTTCATCCGATTCAGATACCGACAGGGCATCCCATGCGGGACCATCGGGTACATCTAGAACAAGTCGAGGGAGAGGACGAGGGAAAGCCGCCCGAGGTAGGGGGGCTCGGGGGGCTAGAGGGGCAGGAGCCCGAGGAGGTTCGGCACCCACCAAGAGAGCCGGTCGCGGCGCTTCGTTGCCTCAGTTCCCACCACGGGAATATTCCTCGCCTTCATCCCAGGGCTCTCGATCCTCCGGGTTTGTCGCTTCGCCTTCACCCGAACTTGGCGCCCCTCCGAACGGTCAATCCGCCCATGACGCCGCGCCGAGCGACAACGAGGAAGGATTGGTCAACCTTACCTCCGGACCCGAAGTTGACGATCGACAATCCGACAGCCAAACCCCCGAAGAGGACCAGGAAGAGGAAGAGGAAGATATAGACTTGGAAGAGAATGACGACGCCGACGGCTCTCAATCGTCGTCGTTGTCCGAGACCTCGAGCCTTTCTTCGACCGGTTCACCTGGACCCCAACCCGCTGTATTGCTCAACGGGTCGTCGACTATCAACGCGTTCCCGATACACAGAGGACTGAAGCGAGGTCGGAGCTCCCCACTCACCGATCTATCGGCCGACGAATCGGATAAGGAACACGATCGTGCCGAATCCGACGAGGACGAGGCACCCCCCACGGCGACTTCGAAGCGGAGTCGGAAACGCGTCGTCGAGAGTGAGTCGGGCAGTGAGGATGATGCGACGGATGTAATCAGCTCGCGCAGACGCCAGGCCGACGATGACGACGACGGATCGGAATTCGATGATGACGACGACGATGACGCTGCCGCGGAGGCGCGAGCCTTCGATCTGGGCGAGGCAAGTCCTGCTTTGACCGATTCGAATGCACCCACCCGCGACGGAACGCCCAACGACGCGTCACGAGACACCACGCCTGCGCCTCGTGCGTCAGCATTCACGGCCAAGAGTCGAGGTCGGGGCAGACCGAGGGGAGCGAAGAAGTCGTTTCCAACGTCGGGCGCAGGAAGAGGTCGAGCATCGCCCAAGAACACCAATACTTCAACTATGGCCCTTCAGAGTTTCCTCACCCCGATGCGGGCTACAAGAGCCACAGTTACATTACCTCCAGGCTATATCGAGGGCATAGGGAGCAGTCGCTGGCCTAAGACCTCTCAGGGCGGTTCTCACGGCAAAACCACGTCGGTCGAGCCCTCAGAACGACACGCAAGCGAGGAGAGTCAGATGACCGAAATGACCGTCGATGTAGAAGAAGTGTCCGCCACACCAGTTGATGATTCCCCGGCCCCCGTCGCTTCGAGCAGCGGCAGTAAGCGCGAGGAGGAGACGAGCGCCGAGCCGACTTCAACAACAGTCAAGGGCGCAGCACTGACCGCGAAGCCGGCTGAGTTCGAGGATGACACTCAGTGGCCAACGCCAAACATCGCTCTGGCCACGCCAACCGAAGGAGACGAGCTCGTTGGAGAGATGGCAGTCGTTGCACGGTCAGAGAACGAGCTTGTCTTGAAGGAAGAGGAAGACGTCAGTACAGAGCCGGAGGTCGAGGTGCGCGCATCCCCAAAACCCAAACCCAAAGCGGCGGGCAAGAAGGGACGGAAAGGTAAGCAAAAGGCTGCTTTGGATTCCGAGGTCATCCCCGATAGGCCAACTCTCTGTAAGTTACACATTCGCACCATTTTAGTCTCTGACCTGGGCAGAATAAGCACTAATCGCTTATTTCCTGTGATTCGTGCATCGTTTTAGCAAAACGGAGGCGATTGTCGGAAGGCGAGATTGAGCGCAATGCCCAGCGAAACACCGCACGAATGGCCCTGCTCGCACAACTTGCGGCCGAGGAGCAAAATATCATCGACGGAACCCATCCGATGGTCGAGGCCGCGTACACTAGACTTCGAGAGGAGAAGCGACGACGTATCGCGGGTCTTTCACGGACACAGAGCTGGCGCGAGATTGCCTACGAACGGGAAAGGGACGCATCGATACAGAAAGTCTGGGTGGCCTGGGCCGACGCCAAGGATCAACTCCGGATGAGCATGTTCACCGAGAACCACCAGTCTCTGCGACAACTTGTATACGAGGAGAAGCAACTGCCGTTTCTGCGCGATCATCCGCTACTTATGGACGAGTGTCAAGTGCCACCGGCGCCGCACTTTCGAGCGCCGATCCTGGAGGGGAACCAGGCTTTCACGCCTCGGAAGGTCATTCATGCGGGGCATTACTTGGAAGCGCCACCCACGAACAAGGCGCTCGACCATTCTGCGGGGCAATTATCGAACGAAGAGATCAATGCAGATCTTGCAGTGCTGATGAACCCCGACGAGGTCTTCGGCCCACCCCGTCCTCAAGCGTCCCCTGCCGTACTCGATGTCAGCCCTATCATGACAGCTCCTCGGCCTGTCGGTGTGCCTGTATACCCCTACGCCCCTGCATACTACTACGTCCACGCTTCGCAGTACGGGTCGGTACCTGCGGGCCACCCGGCTCCTCCCCATACATATTATGCAATGCCTCCAGCGCCGGCCACGGTGCCCACGCCACCATCCACACACGCCGCCTCAGCTCTAGGGCCTGCACAACACTCGCATCAGCATCCACACCAGCACCAGCATCAACATCATCACCACCACCACCATGCGCATGCTCCAGGTCCCGCTCCTGCCACCTCATCTTACGATCATCACCACTCGCACCCGCGGCCGCTGAGTCCGCCGCTCTCGAACACCAAAACAAAGCAAGCTACAGCAGGTTCGCTTCCTCAATCGCGAGCGTCTCTGAATGGCACCTCGTCGTCGCCTAAATCGCAAGCGCCGCCGTCGGCGGCCGCTGCGCCTCCAGCGCTTTTCCGGTTCCCCGGCACCTGCAGCGCATCAGGAAACCCCAGTGCATCTCTCCCAGCTCCTGCCCTGCAACATTCCAGAGACAGGGACCCTGGCATAAATACCTACCCGTACCCGTCGATGAGCTTAGGCTCTTATTCCAAGACGGCTTCGGGGACCCATGGGCAAGGCGTCGCTCAGCCCCAAGTGACTTCGTACAGCCCACATCCCTCGGGACCATACGGCTGGGGCGCGTTGGCGCAAAACTCGGCCCGAGCTTCGCCGACCGGCCCTACAGCAAGCAATGCGAGCAAGAGCGAAAGTAGTCAACACAGTGGTACATATTATGGTGTCCAAGGGAATGGTCAACAGAGCCATTACGCATATTGGGGATGAACGTTGGGGACGAACAGTTTTGCCCACCGAGGAGTACCTCGTGAAAATTGACGACTGCCTTCGTCCTGTTTCGCGAAGTCCACTTACCATCCACCCTATTTACGCGGTATTTGATCATATTCTTGGGATGTAGCCATGAGCGAAATGAATGTCACAGCCTGTCGAATTGCATGTGTTTGCGGATATGGGTCCAGATCGAGCCTCGAAATCGGGAGAGCCGCGAACCTGTGCACCTGTTATGGTTCTATGCAAACCAACGCAAGTCATGCTGCTCTTCGAGAATTTCTGAGAACACGGGGGTACCATGTCAAGAAAGTCTTCATGTTTGGCTGGCGTCGGAGAACCTTGCATCCGTATTGGCCCACTCTTTGGAAGTGAGCGGCGAGCGGTCTTTGTCCATAGTGACCGGCCGGCCCATCTTGCGCCGATGCCCTTTGTCCGGCCGGCCGCCGAGGTCCGATTACACGGCGTGCAGGGACCATTTGCGTCATTGGGGCTTTACTATCTTTTTCCTCGTCCTCCTCCCTCCATTCGTACAATATCCTTGCTTTGGGCCGGTGCCTCAAATACCGGCGCTAATAGGGCTTAGACTCCAAAACCCGCGCTCTCTCTGTTGCCCCGCCCCAGACCCGTCTCAGATTTGCTGTGCATCCAGGCTACCACGCGACCCGACTACCTCACCACGCAACCCGACTACCTCGCCAACCATGAATCATATCTATCACACATTCGGACCGGTCCTTCTCTTAGCCCTCATTGTCCTCCAACTTCTTACGTTACTGTCCCCGACACCTCTGTTTCCTGAAAGGGTGTCGATGTTGAAAGTCACCCTTACCGGAGTTGCAAGTAAGAGCTCGCAGTCCAATTCGACAAACATGATGATCGGGGCTCCTAGGCCGTAGCCAATGCAGCAGAATTTACATCGCCTTCCAGCTCTCTTCGAGCTCATGACCGTATCTCGAGGCGCAAGAAGAGGGAAGCGAACAACTCGGAGTTCGGCTCCAGCTCGTCCTCGGGCACGAACCCGATCACCTCCACAAACTCCTCCTTGAGCACGGCGGCGCAGAATCGTGTGACAGTACATCTGAGGTATGGCTCTCTCGGTGAGAGTTTTTTTCACCTCTATGTGTCGGAAAACGCCGAACTTACAAGCCTTTTCGGCATGCAGGCGCCTGTCATCGTGTGAGGTTGCCCACCTCGTCACTCTTGACCTGCCAGTCACCGACCCTCACACCTATGTTCACCCCGCTTTATTCCTCGCTCACATTGCCGACGTCTACCCAAGTCAACCTCCTTCCTTCCCAATTTCTTGTCGTCCCCACTCTTTTGATGTCGACTTTGGTCCTTCTGACACTTGGGTGGGTTCTCAACATCGCCTCCTCCCTTGGAGCCAAAGCCCCTAAATGGGTACCGCGCTCCCTTTCCAAACGGCAAAACGGATGGCGATGAGCATCCATGTTCTGCGTTGGAGCCGCCTTATTGATTGGTACTGTGACGACCTTGTCTCAGAGGTTGGACTTGGCCAAGATCAGCAAAGCCATCAATGCCCATGATTCGCAAGGGGCTATGGTCGCGTGGTGGGGGACGGGCCAACAAAGCGAGTTTTGCCAAATCTCCCCATTGTTCATCTCGTTAAACCGTTACCAAAGGCTGACCTCTTTATTTCTTACACTTGTTCAGATCTTTGGGTGGGATGGGGAATGACGTTCTTGTCCTTGGCTCTGCTGGTCGGAGAAGGTCTCACTCGTTGAGCCCGACAAGGCGCGACCCCTCTTCAATCATGTGTACCAGGTTTGCTCAATGCTCTTGTCCACTTTAGCGCTAAAGACAGTACTAGTTAAAAATATATCCACCTCTGCAATACTAAAACTTCGGAATCTCTCAAGGTCGCATCGAGTTCACAGACCTACGTCGGAATGCACTTTCTCTCGCGATAGCGGTCACGGAACGACGTGGATGTGTTCCAGACGGATGGATATGCGCGTGTCAAGAGGAGAAGGAATCTACAGACTGATGATTGAGGCTATATGCTATACTTCTAAAAATTTGAACACAAAAACAGGTGGAGTGCTATGGCGCATCAGGCGTGAAAACAAGGGGGGAAAAACGAGTAAGACCCAGGACACGTAAACAAACAAAGATGTGGATAGGGTGTATAGACTGGGACTGGCTACAAAACTAAGCGAAAGGGCCATCACCAAGCAACGTGGGAAGTCGCGGTCGAAGAGGGATGACTCGGGCTGGGCCAATAGAGGCGAGGCAGGATCGAGGACCCGCCCGAGGTTTGCACGTTGTCGGCGGCGCCACCGAAGCGCTCCAATTCGGCCTCGAGAGAGTCGTCGAAGCCCCATCCGGCGCCAGCACCGCCACCAGTTCCAGGGCTCATGCCCCAAGAAGCACGACTTCGGACTCCAAGAGGGGTCGACAAGAGCGCCGACTGGAATGCTCCACCTGCTGAGGAATGGGCGCGGCCCGAGGGCGAACGAACATGGCGAGCCGAGTACGGCGGAGGCGATCGGAAAGCGTGCGAGGCGACACCATCGGCAAGAGCAGCGACAGCGGGGATGTGTCGCATGCCGGGCAAGCGCTTCTTCTCGGGGTCGGCAGAAAACGAGGACTTGTCCTCTAAAGTTTGGACCGGCGACATTGGGGCACGCACGACTCCTCCGCCTCGGATCGAAGAGACGGGGCTATGGGTGTGGACGATCGCAGCGGGGGACAGAATTGCAGCCGGCTCGCGCTCTTCCTTGTCAGAGCTGTTGGATCGAGAGCGAGCTCGAACGGTCGCAGCGTGGCTCGAGAACACGTGGGGGCCGGACAAGAACGGGGCGACGTCTTGCTCAGGGTTGGCTAGGAGCGACGAGAGAGCATGGCCGCTCGGACGGACTCGGTCGCGAGTCGAGTGAGAAGGCATGATCCCCGTCGCTTCGGGAGAGGCAAGCAAAGCCAAGGCACGGTGGTCGGTCATCGACTGCGTGTACGAGATGGGCTGGTAAGGCCCGGCGAGGCGGTGGTATACCGAAGTCGGTGGCGAGGCCGTCAACGAGGCAACGAGACTTTGACGGCGTTGCTGCTGCAGGGTGGGAGGTGGGCTCGCTCGGGTCGTTATCGGTCTAGGTACATAAGGCGCTTCAAGATTCGCGTTGCGTGGCTTGTCCTTGGATAGTTCTGCGCAAGGCACTGCCGTGGCGAGAACCTTCGAGTCAATGGAGCTACGTCGGACCAAGAGCGACCTCGATCGTGGTTCAGCGCTACCGATGCCGATAGCGGACTGGGAACGACTCATGGCAATCGAGGGTCGAGGTTGGGCAAGGTTCACAGACGGGGACAGAGCACGGCCAGGCTCCATCGCCGACAATGATCGGATGGCTTGGGGGCGAGCACTTGACGCCGTGGCGATAGGAACCGTCGAAGGACGGCGCAGAGCCATAGGGCCTGGGGATTCGACTCGCGTTCTCTTCTTGGGCGCCGAAGTGCTGTGGGACGTGGTAGCGTTGGGCGGTGACGAAGCTAGATCCGTAGAAACAACTCCTGACTCTGCTAGAGCGGCCGCGGCGGCAGCGGCAGCGATCGCTTTTGCACTTCGTGGGCGGCGATTGCTCGTCGACCCTCCCTTCTTTGTGAAACCACCATCGGCAAATTGATCCGCACAACCGGGCACAATGGCCCAAAGACAGCCTTTGCCAGGGTTGTCGGGCTCGCGGGCCGTCTTGACGAAGCACTCGTTGAGACTGAGATTATGTCGGATGGAGTTCTGCCAGCCAGCATCCTCCTTCTTGTAGTACGGGTAGCAAGCCATGATGTACGCATAGATGTCGGCGAGGGAGATCTTGCGATCCTCGGTGGAGAAGATGGCTTGACCTATCAAGGCGGCGTAGGACCAATGAGGCTTGGCGTGTCCATCGGCCGACATGATCGCGGGCGTGGTGTCGGCACGATGGATTGGAGTATTGCGGCTGCGAGCTCCAAGATTGGTCAAGTTGGCGGACACCAGAGCATGTGGGGCCCCACTGGAAGCACCACCCTGTTTCGAAAGCATCGTCGGTCCCGGGCTGGAGCGATGGCCACGAGGCTGAACGGGTTGGTACTCGGATAGCTGCGACGCTTGCGAGGAAACCGGTGAGGACGAGGGCAAGCCCCGGAAGAGATGGTCGGGTGCTGAGGTCGGGTGAGGCTGGAGTTGGTAAGATACTGCGAAGCTTGAACCTCCAGCTGCCGATGCTCCGTCAGAGACCGGAGGCGACGAGTCGCAAAATGACGGTGCTCGTAGTGATGCAAGCGATGGCGACGGTGAAAAAGCTTGCTCGGCGCCGTGCTGTGGCCAAGGCGCATTGGCGACGTTGACATCGCCAGATGAATTGCCTGTCGAGGAGGACAACGGGGTCGACGCGTCGGAGAAGGGGCTCGACAGGTCCGCGATAATCATCTGGCGACGCACGCGCGAGAATAAGTCGCGAGTCAGTCTCAACGAGAAGGGAGGGCCAGTGGAACAATTTTCAGGATAATTCCACTCACCATGTCGGCCGCTCGGGCAGCAGCGGCGCGTTGCTTGCGAGGTGTCGGCTTTTTCTCCATCGCTTCGAGCTCATCGAGCTCGCTCCTGAGCAGTTTGGCAATATCCGGTGAGAAGAGCAAGCTCGGCGCACGGCCTCGAGAAGGCGCAGGGGAGGTCATCAAGCGATCCGGCGAGATGTTGGGCAAGCGACGAGGAGGTGACATGGTAGAATCGATCGGTCGAGGTCGAGAGGCGGCCGGGGAAGTGGCCGGGGACGAAACCACTCGACGTCGCGGAGCGCTAGACGATGCCTTGTCACTCCCTACTGCAGAACTTGGCTCTTCGGAAAGCACGGCCGGCGTGCGATCCGACATGAAGCGCTCCATCATCCCGCGACGCGGAAGAGAAGCGGTGCCAAGTGGTGAGGTGGCATGTTGTGCGCTGCCTCCGATGAAAGAAGGGGACGGGAGCAGTGACGCCCCTGACGGAAGTCGGGAAGCCGAAACCGAAGCCGAAGTTGCTTGACGTGACTCGGAGAAAGGCTCGTCTTCTTCACTCGACGAATCTTCCTGCGCCCACTTGCGCACCTGTGACTCGCGGGTATCTTCTCCCCGACGTTGACTACGCTGCACAATGTCCTCGAAGCTCGGGTGCGTCTTGAGCTCATGGTTCGAGACCCCGCGCTCTCCCTCGAGGCCCACGTCGTCCCCGTCAGCCTCGCGGGTCTCGCCGATCGACTCGAAAGCATTCCTGGATCGCTTCGAGCCTGAAGCAGTCATGCTGAGCGTGGCGTGGGAGCGAGAGGCGCGAGCCTGCAATGGCGGCACTTGCGAATGCACAGGGGTCATCATGAGGTAGTCGATGCCCATCGCCGACGAGGCTGCTGCAAGTTGTGCCGAAGCCTGTTCCAACGATGAGGGAGAGGGGTGGCTCCCGTCATTCTGTAAGAAGCGCATGACCTGCTGCTTGGCCTCTTCGAACTGGTCCGCGGTGATGCCATGTGCTTGAGCAAGCGCGAGGGTGGTAGACTTAGCAGGCGACGGCACGCCATTGGCTAATTTTGACCGCGCAGAAGTAGCGGTTCTCGCGCCCTCTGCCCTTGTGGGCGCCATCTCGACATCTTTGCTCAAGCCCTGGTGCGACGCCGTACGCTGGTTACGGGGACAAGACGGAGGGTTCGAAGGGGCCGCAAAATCGGACTCGTCATCGTACGCGATCGAGGCGAAACGCGTGTCGAGCCTGGGGGGAGGGGAGGGTGTCGGATGGATGCGCACGCTGCGCCGTGTAATGCCCGCCTTGGAGGTGCGGCCGCGTCCAAATCGATGACCATCGGTTGGAGTAGCGATGAGCTCGTTGAGGGGAGAAGAAGAGCAGGGAAACCCGTCGTCGTCATAGAGGCGCTTGCCAGTGTGGGTAAGAGCGGGCGTCTGCTGCCCAAACGACGAGGACTGGGTGAGAGGCGAGGTGCGAATCGACATGACGTGACTGTTGACGGTTCAAGCATTACAAAGTGAATAAGATCGGTGGGGAAAGGGTGTCAGGATGGGGGTTTGGGGAGCGAGCGGACGGAAGCCAAGCGGGCACGAGTAGCAAGACGCGACGAGCGAAGCGCGAGCGCGGCAAAGGCAAAGGGGTCGATCGCGAGGCGGAGCGTAAGGGGAACGCGGCAAAGTCAGCTCGAGCTGTACAAGCATGCACACACGCCAGAAGGATCAACTACTCACATAATGGTTCACTAGCTGATACGACACGTCGACAAGCGAGTTTGATCCAATGCGATGGCTGTGGGCGTACTGCAGTGCGCTGAACTGGGGCGGTGAGGACCACGGTCACGACGCCAGCCAGATCGACGACGCGTTGCCACCGAGTCCAAACAGAGGCGCGAGGCGACTACGAGACAAGGCGCTAGCGCTGCGATCAGCGAAGAGGAAGGTGAACGGCAAACAGCGCGACGAATGAGGAGAGCAAAAAATCATGTCAGTGTCATGTTGTGTACAAGGGAGTGAACAAGTAGATGTGGGGACTGCACGACCGGGGTGTCTCATGTGGGTGTATGCACCGCGACAAGGTACTGATGGGATCGCCGACCTGCGCCCGCGCGGCGCGCAGCAGGGCTTCGACACCAAGGCAAAGCGCGCCTGCCGGGCCCGCAGAGGGAAGCGCAACTGCTGCAGGCTCCGTCGAGACTCGCCTGACCGAAACGAGGAAGAGAGCAAAAGCGACTCGTCACTCACCTCGGGAGTAATCCAGAGGTGAACCCGAAGTGAAAGTCAGAATCGTCTTTCGTTCGTATAACCAGCAGTCAGGTTACCGCAGAAAGTCAAGGTCCGGCAGGCGACCGAAAGGAGGAGCGCAGAACGACGCAAGCCGACCACTCGCAGGTGACGCGGTGACGAGCGGAGAGATGTGACGACTGGCGGGAGCAAGCTTGACGTCGGTGCTGAAAAGGCGGCGCTGCTGCAGTCGAAAGAAGTCCGGTCCCGAGACCAGAGGGACGTGTAGAAGAAGATACTGGATCAAGGTGTGCTGGAGGTCGTGGTTGAATCCACTGAGTGTGGCGCCGTGAATCCTGGTAAGTCGGGCGTGGTGAACGGCGAAAGGGTAAACGCGTCGAGTGGTGGTCGCCCCGTTCGCGTGTTCCGCCTCTGGGCTTGCAATTGGGGGTCTCACGGCTCCATCGCTAATTGCACTTTATGCCTCCCGGCCTCAATGAGAAACAAGGGAAAAAAAGAATAAAAAAGCTCGCCATAGGTTCTACAATCGTGTTCATCGAACCATGCTTCGCAATCTGACCTCCCTCGTATCGAATCTTTTTGCGCCCACGAGGCGACTTGATGCGAGCCGAGTTTTCGCACTCGGTTTCCCGTTCCGCGTCTGCGCCGACGCCGACGACTCGTGAGTCGTGTCGCACTGCGGGTACGCTTTGCAGGCAATGTCACATTTTCAGGTGAGCATGTTTCAAGTTTCAGTGCTACGTGTGTGGTAGTACAGCCAGCGGCTGAATGCTCAAGTCGAGCAGCCGGCGGCTGGGGTTAGTAGTACTATACTAACAGTGCCACCTGGCACGGCCAGCGGGATCGCTGGACGCGCAGGCTGAGCGTTCAGTATAATTCAGTATGCGCGCATCCATCAAGACAAGTTTTCGCGACAATCTCTTTCTTGTCTCATGGTTTACTCTTCTTTAAAATATAGGGAGGTACTAACTGCTCACGCGGAAAATCAGGTCAGCCGAATCGATTGCAGTGTAACGCGCCTTTGACGCGCGACTTGAACCGGTCCCTAAAAAAAGCAAACTGGTATTAGAATCACTAAGTAGCGCTGCAGCTAACGCGGTCGAGCGCCTACTCGCCCCGCTCCTGCTCGTCGTGTCTCGCTCGCTTGCTTCATCTCCCCCTGGTGTCCACGTGTCCTGTACTCGACAGCACCTCCTCCGGGCTTGGTCAGCATGGCTCCGATCATGTCACGCTTAGGTGGCCGCGCGTCCTCGGCCTTGGATGACTCGCAGCGACCTCGTTTGGGACCTGATCGCTCGCACTCAGCCTCATGGCATCGAGCTGAACCCTATGTACGTCTAGCTCTACACACGCTTCCTCGACATCGCCTAGCATGATCGTGTTCCCATGCTATGAATGGCTCGCTCACGCTCTTCCCCTCGGCCCACCTCTCTGTTGACGTTGACCGTCGCCGCCAATGACTTGCTCTCGCTGTTGGCGGTCCCATTGTGTCTCGCCGAAAATAACCGACCCACCACGATTACTACCGCAAACCACCTTGCATCTACATAGTCGCAAGCTCGACCTGACCCCAGCACGCTCCCGTCATGGAAGCAAGACGGCGTTCGCGCCGACCTGTTCGACGAGGGCTCGTCGCGATACAACATTCGCCTGAACCAAGGGCTGTTCCCTCACGCCGATCCACCAGCGCCTGAGGTGCTAAGACGAGTTGAACACGTACCCGAACACGTCGCACCCGCCGCCATCGCCGGGCCTGTGGCCGTCAACACTTCCTCCACCGCGGCGGATCTGGCAGATCGATTCCTTTCCGGATCAACGGGCGCCGCTCGACCCTCCTCCGCGCCTGCGGCCCCTCGCCACGACCCCGCCTACGAACAGAGGGCACGTAAAGTTCAGCAGCACAAGGAACACGAAGAGAGAAGGTTAAGGAAGCTCGCTGAGGACGAGGCCAAGAAGACCTTGCAACAGCAGCAGGAGAATGCCCGCTTGCAGAGGAAGATCGCCGACTTTGAAGGCAAGGGTTTTGTGATTCAAGTCGAGGGGTTGGTCTATGGTACGAGCGCGGATGACGTGCAGGTAAGATTTGGTTTGATCCTTAGCACTCATTTTCTGTATCATGGTCGCTGACGTGTTGCTGGCGGCGGACGCAACCTTGCCTATCTTTTAGACGGCTTTTGGCGCGTATGGCGAGACGACTTTTTGCTTCATCGTCAACGAGGCCACGGCAAGAGAAGATGATCCTCTCATCGCACGATTGACGTTCAAACGATTCGAAGATGCCGCCGACGCTTGCGCTAAGCTACAGTTCGTCCATTCTTGCCCCTCGTGATCTCAATGCAAAGTACCGAGAGGACTGATTTTCCGAAACCCCTTCTCAGCGGCGCGATTGCTGACGGTCGTGAATTGACGGTCAAACAAGTCGAACGTACACCTCCCCCTGCCACCTCTACCGACATCCTCGGAACCGCTCCGTCATCTTTGATCTCTGTCTCGACTTCATACTCTGCACCGTTGTCGCACAACCAGCCACTGAGGTCCGTTGCACATGGCCGCCGAACGGTGTCTGAGCCCATAATGCAGTATTAACTTCATTGTTCTGACGCCTTTTTTCTATCCCACTACTCACAGGTCTAAACCCGATCCACCGACTCGATTCGCCGACACGCGATACGCGAAGCACGGCCGCTCCATGCACGACGACAACGGCATGGACGTCGACATGTCGGAGCCTACACCGGCTCGTTCTTCGACTGTCCCATCAGCACGCAACCAATCAGGACCCTCTCGAGGACTCAGGGGAGGAGGCAGTGGTGGAGGACGGCATGGACCGATGTACGCTGGCCAGAACTCACGCTCGGATCAACATACTCATATGGGGCCCAAGGGTTACGGCCAGGCGCAGATACAGACACAGACCCCCGTCTCGCTCCTTGATAGGCTTGGTGGAGGGGTAGGGAACATTCGTGGGGGTCATACGGCTGGGAAGCAAGGGGATTCAGGAAGGGGGGGAGGGAACGCCCCACGGCAGCCACAGAAGAACTCGGGTCGCTTTCAATCGCTTGTTGCTAGGATGTCGTAAACAGTCGAACCGCAATGACACGGACCTTCTTCGTAGTCGCCGCCTGTAGGTGTGTGTATCTAAGAGAGGCCGTGCCAACCGTAATGTGCGGGCCGACTGAGCTCGCTGAAGCACCTTATGAGGGTTCGAGGTCTTGGTCTTTACTCCCCACCACAACTTTACTTTCTGATGTTCTGAGGACAGGGCAGAACAGGACAGACTCGAATCTCATTCTCAGTGAACATTACGCCGAGGATCAACAATCAGTCATCTATGTGCCCGACTCGGTTGGCGCTCTGACCAGCCCGCTAGGAGTTAATCGGCGAAAAGTGGCTTCAAGTGGCGGCTCTGGCCGATTCAGCCGCCGCTGTCGCCTGCCAGCCCTGGCCGCTTTCGCAAGCAACGATCCGCTCTCACAGTCTCACTTTCACGCGCCAGAGTCCAAATACGTGCGTCGCTTGGTCCCCAACATACCGGACTCTTCGTGGGCGGGTGTAGACGAGCATGTCGATGCTGATCCCCACCGCCGCTGGAGCGGTGTCCAAGGTGTTCCTCAAGCAATGGTGTAACGAGGTGCGCGTCACAGGCTTGCCGACCTTCTTGGACAAGCTCAATTCGGATCGAGGCGTTCTGACCAGTGAGTGGCTGCTCCTGAGAGTGGCTTTCTTTATGGGGTAAAGTGGAAAACTGATACTTTGCTTTGGTCCGTTCCATATCAGTTGCCAATCATATCTCGGTGTAAGAACCTGTTCGAGCTACTCGTCCAACACGCGTGGCGCGCTCTTGCTCGATCCCCTGACATCCGCTTCCCGAAGTCTTGGTCGAAAGGGAAGCTGATCTGGTCCTTTTGACCCAATTACACAGCGTTGATGAGCCTTTCATGTGGGGTTGTTTACCCATATCTCTCTTCATGGACACTCGAACCACTCGATGGACACTAGGCGCAAGCGACATGATGTTCACTGGAAAGTTCGTCAGCCTTTCTTCCTCTTCCGCCGATATACACTCTGCGTGATCTGACGATGCTCTTGGCGGCGCAACAGGTGGGATAGTTGGTTCTTCTCGAGAGGCCAGGTCATGGAGACTTTGCGCGGGAAAGGCATCTACCAAAAAGCGATCGATCGTGCGGCCAAGAAGCTCAACGACGGGCAGTGGGTGAGTGGCGGTGAAAGTCCTTACCCTGCTCTTCCCAATGCGACCTCTCTCTTTCCAGTCTCAAGCTTGAGTTTGATTCTTCTGTCTGGATCTGATCTTCCTGTTTTCGACTGCAACAGGTGCACGTCTTTCCCGAAGGAATGATCAAGCAAGACACCTTGAACGAACTTCGGAGGTTCAAGTGGGGGATATCGAGATTATTGTTCGAGACGGATCCGGAAAGAATGCCCCATGTGGTGCCAGTATGGATCAAAGGTGAGAAGAAACAAATATCTCGGCAACCTAGGAGTGCTTCTAAAACCTCTCAACTACTTCCCGCCGACCAGGTTTCCAAGAGGTGATGGATGAGCGACGAGGGTGGCCCCGAATGCTCCCTCGGCCGGGGAAGAACGTCTCCATCATGTTCGGCAATTCGATCAACTCGGCGATCGATCCTCTCATGGCCAAATATAGAACCATTTTTCCCAATCCTTGGCGACCGGCGACATATGGGAACGACGTCAAGGAGGATCTTCGAGTCGAACCCGAGGGTTTGGCGGCGATGAGGAGTGAGCTGGCGGCGCGGATTAGGGACGAGCTGATGAAGTTGGGCAACGATGGGAGGCTGGAGAAAATGTTGGAACAAAAACCGAATCGGATAAGATGGAATCGACTGGAATGATGGGGGTAGTTTGATGTCGCCATTTTTCGGGGTGGCGTCGGATCTCTTACACAGACATCGCGGGTGAAATTGATCAGATTTAGTGGAGTGTAGCTTAGTGGAATAGAATACGTGTGAACCATAGAGTTGCGCTTAAACAGTATTTCCGGCTTCTTTTCTCCTCGGATAAGCTCGAAATTGTGATTACCGGATTGATCTCCTGTTCGAAAGGCTCGGTGCGGCGGTCGAAAGCGCTTGAATAGACAAGCGCCGCCGTTTTTCGATCGGCTCGCTGGTTCACGCGTTCACGAGTTGCATTCAGCCCCAAACCACCGCTCGCACGCCCGGTCCAGTCCAGCACCATTCAGCCGAGTCGAACGATGCCTGACCCCATCTCTATGCGACAGGGCTCGCCTTCGATGCCTCTGCACGCCTCTGCTGCTGATGCTGCTCCCTCTGAGACAACCGCGGCATCGAACTCGACAATGGCGAGCGGCTCCATCTTAACAGCCGCCGCCGCGACAAAACCGAATGGCCGGGGCGCCGCCGCTCCGTCAGGCACGTCTGCCACGAGCACGAACACACTCTCGGCGCCCTCCTCAGACCCCACGAGGCCCTACAGTTCCCTCGCAGGTGAGTGGCATCCTCTGATGGGGTGGAAGCTGTTGTTGAGCTGCTGTGTGACGTCGGCTATCCGGCGCCGAGTAGCACTGATGAACCGGGGTTCTTCCCGGGCTTCAAACTGCGCGTGCCGACTATGTCGAATTCGCTGCTGGGTGCACTAACTGGGAAACGCTCTGTGCTGAGCGCTGATCGATGGACTGTCTCCTCTCTTTGTCGCTTGGAACCCCCTTTCCCCGCTCGGATACCACAATCAGTTATTCCTCCGTTCAACGGCACCGGTGGCAATTCGGCTCGATCCTCTTCAGCCGAAGGCTCGACCTCGCACTCGTACTCGCATTCGACCTCGTTGGCGGCGCCGGCGTCGTCGTCACACACACACGCGCAAGCCGGCTCGCCAGCGCCGGGACCCGCGATCGCCCACTCGAGACCGCATACATCCAGCTCTTCGAGTACGTCCCACCACCCGGCCTTCTACGGCTCAGCGAGCACGCACCACGACAGCGGCACCGGCCACAGCAGCAGTGGCAGCAACAGCCCCGCCACCTACCACACCGACCACCACAGTAGTAGTCATACCAACAACACCAATCACAACAATAACAAGCCACAGACTGCTGCGTCGAGACCCGCGGCCGCATCCCCACCATATCGTGCCAACCCGATGAGCGTGTCATCGATGTTGTCGGGCCCGCCGCGAGATCGATCCAGTGGTAGCAGCTCCACGCCCCCGCCCGTCGTCTCGCCCGCGCCTCCGACGCTGCCGGCCTCGACACCTCATCCGCCGACACTGCCTCCGCTCATTTCGTCAACGTCTTCGGGCTCGGACGGCAAGGGAGCCGACTCGTCGAGGTCGTCCGCTCCCTCCTACCATCGAGCACCGGCGCTGAGCCCCATGGCGCCCTCCACGTCTTCGCCCTCGTCGTCATCTGCTGGCCTGAGCTCAGACGTCAGCAAAGCCCAGTCCCCTGAAATCTACCCCAAGATCGAATCGAAACGCTCTCCGTCGTTGACCTCGGCGACCTCGCCTAGCCTTGCGAATGCCTCCTCTGCATCGGCCTCGTCGTCGTCGGCCAAAATCGAACGCGCCTACCCTCCGCTGCCGTCCGCGTATGCCCGCGAGTCGCCGTACTCGAAATCTGCTTGGTCAACGGGGCCAAATACACCAGCCGGTTATGGGTCCAGTAAATCCAACATGTCTTCGTCGGCCGGACCATCTGGCGCCCAGCAGCGTCAACAGCAGCAGCAGCAGCAGCAACAGCAGGCCCAGCAGCAGCAGCAAGACAAGGCGTTCTTCCCCAACATGCACTCCTTCGGTCGACCTGCCAACGCCAACCCGAATGCAAACCAGAGCAATTCTTCATTTTCTTCGTCTTCGACGCATCGGCAGCTGAACTCGAACACGACGTCGTACCCGCCCACGTTCCCTTCGTGGTCGAACGCCGGCGCGAGCTCGGGCTCGTCTTCGCAGCCGCCCGCCACCGCGCCCAGGCAGAGTTCCGCCCCTCAGCAGCCCTTGTCGCGACCGTATCCTGATTATTACAGCGCAAGCGGCGATCATGGTCGACCTGAAGAGAGCACGAGAGCCAAATCCAACTCGGATCATCATTACGCATCCTCGTCGACATCAGCCAATGCGACGGGCACAACGACTGGCTCGCGGCTATCGGCCGAGAGCTACAAGCCGGCACCGCTTGGATCGACCTCGGCTCGACCTACGAATGGCAAAAGCAGTCATATTCGATACCCTGGGTCCGATTACACGTCTTTGGGCCGGAGTGGCACGAATGGAGCCCCCGCACCGCCGACTTTACCTCCGCTGTCGAATACACTGTTGAGTACGCCCACGTGGGCCTCGGTCGAGCCTTCGCCCGCGACTCTATCTACCTCGACGACAACGGGTCAGAAACGACGGAGATCAGAAGGGCAGTCGTCAAAGAGCCGGAGCATCGAGAAGGCCAAACTGGTAGAACTCTTCATCCCTCCCTTCTCCGTCGTCGATCTGAGGAAAGCCTACGTCCGACCCCCTTTGGTCGACGTACATTCCAACGCGGTCTATGAAGCCGTCTCGGCGATCCGATCAGCAGCACAAGCCAACGAGGCCGAATGGGGTCATCCGACACTCTTTCTCGGTCGGATCATCTACGATCCGACGCTCAACGCCGCTGAGATGATCGACGGACAACTCCTGCGGCGCAATATCGGTGGTCGTCTCGAAGTGGTCGTTGCAACAGGCTACCTCGCACCTTGTATGACAGAAGGGGAGTCAACGTGCCGATTCGAAGTAGGTAACCCTCTCGAGTACGATGGCCACGCCCTGCCCGGCACGAACGCTCTCGAAACCCAGGCTCTGCCGACGTGCATTTGGGACTTGGACGCGGTACGGAAGCGATGCGTATGGGGAACAGACGTTTACACCGACGACTCGGACGTGGTCGCCATTTCGCTGCATTCGGGGTGGTTGCGGCTGTCGGACTCGAGCTCGCCCAAAGCCGGCGACCCTACGGCGGCTCAAGAGGCGTTGCTGAGAGCCCGGACACCCTTGTTGGAACGCGCGAAGTCTTATGCTTGCAAGAAGGGGCGGTCTTTGATCGTCAAGCTCGTCGTCGCACCGGCGTTGGTCCGATACGAGGGGTCTCCTCGGCAGGGCATCAAAAGTCGGTCGTGGGGCAATGGCCACGATGGCGTCAGTTTCATCATTGAAGGGATCGAAGTCTGCGATGTGAGTTTTGGTGATCTCGTCTGAATGTGGCGCGCGAGAAGTGTGTTCTGACTTCCCTCGAACTTCATCACAGTCCGACGTAGCTGCAAAGGGACACCGCTTCGTCAAACGTAGCGTTCGCGAGAGCGCAATCGAACTGGCGCAATCCTTCTCATCAACCAAACAGCGAAACCAGAATGGAGACCCTCAGTCTGCAGGGGAAGAAGGCAACGATTTGGCCTTTGAGACTTTTGTCATTGGGTTTGATCGTCGATCGTCTCGATTCTTGAGCGACTTGACGAACGGCACGGAAAGTTCGTCGGCGACGAGTGGGGGAAAAGCTATGGAGACGGACTGAAAGATGGGTGAGAGGGAGTGAAGTAGTAGCAGGTAGTACACATATTGGATGTCTAGATCAGGTGCTGTATAGGCCGTGTGCCGGACACAAGCTAAGCGTGTGGGCACTCGGCAATAACCTGTGCGGTAACGCCTCGACCGGCGAGATTTGTTTGTCTCCGTCGATTTAGCATGCTCGCTGAGTGCATGGACACTGCGATGTACATGTCTCAAACTCACCTCACCGGAAAGCACGGAAGCGGAGCCGGAACCTGGAACTCGATTCGCAAGTGGGGCATCACTTGGCTCCCGATGTGCATGCCCACTAGGGCAAGCCCCCTCCAAGAAACTCGTAAAGGTCAACGGTCAACAGGTCAACAGGTCGAATTATCCCTCCTTCCACAGACTCGTTCTTCACTCCACGATCGATTGACTATCGTATTTTCACCACTCGTTCGACACGTAAGTCGCTAGTCTGTCCATCGGAGTCGCTCGGCGCGGCTCGTTACGTATCGCCCCACTTGCAGTTGAGGCTCTGCGCGAGCCCACTCTAAGCTCAACTAAGGCCTCCCTCTGGGAGGGGCTTACGAGTTATCGGCGCGCTTGGCCCAGTTGCCCTCCGAAATTTCAGGGCTATTGTGGGGTGGTTCTCTGTAACTTGGCAAGTAGGCGCATTCATGCAAAAGTGAGGGATACTTTTTTTTATGCTCTAAAAATGACATACCTAAAGTGGCGAGAGCTTTCATAAGCTGTGGGTAGAGCTGCAGCGATCCGAAGTCTGCGATTTCGGTCGATCGGGCCTCAGATGGTCCGAGCGCATCGTCTAATTGGCGCTCTCATTATCGGCGAGCCTGCTCCGTTCGGCTTGACCCCTTTGAGTACGCTTCGCTGCTCTCCTCTTTTCACGATGATCCGTCGGCCACGTCAAGCGCGACAATATCTAAAACCAAAAATGACCCGAATAAGCAGACGCCGTACCTCATCAACTCGCCAGAACAACCGCCGCGAGGCGGATCTATTCGCTGAATTTCGTAGCCGCGATCTCTCGCTATGTCAATACCTGTCGTGGTACTTCAGCCCATCCACACGATTTGAAGGCGTTCAAACACACCGACCAAAGCTGTTCAACAGCAACTAGCCCAGCCTCAAGCGTGGGCTTGATCTCATTCTACGACTTGCACGCGAGGATGGCGCAGACTCAAGAAGCCAAATCAATGACTGCCATCGCCGAGCAGGTGGGCAGCACTTCGTACTTCTCGGATTGATTCTCCGGATTCAATAAAGCTACTGAATACTTGCCTTGTCCGTGTGCAGGCCGACTCAATCATCATTCAAGCCCAGTCGGTAGAAAAACTCACCTGATCATTGCTTAGTGCATTCAGTGGACTGACAACACTGGTGACGGCCCAGCGTCCATAAATGAGATACATTGCTTCGAAAACAACACTTTGCCTGAACCTGTTGGCGCTGTGACAAACACAGCGTCATATCGATCCCGGTTCCCGAATTGATCGAGTTCGAAAAGTGCAGCAATGGCCTCCATCTGCACAGGCCGGGGGTAGACTCCTCGTCAAAACTTTCGCCCAGAATAACTTTGATCTTCTTGCGTAATTCGCTGGAATCTCGTCAGTCCTCCTGAGTCAAACGTGGCCTCCAGTGACCGAGAACGGTTGTCGGTTTGGCTGAATGATTCGGTGCTGGGGTCGTAGGACTGGCCCTTGAAGCTGATCGCAAGGGAGACGCCCTGAACTCAAATGATGGATGTCGACGGAACGGTCCCCTAGCCGGCCTGGGTGTTTGTACCGACATGGCTCATCATGAGAGAAGGTGCGATGTTGAGGGAGGAGAGAGAGGATGCGTGAGGCGCGGCCGGGCTTAAGTGACCTGGATCTAGTATGCAGCCTTCGACGCGGACTGGACTACGATTGGTCCGTGCGCCTACCTGCGTCTCGTTTTAAATTAGTTGATTCAAGCTGCTGTAGCGAGATGAATAAGCGTTCCTAGACTTCAAGCTTCGGTGAAGCCTCATCAATAATAATTAAATAAAGACCTATCCCTCCAGTTTTTAGATAGCACCAATATATGCCATGCTACAGCAAGGGGGCACTTTTCAGGGCCAAAATTTTGGAGGGCAATTGGGCCAAACGCGCCGATTACTCACAAGCCCCTCCCAGAGGGAGGGCTTAGTTGAGCTTAAGTCCACTCGGGACCGTGATCATTGTTCTATGAGGGCCAGCTAGCCAAGGCCTTCCCTTCAGCGCTATGTCCCTTCCTGCCCATTCATTCTCTGGCTTAAAAAGGTTGCTTACTGTTGCAGGTGTTAGTAGACCTTGCACTGATACCAGGGGCCGGATAGCTTAGTTGGTCAAAGCTTTTCCAATGAATGGAAGCGACCCAGGTTCGACTCCTGGTCCAGCCGTGCTTCTTCTCTTGTTGATCATTTCGGGATCATTGTTGATCCCAACACTTACACCCTCCATATGTCCCTCATGCCGGAATCGACGTCGAGAACCGCCCCTTCAACACGGTAGCCCCGCCCCTGTTTCCCTCGGCGTGTCAGGGTTGAGGTTGCTCAGCCGTAGGCAGCAGGCGATAGCGAGGATGACGGGACGAGATGCGGGATTGATGTAGTTGTTCTTGTAAGAGTACTAGAACAGAGGCCGAGGGAGCTGGAGGTTACTGGGGGAGTTGACTATGAGATCAAGATTGCAGAAGGAAGACAAGAGCGATTTCTACACAGAAGCCCTATTTATAGTCGCAGGAAAGCCCAGGGAAAGCGACAGAAACTCATGGAAGCAAGTTGAAGCCAAAGGAAGTGATCGAGGCGCAAGCTCATAGAGATAACTGGAAGCTCCTAGAAAGTTCCCAGCGCTGAGTAAGCTGCGCGGTGGCGTTGCGCTCAGACCTCGGACTGCTGATTCGTGATACGGCGGCGACCTTCTCGTTCAAGGATGCCCAGCATATCGAAGGCTGTTGTGATAGTCTCGCGCTCCTAAGCGGCGCAGAGATGCGTTGTGATAACACGCCAAAGTCAGGACCACAAAGTTGTAAGATCAAGTGATGAGGAAAAGAACAAGAGAGTAGCCCCAAGAGCAACTAAGAAAAGCCTCTGTCGCTAAGCGAACCTCCTTCCTAATCCAGCCATCCACCTGGCCTCGGCCAACCCTCAGCTGTGCGCCCACACTCCAGCCTAAGCACCCGCGCGCCTAGCTTCCGCCTGCATCACTCATATGACAAAGACATCATGGAAAAAATCAAGGCTTTCATCTAATCGCGCGTCACCAATCCGACCGTCGACCTCCTCGAGAAACGTTGACCGCTTAGAAGGAGGCATCGCGGCGAGTTGGACTAGTTCAGGAAGCTCGGCAATTTTGACCCTCACTTCGTCCTTGTGCAGGACGGGGGACAAGGTTGTGTTGCCTTACAAGCTCTACGGCGGGAAGAATCATGCGTTCAAGAATTGGTACCCACGATTGGGCATCAAAGGCGGGATACATCAGATACTTGAATCATAGGTATATTTTCTGACCTTCGACTCCTCTCACTGCAAAATTTCGTCTACTACAGGGGTGTTCGTCGACTCAGTAGACCCTAAGGACTTCGAAGCCGAAATCAAAGACAACAGTAAGTCTCAATTGTTTCTTGTAGCTTCGTTCGCAACGCTCGATGTTTTAACTATGTTCAGCGAAATTCATCTTGATCGAAGCCGTGTCGAACCCCGCCTTGGAAGTTCTTGACATACTCAAATTCGCAGAGTTGGCTTAGAAGCATGAAATCCCTCTCGTGGTCAATGTGAGTCTTACATGCGCTGATCTGCTCTTGCCTCGTGCCCCCATGGTGGTGCGATCGTGAACTCGGGCAGGTTCAGCCTCACCTGAAAGAAATGGACCGAATTCGATGTCCCTCTGCCCGATTACGGTCCTTTGATCTTGTCCCACTGAGTGATATGCCGGAAAATTTGGCTTTTGCTGAACTGATTCTGGGTGGAGCCTTTACAGCCTGCGGGCCAATGGCTGTGAGTTGGCTCGCCATCGTGCGCCAGAGTTGAAGCGTTCGCTCAGAGACGGCTCGTTAGTGCTGTGTGTGCCTACTAGCTTGTGGTCAAGGTGCGTGTGGAGACCGTGAGTCTGGTCGTGTTTGAGGCCTAATAATATGGTGAACCCGATGGTGTATATTGCCCTTGGCAGATACGAGAATCGGGGGCTTGTCTCTCCCTCTTTGCTGCTTGGCCCTGGGTGTCCGCATGGAACGCCACACCAGGAATGCTCTTGCTCTCACGTAGTTGCTCCAACAGCAGGACGCGGTCGAATCGGTACCCCAGACAGCTCTTTCTCATTACCCGACCTACAAAGTCGCTCAACTTCTCATGCCCAAGGGCTCTGGCGGTATGGTCTCGTCTGCGATGAAGAATGACTCGAAGGGTGACGTCGGACGAGCCATCGTTGCTGCCTGAAAGGTTGGCTACCATTGCGGTACGTGAGGTTGATTTACTGGTTCTCGGGTATCATATCTACGCTCACGTTCCTCACATTTACAGGTAATATGGGAGATGTGCGCACGCTCGTTATCAGCCCAACGTTTTCCATTCAAAGCCAGTGAGTGGATATCGTCAAAATTCGATCGTCCAGAGGCCCAAGCTGAGCGCCGAACTTCCTTCGCACAAATTTCCGAAAGAGACGTTGATCCAGAACGGGTCTCCGGACAATCTTATCCGAGTGAGTGCCGGGTTGAAAGACATCCAATACGTCATGCACGGTAGGTCACACGGTATGAATTTCGTCGCACCTCTGAAGCTGAGTGAGTCTCTGTCCCTCTTGCGGTGGCAGACTTTGCACAAGCCATAGAAAGCGTGCTCGCTCAGAAATCTTCAAAGCTGGCGTCCCTGCGTTCATATGTTCCATTTGTTAATGTGGGATCCGAGCAAATGTAAAGTCACCGATGATTGTACCAAGAGCGTGAGATTACAATCAGATGCCCGCAGTTCGAGTAGCGCAACTGACTCTAGTCGGCGAGCCCCCGTCAAGATGGAAGCGTATACAAGAAAGTGGATAATAAGCTAAGTATGAACGCGCGTTCCCATTGATGTATTCACTGGAGTATACAGTCAGAGTCACTCGACGTCTTGCTTCTGCTGGGCTGGGCCGACTTAACCCTCCGATGACCCAGTCTTCGTAGCGCTGGTTGACCGCGGGAAGCGTCGGTTCTCTCGACTTGGTCGATAATGATCGGACCTCTTGGCTCGGCGAATGTTGGCACCACGCTCACGTCTTTGAGCGCGTTCGTTACCGTATTTCCAGTGTTCGTGGGAATCAAACCCACGAATGACCGCAGTGCTGGAGTCGTCTTCATCGGAGAGAGAGGTGTCGTCGCAGCGAGAGGTAGGCTCGAGCTTGAGGACATGGCTCCTGCAGTCGGCCGCTTGGAGCACCTGATGAAAGGCAGCTTCTCGCCCAAGTTAAACGCCATCGAAGGGCTTTCCGGGCGGATAACGCTGTAGGTTAAGCTTCGTGGACCACGAAGGTTCGAAGCTTGGTAGTCCAGCAAACTGCGTAGATCGCATTCTGGAGCAAACTCAGCGCAGCGGGTGTGAGCTACGAGTCCGCACTGCGAGCAAAGCACTGCTTGACGCTTCGTTTGTTCATCGCAGAGGCGGCAGTCGATCGCTGCAGTATAAGAAGATCTTATCAGCGATTAGGGACACGGGATAATCTCGAGTTACTGCTCAGTAAACGTACCTTTGCTGAAGGTGGTCTTGACGAATAAATGCGTTCGAATTGCCACCTCACTGTGATCGCTTGTGGTGGTGGTCTCTCGATTCTGTTGACGCAGTGATCAATTAGAACCTGCGTGCAGTATCTTCCGGAATTACTGTTCGGCGCTTACAAGTATAGAAAGGGGCGTGTCTCCATCGATGAAAGTCGTAGCACGGGGAAATTGAACGAGAGGGATTGATATTTTCTCTCTCTCCGGTGATGGGGCTGGTGGATCGAATGGCAGGTCTGTTCCGAGGGGAGACGGCGCATGATCCTTCATAGTGTTTCGACGACGAAACGGAATCGAGTCGTAAACTTGCGTGTTCTGGAAGGAGTTGAGGAGCACTGTGTCAGTCAAACCGACTAAGAAGCTCAATTCCAGAAATCACTGACATGGCTGTCACTACAGTTCTTCTGCAGCCAAATGTGTTCGAGAAGCTCTTTTGCGGCCGCGCGGTCTGTAGGTTCCTTCGCGAAGCAGAAATGCAGGAAATCGCACAGTTCCGCCGAGCACCGGTCAGGGATAGGTGGGTGCTCGTCTGTCACGATGTGAAACATTGCGCTCATAGAGTTATGGTCGTAGTAGGGTGGTCTTCCGCAGTCGATGAGCTCGATGACTGTGTGCGCGAGGCGATCGTGAATGACAAGCTTGCGACGGAGATGATTTGCGCAGCTCACTCACTCGTGCAGCCAAGCGACCAAATGTCCGAAGCGGTCGTAGCACCTCTGAGTTCGATCTGAGGGAGAATTCAAGTCTTGATAATCGAAACCCACTGCACGATTTTAGATGTCACCTACCACTTCCGGAGCCACTAGGAAGCAGGATATCACCTTCGATCAGTGCAAGGCACGGGTGACGGGTTGACAACCTTACTCACTCCAATTTGGGGTTCCATACGCTTCGTGGTCATCTTTGCGCATGGTCGTCGTGACCAGACTCGTTCCGAAGTCCGATAATTTGATGTTGCCGTGTTTGGTACTCAAGATGTTGGCAGCTGGAAGGCGAATGACGTGACGCTTCGAGGTCAGCACAATCATCTTCGACCAGGATCCCCTCCACGACTCCCACCTTTCAGATCACAATGCACGACATGCATCGAATGCAGGTATTCGAGCCCCGCGAGAATCTTAACGACGTAACTCGCTACAAGCGGCTCGGGTAGCTCCCCAAAGTGCTTGATCGTCTTCTGCAGCGATCCATTCTCGACGTATTCCAGTACGAGGTTCAAATAGTGCTCGGTCTTCACCAAGCCTTCGTATTTGACGACGCTCGGATGCTCGAGCCGCTGGAGCACTGCAACTTCGCTCGAGAGTTGCTCAATCTCCTCGTCCGTCTTTCCCGCCAGCGAAATTCGTTTTACCGCGACGACCCGTCCCGAGTTAAGATTCAACGCTCGATACACGCTGCCGAACTGTCCCTTTCCAATACATTCGCCCAATTGCTGATGAACGGAGGGAGTGTGGTCAGCTTCATCGAGAGTATAGGGCCGCGATAGCAATTCAGCTTACATAAGTCAGGGCAGGACGACCGTTCTCGCGGAGCACGAGTTTGGTCCGAGCGATGCGCGTCGGTCTGCCGTCTATCGATTCGTCGCTGCTGAAGCGATTCGAGGCGGCTGCAAGATTCCCCTCACTCGAGAAGGTGCTGCCTCGGCTCCAGTGTGGGTTCAGAGAGTTCCCATCCACCTTTTCCAGTACCACCTCCGATCTCCAGCGCTGGTGTTGACGTGGTCGAACCGGCGAGGTATTGCTCGCTTGAGCGCATACGCCTTGAGTTGGTACGGTCAGGGGCTGGAGCTTCGATAATGACACGCCGCGTGGGATACCGACCCGCCCTCCGAGATGATGAACCGAGGTAATGTTGGGTGCGGAGTGTGAGGAGGAGTCATCGTCTTCTTGTATGCTTTCGTCGATGGAGCTGGCCGAAAGTGAACGGTACATCGCAAACGATGGTCTCACTGCAGTCGCCTCGTCGAACGAGCGGCGGCCAGGATAAACGGCGCCAGCGAGGACATTTCTGGAAAGCGCCTCCAGGCTCGACGAAGCGTAGGCCGCATCCGAGCTCAGCCGTTTTGAGGATCTTCGATTGCTGCGAGCATCGGAATGCAGCTGAGGAAGGATGTTTGTTGCGTCGTCTTCTTCAACAACGCTTAAAAAGTCGACCGCCGATTCTGCCCCACGTCGAAGGCTGTACAGCGGGTGGGGTCCGGGAGTGCCTCGGTCCTTATCGCCACTGGCAGCAGAGAGTCGTGGTCGGTCGCTGAACGTGACGGAAGGTCCGCGTGAGTCATTCCTACTCTCGAGCGATGGTTGACTGGCCCTTGTGAAGTCTTCCGTGAATCGCGAGACCGGAACATCAAGCGAGCTTTTGGGTCCACCAGCACTCGCGCTCGGGGGTGGGATGCTCTTGGGCCTCAGCTGACGACCGCGCGCATTGATCCCAAAGGCGATGATCGCCGAAGGACTTGTCGAAGCTGTCGAGCTTTGCCACGAGCCGGCCTTAAGTTGATCCACGGGTGAATTGGATCGGAGAGAGTTAATCTCAGCATCGGAGATCGAGCGTGTGTATCGATAGGCGAGACGATGCCGAGACGCTGCGGTGTCTTGCGGTGCAGCTGTCAGCTTGGCAAGCGCTTCGGCAACAGCTACATCGCGATGTGCGTCGGCCGAGGTTGCTGGTGACGATTCCGAAATCTCGAGTGAGAAACGCGAGTGCAGTGATGTGCCGGCTAGGGCTGAGCTCGTAGACGCTTTGGACGAGACGGACGCTTGTGCGCAGCTAGCAGGGGCTTTGATCGGGAACGGGGAGACGGTGACCTCGCAGAGCTGTTGTAAAGAGGGGTTGAAGAGGGACCGCAGTTCAGGAGATGACCTCGAGAAGCTAGCCGACCGTTGGCGATAGTCGTCGAGCGCTTCTGTTCTATGTGGCAAGTCACCGTGCAGATTTTGCCCCTTGGCTTTGACGACGGCTAATCCCCAGGATGCTCACACCCAATCAGCATCGAATTCAGCTCAGCGTAGACCGGATAAGTGGCGATAATATCATCCTACCTAAAGCGTCCGATCGATTCCGAATGTTCTCCTTGCCAGACGCGGGTTGATGAGATCGCCGAGTGACTGCTTTACTGGCCCGTGTTCCCGAGTTCATGGAAGCACGACGAGAGACTCCGTTGAGGGACGACGAGATGCGTGTTGAGACGGCGGAAAGTATTGACAGAGCCCTAGTCTTTTTTGAAGAGGCTGTCGAAGTTGTCCGCGCCCGGCTAGTGGATTCGTCCGCGCCACTTGATCCCCCCGCAGCGACAGAAACGTCCGGTGTGACCGAAGCTGACCCGAACATCATGCTGGGTATGAGCACGGCAGACACAAGCCTGGAGCCCCTTCGTGGCGCGGGAGTACAGTAATTGGATATTTGGTGAAGAAATAACGAGAACGAGAATCAGGCAGCGCCGCAATTCATTGACAAGAACACAGATCGACGGGCTTCAAGATGGGCAGAGAAGGCCCCTGCGGGGAGCCGTGCGATCCAGCGCCGTGCCCGGGGCGTCGTCTGTCAACGCGACACCACGACCTAGAGTTCGAATGCTGGCCTGTGAACTGCAGGATTGGTTGTGATACGCCGAGGTCACCACTTGAAGGAATGGGTTGGCAAGACACACTGAAAGAGTTTCCTAAGTGTACTGAGTGCACCTATCTCCGGAGTGCGTGATCCGGAGTCGACCGAGTCCTCCGGACGGTGGCACCGCGCAGTTTGATGACCAGTTGAAGCACGAGTTCCGGTTCTGGGTAGTAGGCGAAAAGAGTCGAGGCAGAAGACTGCCGAATTTGAGTGTGGGTGAAGAAGAAGGACAAGTAGTACAGCCACACGGCTACTGAAAAGTAGCGTGAAACAGGTCTTGTGACGCGACGTGGGTGGTCCGACGAGTGCGGCCAGGGACGAACTTGAAGGAGCGATAGCGGGGGCGACGTTCGTCAAACCTGTCGCCGCCGAAAACCGAGGAGCAATTCGGCACCTTCCAGAAATTGGCGTCTTCATTAAAGGCGAACACTGTTACAACAGAAGCAACCATTTGAAAGTCCACCAACCGGACGCACGGGACGCGCGGCGATCATCGATCACGGTTCCGGGTCGCACAAAAGAAAGTGAACGGCTCCCTCTTGGAATCTCCCGACCGCCGAGACCTTTCAGCACCGGCAGACGCTTGGCCTCAGTGAGTGCACCCAATGGCTCCCTGCTGCAGCAAATCGAGTGAATGGACCCATGTAAGCTGTGCGATCGGGAATTTAGGTCGTCACAGGACGTTCCCAACCTAGTCGCGTCGCGAGCTGATTTTCCTATCTGTCGCTGCACCTCGAGCAATAGGCCAAGCCTAATGAATTAATATTGCTAATTTTTTGTTTATTCTGTGTTTAATTCGGGCGATTTTAAAAAGAACAGTCTTAGATGGAAAGACGGAAGATTTGAGATTAAAGATATAAGTTAATCCCAATGCATAAAGTTTCCTCGTCTGTAGAATCAATTGTAACGCTTTTTGCACTAGCTTGTGTCGGGCAGAAGAGATTCAGACGCAACTCGCCTCAAGAAAAGTACACCAATATATATTCTGACGAGAACGGGTATCGACATTCCAGTACGGTTAATCCTCGGACTCTGTTCTACCCAAACCATGAGAAAACAAAGAAGAGGACACCAGTCGGAGTCGCTGTGCAACGCGGCCTGATACGTGCACGTGAGAAAAAAAACAAAAAAAGCAAACACAGCGAACCCACACACATCCGCTCCATCATCCCCATCCTCGAGTCTGACCTGTCCCGCCGCATTGCCAGTTGAAGCAGCTGTTGACAGCGGGTGACCACGTTAGCAGCAGCTCGCAACTTCACGTCGAGCAGACGGAACTGCTACACATCTCTGTGTGAAGTTCATGGCGCCCATTGGGTGACCGCCCGGAGCCCCGGTCGGTTTTCGCGCACGGAGTCCACGGGCGAATTCGTGCAATAGGGTTGTGGATCTCAGGCGGGCCAACTTGCTGGAAGCCGGGCGGGTGCCACGCCGATCGAAGGGCCTGTGCACCGGGAGTCTGTGTGGGCCTCCATGTCGCCTGGGGGTGTGATACCGCACCGACACCATGCAAAAGCTATGTGGATGCTATAGGGATCAGCCACGGCTCCCGCAACAACCCCATGTAGATCCTGGTGTTAGATACATCACCGTATGCAATCCAGCAGTTCTGTTGGTACAGCTATTGTCGAGGAAGTAAAACAATATGAACTGCAATATGCCCTAGAGAACGTCCCTACTCAAGCGTGCTCTGCGAGGCTAAAACCCATCGCTGATCGGGCCTCGACGACACTGTCGTCCCGCCCACCCCCAGACCCCACGCGCTCTTTACCCTAGTCTGCCTGCACCATCTCCTGTCGGGCGGACGTACGTGGGGCGCCACGCGAGCTTTAGTGTCGGCGCGGAAGATTTTGCGCAGACCGGAAGAGTGGGTATGCACTCACGAGAACCAGACGTTGAAAGTCGGCGACGGGCTGACAAGTCGTAATCACGGTCGTGCACTGTGCTTGAAATGTTGAGTCCATGGTCGAGACCTTGGGTCGGGTCGTCATGGGAGAGGTGTCGGCGTCATAGAACTGGGACACGACCGTGCGGTAGAGGAAGCTGATCAAGCAGGTGACCCAGCCAGTCAGCGGTATACTTGCTAACGGTAGGAGGCTACGAGGTAGTGGGCCAAGGGGCGTACATTGAACAGTCAAAAGCCCCGTTGGGGCAGTACCTGGCGTGGTAGAATCGTTGGGCGGCTTTTTTGGCGAGGGTGGTGGCGAAGCCGCTGAGGTGGAGCCAAAACTCTTGTTGTCCGCGAAGCCCCTCTCCACATCAGTCTGTTCGACGAGGCGCTGCGGATCAATCGAGGCACGAGATGTGTAAGCTCGCAGGGAGCTACGCAACTCGGCTATGCGGTGACTGACCAGAACAGACAACCATGCTCGTCCGTGTATGTGGTAGGGTTGTCCTTGTACCACGACTGCATTGCTCGCAGCATGTCGACCTCTTTTCGCTGCACTCGGCCGATCTGATTGTGCAAACGGGTTATGTCCAGCCCCCAAGGTCCCAAAGTCAGTACGATTGCGAGTGCAAGGTAGAATGCAAGGCGCGTACGAGCTTGTGCAGGTCGGAACGGGCCGTCGCGAGTGCAGTCGAGAAGATCGACAGGGCCTCGGTCTGAAACTCAAGATTGGAGTCCCAGATGCCGCGCGTGACCGTGCCAAATCGAAGCAATGCCTCCTGCGAGCGAGCGTGTCTCGTTAGCGGATGTCGACAAGTTGGTCAGAGGGACGCAGAGGAGACCTTACAGCGAAGATCGGCGCTGCATCCCGATGGCACAGAAGGAACGGGGTGCCCACAAAAATCTTGGCCCGTATCGCCGCCTTACGCTGTCGCCAACGGTTCGAGTTTTCGCAAGATAGTCAGTCTCCTTCTTCCTAAATAAGCGATTCTGCCGTTTGCGGAAAGAAGCACCAATCTTGAGATCAGTCACGCTCAACTTGACTACCGCTTCCTTCAACTTGGTCATTTCCTCCAAGAGAGCCTCGATCATACGTGAGTGAGTAATATGGTAGCGAAGGAGGCCGGGTCGCTCCTTCATGTCCGGATCCTCGAGCAACCCCTGGCGGGCCAAAGACCG
The DNA here is from genome assembly GCA_001244265.2 of Microbotryum lychnidis-dioicae p1A1 Lamole. Lineage (NCBI taxonomy): Eukaryota > Fungi > Basidiomycota > Microbotryomycetes > Microbotryales > Microbotryaceae > Microbotryum > Microbotryum lychnidis-dioicae. Next base: position 2,121,651 of record CDLV01000006.1, read on the forward strand.
ATACCCAGAGAATCTCACATGAGTAGCCGCTTAAATAATCTCCACATAGTCTACAAACCCACTCACTTGAGCAATTTGCACAACATGTGGCGTTGCGGGAATACCCAAGGCCGCGAGGATGACGGCGGGGTCGTCCTCGCGCTGCCTAAACGAGCCAGTCGCCCTTCCCTGTGGGATAAACTCAACCCATGTCAATGCAGGGTTCAAGACCGCAGTCAAAGAGGGGCCCCTGAGGTGTTAGCTGACCTGTCGGGGGGAGCTGACGCTCGGTCGCGGGGTCAAGGGTTGATGGGCGCCTTTGATCTGGATAAGACGCCGAAGTGACGTCAGTCGGTGCTGCATGCGACGGTAGAATGGGACACCTGGGTCACGCTCACCGGGGAATCATCGTCACTGAGGTCTTCAAGGTGTACATCGAGATCGCTGATCCGGGCGGCTTTTTTCCCCCTTCCCGACGGCTGGTGTGAGTCAGGCCGGTCGACCGCGGGCGACGATGACCGATCAGTCCAAGTCGTCAGCGAGGTCAGCCACCGCCGCTTTTGGTATCAGGCGGTATAGCAACGTATCAGGGGGAGATTGTCTTCCGAGCGGTCCGACAGGTCGTCCGGTGTGTCATTTACCTGTCTGTTTGAAGAGACCTGTGAGGTGTGCTGTGGTCGGGAAGGTGGAGGTGCACATGTAAGATATCCATCGGTCAGCTCTTTAGGAAAATTGCCTCGCACAACCGCAGTGGCCTCACCTTCTTCAAAGGTTGCTGCAAGTGGTCGCTCTCCGTCTCGGGGCCTCCTGAATCTGATCCCAACTGCATACCGCGCGTCGCGTCGTTAGTGCGGGTATAGGAATGTCGTTTTGGTTATACGTTCGATACTCACGGGAGATTTGTCCTCTTCGCCTTCATTGTCGCTGGTGGTGAGGGCATCGAGGCGGTGACCTGCCTCGTGCAGGTCACCGTCGCTGCTGTGGGGGCTTGGCTGGCGGACGACCCATCTCGCTGGGCAGCGGCTCGCCCTCGACTGGCCCATCATCCGCCACTCCAGTGGGTGACGTAACCTTGTTTGCAGTTTTGTCAACAGACGATGTGTCCGTCAAGTTTCGTGGTCAACTGGGGAAGTCACCGAGAAGCCTCTGGAACTGCCGGGCTTGGGATATTTTAGGCCGCCCTGGATCGAAGGCCGCCGTGTAGGCCAGGAGCTCGTTCTCGACAATGTTGATAACCGCAGGACCACAGGATGAGGAGTCGAGTTGCTGTGGGGTCGAAGGCATGATCGGCTTGTTGGCGTCGAGCTTCAGGCCGAGCAATCGGAAGAGGTCGCCGAGCGCCGCCAAAACCCTTTCGTCGAGCGTTCGCGAGGCCATCGAATTATAGAGTTCCCATTTGTTGTTGGCGATGTCCAAGCGAGCGAGGAACCAGTGGGAACCATCACAGATCGGAAGAAACCAGATTGCCTCGGGATGCTTGATGATGTGTCGACGGATTGCCCGAGGGTCGCGCACGGCCATCCCGAGATCCGCACCAGCCAAGCCTCGAAGCAATACTTGTCCAGGGTCGTTCCCGTAGCGGATGGATGGATTGCAATTGTCAAACAATCCGACGGAATGAGTTCGTATCGTCTCGAAGGCAGCTCTGGGTTTGAGCGGGCAAGCTGGATGATGTCCGCGATGGCGTAGTTGACGACAAATTCCCCCAATCAGTCGTCACCTGACGCGACCAACGGCAGGCAGGGGTAGGAGGGCCACTTGGATCAGTCACGGAGCAACTCTACTAGAAGTTGGGGGTAATACCAATTGAGACGTACTGAGGAAGCTCACAAGTGACTCGAGCGACGGGCCTTCTTCCGGGGCGTTGCGGGCGTCCCAGACCGCCGTCCAAAGGGCGTCGGTCAGTACCTCCCTCGCATTCCCTTTAAGCTTGTCCAACCAGGCCAAGGATCGACGGAAGTGTGCCTGGATGCGTTCCACGACGTCGAGCTCGGCCCACACGCGCTCGTAGTCGAGTGCGAGACGATCGTCGCCAACGGCCAAGGAACGGTAGCCGTCAGCGACCGCGCCGTGGAGGAGGTTGAGTTGTCGGAACTCGCGCCTGCTGGAGACTGTGGGTCTAGGTGGAGGAGCCATTTTGCCGAGCATGACAGGGTCGTCCTTTGTGATAACGATTCGCAGCGAGGCGTCCGCTGCTGGCAGCTCGATCGCCAGCACTTCGGCAACAGTCTTGTTGGCGGCGAGGCACCATGTCGAGCGAGCCGACTGGTCCTGCTCCGAATCGGACGAGGGATCGAAGAAAAAATGCTCCATGGTAGAGTGGCGATGCAACGGCAAAAGTGAGGGCAAGGGGCACACTGGACGAATGCGCTCGAACATGCGGAGTCCAGCGCGGCACAGACTCACCGCGTACATGGGATTCCAGCGCTTGGACTCCGTTGCGGCCAGATTGTCGAGGAACATTCGAAGCGGCGTGACAAGCAGCAATTTCCCGCGCGCCAGAGTGCGATTGATCGAAAAGAGAGGCAGGGGGCGCTCAATGTCGACTGCGTCGGAGCTACGGATGTCTAGGGAATAGAGCGACCGCTGTGGTTACGAAGCAAGTCGCGCTACAGATGCGACCTGGCAGGAATACTCACTTATCCGTGCCGGAGACCCCTTTGGCCCAATGTCGTGAACTGGTTGACCGAGAGCCGAGACAGGAACCAGGCACCAGCTCGCTGGATTGAAATGGGGCTATGGCTCGATGCCGCGGCCGGCGGCCGGTACGACGACGTCGATTCGAGAACCCTGGGCGACGGTGGCCGAACAAACGATAGCGTGGACCTCGCCTTTAAAAGACACAAAACATTCGACGAACCCGTATTGAGTACTCCCTTTCAGCGTGACGATCTCATCGACAAAGTAGTCAGCGAAGGAGTAGACTCCACGGACCCGGGTCATGGGGGCGGAGAAGCGAGGGGGAAGGTCACTGAGCCAGCGACGACTGTGGTGTGCCGAGTCGACGTGTGCGGGTTGAAGAATAGGGTAGTGCTCCATCGCTCGTGCGGTGGACGGCCTTGCAAAGTGCTGGGCGGGTGGGTGTGCTCCGCGTGTCTAGCGTCAGCGCGCCAGGTTGGACACGTTCGAGAGGCGACTCGAACTCACTGAAGCGATGTAGTCCCGAGGCGACACGACGTATACCGACCGGTCCTTGTCCTTTTTCATCTCGATGGCCCTGAACAGCGGGACCTCCTTTTCCAACTTGTCAAGAAAGGTTCTGACAGTGGACGCGGCCGGAAGCCCAGTGGTGCCGGTGGCCGCCGCAAAGTCGAGCAAGTCCTCCAGCTCTTGCACACCGACTCGACGTTTGAGAGACCGCACAAAGAGAACAATAATCATCATCTGCGTCAAGCCGTCGCTCAGCCCGGTGTCCCCGACAGCTCGTAGTAGTCAGAACGTACCAACAGGTCGGGGAACGGATAAAAGGGATGGTCGGGAGGAGGCACCGTCGACGAGTTGCGAGCACCTCGTCGATACCGTGGTGGAGACCGGGTCTCCACTGTGAGATACGAGTCGGATTTTGATCAATACCGGTGCTCGAGAGGGATAAGTCAGCGACTGCTCACCTCGACTCGGTTCGAAGGCGTCGCCGGGAAGCTCGTCCGAACCGGGCTGGACGTTGGCGAGACCGGCGTCTCCGTCGAAGGGGTTGGAATTAACGAGTTCGATCTCGCTGCATTCATGCTTATCGTCGGAGTCTTCTTCGGAGGCCGCGTAAGCTTCGGTATCGAACGACTGCGATGCGTTGGGCACTCAGCCCTCAGCACTCAGGAGGGATCAGCGCCATTCCAATTACGTCACGGGCGTACCGGTGTCTGATACGTATCCTGCTCCCACACACCCTGCTCGCACCCTAGCTCCGTACTGTCCACCCCTTGCTCGTCTGTTGAATCCAGGAAGGTATATTTGGCCAACGCGGGGGCGGAGACGGCCCCGCGTCCCTGGCCCACGCCGGATACGTTCGCTTGGTGTTTCCCTGAAGCGGCATGCTTGATTGCACCGCTTCTCCTCAGACGCCCGAGCCACAGTATTTGCACACGAATCCGATGGCTGATCGAACGGAAGAAGTTTGGATGACGAAGTCTGCGTGGGTTTGGCCAAGCGCAGCCCGCCCGACACGAGTCAGCTGTGCTGCGGCCCCGCGTTTGCGTATGGTGGATCAAGGGTTCGTTCAGGCGCTGACCTTTCTCGAGGATGGCGCCTGGGTCCATGATTAAGGGCGCGCCGTCCGGAATGTGGGGCACTGAGGACGAACACGACGCACGGCGGAAAGGCGGAAGGGGGACCAGGTGTGGGCGTCTCGCCGAACTGAGCCGGGGCGAGGTGTTTGGCAGTGCCTGGAGGTGCCTGGCGGAGCGGAACTTTCGGCCAAGCGGCCATTCGTCGGAGTCAGCCTGTGACCATCTTCACCGAGAGGCACCCAGGGGCCACGAATTTCGGCTTCGGACGTGCTGTGCATCCAAGATCTCTCATCGCCGAGAGTCCCCGACCACCTGGGACCAATGAGACTATCGGGTGTACCGTTTCAGGATGATCTTGTATTTGGCGGCCGCCACAAGGAATCTATGCCGGGCCTACGTTGGTGACCGCAAAGGCTCTGCAGCGTATCCACCTGGCTTCCATGAAATTCATCTTTATCAAACCTATACGGTTCGCCATAGCGTGACTATGAGATGTCCACCTCGAGGCCATACGGTATGCCCATACAGCGCAAATGCGGGAAGCTACATGGAACCTGCGCGAGATTCCAATGGGGCCCGTCTAAGTCCAAACCCGGTGGCCATGTGGGTGAGCGCGCTGGATCTCGATGGAGTCGGCGCGGAGCTCCCATGGACACGCGCGAGTCGATTCCATGCCGGTCTGCAGGCTGAGCCCCACGCAAATCCCAGGCGGAGGCCAGGAGCCGGGCCCGCCCATGCAGAGCCCATCAGTTTCGCGCGGCGATGTGTAAGAAGTGGGTTACGGAGGCGCCATCTGACCGCAGTTGCAACCGCAGTCGCAACCGCGCTAACCGCAGTTGTAGTAGATCAAGTGATTGCGGTTACACTTTTGTGACCGCGGTTGCAACCGCACCGTGATTTGGCCGACTTGAAAAAGGAAACTCCTATTGGATGGACAACAACAACAACACCAACAACGCCAGCCATGCTGCTATACCACCTCTTCGCCCTGACCCTCCCGATCCTCCCGGCCAAGCCCCCGCCACCACCACCAAATCATACTCCGCCGCGGTCGGCGCCCGCTCCGCTGCGAAGCACGGAAACGCCACCGCCAACGCCTCGACTGCCGTCGCCGCCCATCCACTGATGCACAACATCGAGAATTGTGTCATCATCAACACCCCACCCTCAGCCTCGGTCGAGCAAGTCCTCCTCGCGCTTGACAAATACTACCCTGGCCTTACCGGCGCAATGCCATGCGTCATCAAGGGTCAGCGCGGCCTCCGCTTTCCCAAGGCCGCCGATCTCGACACCCTGGTGGCCAACGGCCTCACTGTTGGCAAGACTCTGTACAAAGTCGAGAAGCTGTACAGCTCTACTAGAGGAGGTGTTGTACAATGCACCCTTACGGGCTTTTTCTCCGACCCCGAGGGCCTCTGCCTATTCGATGAGCAGATCGCTGCCTATGGCACGGTCCTCCGTCGTCGCATCCAATACATTGGAAAGACGAAACACATCTCTGGGGTGTACGACTTTATCCTTGCCCTTAAGGATGTAGATGTTTTGCCCCCTGCCTCACTTTCTATTGCTCGTGACGGTGTCACTGAGCGAATCCCACTGAGGATCACCGGTGGCATGCGCCACTGCGTCTTCTGCCGTTCCGCGGCTCACGTCCGTAAGGATTGCCCCGTCGCCCCGGCGTGCAAATCCTGCGCGAGCACCTCGCACGCCACCCAGCACTGCCCGGCCCGTCATGTGTCGAGCCTCCAGGGACCCCCACGTCACGTGCCCCGCAAGCCTCCACCGTTACCACCGCCGCCCCCGCCGCCGTGTCCAAGTCGATCTCCCCGGCCTCCGCCCACGACCGCACGACCAAAAAACATCGAGTGGAACAGGATCTGGCTGCCCAGACTGAAGATCTGTCCAACAGAGCTCAACCCGATTCTCTGTCGAAGAATGCCCGCCCGAGTTCTCCTTCAATGTCCCTTGCAAAACTGCCACTCCTCCTGCCCCCAGCCTGCCTCCAATCAGGGAATTGCCTACTCCCTCGTTGAAAAATCCTCCGAGTCCCCCAGCTCAGAGACCACCTCTCCATCCCCAAGCCCTCCTCTGGCCACGCCAAAGTCGATCATAACTCGATCCAAGTCGATTGCCGCCCTCTCCAAGCCAGCCACTCGTGAAGCCCCTCCCACTGCGCCTGCCCTCGAAGCCTCCGAGCCGAGCCCCGAGCCGTCTTCGCCCACGCTGTTGCCCTCAGCCGCGCCCAAAGCCCGACCCGATGACGCCGACACCGACGACGAGGCCGAAGACCAAGAAGCACCTCCTAAGGACGTGGAAGACGCTATGGACCAAGATGATGAGCACAACTAAAATCCCAAACGTGTCTTTTGTTGCTGCCAACGTGCAGTCAATCAATGAAGACCGTAAGCGTGCCTCTCTTTTCTCCAATCTCCGCTCCCATAACGCCGACGTCTTTCTCCTGAGCGAAACTGGCCGACCTTCCCCGAAAGGGTGGCCCAGTGGACTCAGGAGTGCCAAGACTTAAAGCTCTCCGCTCTTTTCACTCCTCTCAACAACACTGCCATACTCTGGAAGAGCGACTCTATGGTCATCACTATTGATCCCGAGTCACCTCCAAACACTCTTTGTGCCTCTTTCTCTTTCCCGGACCGAGTCACCGACGCCACCTTTCGTGTGGGAGACTCAAAAATCCGGGTTGTATCAATATACGCGCCTTCCTCCGACAAGCCAGACAAAAAGCGTTTCCTCTCAGATCTCAGCACCGCCCTCCGACAAGTCGTGCGCGACGACCCCTCGCCGCCTGTGCTCCTAGTCGGGGGGGACTGGAATTGTGTTGAGTCCCAACCCTCGATTGGAGAACCAAAACGGGACGAATTATGGGGGCCAGGAGATGCGCGACCTTGCCACGGCCAACAACCTCTTTGACGCCTATCGGCTCCATCATCCCAAAGGACGAGCCACGACGAATCGCTCAGCGCCCGGCACGTGCCGTCGCCTTGACCGCATCTATGTCTCGCCTGATTGGGTCGACCTCTTCCATGATCACAAAATTTGGGCTCCTGTCCTCAAATCGACGCACTCAATGGTTGCGGCACGGTTCCAAGTGCCGGGCGCAATCGACATCGGTCCGGGCAAATTCAAGCTGGGTTTGCACGTGATCGAGGGCAACGCGACCTGCGAGTACCTCACCTCCATTGTCCGCACCCTCTACAACAAAGCCCTCCTCCAGACGCCCAACGATCCATCAGCAGCTTGGACGTCCACCAAACAACACTTGCTGCCCGAGCTGCAGGCTCTGGCCCGGACTTTCGCTCGGTTCCGTCGTGGCGGGTCGGAGCAAGAGAGGGCTGACCACTCGCGCTACGGCGCGGCCCTGCGGTCCCGCCTCGACCCATCTCTGGCGGGTCCCTCTTCCATCTTTGTCCGCCTGCGCAAAGTGCGAGCATCCGACCTGATCCCTTCGCTCACGGTCAACGATGTTGTTCATTCCAACCCTGATTCGATGCTCGGAGCGGCCAGCGACTACTTCGAGCGGGTCTATGAGGACCGCCCCATCGATGACGCGGCCCTGAAGGCAATCATCGACGGCCTCGCTTCAACTCGCCTCTCCCCGCGCGACTCACTCAAGCTCGAGGAAGCGTACCCGTTGGAGGAGATGACAAAGGCTCAAGAGGCGTTCCTCTGCGCCGTTGGCCTCGGCCCCGGAGCCCGCCAATGGTACCGAGCGACCTACACCAACCAATCTGCCTCGATCCTCCTCAACGGTTGGCTCTCTGCCACTTTCGACATCCTGTCGGGCGTTCGGCAAGGTTATCCTTTGGCTCCGTCTCTCTTCGTCCTGGCGATCGAAGGTTTTGCCTGTCAGATTCGATTGAGAGTCAAGGGCATCGATATTGCGGGCCTCCAAAACGTTCGCGAACTCCTTTTTGCCGACGACGCTTGCTGCGCACTCCACAACCTCTCGGACCTCGACTACCTCAATCGGGCGATCGAGCTTTACGAACGGGCAAGTGCCAGCAAGCTCAGCAACGTCACATCTTTCCTCTACCCCCTTGGAGCTTTTTGGGATCGGTCGATCGCCCCAGATCTCGGGACCTGGTGTCTCAGCGATTCGCAGTTTCGCTACCTTGGTATTTAGGTCGGGGTGGAGATCGCCGAGGATGCGGGCTGGGAAGATGTCAAGGCCTCGACCATCGCTCGGATACGCTCGATTCCGATGTACGATCTCCCATATGCAGCCAAGTGTTCGATCATCAACATCTAATGCTACACAAAGATCTTGTACTACAGCCGATTCCTTCCCGCCCCCAAGAGCGTTGTCAAGGAGATCGAGGAGGCCGCCATGCTCGCCATTCACGGTCGAGCTTCGGATGGTACTCAGCGACGTCCGAAGGTCTCCCGGTCGCGCCTCTGCACCCCTCTTGATCACGGCGGCTTCGGTTTGATTGATCTGCCTCGGCGTCTAGCAATCGATCACGCGAAGTGGGTCTTCCAGCTCCGGGCCCCGGACGGCTGCTTCACACGCCACCTCTTTGACATCCGCATCCGCCTCCAGGCACCAAACAAACCAACCCCTTTCACCTTGTCCAGACCGGCCCCCAACCAGCATTGTTGCCCTTGGATTTGGATCTGGTGGGCTTACTTTTGCCATCCTCCCCAAAGTGGGACCATGCGGTGAGAAAAACGACAAAACTTCTTCCTGCTCGTTGGGTCCGATACTTTGAAGCCTGGGCATTGGTGACCACGCTCAATCCCCCGGAACTCTCCAAGAGCCAGAACCTCGAGCAATGGGCGACGCACGTACTCTATTTCCCAGCGGGCCACGGAATCCAACTCTCGGTAATCCCGACGCTTTTTCGAGGGCCCGATGGCGAGGTGATGACCCCGTCTTCGTTTGTGAACGCGTCCAAACGCCACCAAGTCTTCATCTTCCCCCCTATCTTCCCCAAGGGACACCAGAAGGTATTCGATCTGCCTGAGCAACGCTGGAACGCTTGGTGGAAGGCTTTGCGCAAGGTTCGCCGGGTTCACTCGGACGCCGAGGATACCGGCCACCTTCTCTCCCTGGGGTCCCTCCATCCGGGAAGCCAAGTCGTTTCCCCAACCAGCCCACATCCCAACAATCGATCTACCTCCTGTGTGATGTGCCTCTCGGAAGCACCCGAGTGCCTGGTTCACCTCGCGGTCGGCTGCCCATTTGCCCGGCGCCTCTGGTCTGCTCTGTCCCCGACCTCCCACCCAGTCTTTGTGGACTTTGTATGCCCGGTCGTGTCTCGCTCGGAACGTCGACTTGTAGAACTACGAGTCCTCTTCTTTCACTCGATCTGGAAGCTCTGTCGCCGTCGTCGATTCTCGTCGGATCTTTTGGAACCGATCACCGAAACGGAGTTCGAGGGGCTTCGAGCCTCTATCCAGGAGTCCAAGGGTCGCCTAGTGTCTCTGTAAGACACCCAAGGGGTTTTTTTTTAGTGGGTATGGTTGATCCTGGTTCAGGGTCAATGAGTCCTACACTACTGGCTTCTGCCAGTGTGTGTAACAGCATTCCCTCCGACTTTTCCGAAGATTTCTAGGTATTAATATAATTATAATGTTAATGAAGTCTATCAAAAAAAAAGGGTGACTTGCGGGGTGACTTTTCAATCAAAGCGCATGCAATTGCTCGAGTACCTAGAATGTCTACCACGTGAAAATGGATGAGTGGGTTCGATCACTATATCTCTTACCCTCGGACCGGGTTGAATAGCAAAGATGGCATGTGCGTGCAAGCCCTTCTTCCGAACAAGATGGCTCGGCGGTTTCCTTTACCAGTGCCGGGTGACTGTCCAATCAAAGCGCACGCAATTGCTCGAGTACCTAGAATGCCTTCCACATGAAAATGGGTGAGGGGGTTTGAGGAATATAGAGAATGTATTTCCTACCTTTGGACAGGGTTGAATAGCAAAGTTGGCATGTGCGTGCAAGCCCTTCTTCCGAACAAGATGGCTCGGCGGTTTCCCTTACCAGTGCCGAAGGTCATTTCAGTCAAAACGCATGCAACTGCTCGAGTACCTAGAAGGTCTGCCCCGTGAAGATGGGTGAGTGGGTTCGATCACTACAGAGAATGTATCTTCTTCCAAACAAGACGGCTGGGCGGTTCACTCTCTCTGAGAATTCCCGCTCGAAGGACTCGACTTTCTGCCATGGCGCGGCCAAAGAACCTTTGCACCAACCCCCATCCCTGCTACTGAGACTTGCGCCTGTTTTAAGAAAAGCTTGGTGTCAACAAGTCTATGCTTGACGGGAAGTCGGAGATCGTTTTTCCTCACCTCCTAGACTGCACACACCGGTGACGAACAAAACCTTTCATGGCGTCAAATCAATTAGATCCGCGCATACAGCAAACAGAGATGATGATGCAACTATAACCCTTAGTTAGGAGCTTCAGGAAACCCATCCGGGAAGTCAGGTCAACCATTAGTGGACCGCTCGATGCTGCGACACTCTTCGGACGGCTCTCATGGCCGACAATACATCAGAGCCCGGGTAATATCATAGAGTCATAATCTGAGAACATGCCTAACTCGAAGATCGCGATGAGAGCTGAATGGCCTCATACCGCCGAGTCTTTGTACATTCGGATTCACCAGATATGGCACTGACAATTCATCTTAGTGCGGCGAACTTAATGCAAGAATTCTCTCTGCTTTGAGCACTCACCATGTGGTCTGAGGATTGGCGGCCTATTTCATTGACGAGAAGGAATGTTTCTCAAGTAAGAGGTAGGTATGAGCGGCCCATCGAGCACTTTCCAGTTTCAGACGCTTTTAAGTCAGCCGCCAGGTACGGCTGCCGATTTGCCACTGCATCGATTACTGTGTCTCGGAGTCAATTGGGCTTTTGGTTCAAAAGCCTGTTACAAGCCTAAGCCTTCCATGTTCTCACTGAATATATTATCGAGTACGACCCGCCTCTCATCAAGCACGTACTTCGTCGCTACTTCGCTACTTACGACTGATTTCCTACGTGTTCCGCTCCGCTTCATTTGCGCGTTCAGGCTCAGCTTCTTCTAGGAGCGCGCGCCGCTTGAAGTCAATCGGCCGGGTGTCGTCACCGTGGCCCAGCAGTTCTGATTGGCACTTTGGCGAAGACCGAGCCCGGCCAGATGCAACCCTTGCCCGTTCACTTTAGTGCTGATAGATGATAAGAAGATGCTAACATACAGTGCAATTTGTGGAATCGCGTTGCGAATTCTGTTCATTCATTCTTTGCTCAAAGAGTCACTTCCGGAAAGCAGACGCTCCGTCTGGACCACGGATCAGGAGCACTCCATTCTCACTGGGCAATTCAACTCTACATAACACTTCGGAAACAAAACAGAACAAGAAGGATGATGTTTGTGAGCAGGATTACGTCACTGGCACATCCCACGTCAACAAGGAGAGGTCGGTCTCGAGCGGCCCAGGGGAAGATTAGGCACGAAGGGCCAACGAACAATAACCCTCTCCGCCTTTAGTCACCAAGAGCCGGATGCATATGAAGGAAAACTATGACATAGCGACTGTGGTGGCCTGTGTTGTCCAACGAATTCTGGCCCTTCAGCATGCGCGTCGACGAGTCCGGCTGGCCCTGAGCGCTCGGCCATCGTCACCTCACTCGCTGTCCTCGTCGGAGCTCGTGTTCCGAGTTCGTCGGTCAGCATCGCTGTCGCCACCTTCATCGCCGTCGGCCATTGCCTGGTCGGCACTTGACCCGATTACCTCTTCATCCAGCATGAAGCTCAGCTCGCCTGCACGCAGCAATGGGATGATCCGATCCAGGTCGGGTCCCAACAACTTGAGCTTGCCACTCGGGCTTCGAAAATCCGCTTTGCGAAGGAGCGCGCCGCGCTGAACAATGATTCTGGCGTTGTCCCGGAGGGCCTTTACGTTATAGACGAACTTGGGCGATTAGATTTTCTCGCCGTCTAGTACGGAGCGTCGGCACAGCGCGGACTCTGAAGACAGTGAGCCGGGTCAAGATTAGGCACCGTGTATGGAAGAGTAGGCAGGTTGCACTCATTGTACTCACGGAACAATTCCTTGAGGATGAGGCTGTACCATTGGCGTTTGGTCTCAACGTTCTTGTCGGCCACGGGTGCGTTCCAAGCTGTGAGCAGACATTCGCGATACATCAATTGACCTCTACTAGCTGTTGCCCTTTCCTGAGATCCGGTAAAATCTCGCCACTCACCGGCGCTGACAATGCCGGCCCGCTTGTCTGCTATAATCGCTGTGCCTGCGACGCAATGCGCAAAGTCGCGGACCAGCGGTCCCTGCCCCTTGTCGGCCCAACCCTGTCGAAGCGCAAACGCCGCCCCGCCCACGGAAGCGACCACAAAGTGCTCCTTGTTGGTCTCGGGTAAATTCGAGGAGGCGATAGCAAACATCTCGATGCCGTAGTTGTCCGAAAAGATATTGGCCTTCCGAAAAGGGAAGGGTGAAGAATCGATAAGCAAAAGGGCCTCCGATCTGAGGCTTGGACTCAGAAGGACTCTCACCAAGGATGTCAAGGATGCTTGCAGTCCCTGCCTCGCCTTTTTGATCATGGCCAGGTTCTTCTGCTTCGAGGCTGCGGAGCCGATGCAAGGTGGGCCGCTCGAAGCGGTGGATCCGATGAAAGGTGCGCGGCCGCATCGTCCTCGGCCTGCTCCAATGCAAGAGCCGCGAGACACTCCGCCTTCTCAGCCTCACTGCTGCAGATTCTGTTCCAATACACGCGCGCTAGGTCCTTCCTTTGCATCAATTTGGTTGGAACTGAATGTACTTCTAGAATGCATTGCTCAGCGTTGAGTTGGTCAGGATAGACGAGAAGGCCGAAGTTGAAGCGCTGGCTTACCGGTATGCCCGTCGTTGATCAGAAACGCTGCAAAGAATCGACTTTTCTGAAAGTCGTTCCATGGGTTGCTCGCCGACAGCCGGCTAACGGGCGAAGTGACCTGTCTCAAGTCGTCCGGCCGAATCTTATTCTCGATGCAGTATTCGAATTCTTCGTACAACCTCTGCACAGCCCACGCCTTATGTTGTTCTCGTTCCGTCTTGTTGGGGTTGCGCGTATCAGCGGAGTACGCCTGCTCGTATAGCTCCTCCGGCAACAGCCTCTTCGCCGGCGTCCAACTTGCTGTCCTCCGCTCGGTCGTCGAAGCCGGGAGCTTTTTCGGTGCAGCATTGGATGGTATTCCGGTCGGAGCGAACTGGTAAGGTGCTGTGGAAAGGAACGACTGATGGACCATCGAAACGCCGGCACCGTCCTCTGCAGACACTGACTGCGGGGACGCTCGCGGGTGGTTCAGCGATGCGCGGCCTGCCTCCTCGTTTTGGGAAACTTGTGCGGCCCGCGACGTTTGGCGATTGTGAGCGGAAGGCTAAGTAGTATTTGGCAAACCTGCCGCGTCAAAGACAATACCCGTGCTGTCGGAATTGTTTCCTCCTTGTTCGACCATACTTGCGATGCTTGCGAAATTGTTGCTTGTTGGCGGAGCTAGATATGGGCCATCGATGCGTCCAGGATCGGGGAACGTGGGACGGTAAACTGGTTGATTGGACGAAGCAGATCCCGGAGACGATGGATAGTTGTACGACGCAGGATTCGAGAGGGCCGTTACGCCAGCGGAAGTGGACGCTGGATCGGGTGCACGACGGTGTAACGTCAGAACAGACCGATGCTATACACGATCGACGCGACGGCCACCCACGGACCCGAACAGTCGTTATATGCGGACTGATAGGAAGTCCGAGGCAAGGTGCGCGACTCGTACCTAGAGGCAGCTTATGAACCTATGTGTCAGATGTGATCGTGAGCCGGTAGTCCAGGCAGAGCACCCGTGTCGATCGGCGGCAAACATACTGCTGTTCATCGCCGGAGCGCCAAACGTTGGCTGCGATTTGGAAGGTGGTTGATGGGATTGACTCATCATGACAGGAGCAGCAAGACTATGACTGATCCGGTATTTCGAAGTGGGCGTTCGTTTCAGACTGTCGCAAGGTGACGGATGCTCGTTTCTAGTTCGTTACTTCGTATACGTAGTAGGGGGCGATTGAGCAAAGCAAAAGAATGGGCGGTATGCGCGAGCGCGACGCGTCGCGGCCCTCTCCAGCGTCTCCGGAGTCGTGACGCGTCGACGTCCCGGCCAGTCCCGGCCCCAATTGTTCCGCGCGACCCGTGCCGAATCACGTGTTCGAGGTAGCGCTCTTGTTCAGCTTGCAGAGGACAATAGTAACTCTCAAAAAATATGCAAAAATCCGAATGCACTATTACTCGCCGACTGTGCCTTGGTTTCCAGGTTTCCACCGAGTTATAGTGGGAGTGAACGTCTCGGTAGCTCGACATCGAGGTGGGCATACCTTAACGGGGCCAAGTCGGCGCCCTGGGGTAGCAAGGGTACACCCCGCTGGGGCAGTGACTTGGAAGGCACGTGAGGGGGCGCTGCGCGCGCGCCGGTTCAGACGTATTTTTTATGTCTGCCCGAGGTGGGCCCAGTCACCGGCGTACCGGCGGGTCGGGGCGGGATCCGGCCGAATATTGAGTAGCTCTCAGCAACAGCCGTGTTCAATTTCCGGTATTTTTCAGCACGTCTAGCACGCGTAGCAACAACCAGAAAAATCTCAAAATTTGGAAACTTCGTCCGGCTGATAAATCCGTTCACCCGCGGCGGCCAAAGCCTGCCAAAGCCTGCCAAAAGCCTGCCGAGGTGACGTGTTCGACCCGCCCGGAGCGCGATCGGTCGCTTCTCTCGCAAAAGCACTCGCATCGTGTGAACATCGAGGGAATACCTTTCCAGGGCGGCGGCAAGGTCCGCTCCACGTTCGTTCTAGCCATGGCCACCGCCGACGAATCCTACGAGGCGACAGGCACTACACCCAACACGTTGGACGAACTGCAATCGCTCGTCGCCTCGTCTCAGTTCGAACTCGCTCTTGCGCTCTCCCTTCGCCTCCAACTCGAACCGTCGTACACGTCCTACCTCGCCCAACGCGTGTACCTGAACCTAACACGTGATGGCGCAACCCCCAGCCTCGACGACCTCGAGCGACTGTACCCTTTGATCGTCGACGATGAATGGCTCGCCATCGCCGCGTGCCATGTCCTACGTAGCAGCTCGTCCGTACCTACGATGCCGGAGTTACCCTCCACCAAATTGGCGTTGTATGCGCTGGAAAAAGGTCTCGAGGCTTCGGACGTGTTGGCCTACCTCCGACCCGAACTGGGCGAACTGATCGAGGAGGCCGACTGGGAACGACTCGAGCAACTCGTGCACAAGGACCAGTCCGTCAAGAAGGCCGTCTTGGTCAGGAAAGCCCTGTTGGAGATGGGAGATCGGAAAAATACCTACAAACAGATTTGGGGGGCCGAGGAGCAGCAGGCTGCCGTAGCTCGAGAGGCCGGAGCCGAGGTCGGCGATGAGCACGATGACGAGTGGCGAGGGCTCGACATTGAGCAGGACGATGACCCCGCGGATTCCAAGAAGCCATCCAAGCACACCATCACTCCTACCATCACCCTCCCCCTGTTCCTCTCCCAACCTCTGCTCGACACCGCGCTCTTTCTCGCGGCTTCGTCCCAACTCGACGCGCTCAAGGCCGTCGTTGCTCACCATGGTCCACAGCTATGGCCGCATCGCTTTACCATCCTCGGCGCCATACCGGAGTGGCAGGAACCGTCCTCCTATGCCAAACTACTCCCTTCGCTCGGCAGGGACCTCGTCGAGATCAAGTGGACGAGCAAACCGTGGAGGGAAGAGCAGGACTGGGTCGAACACTTTTCACTCCGAGAGGACGACGATGAAGCTGAAGGAGAGCAAGCCGCCTCTAAGAACGAGGATCTACCCCTTTCCGCAGATGGACTGGCAGAGTACTACATCAAACGCATCGAGCACGTCGCCTCGCTCGGCTTGGTCTCGACCGCGCTCTCGCTCGTGCAACACTGCGCTGCCAGTCTCAACATCTCGCGCTTGGAAGAACTCGGTGAAGAGTTGTCCTTGCTCAGTCGACTCGTCTACGATCGCCCTGATCGACCTAGACATGCTTCAACATCCCGTTCGACCCTCGATGATCTTGAAGAGACCTTTACCTTGACCCATTGGCGCTCCTTGGACCCTCCGGCGATCGTCGAAGCGTACCTCTCGACGTCGACCCCTGCCAACATCGCGACCTCGATCCGTCGACTGGTCCTGCCCTACCTCTCCGTTCTCGAAGCACGTCTCGAGCGACTCGGACATGCCGACGCGACGCTCTCGTCTCGACTCCTCATCGACTACCTCTTGGGTCTGGCAGCATCGACACCCCCTCAACTAGCCTTACTCGTCGCCGTCATTGAGGCGAGCAAGCCGACGCTCTCTTCCGTGATGCGACTGATCAAGTCGGACGAGGACCTCGCTCGACTTGCTCTGGCTTGCATTTATGGCTGTCGAGACTCGTCAGCCGAGACGCTCGTTTGGTTCGGCAAGATTTTCGAGTGCCTCCCCGCCTTCAACGACGCCTCCAACGACGATGAAGCGGCTCCTTCAAGCGACCCAAAAATGACGCTCTATTCGCTCGTCTCCTCCTCCACCTCAGCCGCGCCGACCCCTAAAACTCTCTACACGCACCTGCTCCCCTTTGCCGCCTCCCGTCTCTCCGCCTCCCTCGACCTCCTCGATCTCCACCTAGCCCAAGCCGAAGTATTTTCGCGCTACTCGTGCGCCGTCCCCCTCTCATGGTTCCTCATCTCCCACAATGATCTTAAAGCCCAAAAAGCCTGGGCGACTCGATTGGCTCGGACGGCGAGTACAGGTGGGGGAGGCAAGAGGGGTGAGGTAGGCGAATTTGAGAGTGAGGATGAATGGGTCGCTTTGATGGAAGATATGGTTGGGTTCACGCAGGGGAGGGAGGAACAGGGGGACGGGTTGCGGAAGGCGTTTGGGTTGTTGAGTGAGGAGGATGTGCTGAGGATTTTCTTCGGAGGTTTGATCGCGGCGAGCAGTGAGTGGTTCGAGTGATGACATTCTACGTGATGTGTGCTGACTCCTCCTCCTCTCCATACTCGACCAGGGATCACGCTGGCAAAAAGCTTGCTCCAACCTAGCTCTCGAAGTGCACCCCTTGAACCCGAAGCGATCGAGGAGTTGGTCATTGCCGCCTCTCGCGAATTCTATGACAATGCACCTTCGGGTAACCTCAACAAGGGCGAAATGAAAATGGCTTTCGACTGGTGAGTCGCGCTTTCCATGCTTCATATTGTGTTGCTTCAGCGACTAAAGTGTTAAATCTCCTTTCCGCAGTTTATCGGCCGCCCCTCAAACCCTTCTGATCCGCCAAGAGCGCGACTTCATCGAAGCGACCTCGCGCCTCTGTTCCTACAAGATACAATCCCACCCTGGAATAGCCGTCGCCCCCATCGAGATTCGTCTATCCAAGGACCGGCTCGAATTCGTCTCCCGTCTCCTAGGCGCGAACGAAGATGCCTATCGACATCCGGAAGTGATTTTGGATCTTGTCGCTAAATTGGGGTATCATCAGGATCGGTTGGCGATGGTGAGGACGATGGCGATGATCGCGGATTCGTCGCTGCAGGCGGGGGATTTTGAAAAGACCGTCGAGGTATGCGATAGAATGGTAGCCAAGGTCGAGGAGATACGGACAGAGTTGGCCTTGACTGCTTCGGTGGTTGAAGGGGATCTGACGAAGCAGAAGAGACCCGTCGGAGACGAAGCCGCCGAATACGCCTGGCGAGAATGTTTCCAACTAGGCAAACACGACCTCTTCCAAGACCTCGATCGGCGACTCGTCGCCTTGGGCCAAGCACTCCTCCTTTGTCCCGGTGACAAAATCGTCAACGTCCTCCCCGTATGGACCGCCTTGGAGCAACGTATTTCAGAACGACCAGCGCAATTATCGTCTCGTAAAGCAGGGGGAAGTCGATCCGGTCGTGCGGTCACTGAAGCGACCAAGATGGTGGAAGCGGGTGTTGGAGCCGCTTTGTCAAGTGGTGTGAAAGCGAAGGAAACGCTCTCGAGGGCAGCGGCATTCTTTTCGGGTCAATCACAGGCTCAGGCGCCTCAAAAGGCATTGCATCAACAAGATTCGTCGGGTTCGATGCATCCTCATCAACAAGGGAGAGAGAAGACTGCTGATCGACGATCAAGTATCTACGGTCTCGATCAAATCGCACCTGATTCAACCAACCCCAACCCCGCCACCTCTCGCGTACCCCCTTCGCCAAGGCGGACTCCCCTTTCACCACCCAAAACCCGAGGTGGTACTGGCGGAGCGGCAGGTCAGCCTCACGGAGGGTTCCGTGCGGGTCTTTCGGGTATGGCTGCAGCGGGTGTGGGGTGGCTTATTGGTGCGGATGAAGAGAGGGAGAGGCTGCATCAGCTGCAGGTCGAACGGGAGCAGCAGGGACAGGGTAAGGAAGAGGAGGAAGGAGGACCCTTGGTAGCCTGGTAGGGATGGGAAGGTGGGGAAGAGAGTAGTAGCACATTCTTTTTTGGGTCTTCTGCAATGTTTCACTCTGGTACATAGGTATTGAAGACACGCTCTGATGTACAAACACCCTCGAGCTGAGCAGTGGCCAGTGAGCATACTCGTTTAGGCACGACCGAGATTGACAAGCGTGCCCATGAGCGAGCAGATCGACATGCCAAGTCGCGCCGATCAGTATCACTCTTGCGTCGCCAGTCCGGGGACTCGCGGGGAGGCCCAAACAGACTGCTGGGAGTGGGTCACGTGAATACTCGAACCGAATCCAGGATCTTCAGAAGAGGCCTCATAACTGGAATTCGTAACCCTCTGACTTTGTTCGGTCACGTGCAAAACGCCGGGGAGTTGATATGAATCAGCCGGCCGCGGGGGCGGGACGGTCCAGACTCGCGCCGCCGATTCGATCTCGGAGGCATGTCAGCAAGTTGTCAGCAACTGACTCTGGATTGCTTTGTGCCCCGAAAGGCACCCCTGTCGCCATTAACCCAGTGCAGCGCATCTGTGCTCTCTTTTCTCCTTCGTCCTCTACTCAAGCACCAACGCGTCTCTACGAACCCCCCTTCAATAGACTCTTCTAACCTTCGCGAACATGTCCTCCGCTGACTCGCTCAAGAACGTCGCTGTGATCGGCCTGGGAGCAGCTGCCGTCGTCGCGGCGAAAGCACTCGCCGCTGGCTTACGCTCCGACTATCGCGTTGTAGCCATTTCGGATGTCGACTATACCGTAGGTCGTTCGCTATGCTCGCCCGATATACCCTCCGCTGAGCCCATTCCCATGCTTCCTCCGGCAGTACTACCACATCGCCGGCCTTCGAGCGCTCGTTCAACCCGGCTTCGAGGACAAGATCATCGGTCCATTGGACAACGTCTTCCCTTCCGGATCTCGTCACATCGTCAAGGCTGGTTCCAAAGCCATCAAGCTTGAAGCTCATTCCCTGACGCTTGCGAATGGCGAGGTGATCCCTTTCGCTTATGTCGTGATCGCTACCGTACGTCGGTTCGCTGGAAATAAATTGACACCGTACTTTATGATTTATGAGACGAGGACTACCACTCAACCCCTTCTCTCATCTTTGTAGGGTTCAACATACGCTTTCCCCAACCGCGCCCCCTCAGATTGGTCTGTGGCGCAACTCAAGTCCGGCTTGAAGCAACTCCGGGCCCAAGTCGATGCCGCCTCGGAGATCTTGGTCATCGGTGGGGGAGCGACCGGCGTCGAGTTCGCGGGTGAAGTCAAGGGCCAACATGGGGATAAGAAGAACGTTACGGTTAGTCTTGTGACAAGCTTGGTGTGAACGTGATCGGCGACAGCGACTGATATAGAAAAATGAGTCGCTGCACAGCTCGTTCACCCTTCCAAGACTCTGTTCTCGAATGGCTACAAGGAGAAGCTCGGCAAGAAGTGAGCGCTTCTAGCTCAGGCTTCGCCGCACTGGACTCACTCACTTGATCTAACCTGCTTCCGTTTGTTTAGCCTAACCAATTCGCTTACAGCGCTCAACGTTAAGGTCGTCGGCAACACCCGAATCGACGTAGGTGACCTCAAGACCGGCCCCAGCTCAGGTCGCACTTTCACTCTTGGAGACGGATCTACCATCACTCGTGAGTCCCCGAGAGAAGATGGAAATGTTTACAAGGACCAGCGCTAAGTCACTGGCACATTCATCTTTCTCTCCACAGCCGACTTTGTCTTCATTGGCTTCGGATCGACACCCAACAGCGAACTCGTCAAGGCGTTCGATGAACAACTCGTGAACGAGAAGGGTTACGTCAAGGTCAAGCCGTCTCTGCAAGTTGCTGCTTCCACTCCCGAGCTCGATCACTTCTACGCCATCGGTGACGTGACGGACGTCAAAGAAGCCAAGCAAGCCGTGACGGCCAAAGCGCAAGCCCCTATCGCTGCCGCCAATATCCTCGCTTCCATCAAGGGCATCAAGTCCCTCAAACCTTACAAGCCCGCAGGGGACCTGATCGTCGTCACCGTTGGCCCCAGACGAGGTGCGGGTCAGATGTTTGGTTTCGTGATTGGTGACTTTCTCACATCCAAGATCAAGAGTGGGGGTTTGTTCTTGAGCATGTGGCAGAAGGATTATGGGATCAAGGCATGATCTTGTTCGTGGGGACATCTGATACCATATTATTCCAGAGCTTTGTAGTTGCAGTCTCTCCTCTTGCTTCGCTTGTTGTGAAGCTCTTGCTTAATAGTACCCCTTGCATAATGAAAAGGCCCCTCATAGGGAGTCCGAAATTCCAGCACTTGGTCTGTTTTCGAGTAACGCCGGTCCGTAGATATGACGAGACGCTTCACGCGAAAGTAGCTGTGTTGAGACCATTACCTTCCCTATCGTCGGAGCGCCAGCTCGAGCCCATCGCGGAACTTGAGGGGACCGTGCGCATTGTGGCCGGTCTCGGGTTCCCGCTCTCCCCGTTCATCGGGCGGTGATCCATCGCCATCGCCATGGCCGACGCAGCTGCACCCGCCAAAGCTCATCGAAAGCGATTCGTAGGTCGCTCCGGTATCCCCCCATCTGGAGCTAATGGTGCACCGTCCTCATCAACCGCCCGGCCAAGCTCGAGCTCATCGACGTCCTTCGTAGCGCCCATCTCAGTTTCACCCGTCGTCGACCCGCTCCTCGCCGCAGCCATCGGCCATCTCCTGCCCGGGAACTACAACTTTGAGATCTCCAAAACGATCGCGCAGATCAAACGTAACAATGCGACGCGCGTAGCATTACAAATGCCCGAAGGTCTGCTCATGTTCGCCTGTGCGATCGTCGACATCATTGAGCGTTTTAGTGACGGGGTCGAATGTGTGATCATGGGGGACGTCACTTATGGCGCGTGTTGTATTGATGATTATACCGCGCGCGCCTTGGGGTGTGATATGATGGTCCATTATGGTCATTCGTGCCTCGGTAAGCTGGCTTTCCTGCTCGGCCAAATCCTTCGGGAAGCTCATGCCCACGTTGGTTGACCTCCCACAGTCCCCGTCGATACGACGACGATCAAGACACTCTACGTCTTTGTCGAGATCTCGGTCGACCGACCCCATCTCGCGGCTTCGATCCGCCACAACTTCCCCCAGTGCATTCCGACGCCGAGCTCCTCCTCGGCACTCTCCGCGATCACACGTTCTTCGCAAGGCAAAGGGCCTGAATTGGAGATCGAAGTCGAAAGCACCCAGTCGGAACGTTCGACTGTGACGCCCACCTTGCAAGGGGAAGGAAAGAGGACCAAGCTTGCCGTCGTGGGAACGATCCAATTCGTCGCGGCTGTCCAGGGGCTCAAAGCCGACCTGGAGAAGGATCTCCCTGAGGAACAACAACCCGTCGAACGGCTCGCTATCGAGGCACCACGAACGAGTGGAGACGTTTCTTCAACACCAGACGCACCGATTGCCAATAGACAACGAGCCAGATTCGACGTCGTTGTACCTCAGGTCAAACCCCTCAGTCCGGGAGAAATCTTGGGCTGCACTGCTCCGAGGTTGTCCAAGGATGTCGAGGCGCTGATGTGAGTACAGAGTCGTCACCGGCACAGATTCAACGTGTCTAATCATTCTCGTCCTACTCCCCACCACAGTTACATCGGCGATGGTCGATTCCACCTCGAATCCATCATGATCGCGAACCCCCTGGTCCCCGCCTTCCGTTATGACCCCTACACCAAACGATTGACGCGCGAGTTGTACGACCACGACGAAATGAAGAGCGTGCGCGCAGACGCGATCCACCAGGCGAGGGAGAGTCTCAAGTCGAGTTCGGTCAAGTCCTCGAACAACGACGATTCGGGTGTTTGGGCCGTCGTTCTGGGGACTTTGGGCCGACAGGGCAATTTGCGGGTCTTAAGATCCGTGACTAAACACCTAGCACCATCTGCAATGCCTCAATCCGTGTCCGACCTCAAGACCTCCAGACCAGCCACCTCGACGTCGTTCATTCCCATGCTTGTATCGGAACTTTCCCCCGCAAAGCTGTCCTTGTTCCGTGGGATCTCGGTCTTCGTTCAAACCTCGTGTCCACGTCTTTCAATCGACTGGGGCTACGCATTCCCTCGACCCCTCCTCTCACCTTACGAAGCGTCCCTCGCTCTGAACGTTACAGGCGCCAAAGGATGGAGTGGGATTGGGTTACCCGCCGTCGAAGAAGGACGAGCGATAGCGTCAGAAGCGCAACATGTCGATAATTACCCAATGGACTTTTATGCCGATCAAAGTATGGGTGAATGGACGCCTAGGCATGGGATGGGGATCAAACGAGCGGGTGGGGAGAAAGAGCGACCCGTGCCCAGGAGTAAGAGACCTGTGGTCGTTCCCTTGTGTGCTTGAGTTTGGTAGGCGGTCACAATAGTGCTTTTGGCAATGCAAAGCGTGTACTTTCATGTTCATATCCTTACATCCAATCCAATCTTCTTCAAATCCGCTGTCCACCTCAACACCTCCCCTCTCACTTCCTCCCTCACATCACCCAATAATGCCCCTAAAATGATCGCCAACACTTCCTCCATGCCCTCGCATAGAAGCTCCCATCTCCATTCCGGCCATGTGTTGACTGCATCTGGATCGGCTCTTAGGGAAGTATGACCACCGGGGAGGAAGCGCGCCAAGGCCTGATGAAAGGTTTGTAGTTTCTGAAGAGGTGTCGTAGTGATCTTGGGGCGGTTCGGTTTGGTCGACTGAATATTGGTTGCCGCTTCGGGTATAGGGGTTGCTGATGTGGTGCGAGGTCCAAGTGGGGTTGTATTGGATCCTGAAGGGGCCGATTTCACCGATCGGCCTGTCGACGCTTTCGTAGAAGTCGTTTCCGCTGCCCATCGTGACGAGTCGAGGTTCCGCGTGCCCTTCGACTGATTCCAATTCGATATCGGCGGTTGTACAAGTGGAGGCTGCACCTGTTCAACGACAATTGGTACCTTCTCTTTCTCCTTCCCCATCTCCATCTCAATCCCTTTCAAACACACCCCTTTCAAGTCCCCCTCCTCCCACCACCTCTTAAGCACCTCCACGCACTCCGCCCCATCCCAATACCTCCAATCGCCCAACTCCTCCAATATGACCAGTTCTTCCTTGGGTCTCTTCATCATCCAGTGATCATAGACGTGCCAATAGATGTCAAAAGCCAAGAGGTGGGCGAGGATGTCGCAGGCGTTGTAGAAGACGTCGGAAGCGGTGCTTACGGGGCGTGGAGGAGGTGGGGAGGAGGGGCGTTCTCTTGGGGGTGGGGGGAAGGCCGATTCGAGTTCCATCGAGTCTTGCGGCGGCATTGGTGGCATCGACAGAGGAATAGGATCGATCTTGCGTGTCAATCCTGGACTCAGAGGTGTGGTCAATTTCGAGCTTCGATTCTTGTATGGCGACGAAGGTGGAGGGGATGCCGCTCGAACGACGGGCTCGGGTGCACGTTCAGCCAACCGCGGCTCGAACAAGGCCAACAGTGCACGAGCGGTCGTCGCTTTCGTCCGATCGATCGAAAAGGCCGCCACGTTGGACGAATGCGCCTTGACGAGTAGGATCTTGTCCTCCGTCAAGAGCACGGCCCGGTTCTTGTGATATTCGGCCGCGTCGAGCACCAGGTCATCGTTCGAGCCGACGTCTTGTCTCTGGTGAGGCATTTTGGGATCGCGTAGAGTTTCCCGGGGTGTTTGGATCCGTATCGTAGGTCTGTTTTGGTTTGCTTGAGCCTCGATTCTTTCGAGAATGAAGGTCGTCGCTGTTCGTGCGAGGTTGTCGAGGTCGCGACCGTCCGAGGTGCTCCGTTGTTGGGTCTTGAGCCCGTCGAGTTCCCGTAGCACGATCGAAGGGATTAACAACACCGGTGTTGAAGTTGATGAGGGTTGTAAGGCCACGACCATTTCGACAAGCTGGCGTAGCAAGGTCAGATGTCGAATAAGGACATTTGTGTCTGGGCAGGTCGACATGCATGTGGGGGTCTGAGAGCTTCAGCGGAGTTATTCCTCCCTCAGCCAGTTCGAGCCTTGTATCACTACTGACCCAACACGACGACCTTCCCATCCTCGGTCCCTCCCAGCGACATCGACCCCACCACCTGCTGTTGCTGCCCCACGGGAGTGATGAGCTGCACGTCATCCATCTCGCCAAGCCGCTTCCTCACGTCCTCCAGAGCGGATCTAACGACCCTCTCCTCCTCCGTATCATCATCGATATCCATCATCTGGATCTCGTGGTCGTGCGGCCCCAATGACATGGTGATGATCACCGGCGGTTCGTTCGGGTTCGACATCGAGTCCGGAGGGGGAACATACGTCGCGGCATAGGGGGCCATCACTTCGTCGCAAGTGCGGGCACGAGTGCAAGCAGAAGAGATGGATCTTCCCCCCTCGAATACGCTCTGGCTGGCAACCCTTCGGATCGAAGGGGGAGGGGTCGCTCTCGGTTTGGAGGGGCCGAGCTGCGAAGTGCTCGAGAGGAGAGGAGCCACAGAGACAGAGGGATCAACGGTCCGAGCTCAGCGACCAAAATCCTTTTCGGCAATCCGTCTCGTGATGAGCACTATTCATCACATCCTTGTGTTTAGGTTAGCTCGTTGAACGCCCTTATTCCTATCCGCTTTACTCAAAGTATAGCTTCACATTGTTGCTCCTCGAAAAACTCAAAAGCGTACCAGCTCATGAAGTTGCTCAACCGGAAATGGAAACTTGGTTCGATTAAGAAATTGCTAATGTACACTCTTGTAAGACGAAACGGAAAAATTACACCGCCACATTCATCGTATGTCTTCCACTTCCAATCGCATTAAGCTCGCCGACATTCCACTCATACACCCTTTAACCGCTTGCCGACGACGAAGACGGACGCTCTCTAAACCCTAGCACGACGCCTTCCTCCTCCACCATGAGTACCGCAGGAGAAGCATCGACCCAGGCAGCTGAAAACGCCTGCGAAGGCACCCGCGATGGCGTTGACGATCGAGGAGAGGACGGAAGCGATCAGGCCAAAAAAACCGGAGATCCCTCGACCGATGGCGGAGAAGATGTTCTGATTGTAGGAAGAGGTCGGAAGGGTATACGAAGGAAACGGTCAGTGAGTGCACTTGTGAGGAATAGTCATCAATACAGGGCATGCTGAGCGGTGACAGTACCCTCCAAGTCTGGGCAGCACGGAGCTCGGCTCTCGGTTAGGGGAGAGGCTAGACGTACAGCGATGGCGGAGCAGACGACACCCATGTTTGATGTTGTACGTTAGTCAAAGAGGTGTTGAGGATTTGGAGACTTTGGAGAATCGAGTTCAAAATGGGATGAGTCATCGAGTGGCGAAGAACATGAGGACCTTTCCCATGAAGCGAAGCCTAGCGGGGCCACGAGGTCACGGGACGGGGGGCCGTCCGAGCCGGTGAAGCGAAACAGACAACTTACGGCACGGGAGATGGAGGCCTCAAGAATCAGTATGCTTTGTTGGAGGTTGGGATGTGATGTGGAGGAGGGAAAGGGAAGGAGCTCCAGAGGAAAAGTCGGAACGTCAACGTTCTACTCGAGTTGTGCATCGGTGGGACGGAGGTCTGCCGCGGCCACGAGAGGTTCAAGGAGCTCCCGAAGAGTTCGACTTCGTCATTTCTGCTTCGCGAACGGGAGCCGTCAACTCGCGAGCGATCTCGCCACGCGCTTCGAAAAGCGCCCCCATACGTCATCATCGCATTCCTTACAAGCATACCTACCTAGGCAGACCAAACACCGGTGGCTTCTTTTCCGAATTCCGAGGAGGAACCAGCGAACGAGCGATGTCATCCCTGCTTGGCGATCTTCTCGCTAGCGGTCGCTGCCGGCACGAGGCGCGCTGGGCCACCACAAATGACGTAGCAGGTTCGAGAACTGTGCCGGCCGGCTTTGTCGACTCTGGAGAGGTCTGAGCTTTGAGAGTTGAGACTTACGGCACTTTATGGACGACTCGTGATCTGAAAACCTGGTGCAGTCCACATTGGAGATGGGAAAAATGAACGATCTCGGCCTCAGTGTGGATCGCTGCAACCCACCGTTCGTGCGAAAAGGTTGCCAAATCTGCAGCGTGAATGCGCGGTCGGGCTTCCTCTTGCTTTCTACAGCTTTCTCGGGCACCGCTCCGTCACCTTAGTCGAAGTGCTGGGCCACGCGGAAAGCGATTTTGCTCTCTCACACCAGAAGACGAGCAACACGCTAACCGCATACGCTATCGACGTGGCCCCTGTCGTCGCAGTGAACCGGTCTCTACGTACTTGTCACCATGTCGTCCTCATCTAAGGCTTACGAGATCGTCGTCTGGGGCGCAACCGGGTTCACTGGCCAGCTCGTGGCTCAGTACCTCTCTACCTCCCCGACCGCGGAGGGCCTTAGATGGGCCGTGGCAGGTCGCTCCAAGGCCAAGCTCGAGCAACGCATGCAAGAGGTGGGCGTCGATGTACCTCTTATCATCGCTGATGCTGGGGATGCCGGGAGTCTCGATGACCTCTGCAAGCAGACTCTCTGCATCATTTCGCTGGTGAGTGCGACTGTGACCTGGTCGTGCCTGATGACGATGCACGCCAGCGATGCACCCGGCGTGCACTCCGGCTTCTGACACACAGTCCCAATCCTTCGCAAACGACAGGTCGGGCCCTACGCCCGATACGGTGAACCTCTTGTCAAGGCATGCGCCGAGAATGGCGTCCACTACGTCGACCTGACCGGGGAAGCCCCATTCGTTGCACGAATGGTCAAAAATCACGGTCGAGCAGCCGTCTCGACCAAAGCCATCATCATCCATGCGTGCGGTTACGACTCGGTCCCTTCGGATCTATGCGCCTACTTGGCTGCACAACGACTCAAGGCCGCGGGTGCCGAGGTTGGTCCCGTCCGAGGGATCGCTAGTTTCAAAGGTGGCATGTCGGGGGGCACGTTTGCGTCCATGTTGGATATCATCAAGGCCCCAAAGGAAGACAAGAAGATTGCGATGAACCCGTATGGTCTATCGCCCATTCAGGGTCAACACAAGCCTGGAGCCGTCATCGCAAAGAGTACTACTCTCAACGGCCGTCGCCACTGGGGCGCTTTCTGGATCATGGTGAGTCCAATCCAGGTGCTATCGATTTGTCTGTGTCGTTGAGATAGTGATTGTTAATTTTGACGCCACAGGGTCCTTTCAACTCTGCCATTGTTCGTCGTTCATGGGGAATTCTCCAAGGCGCCTCGGACTCATCCTCTCGCGTGTTCTCGTACGGGTCCAACTTCTCCTACGACGAATGGATGGGCGTAGCCAACCCCCTCTTGGGTCTCCTCGTCTCGCTCGCTCTCTTTGTTGTCTTTGGGATCCTCATCTTCGTCCCTCCGATCCGCTGGTTGGCCGAAAAATACGGTCCTCAGTCCGGCGATGGTCCGAGTGAGAAGATGCAAAGAACAGGTTGGTTCAAGTTGTTGACGATCGCCAAGTCGACAGACGGGAAGCAAGAGGTGGCGGTGACGATGAAGGGTAAAGGCGATCCGGGGTATGCGGCGACGTCAAAGATGATTTCGGGTGAGGACTCGGAGGCTCTCTCGGGCATTGCATTTAGTTCGGATCAGGAGCAGGCTCTGATGGTGAGATGGTTCAATCTCTCGCAGAATGCGCGCTGGCGATTGTCAAGGACTATGAACGATTACCTCCTATGGCACGACATGGGGGGATGCTGACCCCTGCCACTGCTCTCGGTCCCGTCTTGGTTGAAAGGCTCGAAAAGACGGGCTACTTTTCGTTCACCACTTCTTCCGAGGGCAAGAGGATCGAGTAAAGGGTATGCTGAATGGTCTGACATTGAATGTAATGATAAACGGGGTAGCTATAACAACATGCGTTCGGCCGGGTGAAGGGAAATCTGTGTCAGGGTCAGGCAGGATGAGTAGAGGTCAGCTATCGAGCACTCGGAACCTGCCCCTGCCCCCGCCCCCCCCCTCTGGAAACACCTAAGCGCCCAAGCAACAAGGAAGCAAAATCCCACGATCCAGTCCAGAAGGTTCAGGGTTGCATGTGTTAAGGATGCGGTTTTGTATCGTCGACAGAGTGTGGATTAAGACAGGGATAACTAATAAAAGCTCCGGTAGAAGGGAAAAGGAAGCTCGAAAGCAACCGCTTTCTCCTTCTCCGGAACCTTGTTGCTCATCATGCTTGGATTGGAAGAGTGGGACATTGATTTTGTTGTTGTTTGGGGTATGGGCTCCGGGGGTTGGGGCTGAAGTGTGTGAACGGGGTCGAGGGGAGAGAGGAAAAACGAAGCGTGCACCCGAGGGGTGCGTAGGTGTGCATGATGGTGAGTGACTTACGGCTTGATGAATACGATCGTGATGATGGTGGTAGTTATTGTAGATTCAAGATTCATGGCTGTCGTCAACGTCGTCCATGAGGCCTGAGGTCGGACGTGTGAGCGGGAAGAGGACAAAAGACGAGTCGCGAGCGCAGCGCAAAGTCGATCAGCCGTTCCACGCTCTTCCACGCTTGACTCTGCCAGACTCTGCCAGGACCCCCGAAAGCCCAGCCAGAGGCGCATGCGGAAAAACGCCCTTTTTTGGCCTTTTTGTCAAAGTGTTTTTACCCTATTTTGGCCCCAAAATGTCAAAATTTCGCATGCGGCTCGGAAATATTATCAAAATGTGTTCTACATGCTCCAAAAATCGCTCAAAAGTCCTCGAAAACGCGTTCCGAGCGTTTGCGGGCGCGCGGCGGCCTATCGAAAGTGGCTCGCGGCGCGCATCGCTTCGGCTGGTGTTGCGCGTGGCTCCAGGCTTCAAACAAGCCTTCCTTGCTTGGCTGGCTGGCTCGCTGCTTCGTTGTCAGACTTCCTTTTTGCTGAAGTTGAGATCCTTGTTTCCGCGGTGGCATTTGTGCGGCTTGTAGAGGTTCTGCCGGCGGCATCTCGCAGGCCGGGCACGCTCCGAAGGCGGCAAACCTTTGCTCAGCATGTGCGCTCGTGCTGATTAGGCGCCGCGTCCGGGTAACATGAGGTAAGGTCCGTGGTTGAACGATATGTAGTCGTTGACGGACCTAATGACTCGATGACCTGTCGACCATCAATCATGCGGAACGGCATAGTGCCATCAATGAGGTGTGTGGAATAGCATGTTTTCTTGATGAGGCGAAGCTCCTGTACGACGACATTTGAGAGTAAAACCAACGAGGCGAGCGTGTCTTGGTTGCAGTGGTTTGTTGTCACTTTGCTGTAGATGTATCGCACTGTAGGACACAAGACTTGTGTCAAACGAGAACTTCACAGCTCAACTGCCATTCGAGGCATCGTACCAATTCCAATGAACAGCACTTCTTCTCCATAGGCAGTTTGATCGCAGCTGATTGAATGCATGCCACGCTTGAGGCCAAAGCAGATCCGAGATCCAATCTCCAATGGTGTGGCAGCGGTTACAGCTCCGTCAAGCGATCCAAAATGAGGATAGCGTTGTGCTAGCGCTCCATACTGCTTGTCTCTCTCAGGGAGCTTTTCCTAAAAGTATAGGACCGGCAAAACATTAGCTCCAGTTGCCTTCGCTCCTAAATCCAGCAACAACTCACTTGAACACGGCCATCCTCAATATAGGCGTTCTTCTGAATCTCGTTCAAGCTCCTCGTCGTGTCCGCCATGTCTTCGCAGCGAGATGGTCCCATGGACTGTACCAACCCTTTCAAGACGCATGAATGTGTTGTACTGCGTCCTTCCTCTGTATTGCTAACCCTACGCCTGCCTCTCCGCGAGTTGGGTCGCTCGATTCCATCGGCCTCCCTTGAGTAGAACAGCTTGAGGTGGCTACACTTATGAGCAGCTTGATGGGCAATCAGGTTGGCCAGTTCAGCGAGAAATTGGTATCGCGAGCATCGACAACTTGAGGCGGAAGTTTCAAGTGTGTGGGCTGTGTAGAACCGAACACGCGTGAGCTTAGACCAAAATTTCGATAGTTGAGCTTGGTAGACGCACGATTGGTCGTGAGAAGCTGTTTGCCTTCTCAACGGCCTCGAGTAGATGATAAGGTCGAGTAGTGGGTGAGCTCGTCTTTGGACAACTCGATGTGAAGAGACGCGTCGGCGGGAGCGACATCGAAGGCGAGGAGCTCGGCGATCGTCATGTTCATGTTGGTGAGCGGCAATAATCAATCGAAGGCATCGTTCAGGGCCTGCATGGGATGATGTTGTCGTGCTATGCTCCAATCTCGGGCCGAAGTGAAGCGGAACGGAACCTGCGCCCTTTCAATATCTAATCGGCCTAATCCCTCACAGCCACTTAACTCAAGTGATTACGGAAGATGGCTAGTACTAAGTGACTTGTTCAAGCGCGAGCGTCGCGAAACGCGTCTCGAAGCGAAGGCAAACGGGCCCAAAGTCATGCCGTAGGCTGCTCAGGGTAGGCCAAAATTGGGCCGACTCACGGGAAAATGTCAAAATCTAGACATGCGCCTCGGGGGCGAAACGTGTGTTTCGTCCCAAAATGTCAATTTTTTGCAATGCGCCTTAGACGATTTTCAGGATTTTGGGTCCTCAAAATGTAAAAAAAAAAAAAAAAAAAAAAAAAAAAAAAAAAAAAAGGCGCCTCCGGCTGGGCTTTCGGGGGTCCTACTCTGCTGCACTTGGCTTGACTTCGCAGCCGTGCGCCTCGACCGGTTCAAAATCGCACTCGTCCCGACCAGTTTCAGTCAAGCTCATCGTCCGGTGTCGGTCGAACCACTACTGCCTCAACAGTTGAGCCGCACTTCGGCGAGTGTATGCCCCCCACTTTGCACCGTTTCCTCCTCCGCACCATGTCATCTTGCTCCATCTCCCAGGGTACCACCCGACCGAGCAAGAGCACGGGCATGGGCATGGGCACGGGCACGGGCAGCCGGTTCAACCGCGAAGTAGCGCCCCCTATCCATCGAGGCATGACCGAGTTAGACCGCTCGCGATTCTCGACCCGGTTACGCTTCGTCGCGGCCAAGATCCCGGCGAATGAGACGGGCAGGTTCAGGGATGGCGTCGCAAAGTCGTATGTGATCCGATCAACTCGGCGTCTTTCACTTTCGGGAAAGGCACGGACTGATCAAGTCAGCTCCCGGTCCCTCACTTGTGGGGCTCTCAACAGCTCCCTCCTTAGGATTCCAAGACTTCCAGCAGTGGTCAATGATCCCGACACGCAGACGCATCGACGGGTCATCCTCCAACTTCCGAGAGAAGGTAAGGCTCGAGAAGGTTTTTTACGAGACTCTTCCTACGCGAGATGATGTTTACCCTGTCAGCCGTCACTCAAAGTCGTAGGAATGAGATCGTACGATGGCACTCACAAACTTTGACTTCTCTACCACTTGCTTGGCTTCCATAGAAATCACAAAGGACTCCCCACTTCAACGAGTGCTCGATGAACTCGGAGGCTCGTGGGTCGACCACGACATCACGTTAGACTACGAGTATTGGTCCGCAGGTAAGCGAGGTGGTCAATCATGAGAAGCAATGTCACGAAACTCGTGTTTGAGATGAGTTCATTGTGCTACAGACCAAATCCTTCAGTCGATTCTGCCCGAAGATTTGCTCGATGAATCGCCGACGTCGTTCACCCAAGTCGGTCATATTGGTGGGATGGGTCCCTCAACTTCAGCTATTGAGTATGCTATACCTTATTGATGCTCACACTTTCTCTCAGCCCACCTCAATCTCCGAGACGAGTATCTGCCGCATCGCCATTTGATCGGTCAGATCATCCTCGATGTAAGTTCCCATCACGCCCGACAAACGACGAGTCGAGTTCGACCACCGCGTATGCTGACGCTGCTCACTCCTACAGAAAAATAAGGCGGTGCGTACGGTTGTCAATAAGCTCGACACGATCGACAACGAGTTCCGCAACTTTGCCATGGAGGTCCTCGCCGGTCCCGCCGAATTCGTCGTCACGACCTCGGAAAGCGGCTGCACCTTCACATTCGACTTTTCACAAGTCTACTGGAACTCGAGATTGCAGATGGAGCATCTGAGATTAGTGGAGAGCTTTGATCCCAAGGATGTCCTTGTTGATGCGTTCGCTGGGGTCGGACCGTTCGCGATCCCGGCGGGCAAAAAGGGGTGCGGTGTTTCGGCGAGCGACCTGAACCCTGCTAGTGCGAGTGCGTTGAAGGAGAATGCAACGGCCAATAAGGCGAGTCCTGCTAGATTTTGTCTTAAAGTCGTGAGCTGACTCGCAGGTTGATGTGCCCCGTACCCAGGTCGACCATATTGTCCGAACGGGTAACGCCGACGGGAGGGATTGGATCCGCCAATCCGTTCTCAACATTTGGAATACACCCTTCCCAGCGTATACACCACCCTTATCCGCCAAAGCCCGAGGTAAACTAGCTCGTCGTGCCAACGACCCCAAGGCTTCTCCATCTACCACCTCTTCTCCCCAAAAGCCAACCTCAGTAGCCCCTATGGACCTCGGGCCACCTCGACGATTAGTCGATCATTTCGTGATGAACCTTCCTGAGTTGGCGATCACAATGCTGGACGCCTACAAAGGTTTGTATCACGAACTGTACAAGCTGCCTGGGGCGAGGCAGACGATCGAGAAGAGGGGTGAGGAGGGGTTGCCGATGGTGCATTGCTATTGCTTCACCAAGGATATGGACGACCAAGAAGGAGACATCTTGGCAGTGAGTATACCTTAATCGGCCGTGCTATGTCGTGCTTTGTTTAAAACTCGATTTGACATTCTTTTCCTTTGGACATCTGACCAGCGAGCGTCCCAAGCGCTCGGGATGCCGGTGACGAAGGAAGCGAGAGACTACAAGTTGAGGTTCGTGAGGGACGTTGCACCCAAGAAGGAGATGTATTGTTTGGAGTTTAGGTTATCCAAGGAGATGGTGGAATGAAACACGTGGGGCCGTCGCGAACTCGGCGTTTCTGGGTGTTGGCATGTTGATCCAAACGGTGCCAGCAGTTTGGCGCGCCCATATCTGCCCATACCCGAAAGTTCGGCAGGAGCCCTTTATGCCAGTTTTTGCCCGCGCCAAATCGGGTTCAGGATGAGTGCTGGCAGCCTTGGAGAGGTCTCCCAGTCCTGCACTGGTGTGCCTGGGCTTGGCGTGGTATTCGACTCATGGACCCAAGGCACCATCGATCAAAGCGACCATTGATCTCCAACATCTACCCCATCATGGTTCGATGTTCTGAACCCATTAGATGGGGGGCACCCACTCTACCCTATGCTTCAAGCAAGTACGCCGGCGCCTCACTCCTGACTCTTGCGGCCCCCACCACTCGATGCGAAACCGGCCGAGATCGCGGATCGAGCTGTCGTCGCTGGGAGAGGAGTACGTTCTATGTCGCCCTTGCATACGTGTGATGCTATTGCACACTGATGCTATTGCACACCTATGCACCATCGCGCACGCTCGGATCGAATCGACCCTCCGTGACTGGCAGCTTCGTTGCGAAACCCGGTGAACCCCCACCGTAGAGTACACGTCCAAACGAGGTCAAACAGTCATGCAGGCCATATTTTTTATATTGTACACCAGGCCATTTATTGACCTTATTTGAATATTGGGTGGTTCATTTGGGAAGCCTGCCAGTGGTGAGGCCTGCAGTGCGAGTGGCGCCAGCCTGGGGCTTCTTGGGGCTTTTTTTTTGTCCAGTTGGAGTCATAAATCCCAGCTAATTGTCTTTCCAAGACAGAAGCTAACAGACTTCAGATCCGCTGGACCACCATGTTATCTACCATGTATCAAATATCGATTCTCATATTGCAGCTTCGCTGGGACTAGGACTGATGCCCACCCCCCCACCCCGGGCCGGGCCACCCCTGTAAGGGGATGCCTTACAGAACAGCCCTATAAGTAGCCTCTGAGTAGCTAGAACTGCCGAGTTCTAGTTTTTATTATTATTACTGGGGCTCATAAATTGCAATCCTTCGGGTTGGCTGGGACCGCTACAAAAGAGCTAAAGAGTCTAGTCACGACTTGCTTTTAGTCTAGTGGTCAAGAACGACAGATTGTATTTTATGCACATCAGAGGCGCATATCTTACAACCCCAGGACCCCCGAAAGCCCAGCCATAGGCGGCCCTCTAAAAACGGCCTTTTTCGAGGCAAAATGTCCAGAATCTTTCCCGGATTCTGACTGATAATGTCCAAATATGAGGGCCGCCCAGTGTTGAATAATTTCTCAAAACTACTCTACAAGCTGTACAATGCTCAGAAAATTCTCTGCGCTACGCGCAGACTACATTCCCGCCGCGGGCGGGCGGGAAAGGTTGCGCGCGCACCAAGCACCAAGAGCGCCGCCAGCGCGACGGCCAGCGCGACCGCCAACTTACGAGCCTTTTTCCTAATGAAATGGACTCAAATAGGATCTCAGCTTTGTCTATTCATTTGTCATTTGATGTAAACTATCTACTAAACTACTAAAAAGAACTGTGTGGCTAAAGAATTTCAAAGAACGTCAAACAACGTCAAAGAACGGGAACCACGTGGCGTGACGTCATAACGATTTCGGTATACTGCAACGGCTCTCGGTCCACCGCGTCCCAACTAGCTAGCGCTGTTTCAGAACGGGTCCGCCAGCCAAGGGCCGTTTCGCCCACGTTTGCCGAGGTTCCATTTTCCAACAAAGCAGCCTGGCACATGCCTCTCTGCTTCCCAGACGACCGGTTTTGCGTGCCTGCCACATCGTAGTGTAGTCCCTTCAACCATCCAGTTCTGCCACTGCCGAAGAGTCATCTGCAAGCTTTCACCTCCCGTCTGCTGTACAACAATCTTCACGGAGAGCAGCAGGGCAGCAGAGACGTCGGCGTCGGCAGCTGCTCACGTTCCTCCGCACAATCCGACTCCTCCCGACTCCCGCTCTAATCGCACAGACGCCGCCGCCAGCAACCTCGAACAATCCCCGAAGCTCAGCGGCAACGATGCCTTCGCCAGAAGCAGCAGCGCGAAACCGATCAAGACGACGTCGCGCAAACTGGTTCGTCAAGTCAACCTGCACTGGCAGCAGGCAGTCTCAATGTCGCACGGCAAGTGCAACGGGCCCGCAGTTCTTCACCTCCAAGCTTGAGATTCGTTCCTCCACGCTTTGAAGCAGTTCCAGACCTCGGGTAGCGTCGGCCAGTGCGCCAATGCCGCCGTTAGGGGCCCCGCCAGCGTGTCACGGGGCTTCACTCCACGACGTTCCGCGGCCTTCCACGGCATTCTACGAGTCCGGTTTAAACTGAGGCGCAGGCTTCTCCATCTTCCTCCCTCCTGCTCTTCACACCTTACCCATCGCACCTCATCCCATCGCCACCTCGAGCTCGCGACATCCGAAGCGGTCGTCGTGGAAGCTCTGCAACGAATACGGGATCAAGAAATGGCTGTCGCATGCAACATAGCTACGAATTCGAGTAAGTAACTTCATGAACTGTGCTCTTGGTGTGGGATTATTCAGAAGCTAATGGAAAACTACCAGGCAGAAATTCCCTTCAACACGTTCTCTTCGAGTGTCAACCCTCGACTTGTTTCTTCACCGTCAGCTGGTGACACTGCATACGTGAGTCATCCTTGACATGGCTGTGCAGTCTTAGATATGACGGAAAACCTGATACGAGAAACAGACATTGAACGTCAGTGAAACAGCGGAAGGATTGACTTCGTACGGTTGAGGATCCGCCGGGTCATTGGGACACTAAATGTGAGTCTTCACTGACATTGCTATAAATGGACAACAGCAAGAATACTGATAGTTCTAAAGGACGAATCACGCAAATAAAACAGGTTCCGTGAATTGCGGTTCACCATCCGTGGCAGATCCTCAACGGCTCCGTTCGTCGGAGTGACCGTCGTGTTGACAGGTGTGTGCCAATCTGACTTTGAGACCCTATACTAACAGCGGCACGGTGCAAACGCAGGCAAACGTGCGGACATCGAACCGACCCGAACTATGCTCGAGACAAATCGGCCTCGAGCTCGCGACACCCGAAGGGGTCGTCGTGGAAGCTCTGCAACGAATACGGAACAAGTTTTCTTAAGAAACTGTGCAGCATGCAGTATAGATCCCGTGGCAGATCCTCAATAGCTCGGTTCGGTGGAGTGACCGTCGTGTTGGCAGGTGTGTGCCAATTTTTCAAAACCAAAACGCAGGGCAGCATACTAACGGACCGATTGGACTGTAACATCACAGGGGTTCTGAAGCAATGCGTTCCCGTCATCCTCAACGGCTCGGTTCGGTGGAGTGTGGAGTGACCGTCGTGTTGGCAGGTATGTGCCAATTTTTCAAAAGCAAAGCGCAGAGCAGCATGCTTAACTGACCGGTTCGACTGTAACATCACAGGGGTTCCGAAGCAATGCGTTCCCGTCATCCTCAACGGCTCGGTTCGGTGGAGTGTGAAGTGACCGTCGTGTTGGCAGGTATGTGCCAATCTTTCAAAAGCAAGGCGCAGGGCAGCATGCTTAACTGACCGGTTCGACTGTAACATCACAGAGGATCCGAAGCAATGCCTTCCCGTTATTCCAAGTCATCGCCTGCACAAATCGTCGATGCTTGCATCATGAATGCTGACTTCTGCTGTAAGTAGTAGTCCTCGCCTGACCTTTCGAGCCTATACTAACAACGGCACGGTGCGAGCGCAGACCAACAATGCGTCTTCTGGCTTCTGGCCGCTGCAGACCGCATGACCGAAACGGAACAGGCAAAGGCACAGCGCTTTGCAGATTGGCTCTTCGGAGTTGGAGACGGGTCGGCGAACGAAACAGAAGACTATCGCGTTCCCACATGAGCTTCTCCTGCCGGCGACCACGAGGAACAGCTCCGGGTTGATCAGACACGTCTATTCCGTCCCCGCCTTCGCACTGGACACATGTCGATAGGCGAAAAAAAGTCGAATACTTCCGAGAGCGAGCAAAACTGACGCCCAAAAATTTGCAGGTGGATCACATCAACGACAAGGTGCTCGACCTGCTGCTGGGTGACGCTCAAACCTTCTACAGCGCGGATTCGGACGCCTTCGTTGCAGTAATGTCGCCGCACAGTCACCGATTGCCCTGCGTCCACTGCCGGAGGATCAACTTCGTCCAATGGATCCACCGCCTGTGAACGCTGCGATCTCTCGAAGGTCTCAAGGTCAGCAAAAGACGTCGTCAACGGGAAAGGCTTGAGCGAGAGCGTTCCGTTCCGGTCCCGCACAGTTTTCCGCCCGACCCTGCCTTTGCCAAATCACGACGAATCAGTCCACCTCCAGGAGATCCCAAAATGATTGCGTTGGACAATCCCCTCCACCCCAGCCAACGCCCGATGCCAACGCTATCCCGCAGCGACGACCTACAGTCCGGAACCTCCGGGAGCGCGTTCAGTTCGCACACGGCGACATCCACCCGCCGCACGGACACCGATTGCACTGCGTCCACTGCCGGGAGCCTACCCTCGACATGACTTAGGTGCAATAAATCTTCTGTGTCGGAAGCTCGGAACTTCTGTCCAGTCCTGCAAGAATTCCCGAAAACATAGATGAAGCAGCGTAGAACCGTAGCCATCTGCAATAATGTAACAGAAGTGCTGATTTTCAGTGTGAGGGTTTTTTTTTATCTAATAGATTTCATCAACAGCATATTTATATTAATGCCTAAAAATCCTCGGAAAAGACAGAGGGAATGCAGTTAAGCACACTGGCTAGGCCAGTAGTGTAGGACTCGTTGACCTTGGAACAAAATCAACCATACCCACTAAAAAACTCCTTAGGTGATTACAGCAAAACCAGTCGTCCTTTGGACTCCTGGATGGACGCGCGGAGCTCCTCGAATGCCGTTTCGGCGATCGGCTCCAGAGGATCCGACGAAAATCGGCGGTGACGAGAGAGCTTCCAGATCGCGTGGAAGAAGAGTAGACACAGCTCGACGAGTCGGCGTTCCGAGCGAGAAACGACCGGGCACACGAACTGAACAAAGTCGGGGTGTGGGAAAGGAGTGAGCGCAGACCAGAGGCGGCGGGCAAACGGGCAACCGACCACTAGGTGTGCCAGGGTCTCCGGAGCCTCCGACAGGCACATGACACATGCGGTAGATCGATTGTGGAGAAAAGGGCTGTTTGGAGAAGCGAGTTGGCTACCTGGATGAAGTGACCCCAGGGAGAGGAGGTGGGCCGTGTCTTCGGCGTCCGAATGAACCCTGCGAACCTTGCGTAGCGCCTTCCACCAGGCATTCCAGCGTTGCTCAGGGAGACAGAAAACCCTCTGATGACCGACAGGGAGGATAGGAGGGTAAAGGAAGGCTTGGTGGCGTTTGGACGCGTTCACAAACGAATACGGAGTCATCACCTCGCCATCGGGTCCTCGGAAAAGCGTCGGGTTCACCGAGAGTTGGATTCCGTGGCCTACTGGGAAGTAGAGGACGTGTGTTGCCCATCGCTCGAGATTCGGGCTCTTGGAAAGTTCGGGGGGGTTGAGCGTTGTCACCAAATCCAGGCTTCGAAGTAGCGGATCCATGGTGGAGGGAGCAGCGCCTTTGTCTTCCTCACCGCGCGTTCCCACTGTGGAGGAGGGTGGCAAAAGTAGTCCCACCAGATCCAGACCCACGAGCGACGATGCGGGTTGGGGCCCGATTTGGGCAAGGTAAAGGGGATGCGTTCGTTCGCCGCCTGAAGGCGAGTGCGGATGTCGAAGAGGTGCCGAATGAAGCAGCCGTCCGGGTCCCGAAGATGCAAGACCCACTTGGCGTGATCGATCGCGAGACGCCGAGGTAAGTCGATCAAACCGAAGCCACCGTGGTCGAGAGGGGTGCAGAGGCGCAGGCGAGAGACCTTCGGGGGTTTCTGAGATCCGTCCGAGGCTCGACCGTGGATAGCGATCATGACCACGTCCTCGATCTCCTTAACAACGCTCTTGGGAGATGGGAAGAAGCGATTGTAGTAGAGAATCTTCGTGTAGCAGTAGGTATTGATTATCGAACATTTCGCTGCGTACGAAAAGTCGTACATCGGGATCGGGATGGATCGTATCCGGGCGACGGTCGCGGACTTGACCTCCTCCCAGCCCGCATCCTCGGCGATGTCCACCCCAACCTGCACTCCCAGGTAACGAAACTGCGAGTCACTGAGACGCCAGGGCCCGAGGTGTGAAGGGATCGGACGGTCCCTGAATGACCTGAGGGGGTAGGGAAAGATTTGGCGTCGCTGAGCTTGCTGGCACTTGCCCGCTCGTACAGCTCGATCGCCCGATTGAGGTGGTCGAGGTCCGAAGTGTCGTGGAGAGCACAGCAGGCATCGTCGGTGAAGAGAAGTTTTCGTATGGTTGGGAGCCCCGGGCTCGCGATGCCCTTGACTTGTGATCGTATCTGTACGGCGAAGCCCTCGATTGCGAGAACGAAAAGCGACGGAGCCAGCGGATCGCCTTGTCGAACTCCCGAGAGGACATCGAACGCGGCCGAGAGCCATCCGTTGAGGTATATCGAGGCGGATTGGTTTGTATAAGTCGCTCGGTACCATTGGCGGGTTTTCGGGCCAAGGCCAACGGCGCTGAGGACGGCATCGATGTACGCGTGGGAAAGACGGTCGTAAGCCTTCTCAAAGTCCATCACTGCGAGCAGACCGGACACCTGCTCTGAACCCGGGAGCCCAGGATCCATGAGACACTGCACCTCGGCGATGTTCGTGCCAATCCAGCGGTTCGGAACGAAACCGCGCTGGGTCGAGCCGATCAGGGTCTCGAGCAGAGGGGCAAGGCGCTGGTTCTGGGCTTGGGAGATGATGCGATCATCAGCGTTGATGAGTGAGATGGGGCGTTTGTTCACCAGCCGATCCCTCTCGCCGCGCTTGTGGATGAGGTGGATGTGGGCAGTGTGGCGGGCCGACGTTCGAGAACTGGCGTCGTCGGTGGGGATCGAGTTGATGACGTCGCGGAGGATGGGGCCTGTGGCTGTCCACGTTGCGCGGTAAAACTCGACCGGGAGACCGTCGGGTCCAGGCGAGGAGTTCGACTTACACGCCTCTAGTGCCTTTGTCATCTCCTCTAGGGGGTACGCTCCTTCGAGCTTGTCCGAATCGGCATGGGATAGGCGAGTCGAGGCGAGGCCGTCGATGATCTTCTCCAAGGCGTCGTCATCGATAGCGCGATCCTCGTAGACCCCTTCGAAGTACTTGCTAGCGGCTCCAAGCATCGAGTCGGGGTCGGAGTGGACGACATTGTCGACCGAGAGGGAAGGGATGAGGTCGGATGCGCGCACTTTGCGTAGGCGGATGAAGATGGAAGATGGGCCCGCGAGGGAAGGATCGATGCGGGACCGCAAAGCCGCGCCGTAGCGCGAGTGATCTGCCTTCTCCTCCTCCGATCCTCCACGTCGGAAGCGGGCAAGTGTGCGAGCCAGAGCCTGAAGCTCGGGCAGCAAGTGTTGTTTGGTGGACGTCCAAGCTGCTGATGGATCGTTGGGCGTCTGGAGGAGGGCTTTGTTGTAGAGGGTGCGGACAATGGAGGTGAGGTACTCGCAGGTCGCGTTGCCCTCGATCACGTGCAAACCCAGCTTGAATTTGCCCGGACCGATGTCGATTGCGCCCGGCACTTGGAACCGTGCCACAACCATTGAGTGCGTCGATTTGAGGACAGGAGCCCAAATTTTGTGATCATGGAAGAGGTCGACCCAATCAGGCAAGACATAGATGCGGTCAAGGCGACGGCACGTGCCGGGCGCTGAGCGATTCGTCGTGGCTCGTCCTTTGGGATGATGGAGCCGATAGGCGTCAAAGAGGTTGTTGGCCGTGGCAAGGTCGCGCATCTCCTGGCCCCCATAATTCGTCCCGTTTTGGTTCTCCAATCGAGGGGTTGGGACTCAACACAATTCCAGTCCCCCCGACTAGGAGCACAGGCGGCGAGGGGTCGTCGCGCACGACTTGTCGGAGGGCGGTGCTGAGATCTGAGAGGAAACGCTTTTTGTCTGGCTTGTCGGAGGAAGGCGCGTATATTGATACAACCCGGATTTTTGAGTCTCCCACACGAAAGGTGGCGTCGGTGACTCGGTCCGGGAAAGAGAAAGAGGCACGAAGAGTGTTTGGAGGTGACTCGGGATCAATAGTGATGACCACGGAGTCGCTCTTCCAGAGTAGTATGGCAGTGTTGTTGAGAGGAGTGAAAAGAGCGGAGAGCTTTAAGTCTTGGCACTCCTGAGTCCACTGGGCCACCCTTTCGGGGAAGGTCGGCCAGTTTCGCTCAGGAGAAAGACGTCGGCGTTATGGGAGCGGAGATTGGAGAAAAGAGAGGCACGCTTACGGTCTTCATTGATTGACTGCACGTTGGCAGCAACAAAAGACACGTTTGGGATTTTAGTTGTGCTCATCGTCTTGCTCCATAGCGTCGTCCACGTCCTCGGAGGGCGTTTCTTGGTCTTTGGCTTCTTCGTCGGCATCTTCGTCGGCGTCGGTGTCATCGGGTCGGGCTTTGGGCGCGGCTGAGGGCAACGGCGAGGAGGGCCCGGGGGTCGGCTCGGAGGCTTCGGGGGCAGGCGTAGTGGGAGGGTCGTCACGAGTGGCTGGCGTGGAGAGGACGGCAATCGACTGGGAACGAGTGACGATCGTCTTTGGCGTTGGCGTGGCCGGGGGAGGGCTTGGGGGCGGAGGGTCGTCTCCGAGCTGGGGGACTCGGAGGAT
The DNA here is from genome assembly GCA_001244265.2 of Microbotryum lychnidis-dioicae p1A1 Lamole. NCBI lineage: Eukaryota > Fungi > Basidiomycota > Microbotryomycetes > Microbotryales > Microbotryaceae > Microbotryum > Microbotryum lychnidis-dioicae. The sequence continues at coordinate 2,163,844 of CDLV01000006.1, forward strand.
TTTTCAACGAGGGGATGGGTAGTTCCCTGGTTGGAGGCGGGCAGGGGGCGGAGTTCGGGAGGAAATTAAAGGAGAACTCGGGGCGAGGAGTCTCCGACAGGGGTTCGGGCTGAGCCCTGTTGGACGGATCTTGAGGCTGGGCAGCCAGGTCCTGGTCAGGGTCCACTCGACGTTTTTTGGTCTTCGACGCGCGGTCGGGTGCGGGTGGCGCAGGGATCGACTTGGAGGCCCGGGGGGCTTTGGTCCACGGTGGAGGCTTGCGCTGGACGTGACTCGGGAGTGCCGAGGCGGCGGCCCGGGCAATGCTGGCTGGCGTGCGAGGTGCTTGCGCACGACTTGCACGCCGGGCCGACGGGGCAGTCCTTACGGACATGGGCCGCGGAACGGCAGAAAACAGTGGCGCATGCCACCGGTGATCCTGAGCGGGATTCGCTCGGTCACGCCGTCGCGTTCAATGGAGATGGACGCAGGAGGCATTTTTTTGGGGTCCTCGAGGGAAAGAACAAAGTCATACACCCCAGAGATGTGCCTAGTCTTGCCGATGTAATGAGTGCGGCGAAGGAGGACCTTGCCGTACTCGGCAATCTGCTCGTCAAAGAGGCGGAGGCCCTCTACATCGGAGAAGAAGCCAGAGAGGGTGCATTGAATTACACCAGTAGTGGCTGAGAATAGTTTCTCGACTTGGCACAAGGTCTTTCCAACAGTCAGACCATTCGCGACCAGGCCGGCGATGTCGGCGTCCTTGAGGAATCGGATGCCGTGTTGTCCCTTGATGACGCAGGGCATGGCGCCTGCAAGGGACGGGTAGTGGTGATCGAGTGCTGAGAGCACTTTCTCAGAGGTGGTCGCGGGAGGGGTCTTGATGATTACACAGTTGGCGATGTTGTGAATCATCGGGTGGGAGGCGACAGTGGTCGCGGTGGCGGGGGTGGCGTTGGTCTTCGCATGGGACCGGGCGGAGACGGCCGCGGAGTACGACTTGGTTTGGGCGGTGGCGGTGACGCCGGTGGGGTCGGGAGGACAATTAAGTGCTATAGCACCAGGGGTGGCATTGCTGGTGTCGTTATTGTTGTGGTTGTTCATGCATGGCACTCGCTGTGTCGATCCGTGAGGTGGCGAGCGCGCCGCCGAACCTAGTGACACTATAATAAACATCTACCTAAAAGAATACACGACGAAATAAGGTTCACAGCCGCGCGCTATATCCGAATACCTAGAAATCTTTGGAAAAGTCGGAGGAAATGCATTTAAGCACACTGGCTAGGCCAGTAGTGTAGGACCCATTGACCCTGAGTCAGATCAATCATGCCCGCCAAATCCCCCTTGGGTGATTTACAGAGACACAAGGCAAGCCTTGGACCCCTGAATTGACGCTCGAGCTCTTCGAGTGCCATTTCGGTGATCGGCTCCAAAGAATTCGACGAGAATCGGCGCCGGCGAACCCTGTGAATCTATCGACCGACTAGGAAAAGAAAGATGTTTCTCGGCGAGAGAGCTTCCAGATCGAAAGGAAGAAGAGGAGACGTAGCTCGACAAGTCGGCTTTCCGAGCGAGAGAGGATCAAAAACGGCGATAAATGATCGCAAATGTAAGGGGATGCCTTACAGGAACAGCCCCCTAAGTAGCCTCTGAGTAGCTAGAACTCTCGAGTTCTAGTTACGACTTGCTTTTAGCCTGGCGGTCAAAAACAACAGATTGTATTCTATGCACATCAGAGGCGCATACCGTACAGCACTGAATGCAGACAATAACGCGCTCCAAACGCAAACAGCGCGCCGCTGGGCCGGCTATGCCCTTCGCCTCCACCTCCCGCTACCCTGGTTTGCGCTTCAAAGTTCGACCGGAGGCAGGAAAATGTCCAAAAATGAGGTGAGCCTCGACCCATTTTGAGCCAAAAACGTCCAAATTTGCGGGCTGCCTAGCCGATTTTCCGGGTCCCAGAATGTCCAAATTTGCGGGCCGCCTCTGGCTGGGCTTTCGGGGGTCCTGCCACCCCCCATCTCTCAGACATGGTGGCCAGACGCAACTGGCGCGCTTGTCTCCTTTTTTTGTCCGTTATTTTGGCGTAGATTTTTGATGGGCGACGGGCACGGGATCTACCCCTTGGTGCCACCATCTCCGCCCCAATCCGCCCCTCACCTCCCCTCACCGGCCTGACCCGCTGGCGCACTCCACTCGCACTCCATCGCGACTGTGGCGCCTCCCTTTCAGCCGAGCTAGGAAAGCGTCCTTGTCGACGAACTTGCTGCTGCCCTGCGGGGTGAAGCAAGACGACGAAAAGGAACCCATTCACGGCCTCGTACACTACCGTCTCCATCAAGCGCCATGTCACATTCGAGCGCCGATCCCCCTGCACCCGCTGGCTCAGCTGAGGTGATCATCCCCCGCTTACCTCCACCCCAGTTCGAGCCTCGCGAGAAGGGGCAGCCTCGACTGACCTTGTTCACGGGCACCACGGGCGAGTTCGAAGCGCTCAATCGGGCCTTCAAGCGACCACGGCATGTCCAGTCGGAACCCGTACCCTCGCCATCGCTCGAGACGGCTGGAGTCGATTCGAATCAAGGATGCACGGCGACGGTAGATCAGCAGCAAACATCGGCAACGGCGGCGAGTGAAAGCGCGGGTGCGAAGCGACCCCGGCTCAGCTTATCGACCCCGTCACAGACCTCGCGTACACCCATCGTTCGACAACTTACACCCGGGGATCAGGACCAAAGCGCTCAACCCCTCCGATCCCAGGGCGTTGCCTTGGTGAACGAGGTCCTGACTCGGATTGTGCTTTTCCGACCGGGAAACACAGAGCGCCGAGCGAGGTGGGGCGGCAACCCGAGGTTCTGGGATGAGTATAGCGCGATCGAGTGTGCACTCGTCACGTTTACTAACGACAAAGCCGCACACGCTGTGTTTTCTCCCACCCTCTTGGTCGAGTTCAAAAAGACTCTTCTGGGCCAAATGACGCTCGCGTGCGTCAATTCTTCTCTGATCTCACATTGGCGGGATCTTGTTTCGCCGGTTCTCCAGTGTTTGAGCTGATACGCGAGCTTTGCCTCTGTGTACCCATAGACAAGCAATACCCTTCTCCGGGCAGCAATTTGAAACCGCGATGAACCGCGTGCAATCCTTGATCAATCACCTCCGAGCGCTTTACTGCTCGACATGCCTGTGTCGAGCTCTGCCCCTGGTCGTCGAGTCGCAATGGATCGACATCGTCCGTGCACCGTCGAACCCCCATTCGACAAGTCCGCAGAATTTTCCTCCTCCGACCCATGAACCGCCTCCGCTTCCATCCACGGCCCATTCTACAACGTCTCGCGCGACACCAGAGTCGGCGCCGGGAAACCAAGATTGTTCGCGATTTAGACCTTCGCCTCCCACATCGAGCTTGCTTAATACCGAACAGCCTTCCACCTCAGCAGTCAGCTCTCTGACACATTCTTTGGGCCAAAATTTGCCTGCGATTGCGCCATCAAGCGTCATACTCCCTCCACGACATCGATCTCGGCTTGAAATTCCGGGATCTGCCGCTTCCCAGGGACCATCGCCTCCACCGACCAGCACCACTTCACAAAGCTCAAAGCAGGGTTTCAACTCGAACCCTTCCCTAGGTGTCTCGTCTGGGATCGTGTACGGGACTAGTGCAAGCTGGAACGCTTCGCCATTCCTCTCGAACAGCGCCAGGGAACCTCCCACCCAGGGATCACCGCTCAATCGCTCCCCGCCCCGATTCCAGTCCCAATTTGGACCGTCGCCCTCGTCCCTTCCTCCTCGCAGCTCTCATATACAAGAATCTTCACATTGGAGACAACCTCGACAGATACCCCAATCTCGGCCCGGCCCCGTACATCCGCATCCCCAAGGGCTATCAACGACGCACCGATCCCCTCCTCTCGGTGGATCGGCCGGCCCATTCCCCCCTCAACAACTTCAGATGCCGATCGAGGCCGAGTTGGAAAGAATCTACCAGATGGGAATATCGGCGGGTCGACGTTATGAACATGAAAAAGTACATGGCAAGGAACGAGCCAGAGCGGAAGCGGAGACACCCTCTCAAGCCTCGGCTCCGCCCCGACTATCCCAGGACTTTGCCCAAGCGCTGGCGCAACCGCAAGCGTCAATGCAGGCGACGGAAAAGATGCAAAGCCTGGCAAAGGCCCAGGTGCAAGCTTCAATTCGAGCACCCGCCCCTCGAGTTGCTCCTCCGCCGAACGATTCCGGCCACGGGCAAATGCAGTCGCCCGCGCCGAATTATGTAGCCTATCGAGGGAAGCTACCCCAGAACTCGGGACCCAACATGCTGCAGATGATTAATTCGAGGCCGATGCATTTTAGCGCCGATGTTTCGCCGACTCTACCACATGATCAGCTTGTCGGTGTCCCCGCTCGAGTTCCTTCACCGACCGAACAGTTCCGCGCATCCCTGCATCGACCTCCCGCTTTCATCGAGGGCACCGAAGGTCTGCCGGAACATTTCGGCCCCGTCTATGTGCTCCTCAACTTGGCCGCCACGCCCGACGTTGCGAAAGGTGTCCTCGGCTTCCTATTGGACACTCTTCCCATTTCGACTGCTTTGGACGTCATTGTCACGCGGCTGCGCGAAAGTGCACGTCGGTTCATTACGCGACCCCCGAAAGATCATCATCAGCTCCTTATGCGCGTGGTGCCGTTTTACAACGCGTTCGCCGATCACACAGCCGAACAGCTCAAGTTGGGCCGGATGAGCCTCCAAGCCTTCAACGAAGGTACTCTGCGCGTGGATCAGACCGAGCAGGCCAAGATGATGGGCGGCTTTGAGCAGGCTAAGTACGCCGACAGGGTGTGTGAGATTTTGGCGAGAGCGATCGATACGTGGCATGCGCATGTCACCAAGATTCTTGGCCCGACGCCCGTTCCCGCGACTCCTCGTTCCCGTTCGCAGAGTGGTGAAGGGCAAGGAGTCCAGCTTCTTCAGAACGGTCAAGCGGGTGTTATGCCGTCAATTAGTCATCCGACGCGTCTGTCATCATCACTCGGAACGTCGAGCGTACCCCCCGCCGGGAATGATACTGGGGCACCGTTAGATCGTGCGATCAAACGCACCCACCGATCGTCGCGCAGCGAGTCAAACGTGGCCGTTCAGCAAAACCCTCCTCCGTCAAACAATGCAGGAGCTGCGCCAAGGAGAGTGTCTGGTCCCTCACCCGTTCCTGCAGAGAAGAACCTTGCCGTGGCACCTCAGTCGAGGCCGTCGTCCCGTCTGAGCCCTCCACCTCAGCCTGTGCAACCACCACCGACGGCGCGAGACAGACTTCGAGCCAAACGCGAAGAACTCGTCCCTGCACTCGAAAAGGTGATTCAAGCTGTGGAGTCGTTCCAAACGCAGTCGTCAGCGCACGAAGACTATGCGGCACTCGTTCAACGCTTCAAAAAGGCCAAAATCGAGCGCGAACGACAAAAAAGCGCCGCCTCCGCCGCTTCTGTCTCCCCTACTTCTTAAGATTCCCCCTTGACCATCCCCTGCCTCTCTCTCTCTCTCTCTCTCTCTCTCTCTCTCTCTCTCTCTCTCTCTCTCTCTCTTTTTTCGTTTTGCTGCTTGGCTCGAACCGTAGTGATCCTTTGTTGTTAGATTATGCATGCCGTACCTTTGTTTCACGTGTTCGCGAACCGTACGTAGGCGCCCGGATCGATCGGGCCCGGCACGACGACGCGCGTCAGGCGCTCAGATCCCCGGCGCCGTCGACCTGCCTCCTGTTTGACTTACCCCTGAGTATACTAGCGGTCAGTTCACTGTTCTGTATGTTTGGGCCGGCGTTTGGGCCGCCTGGAGCGCTTCCACCTTTTGCATCGACCCACCTCGCCGACACCACCTCTTCACGACATCACACGACCATCACGACGCGGCCCATTCGCCTACGAAAATCTCGACAACACCTCTTCTGCGCCGCGCGCTCCTTGCCCAACCCTTCTCCTATCTGGTTCAACGTCTCTCGCCGTCGGGTTCACTCAACATCCCCCCTCATCGACCCTCGATCGACGTATTTTTTGACGATCGGACGCGAAGTTCGGCATGGCTGCGTTCGGATCCAAGGTGATCATGGGCTCTGATACCCACTACAACGATGCCAATACTATCCTCTTTGTCACACTCGGTTGTACGATTGCTTCGTAAGTCGAGTTGAAAACGGTTGAGCGGTACAAGCCGCACTTTGGCGACTGATACTCCTGTTGTGTACTCGCTCTCCACCTGCCCCAACTGTCCAGTCTCCTGTGCTCCATTTATAGCACTCTACGTACCCTCCTCCCCTTATTGGGTCCTCACCCGCTTCAACGACGCACGACGGGCTCCTCGGTCGGCCCCTACGACGCACCTCCTTCCGTCCAAGAGGAAAAGCGCGTGAGTATACTGCACGTTTTTGACCCTCAAGCCACGGGTTATTGACGTAACAAGAGGTCCTTTCTTACACCAGCCGAGGTTGAAGTCGGCGCAGCGGTTCACGACCTATCTTGCCGGGTTGGACATCATCGCTGTCTCAGTCTTGGTGTGGGAGGTGCGTCCTGTTCCCCTTTTTAGCAGTCGGTAGCACTTGAACCTAACCAATTTCACATTGTCACAGACCGCTGTGGCCTCATCTGCTGGCTCTGCGATCGGATCGAGTCGAGCCGGGGCAGCCAGGTTGACGCTTGCTTGCGCGGCTCGGCCTACTTTGCTCGTGGTGGTCGCTGTTCTCTCTTACGCCAATGTCGTCTTGGGTTGGCTTCTTTCTCTCGAGTTCAGTAATTTTGACGAAGAGCTGACTCCATGACTCGATCTCAACTCCCAGGACGATCGATCTCGCTCGGCCGTGTCGACTGGGTCGTCTGGTTGCCGGCGCTCTTTCTGGTGGGACTTGGGACCGGCCTTGCAGGTGCCATTTCGCGAGCTGCTCCTAAAGTATGGATCGGACTGGTCGCGTGGATTGGGCTGTTTGCTCTCATTGGTGCGTGGGCCGAATTGACCTGGCCGCGCGGATGTTTCATCAGTGAAAGCGTACTCATCAACCCCTCACCCTGTTGCGCAGTGACCATATGCTTTGGACGTATCCTCGTGGCCATCTTACGCGTTCGCAAGGAAAGTGAGCGTGAACGCAAACGCGACACCTCTCACTGGGCTCTCGAACAAGAGCGTGTCATCCGTAGTAGCAACGGTACACGTAATTCGCGTCACTCGCGCCATTCCTACTTCAACCGGCCTCTGGGTAGCCCCTATCTTCCACCGATCCACAGCAACTTCTCTGGTCTGTCCACTTCATTTATCGGCACAGTCGGTCGTTCGGATTCCACTATCGATTTCTCGATCTATCCGGCGACCATTGAGCCTTCATTCCGGGATGCCAATACGCCGGCCGTCGGATACGCCCCTTCGCGACCCTCACTGGACCAGGATTTGAACGTCCGAGACTTCCGCTCACCCACCCCTGGTTCTAGTCGGGGCTTGCTTTCCAGTATGTTTGACACGTTATCTCGAGCTGCGACGCCGAACACGTTTTACACCTCCAGTCCTCCCCCTTCGTCGAAAACCGTTTGCGAGCCCGAGCCCCGTCCCTCACCAGGTGGCGGAGAACAACAGGGTCCGCATGAGATCCTGACATTCGAAGAACTGCCACGACCTTCTATGTCGTCCAATTTCCCTTCGACCTGCGGAGAAGGCTTCGTCGGCGGCCCAGCGATTCGAAATGCGATCGTGAAGGAGGTGTGGGCCGGAGCTCCGATTCCTGGGTCCGGCCATGGTCCAACGGTGGAGTTGTCGAGGAAGGAAGCACTTGGCGCGCTGGTGAGGATCGGAGGACATCTCGCTGGATGCCTCGTCGGATTTGTGAGTCTCGAGCCTGCTCCCTGAATACCCGACCTGGTGAGCTCACCTGGTCGCCTCTACCGTTTAAAGGCTTTCATCGCACCTTTTCTGTTTGCCCGAATCCTCCGCCCAGATGCGGTCCCCCCTCTTGTCTCGTCGATGCTGCTCGTGGTTGGTATCTCTCAACCAGGCATCATTCTCGCCGCACAATGCGCGCTCAGCGAAGGCTTCTGGTTCAAGCATCCTATCCCGCCGGTGCTCACGTCCTCTTCGGCGAGAGATCTCGAGCGCTCTCATGCTCATGATGATGACAATCCTTCGATGCGGGAACGCGCCAGCAGTTTTGCTTCAAGTTGTCGTTATGTAACAAGTGCTTCGACCCTGCCTGGCATTCCGACGGACGGCGAGGATGTCGAGACGCCGAAAGGGACGCTTGGTAAGTCATCACGGAATTCTGCTCCCCCAGATGGCAGCCTGGAGCTGATACCTAGCTCTACAGGTCGAGCTATGGCGATGGCATCAGCACACCCGAAACTTCTCGTGTTGTCTGAAGCTCCGACATCCAAGCCGGCCGCTGTGACGTCCGGTGCTAACCACAACACTCATCGCAGCGGAGCCCACGTCCGCCTGCGTAGTCTGCAGCTCGCCAAAAGTGCATTTTCCACCATCACCTCACGATACGGCCACGAACGCGGTTCAAGTGCGGCTAGTCGGGCAACTGTGGGAGGATTCGAGCATCCATCTGAGCAGGCGCCAGTCTCTTCGTCTCCCGAAGTCGGCTATCGTGAGGACGAGCTGATCACTCGGTCGCTGCTACTCGCTCGGCGTGCATCGATCGCAGTGGATCAGCCTCGACATCACTTGATCGCAACGGGGGCTAGTCGGTACACGCGTTCCTTCTTCGGAAGTCTCGCCAGTGTCTCGCAAGTCGTGTCGACCTCCGCCTTCGAGGGCAAGACACCCGAGTACAGCTTCCACACTCGCGAGCTCACTCTGTCGAGCCAAATTTCTGCGAACTCCCAAGGAGCCGATTCGCCGAACTACACCATCGACTACCTCTCATCCCAAGTACTTCCTCGCCTTCGTCCAGACATCAGAGTTGGTTCATCGACTACGGTCAAGTCCGAAAGCATGTCTCATTATCGTCGCCCAAGTGTACCACTGGAACGTCAAGCGCAGTCAATGAAGATGCGCGAGTTTGGTCATGGCGGTTCGGGGTCTGCGCGGCGCAACTTCTCCCTCCCGAACGTCTTCCACCGTGATGGCGAGGACAGATCATCTTCGCCTGAAGAGGAGGATCCTTGGGTTTCGATCGAGGAAGATGACCTTAGGGCGTCGCCGCTAAAATCGATCACTCGTATGGTGCGCGGCGAGGGCATGTCCTCGAGCCACCGATCGAAGGCTTCGATCAAGAATCGCTCAGATGACGCCTGGGACCAGGTTGAAGCGAGCGAGAAGAGCACATCACGCCGCCGACGGCCATCATCGATCCAAATTGACAGCAACAGCAGGCGTGTCACGTGCCCGGAGCCTCATATCGTGATCTCTCCGCCACCCGCTGCGGCCGTTGCGACCGAGGTCGGAGATTCCGAGGCAGAGATTCTTACTGAAGAGCACGAGTTTGCGGATTCAGAGGGCGAGGACGACGAGCATATCCAGGAAGCCGTTTTCCGCTCATATCAGGCAGCTCAGTCGAAAACACGCCTTGAACACACAAGCTCGACCTCAACCCACTCTGACGAGCCTTCAACGACCGTTCACAACGAGTTCGGCCAACTCCAACAGGTGCCTGTCCGACCAAGCAGTCAGTCGAGCAATCGTGACTCGACAGGATCCAATATTTCGGCTTCGCTTTTGCGACGACTGGACTTTTCCAACGAGTCCTTCGCCTCAACCAGATCGATCATCTCGACCAGCGATTCGATCACCAGCATTGGTTTCCGCAACCTACTCGAGACGAACTGTAAGCGGGTAGCTTGATGTGACAGCGACCACTCATTTGACGAACTAACGAATATGTTTGGGGCACTGCAGCATGGCATGCGCGAGAAGAGCTCAGCAGTTCCGAAGAGCTCTCGTCGTCAGAGGTATCTCGCGTCCATCGTAGCATCAACGGCTTCAACACCGCACGGTCTTCGTCTGGCGTTCTTGGTGGGCGTGATATCAACGCCGCTCGACTCTCTTCGGCTTCCGAGAGCGAGGACAGCGATTCGAGGCCTCGCAAGGCTGTGGTGCGTCGCTCATCCGTCACCACTTCCACCGTTGCAAGCCAAGCTCCGCACCGCCGTATTTCAAACATCCCTATCCCCCCAATTCCCGACACCATCACCGAGGATTTTGACGAGGACAAGAAATCGAATGCTGGCTCAACGCCCAGAGCGAGACGGACGCGTGTCGAGTCGACAACAACGACGATTCGCGATAGAGGCACGCCAAGTCGACAGACACCGGAACCCGTCCACACCGTCCACCCTGCCGTCGTGACTTCCCCTGGGATCACAACTCGTTCGAGGGTTCGCACCGCCGCCATGACACGCCATGATGAAAATGCGGCCCCCGGATCAGTCCTCAAGACACGGCAAGGCCCTCACGAAATTCGAGGCTCCCGGACGCCTGTTCGAACCATGCGATAGGTATAAATTCTCGTACCTCGTTTTGATTATCTACTACTACATAACAGATTGCAGTATATTTTAGGGACCTCATAGTGCGGGAACTCGTTCCAGGCCCAATATATCTCCTTATGCCACCTTTGCGCTCAGCTGAGGCCAATCTCGGTTAGCACAGCAAATTGAGCTGTAAACATTGCAAGCCACAGATTTGTTGAACCGAGAGTCGTGAAAGGTCCCAAAAGCAGACTTGTATACACAAATATGTCTTACTTGTCCCAGACGATGAATTTGGAAGCTGACTATCACCCAGCCTCGGACTGAACGCTTGTCTGTTTGAGCGATTTGCCGGTCATCCTGCGCTTGACGCGGTCGATGCGAGAGCTCAAGCTGTCTTTAGCCCAGATCCCGGTCCTGACGGGAGCGAACTGCATTTTCCCACGATGACGAGACTCGAGCGCCTTCTTGTGAGCGCGATTAATTTGCTTCTTCTCCTGCTTGTCAATGCCGCCGTCGTCGTCGGCATGCGAGTTCTCCTCGGCTTGGGCAGCCATTCCCTCGACGCGGTCGTACACCTCAAACTCGTGGCGTTGCGTCTGCGTCTCGGCGTACTGTTCGTGATCTTCATCGAGGCCAGCGTCGAGCATCACAGTTGTCGTCAACCAACCGACAATAGTGTAGTCGTGAGTCTTCTTCAACTGGTCGCAGATCCGGTTTTGGCGCAAGCGTTCGAGCTCGGGAGCGATGACGATCGGCACACGAATTTCCTTCTCCTCGTCATCGACAAGTTCGCTGAGCCAGCATGCAGCATAGGCATCCGTCTTATCACCAAGAGGGCCGAATGTGAATCCGATCGGCACACGAATTTCCTTCTCCTCGTCATCGACAAGTTCGCTGAGCCAGCATGCAGCATAGGCATCCGTCTTATCACCAAGAGGGCCGAATGTGAATCCTCCACCATAGTCGAAGAAGAGCGCCGAGCTGTAGCGATCGTAAGTTGGCAGACGAATGTCCTCGTCGACGTCCCACTCGATTGAACCATCGGCATTGACCGTCGCGGCGCGCCCAGGGACCTTCTGCTTCGCCTCGAGGGTCGAGAGTACAATCTTTTTGGCTTTGAAGTCAAAGTCGACGCCTTCGATTGGCTCAACCTTGATGTTGCTCGTGACACACACCGTTCCCGTATTCCAGCCACGGAGTTCCCCAGGCAGCTCAACCTTGACTCCCTTGAACAGAACGGAGATGCTGATTTTTCCAAAGCCTACACCATTTTGAATCGCGTACAATCGAGTGACCTGGGAGGAGTGAGCGAGGATCTTGTCGAGCGGTAGGTTGACGATGCCGAGAATGGGGTCGTGTTCGCGTAAGCGGGAGTCTCGGACGACAACTCGCAGGGTCGTGTTCGTGTAGTCCGGGATGTACCATTCGCCCCCGGCCTCGAAAAAAGGCATCTGAGAGTACTGCTTGACGCGGGTTTTGTACACCATGTCGTCGTTAAGTACGATCTCGCAGTATGCCGAGGGGAGGTTGTTCTCGGCCTCACTCGGATCGTCGGTGTCCTGCCCAGCATGACCCTCGCGATCCTTGCCGCTGGCTCCCTTGAGATTCTGTCGCTCCAAGTTGTTGATTTGATGAATGATGACCGAAAGGATACCGGTCGGATATTTCGAGTCAGGGGGCGTTCGTCGGACATCCGCCTCTTCGGCGTTGTCCATAGCCGAGGTATCGACCTTGAGTTCGGGGTGATCTTGCAATTCCTTGGGTAGATTGTGGTCGATGCCTGGAGCGGCCTTGAGATCGGGGTTCAACTTGGCCTTTTCGTAGTACGCGATCTCCCAGTGCAGGGTGCCAGAGAGCGAATCGGAGTCTTCGTAGCCCATAAGCTTGTCCGAGCGCTTGTGAACCTCGTTGGGCTTGAGCATGAGGTCGATCAAAGGCACCGTGATTCTGCCGACCAAATCATCAGCCGACAGCTTGTCGCTGTCCCAGAGCTGAACGGATAGCTTTTCGTTCGCGCGAATTTCGTCGTCCGTAACGAGCTGTGGGCCGTCTGTCGAGGTCAGTTCCGGGCCTTCAGGCACTGCAACGCTTCCAGGTGCTTACGAGGAAGGCCGTTTGCTCCCAGACCGGGTTCAGAGTACGTTCGATGATACGAGTACTAAACAGAGGCTTGCCGAACTTGGCGTAGGCGAGCACGACGTAAGGGTCGGAGAAGCCATTGTCATCTTGAGCCGAGAGATCCTCGGCGTAGTGGATCTTGATCATGAACACTCCAAGCGCTTTGGTTTCCTTCTTGATACCGTCTCCCGAGATCATTTGTGCAACGTTCATCGTCATCGACTTGGGAGCGCAGTAGATCGACGTCGCCGCCGCGATGGATGATTGTACGAAGCCACTGATGAGAGGGAGGTCGAGAACGTTTGGAAGCCCCCTGGCCAGAGGAATGGCCGAGGCTTCGATCGCAGGAACACCCATAAGCGTGAAGGTCACGTTCCGAATGAAGGGTGGGTTGGCCACCATCTGGCAACGCATTCGGACGGTGCCGACAATCGACTCGACGGCAATCCAGATCGGAATGGGCAAGTGGAACAAGTCGTAGGCGCCGAGGAAGAACTTGATGATGAGGGAGATGTTCTCGCCTTGAAGCTTCTTAGTTCCGGGAGGGGCGAAATATCCAAAGCTGACTTCAAAGTTTACATAGTCGCCCGTCTGATCTTCGTCCTCCACATCTTCGCCCTCGACTTGCTTGTTGATCTCGTCGAGCTTCTTCGACTCCTCCTCGGTGAGGTCCTTTCGCTTGTCAACCTTCTTTTTGCGGCGTGACGGGTCCAAGGCTTCTTCCTCGCCACCTTGGTCAATCCACTCTTCGTGCGGATATCCAGACTCATTCGGTTGGTCCGGAAGAGCACGCATCGAGATGATGCGCAGCGCGTTTTTGCCGATGGTAAAGTCCTCAACTTTGACAGCATCGATGAAGCCCGGAAGCGAGGCTTGCATAACGTCTTCGATCATGTCGACCAACGAAACGAACATTGAGGGATTAATTAGGGTCCAGACGACTTTGGTGAATGCGTTCAACCACTCCACCGACTCGGGCGTGGGAGGAGAAAACTGTACACAATGGCGGCGCAAAGCGTGAGTAACGAGTGCAGCAGCTTCGATCACACCCCGGCACCTCGACTGCTCTCCCGACTCACCTTCTCCCCTCGTTGCTTGTGCATGTCCAAACGGATCCTCTCGAATTCCTTCTCAATTTTGCGGCCAACAATTCCATGAGAGACATACACTCCGACAGCAAGTGCGCCGATGATGGCCGAACGCAGAACGAACTGGTAGTAACCCGATCCGAAAGCGACGAAGAACCAAGTCACGCCAAGACCAGCGACAATAGCCAACGCGTAGTGGTCAAGTGTGGCGGCGATGGGCTTGACCGAATCGGTAACGGGAGGAGGGAAGTGGTGCATCAAGATGTTGCCAGGCTCGACCGGGGACGGTGCGATGTCGTGGATGGGGGCATTGCCCTCTTTCGCATCGGGAATGTTCGTCGATGGGCCACCAGGCTTTGAGGGATCAAGACGATCCTTGTCAAAAAGTTTGGGGTTGCGGAAGTCTGAAAGCGAAGAGCGATGTCAGGACTGCGGGTGAATCGGTTCTCATTCGCCGAGCTCGCTGCTGCGGTTTCTCACCCTCCAACTTGGCATCACGAATGACGACCTTTTGACCGGTGACGGGGTCCATAACCTCTCTCTCGCCCTCTCTTTGGAACTGAATGGTGCATAGAAATCGTTTGACTGGTATTAGCAAGTGTAACCAACTGTATACCGCAGAATGTGCCAGGGATTCCATATCCGAGGTGTGCACACGCCGGCAAAAAACCTGTATCGCCGCAGCTTACCTTTCTCGCATTCGGTTGCTTGCCCGCCGAGGCTGCTTTCTCCATGTCGATTTCTTTTTGCGACTTAACACCAGTGGCACCTTGACCGAGTTTGGACGACTTTTCGTCATCGTTTCCGGTCCACTTGTCCTGTGAGGGAGAAGCGGAAGCATCGGGTTCCTCGGTTGTCTTGGTGGCCTTCTGTAGAGACAGATCCGAGTTTCGGATTGAGTAAGGCTCAGCTTTCTGTAGTTCATACTCCACATCAGAGAGGCTACTGCGCTGCAGCACCTTCGGGGGACCTCTCCACCGGTCGCGACGAAACTCTATGCCAATCGACCGCGGATCGGGCGCTCGACTCAATTCAACGGCCGGAACTTCAAGAGCTCACCTCCTGACGCTTCAAGAAGGTGCCGATGCTTGGGATCTTGTTTCCAGATCTGCACAAGTGCCACATTACATTTCGATCAAATACTGGTGGCCCCTGGCGTGCGCCTTGCAGCGAGCTCGTCCAGCCGCAGTGCAGTGCGTGGTAAACCGCCCACCAGCACGCGGTGACGTCGTTGATCGCGCGATTGCAAGCGATGCGTGGTGAATGTGGGGGGCGAGGCCGGCCAGGAGGAAGGAACTCACGAGTAACCCTCCCCGAACCGGTGCAACGTCTGTTCGTATTCAGACAGCTGCTCCCCGAGACGAGGGGGATGTTGTGGAGTGGAAGTCATCGCTGAGAGAAGACCGACACAAGGAGGGCAGAGAACGGTCGGAGAGGGAAGAAGCTGCCAGGACGGGCAGGCATCGCAGGCATCATTATAGAGAGCTCACCAACCTCACTGCGACGACAGTTACCGCGGTCGCGCGCCAAGCGATCCGTCGGGCACCGTCGCAAGAATCTCCCAGGCGCGCCAAGGCCGAGCTGGAGGAAGCGATGACGCTGAATAGTCCTAGCCCGGATATCTGAGCAGGACTATACTGTTCTGATCTGAAGCCTTCCTACACACGGCGATGTAGGATTGCTTCCCGTTTTCGTTGATCTTCTCAAAGCCCCAATCCCAGCCTTAGACGTCGAGCCGCACCGACGGTCATGTCTTGTCGTCATGTGTCGGAATGCGAGAGCCCCACTGCATGATCACGACTGTAGACTCGGCAACCATGACAAACTTTCTCTGAATAGTAGCAGCCTAGGGTTCTCATTCTGAAAAAAATTGTGCAATGAACAGTAGCTGCACCACGACCTTCAATCCTCGCCGTCTTCCCGCGCAACTAGACAGCGAGTCTTCTCCGCTCGCCGACTGAAGCAACTTCGCCATGTCCAAAACAAACGAAACGCTCATCGACCCCACTGATGATGATCCAATTCAAAGGCCTTCGACAGCGCAATGGAGCTAGCTGATATGCTGATCCTGACGATGTTGGAATCCGTCGTGGCTTGAAGGCCAATGCGCAGCAAACAGACTAGTAAGGAGCTAGAGCAGAATGAACCGCTGGGTGCGAAGTGGGGGGTCATCAAACTTCGGAACAATGATTAATTGTAGGCTCAACGCCGATCTAAACAGCAGAAATGAGACAAGCACGGGATATGACAGGGAGCACTGCAAATTGGATGCCACGAGACTGGTACAAGCGATCGTGAGCGAACAACGGGAAGGGTGGGCGGCAAACGACACGGTGAGAGTGAACGCGGCGGATAAGTGCACTTGCAGCCATAAGGCGCTCCAGCAGCTGAGCTGAGCGGAGAGTCAACAGACAAAAAGGTACACACACATATACACACGGTACACGACAGTACATGTACATACTCCGGTGGATACGTAGGTCACTTTCTAGTCAACTCGCATCGGCTCGGGTAAGTTGTCGAGGACCGGCCCCTTTCGCCTACCGAGCAGTGTCGCCTTGTCGAGTGCCAGCTCAAACCCTCCCTTGCGTCCCCGTGAGCCACGGTCGCGAGGTCCAGCACGCCCATCGTACAATGCCGCCTCGGCCATCTTGCGATCGGCACCTCCCCAACCTTGGTACTGCTGTGGCGCGATCGGCACCTCCTTCTTGCGATTCGGATCCTGAACCTCCCTTCGTTTGTCCTCGATCGCCTTCGAGACCTCGGCACCGTATCGCCTTTTGGTCGTCTCGATGTCCTCATCCTCGTCCTCTTCTTCGTTGAGACCGTGTAGAAATCCGGCACGACCGGCGCCACCTGGTCCATTGTACGCACGTCTCCGAGCCCCCTCCTCCTCCATGCGGTGTACAGCGTAGGTAACATCGAACGCTTCCTTGAGCGAGGCGACACCGGGCGAAGGCATGGCTCGTCGTCCACCAGGGGCGAGCAGCGGCGAGTCGAGCGGTTGGTACTTGGGTATGGGTTTAAGCCCAGGAGCCAAAGTCTCGAGCGAGTTGGGCGTGATGACGGAAGGTGCGGACTTCTCCTTGCACCACGGGTGTGCCAGGAACTCGTCGATCGTGTAGCGTTTCTCGGGATCGACATCGAGTAAGTGTGTGATCAGGTCTTTGGCTGTAAGGGAATGATGCATCGACGCAGACAACGTCAGCAAATTGTGCAAGCACCACCAAAGCGGCGAAAAACGTACATGATGCAGAAATGTCATCCCACCACGGCGACAGGAATGTGTAGTAGCCTCTCGCCACCTTCTCGGTCAGAACGTTAATGCTCTCGTCGTAGAAGGGAGGGAAGCCGCACAACAACGTGTAGAGCACGCAGCCCAAAGCCCACATATCGACAGATTTCGAATACCGCTCGTCCTTGACGATCTCAGGGGCGGTGTAGCCGACCGTCCCACATGGTGTCATCGTCTCCTCATTCCAGACGATCTTAGACAAACCGAAATCGGCGATCTTGACGCGTCCAATGCCTCCACCTCCGATACCAGGCAAGAACTCGCCCTCGTCTTCCTTTTCCTCGTCGTAGGCACGGTTCTTGGGGGCGCGAGAGGGAACAATTGGGATCGCGTCGAAGAGAATGTTTTCGGGTTTGATATCACTGTTGAGCAGGATGACCGGTAGAGTAACGATGAACATATAAGTCTCCTTCGCGTTCGAGCCCGGGGATGTGTATTGAGTCATAACGAACCGATGGACAACACCCTTCTCTTCGTGCAGATACCGGATGCCGTGCGCGACTTGCAGGATTACATGCCGTGAGAGCTCCTCCGAAAAGTACGTGAGTTTAACAATCTGGTGGAACAACTCTCCGCCCTCCATGAGTCTTAAATGAGAAGTGCCGAGACGGTCGGTCAGTAACAAAGATCGGGGGCGAGCAGCGAAGGCGATGCAAAGGTCACTCACTCCAGAGTGAGGAAATAGTGTTCCCGCGATTCGGCAAAGTTGAGTAACCGAACGATGCTTGGGTGGTTGAGGCCCCGCATGATTTGGACTTCTTTGAGAATGTTGGCGCGCTGTGATCGGGAAGGGAAAGGGGTGGGCCAAAGAAACACGGGCAAACGAGCGAGAAGGCGAGCAATGGCGCGCGCAATCAAATGCAATGGGGAAAGGAGGTGATACAGAGAGTCAGATTCATCGCTTCGATCGCGGCAGGTTCAGGTTGGAGAGGCTCGCAGAGGAGCGTGCAACGGACCTCGGTCGCCCTCGGCTTCTTCTTGACTGCTTCGCCGACGTGCTTGCCCGTCAACCCCTGCAAACGAGGGGCCGAGTCAAGGGCAAGGACACAATCGAGCGAGCAAGACATAAGTCAAGTAATGTGAAGAGAGCACAGAGGGACGAAACGCGAAGGCAGATCGAAGCGAAGAGTCCGTCCAAGAAAGATGTGAAGGGAGGGGAGGGGAAGGAGAAGGGCGACAACAAGAAAAGACGAGACGAGACGAGGGGAGGAGTGAATGCGATGGGAAGCAGGGATCAGTTTTGCGTGTTTGCGACATCGACTGGCGACGATTCGCAGTGAGCCACTCGAGTAGCAGGCTACAGTACGAGACTGCTCCTCGAGGTCGTCGCCGAGCAGAACCGTGCCCGTTGGCGAGGCGGCCACCCGCAATGACGTGCACGCACAGGCCGAGGTCGCCTTCCCCTGACGGCGAGGATGCGGAGAGCGAGCAAGCGAGCAAGCAAGCGACGAGGTGCAGCAACAATGAAAGTCCGTGCCCATCACATGGAAGGAGGAAATCAAAAGGTCGCTTACCTGAGACGAGTTGAGTTCGTACTTGCGCACGCACTTGACCGCGACCTTGACCGACTTGCCGAGCGTTGGGTCGATAGCGAGCTGGGCCGCGTTCGGCCTCAGTGTCGCCGCGAACACGTTCGAAAAAGCGCCGTCGCCCATCTTGACGCCAAGGACGAGACCATCCGGTAGGCCTTCGTATTGGGGGTGCTCGCGCTTAGCCCTGTTGGCGTTGTCCTTCCGGACGAGCTCCTCGGCATGCTGCGTCATGGTCGACTGCATGGTCGACTGAGCAGTGCTGCTGGCCGTAGTCGCGGCGGTGGCCGGTGACGCGGCGGTCGTCGCTTTCGACTTGGACGTTACTTTGGATGCCGCGGCTGATGTAGGACTAGTCGAGGTGGCGTAGATGGTGGCGGTCGAGGCGGCGGCGGCGTTGTTGGCTGCAGCAGAGTTCGTGTGGGCCTTGGCGACCGATGACGCTGGTGGGGACTGATGACGCGCGCTGACGATTGGAGCGGCGCTCGCCGCAGACGACGACGACGACGGTGCTGCTGCCGCTGATGAAGCTGAGGCGTGAGTGGACGATTGCGGCTGCTGCTGCTTCTTGTCGAGTAGAAGCCCCTTGAATTTATCGAGCAAGGGCATCGGGGAAAGGAGGGGAAGGCGGACAGGGGGCGCGGCAGCAGTAGTAGGTCACAAGTGCAGGAGGGAAGGTCGGCCCGATGTAAGCCCAGGCGCCGGCGGCGGCAGCAAGGGGCAGCAGGAGGCAGCAGGCTGGCGCGGGCTGGGCGGCGCAAGTGTGCAAAGCGAGGGGCCGAGAGCAAATCGTCCAGAGCCAATAAGAATCTACAGCAGGGAAGGTGTCGTCGAGATCCTCGCGCGATCACTGGAGTCAATGTCACCAAAGGTGCTGCTGCTGATCCGACGCCGGACGGCTACGTAGGGGGTCAATTGGGTAAGGTCCAGTGCCGAGGCGGAGGGAGCGAGGCCCCCGTGCAAAGCATGCGCTCGAAGGTCAGCGCTAGGTCAGCACCAGGATTGGAGTCATCAATCAGCGAAGTGACGCGCGTGGCGAGCGACGTCATCTTCATCTGGATCTGGCACATTCAATAGATTGCAACATCCGACGGCGCACGGAATGTGCAGCCCGGGGAAGCTTCTTGAATGCCACCCGCACTGGTGTGTGCGATGTAATTAATCTACCTCGACCAAACAGAACAAACTATTCAAACTATTCGAACCCAAGCCGTGGGAGTGTTGCATCCCACCATCCAGTGCTTCAAGGGAACTGCAATTGCATTGGGTACGTCGGTCGAGAAGGTGGGCATTTGAATGCTTACAACGCCATCCTCATCTGCCTTCCCCGGCCAATGGCTGGACCGGATTGTATGACGTAAATATCGGATAGGAAGCAACTTTCAAAGGGAAGACTTTACGAAAAAAGGTAGCCTCAGCGCAGAAAAGAGAAATTTGAGATACGCTATCTAACTCAAGTCGAGCAAGCAGATTAGGGCCGCTGTACATGTATTGGCCCGACCCCTGTAGCTGGGCCCCGTGTCAGCGCGCTCGCCGTCGGCAATTTCTGAGCTCCGAAGTAAAGATGTCAACCTCACGATCGAAGCGACCAAAACGACGGAGAGCGGGGTCGATCGAGTTGGGTCGGTTGGTAGCAGCCACTGCATGACGACAATGTTATCACGTAGGCTCATCTGGCTAAGTTCATCTCCGTTGTTCGTAGCTCTTCGAGTACTCTGGTCACGGTAGTACCCTCTCACCACGTCTCCGTACATTTATATTTTAACCAGTGGGATCCCGTTAAATTAACGGGCGGAATTCAAATCGCATGAGAATCGAAGAACAGTCTACATGATTTCAGCAGAGGAAAAACAAACAAAAACTGCAAATATGTTCCAAGCATCGCCGAAACAGCCTGCCCATTCAAACATCCGTGGAATGAGATCTGGACGGTGGCATGCTTTGTCGTTCGGCCACAGTGCAGCTTTGATTTCCGGCCATTCGCGAATGGAGTCGCGCGTCACCGTGATGAACAGCACGGAGGCTCCATGTTTGACAACTCACGCCGTCGTAGCGTCCGTGCAAGTAGTACGCAAAAAAATTGTTAACCTGACGCCGCTAGCGCGCCGGATCACGTGACAGACGCCAGCCTCGCCCCGCGCGTCAGGCGGAGCTCTGCTGTAGAAGCAATGTCATGCAAATCCACGCGCTTGCCGTCCATTAAATACAATATAAGTGTAGATACTGTTTCACATCAACGAAAAAGTGAAGGAAAATACTGGGAACTTCTGATCGGAACATGGACACCACAGGCAGGTGCGGCAGACACAACAGTATGCCGGTACATCCACCACAGGCTCAAAAACAGCGATGTTAGTTACATTGCTTAACTAACTTTTTTTCTATATATAGAGGTAGCAAAGTTTCCCCCCCCCCCCCGCCCTCCCGTTTCGCACCCGGAGCTGGCTATTCCTTCGCAGGATAGACAGCACAAATTGATAGGATGTCTTACAGTTCAACGTTACCTTTCCCGGACGGAACTTTTCGACCCCATTGTCCTTATGAATGACGAGTCAGCTGAAGGCCTCGCTCGCGCACCTCACATTACCTCACAGTGCGGCAGCACTAGATGCTGACCGAGAGGACGACGGACTGGCTTCTTGGCCCACAGCCCTCGCCATAACCACCCTCGCTTCCGTCGCTTCTCCTCTTCGCGACGTCATGCTGAGGCCTCCGAGGAAGCCTCCGAGGAAGAACGAGGTGGGAAACCTGACGACGATGAGGAAGCGAAACGGGACAAAGATGGAGTTCGAATGGAAGATGGTGTACCTATGGTCGGCTTGACTGGGCTCGACGATCCCTTCTCGTGAGTGGTGGCAGCGTCGTGACTGGCCCGAGCTTGACCGATCGCGGACGGCCCGGATTCGCCAGCGATGGGGCAGCGACGCGAGACTAATGATGGCCCCTGTTGTAATGGAGGTAACAGACCACTAAGGACGAGTAACGCACGGAAATGGGTCATACTTCTTGTCGTCTCTTCGGCAGCGTTCTGCGTGACATGCTGCTCAAGTATGGTCAGCTTGACGTACGACGGCACGGCTCGCGAGTTCGGCGAGACTTCGCTTGTCATCATGACGCTCGGAATCTCTCTTTTCGTCCTTGGACTAGGCATCATCCCTCGTAAGTTTTAATGTCAAAAAAAAACGCTAGTCAAATCCACGAAGGCTGACGAAGAGAGGCTTTCCGCACTCGCTCTCCGATCATTGCAGTGCTCCTCGGACCCCTATCCGAGTATATCGGCCGAAGGCCTATCTATCTCGTCTCGTACGGCGTCTTTATTGCCTTCAACTTCCAGGTTGCTTTCGCCCACAATCTTGCGACATGGCTTATCGGGCGCTTCTTCTGCGGCATGTTCGCCAGTCCGTTCCTATCGGTCGCCGGAGGAACCGTTACCGATCTGTGGGCTCCTGACCAGGTTGCAAGTCCCATGGCTTTCTACACGGCCTCGCCTTTTCTTGGACCCGTCATCGAGCCCATCATCTCCGGAGTAATCAACCAGCACCTCGACTGGCGATGGACATGGTACATCCTCATCATGTGGAGTGCTGTCGAGTTCGCGGCCCTTTTCCTCCTCGTGCCCGAGACATACCTCCCCGCACTGCTGAAGAAGAAAGCCAAGCACCTACGCCAAAAAGGACGCTCCGACGTCCGAGCACCCCTTGAGTTGGATGAGCGAACTCCCCTTCAAGTCGTAGCAGCAAGCTGCCTGCGCCCCTTGCAGATCTTGATCTACGAGTCGATGGCATTGGTGCTATGCACTTGGACCGCTTTACTCCTTGGAATTCTCTACATGGCGTTCTCGGCTTGGCCGATCGTTTATAGGAATCAACACGGTTTCTCAACACAAGAGACCGGATTCTCGTTTACCGGAATCGGCGTCGGTATCGTCATTGGAACTTTTATGCAACCCGTCTGGGCCATCTACTATGGTTGGATAACAAAAGAGACGGGAGAGCGACCACCCCCCGAAGAACATCTGCGCAAGGGATGCTGGGGCGCGGTCCTCGTTCCCGTCTCGCTCTTTTGGTTCGCTTCCACCTCGTATGCCTCGATACACTGGGCCGTCTCTCAAGTCTCGACCATCTTCTTCGGTATCGGCATCATCCTTTCCTATCAAGCAGTGTTCGGCTATCTCGTCGATGCGTTCCGTCCCGTCGCTGCTTCCGCCATGGCGGCCAATTCGGCGATGCGATCCAGTTTCGCTTGCATTTTTCCTCTGTTCACTCAAGCCATGTTCAAGAAGCTCGGAACGGTCGGAGCACTTGCCCTCATTGCAGGATTGACGTGCTGTATCCTCCCATTTCCCTTCTTGGTAGGTTCGGTCGAAACTTTTTTGCCTCTCATTGCGACAGGGGTGCTGACCTTTCATGCTTTACCCTGTAACTTTTGCAGTTCTTCAAGTATGGGCACAAGTAACGCAAGTCGTCAAGATTTGCAAACAAGGAACGGTGATGGACTCGCATGGCCCGATCAAATACATCCTAGAACGCACATCTTGCTGTCATCATCTGAATTTTCGCAGACTCTACTTCTACTGAACTCTCTAATCATCGTTCTCTTGCAATGGCATCGTAATCACTAGTATCGAAACTAAAGCGATGCCTTGCCCGCGAGTCATTTGCCATCCCACTTCATCACGACCGAGCCCTCCCATTTCTCCCCCTTGCTCAACTCGACCCAACTCGAGACCTGCCCCGGCTCGAGACAAACATACTTTGACGCTCCACCTTCTTGCATATCCCCAATCGTCGCCGCCTTCTCGGCGCCGGGGTTCCACAGAACAACATCCGCCAGACCGTTCTTCGAAACGGCGACGGATCCTTTTGAGCCTTGGTACGTGATGCGCAATTCGTTCGGGGCGCGATGGTAGACTCGATCGACTTCTCCCTTGGGTCCGTGCACAACGACGACCGATCGGTCCTCTTTTCCTTCTCCACCTCCCGTTACTTTGTCAATGAACTTGAGCCCTTGCAAAGGTTGGACTTGAACCTGATCAGGTTGGACCGATTCGGGCAAAAGCAAGTAGGTGTGCAGCAGCGCTTGGAAGCGCAAGTCGTCCCCCTCCGAAGGTGCCTGGACCTGAAGGCGCAAGTCGAGCTCGGACGATTTGGTGATGCGTACGGTGTAGACAAGACGGAAATCCTTGTCAAAGACGGCACGGGTGATGGACGAAGGGGCCAAGGTGAAGACGGCTTGGGCGGCGCCACCACCGGACGGGTCGGGACCGGAGGTGGACGAGTCAAAGGTCCATTGAGAGGTGCGAGCAAAGCCGTGTTGCTTCAACTTGCCGTAAGGTGCTTCCGAAGGGGGAGGTCCAAATACGGGCTGTGGGGTGGGAATGCACCGGAAATGCTTTATCAGCCGTTTGGGGGTGTGGTGGGACACGAGTACGATGACCCCCACATGACGATGCTGTCACTGGACTGACCCAGCACACGGGCACACCACCTCGGATGGCAGCCTTGTCGGACAGGTCAACGTTGGATTTGGTCGAGACAAACAGTCGCTCGGTACCCGAGGTCTTGAACGAGATCACGGTTGCGCCCTAGTGAGAGGGATATTCGTCCCGCAGCGAGGAGGTAGAGGGGGAGTCCAAGTCGCAGCGTGACCGGCGGAGAGCCAGACACAGCATGGCGGGATTGTATTCTCCATGTCAATATAAGTAGTAATCTCCGCAAGATACTGGCTCACACACCTTGAGAGCGACCTCGACGGTGTTGTTACCGTGTCGAAGCACAACAGAGTCCGACTTGACTTCGTACGACATCTGAGCGACCGCCACCACACTGAACTCAGCTGCGTTGCAAGGTACCCAACCACACTCGGTGGCTTACCTTGGACTGAAATGGGTCGACGCGATTGGTGGGGGAGGGGAGAGAGTTCGAGAGAGGCGCGGGCAGGCACGGCCGATGAGCGCTGAGCGCTGAGCACTGTGACACTGGCACAGGACCCCAGAAAGCCCAGCCAGAGGCGCATGTGGAAAACCGCCCTTTTTTGGCCTTTTTGTCAAAGTTTTTTTCCCTATTTTGGCCCCAAAATGTCAAATTTCACATGCGCCTCGGAAAAATTATCAAAAGGTGTTCTACATGCTCCAAAAATCGCTCAAAAGTCCTCGAAAACGCGTTCCGAGCGTTTGCAGGCGCGCGGCGGCCTATCGAAAGTGGCTTGCGGCGCGCGTCGGCTTCGGCCGGTTTCGCGCGTGGCTCCAGGCATCAAGAGGGCCTTCCTTGTTTTACTGGCGGGCTCGCTACTCTTCGTTGTCAGACTTACGTTTTCCTGAACTTGAGCTCTTTGTATCCGCGGTGGCAGTTGTGCGGCTTGTAGAGATTCTACCGGCGGCATCTCGCGGCCCGGGCACGCTCCGAAGGGCGGCAATCTTTGCTCGGCATGTGCGCACGTGCTGATTATGCGCTCGTCGGGGTAACATGAGGTAAGATCCCGGTGGGACAATATGTAGTCGTTGACGTGCCTAATGACTCGATGACCTGTCGACCACCAATCATGCAGAACGGCACAGCGCCATCAAGGTGAGTGAAATAGCATGCTTTCTCGATGAGGCGAAGCTCCTATGGACAGCGGTTCTTCTCCATCCGCAGCTGCATGCCACGCACGAGGCCAAAGCAGATCAGAGATCCGATCTCCAATGGTGTGGCAGTGGTTCCAACTCCGTCTAGCAATCCAAAATGACGATAGCGTTGTGCTAGCGCTCCGTACTGCTTATCGACGCGACGGCCAACGGTCGATATCCATTCTTGCGTGCGTTGATCAGTGGCGAGAAACGCGTCTCTGGTCTGGAGAGTCGGGTAGGGTAGGTCAATTACTGGGTGGGCTTGTCCTTGGACAACTCGGTGCGAAGAGACGCATCGGCGGGAGCGACATGATACATCGAAGGCGACGAGCTCGGCGAATGTCATGTTGGTGAGCGGCAATACTCGATTGAAGTCATCGTCTGTTCAAATAGCAGTCCTGGTCTTCATCGAGAAATAAGCATGGAATCATGTTGTCGTGTTATGCTTCATTGTCAGAACGAAGTGAAGTGGAACGGAACCGGCGCCGCTTCAATCACAGTGGGAACTATTGGTATCTAATCCCTAGCAGCCACTGGGTGTATACTGTCAAAAATGAGGTGAGCCTCGACCCATTTTGAGCCAAAAATGTCCAAATTTTCGGGCCGCTTCTGGCTGGGCTTTCGGGGGTCCTGGCTCACTCTGGCTCACTAGGGCTCACTGGCTCACTCAGGCACCCCTGCGCTGCGGGCGCCAGGCGCCTCCCTACGGGAAATCCACGCAACTGCAGTTGACCGCGGTTGGACGATTGCGCCGAAGTTAACCGCGGTTACGCCGATTACCAACTGCGGTTGCAACTGCACGAGGTCGCCAACTTGGGAATGCTCCGTTACGCCCTGCAATTCTCAGCTGGCTCGTAGACTAAGGAGAACAGCCTGACTTTGAGACCTTATCTAGTGCAGCAGACAACTCGTGATATAGTCTCGAGTGGTGCTCTAATTACATCAACCTAAGAATGTGTAACATCTCCAGATTCAGATGTGGTGGTCTTGGAATTGGACAAGGTTTCCAAAGGAGTGAAGCTAATGAGCAATTGGAGAAACCGGGCCCCTGTATCTTCAACCGGACGACCGAATGGAGAGCGCTCTGCCTCGTGTCAGTGCCAGGCGTCGACTCGGCGCAGAGGGGTCGCAGTTGAATGTGGAGACACAGATATCGCATATGTTTCGGGAGCTGTTACAGCTGGCCCTGCGCCTTGCGCAAGCTCGGCCGCGGTGGGAGGCGACCGCATCGTATTCGGGATGATGGACACGAGTTGGCGGAGACGCTCGACGCCGATCAGGCTGAGGGTGCGAGGACCATCCACATCGAATCTCTCGTACAACCCCCAGATGTCCATGGCAACTGGAAGACATCGACCAACCAAAGCAATCGCTTCTCCTTCAGCGTCGTTATACCTAGCTCAACAAAACACACAGCTTCGCCGTCGCGCTGTAAATTGTCGGCCTCCATTGACATCTGTGGATCCCGGATTCGCGGTCAAGAATCTCTCCGCTGACATCATAGAAGGCATGCAAGGCATGATACCTCGGCAAAGTGAAAGTGTCCCGGAGATCTTCCATTGTAGGTATGTCGTACTTGAGCTGGGGGATCATCATCATGTTCCGCATCTCGGCCGAATTCATGCCAGACTCGCCGGGTTTTGACTTGGTTCTCATCCCCCCTTTGATGTAACCCATCATCGTCTCCGTTCCGCAAGCTAAGTACTCGCGAAGCGGCCCGATTCTTTTCATAACCTCGGGAACGTGCATAAGACGATGATTCGTGGCGGAGAACAGATGAAGGAACTCGGGATCTCGATCATAGAGAAGCTTCTCGCGCAGTAGCAGCGTCTGTTCGATGAGAACATAGAGGTAGGTGTACGTGATGGGAACCTCGCCCTTTTCATCGAGCTCATACAGAAGAAGTTGTTCGAGCCGGTCGACGTCCGGTAGGCGATCGAAAAAGTCAACGGAGTCGTTGATGAAGAAATCGGTCTTCATCGCGGCAAACATTCGGATGGTGAGCGCCGTCAGTCGCTCGAACTCGGGTTCCTTGAATTGCTGGTACGAAAGCGGCCCCAGGTCACGCAAGATGAACAGATCCCGTTCAATTGCTTTCCATTTTTTCCTTTTCTCGGCTAAGGGCCTGACAATCACACCCTCCACTCTCGCAAGGTACGGCCGAGACAACAGCTGAGCACGAGTCATGCGAGCGATTGCGTTGGAGGACAACGTCATGGAGTGCCTGCGTGCCTTCGAGTCCAAATCGCCGACGAGGATATTTATGAAAGTGCTGCCACTGTTGATATCAATCAGATGCATATAATCCAATGGTAGGAACGTGGAGTAAGCATCCTTGAACAGGTCAAGCGCCTCGATCGGAGCTTCGCCTGAGATCCCCGTACGACGCCGCCGCGATTCGAGCTTGGTCGGGTGTCGTTTCATTGCTTCAACCACCCGACGGTAGTGCTTGTAGTTGGCGCTCGTTATCGAGTCGAACGTCCCGTCCACCAGGGGTTTGGAACGTCGTGGCGGTGTCGACAAGCCCAGCCTACTCGGGATGGTCGAGCACTGATACGATCACTCCCTCGTCGTTTTCGAACGCTTTCGCATGAGGAACACAAAACGGCAGATAGCCTTTGATGTTTCCAGGTGCGTAATGAGGTATGCTGATGATCGAGCAGATCAAGCACAAAACGAGGCCTCTTGCTCCCACAAGGTTTCCAAGGGCTGCTTGCTCCAGCGTGTCGGCTATGCAAGCCACGATCCTGTCTCTACAAAGCACGTGTCTGTCCCGAGCGGCTGAAAAGGATGTACGCTCCCCTTCGAAGATGTGAAGCTGTTGACAGAATGTTTCGAGGAATTACTGCTTGTCTTTGGGTTTCTGAGGGCCGTTCACGGAGATGACAAAGTGCGATGATAGCTTCCAACGAAGTTCGGGGGGCAGGGTCATGGGTATCACCCCAGAGATGTGGGCGTTGACCTTGCGCTTGGCGTTGGAGTGCGCGAGCACTTCGGTTCCATCGGAGAAGGTTGCAAGAGGGATGTCATCCGGCTTGAGATCGCCGTTTGCGTAAAGCGTCCGTGCGTGTAAGCCGTCAACCCATCGCCTCACGACCGGGTAAGAGCCCGAGCCACCTGACGCCTTGTGCAAGTCGACGACCTCGTCGCTCGGCTTGGCATTAGCGAGGGTAGGGCCGATTACTGGGTGTGCACGAAGCGATTCAACAAAAGGGGCGGGGTCACAAAAACGCTGCGTTGACCGTTCCAATCTTCCCGCCATTCTTCCCCAGCGTGAAACGTTTCTCGCGGCACCCGGGCGTTGGACACTCCTCAAGATCTTCGAGCCGTTTGGCGCCATTGGACACGCAACCTTTGGGGCACTTCCCGACCTCCACAGTTCTGAAGCCGGTGAGATGTCGTATCGTTCGGACCATTCTGTACTCGGACATGTCGCTGAGGTCGGCATTGTGGAAGATGTAGGTGCGCAGCAATGTGAGGAGGTCAGTCCAAGCGTCCCTCGAAAGCGAATGGTCCCGCTTGAACATGTAGAGTTGTAGCTTTGCAATCTCATGGGGTGGACGCGTTCGACCTTGAAGTCCTGTATGAGGTAGTCACTGCATCAGCCCTCGTGTTCGTGTCAAATTTGACCACTTGAAGCACAGCAAGACTTTGAATCACCTTCGGCACCAAGCTCGGCGAGATGAGCCTCAAGCGCGGCAATCTCATCTTCAGTGGGCTCGGGCCCTTCTCCCTCCCCTTGGACATCGTCTTCCTCTCTCGCGCCTCTCAGAACGTTCTCACCGCTTTGCGCTCCACCCGCATGGGATTCCGTATCGCTGGTATCTCTGTCACTATCATGTTCCTCCTGCGCTTCCGAGCCCAATTCGAGTTCCAGATCGTCGAGCTCCTTCGGACCGCGCATCTCCTCTTCGTCTACAACCATCTCTTCTCCCTCTTCATCTGCGGCTTCATTGAGGTTTCCTTGGAGATCGTCTTCGTCGCCGTTTTCGTCCGCGTCTCCGCCGATTCATTTCATCGGCGTTATCGTCATCGACCGCCATTGGGATTGCGTGACTGACTGCTGCCGGAAAAAGACGTCCCCGAAGGTCAGAATGGAGATTGGCTAAGATGAGTGAAGTCGTTGACGGACCTGGTGTAGCCCCCTTTCGCTTCCAGCACTTAGCTAGTTCTTTCGCGCCTGCGCCTGGCGCCGCGCTCGGACCTCTTTGAACTTGGACTTAGAATACCCGATCTGCGACTAGCGCAGCTGTCTCTCTCTCTCTTTCCCTAATGTTCCCAATCCTTTTCTATTCGGCATCCTTGTTTGCTCACTGCGCTGCTCCTCATAGGTTAGTGTAATGCATCATGAAAGTTCCCAATCCTATTACTCGGCATCTTCGTTCGTTCACTGCGCTGCTCCTCATACGTCCAACCTGCTTGCAAAGTCAGGAAAACTAACCATATTTTTGCCGATTAGATTTCCAACTTCAAATCGACATTCACTGCTTGAAGCGCGCACGAAGCGCGCGCCGCCTCTCTCCCTCCTGCTCTCTCTCCCTCCTGCTCCACACATGCCGACATCATGGTCACCGCCAACTTAACTGAAGCGCCCTTGGCATCGCCAACTTGCAGCATTCGACTCACTGACTTGATCGGCACCAAGCCAGTGACTGAGTTTAGATGATATCCTTACAATCTCGATACTACCCGGTCACTCAACAGGGCCCGTGCTTTTGGTGTCACGTGTCCGACCCGGCCTCGCCCGACAGTACATCGAACCGATCACGCTGACGCAGATCTCACTGATCAGCAGCTTGTTCCACCGAGTCTGTGATGCTCCCCAGGTTATCTCGCCATCATCCTTATTTCGTGTACTAACCACATCAGTCAATTGTTCTGCACTAGGACCTAGCCTTGCTCGGCGGTCCGAGTCAACTGCACTTGTCTCTGTTCAGGAAGCCCACAGGTGGCCATTCCTTGACTTCGAGAGAAGTGTGAGCAAGCTTTGCTCTATCGTCCGCTCGCTGATGCCAATGTGCTTGCATTAACACCGAGAACAGTGCCACAGGCCACACTGCTTCGCCTCCGAATCGATGCTGTAGACGGGAGCTTCGAGGTGAGCAGTCAGTCGGTTATTCAAGCTCGACGAGAAGATGTTTAAAATATGTACAGGCGTTTTTCAGGACGTGATGTTGAACTATAGGGTGAGTCTCCAGTTCGCTCCTACACTATCAACGGGCTGGATTCTGATCCGTCACAGCAGGCGTGCGTCCGATCAACTCTTCGAGTTTGATCAGTCGATTGAGTTAGCCACCAGGCTGAGTCTGAGGTGATCCACTGAATATAGCCCGACACTCATCATCAGCCTTGTGTGTCATTGACAGGTGTAGTGGCAAGATTCGAGGGTGAAAGGTGAGTCGGCGTTGCTGGGCCCGAGTCTTCGAGCCGATCCGACTTAGCGATTTCACGAGTTGAGGCACTCGCTCATCAGGCCTCAGGCTCAAGGTTCGTCTCTTGGTTCGAGTCGTATGCTTGATATAATGCAATGGCATTGGCAGTGCCACTTTACTATATTTTTACTGTACATGCAAAGGAGAGCGAAGAAAGGGATAGTATAGGCTATTACATTATTACAACCGCGGTTATGTGCGGTTTTTATGTTATTTGATAGACTTCATTAACAGCATAATTATATTAATACCTAGAAATCTTCGGAAAAGTCGGAGGGAATGCTGTTACGCACACTGGCAGAAGCCAGTAGTGTAGGACTCATTGACCCTGAACCAGGATCAACCATACCCACTAAAACCCCCTTTGGTGTCTTACAGAGACACTAGGCGACCCTTGGACTCCTGGATAGAGGCTCGAAGCCCCTCGAACTCCGTTTCGGTGATCGGTTCCAAAAGATCCGACGAGAATCGACGACGGCGACAGAGCTTCCAGATCGAGTGAAAGAAGAGGACTCGTAGTTCTACAAGTCGACGTTCCGAGCGAGACACGACCGGGCATACAAAGTCCACAAAGACTGGGTGGGAGGTCGGGGACAGAGCAGACCAGAGGCGCCGGGCAAATGGGCAGCCGACCGCGAGGTGAACCAGGCACTCGGGTGCTTCCGAGAGACACATCACACAGGAGGTAGATCGATTGTTGGGATGTGGGCTGGTTGGGGAGGCGACTTGGCTTCCCGGATGGAGGGACCCCAGGGAGAGAAGGTGGCCGGTATCCTCGGCGTCCGAGTGAACCCGGCGAACCTTGCGCAAAGCCTTCCACCAAGCGTTCCAGCGTTGCTCAGGCAGATCGAATACCTTTTGGTGTCCCTTGGGGAAGATAGGGGGGAAGATGAAGACTTGGTGGCGTTTGGACGCGTTCACAAACGAAGACGGGGTCATCACCTCGCCATCGGGCCCTCGAAAAAGCGTCGGGTTTACCGAGAGTTGGATTCCGTGGCCCGCTGGGAAATAGAGTACGTGCGTCGCCCATTGCTCGAGGTTCTGGCTCTTGGAGAGTTCCGGGGGATTGAGCGTGGTCACCAACGCCCAGGCTTCGAAGTATCGGACCCAACGAGCAGGAAGAAGTTTTGTCGTTTTTCTCACCACATGGTCCCACTTTGGGGAGGATGGCAAAAGTAAGCCCACCAGATCCAAATCCAAGGGCAACAATGCTGGTTTGGGGCCGGTCTGGACAAGGTGAAAGGGGTTGGTTTGTTTGGTGCCTGGAGGCGGATGCGGATGTCAAAGAGGTGGCGTGTGAAGCAGCCGTCCGGGGCCCGGAGCTGGAAGACCCACTTCGCGTGATCGATTGCTAGACGCCGAGGCAGATCAATCAAACCGAAGCCGCCGTGATCAAGAGGGGTGCAGAGGCGCGACCGGGAGACCTTCGGACGTCGCTGAGTACCATCCGAAGCTCGACCGTGAATGGCGAGCATGGCGGCCTCCTCGATCTCCTTGACAACGCTCTTGGGGGCGGGAAGGAATCGGCTGTAGTACAAGATCTTTGTGTAGCATTAGATGTTGATGATCGAACACTTGGCTGCATATGGGAGATCGTACATCGGAATCGAGCGTATCCGAGCGATGGTCGAGGCCTTGACATCTTCCCAGCCCGCATCCTCGGCGATCTCCACCCCGACCTAAATACCAAGGTAGCGAAACTGCGAATCGCTGAGACACCAGGTCCCGAGATCTGGGGCGATCGACCGATCCCAAAAAGCTCCAAGGGGGTAGAGGAAAGATGTGACGTTGCTGAGCTTGCTGGCACTTGCCCGTTCGTAAAGCTCGATCGCCCGATTGAGGTAGTCGAGGTCCGAGAGGTTGTGGAGTGCGCAGCAAGCGTCGTCGGCAAAAAGGAGTTCGCGAACGTTTTGGAGGCCCGCAATATCGATGCCCTTGACTCTCAATCGAATCTGACAGGCAAAACCTTCGATCGCCAGGACGAAGAGAGACGGAGCCAAAGGATAACCTTGCCGAACGCCCGACAGGATGTCGAAAGTGGCAGAGAGCCAACCGTTGAGGAGGATCGAGGCAGATTGGTTGGTGTAGGTCGCTCGGTACCATTGGCGGGCTCCGGGGCCGAGGCCAACGGCGCAGAGGAACGCCTCTTGAGCCTTTGTCATCTCCTCCAACGGGTACGCTTCCTCGAGCTTGAGTGAGTCCGCGGGGGAGAGGCGAGTTGAAGCGAGGCCGTCGATGATTGCCTTCAGGGCCGCGTCATCGATGGGGCGGTCCTCATAGACCCGCTCGAAGTAGTCGCTGGCCGCTCCGAGCATCGAATCAGGGTTGGAATGAACAACATCGTTGACCGTGAGCGAAGGGATCAGGTCGGATGCTCGCACTTTGCGCAGGCGGACAAAGATGGAAGAGGGACCCGCCAGAGATGGGTCGAGGCGGGACCGCAGGGCCGCGCCGTAGCGCGAGTGGTCAGCCCTCTCTTGCTCCGACCCGCCACGACGGAACCGAGCGAAAGTCCGGGCCAGAGCCTGCAGCTCGGGCAGCAAGTGTTGTTTGGTGGACGTCCAAGCTGCTGATGGATCGTTGGGCGTCTGGAGGAGGGCTTTGTTGTAGAGGGTGCGGACAATGGAGGTGAGGTACTCGCAGGTCGCGTTGCCCTCGATCACGTGCAAACCCAGCTTGAATTTGCCCGGACCGATGTCGATTGCGCCCGGCACTTGGAACCGTGCCACAACCATTGAGTGCGTCGATTTGAGGACAGGAGCCCAAATTTTGTGATCATGGAAGAGGTCGACCCAATCAGGCAAGACATAGATGCGGTCAAGGCGACGGCACGTGCCGGGCGCTGAGCGATTCGTCGTGGCTCGTCCTTTGGGATGATGGAGCCGATAGGCGTCAAAGAGGTTGTTGGCTGTGGCAAGGTCGCGCATCTCCTGGCCCCCATAATTTGTCCCGTTTTGGTTCTCCGAATCGAGGGGTTGGGACTCAACACAATTCCAGTCCCCCCGACTAGGAGCACAGGCGGCGAGGGGTCGTCGCGCACGACTTGTCGGAGGGCGGTGCTGAGATCTGAGAGGAAACGCTTTTTGTCTGGCTTGTCGGAGGAAGGCGCGTATATTGATACAACCCGGATTTTTGAGTCTCCCACACGAAAGGTGGCGTCGGTGACTCGGTCCGGGAAAGAGAAAGAGGCACGAAGAGTGTTTGGAGGTGACTCGGGATCAATAGTGATGACCATAGAGTCGCTCTTCCAGAGTATGGCAGTGTTGTTGAGAGGAGTGAAAAGAGCGGAGAGCTTTAAGTCTTGGCACTCCTGAGTCCACTGGGCCACCCTTTCGGGGGAAGGTCGGCCAGTTTCGCTCAAGAGAAAGACGTCGGCGTTATGGAGCGGAGATTGGAGAAAAGAGAGGCACGCTTACGGTCTTCATTGATTGACTGCACGTTGGCAGCAACAAAAGACACGTTTGGGATTTTAGTTGTGCTCATCATCTTGGTCCATAGCGTCTTCCACGTCCTTAGGAGGTGCTTCTTGGTCTTCGGCCTCGTCGTCGGTGTCGGCGTCATCGGGTCGGGCTTTGGGCGCGGCTGAGGGCAACAGCGTGGGCGAAGACGGCTCGGGGCTCGGCTCGGAGTCTTCGAGGGCAGGCGCAGTGGGAGGGGCTTCACGAGTGGCTGGCTTGGAGAGGGCGGCAATCGACTTGGATCGAGTTATGATCGACTTTGGCGTGGCCAGAGGAGGGCTTGGGGATGGAGAGGTGGTCTCTGAGCTGGGGGACTCGGAGGATTTTTCAACGAGGGAGTAGGCAATTCCCTGATTGGAGGCAGGCTGGGGGGCAGGAGGAGTGGCAGTTTTGCAAGGGAAATTGAAGGAGAACTCGGGGCGGGCATTCTTCGACAGAGAATCGGGTTGAGCTCTGTTGGACAGATCTTCAGTCTGGGCAGCCAGATCCTGTTCCACTCGATGTTTTTTGGTCGTGCGGTCGTGGGCGGAGGCCGGGGAGATCGACTTGGACACGGCGGCGGGGGCGGCGGTGGTAACGGTGGAGGCTTGCGGGGCACGTGACGTGGGGGGTCCCTGGAGGCTCGACACATGACGGGCCGGGCAGTGCTGGGTGGCGTGCGAGGTGCTCGCGCAGGATTTGCACGCCGGGGCGACGGGGCAATCCTTACGGACGTGAGCCGCGGAACGGCAGAAGACGCAGTGGCGCATGCCACCGGTGATCCTCAGTGGGATTCGCTCAGTGACACCGTCACGAGCAATAGAAAGTGAGGCAGGGGGCAAAACATCTACATCCTTAAGGGCAAGGATAAAGTCGTACACCCCAGAGATGTGTTTCGTCTTTCCAATGTATTGGATGCGACGACGGAGGACCGTGCCATAGGCAGCGATCTGCTCATCGAATAGGCAGAGGCCCTCGGGGTCGGAGAAAAAGCCCGTAAGGGTGCATTGTACAACACCTCCTCTAGTAGAGCTGTACAGCTTCTCGACTTTGTACAGAGTCTTGCCAACAGTGAGGCCGTTGGCCACCAGGGTGTCGAGATCGGCGGCCTTGGGAAAGCGGAGGCCGCGCTGACCCTTGATGACGTATGGCATTGCGCCGGTAAGGCCAGGGTAGTATTTGTCAAGCGCGAGGAGGACTTGCTCGACCGAGGCTGAGGGTGGGGTGTTGATGATGACACAATTCTCGATGTTGTGCATCAGTGGATGGGCGGCGACGGCAGTCGAGGCGTTGGCGGTGGCGTTTCCGTGCTTCGCAGCGGAGCGGGCGCCGACCGCGGCGGAGTATGATTTGGTGGTGGTGGCGGGGGCTTGGCCGGGAGGATCGGGAGGGTCAGGGCGAAGAGGTGGTATAGCAGCATGGCTGGCGTTGTTGGTGTTGTTGTTGTTGTCCATCCAATAGGAGTTTCCTTTTTCAAGTCGGCCAAATCGGCGTGCGAAATTAAGTCACCCCGAAGAGGGGGAGAGGGAAAGGAGAAAGATTTGGACTAAGAGCGTTGGCGTGCATCAACAACGGCAATTTTAAGTAAAAGGCGTAAGATTGATTCTGTGGTTGATACACCGCTCAGTAGCACCCGGCAAGTCACCCGGCAGGAGCCTAGTAAGGCAGGCGCAGCCCAGAGATTAGGTCTGACAATATTTCTTTCTAGAAGACGGTGTTATTACTCTCACCCACCGCAATTGAGACGACTATAATTTGCAAACACCATTTCCATTGTTTCAACATTAAGTTGCTCCACTAATTCAATTTACAAAGCTGGTCTAAACGTCCGAGAAGTATTCGTCTTCCTGACCAGCGAAGTCATCGCCGTAGCCTTCATCTGAAGAGCTGCCCATCTCACCGTCCTGCTCGAGGAGTTGTGCGGAGAGAGGCCCTACCTCCTTTGCGAGTTCAGCCCCGTCGCTCATATCCATTTGTGCCTCAATGGCCCGCACTTGCTGAACGTCACGGGCCAGCGGTGGAGGCCCCGCCGAGTCGTCGAGGCCAGATCTCTCCATAGTACCGCGTGTTCCGGATCGATTATGTGCAGGTCGCTCGTGATGTTTTGCCTTCTTGACAGCTCTTCCCGTTGCGTTCAATCGTTGATGTAAACCACGAAGTTCTGACAGTGCAGGAGGCATGGGCTCGGATTTGCCCTCTGACTGCCCGCGAGTCTTGAGCCAAACATCGAAGAAATAGTTGTTCTGGGACCAAGAACATTCGCGCAGCTGCAGAAGCTCCATCCGGCGATCTAGTAGGATGAACGCGCGGCCTCGGATCTCTTCAACATCTTCAGTGCCGAATATGGACTTGGCATCAGCTGGGTCGATGGATTCAGGAAGGGTATCTGTTGAGATGGTTTGAAAGATGTTAGGGCGACCTAAGAGGTGATATGGAGCACGCCGTATCGAAAACTTACCCGACACGTTAGTCCAAAGTGTCTGGCAACTAGTGAGACGAGTTTTCTCATCTTCGAGCCAAGCCAAAGCTTGCCGCACCTCGGCGCCGATCCGCGCTTTCTCCTCACCGACTCGATCCTTGGCGCGCACAGCTGTTACTCCTCGCTTGACCCAAGGATTGACAGCCCAAGCAGCTTCAACATGCGTGAAAAAGCCGTCCTGCCAGAACGGGTCCGTCCCATCGAGGTCGATCGCAGATTTCAAGCTGTCGGAAATCCGGAGATTGTTGAGTAGGCTCGAAGGTGTTGATCCCATCGCGAGACGGAAGGCCTCAACGGCCTTCTTGTACGTCTTGCGAGCCTTTTCCGCGCCAGAACAAATCTTGCCGTCTGTAGCACGAGCTTTGCTGACCGCTCGTTGACCTAGCTTTGCACCTCCCTTGCCACGAACCGTCGAAAGTAGCTTCTCCCGACTGGTTTTGTAGGCAATCACCTCGAGATGAAATCTGCGCAACGCCACAGAGCACTGGAACAGATGTCGAAGTTCTGCACAGCACCTAAGCTATCAGTGCAAGCTACAGCAATCATGTGAGCAACACACATTAACTGACCTCTGGACGAGAGGCCCGTGACATAACGAGCCTGTGCCATTGCCGCTCGATCGATGTCCATCCCGAGGCGGCGGCGTTTGGCGCTTAGCGATTCCAAGACGTCTGAATCGGGCTCTTCGGTATCCCTTTGCAAAAGCCCAGCAAGTCAGAATCATAGACAGTGAGCGACGGCCTGGCCAGATGATCTACGTACATTCGCGACTCAATCTTGTAGAGGCTCTCCACAAGTCCATAGAGGTCGCTCTCCCTCAGGCGATCCGCCTCCGATTGCTGCGCAGCTGTCTTTGGCACTTGCGCCAGTCGCTGTTCTTCCCACTCGCGGCGGAGCGCATCTTCGGTCAACCTCGAATCGTAGGCAATGATGCTATTAAGCTCTTCCTCAGCAGCGACACCCTTGTCGTTTGCCTCATGGTAGCGACGATAGAACCAGGCCCCTAAAGAAAACATATCGAGTGTCAGCATTGTGATTGAGATAATTGCGATCCAGGTGCGGCTTACCCAGCTTGTTGACGGTCGCGTCATTCAGTGCTTGGATACGGACCGCCAGGTTGACGAAGCGATGGGACTTGTTCGAGGGGCGGTTGATGGGAATGAGCGACCGTAGCCCGCTCCACAATCGCTCACAGCCCTCTCCATCAGTCAGCCCGAAGTTCGGAATGAGGCGCGGGTTGAACTCGACTTGGCAGGACCAGATATGGGCGTATGCATGGAAGACGCTCGTGGCGAACTCCAGTCGCTTGAAAAGCTTTGGCAGGAGCTGCCTCTGGTGACAAATGATAAAGTAGGCGCATTTGGTCAGTGCCAACGAAATTGAGGAGGAAGGGACCCGTCGTAATCGATGCGAACCTTTTCAATGTGGTGCTTGAAGTTACAAGCAATGTCGTATAAGACTCCGATCTTGGCGTGTTCAGGAAGGCGCTCTGAAATGTGATTGAGGATGGCAAGCGCATAGTACAATCTGAGTGGTCGGAGGGGAATCTGCGCATTAGTACTGGGGTTCGAGAGGAAAGCGGAAGCGCCTAAGTCCCGCCAGACAGCTCCGCGCTTACTTTTCACCAGACCTCTCAAGATTGACCATTTTCAGGTTCACGTCATGACGGCATACGCAGGCAACGAGTCCGGTGTCGACTACTCGTGACGAGGTTGAGCCAGCTCCGTCGTCGGCAGCCTGCTACGACTCTGTGCACGCCTATGACGGTGGGTGGGTGTAGAGGTAAGCGATCCCATTAAGGCAAATGCAAAGAGCGGCATTACTCACTTTTTTGGTCGGTCGCACCGAAGCTTCAACCTCGGCCTTCATCGTCTGAACCTCTTCCTCACCCAAGAAAGTGTCCTGAACAATCTGGTCGTGGTTCGAGTTTTTCTCACGCGTTTGCTGAAAGTTGCCGTCGTATGCAAGCACGCAATCCAATGTGACGTCGTGACAAGGTTGATTAAGTCACGTTGGCCCGAAGCACGCGGGACACTTGTTGGAACGAATCGACGGTGCCTGCGAGAAGGTCCCCGCTGTCCTCCTCGCATGTTTCGAGAGCGCGGTACTCGTCGATCGCGTTGCTTCCGAAGGTCTTTGTCCTGTATGCGCGGAAGGCAGGCTTTAAGCAAGTGCCCATGAGACGATGGCGGCGTCCAAACTCACCCAAGGATGTCCCGTATAGTGACCCCGACCCCACCCACAACGAGAGTAATACTCTTTGAGGCCGTCCGCATAGCCGGTGATAGCGCGGGGGCTGCCCTTCCAGCTTGCGTGGGCCTGCTCGACCAGTCGAAATGAGAAGGCGGTCATCGGCATTGAAGCGGTCGAAGAGATGAACCCTAGTTGGGCCAAGCGTTCAACATCCGTAGCACACCGCGACTCGGAGGCACATCAGGTGACCTGCAATTTGTAGACCGACGGTTTGGACTTGTATCTTCTCTTCGGCGGCATGGCGACGCCGAGTCAAGTGCATGAGCAAGAGGACGAACGCGAGCCGTGGGGCCTGTACAGTCGATGGCGGCGCTACCAGGAGCTGTAGCGAAAGCAACGAGGTGAGGCGGCGAGTCAAGTGGAAGGTCCCTCGCGTGTTGCGCTAGGCCTCGGCGCGCGTGGCCGACTGCCGACTGCCGCCAACGCGTGTGCTCGGACCCTTCGATCTCGGGACCGAAATCCCGCGCGACCGCTTCGGACACGTGACATTGACAACA
Source organism: Microbotryum lychnidis-dioicae p1A1 Lamole (assembly GCA_001244265.2). Classification (NCBI taxonomy): domain Eukaryota; kingdom Fungi; phylum Basidiomycota; class Microbotryomycetes; order Microbotryales; family Microbotryaceae; genus Microbotryum; species Microbotryum lychnidis-dioicae. The sequence continues at coordinate 2,202,995 of CDLV01000006.1, forward strand.
TCCGAAAGATGCGAGAAAAATATGAAGGAAGAAATGCATCTACTGCTCACTTTCCTAATCAATCTAGCAGCTGTGAGAGTGTTGTGTGTACACAGAATCGACTCGAAGCAGAGAGTTGGGTGTAACCTGGGCCAAGTCGGCGCCCTGGGGTAGCAAGGGTACACCCCGCTGGGGCAGTGACTTGGAAGGCACGTGAGGGGGCGCTGCGCGCGCGCCGGTTCAGGCGTATTTTTTATGTCTGCCCGAGGTGACTGGGCCGGCCTGCTCTGTCTTCACTCCTCTCACTTTCAGGGCCGGCGATCGGGATGGCCACGCCGATTCCTCCCAGCTCTGCGGGACCTTCCGTAATACGGTCAACCTCATCCTCGACCCCAACCAGCTCAACCTTGGGCAGTGATCGTCCTTCCACCTCCACCTCGCCACCAGATGCCTCCTCCCTGCTCTTGCCTCACTTCTCACCGGTCATTCACACCTTCACCACCCCCGAGCTAACCGGAATCCTACACCGATCGCGCTTCAACTCGCTCTCCCACCTCCTGTCCGCGTTCGAGAGCAACATCGACAAGGTCCAGGTTCGCTCGACCAACTATGAACCTCGACTGTTGCCCAAGTTTGGGGTCAAGCTGGTCGAACGCGCGCTGCCACCCGCGTTTGCGAGCATGACCAACCAGGGGGCCACATCTTCGCTGGGATCGGGTGTAGTAGCACCGCCACCACCTCCGGGATCAGGACTAGTACCATCGGGAACAACATCGGGCAACACCCCCGCCCTGCCCGCCACCCCCTTCTTATGGCCGACCCAAGCCGAACGCGACGAGCTCTTTCTCGACTCGCTCTCGTCGCTCATCACCAGTCGCCTGAAATCGCACTGGACCTCCCGCCTCGACGCCGAGGTGCGCGTACAACGGACAACACGACCGAGACGCAGGGTACCGACCGACGAAGAAATTGCACAAGACCCGAGCCTGCTGGCCGATCACCTGCCAGACGGCCACGACGAGCCTTGGGACCGCAACGGCCTCGATAGCCTCACACCGTGGTACACGACCATGCGTGACGAGGTTTTCAAGCGAAGGGAGATGTCCGAACAGGACTCTTTCAACTCGCCCATAGCCTGTGAGGACGTGTTACCCGCAGGAGCATTGCCCGACTCGGCTGAACCCCTGTTTTTCTTCTCCAGGCCTCCTCGCGCTCTCATCATCCCACCCGGACCCACTCAACGCCCTTTCGGCTTTGTGGGACCTCACCTCCAAGTCAAACCTTTTCTCACCCCGCGCATACCCTCCCCGGTCAGGTGTCGAGGAGGACTCGCGCCATGAATGGGCCAACCCAGACGTGCTGCGCTACATCGTGCTCGTCCATGATCATGGCGCAGGCGGCGGCAGGGATGCTTTAGAAGAGTGGGTGGCAATGATGTTATCTTACTTCTACTCAACGATCATGCTGATGCCGCATGCACCTCACTCCACAGTGCCAAGGACTTGCATGAACAGATCCGCAAGACCTACGGTCACCACACCGCCTTGCTCCCCATCTTCACCGCCGCTCCGACCGCGGCCAAACCTGAAGCGAGGGCACGAGACATCATCAGTCTGTGGGACGAAGCTGTGCTCTCAGAACCGGGAACCGGCGCACCTGCATACTCGCAAGCTGCTGCAATCGTAGGCTTGGGCGTCGATCCGGAGGGGGCGTACGAGGTCGACAGCACTGCTCCATCCGATGATCCCTCCGCATGCGCGCAACCTGCTTCCCCTCTGATCGAAATCGGTCACGAACTCTCCGATCTCGACTTCAACTCAATCAAAGTATTCCTGCGCGAAATGGTCGTTCAATCGATCGTGCCTTGGATCGAACGCTCCGTCGTCGTCGGATACGAGCAATACCAAGCGAGCAAGAAATCGATCGGGGGCAGGTTGTTCAGTGCGGGAAGGAAGTACTTTGGGGGAGGTGGGACGAGCGGATCCGCGGGCAAGGCGACAACGAATGCGGCAGGGCAGGCTATTGGGTATAATGCGGCCAAGGGCTAGTGAGTTGAGACAGTTGGGGGCGTACACCTGTTATTTAGAAGCTGACGCTCGACAATACTCGTAGCTACCCTTTCATCTCGCAAGAAGCCCAGTCTCGACGCCTCGCTGACCTCTTGTTCATTCTACACGACTTTAAGTTGGCTTCGACGATCTGCGAGTCCCTCCTCAAGGACTATCGAGCCGATCGAGCTTCACGCCACTACGCTTCAGCTTGTCGGATGATAGGTCTCTGCCTTCTCTTGTCCCACCCTACGGGCCAAGCCTTGACGTTCAACCCGGATCAATACCTCGAAATGGCCGAAGCTTGCTCCTCCACGACCGTCGATCTGGACGGTCTGAAAGCCATGATGTTTTATTACGAAGTATACCTCGCCATACCCGACTTGCGACCCGCTCCTACAGGGCTCGTACGAACAGCCGGAGAAGCGGAGGAGATCACCTCAGCCGTGTTATTGGAACAAGCTGCGTTGGCGGATTTGAGATTACCGCGTGCACATGGTGGGATGTGGGGAAGGAACAGGAAGTTTGGGTTCCATATGATCATGGCTGCTAAGAGGTATGAGAAATGTGGAGTCAAGAGTCTGAGTCGGAGGTGTTTGAACATGACCCGGGGGATCTATAGGGGGGTTGGGGAAGGGGAGGTGGATGCGGATTGGTGGAGGGATGATGTGAGGTACGAAACGTTCCATGATGCTTTGGGCGTGGAGTACAAGGGTGGACGAGGGGGTTGGGACGCCGTAACGAATCATCTGGAACATACACTCGCTCGACAGGCGTATAGCGTCGGCAAACCGATCGAAGCGGTGGGGCATTTCTTAGAACTCATCAAAGGGCAAAATGACGATGAGGATGGGGAGGAGTGGTTGGATGATTTTGCTTTGGCTTGGGAACGGTTGAGTGAACAGGATCGGGTGGAGGGGCAGTGGATCTTGCCGAAGAGGATGTGGAAGGTTTTGGGGGTTTGGACGGGGACTGTGGGAGAGGGAGGGAGTGGAGAGGATGAAGAGGGATGGGCGACGCTAGAGCAGGAGGTGGGTGCGACGGAGAGTGGAACCGAGGCGCGGTCGAAGAATGATGCTGGGTTCGGAGGTGAATTGCGTGCTCTCTATCGTTTACAGGAAGGGTGCTGACCATTTATCATCTGACTGCTGGTAGAAACGTTCTACCTCGAGCTTCTCGTCACGAACCCTCTCAACGCCCCGCTCGCAGTCGGTGGCTTCCAGATCAGCTCCGACTCCTCATCAATCGAGATGGAAGCACCTCAAGAGATCGAACTCAGTCCGCGCGAGACGAAGCGAATCTACGTGCCGATGCGGGCTCATCAGCTTGGACCAATCACCTTCACGCACATCTCGTATCGCTTCATCGACCTTCTTCCCTGCGTCGAGGAATTGCAAGGTCGAAGGAAACGTCTCAATGCGACTCCCGAACAGCAGAAGGGGATCGTGTATACTGACGATCGATCGATGCTCACCGTCGAGATCCGAGCCCCGGTTCCTTCCTTGTCCATCGACCTCGAATTCCTTCCGCAAACCATGTACGCTGGTGAACTCAAAGCGACTTCGATTCGAGTCACCAACATTGGTCACGTCGCTCTGGTCGGCTTGCAGACGCTGTGCGATGCCCCTTCGTTCGCCAGGTTCGTAACCTTGCTTGAGGCCGACAACGTCTATGCTTCGGTCGAGCAAGCGAAGGAAGCACCGATTACGACGGAGATTGAGAATCGACTGCGGCCCAACGCCACTGTGAGCATTGCGCTCGGCGAGGGGCAAAAACTGGGTCCGGGCGAGTCGATCGATGTGCCGCTCGTGCTTAGAGGCGATGCTTCTGGCGTGCGAGTCCTGAAATGGGTGTTTGCGTTCAAGGGCGAGGTGAGCCCAGCAACCTCGATAGATACGGTGCGTATACTCACGAGGCGCTCAGTTGCTCACAGGACTCCTCTCAAGTCCTTACTTCACGAGCAACGCATCGACTCGAGGTCCTACCTTCGATCGAGATCCGACCTTTGGTACAACCGAGCTCGTCGCCCTCAGTCCCGTTCTTGCTTTCGTTCGAAGTGCACAACCAGCACATTCCTGGCGATCTCGTCATCTCGCAGATCGCTTCGCTCAGTCCGAGATGGGCGGTGTCGATGTTGCCCAACGTTGCGTTCGACAATCAGTTTGGTCCCGTCGGTTGGCAGCAATCGATGAGCGTCGTGCTTGCGGTTCATCCTGTCAAAATCGATCCAAAGGCAGAGGCAAAGGAGAACGGTCACGCCTTCGCGGTCAAGCAACTCAACCTCCTATTGCAGGGTCGTGATGTCGACAAGGCCTCCCCCGGTGATGTGACGCTGCATCACGCCTCGGTCTTCTCATCCTCTTTGTCATCGTCCACGATCGACACGACATCCTCTTCACTCCTCCCCTCGCTCCTTCGTACGCACACCGTCCTGCGACATGATTCGCTTTCTACTCAGTTCCGCACCATCGATCGAGCACTACATCCCCACCTCTTCCCACTCTTCAACCCGCGATCACTCGACCTCGTCATATTTTGGACTTCCCCTTCGTTGGACCTTCAGGGGCATCACCACCTCGCCGATATCCCCTTTGGCGCCGGATCCAACGTCCTCAAATCGGTATTGGAAACGGCCGAGCTCAAGGCGGGTGGATTGTACGCTGAGAGTCAGAGGGAGAGGGCGGCATTGTTGGGCGCATTGAGGAGGAGCGAGATGGGCGTGCAGGAGAATCCGGTGTCGGTGATGCTTCAAGTCGATGAGAACCTCGAGCATGACTTTGGGAAAGGGTGAGCCCACGGACGCTGAGGTCTTGCGCTGTGACCGAACGTCTGACATGCTAATGTTTGGTTTCGGGATACAGTCCTTGCACTGTACCCGTAACGTACCAGATTCGGAACCTCTCCCCCTCCCAAGCCTTCGATTACACCCTCATCTTGGCCCCTTCTGAAACGCGCTCGACGACGTCGCTCGTCTATTCCGGATCCCTCACGCATCGAGGCTTGGTCCCACCCTTGGGTCTAGGCACAGTTGCAACGCAACTCTGGATCATGCGCCAAGGCATCTTCGACGTCGGTGGATGGACCATCTTCGTCAAGAGTGCCTCCGGGGACGAAAGGACGCTAGTGGGTCCGAGGAGGGATTTGAGGGTTCGGGATGAGCAGAATCATCGACCGCCTCCTGTGACGAGAAGATCAACGATCACGAGGATAGCACCGGTTCAAGTGGGGGCATAGGTAGTGTTGGTCTCGGAGGGTGTGTAGGTCCCCGATATGTTGTCATGTTAGCCCGACGATCCTTCCAAGTGATGTCCGTTCCTCGGACGTCCGTGCGTTATGAGCGGCCTCGAAGCTCGAGAAATTGTCCGAAACTTGGCCAATGCGGCGTCTGTTCTTGTTCTCGCTCCTTCCTCCCTGCTCCTTCTCCAACCTCGGCTTGCCCACCATTCTCGTCCCTTTGCTGACTCGTCGCATCGCACACATCCCTCGATCGACCCACCTCCTACCCTCCGCCTTGCACAGCGCTCGCCTGATCATGTCCGACGCCACCGTCAAGAACGTCGCGTGGGCCGAGAAGCCTAGCAAGCCTCTGGACCAATACAACAACTACCTGTGCATCTTGCCCGATTTTGTCGAGGGGTCCAAGAGGCCAGTCCTTGGCTGACAGGATGTGGGCTGTATCTGGGGGCTGACATGAACTCTGGACCGAACGCGCGGTCTGGCGCAGGCTGAGCGTGCGCGCTTCGCATCTCGAACACGCTGCAGAGGGACACAAGAATGGATGGATCAGCAAGTCCACATCGGACCTCCTGTCCCAATCGATCAACGTGCGAAGCTAGGCTAACGCAGAACGCTTCTCGCGCTCAGAGGAAGGCGGAGCGACCTTCGAGGGTGCCGTCGGATCCAAGATGACCGGTTCGTTCTTGTTGTTGAGGGAGGAATCCAAGGAGAAGGCACTGGAGAGGCTCAGCAAGGATATCTACGCTACCGCTGGAGCTTGGGATATGAGCAAGGTATGTTTCCAACCTTCCGAGGGAGCGAGTCGTCCGAGCGCGGGCATGTGGGGCCGCGCATTGGCTGAATGACCTGGTTCGGCCATTGCTTCACAGGCGACGATCACCGCGGTTGCTGTGGCCAAGCACTAGAGAGTCGTGTCGGGGCGACTGCAACGTCGTTTGACACTGTTTGACAGCTTGCTCAATGCTCCAGCCTCCTGGTCTCTGCCCACTCATGTCCAGTGGTCGTAAAATCTGCTCCGAACTTTATAAGACGGCTAAATGCTTTGCAAGTGTTTGTACAACAACGTCCTCGAACTCCAAAGCCCCTAAGTCAACAATTGAAACACCTCGTCAATCTGAATCGCCTCCTTTTCCGTCGCCATCCTGTCCCACAACACAGGACAATCCGTCGAATCGCATTCGATCTCCTCAGTCGTCACCGCCGAAGAACAACTGGCGCAGATCTTGCGCAAGGCCATTCGTTTGGAGTGAATTGTGCGCATGCGCGTGTGTACTTGGTAGACGACTTCACCGGGTTTGGTCAGGCAGGTGGGGCACAAGCGTTCTACTGAAGATCATCGGGTTTTAGCAAGCTGGTCACCAGCGGGGACATCGTATTCTCGAGACCGAAAGCTCACCCTCTTCGACTCCACCCGATGCCCCACAAGCTCGACATCGATCACTCTTGAGAAACTCCTCGAGTAGAGCCTTACGAGCACCAGGTTGGGTCGATCGAGCATGCACGACCGTCAAGGAGCGTGGCATCTGCTTGAACCATTGTGTGATGTCCACGCCGATGAGGTTGAAGATGCGCGCTAGGGGAGGGATGATCGCGCGCTCGATGTAGTGTTTGGCATCAAGACGAAGGCGGCTGCAGTCGAGAGTGATGTAAAAATTAGTTGGGACGATCCAGTGAGAGCGCAGCAGCTTGGCTCGACCACTCACGGATCACTGAGAAACTCTTCGGGAGAGGCGGCGTGATCAATTTGCTTCTCTCCAGGCACCGATTGGAAGAGGATGTAAGGCACTCGTTCACCGTACTCAGGCTCAGCTCGTGGATCCCTCTTTATAGCTCGTTGGGCGACTATCGCCCCGGGAGGAGGTACACGTCCCGCACTAATCTCCAAGAGTCTGGGTCAGTAGGATACAACGTCGGAGAGAGGAACGGTACGTCAGACTCACGCATAGTTCCCCAACTTGACCGCTTTGGCGTAAACGAAGTCCTGGGGCGAAACATCTCCAAGAAGCAACTTCTCCCACTGTCGTTGAAGGTAAGCTTTGATGACCGACAAGTCTTGGGAACGAAAGAGTATCCTGGTAAGAAACCGAAGTGGCGGACATCAGTTTTTCGGGCCGCACAGTTCAAGCTCGATCGCGCGGCTACTCACTTGATGCAGGCTTCTTGCATTTTTTGAGTCGCGGCGATACCATCCCGTCGCACCGTCTCGATACCCTTGGCGTCAAAGTCGGGTTCGAGCTGCGCAGGATACTCGTATTTGAAGCCTACGTAACGTTTCTTGGCGAGCAGTACACACGGCAGGTAGACCTGGGTGTCGTGCATGAGGGATCAGTGTCTCGAATTGAGCCCCATCAAATCATAGTAGCCCACACCTTCTCGAACTTGAGCTTGATCGGTCTAGGATTCATCGAGGTGATCGTATCCGCCATCTCATGGCCGATTCTGAAGGCATCGTCTTTACTTTTGCCAGGTAAGTAAATAAAGAGCGAGTCGGTGTCGCCGTACACGACTTCGGCTCCCCAGTCCACCCGGGACTTGACGGTGACGATCGCTTTCTCCAACGTTTCTCGACCGGTTTGGACGATCGCATCCGCGATCTCCACGCAGGGCATCCGGCCGGAGAATGTCGCGCTCGTGTATCCGTAGGTGACGTTGGCGAGGAACTTGAGTGCCAACTGCCGAGCGTTCAGGAGTTTCGTCAAGGCCTGAGTCGGAATGGGCGAGGCTGGTCAACATTTGGTTGATCGATCGAGATGGGGGACACTCACCCTGTCGTCCTGCATGCGCTTCATACTCGACTTGACCATCACACGCGTATCCAGGAGCTCGCTCAGCATTTTCGCGAGGAGTGACCGTCGCACCTCGCGCTTGACAAACATCATTCCGTTTGGCGAGACTGGGTTGACAAGATACAGTAAGCCGCCTACTTCAATGTAGATATTCAATGAGCCACTCACTCGTGATGTGCTCTTTCATCAGCTCCAACAAACCGGGGGGAGGGTCAATCGTAGTCGTCCCGAACTTGTTCGCCGACTTGAACCGCTCAATCCGCCCCAGACAAGTTCTATGAAACGAGGCAGCGTCGAATACGTTCAGTGCCTGGGACTCGAGCTGGCATCTTGTTGCTCACGAATAGCAATAGTTTTTCGCGATCATCACCGACGGACTCACGAGTAGCAATAGTTGTACGCGATCATTACCGACGGATAAAGCGATTGGAAGTCGAGCACAACCAGGGGACCTTTGTAGAATGCCGACTGAGGCTCCATGATCAAAGGACCGCATTCCGCAGCGTTTTGATGCCCAACCTGGCATCGTCCTCGCAAGACTTAGAGTGAGCCTAATCTTGATTCAATACAAATCGCTCCGCAGAAGCACGCACCTGGACTCGATTTGGTGAGAGCAGCACAAATGACTCGGGCTTGGCCAGCTTGAACATGACGGCTTCGACCTTGAACTGACTCCCCCTCGTTCGGACGGAGCGGAAGTCGACGCCGAAGACTCGGGCAGACTCACTGAGGAAGAGAGGATAGGCAGTCAGCGGCTTGTGGAATGCAATCACGGTACTTCAGAATACTAACCAATTCTGCTCAATGATTTCCGCGGCTTCGAGCATCTCAATGTCCATCTCGACTCGGTTGCGCCAATACTCGAGCACTTTGGCAATGTATCGGGGGTTGCCGCTCGTGTACCACTTGGTTAAAGTCTTGTGAGAAAAGTGTGGAGTTCTGGTAGTGCATGTAGAGATGCTCAGTGTATGCGCAGGCGGTGTCAAGCCGGCTGATCGATCGGACACGCACCTTTGTTTCAAAATCTGAAAAACGACATGTTCAAACGCGGCATGCTGCATCCGATTATCCGAGGACAAGATGCGCCAGATGGGAAGCACATGCCGCCCAGTGAACTTGAGCGCCGAACTTTGAGTGAAGCCCCATCGATCGGATTGCGCATTTCCATGTCGACCGGTGCTTTGTTTCTCCATTCGACCGAGCTCGGGGACCAGATTCCAATCTACAGCTCAATACATATCCGTCAGCTAGATTAATCAGACAAAGAGCTTCTACACTTACCATGGACCTCCTTCGCTCGCTCGAGCAAATAGCCCCAACTCGAATGGTGTACTTCGTACCCAGCCAAAGCCTCCGGATCCCAGTCGTTCACAATCAAGTCCAAAAACGTTGCGATCATCGACAACTCGTCATCGACCACTTCCAAGCCGTAGTCCGTAGGACCGACAGTTTTTCGTAGGTCCGAATCAGCCGCATCCCACATGGCTATACATCCGACGTGCGTATCGGGAAGACGGCCGTTCAGCTCGACGTCGTCGTTCTCGGACTGCAGGCAGTAGAAGATGGCCTGGATCGGGTCGAGCAGTGGATTTGGCAGAAGTCCTTCGCGAGTATTGACTTTTGAAAGCAAGAAGAGAGAGTTGATGAGCACTCTTGCTCGGGATCTTGTGTTATCTGCTTTCAAGCTCACCATGCAACTCCATCGCCAGAACCGCCATATGCTGCTTCTCGCGTTGCGCAGGTGCCCCATTGACGGGGGTGAACTTGAAGCCATCCTGATGCTGAGTAGGGCCCTCTATCCCCCTCGTGCGCGGCTTGACGTTGCTTTTGGCCTCTTGAATCAGGTCCTCCTTCTTTGCCCGAACTTTCACCTCTGCTCGGGTCGGTGGTCGCTTGACATATTCCCAGAGACCATGCTGCTCTCTTCCCTTATCACCACTTCGTTTCGACATTCTCGGATAATCGTCCGTACCTCGGGTCGTAGTCTCGGCGTCTCTCACTCTTCGATCCAGATGATTGAACGCCGGGGTGTTACGCATCGACTGATCACGAAGCACGAACCTACGACCTCCATACTCGTTCGCGACGCGGGGAACGTCGGCAGGGTTTGAGTAGTACGGGTTCGTATAGTCCACTCGGGGCTGATTGTTCATCTCTAACGTCTCGAGAACCTGCTGGGCCGACGGAGCCGGTTCACGATAGATCCACGAGCGGGCCGACACAGGGTGGTCGGTGTGAATTACGCGTCCTGAAGAGGTCGAAGATGTGTTCGAGTTCTGCAGCGGAAGGAGAAGAGATGGACTATGTATGGCAGACCTTGAGCCCGAGCTGTGCGTTGCAGAAGAGATCGGTTCGAGCTCGATAGATAGCTCGGAAGTGTAAGGCGGATTAGAAGCGGAAGCCAAGAACGATGACTGCGATTCCGACTCGGGGACATCGAATCGCAGCGTCATCCGTTTCGTAGTTGGTGGCGCATCGAGCGAAGAGACGGAAGCGCTGCGACCACTCGACCCCCTCGACCGTATCGTCCCCCTGCTGCCATGTGAAGAAATCGGGACCTCCTCGTCCACCTCGATAAACGACCGCATAGCAACAGGCACCATCGAGGGCTGCACGGCCTCGACCTGGGTCGGCGTCGGGACGTATTCTTCAAGGATCTCGGAAGCGTGTTCCTCCAGATCCCCGTCCATGTCCGAGGGATCATCACCGCTGGCTTGTTGAACAGGCGGGATTAAAAGATCGTCATCGCTCATGGATGTATCGTGTTCCCGAAAAGTCAAAAAGGGCTCATCCTCGTCGTCCTCGTCGTCCATATCGGACCCCAGCGCCGAGTTTGAAGCTGATGAGGCGCCAGACGTCGCCCGTCGGACCTTGACAGCCTTGGTGGGCGAGCGAAACAAGTTCTGCTTCGTCGGAGATCGAGAAGTAGACCTCGTCGAGAACGGCACCAAAGGAGTTCGGGCAGGCGTCGGCATGGGCTTGAAAGTCTGCTCGAACGCGCTCGTCTCATCGAGGCTCTCCGGGGTCATCGAGTCCAAAGCGATAGGAACTTTGTATGTTTGTCTTTGCGTACGATTGCCATCGTCATGGAAGTCTGACGTAACCGAATCGGCGGGGGAACCGACGTCAGAATCGAGATCGCCGTTGTTGACGTCGGCTCGGGACGTTTGCGCGGGCGGTGGAGCTTGTGGTGACGATTCAGGTCCCATCAGATCGCTCTCAGTCCCTCCATCAAACAGATCGTTGACGTCGACTCCGGCTTCCCCATTTTCGTTGTCCTCGCCATCTTCTTTCTCCCGCTCCTCCTCAATCGCTTCATCACCCGACCCATCCTTCTGTCTCGCCCGTCGCTTAAGATCACCAAAGTACTGCGTATTGAACACCTCCGCGCGCTCGCTATACTCGTCCACAGCCTGATCGTAGATCATCTCGGCCACTTCGTCTTCGTCAACGATGCGTTCGATCTGCGCCTGAGTCGAACCCGCTCGAAAGACCTTCTCGTCAAAGTCCTCACTGGGAGGTCGACTCGGGGACCTGGTCCTCGAATTGTTCTTGTTCGCAAAATCGTACCTTGACGCGATGAGTGCACCATATTCGTAGTTGGATCGTCGATCTTGCTCCAGTCGAGTCAGAAACACGGCATCGACTTGCGCAAAGGTGGTCTTGAGCCTCTCCATGAACCCTCGTTGGACTTTCTCTGCGACCTGCTGCTCGTCCACGAACGTCTTCCATTCAGGTTCCCGCTGCGCGAATCCGGGTCGAGCTCGATAGGCCTTGATATCTTCTTGTAGTAAAACATCGACCTTGGCTCGCAACCTCGGTTCATCGGCCCAGATTGGATCCGTCGGGCCCCTCTTGTCCCATTGACGGGGCGTCGAGTCCTTGACCTCTCCCGGGCCGACTTCGCCTACAGCTTCCCTCCTTCTCCTCTCATCTGTCCAAAGTTCTCGAAGAGACAAGACCAATTTGTCTTGCTCCCCTCCCTCGGAGCCATTCAGTTCCTCCTTCTGGAAGAACTCGACAAAGTCTTGTTGGATCTCACGAGACTTGATCTTGTGGCGGTTGTGGATGCCGTAAATGGGGACATCTATCTCGATCGGGCAGGTCGAGACCGGCGCCGGTGAGTCATCGGCGTAGCGTGGATAGATGAGCGAGAGTGGGACGGAGGTCGAGTTGTACACGCGAGTATGGTAGGGACCATCGATCGAAGGAGGGTCGAGATCGTCCGAGGGGGACCATTCGTGTTCTGTAAAGTAGGCTTTTGAGATCAGCTTCGTCGAAGAAGACCACAGAGGAAGGAATGACCAGCTCACGGGGCAGTTTTCGAAAACGGCACTCGTCCACCTCGACCCATCCACAGCCGTACAAATCGCAATCGAGCATGAACTGCAGCAAGAATGGTGCGTGGTCCTCGAAGACGTCGAACTTGGTCTTCATGATGACGCCGCTGCGCAAGGTCTCGGACAGGCGGATCTTGAACGTGGGTCTGGTGATGTAAATTTTGAGGAACGCTTTGTGACCGACGTGGTAGCCGTAAAAGGGGATGCCTTTGCAGGGAACGATGAAGGCGACGGCTGGGGTCGCAGGCTCGGACTGCGCACCCCCACGTTGGCCTGGTCTAGACTGGTGACGACCGGCTTTGGCGTTGGGGTTGGACCGGTTCCCCCTCTGTGGATTTCGGGTCATGTAGTCCATAGCGAGGTTCAGAGCTCTTGCGAGTCTCTTGATGTAGGCGTTGACTATGCAAAGAAGGTGACCATCAGCAACCGGAGCGGCGGCCGGAGCGAGGACGGTGAACCCGAGACTGACCAGCGTCGGGCTCGAGACTAGCGCCAAGATACTTGATGTAGACGTAAGGGAATGCTCCATGAATGTGGGCCATGACTCGCTTGCCTCGATCGGTGGCGCCAAATATGCGGATCACAGGCACGGTCGACATGGGTGGAACCGGGCCGCCGGGGTGGGGATCGACGACAAAGGGCGACTGGTCATTGGTGTAGATGGTCTTGTCGGACGACATGACGGTGTCGATGTCGGACAGTTTGAACCTGATGATGGTCGACGGCGATGGGGTGGTCGGGGCTGTTGCTGTAGCATGGTGAGCAGCAGCCATGCTCTCGACCTGTTGCACGTGACACGGTCGACGGGGGTGGGTCTTGCAGCCTCTCGAGTCTCCCTCCCTCCGAGCGCGAGCAGGCGAGCGGGCGAGCGGGCGAGTCTGGGAGGCAGCAAGAGCCCGTGAGGCACTCCCCAGGCGTGATGGGGCAAACGCGTGTTCCGATCGAGCGGGGCCGGGGAGGAAGCAGCGCCAAACATGCCGCTGAGGGGGGATGCCAAATCCGACAGCGGCATGACGTAGCAAGACATCGCACGGCCGACCGAGGACAAGATCAGCCCCGCACATCGTATGCGATGTTGTGAGAGCTTAGGCTTGTACAGCGCTCGGCTGCAAATTGGTTTATTTGTTAAAACTATCCTTGCAATTAACCCAATTTTCATTTGTTTGTATCTATATACTTCCTTTATTTATTTGATTAGTGCATAAAGAAGAAGAAGAAGAAGAAATACTAAGACAAATGGGGCAATCCTTTACCCACACTCATAAGCAGAGATTTTTTCACTGTCAGGTCGATGTACAGCTAATAAAACATTGAGTGCCAGTAGGATTCCTACTAACACAGGTACGAAAAAGAATAGAATAATCATTGTCATTAGTATCCGTAAATTGACATAGCCATTAGTTGTGTGCTATTTAAGATTAATGAAGGTTGTAGTACAAATAGTACAATGAATAATGTTAGTACAGCGATTACATAAGCATGAGAACTAGTAATAACTTGACCTCTTTTGCGTTGCACGTGTAGTCTCTGAGGTTCCTACTACACTAGATACATGTCGCATCTGTGATTGGTAATTTTGAAAGACCCATTAAAACAGCTTGTAGATAGTTAGCGGGTGAAGGTAATTGACTATTATTTTTATAGCTAATTACTTCGCAGCCTAATAAGCTTAAATAAGATAAAGCTCAAGTTTAACAGTAAAGATGGTGTAAATAAAGCTTGTTGCAATTCATTCGATTTATTTTCCACACTCGTTCTACTTTTTTTTTCTAATTTTTACTTTTATTTTCTCGCTTTTGTCTGGGACAAAAAGGAGAGAAAATAAAAAGCTGCTAAAAAGTAAAGAGAAAACTAGAAAACTAAAACAAGAACTAGTGTGAGAGCTCGGTTCCTCTCGCAGCGCTTAACTTTTTATTTTTTTATTTTTTATTTTTATTTCGAAATAAGCGCCTTTTCTAAAAAGACAAAAATAAAACAGAAAAAAACTAAAAGGGATGGAAAGAAAGGAACAGTTGGGCGATAGAAGGAAACCGAAACCCAAGGTGTGAGCAGACCTTTGTCTTGCCGAGCTCGCAGTTCTCCGGCGCGAAATGATGCGCATCTAGTGCTGAATACTCAGGGGTACATCGAGGAGAAGAGGACAAGCACCCGGTCTCGCGAGCAGGCCAAATCGCACCCCGTACAGTACAACATACAAATTGCAATCAAATCGCAACAAGATAGTAATCAAGACTAGCCGAAACGGTGACCAAGAATGTCAGGACTACCGGCCCTCTCCCTGTCTCTCCCGACACGTACCCTTGCGAGGTACGATCGGGGTATCGCCCTTTCGACAGGGCGAACTCAGACAAGAAGCGTATGGGTAACTAAGATGTCCTGGTACGCGCCATCGGCAAGATAGCAATTGGTTTGGTCAGAGCTTGACGCACAGCACTTTGGGTGGCCTTGAGAAAAAAAAACCCGGAGGCGGCTGGCAACACGGATGTAGCTCTAGGAGGGGGCCAACAGTACAGAGGAAGAGACACCGTCAGTATATCACATCGAGGTGCGTGTAGTCTATCCCAGCTGGGGCGCAGACGAGCCCGCAACTCACAAGACGTTTTGCCGCACATGGCGGAAGAAGCGAGAGCCGCGAGCTGCGAAATCGCGCAAGCTTCGCAATCGGCGCTGGCCCACGGCTCCACTCGGCTCCAGGACCCAGGGTTCCCCATTAGATGTCTAGATAACTATCTTAGCACATCTCGCTAAGATATAGATGACATCTTATCTAGGGGCCAAATATCTTAGATAGATAGATAAGGCCCCGGGGGTTTCCTTAGATATCTTTAGATATCTTAACTTTTTTTGTGTCTGGTACAGACTCCTGTTGCGTTGGAAGTTGTAGTTTCCCCTAAGGAGGTTCTTGCTCCCTAGCGAGGACATCGAATTTCAAATCGTATTCGGCTCAATCCCCATGTTTGTGCCGCATGGTTTGGCCCAAGCGCTAACCGCGGGTGAGGCGGGACGGCTTGCCGACGGGCCAATTTGGGAGCTGAGGCCTTCAGACGTTTTTGCTGCCAGAGGGTGCTTATCAACTAATCAAACAAATCACACAAAGAAAGGAGGTGCAATTGCGACATTTTGGGAACTTCGCAATGTACCCGCGCCGTTTTCTCTTCTTTCGTCGCACACTCGCACTCTCACACCTCGCCGAACGACTATACTGTAATCGACAGTCTTTGCTAAAGCAGCTTGGAGTCGGACGTCCCCACGGCTGAGGAGGAGCTTGCGAGTACGAAATTCGCCACTAACGATGAGGCACAGACTTACTACTTTCGACTGAGAGGCTCTGCAGACGATCGCTGGCAAGCTGGCTAGTTCAGCTGAGAAGGTAAAGTTAAAGACGTCATGGCGGTCGTTCCCAGCGGAGGTGGAGATTTCGGACGACTCTGACGACACTGATTAGCACAACGATCGGCCTGAATGCATTCTCCCGCTTGACCAAGCAATAATTCGTCTTCCCAGCACTTATCAATACAAGAGAATCAGAAAACAGTGAACAGAAAGCCAGCTTTGCCTGTTCATCCAAATTTTGTGATACTTAAATTGTGGTACTGGCCACCCAACAGGCTCCCACGAGTCCCAAACGACCGCCTCCAAGCGAAGATATCTGGCATCTTATCTCCTAAGATATCTATCTCTATCTCATCTTAACCCACTTAGATATCTATTAGATATCTAGGCATCTATCTAAGATATCTGACTAAGATGGGAGATAGATAGATAAGGGTCAGAGCCCGGTTTTTTTAGATAGATATCTAATATCTGCGAGATCATCTTATCTAATGGGGAACCCTGCCTGGCAGGACCTCCGAAAGCCCAGCCAGAGGCGGCCCGCAAATGTCACCGTGGACATTCTGGGGACCGAAAAATCGGCTAGGCAGCCCGCAGATTTGGACATTTTTGGCTCAGAAATGGGTCGAGCCTCACCTCATTTTTGGACATTTTCCTCCCTCCGGTCGAACTTTGAAGCGCAGACCAGCGTAGCGGGAGGCCGGAGGCTGGCCCAGGCGCAGGGCATAGCACTGAGCGACGTTTTTGGCGGGGAATACCCAGCTGAATGGGTAAGGGCAGTGTGGGCTTTCGGGGGTCCTACGGCTCCTCACGGCCTCAGATCTCAGAGCGGCTCAGCCCGGCTCGCCGAGAGGTCCCTATGACCCTCATGTGTAGGGCTGCCGTTGTGCTGCGAAGAGTTTAACAATATGATGCAACATTGTGAAATAGAGCTAATCATCAAATAAACTCACACGGATTGTAGTCTGCAATCGACTACATGAAATAGGAATCACGAGTAATCGTGTAGTAGTGCGACACGGTGAAAATAAAATTCGAGATGTACTAATTACTCGTCAAATCTGGAAATAGATTAAATTGTGAAACTGGATGATGTACATGACGATATTCATTCTCTCTTTTTTGTCGCCTTTTTCATCTTCGATGAAAAGAGCAAAGCTGGGCGCTTCTCTACAAGAAAATAAAAAGCTAGTTGAGAGCAGGAAGATACTCGTTATCTTCTAGTATTTATTATCACAGTGTAATACTTTTGTTAGCAGTTTACCTTAATCGAGATTAAGTCGAAATATAGGAGTGGCAGGGGAACCTGCTGCTGAACAATACAAATTATAGAATCCCCTTTTGCGAGCTGCTTTTATTTTTGTGCTTTTTCTAAAAAAAAATAAGCGCCCAGCTTCTAAAAACAGAAAAATAAAAAAATAAAAAGCGGGCTGTTTTTATGGGTGCGCACGGGAGCCACTACAGTCAAACCTGAGAAAATTTATATTTTCGGTAGACGGATTTTCCCATAAATTAAGACAGGTATAAGCTTGGAGAGTTCGGCTTCAGATCAGTACATTATGACCTGAAACTCCGTTTTTGAGCTTCCTACATCAAATCAAGAATTTTTGTGCATCGTTTGAGTCGATACATTGACTTTTGAGGGGGAGGAAATTCAGAAGGCCCGAATTGCTGAATTGCAGCCAATGTACGGCCTCTACCGAGGCATGGTGACATCTAATAAGTTATGAAAGCTCCAAGCAAAAATATGCTGACCTACTGACGCTGGAAATACGAAGTCATTGTGGTCTGAATCCTCGCGGCATCCTGCTCGGCAACAAGAGTCCTGCGAATCCTCCTAGCCTCGTCCTCAAAAGAAACCAAATCCGTTGGACCTGAGTACCCATTCATAGCAAACCTAAGGAAAACATCAAGCGCTGAGATTGCCTCCTTCAGCGTCGTTCGCTCCGCCCGTCGGAGCTCTATCTCCGCATCCTCCTCTCCTCCTTCAAGTTCTCCCTCGCAGTCCTCCTCCAACTCTTCGGCAATGACCAGGTCCACAATCTCCTGATCGGTCATTTCAGCCCCACCAGCAAGGTTCTCCTCCTCCACATCGACGAGAAAGTGGATACTCATCTTCTCGTTGCTCGTAACTATCCCCTTTTCGACCAGCTCATCGTTCGCCGTCTTCAGAGCGTTCATCGCGTTGATGATGCCGCGATCGCCATCGAGAGGCCCGCGACCGTTGGGAAGAGGTGTATGGTCGGTCGATCCTTTGTTCTTGCGATCAGACAAGATTTGAGCGTGGCGCCAGCAGTTGAATTCCGGGAAGAGAATGAGACCATGATGATATGAAGAGGAATTTCTGATGAGGGCTTCTCGGATTGTGAAGACGTTCATTTCGGCGTCGTTGTCGGCGGAAGAGGAGAGAGAAGCACGTCGCGACTAGCCTGTCAACGTGTCAACCGCCGCCTTTGCTCTACTGTGCTCGCTTCTCGGCTGTTTCGGGGCATTTCGGACTCTTCCAGCAGGCTAGCAGGCGGCTCGTCAACAAGAACGCCGAAGGAGAGGCCAATTCCTGATCAATCGCTCATTTCCGGCTCTCTCTTATCTTATAATGTGACCTGTAAACCCATCAATTATAAGGTATAAGATTACACAGGTTCTGTCAGCCAAAAAAGTCGGGAGATTGAAAAGTCCATTTTGCCAGGTATAAGATTGGGCGATATAAATTTTCTCAGGTTTGACTGTATTACGAGGCGCACACGAGCTGGCCATATATCGTCATCATGTCCGATGTCTCAATTTTTACCGAGTCACTTCCGGTCTCGCGCTCTCCTCCGCATCGTCACTCACTCGTCTGGAACGATCGTGATTGTTTTCGAGACCCGGTGGCTTCAATCCGGTCCTTTTTTCTGTCTCAGGTACCATTTGTCGTCCGCCATTTGTCGTTCGCCTGTAAAGTGACCGCAATGAGGATTTCAGGGAAATCCCGGACTGGTAGTTACGGAAAATAAAGGAAGGTTTGGCTGAACTGAGATTCGAACTCAGGTCCACTCCATAAATCAGAGTTGCTCGGACCACTGAGCTACTCAACCCAGGGGAATAGAGCAAGGCAGCGGCGCACTCAAGTCGGCTCGGCTGGCAAAGGGGTTTTTCCCGATTCCTTGTGTATAATCTTCAACCTTCCTTTCATTCGTCTCTGGGAGGGAGCAACCGTGGGTGGGGGGGACTTGAACTCGGATGTATCGGGTTGGTCTGTTCTGCTAGTTACAACGCATCAAGCGGCGGTTGTGGTCATCATCGTGCATGCTGGGTAGCATCTCCTTTAGTTCCGTAGGGGGTTCTCTCGTCTTGCAAATTAGCGATGAGTTTCATACAAAAAAAAAAAAAAAAAATCCGTAGGCCAATCAGGGGGAACAGGAATTGGGGGCAATATGATGAACAAGTCCTACAAAAAATAAAAAACCCATAATGGGAGACCCACGGGCGGCGGACTGTGCGCGGCTGCGTTGAGTTCTACTACCGCCACCGTGGCAAGCTGGATTACTAGGGTCATGTTGAAGAAGAATCTGGAGGTCAGGGTGTCGGCGATTTGCTAGGAAAGGGTGCGCGGGAGTACGCATGTGCTGTATCCAATATTTCGTGAGGTAAGAGTTAGGTGAGGGATAGGAGTCTCGTTTAATATGGACAGACTTCGTGCATCATAGTCCTGCTTGTCGTAAGCCTGAAGCGCGGCGGCCCAGACCTCGACTCGGAGCTCTTGCTTGAGCGACATGTCGAAATAGTGGCAAGGAAGCAGATAAGGTACGGGCATTTGAAGTGACATGACTTGAGACGAAACGTGGAAGTTGATGGTGCCAATGCAGTGAGGCGGTCGGACCAGCGACCAAAGCTTGAGGATGATGACGAGTGCAAAGATGGCACGAACAGGCCGGGAGCTTCAGCCACAGCTATGCCACTCGACTCGACGAGTACTTGAGCATGGCTTTATTTTCAATCGGGTGTCTCCAACTTCGCCAGTATCGACTTTGAGTAAGCGCTGCAGTAATTTTGCGTAAATGTTGAGCTCTGCTCGTTATCGCTGGGGCTCAAAACAATCTCCCCGATGGTCTGCCAGCTCGAGGCACCAGCAATCCTGGGCTGACTTTACAACGACAAAGCTTCTCGCGTGAGATGGGAAGACGACGGATCGACGAAAATGAACAAAGCGAAAGTCAAGTTACGATACGAGAGTGTCACGAGAGCAATGGTGAGTGGGCCATCCAGCTAGTAATATGCTGAGCTGCCGGGATCTCACCGTCGCAGCTTGAAAGGCAAAAGAAGGCCCATAAGGTATCAGTGTCAAAACGGAAGAGCGGCATCGAGTAGAGCTGTAGACTTTATCTGCCAATCATCGTCGTCAACAATAGAGATCAAACCGCCTTCGACATCCTTGTACCTATGAGCGAGGGATAAAACCAATGTCAGGACAGGGGCATAGGCTTCGTTCGCAAGCGGTGAGGTGGGCTTGCTTCATCGATAGACCGCTTGGTGCGTCGCATTTGGTCTTTACTCGCTCTAGGAATTCCTGGAGCGTGCTGTCGGACTTGATGCTCTAACCGTACAAGGCTGTGAGGAAGCGCGTCTAGTTGGTTCACAATCTCGCATGGTCGGGCCGAGGACAGAGATCCTGCTAGCGTAAAGTCATTTGTTCTCACACAAAACGCAATAAGATACTGTCGCGGCCCAAGTGAAATGTTGTTGCCCACCACAAGAGTGATTCTGAAGGAGGCGTGAAGCTTCAAATTGGCATTGCGCAGCAAAAGACGAACGAACCCTAGAAGCGCTAACAGGAGAGACAAATCCGTTCACTGTCTAATATCATGTACAACACTGAAAGAGAGTCCCGGATTAAATCTTCATCACAGCGGGAAACCCCAGAAACCATCCCAATCCCGATCACATCATCATCTCGACCAAGGTCTTGTTGATCCTGCCGGACTTGATCGCCTCGTAGATCTTGCTGACGCTCAAACCGATCGTCGCCTCTTGCTTGCCAAGGAAGACATCACCTCGTCGGGCATTGACACCAAGTATCTCACGTACAAAGAGGTACAGCGCCTTGGAGCGACCGAGGTACTGCGTAGTGGGGTACGAGGTAGCGGACCAGTACGAGTCGCGGATCTCGCGGGTCAAGGTGACGGCTTGCTCAGCGCCGGTCTTCTTCCACTCAGAAATCTTGGGGAGAGGGTTCTCCGTCGAGGAGGTCATCAAGGCTTCGACAAGAATGGAAGTGACGTGATTGTAGGCATCAACCCATCGGGAAACCAAGTCGACCGAAGTCGTCGTCTCCAATCGGCGCCACATGGCACCGACAACCTTGACGCCGAGCACCTTGGCCGTCTTCTCGTCCAAAAGGCCACCAAAGGTTGAGCGCAGCGACTCGAGGATCATGGGGTTGAAACGCTCGCGGAAAGTGAATTCGAGGTAGCGCAAATCGAGGGCCTGGAGAGCGCAGTACAAGTGGGTCGACATCAAAAGCGTCAAGACATCGTTGGCTTCGGCGGTCTTGCGGGCCGAGATGAGCGCGAGCGAGTTGATCGCCTGGTTCGACATCTCGGCGGGCTGAACGTGGGTCGAGACGGGGTTGGCGAGGAAGCCGAGCTCGGAGGTGTAGGCTGCGGCCGCAATGTCGAGACCCTTAGTGTGGTAGCTCGTCGAAGGGTCCTCGGCGGCGAGACACGAGGGGAGACCGCGGTTCATCGAGCAGTTGACCAACTCGGTCATCTGGGTGTACGAACCCTTGCCGAACCATTGCAAAGCCAAACGAGTCTTCTCCATGGCAGCGGTTACACTCATGGCTTGGAAGTTGCCACCGTGATGGATCATACCGTTCTCGACATCGAGCAATGGGTTGTCGGTCGTCGAATTGAGCTCGATCGCGAGACTGCGGTGGGCGACAATGATGTCCTCGACGGCGGGGCCAACGAACTGAGCCGAGCAGCGGAGAGGGTATCGGTCCTGGCGGAGAACGCCTTCGTCCTCGTCAGCGCGAACCTCCTCCTCGTGGTGGACGGCCAACTTGGATCCGGAGAGCATGGTGCGGATGTTGCGAGCGACCTGGACTTGGCCGGGGTGGGGGCGGCAGACGTCGTGGATGAAGGGGTCGAATGAGCCGGCATGCCCGACCATGGCCTCGACGGTCATCGCGGTCAAAGCTTGCGAGAGAAGGGCAAGGAAGTGCGAGTCGTTGAGCGCCATCGTCGCCATCGAAGCCGACACGGCGGTACCGTTGACGAGACCGAGACCCTCTTTGGGACCCAAGACGACCTTCTCGATATTGTGCAACTTGAGCGCGTCGGGGGCGAACATGATCTCAGGCTTGCCGTTGATGCACGTCACAACCTTGATGTCTGGGTGACCGGTAATGGCACCGGCGATGTAGGACAACTGGAGGGCAGGGAAGTGCGGTGATCAGCCTCGAGCCCCTAACTGTCTCAAATAGGTCAGAGCCTATCAAGCAACTTACGGGAGAGAGATCGCCACTGGCGGAGATTGAACCCCTCAAAGGAACAACAGGGGTAATGTCCTGCTCGAGAAACTTAACGAGCGTCTCGAGTACCTCGATCCTGACGGCGGAGTGACCGCGCGTCAACGAGTTGACTCGGATGAGCATCGCACCGCGGACGACCTCGAGAGGGAGCGTATTTTCGAGACCGCGCCCAAGAGCAAATTGGTCGAAAGAGGTGGGGAGGACACCGCAGAGCTGGTGCTCGAGGAGGGAGATCTGAAGAGCGAGATGATCCTGGGTGCGCGTATCGGCGGACTGTGGGGTAACCGAGGGCTGGTCAGATTTTTCCATCTTGGGGGGAATCGAGAATCGTGCGAGAAGACTAACCCCTCCGAAACCAGTCGTGACACCGTAGACAGAAGTGACGAGCTGTATAATCACGAGGCATCAGAGCGGCAAGTCAGCATCTGTTGGCTTCAAGAGGTAGGTAGCACCAGCCGAAGAACGCGGGCTGGAAGGGAAGAAAACGCTGACTAGGACACTGACCTTGGACTTGAGGAAGTCGACACTGTCCTTAATTCTCTTCTCGGCGGCTTCATAGTCGATCGTGACGTTGGCGTGCCTCCTCGAGGCGGCGACGACTTCGCCCAAAGTTAATCGGTAGCCGTTGAGCTTGATAGTCGCCTCGGAAGTTGTGACGTCGCTATCCCGAGCAAGCAAGTCGGCAGCGAGGACAAGTTGAACAGCGGGGGACGTGGGGTTGGTGGGCGCAAGAGAAGGCGACAAAGGAGGAGTGGCTTGAGGGGTGTGGCTGTCGAGCTGGAATGCCGAAAGGACGGGGGTGGTGAGTGACTGGGTGAGCAGGGCCGCGCCCGACTTTTCCGGAGCGCGCTCGGAAGTCAGCAAGTCCGAAGCAACGCCGGACTGCATCGCGTTGGTGTTGGGGATCATGGGCATCTTGGATCAGGTATGGTGTGTGGGAGAGGCACACGTAGGAACCTTCTGAAGGTGTGGTGGGATGAGAGAGAAGAGAGAAGAGAGGAAGAGAGATCGTGGTCGATGCCTCGACGATACTAATAGGTCATTCGCCGCGGCGTCAGCAGGCATGCGCACGTCGCGTCCGTGACCGCGTGCAACGGCAAGCCGTCGCCGCCATCGATAGCGGCATGCCGTCTCGCGCGCTCAATTGCTGCTTGGCGGCGGGCGCTTATCAATCTCAGACAGACGTGTCAAACGGAAACTGCTAGCAGACATTCGACCTTCTTTTCGATGCCATTTCTATCCGCGCCGGCGAGTGGGCGACGGCGTGCCGCTAGGTGCCGCTCTTCCCCACTGCACCGTGATTGCATCATTTTGGAACAGCTACTAAGCGTCGCCCCCTGGCTCAGTGACTGCACACCGACACTCAACATGGTGACACGTCACCGTATCCCAGCCGCTATTATTCTGCGAAGGATTTGTGTCCTGCCGATCTTGGACTCGATCACCCGAGCTGTCAACGGTCAGGTGCGGATGCCCGTTCGGACAAGGTGCACCGCAACGTAGACTGCCACTCCGATGGCGCACAGAAGGTGGGGGCTGGAGGGCTTCTTGGGTGCTAACCCCACTGTGCGTGTCTGATGCAATCTACCTCGACCAAAAAAAGCGGTTTAATCCAGTCACAGTACCCAACCCGTGGAAATCCTGCATTTCACCATCTGCTTTCGAGCTTGTCGCGCCATCCTTGACGTCTTTTCATCCCCAGCGACCTTGAGGTTGAACCTGGCTCTTGACTTGCTTGACCATGTCCAACAACGCTGACGGCGGCGCAGACGACGACGGCGACGATGACGATGACGGCAACGTTCCTCAAGCAGCACTCACCTCTTTCTTTTTGATGACTGTGAAGGTTTCGGATAGGGGCCAGATGATGTCAGCGATGATCGACAGCCGTAGCCTGACGATGATGAACTACAGCGTAGATTCCGACAATCGACATCGTTCCGGCAATCGAAAGTGGGACCACTTCGGCCCTGCCCGTCATCTTGTTCGAGAAGAAAGGTGGCTGTGAAAGGTCGCTCGAGTGTCCGTCATCGAACGGCATGAAAGGGGTCAGTGGTGGGTCGCACCCAGCCCCGCGCTGGGGGTCTCACCTGCAGAGGAGGAGTGCAGACACCCCCGTTGACTTTGGGGTGGTGACGATGTTATGTGGCGTGGACGTCATGATCGAGGGTGACGTGTATGCACTGGCTGTAGGTATAGCTCGAGGATTGCCGGAAGCAGCGGCCGGGCCCGGTGTCAGGAGCGGTTCCAAGCTGTTCTACTAGGCTACGCTGACCTCAAAGAAATATAACATCCACTCTGAAAAGAGTGGACAGATTGGTACTATGTATGGCCAACCCACAGTGAAGCAAGCTAGGAATTGCAGGATTACTGGTTCATGACACCCGCCGGTCTCTGCAGTGACTCGGAGCTCTGAGCCCGGCCGATGATGGTGGTACGAGCCGTCTTAGGAGTATTATCTTGCACCTAAAATGGCAAGACAAAGTTAAATGATGCTTGAAAAAGTCATGTTTCAGAGGTGAAGAGAGGTTGGAATCGGAGTGATGATCGTGCGGCAACTGGAAGTGGGCAGGCCCCCCGACTCATCAGCAGCCTGTGCTGCCTGCCGGCGTATCCCCCAGCGCGCCTGCGCGCTTGCGGGCAGTGGGCCAGCAAAAAAGACATTAGTGACACCTCGCACGGAGTTTCAATTTCACCTCATCCGAAGCGAAGTTAGACTTTCGTGTTGCATATTCTCCAAGGCACACATCATCAGCCCAACCTCGATTTTTTAGCCTGCTTCGTCAGCGCCAGGCCTGAGTTTTCCACTAGCCGGCCCGGCTTCTCGCACAGCCGAGCGGTTCAAAGGACTGGGACTCCGATCGCCCACGCCGGCCCTGCTCTCTCTTCGAGCTCTTCCTCATCGCATCTTGCACGCCGTTATGACTTCACCTGTGAGTGCCCATTGCTGCCTTAGTGTACTGATGTTAGTATACTTAGTCTTAAGAGGTTGGTTCACAGCAATTGCAAGCAGCCAAGCTGTTCAATGTGTCTGGTCGCAAGGCTTTGGTGACGGGCGGAGGCAGTGGGTGAGTGTCTTGAGCTTACGTCGAGACTGCCGGACCGATATGCTGCTTACAGGAATACGATGTTCCGACAAATTCAATCATCGTGTAGACTGGGCGAAATGATGGCCACTGCCCTCTGCCAAGGTGGTGCTCATGTGTAAGCTTCGGTGCCTGGGCTGGGCTTCGGGCTGATCCCGAGCCCGCGAGCTCCGCGTGCATTAGCTACGATATAAGCGGGGAAACTACTACCACGTTACTCACATTAGTCTCAGAACTCTACAGCTACATAGCCAGTCGCAAGGAGGGCCAACTCAAGGCTGTAAGCTCTCCTGCCTATCTTGCTGATCTGCAATGTGGGGCTGCCGCTGACGCTGTCTTATGCCTTTCCCACTTGAACGATTCCAGGTCGCGGACCGATTGAATAGGGAGGGACCGGGAAAGTGCGAATACATTATCGCAGACGTTGGTTCCAAGGAAGGTTGCCTCAAGCTTGTTGCCGAGGTTGAGAAGCGAACCCCCGTTCTCCACATCGTCAGTCCAAATCGAGTTCGTCGCAGACTCTGCGAGGCGCATCGCTCAAACCAAACTCAGCCCTTGATCTGAGCAGCTCGTCAACAACTCCGGTACGACCTGGGGTGCTCCTCTCCTTGACTTCCCCGAAAAGGAAGGATGGGACAGGATCCTTGCAACCAATGTCAAGGCGATCTACTGGCTCTCGGCGCATCTTTCGCCGTTGTTGGCCAAGGAAGCGACAGCCACCATGCCCGGTCGCATCGTCAACATCACTTCGGTCGCGGGCCTATCGCCCATCGCCGAAGGCACCGGCCTGTCCGATGCCAGCATGGTTTTGCACTCTTACAATACCTCCAAGGCGGCTGCCAACTCCCTTACCCAATCGCTCGCCGTTTCGCTCGGCCCCAAATTCATGTGAGCCTTCCTCATTTTTCGCGAAGATCTCTCAAGTGACTAACTGTCTTTTTCTGTCATTCTGATATTATCGTTTTTCCGATCCTCGCAGCACCGTCAACGCCATTGCGCCTGGTGTCTACCCATCCAAGATGACTGCGCACGGTCTGAAGAACGACAAGGACAACATGCTTGCCGGTAGTCAACCTATGGGCCGCATCGGTATGCCCGAGGACATGGCAGGGCTTCTTCTGTTCCTCGTCAGTAGGGCAGGCTCACACACGAGCGGCGCCGTCATTACGACCGATGGTGGAGCGCTTATCGCTGGCCGAGGCTACACCAAGGCTAGGCAGGAGGCGAGTAGCAAGTTGTGAGGCGAGAAATTGAGCGATGTAACATCTGGGCAGCATCCCTTGTCCGTGTCTCTCCTGCCATTATCTTATATGTTGCGTCAACCAACGAACCAGCCGCCCGGAGCCAGACTTGATGTGAGAAAAACTCCAATGGAACCAGGGACAGACGCACTTCGAGGTCTCTACGCTTACAACAACACAATTGTCTACATAAAGAACGAACCGCAACATATACTGCGCGGGATATATATAAAGACTATGCTATAGTGTATGCTCATGCGGGGTTGTATTAGAAATGCGATACATCCTTGAGTCTCCATCGAGCCAACAAACTCGTCCACGTCCGGCCCTGGCCCTCCATACCCCGCCCCGCCCAGTTCCGCTGCACGGGTTCCTCGCCCGTCTCGTTCGGCACAGTCGCTCCTACCGGCGGCGCGGGCGCGGATATCGGTGCACCCATGGGTGCTGGTGGGTCCACCCCGGACTCCGTCGTGGTCGCATCTTCAGAATCGTCGGCTGCCAATTGCGTACCACCGTCAGCTTCAAATCCGGCTCAGCGTTTGTCGGGTCGGAACTCACCGTCGTGTTGAGTTCCAGCGGCTTGCCTCATCTCTCCTCGTTCCCGCTTCCCCCGCAACATAAGCGCCCTAAGTCCCCAACCCCTACGTACATCGTCGGGCAGCCTGGGTGGTAATGCGGCTCGGGCCACAGCGGCTTCGTCGTGGGCGTCTCGAAGGCGCATGAAGAAGGGCGAGAGCCATGCAACAACGGGCGAGTAGAAGTGGTGTGAGGGCGGCGGTGTCGAACCGGATGAATCCGAGGCCTCCGAGCTGGGCGCAGGGCGTCGACCTGACCGCGATCCAGCAGGTCGGGGTGCGCCGTTAGGGGCGGTGGCTGTTGCTGGAGCAGCATTCGTCCCATTCGAAGCGTTCGGCCCCAGCTCCTGAAGTTCAATCTCCTCAGTCGTGTTCTGCCGGCTAGGTCGCATCGGCCGTCGTCTCAAGGATATGGGACCCGAACCCGCTGAGCCAAGCACAGATCCGCCGCCTTCGCGCTTGTCGATTCGCTCCTTCGCCTCCCGCTTGCGCAACTTGGCCTCGGCGCGCTTCTTCTTCTTTGCTTCCCTTCGTTCCACGTCCTCGGCTTCCCCAGTCCACATCCCTGCGCCTACCCACCACCAAAATCCAACCCATGACTGCCACAGCAGAACACAGTCAATGACGGCAGGTAGCCATCGCATCCTGTCCTCCTTAATTTCGATAAAATTGACAGCGACGCCCAAGACCCCCAAGATCATAGCCACCGATCCGAACGTGGCCGTCCCTCCTTCGGCACGCCATGCCCGTGATCGGTTCAATGTCAAGCCCCAAACAAAAAGAGCGAAGGTGTAGAGTAGGGTAAGTGAAGAGTTGCACGTGTTGCGGATCGCATCGCCGAGATCGTTGACGGCGGGGTGGGGTGAGAGTGCGGTAAAGTGAAGGCCGGCAGTAGCGACGGCCAGGGGACCTGTGTGACGACAACGTATGAACAACACGGTCAGAGACGGCAAACCCAGGTAGGAAGATAGACGAATCCCAATCGACGTACCGAGAAGACCCAGGATGAGTTTGGCCTCGAGTTCGGAGGGGAAGAGCATGGTCAAGAACTGAATGTGGGTCAAGTGAACCAGCATCGCTGCTAGAGCTTGCAGCAGCAGCCATGCCCCTCGCTCGCCTTCATTCCATATCGACGGTGGTATCAAGACTTCGACTGTGAAATCCCGACGACGGTTGCATCAGCCAATCAAATCCTTCCAAGTACCGCCCGCGGAGCGAAGAAAGGGGGGGGGGGGCACGCACTGTAGTCGAACGTCCACGGCTCGGTGCGCCCGTCCGTCTGAGTGTATGCATAACGACTTCGAGCTCTGCTGCGACGTTGATAAGGCAAACGACGACCGCGGAGATCTGGGAGTGTACGGTGGAACGTGATCAGATAGCCCTGCAGAAATTCACCAGTACGGAGCCAGCGACCGACCTGGAGAGAGTAGTTGAGCTTGGACAGCGGCATGTGATATCGGACAGTGAAGAGCAAGTGCACGAGCAGCATGCCCAACAGGGCCACGGTGACACTAAGGACGATGAGCTGTACCGGCATCGAGTAGGTGAATGCGGGCAAGGCGTCTGTTGTAACGGACAGAATGTGCCAACAACGGCGATGCACGCTGGCATGGGTCAGCTCATGAGGGTCAAGCAGACAGCGAAGGCGTCGTCCGCTCGGGCCGCGACAGCTCCTGCTTTGGGATGGGGAGAGAGGCATCCCGCGCAAACTGACCAATCAGAGGATTGATCGAGTCGTCGACACCATCAATGTCCCTTCGTAGGATGGCCGCGCTGCACGCCATAGAAGCACGCGTCCTCAAGGTCAGTCATCTTTCGTGGCGCAGGTCCACGGCGATGGTCGTCACGAGGGGCTTACGCGCTGCACCGATCGATCCGAGCCACAAATAGCGCGGCCGCGGTGGCGGCGCCTCGAGGGAGCATCCTCAGCGGCACTCCCTATCGTCGTCTGCGCCACCAGAGGAACGGGGTACGGTCACAGCAGGTGCTAGGGACCCTCCGGAGGGTACACCCAGCGGGTAGTACGACGGGGTCGGCGGGTCGAATGAGGCGGGCGCCCAGTCAGCCGAGGTTCAGCGTCAGCGAGCCGCGCTCGTGAGAAGGGGTGGTGGTCGAGGTCGACTTGGACCCGGACGAGTGGAGCGACCACGGCACAGTGTGCAACCGCGGGCCACGCCAAGGGGTCGGGGCAACGGGTGAGCAGTGACCAGGTGGTCGGCACAGCGTGAGATGGTAGGTAGCGAAGAGGTTGCACTGGAAAGGTGGTAGCTACACGTATCGTTGCCGCGGGTGATACATGCACAATCATCTCGGGCCTCGGGGCTCGAAACGGCGCTGGCCAACTGCAAAAGCGCAGCCGCATACACGCGCCGGCCATTGAGCCAATTTCGACTCGCATGGGCGCTGTCGCCCCGTTGCTAAAATAGGGTCTAGAACTACCGAGCGCACGATCCTTCCGGCCCCTTGGCAGGCGAATCGTCGATAACCGAGCGTTCCACCAACGCTACCTTGAGTGAAGGCATTGCCTTCCTCAAGAAATCGGTTCCCATTTTCTCGTTAGGGCCGAGGTAGCCTTGGATGGCCGACGAAGGGTGCACAGGGTAGCAACTTATATTACTTAAGATCAGTGGCCTTCGGGAGCTTTCGGTCGGCGGGAAAGCTTGGCTCGCATTCATGCAAACCGAGATGCTCGATTGGTAGGCATGATAGATGCTTTTAAGGTGACGCCGTTCAATATTGTGCGGTAGCTTATTAATCACTTCGGTAGCCGGCCCTAGCCAGTGATCCCCAGAAGCATGATGCAGCGCGACAACTCGGAGGAATATCTTAGATTGACTTCAATCAATCGAGCGTACGCGTGCGAACCGCGAGAGTCGACAGGGTTCTTGGTGTACGTGCATATTCAGACCGTACGTGGAGCGATCTGAACAATCCACCACGAAAAGCAAACCAGCTCTAATAGAATATCCATTTCCAATCTTGAGCTCGAAAGCGACTCCATGAGCAAACTAACCCCAACCTTCGCCCACCAGTGGGACGAGCTGGAACGTGGACTGAGGCTTTGGTCACGTGCCTCGGAGCGCCTGTGACGGACTCGGAGTGATCGCGCACTTTGCGCTGCGACTCCTGACTCCCCAACCTGCAACTCGCTCGACAGCGCTCGAGCCACAGCCGTTTCGACTTGCTCTTGACACCTGCTTTACTCGCCCAGCAAAGAGGCTTGATGGAGGCCGTCAGCCCACCCCTGTATTCGTCGACGGCAGCATCGGTCGCCCCCCCCGCGGTGCTGCTCAACGTCGCCCCTCTGCCGACCCACAACGACTTTCTCCTCGGCCATCTCGGATACGGGCAAGCGTCACTGCAGGGCGAGGTTCAGGTCAAGTACACGAGCGAGCATGGTCATGGCCAAGCGTCACGGCCGTCCAAGTTGGAGGTGTGCTTCCGTGGCGTCGAGCGACGTTATGGCCTCGGAGAGATCGAGCTATGCGAGCAGCGCAAGACCTTATGGGGTTGGGGTGCACAGGGTTCCTCCTCAAGCATGGAACAGGGCGACGACGTCCCCCCACCTTCGACCGTATTCAAATTCGACGTGACGCAGGACCTGCCCCACTGCATCCATCTCGCACAGTCCTCGCTCGAGTACACGCTCACCGCGACGCTCCACTCGGACGATGCCAGTGTGCCCCCTCTCGTGCAATGCGTCCCCATTCATCTAGCACGAACCTCGCCCCCGGGCCCTCTCTCAAGCGAACTCGTCTCGTCCGCTCCCGCTCCCGCTTCGGCCGATGGTTCGAGGCCAAGCTTGTCGCCGCACTCCGTCTCGCGCCAAAACCCGATCCATTTCACCGTGCACTTCTCGAGGACGGTCTTTCGTAGATCAGAACCGATCCAACTCGTCGTCAAGATCCCTGTACCCGATTTTGACGCTGTCACAAAGGGCTTGCGGCTGCGGACGGTCAGCGCCGAGCTCGTTCGGCGCATTTCCTTGGCAAACGATACCGATGATGACCCTCCTGCGGTGTCAGGCAAGCAGCGCGATCAGGCTGTGTCGACAGCGGTCAAGAACGGTGACATCGACTCTTTGGAATTCATACAACATCCAAGCTCGAGCGATGCACTGTCAGACCCATCGTATGAATCGACCATGGTCCTCGCTCGATCGGGCAAGTCGGCCCGCTTTTCACCTACCAGGCCGATC
Source organism: Microbotryum lychnidis-dioicae p1A1 Lamole (assembly GCA_001244265.2). Lineage (NCBI taxonomy): Eukaryota > Fungi > Basidiomycota > Microbotryomycetes > Microbotryales > Microbotryaceae > Microbotryum > Microbotryum lychnidis-dioicae. Next base: position 2,234,332 of record CDLV01000006.1, read on the forward strand.
GTCATTCGCTTGCTCTTGCACCCCTCGACGATGCAATTCTGCGAATCCATCACTCAAGTGTGTTCTCTCGGGGATCATGCCTCGGACTCTCGCTACCGGTCAGGCCATGATATCAGAGCGCTGATATATCGTGTCACTCGCTTCACGCAGTCCACGATCCTCCACCACATGAGCTTCTGCGTCATCGTCACCGTCGGGCTCCTCAACAACCGTAGTCAACGAGACGTCACTGTATCGCGCGACGTACACATCGTACCTGACCCACCCATGACGTCGACGACTCTGTCCGAGAAACAGCGCCAAGTTGAAGCAGAGGTCGAATCAGTTCCACCAGGGTGGACCCCTACCGAGGGCTCGATCCCATCCTACCACGAGTCCGCAGTCGGTGACTTGGCAGTCGGCACGAGTTCAGACTTTAGGGAGGGGCCTTCTCGTGTAGGCTCGACACACGTATTTCCGACAGATCTCATCGGCGAAGAGGAGTATGACGGCTACGAAGAGCTCTCGGCTTCGCTCTCGACGCGCGCCCCGCCTCCGACCATCGATGCCGACGTCTCACCCCCTTCTCACGACGAAGACGACTCAGACAGTATGCAATCGACGGAAGAAGCTAGTCCGGGCTTTGATGCAACGCCGCTGGCTCCTCCCGACGACTTCGCGGGCGAGTTCTTCCGACCTGTCGACCCAGCTTTACAGGCATTACGACGACCGCTCGACTCGGACGAGGAGGAGGAAGATCCAGCGTTGATGTACGCAAGTGCGAATTCGGAAGACGTTGTTTTTCTCGACTTGTCAGGGTCAGCCCCACCATCGAACGGGACCTCGACCCATTCGTCCGCAGCGAACTCTCCCGTATTCCGCGCCGTGCAAGACGTCTCGGAGCAGATCAACGCGGCCACATTGGACGACGCGAGTCCACCACCTTATGTAGGAGATACGTCTCAAAATCGATCGGACCTCCATGCCCGTCCTCCATCTTTCGGTACCGAGGTCGCAGTGGCTCGGGGACACAGTCGGTCGACTGGCATCCTCGAGGTCACTGATGGCGGTGGTGGTGGAGGGGTTCATCGCGACGCTCCTGGTGCTTCGGCCTCCCCTAGCTTGCGACCACCTCCACCTTCGTACACGAGCCACCAGGACGTAGTGCTACGACTGACAGAGCAAGGTGACTTAGTGCGCATGGTCAGAGATGTGGAAGGGGTCATTTAGTTGACTCGAGCTGGGGTGTACTGAAGAGTCGTAATAGTGTTTGTGCATTCTGCCGAAAGAGACTGTGCAATTGTGAGCTATGACTGTCCTTGCACTCACCTGTGACTCAGTCATCTGTGACTCAGTCATCTGTGACTCAGTCATCTGTGACTCAGTCATCTGTGACTCAGTCATCTGTGACTCGGATTTCGGGCCGGGAGCCGGGACCGAGGCTGACTAGATGCACATACCCGAGTCCAACTCGTGCTCGCTCCTACAGTGCGCTGCTCGGCTTGGCTTTCTTAGCAAGTGCTCTCGATCGCTGCTCTGTCCAGATAACTGGATTCTGCCGATGGCGTCCAACGAGTATTACGATGTCCAGGATTTCCTGGCTGATGGCCAGGTCAGCACTCCCCTCTTGAAGTCCTCGTAGCGTGTCGTCATGCGCGGCCGAACCTCTTACGCCTACCCTTACTCTTTTGCTGCTCCACCAGAAAGTATCATGTCGATTCGAATCCGACGTGTCCAACCTTGGCTATTTGGAAGGCTCCACCGACCAAGATGTAAGCCATGAATCCTCTATGGTGTCGACGATGCCGCTCGCTGACATGAGGAGCCGGGGCTTCACTGGGCTTCACTGTAGATCAAAGCCGGGACAACTCTCGAGCTCCCATTGTGGCTAGCCTTACCTATCGAGTGGGTTTCTCTCGGATGCCGAGCGGTCAGCTGATTCTGGATCCCGAGCTAACGCTGCAATGCCATGGCTCGAACTCGTCTTCGCGCAGGGGCTTCGCCTCGATCCTGCTTCCCTCGGCGTACGGCATAAGGACACGCAATGCTCTGGCCGCTTCCGCCAACTCGGTCAACCTGAAGAACCTGGGAGGTGGAGGTGGCTCCTTCTATGCTGTGGGTCACAAGATTGGTTCCATGTGCGTACCGGGTACAGTGCCGTCACGGGTTCGGCTGGCGTGTCACGTCGCGTCGCGCTGCGGTGCGACGCGTCGTTCGATATCACGTCACGTGACCAAAACTCGCGAGCCTGTGAACCTGATCTCGGCGTTTGCTCCAACGTCTCCGTTCGGCATTAAACAGAATCGAAGGGGATGCGATCCAAAAAGCACTCGATGACTCGTTCAGAACTCGCGTTAAGGAAGTGATGGATCAGAGCCAACACACTTCGGCCGACTCGGGAGGCGAAGGCGCAGCGTACAAATTTTGTCAAGGGCTCGATGGATGGGAGCGCCAATGTGGGTCGCACCATCGTATTTAAAAGTTTGATCATCAGTCAGCTAATCGTTGGACGATACGCTTCCCGCGCACAGTGTTCCTTTTGGGAGAACAATCCGCTAAGGAGATGCGGGCCTGGTTCGCGGTCAAGGGCATGACGGGCTCAAGTGGGACTTCGGGCAGGTAGACGGCGAGATTCGAGAGTATGTGCGAGGGCGTAAAGCGATGGTGTTGTACAGCATTGGTTTTTGAACTGCATTATATTCGTTGCGTGGCATCCCTCGTTCGTTGCACTGTGATGTACACGGGCTCCCTGGAGGCTGGCGGACTCGGTTCACAGGAAGCCTGCCTCGCCGTTATCCTGTTGATGATGAGTGCGTGGCTCTCGGGCCAAGCTGGTGCGGGGCAATCGCCCTCTCTTGCCGTCAGAATCGTCATTATCGTCTTCCTCCCAATCCTCGTCTCACTCGACTTTGACTTTGGACCCGTCCTGCAGCGTCTTTACCCGTTCCTCGTTCTCTCGTTCCAACTTCATCTTTTCCTCGACGTCCCTGATCTGAACCAGGAACCTTAGTGAGCCCAGCCAAACCCGGGATCATCATCGATCGATAACAAGGTACCATGACGTCAGCTCGGCGAGTCCCCACTCTCGCACATGACCCTCGTCATCGATAGGCTTTCATCGACCAACTGACCATCGAATACTAGCGTACAGCCCCAAACTGAGCACCAACAAAGCAACAACATGGATATTCCCTCCCGTCAGAACGACCATCCCGAAGAGGGTGACGAAGAGCGCGTAGAACGAATACGACATGGCCTGCACGAGGCCTGAGTTGGTGCCCGGCTCGAAGATGGAGGCGATCACGTCTTGTAGCATCGAGCGGGGCTCGTTCGGGGTGGGATGTGTAGCGGTAGAGGGTGGCGTTTTCATTGATGACATGATTGTAGCGTATAATGGGCGGGTAGAGGGGTACGATGATGATGAGCGGGGGAAAGGAGCTAGATTAAGCACCGTTTGCGAAGCGTCCGGTTCGTGCAGCTGATCGGTGTGGGGTGAGATGTTCAGGTTATTCAATCAGTTCTGGGTCCAGCACCATGATTACAGTAGGGCGGACGATGTGAATTAACTGCGCGCCTATAGTACCTAATCAAATCATCTATCGGGTGTGAAGTACATTTTCCGGATATCTTCACCTACTCAAGCATTACCCTCACGTGCTTCAGCAGGCGCCGGTCCCGATTTGGGAGTCATGAGAGTCGAGATCGTGGAAGGGTTTTCCGAGGGCCAAGTCAAGTTGGAGCAGGACGGAATAGCGAAGCTAGATTGTTTGTGAAAGGCATGCAAAGTGTGAGCCATAATACACTGACAACTCACCAGGTGAAGGATCCAATGCACTGACCACCCTTGAGTTTCTGGCCGGGCTGACCTCCTCCGCCAGTTCCACCGCGAGGCGAGGGCAACGGTTGTCCAAGGAACTGAGGCAAATTCTCTTCCCCTGCTCGACTTCTAGTGCCATCCATCTTGTGCTGTCCTGCTTCTCTTGCTGAGTTTTGGCCCTGGAACGTCTGAACAAAGTGATCCTGCTTCCCTCCACCGTCGGACCCCGTCGAGCCGGAGCCCGTGCTGTGATTCGTCCCCCGCCTTAGACCTTTAATCGCAGCTCCGTGGCGTTGTTGAGGAGCGTGCCTAGAGTTGTGGAGCTGGGTATGATCCCCTTGGAAAGTGTTACGCGGGCGTTGGACCGAGTCGCCGGGATTGTAAGCAAAAGGCACACCCCCTGCGCCAGCATCCCCACTTCCCAGCTTCTGCGCATTTCTGGCGTACTGATTACGCTGAGCACTCGCGGACCAACCGCGATCCGGTTGGGAGATGATACTTGAGCTGCTGTGGGAACGAGCTGGCGTTGCCGTGCCTGCGTCTTGAATCGAGGCGAAGGGTTGACGAGCCCCTGACGTGTTGCCCGCGATCGCCGCTGCGGCAGCTTCGAACGTGTTTGAAGGATGTCGTTCACTCGACGGCAGAAGGTTGCGTTGCTTCTCTTTGTCGTATTGAGCCTGAAAGGGTAGAGTGTGATACGATATAAAATTGATTCTTCAACCCTTCTCGGTGGCCTGGGGCTGGCTATTCGCACCTTGAGCTTATTGTAGGCTTTGGCATTGGCTTTGTGGGTCTCGTGCAAGTCTCGGATACGACGACGTTCCAACTCGAGGTCCCTTTCGGTCTCTACTCGATGAATAGATAGCAGTAGAAGCATCACTAAATAAATACAGCACTGTTTGCTTCGGCTCAAGACATTACATACCGGCGACTTTCTCCTTCAGAAGTGTGATCTCAGAGTTGGCATCACGCATGATGGATGACATCTGATTCTCAAGCACTGCAATTCTCTTTCAACAACAGTCGAAGATTCTAGGTCAGTTCATGATGTCCTACAGCGACGAGTCGGTGACCGAGTGAGTTGGAGTGTTTCGGCGATCTCACCTCCTGAGTGTTGCGGGTGACGAGCGCCTGGAAGGCCGCCTCTTGCTGCGTCTGATAGGTGTGGAAGTTGAGTGCACGAGAAGCGACGTCGAGGATGATGCTGGGGTGGAGACCCGAGAGGACGGAGGTCTTGTAGCTGTCGGGTGGGTTGAGGGTTGTTTGTACGACGTCGTCGGCATCGGGCAGCGCCGTGTCGCACGCCGGGCAGATCTGGGGCACCGAAAAAAGCGAGTTGGCGCATTCGACGCAAAAGATGTGAGAGCTGAAAGAGTCACATCGCGTGAGGTGAAGTCTACAGTCTTTCGAGCTAAAGATATGGACGGCGCCTACCAAGTTGTGACGACGGCGCTTTGGTGAAGGGTCGACGCGTGAATGATGTCACGGCCATGGCGCGATCAGACGAGAGCGCGGCGAGGATCGCGGTTGTGGGAGTGATGAGCGAGCGAGTCATCAACACTCGGGTCTTTACCCTAGACCAATACCACTAACGATTCATCGTACTCACGTTCCCTGCACGAGTAAATCAGAGGGATATTGGTATCGAGCTCGATCAATAAGCAGGCATCGAAGTGGAGGCGACGACTTTCGCTCCCGAGTCATGCCCGAGCGCAGTCAGCGTGCAGTGAGGGCCAGGGACGAACCTCAAGTTGCAGTGACTTGCGACACCTGAGACTGTTGCACTTGATGTCGTCCATGGTCGAGGACTGGTGGAAAGAGCTCAGCCGCAGGAATATGTGGGGGGACGTCGGCGTTAAGTAAACATGCGTAGCACCCGGGCCCCAACTTGCTGCGAAGGGTGGTACGCAGTGTGGGGCGCCTCTCCAGGAACTGCGGTGGCACGGACCAATTCTGACATCGAGTCGGTGCTCGTCGCGGTCTGACTCGTGCAGGGCTCGAATGTTCGGCCCACCATAACCCACTGACGAATTCCCCCAGCGTAGTCACTGTCTACCTACCTTTGACTCCGAGTCCAGCCAAGGAGCACTGCGAGGGATTAGTGACCCGCACTTAAAAATGATGGCGCTTCGTCAGGTCCAGACACAGAGATCTCTAGATGTTGAAGCACCTTGGCACTCTCTCGTGTTCTCGGTGCATTGTGGTGTCGGTGTTTTCGGATATTTCATTAGCATGCCTATCCGCGTCAAAGTGGACAGCTAAAGACGCTGTTTGGGCTCGCTCGGCGCTCAGGAAGATCTCGAAGCTTTCCACGCTCATTGTTCAAGCTCAAGCGCGCATCCGTGCATTCTAGTCCTGACTCAGCGTCAGCCGACCTTAGCCTTCTGGATCAATCTTTCCACACAGTTCTGCATGATAACTTGATGGGCGCGTCTGAATTCATGCGCTCATGCGCTGTTACCTTCGAGAGGCTGGTTCAGGCGGTGGGCCGATGGCAGACCGTATCAGTCTGAGCTCCTCCAACAGGCACCCGTTTCGGGCTACTATGGATGCAAACGTCATGGCGGCGTATCGAGCTGCAGTCATACATACGTTCTTGAAATAGGCTCCTAGGTACCGACATGAGACTCGGCACTTAGGTATAACGGTCCTCGCGGCTGGGGAGACCTTCTACTAGGCGGGGCTAGACGTTGGGGACGAGGGAGAGACGAGGTGCGAGGGAGAGACGAGGTGCGAGGGAGTCTCGAGTGGGAGATCAGGTTAGGACCGTGAAGCAACGGAAGTGGGTCAAGGTGGTGGCTCTCGAGATTGATTATGATTGTGGGATCAAGGACGATGTTGCTTGCAGGAAGCAAAGGAACATCTACAAATGGGCCGACTTTTATAGTAAAATCCGTGGAAGGGTATCGAAAGTTATGGAACTATTTCAAAAGTAGAAGGGAATAGAAGCGAATAGAAGCGCAAATAAAAAATCAAAAAATCGAATGAAAGCAAGAGAATGAGGCTGACGCTCGAGATCCATCGTTGAGGAATGGAAGCCGACGGACGCCGATGGAACGGCCAAGGAGCGCGACGATGGAATCAAATCGAAGGAGAACGTGGAAGAGAATGGAACCGATTCGAAGCTTTGACGGGTGATCGTAACACTAGGGACAGGGATGTGAATAGTTCGGCGGGAACGTCGCCGACGACTAGTGCAGGTCGCTACAGCTCGCACACGGTCCAAATTGATCTGAGAGCCTGGCGGTTGCGCTTCAGACTTAGTAGTAGTCGGCGCCAAAGCGGCCAGCTAATTTAGCTTGTCGCGACTCGCGACCGAGAGCAAGAGTCCCTCGCCGGACTCCCGCGCCTCTGGTTCCCATGTACACCTCCACATGGCGTTGAGTTCACGCACAGCACAGGTCACGTATTAGTCAGAAACCTATAGAAGAGGAAGGTAAGGTGTCAATCATTTGAGCATACCAAAAGATCACCTTACCCTTACAGTCCCATATCGTGGTTAATTTAAAGAAGGAAGTAAGCTCGTATTGTGATCGCGGTCAGGCACGCTTGGCCGCTCACAGGGGCAAGCGCAGCTCATACTCGGAGTCTCACTCGGCAGTGGAGACGCACGAAACACGACATCGGACGCGTTGGTGCCTCTCTCTAGGTCTGTATCGGATTGCTCTAGGTAGGTAAATTTTGAGCCCCAGGAAGTCATAGCGGCGCGAGTGATGGGAGTCGGACATTAAAACTGCTGCCGGTCGGGTCGTGCGGAGCGCGGATTGCCTCGATGATAGTCGGCATCGTGTTCCATACCTCAAGTGCCTGCTGCTTTGGATTCACTCGCTTGTCGACTTGCCGACCCCGTCCCACTCGCTACTGTGCAGTCATTTTCTGGCGAACGCAGAGCCTCGTGCTTTGGGGCTTCGTGCACGAGTTGAGGATCATGCGCTTCTCCCTTACCCAGAGCATGCCGAAGTCGATGGTCGCGTCAACCTCCATAGTCTCGGCTCCGGATTCAAGCTCGAGCTCGACGTCGCGTCCTTCCCACGGCAACGATATCTCGTGGTCTGGCACCGAACGACCGTCGCTCCCACGGTTGAAGAGGAGTGTTAGCTTCAATCGAGACCTGGATCCGAGCTTGTTCACGTCGAATGATGATTCCCCTCTTGCATCGACGTCTCTGTCGTCCTCGATCGGTACCTCGCGACGACCGTCTGCCAAGCGCCAGCGCAACCGGCAGCAATTGTCGTGCGTTGCTTGCCACCTCAGGAAGCAGGCTTGCGACAAGGTGGTACCGTGTTCAAGGTGTATCAAGGTGCGTTGTTTACTCTCTGCTTTCATTCTGCTTGGGCCGAGCAGTTGGTGCCCTCAATCACGATGCTGCAGCCAGCTTGCGGGGTCGCTGTGGCTCGACCCGAAACTCGGCGCGGCCGGACTTGGGCGGGGGGGTTCTTTGATTGCCCCAGGCCATCACCGAGCCTGCATACCCCGATAGTCGTGGCGCACCTCCCGAAACGCGGTCGATCCATCCCTCGACGTTGAGTCCCTCGTCAATGCTGCCCTCCCCGTCCGGTATGCATGCGGCCGCAGGAGGACTTTCGAGTTTTCGGCTCGGACCTCGTTGATCCGAGACGGGGTCTCGCTCGAAAAAGTGGGTAAGCCCACCGTCTCACAAGAGGCCCTGGCCGCATATTGGTGTGCCCGGCCACGTCAGAGCGATCCTTCGTTCGCCGTTGGGCTAAGCGATGTTCGACTACCTTGGAGCTTCCTTCGAGATACGCCATCTTCATCGACGCGCCCACTGACGCGCTCTCCCTTCCTTGTGTTGCAGAGGGGTGTCGCACACGAATGCCGAATCGAAGGCAGGCGCAACTCTCCGCTGCGCAGTCCCGGGGACCACAGTGACAGATCCACGCCACGCTTGTCACCGGCGGCAAGGTACGTGGTCACACTCATGCGCTGAGAGTTTCCTAGGTAAAGCTATTTGCGAGGTATTTTCCTTGCAACCGGGCGACATAGGGGTTATCTTGGCCGCGCTTGCCCAAGCCGCAGTCCCCAGCTTGGCCAGACTCGATCTCGGTGCGATGACTGACGACCACTTTTATTTCATTCTCCTCAATCTAGCCCGCGCCGAGAATCCCCTCCGCATCCAGCGTAAGGCTAGCTCCTTTTATTGGAGTACTACACGGTAGTTTTGAGTCGCTTACTACCCTTGACTCGATCCCCCTTTCTGGTCACAGTGCAACCGTCGCCAGCGGCGCGCGCGCTGAAGGCCCGGAGGTAGCGCGGCTGCCCCTTTCGCTTTCCTCGTCCAATTTAGTGGTTGCAGGGGTGCCCGGGGCATCCCATACTGCGGCGTATGAAGCTGCAAGAGCACTAGGACAACTGGGTCGCACGTATGGCGAACGATTCTCATGATCTGGCGCCGCTGGCTTCCTACGCCTATCAGCCATTTCGCAGCCCTAGCAGCATACCTTTACTCATCCAACGCAACTCGAGCGATACCCTCCCGCCTCTCCGACAGTGTCAAATACCACAAAGACCTACAAGACTTCAGCACTCGACAGAGCCCCACGTAACGGACCTGGTGGCAGCTTTACCGTCTCGGCAGCTCGCCGATTTTCTTTTGGACTGGTTCTTCTCGCCCACGATCTACCGACTCGTCGGACAATTTTGTATCACTCGTAAGGACAGCTTCATGCACGATTGTCCAGCCGTACTCAACTGGAGAGACACTATCACTGCTCCCTCGACCGTCGGCGGCTCGTCTCCGCCTCCGACCACCCTTTCGTTCATCTCGCTGCTCAATATCGTCCTGGCGACAGGGCTACAGTACCTGACCGACAAAGACACAATCTACGTAAGTCGCTTGACGGCCGATTATCGCGTCCTGGAGTCGTCTTTGCGTTTGCATTCGAAGATGGCGAGCGACCTCAGCGAGGCCGAGGAGCCACCCGATTTGAACCGCGTCGAGGCGATCATGCTACAAGCCCTCTACTTCCAGAATTGCAGTGAGTCACGGATGCCGCTCGATCGATTCGACAGTCGTTATTTTTTCCATTCGTCCGTGCGACTGAATCTGACGGCGGTTGCTTTCACCAGGCCGGCCCAATATCGCGCACAATCTCGCTTCGCTCGGGGTTCGCACGGCTCAAGCTTTGGTGAGCTTTGCCTAGATTCTGGTCAGCATTTGTTGTCATGAGAAGTTGTTCTCACCAGCATTTTCAACTTCAGGGGATGCACCATGAGCCCTCCCGGAGTCAGAGCTTGCTGCCTTACGAGGCCGAGTTGCGCAGGCGATGTGAGCTTGTTGAAGAGTTGTGGCGGACACTTTCAGAAATTGACGCAGCTCGAAGTTTTTGGCCTCTCGTACTTGCTTCTAGTGTGGTGGAGCATATACTGTCATGATCGACGCAACAGCATCACGCTAGGACGACCGTATAGTAAGGCGCAAGGCGCTATCACTGGCCGGTTCCTGCTTCTCACGACTTACGCCGTGAGACTCTTTCTCCGCAGTCATTCACGATCGACACTGCGACGTCAATGTTACGGCGAACGCCGATCTCGATGGACTGAGTCCATTGCATCCAGCTCCAATCCGATCACGACCTCTGACGGAGTACACAAAAGCCTTGGTTGAAATCATTGCCATCGAACTCGGTCGGCTCGGCGGAGGCATTACGGACTATATGCAGTCGTCTCGGCCCCACACTTATATCGACATTCTCGCCCTCGACGACATGTTCGTCGCTTTCGAATCGAACCTGCCCCCTCACTTTGACATGAGCCAGCATGCGACCCCTGTCAAACAAGATGGGGCTTTCCTCAACTTCAGTATTCTCGCATATCGCATTCAGATGCATCGTCGGTATCTGCTCAGGAGGGTCCCCGAATTGCCGGCACCGGATCCGACAGCTCAGTCCCGGCGTCTGGCTGTCCAGCGTGAGTCACGCAGCTTGACAGCTCGATCAACTCGTCGTTGCATTGGCCGACGAGCCAAACTGATCCGAAAACTCTTTGTGGATATTTAAAGTATCTCAACGACTGATTGAGACACTTGTAAGGTCTCTTAGCAAGCTTACTCGCGAGCAAATGCGCTACTTCACCGTGCCTACCATGTGTTTGAAGGCGCGGCGACGCTCGCGATCGCAACCTTGCAAACACCATCAGATCAAGCCTTCGTTGAATTGAACGATTGCTGGATCGTTGATGCTCGTGATGCACTGGTTCAAATGGGCGACGACACCGTGACCGCTTCCGAGGCCGCACTCTGCCTTGATGCGCTGCGCCATAAAATTTCAACGATCGTTCCGCCGCGCACTCGACTCGCGCCAGTTCATCCTCCACGAGATCCAATAGGTGCAACGATCACCAAGCACTCGGGTTTCACCTCAACCTACTCGAATGGTCGGCACGTCTCGGTCTCTTCAACCTCGTCGACGAATTCTAGGCTCGGCAGTGGGCTCGGCTCGCATCCACCAGTCAACTCTGACCAAGTGATGTCGATTCAACCCCACGCCGCAACGGGTGCGGATGTCGATGCCGAGTACGACGGATGGTGGTTGAGGCCTGAGGGAGGGGAACTGGTGTGGCCTCTCGGTCAAGGCGCGCTCGAATTTAACCACAGAGACTATCGGACGCACTTGTTGGAACGTCTTGACATACTCATGCCCCCGACGCCATCAGTACTTTCATCGTGATGTCTGTTCGCGCCCACTTGACAATTCAGAATTCCCTCATCAGCGTCCTAAGCATACCCACCTGATCGGCCCTTACATTCATTGACGCAAAGCTGAGTTCCGTAAACTCCCCTATCTCCCCCACCCTCTCTCTATATATATTTGCATAAAATATCCTTCAGTAGTGTTGCCATTACCGCCTCGGCTCAGCCGAGGTCTACAGAGTGGACTGCGATCCTGCGCTCACGATTTGAAATCCAATTCGTGGCGGATGTTGCTCCCATACGATCCGCTCGCGCTCGAAACGACCGCGGATCAATAATTCATTCAGGACTTGTTGCACACATGAGTAGGAAAATGGACAAACGGAATTTGCAGCGGGTTGTTTACGACAAAGACAGGGAGCGAGGTCTAGCACGAATGAAGAAGAAACTAGTACAACGTACAAAGGAGTTGGCGTGAGGAGATGACGGGCGTCTTCTATCACTGGGCGGGTTCAGCGTACTCGAGATAATCGAGGTCGTCGTCGTCTGATAGAGAGTCATCGGCCATATCCGCACCATCGAACAAGTCGAACTCGTCCGTGTCTACGATAGTAGGATTGACGCTCTGCGATCTCAACCGCCCTGCATCTGCTCGATCGGAGATGGGGTCGTGCAAGTGCGCAGTCGACGGCGTCACGGGCGTAGGCGGTGCGCCTTGGACCCGTGGTGCGTATCCAACAGCGCCCATCGGTATGCCTTGCAGCGAGATCCCGACCCAAGTCATCGATCCGGCCTGCGACGTTTCTTGCAGCTGGAAACGTTGCTGCTGAAGCGCCGCGAGTTCGGCAAGCCCGGCTCCACGAGGCAAGCCGGCACCGGGGGTGTGTCCTGGGCCCGCCAGGGGGTTTCGATGCCACATTGGAGGCGCAATCCCGCTTCGAGCGATCGCGCCACCACTATGTGATCCTTGCGCCTCTCGTGGCGATTGCGCAACGACAAAACTCTGCGCGTGGAGGCGCTGCGCTTCCTGTTGTTGCCGCACCAGTTCTTCCTCAAGCCGCATGCGCTCCTTGTACTGGTGCATAACGTCGAGCTTTCCGTCCTTCTTCCACATGAACCACTCTGCCGTGTTGCGACGCGGTCCAAGCGATTCGTAGTCCGTCTCGTCGCGGCACAGGGCGCCAATGAAGTCGAGCCATTCGTACGCGGTCAAGTCGGCCACGTTTTGTGTCTGCGGGTGGTCGATGCGCACGGTCGACAGCTTGTGCAGGCCACCTGATTGCTCACGGATGACTTCGACCAGACGAGCTACGCCTTGTGCGGATACGTCTTTACAATGTTGTACGTCCAAGGTTTCCAACGTCGGGGCCAGTCGAGCGAGATTCGCGATGAGTTGATCCGAGGTGGTGGTGTCGTAGAGCACAAGCGAGCAGAGCGTTGTCTTGAGTGCCATGAGACCGTAAGCCAGGCTCGTTTCATCGTAGTCACATTCCGTGACCGACAAACTCGTTAGATAGGGCGCGCACAAACCGAGGACGACGAGCAGGTTGCGCGTTTCATCGGCGGCCGCATCGTGGGCGTCGATCGTCAGGCCGATCAGATCAGCCGATTCTAAACTCGGCATCAAGAGAAAGGGGGTGGGTAACCACTGGCCGTCCGTCCCGGTATCGACGCTGTCCAATGAGGTGAAAATGGGGAGGGTGATCTCGCTTTGCAGGATCAACGACCGCAAAACCGGCAAGATGATCGGCGTCGGATCGGCGGGAATCACCTCTCCGTCGTCGTCGATCGCCTCGTCTCGCCAAATGACCCCAAATTCGCGGAAGTGCCCGTTGGTTTGCAACTCTCGGAGTTCGGCAAGCAGATGCGGATCGTGCTGTTCGATGCACCGGCGATGGTCGATCACGGCATCCTGCGAACTTACTTCGCCTATCGACACCTCCCGCAGCTCCAGATGAACAAGCGTATATCGCGCCGCTTTCAACACCGCATAGATCGACATGCCCTTCAAGTCGACGTCCACGAGGACGATGGTGGTCAACGTTGGCACAACAACTGGAGTCGAATCGAACGGTACAATCACGATCCCTCTCATCGAGATGTGTTCGAGGGCGTAGAGGTGTGATGACAGGGGCCCACCTGCGGGCTGGAGACACCAGTTGCTCGAGAAGTCGAGCTGGTGCCCACCTTCCATCTCTCGGCCGCACCGCAGAGAAACGGTGTTCACATTTGGCCATGACCACAGGGCTTTCCAGCTAGCCGGAAGCAACGGCGTTCCAAAGTACATGTCGAGCCTGTGGCGCATCGAGGCGTCAGCTTGAGGGAGTCTACTTCGCACCCTATGGATTACTCACAGATCGAGGTCGCCCAAAAGGGGGTCGCGAGCAAATTGGACGAGCGTGTGGGCCAGCATGACAGTAACACTTGTACTGGGTTCGCTGATGAATTTTAGGTGGCGCAGGGAAGAGCAAAGCCGAGTCTTGTGGTCGGGCAATGTAACCCGCATCAGGCACGCGTGGCGGACCATGTCGACGATTGTCTGCAAGCGTTGCACGTACTCCAAGTCGGAAAGGTTCCGATCCAGGGGGTAGCAATCCGATCGGGTACGTTGGCCGGAAAGGACTATGGTCAACTGCTGAAGTCCTCCTCCGTGGCGAGTATGGCTGACGCTCGCTCGACGAAGCCAGGTTTCAAAATGGGCCACCCCAAAGTCATCGTCGCCGAGTTTGATCCTCAATTTGGGCCATAGCCGAGGTTCGTTGTGCAAGAAGGTGGCCCATGAACGAGAGACGAGGCAGAGCCGGGTGCGTTCGACCTGGGTGAGCTGCTGCACGATAAGGAGGAAGACCTCGTTCGGCAAAGGCGCGAGGGGCGACAGAGCGCCGACCGAGGCCGACGGGGAGCAGCTCTTGCGCGCGTACGGCATCAAGGGGGAAACGATGGCCGTGTCGCTTGATGACGATGACGACGGCGAGGAAGAGGAGCACGAGGATGTCGGGCCAGAGGTGGTGTGAGTTGCACTAGAGTCCTCGGGGGTGTGCTTGTGGGACGAGTCGGTGCTGGGAGGGGAGGGGGGAAGGCGGTGGCTCGGTGGCCGCGGGGCTCGAAGGGGAACGGAAGGAGCGGCTGATGTTGCATGCTGAACCGCCGGCGAGTCCATCACACTAAAGGCTCTTCCGGTTTGATCGTATGTGCCAGGAAGGTGTTGATTTGAAAGTACGTCTGCGGGTTGTTCACGTGATCAACGCGTCGTCGTTCCGTAGAGCGTGACGTGACGTGACGTGACGGCGGGCAGCGAGCTAGCTCGTTGCGTGGTGGGGTGGTGAGTGGTGTGGCCTTGGCCTGGGCGAGCGAGCCGCTGTCATGTGCAAAGTCAAAGAACGGCGAGCTCATGTCAGCCACAGGATCGACCTGGCAAGGGACACGATGGTAGACCACCGTGTGTTCGATCGTGTCAGCGTCTACTGAGATCGTGCTGGTCGGTACAGGACCTGATGCCAGATCGCAGTGTCTACCCTCCTATGGGTGGCGACCGAGTTGGAGACGAGGTCGTGTCGGCGGAGCGTCGAGGGGGGGAGCTCACAAGCGCACGTGACCCACACCGGGGTCGTAGGCAAGCCTGTAGCAGGCAAGTGGACAACGTGAAGGCTGAACTAGGACTCACAACCAAGCTTTGGACGAGCAGCGATAAGGGCGCTGTAGGGTCTGACCCAGGACGACTCGGCCGATGCCGAAGGACTGCTGGCGATTGCCAATTGGCAGTCTGCCGATGGGGGGAGCCGCGACGACGTCGACAACGACAAGTCGACGACACGAGCTCGAGACGACTGGCCCGAGTCCAAATCAGCGCTTCAGTAGTTAGACGAGCAAGAGGAAAGTGTGCAACACAAGCGCGTCGAAGCTTCACGCCCATGCGTCCCCCGGCCTGTGTTGTCGGCAAGGTCAAATCGCGACTGCTCGGCAGCTGAGCTGAGCTGTTGAGCCTGTGCGGCCAGTGTCTGGGCTCGCCAGGGTCTGTCAGGGTCGACTTCGTTTGCATGATGTGCACGATTCAAATTGTCCTCTTTAAACGCGCTCGTTACTCAAATAGCGCGGGTTCGCCCGCGGCGCGCCATTCGCCCCCAATCGGCGAATTACTAATCCCAACCGGCCCCCTTTCAATATGACTGAGACACATGACCACACAGCCGATGCTGGCCTGCCACTTTATGGCTTTGACCGGCCGCTTCACACATACACATACACACATCCAAGGCCACCGCTCCTTCGCTAAATGTTACACCACTCTTTTGACTCATACACGAATTGCTGGCAACTCGAGCAGGCCGGTGACGTCGATTCCTCTGCCCAATTGTCGTCCCAGCGTGCCGGATCGTTGTTTCGTCAGTGCGCTCGCCGAAGCTCGTCTCGTCGAATGCCTCGCCTCGATCCGCGATCGCTCGCTGCAGACACTCTTCTCCAATTGCTGGCTCAACACGCTCGACACGACCATTTTCGACCACTTTGCCGACAATGGACAGGCCGACCTGGCGCGAGCCCAGCCGAGGACTTGGGTCATCACCGGTCAGTTGACAGGTCCGAAGGTCGTGCCAAATCGGTCGTTGTCCAGTCGCGACTTTGTGTCTGCGAGCCGGCGTGTGGTGCTACGGCGATCGACCGGCTGGCCTTGGCGAGTGTCAGCAGCAGCAGCGGTGTACTCATTGTTGGAATCAACGATGATCCCGAAATGATCAACAAAAGAATAAGAACGGCTGGACCAGGAGTCGAACCTGGGTCGCTTCCATTAATCGGAAAAGCTTAGTGGTCAACCACTAAGCTATCCGGCCCCCGATATCAGTGCAAGGTCTACTAACACCTTCAACACTCATCACGGTCGTCATTGACTTTCACAGGCGACATTGCTGCCATGTGGCTACGAGATAGCACCAATCAGGTCGTACGTTCAGCTCACCTGCATCTACCTCGGTGGAATGCCGGCGCGCCGTTCACTGAAATGGCCTCTCCGCGCGCACCTCCACCTCCTGTCCCTCTCTGCACGACAAGAGACCCCTTACCTCTCACTCCTTGCGCCGCCCCCGGGTACAAATCCCGCAAATTACACTCCCGATCAAAAAGAATGGGAAGCCTTGTATCGACTCATGCTAGGCGTCGTCTACGCCCAGGCCTCGTGCATTCTCCTACACCCTCGTGCGACCGAACCCCCACTTGGCTCAGAGACTCAATCGGCTGACCCTCGCTCTCCTAACCCACCCCTACCCTCTATTGTCGATGTTGCCCTCGTTTCGATCAGACGCCTAGGGCGAATACAAATCGGCTCCATCCGGTCGCCCGCATCAATCTTTGTGTCTCACACTTTGTTCCAACATTGCCATCGTCCCCACCCCTCTCGATCATCAGTAAGTCACGCTTTCCTCGCTGTGTCTATCCGACAACCAGCCCAAGGAGCCTGCTAACATTCAGCAACACGACATCCCTTAATTCTTCTCACGTAGAACAACGTCTGTGTCATCGTCGTCATTGTCATCGTCGTCGTTGTTGGATATCAAGTCACGGGTTGGCAGGTCGCTGGGGATGGAAGGATAAGGACGGCACGACAGCTTAGAGAGCGGATGGTGGGATGCAACACTCCCACGGCTTGGGTTTGAATAGTTTGAATAGTTCTGTTTGGTCGAGGTAGATTACATCGCACACCAGTGCGGGTGGCGTTCAAGAAGCTTCCCCGGGCTGCACATTCCGTGCGCCGTCGGATGTTGCAATCTACACCGGATCGGCCGTTTATCTGAGCCCATGTCGATCATGATGCGTGCTCTGACCTCGGACGACGACCACGAGATCCTCGAATGCCTCGACATGTCGAAGCAATGTACGGCAGGGACGGGTTTGATGCATGAGAGTTACCAGAAGGATGATCCGAGACGGTACACGAGGAGTTGGTTCGCATGGGCCAATGGCCTGTTCGGGGAGTTGATCTTGGATGTGTGGGAAAGCCTTGTGGGTGGAGGAAGCGAGTTGTCCGAAATTGGCCGAAACTGGTGGAAACCGGTAGTCCTTTTTTTCCCTAGCCGCCCCGCCAGCCCGAAGCGGGATAAGCGCGAAAGTCGACGGCCAGCTCTCGTTCGCTACCCCCTCGTCCCACTTCGCATAACACAAAATGTAAGCCTCTTCGGGTCACCCACCCACTTCTAAGGATGGCACCCACTTCCTCCTTGTGCATCGACTCACGACCCACGACTCGGAGCTGCGACACGCTGGTTGGGAGGCAAAGTGGGCTGCGTGGGCGTCGATGGTTGCGGACTGGGGCGTGGGCGCCATCGCACTCAGTCTTTGGCCCGCGCCTAAGCCCAAACGATTTTGAACGGCGAGCCTGGACAGCTGGCGGGGGGGCGGGGGCGCGAGGGACGCACAGCTGCGATGAAGGACGAGCACAACGAGCACAACGCAGCTGGGTTCAGGAATGCTTGATGCCCGAGCAATGGATGTAGAGGCGTTGGCACAAGATATGGTGGCCAGCGAAGACGACCGCAGCCTCGACCATAGCCGATGCGAGTGCGGGCCTGTGAGGACAGGACGCATCCGCTCAGCTCGGCGCAGCCCACACGCCACACGCCAGTCCACCTCCTGCGCACGCCCGAACCATCCGCAATGCCATTGACGCCTCCATCATGCGGTTGACCTCGACCGCACCACCATATCGACCGAATCATTCAACACATGATGCAAAACTGCTTGCTGACCGTGACGCTTCTTCCGTTCACTCATCAGGGCTAAAGCAGGAGCAGCTGGAAAGAAGAAGAAGTGGAGCAAGGGTCAGTAAATGACCATTGGTCTCACATCCTCATACACTGGGACTGACCTTGATCCTCCTCTATAACGGCTCTCAGGAAAGGTCAAGGACAAGGCCAACAACGCCGTCGTCTGCGACAAGGCCACCTTTGACCGCATCATGAAGGAGGTCCCGACCTACAAGCTCATTTCGCAATCTGTTCTCATCGACCGAATGAAGATCAACGGCTCGCTCGCCCGCGTCGCGATCCGTCAATTGAAGAAGGAAGGCCTCATCAAGCCCGTCGTTCACCACACCTCTCAGGTCAGTCAGCGCGCCGTCTCCGCCTCCCCGGCTCACTTGTAGAGACTGATCGTCCCCCTTGCGCATCCCACAGCTCGTCTACACCCGTGCTATCGCTGCCGAGGCCGAATAACTGCTTCGTCAATTATCCGCAAGCAGTATTATCTAGACATTCGGGGGAGCAAAACGATGGACTTGGAGAACGGGCCGAGATGAAGGTGTCTCAAATGAAGGGGTTGTGGAGGCCTTGACCTAGTGCAGTGATCAAACCTTGACGATCCAAAACAAAACATTCCACAACCTTTGTATAATCTTAGGCCGTATGAAAAGCGGTACAGATTTTACAAATCGCATTCAATTCTTGAACGCCTTTCGGCCGGGAAGGGCTCTCGGGAAGAAGGCAAGCGAAGCACAGTTTGACTCGACGGAACGCATTCAAGAGAACATACAGCACGCTATAGATTGAATTCATAGATTCCAACTAAGACAGCCAAAAATCGCACGAGTCCTTCCTCCAATCCTCTGAACATACCCAATTAACGAGCCGGCAATCGCACTCGTTTAAACACAGCCGTCTTGCCCATCTCGGTCCAACGCAGTCGGATCTCTTCCACGACGTCGATGCGCTTCGTTTCTGCTTCAAGTGGTGCGTCCGGAGGTGGCTCGATCGTTTCGGTCGATCGTATAAAAATCATCTGGGTAGGGGTCGCACCGGCGTTGGAGAACCTGTTGGCGCAAACAAATGATCCGCATGATCCGCATGATCCGCATGAAGGTCAGACCTCTTCAGTACTCCAGGGACTGGGCGACTGATAACGCACCCGATAGCAGCAACTCTACCCCATCCTTCCATAGTCCCCTGATCCCAATCCGGCACCTCCTGAGAACCATTCCAATCGTCTGGATCGAAGGCGGACCATTGCAATAGCTGTTCGTTCCTCACACTTGGGATTGTACCGAGGTTCACTTGATCGATCGAACTTGCAACTTCTTCAATGGGACTTAGAGGGACTGCCCAAGAGACCTGGAGCAGGGAATGAGCGAGCGGATGATCAACCCCTATCCCGGGAGCTGGTCGTGGACTAAACACGCGTGTAGGGCAGCGCTCACCTGACCCGACGGCACGTTCGCATCACCAGTGACCTTGCAAAATTCGAGTTGACGTTCGTATACTGTCGCATCGGGGTGTACGGAAGGCATTGTATCGCTCGCGACGAGACGAACGGTGATGTAGCCGAATTCGAGGCCGTGCGGTCCGTAGGTGCCAATCCTGCGTTCGGTATGGAGGAATGTAGCCAGTCAGATATGCTACGGAGAACGCTGTTAGGAAGGGAAACTCACCAGAGGCCCTCCAAGGAAGAGGCTAAAATATCTCCATCCGGACCGACCGTAGCGGGTATCGTGTCGCCGTACTTGATCGTATTCGAAGGCGCCACGATGGGGTAAAATTCTTCGCCTGCGCACGAACGATCGTTCGGGTTTAGCAGAATGGGCAGTGTCACAATAACTCGGAATCTCATTGCTACAACTTACGATCGGTCCTGACGATTTCCTCTCCGTGGTATTCCTCATTATGCTCTTGCTGCAAGGGCTGCGTCGGCAGTGGGGTTTCGGGCTGCAAATGGAACGTGAATCCGCCCGGCTGGCCGAGCACTTCTCCCCCAGCTCGAATTATTGCAACACCGGGGTGTGGGTCTGGATCGAGGTCGCGCCCACCGTTCCAAAGGATCTCGGGACCACCTCTCGGCCCTCGCATGGGTCGGTAAGGGACTTCTGCGTTGGCAACTCGGGGTCCACCGAGCGGGTCGAACTGACCAAAGACGTCCCGAGGCGGTGACCGTGAGAACATGCCCGGCAGTGTCGTGAGCTTTCGTCGTACTTGGAGATGGAAACCCTCGACGACGGTGCGAGAACCCAGACGGGGGTCGTCAAATGGCACGGTCCCATCGGCAAGATCACCGACCGAACGAGGGAGTGAGATGGACGAAGAGGAAGCGGGTGAACGAGGCTCAGTCACCTCTTGCGTAACACTGCGTGGTTGTCCTCGATCCAAAACCCATTCGTTCATACCGCGAAAAATGCCTCGCCGGCGAGTCGGAGTTGAGGCTGGGGCAAGGTCAACGCCTACCAACTCTTCGGTGGGCCAAGGCCGGATCGGCGCTCGCCCGGTGAAGAGTCTGATCAGACTGTCTGCGTCTTGGCGACTGCGCTCCTGTTCGTTGTGGTAACCACCTGTCGAGTGGAGCACATCCCTGATCACTTTCTCCAAGCGTAGCCGAAGCTGCTGGCCGAATCGGTCTGGGGATGTGCCCGAGTACGGAGCTGTCGAAAGGAGCGCTCCGGAAGACTCGTTGATGCTGAACAAGTCCCGCCATCCATACTCTGGATCAAGGATATCGACCGATAGTCCTCGATCAGGCGTGGCGGATCCTGGACCGCGACGAGGGACGTAGTACGAGGCATGATCGCGCCCATCTCGACGGCATCCGTGTGGCAAAATCGGCGGTGGGTGCGCAAGCGAATGATACAGGTTGCGAGGTATCAACTGCGACGCGGTGATGGTCAGGGTCGGTATTGCGGATGTGCCGGTCTCTGCGAGGGACGTTCTCAAGCGTACGATGCGGGAACTGCACACCGGTCGAAGCCTGATTAGCGCTGAATCTTCACAGCGTCGCCCGGCTCGAGTCCACGGGCGACTCACGTGTACGGGGATGAGGATATCCAATAGCCGAGATGCTGCGAGTGGGGTAACAGAAAATTGGTTTGCTTCCACCAGCCATCACCATCATAGTCCGTGATTGATTCGTCGTTCAGATACGCCGAGTCTAAACGGTGAGAGCTTTGCGCCGCCGACGATTTTCGATCGACGCTGTCGGTCTCGGTTGCTGGCGGGGGAGGCGGCGGCTGAGAGCTAGGGTGGAGGTGCTTGGATCTGGGTACGAGCTTGCCACCAAGTTGTACTGGTTCGGACAAAGGTTCTCCACCATCCGAGGTGCGTATCGATACGCAGATCTGGCGCCACAGCAGCTCGGAACGCGCGATCGTGTGCAGGCTGCGACACGTCTCGGACACTCTCACGATCGCCTGAGCCGCGGCAAACTCGAGACAGCGCAGCGTCAGCTCGGGCGGCAACGTCGTCAGCGAAGGGCCTTTGGTGGGGGGACCAGGAGTCGGACTACGGGTGAGAGACAGCATCGGGGAAGAGACACTGTCATTGGTGGTGCACGAGTAAAAGAGTGGGAAATGAGCGCTTGACCGACGAAGAGCGCCACTTGATGATCGCGGGCGGTGTTGCGCGGTGAGGTCGGTGAAACGCGGTGACTCGCAGTGACCGGCATGCAGTGAGCGCTTTGAGCGAGAAAGTGGGGGCCGCCTTCCTTAGTAGCGCGCCTACAATCGCTCTCCTTTCCTCCTTTCCCACACTAAACGCCAGTATTACCGAGTGACGGCTTCCCTTATCGATTCCCGAGCGCGCGGACCGGGAGCCTCAAAGCTGGCTTCCCCTCGACTCTTGGTTGGCACTCGATCGTGGCATCGCTGCTTCACCAACACCCCCACCCCCACCACCATCTCACGAGCCATGTCGTCATCCTCCCTCTCCTCCTCGCCTCTGCCCAAGGTCGCTCCCACTCGCCTAGGCAAGAGCGTCATCACCTCCAACAAGCCCCTCGACGACGCGAAATGGATCGAACTGCGCGCACTCGAGTGGACCGACCAAGACGGCAAGGATCGCAAATGGGAGACCGTTAGGCGCAAGACGACCAACGAAGCCGGCGTCGACGCGGTTGCGATTGCCACTTTGCTCAAACACCCTTCTCGGCCCTTGTCGACCATCATCATCCTTCAATACCGACCACCTATCGATGCGATTTGCGTCGAGCTCCCCGCGGGACTGATCGATGCCAATGAAGGACCCGAAAAGTCCGCGCTGAGGGAATTGCACGAGGAGACGGGCTATGGAGGACTAGCATTCGAGGGGAGGATCAAAATCGTTGAGCTTGGGGGCGTCGTTCCTTCTGACCCAGGCATGAGTGTTGCCAACATGCATCTTGGTTAGCCTTCGAACAGTAATTGGACTTGCGTCAGCATACACTGATCCCTTTCGTTTACTCCACCAGCTACGGTCGAGGTTGAGCTCAAGGAAGACGAGGAAGAGCCCGAGCCCAAATTGGAGCCAGGTAAGTCCTTTGCTTGTCCTGTCTCCATCCACATTACGTTCATGCAACAGTCCAAAACATCTTCATTCAGGAGAACACATCGAAGTACGCGTGACCCCGCTCGCCGAACTCTACTTGCACCTCAAGGCCTACGAAAAACTCGGCTATACCGTCGACGCCCGATTGCACCATTTTGCCGCCGGCATCGAAATGGCGAAAAAGTACAAGCTCTAGTTATGCGGACATATGGTCTTACAATAGCAGACACTGGCTTGCATTCCATATTGTAATGTCATTTTCGAGGCATAGAGAAGAGCGCACGCTTGAGCCAAATGAGTACACGACACCGAAAGTGAGATCTGCCCTACGCACAGAGGTAATCACTCCTTCCTGGTCAAGACCACGGTATTGAACTTGCCCGCCTCGGTGCACTTGACCGTGACCAAACCGGTCGCATCATCGACCGAGACTTCGGCTCCACCATCCCCTTCGATCGCCGCCTCGACACCGTCCTTGTAGAACTTTTTCACGTCCGTCTTGATGTCAAAGATGCCGTCGGCGGAGGTGGTGAACGCGCAACGGTACTCGAGCGGACCGACACCTCCCCATGAATCGGGACCGGACATGTGTTCTGTCTGGAACACGACCGAAGGCTCTTTGCCGTCATGGGGGATGACGTAAGGGGCGTGGCCGAGTTCGTAGTAAATGTCCCTCGCGCGACCGGTGCAGAGGGGGATCTCGACTGCGACTTTTTGAACCATCGCCAGGGGGATCGATCCATTCAACGAGATCTTGACAATGTAAGTCACCTTGAGGTCGCTGCCTTGAGGCAACAATTGCCATCCCGACACGGTCACCGTCGCTCGGGTCTTGCCCGACTGCTCGGGACCGTGTTCGTCATCGGTGACGGAAGCTTGCACGACGACAACCTCCTGGTTCAGTTCCAACGACTTGTAGTTCTTTTGGATACCAATGATATCACGAGGCCAGACAATCCAGCCCATGCCGAGCATGGTCGTGTAGAACTCGTACGTGAAGCGGTTAAATCGACGGACCATGATGCCCGAATCGAATCGAAGGTCCCATCGCTTGCGCAATCCAGGCAGTTGAAGGATGGAAAGGAACTGTAGGGACCGATAAAGTAGGAATTTGTTGGTCAATATCGGTCCGGAGGCGCATACGAACCTCCTGTCGCCTATGGCCAGCCGAAGCCCTCCACGTGGTGGTGGTGGGGGGGGGGGCAACTTGCGAAGCGCAAAATCACAAATGCGGGCTTACATCATCACTGGTGCAGTCCTTGACGACACATTCACCTCGGACGGTGGGGACGGCGTAGGCATCCTGTTGAAGAGCCGCAGCCGATCCGATTTAGGAGCGAGTAGGCGGGCATTTGAAGCCGGCGATGTGGTGAGGTGGGGCACATGTTGCCGGCGGGCGACGAGCCACAACCGATGGGGCAACGAGAAAGGGAACGAGCAAGGGATTGACGATGATGAAGATGGTCAGCATAAGATGCTACAGTACAGGGCAGTATGGTCGCATTCTCCCACGCCTCACATCGGGATCCGCCTTCCTGTGCAGCTGCACCTCGTTCGTCTCGCCAAAGTCCTCCCACCCTTCGGTCGAGGCTAGCTCTTCGAGGAAGAGCTTGTGCGCCGCTTCGAGTTTGGCTTCAAAGGGTGAGTCGGTAGGGTAGTCGCTGACGGCCGGCTGCACTGTCTCTTCGATGGTGGACATGGCTGGAGTGGTGCCGGACGTGGGGCTAAACGACTATGGGCGATGGAAGGGGGAAATCAGAGAGACCGAGTGCGAGCAACCGCCGGCGAGGCCGCCCAAGCGATCGGTGACCGGCAACGGCGAAGCTGGCCGACTGCGTAATTGCGCCTCTCCGGTACGAGGGGTCACGTGACTTGGAAGACGATCCGATCCGATCCGATCCGAAAGGGGCCGCGCCCGTCCGAGTCACCAGTGCCCACGAGCCAGATCCGATCTCGAGCTCGCAGCGGTGCGAGTGCCAGTACTTCTTGTCCTCGCCAGGGAGCGATGGGAAGATGCGCTCCGAGACGATGTACTCTATTGCTATCAGACGAGGACGGGCAAACGGGTTATCATATGGCCATGTGTCGAATGTAGGCACCCGTCGTGCTCATCTTCCCCTTGTTCAGGTCGTTGCCAGGAATGATTCTGCGCTCCGTGTCCGAAGCGTGAGCGAGTCCTTTGTGATCGCAAACGCCTGACTGGTGATGGTGTGATGGAGGAGTCGACGAAGACGTGTTGGTGATGATTTTGATATTAGACTGATGGCAAGTGGCTGACACCCTGGGTGCGACAGCTCGAGCTGGTCGGAAGGAAGCAAAGAGCGTTCGTTGGTGCCGCTCGAGCTGCTTCCTTCCCTCCTGCCCGAACGATCGGGAAGAATCTGAGGCCCCTGTGTCGTCACCGGTTCTGTCATGTCTGCGAGGCGCGAGCTGACTACCCACGAGTGCGTGCCATGAACTTTGAAATGCAAAACAATACAATACAGCCAAGCTAATCTAGAGCAACTTCGATCAAATAAGAGGCCGAACAGACCTGCGGCACTGAATATAACTGATTGCTACGGAGAGATGTCGAGATGATGCAAAAGGTACAAAAAAGAACACAAAAACCTTGCTTGTTGCCCAGAATATGGGACATAGCATTTAGTATGAGCAGCTGACCCATTCTCGACTACGAGCTGCAAGCCATACGGCGTGGTCCGCACTGAAAAAAAGACGTTCAGTCGCGGACTGGTTCGTAAAGGCGCGCTGATCTCGAAGCACGACGGTGCTTTGTGCGGCGACGTAGCGCACGTGCTGAGTAAAGGCGTCATTTCCTTCTGCACATCCATCGAGCACACGCGAGACGTCTTCAGCGCATGCGGCAAGCGTCGTCTCGGCAAAGCAGGTCGCGGCAATCCACGATCGGCGTTGTTTTGCCGAGAGACCTGTCGGCAGGGCAGCGGCACAGAAACCCGGAGATCCTGGTGCGAGGGGCGCACTTGAGTTGACGAGCGTTCCGGAAATAGTCGAGATGATGCGTTTGGTCTCTTCGAGTAGCCGGCGGGCTTGGACTTCGTTTTTACGTGTGACCAGCAACAGAGCGCGAGAAAGCATGTCGCTCGTCAACAGCTCCATTCGGCGTCTAATGATCTCGGGGTCTGAGCTCTTGGATGTCAGGCGGGCCGAAGGGGTGCCATCCGAGTTGACGATCGCGACTGTAAGAACTGTTGGAGAGTGAAGTCTGGAGAGGCTTATACCAGCTGCGGGATCACGATAGGCGGCGTTCACCTGTCGAGACCGTCGGGGGAAGCTACGTGAGTCCCTTTATAGTCCCGAAGCAAGAACCAAAAATGCCGAATCACACTCACCTCGAACAGCGCAATCTCGTCGGGCATGCTTTCATAGTCTCCTTCGGAACTGTTGTTTGACTCGTAAGTCTCTAGAACCGACGGGTTCATCCCCACATTTTGCAAGAAGAAAGCGTCGGTCGCGTTGTTCGCCTCCGTTCGTGGAGGCGGTTTGCCCGTGGCCGCTGGCTCTCTTCCGGACTCGAAGCCGGAAAACGACATCTCAATTTCGATGAGCAGCTCTTTGCGTTCAGAGAAGCGTAGTTCACCAATGTCGACATCGACGTCGGTTCCGGCAGAGGAAACGATCGCGTTCGGCGCCCCCGACGCTTTCCGAATGCGCAGCCATCGCGTCTCGGGCACGGAGATGTGAAGCCGGACGTTCGTCGCTGCGATACTGAGAATGCCTCCGACACAACCCGCCATTGTTTCTCGTAGTTCGTAGAAGTCTTTGACGAACGTGTAGCTACCCCCTGTATGATTCGACAAAAGCCAGAGGGACGAAGGATCGTGGGAACGGCCCCAGCCAATGGTGTGGATCGGAACAGCCGTCGCTTCGGCTCGGGCCATGACGAGATCCATGTGCTGCTTCTGAGCTCCGTCCTTGCCGTCATTCATCAATATCATCCCCGTCAATGCGCTCTTGACTTTGCGCTGCAGCGTGATGTCGATCGCAACGTTGCACGCAGTGACGACGTTCACTCGATCTTCCTGGTGCTCGACCAACGCTTCGCACTCGCCTCGACCTTTGCCGAGTTCCGCGACGACAGCATCCAGTCGCTTGCGTCCCTCCTGCTTGCCAACAGCGAGGAAGGGTGTTTTGCGCAGCAGGCCTCGAGCACCATCTCCTGCAGAAAATGTCACAACGGCAATGCGAGTTCGTGGGCCGACATTCTGGATGATGAAATCAAGCGTATTGCGCAGGATCCCGATCTTTAGATGATTCGGACCAGATAGGGGGACTGAGAGAATGAGCATAAGGTCCAGTGAAGTAAATTCTCGAGGGCCGGCGAGCGAGAGTGCTGCGACCGAGATATTAGAGGGGTAGTCGCTTGACTGCGCACGAATCCTCGGTCTGGGACTAGTCGATCCTTCCTCGGGAATCATGCACGATCCAACGGTCGAAGGTGCCGTTCCACCAGTGCGAGTGAAGCCCGATGAGGAGGAAGAACGATAACCTCCTGTTCCCCACGACTCTGCTGAACCTCCCGTACTCGAGTTGGACTCGTTGGAAGACGAGTTTACCATCGCGCGTGAGCGAGCTCCTGAGCTTGGTGCCGGTGGTGGTACGCTTTGCAAATGATAGTTGGGACTGATTGGTAGCTTGTGGCGATTGATCAGTGAGGTCAGGTATTTTTGCCATCTTTCCAGCGTCATGCGGTCGCGGAACGTTAGCACGACTGCGCAGTGATTGCAAGGTCTCGTCAGCTCACGGACTTCACCCGTCAGACCGCATAATTTTGATCAGACTCACATTCGTCAAGAGCATCGTCACTCATGATCACTGTCAGCGAGTAAGCGGTCATACTTGAGGTGTCGATCACCGAATCGATGTGTCGGACGTAGACGCGACCTTTGAGACGAAGTCTGTCGCCTTGACCCGACAAGCCATCAACGATCTTGTGCGCCAGGCCCCGCCTGTGCTCTTCGTTCACAAAGAGAATAGCCTCGGAGAAGAGCTGTAGAGCATAGGTCGTCAGGTTGGGTCAGGTCTAATCATCGGCCGGTGTACTGGCCAAGGCTGACGGTCGGTGCTCACATAGACGAGGAAATCTCGGGTATTAGCGTCTTTGCGCACACTGATCAAGTTGAACAACTTCAGCGCGCCAAACTCATCGAGCGAGTGCCCCTTCCAATCCGTCATGCGCGTCTTCAAGTCTTGCACCTGCTCGTTCATCTCATGGTTATCGTGCTCCGTGTTGGTCGCCGTTGTCGAGGCGAAGGCGAAGGCTGAGTGGATCGAGGACGGCGGAGACGACAGCGCTCTTTCAGGCGGACCCATCCAAGACTGTCCCGAATTTGACCTTGAATGGGTTGCGTCTCCATGCGGCTGAGCGTACAACCCCGAACCGTTCCGCGTATGAAGTGGAGGACCCTCTTCAAATGGACGTGGGGGGAGGTACACCGATCTCGGGTCCGGCGTGGGCCAGCGCGAAGGCATCTCGATGGTCACCATGCAGGTCAGATGGTGCTTGTCAGAATCCTCCCGTCCTCCGCGCACAATGGCCGGATGCTCTGCGCGAACCGAGATGACAGGTTGTATGATGTCTTGGCCGAGATGAAAGCCGCGCGGGCTGCGGCCACTGATTGAGGAAGCTGGTTTCGCGGTCGTCGAGCTATCTCGCCGGCCGAGCAACGTACCACTACTGCTCGTGGTACCCTGGCTTGTACGAGCGGAGTGTGATGGTGTTTCGAGTTCCCCTCCGAGAGGGATCTGGACCAGATCGTCGTCTTCTTGACCGTGTTCGGAGCGACGGGAACCAAGAGCGGAAGATAGCATGCTCTCGGTGTCGCCACCGAGCGGTCCAGTTCCAGTAAGTGCCGCAAACTCTGCGATAAATAGTCTATCTCGTCGGCATGTAGACTTCACGTCAAGGGAGTCAACTGGCAGACCACTCACTGTTCTTGCGCACCGGCCCGCAGTCACCCGATTCGTCCAATCTCATGTCAGACCGACATATGCCACACAGTCCCAGTGATGCTTTCCTCAGTCTTGCTTGTGTCACATCGCCGTACACCTGTCTGTGTCAAAGTGCAGATATTCGTCGGGTGAAGCGTTAGAATCATGATTAGGCGGGACTCTCTCCTATCTTCCACAAAGGGGGCTCGAGACACTCACCTAAAGCACTCGTGATCTGCATTTTAAGGAAGACGAAGGTGTCAGCTCTCAACTTCTGCATGCGAATTCCGCAATCCGGGCCCGAAGTTGTATATTTGCCGACTGCCCTTTCGGGACTCTTCAGCCCTCGCTGATCGGCGGTCCCCCAACAACCGAGCCATCAAACAACCGAGGTGGAGCACTCACGTAGCTGATGGCCACAGACTGGGGTCACATGCGCCTTTTCACCCTGCAAGCGATGGCTGAGGGGCTCCACACAGATGGGGCACTCCGGTCCCTCGTCGCCGTCGTCCGTGATCAGTAGTGCCGACGAAGGCACCGCGGCGCCAGAGTTGAGGTCCTGAAAGGGATGAGCTTGACTAGAAGGATGCGCGGAAGAGCCGTTGGCATATTTGTGTATCGAGTTGACATGGTGGCTCATGGAAGAGTGTCCGTCACTCGTGCTGGGACGGCTGCGGCTCCCAAACGTGGCAGCGATGAATCGTTGCGCGGTCGCGGCCGTGGAGCTGCCGGAGCTTGAGCGAGGACGGCGCGGGAGGGCCGGCGAGAGGTACGGGCCAGACATTCTGCAGATCGACCGGCGGGCTGAGGGGCGGGCGCTGCTTGATTGACCCACGGGCGATTGAGGCGGCGCCACTGGTCAATGTCTGCACGAGCAAGTCGATCGGGGGGAAACGCAAGCACTGTGTGACCTAGTGTAGCTGAGACAGCTAATGGGAGGAGGGAGAGAGGCGATCTGTGCGTCAAGTTGCTGAATCAATCGGCCCGGCGCACGGATTGTCTGGGCAGAGGAGGCCCCGGCTCGCAGTAGTATCCGATTGCGCTCAGGGCCCCTGACCAAGAGAGACATTTCAGGTAGGCAGGACAACCTTGCTCTCATTAACACCATGCGTGTCACAGGTGGTACAATATTTATACCGTGGTGGTTAGCGAGCAGACACGGTGAGCCTGAAAGCGCCGGCGCGGTCTGTGCTCATAAGAGCGACATCGCTCGCTCTCTCAGCTACGACAGGAGAGGGGGCAAGAACTCCCGACCTGGGCCGCGCGGTTCAAGCTCGGTTCGAGATGTTCACACTAAGATTTCTCCTACAGCAAATAATTGGACCGACCCCTGATTCCCAGAGTGCCACCCACAGAGCTGGGACCTGATGGTAATCGCGTCAAGAGCATGTCACACCGCCAAGTAAGAGCTCGCTGTGTCTGTAAGGAGAGGCCTTGTTACCGATCTTTTGTACTTCGGGCGAGACATGCGGTGCTGCCCCTAACAGAGCCAGCCGGTGAAAGCGCGGCGGCGATGGCGGAAGACAAAGGGAAGAGAAGACGGCGGCGACACGCAGCTGTGCCGTCGGGAGTGGGAATGTCTTGCCGAACTAGAGACATAGCGACACCGCTTTCTTCTTCAGATTTTTCACCTATTCTCGGAAAGGGCTCTAGAACATGATCATAGCGAGCGGTCCAAGAAATAAATATATTAACTGAACCAGCCAATACTACTCCAATGTGTCTGCTCTTTCTGATTGCTGCGAGCATTAATTAGTAGCACCGTCATTTGGATGTCTGGTCACGTGACAACGCTCCCTTGACAAAGCTCCTGGACGATTTTGATCTCATCTCATTGATTCGAAAAAGGTTCTGGCTACCGACATACAGACAGCAAAGCTTGGCGTTCTAAGAAGGTCAAACCTGGTCAAACCGATCTTTGCCCGTTGAGAGATATATCCGGGCCCGACACCGGTGGCCCGCATGCTCCCGCGTGCGACAACATGCGTCAGGATGAGTGAGGCTGCGTCAGGCTGCGTCAGGCTGCGTCAGGCCGGCAGTCCCAAACAAAACCTGGCCCCGTCGGCGCGACCGTCCTTTTGCTCTCCCCAAGTTTTTTTCCACCTCGTCCCGTCACGCCTCAACAGAGTCTTCGATCCAAGTCTCGACTTGGCACGACGAAGCTCAGGGTTAGTGCTGGCTATATGCTGGGCGAGGGAGAACGACCTCCTTTTGGGGCAAGGCCAGCTCTTCAAAGACGCTGATGGACGAGACGCCCGATGTCGGCCGTTCACTATTTGTGTTGGGCATGTCTTTGAACGCCCGGGTGCTGGCTATATTCTTTACTATTGTACTATAGGATGCGTGTGTATGCATTGTAGTCCGGTGTCGCATATGCGGGCTTTCTCTAGTAGGACCTGAGGTGGCAGGACCTGGGGTTCAGCTTTCCGCTTCGTCGAAACTCACTAGCAATAGAATCCGTGGTCCAAAAACATTTGAACAGCTTTCAAAAAACATCAGACCAGCTTTCAGGTGGAAGCGGTTCACTCGAAGCCCGGGACGATACGACAAATTCGAGTGATCTCTCTCTCTACTAGCAAGTGAGTTTGTACAGTAAGTCACTTGCTTTCCGTCTTGCGATCTATCTCACCTTTTCTGTGTCACACGTCGCATCCTCATGGTCGACACCTTCAGGCGGAACGTCCATCGCCTACTACTAGTCGCCGCGGTGCGTTCACTGGCGATCTTCGCCAGTTCGGCAGCGAGTCGCACCTCGGGACCTTTCCATCTTCGGCCTCGAGCGAACGCCGTCGTCCCTAACGCCTTCATCCTCTTGAGTGAATGTGCCCACCTGGGTACCAAGGCACAAGTGGAGCAAGTGAGTCCAGCCTTTTCACCCTTGCTTCACGATCGAGGCTGCCCGGCCCGAGCTCTTCCCGTGACGTCGGGCCCAGAGTGACCCCGCCCGGCGCTGGGGAGGAGTGGACACCGTACGAGCCGCGTAGAAAGGTGGACAGCACCTTTATTGACATGCATGCATCTTCCGCTTCCTTGCCGAACCAGCATGTGACCACTTTACTGGCAGCTGTAACGGAGACCGTCCCGGATGTCGTGAAAGCACCGGTATTATTTGGATGCCTTCTGCGGTCTCAGCATCCGCGTCGGGGACAAGTTTTCTCAGGACGATCTAGCCAAGATTCCGGGAGTCAAAGTGGGCTTGACTCAAGACAACACCATGCAAATCCTTTATGTACACCACCAAATTCTCCTTATGTGCTTCTCTTTCTTTGGCAACCAGAGCGTTACGCCCGTCCTTCGCCTTGCTCGCAGTGGCGCTCGGACCACTACCAGCCCAACTTCAGGCCAATCAGGCATTGAGATCGACCCATTCCCTTCGGTCCAAGCTTCTGCCTGCGAATCTAACAAACGGCTTCTCGTTGCAGAGGGTGAGGTTTCCAACGTATGGTCTACCGCAGAGCTACCTCGGGTCCTAAAGTCAGACGATAGGCGACGACACATCCTGCCCGCACACCATGACCGGCCTCCACAAGTTGCGGGCCAAGGGACTGTTCGGCTTCTCCAACGTCACTGTCTGCGTAATCGATTCGGGAGTCGACTATCGGAACGAGGTACTGGGAGGATCTTTCGGTCCCGGGTCCAAGATCAGAGTCGGCTATGTATATTGTCGGCCAGGGTTCCAAGCTCCCCGGGCCAGACCCCTACAGCGACTGCGAGTATGTCCAGATCGCCGCGCGGGTTTAATATCTAATGCATACCAATTTCCGGGCGCGTTGTGACAGGGGCTCCAGGCATGGAAATCCCGGTCCGTCCCCCTAGCTAATCAGGAATGAGATGCGCGCTCATTCCGTCATTCTAGTGACTCGCAGTCACGGGCATCGTTGCAGCACTTCCATACACGTTAGTCGAGCCCAGTAACCATCTCAAGAGTATGATCAAAGTCAACGGCGCTGAACGGGTGCTTCCGACAGGTTTGGGTTCAGTGGAGTCGCTCCAGGCGTGTCGCTGGGTGCGTACCGAGTTTTGAAATTTTGAAGTGCCATGAGGACGACGCCCTGACCGACGACATAAAGGCGGCAATATTGCGCGCAATGGATGACAAGTGTGACGTCATCACAATGAGTGTGGCTTCAAACGATGGGACAGGGTCCCCCAACGATGTGTCCGGCAAGCTCCTGCTCGCCGAGCTTGAGAAAAAGGGTGTCGTCGTGGTGGCCGCGAGTGGCAACTCCGCGGAGGCAGGAAGGGGAATAGCTGACTCCCAGTATGCCTCTGCTGCCACGACCACCATCTCGGTAGGAAGTGTTGCGGTGAGCAAACTACCACTGGCCTACGAACTCACCTTTGAAACGGGCGGTCATTCCCCGCTGCCCTACTTTTGGGGTGCCCATCGCGTCGAGATTGCCGACTCGCTCAAAGTGATGCTTCTCGATGCACCCGAATCACCCAGCGCTGAGGCCTCGACCTCCTGCGGACCATCTGCAAAAGCATCACAGGACCTGAGTATGATATTAGTAGTCATCAGGGCCAACCAGATGTCTACCCGCACACTGGTAGCGTTCGCTCACGAGCACGGCGCGCGTGTGCTCGCTCTGACGGCGCCAAGCCTCGCCGACCCCCTGTCTACATACTTCTCGTTGCAAATCTACGATTGGGGGGACCCGCCGGGCAGCACGGATCTAGCAGGCTTGGATATTAATGTGGTGGGAATGAACTTTGACTCCCACCAGAAGGTATGTGAACTGAGCACATTACAGTGGCGATTGCTAGGGAAGAATGCTTTGACTGAGGTTTCTGTCATCTTTGCACTTGAACCTTTGCTGCAGATTGTTGGGTACGCCAAAGCGCACCCGACGGGACTCGTGGTCAACTTCCGATCGCAACGAAATCCACTTGATCTCGACAACGACATTGACGGCTCTCGCGTCGTACAGACTTCGGACGATGGGCCTAGATACGATCTTGCAAAACCAGCAGCACTGGTGTTGGCACCTGGGCAGCCCATTTTATCCACGGCCCCAAGGCGATGGGGTGGAGCGAGAGCGATGGGCGGTACTTCGATGGCGACACCGTTCATAGCTGGTGCTTCGGCTCTTCTCCTGTCGCATCGCAGTGGACTCATACCTCTCAAGATCCGCTCGCTTTTTACGACAACGGCCGTTCCCGTCCCCCGCACCGCTGCCCATTGACCAATCCCAGCTTGCCTCGGTGCTACAACAGGGAGGAGGTACAAAATATGGTCTACATCAGGTTGTAGAGCTTCCGAACTACCTCTTAACGTTGATCTAGCTTCGTGACCTTCACATTCTCAGGTCTCATCGCGATCGATCGAGCGTACGCTGGCCGGACCTACTTTGACCCCTATCTTCTCGGCATCGGGGACTCCTCCTCATCCAACACCGAGCAAGAAGTGATTGTGACAAACGAGAACGACCGCTCAGTCCAAAATCACTTCGAGACCGAGCTCGAGACCGCAATGACGCTGGTGTTCTACGACCATGTACGAGCACTCACTGTTGGAGGGTGAGGCAATCTACTAAAGCAAGCTGACGAGAGATATTCCTGGCACTGTTTCCAAACTGATAGGACGCAAAAGTAGACGACTTCCCGACCACTTCGATCAACGCCCTTCCTTGGACGTCACCCCCTCGGGTCGTGATCGAGCCGAGCCGGATCAGTGTCGCATCGGGGCAGTCTGTGAAGGTGCGGATCACGATCGACTCGCCCAAATTCTCCCTGACTGTGGCGAAGCGTTTCCCGTTTTACTCTGGATATATACACTTCAAGACCGTTGGAGATGAGCTTGGGGTGTACCGTCTACCGTTTTTCGGATTGGCTGCCGACTATAAGGAGGCGCGCCTGCTCGACACAACGACGAGGTTTGCGGCTGGGGACTGGGGCGTCCCTGGCCTTCGATACCCTTTCGTTGGGATCTATATCACCAAGAAAGATTGGGATGATGAATCATCTCCGGGTATAATACTACGAGAACCGAACGAGGTGGCGACGAGCTACCACGCTTTCGGGCTGGTGATTTTTTTCTCGAATAGCCGTAAGTGTGGCTTGTCGCGCGAGCTTCCCACTTCACTCACCGTCTGTTGCCTCCAGTGTATTCGATGCACGATACCATCGATCTTGTTTTCGAGAATTTCAGCTTCGTTCTCACGGTCCCGACTGGCAACAATGCGGCGAACCCGGTTCTGCATCTGCAGTCCTCTGCGCCGTTGGCCTCGGCCCCGAAGCCCGCCAATGGTACCGAGCGACCTACACCAACCAATCTGCCTCGATCTTCCTCAACGGTTGGCTCTCTGCCACTTTCGACATCCTGTCGGGCGTTCGGCAAGGTGATCCTTTGGCTCCGTCTCTCTTCGTCCTGGCGATCGAAGGTTTTGCCTGTCAGATTCGATTGAGAGTCAAGGGCATCGATATTGCGGGCCTCCAAAACGTTCGCGAACTCCTTTTTGCCGACGACGGTTGCTGCGCACTCCACAACCTCTCGGACCTCGACCACCTCAATCGGGCGATCGAGCTTTACGAACGGGCAAGTGCCAGCAAGCTCAGCAACGTCAAATCTTTCCTCTACCCCCTTGGAGCTTTTCGGGATCGGTCGATCGCCCCAGATCTCGGGACCTGGCGTCTCAGCGATTCGCAGTTTCGCTACCTTGGTATTCAGGTCGGGGTGGAGATCGCCGAGGATGCGGGCTGGGAAGATGTCAAGGCCTCGACCATCGCTCGGATACGCTCGATTCCGATGTACGATCTCCCATATGCAGGCAAGTGTTCGATCCTCAACATCTAATGCTACACAAAGATCTTGTACTACAGCCGATTCCTTCCCGCCCCCAAGAGCGTTGTCAAGGAGATCGAGGAGGCTGCCATGCTCGCCATTCACGGTCGAGCTTCGGATGGTACTCAGCGACGTCCGAAGGTCTCCCGGTCGCGCCTCTGCACCCCTCTTGATCACGGCGGCTTCGGTTTGATTGATCTGCCTCGGCGTCTAGCAATCGATCACGCGAAGTGGGTCTTCCAGCTCCGGGCCCCGGACGGCTGCTTCACACGCCACCTCTTCGACATCCGCATCCGCCTCCAGGCACCAAACGAACCAACCCCTTTCACCTTGTCCAGACCGGCCCCCAACCAGCATTGTTGCCCTTGGATTTGGATCTGGTGGGCTTACTTTTGCCATCCTCCCCCAAAGTGGGACCATGTGGTGAGAAAAACGACAAAACTTCTTCCTGCTCGTTGGGTCCGATACTTCGAAGCCTGGGCGTTGGTGACCACGCTCAATCCCCCGGAACTCTCCAAGAGCCAGAACCTCGAGCAATGGGCGACGCACGTACTCTATTTCCCAGCGGGCCACGGAATCCAACTCTCGGTAATCCCGACGCTTTTTCGAGGGCCCGATGGCGAGGTGATGACCCCGTCTTCGTTTGTGAACGCGTCCAAACGCCACCAAGTCTTCATCTTCCCCCCTATCTTCCCCAAGGGACACCAAAAGGTATTCGATCTGCCTGAGCAACGCTGGAACGCTTGGTGGAAGGCTTTGCGCAAGGTTCGCCGGGTTCACTCGGACGCCGAGGATACCGGCCACCTTCTCTCCCTGGGGTCCCTCCATCCGGGAAGCCAAGTCGCCTCCCCAACCAGCCCACATCCCAACAATCGATCTACCTCCTGTGTGATGTGCCTCTCGGAAGCACCCGAGTGCCTGGTTCACCTCGCGGTCGGCTGCCCATTTGCCCGGCGCCTCTGGTCTGCTCTGTCCCCGACCTCCCACCCAGTCTTTGTGGACTTTGTATGCCCGGTCGTGTCTCGCTTGGAACGTCGACTTGTCGAACTACGAGTCCTCTTCTTTCACTCGATCTGGAAGCTCTGTCGCCGTCGTCGATTCTCGTCGGATCTTTTGGAACCGATCACCGAAACGGAGTTCGAGGGGCTTCGAGCCTCTATCCAGGAGTCCAAGGGTCGCCTAGTGTCTCTGTAAGACACCAAAGGGGGTTTTAGTGGGTATGGTTGATCCTGGTTCAGGGTCAATGAGTCCTACACTACTGGCTTCTGCCAGTGTGCGTAACAGCATTCCCTCCGACTTTTCCGAAGATTTCCAGGTATTAATATAATTATGCTGTTAATGAAGTCTATCAAAAAACAAGGGGGGGGGTGGGGGGCAAATACAATAATAAAAAAGAAGCACGTTGGGCTCAATTTCAAAGACCAACTTGGATGTTGTATTCGGAGAGTGAGGACGTGACGGTGAAACCAACTATCCTTGACAGATAGATTTTACGTTGTTTCCGCCGCACATGCATGACCGTACCCTACCATTACATACCCCATGTGACAGCGAAACCTTGGGACAGTCTTCAGGTATTAGTTCTTGAAGGTCTTCCTGTCTGGCCCGGGGCAGCCTGTGCCTCGCGGCTAGTTAGTATAACGGCTTTAGTATAATAGTGCCTGGCCGGGCCTGGCTGAGCTCCAATCTGTCATTATCCGGACGCGTCGAGTTGCGCTGCTCTTGGCTCCATTGGCCGTTCCCCTGTTGATCACTCGCCTCCACATTCCACATCTCGCGCGGCACAAACTCACGGCGGTGACTACTGGACCAGCATGGCCTCACCAAGATCAAGCATGGCCGCCATCCCGCCCTCCAAATCCGCCTCCACCATCTCTGCCCTCGCCTCGACGCCGTCGCACCTGCTCCGCCATGCCTCGAGCGCCGCGTCCGAGTCCTTCTCCACCACGACCAGCGCTAGTGGTGCACCCGGGACGGCAACAGGCGAACGCAAAAGGAGGACGAGGAACTTGTTGCAGAACTACAAGATCATGGCCCAGGGCGGGAACGGGCAGGGCGGCGGGATGACGAATCAGGGTGATCCGTACGATATCGGTCAGTCGTGCGTCGTTGCGAGCGATGTTCGGAGCACTGAGGTGTGCTCTCTCCACAGACTCCCCGGAATCGTTCAGCCCGGACATGTACTTTCATCGCATCAGCAACAACGCGTCTTTGCCCGAGCTGCTCAGGCAAGAGAACGAGTTGCTCAACCGCGAGTCCCTCTGCGCGTGGCCCCCTCTTGACACGTTCTCCGAGCCGCGCACAGCTGACACTTTGCTAAGGCTCGACTTGACCCAGAGATCCGAGAACTCGATGGCGAACGTCAATCACTCGTGTACAACCACCATCACGAACTGATTCAAGGTCAGTCTCTGCTCCGCGCCACGTCCGCGCCACGCCGCGCCCCTTTGCCGACCTGTCCGAGCGCTTCCGCTGAACCTCACCCCTGCGCCATTCGCACAGCAAGCGATACGATCCGCAAGATGAAGTCCCGTGCCGAAGCCTTGGATGCCTCTCTCGACTCGCTCAAATCAGCCTTCCAATCGATCGCGCAGTTGTCGGATACACTCGCTCCCAAAACCGTCCGCACGATCGACCTCCCCACCTCACCTAATAGATTCCTCCCCCCAATCACCTCCAAGCCGACCGCGGAGCCGTCTCGCGTAGACGTCCTTTTCAATGGCCTTTCCCCACCTTCGCACTTCGATCCGTTGATCCACCTCCCCGCGCTCCTCTCGCTTCCGATCCTCTTGAAAGCGCTTCTGGTGAACGATCGAGCCCGAGCCGATTCGTTATGGGGGCTGTGGGAACCTGCATTGAGATCATGGGAGGATGAAGAGGTGCAAGGGGTCAAGGAGATCGGGATGGAGTGTAGGGAGGCTCTGAGGAGGGGAAGGAGTGGTTCGTTGAGTGTTGGGAAGGCGCAGGGACTGAGGACAGCATAGTGGGGGTGGGGGCGCGGAGGGGTGAGTGGGTGGGTTGGTCTTTCGGCGGTTCAGAGGGTGGTTTGAAATACGTCGTTTGTTGTACTTTTTATTATTATCATTCCGCACCGTTCTTTAACTTGCATGCTTGCAGTCGATTTTTTCTCAGATTGCGAGTCACTCGACATGAAAATCATCCTCGGTGAACAGGATCTGAACGGACTTGAATCGCAGGTGAGGATTCCGCTGAGGAGCTCGGGCTGCCAGCCAGAGAAGTGGACGGCGAAGCTGGGATTGACCCCGACTGGACTCCCTTGCCTCTTGACTGAGGTATGACGTGTCAGGCCGAATCGTCTGCACTTGTGCTGCGAGCGGTCCGAGCGGCCGCGCCACGAATTCCGAACTACATAGCAATCGCGCCACAGCTTTGTTGGATCTCTCCTTGAACTCTGCCAGTACACCCGGACCGTACCCGGACCACTGCACCCGTTAAGTTGCAGCTCGCCCCTCGCGCCTCGCCTCTTCAACTCGCCTCTTCAACTCGTCGTGCGTCGTCGAATGCTTCAAAACGTGCTGTAACCTCCTCTCTCTAGAACTGACGCCACAACCAGACACGCCTGCGCTGCCCACTTCGACCGGCTGCGGCTCAATCACGGCGAGCCGAGCACCGCGTCGAGGCGACAGTTGCGACAGTCGACGCCCGTTCCTGCCAGGGACAACCGCCGCCGACCGGACTCACCGCCACGCAACGCGAACGAACCCCCTCCGAACGGAGTCCGAAAGCTCGGCTCCCCTCTCACGGACGCAACATGAACGCCTCTCCGGCCACAACCTCCACCTCGACCGCGCTTTCGGCCATCATTAGGAACAAGCGCTTCCTGGGTGTACTGGTATTCATCCTCGTGTGCGGTACATGGACGCTCGTGCACCCCTCTACACGCGCCGCTTTCATCGGACCTTTATTGCCCAGTCGTTTGGATCGCACCAACGCCAACACCCATCATCTCTCCTCCACCTCGATCTCCGAAACAGATCCCCTCAACCAAAAGGGTGATAGCAGTTCCACAAGCTCCGATCGATACGCCCTCGCCGCCGAGGACCGAGTGACCAAGTTGTTCAGTTCCAAGTCCGAGGCTCAGATCGAGGTCGAGTGGGAGAGGTTGGGGAAGAGCTACAGAGCCGTGAGGGATGAGGTGCCGGATGTGACAAGGCTGGATTTGCATGCCAATCGGTTCAAGGTGGTGGTGGTGAGTTTGTGACTTCTTTTGAGCAAGAGGACAGCCGGGGAAGCCAGGTGGGGGGACTTCAAGGGGGGAGGGAATCATTTGGCGCTGTGGGAGCTCAGGAGAGTACTAGTCGAGCTCATCCCAAGTGACGACTCCGTCTCCTCATTTTAGCAACTGGACCAATTCGACCGAGCGATCGACGGCAGCCGGCTCAACGCGACCATGCGCGAAACGTACCACAAAACGACGCGCCACCTTCGCGACGACCTCTTCAGGTCACTGTACCCGTACGTCTCGCGCAACGACAATCACCAACGCACGTTCGACGATCTGTTGATGCGGTACTCGAGGACGGCGGGTATCGTGATTCCTTGTGGGAATGATCAGTTCCAGGTGGGTTACGACGACAATGAAGACCGAGGGAGATGTACTCTGTTTTAGACGGAGACTCATTCGGTCCTTCTTGCCCTTCACCAGTGGGCCGTGCACCTCATCGCGACCCTCAAAAATGTACACAAAACCAAGTTACCCATCCTCGTCGCCCATTCAGGTCAGGGCGACCTCACCGTCGAGAAACGAGCCGCGTTACGCTCGCTCTCCCCCGACGTCGAGACCGTGGACTTGTTGCACATCTTTGACGAGAAGCACGTCGGATTGGAGAACTCGGGATGGGCGATCAAACCTTTTGCCATTCTCGCTTCCCCCTTCAAAGAAACGATCATCTGCGACGCCGATGCCATCTTCTTACAAGATCCGGCAATCCTCCTGACCGATTCGGGGTATGAACGAACCGGAACCCTGTTCTTCCGCGATCGTGAGATTTTCCCCGGGGATGGGAACGTGCACGCGTGGTTCAAGGAGTTGATGAAGGGGAGGAAACCGAGCAAGATGTTACAGAAATCTCGATGGTGGTTGGACGAGGCTTCTAGGGAGGAGATGGAGAGTGGGGTGGTCGTGGTCAATAAAGGACGGAGAGATGTGGCACTGGGGATGGTGTTTGTGGGCTTTTTGAATACAAGGGAGGTGAGGGACGCGGTGATGTATAGGCAAACTTATGGGGATAAAGAGTCGTATTGGTGCGTTGACTTGGAGAGGGTTGTTGGTGATGGTGCTGCTGCGCAAAATGGGTGGCTAATATTGCTCTTTGCACAATCGTACAGGATGGGTTACGAATTGGGTGGCGTGCCATGTCCGTCGGCGGTTCGACCTCATTGCGGACCCGACGCTGATCATCAGGTCTCTTCCACCTTTACACTTTCAGACTACTTTGATCCTCCGTACGCCGGTATTGCAGGTCGGGTGACCCATCCCAATGCCAAAGGGCACACCGTGGATTCCCGAATTTGCTCGGAGCATCATCTTCACCTCGACTATAGTGCGTTATATACCTTTGAGGAATTTCGAACGTTCCATGGTGAAAGCTGACTTTTCCGTTCGAACGTGTTCTGCTAACAGAGGGTCGTCCCCTCTGGTGGAACGGCTCCCTGTACGAAGACAAACGCCACCGCGAAAAAGGGTGGTTCCTCGCGCTCCACTACACGCACGGAACAGTCGACTGGGATTGTGAACCGGAACCTTGGTGCATGAAAGGAATTCGGGAGGAGGACGTCAAGAAGTTTTCCGAGGTGAAACTGGAGGATGGCACGGGCTTTGATAGGGTTCTGAGTGATATGATAGGCGCGGCGTTGGTGGCCGAGTTGAAGTTCCCCAAGTGAGTTTAGGTGAGAAAGGAGGAGAAGGCGCTGATGGCTGATGCGTGCAGTGGTTCGGGGATCCTTGCGACAGCTTGATCGCACGGTCCTGAGCAAAGGAAGGACTAGATTATCTTTCCTTTCCGGACTATCGATGTGTCCTCCTTTCCCCTCGATTTCAATCACGTGATGATAGTCCGTTCTTTTCCTTCTTTCACGTTCCCCCCCCCCCCCGGTGTGGTTTAGGTTTAGGTTTCGTTCTGTTTTTTTTTTTTGCACCGCAACAACGTTTCTTCTGGGTCTGGCTGCGGTGTCTTTGAGGTGGTAGGGGTCCAAAGTTGCGCCGGCGCGTTCGATCGGCACTGTTCGGCCCGCACATGGCAGCTCCGCTTTAAGTTGGTCGTCACTCGCTGAGGCGTCGGTCGTCTTCTCGCCCTCGGCGCCCCCACTCAGTCCTCCCCGAACAGCTGCGAGCTACCACACCGACCAAGACCATTCCAGAACACAAACCCGAGAGCCTTCTGATCTGTGCACCATCCAGCGACAAATCTGTGCGCTTGATCGCCAGCAGTACCGACCATCTAACCTGACTCGATTTGCCCGACCACGACCAAAAGTGACTCGACTTGCGCAAAGTCGACATTTTCAACGGCGACGATGAGTTCGACCCCTCTCAACTTTGCGCCCTGTCAGTACACCAGAACAATTCATCCTAGGATTTCGGAGAGCTGACCTCCCTTGTTGGCCAAGAGACTCTGAGCCGCCTGACGTGTCCAAAGCCCGTTGGGCGCCACCTGCGCCTTCCTCCACCTCTTCCTACACCCCACAGGCACAGCCACCCCAAGCGTCCACCTCGTACCAATCAGGAGCGCCCATCTCCTCCCTAGGTGCCAACACCTCCTTCTCCTCCGCCGCCACACCAGGCTTTCTAACACGATCATGGCCAGGAGGAGCGGGCGGCGCGCGCGCGCTCTCGACGGGGACGGAAACGACGTTGGGGTATCGGTACGATTATGAAGGACCGATGGCGTATGCTTTGGGGCCGTTTGGGGCGGTCGGGTTGTTGGTGCTGGA
Source organism: Microbotryum lychnidis-dioicae p1A1 Lamole (assembly GCA_001244265.2). NCBI lineage: Eukaryota > Fungi > Basidiomycota > Microbotryomycetes > Microbotryales > Microbotryaceae > Microbotryum > Microbotryum lychnidis-dioicae. Next base: position 2,276,724 of record CDLV01000006.1, read on the forward strand.
GGTGGAGAATGATTGGGTGAGGTTCCATGCTTGGCAGGTACGTTTTTGAGGCGCAGAGGGGTGGTCGTTGTGGGGCTCACCTCACCAGTTGGGCGAAAGGTTCTTCTAGATGTGCTGATCCGGTTTCCTCGCGAATGTGCTACACACAGTCGGTGTTATTGACGGGTGTTTTGGTATCGTTGCATCTGATTTGGGCCGTATGGGGCCTGCACCTGCTCGCTTCGATCCAACTCTTGGTCGAATGCGCCGTGTTCATCCTTCTGACGTGAGTTGGGTCGAGGGGTCGGGTGGGTTCATGACGGCCAGAGGACTGATGTACGTACTCCAACGTGTGCATGTAGATGGCAAACTTACCGTGATGCGGACCTATTGGACCGGTACGAGTTGCCTTGGATTGGCAGGATCGCGAACCAATGGGTCGAGGCCGAGTAATTTTTTCCTGGAAGGGGTTTGCGGGGTATGGGGTGTAGTTGTACAGTGGGGTTGATTTATGTATATACATAAAGCGATATCCGAGTGTCTGACCTGATGGTGGTCTGGGAGGGATGATGGAGCCATGCGAGAATTCTGACTCGGGGCCGATCCGGGGTCGACGCACGGCCCCCACGACTTGCGAGCCCCAGAGGGGCCCAGGCTGGCCCAGGCGCGTCGAGTCGCGCGTGTGTCTCTCTGTACGCGTAAATCATCGTCAGTGGCTTCCTCCCGACTCGCACCCGCGCCCACTCCCTTGATTCCGCGCCCACACCTCGACCGACCACACCCACCCTCGCTTCATCCAGCACTGCGCCATCCCGCCGCCTCCCCTCCTCCGCCCTCCGCCCTCCGCTCTCCTCCCCCTCCCGCCCAAAATGGATCACCTCAACCAACCGGTCGTGATCGACCAAGGCTCCGGTTCGACCAAAGCCGGGTTCGCAGGCTCGGATCATCCGACGTGTTATTTCCCCTCTTATGTCGGTGCGTGAGCCTAACTACACTCGATTTCACGATCGGGACAATCCCACACGACGAGCGCGCGAAAGGAAAGGGGCGCTGATCAGTTCTTGCGTGCGTCGTCGGGTCGATCGAGCGCTTAGGTCGACCTAAACATACGAGGGTCATGGCCGGAGCGGTCGAAGGGGATGCGTTCGTGGGCAAGAAGGCGCAGGAGTTGAGGGGCTTGTTGAAGATAAAGTAAGGCGTTGCACTTGCGCTCGACGACTGAACCAGCGCGGCGTTCGCCGTCCCCGGTCGGGTCGGGTGGGGCACTGCTTCGAGAAGACGGCGAGGGAAAAGAAAGCAACGTATTGACCTGCATCGCGGTAACTCCAGTTACCCCATGTCTCATGGCATCGTCACCGATTGGGACGACATGGAACGCATCTGGTCCCACGTCTACACCGACGAGCTGAGGACATTATCCGAGGAGGTGAGCCAGCATCGCTACCAGCGAACAGGCTACCGCTACCCAGCGAACAGTCATCAGCGAACACGCTACCGGCGAAGAACGTCTCTTCCGTCTTCCAAAACTAGCTGTCTGATCATCTTCCTTTCTTGCCTCCCAGCACCCCGTGCTATTGACCGAAGCCCCTCTGAACCCGAGTACGAACCGAGAACAGGCCGCGCAAATCTTTTTCGAGACCTTCAACGTCCCCGCCATGTACACCTCCGTGCAAGCTATTCTCGCACTGTAAGTCTCACACAAACCACGTCGAGAATGTGATCCATATTAACTGTGTGTCAATTCTTGTAGATACGCCTCGGGCCGAACGACGGGCATCGTGCTGGACTCGGGGGACGGCGTCACCCATGCCGTGCCCGTATTCGAAGGCTTTTCGATGCCCCATGCGATTCGGAGAGTCGATGTTGCAGGGAGGTGCGTTTCAGGTGTAAGCCGACTTGTGTGGAAGGGGGGAATGCTAACCTCGGCCAGCGCGCGACTGTCGCACAGGGACGTGACGGAGCATTTGCAGTTGTTGCTTCGCAAGGCCGGGTATCATCTCCATACGACGGCGGAGAAGGAGGTGGTGAGGATGATCAGTGTGTTCGGCATCCACATCGTTCGTCGGAGGTCTCTTGGGCGTAACTGAGTGTGTTTTTGGGTATTCGGCGCAGAGGAAAAGACATGTTATGTCGCGCTTTCGCCGGCCAAGGAGGAGAAGGAATCCCAGGGTGGGGGGAGGGGCGAGGATTTCCGATTACCGGATGGGAATCTGATCAGGGTGAGCTCAAAGCCCCCTTGTATGCTGCTCATGCAGATCACAAGGTCGACTGACACTGACTTTGCGCTTCTCTTTCAGCTGGGAGCCGAACGACACCGAGCGCCCGAGTTGTTGTTCACGCCTGAATTGGTCGGGTTGGAATACTCGGGCGTGCATCAGGTCGTTGTTGATTCGATCAATCGGGCTGATTTGGATCTGCGGAAGAGTTTGTTCGGTAATGTCGTCTTGTCAGGTGGGGGTACATTAGTCAAAGGTGAGCACTCAAAGTGAACAATCACAGAATCAAAACACGAGTGCAGCAGAGCTAGAACCTCTCCCTCTCTTGAACAGGTTTTGGCGACCGTCTCCTGCACGAAGTCAAGAAGCTTGCCCTACGCGAAACCAAGATCCGCATCTCGGCACCACCGGAGCGGAAATACTCGACTTGGATCGGAGGCTCGATCTTGGCCGGGTTGTCGACGTTCAAGAAGATGTGGGTTTCGGCAGAAGAGTATCAAGAAGGTCAGTCCAGGGCTCAGTCCGAGCATGTTGGCGCGGTTTCGACTAATGGGAGGGATTTGGCTCGCAGATCCGGATATCATCTTCAAGCGGTTTGGTTGAGGTGTTCTGGTCTTGTGCCTCGGATCTTTCTTTCGGTTTATTTGTCCTGTGTTCCCCTTTCATCCTGCATTTCCATACCCCCCCCCCCCCCCCAAACGAGTAAATCGACCCCCCAGGCCGAGGCGGATGACCAATTCCTTCGGAGAGCTGGTCGAGGTCGATCCTGCGCGTTCGCGATCGGTCGTGGCCGCCTCTTCTCCTCTTGCCAGCGTTGACTAGTTGGCTGTACGCGTCGCTCCGAAGCTCTCTCCACCGTGGCTCATCTCTTGCGCCTCTGTTCGCTCCTACCCAAAGCCTTATCAAGTCTATCTCGCGCTGGCCTTCCTTCGTCGTGGCCTCTACCCGGTTCCTTCCTCCCTCCCATCCTGGCGCCCAAAAGGTCCTTCTCCTCCATGGCTTGCTCACCCCCCACCGTGCCCCACTCCTTACCGAACGGTACACATGGAGCGGATCGTTCGAATCGGACGAATGCTCTGCAGGGCGACTTCAAGCTGTTGGTCGAACATCCCCTCGAGTTCGCCCAGGACGTCAAGGTGGTGAAATGGATCAGTCAGAGCACCGGGTTGAAGGTCGTGTGGTGTGATGTCGAAGGTACGCCAGGCAAGGCAGGCAAGGCAGGCAAGGCAGTGGAGAGATTGGATGGTGGTGGGCGCTGAGCTGGTCTTGTGGGTGCTCTGGGTGAGACAGGCCCTCTAGTGCAGGGCTACTTTGCAACGATTACCGAGATCTTTGACGATACCGGACGACCGCACACACTCGTCAGTGAAGAGGCATAGAATGAGCGCTTCCGGACTCCAATCATATAATTGACTTCTTTTTTGTCACGTGTCACGGCCCGTGCACAGGAACATCTCATCTTTATGGGGTCGGAGCAGTCAGTCACTCCCGACCCGATTCCCTGACCCAATATCGTCGGTAATACCGTCGGTAGCTTACTTATCAGGTCCGAGCACGCTCCTTCCTCGAACAGATACCCTTACAAAGGCATCTTGGACACCTTGGCCAACCGATCTTTTGCACAAGGAACGAACGCGTCAGTCCCGCATGAACGCTTTCCTTTGAAGGAGTCAAAAACCCTGACTCGGTCATTCTTTCGTTTACCCCCCCGCAAATCAAAAGCTGGACCGACACCTCCAACACGACCTACACCGTCGGAACCGCAGGCCAACAAGGCTTCCTCTCCATCACCCCGCCTTTCCTAGACCACATCCTCTACCCGACCATGACCGACGCCGCCTTCGTCACCGAAGTCCATCACCTCAATCCCAAAGGCGAGGATTCGGGTGTGGTTTTCTCCGAGATGCAAGGCAGGGAGAATGGGAGTGGCGATTTGATGCAGTTGAGGTTGCAGAGGTGTTTGTATGACAAGTTCAATGCTTTGAGGAGTGAAACGGGCGGGTTGATGGAGGCATTGAGGAAGTTGAAGGTGCAGGATAGTCAGTCGTTTCTCGAGCGGACACGCCATTTCACGCGGACTGACGCACGTTTGAACGTACAGTTCGAGAGTACCACGCCGGAGCTTATCAACCGCAAAACGTCACCTTGATCGTCGTTGGTCGATCCTTGAAACCCGAAAACCTCCTCTCGACACTGGAACGTGAGGTGCTCCCTACTATCGTCAAACACGGCCAAGCGCAAGGTCCCCGTCCCCCAGGCTGGCGTCGTCCCTTCGTCGAATCAACGACCGCTCAAAACCCACCCCAAATCCCAGCACAAGGCTTGACGGAAACGGTCGAATTCCCCGAACAAGACGAATCAGTCGGGGAGATCATGCTCTCGTGGATCGGTGTCCGAGCCAACGACTTCGTCCATGACTTGGGCCTCGAAGTCCTGGGTGAATACCTCACCGATTCCCCCGTATCGCCGTTATACAAACAATTCGTCGAAGTCGACGAGCCGGCCTGCACGGACATCTCTTTCTACGCCTCAACGGAGGATCCGACGATCTTAACCGTCTACCTATCGGCCGTCCCTGCGGAATTATTGAAGACTCTTGACGCGACATTCAAAGCGTTTTTGAAGACTTTGTGTGAGGGGGATGTGGATATGGAGAGGATGGAGAGCGTGTTGAAGCGACAGAAGCTGCAGTTGTTGGAATCGATCGAGACCAATGCCGCGGATATGCTGTCGACGAATATTCTGGCTGGTCAGCATCTAGGAACGGCTCATGATCTCGGTCGCAGTCCCAGTACTAATGATCGTGGTCATTTCATTCTGAACAGATGCCATTTTTGGTCCAGAGGATGGGTCCGAATTGGGCAAGTCGATGGATACGATGGCCTACTACAGACAGTTGGAAGGCTGGTCGTCGGCGCAGTGGATCGCCTTGCTGGAAAAGTTAGTCTCCCCAAGCAGACACATCGAATCGATGGACTGACCTGGCCCACCCCATTCCCTCCTTGCACAGATACTACGTCAACGCTCCCAACGTGACCATCATCGGCCGCCCCTCGGCCGCATTAGCCGACCAACTCGCCAAGGAAGAGAAGCAACGCGTCGCCGCGACCGTCAAGCGTCTAGGACCCGAGGGCCTCGCCGAATTAGGGAAGAAGCTCGAAACCGCCCAAGCGGAGAACGACCGACCAATCCCTTCCGACATCATTTCGAACTTCAAGGTTCCAGATGTGGAGGGTATTGATTGGATCAAGGTCGAGAGTGCTAGGAGTGCTGGAGTGGCGAAGGAGGTTGGACCGGTGAGCGATAATCAGGTGCAGAAGCATGTCGATCAGGATGGGAGCAAGGTACCGTTGTTCGTGCAATATGATCGTGAGTTTGGGAACGAGGACCCCAGCGTTTGCACATGAGGGTAAGAGAGCTGATCGTTCTGCATCCGATATCAAACAGACATCAATTCCAACTTTATCGAAGTCTCCATCGTCCTCTTCATCACCGACATCCCTTCCCAAGACCCTAAACACCTCCGTTCGCTCCTCCCCATCTACCTCGACTCGTTCTTCTCCCTCCCCGTCACCCGAGCCGATGGGACGATGCTCGACTTCGAGGAAGTCGTACGACAACTCGATGCCGAGACGTTGTCGTATAGTATCGATCTTAATAGTCCGTTGCAGGAAGGGGTTACGTTGAGGGTGAAGGTGGAGAAGGGGAAGTATGCGACGGCTGTGGCTTGGCTGGGCGATTTGTTGTGCGGGTCCAGCTTCTCAGTTGATCGGTAAGTGTCGACTCCGGAGACGTTTTCATTGACGCCTCAGGAAAAAAGCAACTGATAACGTCTCTTTCCCATACAGTCTCAAAGTCTCAACAACGAAAGCGATCCAAAACCTTCCTTCCGAAAAACGAGACGGTTACGAAGTCGCCTACGCCGCGTACCGCCAATTGCTCAACGACGAAGCAACGAGTACGAACGTTGCTCTCAACTTGCTCAACAGGGATGAGGCATTGCCGGAGTTGTTGGTGAGGCTCAAGGAGGAGCCGGAGAAGGTCGTGGAGGAGTTCGAGGGGCTGCGTCAGAGCTGTGAGCCATGCAGTTTTTCAAGTCGAGTCGGCTGATATTCCTGCCCCGTCGCTGATCTCGAAAACACTGCGATGGTTCACCAGTGCTCAACCCTCGAGCGATGCGAGTCCAAGTCAAGGGTGACATTTTGGCCATCGAAGACCCAGCAGCGACATGGCTAAAGCAGTACCGAACCGTGGAGAAGTTCTCTTATTCCGAACTTGTGCCTGTCAAATTGAGTCAGCATGCTCTGAGCCTTCTCGGGAGGGAGCCTTCCAAGAAGGTAAGCACCACGAATGGGTTGACGCTCTAGAATACAGAGACTCAACATAAAATTGTCGTCTTGTGTTCGCTTCGCTCTCCTAGGTCGTCATCTTTGGCTTGCCCTCTATTGAATCCTCCTTCGGGTTCCACCTCGCCAAAGGTCCGAACGACTGGAACCACGCCGACCAACCGGCTTTGACAGTCGCGAGGGCTATCTTGAACGCGCAAGAAGGGTTTTTATGGAAGAGTCGGTTTTTTCTCCGCTACCAGAATACAATCAGCCTCCCACCTCCCGAAGCTGACCTTGGTCTTTCACTTCAGGTATCCGAGGCGCAGGTCTGGCCTACGGCGCTTCCATATCCCAGGACACTGAATCCGGTACGATCAGTTACCGAATTTACAAATCGCCCGATACCTACTCTGCCTTCGTCGCCGCCCAAGAACTGATCACTTCCATCGTCGAGAAGAGAGTGGAGATTGACGCTTTGACTATTGAGAGTGCGAAATCGTCGTTGGCGTTCGATACGGCGAATAAGGAATCGACGATGAATGAGGCGGCGAATGCGGCGTTCAGGAATGTGTTGGTCGGATTGGAAGAAGGGTATGGCAGGGTCGCGTTGGCGAGAACAAAGGTGTGATTCCTCGATCCTTGTTTGGAACTGTCTCGCACTTGCTGACACACACCTCGGGGGTTACATAAAACAGGACGTCACGCTCTCCGACATCCTCCGCGTCATCGAGAAATACATCGCCCCCATTTTCGATCCGTCCAAGTCGATCGGTGCTGTCTCAGCCCACAAAGCCAAGATCGACGAGATGGCCACCTCTTTCGAGAAACTTGGGTATGAGGTTGAGAAGAGGACGTTTGGGGATGCGGATGACGATGAAGATGGGTCTTCTTGTGGTTCGGAGGGGTCGGCCTCGGGATCCGAGTCGGGGAGCGAGTAGATAGTTAGCTTTAGCCAGATCTGAGTGTCCTATTTCGCGACCCATGGTTTTTTCGTCTTCCTTGATCCGAGCGCAGCGATGCTATAACCAGCGATAGTATTTACAACAGCCCTCTATCGAGAACAAAGCTGTCAAGATGTATGTGCGTATGCGCATGTGCCTCGTATGTTACAATTACGATAGAACTTTATAGAGTTCTAGGTCGGAGAAGGGAAAAGACGCGTCTACAAGCGAGTCATAACCTCATCTTTCGAAGATGCAGACGGTGTGGTCCGTTTCCTCAACGTGCGGTCGTCTTGGTGCATCGGTTCAGATAGAGATGCCTCTTCATCATCTCTGTGTTTGTGAAAGAAATCGGAGTGGCCATGTTCGGGTTGTAAGGGACCGCCGAGCGAGACGAGCGTCGCGGCCGAGTCGGCGGTAGGGGCATCTGTAGTGCGCAGGAAGGGGAATAACAGACGGTGTCAGGCTTTCGTCAAGCAGGGACTGTAAGTTGGCCAACTTACCGAGCACCGATAGTTCTTGTAGACTGAACCACCGAGGTACCCAATAATACCTGAAGGGAATGAGCAGCGTGATAATAACCGGAAAGCCAATGCCGGCGATCGTTTCCGAAATAGCAACGATGGCGGTAAAGAAGAGCCATTGGATCCCGACAAACAGCCAAATTGTTTTGGGTCGGACTTGGAGCAAGGCATGGTCCCGAGGGGTAAGATGATGGTCGCGGAGGAGGAAGAGGGTCTTGTGTACGATGCCGTTTCCCTGGACCGAGCCCCATCCGACGACGATGAAGATGCCGGCGAACATGGCTCGACTCATCAAGCTCAGGGTCACGAGCAAAGGCCCCGTCATCGTACCAAGCGTAAGCAGCCCCATGACGAAATGCGAGATCCTCTGCTCGACCAGCCTGATCCTCACAACCTTCATCTTGGGCGGAGCCTTCTCTTCCCACCTCTTCTCGATGGCTCCGTCTTCCTCTTCCTCTTCATCGTAAAATCCACCTTCAGTCAACTTGGTGTCCTCCGGTACCATCTTGACGACACACAGCGCTTCCGTATGTACAGGTGCTTGGGGCACGAGACCGTTCGGCGCCGGAAGACCGAGAATTCCGGCGACAAAGGTGACGCAGCCGAGGAGGAAAAAGTCCCAGTGGAAGCCTGCAGGACGCTTGACGGGGAAACCACGGGATTGCGCCATCACGGATGACACGTTGTTCTGTGATAGAGACGGGCAGTTCGATCAACTTCAATATCTTCTAAAACAGATCTTGGAGCACTCACGTCAAAGTAGAACAGCAGCGTGATGAGGCAGCCGAAGGGAAGCGCTACGAAAATCCACTTGACGGGCAGGTCCCAGAACCGGATGACCCAAGATCGACTGCCGGCGACGCAAACCTCATTGGTCAGTTTGAATCAGTTAAAACGATGATGCACACATCATGGGCCGACTCACTCAGTAGAGGGATGGAACGCTCGGGTGACTTGCAAAAAGTCGATCCCGGTTTCCTTGATATGGCCCGGGATGTGTACGAAGCCCGTATAGAAAACGATGCCGGCGGCAAACGCATAGTCGGTAACACATTTCCGCAGCCAGAAGGGTCCAAAGCTAAGCGTAGCCGTCCTCTCCAGGAGATAGACTGAGAGTGCGAACAGGATTGCGACGACGACGGAGAACCACCCGGCTTGATCTGAGCGTAGAAATCATGATGGCGTCAATACTCGTGCTCGTCTCATCTCATGACACATTACTGACCAGATGCGTCAAACTCGTACACCAGCAACTCGACGCCTTTTTGGATGTAGATGACGCCCACGTCTGTGGGGCGGGAAAGGCAAAGAAGATCAAGTCAGGCAAGATCGCTTACATCACCATGATAGAGAATACTACTCACAAAGACCAAAAGTTTCACTGGTCATGTCAGTGATGAAGCGAGTGTAGTCCGAGATGTTGAAGACGGCAATGATCCAGTGGGTGATCGCCGACCAGCTGTGGGAGTGATATGGGGGTCAGTCTCCTCAAAGAGGCTGCAAAAGATTAATCATCGGAAGTCACACACATCAGAGCCCATGCTTGGAATTGGAGAAAGTTGGGTGCATCCGGTTGTCGTTCTAAACGACCGTCACGGCAATGTCAGCGCCGGCCCCAACTTGACTCGCATTCGGACGCGGAAATCTCTGCCTAAAGCTTACCTAGGATATCATAGGTCGTGTAGTTGAACAAGTTGATCAGACCGGTCACTCCGACCTGTACAGCAATTTCAATCAGTTGTGTTCCCTCGTCTGGTCTCGCTCAGCCCCTTGTACTCACAATCGTCAGGGGCTGGACCGAAAGGACCGAAAAGACCAAAGCGGCGAGGACGGAAGCGAGCAAGGTCTCGTTGACGCCATAACTGCCACCGGTGCGGAGGTTCATGTCGATCGTGTAGGCTAGAGCAGGAAAGAGGCTGTTTTGTGTACAATAGAGCAACGCGGTAGGGGTCATTCATTAGGTCAGAGTGCAGAAGCCCCAAGCCGAAAATCCTGCCTGCGTCACCGACGCGCCGGGCTCGCCAGCGCGGGGATCCGTGGGGTGGGAACACGCGGATGGAGTTCACCGAACAGGGTAGAATCGGACGAGCAGGTAGGAGCATGTGTACTCACTTGAGAAAGTATATCCTGATGGTCGCTCCCATGGTCCTCTCCCAGTTGCGCGGTCGGAAAGCCTCGGTCCAGTCCGAAAGGTAGAAGGGCAATCGCTTTCGCACGTCCGTGATCATGCCCCGGAACGGCCTGAACTGGTACACCGTTGATCGCTCGGGCCAAGGCCGACGATCAGGCGAGAAGCTCAGTCGTTTGCGCTGCTGTTGGCCATGATCGCGTGTTCCCGGAGTGCGTCCTCTCCCCTCGGACGGCTGCTTCTCGACCTCGTTCACCACGCCGTCGTCGCCAAGTCGGCCGCCCTGCTTCGAGCGGTTGGACGCTTTGGGCGGCGTGTCGTTCTCGGCGGGCAACGGTGAAGCCGATCGCGTCGCCGTTCCCGAGGATGCAGCGGACAAGGTCGGTCCACTCCTCGTTTCATCCATCGCGTCCTACGTCAATTCCCCGATCCTTGAGACTGTCGCGGTGGCTGAACGTCGGGGAAGCGGGGGTGCGAAGCCTAAACATCGCGAGATGATCAGTGGCGGGTGCCCGGCCGATGCGACGGCCTCAACGCCAGTAAACGCCAGTCACTATTATAGTCAACGCCCAAATCGCCAAGTCCCGCTCTCGCCTCGATTCTGCGCAACCTATCGCCGACGATCCTTTCGCGGGCCGTCGCGCCGACTCCGCGGAAATCATTGCAGACTATCACGGCTGATTCTGAAGCTTAAGGAATCTCCAGCTATAAATTCTAGGAAAGTCCTGTGCTAGAACGTGCGGTACTTGGTTCAAAGACCTCTCTACGATCAAGCTTAAGGACAAGCCCCGCCGGGACCAAGGCTTCGGTTCCATCCGGTCCGGCGGGTGCAACGAGCGGTGCGTCGGCCGAAATTATGCACAGCGAATCGACTCGCCAAGCACAAGAATGGACGGATAAAGTCGACCAGTCAGCAGAGTAGCAGACTGAGGAAAGTCACTGGTTGATACAAGGGAGAGGTATTTCGACACTCAAGACCCAATTGGAAAGGGGCAACGTTGAACGCGGTCGAGATACAGAAAGTGGCGAAACAGGGAGAAGTGCCCGCTGTTGATACGTCAAAAAAAGAGTCGGATCCAAAAACAAGGTCAAAGCGTCTTTACACACCAATACACATCATCTTCTTCACCATCCGTACCTACGACCTATAAGTCGGCGCCCGTCCTGGGCTCGCCACTCGATCAAGTCCATCGGTCAACCCATTGTACGCATCAGGCTGGCCACCAAATCTCCTCTCCTCTTCCGTCATCTCAGGCTCCTCGTTCATCACCCTCAATGCACCGGGCCTTCGTTCGTTGTCGCCCATGCCATTCCAGACCCCAGCGAGACCAGGAAGGGATTGGTGAGACGGCGCGGGTGAAGACGAGGCTCCGGGGGCGTTGTAAGCGATCGAGTTCGGAAACCTCTGTTCCTGAGGTTGACGGGGTTGCGGTAGACGTTGGGGCAAGTTCTGCTGCGGTCCTCGACCATTCGTCTGACGCGGAGGCGACACCGTCGAAACAGCACCGTACCCCTGTGGACCGCCACCCATCGAATAGCGCTGAGAACCTCCAGCTCCGTTGTAGGGCGCTTGTTGCATGCGGTTCGTGCCGGCGTATCCACTATCATTGCGTCTCATCGTCTCAATTTCTTGGCCATTGTAAAGCTCATGCTGCGCCCTAGCGTCTTGCGGCCCATACTGGGAGTAGCGAGAGACGCCAACACCGGCCATCCCAAATCCGCCGGCCGACGACATGGACGATGGGGTGATCGAGCCATCGCGAGGAGGGGGAGGTAACGAGGAATAGTATGCGTCTTGCTCATCCGCAGGGGTGGCCTTCTTCTTTTTCTGACTTTGTTGACGTGCAGCGTAGGTCGCTCCCAGTCCAGCTCCTACACCGCCAACGGAAGCCATCGCCGGTGCCACCGCAGTTCCACGTCGCCCAATGCCGGCCGAGTCGTCCAAATCGTCGTCGTCGCCGTAGTTGAAAGCCGTCGATCGACGCGAGTAGCCACTGGCACGTTGAGTTGCACTGCCTCGGTTCTGTCCCGTATTCCTTGACGCGATAATGCCTCCTCGGCCTCCAGTACCCGCAGCAGCCACGCCATCGACGGGGTCCCAGGCGTCGTTGTGGCCAAAGTCGAATGACTCGTGCTTCTTGTTGCGCTTCGAGCCACCGCAGCAGCAGAACCAGAGTAACGCGGCAAGAGCCACTAAAGCGACGACACCACCGACCACGCCACCCGCGATGGCTCCCGTGTTGGGCTTGGAGGAGGCATTCGACACCTGCCCTCCCCGCGCAACGCTACTAGTCGTGGAGCTTGCACTCGAGCTGGAGCTGAGCGGGATCGTCGGGACAACAGTGATGGTAGAAGGGGGTGCAGTCGTAGAGAGTACAGTCGTAGAGGGTACAGTCGTAGAGAGTACAGTCGTAGAGGGTACAGTCGTAGAGAGTACAGTCGTAGAGGGTACAGTCGTAGAGGGTAAAGTCGTAGGGATCGCAATTGTTGCTGATGTGGTTGGCTTTGAATTATCACATTGATCTTCAGGTCAGTAATTCTGCGACTCAAGTATGCTCGGACCCGTCAAGTCACAGAAAGCCCACGTACCGCTGTAGTCGACGGCGTCGTTGCGACAGTAGCTGCGATGTGCATCAATTGGTGCGGCAGGTCAGTTCCGAACGACGGAAACTTGTCTAAGGTGGTGAACGCTATCGTTCCGAGGAGTGCACGTACTTGAGCTAATCGTAGTGGCAATCTTTGAACGAACAAGACCAACAATCAGCGATCCATCTCAGGCACTTGTGAAGACCTGGGCACAACCAGATTGTGATGGCAGTCTCGCCTTGCAACTCAGAAAAAGTTTCAAAATACTTACAGCTGGTGTAGTCGTAGCGGTACATGGAGCGTACAAAGTAGTGATGGGCGTACTCGAAAGGATCGTTGAAGTGGACACGGTGGTTACTCGGTCGACGGTCGTGCTAAGGCGCCCGGGGAAGGCAGAAGTGTCAGCGGCCATGTTCTCACTGTGGGCATTGTCCAAAAGTCCATCCGAATTGAATAATCGTTCGTGTGTATTTGGATGCCGCCAAGTACCCGAGGTGTCGTCCGACTCGTGCGTCGCCGAAGCGATCGCCGGTGATCGTACTGGCCCCGGAGTCCGCCTGACAGGACGTTGCCCTTGCGAATGGCCAACTTGATGAGGCGCCACTGTAGCTACTCACACAGTGACACCGGTGATGCGCGACCTGACAGAGACGGTGTTTCCCGCTCGATTGATTGAGAGCACCGTCGTGATACCGACCTAAGCACACAAGAAGACGGCCCGGGAGGGACGATGAGCGGTCCGGCTTGATACATGCGCTTCCTGTGCGCTCGCCAGCTGCCCAACTCACGGCATTGGGATCAAACACGAGTTGAGTCTGAGCTTGGATGATCGTCCTTTCCCTGAAGGAGGTAACGGTTTGGAACTCTGTCGCCGTTGCGATGGATCGACAGGCGTCGGCGGCCATCTTGTACAAGGCAGCTTATATGAAGTCGACGAAGCTTCGTCTGAGCCTCAACCGGGGAGACGGCGCGACGGGCAAGTTGAGCGAAATCTGGGGAGGAGGCGTCAGCGGGAGCGGTCCGAGTACTTACATCAGAGAGGACATCACTCACAACGTAGGGTACAGAGAGGTCTTCGACACCGGGAAGAGTCAGATGCGACGTCAAGTGTTACTGTTGAGCGGCAAGAGACTGAGCGAAGGGTGTCGTTCGGTCCTGAGGCCTGAGCCCGGGCGCATGGACCCGCCTCCGTTTTGAGGGGAGTGGCCTAAACGAGCCATTAGGGGCAGGTGAGACATGCGGGGGAGGGAACGAAAACGGTCGCCGAAGGCCGTGGTATCAGCGGTATGGCGTTTTACACAGGGTCCACACTCATGTACTGCTTCGAAGGACATCTCAGGAGTTTTCTTCATGGTAAAGGTATCTTTTGGCCTGCACGACATGCATGCTCGAATTGTCGAAACGCGATCGAGCGGTCGCCGTGCGCTCGACGCCACCCCGGGCCCCCTCGAGTAAGCGCGAAGTGAGGCCGGGCATAGCCGCTTTGTCGCACCGTTTTGCCTCCGGTTACATGTGAGTCTGGCCGGCGAATCGACTCCTAGCCCCCTCAAACTCTTGGAATCCGCCTGCCATTGTGCTGTCTGGACCACGATGAAAGCTGTTGTACAAAGGTGCCGATCCGCCAGTGTGACAGGTATGTCATACCATCCCACAAAGCATGCCACGTCCAAGTCGAACCCCGACTCGAGCGACTGACCTCAACTCCTTGCGCAATCAACCACTTCCCCTCGGCCAAAGTGGATGGCCAAGTCATCTCCTCCATCCAACGCGGTCTGATGGTACTCGTCGGGATAGGCACGAATGATACGATACATGAATCGCAATGGCTCGTCAACAAGCTTTTGAACCTTCGTTTCTTCCCGGAGGGGGATAATGACGAGTGGGGGTGGAAAAAGTCAATCATGGACATTGGGGGCGAGATATTGTCAGGTACGCTCAAGAGATCTTCCGCATAGGAAGCTACTGTAACTGACTTCTCCCCCTCCCTCCTCGCTCACGTACGCTTCTCCGACGGCGTTCCCCCAAAAAAAGTTTCTCAATTTACGCTCATGGCCATTACCAAGAAAGGATCCAAGCCCGACTTCCACGGTGCGATGGCGGCTTCAAAATCTAAAGCCATGTACGACACCTTCCTGACCGACTTACGGACCAAGTATCAGCATGAGAAGATCAAGGATGGTCAAGTAGGTCTTCTCGCCGTCTGCTCGAGACTCTTTCCGGTTTGAGATCCTGTTGAGATTGGGTCGGTACCCTGCAGTTTGGTGCGATGATGGATGTACAACTTATCAACGATGTGAGTCGAGGCTCATTCCACTGATAGGAAGGCAGCGGAAAGGGTCGCTAACCTTCATGCGGAATACTTCCTCATAGGGCCCCGCAACGATCATCCTCGACTCGATCGACGCCCCCGACCCCGTGATCCCCAAACCTTACCTCACTCCTGAACAAAAGCGTTTACGTAAAGAGCAGCTCGCCAAGGAAGAGGCGGAGAAGAAGGCCGCGGCCCACGACCGGAAACCATTACCTACGACGGAGGCTGCTCCTACAACTGATGAGAGTTTGGCGCAAAAGTTCAAGGAGAGCATGATGGAGAATTATTAGACTGCCCAATACCAGTTCCATATAAACGAAAATCTATGATTTTATAAGAGAGTCGGAGGCGCACCGGCTAGCTCTGTCATGACCAGACCAGATGTGTCTACCGCAAAAAAATCTCGACAACCTCACCCCACTTCCTCGGCGAATCGACCATGGGCAAGTGTCCAGCGCCAGGGATAACCTCGAACGCGACATAGCACCCTTCCTTCTCCAGACTCTCCTTGACACCCTTTAGCACCCCAGGAAGCGCTCCATCCCTCTCCCCAGCAAGGAATAAGACTTTCTTTCCCTTCAACGCCCGACCCAACCCAGGTGCGACATCATAGCCTTGAAGAGCGGCAGCACTTGCCGCGAACCCTTCGACTGGGGTCGAAGTGATCATATCGTGAACCCAAGCCTCCTCTCGACCCCCTTCAACATATTCACTCAAAGCGGGGAACCAACGAGGGACTGTCACGTCGGCCAATGGGGTCATACCCTCCGATCGAGCGAGGGCGATGCGCTCGTCCCATGCTTTCGAGTTGGCGGCGGGGGAAGTCGCTTGCGTATCGCACGTGACGAGACGTTCAAATACTTCGGGGTGGGTGTGCGCCAACGAGAGCGTCGTCGCTCCGCCTTGCGAGACACCAATGACGGCATGGACGGGGGTCGGGATCGACAGCTTCTCGAGGATCTTGGCGATATCGTTCGAGAGTTGCTCGAGCGTACACTTCTCGGGCGGGACCGAGGATTGACCATGGCCTCGTTGGTCGTATGTGAGGAGGTTGTAGGTCTTGCTCAAGCGAGGTAGAACCGCGTCCCACATGGTGCTGTTGGTCATCAACGAGTTGACAAAGACGAGCCACTTGGCCTCGTCGCTCCGCTTGGCGACCTTGACGTGCAAGGTGACGCCCTGCTCGATCTCGACGTCGTGCTCCTTTTGGGTCGTTCCGGGCAGAGGCACAGTCACGGCTCGGTAGTCGCCGACGTCAAGAGTGACGAGCAATCTCGAGACCATGTTGTAGGTCGCAGCAACGGCGGTCGCTTCGAGGAGTTGCTGGTCATCTTTAAGGTACTTTTTGAGGTCGTCGATGCGCGCCTGCGGGACGTTGACGTTGAAGGTCGAGGCATCCGCGAAGCGGAGAGCGGCGGCTTGGAAGGGCGACAGGACACCAGGAGCTTCGGGTGTGGGCAAAGGGGTGTGGCAGTCACGGATGGTTGACAGTTGGGGCGCGGTCAATCCGGCGGCTTCACCGACGTGGGCGTGGTCTGCTCGGAGGTGGGGGGGGGGGGGGGGGCAAGGGAAAGATCTTCAGTCGATGCTTGTCCAGCTGTAAGCGATCGAAAGCTGGTCCGTACGAATCCACTCAAACGTGGCCGAGTTTCGAGCAGCGACACGCAAAATCTGTTGGTAAACTCATGGAAAATGCAAGGCTGAGCACCCGGGTAGGAGCATCCCGGCGACAACTCGTCCCAAGGGGGCCGGCGGAGCAGATTGTCGCCGAAACGCACCATGAGCTCCCTGATGTCGTCGGGCAAGCTGTTGCGGGTCCTGATCGCTCCAAGAAGGGCGTTCCATCCATTCTATGTGCCCGTGAAGAATACTGTAAGCTGGGTGCCTCTACTCGACCTAGTGTCCGAGTCCGGTCGGGACTGACTGCGATTTCGGGTGCATTGAGCAAGGTCTGGTCGAGTGGGGTCAGACCACGTGCGCCGCGACGAACACGGATCGCATCGGCAATGGCCGAGGTGCCCTGGGCAGGACTCTGGTAGGGATGCGAGGCCTGGTACGTTGAGATGTCGGAGCGCGAGGTGGTGCGAGGTGTGACGCGACGACGTTGAGCAGCCGCGGCAGGAGCAGGAGAGGGAGCAGGAGAGGGAGCCGGGAGGGTAGAGGACTATATCAGCTGTTGTAAGGCGGTGTCGAGCAGCCCAATCGTTTCGAGACTCACATGTTGAGAGCGAGTGTAGGTGTAGACCAGCGGATGCCGGGTGAAACAAGTATGAACGACGGGCTGCAAAGCAGCTCAGATTAATGAGCGCACACGCCGCCCACTTTCAGCCGCGGCTCGGCTCGGCTTGCTCGGGCATACGCCGCGCGGCTCTGGCGCGACACTGCACCGCTTTTAACTTGATCCCATTCACTCGGCATCTTGTCAACCATCACCTGCTCGCTCCGCAGATAGTACGCTCACAACGGATCGGGCTCACACGTACCTTTCCTCCGATCCTGACATCGTTTGCCACCCTTCGCAGTGCCTTCCGCCGAAACAGCCCCTGGCTACCTCTGGGTCCTCTCGGAACCGGGACAGCAAGTGACCGAGCAAGAGTTTACGGGTTAGCCAGATCCGCAGCTGGGCTACCCTGCTATAGTCTAGATGTTCACCAGTGATGTGCTTATACAGACTGGTATGACAATGAACATGTGCCTCTCCGAATGCAACAGTCAGTCACCCCACATCCTCTTTAGGGGCGCTCAGATTCTTTCGGAAGGCTGACCACAAATCAACTCCTGTCTCACGTTGGGTCCTGTCGCCTCTACGTGCTGTACCGCATCACCTCTTAAAACAACGTCATCAACGTCGGACCCCCAACAGCATCCCTGAATTCCTGACCGGCGCGCGTTACCAGGCGACCGACTCGCTCAAGCCCTCCTGGTCCGCAGCGTACGACATCAAGTCTGTCGCTCTCTTCTCTCACCCATCCTATACCCACCTCCGAGCGAACCGCTCCCCCCGCGAAGGCGCGCTCGTCGTCCGACTCGAGACGCTCGACCGAAGGACCTGTGAAACTCTCGACCAAACCAGTGCTCCCCCCAGTGCGAACCGAGCTCCTCAATACGTGTTGACGATCGCGGATAACGAAAAGGGGGAGTTGAAGGCTTTTGAAGGTGTCAAGGGTTGGCGTAGGAGTCATCGGCACGAGGTTTGCGACTCGTTGAACATGTCCCATGGCAAGGGGGTTCAGAACGAGGCGCCTAAATTCGCCGTCATCCATGGTCAGTCGCATCAGATATGGGGGGAGTCCATAGGACGCCTTGACGCTGATCCTCTCTCTAATCCTGTAAACTGCTAGAATTTGACGACGAGTCCTACGTCAAGGCCGACGCGTTCAAGCAAGCGACCGAGGGGCGCAAGGAAGTCAGGAGGTGGAAATTGTACAAAGCCACGCCCAACACGGCCCCGGTCAAACAGTAGTTCGGAGATTTGACCTTTTCCAGGGTATAACTTATACGATTTAGTATTCGTTCTTATCTATTGCAACCCGTGGTGGCCTGTCATCAACTCAACCAAACCGCATGACTAGCCCCGGTCCCCTCATCCTTCTCTGCCCCTTCCTGTCCCCCCAATTGCACCCCACATAACTCCCTCATCTGCACCCCATCCCACTCCAGTACCCACACCCACCCATCCTGATCATCCGTCAACAAAACCCAGTCCCGATCCTCCTTGATCTTCCCACCCTGAACACCGACGTGGAAAGGGAATGCTTCGACGGCATTAGCTTTACCTCCACTCGTCGAGGTGACGAATCGATCAAGGGGTTCGAAGTCATCCTTCGAGGAACCCAAGGTTCCATCATCGTTCACGGCCCAGGTGGAAACGAAGCCTTTTGTGGCAGAAGTCTTTCCTCGTGTCGTAGCATAGAGGAAACGACCTGATTGGGAGAGACGTAAGGTATCACCGCGGTAGTCGAGCCGGGTCGATTCGAAAGAACTAGGGATGACCGAGAGGCGTTGTTCGTGCTTGAGTGTCTCGGAGAGGATGGTGTAGACGTCGACATAAGACGCTGTACGAAATAGAGGCAAACTGTGTTCAGATCGGTATCCCTGCGTTCGGGCTCCTCGAGCTTACTATGTTCCGTGACCGCATAAAGTTTGTTCCCGTCGGGAGACGGGATGACATGCCGCGGCCCGTCATGGCCATCACCAAACGAAGGCACCTCTGCGATCAGGGAAAAAGTTCCATCCTCGAGAACGGAGTACATGTAGATCGAGTTGTGTCCACTGCAATTCGGACCACCACAGATTCTCAGCTTTCGAACCGACTGGCAAAAGTGGGAAGGGGCTGCGACGAACAGGTGGGGCACGAAAGCTTGCTTCTTGGGAAAGTCGAGGTCGATTGAATGCGATCCGTATCGCTGAATGTCCCGAGAGAGTAAGAATTAGTTCCCTTATGCAGACTTTGTCCTGTCTCAACGCAGTGGTCCACCACTCACCAGCGCCACCCTGGTCTTGTCTGTCGTCTCGAGTTCCTCCTCGGGCACATACAACAACTCCTGCAACTTCTTGCCGAACCCTCCTGTCTTGGCGTCGATATCATGAACTTCCCCTGTCGGTCCACCCGCGGAGTAGATGCGAGGTTGTATCGATGAGACCTGGATGTAGGACGAAGTGGCACCTGCAGCGAAGTCGAAACGTCAAGGTTTTCCCGGGGGAGGACGATCCTCAGTCTATCGCACGGGAGCTATGAGACCGCTGAGAAAGATGTCATGAACGTACGAACCGGAACAGTATTGATGTGCTTGATTCCCTCAAGTCCACCTTGTAGCACTTCCCAACTCGACAGCGTCGGTGGCATGGCCCATGTCGTCGCGTAGGCTCGGCTACGATCCTGGCTCAGAGCGAGGAATTGGTGCGGTCCCTCGGCTCGGATCACTTGGGAGATGGAGAGTGATGGGGTGAGAGGGTTGAATGCTAGGAGATACTGTAGTGAGATGAGCAATGGGCTATGTGTGAGCTATCGGGAAGCTGGAGACGGGTTCCGACAGAGTCTCGGCGCACTGACGAGGAAGACGGTGTTGAAAGTCCCAGAGAGGATGTAGTGAACTATTGTGCATGCTTTTCATGAGCTCATGTTATGGAAGAAACGCGGTTTGCAATATGTGAACGACTCACCTCTTGTCGATAGGGGATGAAGCAGCGCGGTATTCGCAACCGAGTTCACCTGCTGGACGGAGAATAGAACGTAGACTGGATGCTTAGCACACCGAGACGACAGCACTTCCATCCTGAGACTGGGTTGATGTGCTGGTCCGAGGCTTACGCAGGTTGACGCCATGGCGATGACGTGCCGAATGAAGCTGTGTCAGTCGGTCGGCGACAGTGTCTTGATGAGGTCAAAGGGCAGCACAAGCACCGAGTTGGTGTGAAAGTCGTTCGACCTCGGCCGAGATATCGCTATTCGGGAGAACTCTCGCCGGTTGGTAGGTAGAGAGGTAGGTAGCTGGCACGGCCCAGGAAGATGCGCGTGGCCACTGACTGTAGCTCCTTCGGCTTGCAACACTTTCTCCGTCGCTGTCGACGCGGAGGCAATTATTCCCGCTCGGCCGCCGCGCGCGGCCCATCCCAGCAAGTCCCGTGACCGAGAGAGCACCACGAGCCGCGGCCCGCGCCCCGAAACGGCAGTGGCGGCGGTCTGGGTGGGCCTGGGTGGGCCGCGGCTCGACGGCGGGGCGTTCCATCGGCCGCGGGACAGCTCAGCGTCCGCCAATCGAATTCAGCGCAGACCAAACCCACCTGAACCGACTTCTCGTCCGTGATCGCGCTCTCGCTTGCCTTCCTTCCCATCACTTTCTTGTTCATTGGTCCCGCCCCTCAAGAAAGTGACGCATCATCATGAAGTTCTTCGCCTCCCTCTTGGTCTTGGGTGCCCTGTTCACTTCCGTACTTGGTGAGCAGTCGTTTTCGCTCGTCTCCGTTCCAATCTCTCGTCGTCCACCCCGTCCTGGTTACCCCACCCGGTTCCTCTTCTCCGCACCCAAGTCGATCCGCCGATCAATCGTCCAAAGATTCTCGTGTTGTTTCAGTCCTATTCCGCGTAGCATACTGACCGCGCCTGTGCTTCTTCTCCCGTCGCTCCTTTCTCCGCACCAGGCCATGCCGAGCCGACCGAGCAAGAAATCGCCGAGGCCAAGGCTCGCAAGGACAACTTTGCGTACATCTGCGCGCCCCAGATCAAGGCTTACCATGCCATGCGCAAGCGTTCTGTAGGTTACAACAGCCTCTCCAAGTCGTTCCCCCGCCACTGCCGTCGACCGTTCATCGATTTGAGCCGGGCTTCAAGCGAGTGTGAGGCCGCGGCGAACGGTGCGGAGCGCTCAGCGCCCGGGGGCCGGCCAGTCGAAGCGGGGCCGGCCAGTCGGAGCGTCGATGCGAGCCGTCTCTCGGGCACACACTCCCTCGACACCGGGAATCACTCACCACAACACGTCGAATCAGATTGCTGACCACTTTCTGCTCGTTCTCCGATCTAACAGGCCCAGCAGCAGCAAGTTCTCGGCGGCGCCACCGATGCCGCGACCATGTTCCTCGAAGAGAACCTCCAAGCCGGTATGGACGGTCAGAAGTTGCTCGGCTGCACCGAGATCGACGACGATACCACGATCCGAAACCACACTTGCGTTTGTGAGCCAGGGCAACACCGTGCATCTTTCACAGCTCGCGCGCTGAGCTAGTCCACCCTCTTCTCTCTTATCTAGTGGCCAACGAGGTGACCCAGGGCCCTTACTATCACATTGCTGGTCATCCCATTCGCCAAAACATGGCCGAGGACCAACTTGGTCTTCCCTTCGTAAGTTTCTTTGGAGCGCTCGTCCAACTCGGCGAGCCGCGGCTGACCCTCAGATTGTGTCTTCACTTCCCACCAGTACATCGACATCGGTATTCTCGACGTCAACACATGCGAACCTGTGTCTAACGTGCTTGTTGATATCTGGCACGCCAACACGACCGGTCACTACGCCGGCCACCCCGACCCCGACCCGGATCTCATCTGGGAAGGACCCGCGCCTTACGGAGAGAGGAAGGGTCTGTTGACCAAGTTCCCGCGATGGAACCAGCACGAAACGTGGCTCCGTGCCGCATGGCCCACCAACAAGTTTGGTGTCTCGCAATTTACGTCCATCTTCCCCGGCTACTACACGGGCCGAGCGACGCACATCCACATCAAGGTCCACACGACATGGGAACCGCTTGCGAACGGCACGTTCCTCACCTCGCGCTTGATCCACACCGGCCAGCTTTTCGTCGAGGACAACCTCAACGGCATCATCGACAAAATCCATCCTTACACTGAGAACCCGATCCGCAACAAGTGGGGCCGCACGCGCAACTGGGACGACTCGCTCAAGATCTTCCAATCGCAACCCGGTTCCATGTTTGACATCCAGAAGGTCGGCGGTGTCCTGCAGCAAGGTCTCCGAGGTCACATCACCGTCGGTGTGGACCCCAAGTTCGACTTTGACCGAGGATCAGCCAACCAGGTTCCTTACACGACCCACAAGGAGTAACAGGAGCCGTAGCAATCCACCGAAAAGGAACTCGATCCCATCTCCTCTCGTCAAGGCTGAAGCGCTCGGCCTTTACTCTAACTAGTTACTCCATTACTCTCTCCATTACTTTAACTAGTCGAAAAAAAAGTGTGATTCAAGGAATGTACCTAAAATCGCTGTTTTTAACTAGATTGCGGCGCGGAGGGCCACCTGTGGTGGATGTACCAGCACACTGTTGTGTCTGGCGCACCTGCCTGTGGCGTCCATGTTCTGATCAGAAATCATGTACAAGCTCTGTGGCAACTTTTCTATGTTTCGCGCCAGTCGAACGAAGCTATAGCGTTCTCACTATTTTCCGTAGTTTTTCATTGACGTAGAACAATGTGAACACTTATATTGTATTTAATGGCTGGCAAGCGCGTGCATTTGTATGATTTTGCTTCTACAGCAGAGCTCCGCCTGACGGGCGGGGCGCTGGCGCGCTGGCTGGCATCTGTCACTTGATGCGGCGTGCCGCGGTGTCAGTGTCATTCCGGCAGTCGACCAGCGGCTTTATGGGGGCTGAATAACAAATCACAGCCCGTGAACAACGCGCCACTCCCTCTAAGTTTTTCTTTTCCTCTCCCACTCTCATCGGATTTTGTGACACTCATTCAAGGAGAAACCCTCGCCACTATGCCCGGGTCCTAAGGTCGCCAGGGAGGGCCAAGTCCTAAGTGAAAAATAGTTCCTCTGCTGTCTTTCGTCATTATACCGTTCGAGTCTCCTGCTATGGAATCGCCCCGTTAATTTAACGGGATCCCACTGGTCTCACATTCTTCTCTCTGGACTCCTCGGGCTTGTTCTTATGTATGCAACAGCTTCCCACGTCTGTGGCGGATTCCTCTCCTAATTGTTTTTACAATGCGCATACGGAAACGGGAACGCATACCATGAAATTTATGGTCGGTTGGGAACGAGAGATAGCAGCGCCATCTGCAGAGTGCATGCCGGAAGCAATTGGCCGGCCTCTGGAAAATGGAGAAATGGAGAAATGACCGCATGGTCGCGTGCGCACGGGCCCGGTCCAGCCCGGTCCCGATCGAGCCGGACAAGACCGGTCACGCGATCGACGCTCTCCAAGTCTTTCCCGGGCCATCCATCTGCGCTGACTCTTCACCTGTCCTACGCACCAGCACCACCATCATGGACGAAGGATCGTCTTCGCTACCCCAAGTCAATCACCCTCATTCGTGCCGTTGCCTTGTCCGCAAGCTGTCTCCCATCGGGACTCGGTCCAACTTGGGACGATCAAGCGATCCTGCCCCCGCCCCCGCCCCCGGTGTCGCTGATAACGAGTCCTCGACGACGGCATCCTCGTCTTCGCACGTCGACTCGAGCGCATGGCATCGTTCCAACGATCATCCTCGATCCTACAACGACCCCACACGTGTGGAGAGCCTCGTCGCTCCTAGCCTGTCGCGCTCTTCGACATGGGAATTGATCACGCCGGGAATGGATGACTCGACCGTCAAGCTCGAAGGGGAAGTCAACGCCAGCCACGAATCCGACTCCACGACTTCGACCACTTCGACGAGCCACGAGTTGACGCAGCTCATCCTGGAATTGGGGAATCAACTCGAGTCGTTGAACACGACCGAGCGTCCGTTGGTACAAGGTTCGCCTCGAAAGACAGCGACGGCGGCAACGACGAGCCCGGTGATTACGGGCAAAGCCGATCCGAGGTTCGAGAGGTGAGTTTAGCCCTTTGGCCTTCTCCATGGTCTTGTATTAGCAGGTCTTACGACTGATTCAAACATATGACGCAACGCAGTGCCATCTCGAACCTTGCGCAATCGCTGATCCTGCACTACCACTCGAACGTGACGCCGGAACTGGTCTCACCGACGCACGCGCGCTCCCGACTCTACTTTGCGTTCGAGAATCTCGTCGAGTTGGGGTTGGAGATGGCTCAAATTGCACCTAGCTCGGAGCATTATGCGCAACAAGTCGTCGAGGACTTGTTTCCTTTGGATCGTTGTGCGGCGGCCGGCCAAGACTTGGAGTCGATTCGGCCACCCTGTTCGACTAGGCCGGGCACCGAACCGAGTCCATCGTCGATTCATGCCAGTGTAAGCTTGGCATCTCTCAGGGTTTTGCAACGAGAAGTCGAGAGCGTTCAGGAACAGGTCGAACGCTTGGCACAGGCGCATGGTCAATTGGCTGCCGAGGTCGTCGCTTCAGAAAAGGCGGCAACGACGAACCGACTTATTCTCGCTCGATTGAACCATCTCGACACCAACACCACGATGCACCAATCCACTCAAAACGGACCGGATCATTCGACACGACAAATCCTCGCACGAATGCAGGCCCAGATGGAGCACGAAGCTGCCGCTCGCGAGAAGCTGGCCACGACGAATCGCCTTATCCTCGCTCGATTAAACCACCTTGAATCCAACACCGCTAGGCATGGGCGCGCTGGACCCGAGTCAGACCATTCGACGAGGCAAAGCCTTGCACGGATGCAAGCGCAAATGGAAAACGACGCGGCAGCTCGGGAGAAGTTAGCCACGACGAACAGACTCATTCTTGCTCGACTGAATCACCTCGATACCAACACTTTGATTCGAGCCGAACCAGACGAGGGAATGAGATCAAGCCTTGCGCGAATTGAAGCTCGAATGGGCGACGAAGCTGCCGCTCGTGAATCACTAGCAGCGACGAATCGGTTGATACTCGCTCGACTGAATCACCCCGGCACCGATGCAAGGCACGAATAGAACTGCTCGACTTGAGCTAGTCATGCCGCAGAGGCTTGATGACCATGACGCGAAGACGGATAAGGAGGCCTAGGGCGCTGGACGGTGCGGCGATGGACGAGCCAGGTCGATGTTGAGTGCGTTGGCTGAGATCGAGTATCGAGTTGGTCAAAATGGAAAGGGAAAAGGGACGGGTGACGTAAGCCGGAAAGAAGTGGTCGAGACTCTGGTGGATTCCTGGGATCTGTAAACTTAAGTGCATGAGACAATCCGGTGGAAATGAATTGCATGAAAAGCTGCACAGCGAATATACTTTCGGATGAATTGTTCTCTGATAACCGTTCCGACGTTGCGAGTGGGGGTGGAATATTCCAGGTTCCACGGGCCAGGAAGTGGTTAAGTGCATGGCGGTAAGAAGGTCGAGAAAGGGAACGACGCCAGCAGCCGCCAGCAGCCTCCGGCGCGGCACGAAACGCGAGTCGGGGACGGGTGGTGAACGTCTCCTGCCTTCTGGCTCGCATCGATCGCCGCCTTGCTCCCCCTTGCGCGACGGTCCATCGAGTTGCATCGTCACTGTTCGACGCAGACCTCGACAAGAACTGCAAAGAATGGCAACGGCACAGTATTCCTGTGAGCACACTCTCGCTCAGCTCGCCTGAACGCCTTCCCTTCGCTCCACCGCCGAAGCAGCGCCGGCTGATTCGCTGTTAGCTTTCCCACCCCCTCCCTCAGTCCGTGCGCTCAAGTCGACCGGTCTCGTCACCGGCCCTCCCGACTATTCGGCCTTGAGCTCTTATCAAAGGTGAAGAACAGGTCCCTCCTGCCCTCGGAACGGCGTTCGATGGCCGCCATCGGATCATTTTGCATCGCCGCACGACCGGAAGGCGAAACCGCGACGCTGCACGCCATCCAACCCGCTTCAGATCTTCAGAGGCGAGCGCTAGTCCGAGTTCTATCGAACCAGATGCACGAAAATAAGCTGCAGTTGGACACTCTGATCAGCTCAGCTGCGGGAACGGACCGTCGCATTTGCACGCGGCAATCCGTCTCGCTCCGTACTTCATTCATCTCAGCCCTCCCGCAACCTACCAACTTGTCCAACTTTGGAAGGGGGTGGGGAATAGTTTGTCAAGTCGTCGAACTGACCCTCAACCTTTGGTTATCATCCCAGGCCCGAGGAGACGGTCAAGGCGCAGCGGTATTCGAGCGACGGCCGACTATTCGCATACTGCACAGCGACAGGGTACGTAATGCAGAGCGCGCATCTCACAGACGATCCGCTCTTGACTAAATGTTTTTTTGACCTTTGAATTTCCGCCCGTAGTGTGCAAGTCCTCGACGCCGAGACAGCTGCGAATGTCGCCTCCATCCCCGTACGGGGCGCGATTGACATTGCATTTTCGCCCAAGGGGACGCAGATCTCCACCTGGGAACGACATGGTCAGTGGAAGAGGCCCTTTTATGGTTCATTCCGCATGGAGCTAAAGAAAGAAGATCGGTTGGAATTGCTCTTGTCGCAGTCAAATCCGCTGATGGTGAGCCGCCGCACCACAACCTGCGAATTTGGGATGTGGCGACCGCAACCGAGGTGGCTTCCTTCTCTCAAAAGGCCATGGATCGATGGTGAGCAAAGGTCCGAGAGTTCGCTCTCACAGCTGGGACTAACTTACATGGAAATTGCCTGTTAGGCAACTGCAATACACCGAAGACGAGGCCAAGGCCGTGCGCATCGTCACGAACGAGGTCCACGTCTTTAACGCTGCCGACTTTGCATCTGGGATCGCCGAGAAGCTGCGTGCCGAGGGCGTCACAGGTTGCACCCTTTCGACCGGCGCCAATCCGGCCGTTGCTCTCTTTTTTGCCGAAAAGAAGGGCGCGCCCGCATCGGTCAAGATCCACTCGCTCGAGGCTCTGCAGACGCAGACTTGTATCAAGACGTTCTACAAGGCCGACAAGATCACAATGAAGTGGAACCGATCCGGGTCCAGTTTGCTCTTCCTCACCCAGACCGACGTCGACAAGACGGGCAAGTCGTACTACGGCGAGACGAACCTCTACATGATGTCTTCGGCTGGCAACTTTGACTGCCGTGTCACGCTCGACAAAGAGGGTGGTATCCATGACTTTACTTGGTCGCCGAATGACCGCGAATTCGCTGTCACGTATGGATGTGAGAAGATGCAGATTTCGGCCCCTGCTCTCGATACCCAGGACTAAGCTGACACCGGCTCTTCCGAACCCCGAACAGACATGCCGGCCAAGACCGTCATCTTTGATCAGCGCGTCAATGTCATCAACGACTTTGGTCTCAACCCTCGCAACTTTTTGGCTTACAACCCGCAAGGCCGCTTGCTCTGCATTGCTGGTTTCGGCAACTTGGCTGGTCAGGTCGACGTCTGGGACCGCAAGACGCTCAAAAAGGTGTGCACGTTCGAGGCGCCGAATACAGTGCACTGCGAGTGGAGCCCCGACGGTCGTTACCTCATGTGCGCGACGCTCAGTCCTCGGTTGCGAGTCGACAACGGTGTAAGATTTTACCACTGCACCGGTAGTCTCATGCATATCGAAGCAATCGAAGAACTGTACTCGGTCTCATGGCGACCCGCACCTGTGAATCTATTCCCCTTCGGTGGACCGATTGACGCCGCCCCCTCTGCCTCAATCTCGGTGGCGAACGCTACACCCAGCAAACCCGCCGCCGCAACGGGAGGAGCTTACCGACCACCTCACGCGCGTGGTACCCTTACACCGACGGTGTACAAGCGCGAAGACGAAGGAGGAGCCGCATACGATGGTACGACCGCTTTCCCCTCGTCTGCGAATGGGCGAACGTCGCCGACGTTCGGTGCTCGTCGAAGGGCGGTCCCGGGTGCGGCCGCGCCGAGCGGTGAACCCGGCACGACCCAGGATCCGAGTCGTCGGAAAAAGAAGGGCAACAACAACAATGGCAAGAACTCGGCGAACGGGTCCGGTGCCGCTACGCCTTCCACCGGTGCGGCTGCCACACCCGCGGTACCCGTGCCCCAAGCCGCTGCCGAGGTTCTGGCGGGGGAATTGTCTCCGATCGATAAAAAGCGTCGGGCTTTGCAGAAGAAGTTGACTGCGATCGAGGGGCTCAAGGAGAAGAAAGCCGCGGGCGAGAAGCTCGAGTTGACGCAGCACAAGAAGCTGGACAGGTGCGTTCTCTCTCAAACTTCTCGAAGAGATGTTCAGAACCGCAAGCTAAATTAATGAGGGGGATGTGGTTGATCTTTCCCAGCGAGGCCGACATTCGCAAAGAGCTGGCCGCTCTGGAGCTTGAAAAGTAGAAGATGAACATTGAAGAGAAGGAACGAAGACGTGTCATGCCATTTATACGATGATCTTGTCTAGCCCCTCGTGAGATCGCATACGGAGAAGGACGCCGCAGCTGGAAGGTGATGTAAAGCGTGAGTAGTAACACCAAGCGTGACTAAGTCCTTATGCTCCCCTAAATGAACTCAAAGGGGTGAATAACGGGCGAGCAATCAACGGGCGATGAACGTTGATCGCCCGTTTGAAACGCCCGCCATGAAGGGTGAACGACGGAGTTTGGCGAACGGTGCAAGTGGATCGGAAGATCCAAACGAAAGTCTCACCTCAGGCGCGTGCCATCGCGCCAGTCGGGCCTTTCCCAAATTAGTCAACGTGGGCGCTTGCTCGGTTCGCTTTCTTGCCCTCTTCCCCCTCTTGCAAGCTCTCGCACCCGGTCTCGGAGTCGACATCCGCGCTCTTTTTGCACTCCGACCTCCATTGCACCCGATTCTCAACTCTGAACCTCGAGTCGTCCCACGATGGCGCAATCCCACACGGCTGCAGCGGCGCAGGCCAACTCGATGCTGCCCTCGGCCAGTGCGGCGCCCCTGATCGCCAAGGACAATGACGTGGTCATGCTGGACAACTGTGAGCACGAAACTTGCAAGTGGATATTATGCACCCGGATTCTCATGAGTGACCGCTTCTCCATTAATGCCACAGATGACAGGTTAGTTTCCGGAGAGCATGTGGCGGTCCGAGCTTTGGGACGGCGAACACCCCTGCCCCACCTCCTGATCGCTGCGTCCGTTCTGTCCGTTGTCTCAAGTCTCGCTTGCTGACAAGCATCATCTTTTTATACGTGCCTAGCTTCACGTGGAATCTTGTAAGTCTTGCGTATCCTCTCCGACGTCCTTCGCGCTCTCCGCAGACCCAAAATTGACTCATCGTGATGTCCGTGTCTTCACCAAAATGTTCAGTACCAGTACCTGTGCCTCTTGGGCGCCAACGTCACCGTCATCCGATCCGAAGCCATCACCCTCGAACAACTCGCCGAGCAACACCCCAAGCTCACGCACCTCATCATCTCCCCTGGTCCCGGCCACCCACTTCGCGACAGCGGCATCTCGATTCCTGCGATCAAGGCCTATGCGGGCAAGATCCCCATCCTCGGCATCTGCATGGGTCTTCAGTGCATGTACGCAGCGTACGGTGGTGAGGTCGACAAGGCTGGCGAAGTCGTGCACGGCAAGACGAGCGCCGTCAATCACGACGGAAAGGGCCTCTTCAAGGACGTCGACCAGTCCGTCCAAGCGACACGATACCACTCCCTCGCGGCCAAGCTCGAGAGTCTTCCCGAGGAACTCGAAGTCACCAGCCGTACCGAGTCAGGCATCGTCATGGGTTTGCGTCACCGTCGCTACGCCATCGAGTCGCTTCAGTACCACCCCGAGAGCATCCTGTCCGAGCAAGGCAAACTCATGCTCGCCAACTTTTTGAGCTGGACCAGCGGCGAGTGGTCCGGCAACCCCGGGTACGAAGCCGCCGGCACGTCCGCGGCAAGCGGTTCAATCAGGTCTTCCGAAGCGATTGCGATTCCAACCCCTGCTGCGCTGCCGACGATTCTGCAAAAGATCGAGAATCAACGTGCGATCGACGTTGCCAAGGCCAAGGCCACGCCCGGGTTCAAGCCAGCCGATCTCGCTTCCCTTATCAACCTGCACGTCGCCCCTCCTCTCATCTCCTTCCACCAGCGACTCCAGGCCAGCGCGGCCTCTTCTACCTCCGGTGGTGCCCCGCACATTGCTCTTCTCGCCGAGGTCAAGCGTGCTTCGCCTTCCAAAGGTGACCTTGTCGATGGCTCCTCCCCTTCCTCGCCATCGATCGCCTTGTCGTATGCCCTTGCCGGTGCTTCTGCGATCTCCGTTCTGACCGAACCCAAGTGGTTCAAAGGCTCGCTCGAGGATATGCGAGCGGTGCGCACTGCGGTCGACAGTCTTCCGAACCGACCAGCCATCCTGCGCAAGGACTTCATCCTTGACACGTACCAAATCGACGAAGCGCGTGTGTACGGTGCCGACACCATTTTGCTCATTGTCGCAATGCTCACGGACGAAAAGCTTGTCGAACTGTACCAGCACTCTCTCTCGCGCGGCATGGAACCTTTAGTCGAAGTCAATAACGCCGAAGAGCTCGTGCGTGCGCTCAAGATCGGCTCCAAGGTCATCGGCGTCAACAACCGCAACCTGCACGACTTTGAGGTCGACATGGGCACCACGTCGCGCATCGCCGATGTCATTCGTGAGCAAGAGGGAGGCAAGGACGTCATTCTCATTGCACTCAGCGGTATCACGGGTCGAAAGGACGTGGTGAACTACATGCAGCAGGGCGTCGGTGCGGTCCTTGTCGGCGAGTCTTTGATGAAGGCCAAGGACAAGGGCGCTTTCGTCCGTGAGCTCTTGGGTCTGCCTCAGCCAGTTCCGGTGATCGAACCCGTGGCCGCTGCGACCGAAGCCACCGCCCAAGCCGCCGTTTCTGCCGCTGCAAGTTCGCCCCCCAAGACGCTGGTCAAGATTTGCGGTCTCAAGACGCCCGAAGCTGCTCTCGTCGCTGCCGAGGCAGGCGCCGACTTTTTGGGTCTCGTCTTTGTCGAGGCGAGCAAACGCAAGGTTTCGATCGACCAGGCCAAGAAGATCGTCGACGCCGTTCGTTCGCGCCCCTTGAGTGGTCCTCCCTCGTCGGCACCATTGGCCCCATCGAACGACTGGTTCTCCTTCCAAGCCGCTCGCCTCGCGTCGCACCCCCGCAAGCCGCTGATCGTCGGTGTGTTCCAAAACGCGTCGCTCGAGACCTTGTTGACGACGATCGATGCGCTCCAACTCGACATTGTGCAATTGCATGGCGACGAACCCATCGGATGGACTCGCTTGCTCAACGTCCCCACCTTCAAAGGGTTCCACGTCGATGCCCAAGTCGAATCAGGCAAGGACGGACTCGAATCAGTTCACTTGCGCGACGCCACTCGTGCAGGCTACCATGCCGTCCCTCTCCTCGATACCAAGATCGGTAAAGGCGAGAACGCATTGAGTGGAGGATCAGGCAAAACGTTCGACTGGTCTGTCGCCAAGCGTTTGGTCGAAAGTCGCGGCGAAGGCCATGCCCGTCTCCCCATCATCCTCGCCGGTGGTCTCGATTGCGTCAATGTCGTTTCGGGCTTGCAGCGGGTCCAACCTTGGGCAGTCGATATCAGTGGTGGTGTCGAGACGAATGGAGAAAAGGACTTTGACAAGATCCGCAAATTCATCAGTCTTGTCAAGGGAGCATAGAGGTGGTCGTTCGGTTTTTAGTCTTTTTGTTCCGCTTTCTTCTTTTTTCTGTCGCTCGCAATGCAGGCTCCTTCGCAGTTCTCACGGAAAAGATCATTCGTTCAAAATTGAGAGTGCATGATGACAACACGTGATTCCGACAAGGCTCATCCTACTCAGAAGAAGGGGCTTACGCGAGTGCTCAAGATTTCACCCATCGTCTCATCGTCTTCAGGACCTTGAGTCGCCTCTTCCTCCAATTCCTCGAACCGTCTGTGCGGCATTAAGTGAGACGATACGCTATCATCGTCATCTGACACCATGTCATCTATCTCCAGACCTTGGACCGCGTCATGGTCCATAGCATCGGGTTTGCCATTGTTGCCTTCAGTTCGCACACTTGCTGCCTCCTTCACCGGCGAAGCTGCAACCTGTTTCGCTTCAGGAGCCGCCTTCAACCTCTGCTGCTGCTCGAACTTCCTCTTGTGCGCCGCGACGTCATCAACGTATTCGAGCGAGTCGGTATTCTGCGTGCTCGACTGCGACCGAACATCCTTGCTGCTTGACTGCGTCGGCTGGGACTGACTATCCTTGCGTTTGTCCGAGGCGAAGGACGAAACCGTTGATTGCGTATTGAGGACAAGGGAAGTGGAGTCGAGTGAGGACGTGGTGCCATCCGTCGGGAAGCTATACGCAGCAGTCGAAGATGCTGTCGACACGGATGGGGTGTGGAAGGTTTGAGCAGGCGGCGGTGGTTGGGACGTATAGCTCGAGCCAGAGGTACCGTTGGAGCCACTACTGTATTGCTCGAGGGAAGAATCTGTCTCTTCCACTGTCAGTTGTGGTACGGTAGAGGGTCGTTTCGGCGGGGAGACAACAATTCTTTTCGAGGCTTTGGGTGAGGCTGGGGGATCAGAGCGTTTGAGAGCGTTTGTCACCCCTTTCATTGGATCAGAGCGCGTTGAGAAATTTGGGGTCTGAGTTAGAGTTCGGGCGGTCAATACGCGGCCAGCGGAAAATGATGCTGCGTCGTTAGCCTGGCTTGAGGTTGACGCTGGCGCTTCAAATTTCGCGGCCTGCTGTTGTGCAGCAGCCTGCAGTCGACTGAGAATTCTTGAGCGGGCGGGTGGTAGAGGTGGCTGAGTACTGGGCGACAAGTCCTCCTCAATTTCGCCTTCCTCGACCTCGTCGTCGGCGTGCTCCATGCGGGGCTCGTGCCCGGTTTCTCGAGGAAGCACGCTGTCGTGCACCGAAGGCGATCGTGTTTGAGCAGGATGGTGTACTACGTCCTGCTGCGGAGATTTGGCCGAACGAGGTCCGGCTGCTTCATCTACTTCCATCCCATTTGTCGTCTCAACAGGGTCATTTTTCTCAACACTACGAAGAACTGCGCGTTTTCGCGACGGCGTCGATGGGTCGGCTGGCTGGGCTGGCACTGAAGCGGGGGAACGAGTCGGGGTCGGCAAAGACGTCTTTGAATGGTTTCTGCTGCGGGTAGACTGAAAGGACGTCGAGTATTGAGCGTACTTCATCACTGGCTGTGTATGAGACCCTACAGCGATGTTCTCTGGTTGAGTACTCACGGATTCGAAAAATGAGCACATCTCGGAGGCGATGGGGATGACCGCACGCATCCAAGCCTCGGTAG
This sequence comes from Microbotryum lychnidis-dioicae p1A1 Lamole, assembly GCA_001244265.2. Taxonomy (NCBI): domain Eukaryota; kingdom Fungi; phylum Basidiomycota; class Microbotryomycetes; order Microbotryales; family Microbotryaceae; genus Microbotryum; species Microbotryum lychnidis-dioicae. The sequence goes on from CDLV01000006.1 coordinate 2,310,242, forward strand.
CGGTGGCGAGGGGCGCCGCGATGGCATCGATCGTTCGTACGTCACCGTTCTTGACGGCGGTCTTATCGAGCTGGAACAAGGCAGCATAGCCGCGGCGAACCTTGTTTTCCTCGGAGAAAGGCGACATGGAAATGCTTGGCTCGACGACCAGTAGGGGAAGCAGTTGCACGCTCCCCGCGCCATTCTTGTGTTTCGCAGCTTCGGCCATGGTGAAGGCTTCAATCAAGAGTGCTCCCCAATGCAGGTCGAGCAGATCGAAGCGTTGCTGGGCCCGAGGATGCTGCAGCACCTTGACGACCTCGGCGAGGAACACGCGGTGGTCGTCCGTGAGCTCAAACTCGAACTCGCCATCGAGCGGAGACTGCATCTCGTTCGCCAGGGCGATGGCAACACGACGGAATTGGTTGGTCGTGCGCAGGGCTTTGATGATGAGCGAGGGATCGCAAGTTGAAGACGTCAGGGGCAGTTGCGAGCCGACCGTTCGGGCAGCAGCGAGCGCCTCGAGTCGGGTCGTCGCGATCTCGTGTCGCTTCGCTTCTAGTTGGGCGTCCATCCTGTTCGAAAGGCCCGGCCTGATGACGCTCCTTTTTGGTGGGAGGTGGAGAGGTGCGAGATGAAGGAGAAGAACGAACTGCGGTACAAACGGGGTATCTCGGTAAGGTCGACTCGGGGGAATGAATGCCCGTCCCCTCTGGGTCAAATCCCAACTCCCGTCAGCCTTCAGGCCTTCAGGCGACAAAGGTCCCAGCTGACAGAGCGGACGGTGAGGACGGTGCAGTCTGATGCAGTCACGCGCTCTCACGAGTCTCACGCGCCGACACGTCCTGGCTAATAAACTCGTCTCAAAGTCGATCACTCGACGGCGTCGACGCGTTGATCGCCAGAAACTTTCAACACGATGGACAACATTCAGTCACTGGTGGTTCACTTATCCTTTTCTGGAAAAAAAGGTGACAATATTGTTCTGCGCTCACTCGCGTCGGTATATTCTGAATAGCTCCGCAAACAGGCCGAGCTGGGTGTATGCACTTTACCTGTCCCTCCCGCTTCACTCTATAGTTCACTCTTCGCGCTCGTCTTGGTTTCTCGCTTCCTCACCCGTACTTGGCCGAGGCCTGGCTCTCACCCCAACATGGCGTCCGCAATGCTCTCCCATAGACCGCCAAAGGCACGAAGACCTCACATCACAAGTGGCAGCGCATCACTCCTTCCCCGGTTTCCTACCACCTCATCAACCAACTTGACTTCCGAACGGCCCCCACAAGCCTCTACATCCGCCTCCGCCTCTGTCTCCGCCTCTGCCTCCGCGTCGCATCCACTTTCCTCCCACACCACCACCGACCTCATGGACGAATCCCTCCTCAATTTCGATCAACTCCTCGTCCAGTCGAGCCACGCCTCCCATCCCGGTGAAGGCGCCCCGACGATGATGATGATGATGTCTTCCAATCTGTTCGACGAGGGTTCGTCCATGTTGAACGACGCGCAGATGAGCTTCTTGCACCACGACGAAGATTTTACCATGGTCGTACGCGAAAGGGAGGATAATTCTATAGATCTGGATGGTACAAGGCAGGTTCCGGACGCGGATATGCGGGAACAACAGCACGTGGAGGAACGCGAGGCGACGAGCCAGAGACCGACTGCGAATCAAGTGGCCCCTGTTGAAGCTGCCCTGACCGAAGCTGTAGAGGAACACATCGCCCAGCAGCCGCAACCATTGGGCACAGCTTCACAGGGTGAGTCCTGTAAACTTAAGGAAAATCTTTCGTTGGACTAACACTTAGCACCTCAGATTCACCGATCGACACGCGGACCCTCGACCGATCCCTCCCTACGAACCGACGGCGATCGTCCATTTTGCCCATCCTGAAACGCAACGCGGTCGTTCCCATGCCCGCATTGAACGAAAATGATGTAATTGCGCAACCCGCTAGGGCTTCTACGAAATCCAAGCCTTCGACTTCAGCTTCCTCCACATCGGCCTTGCCTTCGATCCTCGCGACATCTGCTGCTTCAGTTCGGCCCATGAAACCGGCGCATATCCTACCCAAAGATCACCCTAGTCATCCAAGGGTGATCGAAGCCAACATCATTCCGATACCCCGAGCCCGGGAACGTTCTCGCTCGAGGCCAACGTCTTCCGAGCCGACCCTTTCCAGGTCCACCGAAGCCAAGGCCGAAGCCGAACGAAAGCTCTCCCCTTTGGTATCAACACAACGTTCCTCCGCCTCGGTCTCACCGATCACGAAATTAGCTCTACCCGCACCTCCACTCGTGCCACCACCACCCCCACCACCTCCTCTTCCAAGATTCCTCCCTATTGGCGATTTCCTCGCTCCATTAGCCGAAGTCTCCGATGAGGAAGTGCAAAGTCCTCAAAGGGAGGATCGGTTGGAGTCGTTTGAGACTACGTTGCCGACGCCTTATAGAGCATCACCACCGCCAGCGTGTCCATTGAAGGTTGTGGAGGAGCGGAGGGAGGACTCAATGAACCAGGATGGGGAAGAAGACCTCTTCGAACTAGAGATGGACATAGAAGGAGGCAACGACGATCGGTACGAGACGCTGGATGCAGATGGGTCGTTACCGAGGATCGGGGAGTCGTTGAAGGACTTTGAACGTCATAACAGAGGCAATGACCGAACAGCAAAGACTGGGAGAAGGATGACGACGAGCACGCCTGCTAGAGCGGGAGTGTTGGGTGGGCTGGGGAGGAGGGTTAGTGTCGTCGTGGCAGCGGGAGCGGCACGGTCAGCGGGGCTGAGGAAGATGGTACCAGAGGTCTTGGAGCAGGAGGAGGAACAGGATGGAGGGATGATGAGACCGATCTTGCCGGAGAGGTGCGGAGTGCAGACTCCCTTCGGTTCTCAATCCGTTACGGCAGTCAAAGAGGCCAAAACATCCTCCACGGACCGACCACTTCCTCTGCCTCCCAAAGCGCCGCTCCCACCTCCTGTCGCGAACTCGACCTCGGCACCGCGAGATCCTTTGCCTCCGCAAAAGCGAAGAGCTTCAAGGGCGTTCGAAGTGGGACATTATCCTCCCGCGGTGGCGGCTCCACGCCCCCAAGCACAAGAGCCGATCCCAGCGACTACAACGGCGTTTCGACGAGCTTTGACGGCCATCTCGCACCCCTGGCCCAAAGCCTCCACGTCGACAAGAGTCTCCACTCGGACGCCTGTACCCTCAATCCCCACCACACGAGCTACCGAAATCGCTCCCCCCACAACCACCCTCCGACTCAATTACACCTACACGCGAGATCCACCGATAGCGCAGTCGGTTCTAACAACGATCCGTCTCTTCGATCCTTGTGGACCCATACATGAAGAGACCGAAGGCCAGCAAGGGCTGGCTCCGCCCGAAATCGAACGCCCTCGTCTTCCAGCTAAGATTGGGGATTTGACTGTCCCGATGGAGAATACTTTTGGAGCGAGGGCGGAGGAGAGAGAGCGGTTGAGGAAGGAGCGGAAGGAGCGGAAGGAGCGGATGGCTTTGGGTTTGGGAGCGGAGATTGGTGAAGGGGTCCGAGGGCGAGTGAAAAGGGGCAGTTCGGCGATGGGGGGCGAGAGGGGGAACAAGAAATCCAAGTTGGACACAAGCGCTTCGTCCGTTGGTGGTGGGGTGTTGGGTACGAACTCCAGACAAGTAAGGGTCGGAAGCATTCAATGTGCCGACGACTAGTGACTCATTCTCCACCTTCTCTTCACAGAACCTGTCCTCCACCACCGCCGCGGCTACCGCCCCTCTCAAGTCCACCTCCACCCAGCCCAAACCTTTCACCTTCACCTCGCTCAATCGTCAACGTCCCGCCCCATCCAACTCGATAGCTATCCACAACCGCTCCTCTCTTCAAGCGCAAAGTGAAGTCGCGCTGGCGTTGAACAAAGCCTCTAACCTCGATCGCTTGGGATGGAGCGAACGACAAAAGTTGAGGGAGGAGGAGGTGAGGAGGAGGAAGGAGATGGCCAGGAAGGAGGAGGAGGTGAGTTCTGGGTAGCTGTTTTGAGGGTGGGGAGGGAATGGTTGGCTGATCGAAGTGCGTGTGTTTGGTGTACAGGAGGCTGAACGACGGAAGCTTAAGGCTTTGAAGGAGAGGTTGTTGCAAGCCAAAGCTCCCGCTGTGGCATCGGGCGGCGCAACGAGTGGGATGAGACGATGATCGGCTATGCCTTACGGATGGTGACTTACCAGTGTGGAGAAAGGAGTCGAATTATTCTTGAATTTGAGAAGGGCATACCTTGTTTTATATGTTGTCGTACATTTCCTTTCCTCGAGATCTCTCGTGACATCATTCGTTCCATGCAACGCTTTCCCGTGTCCCGTGTGTACTATTTGTTATTGCTCCTTGCGCTCTAACTTACTCTATGCCAAGTCGTTTTCATGGTGAAACGATGTACAAAGGAAGCGCTTTTATTGCAATTGCGGGTAGGGTATACATCACAAGAACGACAACGCCAACAACTTAGGAAACTGTGAGTACGAAAAGAGCGAGCACCAGTCCAAAGTCCGAGCGGTACACATCATGCCGAAAAAGTCATTGCGACTGAGTCGATCGTAGAATGTGGTGAGTCAGTTTCCTAGTTCATCTTCGACGACAAGTTCAGAACCACAGATTTACCGAAGAAAGCAAAGAACAAGAAGATGAAAATCTGGGTGTCAGACCGCCCCGACAACCTCTATCAGTCCCCGAAGTTATAACCCTGATCTTGGTATCGGGTCCGAACTGACTCTTGAAAACGCATCCCTCAAGAAACTCTCTTCCTGTAAAGCGCCGGCTCCGTGGGCGCCGCCTCTTCTCATACCGTGAGAGGCTTGGACCCAACCTGGGCCATCGTTGGACCAGTTCCAAGCCATAGAGAAACCGGGTAAGGCACCGAAAATGCCAGCGTCGAAGGTGAAGCTCTGGAAGGAGGACGAGGTAGAAGCGCTCGTATTTGTTGTTGAGGAATGGGCTGGTCGTGGTCTTGGTGGGATGGGCTTTTCTCTGTTGAGTAGGACGAAGATTGTGTCCGGAGGTGCGAAGTGAAGCCATAATAGGAGTTTCCCCGAGTCAATGACGTGACGTGAGCAACGAGGGTGGAAGAGGAGACCGATGGAGCGCACCTAGGGTCCTCGTCTTGTCCGTCGACACCATAGATAGGTATAACGGACGAAGCCGATGCAGGGGCTTTGCAGACGGGGCATTGGGCCCGAGTGATACCGGAAGCGACCGTGAACCACTAGGAGTTGAAGCACATCAATGGAATAGACTAGCATTAGGAGATGTTCAGTTCCAAAGCTTCAGGGGAAGCGGTGAATAGTCTGACCTCGTGCAGATGCTCCCAGCAAAAGAGATGGCCACACGGGGTGACGACGGGCGAGCTAACATCATCGAGGCTGTCGGGTCCCCAAACATGCACGTGATTCAGGAATCAGCGACGTGACAGCGCACCAGAACAACGAGGCCACGCTGACCATATGTGGCACACCCAAGGTGTTGTGGTGAATTTTCTCGGAGCTCTGCCTTCGCTGTCGATCGTAGCGACTGCAGGTGAGGATGCAGTGGCACCGGCACCGGTGGAATGTGACCGAATGCCGCTTATGGCATGCCCGTTTAAGCCACCTGCAGCAGATAACGAGTGAAGCAACCCATGGGGAAGCCCGTCCATAGTGATTGGTGAGATACCTGCATTAGCGGGGAACGAGTGTCGTCTGCGGCGCCTCATCGACATGCCGTTAGCCGCTTTGGCGAATCGACGAGAACGGTAACAAGTCAGCCAGCGGGATGCCCGAACTCAACCACTTCGGTATCGCAAGTCGTCAGAACTCGTCAGGACCCCCGAAAGCCCAGCCATAGGCGGCCCTCTCAGAACGGCCTTTTTCGAGGCAAAATGTCCAACATTTTCCCGGATTCTGACTGAAAATGTCTAAATATGAGGGCCGCCTAGTGTTGAATAATTTCTCAAAACTACTCTACGAGCTGTACAACGCTCAGAAATTTTCTGCGCTGCATTCCCGTCGCGCGCGGGCAGGAAAGGTTGCGCGCGCGCACCAAGAGGTTAAGAGCGCCACCAGCGCGACCGCCAACGAGCCTTTTCAAACTGAAATGGTCTCGAATAGGATCTCATCTTTGTTTATCATCTATCATTTGATGGATTAAAATGACACTATAAGCTACTACATAAAAGAATGCACCCCAAAATAAGGTTCTCAGCCGCGCGCTATATCCTAATACCTAGAAATCTCTGGAAAAGTCGGCAGAAATGCAGTTAAGCCTGGTTTTGCAGCTGAATCTTCTGCCTCCGGCTTGCCTGTTTTTCTTTGATCTTTTACTACCTCTATATAAAAAGAAGGTAAGTTAAGGAATGTACCTAAAATCGCTGTTTTTAACTAGGTTGCGGCCTGGAGGGCCGCCTGTGGTGGATGTACCAGCATACTGTTGTGTCTGCCGCACCTGCCTGTGGTGTCGGGGTTCCGATCAGAAGTCATGTACAAGCCCTGTGGTGACTTTTGTATTTTCCGCGCCGTTCCAACGAAGCTACAGCGCTCCCAGTATTTTCTTTCTTTTCTTCGCTGACATAAACCAATGCTTCCACTCATATTGCATTTAATGAACCGCAAGCGCGTGGCTTTGCATGATATTGCTTCTACAGCAGAGCTCTGCCTGACGCGCGAGGCGAGGGCTGGCGTTTGTCACGTGATGCGGTGCGCCGGCGGTGTCAGTGTCATTCCGGCAGTCGACCAGCGGCATTAGGGGCTGAACAACAAATCAAACCACGTGAATAACCCGGCGCCACTCCCTCGAACCTTTCCTTTCTCCCTCCCACTCTCATCCAATTTTAGTGACACTCATTCAAGAACAAACCCTCGCCACTATGCCCCGGTCCCGGCCCAAGGTCGCCAGCCTCGCCAAGTCTTGGGCGCGAGGGTAGCACTGTACCATGGGCTACCATGGGCCTGCTCGAGCGCCCGCTGCTGGGCGCCCCGCGGCTCGACCCTCCTCTTCGTCCCGCTCCGATCAACAGAATCAGCCCCCGCGCGTCATGACAACAATGCAACCGATCTTGGCATTGCGACACGTATACGAGCCCGCCGTGCAGCTGTGCAGAACGGACAGCGTGGTCAGCGCGATGGCCAACTCGACGCTGGGCTCGCCCCACCACCACCTCCGCAAAGGCGAGTGCGCCGGGCTCGAATCGCGCTCAAACCCCTCAAGCCCCACGTTTTCGCAGGGCAAGGTGCAGCTACCTCCCCCTCCCCAGCCCAATCTCGAGTATCGGCAGCTTCTTCAAGGCTCGGATAGCGGTCAGTTGCTCCGTCCAACAACATCTCTCTGCAGTATGGCCCACATGCTGAACTGTGTGATGCACCTACACAGACGCTAAAGCATTCCGCGAGAATGCCCGGTCTTACAATAACGCGTTGTCCTTTACTTCGCTCGCTGCCTACTGCTGGGACCAAACCCAAGTGGGCACTCTAGGACCTCCCGTGTTTCGTGTGTTCGGCCGCCTCTATGATCGACTCGGTGCCCTGATCCCTGCCGTGAATCAACGCCCAGCCTTTGCCCAGACATGGCTGATCGACCCGGCCGAGGCCACCGACACACGACTTCAAGGACCCGACAGCGCAGAGACTCGCATTCAAAGATCAACGCTGACCAAGCTCGAGTCCATGTTGCGCACCGGCAATCGCTTTGTGAGGGAGTTCGCATCGGCCAAAGCCCGCGCGGGTTTGGATACGGCCAAAGAGTGGGTCCTGCGCCTCTGCCTACCACCAGGCCGAGACCGACGCACCCACAACCTTCCTACGTCGAGCACGGAAATGGCGATGCTTATCTGCGATTCCGACACCAACACGGGAGATCGTGGACCGCAAGACCTTATTCTCCAGGTGCACGGTGATCGATGTCCCGATGGTCGGCCCAAGTACCAAATCGTTAGCTCGCTCCATCCGTCTGCGATGCCTCTCCGTTACCCACTACTCTTCCCCGCAGAGGAAGATAGCTCCCACCTCAACATTCCTCTTTGCGGGGTTCCACCAAGCCAGGCCGCCAATCGCCAGAAACTGAGAGCAGATCGACAATGGTGTCCAATTGCGCGAGGTACTTGCCGGTCTCGGTCTGGATGACGAAGACGAACAGGAGGACGAAGACCGCGACAATGAGGATGAAGACGGCGAGGAAGGGGACGAAGAGGATGGTGATGGCGAACGTACGCTTCTTCAGCTCTTTCTCTGATGTTTCATTCTGTCTAAGGCGCAAGCACAGACTGACATTGAACTTTTGAACATCTAGGATGAAGGTCAAGTAAAGGGGTCGAGGTGGTGAGTCTCGCGTTCACAATTCTTTGCGCACTACTTGCCAAACGCGACGAGTACTTCTCAATCCCGCATTACAACCAACGTCCCTTCCTGGAGTTTGTGATTTACGGATGTACTCCCAAGTCGAGACCGATCGACTCAACAAAGCCGGTTGCATCAAGAGAACCTACGCCTCACCACGACCCAAGGCATCAACGGCTTGACCCCGAACCAAATTGGACGTTCCATGACCTTGGGCTCGACGTTCAAGAATAGACCGCGCGACATCACGCAGCGATACCAGGATGCGATGGCGTGCGTTGTCAAACATGGAAAGCCTCCGCTGCTCATCACGATGACGTACGACCCCGAAGCACCGGAAATCAGGGCTGCACTGGGGCCGAATGACAAAGCATGCAACCATCCGGATCTCATTGCACGAGTGTTTGAAGCCAAGTCCGGCAACAAGCGACATGCAGGCTGTTTCGGCGATGAATGTAGGATGAATGGATTTGGTTTTTTTGCTGTACTTCGTATTGTGTTTTCTTAACCTCTGCGTTGAGATCATGTAGACTGTTCGATTATCCTGCTATTTTTTGAATTTGATCCTCCGTTAATTTAGCGGGTTCCCACTGGATTTTGTGTGGGTCAAAAACTAGATCAAAAAAAAGGTGGGTGTGTGTGTGTGTGTGTGTGTGTGTGTGTGTGTGTGTGTGTGTGTGTGTGTGTGTGTGTGTGTGTGTGTGTGTGTGTGTGTTTGGTTTAAATTTCACTTTGCAAAATAATGTTAAACAAATTGGCGGGGTTGAAGTAGACGAAGCGAGCGACGACGGAGAGGACAAGATCAAGAGCATATCAAGAGCATATGGTATAAGACACCGCGCGCGATAGCGCACAATCCCCATCACCCACCAGTAAGTACACTGGCTAGGCCAGTAGTCCAGTAGTGTAGGAGTCATTGACCCTGAGTCAGGATCACTCATTTCCGCCAAATCCCCCTTGGGTGATTTACAGAGACACAAGGCGAGCCTTGGACTCCTGAATTGACGCCCGAGCTCTTCGAGTGCCATTTCGGTGATCGGTTCCAAAGAATTCGGCGAGAATCGGCGCCGGCGAACCCTGTGAATCTATCGACAGACTAGGAAAAGAAAGATATTTCTCGGCGAGCTTCCAGATCGAAAGGAAGAAGAGGAGACGTAGCTCAACAAGTCGGCGTTCCGAGCGAGAGACGATCAAAAAACGGCGATAAATGATCGCAAAAGGGGATGCCTTACAGGAACAGCCCCATAAGTAGCCTCTGAGTAGCTAGAACCGCCGAGTTCTAGTTACGACATGCTTTTAGCCTAGCGGTCAACAACGACAGATTGTATTTTATGCACATCAGAGGCGCATACTGTACAGCAAATGCAGACACTAACGCGCTCCAAACGCAAACAGCGCGCCGCTGGGCCGGCTATGCCCTGCGCCTCTAGCCGATCTAGCCTCCCGCTACCCTGGTCTGCGCTTCCGCTTCAAATTTCGACCGGAGGGAGGAAGATGTCCAAAAATGAGGTGAGCCTCGACCGATTTTGAGCCAAAATTGTCCAAATTTGCGGGCTGCCTAGCCGATTTTCCGGTCTCCAGAATGTCCAAATTTGCGGGCCGCCTCTGGCTGGGCTTTCGGGAGTCCTAACTCGTCACCCGCCCCTACCCTTCCCAGCCCTCCCTCTCCTTATTCAAACTAAATGGGATTCTAACACAAAGCATGTGAAAAATTCATGGTTACAAGCATAAATGTTACGTTTCGTCAAGATGAGCCAAGGATTTGAACAAGGTCAGCATACACCAAAAGAGCCCCCCACAAAAAGGCATTACGATCATAACAGATTCTCTTCGTCATCCCTCGTCGCCAACAACCCATTCAATTGCTTCAAACTCTTGGCGACCCCAAAAGAAGCACTCGCCATGCTCTGCTTGGTCTGTTTATTGAACGCGGTCGAATTCGGTCCCCCACCCGAAGCAGCCAGACTCTGCATCTCACTCAACCTGTCACAATTCTCCGCCAGGTCTCGGAGGATACCTTCGCTCTCCGGTCGGGAATGTAGGGGCAGTGCATCACGGGATATGGCGACGATCGAGGATACGATGGTGATGATTTGGGTGAGGTTCTCGTTCAGTTGTTCCGCTTGGGCTCCGCCACGGATCGCGCCGAGGAGGGATTGAATCGAGTGCACGATCGCCTCGGTTTGGTTTTCGATGTAGTTCTGGGTTTAACCCAATGCCGCGTCAGCATGCACATCAAGGATACTTCTGTCGCACATCTATGAACTCGCCTTAAGTTCATCCGCATTATTCTCCAACCGTTCCTCCTCATGCTGATCGACCCGCTCCTCATGCCCTTGTCGAAACTGCCCCATCTGATCACCGTGCGAGTCGCGCGCATCGTAGCTCCCCCTCCCATGTTGCTGCTGCTGATGCGTACTATCGTCCCTTGAGTCCTGATACCCTCCCCCAAAGTCGCTGTTGGGGGAGACGCGCTCGCTGCCGTTGTAAGCCGTTGGTTGTGGCGAGGCGAATCGATCGTCGTGTTGCGAGGGTCGACCGTACGCATTCGGCATCGGCGCGTTCGAGGTACCCCCATAAGTCGGTGATGCCGTCTGAGGGTTGTGTTGTGGATAGTCGGAAGATAAAGCCGACGGCGCCCCGGCCCGTACGATCTGTTGGTCCCACGAATTCGGCTCGGCTCTCCCTCCAAAGCCATGCGAAGATGCCGGTGGCGGCGTTCGCGCAAAGTTAAGCGACCCCAAAGACGAAGACGAAGGCAACATCCCCCCTTCTCTCGAATCTCGTTCCGGAGCGGCCGAGCTCACCGGCGTCGGCGCCTGCTGTTGCTGCTGCTGTTGCTGCTGCTGTTGCTGCTGCTGTTGTGTAGTCGAGGCCGCACGGTTCAACGAAAAGTTGCCCAAGACGTTCTTGACGCTTTTCATGCCGCCCGTCCAGGACGAGCCGACAGTCGTTCCACCATTCTGCTTCGCCGGTGGGGGAGGGGCGTTCGAGACGTCCGGTGATTCACTCAGACTCGGCATCGGCTCGAAGCCGCCTGCTGCGCCTCTTGTGACGTTTGACGACGACGAAGGGAGGCCTCGGCCACCCGAACCGCCACCAACCGTTTGTCGAATCTTGAGGATCCTGACCAGCTCGACGACGCTCGTCGAAACGTGCGAGGCCGCGGCATCAACGAGGGATACGGGCGAGACGCCAAAGGACATCGCATGATTCTTGCTCGCCGTCATCAAGTTCGACAAAGTTGCGCCAATGTTGTCCTTGGTCTGCGCCAGAGCGCCTTGCTCACTAGGAGGCAAGACGGAGATGCGTCGCGGGTCGATCGCCTGCACATCGCTGTCGATCTTCTCAACCGCGGCAACGATAGCTCTTGCGGCTGTGAGCACTGAAGAAGGCTCTTTCGAGCGGGCAGCGTCGAGCAGATCGTCAATGGATGTTTGGAACTCGGAGATGTGGACATCGGCCAGCAATCCATCGGACGAGGCCGACATGAAGCTGTCGTTGTCGACTTTGATCGTCGCCGTGAACAGTTGCGAGGTGGCTGTATGAGAAGTATCAGAGAATCAGAAAGTTCCATCACGCAGCGGCCAGCGGCAACGAGCGACAATCGCACCTTTCAAGTTCCTGAGCTCCGTCTTGGTCTGCTCATACTTCTTCTTCCACATCCTCGCATCGTCCTCGACCTTTTCCCTCGCCTGTCGTTCCCTGTTCAACCCCTCGACCACATCCTCGTATTTGGCATTCACCTCCCTTAATTCATCTACGAGGGAGCCAACCTCGGCCCTCAATTCGTTCGCCAGGTCGTCAGAGGCCGCACGGTCATGGTCGCCGCGCGACCGCGTGGCCGCTTCGTTGCTCAGCCGTTCGAGCTCCGAACGTAAATTTCGCATGTCAAGGGACTGGGACTCATTGCGTTCTCGGTGGCCTCGGAGCTGATCCTCGAGATCGCGTAATCGGGCCTGTTCGATGCTTCGTGTCTGTTGGGTTTTCAAAGATGATGATGATCAGGGACGGTGATACCGGTAGAGACTTCACAGATAGAATGCCTCCGCACCTTGAGATCACCTCTTGCCCCATCGACTTCGCGTTCGAGGTCGTCGATCCGGCTTTGCAGCATCGTGAGCTTGTATTCGTAGTCGGCCTTGAGCTTCTCCTTCGCTTCGTGGTCCCACTGCATGTCCGAAAAGCGTCAGTCAAGCTCGTCCCCTAGATGTGCCATTCACCTCAGAGACTCACGCTGTTGCGTCGATTGGATGAGTCGTTGCTCGAACTGGTCCCGTAGCCTCCGATGAATCTCGTCCCCATCGACGACGCTTCGCTCGGTTGTGCCGTATGCCCAGGTTTATTCGGCGGGCTCTGTTGCCGATTCGCATCCTGGCCATAATCATCGGGTACCATCCGGGCCCCACTCGAGAACGAGGGGCTCGCACCTGGGACGGAAGCGATGCTCGAGACTTGGGCCGAAGCATGTTGGGTCAAGCTACCAAAAGCAAGGGAGGGGGTGGAGGATTCGAGTTGGTTGCTGCCTCCGGGCGCGGGTAATTTGGCCGATTCCTCGATGACGAGTGTGCTTTTGTTGGGGACGACGACGTCGTTGGACGAGTTTTGACTGAGACCGAGTGGTGTGGGTGCACGTCGTTGTTGCGCGAGGTTGGTCGGGGGTGGAGGGATGGGCGATGTACCTTGGAGTGGGGCCGACGAACTGGCAGCGCTCGTGGAGCGGGAGACCGAGTCGGACCGAGGGAGATGGGAGCCACCACTTGAAGACGGTTGCGATGGCTGTCGAAACGGGGAAAGGGTCAGTCTGGGTTTGCAACGCTGCCTATCGCCGGCCAACTCACGGAGTTTTCGTTGAATTCGGGATATCGCCGATCGAGCTCATAGTAGACGTCACTGGCGAGGTCCTTGAACCTTTGGAGGGGTAGAGTTGCGAGTTTTTGTCGTGCTTGATTCCGCTTGGGGTGAAAGTCGTTGCGAACGGCAAGGAACGGATCTGGAGAGGTTGGGATGAGAAGCCGAAAAGTGTCCCCAATCCGAAGTCGTCCGCGTCAGTTCGACTTTGGAGGTAGCCCGGGATTTGCTCATTGACTGACCTGCGCCTTCGTCGGATCTACGAACGAGTTCATCGTAGACGTCGGTCGATAATTCTTGGAACTGCTGACGAGTCAAGCGAGTCAACTTCTCGCGGGCATTGCTGGTGGAATGATGAGGTGAAAGGCGAGCCGGAGCGAGTGGGGGGTATGTGTCAGTTCGGCCGAGAGGGCAGGAAACATCTCACCCTATGGAGGGAAAGGACATACGATCTGGTCCATGCGTTGGCAAGAGCGCCCTGTCGCTGTAACCACCCCTTGAGCGCGTCGAAGTGGGTGCGAGCGACTTGGCGACTCTGTTCGAGCGAGAGAGGCGCCGGCTTGCTCTGGCTGGACGAGTTGGAATGCTGCGACGCCGACGACGGCAACGCTCCTGGCATGTTGCCCGACATGGTGGCAGCACAGTCAAAGTTGGTGGGCGCAGAGGACGACGTAGGCGGGGGAACGCTTTGCTGCCGACTGGCTTGCGGAGGGCTTGGCTGGTTCGGATCGGAAAGTCCGCGGCGGTCACGCGGTTACGGGTGCTGCCGGGTGCTGCCAGAGACTGGAGCTGGTGAGCTTGTTGTGGTCGGCAGTCGATGGCCGGCACGGGGTCGGGGTCGGGGTCTCGGGGAGTCAATCCTTGACGTCCAAGCGTTGATGCACACGAGTCACTGGGTAGGCAGGGGCTCACCGTGTAGAGATCCGGAGTCAATGCGAAAATAAGGCCTGCTGTCGGTCGGTGACTAAACCGGTGGGGCAAGGGGGACGGCGGAGGGAGGCGGAGGGAGGCGGAGGGAGGCGGAGGGCAACCGAGCAGAGGAGCCCAACTGGGAGGCAGCAGCGAGCGTCCGTGCGCAGCCATGAGGCCTGAGGCCTGACCGGCCTGAGCCCTGACAGGCCCTGACTAGCCCCGACTCAGCCAGACTCAGCCCTGCGAGTGCCGTGCAAGCGCGCGCACAATGGCAGTGCGATGGCTTGATTGGCGCCTGCTTGCACTTAATAGCTCGCGTCGAGGTTACAAACAGCCAAAAGCTCTTCTTGTATTGGCGAATTCTTCGATGCCGTTTGACATCACGTCACCCGCGCTAACGATGCATAGCAGTCGACCAACTCCAACAAGATACGTGATCACTCTGCACGAGTACTCAATCGCTCGGGACATTGTACTCTGAAGCAGTTGTCACGTTTCGTCAACCAATACAAATCACTGCAAGACTGACCTACTGCTGAACCTTATTGGGGACAAACCGCAATCTCCCGTCGGAGACTCGGAGTTTCAGAGCTTCAACTGAGCTTTTCAGTTTCGAGTATCGCGCGCGCGCGTCGCGCCTATGTGATCTTGACCTTCTCCACTGGCACCACCCCTCCGGTTCGCGGACTCGGTGCAAATCCATGGCCTCATCATCGAGGTTCAGGTTCGCACCTGTGGCCGGTACTTCCGCACCAACAGCTCCACTCGCCAAGGCATCATTGTCCCACACGCTAACCCCGCCTGCCCAGCTGGCTCGAGCTGACTCGCGTACGACCACGACCACGACCAGCGCGAGAAGTGGTGGCACAAGTCGGGTGCACAAGAGCGCTGCCGCCACTGCAGCAGCCATCGTCGTCGATTCCAAGGGCAAGGCACGTGCCGCACCCTCGACCACGACGAATTGGTTGGTCAAGCCGGAGCCTGCTTCCACTACCGCCGCGGCGAGCTACCACAACAACCCAGGTCAGTTCATCGTCAGGCCCCCCGGCTGCGGCTGCGGCTGCGGTAGAGCCTCGATCAGCCGTGCGACGCATGTCCACGCCTTTTTGGCTTCCACTCATCCCACACCCACTCTTGACTCTGTGCACAGTCGCGTCGACCAGCAAGCGAGCTCACGCACAGCCACTCGACGAACCCGTCGCGACGAGCCACGGTCGAGCTCACGTGATCGCGTCAACCTCGACAACGTCTTCCTCTACGCCCCAGGCCAAGACGGTGCATGCTTCCTTGCCCCCCATAATACTGGGGCGACACAAGTCCTCGAACTCCTCACACACCGCCCATTCCACCGCCTCGCCTCACTTCTTCGCCTCGCGTCCATCCGCCGCGCCCGCGCCCGCGCCAGCTAACGACGTGGGGGCGTCGCCGGCACCACCACCACCGGCCCCAAAACCGTCAACGAGTTCCAAGGTTGGCATGACCACGACACCCTCCCGACTATCATCTCCCCCTCCGCCTTCCCGACAACGCTCGTCGAGGGGTGAGAAGCGATCGCAGAATGATCCAGCCCAACTTCAGCTCGAATCGGACGAAATCCAACCCGCCGATGAGAACCATGACCCCTTTCGACCGTCGGCATCGAAAAGGTCCCGCGCGTCGCTCGATTCGGGCTACGGCGCCGGCGATCGCACGAACCACGAGACGCAGCTGCAGATGCACGGCTTCGAGCTCGTCGCACCGACGCCGACCGTCGATGAGCCCATCATCTGTGATTCCGAGGGCGAGGAATGCGAGCCGTTGACGTCCGAAGCCGACATCCCGACGCCATCGACGGCGAGCGAGAAGGCGCGTCGGCATCGGCTCGTCGAAGCCGCGAAAGAAGCTGAACGCGCCAAGATGGCCCCTGGATCCTCTTCGGGAGCAGCACCCGTCACCTCGGTCTCGAATGAGCCAGTCTTCGAGATTGTCGAACGCGATCTCTTGCGCCTCACGAACCGAAGGATCGCACTTCTTGAGGAGTGCCTCGAGCTGCTCAATTCGGGGGCGACCTTCACCGAGTCGGGCTCGGACGAGCCGATGCTACGCAACAACCTCAGCTATGTCGCCGAAAAGACGCAGGAACAGCGTGCGACGCTGCTCGCTCGCGGGGCATCGTTGTCGCCGCTGCAGCTGATGCTGGAGAAGCGCGCGAGTTTGCTCAATGAGCTGATCGACATTCGTACGAACGCGATGGGGGTCAGTGTGACAGGTAGCGATCGAGGCTTCGTCGAACACCAGCTCGTCTACGTCAACAGCCGCATCAATGATCTACGAGCCCAAATTGGGGTGACGGGAGTGACGACGCCGAGGGCTGCCGCTTCGCCGGCGCCCACCACCCTCGGGACGAGTTCGAACCATTCAACCGATGCAGCTCGTTCCATAAGAGCTTCTGCACCGTCAGGAACTGAAGTGATTCACAATGTTTCGATCACACCGCTCCCATCTCTATCTCTATCGGACCCTACGATTGTGCAGCCGCCTCCACCACAGCCGCCCCAGCCGCGGCTATCACTCGGGACGGACGTCATGTCGGGCCCATCCGTGCCCAACAGTAGTGGATCGTGTAGCTCCCTCAACAGTGCGACCGCCAAGATCCATGCTCCTCGACCTGCGGCAGCCAAGGTCACCTCTTTCAGGCCTGCTCCGAACTCAGCCACGAACATTGCCCCTGTCCCCGCCCCCGCCCCCGCCGCGATGACGACTGCGTCTGTATCCCGCCCCACACTCGTCCTCCCGCCAGCCCCTCTTTCTTCGACCGCTGTAACAAAGTCCACTTCCATGCAAGGCCGACCAGCTGGTGATAGTCTTGTTGGACCGTACAAGCCACCTGCACCAGCCCCCGGTCGCGTCGCTTCCACTTCTCGCCTCAATTTACAGCCCGCCGCCCCTGCCGGACCGATCGCTTCGACAAGCAAGACGATCGTGATCGAAGACGACTTCGCGGGAATCAACTTCGACGAGCCATTGACGCTTGATGACGATGATGACATGCTGTTCGTCGAGTCCACCACTAGTCGACGAACTGGTTGTGCAGCGCGGGCGGGTGGTAAAGGCGATGTAGATCCGGCGCGAGCGATCGTGGCTCCGAGGTTGAATCATCCGTGGTCCCGTGACGTCGCCAAGGCTCTGCGTCAACGCTTTGGCCTGACGGGGTTCCGAGCGAACCAAGAGGAAGCGATCAATGCGACGCTAGCAGGAAAAGACGTCTTTGTCCTGCTGCCCACAGGAGGAGGCAAGAGTTTGTGCTTCCAACTGCCCGCGGTCATTTCGACGGGCAGGACGAAAGGTGTTACCATTGTCGTCTCCCCTCTTTTGAGTTTGATCTCGGATCAAACCAATGCGCTCATAGAGAAAGACGTGAGTGTCGAATTACACTCCGTAAGGTTGTGTGTGTGCTGATCCGCATCCTTCCACCCCTTTCAGATCCCGGTCGTCTTTCTCAACTCGACAATGGCGGCTGCCGATCGCAAGTTTGCAATGGACGCTATTCGATCCGACCCTCCGTTCGCTTGTTTGGCCTATGTCACCCCTGAGCAGGTGAGTATTAGCTTTCTGGAGAATGCTGAGTTTGAACTCAAAGCTGGCGCTCCCATCTTACAACATGATTTCCAGATTGTCAAGAGTGACGCCTTTCGCAGCGTGCTGCGCGAGCTCTCTCGCCGCGAGCAATTGGCGCGATTCGTCATAGATGAAGCACATTGCGTCAGCTCATGGGGACACGACTTCAGTAAGTCATTTATACAAAGTGAGCGATCGCCGTGCTACAAACTTACATCTGCGGCTTTGCGTGATCACAGGGCCGGACTACAAAGAGATGGGCTCCCTAAAGAAGGACTTCCCGCGCGTCCCAATGATCGCCCTGACGGCTACAGCGAACGACCGCGTCAAGAACGACGTCATGTCCAACCTACGCATGCAATCACCCCTAGTCCTAACGCAATCCTTCAATCGCAAGAACCTGCGCTACGAGGTCCGACCCAAGGGTAAAGGCGTCATCAATGATATTGCGACTTTGATCCGAACCAATTTCTCGGGCAAGTGTGGGATCATATATTGTATGAGTAAGAAGCAATGTGAGGATACGGCCAAGACGCTGAGGGATCGCTATCAGATCGGGGCACAGCATTACCATGCTGTAAGTACACACAGTTCTCGCTGCTCGGAAGGCGGAAGCTGACTCTAGTGTTTGACGGCGCTGCACTCAGGGTATGAACAAAGACGACCGCCTCAGGATACAAGAGGGGTGGCAGCAAAACGAGTTTCACGTCATTTGTGCCACTATCGCGTAAATGTTTCAGTCATGTCCATTCCGTATATCTTTGACAGAACTTGTCTGACGAACTTGAATACCTCGCGCACTGGCTGCAGATTCGGAATGGGCATCGACAAACCCGATGTTCGATACGTCATCCATTACTCGCTGTCTCAAAGTCTAGAGGCCTACTATCAGGTAAGCCCACGATCACCTCGGTGTTTCACGAAAGTGGTACTGATGGTACTTCCGCGAGTGCTGGCGAGCAGGAGACGGGTCGAGCCGGTCGAGATGGTGTGACGTCAACGTGCATCCTCTTCTTCGCGTACGGCGACACCAAGCTCATCAACCGACTGATCGACGAAGGCGAAGGCACGGTCGAGCAAAAGGAGAATAATCGCGCCAACGTGCGCCGCGTCGTCCAGTATTGCATGAACGAGACGGACTGCCGGCGCGTGCAGGTATTGCGCTACTTTGGCGACAACGATTTCACCGCCGAGATGTGCCACAAGACGTGCGACAATTGCCTCGCCGCGCGCAACGTTGAGAAGAGAGACGTGACTGAGATCGCGCAGGATGCGATTCGACTCGTTCAGAGTATCGAGAGGGAGAAGGGCGTGACCATGTTGTATGCCATCGATGTCTTTCGAGGGAGTAAGATTGCAAAGGTGAGTTAGGAGACGACAGGTAGACACGACACACAGTGCTGATACGGCGGCTGTCTTCATAGATTACGGCGAAAGGTCACGACCAACTGCCGTACGCCGGGAAAGGGGCCAAGATGGAGCGCGGTGATGTCGAGCGATTGTTCCAACTACTCGCTTCCGAATCGGCGCTCGGTGAACGCTTTGAGCGCAATGCCCTCGGCTTCACGAATGCCTACGTCACCGTCGGACCTAAGGCACGCGACTTGTTGTCCGGCTCGCGCAAACTCGAGATGGGCATGTCTTCGACATCACACAAACGTGCTACGACGACGACGACGACTTCCACCGCTGCCAAAGCTCAGAAACCCATCGTCGCCAAGTACAGCAACGATTTCGTAGACGATCTCGAAGACGAGGACAGCGGCGACGACTATGCCAATTACGCTCCGGGGGCTGGACGTGACGCCAATATGTACGACGAGATTCAAAACCTTACGTCGCCGGTAGCGAGCGCTTGGGCACCCAAGCACATCGTCGGCGCTACCTATGCGTCGGACATTGACGCCGTGCTGGCTCAGTTGATCAACCTTCGAGCTGAGGTGAGTGATCGCTGCTTTTTCAACGAGTGGTTATACAATCTAACGTTTAGATCATATTTTCTGTGACACAGACCGCTCTGGCAGAAGACTGTGAAGAGAGTCAAATCATTAGCGACGACGCTTTGCAGCGAGTGGCCGCTAATCTGCCTTGCAGCCGCGCCGAACTAGCATTGTTAGTCTTATGCTACTTGTGCACTACCTCAATCGTCTGCTGATTGGTTGTTTTTGCTCACAACAGGATCCCGGGTTGCGAGAACGAAGAGCTCTTCGAATGGTACCTTGAGAGTGGGTGTCGAAAAGTCTGCTCGCTCGCTCGCGCTGCCCGAGCAAGGCCGGGGGCTCGGGCGGGCCCGAGCAAGTCGAAATCGATGGCGTCTACATCGTGTGGAACATTGACTGTTGTTTCAAGCAAACCTCCAACGTGTGTCCCATAGCGTCGCACGTTCACTGCGCCTTAAATTACTTAGCACCAAACTGACGTCACACCTTCCATCTCGCCCTCCTAGGAAACCGGATCGAGCGAAAGCTCGTGTGTCCGCCACCAATGCTACCAAGCCGACATCACAAGCAAAACTGTCGACAGGCGCCACCAAGCAGATGAACATCGAGCGTTTCGCCTTGGGCGCAGCAGCAAGTAATAAGCGAAGCCCAGCGGGAGGGTCGATTTCAAATTCGCGGAGGCGCGCGAGCAGAGGCCAAGAATCCCCGGCGAACGGCACGAGTGGTGCCGCGGGTGGCGCCATCAGAGCGATGCCGATACTACGTTGGTGAGATTGCAAACATCACGTATGTTACGGTTAGAGAGGTAGCTCACTTCATGCAAACTGAGATCCTGGGTCTGATTGTGTCTAGAAGTGATGTATGATCGCGCGCTCGGAACGGTCTGTTGATATCAAAGCTGGAGGATTTCTATAACCTACGAGGGCCTGGATCGAGCCACTCGGCTGGCGCGAAAAAAACTTATAATAAGTGCAGTTGACCGCCGGAGCCGGGAGGATACGAGCCGGGACGGGCATATGGGAGTAGGTAGACAGGTACTTGTAGACGCCAAGACACCATGGCAGTCACTACTCAGGCATTAATGCTTACTGCAACAGCAGGTGCTCTGACAGATAGGTAGTAGGCAGGTCCGCGGGGATCTGCCAAACCGCACCTCATTGTTCGTTTCGAAGCTTTTCGTGGGCGGACGGTTTTTGGAGATCGCCCCGATCAGGCACGGAATTCTTGAGCATCACTCTGAGCCTCTACATGCCTGTTAGTAAACACGGTCTTGCTTGATGTGGTTTAAATGAATTGAATAATCTAGGCGCTTTTCGATCGTAGCGTTATCCCCGTCAAAATATGCTTGTGGTAGATACTGGACCTCACTCCGACTCCGACTCGAGTCCCGCCGCCTAGCCTGTCGTGTAAGGTATGCGTCTCTCATGGGCATGATTACAATCTGTCGTTCTCGACCGCTTAAACTAAAAGTAAAATCGTAACTAGAACACGATAGGCGGCTACTTACAAGGCTGTAAGACATTCCGGCACCTAGTCAAATACTATTTCGAGCGCCAATCGTTGGGGTAGGCTGTGATCGTTCCAACAAGAACGGCTACTTCTCGTCGGCGTAATTTATCTACACACAGGTACCTGCGACCTACTACATGTGACCTGCGATCTCGGAGCGGACATATGCGGGGTGTCTGGACCAGCACCTGAGAGCACCGGAGAGACTGTCAAGGCGTAACTAAGGTTACTGCCAAGGCTGGTCGAGCCGGAGCCTCGGCTATAGGGATAGAGAGTTTCGGCTATTGGGATGAATGAAAAACTCCGACGTGGGGGCCACGCGCGGCTGATTCTGATTAGGCCATCTCGACTGCCTATGTGAGATGGCGATCTACATGTGCGGAGACTCTTGGCGGGGCATACTCTAGGTTGTCAATGTTGCGCCTAGCACCCTGGCTGTCCCTTTACCTCCGCACACTATCCACGCCGATGGAGCACGGGTCGAGTTTGGCGATGACTGCCAGCAGAGCTGCGACGACGCCCAATGCTTTCGACACCATAGCCGGCTGCAACGAGCCGACGGGGTACGCGCGTACGCCACACTCAGACTCGGCTCAATCGCCACGACCCCTCTCGGCGGGCATGCAACGTTCCGCAATGAATGCAAGTGAGCGGGAGTGCGACTCAAATTTCTCCAACCACTCTTTGCCATACTCCACATATCACCCACCCATTTCCTCCGCCGGGCACGGGCAGCTGCTGTCCAATGACCACGTGCTCGTGCCGAGGCGACACGAATCGGGCGCCGCAGCCACCTTGATCTCGTTTGGCCAGCGTGGCAACTATACCCATCAAGACGATCCGCACGCCTCCATGTCAGCATCGGCATGGTACAACCGCGTACCGTGTTCGACTTCTGCTGCCTCATACCCTACGAAACCCGTGCGGGCAATGTCCAGTCCAGTGACACGGGTGGAGTCGGAGCCCTCCCGAGCGCGATCACCGACGGCCTCGGACCCGTTGCCGAGCGTTCCAAGCGGCGAGTGGTTCGAGCAACAAGATCCTTCGAGATCGGCCGACCCTTCCCGATCCAACTCTCAACCAGAGGTCGAAAAAACCAACCCACTGGCTCCCAAACGACCGCCAAACGCATGGATCTGCTACAGAACGGCTCGCTGCAAAGCGATGCGGGCCGAGGGCGCTCCCCCACTTCCGCAAGCTGCGATCTGTGAGTTCTCGAGCCTCCGTTGACTTATGCCACGGAGCAAATTCTCTGGACGTAATTGCTCGGGACGGTTGAGACCGTCTCATATGGGATTGACGCGATTTGCGAGCTAGCTGGCTGGACTGTTCACCGCCCTCCGGACTCATGGATCGTTTGCTCAAACTGACGATGGCTTGCACTTCTCGTTCCCTACGTACTAGCCAAACTCATCGCAAGTGAATGGCGCGCCGAATCCGTAGAGGTACGAGCACGTTACGTCAAGCTCGCCCAAGATAAGGCCAAAGCATTGCTGTTGGCGTACCCAGGCAAGTCGGCCTAGCTACATTGTTGGCCGCTGTTGGCGCGCAATGTGGACACGCAGCTCGATCCTGGTATCAGCGCCTGTCTTCGCTCATTCGCTCACCCCCTACCCTTTTATTGCACAAAATAGATTATTCTTACCAACCTACACGCAAACCCAAAAGCGGCGGTACACCAGCGCGCTCCGGTCGGCGCGTCTCCTCTTCGAAGCGCAAAGAGCGACGATCAACCGCGCCACGGCTTGATGCGCCGACCTCTGAAAAGCAGACCCAACTTCCATCCGACCCCACCATGGTTCCGACATCGGATCTAAACCCCGAAGATACTCTAGTATCGGAATTGTCGGCGCAGAAAAACTCAAGATGGATCATAGATGAATACAATGGTCTCGGTGGTGGGAGGCGTTCAACGTCCTTCGAAGATGCAAGGAGTTCGGGCGCGTTGTCGCCGAGGTCAACTCACTCCCAATCGTACTACGATATCTCATCTTCCGAAATTTATCGAGAGGACGAGGAAGCCTACGAGTATCGCTCGATGTACGAGGTCTCCACGAATCACCAACAACGCACGTGGTACGTGCCGACGTCTGCGCCGCAGCAGCCCATCCCCTGCGAGACCTCAACAACGGCTCGATACTTCCGCGCCGACCCGTGCCTACAACCCGTCCTCCAAGCAAGCATGGCCCGGTCCCTTTCCTTCGCCCCTCAACACCTACATCTTCTCTTCCCCGACCATCGTTCAGCATCGTACGAGCCTGCTCAACACTCCCCTACCGCCCCTTTTCCGATCATGTACGCTGCGGGTCCCGCGTACATGCCCGAAGCGAGTAAACACCCTTGGAAGGAGATCAACCTACCGAATGGCTACATACGGCCTGAGTAAAAGGGACTCTTCTATCTACCGCTACTCCTTCTTGTTTCTTCGTATACCTCCGGACCCAGCCCTCCAATTTGTGCCAACTACAAACCCAAGCAAGGCTTGCGTAGTCCTACCAATTTGTACGGCGGCCACGGTTGACCCTACACACCCTTTTGATCCGTCCTCTGCCCTTTGCCGTCATTCCTACTCATCTGCGACTCTTTGTGTCGAGGGCAGCATGGCTTTTGTAGTCCGTTCTCTTCGTTCTGTTATCTTATTTCCGAACCCCCAAGTGGGCCGCAAACAATACCTTTGCTCAAGCACCCAGTGTCTGTGACTTTCAGAGGAGTGAATGAGTTGATTTCATGTTGATAAGAATATTCAGCTGAGAACAAATGCACCTTAAGTAGGTAGGTAGGTAGGTTGTAGGGTCCAGGCGTCGCCCCGTGTCCATATGGGCTGACACAAAGCCAGAACACCCAGAGAAAAAGGAGGGTCGATGACCGAGGCGAAGCAAAACGGTATGATTAGGGATATTCAGGTCAAGCATTCTAGTAGGACGGGTTGAGTGATCAAAGGTAGGATATACAGTTTGGGAAAGCAAAAGAATGGTCGGGAGGGAAGCAACAATATGAGGGAAAGGAGGGGAAAATACTTGGATCGTATATAACTTGACGACGGGCACGACGAAGCGAAAAGCGGCGATGACGGATCCTTCCGAGTCGATGAGTTCTACTTGAGATCACTGTTCCATGGCCTTGCCCTTGCCCTTATCTTTGAGGGCTTTGGAGAAGGCCTTGCGGGCCTGTTTGTAAGCGACCGCATCCTCGTCCTCGTCAGAACTGTCATCGACCGTTCGCGAAGGAGGAACTCGAGTACTCCACGTGCTTGAGGCGCCAACATCCGACCCGCCTTGCGCATGCCCGTTTGGAGGGTTGCTGTTGAGGAGAATGCCATGGCGTGGCGCGGCTCCTTGACCTGATCGGATGGAAGAAGCAGGCGAGGACATGGCCTGGTGTGCCGACGGCGAAGACTGATCCTCGGTCAATCGCACCGACTTCCTCTTGGCAAGCGCGCCCAGCGTTCCCGAACTCGACACGTCGCGTTGCATCGTCGTCGTCGTCGCCGTCGCCGAGCCATACTTGCGCGAAGGCTCAGCAACAGCTTCGGCCTCGGCACGATCAACGACGCTCATCATGCTTTCCTGGCCCTCTCCTGCGTGACCAGCCTTCTTTGGCAAGACCGTCGCGGTGCTCGGGTGGCTAACCCAGGTTGCGTTGCCGTGCAAAGCCGATTCCTTCTTGGCGCGTTTCCCGGCCTCGGCTAGCCCTCTGGGAATCTTGTTCGCCTTTGGTGCCGCATCGACCGGAGCCGGTGAGCTGGGGCGAGGAGACGGCGTTCCATTCGGCAGAGGCAAGGGCGAGGTAAGAGTGTCGTACACGGTACCACGAGCAGAAGGTAACGAAGCCGCGAGGTCGGTCACCGTGTGCACAGGTTGAACCTTCGCAGTCAAAGGAACCGCAGGAACAGCAGGGGCGCCTTCTTCCACGACCTTCTTCTTCTTCTTCTTGACCGTACCAGTCGTCGCCGTTGCGACCGTCGCATTGGACATCACGGTGTTGCTCCTCGACAGCTTGCTCGGTCGCGTCGCCATAGAGGATTCTGCATTGGTGGGGATGCCGAGTTTCTCTGCGGAAAGCACGATCGTAGCGGCCCCTTCACCCGACGACGCCTTCTTCTTCTTCTTCTTGATCGAAGGTGTCTCCTCAGCTGGAGGACTTATCACGGTGGAAACAGGTCGAGCGAGGAAGGACTGGTTCGGGTAGTTGATGGGCATCGTTGAGGGCGAGACCGTGCCGAAATCACTCGCGGCCTTGCTGGCGCGTTTGGTCGTCTTCTTCTTCTTGACTGTTGTGGTCGTCACAGTATGCAGACTCGCCGCCCTGGAGCGACCGAGATCGCTCATGGCCTTGGCACGCATCTTGGGATCGTTGACGACGCGCACCAAATTCCTCTGCGTCGGTTCGTCGTCGGAAGAGTCGTTGCCTGGGCGGAGACGACTCGGCGCAACCGATGCCGCTCGTCCACTGCTCGCCCGCTTCGGCGCGACAAGGACGTTGCGATCGATGCGCGTGTCCCACGAGTTGCTACCCATGACGGCGGCCCTCGCCGCCGAATCGTCGACGCGGCGCTCCTTCTTC
The DNA here is from genome assembly GCA_001244265.2 of Microbotryum lychnidis-dioicae p1A1 Lamole. Lineage (NCBI taxonomy): Eukaryota > Fungi > Basidiomycota > Microbotryomycetes > Microbotryales > Microbotryaceae > Microbotryum > Microbotryum lychnidis-dioicae. Next base: position 2,335,939 of record CDLV01000006.1, read on the forward strand.
TTGAACAGCGCTGCGAGCCCTCCAAAAATGGATCCACGACGCTTGCTGACTTTGGAACCACCGGCAAGCGAACTCGTATCGCTTGGCGGCGCATGTCGCTGCAATCGATTCGCCACGTACGACGTCGAAGTCGGCATGTCGTTAGGGTAGTGAGCCGAGCGTTGTGAACGGGCCAGACCGTTCTGGTGAGCGACGAAACCATGCGTCTCCTCCTCGTCAGACGAATCGTCAGTCGGGCGGCGAGTCGCAACGTTCGTCGGAGCTTTCGGGATCTCGAAAGTTGGCAAAGCCGTAGCCGCAGCGGCCTGTTCAGCGAGGTAGGCCGAGACGGGCCGGGGAGCGGTAGGGACCGGTCCAAGGATGGGACGAGGTGGCGGTGGCGCGGATGCGCGAACGGTCGGTTGCCTGAAGACGAGTCGATCCGGAGGAGCACCACTAGCGATGGGTCCAAGTGCAAACGTGGGCGACTTGGCGCGATGCGGCGAAGCCGCCCTCTCCACTGCGGTGCTCGCATTTGCGTGGGGTCGACTCGAGGGGCGAAGCATGCCTTGTTCGACGATGTGATCTTCGAGAGATGATGAGGACGACGATCGAGACATGGCCTGTGACGCCGAATGAGAAGGGGTTATAGAGTCGCTGGCAATGGATTCGTCGTCACGGTTCTCGAACCGCTCAAAGTCTGTAAAGTCACAATGGACCGTCACGAGGCGTCAGCTCCAGGGCTGGAAGTCCAGGTTACCATCTTCTGCCACAACTCACGAGGTGCGTCGCCTTCTCCGTCCTGCCCCAACGCAACCAAGAGACCGTGGCTCTCGTGCGCACTCTCATCCATCACTCGCCCGAGTTCGCCGAGGCTGACCATTCGCTCTGCCAAAGCCACTCGGAAGGTCTGACGCTTGGCATGACTGAGTGCAATCTCCTCGTCCTGAAGATAGGCTGTCAGAGCAAGAATAAACGATCAGTCAACCCGTTAACGTCGGCCAGGTGAGCCCACAATCTCGCGGACTCACTCTCGCACGCGGTCAACTCCCTCTGCGCATCGTCCAGCTTGGCCTGATGGCTATGCAACGCCGAGTCGTTGGGCTTCTTGTTGCCCAACTTCATCAACTTGCCAACGAGGATTTCTCGATCTCGCACAACGGTCTTCAGCGCCTGTTCGCGCGCGAGCACATCCTTGAGTGAGACTCGGTAGATGTGTAGGGCCGTCGCGTGCGCACGTCGCGATTCCGTTACGGCCGAGGCAAGTTGGGATATCCGAATGGAGACGTCCTGTGACGAGAAAAGGAAGCAAAAGTGAGGACGAGCGGGTTAGCCGGTGTCGATCTCGAAAGATTGGAGATGTGGGGGCCAGGTGTGGCTGGCTGGCTAAGAAAACGTCGGCGACATGAATCTCGGGCGAGACGCCCGAGTGAAACACAAAATGACCACCTCGTTTTGACCCTCTTCTGGGAGATACGCCGCACGAGGGTCCATGTGACGACTCCCTCGGCCTCTGGATCGCGGGTCTCGATCGCGGGTCCCAATTCGCCAAGTGTGACGAGCCCATCACCTCGACCAAATCTCGCCACCAACGCGACCACCTCCAGACTCCAGCCTACTACTCCCCAGTCTCACGAATGACAAATCGAAGACTTGCCATGATGTCCTGTGTATCGCCCGAATCGGCGACGCTCCACGCGCTCAACGCCGAAGCGGCACTCGCAGCGTCCTTGGTGTAGGCCTTGAAGCTGAGTCCAGGCGCGGCGGCGACACGATGGGAAGAGTGCAATGGAGGAATGCCACGTCAGCTCAAAGAGTCCTTTCGTCTACTTTGTGCACTCCCCTCAGACGCTTTATGCGAGACCCGCCGCCGCGCACCGACCGATGACGCGCGGGGGTGTACCGACCTGCCTGGCCAGCCGTACGACGATCCGATCCCAGACCGACCACCCGACGACCGGCCACCTCACAACCTCCAAGATAGAGTGAGAAAGGCACGTACGAATTCTCGGCATTCTTCTCCGCCTTGATCAAGTTCTCCAACACCCTCGTATCGTGGAGGGAAGGCATCGTCACAAGCGCCCGGAGAGGCGTGGGAGCTGGTGGCTATCAGCCGCGATCGAAGTGAATCAGTGAATCGGGCAGGTGTTCTCACGTCGGGAGTAGGTGATGGTACAAGATCAAATGAACAAAGGTGAGGAAGGGGGGAGAGCTCACTTCGATGCGAGTGATGAGCTGTTGAGCTGGTGGGATGGGACTGAAGGGTCGGTGATCGTCCGGTGCACAGGGGTAGCTGAGCAGGAGGCAGCAGGAGAGGGGGGGCGGGGGGCGGGGGCGAACAGTGACGCGTGATCGAAAGTCTCGCGAGAGCTCGCGAGTGCAGCCGGAGGCAACAGGGAGGCGACGGGGGGGGTGGCACCCACAGCGCTGGGGCTATTACGACGCTCAGATGACTCAGGCGCGTCTGCGAATGGGCACCCGCTCATTCGATCGTCACAATCGTTTTCGCACTTAAAGGGGTTGACTCTTCATCTGGATGGATAGAAACCCATTATCCATAATTCAAATCACAACGCATACAAAGAGAGCTAATCAGAGTACAAGTTGAATACATGAGGGGGAGGGGATATCACTAGATCGAAGCACGGAGTGGACCTCCAAATACAATACTATCTCATCACCCTCGCTCTAATATGCCGCCACCTCAGCCGCGACCTGCCACAGCTTCTCCCTTGCCTGCACTTTAATTTCACCAAACGACTTGGCCTGCTCAATCTTGACGCAGTCGCGCGACGACAGCACGAGCAACTCGAAGAAGAAGGACGCCGCCGCCTTCTTGGTCACCTGCTGCGCGACATGCGAGAACTCGAGCGTCGCTTCGTCGTCGCCTTGCAGCTCGTCGTTGAGCACCGTGATGGCCTTGACAGTGTTTTTGCTCCATTTTGTCTTGCCGTTCGCAGCGAGCATCTCTTCTTCTTCGGTCGCACCGAGCGACTGCGATTGTGTCGCTGTCGGCGCCGAGACCGGACCGGTCGAGGCGTTGTCGAACACCGCCAAAGGACCCTTCGAGAGCGAACCAACTCGATCCTCATCCGCAAGATCGAGAGCTGACTCGCCCTCTTCGACGCGCTGCTTCTTGCGCGGCGAAGCCCTCGGTGTCCGGTTCGAATCCTTGGCCGGCGCAGCGGCGTTATCGTCGAGGTCGAAGCGGAAGTCGTCGCGCGAGGTATCAAACTCCATCGCCAAATCCATGCCACCCTGGTCCTCTCCTCCACCGAACTCGAGGTCATCAAAGGGTGCGTACGCGTCCTTGTCGGCAGCAGAGAACGCGAGACTGGCCTGGCGCTTGCGACCGAGTTCAACTTCGTCGGGCACAGCGCTCGAGGCTCGACCTTCCATTCGGATCAGCTCTCGTCGGGTCGGCATCTCGTAAAGACCTTTGAGCTCGGGAGCGAAACCAGTGGGAGCGAACAACTCGGTCGCGTCCGAGACGGAGGAAGGCAGGTTACTGGTCACATCGCGTTCGAGTTCGAGAAGTTGCAAGTGTAATCGAGATCGAGGCAGATACGAAGGCTCCTTGAGGTGGCGCGAGCGGCCGTTCCCCTGGGCCAACTCGATCGAAGCATCCATCAGTTGCTTGCGCACCTTCTTGGCACCCTTGGCAGCTGCGGCGGCGGCCTTGCCCTTGAGGTCGGCAAGCGTCTTGGGTGTCAAAGAGAGGTCATCATTTTCGAGGTCGCCATTGGCGATGGGTGCTGTGAAGAGTACAGCGATGGTCAGGTCAGCTTTCTGGTTGCACCACGCCGATGCAGTGGAAGCAGAGTTGTGAACTAACTCGTTTCTCGGTTGTCACCCCCGAACTCCAGGTTGAAATCATTGTTGTCGCGCCACGGCTCAAAGTCTTGTTCTATTCCACCCGTACCTTCCCTCTCAAATTGCGGGACCTTGTCCAGGTTCAGGTCGTCGAGGTCAAAGGGACCGATCGATCCCCGGTCCGAGGCATGAACCGCGGCATCGCGACCGACTTCGACGCTGAGGTCGCCGTCACTGCGAGGGTTGCCGTCGTCCATGATACCGAGTTCAAAGTCCTCGTCAAAGAAGCCTTCGATCTGCGACTCGAGTCCACCGCCTTCGCCAAAATCAAAGTCGACGATGCCATGGTCCTCGCCCCACGCGAGCGAGTGGTCGGGCAAGTTGATGTCGGCGGCGTTCATGGTACTAGCGCGCAGTGTCTTGGCCTTGTTACCCAAGGTCGTCGCCGGTGCGGCGGTGGCGGAGCGAGCGTTGAAATCGAGGTCCCATTGCTGGCCGAGGAAGTTTTGCTGGTTGAGAATATCCTCGAGTCCACCTTCGTGCATGCCGAGGGTGATGGCGGCGGCGTTGGTGCCCCTCTGCGCGGTGTCGTTCTCGTGCATATCGACGGCTCCAGGTCGGAAGGCATTCTTGACTTTGATGAGGGTCTCGTTGCAGTCGTCGAGGAGGTATTTGGTCTGGCGTGAGTAGATGCGCGCGACACCGAGCAGGAGCTGGCCCGAGAGACGGAGGGCCATCGATGGCAGGTTGAGCGTGTCGTCGTTGCCGAGGATGGACTTGACCGATGAAGGAATCGAAGTCGCGAGAAGATTGGTCTTTGAGAGCTTGGCCGACAGATGCGAGGCCATCCAAACGCGTGCGAGTGGGCCCCTCTTGGTGAGCATGTCTGAGTTGAAAAACATAGTGACGAAAGCTGTGGCGCCAGAGGGAAAGGTTACCGAACAAGACGATCGATCAGTCCTCGATAGTAGCTAGAGTGTGGTATGCCAAGATGAGCGGGACAGGGACGGGAGGTGGGGGAGGTGGAAAAGACGCTGGTCTGGCGGACGCGTCGGGGCAAGCCAGGTGCAAATAACGCCGCTCAAATAACGCCGCTGTCGGTCACGCGTCGCCCGCGTCACCGAGCGCGCGCGCGGCCGAGCCAAATACGACTGGATCGCCCGCCATCAAGTCGGATTGGGTGCGGCCTCCAGCCCGCCGACGAGTCCGACCAGTGACCGGTCACCACCATATGATCCTGCTGTGCGCACACAGTTGCTACAGGATCGATGTAAAAGTGGACTCACGAGGTGAGTAGAGCACTAGAGGTGGGATTACGGGCTTGAGCTTGTGCTGATCAGAGGTCTGAGGAGGCGCAGTCTGAGTCGAGGCTGGATGAATGCACTCTCCAGCCAAAGCGGCCAATGTGTGATCACTCGGTGTGGTCCGCGGAGGGAGGGGTGGGACTTCAAGTCGAGTAGCACTGCCACGCGGTGAGAGCGCACGCACGGAGGGTATGGGCGATGATGGAAACACGTCGATCAGGTTTGACAAAGCTAGTGGGGTATGCGGAGTATCGAGTCGACGAGTCGAGGGGCAACTTAGTCTCGGGGAGGAAGGGGAGAGATGTCAAAAGGTCAAAGCGACAGTCGAGCGGCGGCGCGCAAGGCCAATCGGGCCGGGAAGGGGTTGTTCGTAATGACCCCATTGCATTCCATTAGCAACGCCGGTGTAAAAGGGTTGAAGCGCATGGACCCTCGCTCGTCTACGCGGGGTCGCTAGTCCACGTACACGGCTCACGGCTTGGTCACTCGACACCTACTTCCCACTCGACCGGTTCCCGCAATCATGACAACGAGTGAGTCATGGTGCAATGGTGGACACGGTTATATCTCCCGCGCGGCTGGCGTACCTCCCTCGTCTGGTCTCGCACTCGTGGGTGGTGTGACGGGAGTGAGCTCGCGTGTCACCACACCCCCACCGTCGCCGGGGACGTCGTGCTCACGGTCCAACGTCAACTGTGACTGCAACCGTGACTGACCGCGACCTTGTTTCCCCGATTCGCAGCTTCCAGCATTGGTATCGCCAATCTGCCCAACCAGGTCAGTCGAGTCGTCGTGTCTGGTCTGGCATGGTCTGGCATCGACGGGTCTGGCGTGTCTCAGCGTGGCCGTGCGAGCAGCCTCGAAACGCCCGGTCCCCCTGGTCCATCGGTCACTGATCCCAGCCCTACGCCTCCATCTTGATCGTTCCCGATCCCACAGAGGCACAAGATTGGTCAGTCGCGTCGTCGGGCGCACCTGTAGAGCACACCAAGACATTCTCCTGCCGCACTGACACTCGGACCCGACGTGCTCCACAGTCGCCAAACGTGGCGGCCACTTCACCTTGATGGTCGTCGGAGAGGCAGGGTTGGGCAAGACCACCCTCATGTACGTTTTCTTTTCTTTTCTACCAGGCCATTTAGTTGCGCTCTTCTACTACGAACCCAGCAGCATCGGTCCAGCCACGTCGTTCGTCTCGAGCGAAAGGCGCATTGATGCAGCGCTCAGACCTCCTTTTCGAACGAGTGCTCCGAGACCGGGTTGGAACGTGCACCTTGACTCTTGGGTCTCATCACTGACCCATCGATTGTCCTCCACACAGCAACACCCTCTTCTCGACCGAACTTGCCCCCGTCAAGGACTACAGTCGTCGATTCGTCAAGCAGATGGACAAGACCACCGAGATCGGTCAGTGCCACCAGTCGGCTCGCCCACACGCGCCTCTCGTTTCCCGGCAGCTTAACCTTCATCCCCTTGAAGCACAGACATTATCAAGGCCGAGCTGGAGGAGAAGTTGTTCAAGGTCAAGCTCACTGTCATCGATACCCCCGGATTCGGAGATTACGTCAACAACCGTGATAGCTGGATGCCCATCGTCGATTTTATCGTGTGTGACTCTGCACTGTACTCCAAGACTCGCACGACTCTGACTCTCTCGATTTGAACAGGACGACCAACACGAGTCGTATATGCGCCAAGAGCAACAACCCCAGCGTGGCGAGAAGCTCGACATGCGAGTCCACGCGTGCCTCTACTTTATCCGACCAACCGGATACATGTGAGTTCTCTGTAAAGTCTAGACATCTCAGCCTTCGTGTCACAGGCGCTTACTTCTCCCTCGGGTGTGCAGTCCTAAACCCCTCGATATCGAGATCATGAAGCGATTGGGCACGCGCGTCAACCTCATTCCCATCGTCGCCAAGGCCGACACGCTCACGCCCCACGATTTGGCCGAGTTCAAGCAGAGGGTCAGTGCCATTCACTCTAATCAAAGCCAACTTGACTCCCATTCTGACTCTTCGTTGTGCACTTCCCCACCTAGATCCGCCTCGTGATCAAAGCTCAGGGGATCCGAGTGTACCAACCCCCAATCGAAGCCGACGACGAAGCCTCTGCCGAACACGCCAAAGTGCTCGCCGCGGCGATGCCCTTCTCCATCATCGGCTCGACACAAGAAGTCACGACCGCGGATGGGCGCGTCGTCAAAGGCCGTGATTACCTCTGGGGAGTCGCCGAAGTGGAGAACGAGGATCATTGCGATTTCAAAAAGTTGCGCTCGCTGTTGATCCGTACCCATATGCTTGACTTGATCGCCACGTCGGAGGAATCGCATTACGAGAATTACCGTCAAGCGCAAATGGAGACGCGCAAATTCGGCGAACCTAAAGTTAAAAAGGTCGAGAACCCTAAGTTCAAGGAAGAGGAAGAAGCGTTAAGAAAACGATTCACCGAACAGGTCAAGATGGAGGAGGCGAGGTTCCGTCAATGGGAACAGCATCTGATTGCCGAACGTGATCGATTGAACAAGGACTTGGAACAGGCGCACAGCTCGATCAAGTCGCTTGAACTCGAGTTGGATTCGTTAGGCGGGAACGTCGGGTATGGCTCGACGACCAGTCGATCAACCGTTGGAAGGCGATAAGGGGTCTGGAACGACTTCGTTTCCTTACCTCTAAACGACGACGTTTCACGATATCCCAAGCCACTCTTGGGACTCCCCGGTCCTTTCTTGTGTTACCCAGTACTGAGTTTCGCATCCACTTCTTTGAGGTTTCTTTTTTGTCCCTCTTCTTTCAACGGCCTTCTTTCATTCTTGACATGACCCGCCTTTCGCTTCCGTTCCGTAGCAACTTTTCCTCATCCTTTCTTGTGATGCCATAGCAATACGCCTTCCAGTAATTGTCCCAAAAGGTCCGGCTCCGACTTTCAGGTATCTCCGCAACACTGATTCCGATATCAAACTCCGTTCCATCCCAACTAATCACCACAGCAATCTAAGGATCACCGCCCAACCCAAAAACATGCCTCTTCAATTCGATCCCCCTCCATTGCTTCCATTCGTCGACTTGCCCAACCCAACCCCATTGAGCAGACCTTTCAAGCCGGGGAGATCTCGCTATACAACGGACGCATGCACGATCAAAAGGTTAGCTTTACTTTCCATGTTGCCAGGGTCTAAGATCTCTCACAGCGGAGAAAGTGCTTACGACTCCTTCAGAGAACCGTGGATACAAGGCACTGATTTCGAGGAAATGACTCGTCATGGCGGACCACCTAGAGGGGAGTGGATGCAAGAGTCACTCGACGGTAAACTTTGAGGAAAACCCGGTCTAGACGTACATCATGATATGCGAGTTCTCGGACCAGTATGCCTAAATCATTAAAAGGGGATCCGACGATGAGCAAACTCCTGTTTGGAGCGCTTGAACGGAAGTGAATGTGCACGACCAACGCACCGATTGTCGCCATTCGTTCCTCGCTTCCGAGACCCTCGGATCATAAGGCAATATCCTCTCTACAATCGCCAAACGACACCCAACACAGATCCTCAGCTTTCCACACCGAGTCATCCACGCCTGACATCCAAAACAACTTACCACCTGCCCCCGCCTCTTTCTGACTCTTCTTCAGCGCATGCATAACCACATTCGCGTCATCACAAATCAACATCAAATCCATAGGGCGGGTCTTGACGCCGGAAAAAGCCTTGACGGCCCTTCGGAGGAGACCTCCTTCGCCCAAGAGGTATTGGCGGAAGTTTTCCCAGTGTACGTGCAGAGCTCGTTCGATGAGGCTGATTTCGAGTAAGGTCGGTGGCAAAAGGGATTGGTCGGGTATGACGTCGATTGTCGCGGGCTGGAAATGTCAGAATTGCTGAAAGTCAGAACCCGAAGTCAAAGAAAGCGTTTTCGGCAGTGACGGAACGCACCTTTGAATCTCGGAACGACGGGTATCGCGTGCAAAGCTGCAAGTAGCTCATCAAGGCGTGGTGCCACAAACTATAGTCGTCGTACTCGTGGAAGCCGCATCGCTTGGCAGGGACGATGGATGGGCCCTGTACGAAACTTTCCAACTTGTCTCCAACTACAATCGACAGATAGTTAGAAAAGTCAGCAAGCGAGATCCGTCCCAGCTCCGAAGCGTGTAGTTACAAAAAACTCACGGTATCCATACCGCGCCTTGAGGATCGCATCCCTCATCAAGATAACCCTGCATAGCTCGGCTCCTCGGGCATGCAGCTCAAGCGGCGATAGACTCGAGTAAACGCGCATATGATCAGGCGTGATCGAGTCCCTCTCGTTCGCTAGCGCCGGTCGACCGGGACTCATGAGCCATGCTCCTAAGATATCAGCTTGATCGGATGGTATAATAAGGCGTCCAACATAGGACGAGGAGGGTGTAGGTGAGGACAGTTGTCGACTATGTGCGGTTAGAGTATGTGGAGAGGGAGCTCGGGACAAGGCGGCATCGACCATCTGCTCGGGTAAGATTTTGCTTCTGAGGCCCTCCTGAGCTACGAAATGACCGAGATGCAACTGACCTTGATGTCGGCTTGAGCCTCCTCGTATGGCACACTATCCTTGGTCAAGATATTCCGGATGATCTGTGACATGTTATCCACGGCGATCAGGGTCCGCACTAGTATGCCTGTTCAGCGTTCACAGAATAAAGCTTACCGAGCCGTGTTGTTCAGCTCCCGTGCTTCGATAAAGCCCGTCAAGACCCAGGATCTACAGTACGTGTCCGAACTCATCAACACCACGGGATTGAGTCTATGATGAAAGACCTATACAGACTTACCTTATCTTCAAATTCCTCTCCTTCCCTCGCCACGATCCACCTGCGATAAATCTCCTCCGGCCCTAGAGTCTGTTCAGCCGTCTTGCCTACACTCGTTCGTCGGTGCACAAAATGCATTATCCTTTTGCGATGCTCGCTCGATTCGACATCGTCCTGCGTGGTCTCTTCGGAGGGTACATCCGACAAAGCGGCCAACATATCTTGGACGGACCAGGCTTGTTCGTCTAGAAGTGTGAAGAGCGCGCTCAATTTGTCCCGATCGGATCGCGCCTTGTTCGAACCCAGCAAGGGATCCGAAGGTGTTCTTCGTAGTCTTGGTCGGGAAGCGGAACCTGGTGATGCAGGAGAGAATTGAGTTTGTTTCCTCTTTGTTGGAGAGGACCGAGTCTCCAATTTCGAGGTCGACGGCGCAGGTGGTGGTGCGTCTGAAATCAACTCGACAGGGGTAGAAGAAGCGGGGTACCGAACCGCCGGCCGGATGAAAGGCTGTGCGGCCAGCGGTGGTGGCGGTGGCGGAGGTGGTTGGACCAACCGAGCCTGCTTCTTCGGAGGTCGATAATCCTTCTTCAATGATACGGCCATTGATACGGCCACATGGGTCGCAGTAGTCGTTGGTGGTGGGATACCCGAAGAAGCGGGTGTGCGCGACGCGGATGTGGAAGAAGCTGGAGAAGGGGTGTTCCAAGCCGACGCGACGCCTGCACTCGATCCGGGTGTCAACCCGCCTCCAGCGTGTTGATTCCTAAAAGCTCGGTGTTGCAGCGGTTGTTGATACAGCGCGGCCGGGGACGCGAGGTGTCTCTCCAAGAGTGTTTGATTGGTGCCGACGTCACCAGAGGTGCCCGGGGGGCGCGACGCAGGCCGAAAAAGTTGCTGTCCCTGTGCTGCGGACTGGTGGTGCTGCTGCTGCTGTTGCCAATGCTGTCGCTGCTGTTGTTGTTGCATCTGCATCTGAAGTTGCTGCTGCTGCAGGATCGAGGTGGACGAACTTGGATCATGGGGAGAAGCCGAACGTGATGGATAAGGTGCCAGTTGCTGGTCGAGCTCTTGTGGGTGAGGTTGTTGTATGCTGGCGGCCGGGCTCATCGTCGGACTCGAAGTCGACGACCGGTTCGACGTCAACGCGAACAGAAACAATGCCGCGTCCGGGTAAGGCATTCCACCACCACCACCATTATTATTTATGGGCCATATAAAGTGTTCTCCATCCACCATCCCCGCCGTGTCAAACATCCCTCCCTCGTGCTGAACCAAAGGAGCCGGCGCAGGCTGAGCTGAGTGAGGCTGAAGTGGAGGTGCTGGGTGGTGACCGTGAGCTGGAAGCGTGGATGGCGGTAACGATTGCGACGTGTCAAATCCACTGAAGTCGAGAAAGTCGCTGTAATGACCAGACGGATCCATCACAGCGTGTGGCCTCGTTCGACGATTCCCAGGCAGCGAATGAGCTTGTCGCGAAGAAGGCGCTTGACATTCGCTGCCGGTGAAAGGTCGACCGTGATGACGCGATCGGCGTTCCAGCAGTGCGGTGATAACCGGATTCTGCTCTGCCCAAAAATGAGAAATCGAAGAACACATACCAGACGGTCGGCCCCGCTCTGCAACAAAGCCTGAACGAGCACGCGAAAATAATGTAGACCGAACGCCCACATCACCCCATGTTCTCCCCATCGATCATTCCCATCTTCATTTGACCTGTTCCGACATGTTGCTAGTTGAAGCGGCTGCTTGGCGCTTGGTGCTTGGCAGCGGACTCACGACGATGATTGTAAGGGGATGCCTTACAGGAACAGCCCCATAAGTAGCCTCTGAGTAGCTAGAACTATCGAGTTCTAGTTACGGCTTGCTTTTAGTCTAAGCGGTCAAGAACGACAGATTGTATTTTATGCACATCACTGCAGAGGCGCATATCAGGCTTACACTAAAATAGCAGCGAATCGCAAGGCGCTCGCCGCGAGCAGGGGGGGGAAAGGAAAGCCACTAGGTAGTCATAAGTGGGTTGTATGAGACATAATTTTGTGTGACAAAGCTGTTGATCATCAAAGATACCCTTTATGACGTCTTGCACTGCCGATTGGCAGGGGACGATGAACGACAGTAATAAACTTTGAAACATCATATTCGGAGATCCTTGAAATGTATTCGGAGAAGAGAAAAGAGAAAGAAAAGGTTGTAGAAAGCCGCGTTTCAGAGCGTTTATTAACGGCATTTTCGTAAAAAGTTGTGAATGAGTGAATGGGGAAACGCTTCCACACGGATGGTGATCGACTGAGTCGGACCTCATGCAAAAGCGCGTCGGACAAACCATGACTGCTGGCCTCGTGAACGCAGGCAGATCTGACCAACACCGCCGGAGGTTAGACTGATTCCTCATAATATGCATCGTCCTGTGGAGTTTGACGGTGAGCAACCCACAAGGGACTCTGCGTCCCTCGACGCTCGGAGATCACCACGCGCACTGCACGTGAACCGACCCCTTAACCACTCGACCGGTCGAATCATCAACTTGAGAACGGACTCGCTAGTCCAGATTACACAGATCAAGTAGACAAGGGGTAGATACAACGCAGATACGGGGTGTACGTTCAATGTAAACAGAGTAGAAGAAGGGCAAATTGGGGGGGCGAACACATACATCGGAGAACAAACACGCAAATCCAAGACTCTCAGGGCACCAGTGGGAGGGCCAGCCATATACACAGTCGGAGCAGAGGAAAAGGGAGCACAACTCTCGTCGTAATGTATATATACGTAAGAGAAAATCAAAACCTGCAGTTCTAGGCCTGCATCGGATCGTAATTCACGAGAACGTCAGTTAAATCGGCCTTCCAAAGCCCTCGAATCGTTGCTCGAACCACTGACCTTCTTCCTCCCCAAGAACAATCGTTGCATCACATTCGGCCGCTTGAGGCCTTCTTTCTCATCCACGCTCGAATCCGGATCCTGTCCGGCACTCTTGACCCCTCTCAAAGGTTGTCCACCATCGTACCAATCCTTGATCCTCTCGTCGCCGATCGTCGTATGAGCCGAAACGAGCGCCGGTCGAACGGCTCCTCCCACGTTCTCGTCCCGTGCCTGGAGGACGACACCTGAAGCGACGTGTTCTTCGCGAGGCGGGGTCGCACCTTCTTTGTTGGAGCGTCCGAAACGTCGAGCAAGTGACTTGCTCCGCTTTGGTCGGTCGGTCGGGGAATGGGCGGATGCGTGCGCAGCGTAGGATTCATCGAGAGCAGGCATGGGAACTCCGACAGGTTTGCCAGCCGCCAGCGTGGCCTGTCGTCATGACAGGGGTCAAAGTGGACAGGATCAGCCTAACCCCCTCAAAAGTACCAGTAAGGTCAAAAGCAACTGACTTCGATATCCCAAATCGACTGGGTCCTACAGAAGCGATCTTCCTTGGTGAGGCTGGCGTCTCCTCTTGTCGAAGCCGTCCCCCGCCCGCATTCCAATCTCGCCTTCCGAAGTCTTCCCAAGCTTCCGAGTCCCTGAGGACTCAGGAGGATGAATCGAACCACGCAGCCAGGTCAGTTGTCGGTCTCAGAAGACAGAGAAACGCCGGGGTGAGACAGATCTTGACCTCACCTGACGCCATACATCTCGATCAACTGCGACCCCTTCCCAGCCCCCGGAGCGATCGGGAAACCCATATTGATCTTAGGTCGTGCCTCGGCCGCCGGCCTTCCTGCCGCCGCGTAAGGTCCATCTTTCCCAATCCCACCCTGCGGTCTCGAACCATCTTGCTCCATCGCGTTGAGAGCAGCTGCGGCCCTGGGAGATACTCGTGCAGAGGGTTGATGACGCACGGGGGTAGTCGAGGGAGCGACCTTGAGTTTGGGCTTGGCGGACACAGTGTCGCCGAAAGGTGGAACTAAGGCTGCAGGGTTGAAGGCGCCGATGGGGGCACACGGACCCTTGTTCCTCGCAGCTGTCGCTGCCGCGTAGGGCCCGTCGTGTCGGACCAGACCTGACAGAGGCCCAGATGGTAACATCGTCAGCATCCTGCCGACGCGAACAGCTGAATCTAATATGAGAGCGCTCACCTCCTCCACCATACAGTCCACTGATGTCGAGCTTGTCAATGACATCCAAAGGTACGTCGCTTTTTCTTTCCACCGGCCGAGGGGCCGTTTTCTTATTCATCAACGAGGCATGCCTGGTCATTTGCGCGCCGTTGGTACCTTTGGTGTTGCTGTTGCTGTTGCTGTTGCCGGTGCCATTGATTTTGCCGTTGGTGTCGGAAAGGGTGTTGGATTTGGCATTGCGGTTGGCGCTCGGACTGACGGGACCTCGGGTGGTAGCGCTGGCGTTGGTGCTGAGATTCGGGTGGGACCCCGCGCTGTGGAGGTTGGCGGATGTGATCGAGGTCCGAACTGTCCTCGGAGCTGGGGCACGCGTACTCGACTTGTAGCCCGAGGTCGTCGACTGGTTCGACAAAGTTCCGGGGTTGTATCTCGCGTCGCTCTGTGCTCGACTCCGTCCACCGTGGCCATTCGAGCTCCCACTCGCCGAAGCGCCGTCCGCAAAGGGGCCAACGGATCGCGTGAAGGTCATTGAACTCGAAGCTGGACCCTGTGGCAATTGTTGGGGACGCGTCTTTACGGGCGAGTGGGTCCTGGAGGGGGAAGTCGAGGTTGATCGGTCCGACGGTGGGTCCGAAACCGAGTCCGAATACTCGGATAGGTAGGTATAGTGCTCGAGCAGTGAGTCATTTGTTGTCGATCTCGGAGTTGGTCGGTCGGGCACGGCGGCGATCGTCTGCGGGGGGTGCATGTCGTTCGATGTGTGATCAGTCTCACGTTGTCGCCACCGATAAAACGTCGAGTAAAGAGTCTTGGAGTGGGTCAAGAAGAGAGAATCGAGCATTGAGCCCGCGCGTCCAGGGCTACGTATGCACTGCCCGAGCGCCAAGCCTTGGGGGACTGGGCCGTAGGCAAGCGGCCTGCAGCCGCCAGCTGCGCGGCCGTGTCGGGTCATTCATTCACACGCGCGCGCGCTAGGGAGATGCTACTACTTGAGGCCAGGCGAGATGGATGCATGCAACTCACCACGACATTGTCCAGTGCTTCCCGTAGCGAGCGATCATCTTGAAAAGGGTCTGATAAAGGTAGAACGCATCCGGAACCAATGGACAACGTGTCGAGATGATAGTGGAGGCCGTCAGGGGTGGGCGAGGGCAGCGGCGACACGCGACGGTCGAGGTCATAGTCGAGACGGTCATCGGTGGCGATAGGCACAGCGGCGGCGACGACGAAGCCCCAACGACGGGTGGACAGAGAGCAAGGAGAAGCGGGTGTCAGTGTGGCCAACATTTCGGATTTGAGAAGACAACCTAGTCGATGAAAGTTCACACATCCCCGGTGACGGCTTCCATGGATTACAAGAAGCGGTCCCGACCCGCCGACCGCCCACGACGCGTTGAGCAGCGGCGGACGTCGGTTGGAGACAACACTCCGAGCGGTCGTTCCCTTTGGTGCGCGCCGCGACGGGGTCCGGGGCCCATCCCTGGAGCTAAGATGCGGTGTCGAAGAAAGAACTCACCGGCATTGAATGTTCTCGCAACGCGTGTCGACGCCATCACGGACGGGGCGTAGGAGCGGCCACTTTTTGGAGGTGGTGGAACGGGTCGATGCGTGCTGCTGGCAGATTGGCAAGCCAGTCAGATAGATCCGAAACCCGCAATGTCGGCGCCTGGGGAAGTCCGCCTAGCAAGTCGCCAGGCCCACCGCCTTTCTTCGGGTCGACAGCGTTAGTGGCCCTTTTTTTCACAGAACCAAAGTATAGATTGCCACTGGAAGCTCTACGCTAATCGCTACTATGACTAATGCCTTCTGATTCACCTAGCCTCACCTGGACACTCAACGAATACGAAGTTGACCGCTAAAGAAACTAATTAAAGACTGTCCAGGCGCGCGTCCCCTGATAAGGTTTAGGCGCACGGGCTTTACAGTCGGCGGCAGGAAGGCCGGCGTCCGAGGCACGACCTAAGATCAATATGGGTTTCCCGATCGCTCCAGGGGCTGGGAAGGGGTCGCAGTTGATCGAGATGTATGGCGTCAGGTGAGGTCAAGATCTGTCTCACCCCGGCGTTTCTCTGTCTTCTGAGACCGACAACTGACCTGGCTGCGTGGTTCGATTCATCCTCCTGAGTCCTCAGGGACTCGGAAGCTTGGGAAGACTTCGGAAGGCGAGATTGGAATGCGGGCGGGGGACGGCTTCGACAAGAGGAGACGCCAGCCTCACCAAGGAAGATCGCTTCTGTAGGACCCAGTCGATTTGGGATATCGAAGTCAGTTGCTTTTGACCTTACTGGTACTTTTGAGGGGTTAGGCTGATCCTGTCCACTTTGACCCCTGTCATGACGACAGGCCACGCTGGCGGCTGGCAAACCTGTCGGAGTTCCCATGCCTGCTCTCGATGAATCCTACGCTGCGCACGCATCCGCCCATTCCCCGACCGACCGACCAAAGCGGAGCAAGTCACTTGCTCGACGTTTCGGACGCTCCAACAAAGAAGGTGCGACCCCGCCTCGCGAAGAACACGTCGCTTCAGGTGTCGTCCTCCAGGCACGGGACGAGAACGTGGGAGGAGCCGTTCGACCGGCGCTCGTTTCGGCTCATACGACGATCGGCGACGAGAGGATCAAGGATTGGTACGATGGTGGACAACCTTTGAGAGGGGTCAAGAGTGCCGGACAGGATCCGGATTCGAGCGTGGATGAGAAAGAAGGCCTCAAGCGGCCGAATGTGATGCAACGATTGTTCTTGGGGAGGAAGAAGGTCAGTGGTTCGAGCAACGATTCGAGGGCTTTGGAAGGCCGATTTAACTGACGTTCTCGTGAATTACGATCCGATGCAGGCCTAGAACTGCAGGTTTTGATTTTCTCTTACGTATATATACATTACGACGAGAGTTGTGCTCCCTTTTCCTCTGCTCCGACTGTGTATATGGCTGGCCCTCCCACTGGTGCCCTGAGAGTCTTGGATTTGCGTGTTTGTTCTCCGATGTATGTGTTCGCCCCCCAATTTGCCCTTCTTCTACTCTGTTTACATTGAACGTACACCCCGTATCTGCGTTGTATCTACCCCTTGTCTACTTGATCTGTGTAATCTGGACTAGCGAGTCCGTTCTCAAGTTGATGATTCGACCGGTCGAGTGGTTAAGGGGTCGGTTCACGTGCAGTGCGCGTGGTGATCTCCGAGCGTCGAGGGACGCAGAGTCCCTTGTGGGTTGCTCACCGTCAAACTCCACAGGACGATGCATATTATGAGGAATCAGTCTAACCTCCGGCGGTGTTGGTCAGATCTGCCTGCGTTCACGAGGCCAGCAGTCATGGTTTGTCCGACGCGCTTTTGCATGAGGTCCGACTCAGTCGATCACCATCCGTGTGGAAGCGTTTCCCCATTCACTCATTCACAACTTTTTACGAAAATGCCGTTAATAAACGCTCTGAAACGCGGCTTTCTACAACCTTTTCTTTCTCTTTTCTCTTCTCCGAATACATTTCAAGGATCTCCGAATATGATGTTTCAAAGTTTATTACTGTCGTTCATCGTCCCCTGCCAATCGGCAGTGCAAGACGTCATAAAGGGTATCTTTGATGATCAACAGCTTTGTCACACAAAATTATGTCTCATACAACCCACTTATGACTACCTAGTGGCTTTCCTTTCCCCCCCCTGCTCGCGGCGAGCGCCTTGCGATTCGCTGCTATTTTAGTGTAAGCCTGATATGCGCCTCTGCAGTGATGTGCATAAAATACAATCTGTCGTTCTTGACCGCTTAGACTAAAAGCAAGCCGTAACTAGAACTCGATAGTTCTAGCTACTCAGAGGCTACTTATGGGGCTGTTCCTGTAAGGCATCCCCTTACAATCATCGTCGTGAGTCCGCTGCCAAGCACCAAGCGCCAAGCAGCCGCTTCAACTAGCAACATGTCGGAACAGGTCAAATGAAGATGGGAATGATCGATGGGGAGAACATGGGGTGATGTGGGCGTTCGGTCTACATTATTTTCGCGTGCTCGTTCAGGCTGTGTTGCACAGGGACTGGTGTCTGTTCTTTGTTTTATCATTTTTGAGTACTGGAACAGATCGAGTCCGGTGATCACAGTTTGATTGCCATGCGTGGACCTGGAACGGGGGGAGACTTCTAGCGCGTCAGGCCACGTCTAAACGTCCTAAACGCAGAATAGAAACGCCTGGCCCACCGCAAATGGCGTTTCCAACAGCAAGACTCCCAGCCGATTGCCGACTTTCGAGAGTGACTAGAAGACAGCGAGTTCCACAAAGACGGAATGAAAAGTAAAAAACGGCTAGAGAAAGCAAGTGCAGGGAAGACCTATATAGCATAGTACACAGAGGGCGGCGGGGCAATTGAAATGACGGAAAACACGGGACATCTCGGCGATGAACGCGCGGGCGAGAACAAAGGACGATCCGCAGTAGCAAAGATAAACCTATGCCTGTCAAGCCCCATCAGGGGGCCGATCAACGGTCGTCGGGTCAAATACGATGCAATACAAGAAAAGCGTGACGAAGGCAGGAAAATGTAGAGAGAAAAATAGGAGCCCGCCGAAAGACCCACTGAGCGTTTAGCAAGCGCACGGCTCTTTGTTCTTCGCTTCGGCAGTTTCGTTCAAGTTGACGCTCGGTCCACCGGCTGCGCCGGCCCTCGCACCGTTGCCTCGGGGACCTGCTCCTCCGGGACCTCGAGCGGACGCAAGCAAGTGCTCCAAAGGGATCTTTTTGGCTGTAGACGGACGCAGGAAGAAAATTAGGGCAGCTAAGGCGCTTCCACGTGGAGGGATTACACCGCCAGACGACTGACCAATCTCGGTAAAGACCTCGACAACACCTTCGCCCGTCTTAGCGCTCGTCTCAAAGAACAATAATCCGGCCTCTTGAGCATATGCCTCGGCTTCTTCACGTGGCACCTGTCGACGCGACTCGCCCGTCACGCCCGAGTTGGCAGCGGTGCCGTCCGAGGATCCCTCGTCGGTGTTGGCGTCCTCGGCGGGGGTCGCGGTCGCATCATCGGCTTCGTCGTCGTCTTCTGCAGCGGCGGCGGAGGAATCACCTTCGGTAGCAGGTCGGACGAGATCGACCTTGTTACCAGCCAAAGCGATCACGATGCTGTGGCGTGATACGCGAATT
This sequence comes from Microbotryum lychnidis-dioicae p1A1 Lamole, assembly GCA_001244265.2. NCBI lineage: Eukaryota > Fungi > Basidiomycota > Microbotryomycetes > Microbotryales > Microbotryaceae > Microbotryum > Microbotryum lychnidis-dioicae. Next base: position 2,354,983 of record CDLV01000006.1, read on the forward strand.
GAAGATTCAGCGAGCCGAGCGCGAAACAGCTCCGAGCCCAGGCCCACACTGCACTAACTTTGGGTTAGCCTGTCGTTGCAACTCCTTTACCCACGTCTTGGCCTGTTCGAGTGAGGCCTGTGGAAGCCATACCGAATGATCATCAGTCCCCGAATGTCCAGCTCGGCAAAGAAGACCGGGGAAGCACTGACGGCCTTGGTGACATCATACACGACAACCGCAGCTTGGGCATTACGGTAGTACATGGGCGACAAGGATCGGAAACGTTCTTGTCCTGCCGTATCCCAGATCTCGAACTTGATCACCTTGTCCTCTGCGAATGACCGGAAGCGTGACCATCACCCGCGAAAGGCCGAGGGTGGCGTCGAGGCAGCATTAGCTTGGTCGGGTGTACAGGACCCCCCCCGTTGCAAGCCATTACGCACCCAGCCGACATCGTTGAGTGAGGAAAGCAGCGCCTGTGATTGTAACGAGTAGGCAGCAATTAGGATCCGACAATCCTTAGCACTTAGCTAGAGCCTCAGCCGGCACGACCCAAGTGGAATGAGTCGGCGGTTACCACGCAGCCACGAGCGGCTGCTACTTCTGAGGGGGAGGCGCCAGTAACTGACCGATGGTCGGTTCCTTGTTGGCCTCGAACGAGTTGCTACAGAAGCGCAACACGACCGACGATTTGCCGACCGCACTCTCGCCCAGAAGGCACAGCTTCACCTGCGATAGAGATCGGTGAATTGTGGCTCGTCAGCTTACCTGCCCAGCCTGGCCAGCCTGAGCGTTCGTGACGACGACGACCCCGCAGCGAGCGCGCCAGAGGTGACGCCGACACCCAACGAGAGCCCGTGCGTAGCCCATCGTCTACGCGACAGAGACAGGGGCAGCTCACCTGGACCGGTCGGGATGGTTGCTCAGCAGCAGCGGAGGCAGAATCGGGTGCAGACATGGTGTGGTGATAAGGTAGGGGTTGGAGTCGAAGGCGAAGCTTTGGCGCGGCGCTCGGCTGGCCCGCCCTGGCGCGCCCTGGCCCGCCTGACGCGCCAATGTACGCTCGCTCGATTAGTGATCGCCAATCTGTCTCGCGCGCACGCGGTGGGCGTGCGGGGCGTGAGCGAAAGGTGAACCACTCCGAGGATCTGGGGAGCTTCCTTCCATGGACTAGGAAACACGGATCTGACGCGTAGGAGCGGCAGATAGAAAATGACGAGAGTGATATTCAAAAAGACATGCTTGGAATGCGAAACGAAACAAGCTATGCTAAGTGAGAAGTGCAAAAGGTTGAAGAGGAAACTGAATGGTTAAAAATGCCGAAAAGACGATACTGATTCGATTCGGGATCCAAGAAGACTGCTTCCAAACACTCTATCATGAATCGGGCTGCTCCCTCGTCGACATGAGGAACGAAGCAGGGACTTGGATCGTATCCGAGAAGACACGTTTGTGCGACATGCGTCGTTCCAAAGGGGTCTGCAAATTCCCAAACGAAAGTCGCTTGCCCGCACCGAGACTCGTACCGGTCGATAGCTCATCCTCGGGTAGTGAATCCATCATGGGTAAGTTGGTCTCGGTCGCTGGCGAGTGTGACGCCGTTAGGTCGGTCGAAAGCCCGTCGGAGAAGACGAATCGACTAAGGATGCCTTTCAACCTGCTCGCTGAATCCGAGCGGGGCAACGTCGGCTTGGAGAATGTAGGTAATCCGATCGGCTTCGTCGTCGTCGTAGGTGACACTCGAGCCCCGTCCGAGTCCACTGACAGAACTTGAGGGCGATCGTTCGTGCGGTTCGAGCCAGGAAGGGGGAGGACGAAAGAGGTTTGTGGTTGAGGTGAGAAGATCTCGCGTCCTGCCTCGGGCGTCAAGGTCTCGTCGAATGTCCCGTCAATGTGAATCGCCTCTGTTAATCGACCCAGGCTGCTCGAGTTCTGATCATCAATCTCCTGCTGGATCGCCATGGGCGGTCGTGCAGAAGCGAATGTCTCATTGCTTCCGAGAGGCAAAACGGTTGTCTTCGCCGATGTCTGGGCAACGATTTGCGAGTCGATCGTCTCCGGTGTCGAGAGGTGTGATCCCGACGTCAAAGAACCATGACTCGAAATTGGGGTTTTGGGACTACTCGTACTCTCGACCTGCTTCGAGGTCCAGGGTGCCAACTTGGCCTCGGCCACGGCGCGCTCCTCCGCATAGTCAGGGAACGGTGGCTCTTCCTCTTCGTCCCTCACGCCCGCGTCGCCCCGTAATGCACGCTCATATCCCACGAGTTGGAAGACGAGACCCAGATTTGGTCCAACCCATTCCGACTTTTCCTTGACGAAAGAGTAGGTATCGTGCATGCCCGTACACCCAGCGAGTTCGGGAAGGTGTCGACCTTCCTCGAGCGCCCGAGCCGCTTCCCGCATGCAGTACGCGATGACGACCGTCGCACTACGCGATACGCCGCATTGGCAATGCACCAGCACTCGGCCCTTGCCGCCGTCGGTAGCTCGAGCTCGATCAAGGAAGTCGAAGGCGTCTTGGAACTTGCGTGCCTCCACCAGGTCGGACTCGTCGTGACCCCACTGCGATGCACGAACAGGTCACGTCAGCTCAAAGCCCTTGGTAATAGCGCGCACATACATACCCGAGACCTACCTTGAGCCATAGATAATCAATCTCGGGTCGACCTGATGTCGGATTCGCGGGAAACTTGATCGACCCATCGGGCGCCGCATCGATGTCCATCTGCGACTTTCGACGCAATCGCGGTGAGCCACGACGCAAGGAGGGTGACGTGGCTGGTGTGAGAAGGCCAAGAGGTGTGGCAGCGACAGAGGGGTCGACGAATGGTGTCGGGAGATCGGCATTGGGTGGGGAGACGGTGGAAGCGGTAAAGATGGATTGAAGATTAGGCGTCGACACCGTCGGTCGAACAAAGCCTGGCCGAGCGGGGAGGCTCGGTTCGGGAACGACGATCACGCCCTGGGTCTTTGTCCGCCGGTGGGACGACTTGCTACGGGCAGGCTGGGGCGCATCTACTCCTGTGGTCGAAGTCGAAGCGCGGGGTGTCGTCTCCTCACTCGGCGTCCGAGACAAAGAGAAGGTCGGTGGCGGCAACAATGCTCTCTCCTCGTCAACGAACTTGACCGAAGCGCCCGAGCTCCGTCGCTCGAGGGGTGGCGCGACCAGCGCGGCATCCTCGACCCATGGACAATCGACCTCTTTCGCGACGTTCAAGACAAATCCAAAGCCCCACTTGGCCAAGACGGCCGGATCGCGCGCGTTCTGCTCACTCCCCAAATAGATACCTGGCACGATTTCACGAGGGCCGAGGGCGTAGGGGTACTCCTCTCCTGGCTCGTCACCATTGACGCCTCTCCGTTCCGTGTCGTTCTTCCTCAGAAGCTGTACAGTCGAAATCGATGACGGAGAAGAGGTCGAGGTATTGGCGCTCTGACCTACCGAGACCGACAACGAAGACGATGAAGGAACACTCCCAATACCCTTGGGCACAATGAACAGAGGTTTCGGGCCCGAAGCCGCCCCCGGTCCACCGAGTTGAAGTCGAGGGATCGACGTCCTGCGCTTCATATTCCGCCCTCCTCGCATTTGTTCTCGCATCTCGTCGGCCTGCTGCTTCATCGCCAGTCGATCGGCGAGCATCAACCGACCGATCGTCCGATCCTCCTGCTCCGCGCCTTCGGGGCCAATAAAGGACTGCAACGATACGCCTGGGGTCGGAGGTAAAGACCGTGTTTCGGCCTCGTCATCTTCAGAGGCTTCGGGGAGAGATAGAGGCCCGAATGTGACGGTCTCAAGTGGGCTGAGCGGTGAGAGTGCTCCCGATGCGGCTGTTGAAGATGCGCCGGGGACGAGGAGCGAAAGCCGCTTCTTGTTGAGCATCCGCCTCGCGGCAAGCCCCCCCCCAGGGCTCGGTGGCCCAGGAGGCAATGAGAAACTTTTCGGTACAGCGATAGAGGTCGACTCGGCAGGGGTTCCACGCGTAGGAAGCGAGACGGTGGGTTCGATCGGATCCGCGCCGATAGCCGGCGAAGCGGGTTGAACGAACAGGCTCGGCGCAGCGTCATCGTTCATCGCATTGGGTTGGAACGCATTTCCGATGACTCGATGTCGTGTTCTGAAAGCTGCTAATCCAAGATCGAGGGCCAACGGAGCACGCGGTGATGTCGACGCCGATGATAATGCTATCCGGCTGGGAGAAGTTGGCGCGCTGAGCCTGGATCCGGACAAAGGCGAGTTCTTGAGCGTCGGCGAGGCGTGTCGCTCCGGACTACCGCCATTGGTGTCGATCGCTCCGACGCGAGGGGAGAGCGAAGGAGGGGTGGTGGGGGCGAATGTTGTTCTCGTAGGAGAGCTTGTGGGTGTGCGCCGCGACATGGTCGAACTCGGTGCGGTGGTGGCAGCGGCGTTGAGGGTCGTCACGGGAAAACGAGGCAGGACGCGTAGAGCCGGAGGCGTGTTGGTAGAGACCTGGGTGCGATGCGCGGGATGAGCATACAGTATAATGATGATGATGAACAAGTCTGTCAGCCAACATGAAACGTTCGGACAAATCTCGGAACAAAGGGCGCGGGGAAGGCCACTGACCTGAGTTCGTTTGGTGATGTTCTGCGGTGACGAGGGTTGACTCGGAGGCGCTCGACGCTTGTTGCACAGTAGATTGGGTGGAGGTGGGCTCGGCAGAGGTCTGGGTCCCGCACTTGATGCTAAGTTGTCGAGCAAGGCTGCCGAATCCGTGATCGAGCTCGGGATCGGGGTTGAGAGGCTACACGTCGAGGACGGCGGTATGTGTGTCGCGTACCTCGATGGCGCAGAGTGCATACAGGACGAGACCCGCGAGCTGTCAAATCGAGGAAATCGAGTGCCCGAGGAGTTGGTCCGAGCCGAGGTGGCGCTGAGGCGATGTGGGATGGCGTCGGTGTCGTCGTCGTCGTCGTCGCGCGGACGAGGTCGTGCACGCGCTCGATAAATAGGAGAGAAACCGAAAGCAAGCCCCGTACGACGTTCTTGACGGTCCGAGTGTCAATTACCGAAGGACTCGGTCAGAACGCTCCACCAAGACGTGTTCGCCCGGATCGGATCCACTCGAGTTGTCGTGCTAGAACGGCGGCGATGATTGCTGCTTATTCAGGAACGCGACGTCAGCTCGACCGACTCGGTGTGGCACGCCTCCAGCTGGTAGGGAGGGGGACCTGTGACGACTCGGCTTTGTCCAAGCACGCTTGAACGCACGACCAGCCAAGCACACGCGATTCCTTTTTGTTTGTCCCAAGAGGAGACGAGTTTTTCCGTTGTAGAAGGGCGGCGATCGTGGCTTGCACACGAGCTCGAGCGAGCCAGCGGTGGGGTGGAGATGGAGCGAACGAGCAACGACTGGTCGCGTCAGCAGAGCCTCAAGCCGCGCCCAGCAAGCATCCGCATATCCGCCAGCAAGGCCCTGGGCTATGAGGAGCAGCGCAGTGAGCAAACGAAGATGCCGAGTAGAAGAGGATAGGGAACGTTCGAAATGTATTACACTAACCTATGAGGAGCAGCGCAGTGAGCAAACGAAGATGCCGAGTAGAAGAGGATAGGGAACGTTCGAAAATGTATTACGCTAACCTATGAGGAGCAGCGCAGTGAGCAAACGAAGATGCCGAGTAGAAGAGGATAGGGAACGTTAAGGGAAAAGAGAGGGAGAGCCGCGCTAGTCGCTGCCTCGGGTAATCTAAGTCAGAATCTAAAGAGGTCCGAGCGCGCCCGAGTTCCCATCCCCCAATCTCCGTATGCTGGGGTTGAGAGCGCCCCTGCAATGTAGTGTACACGATGATAACCCCCCTCGCTGTCAGGCTCCAGGCATTCGGAGGCCTAGACTTTCGCGGTGCCGTACAAAGAGCTTGGGGTCAAGGGCCTTGGTGAGGATGTCGGAGACCATGTCGGCTGTGGCAATGTATTCAACCTTGATCTCACCCTTTTTGACCATCTCCCGCACAAAGTGCTCCCGGATGCGAACGTGACGAGTGCCTGAAAACGATGTCGGGTTGCGTGTCAATGAATTCGCGCCTTGATTGTCGCCGTAGATCAAGGTGGGTCCCGAGTTCGGAATGCCGAGTTCCTCCAAGAGCTGCTGAAGGTGAATAGCCTCTTTGGAAGACTGGGAGAGGGCAATGTACTCAGCGTCGGTGGTAGAATCAGCGACGCGGGACGACCGTTTCGAGCACCAGGAGATCGTTGCACCAGCCAGAAAATATGCATAGCCCATCGTCGACTTGGACGTCCGAACGCATGCACCCCAATTCGAGTCGGAGTAGCCGTAGAGCGGACCGGGAGTAGGCGTGTAACGAAGACCGTACGAGCTGTTCCTCGAATGTAGCGCAGAACGTGTTTGATCGCGGTCCAGTGCGTCGGTCCGGGCTCCTTGGCAAATCGTGCGAGATAGCTGACAGCGTAGGCAAGATCGGGACGAGTGCCGAGCGCGGCGTACATCAGGGAGCCGATTGCCTGAAGATAGCGAGTTCGCTCCTGGTCAGAAGGTGTCGATTGATCGAGCTCGAGGAGGAGATTCTTCTGCATCGGTGTGCTGGCGGGCTTGGCAAGAGCGAGGTCAAAAAGTTCGAGCACGTCCTGTAGGTAGCGCTCCTGAGAGAGGGTAATGGAGCCGTCATCGCTACGTTTGAGTTGAATGCCAAGGACGTATTCCGCGTCGCCAAGTCGCTTGATTCCGTACATGTCCTCGAGTGTGGACAGAACCCGTGCGATCTCGTCGTCCGAGGGGCCAATGAGGAGCAAGTCGTCGACATAGAGCGCGATGTAGTGCCAATCGTTGCCGTGTCGCTTCGTGTAGACGCAGAGATCCGAGACCGTGGGCTTGTAGCCGACAGAACGGAGGGTCGAGTCGATCTCGTCGTTCCAGATGCGTCCAGCCTGCTTGAGCCCGTAGATGGATCGTTTGAGCTTGAGAATCTTACCCGGCAAGTCGATGCCTTGCGGTGGTCGCATGTAGAGAGGCTGGTCGAGCTTGCCGTGCAGATAGGCCTTGTTGACGTCAGCTTGTTTGATCTTGTAGCCGCACAAGACGGCGATCGCGACGAGGGCTCGGATCGATGTAAAGCGAACAACGGGAGAATAACGCTCCTGAAAATCGAGGCCCGGGCGTTGAGTGCTGCCGTCAGCGACGAGACGAACCTTCCGCGATTTGACGTTGCCGAACTGATCACGCTTGGTGCGAAAGACGAAGTGGGAGCGTAGCAGCTTGGCACCGTCGGGCAGGGCGGCTTGGTCGAGAATGAAGTAGACCTTGTACTGGTTCAGCAGCGACGTAAACTCGTCGATGGCTTCGGTTTGCCACTCCGCGGCGTGTGGAGATCGCATCGCTTGGTGCCAGTGGGCCGGGTCGGCGTCGCGAGAAGGGAGCATGTCGAGTGGGGCTTCGGGTGAGGCGTTGTGGGCGGCGTAGAAGTTGGAGGTGTGACAGGAACGGCTAGTACCGAAGCTGGCGCCAGGACGGGGTGCAGCACGGTCGTAGGGGCGAGTGAGGGCGGTTCGGGCTCGCAGACTTGTCGCGCGGCGGCAGGGAACTCGGTCTCCACGAACGTGACGTTGCGACTGATGCGAAGACGCTGGGTGTCAGGATCGTATAATCGATACGCTTTGGCATGTTGGTCATAACCCACAAAGATCAGTGGGATCCCCTTTGGTTCTAGTTTGGTGCGTTCATGCTGTGGGACGGTGGCCCAGGCGCGGCAGCCGAACGTGCGCAGTCGTGAGAGGTCTTGGGGAATGCCGTGCCAGATCGCACCTGGTACACCGCCGTCGATCCCTGCGTGTGGCGTGAGGTTCTTGCAGTCGAGATAGTACTGCGTCGCTTCTTCCCAGAGGTGGGCCGGGAGACCGGAGTCGTGGAGCAGAGCCAAGACGCCCTCTACGATCGATCGATTAAGTCGCTCGGCGCGCCCGTTCTGTTCGGGCGTGTACGGCACCGACTTGTCGCGACGAATCCCTTGCTCGGCGCAAAACTTGTTGAAAGCAGTGTACTCGCCACCGTTGTCGGAACGCAGTGTTTTGATCGTGGCCCCGGAGGCGTTCTCGACTTCGGCCTTCCAGCGCTGAAAGGCAACCAGTGCGTCGCTTTTGCGAAGGAGTGGGAAGGCCCAAGCTTTGCGCGAGAAGTCGTCGATGAAGGTGATCAGGTAGCGTCGGCCGCTCACGGAGGGCTCAGGGAAGATGAGTAGGTCCGAGTGAACCAGCCCGAGGGGAAGTGCAGCGTGAGACTCGGACATAGGGAAAGGTAGCTTGTGCGCCTTGGAAGCCATGCATGCATCACATTTGAAATCATTGCAATCATCGTCGCTATAAGTCCACTCAATACTCTTCACCTGATCGCTTTTGGCCAGCTTCCTGAGGGTGGGAAGAGAGCAGTGACCAAGGCGGCGGTGAAGGGTCAGCAGTGAGACCTTGGGGGTACGAGCGGCGATGAGAGCGGTGTGCGTACATAGATGGGCATCCAAGTGGAAGAGTCGGTCGGATTTGGCCGAACCCGTGCAGACGCGCTTACCCCCCTGTCCAGCGAGACTCGTCCGTCTTCGGTGAATGAAGCCGTGATGCCGTCGTTGATGAGCGCGAATACGGAGATGAGATTCGCGGGACAGCCCGGAACGAAGAAGACGTTGGACAGGCGAATGCGATTGCCTGTTGAAGCGACGAGCTCGATAACACCCGTGCGGTGCGAAGAAAGCGCCCCCCCCTACGCCGCCAATCTGCACACGAGGAGTGTTGTGCAGCTCGACGAAGGCAGTTGAGTCGTTGACCATGTGGTGACTGGCGGCAGAGTCGAGGAGGAGGCTAGGCGAGTCCGACGTGACCGAGAGGAAAGAAGTAGCCGCGAAGGAGACGCTGGGGGCCGTCTCCGAGATCTCGCCGGGGTCGTCCGAGGCAACAGCGAGGCGAGCTTGAGCGGGCGGCTTGGCGTTCGCATTCTGCTTGGAGCGATTGGGCCGGGGCCTGGAGAAGAATCGCTTCTTTGCATCCTCATCGGTGCATCACGGAGCCAGTGCAGGGGGCCAGTCTTGCAAGCGGGGCACGGGCCGGGTGGGGTCCCCGACTTGTCCGAGTTCGAGACATACGCGGAAGGGCGTTTGTCGATAATGTTGTGCGCTGCAACACGCATCGATTTCATCGTCTCCTCGAGGGAAGGAAGCCTGTCCTTTCCCTGGTGCAGTTGAAGGAATGTCTCGCGCCAAGGATCGAGACCGTCGTTGAAGTTGGTACTGAAGAGGCGGGTGGCGACAAGCACTTGTTCAATGTCGAGGTTCCCTGACGAATCTCTCTGGCGAGATCGAGATCGTGGTTGAGGTGCTTGTCAAAATCGTCCTTGGAGGAAAGCGGAATCTGGGGCATCGATCAGAATCGCTGGATGAGTTTGGCGTACGCCTGGGCGTCCCGAGGCGAGTAGCGCTCCTTCAGAGTGATGTAGACTTGAGAGGGGGTGTCGTCTTCTTGGTAGACGTCTTGAATGGATGGGTGCAGCGAGTTGAAGAGGACGCTTCGTACGTAGTCCTTCCACTGGTCCTGAGTTGCGATGGACCATTCAGCGGGGAAGTTTCCCGTCTGTAGATACGAGAAGATGGGTGTGGGCACTAATGCTTTTAGTGCGCGATGCCACCGCGGGTAGGCTGCTTCGTCCTTCAGTCGGTTGACCGCCTCGAACGTGATCGACGTGGCAGCGGGGACACGCGGGACGGAGGCGGTCTTGGTGGTGGTGTCAGGGGGTGAGGACGAGGAAGAGCGGTTGTCACGACCATGAACGTCGAGGACTTGTTGGATAAGAGCCTTGATTTCCTCTGCAGTGGGTGCAGCAGAAGACGGCGACATGACGGCGCGGGCCAGCGGGGTTGGCCGGGTGGGTGAACGCTCGCGGTGGAAGGCGGTGAAGCTCGTCGAAGCTTGCGTGCTCTGAGCTGGTAGGTCGGTTGGGGCTCATAACCTATGAGGAGCAGCGCAGTGAGCAAACGAAGATGCCGAGTAGAAGAGGATAGGGAACGTTAAGGGAAAAGAGAGGGAGAGCCGCGCTAGTCGCTGCCTCGGGTAATCTAAGTCAGAATCTAAAGAGGTCCGAGCGCGCCCGAGTTCCCATCCCCCAATCTCCGTATGCTGGGGTTGAGAGCGCCCCTGCAATGTAGTGTACACGATGACATGGGCCAGGGGGGCCTCCTGCTGGCACTAACGACGCATGCACGTTGGCGCTAACGATCCAGGCTTACTCGATTAGGAGGCAGGGAGCCCACTTCGCTTCAGCGCGAGCTTATGGGCCACTGCAGCTTATCGAGGCAGTTCAAGTGTTGCACAACAATTGAATAAATCGTCAAGAAGAAGGGAGACGATACCATGTCTATGACAGCTTCTAGCTGGCGGCGCACTTGTATGCTGATAAGAGAGACCCCTCACCCTGGGCCACCTCTCAAGGGCACCACATCACTTCGTTCGTGATTAGGCCATCTTGCCCTCGACCTTCTTCTCCAAACTTTCGACCGTCCTCTGCAACTCAGCGACCATCTTGATCAGATCCCTCAAAAGTCTGTCGTTCGAACCCGACTCCCTCGCAGGATCAAAAGTCGACGTCGCCCCGGGGAAAGGCATGGTATTGACCCTCATAGGCGTCGCATGCGCCGGAAGTCCGACTCCACTATGTCGTCGATGACGAGGATTTGCCAAGGTCGTCGAAGGTGGTCCTTCAACGGAATACGACATCATTCTCGCCAAAGGGGAATCGTATCGATTCGAAGCCGAAGTCGAGAGGGCCGACCCACCCGAAGTCGCTGAATCGAGCGCTCCTTCATCGGCCAAACTCGGCCTTTGACCTCGGCCTGAGGTCCCATAGGCGTTCAGGGGTAGACGTTCCTTGGTCGTCGAGCCATGGCGCTTGCGAGGCGACGCGGGAGGGGAAGATGAAGGAGGGGATTCGGTGAAGCGTACTTCAGTTCTCCGACCCTCCGTGCCGAGGACCACAGGGGTCGACCGAGCCGCGCGGCTCTCGTCCTCTTCTTCGGTTGGTGGAGTCGGGGCGCTCGACGATGCAACTCGACTTAGGGGGCGTCCGAGGGACCCGGAAGCTCGTGAACTCAGTCGTGGTCGGTCGTTCGCTCCATTGTTGCTCAAGCTGGCACGGTAATCGACGGCATCCTCTTCATCGCCCGGTAACGGCTCGTTGAGATCCTCGTCGTCCTCGACACCGTCAGGTGTGTACTCGAACACGGCCGCGCACTCCCAGTGCGCACCTTCGAGCAGAGAGATCTTCTCGCTCCATTTGGCTGGTAATGCACGCATGAAGCTCCCGCGGACTTCGTTCAGCGATCGGCGTAGCGGAGAGTTCGGCAGTGATTGACGCTCGTAGAATGCGATCGCGAGGAGGATGGGGAAAGAAGCGATACGTGTCGATGCAACATCTATAGTATCACCACCAATATGTCAAGGAGGCCGAGGGGCAAAGAAGACTCAGATCTTTCAAAACTGACTGATTTTGTGGAACCACCGGGGATTTGTCACGTGCGATACGGGCCACATGATGAGCAAAGCAATGAGGTTGAGAGGTGGAACGTCTGCGAAGATGACGAAACTAATCAGTCTTTTACCTCTAGATCCAAGTGCAGATAATGTTTCGCTCACAATCGAAGAGAGAGTCGGCTTTGACACCTTCAAAGGTCAAGACCGCTTTTCGGAACATATCTTCAGCAGCCTGTAGACGACGCCATGCCACGAGTTGAATTAGACATTGTCTTAAGCATACCTGAAGTACTTCCGGGAGAAGACCTACAGCATCCGCAGCGATACTGGCGTACGTCCCAGACAGGATCGCCACGAGCAACGAGACGAGCAGCGTGTTGCTCAAAGCGGCATAAATGACGATGATGACGGGACCCAAAATTGGATGAAACGTCGGTGAAGCATCAAGTCCAGACCCATCGAGACCGAACCAAATGAAGATGAGCCATTCGGCAATACGAGCGATCGAATAAGCGCCGTCGCAGAGGTGGTTGAGGGCAAAGACGAAGCCGAGGAAACAAAAGACGGCGATGCCAAGCAGCCAAGCAAAGTCCGCGAGCATGGCGCGCAGACTGAGGATCAGGAGGTTGTTGGAGATGGAAGCGAACGCGAGCCTGCAGAGCGTGCGGATGATTCATCAGCAGTTGGCGTGATGAATGACTGTACGACCTCTTCGATGCTTGCCTGGGAAACATGAGGCAAGCCGCCGCGGAGAGCACAGCATAGGCTTGATCGCTAGCCCATGCCTCCTCGGTGAGGATGCTTCGAATCCGAAAGCCGAATGCAATGGCGTAAATTGGAATCCCCATCAAGTCGAGTCCGTTCGTGAGCCCAGCGGCGTAGATAGAGAAGCCGTGCTCGGCGACCGACGCGAGTTTGTCGAGCGAAAAGCCGAGAGCGTACAGGAAAAACCACTTCTCGTGGATCGACAGCTTGGAAACGGGGATAGTCTCGTGACGGTTTTGCCTGTCCATGATGACGGCGATGAAGGATACAAACAAGACGACAAAGGCGGAAAAGTCGATCAAGGAGCGGTACTTGGGCACCCTCAGGCGATAGTGGTCCAGCACGGGAGCCTTGTCGAGGTTGTACAAGCTGATTTTTTGCACCTTCCATCGATCGGGGAGGATGTCGATAAAACTCGAAGAGCTATAGGTGACACGGCCTTCCCAGATGGACGATATAACGCGCTGCGTCGCCTGACTCTTGATGAAGTTGCGCGCCTTGCCAAGGATCGCGAGTTCGAGCGCGGTCGTCTTGCCCACGCCTTCCACGACGTGGGCTTTGACGAAGCCTTCCTTTTGCTTGACTCGTTCCATGACCTAGTGCATATTCGACGAGCTATGATTAGTACCACCATGGGTTGTCACAGTCGTAAGCGTTCCCTTTCTCACCTCGGCCGAAGCCCCCTGAAAAGCGTGCAATCCACCGACGAGAGATTTCGACATGGCTAGCAACGAGTCGTTGCCCGGTTTGTCGCTACCTGCTTCTGCTTTCTGTCCCTCACGACGCAGTGCCCTGATGGCGAGCGTCTCGCACATGTTGGCGCGGGTAATGTTGAGCGACGAAGAAGCCAGTGCGGAATCGCGTTCGCGCAGGAACTGCAGCCGACAGAGCAGGAGGACGTAGACGAGCGCCGGGGTGTCGGCGTTGCGGACGAGCAGCTGGTCAAGCGGATCGGTGAACTCGAACATGACGTAGGCGGTGCGCATATACTCTTCCGTCATGGGGAAATTGATGTAGTCGTCCACGAGGTTGTACGCATAGTGGATCATCTCGTACACGTTTAGCTGCGACAAGGACGGCTCCGTCTTGGCGGCGATCTTGCCCAGCAGCGGAGTCGTGTCGGATAAACCCATGTCGGGCATCCTTGCGGGTACTTTACACCCCTCCCAGCCGTGACGATGGGTCTTGCACGATACGCTACCTCAGGAAGAAGCCAGAGGAGGAGTACGGGAGAGAGCAGAGGCTACAAGGTACCCAGAGCGTAGCCGACTGAATGAATACTATGGACTGAAGTGACGCGAGGACGAGGTGAGGCGTGCGCGAGGTCCAAGCTCTCAACTTGCGACCGACCACGCCGGCTGCTCCTCCCAACGCACGCTGAGCAAAGGGACGGCAGTCTTTAATCCTCAGCTGCGATTACCGAGTGGGGATGAGGAGAAAGCGTATGATGCGGGATCGGAAGTGAGGTCCTTGCGTGACGCGTGGGAACGGTTCGCTCAGGTACAGGCCGATGCATCGCTCATTAGGGATTGGTCGTTGGGCGTAGTGACTGATGCGGCCCGGAAAAAATGAAAAGGCTACAGCTCCCGCTTATCGACATATATCGTGTTCCCGTGGCGTACATACACTTTTTAGTCCTGTAGAGCATAACAGAGCCAGCAGAGACGCCCATAAAGGCCTTACGTCACCTGTAACACTCTGTCTGCCTCGGGGCGTATTTTCGGCCATGCGCTCAGGCACTCATGGGCTCGGCTTCAGATATTGAGATCGGCAACTCTCAAACGCTATCGAAAGCTTTTATGGGATTCCGCTTTTGCTTAAGGGCTCTTTGAGCTCTACAGCAGATAAGCTTAAATCGAAGTGGTTAACGTGCAACTGATCACTACTTTATTGTCCAAAAATATAGTCAATAGGACTCTAAGGGTTCAATTCTTACTACTGGCCGATACTATGTATGTACATCATCCAGGTTCATGAAATTTTTCTATTGCCAGATTCGAGTTGTTGCCTTTTTTTCATTAAAAAAAAAAAAAAAAAAGGTTCGTTACAAGAGTCGTTAAAGTAGAGGATCCTCTGCTTCCGTTGACGTTGGCGGAGTCGATCTGCGCCTGCGAGCTCCCCATCCTCTCCCTCGCGCTCGGATCAGAGTGACAGCACGATCATGTCACTCCAATCGACACGAGCTTCGATCAGGTCACTCCTATACAATCTACCACCTCGATTAGGCAGTTCAAGCACGTACAGGACCTTCGCAACCGTGGTCGAAGGAACCTCGAGCTCGGTTGCGACCGACGGCTCGACCTCATCGCCACCGGCGTACGAGACGCTTGTGATCGGAGGAGGTCATGCAGGGTGTGAAGCAGCCGCAGCATCGGCAAGAGCTGGAGCGAGGACCCTTTTGCTCACCCAACGTCTCGATATGATCGGCGAGATGAGCTGTAATCCCAGCTTCGGAGGTCGGTTGTCGCCTGGAGTCGGGTCTGCCCGCGTGAATGGCGCTGATGAGTATCTGTTCATCTCGATCAGGCATCGGGAAAGGGACACTGGTCAGAGAAATAGATGCTCTTGATGGCCTGTGCGCCAAAGTCTGTGGTCAGTAACCCATCGGCTGTGCCGCGACTCCTTGTCGAGGGCAGCTCTGACCACGTGGTCACCCCGGCCGAACAGACGTTGCTGGAATACAATTCCACGTTTTGAATCGGTCCAAAGGGCCAGCTGTGCATGTGTGTACTCCCAAGGTCCTCCTTGCAGACAGGTCGCAACTCACCTGTCGGTCTTCTCCACAGGGTCCTCGAGCTCAAATCGATCGAAAACTGTACAAGCGCGAAATGCAGGCCGTGCTCTCCAAGTACCCAAATCTGACAATACGCTCCGCCAATGTCAAGGACGTCGTACTCTCGAGCCCTCTTGATGGACAGACGGAGCGGAAAGTTGTCGGGCTGAGAGTTGGTGAGCTTGCCAACCCAAGGCACCACTATGAAAGACGTACTGATTCTGATTCTCTGCTCTTTGCTTCTTTGCTGTTCAGATCAGGGCGAAGTGATCCCTTGCAAGTCGATAGTGATCTCAACGGGAACCTTCCTTGGAGGTGAGACCCACATCGGATTGGAGATAACACCCTTCGGCCGAATAAACGAACCCGCTGCGCATTCGCTCTCCCGCTCGCTCAAAGGAGCCGGCTTTGAATTGGCTCGCCTAAAGACAGGGACTCCACCTCGCCTCAGAAAGGACACGATCAACTATGATGGTTTACTGCAACAAACTGGCGATCGACCGGCGAATCCTTTCAGTTTCATGACCGATCGAGTCGCGAATGAGGACAACCAGGTGTCCTGTTATCAAACGGCGACGAATGCGAAAACGCACGAGATCGTTTCCAAAAACCTACATACATCGATCCACATTCGGGAAACGATCAAAGGGCCGCGATACTGTCCTTCGATCGAGTCGAAGGTGATTCGATTTGGCGACAAGCTGTCACATACCGTTTGGCTCGAGCCGGAGGGCTACGACTCGAACTTGATCTACCCGAATGGAATCTCAGTCACGCTACCAGCCGAGACGCAGCTCGAAATGCTGCGCTCGATCCGTGGGCTGGAGAACGTCGAAATGACGCAACCTGGGTACGGTGTCGAATACGACCACGTCGATCCTAGGGAGCTGGATCATACGCTCGAGACGAAGCGGATTAGGGGCTTGTTCTTGGCTGGCCAGATCAACGGTACGACGGGGTACGAAGAAGCGGCGGCTCAGGGGGTCTTAGCGGGGATCAATGCGGGTCTATCAGCTTTGGGTAAGGATATGATGATCCTGTCGAGGGCGGATGGGTTCATCGGCGTTTTGGTCGACGATCTGGTCACCAAGGGTGTCAATGAGCCTTGTGAGTTGCGCTTGGAGATTGCATTTGCGATAAATCATTTGGCTGACGCACCGGGGTTCCATTCTTAGACCGCATGTTCACCTCCCGATCCGAGTATCGTGTTTCGCTCCGATCCGACAATGCAGATTTGCGCCTCACCGAATTGGCGAGCAAGTTCGGCGTCATTTCCGAGGCCCGTCGGAGCCATCTCGAATCGACCCGATCCACGCTCCACGCTGGAATCGCCATGATGGAGAATTTCATTCTTCCTCCCGAGTACTGGAATATTCGAGGCTTCGACGTCCGAAGGGATGGCATCCGTCGCTCGGCGTTCGACTTGCTGCATTATAAGGGGGTCGATGTGACTCGCTTGGAAGGGGTGGTACCGGGATTGGACGGGCTCGACCCCAAGCTGAAGGAGCGGATTTACATTGAAGGTCTGTACAAGCAACATATCCTACGACAACAACACGAAGTCTCGCTCTTTCAAAGGGACGAGAACCTCGTCATCGACCCCTCAGTTGATTACGCGACGATGCCAGGGATGTCAACCGAGGTTCGACAGCGGCTCGATCAGCATCGTCCCAAGACCCTTGGGCAGGCGAAACGACTTGAAGGGGTTACACCGGCGAGTTTGGTTGGTCTGATGAAGTGGGTTAGGAAGTCCCATAAGGGCGCCAATGTCGCCCCTGTTGAGGGATTGTAATGCCTCGATTTATCTTGTCGTGGTGATGGAGAAATACGGGATTCACTGCAAAGCATTGGTTGTCTCTATGGAAAGGCCTCTCGAAAAAAGGGAGAGAATAAGGACGGGATGGGCGCGTTGAGCCAATAAGATATGGTCACAGAAGAAAGGATGAGCGATGCAGGGTCGTCCTCGGGACTCTTGCGAGGAGGGTGGGAGCAGAAGAAACGGCGTCGAGCGAACGAAGCTACACAAAACAGACGAACCAATCCATCAACTAGAGATATCATCCCTTGATGCCAGAGGCTAATCTGTGGAAGACATAAAATAACAGCCTTACATAGAAAGCGGATAGCGTTGCGTCGTCTCAATCGTGGGGGAGTTGTTCAGGGTGCTCGTGCTCGAGCGAAGGCGTTTGTGGATCCGTCATCGTGGATCGAACAGAGGAGCTTGGCGTCGAGATCGGGGGAACTTGTTGGGCCAAGGAAGGGAGGGGAGCACCATGTGTTCTTTGACGCCATGCTTCGAGGAAAGAAGGTCGTCGGTTGAGGTTGGGGAGATCGGATGGCGCAGGAGGGGCAGCAGGAGGGACCCCTTGAAAGTATTGGGGCGGGATCATCTGGGTGATCGGCGGAAGATATTGCAGCTGCCGATGCTCCATGAATTGCTGGGACGGAATCGTGAGCGAGCCACGTCGTGATCCATAGTCCGAAGAGGCTCGAGGAGTCATCATCATCGTCGATGGGGGGCTGAAATGAGGCGTTGAGGAAGGTCGGGTTGTCAGGGGCGGAGAGGGTGGCATCATCGGAGGTCCACTTGGGTGCTGAAGCGCTGACACGAAGGATGACAGACCCATAGGGGAACGGTTGCTTCGGTCCGGCCACTCGTTACCAAGCGAGGCTGAAGTCATATGGACGCGGCGGTATTATGCTATGAGCGGTGCTGATGGCCGATTAAAGGGACCGGTGTCGCAAGCCCTGCACTCACCTCGACGTAAACCCATAAGACCAGCGGCGGCTTCGCGCTCTGGGTGGGCAGATACCGATCTCGAACCTGATCGTTTTCGACTCTTCTGCATTCTTTGAGACTGGTATCAGAAAGGGAGCATCCACCTCAGCAGGCAGCAGGCCGTCCTACTGCGCGATTCGCCCGCCCACCGCTGTGATCGCGGTCAACTTACCGATGCAATCGAGGCTGCAATGGTTTGTTCAGTCCTTTCCCTTGTCGCTCGAATTCTCTCCATCGTTCCTTCCGGTAGGTCGAAATTCTCGGGGGCAATCTGTGGAGTAACGGAGAAAGTGGCCACGTTTGTCAGCTCATCGGTTTGACATTAGCCGGCCGGCTGGCAGACTGTCGTGTTGGACCCTACCTTGAAACGTTCGGCCCCGATGGCCCGAAGTTCATGCCAGATCTCGACATCACCACTGACGGGACCGAAACCTATGAGAGTGACCCGAGTGAGCACGTCTGCTATGGCCCAACGGTCGAGGTGATGCGTGCCGAACGCGTCACTCACCTTCACTCGCCCGCTCCTTGGCCCGCTTGGCTGCGCATAGACCACAGCCATTACACAACATTCTCGATCCAGCAGGTCCTGTTGGTCCATTCCGGTTGCAGACCACCCAAGATCAGTTCCAGAGCTGGACGTGCCGTGCCGATCGCCGGTGAACTCACCTCGACGCCATTCGGCCGTGTCCTGCACGGAGCAGACGGCGCACATGTCTGGCGGCGTCTTGCCACGCTTCCGACGATCCTCAACGTCGTCATCTTCATTCATTGACTGGCTTTCCAACGTCAAGCTACCCACCCCCTCCAACGCGTCGTAGCGCGCCTGCAGAGCCGTGGTTCGGTTTGGATGCGTGGGGGAGCACAGCGGTGCGGAGGCGCGCGAGCCACGCAGGGAACAAAGGCACAGGGGTCAAAGGATTAAGCGAGGGGTGGGAAGGGACAAAGCGCGGTTTTTTGGGACAGCATCAGCACAAAGCAAAGTGATTGACCAAGATTCGAATGTCCCAACACTTCATGTGTCACACTGCCACACTATCAGGGTGACGCCGGCTTCGCGGCCAAAGGAACAGGTGCGGAGGGTGAACGTGCGGGATGACAGGGACCCCCGTGGAGAGGGGTGGGCGACAGCCGGCCGGGAGCGCTGCTCGCGGAAACGCCGAGGCGCCGAGGCTCCGCACGGTCGCGCACCGCTCAGGACTCACGTTATCTCTAGATGGTGGAGGGGATTGCGGCGCCGGTCCTGGACGATCATATGGACCGGAGCGCGTACCTGTTCCGTTGAGTGACATGCGACGACCTTGATTTGGGCTGCGCGAACCGTCAGAACAACACCCAAAGGGAGGTATCCGAAAGCGGGATCAGCGAGTGGTCGTGACTTGGCGATAGCGCCGCGCAAAGGGAGGAAAAGCTCCAGGGACCAACACAGAGGAGTGCCGACGATCAAGCACAGCAGAAGTCGGTGGCGAAGAGCCCGGTGTTGAATAGGGGAGACCATCTCCAGGGGGCCGAGTCGGGAAGTGAGGATGCGATCTCTGATCCCCGGGAACGGACAGGTTGCAGGTCGCCGCACCTGTATAATGCTGCTGCCGCTCGTGTTGCTGGCCGTGGTGGTAATGTTGTCGGCGTTCCTGTTGATGATGATCGAGCGCCAGATGAGACGTTGGCGCGCTGTCGGGTGATTGATCCGAGCGGTTCAGGTGATGTCCCTCGACGGGTCGATAGCCTGGACCGATGCCGGAGCGCCCGGCGTGACTGTGACTGTGCCCGTTCTCGAGCGAACTGGCGCGGTTCGTTCTGGCGCGGGGAGAATGACCCATTGAAGCGACGAGCTAGCAGAGGAGGCGCTCCTATCGAACTATAACACCAATGACAGCAGTCGAAGGCAAAAGGGAGATTCCGTTGTCTGATTGAAAGAAGGAGATACGGGGTTGGGTGGTGGGTTTGGGAAGATGGGGCAAGGTGCTGTGCGGCGAATGCGAGTTGAGAGGAGGCTTTGAACTTTACCGAGGGGCTAAGGAAGTTGCAGGAACAAACAAAAAAAAAGATAAACGACCTAAAAAGTCAGGATCGCCGGTCGCGAGCGGGAAGCCGATGGGTACCTTGAAGCCGGTGTCAACCTCCGGTCGTGGGAGGGCTATGGGAAGCACTTCCGCGGTTGAACTCACGAGTGAGATTATGCGGGCCGAAGGCGTACCTAGAGGAGTCAGTGGTGTCGTTCGGTGTGGACGGAGGAAGACTTAGGAGAGTCGGCGACGACCAGATGCGGGAGTTACGATGGAGTCGTCGGTCAAACCCGGCGGCAAGGGATGGAGGCGTTGCAACAGGGTCGATTTCTCGCACCGCTCGGGTGCATAGTGCCGAACACGAAGTTAGGTACATTTCCTAGATGGCGGCCGCTAGCGGCGACGCTCCGAGTTATGCACGGCCCCGCTGGGCCTTGGCGCCTCCTGAGCCTGAAGCGGACTAGCCCCTGTCGGAATTATAGCCGAGGTGCGAGGCGTAGCGCATCGATCTTGAGCCGAGCCGTGGGGTGTGGTGACACCGCTCTCAATCACAACTTTACAAGGCGTGGAGCAATCGCCAAACCAGCGGGACAGGTAGTATTCAGCGAGATAAAATAAGACGGACGTGAAAGAAACCGGGGGGGCTTTGGGAGTAGCAAAGTTCTAGAGTAGCAGAGTAGCAGAGTAGCAGAGTAGCAGAGCGTATCTAGAGTCTGATTCTAGACCATGCGGTACCTATCATCGTCACAGCAAACTTTGACCGCCCTCTTGAAGTAGATCTGTGCGCGCAATCAAAGAGTTCGGCTTGTGTACTTGTGCGGTGCACCCGGTCGGAAATGGCGTCGAGATCGGTTTCGCTCGGCCATTCCTCTTCCTCCCTAGTCACACTCACCTTCGCGTGCGGCTGTCGGTTTCTGTTGATCTCCGTCAAGCATTTGATCGACCTGATTCATCAAATCGCCATCCAAATCGCCTGCGCCCAAATCGGCGTCCTCTTCTCCCTCATTGTCGATAACGAACTGATCGTCGGCGAACTGGGTCCGTTCTTCCGCAACTTGCCGGGCCAGATCTTGTACGTCGATTTCGCGCGTTGGGGCACCGACTTTGGTGGAGGCGGGTTCATTGGCCCATGGGTTCATGACCGGTGGATATGCGGGCATACGCATTGCGGCCGCCGAGAGAGGATTGACGGCAGGAGCTGATTCGACCGCGGCGACGGGCGTAGGGTTCCTGGCGGACGCAGGCTTGGTCGACGTCGAGAAGAGCGAGTCACGTGCTGTCGGTTCAATTGCGGCCGCTGCTGCATCGAGCTTGCCGATGCTAGGTCCTGTAGTTTGCGATATACATGATGAGAAGACTCTGCACTCTCGAAAGCAGGGTGACAAACGCTTACTCTGCTCAACCGTCTGGATATCAAGCCGCTTGCCGACCTCATCAGCGATGCGGTTGATTCGTTCCTGAATCATTTCGACGACAGTCAGTCTCCACGCTCCCCTACCGATTGTTCTCTCAAGAGGAATTAACGCACCTTATTCTCATCCGTCATCACAGCACTAATAATACCACCCCACCAACCCCCTACAGCACCCTTCGCTTGCTTCGGTTGATCCTCCGCCAAAAGAATCTCCAACCTCCAACTGGCCGTGAGGTCACTTTCGAAAAAGTCCTCGAGCAAAGGGTCCGCAAGCACACACATACGGAACGTCGCGAGTGCCAAAGCGGGTTTTTGTGGATCGTCATTCTCGGCTGAAGGGGGTCGGGTTCGACCCGTGTGTGGATCGGGAGCGGTTTCATGGGCTGAGGATTCGGCGAATTCGAATAGGTTTTGGATGAGGTTGCTTACACTGCCGAGGTAGCGATCGCCGGGCTCGTTGCGGAACATGTACTGTGGGAGCCAAAAAGGCATCAGCCGACGACTCTAGCTGCGGACCAGCAGCGCTACTGACCAGTAAACTCTCCGAGACCTGCAATGCCTCATCCCTCGTCAAGTGCCCATCCCGATCTCCATCATGGATCGAAAATAACCACGCCAGGTTCATCATCAAATCATTGAACAGGATCGAATCCAGACCCGTCACCACATCCTGAAACGACAACCCCTGCGCACCCGTTTCGTCCCAATTGTGAAAGATCCGATCGACGAGCGCATGGTCGACCGGCTCGCGTTCCACATGTTCGTGAAAACCGTTTTTGACGACTTTCTCGTCCCTAGCCCAGGAGGCGATGTCGCCCAAAAAAGTACCGAACGCTTCTCGGTCGATGCGCGGTTCCGGTTTTTCGCCATCTTGCTTCTCCGCCACCGAGCCTTCTTCGGCTGATGGCCCCGAGGTCCCTCTCGACCGTTGCGAAGGGGTTTTGAGGGATCCACCAGAGCTGGAGTACCCTCGTTTCCGAGACCTTTCCGTCGACCTCAGGAGCGCAAGTTGGAAATGATCATATGCGAGACCGAGCTGTTCTTTGCTCAGTCGCCCCGTGGAGCGCAAGTTTCGAATTGCCGACCTCTTGGCGAACGTCTCGATCGAGACGACGACCTCGGAACGGAACCGCTTGCGTTCACTCGCGATCGTTTCGTCGGTGATGGACGCGAACTCGCGGAACGCAACGACGACTACGAATACGGGCGCTCGCATGGTCAGCACGAATGGTCAGCACGTACACTCTTCAGTTTCCCAGCATGCTCACACAGTTCCTGGAACTTGGTGATTTGCCGCATCTTTGGATCACGCGATTCGGGGTGGACCGAATCACCAAGCGTAGCAAAGTACGACTTGAGAACGCTGTTCAAACCACAACACATGATCCATCAGCTTGAGTTTAAGCAATTTCAACGTTCCCGAACTCACTTGATAAAAGCCCCATCATCACTTGTCTGCAACAACTCCTCCCCATTGACCTTGAGGATCGCCAACCCGACTTGAAACAAGACTTTTGGCCCCATGAGGAAGAAACAGTCGATGATTCGGAAGGCAAACACCATCGGAAGGGACGAGATGTAGAGGGAGAGGAACCACGGTAGACTCGCGACGGAAAGTTGGACGTCAGCTTCGGAGAAATGGTCGTGGATCATGGGGAGGCATTTTTGAACGAGATGCTCGAATACGCGTTGGTCGAGTACAGTGCCGTACATGGACGGACTGGAGGAAAAATGCAATGTCAAGTCAGGACTTTGATCCAGGCGACATAGCTGGTGTTTGCAGACTTACGAGTAGTATCCCGGTAGTAACCGGTCGCATAACACGGTCAACGTCCAAAAGCATTGCTCCTCGGACATGTAGATCAAAAAAGACGCAGCGATGAGGTTCATTGCCTAAGAAGGAGCGCATACATATTAGCTCACGTTTCAGGCTAGGGAGTAGCACGCCGTCACTGACCTGGCAGTACCCCACACTCGGATTGCTCCACGAATACGCCGTCAACACCCTCCGCATCGCGTCGATGCCCGCTTTGTCCTGGTACGCCGCATACTCGGGTAATCTAAGACCACACACCTCTCGTCAGTACGCATTCACGCCAATCTCGCGTGCCTTACTCGTGAAGACTACTCACGACCGATGCAAATCCTTCTCGATATCATCCGTGCTAGCCGATCTCCGCCCTTCGTTATCTTCAAGGATCTTATCATAGACTCCAGGGTTGTGCAAGCGCATGTACATGGACCCGCATGTGAGTTCCCATATCTCGCCTCGAAGTCGATTCGGAAGACCGACGAGGACGAGGCGGGTGAAGGATGGGTAGCGCACGAGGGTCAGGTTGCGTCCATGGTCTGTCGCGAGCGAGAACGGTCGAAAGAAATTAGTTTGCGAGTCGCTAAGCCAGGATGCGACATGACTCACGCGTCAAGTACTCCTTCCACAGCTTCATCTTTGATTTCTCGCGCAGCCTACGGATGAGACGATTAGTGCTAGTTAGGTTCACTCTGGTACGAAACTGACCAGACTCGTGACTCACTTTCGAGGATCTCCCGGAAACTTGAAGACGAGACCTCTGTGAGGCGACCAGGGGAGTGTCCTAGAATTCAGTCTTCCGAGCCACTCTTCTTGGGCCCCGCGTATGGCGGACTCACAAGCCGCCATGGAAACCATGGCCCGTTCCAGCCTCGATCGTATACTCTTTGACTTCCTTCTGCTTGCCTTTGAAGTCGTTGGCTTCGGAATCGCCTTCGCCGAACGAGATCAACTGCCCAACCTCGGGTTCGGCTTTCTCCGAGGCGCCTTTCCCATCCGCGTCGGCGTCGTCCTGTCCCGAAACTGGGTTGAGGTAATGTTCGGAAAAGAAGGTGCGGGAAAAAGGTGACAAGGCTTTCATCATCGGTAAAGAAGCCTTGAGACGTCTTCGCAACGTGGCGCAGAAGGCATCGTTCGTCGGTCGGAGCGAGTTCAGTTGGATCACGATGCGGAGGTGGTGCAGCAGGGTGAGGGACAGGGCGAATGCGCCGGCGGAAGTGCCGTCTTGGCCTGGGGCGAGCTTCTCGACGCGTCGCACGGTCGCGAGGGGTAAGGTGAAACGACAGGATCGTCGGTCGAGCGAGGTGAAGGCGAGAAACGAGGTAGACAGGTAGAGCTTTCCCGACTGGTGCGATACGAGAAAGGAAGCGGACGGGTCGCAGCGGAGACCGAATACAGCATCAGTATCGAGCAAACTCTGCTTCCAAGCTCGAGTCGCCGAGTCCTGGGTCTGCGTGCCAAGCCCTACGCCAGACACGGTTCCCGACCGATGACGACGACGACCGCCGTCGGTCACCCAAGCAGCGAGTTGATCCGAGAACTGACATAGGCTTCCTCCTTCCCCTGCATGGTCAACACCGCATGGACCTCCCCCAATGGTTCCTCCTCCTCGGGTAGCCCGAACGCTTCCCGGAACAGCGCCTGGAGAGCGATGTGCGGACGTTTGCGGAAGGTGGGTTTGTCGAATATCGCCGTCGCGTCGGAGGTTCGATGACCCTGTCAGCTAGCGCTTAACATGTCCGGACAGCCTTTGGGTCCTGTACTAACATCTTTGGTCGGCTCGGTGAAGTAGGTCCTGCGCTGTTGCACACGAAGGCTCATCTCGACCCGGGTTCAGCTCCCAGCTGCTCCAAGTGGGGGTGAAGGGAAGGCGAGGGGCAAGACCGACCAGCGCGGTCTCGGTGTCGAACGCCGAGTACCGAGTACCGAGGACCGAGTACCGAGTACCGAGGACCGAGTACCGAGTACCGAGGACCGAGTACCGAGGACCGAGTACCGAGTACCGTGTGACCTGAGCGGAGCGTATCCTGCGGCCGAGGCGCTACGGTCTAGTGAGTCGTGCTGCCCAGGGCTATGCGACACTAGAATGGGCGGTGGGTGGTGGCAAGATCGAGGCCACGTCTATCGAGGCCACGTTTTGCCAGGCCGAGTTCGACCGGCATTAGAGAGCATTAGAGCTCATTAGGGCCTCCTTTGACTGGGTCTGCGCGCTTCACCTGGCACTATTTTCCAGGGGAATTTATCCAGGATCCGGACACTGACATTGGGCTTTCTTCATTTCTTTCACACTAAATACAAATTTACCAACAAAAATGTCAAAGCACCCACCAAAATCTCACCTAGTCCGTCGGATCACAGCTTGCTGTGACGTTGCTCCGTTTTCTTCACGACCGTCTTGGCCCCCATCAACAGAATCTCCTCGGCATCCTTCTCCATCCTCTTGAGCAAGACCTCACAGCTAGGAATATCGTCGATCAAGCCCATCACAGGCGAAGCGGACCAAACCCCGGCATCGATATCCCCATTCTCATACACCGTTCGACCCCTCGCCCCAGAAACCAAAGGCGCGATCTCTTGGAATTGGACGCCACCCGGTTGACGTTCTTTGGTGACGACCTCGACCGCAATCTTGTTCTTGTACACGCGAGCCGTGTTATTTAGGGTACGGAAGATGTGCGTCGTGTCGCGTTCGGTCGCTTTGACGATCGCGTTCTTGATGTTGTCGTGCTGCGCGCGCGAGAGGGTCACGAAAACGAAAAGGGTCAGAATCAGGCCATCGAACCCGGTAACTCCTTGGACGCACGATGTAAGACTCCTCTGTAGCCATGAACAAGGTGCCACAGTTGACGCCGCAAGCACCGAGGGTGATGGCAGCGGCCAAACCTCGTCCATCGGCGATACCCCCCGAAGCGAGGTAAGGGATGTCGAGCTTCTTGGCTGCGAGCGCGAGGAGGATCAAGCCGGGGGTGTCGTCCTCTCCGGGGTGGCCGGCGCATTCGAATCCGTCCTGTAGGGAGTGACCAGCTCAAAAAATTAGCATTCGCAAGTCTCATCAGGCTGGGCGAGGAAGATTCATGTGGACCTACGATCGAGAGGCAGTCGACGCCGAGCTTGACGGCCGACTTGGCATGACGGATCGACGTGCACTTGTGGATGACAAAGATGCCCGCCTTCTTGTACATCTGTTAGACCCGCAGACCTCATCAGCTACTCCCTCCCGGAGCGCTCCCGCAACGACGAAAAACCTGTACCCCGAGTGAACTCACTTTGATAATCGGACCCGCCGCCGGTCCACCAGCCGTCTCCACCACCTTTACCCCCTCATCGATAACGACTTGAGCGTACTCCTCATAAGGTGGGGGTGAAATCGAAGGCAGGAACGTCAAGTTGACCGCGAAAGGCTTGTTGGTCAATCGACGGACCTCGCGGATCGACTCGCGTAGTTTGGCGGGGGATCCGGGGGTGAGACCGGTGAGGATGCCGAGACCACCGGCGTTGGATACGGCCGCGACGAGCTTGGGGAGGCCTACCCACCTGTTTTGGTTTTGGTGCGGGGAGGTGGAGGAGCGTGCGAAGAAGGCATCCCAGATAGATTGGCGACGCAAAGACGGTCAGCACGCGGGCGGACGCCGGCTGGGCACCGCATTAAACGGGCTAGCTCCGAGATGATGGGCCTGCACGAAACTGTCGACTTACATCATTCCACCCTGAACGACAGGGATCTCGATGCCGAGACTACGAGTCAAGAAGGTGTCCAACATGATGATGATCGAGACGAGAAGCTTCTTTCACGAGCGAGCGAGCGAGCGGTTTCGGTGAATGGGAGCGACGGTGTGCGGTGTATGATGGGGAGAGATGCGAGGGGCTTGTCCGAGTTTAACTTTTGAAATATAGTTGGTGCAAGTTGACGGGTGAGAGGTGGAGGAAACGGTGTGTCTTGGATGTAAGTTGCAGAGGGATAAGGAGGAAGCAACGGCGAGCCGAGGCGGAGCTTGAGTCGGAAGCCAAGCGCGGCAGTCCAGGACACGGCACCGGTCAATACCCGGACCGGAGGCACGACAACCATGCAGGTTTTTGGGGCTTTTTGCTGGGGCGCCTCGAAGGTCGCGTTAATATTGCGCTCCGTCGCACATTCTTCCTCGTCCCTTCCGCAACTTCTCACACGCCTTTGGAACCTACCTTTTGCCATGCAAACTTCAAGTCTCGACGAAGATCTGTCACAGCTCCGTAAGCCTGCTCCTAAAGAGGCCAACAACCCATCACAACCACTGCACCTCACTCCTGGGAGTCCGCGTACCTCGACGACACCGCGCAGCGCAGAGCGTTCAGAAACCGTTCGCCAAAGCCCGTGCTCAGCCTCGTATAGGTCTCTAAGCCGAGAACTCTCTACGACCCAAGCCCGTGTCTCAACATGGAATCACTTTATCAGCAAAGCATCAATCCGCGCTCGAAGATGCTGTTGGACGTGGGCCCAAGTACGAGCGAGCTGGCGTGGACTTACGCTCCGAAACGTAATCTGACCATTTAGCCGCCCCCCTACCTGATGATCGGGTGATTCATTCTAAGTTTCGAAAGCGCCCGTGAACTTTGAAGCCTCACCAGCATCTTCGAGCGGGGGGTTGAGACGGCAGCGCTATTTCCATATTTTGCTGACAAAGTGATTCCATGCTGAGACTGCGCGCTTGGCTCGTAGAGGGTTCTCCGCATAGAGACTTGTGAGAAGCTGAGCACGGGCTTCGCGTCGCCAGCCGAGGTACGCGCAAAACTATCGCATTTTTGGCTGTTGTTCAGCAGGTCATCTCTCGACCTTCCTGAAGACTGGGTGGATCATGTGCGATTTGAGTTCTCGAGCTCGATCGCTCGAAGGTCCCACCACAGCCTAGCGTAATTAGTGCACCTCTGGCTATATACATAAGCACGCTAAAAAGTGGCGCGCGCGGCGCGCCTTCGACCCTCGCTTCCGCGCGGCGTAGCCATACATGTTGCCCGCCTGCAACCCGGGTTGCTGGATGGCCCCAGGACTAGGGCAACTTGCTAATGAGATTGGCCTATTATTAGGGAGTACTTGTGCAATCGCCCAAGAGCTGTCTCTTCTAGCCTCCCCCCGCTCAGCGCAAAATCAGACCCGCCTCAGTTCTAACACGAGCACCAACTATTGTAACACACAGTAACACATTCTCGAATCAATCTACGGCATATGTATCAGACAATGGACAGGCATAAATGGAATCGCTTCAAGTTCTGACCTGACAGGCTACTTCGAGGGACATCCTGACTATAAGCCCCGAGGCCTTCGTTCGGACGCTCGAATCCGCACCAACATCCCCGGAACCCGGCACATGGTTACGTACACTGCGCGCCAAATTCAGCAAAGAACCTTCGATGAACATGCTCGTGGCGAAGCTAGCTCGCCGTCTCCTCGGCCTCCAATGGCCCCTCGATACAGGCCGATTTCGACGAAGCCGCCAACCCGAGTGGGATGGATTGGGATGATGAACGTCACAGCGAGTACGGTGGTGGCCATGAACGCGACTTTAGTCCGGCCCCATATTTTTCGGATCGAACATCCCGTATGCCAATCGCGCCTGACTATATTGCAACCGCCGAGCGATTATCATTGGCTGATCTGCGCCAAGTCGAAAGTTTCGAACCAGCCACACGTGGTCAGTCGAAGAAAGAAACGTACAAGCAGTGTGTGTTCAACGACGCTCGTCTAAGGAGCTTGGAACGGCCAGCGCTTCTGCGCCAGTATATTGCGTTTTGCGCTGGGGCAGAAGCGAAAAAGAGGTGGAGGGAGCGCAACAGTTTTGAAGGAGTATAGGACCCGCATCCAAGACTTTGACGACATCCTCGCGCGCATCTTCACCGTCACCGTTGACATTGCCGCCGAATATGAGGAATCGCGCCTATTCCGTGAAATCCTTTCACCCCTGTACCAAGAGTGCCAATGCCCCCTCCCTGAGGACGAAATAAGGACCGACGAGGACCAGGAGGGGAGTGACCGCCTTTTTAAGATGGATCCAAAAGGTGTACCGCCCTTTTCTCGGGAAACGTGCCCCGGACGAGTACTGGGATCAGTTAGAAAGCGAACATCGCACCTGGCAAGCAGCGCTCAGACCATTTGCAACGACGGTGCTTGTCAGGAGTAGGTCCAAGCTTTACCACTAGCCTACGCTGACCTCAAAAAGGTACAGTATCCACTCTGAAAGGAGTGGACAGCTTGGTACTATGTATGGCCAACCCCCAGTGAAACGAGCTAGGAATTGCAGGATTACTGGTTCATGACAGTGCTCGTCCACGTTCCCGAACCTCCCAAGCCGCCCACCGATGCGGACCGAGAGCCCGAAAGGAAGAAGATCTGGGACTCCTGGATTGTTGAGTGTGCCCACAGGTGGTTGGCGCTGTTGAGCAAACAGAGGGAGACGTATCGTTGGATGCGCAAGAGGGGTCCAGCGGAGAGGGTGCCGCGTTGACCTCAGGGGCACGAGAGAAGGACGCGATATCGGAACACAGTTCGGCGACAGGCCAACATTCCGACCACGGATCAGCAGCCGGCTCGGAGGCCAAAAGCAACCTCTCCGCCCTCTCCGAGCTGACCAGCCTGAGCAAGCTGGAGCGCGGCCTGGATACTGGGACATGCGGCACCATGAGTGTCAATTCACCAGTTAGGCAATGACCGTCTCGAGTTTTCCGTGAGCGTGTGTAGCCATCTAGCTTGTATGTTATGTCAATGGAGATCCTGCATTGCAACCATGATTCACCCCGAGGGTACAACGCACTCCGAAGGCGGAAATTCTTGTTCAATTTTTAACCTTAGGGCAGGGCGTAGATACACTACAACAGAGTCCCGCGCCTCCGGAAATGAGGAAGCGGTATGCGACGACATGCTTCATCAATTCTAGGACACTCTTAACAAGCACTGTACAACCGGCGTGGCGATGTGTACCCGCCGGAGGTACACACGACGGGTGCCCTCTCCAGCTGTGTACCCCTGGGGTTCCACGGCTCAGGCGCGGTCCGTCGCCGCCGACGGCCTTGCTGACTGCACTACAACAAACTTCCACGCCCCCGTTCAAAGCTCAGGATGTGTCTGGGGTTACGTAATGGAATAACCTCTTGCGACGAGACCGACGAAAAATTTGTTTGCTACATCCGACTTGCACTCTGAAAAACCCGCAAGGCCAACGCACTTCCCTAGCTGAATTCTTCGTTCGAATCAGCTTCCGAGCAGAGCAGAGCGAAACTGCACTACAACGAACTTCCACGCACCCGCTCAAAGCCCAGGATGTGTCTGAAGTTACCGAAAGGATTCACCTCCCGCCGTTGGAGACTCGTATATGTTATTATACAGTGATCTGCCACCGGTGACCGACTTTGCACCCCGGGGGTACACAAGGCGCAAGCGGGAAGCGCCTGTGTACTCCCGGGGGCACGCAGGACTGGTCCACTCTTCCGCTGTGTACTCCCGGTAATGATCACACCCCGCGCGCCGACTCTGTGTATGTGTACCCCGGGAGTACACAGCCCCTACAAGGTCCTTGGCCGATGGACCGATATCCCTGCTCACTCGACTACATAAACTATCACGTCAACGGAGTAGGTATGCGGTGACGTATTTCATTGATTTTTGCTGACATGTTATCGCAAGCACTGTACAACGGAGCGCCGTTGGACGCGTCTGGACCCATGCTTTGGGGTGCTGTTGGAACAGAACAACTACAGCAACACCAATCCTCACCGCCCCCCGCCCCCTCTGGCAACGTTCCCAAACCTGAACCTGCAGATGTCAGCACCGATGCGCACCAAAATTTAGTCTTTAACTTAGCAGAACCTTCAAGCTTGTCACGTACTGCAGTTCGGTGAGTGTGGCGGTGGCGACCGGCTCGTGGGATCGTGGTCGTCAACACGTCAACGCCTGATTAAGGCTGACATTCATTTTACTTTTGTGCACTGGCGTACATTTCCATCATGTGCGATATGGGCCGCATACAAAAAGCAAAGTCCTTCAATAACAAATAATCTACAGTCAACAAATACGCCAAACCATCCCTAGCTAGCCCATGGGCTCGTCGAGAATCTCGAGGTCGTCCGAGTCTTCAACGCTTGCCAGCCCGACTCTCCGTCGCCCTCCCCGAGCTCAGCATCATCTTCTTCCTCGACCTCGTGCTCCGATCGTGAACCAAAAACTTCTTTCACTCGTCTTTCATACACATCATCGCGGTCTCGCTCGGCATGCTCCGCGGCTGGATCGGGGGTCAGGCCAAGTTCCCTTCGGAATGCGTCGAGGTCGATGGTTGTGTGGCGCACGTCCACGGCAGAAGGACCTGATGAGCGGCGGCTCGACTCAGTGACGAGGCTCTGTATTTGAGTATTATTCAGCGTCGAAAGGCGGCGACCGAAATGACGTGGACTACCGCGCGACCGGCGCAACACCTGTTTCGCCCGTCCGGCGAAAACTCCTCCGATCAAACCGAATGCCGTGGGCCGAGATTCATGAACTGCGGGTAAACGGGTAAACGCATTCTGAACCAGACAACCGAGAGATCATCGCATTCGGCGAGCCGATCCAGACGCTCTTTGACCAAAATCTGCCGGCGTTGAAGCACATACCACACCGCAGTGCCAACCTCGCCCGCGGGTGGAAGCGGCAAACGCTGACGCGTTGCTGGGAGCAGACAGGAGAGGCAACACATCGTATGGTCGGTGGGCTTCGATTCAAGATATACGACAGAAAGCGTGAGGGAACAGAAAGTAGTAAGACCAGGACCGTGATCGATAGCGGCGCGTCAAGCGGCAATGCTGTTGCTCGCTCGCGCTCAGGCTCGCTACGGCCGGTCTACCAGCGTGGTGAGACGGCACGTGACTTAACCACGTCCCTCAATGCTACCTTATCCCCACTGCTAATGAGGTAATGATGTAATGATGTTCTAATCGAGCTTCTTCTCGCTACTAATCTAAAGAAGAAATTGACGATGAGTTTTCCGAATATGCTTTATTACACAATGTCAGCATTTATAAGATTGGATTACACCGATACGAGCTCGCACGTACATGAGATGAACGTGTTGAAGGCCACACCAGCCTCCGTGTTGCGCTAGTCCTCGCGCCATCCAGCAACCCGGGTTACAGGCGGGCAACATGTATGGCTACGCCGCGCGGAAGCGAGGGTCGGAGGCGCGCTGCGCGCGCCACTTTTTAGCGTGCTTATGTATATAGCCAGAGGTGGTTATGTTTTGTTTTTGTCCAGATCTGGCAGAAGCGATTATGATTATGTCTCTGGCACGTGTGTTCTCGGTTTATTTATTTTTGTCCATAGTCCTCTTTTGGTCGTAGACTTTTTGGAGGCCACGCGCCCCTGATTGGTCACCGAGCAGCATCCCGTACGGAATTTTACCCCAGCCACGTCCCGAAAATTGGTTCGCCGGGCCCACGACTTTACGCATTACGTTCAACCGATCTGACATCGCAGGCTAGAAGAATGTTCTAGTACAACACTGAACGACAAAGATAACCTATGCTATATGATCTGATCAAAGAGGATACACTAAACTGAAATACTCAAAGTACTCCATCGGATATCATGTGGGGGTCGTCGAAGAGCTCCCCGAGATACTGCTCCAGGTTTTCAAGCTCGGACGAGACCGACCCGAGCGAGACGAGGTAGAACCTATTCAAAAGGCAAGCGGTTGGACACGAGTAATCAGAACGGGTGCCCACAACGAGCTTCGGCATGTGTGAAACATGTAGCGACTCACCAGTACCTGAGAAATCCAGGTCGTTTGAGCTCGGCCTCGCCTCGCGGCAATTGACTAGACCGATGAGCAGTCGATGATCAGCTTTCACACGACGCGACAGTATACTCAGATCCTATAAAGAATAAACTGACCTTAGACGACGGGATAAAACGAGTGCATCGTTCTCGAACGACGCCCAGGTCGGCTTGGAAGAAGGGACGTCACGCGCCAATGGGGTCTTGCACATCACTGTGAAGCGTCCACAACCCAGTCAGCTCCACACCACCATCTCAATTACCCCGAGAACAAGCCATCAAACTCACGCGACGTCGCCGCAAGATGGAACAACACCCTCGCCAACCTCTGCGAATGCAGCCGATAAGGGAACAACACACTCGCGAAATCTTTATGCACCGTCTCGTTAAACCCTCTGGTCCCGACCGCCGTTCGAGCCTCCCTCAATCGATCCAGAATAATTTGGTGCGAGTTGATGATCTTGAGCAAGACGCCGGCTTTAAAGGGGAGGCCAAAGGTAGGCTCGACTTTGGCGTACCCGAACGTCGTTGGAAGCTTCAAGAGCGCGGATTGGATCGCGATTTCTTGTTGGACTAACTCGTCGGCGATTTGATCCAATGCTTCGGGTGAAGGCATGGGTGCATCATCGGCGGGTGCGACGACGTTGATCAGAGTCTGCAAAAGCGTATTGTACCGCGCGAGCGATGAGGTGATGGTCGCGATCTCCTTTCGAAGCTGTCGTCGAGCTGGAGACCTCCAGAAGAAGAGTTGCAAGATCGCCGAAATACCGATCGAGATGCCCATTGAGCCAATGAGGTGGGCGAAGCGAAGCGGCGGAGCTTCGTAGGGCTGTCTGAGCGTCGCCATCGCCACTGGGTTCTCGTTGTAGAGGTATTCGAGAATGACGACGTTGCCGCTACCGACCATCATCAGTAACGAGGCGGTATAGTACTGCGGGCTCCCGTAGAAGATGAAGGATGAGAAGGCGGCCCAAACAGCGATCGCTGCCGCGAGACCATAAGGGTTGTAAACGTGTCCTCCAGCGTTGTGAAAAATCTCGAGCACGATCAAGCCGTACAGAGCACCGACCCCCGTGCCCGCAAGCTGCAGGGCCCAAGTCCAGGTCGTTTGGCCCAAGGTGGGTGAGATGGCGACGATGACGGTGATGAGTGACGATGTCATGCCATATTTGAGAAAAAGGTTCGTTTGAAGGGACGGCGTGAGGATGAAG
Source organism: Microbotryum lychnidis-dioicae p1A1 Lamole (assembly GCA_001244265.2). Lineage (NCBI taxonomy): Eukaryota > Fungi > Basidiomycota > Microbotryomycetes > Microbotryales > Microbotryaceae > Microbotryum > Microbotryum lychnidis-dioicae. The sequence goes on from CDLV01000006.1 coordinate 2,388,971, forward strand.
ACTGTGTACAACGAGGCACCGATGGCGACTTTGAAGGCGTCTATACGGCGTGCAGGGATTATTCAGTCTCATTCTGGCCCATCAAATTGAGGTTCATACCATTTGAAGAGCAACTTACAAAGCGATCGATCACCCCTCAACCACCTTTCGAACCAGACGAAACGCTGTGTAAGGGTGACCTTTGGCGCTGTATAAGGGTCGCCTTTCAGTGTCGCCAGAGCTTCAGGTAACGTCATCCCGTTCGGCCTTTGCCATGGCGCCAATAGTTTCTGCCGCAGGGTGTTAAAAATGTAAGGTCGGATCCGTTTCTTGCGATTGGTTGTGACGAGCGAATGAAGTGAGCACAATTCATCGGTCAGTTGCCTAGCGTGAGGACGCCGGGCATCAGCTCTCGACTTGTGCATAATCTCAACGGGAGTAGAAGTGAACTAACCCGAAGCCAAAAAGGATCGAATACGACTTGGTCAACGCCGCCGAGATGGCCACCTCTTCCGGAGGTGCAGAGTCTTTGCGCCCTCTCGAGGATCCGGCAAAGCTGCTCATGGGTACGGCGTGTCGTATGCGTCTCAGGGACGTCTCGGCGACGAGCGAGCTTGTCCAAGCTTTGGGGAGTCGATCCGCGTACCTATCGTACACACTCACGTGAGTCTGAAGCCCCCTCAATAGGATCCGAAGATGCTCAACTCACATCATCTGTAATCCCGGCATCCCTTCCTCGATCCTCAAAACATCCTCGATACCCAATGACCCATCCTTGATGAGCGATATCAACGCATCGGCCTGCACCTGAGCAAAGTGTTCCCACGCGGCACGCAAGAACCCCACTTCCGATCCCGCATCATACCCTTTCTCCTCATCCCCACTCAGCGTTCGTCGTTTGGGGTCAAAGACCGTCGTCCGTTTGCTCAGCGTGTGGCGCAGGTCGGCGGCGGCTTGGGCTTGTTCCTCCGGTGTGGTGGGATCGTTCGTCGTGGGCGCATTGGACACGCTCGATTCTTTCGATGCGTGTTGTTGCCTAACTTCAGACCGTTGTACCTCTCTCCTCAACTTGTCCCCGATGCTCATCAATTGCTCGATCGTCTCCTTGCGTGATAAAGGCGCGCCCGCCACAGGCTCTGCCGCACCTGTTCTTGGCTGCGTCGCGGGTGGTGGCAGTGTCGGTTCTTGATTGGCGCGAGAATGCATGTGCCATCGTTCCCTCATCTCTTGCCCGTGCACATCTTCTTCGCCAGTATGTTTCCTCTGCTGTTGTTTTTTATCATTCCCTAGCAACTGATCAACGATAGAAGCGATGACCAAATCGATGCCTCTTCGAAACGCCTTGAACGTCGCCGCCGATTCACTCCTCGCCAACAAGTGACGCTTGACATTGATCCCTTCCGGATCGAGTTCGTCAATCAGATCCAGCGCCGAGGAGGACGTGATCAAGGCCTGTTGCAAGCCTTGCACTTTGGCGATCATGTCCTGCCAATCGACGAGACGGAATTGGGAATGAAGGCGAACTTCGTAAGCCGTTTCTTCGAGGCGCGAAGCGAGGGCGAGGTAGTCGGACCTGATCGTTTGCACGAGCACGGAACGGACTTGTTCCTCATCAGCCTCGATCTCTTTCGAGTAGGCCTTGCAGGTCAAATGGGCGAGGGAGGATATGTGTTGCAGCGATGCGATGAGCAAGGTGTTGAGTTCGGCCGAGGACTGGGTCGGATAGACGAAAAAGTTGACGGCGAGGGAGATGACGAGACCGTAGCCGTAGGCTTGGAAGTAGGCGAGCAACCAAGATGATTCGAATGCCAGTCGACCGGATTGTTTTGCGAGCTCGATGGGAGAGTAGATGCCGTTGAAGGCGAAGAGTACGCCGTACTGTGCAGGGAATAGTGGGATGTCAGCGTTCAAAGGCTCGAGTCTCGAGTCTCGGGAGGTGGGGTGACAATTCTTCGCAGAGAGGGCACTCACGAGGAAGAAGGATATGTACTTTGGACCGAGCGCACGAACGAGCGCGACGAGATAGACCCATAGTGCGAACACAAAACCCTGGGCAAGGGGAGCAGAGCCTATCGAGCAAGAAGCCCGTGGTCAGCTGGCCAAATATACCGAGCCGAACCTGTTTTGAAGCCGAGTCGGGTACTCACAGAGCGTGGCCAGGATAACAAAGACGACGACGCCACCGAAGAGACCGAGAGCTGACCAAATAAAGTTGTGTACAAAGCCGCCTACGGTCTTGCCCGGATAAGCCGCCACAACGGCGAGGACCATCTACGGAGTGCATCACAAGTAGACAATCAGCCTCGGCGAGTGCGCGCCAACTGACACTAGACCAACTGCGCAGCTCCGAGTTCTTCCGGGGCACAAGCAAAATGTACCGAGCTAAGGCACGATCCGGCATGAGGATTGAGATTCGCGAATGGACGCGAAAAAACGAGGGCAAAGGTGAGCGTCAGAGCAATTGTGGCCTTGAGCACGGATACGAGCAGCCACCGCGAGTTCGGCGCATGCTGTCGACCGAGCCATCGACCGAGCCGACTGGGACTGCCAGTGGTACGACCGGCTTGCTGGACCATACATTCGCCGGCGGGCGCTCGACCGAGATTCGAGAGGAGCAGCCGTGGTACTTGGTCGGCGTAAGCCGGTCGATCCTCGGCTCGGCGGTCGACTCGATCAACTGGCGCTTGTCGGCGCAATTCGCATTAGTAATAACTCGGTCAAGACGATCGCTTGCCTCGGATTAGACCCTATTAGACCAGCCGCTAATTTCACCCCCACTCGTCAGTGTCCTCGTCCTCGTCCTCGTCCTCGTCCTCGTTGGGACAGGTCAGGTCGCTCCTCTTCCCCTGCATCTGCATCGCCGACCTCTTTCGCACACACACAGCATGGCATCAGGTCAGTGACGGAAGCGGGCCCCAACTGAGATGATCCCAGTGCTCACCAGCTGGCTGTGTTGTTCAACAGACGCTGTGGCCTCACTCTCATCTCGGCTGGGCAAGCTGGACCCGACCGCGAACAGTGTCGACGCCGCGTCGTCCCCGCCAGCTGCTCCTGCCACACCCCAAGTGGACGAACAAGACACTGCCCCGACTGTAACCCAAGGTGATCAGGAAACTGCACCCGAGCCCGCTCCCGTACCCAAAGGTTCGTTCGTTCGGCTGACTCGACCCGCGATGAGCAGCCATACCCCTGCTGGAACCCCTGAGAGCTCACTCGGAGCCATATCCCTGCTGAAACCCCCGAGAACTCACTCGATCGGTACACCATCCCCCCTTGCCAGCTTCTCAACTGCTTGAAAATTTGCAACACGAGGTTCAAGTGAGCCGCTTGCACTCTCACCGCATCCTGCTGCTCCTCTTCCCTCCCAAGCTCACCCATCTCAACTCCTCTTCGTCGCTGCCGTCCAGGTCACGCTCGCCGATCAACAGCAGGACCCAAACTCGCCTCTCTTTTCGGCCAAGACATTCGAGGATCTCAACCTGTGCGTCGTTCAGAAGGGCAACGCGAGCTAGGCAGCAGCGCCTCTGACGGTGAATCCGGGATGACTTGATTTTCCCCCCACTAGCCACCCGAACTTGCTCAAAGGGGTGTACAAGCTGGGTTTCCAAAAACCTTCCAAGATCCAGGAGCGTGCTCTGCCTCTTCTACTGCAGAACCCGTCAGTTTGGATCCTCTTTCCGTATCGTGTTCAGGCTGACCCGTGTAGTCCACCATCTCCAGTCCTCGCAACATGATCGGTCAATCCCAGTCTGGAACGGGCAAGACCGCCGCCTTTGCCTTGACCATGCTCTCTCGCATCGACATGGAGCTCAAGAAACCTCAGGTTAGACTCTATGCTACTTTGAGTCTCGCCGTGACAACGGACCCCTGACGTTCCGTCGGGTCATCACCCTCCAGGCGATCTGCCTCTCCCCTGCGCGCGAATTGGCGCTGCAAACCTTGACGGTCGTACAACGCATGGGAGAATACACCCCCGTCGAGTGCTTCGCCGCCGTCAAGGACTCGTTCGATCGCAGAATGCCCCCCATTCAGGCTCAAGTCATTGTTGGCACACCGGGGACAATTATGGACGTGCGTTTCAACGTTTCATGGGTGAAAAGACGTCTGTGGGAATGCCGCTGATGCTGTGATCGATGGTCTCATAATTTCAGGCTATCCGACATCGGATCTTGGACTGTATCGAGATCAAGGTGTTTGTCTTGGACGAGGCCGACAACTTGTTGGATCTTGGGTCCATGGCCGATCAGAGTTCGAGTGTCAAAAAGTGGGTCAGGTTCCGACATGTGCGATTGTTGCGATACAAGAGCTGATCATAAACGGAGTTTCTGGGAACCTTCACAGTGCCGTGATCAAATCTGCACGTACACCGCCGCAACTTGTACTCTTTTCTGCAACCTTTACCGACACGATCCGAACGTTCGCCGTTCGCTTTGCACCGAATGCGAACGAAATCCGCCTCAAACAGGAGGAAGTCGCCTTGGATGCGATCAAGCAGTTCTTCATGGGTCAGTCGATTCTCCAACGGCTTTAGAAACCCCACGCGTTGACGGTAATATCTTTCCCGTGGTTAAGACTGCCGAGACGAGCAGCACAAGTACGAAGTCCTGGTCGAGTTGTACAACTTGTTGACGATCGGGCAGAGCATCATCTTTGTCGCCGTGAGTGGAAACCCCAGGACTCTTCCATGTGCACCTTTGAATACCTTGCTCAATCGATCGCCCAATTTTTTCCGCTCACAGCGTCGAGACACCTCGGACGAGATCTCACGACGAATGACGGCCGAGGGGCACGCCGTCGCATCTTTGACCGGTCAACTGACGCCCGAGGAACGCGACGCGGTGATGGAATCCTTCCGAGATGGCAAGACCAAAGTCCTCATGGCGACGAACGTGATCGCGCGTGGCTTGGACGTGATGCAAGTCAACATGGTCGTCAACTACGACTTGCCCGTCGATGGTCAGGGGAGACCTGAACCGCAGACTTACATTCATCGCATTGGGAGGACGGGGAGGTTCGGTCGACAAGGCGTCAGCATCAATTTCGTGCATGACCGGAAGAGCTTCAAGATTATGGAGGACATCAGGAACGCGGTCGGAAAACCGATTGTGAGAGTTGACACCAGCGATTTCGAACAGATGGAAAAGGTCAGTTTGCTGCAGCCGAGGGTCACATGAGCGAGTTTTTGGATACGTTCGCTGATGAAGGCTTTTCTGCTGGCTTTTGGCGTGATGGGTAGACTTTGAAAGCGGCTTTGAAGGCTTGAAAGGTGATTCTGAATACCCAGATAAGATGTCCTGATGCAACGATATGATTTCTTAGAAGCCCCTACTAGGCTAAGCATAGCCATCGGCCTATTCCGCGGCGGGACAAATGTGACCCCGGCCGAACGAGACGGGGCGCTCAAAGAAATGGCAACAAATCACTGTCATGTGATCTGGCTGAGGCCAGTTCGAAGATATGAATGTGAATGCGCTGCACCTCGAAAGGGAGCGTTCGGCCGGCGCATTCTACCCCGAGGGGGGGGGGGGACATCGCCAGGGGAAGAAGAAAGCTCGAGCATCCCTTTGTCTCGCTCGTGCCGGCCGTGTGAAAGAGTCGGTGTTCGCGGTCAACTTGTGCGCGAGCACTCGACGGTTGCTCTCCTCTCAATTTCTCCAACAGCTCATCGAACCCCGGCCCAGAATTACGATGAGTCTCGAAATGTCGGCTGCGAATGACTTGCATAGACGACCGAATGCAGGACCTGATCCGGACATGAGCCCCGAGCCTTTGTCCGCGGAGCCCCCCACCGGCCTCACCTCTTCACCGCACGAATCGACCTCGACCTCGAACGGCGAGACCCACGGCGAGACCCACGGCGAGACCCACCTCAAACACCACCCCAGCCACCGTGTCGGCCCTTCCTTCCCACTCACCTCGTTCGAATCGACCCCTCACAACGTCGCCTGTTTCGCGTTCTGTCTCGGTGCCGTATGGTCCGTAGGCTTCACACGACTAGTCATCTATTGGCTCCATCCGACCGAACGATCCTGGTCATTGTGGTTCACGCTCGATTCGACGCATTTGCCCGCTCAGAGCCTGTTGAGCGCATGTACGAGTCCCATGTTGGCGCTTTATCTGAGCTGTTGGGCCATGTTCCATCTGCTCGAATTCGTCGTCACGTCCATGTACAACCCGGGCAAGCTCTCCGTTTCTTGTCAGTCCAAACCCCCACTTTGGGCTGTCCGCATCCGCAACGGGGTCCGCTCGGCATACGGCTCGCTCAACGTAACTAAGGGTGGTCCTGACATTCATAGCCTTCCTCTTGAACAATGGGTCACCTTACCACGTCGCCCACGCTTTTGGGATCCTCGAGCACATCTTGGAAGAAGCGTACCTACCCCCCAAATGGCGAGCATTCAAACACCTCGGATGGATCATGGTCGCTGGTGCGTCACACATGCACTTCAAGCAGGAAGATGTTCTAGTTCGCTGCTAACCTCTTGTACTGATGTGGTCTGCACATAGGGTGGGTGCTCCTCATGGGAGGTCAGATTCTGCGCTCGTTCGCGATGATCTCGGCAGCGCAAAACTTTTCCCATGTGTACGTCGTCATTTTCGTCCAGATCTAAATAAGTATCTCCTTTTCCAGGTGAGGCGTAGAGCGCTGATGCTCTGACCTATCTCACTGATTCGTCCAAACAGCATCCAAATCAAGAAGCGAGATGACCATTCACTCGTCGAGACCGGGATCTACGCCTGGTCCCGACACCCTTCGTACGCCGGGTTCTGTTGGTGGGCTTTGGGGACTCAGGTCGGTCCTCTATCGGTGAAAAGATCAGACTCTCGGGTTCCAAATTAAACCCGACTATCCTCTTCCCTGGGTCTTCCCTAGATCATGCTCGCAAACCCGATAGCGACGCTGGCGTTCACCCACGTTTTGCTCTCGTTCTTTGCCGCCCGTATAGAGGGTAAGTTTACGCCATCATACTTGGGCAAAGGTCTTCGACTTCTCTTCGATCGTCAGAAGAAGCTGACTTTACCACCCGGATTAACCGGACCTTTAGCCGAGGAGAAATATCTGGTCAAATTCTTTGGCGACGACTATATCTCGTACCGCAAGCGCGTCCCGACGAGGATCATCTTCATATCATAGAGAAGACGAGAACATGCAATGCAACTGATCAGCCGGTGACTAAGATGATTCGCATGGGAACGGTCGGAGTGAAGCTTTCACGGGGGTTTGAGAGTGCTGACACTGAGCTGAGCGGTGACTCGATGAGGCTGAGCCAAAAACACAATGTCGAGGCCAATGCGGAGGCGGGGCTGCAAGTCAGGTGACCTCGAGGTTTCCGAGGACTTTTCGATCGGACACGAAGTTGATCGATTTTCCAGTAGTATGATTGAGCAGGCAGTACCATGAAGAGACTCGGTTAATTTTGAAACTCTTTAAAATGAATCCAAGCGATGTTGAAAAGGATTGAGAGTCGTGGTCAGTCTGAATGAAAACAGACGGCTCTAGCCGGTCATTTCACACGCCTGAGCAGGCCAGCATGCACGTCGGTCGTCATCAGTATTAGCCCACTCGCCTCCATGTCCCTTTGAGCCGCTCACTGCCCCGTCAACACACGCTCCTCCTTTCCAAGGGGTCATCACAGGCACTACCATTGCGTGTGTCTCTGTGTGTGACTCGATCGAAGCTCGGCACTACCGTCTGGATCCGGGCACCTGAGCAACCCCAGCGCGTGCGGACGAGGACACGAACGGGCGTGTTTCGCACCGCCTTCAGCTGCCGCGCCTCGATTCGATTCGCCGTCGGTCGGTCAGTGTCGGTGACCGGTGGACGGGTGAACGACAGGTGACGAGTTTCCGAGATGACGGTCATAGTAACGACGACGACGCATCCTTCGACAAGAATGGGTAGACGTTCAAGAATCCTATCCATTCGACTATGGCTCGCCCTCGCCTCGCTTGGGATGATGGCCTCGCTTCCCACGATTGTGTCAAGCTCCGGGCTGTTGAAGTACACGCCCTCGTCGTGCCTTCCCAAGGATACCCTCGCCGCTCCCGACTCGCAGCAACTCAAGATGACGGCCCTCTACGCCCAGTTCGACCAGGGCCAGACCTTTGCGGGACAAAAGGCAAATGGGTACAACCTCGGCGCGACGGGCCAGTACCTCGTCTTCGACAAGGATGGCGCTCGCTACACCTCCACCACGGGCACGCTCCTGCGCGTCGTGCTCGTCGGCACCACCCAGGCTCTAGCTCAGGGGTACTCCAACACGACCACGTACCTCTCCACCGTCGACATCGATGCCAACGTCCTCTCGTTCCCCATCTATTCAAATCAATCGGCTCTCTGTTCCGGCATCAGGACCTCCGCAGGGGCCAATTCGACGACGGGGTCGGGGTGCCCCTATCAAGGCGACATCGCCCTCGGATTTAGCATCGTGCTCGGTGACTCGTACGCCGCGACGACCATCACCTCCAAGCTCATCGTCCTCGACCCAAGCGTACCGGCCAAGCATTTGGCCTGTTACGACCTCGAATTTACGCCCTTCTACCCCAAGTATTTCGTCTACCCTTTGGTGTTGTACTGTGGGTTTGCGCAAAGCTTTTCCTTTCTCCCCTGCGTCGGGTGAACCACGCCACACCCTCTCCTATCCCCTTGTTTCAAATCTGTCTAACTCTTGCTTGCACTCACATTTCTCTTCTTATGGATAGTCGTAATCGCCCTCTTGTCACTGTACCTCGTCCTCTATGTGATCGCACGCCTCAACGCCGCCTACACAGCCTGGCTCCAGGACAACGAAACCCACCTGGCCTCTTCTCTGACGCTCAAGATCTCGTCCCATACCGGCACCTTGTCGCGACGCAAAATGTGGGGGGCGATCTGGTTCAACGCTTGGGCTGGGCGAGAGGTCGTGGCGAGTGGGAGTCTGAGAAGGTTCGGGACGGCCGAGTTGAGGGAGGTGTTGGTGACGATTCAGTGGGCTTCGCTCGTTGGGACCATCGCCGTGAACTGGCCGGGATTTGCGTGTGAGCACTTGATTCGGTCTTACACCTGTTAGCCATTTTGACGAACGCTGAGGATCCCAGGGTTCCACAGACCCAATCTTTGCGCAAACCGCTTGGACAACACTCGTCTACAACTCGACCCTTCCCTTCACCTCACTGCCGCCTTCAATTCTCCCCAACAACATCGAGAAGCCTCCACTGTTCTCGACCCAGATGCGGGACTTGAACTCGCCCCTGTACTTGGACGACTCGCTACCGAACGTGTTGCTTGATGTTGAGGGCTCGCCCCAGGGGCTTGCCCGATGGGCCAGAGCGATTGGTGTTCGGCCCGAGGACATCTGGAGCATCTGCGCCTTTACCTTCTTCATCATCTGCGCCGCCATCGTCGGTGCCCATTTTTTATTTTTTTTATTCGACACCGCGATCGATACCTTCTTGCCTTCGCGATACAGTAAGCGAAGGGTCATGAGGGACGGATTGCCGGCCTTAACGAAGGATCGGGAGGCGCGCGAAGGCGAGCAGCACCACTACAACGATTTGGGTCACGAGTACGGACACGTCCGTGGGAACTCGTCGTCGAACCGACCTCGCTCGGCCATGTCGGCGCGAGAACCATCGAGTCGCTCGAGTCGACACCCGCTCGTCGCCGATGCGGATGTCGTCGGTGACGAAGTCTTCTTGCGCGACGAGGAGATGACCCGACCGGAGGACGTCGTCCCTTCGTGGCGACTTCATCTCGCCCTCTTGCACGGCAACATTGTGCGGGCCGTTATGTTCTTCCATCTACCCTTGTCGATATTCTCGGTCTATGTGCTCGCGCATCGATCCGAGATTGAATCGTCGAAGACCTACAGTCTCGCCGGGGCCACCTTTGCGATCGTTTGCTTCATCTTCCCGCTTGTCTTACTTGCACGGATATATTACAGCGATTTGAGGACGCTTTACACCAGCTTAACGCATCTTCTCGAGTTGGGATCGTTGTACAACGCCTATGCCGACGAATGCACGCTGTTTGCTGGGATGCGGCTGGGGACGAACATAGTTTTGGCGATCGTAATTGGCGCGGTGCAAGGGGTTGGAACGGCTCAAGCTGTACGTCTCGTTTCCCATGGGCTAAGTTTCTACCCATGCTCACATTGAGTCTCACTCTTGCTCCTGTAGGCCGTAGTCCTCGCGGTCGAAGTCGCCGACACCCTCGTCACTTCCCTTTGGCTACCGTGGGGCGATAACGCAGCCATGGGACCCTTGGCGTTCCTTCTTTCACTTGCTCGTGTAGTTATCGCCGTCCTGCTTGTCGTCATCTCACCGACGGTAGCGGTCAGTGTTCAAGCCCGGTCTTGGATCACCTACATCATCTTCCTCGTCCAAGCGATTGTGGGTCTCATGCTACTCTGGGTCTTGGTCTTCAAATTTTTCGAGTTGGTCGTTCGTCTCGTCGGGCGGGTGCCCTTCGACGAGTCTCGCAGTCCGAGGGCGGGTGGACTCTTTGGTACATTGAGGAAATGGGACAGGGGAGCTGCAGGAGGGGGACCGACGGCCAGGGGGCGTCGGAAGAAGCGTAAGGGGTCCGAGAGGCGAGCCGCGGCGCGCGAAGCGGCTACAGGAGAGCGTCGACGACCTGAGCGACGTGAATCACCTCGCGATAATCGACGATTGAATCGCCAATCGATGGAGACGAGGAGCGTACTTGCCGCCAATCGAGCGAGCCATCGAGGAAGGAGGTACGACGACGATGCGGCGTACATCATGTCGCCAATGTCATCCGGACCATGGTCGCAAACGGGGTCGACGCATTCGAGCGAAGTGATTAAACCGGGAGCCTATTCGAATAAGGGAGGACCGGTGTTGAGATCCGGACCGAATTGGGGCGAGGCGACGGTCGTTCCTGCGACGAACGCAAGCGTCATGTCCGTTCCGACGGCGTCGAGTGGTTTCCAACGTGTTGGAGGAGGTCGAGCGACGTACACGAACCCTTACCAACTCGCAACCGTAGAATCGGACAACTCGAACCAGTATCCACCTTATCCGTCCTCGTCGGCCGACGTTTACTCCGTCAAAGCTCCTGGAAACCCGAGACGCTTGTCGCAATCCGCCGTAATCGAGATGGCTTCGGCGACGGCATTATCGAATGAGGAGGAGGTTCTGAGCAGTACGAGCACCATTACGGGTAACGGCAGCAATCGACAAGCGAGGAGGAGTTCGGCACCTCTTGTGCTACCACCGAGTTCATCGACGTTGCTCTCCAACGCGGTGCCGAGGTACGATGCCCCGTCGCCGGACAATACGAGACAAGGGCAACGTCGATCTTCGGAACCGATTTCGTCCAGTGGGACACCGGCAAAGAAGACTGGGGGCACTGATTTGTTCGGTCGGTTCAGGAGGACGCAACCGAGACCTTCGACGTCGGATTACTCGGATGATTCGGACGATTTCACCGATGACGAAGAGGATGAGGTCGAGGTCAGCAGGGGCAAGCGACCGGCGGGAGGATTGAAGGGGTTGTTTGCGACTCGATTCGCAAAGAAGGCGGATCAAGGGAAGAAGCAGCAAGGGGTTGAAAGGCACCAGGTGGAAGAGGTGGAGCAACTCGCGCCGGCGGTCGCGCCGGAACAAGCTGGGTTCAGCGTCGTGCGCAAACCTCGACCAAGACCTCCCGTAACGACCGCGCCTACACCTACGACCAAATCGGAATCTATTGAAGCTAGCGAAAGGACGACGAGCTCTGACTCGGCCTCCAAGGACGCCGACGAGATCAACAGACCAACATAATTTTATTCAGATGATGCGTTTCACGAGGAATACATGGACGACAAATTATGAACTCTCTTTCGCTCTCTCTTCTGTGCCACTTCTCCCTATTGAGCAGTGGGATACACGCTTAGTGCAGTTTCTAGCCTCTTTCTTCTCTTTTTGTCAGTTTGCAACATCATGAACTCCGCATACAAGCTACACGATCTTTTTTACCCCAAGGAGATGACGACCTTGCCCTGGGCCTTGCCGGTCAACAAGTCGAGGAAAGCCTCTCCGTCGTCGATACCCTTAACGACGTGCTCGCGAACTCTGTTATAGGAAGGAAAGTGCCGTCCAATGATCGGTAAGTTGCAACAACCCCTCAGGTGAATATTATGTCCAACTCACTTGATGGTACCATCGGCAATCAACTTGGGCATCTCCTTGAAGAACTCAGTCATGTCCTTGCCCGAGATGATAAATCCCTCCCAACGAAGCTGCTTGACGACAATTTGCATGTAGTTCTTCAAAGGGTGAATACCACTCGAGTAAGCTGAGATGCCTCCGCACGCGATGATGCGACCAAAGGTGTTGCAGGTCGCCAGCGCGAGGTCGAGTTGCTCGCCTCCGACGTTGTCGTAGAAGATGTCGCATGGGTGCTCGCGCATCACCTTTTCGACGGCATCGGCACCATCCTTGTAGTTGACAACCACGTCGGCACCGAGGCTCTTGCAGAATTCGAGCTGTAGATGTGAAAATAAGAGATCATGATCAGCGACTACGATTCCGCGCCAGGAGAGAAGAGTGTTGTGGGAATGAAGTGCTACCTTGGCAGCGTCACCGCATGATGCAACGACCTGTGAGTGAATAAGGAACGAAGGCAGGTGTCAGCTGGTGCAAGATCTCGGGGTCAGCATCCGGAAGCTGAGCAGTCTGCCTCACCTTTAGGCCCTCTCGCTTGGCGAGCTGGAGCACGATTTGCCCAACAGCTCCGGCGGCCGCGGTGATGTAGATCGTCTCGCCCTTCTTGGGCTTACCGATGTTGTAGAACGACCAGTAAGCCGTTTGACCTAGGTAAAATCACAAGAATTAGATCGAGATTCAAGAACCTCGCCTGAGCCGAGAAAAGAATTGTCTCCGACTTACCGGACATGCCGGCACCACCGACGAGCTGAGTCCAGGGAAGACCCTCCTTGTTTTCAATGACCTTGCAGTAGCCGAGCATCTGCTTGGGGACGACAGCGTAGGTCGAGAACTCGGTCATGCCGTAGACGGCATCGCCGACCTTAAAGTTGTCGCTCTCCGAGCGGAGTACTTCTCCGACGGCGTAACCGCTGAGGGGAGCATTGGGCGTGAAGGGGGGGATGTAAGACGACGTGTCGGCTGCCCTCATACGTCCCTTCATATAAGGGTCTATTATGCGGTTCAAATTTCGACACGGGCGATCTTTCGTCAGCTTGAGCTGCTCAACCTCGAGGGCGCACTCGCGCAACAGCCCAACCTGGGCTGTGCAGTGGTGTTGCACGACTCGGACTGACCCAGAGAAAGAGCTTTCTGCTTCAGCAGGAGACCACCGTTGAGAGGGACAGTGTCGAGTTCGATCTCGGAAACGACCTTCTTGGTCGTCTCGCCGGGAACGGGGTACCCTTGCGGGATTTTGAGGTACTGCAACGTTGTGTTTTGTGTGGGGGCCATGATTGCGGAGACACTAGAGCGATCGGAGAAGTCTGTACGAAAGAGGGTCGAGTTGACGTGACGTGGGTGGGACGAAAGATCTCTTTAGTTTATTGGGAGGAAGCAGATAAGGACACGTCGGACTACTTTCGGGTTGAGATACATGGACGACAAAATTGGACGACCCCTCGCGGCGCTGAATCCCGGCCGAGCCCTGCCTCGCTTGCCCGTCGGAGATAGCCCGAAGAGCTTGGTCATCCCCCACCGGCCACCGGGTACAGGCCCAATTCCGGCCCGAGCGCTACGTCGGGGGCCGAGATTGGTAATCCTCTGAAACGGGTGCGTAGATTAGACAGGAGCCAAGAACGCGTATCTTGAAATGGTTTATGCAAGAGGCTACATCTCAAAGTGTACTGCTCCGCACTCTAAGCCCCCAAGCAGAACGTGCGCGCAGCGCAACTCAGAGATCCTTACCCTCCCATTGCTGCATCACCTTATCCAGCTGCGCAATGATTTCTTGCTTCCTCTCTTGTCCACACCAGCTGTTTTCGGCACCGTCGACAATGATTTGCCTTCATTTCTGCTTCTGAAAATTGAATGCGTCCTGGACGGCGACATAGTTGTCCAACAAGTAGCCTGTGTTCGAAGGGCGAGAAGTGAGCGAACGGGTAAAGGCCAGCAAATCCGTCCGACGTACCTCCGAAGTATGCGGGATCGTCCGAGTTGATGGAGAACTTTACACCGGCTTCCATCAGCTTCGGGATGGGAGATTCCGACACCGCGCTCATCACTCTCAGTCGACTGCGAGTTCAAGAAATCGGAACAAATGTCAGTCTTTGGAAAAAGAATGACAACCCTCCGAAAATTGGACTCACACGTTGGAAAGCGGGCAAAGCTGGTCGAAGGCAGCGGAAGAAGAGTTTGCACATCAGACCGGGTGTGCTCGAGATGTTGGTTTTGGGAGACTGCTCACCGTCAAGAAGGCGTTCTCTTTTGCCAACATTTTCAAGACTTCCGGGTCGTCGCTAGATCGCACACCATGATCGATGCGCTTGATACCGAGCTGCTCGACCGTGGTCCTCACATACTGTGCCGGTCCTTCCTCACCCGAGTGCATCGTCAAATTCTTCACACCAAGGTCGCGGGCGCGTTGGTACACCAAAGCATATTTTTCAGCTGTGAGAGTTATGAAACGAGGTTTGGTCAGTCTCAAAGAGCTTTGCAGGGCTTGCCTCGAAGAGTGATCGCGTCAACTCACGCGGGTTTCCGTTCTCGGTCGAATCACATCCCAGCCCGTGTACCTGTCCCTTTCGACGTATTGAATCACATCCTCGACCGTTTTCAAAACCGAGTCGACGGAGAGATGCCGCACAAAGCAGGCGATCAGCTTAGACGTGATGCCGTACTTCTCCTGAGCCTGAATCGAAGCGAAAACGTTGCCCGATCAGTTCCGGTCAGCATTTACGATAAGACGCTGAGGTATAATTCAGGAAATGAGCTCACCTTGATCAAACCTTTGTTGAGACCATTCACGACCGTCGAAGAAGCAATACCACGGCCGGTGTGGGCTTGAGGATCGTAGAAGATTTCGCAGTGGACTGTGCCGTCGGCGTACGATCGCTCGATGTAAGCATCCACAAGTTCTTCAAAGTCCTGCTCAGTAATGAGCGAGGCCATGGCTTCGTTGTAAAAGTAAAGGAAGTCGTCGAGCGAGGCGAAGTTCTTGTAGCGTTCATCGCAGGCCTCGACCGAGGGGAAGTTGGTAGGGTCGAGGGTGATCTTGTTCCTTGCAGCGAGCTTGAATAAGAGTGTTGGCTCGAGGGAGCCCTCGATATGCATGTGATGCTCGCACTGTGGTCCAGATTTGTGCGACATGTGAGATTGTCAGTGGTGATGGCCAGAATGAGGGTATGCTCTCGCGATTCGGCGATTCGGCGGCGAGAACGTAATCGACCAGAAGGCACGGGACGGTGGACTGACCTTGGGGAGCGCCTTCAAGAAAGCTTTGGCGTTGTCGGAGCACATAATATCGTCTGTTTCCAGCTGATGTTGAAGAGGCGCAGATAATCTATGCGTTGGAGTTGGTCAAGCGGCGGAGGAGGAAAGCCCAGGATTTGTTCGCACGATAGCGCGCTCGGTGCGAAGTCGGCCTCCGAACGGGCGAGTCCCGGCCGAGTGCCGTAAAGCTGCATCCATGGGGCTATTTTGGGATCGCTACTCCTATGACTTCGACATCCGCGGACGCTAATAGTTCGTTGAATGGGGGAGCGGAACTCGATCTGAAGTTGCTCCAGTGTCTGCCACGGCTCCTATCTTGCCATTTCGGTCACGAGTTTGGCGACCGCAAGCAGAGGCAGACTTACACGAGCCGAATTCTCCTTCTCCGAACGCTCCATCTTGATTTTCAGTGGACTTGGACGTATACCTAGGCTGCACGTGCGCCAGGATGATAAGCTTGTGGGACCGTTGCGCCTGATCACCGAGGACTCGGGCAAAAGTCTCTTCTCGTAGCAGTTTGTGACGAAGCGAGTGAAGACAATACGTTAGCTTTCTGATAAGAAATTCTAACTTGGCCAAGAAAATAAAACACGTTTTCCTGGAAATTTATGGATGCTGCCACACGAGACCTGGCTCCTCGATCGGAAGCCGTGCACGGCCCCTTTGACCCAAAGCTTCTAGACTCGCGCGAGGGAACCTGCAGGCGGGATGCCGTCACTTGCTCGCTCACCTTCATTCCTCCCTTTCGCTGCATCTCAGACCATGAGTGCAGAAGGGGACGAGTACTACGCGACTTTCAACCGCTGTGAGAATGTCTCCTTCCTTGAAGATGCGGAGCATGCTCCACCTCTGCCCTCATCCTTTCGCTTTGCCCCCACACCTCATCAAGATTCCAACCCCACATCCATCACGACGTTCTCGTCGCCTGCTCCAAGCCAAGGAGACGAGTTTGATGATGTCATCCACCTGTGGTCCGACTTCAACATCACTCAGTCGCCTCTCGAGCATGGACTTGGCACTGCCCCGCTTCGAATTGACAGTACTCGCAGGTCGAGCCACGCTCGAACAGCGAGCGCATCGCTCCCCAGGTGCGTTTCGGTGCCGATCTTTTCCAGGCCAGGTGAGCTTCTCGCGTATCTTGATATTTCCCATGTATCGCTTCTGATCAACGAAGTATCTTACTTCGATGACTGGCAGCTTCCTTTCATGCGCAACCTGCTCGACGCCCATTGTCGCTCGCTTTTCCCTCCCAGCCCCGCATGCCTCAGAGGGGTGGCACGATCAAGACGGAGACAGTCCCGCTCAAAGTCCGAGTCACCAATTTCTTACGAGTAGCTCGAGATCGCACGATTGGTGGCATATCGAAACGCAAGCCAAAACGATCGCTGATCGCCACGTCGAGGCGAAAGAAAGAGACGTTTGACATGGTGGAAGCGCGCCAAGCCAGGTTGTCAGAGCCTGAACGTAAGTGATCCACAGGCCGCTGCTAGGTCATTGAGGAAATGGGACTGATTCAAATTCGAACCTGGTCAGTCATGCATCGAGTTAGGGCACCTCGATCAATTCGACGTCAGCCTGCCCCCAGTCTTGACGAGCCCATGTGGGACTCGTTGAAATCGGTCGACTCGAGAATCCGTCCTCGCTGTTCCACTTCGATGGGCGAGCCGAAGCTTGCTGTACCCAATCTGTCTCGACACCGCTCATTGCCCACCCTGTTCGAAAATTTCACGATTCGAACCCAAGAAAAATCCGAAACCTCCAGCTTCGTTACCCTTCGTCGTCATCAATCTTCCTTCTTCAGCCCATCGACCGCTCCTGAGTCGGCGAAATCATTCACCTCCGGTCGAGCTCCTCTCAGGGAACGCAACATGGAAGGTTTTCCGCCCAGCCGCTATTATTTACCTTCGCGCAAGATGTCACCTTTGCCCCTGAGTGAAGTGGTGGAAGAAGTGCCCAAGTTCGACTCTTCGATCGGAGACCCCCCTCTGGGAATTGATTGGTGCGACGAAGATGGCTCGGGCGACGAAGGTACGGCTGGGGAAGGAACAGTAGGAGAAGAATTCCTCTTCGATTCGTGGGAGGAGCGCCTGCTTGAATGCTACCAGCGGGATAGTCTGCCTACGCCTGAAAAGAAGAAGCGGGCTTGGGCTCGAGCGGTTGATTTAGGCTCCGACGACGAGGACAGTACTACAGGCAACTCGATGGGCTCCTTGGAGTGAGGTTTCGTTTAACAGCCGTCGACGTAGAGTGAGATTACAAAGTGTTCATATGTTCGATTTCAGGTGATCAATGTATATATTTCATCAGTTCACTTGGACGAGATCTTCTTGATTTGCTTGACTGCCTTGCCATCCCAATCGCCAACCGCGAGTCCGAGAATGCCTCGAACGACACCCGAGACGAGATCGGGACGATGAACGGTGGCCGACACGACCGTGCCCGTCGACAAAGCGAAGAGCGCCCTCTCTCCCCATTTGGCGAGCCAGACACCCATCGGCCCATTCTGTACGACTTGGGGTACGATCGAATCGTGAACGGTGTACAAGGCGCGAGGGGCGCAGTAAAGAGCCATTTCACGCCGGCGTCGCTTGTTCTCAATCAGGACCGAGAGGCCACAGAGGAAGCAGCCCAAGCCGGTGCACCAGCCGCCGTCCATGGCCTGCTGAGAAATGAAGGGGAAGAGCATCGGTAGACGAGTTCGCATGAGGCAGACGCTGGCATATATACTGGCGACGAAGGTGGCCAAGAACGCGGAACTACGACTTGCGGCGAGGAGGATGCGGATGATGGAGGCGACCGGTTGGCGGGCCAAGGGGCCAAAGCCAAAGAGAAGGGATGGGACAAGATGCACAGGAAGGTAGATCTTGAAACAGTCGGAGAAGGCCAAGAGCCAGCGCTTGATCGCGTTGGCTTCGCACGTGCCTTTGCCGACCCTTCCGTGAATGACGCTGCAGTCGAGTCGCGTGATGTTGTCCGGGATGACTCGTCTGCAAGAGAAAGCAACGGGGTCAGCTATGATCTGGGAGAGGAGCTCGTTGCGTGGAGATGCTGCAGGACTAACTCAGCCGAGATACCACTGTAGGTAGCAATACCTTTGCACGTCTTGACGACTTCTGTGCTCGACGATTTGCCGTACACGTACTCCCCTTTTCGAGCGCATTGCAAGAGGCGCTGCCAGCCAAAGTCGGACTGCTCAGCGGAGAGCTCTAATGTACAGGTCATCTGATGCGTGGCAAGCTCACCAACAGTCGAACATCGAGTCGAGCCAAACGCAAGATCCAGAGATTGTAAGCCTTGGGTAATCGGTGGGGCAAGTAGAAGAAGCACCTGTGAGATCCCAACAGAGACAGTAGTCAACGTGAGGATGGGCAGACATTTATGGAGTCCGAGTCGCAGACAAACCCACCACATGATGCGCCAGCACGACGCCCAGAACAGCAAAGTATCGGCATGCATCGCCACGAAGCGAGAGGCAAGTCCGAAGCGATCCGGTCGCGTGGTCAACCCCGTCTTCTCGTACGCGGACCGAACGAGAGTATCGGCGGCTCGAACGAATAAGAACAGTGTCAAATCGAGCGTCGACGATTCCTTTTGGCGAGAAGGTACAATAGGTGGGAGCGGAGTCGAGAGGTTCGTCCTGAGTGGTGGGAGAGGATCGTTAAGGGCGGTGTAAGGTGAGAAGCCGAGGTTCGGAATCCGTGCCCCCTGTTCTTTGACGCTGGTGTTCGGAGCGGCCCCAGCGGCAGTCGCCACTGGACCCGACGCCGAGGTCGACGTGGAAGTTTTACTTGGACGCGATTGAAGCAATGAGATGGACACAAACGAAGCGATCGTGCCGGAGATGAGTGTTGATAAGATCTTGATCCTACGTGCATGCATTGGGTCCTGCAAGACTTGCTCCGTCGTAATCGACCTCGACTGAGACACGCCGCTCTGCCCTCCTGCACGCTCGGACCGATCGCGATCGTCTTCACCTGGCAAGATGTTGCGCGTCCTACGCGGCCGGATCGTGCTCAGCGCCGAGACGTAGGCTGACGCGACGAGTCTTTCGATCTTGTCCTCGCCCCATTTGGCACCTCCGATTGAGACGCCGAACGCGAGCGCAAGACTATTGTAGTGAGTCGCACACACGATCGCGTCCCACACTTGTCGAGCGACGCGTGAAACGGAGCGCGGTTTCTTGCCCGTGACCAGCGGCACGAGGATGCGCAATAACGACGGCAGAATGGACGCCGTGAAGCCGATTGCATACGCACGAGCGAAGGAAAGAGCCGAGGGATCGAGATGTTGCGACACCGACTTGGATCGCGATCTCCGGCTAGAGCTCGCTGGCGCCGGCGCCGGCGTGGCGGATGGTGGTGTCGCGCCGCCGGACCCCGAGCTCGAGCCCGCTTCTGCTGATGCAGTATTCAAGGACAGCGACATCCCTCGGTCTCCTTCACGTGGTCCTAACAACGCGGTTGTGGCTCGAGACCTTGGGGCAGGGTGGGGACTCGAAGAGCAAGATGGCCTTTGAGCTGGAGTGGAGGAAGAAAAGATCCTGAAGTGGAAACCTAGAAAAGCTCGTGAAAGACGCCGCCGCTCCCGGTCGATCCTCGGACCGTGCCAAGGGCGATGTCAAGAAAAAGCAGGACACGATCCCTCGTTGGACTAAAATGTCGATACCAATGTAAAGAAAAATAGCTTCAGAAATATTAGAGGTGATCCTGGTGCGAACCAATTTTGCACTGACCTTGCACCGGAGCGCTCGCTGAATATCAGTCGCAGCAGACACAATTTCAATCTTGCATGTCTAGCCAGAACGCGATCTCGAACATAGGCAACGTATTAATTGCAACCGTGCACGAAACTACTCTCCCTTGCCTGCCTTCTTCGCCTCCTTCTTGGCCTTTTTTGCCGCTTTCTCATCCCCTGTCTTCTTGCTCTTCTTCTTGGGGCGAATTTCCTCTGTCACGACAGCGGCTCCTCCCTCAATACCCACGGCCTCAGCACTTGTGTCCATCACGTCCGGGTTGGGCTGGGGTGTGTTGAGGCCCTCGTCATTCTCCTTCTCCTCCAATTCTCTCCGTCGCTTCTTGTCTTTCTTCTCCTTCTTCTCCTTCTTGATGCGCTCCTTCTCCGTCTGCTCGGTCGTCTCCTTTTGTTCCTCCGTCTTTTGAGCGGTCATAGTAGTCGGCTCAAAGGTCGACATCAGACTGGTCGTGCTCGCCTTGGCGAAACTGGGGAACGTCATCGTCGATGTTACAGGGGCGGGTGCAGTGGTCTTGAAAGTCGACGGCAAAGTCGATGTCGATGCAATCAAAGTCGATCCAAGTCCACCCGTTGAACTAGGCATGAACGATCTCGAAGGTGCTTTGGGCCATTCACCGGAATCCGTTGGGCCATTTACCTTCAACGGCTCGCTTCTCGACCCTGCGAGTTGACTCGCCGGCGTCGAGGAGGAAGGAAGCGTACCGATACCGGAGATACCGTTCGATGGGAGCATGGAAGGGGTTGATGTGCCTGAGGCGGACGGAGAAGGTGTGGGCGCAATTCCGAGAATTTCGGCCATGGCGGCGGCGTTCGAGGCGGACGCCATTCGTTTGGCGCGGAGATGCTTTGATCGAGCGCTGCGGGTGAAGAGTGTAAGTCGGATATGAGCTCGGTAATCAAGGTCAGCGCACAACGTCTGATAGAAAGTTACTCACGCCATGCGCGGATTGTTCAAGATAGTTGTACTTGTGGTAGTCGTGGTCATGGTGCTCGTGGCCGCTCCCGACGAAGAATCGACGACTGTAACGGACGATTCGACCTGCACGCTGGTCGGCTCCTCCGATGGCGCTTCTCCCGCTGCTTGACGCTTCTTGTCCTTCTTGGCCAGCTTCTTTCGCTCCTTCAATAACTTTTTCTTCTCCTTCCTCTCCCTCTTCTCCCTCTTGCGCTTGGTCGTGTCGTCCTCATCCTCATCTCGGGCAGGCTCCTCCTCACTCGCCGAGGTCGAGGCCGATGCGGCGGCAGCTTCAGCCTTGGCCTTGTTCAACCTCTCGAGTAACCTCCCAAATTCTCCTCCCGTCTTGGGCGCAGTGGCGTTGCTCGTTTCCCCTTCATTCTCCGTCGAAGTCGAAGCCGTGACGAAGCCCATACTGCCGAGACCCCCACCCAGCGAACGAACGACCGTCGCCGCGCCTCGTTGTGCTCCGATACCCATCTGATCGTCCTTAGCGAGAGGAATGGCAGAGATCTTTTTCGAAAAGGTAGATCCTCCATTTGAGGCCATGAGCTGCTGCGATTCGGCATTACCCAGTCCCGGTGAGGAGGGGGTCCATCCCATCGAGGCTAGGAGTCGAAATCCAGGGGCCGAGGTGTCTGTCGTTTGCGAAAATGCGGAAAAGACGAATTCAGTTTGAGCCCGACAGGTATCCACTCTCTTTCACTACACTTACCATTTGCCCATCGTGTATTGCGAGGATCTGGAGAAGCCGAGTGAGAGTCAGGAAGCGAGCAATTAAGCGACAGGTGGTCCAAAAAACATCAAACTAATTCGAATATTACCATCAGGGATCCTCTGCTTCGCTTTCGCTCCAGAAAGTCCCACTGCAGAAAGATGATGTTCTCAGCAGTCAGCGACTAGCCGATTCCGAGTCCGTCTGAGCCCCAGCTCCGCACTTCGCAACGGAGTGGCCCGGTGATCGGATGCCAGCTCGCGTCGGCTGCGAAGCGGATGTTGCTTGCTGGCGAAGAAGTTGACTAGTGTATGGTGGGGGAGTAGCTTTACTTTTGCTCCAAGATGTCGTTCCAGAGAGATTGTCTAGAGATGGGTGAATTCGCTCGCAAGTTGTGCCGAAGGATGCAGATTGTGGGTAGTGGAGCGCTGCTACTAGAGGGCACCGGTGCCGTGTGGCCGACGGTCACGCGCTCGCGTGAAGTGAGACGCTTGCTTGGAGTCAGAACTTCAGAGCGTCAGAGAGCCCCAGGCGGGGCTGGCGCTGGCCGTGGGCCTGGCAGTCGTCGCTGGCTGGCTGGCGCGCCAGCGGGCGCAGAATGGCGCAGGCGTGCGGCGTGAGGAAAACGAGCCTAGGGCGCCCACACCGCTTCTGCTCCCGACGATACACTCGATCCAAAAGATGGCCCAAGTTCGAAGTGCCAACCCTTTCGCTCTCCTCGGTGGTCAGTCATCCTCTCCTATGTGGTCCTTCTGTGCAGCATTCGTCTGCGTTGCCAGAGATCCGAAGCCGCCCTTTCCCTTCCTCCGCTTCTCGAAAGTGGGTTCACGCGACCTCCTGGCGGGCGGTGCGGCCCCACCGACGGAGGTGTCGACCTCTCCATACCAGCTCGCCCAACTTTCAAGCGACACAGACACCTATCCACCACACTACGCCGTGATTTTGAATGACCTGAGCTGACCTTGTGGTTGTATCTGTTTTGTGTGTATGCCTCTTTCGACAGACGACGGCGAGGATTCCGCTCCCGTCGCTGCTCCCAAGGCCGCACCCGCCGCTGCGCCCGCCGCTCAAAAGCCCATCGTCGGTGCTCGCCAGCCGCAGAAGAAGGAAAAGAACCAAGCCGACAAGCGCGTCATCAACCCCGATGCCCCTGCCGCCCCTGGAGACTTGAAGGAGGAGCGTGGTGAGTCTCGCGTGACCGTAGCAGCTCTCCCACCATTCTCCCATCAGCGGGTCCCTCCCCCCTTTCCTTTGCGTGCTTCGGCTCGTCAGCCGCGCCTGGGCCTTGCGACGACGTTCTCGAACAGGTGATGCACCGCGCCGAATCCGTCACCTCTGCATTCTTTCCACCCTAGTTGCAACATCCCAGAATTATTGTTTAAAGATCGTGTCACTGACTAGGACTTTTGGTCACCCTTGATCTCTCATTTCGCGCATTCCGCTTTTTTCCCCTCCCCTCCTGGAAACTCTCGACGCTAATTTCGCCCAAACGATACATACAACCTACTCGACGTATCGTTCTGTCTTCTAATCGGCTCTCGTCGACGCTTTGGACTACACAGCTGCCTCGTTCGGTGCCCGCGGACGTGGTGGTCGCGGAGGGCGAGGACGTGGTGCTGGCAACCCCCGATCCAACGCCGGTACCTACCTCGGAGGTGACCGCCCGCGTCGTGAGAACGGCGGTGGACGTGTTTTCGACAGACAGTCTCAGACCGGTCACAGGTCAGTTCAACCCCACATGTTTGCTGTCAAGGCGCCGGTGCCAGATGCAGCCCCAGCAGCATCACAATGAGCCGAGGTGTAACAGGTGGCTGATGGGAGAATCAACAACGTTTTTCTACATTGCTTTTGTACAGGGACTCTGACAAGGCCGAGGCCCAGGGATGGGGTGCCGAGGAGGGCCAGCAAGAGCTCGAGGCCGAGAAGCTCGGCGAGGCCGATGCTCAAGCCGATGGCGCCGCCACGCCCGCCGCCGTTGACGGTGCTTCGACCCCGGTCGTCTCTGCCGCCCCCGTCGAGGAGGAGGACAACTCGCAGACCTACGAGGAGTACCTCGCCGCCCAGGCCGAGCGCAAGCTCAACATCGCGCTTCCTGAGGCTCGCAAGATCGAGGACGCCGATGAGATCAAGGGTGTGAAGGCCGTCAAGAAGGGCGAGCAAGAGGAGGAGGAGTTCCTCGCCCAACAGAAGGTGCGTTTTTTTGGGACTTAACGGAAGGGATGGATGAAGGTGATGAAGGTTGGGAACTGCTACTCACTATGGCGATGCTTTGGGAATCGAGTAGAAGGAGGCCAAGGCCCCCAAGGAGAAGAAGACCAAGACTTTCCTCGAGGTTGAGTTCCGTCACCAGCCGCCGCGCCGCGATGGCGAGGACGGTGCCCGTGGTGGCCGGGGTGGCCGAGGACGCGGTGAAGGCCGTGGACGCGGTCGTGGTGAGGGTCGCGGTGGAGGACGTGGTCGTGGTGGCCGAGGCGGCAACGCCAACGGTGCTGCCCAAAACGGCTCGAGTAACGCTGGCGTCAACCTTGACGACAACACCGCCTTCCCTAACCTGTAAATGCGGAGTGCAACAAACACACTTGGGCCAGCGAATCGCGAATCGTTTACTCGACTTCTGCGGTTCTTAAATCTCCATCACACCGAAATACCACCCCAAAACACCTTCACTTCTTCCACCCCGCCCTTAACCCCACCCGAACCACCCTCAAAAGAAGATTCGACTTTTTAGTTCACCTTGACGGGCGATCACCACGACGACGACGACGGATGGCTTGACTCGTAGCCTCTGTTTCCCCTCTATTTTCAAAGATGCGGTCCCCTCTCCTGATTGCTCTCATTCTCCCCTTTTGTCGTCAACAATCCGTCGATTCTTCCTTCCACCTCCACCAACCCCTTATTCTCGCAATAACATTTCTTTTTCGCGTTTCCCCCCTCTTCTTCGCTTCTCGCAACTCGAACTGTTTTTTGTCGATTTCACCCCCTCCTCCCCTCCCTGACCATCCTCGGCGGCTCTCTCGTGTCTTGTTAGATTGTCGTCCCAGTTTCGTTTGCCTTCTCTCTCTTCCTTCCACTTTCTACTACTACTGAAAAACCTACAAGGATTCTGGCAAATCGAACGACCATTAGAAAGCGGCAGCTTTGAGAGTTTGGTGAGTTGAGAGGGAGCTGCTGCACTCGCTTGTATTTGTGCATCCGTTGTGGAGCTCGGCGCGCTCGGACAACTCTCGGACACAGGTGACAGATTGGGCCGGCTGAGACGCGCTTCCCGCGCTGTTCGCTTGTTCCTGCAACAACCACCTACCACCATCAAGCAAGCGAAGCACGATCAGGAAGCCCTCTTCAAAGCTCTCGTTTCACCTTCCCGTCCTCGACCATGTCCTCCCTCAGATCACAATTATCCGAGATCAAACAAGGGCAGATCCAGAACCTCTCGCAACAACTGGCGACGTTGGCGCAACAGACGGCCAAGTTGGAACACTTGACGGTTGCGACGGCCGAGCAAGCGAGTTACCTGAGGTTGTTGGGCGCTTACCATGCGGCTTGGTCAGTCTTGGAAGGGTGGGAAGGGGCTGCCATTTCGTCGTGAAGGGTTGGGTCGGGGGTTGGTTGAATCTGATGACGGGCGGCTCTCTCTAAACGGTGGTGTGTAGGTTCATGAGTGCTGCCAGAATCATGACGTCCGAGGACGATGCATCGCAAGCACCACCAACGCAAACACCGACGGCCGAAGCATAAGGAGTACTTGACGGGAGGATGGACGGTGGTGGATCAGCACGCGTCGAGGCGCGACTGCTGGACGGGCAGGCAGGCAAAGAGAGGCGGGGCAAAGAGAGGAGGGTGTTTGAACTTGTCTTGAGTACTATTGTTGTAAATGTACGTTTCCGTCCCCACGATTGCTACTTTGGACGTGGACATCATCTCGTACAGCACCCGGATGACTGCCGAATCGGGCCGCCGCAGTTGCTCTTCTCCGTCCTGCCTGTTAGGATCGCCGAGCAGCGTGTCAGCGCGGTCTAGCGCGGTGGCGCGGTGGCGTGGTAGCGTGGTAGCGTGTCAGACTCAGCCTGCCCGAGCCGGGGGCATTCGACCCTACTCCGGTCGATCCGATCCGTACCATGGTCACAGCCGCAGGCTCATCACCCTCGACCTCTCGGCTCACATCGCCTGTTCGGTCACCCACGGCGGCGAGCGTTCGCTCCACTACGGTGGTTCAGCGCGAGCTCGGACCGCCTCGTGTTCCTGCTCAAGCTGCTGTTGCTGGGGCAGACGAACGACTTGGGCGACCACTGGCCTTTGGTGAGCCTGGGCCAGAAGTGACTTGTTCGACATCACAAGTCACGGAGGCCCAGGTCGGGCGAGTCGGTCAAGTCGAGCAGGCCGCCCCTCATGTTCCTTCTGCCCCGCCCCCTGCGCCCACATTTGCACCTACTTCGGCCCTAGATCCCGCATCCATAGTATCAACTTCAACATCCGTTATACCCGCCACATTGCACCCTCCGTCCGCAACTCAAGCCGATGGGTCTTCCGAGGCCAGCAGCAGCCGTCGAGAAAGGTCCAAGGGTTCAGCTTCGAGAGCACCGAGGATCGTCCCGCTTCCAATCCGAAATGGACGTAGCGAACCAGGCGGGAGGTTGGTGTTGGACAAGTTCACAGTGTATGAAACGAACTTGGTATGTCTTGGATCGACCTCTTCGCGGATTCCGAGCTCATCAAACGCCAGGTCGACGAGGTTTGCTGACCGGCATCTCATGTTTGGGGAGCGGGCAGAAAATCTACATCATCGCGTGCAACCAGTCCGACTCGAGGTATCGCGTTCTCAAGATTGATCGAGCAACATCTTCACCATCAATGACGGCAGCACCCATCGCGTTCTCATCAGCGCTGAACCCGATCTTGACGACAAATTCGACAGCCACAACCACGAACGAAGATTCGTCCGAGCCATCGGCAGCGGATCCTTCGAAGAAGGGCAAAGCGGCACGAATGACGGAAGAAGCGAAAGAAGGACTCGTCATTACCGAAGACGAAACCATCTACTCCCGCGACGAGATTGAGTTGCTCAAAGAGACCTTGAGCGCCGGCAATGCGGGAGGGTTGCGCAAAGTCGACGGCACCTTTTACGGCATCGTTGGCTTCATCCGGTTCACCGATCCTTATTACATCGTCCTCATCAAAAGACGGCAACATGTCGCGCTCATTGGAGGGCATTACATCTATCATTGCGAGGAAGTCGTTCTGAGACCCATCACTTCGAGCGCGGTGACGACTCGAAGCACCGAAGAGGCTCGACGGATCCATGCGTTCCAAGGCGTCGACCTTTCTAAGAACTTCTACTTCTCCTACACCTACGACGTTACGCATACGCTGCAACACAACTTGACTCGATCTGGAGGGCCTTCTTTGAATGTTGATGGTGGGGGAAGGAATGACCCGCTGACGACGTACAACGGCAAGTGGGTGTGGAATCGCTTCTTGCTAACGCCGGCGTTCGCGCACCTCAAGCAGGATAGCCCTTGGGTCTTGCCTTTGATTCACGGCTTTGTGGACCAAGCCAGTGAGGATCCAGCCCGCAAAATATATGGTAGATAGCTGAAACTGATATGCGCTGCCTCCATCAGAACTGTCGGTGTTCGGGCGGACGATCTACATCACCCTCATCGCACGTCGATCGAGGCACTTCGCCGGAGCCCGTTTCCTCAAGCGCGGCGCCAACGAACAAGGCTACGTCGCGAACGATGTTGAGACTGAGCAGATTGTCTCGGATGCCTTGACGACTTCGTTCCACTCCCCTTCCGCGGCAACGCATCAGCATCCTGCAACGGGTGAAAGTCATCAGAATCGGAGGCCCAATCCGAGGTTCACAAGTTTCGTCCAGGTCCGAGGGAGTATTCCTCTATTCTGGAGTCAAGAAAGCACCAATATGAGCCCGAAGCCACCGATTGAATGCGAGTGTCTTGAAGTCGGAGCGACCGAAGTACATCACCATGCTGAACCTGCTGTGTTCTCCTGCAGTGACGATCGTCGACCCGTACTTTACTGCTGCCGCTCTCCACTTTGACGACCTATTGGGTCGGTATGGAGGTCCGATCACCATTCTGAATCTGATCAAGGTGAGTAGCGAATGACTAGCGAGAACTCTAACTACGTGACTGAACCCGGAACCCGGAACCTGTCCTATACCCCAACTCAGCAAAAAGAACGCACCCCTCGCGAGTCGAAGCTTCTACCCGAGTTCAAGCAATGCATCGACTACCTCAACCAGTTCCTCCCGGATGAGCACAATATTGAGTACATTGCTTGGGACCTTGCGGCTGCGAACAAGCGACGGGACAAAGATGTGATCGGCGTGCTCGAGGACATCGCGGAGGAATCGCTGGCCAAGACCAAGTTCTTCCACACCGGCCCCGAACCGACATGGTTCAAGATCCACCCGGACGCTTCGCATTCCATGGAATATCGCTCGACTCCTCTGTTACAATCCGGTGTGGTCCGAACGAACTGCATCGATTGCCTTGATCGGACAAATGCGGCTCAGTTCGTCATTGCCAAAGCTGCGCTGGGCCATCAGTTGCACGCCCTAGGCATCATCGACTATCCTCGCGTCCCTTTCGAGAGCGATGCGGTGAACATGATCATGGAGATGTTTCACGATCACGGAGATACGGTCGCGTTACAATACGGTGGATCCCATCTTGTCAATACTATGGAGACGTATCGCGGCATTGCGCAATGGACCAGTCACTCGAGGGACATCGTCAACAATCTTCGCCGGTATTACACCAACTCTTTCGTTGATGCGGATAAGCAAGCAGCGATCGACGTCTTTCTCGGGATCGAGGCACCCGTAGCTCATCAACCTCCACTTTCGTATTCGCAAACCAAGAACAGGCGCTCGTACCGCAATTGGTACACGCCCGAGCACCTCAAGGCGTCCCTCACGCCAAGCGAGGCCGAACGACGCCTCAAAGCCACGGTCGAAGACGATGACGCGTCAGGTTCAGCAAACTATTGGCAGGCCTTCTATCGTCCTCAGTTGTTGACGCAATTTGACAAGCACTTTGCTGTCATCATGAACTCGACGTCGAGGTACCTCAAAGCTGCGGCGCTCATCTCGGATGGGCCTGACGCAAGCCCTTTCGTGGCTAGGCATGCTCTGAATGTGGCTCAGCATCGGTCAGTCAGACTGCATTACTTCATCGACGAGTTATGGGCTAATCCCTTGCACCAACTGTATGATTCGCTCAGACTCCAAAACCCCTCAAAGCTGCCGCGGCCTCGGAGTGGCACGCGTGGAGCCGGGGTTGGCGGTTCACGCCCCGCTTCGTCGCTGCGCTCCCGCATTGAGGCACAGCGCATTGATGAAGCATCCTCCACGACGGGAACGACTCGGACCAGGAACTCATCGACCCAAGCTCAGAGTCATGGACAGCGTTCGTCCTCTTCCCTCGGGGTGGTTGCCGTGCCCTCCCACGTCGCGGCTGTGCCTTCGGTCGTCGGCCCCGGTGGCGCCGTCGCGCCGGTGACAGAGGCCCTCGTCCATCGACTGCTCGAGCCACGCGTTGAGCCCATCGAAGCGCGAGAATACACCTCGTGGGTCGAACAGTTCCAACACCTCTCGCTGGCCCAAGAGTTGAGCGATAAGGACGCGCGCCTCTACGAAGAGCACGCCGGCCTCGCCGGTCAGCCCTTGTCCGCGGTCTTGACCAGCAGCATGGGCCATGATCCGCGCTTCGAGCAATGGAGGGAGGATGATAGAGGAGGTGGGGGTGGTGGTAGTGATGATCGGGACGAATTGGGTTCGTGGATGGACAATCAAGGTGTTAGATTGAGGGTTGACTCGGCGAACGTGCTCCTGTATGAGGACATGGTGAGGCGCAGTCGCCCCGTCGCAATGATGGCCGGATAGGGGCTATCCGCGCTGTGAACCGAGCTAAGTGTGGAGAAACCAGTGAAGCGCGTGATGAAATTCCTTCGAGGGGCCGAGCGCGTATGCGCCGCTAATTTAGTGTGGGCTCGGCGAGCGGAGTGTCACGCTGGAAGCAATTTTTTTCTTCTTCTTTTTTCTTTTTCCCCTTTCCGTAGTTGCTATATGGTGTAGTTGACTGAAGGCGCAGAGAGTGTATTCGCAAACCGGATGTTCCTCCTAAGAGAGAGTGCATACATTGAGGACCAGATTTGGACCACCTTGGGGCACTGGGCTTAGCTGGAGCTCGAGAGAACGAGGCGTGGCCCGCGAGCGAGCGGCCCGAGGCAGAGAGAGAGGGTCGTAGGTCGTCCTCTTGATCCTTTGACCTCGTGCTGGTCGACCGGGCGCACACACCTAGTCTGTACTACCCTTTTCACGGACGTGTTGGTCCCTAAGCTAGTCGACGGAGCTATCTGTGAGTCCGTACACGACCCCGTGGTCTCGCGACGGCGTGTGCAGGGCACCAGCTGACGAGGGTCGATCGCTTTTCAGCGCTGGCAGCTCAGACGACGACACGAGCTCGCGGCGATTGAGCTCGTCGTGCATCCCGGCCCGACAAAGTTACGCAGCTTCCTTGGTTTCCAAAGGGTCCGAAAGACCACTTAAAGGCCGACTAGGTGCGTCGTCCTTACTTTTCGACTTGAGTGGCTCTGCCCCGGCGGCTGTGATTGAACGATCTTCGTCGCAGCTCGTTTGCTTCGTGCCCGTGCTCGTGCCGTCGTAGCTGACTTATGTTCGTGCTTGGACAGACTCGGCATCCAGACCGAGATGGACTCGGGTCATTATGCGCTACTTCCTCCGCTCGAACAAGGTCTTGCACCGTTCTTAGCCTCGCTGCAGCCGGGCCCGGGCCCAGGCACTCACACCCACCACGCCCACACCCACGCCGGCCCAGATAGCAGCACCTCCGCTGGCGCCGCCCGAGCTCACGACGGCGGCGCACACCCTACTACGATGCGCGCCTCGACGAGGACAAGCTCGAGGTTGCAACCGTTGATACAACACTCGACTCCGCATTACGACTATTCCGACTGGATCAACTCGCACGGCCACTACGACGCGCTCGATGGCGCGACCGACGTTCTGATCCACCCCGCACCACCCCCGTCCTCCGAGTCGGCGCTCGCGGCCAGCCCTTCGTTTGCGCCTTACAATCCAACCAAATTTGCGCTCGACCCAGCAGCAGCAGCAGCTGCCTCGGGCAGTCACCATAACCAGCACACCAATCTGCGAGCATCGCGTCGGTTGAGCAATGTACCCGGGTCGCAATACTTCAATGCATCCCCCTTCCTCGCGAATGACACCAACGCACCTCCTTTCCACAAACTTTCGATGGGGGTCGCCGCGGCGTTCGAGGTCGCCGCGGACACGTTCCCCCCGCACCCCTTGCAGCACCTTCAAGGTCCTCCGAGATCATTTGCGCCTGCTCAAGCTCATGTCACGCGGGCGCGGCCCTCACACCACCAAGCACAGCCCAGATCGTCTACGTCCCCGTCGCGGCATGCGATCGCTCTAGCGGCTGCGCCGAACGCCGAGCACGCCGCGTTAAGCGCGCAATCGTCGTCGCCTTCCCATCCGCGTGCCAGGGAGGCCGCGGTCACGGTTCCTTCTATGGCGAGTCCGAACAGCAAGAATCAAGCTGCTCAGATTTTTTCCGTCAGCTCGTCGACGACACAGATAGCCGATGTTGCGAAACTAGCCTCGACGGTGCCCATGACGCGTTCTAGCTCTCGCTCGTCTCCAACCCATGGCGGCGCTGAAGTCTCTGCGGCCCGCAAGACCCCAACTTCTGAATTATCCGTTTCCACCCCTACTGCTGCCGTCGACTCGGCCGGTGCGAGCAGACCTCGCCGATCAGGTGCTGCTGAGTTGCCTCAGGATGTCGCGAACCAACCCGCTTCGGATCGGTCCTCAAGATCAAAGACGGCAGCTGGTCTCTCCAAGCCATTGACACAAGAACCGGATGCCGAGGCCGCCCTCCACCTTCTGCGGCTCGCGCAACCCGATGGTTCGGTCGAGGATGAGGAAGCCGCGTCCAGCGCTGATGCCCGTCCCGGCACGAACCCCAATGAAGACGAGTCAGCAGAGCTGTCGGATGCTTCGAGTCTTCGCTCGCTCGGTGTCGGCTCCGCATTCTCGACCTCGACCAAGGCGACCACCGTAGGCTCGACGGCGACCGTTCATCCGAAGGGGGGGCCGGTTGGATCCGCCATGGCTAGAGCTCGTAGGGGCCGCATGTCAAATGAGTCCACCCAGTCGACGGGAAGTCCCGGTCTTGGCTCGGGACCGTTGTTCGGTGCCATGGAAGGCGTCGAATCCTACGCCGCTCGCGAGTGGCACTACTCGGATGACGTGCAGCAAGCGCCGTTGCGTCTTCCTATGCCTGGGTACACTTCTCGCGCGCCGAGCGTGGCCAGTTCGAACGCGAGTGCGAGCCGGGCGGCGGCAAACAAGTCGCATCGTCCTGCTCGACTACAACGGGAGGCTGCTGCTGCTGCTGCGTCGGCTTTGGCTCAGCAAGCCGGCCGTTCGTCGTCGTCGCGGCGACTGAGTAGCCGAACCCGCAAGTCCACCATCGAGGCCGAGGACGTGTTTGACGCCGAAAACGACGATGACTTCCGCTCCGCATATGGTGACGATGGCAACGATGCTCAGGATGCCGGTCAAGACTTTAGTGAAACTGATGATGACGACGACGATGACGGGCCGAGCAAGCGTCGCGGTAGGGCAAGGAAGTCTGCTTTAGCCAAAGGCAAAGGCAAGGGGAAAGCGAAGCCCCGCGCTTCAACGGCATCCAAGCGTGGCAGCGAGATCCCGCTCAACGCGACACCGGCCAAAAAGTCGCGTACTTCAACTTCGAGCAACGCCGGGTCGACTCGTGGCGATACGCCTGGTTCGACGTTTTCGACAACTTCGACGACGCGACAAAGTAGACGCCAACCGGTCGCTCCTTTGAACCTCGTCGAGCGCACTTTCCCACCCGAGGTTGAGAAGTGTTCTGCTTCGTTCCCACGTTTCTACCGGGCCTTCCCACTTTCTTCGGCCTTCCCTCCTGACTCATTCGTTCACCGCGGCACTGGTCTACCCATGCCAACTTCAGCTACGGCGGGCACCAACGCGGCCAGCGCGATCGCCTCGTCCTCGACGATCCCGGCTCTCACTCTGCCCGGCCTGAGCAGTCACTTGTCGGCCAGTTCGCAAGCTTTAACGTCGTCCATGCACATGGAGGACAACAACATTGGTGGCAACGCGCAGTACGGAGCCATGCTCCCGCCCTACCCTGCTGCACCTCACACCTCGGACACGCCTCCCGCCAGCACGCTTTCGTTCTTCGACTGTCCCGCCGGCGCCAAGTGGCACAAGGGGCCTGATCCTTTCAACATCTACATGCCCCGTATCGTGCGAGGCTCGGCTGACTCGAAAGAGGGACTGTGCCCCGTTTGCGTCGAGTCCGTCGCTCGCGGTGGTGAGGGCGAGGAGAAGTGGCTTAAGCTCAAGAACAGTAGTTTCGTGTACCACATGTCTTACTCGCACGGGTTATCGAACTTGACCGGTAAGTTTGTCTCATTTGGTGCTTGGCTCCAGGAACCAGGTGCTAAGACAGCCTGCAACCCCTACTTCTGGCAGGCCTCCCCTTTTCGCCTCCGGTCCGCTTCCGCCGTCGACCGACGGGCACGAAAACAAAAGACACACGCGACGAGATGACGGATGGTATGTGCCACAAGTGCAACGAGTGGATCCCGCTACTCAGCGTCAAGAAGATCGACACGCTTATTCCCGAACTGATCTGGTGGAAGGTGAGTAGACAGTCGAAAATCTGTCCTAGCGAGTTTAGAGCACGGACTGATCTAAGGGCTGAGCTCTTCTCCGTGACAGCACGCCAAAAAGTGTCACGGCGAGTCACAGATCCCTGGCGAAAGGGACTTCTACGTTCGCGATGCCATGTTTGATTTCGTCTCCGCCAAGAAAGCCCTGCATGGGCTGTGACAGTACGATCGACTAGGTTAGGTCGTCATGCCCTTTCCAGGTGAACCTTACTATCCTCGTCGCCGAGCCTGTATCGCCCCTCACTTGTCAGGAAACCATCCGCCACCTCAACAAAACGAATGATCCGCCCCTCTTTCAATGCTACCGCCATGCAGAGCACCCACGAAGTGTTATGCTCGCCCCCTCTTCACGCCCAGTAACGAAAATCAAACGACCAAAGTTTCAAGTTTTACTACCTTCAGATGTTCCACAAGTCCCCACCCGTCGTACCATACCAATCGAAACCGCAGTCCTGGCCTTGCTCCCGCGCTTTTGCGTCTTGTGATTCTTGAGGTCATCCCTACCTCCTATGGATCATCCCCCAAAAAACCGCCAAAATGCACATTCGACTTCTGTGTCTCTTTCTCTTTGACCTCTTTGAAATCCTATTGCGTGTACTTTGATCAAAATGATCTTATCTGCGTCTAACCTGGACGAGTGGTCGCTTGTGGTGCTACCTAGTAGCGCGTCAGCCACAGAGGTCCCGCCGCCCTGAGAGGGTTTCCACCTCCCGCGCCAATAACCACTACTAAACTCTCGTGTGCTATGTCTGACGTCGGAGGCATCAAATCTGGCTGGATCTCGGTGTCCGAAACAAAGTCTTGTCAAGAACTTGGTTGGACGGAGCCAGCTGTCCCGGCGTTTAACATTTTCAATCTGCTAGTGCGGACTCCTGCTCTTGCCGTTTGCGGCGAATCTCGGGTGGCTTAGCAGCTTTTCGAGCCGAGGCGCCGAGGCGCGCGAGTGGCGGCGCAGGTCTGGCCGCGCGCTGACCTTCCTCCCAGAGGCTGCGCCTTGCAGAGCTGTGCGTTGGGAACTTGCCACGCCTTCTTAAAATTGCGACTACCGCCGGCGTCCTTCTAAAATCGCGCTTCGCCTGCGGCTTTCGGCCCTCGAGTGAAGATTCAGAGCCAGAGGTTAGACGTCATCGAAAGCTCTCCGAACGGGACCACGAGCGCTGGGCAAGCGAAATCGACCTCGGTGGCCGGAGACTCGGCGAGATCCGCCTCTTGATTCAAGAAGCCGTTTCTCTGCATCGAACGTTGCAGAAACCATCAACCCTCGGATAACCGACGATCCCGCGTACCACTCACCTGCAGCAGAGTTCGACTCGCTCTCGCACTCTCAAATCGACGATCGAGCGACTGGTCCAAGCGCTTCCTGCCGACAAATTGAAGGTCGGTCTCTATTAATCGCGGTGACTGCGCCACCCCCCACTTGTCACTTAGAACGTGGGGCAGTAAGCCCGGAGGGAGTCTGCGTCGTTCGCAATAGACGAACATCGAGCTGACGAGCTGATGCGGTTACTTTGGATCACCCTTTTCGTGGGTGCTGCAGACTTGAGAGGCCGACCCGAATGAACGTGATGGGTGATACTCGCCGGCTCATGCCTGGGTTCGTCGCGGTCCAGTCTGCGCCAAGCGGTGGCTCGTCACGAAGAGCCTCCGCGAGTGCCGCGCCACCGTCAGCCCGCGATACGCAGCAAGCATTGCATCCCTTCAAAGGCCGTCGGCGGACATCGGTCGCGCAATCCTCCACGACCCCCGAGATGCCCCAGCACGGTTTCCAGCCCCCAGTGTCCCCGATCAAGAACTCGTACGGCGTGGGCGGCTTGGGCACGAAGGGCATCCCGACGATCCAGTTCCCCCTATCGCCCCCGGCGACTCCGACCAAAGTAAATGGGTCGGGCACCGCTCATGGCTCGGAAATGACACCAAGTTCCGCTGGGAGCGGTCGCTCTCCCACTTCGGCCAATTTCCTGGACCGCAGAGGTTCCACCAGCGCCATTCGCATGAATAGCGTTGTGTTCGACGAAAGCCCGATGGCACACCTCTCGGCCATCAACGAGGGGTCGTACGACATGGCGCAAAACCCTTCCGATCCTGACCGACGGCCTTCAAAGGCGTATGAGCTCAACCAACTGAATTCCGCCGAGAAGCTCTATCGTGCCGGCAACTATCACCTGCGCAAAGTGAAGAGTCTTTCACCGTTCAAGCTCGCGCTCGTCACCGTCCTCACACTTACAACCATCTACTGCCTCTTGCTCGTCGTACGCGTGGCCGTCGATTCGATCGCGATGCAGCCGAGTAGGAGATCCCCTATAGGCGACTTCCGTAGGGCGTCACAACGAGCGGCCGATGTGACGAAGGGCATGCTGAAGGGCGGTAATGCTCCGATGGTCGCGCAACGATCGACTGTCGACCAACGATCTCGCAAAGCATGGGGTCGAGGGTCGCGTAGCAATAACGAGGCCATCCGGCCTGTTCGACTGGCCATTGTCGAAAATGGGGATGATGACTACTTCGACGACCGCTTGCCACCAGAGTCCGAGGTTTCCGACGATGAACGCGAAAGACGGATCCGAGAGAGCATCTCGCGAGCAGTCCAGCGTGTACGTAAGGAAGACTTCTTGCTCCAAGCATCTGACAGCAAGGCTGCATCGTCCCAAAGCTACGCAGCCGATGATAACGAATCGACACCCAAGAAGCGTAAAAAGGGCCCTCCTCGCAGATTTGGATCGAAATCGGACCTGTCCAGAGGTTCACCGCGTGAAGGGCGTCGTCCGGTCAATCAAGCAAGTCAGCCCAAGGAACAACATGCAGCGACAGCAGTCGACACAGAGGGGGAGCCCGAGATTGAAGAGACGGTACCGGTCACCATGGAGAACGAAGCAATGGTCGAAGAGGCTCCTGTGAAGTGGAGGGTACCGGCGGATACGGCGAGACAGGCCGCAACTTCGGACGCAAGCGACGACGCGCTGGACGAGGATTCAGAGGACGAAGATGAGGAAGAGGAACCAGCGCCGCCGCCGCCCCGCCCGGCGTCGAAGAAGACCAAGGCCCAACGACTTGCACCCAAGCCAGCGCTTCCTCGTGCACCCGCACTGGCTCGGGAAGCCCCCGTCTTGACCAACGACACGAAGCTGCGCAAAACTCGACGACCGATTACTAAGGGCGGCGCGGCCGGGGCATGGTCGGGTCCTGCGCCTCTTGACTCGTCTTCGGCCATGGAAGAAGAACCGGACAAGTCTGCTGCACAGCTTCTTGCTAAGGCCGAGGCGCAACTCCTGGCTGCACGTGAACAACTTGCCGCGCAGGTAGCAGCCGGTGCTCGGACCGGTGGTGCTCGCCAACACCCCCCCGACGCGAAGGTCGTACCGATGCAGAAGATGAAGACGACCCCCCAAAAAAAGGTCGGAGGAGCTGCGAGGGAAAGCGCCGACGAACCTCGCGTCGTCGACGAGCCCGTGCAGCCGAGGAAGGATGCTGGAAAGCAGGAACAGCGACGGCCGATGGCGATGAGGGCCAAGAAGAAGGGGTCGCCCGCCCGCCAAAGATACGGTCCGAATGCATGATGAATTAGCTATTCTTCGGCGATGAGCGCCTGTTTGGTAAATCATGTAGCTCTAGTGTTCTTTTTACTAGGTATGTTTTCAGCATGTGTGCCACTTTGCAGTGTGTTTTGTCTCTTCTGTGCGTACCACTTCCACGCTCATCGGTCAGCTGCGGTCGGAAAATCAATGCATGGCAAACAAAAAATCGCACAAACAACATGTGAAGAAGCGCTCTGCACACCACATGCCTGAGTTGTCAGAACCGAAACCAGTGTCGTAACCATAAGTCTCAGATTGTCGCCATCCGCTCATCTTCCTCTTTGGTCACAAGCTTGTCGACGAAGTGTCCAAAATCAACTGTGAGAAGACAACTTATCAAGGTCGGCATCCGGGGAGCAAACAGGTTTGAAGCAGGGACGATGTAACATTAGAAACATACATTCCTCAGATCATATAGCCAATTCCTCTGTATCGGCTCCATAGTCGATCTGCGGCTCGTCCATGTCTTCATCTCGAGGCGATGGCGCTCCACGGCCTCCCGACTCTCGATCTCTATCCTCGTCATACGCTCGTCATCCTCGAACGCCGATGACCGATCTGATCTGACAAAGCTCGCTCGGTTCTTGAGCATCCTCTCGCGCTCGCCTTTCTCCCACCCATCACCATTAGCGGACGTGCTCGATTCGTTGTCGCCGAACAGATCGAGCTCGTCCTCGTCGTCCGGTCCTGCCAAAGAATGCCAGCTCATCCTGACCGGATCAAACACCATCGATCCAACGACTTTGACGTTCGCAATGTTGGCGGCCGATGCAGCGACGAGTCTGACCGTTCGGGGCGAGATTGCAGCAGTGCTTGATTCGGTTGGAGACGCATCGTCTGTGGAGGGGAAAGCAATTCGCCCGGGCGAGAGGCTGCTGCTCAACTGCGTGATCAGGGCTGGTCGCGTCGAGCTCGACAGGACGCGATCAAATTCCTTGAGTACATTCTCATTGCCCTCCCATCGCCCAAGACTCGGGTTCCATGTCATTTCCCCGTGAGCTGCGAGATCAACAAAAAATAATGGGTCAGCCTAGAGTTTTCATCACAGTCTGAGTCGTCGACGCCCTACTGACTTTTGACGGATGAGTGGCTGCCCAGATTGCGGATCAAGTGAGGCTCTCTCCGCTTCCCATCCTTGATTTTTGTGGGCCTGTGCCTCGTCTCGCCTTCCACCCTGGCTTTCTTCGCGTCTCGTGACCCCTGAGAAGCCGGAGGAACAAGATGGTTCCCACCAGGCGGCCGGACAGTCGCAGGCGCTGGGGCTCGACGAGCGCGTATCGGTGTCTTCATCGCAGCCGCATTGCCATACGACGAGACGCGCATCTTCTCTCGCTCCTTGTTCGTCGGCAAGTCGTCGAACGCATCGAGCTCGGAGCCGTCACCATAGTTCCTCAAGGGGCTTCGTCGGAAGGCAGTGAAGCTTAGAGGCGACCTTGGGATACTCATGCTCGCCTCTGTTGAAGATACGGTTCGGGCTTTGGCTCGTGACGCCATCGTCGGCTGTGTGAGGCGAGTTATAGAGGCAGCAGAGGAGGGACGGGAATGAGTTGGAGGCGCTCGGCCGGAATAGGCGCCGGAAGGAAGCGACGGAGAGGGGAGCGGCATCCGTTCGTTCGGTGGCTGCATCGGAAATGTTGGCCCGCTCGAAACTCTTTCTCTTTTGCGCGATGCTGATGCCGCCGTGTGGAGGGCAAAGCTGGATGTTGGAGCGATTGGTGTGGTAGGGGTGGGAAGCGGGCGCTTCGAAGATATCTGTGATCCAAAGGGGGTCGAGTATCCGGGGGTGGGTGATGCCGGTACTCGACGAGACGATGAAGGACTCGGAGCAGGCGATGCAAAGTTTTGGAGACTACGCTTGCGCTCGATGGTGCGTGAAGGGGTGGCGAGAAGGGTACCTTGGGACCATTTTGAACTCAACGTCCGGGATGAGGAAGCGGTCTGAGCAGGCGAGGAGGCCGCAGTGGTGACCGACGGTGTTGCGGGCGTGATTGGTGTTGAGCTCGACGCTATCCGTGCGCTGTCCATCCTCGACGTGTCGATGCGCAGTGTTGCCTCCGCAGCCAGGGACGTGGAAGAGGCCGTGGGTCCCACAGCGACCGGACGTGTTCGCACACGATCTCGAAGTGCGGCGCTCGGCGCCGGCGGTGGGCCAGGCCGCCGCTCACGGTGAGGTCGGTCGACCGTTCCTGCAGCAGACGCGGGGCGAACCGGGGGCGGTGGCCTCCGAGTTGCCGTCGACCGTAACTCGGATGAGCCGCCCGTCGCGGAAGAGACTGGTCTGCGGACTGGCTTGCCTTCAGTACTACCGGGCCGAGGGAGCACCGTCGACGCCGACGGCGCCTTGGTCAGTGTGAGCCGAGCTTGGGTTCGGAAAGCCGAGCTCGTCGTCTTCCTTCTTGCTTTGAGTAAGGAGGGTTGACGGGGTGCCGATCGTGTTCTCAGTCGCTCTGCGCCGAGTTTGATGTCATCCGTGATCTCGAGGCCGGCCTCGGCCACGCCATCTTGCTTGTGGTCATCGTCTTCGCGATAGCTCGCCAGTTTCGTCGTCTGGGCCTTGCTCTTCGGGTCAATCGCACCGCTGCGGGTATCGTCCAAGCCGCGACCACCCCGAGCCTCGAGCTTGCGCTTCAGGACCTCTTGTAAGTTGGTCGGGCCCCCTTTTTCAGCATCCGAAGGGGGCGTCAAGTGACCGGGCCCACCCAAAAAATAAGAAGGGATCACCAGATCTTCAAAGAAGGACTCGTCGTCCGAGAGATCATCTTCAGATGCCGTCTCACCTCCTCGAACCAGCGCAGGCACGGACATGGAGTTCGGAGACGGCGTTGATGCAGGTAAGGCCGAGCCGAGCGCGTTCTGCGAGTGAGCCGAGTTGGCGCGAGAATGTAGTTTTGTCTTGGACAGTGTGAATTGGCCAAGGTCCGAAGGTAGGTCAAAATCGCTCTCGACATTCTGGGCGTCGTCTTCGTCCTCGGTGTACGCGCTCCGCGTAGAAAATCGTCGATGCGGCGAGCCTTTCATGGAGTTCTTCCCACTGCTGCGAGGCGTCGGCAATCCGCGCTCGAGACGTTCGTCTTCTGGATCGTCAGAGATGTGACTTGCGAACGACTGCTTCACGCGCAAAGATCGTTCCCCAATGTTGAGAGGCAAAGCGTCAAGCCCAACGAGATCCTCGTCCCAATCGCCGAGGACGGACTGAGCTGAGCCGAGTGGTGTTGAGCCAAGATGATGTACGCGGCCTGGTCCGGCCGATGCCATAACGATGTGCTGAGAAAGGAGTGATCCGCGCCGGATGGTCGTCGCGCTCTTGGGCGTGGTGTTTGTTTCTCCGGTCTGGCGGAGTTGGAGCGACATGGAATCTGGATCCGAATTCTCAGCGTGAGGTGTCGGCGAGTCGAGCGAGAGTCCCGAGAACGAGTTCATCAGACCCCGCAGGGTGCTGCCCCGTGACGAGCTCGTCGACTGCTGGCCGTCTTCGTCCTTTGTTCGAGGAGGCAACGCGACATCACTGGCCGCGGTTCTCTCGAAAGGATCGGTCGAAGTGACGAGCTCTATGGTGCGAAGATGTGGTTGTAAGACCTGCCCATAGTCGTCATCATCGAAGTCGTAGAGACCTCTATCGCCCCCGCCTGTCGTCGTCGCGCTGGTTGGGCCGAACAGTTCGTCGCCGCGCCTCGCCAGTGCCGAAGTCGTCGCATCGCCCTTGTCCACGCTCGGGAGGCCATCCTCGACGACGGCGACGACCTGCAGCGACGGGGGCAGGTCAAAGTCGGGGTCACAATCCCAGTTCTCTTGCATCGTGACTGTAAGACCGTGGTCAGGCACTGGTATGCAGCGGGCTAACGCTCAGGGGCCAAGCTGGGCGTAGGTGAGACCAAGTCGATTGGAGGAACGTAGTCGAGCTGGCTGTCGTAGGTTCCAATCAGACGCGCATATCTTCGCAGTGAGCCTTGGTTCGGACGCGTGCAAGTCCCGTGGTGAGGTTGATGAGGGTGGGAGTTGGCTGTAGGCACCGCGGGAGCAGCCGGAGGATTAGCACGCGTTCGAACGTGACGCCCTGACGCGAAGCCGGTTTGGCCGCGCCTGAAACGAGACACGTGACTCTTTTCGAACTCACTGCCTGCTGCTATTTGCGGTGGATGCGGTGTGTACGATTTAGGTGTGAGTTACGGCGCTGGCACCACTTAGGGATCGAGGCGAGGAGGCGAGGGGGCGGGGGATCTGGGCGACAGCCGAAAGTCAGGCTCAGCGAGGAGAGGCGTTGAGGACCACTGAGTATTCCGCTGAAGACTGCTGATGAGCACCAGCCAAAGCACGGGCCGTCACGCGCTCCCGCTCAGGCCCTTTCCGCGCTCAGTAAAAATCGATTTCGTGTCATGTCGAATAGCCTCTAATGCAATATGTTGTAGTTCCATTCCATAATAAAATTCAGATCAGCCTTGAGCTTCAACATAGCTTGCAGCTGAGGGCATCTGTCTCTGTGAGCGTCCGTCGCGAGGCTAGAACTTTTCGCTGCAAGTTATAAATCGGCTCCGGCAGCAACCGAACGATTTTCGGACGAAGCCCCATCTGTGAGGTGTAACAGCTCATTATTGGCCAAGATGACAACACTAAGATGCTGGGTGACTGGATCTGTAGCTACCTATCTGCTCCGCTTATGTCTCACCTGCTTGCCATATCGGGGCTTGATAGCCCCAGCAAGCTAGCCCCTGAGCAAGATAGGGGAGAGTGGGCGTCACTTTCGGGCGGCGCGCCTTTGTTATTGTTCAGTGATGCTTCCGCTTGTGCCCTCCAAGCTCATCTGGACCCCCCATGCCCCATCTCACGGACTCCAAGTCGTAGACCCAGACCTATAATCATCATTCCGATCGACTCACGGCCATCGCGTGCCCGTGCGTCAAACGCGTCAGCCGCTCTGACCGGCCCGAGGTTTGAAAGCGCGACCCGTGCATTGCCTCGAGCGAGAGCCTCCTCGAGACTTGCGAAGCCATCACCCTCGTCCCTTTGTTCGGAATCGCTCGCTTCCATCTTTCCAACACGAACAGCCGTTTGAACCATCGGTAGGTACCCATCCCCGTGCGCGACCGCCATCTCAATAGTAAAAGTAGCCACCACCATTCAGCAGGGCCCCGCACCCTTCGGCGGGGGCTGGCACCCTTGCTTTCCCTCGGCCCCTCCAACCCTATCTGAGCTTGCCTCGTTTCCTATCTCATTAGACACATACCCCGGTCTCTTCTCCGGAAGATGAGAAAACCGCCTCAGCATCACAAGAAGATTCGCCAGCGCGGACACGACCCTAGCCACTTGGTGTCGACTGACTCGAGCGTGATGCCGCAGTTGTCGAGTCCGACGTCCGCGTTATCGGCACCTTTGCGGCCCCGACGACAAAGTCGAGCCGAACAAACCAATACCCTACAAGATGGAAGCAGACCGGAAAGCTCACCATGGAGCTCGACAGCTGGGCAAGACTCAGAAGTTCGCTCCTACCCAACCCCACGGCAGTCTCCAGAAACCACTCTCAACTTCCCGGTTCCGGCCAAAGCCTCCTCGAGCGCGTCACCTGCTCCATGGCCATCCGGTCGCTCATCTCAAAATACGGTGAGTCAGTAGTTAGATATCAGCTGGGTGCTACTACGACCGTCTCCTTTCCAACTTGAGCAGCAAGTTGTACAATTGCTCCAATGCTAAGCACTGTCGTTTCCATTCCCTGTGCACAGAAAAACTTGGGTCCTTCTCAGGAACACGATATTCCGGAACAACGCATCGAACAAACAGACCCGAGTCAAACATGCGATTATGCACCTATTCGCCTGGCCTCTCATTCCTCCATTGTCGATCACGGCTCACCACCAGCCGACAAAGAGGAGGAACCTGAGGACGAACAGCCCTTTGAATGGCCACCAGAGGTGGACCCAGTCTTGGCGGACTGGTCGTCATTACCCCCAACCATGTTTGACGATGTGTTCTCGCTAAGCGTTTCGACTTCGAGACCGCCCTTGCCTTCTTCTACATCGGCGGTGACTTCAAATTCGACTCTGACAGCAGCTCCTATCAACGGCCGCCCACTCTCGTTCGTCGATCTCCGGGGCGATTCGGCTTCGATGAACCTACACTCGAGCCACGAAGCGGTCCCATTGTCGGACGTGGTCCATAAAAAGGTTTTTACACACCTTGGTTCGGTCCCTCCACGGTCCTCGGCGACCCATATACGCACCGCTCCCGCCCCTTCGACCCCCTCACGAGGGCAAGCGCGACCTTCACCCTACTCGACCCCCTCACGCTCGGCGCCACCAATGGTGCGAACCAGGCGCCACGCTCCCAGCTCGTCTCAAGGTGGCAGCGATGCTTCCTCGTTACTCGCCACTTCCAACGATGGGGTTTCTCTCCATTCTGGGCCATCGTCCTTGAACGACGGTAGCCCGCAGATGCCAGCGCCTATCCGGAAGAAGAAATCGCACTCGCGAAGGATGTCCGAAGGTCATGTCCCTCGACCCAAGAACGCCTTCATTCTCTACCGCGCCCACGTCGTCGCCGATCCCGGATTCGTTGCGGCCTTTCGAGGTCAACACAACAACATATCCAAAGTCGTTGGAGCTATGTGGCAAGCGCTGCCAAAGGAACAAACCGCGATCTGGCACGAGCTCGCTGAGGAGGAGAAGGAGGCGCACGCCAAGCAATTTCCCAACTACAAGTACAAGCCTGCTCGTCCGTCGCCCAAAAAATCCAAGTCCGACCCTGCGGCGATGCCGATGCCACCTCCGCTGAGGACGTCGAAGGAACCTTCGGATCGGCCATCGGGTTTGGTGCGCATGGCCGAAGAAGATCAATATTTTGAGGACTTTGACGACGGATTCGAGCTTGACTCGAATCGTTCGTTCCGTTCCAGTGCGTCCTCTCGAAAGTCCGTGGCAGGCTCCGCCGGCGGTAGCCTCAATGGTCATCGAACTACTCCCTCAAAGTCCACCCTTTTACGCGCTGGCTCCGATCTCAGTGGTCGATCTACTCGAGCGCCAGGCGATACAGACCAAGAGGTTCTTGATCGTGTGATGCGCATTGCAGCTCAAGGTCTTCAACAGGATGCTCCCACTTCAGGGATCGTTGCACGTATGGCGGCCGTGGGAAACGCTGCCTCACGTCCTTCCGCTACCTCAAGTCCCTCACCTCAAAACGGCGCAACATCGATCGTCTACGATGGTAGCGGGGACATTATTGTGACCCCAACGAAGACCCAGCTCAGTCGATCGACGAGGTCAAATGCGTCCGACGTGTCGTCGAATGGATCGTCACTTTACTCGACTCCTATCCGCAGACACACTCGGTTGGCCGGTTTTGGGTCGGGCTCTCCCAAATCATCACCTCCAGGCAGTGGTAGTGCCGGTAGACCGGGCAAATCGGGAATGTATGCCTCTTCTCTGGGTCTTGGATACGGGCGCGCCCCTGGATCGAACGAGCGTCCACCCATACGGCCCCCATCGTTCGGTCAAGGTATCCTCGCTTCCAACTCGGACCCAAGCCAACTTCAACCAACAATATTCGACACCTCGCTACTCCAAATGCAAGACCGCAAGATCTCCATTGGATCACGCTGGGGTTATCGCCACTCCTCTCGACTCCCCAGTCGTGCCGAACGATTAGCGCAACAACAAGAACTCGAGGGCGATCTCTCGACCGACGATCAATTCGCTACCGTACGAGCCACAAATGGCACCGAGACTGATGTCCCATGGTCAGCGGTGTTAATGACCTTGGATCCGTCGAACTGCGTCGAATCGGCGCCCTCCTCAGATGAATCGTTCTTCTTGTCCCCACCGACCTCTT
Source organism: Microbotryum lychnidis-dioicae p1A1 Lamole (assembly GCA_001244265.2). NCBI lineage: Eukaryota > Fungi > Basidiomycota > Microbotryomycetes > Microbotryales > Microbotryaceae > Microbotryum > Microbotryum lychnidis-dioicae. The sequence continues at coordinate 2,433,951 of CDLV01000006.1, forward strand.
CGTCGCTGTTTGGCTTGGGGCAGAATCAAGAAGCCCTTTTGCTCGAGTCCCTGAATCAAACCAGCCAAGCACCCACAAGTACCCTCTCACGAAATTCTTTTAACGACTTCCTCGTCGAGCATGGCTTCGATAGTGGAGCATCGTTCCATCTCGGCGATATGGAACTGTTCGAGACGCCCGAGTCGGCATTACCTCCTTTGAGCGGCAACGAATGGTTCTCGGACATCGCAGGGCTGGATTGCCCTGGTAGTGCGTTCAGCGAGTTTTCGAATGAGACCGAGTCGACAAGTTTTAGCGGTTTCTGAAGTCAAGTCAGAGGTGATTTTGCCAAGACCTCCTTTTCTGCGTCAAGGCCTGTAGTTGACCGTTCTCCTGACCTTATTCACGACAGAAATCTGGCGAAGCACACAAGTTGCGGCGCTTCACGCCGTTGTAACGATCTTCTGGGTAGATTAGAGTATTTCGTATTTCGTCTAGTAGGCTTCCTTCAAAATTCCTGTCAACAGACTGGTAGAACCAGTCCCATAGACATTTGTTCAATCGCGCGTAATAATGTAAGAAACCCTGTCGACAGGGGTCCGAATGTTTCATAATCAAAATACCTCTGAACCCATCTCGGAATCATCTGAATCAGCCTTTTGTGAGACTCGTGTCCTTCTCCACCAAGAAATCAAGCCGTTCTCGCCCACCCCGGCGACCCACTTAGCTCCATTAGGTGAGACCGCCAAGCTCCTGAAAATAGGCATCTGGCCATCCTCCGGTAATGACAGATTAATGATCCGATCGGGGGACCAATCAATTCTGTACTCTTCGTCAGGTCGGGGCTCTTTCGGGAGTAGGGTTGTCGCGATCGAGTCAAGAGATTGAAGCCATGTCTTAGCTTGATGTTGCAAGTTTTCTTCGGCGCGGGCTTCTAGTGCGAAGGGACGGAGCATGAAGAGCGCTGGGTCGAATGCGGTCATGAATGCAACGAGGGTTTCTTCAATGGGGGATTTCCCGCGGGGATCGGTCAAGGGCGGTCGATGTACAGCAAAAGAGGAGACGTCAATATCCGTCAGGATCAGAGTCTTGTCCACCGTGAAAGCCGACGACGGGATGAGGTTCGATCCATTCGGTCGAGGGTCGTTATTCGCCGCGGTGCAAATCGGAGCTGGAACCCGATCTTGAACAGTCGAATCGAGCTGAGACATATAGGCATGCTGCTCCGTCGCTCCGTTGGGAAGCGTGTCGAGCATATGCGGAATCCACAGCTTGAGCTCCTTCATGGGTCGTCGCGGTCGGTCACCCGCTTCGACGTCAACGTAGGTATGGGCTGCCCGAGAAAGGATGTGACATGTCGTGGATAACGCCCAACAAACCTGTTCGCTGACGTGACCTGGGTGAATGAGGCTCGAGATGAAGATCGGTGGATCGAACTGCTCAATAATGGGTAAGTCCCGAGACCATGGCGTGGGATCGTCCGGGCTTGGCCACCCGGGGCCAAACGTCGTCCTGGGCAGAGACCAGACGAAGATCCTACCATCTCGAGCCGATGCAACGACGAGTGGTAGTCTAGGATGGATGTCGACGGAGAGCATCCCTTGATTGTACTCATGATGCGTGAGCAGCAGGGCTCGGAGCTCACCGGGTATAGCAGGTCGCTCGACAGGCTTGGCCGTCACGGGCGGCGATCCATGTCTCTGAAGGTGCTCTTTGATCGACTTCGCCACCGCTTCATCGCTGCCCTGCTCTACTGTTGGATCGAGGAGGTATATACCGCCGTCGTCGCATGCGACCGCGAGGCAGTGAGGGTGTTGGGGTGAAAACTTGAGCTCTCGAATGATCTGTACCGCACAGCAGCAGGGAATACTCAGGCATGCCCACGAAAATAGACCCAATGTTACTGTGTCTCAACTGACCTCGCCAAATCCAGTCATTCGCCTTTCCAACAGCAGCTCCACCTTGTTGGTCAACGCATTGTGCCGCACCCGAAAAAGGTTGATTACCCTCGATTTGCCGGCTACGGCCAAAATCGGATCGTGGGGGAAGTACCGAGTGTCGACGCTCCAAGCGCATGTGTGGTATTCCTCCGTGGCCGATGTTGCGCTTGTGTGCGAGGCGATCTTGAGCTTTCGTGGACGACGTGCTGATTCGGATTCGGAGTCGTGGTCGCCGTCTGGATCACCGACGTCGCGAAATTTGATGAGCTTGACTTGAGCGCCAACGACGTATGCGAGCACGTCTTGGAGGTGCCCCAGTCCAGGCAAATGAGCGAAAGGAAAGAATGTGGCGGAGCGGGATGACTGTGAGTGGCGGGCACCGTAATAAGAAACCAGGGGTTAAATTTGCGAGGGTCGTTCTTTGTGGACAGCTAAGAGAGCTCACCTGTCTCTGTAGATCACGCCCTCGCACCTGACTCTGCTTGAGCGTCCATGACCACTCCCAGTCGGCGCGGTCCACAACCCTCTCACGCGTGCAACGGCGTGTTGTCTCGGGTTCGGTCTCGTTCATCAAGGCTGAGCGTCCGTCTTTGCTCAGGCTTTGGGGACGGCAAAAGCTGGCGAGATCGAGTCGTCTTTTCGGATGGGGTTGACGGCCAAGTATGCTGTTGCGTCCATCTCCTCCCTTATTCTGATTGCTCAGGTCGGCGCCAGCAAGCGAAGCCTGTCTCTGAGCGCCGCGGTCCTTTATCGCGGCGACTGCTGGCTGAGCACGCTCCTTCTCTTGAAGTGGTGGCGGAGGTGTGTCGAGGCTGAACTTGGTGTGGTGAGCCTTACCAGCAGTCGACTTGAGCTTGGCCGTAGCGGCAGGATTCGATCCATTGCCATTTCCCGGAAGTTGTAGCGTCTTCATCATGGACTGTTTGCCGTGAAAAGAAAGCCAGTGAGGGCCATGACACCAAGAGGCGCGTCGCGACGTGATGGAGCCACTTTAAGGCCGTTCGCGCGCAGACTGAGATAGGCTGACCAAATCGGAATGACGAGAAGCGGGCAGCTCACCGGCTCGTTCTCGGCTGGCCACCGGGCTCTCGCGCTGATCGAGCGCGATCGCGGCGCTATCGATTCTGAGCTTCAGCTTCAAGTTGGGGTTGCAATTGAACGTGAACGCGTGAACGTTGAGCTGGTCGCGAACCCACCCCTCCGTTTCATCTCATCGAATCATCCGAGACTGCTCACTCGGCACTCCATCGTCGACGCTGGCCCCGGCTGTTCAGTCCAGGCTAGTTGCTCAGTCAAGCGCTCCTTGTCGGCTGCCCTCGTCACTCACAAGGGCCTCATTGGGCCCGGCTGGTGGGTGGTCTTGTGGAATCGCGGCCCGTGCCGAGTCGCGTACCCTCTCGCCTTGTGTTCTGCAGCACCTGCTGGGCACTCCTCGTAACCCTTAGCGACTGCTGCAACACCTACCAAGCCCTCTCGGACGCCAATATACCCTGCGTACGTCATGCCCCTCTCTCTGGCCTGCGTCCTCCCATATCCCACGTCCCATATCCCACCTGCGACGACTTGTCCTACGGCCCGTCAGAGCGGTATCCCTCCACGAGCCAAACAGCATTCACCTCTTTTCTGACGTTCGAGTTGCTTTGTAGGGATGTGGGGGTCCACGCCAAAGTCTTAGAAAATTGACACTCTTGTCCCTCAACAGACTGCTTTTGAAGCGAGCTACACTTCAGTACTCGCTTGGACGGCCCTTGTGCCCGCCCGCGTCGATTCCTCAGCGGCAGCGATACCCCTGTCCTGGACCCCAAGCCTCCGCAGCCTCGTTTTTCCGAATCGTCGCATCTAGCGCAGAGTAACAACGACTCGCATCATTCCAGATCATGCAACCTCTTCAGTCAACCCGTAGAAACCCGACCAAGTCATCCTACTTCATCTCTCGTCAAGTGCCTGCTGAGGACCTCGATGACGACTTTACCCGAGCGCTGACCGCCGGGGCCTCTGCCGTTCCTTCCTCGACACCGGCCGCACTCGGAGCACGGAAAGCCTCCAAAAGCTCGCTCAGTCTCCTTGCGATCCATACCAGTCCCGTGGATGCACACTCAGCCTCGAGCCCTCGCCAATCGCTGTCGTCACGCTCAGCTGGAGCTCCAGGGTCACCTCATTCGCCGATACTACCTCGAATACCTCATCAGTCGCTAGGCCTGGACAAGTTCGATCAAGATCTATTCGCAGCGGAATTCTCACCTCTCGCCAGTCATAGCCCTCGTCTCTCCGGTGGCGCGCAGCGTGATCGATCCGACTCGTTCGACACGTTGGACATGACGAGCTCGCTCCCCATCTCGCCTAGTCGCATCAAGACCATCTTTGGCGCCCATGGGTCCACCTTCTCGGAGGCACATCTTGCCGCTGATGCAAACGATCCCGCACTGGCTGCTTCTAGACGCCCAATTTGGCGCAGCCGAAGGACGAAGGAACGGTCCTTGGATGACCCTGGTCTGGCCGTTTCCAAGCACCCACCGCGGGGGATGAAAGGACCTACAAACTCTCGGCTCGTCCCTCGTTCGTCCAGTGCAAGCTTGGGGGAGATGACGAATGATTTGCATCGTAGACAGGAGATGGTTGCACCGAACGACTATTCGAAATTACCGGCGTTGACCTTCGCAACCGGCGATGAGGCACAGTCGAGCTCGCACGAGAAGGAAGACGAAGATGAAGAGACCGAGGCGTTCGATGACGACGACGAGGAGACGGCAGAGGTTGAAGCCGGTGGGACTCGATGGGCCAAAACCGGAGTGAGGGGAGAGACTTACACGGTTGAGTTGGGCAGCGCCGTTCTCGATGATGACGAGTCCGCACAGCTGGGAGCTGCGGGTGATGAAGACGACGAAGGGCCACAGGTCTTCCTTGAGGCATCGCAGTTCCTCGATCCAGACTCGCAGGGTTTCGTCGAAGCTGAATCGCCTCCACAAGGCCAGTACGCCGCTCCCCATCTGGGATCTGGGGAAGCTACGTTGTCGCCGGCATCCGACAAAACGCCGAGAACGTCACCAGTTTTGACGCGAGCGTCGGTCGAGGAAGCGCCCGTTCGCGACAAGCTGAGTCTGCTTGCCGTGGGTACCGCACCCGTCATCACGCCCAGTACACCCTCGCCGCCTCCCACTCCTGCTCACACTACAGCGAGCTTTGCCCCTCCCTCGCCCAGTACGGGCTCGACGTCCTCACCAGTCCGGAGCTCAGCTGACTTCGTCGTCGCCGTCGTCGGTCCCCGTGGAGTGGGCAAATCGACCGTAATACGCCGTGGTCTCAAAAAACCAGCAGCTCGGCCCGTGGTTCTCGCACAAGACGATCAAGACAATCGAGTGACAACGTGTACATCTCACTTTACCATTGCTGGTCAAGCACGTTCGATTGAAGTGCTCGAGATCGACATGGGCCTCCTCGAGTACAACAGCGAGGGTGTCATCTGGCCCGAGGGTTTACCACCGTGCGAGGGTGCCATGCTGTGCTACGAGTCGACGGATCCGAGAGCACTTGATTCGCTGTCTCGTCTCTTACAAGCGTTCTGGACTAGAGGGTCCGATGTGCCATTGATCGTGTTAGCATGCAAGGCGAACGCAGATCCGAGGCTAAATGCGACCGACCCCAATAAGGCCGCAGCGGTTTGCAACATTTATGGTGCCGGCATCGTCTCTCTCGATGGTGGACCCGAGGACCGAGGGCGGAAGATGAAGGAGAGCTTTAATTGGATGATTAGGACCATTATGGACAACAGAGGCGAATCGCGTCGGGCACCTTCGGCTGCGTCGAACCGGAATCGAAAGCATTCCTCGGTAGATGGTACCTCGGCTGCTGCGTCGATGAAACAGGCTCGGCCATCGTCAGGACGAAGGACCAGTTTGCCTGCGAGTGACCCTGTGACATTCTCGGACCCCTTTGATGGCGGGTCGAGTCATGCATCAGCGAACCCATCTGCTGAGGATGGTGATCAGCCGAGAAGAGTGTCCCGTACCGACCCGTCTCTAGGTTTAGGCCGGTCGCTTGCTGTTGTGGAGGAAGCTCCTCTGGCTGAGGTTACGCCACCTTTCCGTCGGCCTTCGACTCAGGGTGGCCTACTTGGACTACACATCACTGCCGAGGATCTGACCGCTTCTGCGCCCGCTGCAGCTGCTGCCACACCCGCTACTGCCAGCACAACTGAAGCAGACAAGGCGGTCACGAGACGTTCCACGTCAATACGGATTAGCTCCAGTCGAGTGTCGGTCGACTTCGGCGGGAAAGTGTGAGTCAATCGATTTGTGCTTCCTCGTCGATGCTTTTCAAGCGCTGACGATGGGGTCGTACTTGGTTTCACAGCGCCAGACCGCCATCCCTTGATTTGTTCTTCAGTCGTGACGACATGATCGACAAATTCTTGTTCGCCTCCGTCACTGGCAACGGTGAGTGAGATACGGCGCTCTAAGACAATAGCAATGTACTAAACTACTACGGAGGCAGATGACAACTACGTCACCTTGTTCCTAATCGTCTTCCGTCGGTTCGCCCGGCCCTTTGACGTCTTGAGCAAACTGATTGAGCGCTTTACATACGTTGCCGGCCGACTCGGGACCGACCCATTGCTGAGCAGGTTCGCTCAAATGAAACTGTGCGGAACGCTTTCGGTTTGGTTCACGGTATACCCAGGCGATTTTTCGGCGCCGGCCACATCGGCTCTGCTTCAGCCGTTCTTGGAAGGACTTTTGCCCAGCGGTGCGACTTGGGTCGCCCACTACGCCGTCGATATGTTGCCGAAGCTCGCCGACGTCAGTCGCATGAACGACCCGGAATCGACATGGGCCCTCCCCGACAAGAGACTCGATTCGGTTGAGCCAACCGACGATTCAGTGCCGTTCCCGTCGGTCGGGCAGACCCCCGCGGCAGGACGACAGCCATCGGCCGAATCTCGAACGAGACGTTTGGACAAGGGTATAGAATCGCTTCGCAGATCGAACGAGAGCCACAGCAGCATCAACAGCCCTTCTTCTCACCTTGAACTTCCTGCTTCGAACCGACTGAGTGACTTGACGCCTCCACCCTCTTCCTCAGCGAGCGAGCCGACACGTGAGCGCACGGACTCGGAGACCCCCACTATCGCCACACTCGATACCTCGGCTGGTGACACGAACAGCATCAACAACGACTCAATCGGGAGTACGACTGGCTCAAGTACGAGCTGGCGCAAGCGTCCCTCATCTCTCATCCTTACCTTACTCGACGCCTCGAATGCCTTGATGGACGTATCCGAGGAGGCGATCGCTACGCAGATCACACGCTTGACTTGGATGTCGTTCGCGGACATCACACCGCGGGATCTGATCCGACATGTGCTCGCGCCTCGAGACCCATCGGACCCGAGTCGAGCCATGCGCGACGAGGACTCGAGCGTTAAGCGTTCGATCGCGTTCGTTAACTACCTCGCCAATTGGGTCGCATCAATGACGCTGGTCCAACCCAAGCTCAAGTGGCGCGTGCGCATGCTAGAGAAATTGATCGGCGTAGCTTATCATCTGCGGGAACAAGAGAACTTTGACGCATTGATGGGTGTTCTCGCCGGGTTGAACCTCCAACCTTTGTACCGGATGAAAGAACTCAAGGAGACGGTGTGGGTTCGACTTGGGGGTGATCATGAGAACGCACCCAAGCGTTTGCGCAGCCTGTACCGGCTCATGGCCCATACCAAGAGCTTTGCGGCGTACCGCCTCGCCATCGCCAGTTCGGGCTCGAACATGCTTCCCTATCTGTAAGTGCAACGAAGCTGCCTATTGTGAACCGCCTCCGGCGCGCGACTGACCCTGATCTCTGTGACAATCTTTCAGCGGTGTCCACTTGCAAGACATCACGACGATCAACGAGATCAAGAGTGATATGCGCGACGGCAAAGTGAATTGGTCCAAATTTCAGAAGATGGGTGAATCCGCCGCCGTCGTCCTCGACTGCGCTCGTCTCAGCCCGACCCTTCCGATCGATCCTCTGATCGAGCGATGCATCCTCGACGCGCTTTTACTCTCGGAACAAGAGCAGTACGACCTTTCGAAGGCTTATGAGCCCCTGGGAACGACGACTACTTCCAGGGGAAGCGGTCGTACCGCGGGCGCGAGGGCCAAGTTCCGTAACTTGACGGAACGGTCGGCCTTCTTTGCTTGAGCCTGACACTTTTGGGTTCTGAACGTTCTTTCTTTCCCTTTCTATGCAACGTAGTACCGCCTCCATGCTGGATTTTTCATCTCACTGGATGCTGTAGAAGGCAGGACGAGAGACAGGGGTACAGCTGTCGTTTTCCGCGGCCCGTGGGTCCGTGGGTCCGTGCGAGTGAGAGCTGGTGCGCCCTGTGACGACGACGTGACTCGCGCTGCGCCTCGATTTCAGCTCAGCCCACCCCACACCGCAACCCGCAACCGGAACCGCAACCGTACGACGTCGCACCATGTCTCGCCGATACGATTCTCGAACAGTGAGTAACGCATCTGCCAATCAATCAAGGCCTGGGCCGACATTTTCTCAGCTATGACCAGGCTGGCACGTCTCTGTAGAGGCTTTCGTGAGCGCTGACGCGTTGTCGGTCATGCCCACCCGCGCCTCCACCACTGCGTGCTGCCCACAGACCATCTTCTCGCCCGAGGGACGACTCTACCAGGTCGAGTACGCACTCGAGTCGATCAGTAAGCCGACGCATGCTTCTTGGCCGGCTTGTGTTCGGCCTTTGAGGCGTAGTGGGTGGTTGGAGGGGCACGGAGGAGCGTCGTCAGCTCGACACGCAAGCCTGATCGAGATGGAATACCACCTCACAACAACAGGATAATTGTATTCATTACGTATGGCAATAATACGAGCTCACATGGTACTCGACCGTACCCCATCGACCCCCATCGCCGCGTGGCCCGTGCAGCGCCGGCTCCACCACCAGGCGACTCGATGTGCTGACACGCTCTCCCGCTCTCCCCGTTCTGCTATCCTTCTCAGGTCATGCCGGGACGGTCGTAGGCATACTCGCCCCTGGCCCCGCAGCAACCCCCTTCACCAGCTCAACCGAGGTCTCTGACGCGATGGCCGTCGATACCGCCGAGGTACCAGCTGACGCGGCCGGAGTGGCTTCGGCCTCGACACAATCTACCGTTCCTCCCACCGCAACTGCAAGTACATCCGCCAAACCCGAGCTGTCTGCCGCAGCCAAGAAGAAGGAGGCAGAAGCCAAAGCCGAGCGAGAGCGCAAGTACCCGGGACCTCAGCGAGCGGGTATCGTCCTCGCTGCGGAGAAGAAGGTGCTCAGCAAGTTGCTCGAGAAGGAGAAGGGTAGCAGCGAAAAGATTTTCTTGGTCAATGGGTGGGTTGATTTGAACGTGCCTGCATCGCGGGTAGCCGAAGCGCCAATGGAGCGACAGGTCGCTGACCCGACTACGTTTTATCGCCTCCGCAGCAATGTCATCACAGGCGTAGCAGGTTACAATGCGGACGCCAACTCGCTCGTTAGCTATGCTCGCAATGCCGCACAGGTGAGTTCATTAGACCGGCATGAAACAACCATTGCTCCAATCGGAGGGCTTTGACTGACCATCGCGTCGTCGCTCCCCCCATTCGCAGGGGCATCTGTCCGCCTACAACGAGGATATGCCGGTAGAGCAACTCGTGCAGAAGCTGTGCGATCTCAAACAGGGCTACACGCAATTCGGAGGTGAGTCTATACCTCGAAACGTGGACGGATATCGCCGAGCGAGAACCCTTACCATCGTCGGCGATCATACAGGACTGCGACCATTCGGTGTTTCGTTCCTCTTCGCTGGACATGACCCACATCATCAATTCCAGCTGTACGCTTCGGATCCGTCCGGTAACTACTCTGGGTGGAAGGCAACATGCATCGGCGCGAACAACGCGACCGCGCAGAGCCTGCTGCGACAAGATTACCGCGACGACATTGGGTTGAACGAAAGTCTTGGATTGGCTCTGAAGGTGCTGAGCAAGACGATGGATTCAACGACACTTGATTCGGAAAAGCGTGAGTTTTAAGCTCCGAGTGAGCTAGTCTTGCGAACATCGAGGGAGCTAACTCTTCCTCCGTGGTTTCTCTGCCTGTGTTCTTCACAGTCGAGCTCGCAACATTGACGCTCGATGCCCAGTCTGGATTGCCTTTTGCTCACGTCTACAAGCCGCATGAAATCGACGCACTCTTAGAGAAGGAGGGCCTGAAGAAAGCCTCGGAGGTGGAGATTTAACCAGAGATGAGGAGGATCCCATGCGTCGTCAGGCTGGGCACCATTTAAATCTGCAATGACCACGATATGTGTACGAACGAGCCCTAGTGTGTACGAAAAGGATCGGCGAAAGCCGCAGCCCAATGTTTGATCAATATTTCGGCGTTCTGCCGATCTGCCTTGCCGCCGGGGTGTCCTACGGCCGGAAGCTGCCGACCCACCAGCAGACGCGTTGCGGCAGTACGGAACAGGTAAAGTTTGGTGCGGCACGAGGAGGGCTCTACCGGACCTACCTAGTTAGGAGATCTACCTAGGTACGGCAACAGCTGAATCGATCCAATCCGGCTACCAAGCTCCCGAACCGAGTGGCGGGTCCCTCGGCGCTTCTTCTATCGGCGCTCTATATATCTGTAGCCGACGTCCGCGGCCGTGCGCAAGCTATTGAATGGCGATCTTTATCGCTTGCCGAATCGGCGGTCCCTCACTTCATCCTCCTGTCCTATGCCCTGGCCGGATATACGCGGACCTCAGTCAAAACTGCCTATCAGGATCAACCTGAAGTTCATTCGTGTATTTGCTGTCTTACGAGCCGTGCTGACGGGTCTAAAGTCTGTTCTAAGTCCGCCAACGTGAGAGAATTCAACAGTGAATGAGTGTATGGCGCGCGCCAAGCAAATCGCGCCTCCGGGCCGCTTTGTTCTCATCGTGAAAACCGCCGGCACAGGCGACGGTGGCGAGCGAACTCGCCGAGAAATGACGTCTTCGCTCGTTCGCTCGCCATTCCAGGGCAGGTCCGTGTGATTGAGCATCCAATGGAGAGCGACGACGCGCCCCCATAGGGGGCGAAGCCTGGTCCCTAAAACTCTGAAAGAAACCCTCTCTTCCTGAGCTGAGTCGACAACAAAGGACGAGTATTCGATGCGCATGCCATAGCTCACCACCTCTGGCTGCACATACTCGAATCCTTCTCGGAGGGCTGAGTACACGCTGTGCCTGTCACGAGTGAAAGAAGAACAGCGCGTCTTTGGCCGACCAATCTCGCGAGTGTTGACGTCGTATGCCTCAGGCGCTGTCTCAGTCATTTGGCGACTCGGCTGGTGCGCGGGCTAACTTGCACAAGTAATCATGATCGGCGATTCAGAGTAGTCGGAACATGGTGCTCAGTTGTGATCGACGCTACCTGCACGGTTCATCAGTGTCCTCACTCTCCTCAGCCCACCTACGAACCGGGGACAGCGTGGTCACTACCCCACCGTTTCTCGCCGAATGTGGGGCTACAGTCCGGTGTCAGCCGAATCGGGGATCTCAACCAGGCTCTCCTGCTTTCAATAGCCAAGGGCACGTGGGGTATCTTGGCCGTTTCGTCCCAAAAAATATTATTTTAAAATGCATCATTTGAGGTTGGGAACCCCAACTTGAATTCGTGCAGATCCCATGACATGGTCTCACAAGTGTCAGAGTGTATATTGCTGTTTCATCCCACTTCTACTACGGATCATGATTAGTTACTAGTTGTTGATATTAGTCGCCTCGCGCGGCTATTGCTTGCCTCGCGCGCTCCTACTCTGCGCTTCTCTTCTTTCTCCAACTGTCTTTACTATCATCCTCGGCTCTCGTACTAAACGTATCTCGTGCCTCGGCTTTAGGTTCTAATAACAAGAAGCTTCCGGCACGTGTGTGCACGTCCTCCTCCAACCTCAAACTCCCCGAATCATTGTCTGATCGCTGACGCTCTTTATAGGGCTGAAGTGCTTATTAAAAGGTTTCTTGGAAATGGATTTGCAGAGCACCCTCCGCCGCGACGGGCGTGCTTTGACTTTCGATTGAGCTTCTGGGCCTTTTTGGGTCAGGGAAGGCAGCCAGTCTCTCATGAAATCGCCTGCGTCTAAGATAAGTAAGGAAATGCACTGTGTCTCGCAAGGCGACTCCGAACAATCATTATCGTGGATTGCCGTGGGAGTCATGATGGAAAGTACCTCTAGGCAGTCCCCGCTAGTTCCCAGTCGGTTGCTGCCAGAATGCGCCAGAATCGACGACCTGTCTTTATTTGCCGCGATCATTGTGATTGCGGATGAACCTGACCGGCCTTCCACGCTGACAGCTCGTGCTATCCAACTGGGCGAGACACCAGAAAATGGGGGCATCTATCTATCTATACTTTTTAATAATAAAAAACCTAAAAGAATGCACGACAAAACAAGGGTCGCAGCCGCGCGTCGATCTTTTCTCCCGGTCCGGGAGGTGCGGGCGGAGCTCGCAACGACGTTCATTTACGCAAGCGAGGTCGGCGCGGAGCGCCGCCCGAGCCCTGGCAGGTATGTATAGGTATCTAGCTAAGTAGAGGGCTCAGCATGAGGGAACTTCGGTCATGAGTCAATGAGGGGCCGGTGGCGGTAGAAAACCTGGCGTTCATACGCGAACAGGGCTAATTTTGCAGCTTGAATTGCGAGTTGTGTAGTATTCTCGTGCTCGCTTCGAATTGGAACCCACACGCGGGCGCCGATCATGTTTCGGCCGCGCCGGCAACCGGTATAGGGCCGGCCGACCACCCCAATGCGCTCGGACTCCGTCGCGGCGAGTTCTTTCAGGAATCCCTTTGTCTCACAAAATCAGCTACACGAACACTAGCTGTGCATGCTCGCTGTCCCGCCCTAGCCGGAAGGTTTCAATGCCACTCTTATCTGCCTACACCTTTCTTCCTCTGCTGACCTTACGCACGTACACATCGCTTACGTTCTCATTCCAACGGCCGTCTCGTCGAGCGAAGATTGCACAAAGCGCGCGGTCGGCATTGTCTCGTCCGCTTGACGACTTGCTCCGGAGCTCGCCGTCGCAGCGAAGAAGGACGAAACGGACCAACTCTGCTACGAAACGAAACCGCGCATCTCCAAAAAGCTCTGCACCCATCCGAGGATTGTTGCCGAGGTCAGGCCAACCTATCAAGCATCACCGGCTCAGCTCATTGACTGGTCGGCGCTTGCAACTCTCCGGAGGTCGGTCCAGTCTCCCGCTCTGGCAAAGCGACAGAAGGGAAGCGATTGAAAATTGATATTCTGAGACTGGACCGTGGCCCTCGTTCCACAGATCTTTGTTCTTCTCAAGCTTCACCGAGGGCGGAGCATCTCTTCCCCCTCCCGGGCTCCTGTGAATATAGTGTCGACGACATCAGATGTAGGCTTCATTACCTGGCTCAATGGTGTGGCGCAGTCGTTAAGAGGTGTTTCTGATCTACTGCGGTGCGTATCAGCCAGATATATAGCCAACCTCTAATATTGTACTCCCGCCATGCCCTTTACGAAATCTCGCGTTGACTTCGGCGCCCACACTCAAGACATCAGTGTGTCATCTGCGCACCCTACCGACTCGGACCGCCAGACCCCGACCACAAACGCTTCGTTGAAAAATGATTCTCATTCTCTCTTCAACACACCGACAGCACAGGACAGCGATGCATGTGCAGACCTCGTCGCAAAGACGGAACTTGGCCAATCGGCTCCCAAACCCAAAGTGTCGCACGCTCGCAAGACCGCGCCGGGTCACATCAAACGTCCTCCCAACGCCTTTATTCTGTTCCGCTCGCACTGCTGCTCACCCCCGGCACCTGGAGAAGAGGATTACGACGCACCTGGGACACCAACAGCACAACAGCTCTCGGTGCTTGGTATCAACGACCATCGTCATATCTCTCGCATCGTTTCCCATCTCTGGAAAAGCTTGCCCGTTTCGCACAAGAAGTATTGGGAGATCAAGGCCGAGAAGAAGAAGTCCGAGCACCTTGCCGCCCACCCCGATTATCGATACAAGCCCGTTTATCGGACACCCGGACAGGTCCGCAAGCGTAGGATGGTCGTTGACGAAGCCGACGTCGAAGCCGAGAAGCGTGCGTGCGAGCAGGTCGCCTCGGACTTGCTCGTCTCGAGCGGAGCGCACCTTTTGATCGAGAAGGAGGAGGAGGAAGAGAAGAGGCGCATCGCTCAGTCTTTAGGGTCTGGAGGCGCTTCGTCGGAGGACCTCAAGGTTCATGGAGCCGAAGAAACCCAGACCGGACCAACACGACAGAAGCGACCGGCCAAGCCTCGATCTCGACCAAGCGGTCGCAGACCCAAGGAAAGCTCTGCAGACGACATATCTCTTGGTGAAGTCAACCGACAGAAGTGGACCTTCGACACCGTGATGGATGCGGTCAACAAAGGCATGGTACCTCCCCCACCTCCCACTCGCTCTCCCCCAAAAAAGCCTCGAAATGGTCCCTCGGCAGCCTCGCAGCTGCCTATGCAGCCCGAGCAGTCGCCCAATGCCCTCCACGCCTCAGGCATCCAAATCGGCAGTTACGCGCAGGAAGAGTATCCCGTTCAGTTCCTCGAGATTCCTAGGAATAGTACAAAGCGTAATTCAGGCTACTCGAGGCTCAAAGCGACCGGTGGATCCACGGCGCCGGCGGAATACGAGTACCTTCAGGGGCTCAATTGCTTCGTTGTACAATCCCACTCAAAGGCCCCCCTTCAGCCGCAACAGCCGCAACAAGCACATCGACAGCCACAAACGCAGAGCCAGCAGCAGCAACAGCACTCTCCCCTACGCCACGTACAACAGCCACACCCCACTTCTGCTCATGGCAATGCGGCGCGAAGGCAGGAACCCACTCCGCCCAAACGGCTCAACCGTGGTTCCTTGCAATTGTCGTCGTTTTCTTTCCCTCAATTTGGTCTATCTCCCGGAGGCTTCGCCCGGCCTTTCCCGTCGCCTCCCATCCTTTCTCCTCGGTCGATGCACTTCTACCAGACCTTCAGCTCGCCCACCCCGTCCACGCGCCCCGAGATAAGCAGCACTCGAACTGAACCGCAGGTCATGCCGAGTCCATCTTCGGCCGCGTTCGGTGGCAATGGCAACCCCGCCGTTCTTCCGGCGGGGCGCAGGGAATCGGAGCTCAACCTTCCACTTGCTGGTATGCGACGACGCGGAACCCTTGGCAGGACGACCCAGGGAGGGGACGTGATGCTGATTTCGCCCGTGTTGGGGCAGTTCGGAGAAGCGCGCAAATTCTCATTGGGACGATGGGAGCTCACGCGTCCCGCTCCGGATTTCAATCCGCCGGCTCACTCACCACTCGCGGCCGAGGGTCTCACCGCTTACGACCTGCCCCCGGAGATCGCGGAAATTTTCGGGACCTCCCTACCGTTGGACACTCTGGGTACCGAGCTCGATGCGATCGGTTGCAATCAAGAGGAGCGGAAAACAGACCAGGCTGCCTCCCCGTCCGCGAGTGATCATTCGGACTACAGACCCAGCAGCTCATCGAGTGAAATGTCCAATGGCAGTGATTGCGAACAATTTTCACCGAGGTTCGAGAATCCGAAGGACGCGCCATGGAACCAATGGAAGCAGCAAAGCCACATTGGCGACTTTGGCTACCACGTAGAGGGGCAACCGTTCTTTGTGTCGCCACCCTCAGGGCTGGCGGTGCCTCAAGAATCACCAGCAATGGAATCCCGCCAAACCGCGACGGTCGAAGTTACTAGTCACCAATGGCAGGCGTACGAGGCACCACAGGGGTTGGGGCAGGGGCCCACTTTCGGCTCTCCTTCGTTTGGTGGTTCGTTCCATCCAGGCGAGTATTACCAAACCCCCGATACACCGATCGCGACCACGCAGTGGGCTCACTCGAAGCACGATGGAACCCCGAGCCAGTTCAACTACAATGCCACATTATCCGCACGAGGATCTCGGTCCCATCTCTTGCCGTATCGCGAACGAGGTAGCGATGCAACAATCCGTGGTCGTTTTGACTCGTTGGCAGCGGCGGAAGCCAGGCGGATAGCGTTGGAGGTGCTTCAACGGCAATTGCAGCAACCCGAGCTTCAGATCCAGCAGCCATCCACTTCTGATGCTGCTGAAAGTGGAGACGAATTCTATGGAGAATACCTGCACTTGACCCCCGGACAGGCGAAGGACGCCGTTTTGATCGATTGCTTGCTACGGTGAGTAGTCTTGAACTCCTTGGGCTCGACGGGGCAATCTTGCTGACGCCTCTTCGTCCTCCCTTCAGAAACGGCTATGGTGTTTCCTTTGATCGTCTGCCAGAGTCATCAACCTTGATGTCATAATCACACACAATTTCTCTAGTTTTCATCGGTGAATGTAGATTACAACAACAGTATGATGTACAAAAATGGCCTCTTGAAGATAGAAGCTAGACAGACCCGCTCAAAACCACGCACACCTTGAGAGAGAAGGCACAAAAAAGTCAGCTCTCGAATTATACGTCACGCGAGCGTGAAGAATCGAAGACCGGTGACGCGAAGACTCACCATCCTACATACATCGACCCCAGGTTTTTGGGGTTGCGCGCTTCACGGATTAAGCGCTCGACTTGTTCTCCAATTGTTACTTCCTTCGACCCAAGGCTCGCAGGATCGGAAGTCACTTGCAGGCCACGCAGTTTGTTGGAGATTGGATCCAAACTAGTCTTGGCTTTGCGAATGATCGAGCCTTGGTCATCCTTGCCCGTCATCTTCTTGTCCTGTACGAGTCTGTGATATCAGCTTGAAAGCCGGTAGGGGAGAGTATGTAGGCAGACGTACAGATCGAGATTTGGACGGCTGCCACTCCACTAGGGGGTCATGGAGGAAAGTTTCGAGCACCGACATGAGACTGTCTTTGTTGTCACGCAGGATCCGCAATGTAATCTCAGCAGCACGGCGATAAACACCTGCGCGATTTCAGAAGTCCAGTGAGTGCGCTATCCGCTCGATCCCACCTGCGAGACCCAAGCTCACCTTCTACGCCGGTCACGCCCATGCCATTGACGATATTCGCTGTGAGGCGGAATGGGACTTGCTCAGGCACGTCGAAGGTCCGGCCCTGGGATGCCCAACATGAACTTGGGTGAGTGGTATCTTGTCAAGACAGGTGAAGCCTGAGGTACTCACTCGATCGAAAAGGCAGTTGAAGTCAACATGGACGGTGTCACCTGTGGTCCCGTCGAGGAGGATGTTCTCGCAATGTCGATCGCCGAGACTGTGGTGAGGACCGAAGTTGAGTGTGCGATTCACGACTATGAGCGCCCAGTGAAACTGACCCAAGAACGAATCCGACCATCGAGATGACAGCAGCAGTGCGCGAGTAGGCCAATCGAGCCCGAAGCCAGGCTGAAGGCTCGGGGAATGTCTCCAAGAACCATTCGTGAAAGACCGGGGGGAAGCTACGGGTTCAAAGATGAAGCACGTGCATCAGCTTAGCCTAAGCGATCGGCCGTGGATTGATGCTGCGAGACATACTTTTTCTGCACTTCGTTGACGAATCGGTTGGCGATCTCCTTGGTATTGCTTCGAATGGTGTCGAACGTCTTTTTGAGCTCGGGGCTCTGCAATTCGAAAGGCAGGAAACGATGAGTGGCAGGTCCAATGAAGCACGTGATTTTCGCAGAAGCTTTCTCACCCATGGTGCAATGCCTTTGGCTTGGTAGGCCTTGTTGAGGACCCCTCGTAACACGACCACGTGGGGGACCCATTCGATCAGACCACAGTCCTCATTAAGAGGTACGACAGCGTAGGTTCGAATTCCTGCAAATACGATCGCATGGCCGGGGTCAGCTCAGTCCCAAAGCGAGCGAAAGGCTTCCTATCCCTTGCGCACCTAGGCGACGTCCACGTGCGTCAGAGTCCTTCTTGAGCAACTTGATGATCATCGAGTTGAACTCCATCAACCGGGCGTCCTTGCGCAAGTCGTCCTTGGGTTTGCAGAGGAAGCTGTAGTGCATGCCATCGCTTCCGATAACGGCGATCTTGCGCGGCTTTTGCAGAGAGCTCATGATCGTGATGGCGTCGTCAAAGTCTGGCCAGCGCCACGGAACATAAAATCACGTTGTCAATTTACCCTGATGGTCCCTTGACTTCGCCATCACTCACCATTGAATGAAGGAAGCCGCTCTGGGAATGGCTGATGAGTCATGGTCTTGCGCGATTGCGATTGTGACGGCAACGTGACGTTAAGCGAGCTTTGGAGGGGAATGATCAAGTCCGTGGGCGCAAGGCGGTGAAGTTGAGGGAAATCCTTGTGCAATCGAGGGTGCGGGTTATTCTTCTCAAGGGAGTAGTTGCACAGCCCGAGAAGCTCGTCGACAAGCTTGAGTCCGACATCGATGAGGCTCGAGACATTACTGTTCGCGGTTGCAACGGACTAAGAATAACGGCAGGAGCAGGAGTGACAGCGTCAGTCACCGGACCAATCGGCTGCAGAGGGAGAGAGAAACGCAAGGCCACCGTGACCTACTTTGGCCTTCTCGAGCACCCGCATGTTCCTGCGCGAGCGCTGCTGCGTCGTGGACTTTGCACCCGAAGCCATGGCCCAGAATCCATGATGCGGGTACGACCGTAGCACATGCGAGAGAATCTTTTCAAGTGTTTCGACGACTTTCTTGTTCGGGTGCAAAATCCTCGATACGAGTTGTGGAAGCACTGTGAGCCACTGGTAGGCCGGCAACTTGGTGATGGCCTTGTTGATGAGCTTGTCGAGGCTGATGAACGCATTGTGAAGGTCGAATAAGTTACCGCGGAGCTCGACTCGAGGCTCTTCCCGTCGCTGATTGACGACGTCGATGACTGGTTTGGCATCGCCAATTTCGAGCCAGATCGTAAGCATGCGCGGCATGGCTTGGTAGATAAACTTGGTGCCACGACACAGCGCTTGGATGAACATTTCCACGACTCTGACCCGGTAGTCGAGGGTGTGACAGAGCTCGCTGCAACGGGAGGAATGTCAGAGTCCATTTGAGGATTCTAGTAGGTCGACTGTACTCACGTGACGAGATCAGGCTTTTTACGACTGTTGCCCAGCACGAGCAGACTAGTCTCACAGAACTGGTCAAGATAGCGACCGAGGTAGTAAGGCGGACTTTCCCATCTGCAACAAGACTCGATGCGTCAGATCAGGCTCAATCCTGCATGCACTGGACGAGCCAGTCGAGAGGGGGGGACTCACTCGGGAGCCAGCTTCTCTGCATCGCGGTAGAGTGTCATGATCTCATCACTCTCCAAACGACCGGCCTCATGCATCCACCTTGCGCGTCGAAGATCGGCCTATTGAGTACGCGAAGCTCGGTGGCCGGGTCAGCTCCAGTACTCAGAGAACGGGCCGTGCCGATGTTAGCTTTGACTCACCTTGGCGAGAGGTCCTGGGGACTCGCCAGTGTTCCGAAACAAGGGTGCCTGGGACGTAGGGGCCATAGCTGCTCTCAGACCGTTGTCAATCTCCTGCATGGCGCGGTAGGACTGATCACCAGCCATGAGCAGCTTCGCGCTCTGAAGGAATGTGTACGGCGCCTGAAGCTCCCTCGCCTGCAAGATCGCGCTGTACGCTGTCTGGGTGTGACCAGCCTTGCGCGCAATCTTTGACGTTTCGAGCCAGAGGCGACCGATCTCTTTGATGCGCGGCTTCGGCAACTTGTCGACGCCCGGCGGTCTGGGTCGGGCAATGTGACATAGCATCAGTAGTGTTCCACCACCCGTGGGATAAGTATTGTGTACATGCCAACATACCGAAGTCGGAACGCAGTTCTGCGCATATTGAGGATCGGCTCTCGTGCTCGGAAGGAAGGAGAAGTCACTCCATACCGGAAGTTGAGACGAGCGATGAGTTCAGGCGGCAACTCCATGGCGGACGATCGAGGTGCGAGATGGATCGCTTGAAGCTCGTTGAGGATGTGGAGGTGAACCACAGCGTCGTACACTCGACCATACGACTCCCGCCCTGCGGCAACGATCGGGCTCCCGAGCTGCATCCGGGCCTCCGAAAAAGCTTGCTCAAGTGACGACATCGGGTTCTCAACATCGTCCACTTTGTAGTCAGCACTCATGGCATCACGCATGGCACACACGACGCGACCAAAGGCGGCCTCTGGTCCGGTCAACTCCGGTAGTCTCAATGTCTGCTCGACTGAGTCCCAGTCACCGACAAAGAGGGACGCTTCGATATTGAACGGAGCCAAAATCCGATCCCAAACAGCTGGGTCGACGCTGGAGTGCAGGATACCCGCGATATGAGTTCGCATCGAATCTGCATGACCAACGAAAGGAATGGTCTAGCCAGAACGTTTTTCGACAAAATAAGCTACCCTACCCGAAGCATCACACTCACCGTAGTGACCAAGGTTTTGCAGACACCTCATTAATCCGACGTGGTTGTTCGGATTCATCGGTTCCTCTTGCAACATGATTTCCCAGCAACTCTGAGCCGACGTCCAACGCCCCGTACTTTCGTGCTCGCGAATCTGATGCTGCACACCCGCGGACGTGATCTTGGTCGAGATGCCTTCCATCCCATCGGGTTCATCGAGCGCGGCATAGCATTCGTGCAGATGCTCGTAGTCGTCTTGCAGGTGATGATCCTCTGGCACGTCCTTTTGCGAGTTGTACGCGACAATGTGGGATTCGTATGCTAGCAAAGCGCGAGCATACGCTTTGCAAGTGAGTGCGGCATGTCCGACGACAATGCGCGGAATAGCCTGCAGTGTGCTCTCGACGTTCAGGAGCGCAACCTGGAAGGCGTTTTCGATCGACGACGACTTATGTTTGGTCGACGCGGCTGAACCTCTTCGCCGACTCTTGAGCTCGAGCAAGCGCTTGCGCGCCAGTGTGATCCATCGACTCACGTGATCCATGAGATCAAAGACGGTCTGCGCGCTCAAACGACGACTGTTTTCGGACACGGCTCGAGTGCACGCGGTTTGATCGGCCAACACTTCGCGGATCTCGGTCCCAATCCGGAGTCGATCATCGTCGGTACCCGAAATAAGTGAGTGGAGCACCAAATGGGGTAGCAGGTGCTGGGCCACGACTATGTCTTCGAGATGCAAGACCGGCGGGAAAGGGCCAAACACACGTTTGGCTTCGCCCTCAAGCTTGAGGATGAGATCGTTCGCAAAGATGCGGATCCAGTCTCGATACGAGCTCGTCGTGCTATAAATGGGGTATTGAACCGTGTGCGAGATGTTGCGCTCCTTGAACGAAAAGCGGCCGCCGAGGAGAGGGCCACAGGTCTCGAGCACGGATTTGGGCAGCCGGCTCCACCGCTCGCGAACCGACTGGTCCACTGCGGCCTTGGACTTCGAATTGCCGCTGGCGCGGGAGAGGACGAGGTCAGGGGTGAAGCCGCAATAGGTAAGCAGCTCCTGAATTGCATAGGCTAGGAACTCTTGGTGCTTCGTGTCGTTCGTGCTGCGATACGCGCCGATGAGGAGGTCCTGAATGAGATGAAGAGCAAACTCGGCCGATTCCTCCTTGTTGGTGAAGTTTTCGAGCACGATGGTCGGCGGATCACCGGGGGGCAACTCGAAGCGATCAGGGTCCAAGGCCCCGAGTATACCCAGGCATTCGAAAACCATGTTGCGAATGCGGTCCTGATCGGGACCATCTTTGACGGCGGCTCCGAACAAAACCTTTACAAGCGATCCGATCGAGCGATCGAAGATGTCGCCCGCCAGCAATTGTTGCAAATCGACGTCAAAGGTGCTCATAAGTTCCTTAAGTTCTTTCAGCGCTTGCAATGAGACGACGTCGTTTTCGCTCGAGATCCGGGCCATCAGGTGCTCCGTCTTACGACCAAAGCTCCACGGTCGACGAGTCTGCAGAAGCCGTTGCTGACACTGGGCCAGCTCTGGTATGCCACCAAGATCCGCGACATCTTGGACGAACGATTTAAGGTCCTCCCCATTCTTCAGCACAATGTACTCCATCGTGTGGGTCGCTTCCGCTCTCTCGATGGGGGTGAAGTCGTGCCACAGCCGTACCAACGTGGCCGTACAAGGTCCGATGAAGGGTCCAATCTCGCTGAACTTGAGCGAGCTGATGAATGACTTGAATCCTTTCAAGGTCACCTCGCGCAGACCTTCGACTTCGAGAGCGCTTTGCAGCGTGGCCATGATTTGTGGCGAGAAGCCAGCAATGGCTGGACCAACTCGGCCGGTGACGGCGGCGAGACTGCGGATGATTTTTTGCTTATCGCGCAGGGGTCGATGCGCCGTTGGCTCATTCAGGGCTCGGTTCATGTAACTAAGGATGCCGACAATGCTGGCCTTGAGGACCTCGCCAAGTTCAATATTCGTCTTGCTTGTCATGGCCTCGCTGGCCCGTTCCACGTTTCTCAGCGCGCGCTCAGCCTGTGCGGGTCACGAAGTCATAGCATTCGTTAGTAACGCAGCATATCAGAGATGATGTGGACTGCACAAGTTTGAACCCACCTGGGTCGAAACGCGGGGAGACTCATCGCCCAGTTCTAAAGCAAGGCGATACACGAGCGGAACCTTGAGCGCTCCAAGGATGGCCGGTAGCGTGACGGCGCCCTTGCCAAGAGCTTGTGCTTGCACGTTCGCCTTGATCTGTTTCATGTAGAAGACCAAGCCTTTTTTCTGCGCTCTTTCGTCCTCGAGCATGTAGAACTTGGCCAGCACCGCCGCCGCCGGTGCACCTTGTGTCAGCATGACAGGAACCGTTAAGGATGACGCCTTCGCAATGTCTTCAATAGCGGAAGCGTTCTCTTCAAGCACAACCTTGGGCAGCGTGTGCTCTCGCGTCAAGCGCAGCAAAGCTTCACGTGGCTGGTGGAAGCAGTCCAGGGCAGCAGCGAGCGTTGTCGCCGATCCGGGCCCAACGAGCAGAGGGGCGATGGTCGCAAAATGGGGCTGCACCAGCGCATACGTCTTGATGTCGCGGTATGTAGCGACGGCCTCGAGCTGCGTTTTGGCCACACTTTTTATAAAAATGTTGGGATGTCCAAGTCGACCGACCAAACCAGCGAGGGCCTCGCACTCGAGCTTGGCCTGTGGTACTGAGAGCCGTGCGATTCGGCCGAGAGTGAGCAAAGTTGTTTCAAGCACAGATGCACTCGGGTGAGACAGTCGCCGCTTGAGGATATTTTCGAAGAGATCTTCGACGAACGCCGCGTCACGGTCTTGAACCTGGTGCGCATGGCACACAGCCCCGAGCACACGCCCTGCTGCGAGCCGTAATGCCCTGCTCGAAGCTTCGAGTTGCTCGACCACGAAACCGAGCAACAAGTCTCGATGACCAGCACCGACCTCCGTTTGCACTTCGACGCGCGAAAGATCCCACACACCCGCAGCAATGCGCGAATGCCGCAGAATACGAAGTAAAGCTCGAAGGAACGCGAGCTTTAGCTTAGGATCCGCGGCCGAAGATCCGACGACCCGAAGAGCTTTGCGAAGACAGGTCAGAGGACCATCGTTAAAGGATCTACCGCCGCCGATTGCAAGCGACGAGTCTTGCTCCAAGTCGTCCATCTTGGAGAATCCACTTGACCACGCGTCGCAGAAACGACAAGCGGGCTCGAGCACGGAGCTTGTGTGGTCCGATGAAGGTGAAAATACAAGCGCTCCATCTCGGGCGCAGGCGAGCAGACCGATAGTCCGCAGGTCGTCGATTGACTTTGCAACATGTTCCATATCGAGCGAATTCGCGAGGCTTTGGATGACGCGGTCGGGTCCGACGCTTTCGAGAGCCCTGTCTGCGGGTCGAAGGCAGGTTCTGAGGATCTGGGCCACCGGCTCCTTCCACAGCACTTTGAGCCCCCGCCGAGCGGTCGAGCCTGGCATCCCATCAATATCCAAACCGTCGCTCGAATGAGCCACCATCAAATCGCCTTGACGAGTTCTCTTGCGGTTCATGGTCGAGGTGTCGGCCACGAATAGCGCGTCCGCAGCGGAGGGGTTCAAATCATGACTCAGGCGCTGCCAGGCGACAGTAGCTGGCCCGCGAAGATGTTTCAAGGAGCCGCTGAGGTCGAAAGGCATCGTTGGGTGAAGCGAGACGTATTCAGCCATGGCGAACGCGACCGAAGGCGGAAGGTATTCGGCGGCGGACGTGAGCGGCGGGTCCACGGCAGGGATCGACAGGACCAATGGCGACGGAGCGAGCGCAAAAGTGAAAGAGAAGAGGCACGCGATTCGGATACCCAAGGGTTGCATTGGATTTTTGAGGCTCTCGCCAAAGTGGTCTGCGTTTTCGACGACGACGTGGGCGAGGATTTGCCTCAGCTGTGAGCCACCGTGGTGGACGGCGTACTCGGCGTGAGCGAGGCTCGTGTACAGCGAGGCCGAGATGGAAGCGAGGGAATCAGCGATCAGGGATGATGCAGTAGCATCTTCATCTTTTGTGTTGATCGTTGAGGCATGCGAGCTAATCCTGCTGCGCAGCTCGTCCATCGCGCAATGGAGAACTGCTCCAACGACCTGGTCGGAGCACGTGCCGAGCGGGCGATGCAGCACTTCGACGATGAGCTCGAGAGAGGCAGCAATCACATTGAGATCGTAGTCGTAAGCTTTCTGCCTACCTTTTGCGTACGCCATCGATGCCGTCGCGTTCGACTGATGATGGCGAAGAACCGCTCGTCGGGGCCACGACCGAACGATCAAGTCGACTATTTGTGGGGTAAATTCGGCGAGGAAAGGCGATAGAGAGGCCATCTTGACGAGCAATCGAAGTAGAAGTATGGAAAGAGCGCGCGCGTGGATGGGGCTTCGAACCTCGATTGAAGATTGATCGTCGTCAAAGGTGTCAACGTGGGACTTTGACATCGTCAGTCGCCAAGGATACGGATCCAAACTCGGTCTCGTAAACAATGCTGCGCGAGTGGAGGAAATAACAGATATTTGAGTGGGCAGGCTGGTCGTGCTGAAGCACAGAGGAGGCATTCGTGCTTACCCTTGATCAAATCGATCGTATCCGTCATGATTTCACGCGCTCGTCCGACCCCGCCTCGGGTAGTTCCCTCCCTCGGATTGCCATACTCGATTCGAACCCCTGACTCGGCCAAGACGTGCACGACCGTGACCATGACCTCCTCCAGATCCTTGAGTAGCTTTGCGCGTTCTCGCCACACCGTGGTCGAGTCGTCCTCGGCTTGTGGGTTACGTGGTAGAGGATTGACGAGCAAAGCAGCTTGAAGACACGCCGCGGCCTTGATCGTCCGTGGTAGAAGGTACGCAGCGAGCCCATCGTCGCTCGTCGTAAGTGCTGCATTCAGACTAGCCTGTGTAGGTCCTCGCAAGTCCGAAAGCCCTGCAAGAGTGGAGGTGGGTGGTGCGATGGTGGAGTGCTTGCGAACGCGGAAGACGAGCACGCGAGGCTTGGAGCGAATGAACAGCAGTGGCCCGGGTAGGGAGACGGATAGACCTCGGATCATCTTGCTCGGTCCATTAGATTCTGTGCAGCATGAAACATTATGTGAGTGAGTCCCCTCGCCCCTCGAGCGTACCCTCACCCCCTCCGATGCTTCGCGCCTCTCACAAGTCATCTCTCGATCAACGAACACTCACCATGCGCACCCGACTTTGACTGTTCCGCCATGAGTCCCTCGATCCAGCCATTGAGGATGACCCTCAACATGGCCGACTTGGTCGCGAGTTCGTTGAGCGACTTGGGCGTATCGACATCGTTCGTGTCGGGTCGTACGACGAGCGACTGTGCCGACGCGTGCGACGAGGCGGCGCCGTGAGCGACCTGCACCGTCGTCGAGGTGGGAAACACTCGCGAGTAGGCCGGATTAAGCTCATGGAGCATGTTCAACGTGGCCGAGGGTATTCCTGGCGTCGCCGATGGCCCGGCCATCATCGTGTCGTGTGTCGCCGTCAGCGTCCGAAGTTGATGTGGGGGGCAAAGGAGAAGCCCACCCGACGCGCGAGCGCGACGTCAAATCCCATCTCGCGAAATCAAAACACGTCCAGTTTCTCATGCGTGGGTCAAATTCTACTACTGACAGGCTATAATCTCCAGTGTGTATTTGGATTGATCGGGCACAAAATGATATGATATAGCTGATTCTGGTGTCATCAAGGCACAGACGTAAATGTGGGGTAGTCGGGGCAGTACAACATAGTCAAGGCATTAGGGAGGTCGGGTGGCGCGGAGGTCAAGGGTGAACATCTGTATCAGATTGTCGGCTGCGGGCATGCGCATACAACACCAAAGCGAGCGACATGACAAGACCGACGAACACTATGATAGGCAGTAGCATATACTGTGGCCGCGAGGAGTGCGGTACAAGTCAGCTCGGGCGTGGCTCGGAGCGCAGGAAGAAGATTCGGCTCACTTTGCCATAGCATTTGATCTCGGCGATGAGACACTGCCTTGTCACCTTGGGTAGACCTTCTCGCGACCTCGTTTCGCTCGCTGCCGTCGAATACTCAAGCAAAGGTTCCCTTTCACTGCTCCGCTTGATCGGCGACCCCCCCGTACCACGCTCGGCGAGGGAGTCGGCTCCTTGCTGCTGCTGCTGGTGATGGCGCGAGTTCGACCCCCACAGCCAACCTGACCACTGCTGCGAGGGCGAGGCTTCCTCGTCGTCGTCGCCTGGCGTGCGAGGCGGCGGGACAGGTAAAGAGGTGTAGCACGTACTCAATGGTCGCTCTGACTTTGGGCGAACAGGACATGTCGACCGACGAGGCTGGCTCGTAGTCGTCGATGATGACGGTCGGCTTGGATGCGAGGGAAATCGGATCGGGGCCGGGTACACCAGCGACGAAGGGGAGCGCAAGCCTTCTTCGACATTGCGTATCTGTGACAATTTTGGTGACGAGGACGACGAGGACATGTACTTCTGTGCACTTCGACTCATGCCTAGCCGTTCCCGCGTCTCCGGTGGCGGACTTGGCGACAAATGCGGTGAGCCAGAGATGACGTCGATTGTCCCTGGGGCCATGTTCGCCTCAAAGTTCGCCTCATGCGACAACCGCTGGGGATGGGAGACTGATCTTGAGCGTTCTGCTCTCCTTCCTGCTTCCTTCGTCGTCGAGTGCGCCAGCGTGCCGTGCGAGGTGGAGGAGGATGCTGGTCTCGAGGGCGATCCGATCGAGGCGGGGTTCGCAGCGATCGCAGCGGGTGTTGTGGGGCTGCCAGCTGCCGATGGCGGTGTGTTGGCAGACGAGCGTCGTGTCGGGATGCGAGATGGTTGCCTCGGTGACGCAGGGGCAGATCGCCCGGGGGCAGGCATGGTCGATGAACGCTGCACCAACACAAGATTCGAGCCGCCGAGTCACGACACACGAGCCGAGAGCGTAGCGTATTTATCAACGCCGAGAACTTGAAGACGTCGGTTGCGCCGCGTCGCCGAGATTGGGCACCAAGTTTGTGCGAGCGCCTTGTGGTACCTAGGTGTGGCCAGCACTTGGAGATAGGAAGCTGTGTGGAGGTGATCGAGGTGCGCCCTCAGCTTGGTCAACTGAGTCGACTTGGGGTGACGTGGGCGAGCGTGGGCGGTAGCTACTCCGAGGCGAGCGACCCGGGGAGCCGAGCGAGTTCGCACTGAGTTCGCACTGAGTTCGCACTGAGTTCGCTCATTTAGAGGCGCGTCATCGCAAGTCGTGTAGATATCCCGGGCCCCACTCGACGTTGAGCGTTGCCCAGCAACTTGAACGCTTGCGATATCATAATGTATGTAGAAAGCCGAATCCAACTCAAGGGCCGCACCTTAGGAAGAAAGAATCTAAACTGAATACGTCACCATTCGATTACCTTCATCGGTATGAAGAACAATCGCTTGAAGAAACTTGGGCCTCGCCGTCACGGTGCTCCTAATCGCTGATTGGACATCAGGATCAGCGCCTTAGCCCGCGCCGTGAACCCAATTCTAAAGTGGAGCTCGACGCGGAACCCCCCAATGAATGCTTCAGGCCCGCAACTCCGACGTCGCGAAGAATGAGCGGGATTCGAAGACTGACCAAGCTCCTGTCTGAATCTTGCGCCTGTCACTCGGCTGGCGCGTGCGGCTGCCGTGCACTCTGCCTGCTGCACTGCACCTTCCCGTGCCGCAGCTCGCCCTTCGGCCTTCTTCGCATCTTCCTCCCCAAGCCCCACACACTGCCCAAATACAAGAGACCCAGCGCTTTCACGTAAACCCACCCGACCGGACGTCACTACCGAGAAGAGCAAGAAGGCACGCCATGCATTAAGATGCGAACCTTGCTTGTACGACGTTGGTCCAAGGCTGCGGTCCCAGCTCCGAGTCGCTGGCTCGCGGCCTCACCACCCAGTCTCGGAGTTGAACTCCCGCAAACACCACCTAGTACCAACGCATTTCCTCTTTCTAACACCACCCACCCTTTCTCCAACGATGACTAGTCTCGCTACTTCAGAGCCAACTTGGAGAGACCAACAGTCCGAGTTGCAGCCGACTTGGTCGAACGCTTACAATCGCTCTCGCTCTCGCTCACGTGACGCCGGCGCCGTCGACAACCCTAGAGGTCGCACAACGCCGCCCAACCCAAGCTGGGATGGATCACCGGAACCCCCTTCCCATGGTGTATGCTCGTCATCAGTCAACTCGACTCGTACGTCTGCTGTCTCACTAGCTGCAGCTCATCAGGTGTCAGCAGCAGCTCTGCAAGATGGGAAGAGTAGCCCACAACGACAGCCTTCAAACCTGGATCAGTCATCCTTCGGCTCATCTAGTTTCATCACCAACACCGACGTACAACCTCTCGATTCTCCTGCCGAAGCCGAACATCCATCCCCGATCGACCTCGGCGCCGCTCCACTCTTTCTGGCGATTGATTCCTCTCAAAAGCAAATGCGAGCGGTCGTGATCGACCAGTCTTGCAGGCTCGTCTGGACTGAAGAGGTCAATTGTGACAGCGAAGCCCCTGAGTACCTGTCAGTCCCAAAGGCCTGTGTCTCACTGCGACGACGTAATTGCTGATATTGTACTCCTGTATTTCTACATTAGCACCAACCAGGGGTGCTATCGCTTTGACGACATGGTCTGCGAGCCGACCGAAATGTGCCTCAAAGTTCTGGACTTGCTGCTCGAGAAGCTCGCTCGCTCGTGTCCCGACCCTGACCTCCTTCTCAAAGTCCGACGCGTCAGTGGTGCAGGCCAGCAATTCACCCAGCATTTTCTGTCTTCAGAGTTTCCAGACCTCTTGGCCGAGCTATCAGAGCGCTCTGAATCACGCATGTCTACCGTTTTGTCGGTCACAAGGGGCGCCTTTTCCCTACCTATCGTGGCTACCGGCCACGATCGTACGACCCAAGAAGAATGCCGTGCCATAGAACTGGCCTTGTCTGACCAACCTGAACTCGCATTTCAACCTCCAGCCCACAAAGGACGAGGGCGATGGGTGGAAGAGCAAGCGAGGAAAAGGGGGCAAGCCGCTGCAGCGCAGCGCACGGGGAGCAAATGCTGGACGGGGTGGTCAGCCGCCCAACTCATGAAGGTTGCGAACGACGACCGCAAGCATCTTGGTTCTGACAACCAAGACCCACGCGATATCATGTTCCAAGCCCCTCAAGAACTTAGGATGGAAAAGCAGTACGAGGGGCGCCGAAGTGTCTGGGAGAGGACCAGCAGGTTGATGCTCAAGAGCACCCTCCTCGCCACGCTCTTCCTGGGACAGTGAGGAACCCGTTCATCTCAGGCTATGTCCTTCCAGCTGACTTGAAAGTTGTCACACCTACCAGGATGGCTCCCACGGATATTTCGGATGCATGCGCAACAAACTTGTTCAACATCACTAGCCGCGACTGGGACAATCAGGTGCTCGAGATAGTCATGGGACAGCACACAGATGCCGACGGGGAGGCGGGAGGTGCTGGGGCGGAGCAATTGCGACGTCTTCTAGGACCTATCGTCGATGGGAGTACTACAGAGGTGTCTCAAATGTTACAAAGTGTAAAATGAGTAGCCATGCTGATGCTAGTCCATCCGTGTGACAGCTTGGCCCAATCAATCAATATTTGGTAAAGCGATTCAACTTTTCACCAGGTAAGTGCAGACAATAACATCTCATTCTCAGATTGCACGAACTCACGAGTGTGGAACAAACAGACTGCAAGATTATTCCTTTCAGCGGCGACAATCCCTCCACCATCCTGAGCTGCCCACTCAATGGACCGCGGGAGGTCATCGTCTGCCTCGGCGTGGGAGGTGCCGATACGGTGCTCGTCGCCTGTTCAACCTACACCCCTGGTTCTGATCACCTAACAATGTTGCATCCTCTGTCCAAGCCGGAGGCGGTTATTGATTCAAGCTCCTCGTCCACGTACCTCGCTGGGATCGTGGAGCGCAATAGCGCGCTCGGTCGTTCGCTCGCTCGAGACTTGTACTGCAATGGTGATTGGAACACATTCGCCCGACTTGTCGCCCTCTCGCCCCATGGTGAGTCCAGCAGCTGCCGCGCGTCCTTTTCCAGAGAGATTGTTATGTAACTAACTAATGCCACAAAAACAGGTGGCTCCATCGGGCTCGACGACAAGAAATTCATGTTTTGGTTTTCCGAGGGAGATGTCGGGTCCTCGTCTGATCGTCTCGTTCGCTGCGCAAATGGCGTGCGCGTTGCTGAGTTCGAGGATCGCAAGCTCAACCCTCGTCTACTCCTCGAATCCCAGTTCTTCTCACTCCGTTCGCGTTACAGCAAGCTCCTCGCCCAATCGAGAGAACATGAACGGGGTATTCTCCCCTACGATCCTCTGGGTTTCTCACCACACGACGAAGACCTGTTGCCCAGTCGAATCGTCGCCGTCGGTGGCGCATGCGTCAATCCCGCGATGCTGAGCCTCTTGTCAACGATGTTCGGCTGTCCGGTATACATGATTAACTCGCTGTCCAAAATCCCCAACTCTTCTCGATCAACCACCACCTCCAGCGCTTTAGGAGCAGCCCACAAAGCCGCCTACGCCTATGCGAAGAGCAACGACGGCGATCACGAGCCCGAGACAAGATCGTTCGCACAATGGCTCACGGAGACACTCGAAGACCAACGCCGAAAAGATCATCATACCGACGGTACAACTCGTGGTGAGTCCGACGTTAGCCCCAGCCCTCGATCCTGTAGTGGCGCAGCGGCCGAACGATCGTCAACCAATCTCGTAGACACGGACACGAAAACGGACGATGGCAGGATCTTTGACCTCGGAGCTCTTGAGGATCTCCAAGATCATCGAAACACGCGGAAGAACGGCTCATGGTACACTGAGCAAGCCGATGGCTCGAACCGACCACGAAGAGGCCATGATCCGCCCGGCCTGCGCCTCGTCGCCGAACCCGACCTCGACGAACACAAATACTACTCGTGCATGCTCAGGGAATTTATCCGTGTCCACAACGCAGCAGTTTCATCCTACATATAAATCTCATTTTTACCAGCCTCTCTTGTCTCAGCTTCGACTACCCCACCCTGTTCTCGCTCTTTGGTCAGCCTGCTACCTTGGTTTTGCCAGAGTGGCGTCTCCGTCCAAGGATAATGTTGTTCTGTTTTCCGCTTGTTTAAGATAGCCTCTCTCTACGAGAGTACCCTCACCAAATCAGCGGACTCTTCCTAAAAAGAAAAAGAAAACATTCGTGCTGGAAACTCACTCCCCCCCTTTTTTTTGTCTGACGTCCGGATCTTCAACAAAATCGGTCCCAGGCGGTGACTCTTAAGCTTGCCAGGTCCGTGCGCGCTCGGTCGATCCCGATCGCTCATTGAATATTGAACGAAGACTCGACGTTTGGCTTCTCTCCGCGAAACCATACAACCATGTCGCAGCGCAAGCTCCCCAACATCCTCCTGACTGGGTTAGTAGAACTTACTCATCTCGAACACGCCCACACTCATGCAACATCCTCTCCACCTACAGGACCCCCGGCACAGGCAAGACGACCCATGCTTCGCAGCTGATCGAAGCTCTACAAGCTCTCGAGATTCCCGCTGCATCCTCGTCTAGCCCAGAAACGCCGGCATGGGAGACCATCAATGTTTCGGAATTTGTCAAGGCCAATGATTGTCATAGCGGGTATAATGAGGAGTGGGATACGTATGACGTCGATGAGGATAAGGTGAGTGCGAGCACGAGAGCGAGAGCCAGCCCGGAGGAGCTGTGGAGTTCTACAGGAGAGTCAGGGTCATGAGCTGAGGCTGGCGCTTGGTTTGTCAAACGATAGCTCTTGGATGAACTGGAAATTGTTCAGCGCAAGGGTGGACGGATACTGGACTGGCATACGTGCGACATCTTCCCCGAGCGGTGGATCGATCTCGTCGTCGTGCTCAGGTGCGAGCATTCGACGTTGTGGACACGGCTTGAGAAGCGGTATGTCAGACTCTTGCACACTATCAAGCGCTTTGCGCATGTTTCTGTCGAGAGGTCCAAGGCTGCAGGAAGGTAGGGCTCGGCAAGAACACTTGACCTCAAAATTCGCTCCTTCCCGCAGTGGTTACACGCTCAACAAGATCCAAGAGAACAACGAAGCCGAGATCATGCAAGTCGTTCTGCAAGACGCACGCGAGTCATATGCCGAAGAGATCGTTGTCGAACTCACGAGTGAACGTCCCGAGGACGTCGAGCAGAATGTCGCGAGGATAGCGGCTTGGATTAAGGCTTGGCTTGACGATCATCCGGATGGTGTTGATGCTTGATACATTATAGCATGGCACAGTTTGACGAAGCAAGCACTCGCAAGAGAGGGAATACCGAATTGAGAGAAAATGATTTTGGACTCCACACGGTTTCTATGAAGAGGAAAAGAGTCTTTATAAAGAAGGTACAGGCGATTGCGACAAGACGTATGCAAACGACAAAGCAAGAAATAAGAACATCGCATCCATACGGATAAATATGGGAATCGTCTACCCCAATAAAAAAAGACATGATTGAATGGACGAAGGAATTAAAGGAGAAACCCCGGTTGAAACCTCGGAGAGGACGGGAGCGGATACAGTTGACGATATGGTGACGATATGCCCTCCTTCAGAACACGTTGAGAATGTCCATCGGCGTCTCGTAACCATGTGCACTACCGTCGTATCCTCCATGATCGAGATCGTCGAGATCCATTATAACTGCGAAAACAAACAGAAACCTGCGTAAGCAGGGGTCCTGTTCAAGATCAAAGGCACAAAAGGCTTCGACTCACTCGAATAAGGACGGAATCTGACGTGCGACAAGCCTTGTATCAATCGCCAATGCACGGCCTTAACCTCTTCGTCAACGAACATGATCCCGTGCTCGCGGTTCTCTTCAGGCAAACGCAATCTCGCTCGGTTCGCGACACGTCCGAGCAACTTGGCGTCGTCCAGGAAGGCGGCCAGAACGGCAATTTTGGCATCGTAAGCCGCACCGGAGCCAGCGTTCGGCGGTCGTCGCGAGTGTTGAAGCGCGTCAGGCGAGTACAAAAGCCACGACAGATGCGCGGTCAGCATGGGCTGCACTATGTCACGGCTGACAAGCGACTCGCCCTCATCGCGCGGGCTGTCATGGTGGTTGAGCAGACGAACGGCGTCGAGCATCATCGAGGGATCAAAGTCCAAGGGGTCGAACGGAAGACGAGGGATGTCGTGGGCCGAAACACGTCGACCGATCTGAGCGCTCCACTTCGGTACTTCGCCACGATCGACGGGTGAAGGGGGGAAGGCGTAGGCGGAACCGTGCTCGGCCAGGGCATGCTCGAACGAAGTCTCGTCCTCGCCCTCCAGACCCGAGTAAACCAATTGCTGCTCGAGCTGATCCTTCTCGAGGTAAAAGTGGGGCAGCTGGTTGACGAAGCGGTGCATGATGAGCTGCGAAGCGACGGTCGTGTACTTATCGTCGCCCGTGAGGTAGCCCGCCAGCGCAAACATGAGCGAATGCTGGGCAGCCGTGTGCGCGTCCATCTTCTCTTCCTCAGGAGTGTCGAGATGCTTGTAAACATAGTTGAACGCGTGCTGGATCTGGTGCTCAAAGTCGCGGACCGTTTTGACCGAGTATTCTTCGCCCTGCTCGTAGAGACTGCGCAGCATCTCGAGATTCGACTTGTCAAAGTTCCAGAAGCGATCGGGGTGAAAGCCGCATTCGGCCTTGTTTTCCTCGGGATCACAACCTTCCTCGCCGCGAGCGATTTGTTCATCGAGACGCTCGAGAAAGGCGACGATGCCTTTGATGCGGTTCGTGTTGCGCAGCGTGACGGCCTCGCGGTTCGTCTCTTCTTGGCGTTTATACCCAGAAAACAATCGATAGACCCAACCAGCGTTGACGAACGGAGGTGCTTCGTAGCGCATGGGATGAGCTGCGTCATCCGGGTGGCCCCATTCCTCGAGCGGCCGGTGAATTGGTGAACTCGCGTTGACGCCAGGGGCACCAGGAATGGAAGCCCAAGCGTCGGCAGTGACGTGGTGACGATCCTCCGATTCCCAGGGCAAGGTGCGTTGATCCAATCCTTTAGAGTACGGAATCGCTCCCAAGCGCCAGAGGAGTTCCAACTTGCTGCGTCGTCCGTAACGCATCGCCTCTTGGAAGTCCTCGGTCGAATCGTAGCGGAAACCAATTTGCGGCTCCTCGGGCGCGTCCGGGGCCGTGTCGGGGCGAGAGAAGTGCTCAGCCTCCTCGATGGCGGAGAGGCGACGGTCATGGTGATGGTGCTCAGGGACGAGCTTGATGGTGTTGTTCTCTCGGACATCGTCGTTCGAGAGCAAACGTGCCATCGGCATGAGAAGGTAGCGGGAAGCTTGGGGACCTTCACCAGCGATCGAGAGCGTTTGCACGATCGAGTACATTGCGGCCGGTGTCAAAAATGAGTTACCGTCGAGAGGCAAGATCCATCTTGCGTTGGGTAGGGACCGACCATGCTCGAGAGCAAAGTTGCGCCCGCCGTTCTGCGGATGGTTTCGAAGCGTGTAAGCCAAATAATTAAGCCCAGATCGAGGCCACAGCAGTCCCCTCAGCTTACATTGTTCATCGCATAAAGGTTCTTCTCGTGGTACGTAAAATCGATCGCGCGTAGCTTGGTCAGCACATCCTTCTTGAGGCGACCCTCTCGATGGTGTTCGAAATGTTCGTGCGAGCTAAAAGCGTCATTGTGGGCCAACGCATGCTCCTCCATCAAAAGACGGTGAGCCTCTTGCGCCTCGTGATCATCGTTCGACGCGCCAATGTCCCAGCCCCGAACCTTGTCGACGCCACCTTCCCAGCGGAACTCGCGTCGCTCGTACTCAGACCACTCAAAGGGAATGAGCAGAATGCGACTGTCGGGGACGGAGTACATGTGCAACAGACTGATGATGGCGGTAACCATCTGCGCATCGGCGATGCGGTTCAAAACGAAGTACTTGTCGACTCGCAGGCCGCCTTCCTCAGTGCGCGCATAGGCCTTCGACCCAGATCCGTAAAGATGCGCGTGATGATCGACGTGAGGTCCGAGAGGGGGCAAAACCGAGAAATCACTCTCGTACTGGAGCAGGAAGCGCACGTTGCGAAGAGTCTGGCCGGGCGAGTGTCGAGGAGGAAGATCGTTTCCCAGGATGCGATAGAGCACAAGCGTGTCACGTTGGGGATCGTCCGAGTGTTGAAGCGGAGGCGGGAGAGCCTTGTGATGCTTGTAAGCCACGTGAGGCGCCGCGACGAACTTGCTGTGGTGCTTCTTCTTGGCTTCGGGGGCATGGCCTTGCAAGTGGCTGTGATCGTGGTCACGTTCGTTATTGCGGGAGTCATCTCGTCCGTCGTAGTGTGTGTGGCTCGAAGTAACATGCAGGACACGCGCAATCCATCGGACGGGAGCCGTCAGCTTGGAAGGGGCTGGTGCAGGTCCCCGAAGGATCTCGGGGTGAATAAACAGCTTGCCATCGGGCCGTGCACGCGTTGCGGGCCGGTTGTGGTGTCGATCGTTGTGATGCGAAATCCGATCGCGGACCGCCGACAGCGGGAACAAGGCCCACAGGGTGAGAGCAATCACGAAGCCGATGGCCACCTTTCGCACGACGGGGTTGGCCGAAGGGACTCCTCGCATCGTCCTGGACCTAGGCGCACCGTCATTCGATCTGAAACCAATGTCTCCCGGTCGAACGGCCCAACTGAAGGCTCTGTTGTGGGCCGCCTTGACGCGTTTCCTGAAGTCGCGATGCTCGATCTCCTTCTGCTTCTCCTCTTCCTTCTCCCGGGCTTGGCTCGCATAACTCGCACGACGAGGGAGAGGGAGACTGACGACACTCGAGACCTTGATCGCGGGGCCCAGCCGGGGCAACGGCGATTCCGTTACGGGCAGCGAGTCTGTCGACCCACGGCGTGATTGGGCCATGGGCAATTCGTCAGCGCGCAGGTTCGCATTCGAGGCTCGTCGAACGAGTCCTGATGCGAGTCGCCCGATCGGTTCTGCGAGCGCACCAAGCCGGGGCGAGGTCGAAGGCCTGCGCTCCATCGGTGGAGCCGGGCCCATGGGCGACGCGATCGAGGAAGGCAGCGAGTCGGCATTCGATCCGTTAGAGCTCCACAGCTTGGGCAAGAAGCTGAGTGCCGGCGAGCCCAGAGGGGTGGTCGAGCCATCGCCAAGAAGTGGAGAAGGTTGCGGCGCCGTCGAGTCGGCGGCATACACCCGACGTGTCGATCGAGCGCCGTTCGTCGTTGGCGTCCCCGACGAGAGATTCTGCGACGTCGCGTCGAACTGGAAGCCACCATTTGTCTTTGCGGTGGGTGCAGGTGAGTCCATATCGACGGTAAGGACCAACGACGGGCGTTTTTTGAGCGTCGCGGGAGAGTCATCGACCGAGAGCAGGTTTACGTGCCGACCGCGCTGCTCGCCGAGAACGGGCCTCGTCGCCGAGACGGGCTCCCGCGTGTACTGGGGTCGCACAAAAGTCGGCACCTCGATACCACTCGTATTCGAGGTCGACGACGAACGCGGTCGATGGTCATACATTGACGTCGGCGGGGCCAGGGGCGGCTGATCCGAGTTACGACGCAGGATCGCGGCGTGCCCCTGTCCCCGCTGCTGGAGGTGGTAGTCGAACGGCGCGAGTCGAGCACTGCCGGGCATGGACAGAGGCGGTGTCGGCGCGTCGTTGGCAGTCGGCGCATCTGCTACTCCGTCATAAATGTCATGCGAGGTGGGCGCAAAGTGGTCGACGTCGAGCTCGAGCGGGGAGTCGGGGGGCAAGGTCGAAAAGTACGACACCCCTTTGTCGGCGTCGCTCTGGGAGTCGATGTCTGCGGCTTGGTCGCGGTAGGCGCCGTTTGCCGAGGTTGAAACAAGGAGCTGGGGCGACACGGACAGCGTGGGACTGAAGTACAACGATGGGGAAGGGGAAGGGGGTGCCGTGTGGTGGGCTGGCGCGTCGGGCGGGACTCTAGGAGCCTTGTCGCCGCTTGGGATGTAAGTGGCGTACGTGTAGGAAGGCCTGCGGTGCGGCGCGGCCAGAGGGGCGGCGCCGTCCTGAGACGTGCACGGTTCGCGCCTCAAACGGCCCTGCGACTGGAAATGTCTCAGCGAGGGACGAGTCAAGAAGCGGGGTCTCTGGGTCAATTCACCGTTCAGAAAGCTCGACATATGCTCCCCTAAGGATCAAAACACGCACCATGATGACTGCTGCGTTATTGTATCGCCTCTGTTGCTGCGTCCGACTGCGGTACTGACGCGCGGCCGCGAGTTGCCTGTCGTGGTTGGTTTACAACGCGTCGCAGTTACCGCTTCAGAACGCGCAGTGGCCTTCCTGGGCGGCGGCGGCGACAACACGCTCAAAGGGTTGGAGCCTCGGGAACGAGAGTGGGGCGACGTGAGACGAGTCGAAAAGCCGCGACAGGTAGAGCGGTGCACCGAGGAGCGAGTTGAAACGGGAACAAAAAGGGAGCCAGTAGTGACTGCAGGCCAGCGCATCAATCGGAATCCGGGCGGCGCAACTGCGGCGCAAGGCGGGCACCGCTTCCCGAGCGACCGCCTAGAAAAATACGCCCTCCGCTGGGCTCGATCGCGCCTCGACGCGACACTGTTCCGACTCTCGGGTTACCTACCGCGGGCCAGAGTTTAGGATGCATGATTGGCTTCTCTGAGAGCACGAATGTCAAGCACATCGCGCGTAGTACTGTCCCGGAATCCCCTTTCGACACGCGCACACGCTTGATTCGCTTGAAGCCCTCAAGCCTGGGGCACCGCGCTTTACGCGTTGACGACCGTTGACGCGGGTTGACGCGGTTCATCATGACATCACCGATGATCGACACGTGGACCACGGTCAATTCAATAATAAATCCTCTGGATGATTCGTGCACTAGGAAAGAGACAAATTATTGAGGGCTGGCACGCTTGCATAATCTCCAAAACGTAGATAGATGTTCTCACGACGAGTTGACGACTTCGACTCGTGGCACTCCGGCCTTCTCCATGCAACGTTCTGAAGTCCTTCCGTACTAAGCGATCGACCGTTATCCCGTTGAGCGGGGGCAATCCGTAAGTAACTTGAGAATGTCTATCTGATCATCCATCTGATTAACATCAGCGGGTCTTGGCAACTCGAACGCCGGCCCACGACTACTCGGTCCGGGCGCGGATGGATCCCCACGTACGGACCCCGCCTTGACAGGAAAACACCCCCATAGCACTGCCATCGCACAAGGAAATATCAATGGTGACTATTTCGAAAACATGTTCTTGACCCTCTCTCGGAGAACGTTCTTTTGGACTGAAGAAATGAAACGAAAGCCACAGCGTAAGCAACCTGACCCAGCACATCCAAAAAAGACGACTCACTTTTGCCCGTTGAGGTCTTTTCCAAGTCATGAACAACCTCGACCCACTCAGGGATCGCGAAACCAGGGAGAAGACCACTCTTCTTGGCGAACTGCTTGAGTTCGTTTTCGAAATGCTCGAGCTTGTCATTCCATGACGCTCCAGGCTTGAGGACGACGAATGCGTGCGGTCGCTCGCCCCACTGCAGACGACGAATTGCGGTCAACTCCCGGGGATTAGTACAACCCAGGTCAGCAGCGTCGTACTTACCTTCTCATGAGCTCGAGCGACACAAGCAACCTCCAAGACGTCCGGATGGGTCGTTAACGCCGACTCGAGCGCGAGAGAGGAGATGTTCTCGGCGCCGCTGACGATGATATCCTTGGATCGATCCGCAATCGCGAACGTACCATCCTCGCGAAGTACGGCAAGATCACCCGTATGGAACCACCCACCTGCAAACGCTTTGGCCGTCGCTTCAGGATTCTTCCAGTAGCCCTGAGGTTCTCAATTTCCGCGAGCTCATCAGCGTTTGCTCCTTTCTCACAGGGGTAAAAGGGCGGCCACGGGAACTTACCTTCATAATCAGATTCCCGCGCATCACAATCTCGCCAACCTCGGTCCCGTTCGGTTTGACATCAACCAGATCCTCAGACTTGAGATTGAGTTCCTCACCATCCGGGATCAACTTGACGACTCGAACATCATCCGCGACACGGAATGCAAACCCTTGTCGAGCCTTTTCGACAAAATAGGTCGGCGAGGAAGGGTCGAGGAAGAAGGTTTTGGTCATTGGGCCGTAGCTTTCTGTCAGACCGTAGACATGGGTGACGTCGATGCCGAGTTTCTCGAGTCCTTCAATCACGGTCGCAGTTGGTGCCGCACCTGCCACGGTCGTACGGACGGGTCGAGAGAGTTTTCGTGCGTTGGGCTGACTGACAATGGACAGTTGCACAGTCGGAGCTCCAGAGTAGTGCGTCACGCCGCGTTCGAGAAAGCCACGCCACACTTTGCTGTAGTCCCCGACGGCTCGGAGAAACACCTGCGTAGCCATCGCCGAGGTGCACGCATATGGAAAGCACCACCCGAGGCAGTGGAACTGCGGCAGGATCCAGAGGTAGACGCTATTAAAATCGAGCTGCGCCTCCATCGCGTTACCCAGTGCAGCGAGGTAAGTTCCTCGGTAGGTCGTCTCGACACCTTTGGGTCGACTCGTCGTGCCAGACGTGTACGAGATGGCGAACGTACTGTCCTCGTCGGCTTGGAACTCGAGCCCCTGCCACCCGAGCCCACCCTGCTTTCGATCGTACGCCTGACCCTCGAGCAAGAACTTTTCATACGGGTCATCGGCCTTGCCCGAGTCGGCACAGACGATGACTTGCAGCTTTGGCGACTTGTCGACTAAGTGTCGTAGTGTCTCGTCAACGAGGGCGAGTTTGGCGCCTGAGTTTTCGAGCATGTAGGCAACTTCAGGTTCGGTCAGTCGCGTATTGAGAGAGACGATGATTCCCTGTACGGACGGGATGGCTTGAAGTGCATCCGATACGAAGGGAACATTGGGACCCAAGACAACGACCCTAAAGCGAGACGGAACCCAAGGGTCAGCTCAGTTCTGACGTCCTGGCCTCTGCGGCGCCAGCATACTTACCGGTCACCAGGTGCGATACCCCGTGCCTTGAGAGCATAAGCCAAGAAAGCGACCCGATCCGCAAATTGCGAAAAAGTGAACGAGAACCCCTTTTCTGGATGCGACTGTGCGAGATCTAGTTTAGTGAGAAGGGAGCGAAAGCGAGCCGCGGAGAATAGTAAGCCCCACATTCCGGTAAACCGTCGCTGCCAGTTCCACGTAAGCACCGCTCACGATCAGCGGGTGGTGATACTCACGATGAGGTCGGACCATCGCAGCTTTCAAGAGGAATACCACAGGGTTCAAGGGTGTCTTGTGCACTAAAAGCCCGGCGGGCAATTTGGGCTTGTACCGTCTCGCGAGTGACGTCGCCGCTGAATCACCGCCGTTCGAGCTGCCGTCGAGGTGCGACCGTACCTGTTGGAGTCGTCGTTGAGGAGCGCTCATGGTGATATGAGCACCCCAAAATGTAGTGTACTGATACGTGTGGGAGCGTTGAACGGGGACGTGCGAAGGGAAAAGAAGTGCCGCCGGCGCCGGGAAATTTGTCGCGTGCATGTCCCCGACTTGGCGCGCACGGACCACTTCGGCGCCAACTCCCTCGGAAAGCGGAGTTTTTGGCATCAAAGACTTGATTCACACAAATCGGATTCGGTGACGGTCCCTAGCCCATGGAAGTAGCAGCGAGGATTATGAATTCTCCAGGTTATGCACTTTGTATCACGTGACCGTGCTCTCTGGTCGTGCCCATGACGTCGGGGCAGGCACGACTCGTCGCAGGCCCAATGACGTTGCAAGTCGACGTTTGCACGTGGGCTCGCTATAATCTCGGCTGATCCAAAATTTGAAGGCGTCAACTCCCCAAGCGCTTCTCATTGTCCAGGCGCAGTTCGCTTTCGTCCTTCTCCATCCAAAACTTTTTTCTCAAACAAGTATCCAGAATGGTCAAAGCACAAGAACTTGAGAAAGGCGATACGGTCAAGTAAGCCCCTCCATCCGGTCTTTGCCACTCATCGATGCTCTCATTACCGGCACCCATCGACGATCCCAACCAGGCTCCTCGCTGACGTTCACCTTCTCTCACACTTAGATGGCAATGGGGTTCCGGAGAACCTAAAGGTAAAGTCGACGGTGTCGTAGAGGGGGACGCCAAAGTCACGACCAACAAGGGGAATGAAGTGACGAGGAAGGGAAGTAAGTCGGGTCGAGCTGAACTGAATCATCCCTCGGGGATCGAGTGCTAATTCTGCGTTTGATTTGCGATTGTGTTACTTGATTGTAGATGAGGAGAACCCGGCTGTCAAGATCAAAGCGGACAGTGGTGTAAGTTCTGTACATCTCCAAGTGTGCCTCGAGCCGAGTTGGACGAGATTTTCACCCTCGATCCCAAATCAATCTCTCTGATTCGTAGAACAAGGCGATCAAGAAGGCGTCCGAGCTCTCGGGTGTTGAGACGGGCAAGTCTAGTGGAGGGAAGAAGGGTGGGAACAAGAAGAAGGACGACGATGATGAGGACGAGGAGGCCGAGGAGGCCGACGGGAAGGAAGACACTGACGACGACGACGACGACGAGGACGACGACGAGAAAGAATCTGCGGAGGACGAAAAGGCCAAGTCCAAGACTGATGAACCGGCTTCCAAATTCAATGCAAAGTCTGCTCCTAAGTCAGAGACCAACAAGCCTGCTTCCAAAAGCAAGAACGGTGCCGCGACGAAATCGAACACGACGGACGACGACGAGAAGTCAACTGTGCCTTCGAAACGCCCTCAACGATCCG
The DNA here is from genome assembly GCA_001244265.2 of Microbotryum lychnidis-dioicae p1A1 Lamole. Taxonomy (NCBI): domain Eukaryota; kingdom Fungi; phylum Basidiomycota; class Microbotryomycetes; order Microbotryales; family Microbotryaceae; genus Microbotryum; species Microbotryum lychnidis-dioicae. Next base: position 2,475,946 of record CDLV01000006.1, read on the forward strand.
AGGCGGCCAAAACGGGCAAGAAGGCCGAGGATACCGAGGACAAAGCAGAGGATGACGAGGAAGAGGATCCGAAGCAACCTCTCAAGAAGAAGGGCAAGGCCGCCAAGAAGTGAATGTAGTCTAAGGTCTTTTGCAATGAACTGCTGAAAACTAGTACCCGAAGTCCCGACGGAATGTACACCCTTGCCAGTTATTTGTCTACATATACTAAACTAAACACGAGCTTTCACAACTACGATCATATTGAATAAGACACTACTGCCATAAATTCACCGGCGATCAGGCCTCGACCGCCACCGCCGCCGCACGATATCTCAAAGACCTCATCATCCGTCCCGCGTTGATCGGACTCGTTTCGGGTGTCATAGGTTCCCTTACAACCTTGAAGACCGGCTGCTCCTTCTCCTCTTGGAATTCGAGGACGGCACTCGCCTCCACTTTGACCACCGACGACCTCGCCCTAAACTCCGCCGCCGTCTCAGGGGGCATCATATTCGACCCCTTTCCAAATTCAGCAATGATAGCTGCCGCCTCTTCCTCGCGACCGGGTCGAACAGGGATCTCAGGTTGACCGTCCATACGCTGAAAAGCGTATTTGCACACCTTGAACCCCGCTTCGCCGACGTCTTGCCAGTACTGTTGTGGAGTCATCGTTTGATGAGAAAGGTTCTCGAAGCAGTTTTGATTCGCTTCAACCTTCGTCGCTCGTTCGATCACGCACCTTGGTGATGATGTACAGACCATCGTAACGATAGCCCTCGACAGGGGCCCAAGGACTATGCCCCTTGAACCCTCGAATGACTCGAACGGGTTTGCGCGTCTCGACCGAACGCTTGAGAGCGGCGTTGAGCTTGGTGAAGACTTGGTCCGAGGTCTGAGGTGCGGTACGTAGGTTCTTGGGTGCTGCTGAGGTGCCTTTGAGGTCTCTGCCCCCGGAACCGGTCTGGAGAGAGGAGATCACAGCAGAGGTCAGCTGTGGCAGCTCGGGGGTCCATCGAATTTTGGTGCGACTTACAAATGTGAACCCATATCCAACATCGACATCATCCTCGTATCCACCTGCACAAATGAATCCCCGTATATGAGCAAACCCAGCCAAAAGCACCCGAGTCCACCCCAGAACTGCCCAAAAACTGACCCGAAAGAGCGACCGACCAAGCGCCGACATGTTCATTACCCGCGATCCCAGCGACGACGGGAGCATGGACGCCGGCTTGGGAGCACTCCATCCTGAAAGCCCAGTGCGTACCGACGGGGACGCCGCGTTGATGGCCGAAGATCTGCAGGGAAGGTTCTAGCTCGTCAGTCTTCGGTCAGAGTTTTTCGCGATGACAAGCTGCGCCGACTGACCTTGGTGTTGGGACGATTACCTATCAGACGAGCAGGAGCTACGACAACGTCATAACAAACCAACCAAGAAAACAATCAGCACAAGCACACTGGACAAAGGCCCAACCCCGCACGCAGCGCAAACTGACCCGCACCGTCCCTCTGCACTATGCCCTGCTCACTCCTCTTCCTCTTTCTCCCCGTACTCCCCTCCTCGTACCCGTCACCCTCCTCCTCACTACTCCAATCACTCTCCCCCGTCCCTTCCTTCTGGCCTTCCTCGCTCCCCCTCCTCTCATTCCCCCTAATCGCCTCCCTCAACCTACTCGAACGCCGTTCCCCCGACGTTGAACCAGCAGGCGGCGTCGAATCAGGTGTCATCAAGCGTTGAATCTTGGGTTTCGGAGTCTTGCGAACTGGTGGGGGTGTGACGGGGAAGGATTTGGGTACGGAAGGGGCCATGGGACGTATATCGAAGGCGAGGAGAGCGACTTTATTGCGCGCGTGGAGGGCCTGGTTGAAGGAGGGTAAAGAGGTGAGGGGAGGGGAGGTGAGACTGGGGTGCTAGTGCTGCTGTGGGCATCGGTGTATGCTTACGGCACGTTCAGCTGCGAGTCCCACTGTAGTTGGGAAAGTAAGTGAGCATGGGGGTTCATCAGCATGAATGTGTCTCGGGATGGGTGGGGATGAGGTGGGGTGTGCCGACTCGGTCGGTGACGATCACACACCCCACCGCGGCGCGCGATCGCCATCTCGAGTGCCGAAGAAAAGGAAGAAGGAGTACTCGCTCTTGGTAACTTGAATAATATGATAAGAGTAGGTGCTTCGAGATCAGCTAGCTCGAAGCCAGAGAGGGAATTGAGGGGAAGGAGAGGAGAAGAGGAGACGACGAGCTGAAGCTGTGCGCACCGGTCCGTTGGGCGCCCTGCGTCCTCCTGCGTCTCGGCCCAAAGTGAGACCCTCTATTTAGCGAGGCCGACGCGTCGCGACGCGTCTCGGTGGCCACAATACCTCAGCTCGAGCGAGTGGAGCAGATTTGGACTACAAGGCGTTAACGGAGAGAGTTTGCAACAATTTCATTCGTCTTATTTGCTACACATTTTCAGCTACAGAGATTGTTCATCACGACAAGTACCTTCCCACTCCGTTCACGCTCACGCCGTGAGCCCACACCGGTACCGTGCACCCCGTCACTGTCCGTTCAGCTCGGCCTGTTTCTTGGGTCGAGCGACAATGACCGTATCCTTGCCAAAGACCCTCGTTTCAACAGGTTCCAAATCGGGCGGCAAGTTCTGGGAATAGAATGCACACCGTAGAAGTGATAGCTATTAGTACTGTCCGTTCGAGTCTGCTCTTTCAAGACTGACCCCTTGTCGGACCGCACAAATCCCCTCGCCAACGATGGTCGGAGCAACGGTGATGATCAACAGATCGACAAGACCAGCTTCAAGAAAGGCGGTGATGACGCTGGCGCCTCCTTCGATCATCAGGGAACGACCGAGCAGGTCCTGGCGCGCGAGAAGCGCAGTAAGGGAGAGGCGTGAGGTGGCTGTTGAGTTCCCGAGATGGTGCAACGTATCAGCCAGATTCTTTTGCTTCCTGTGGAAATGTGCTCTTTTCGCTCACCCTGAAGTGGGAGAACCTCGACCCTCGCCCCAGCCGCTTCGAACTCCTGCCTCCGATCGTTCGGCAAAGTCGATTCCTCGGAGCAGAAAAAGGTGGGTCGAGGCATGGTCCCCTTCCGATGGTTGCGGATTAACTTGCACGTCGTGGGTGACTTGAGATTCGGGTCGAGGATGAGAGGTCGGGGCTGTTGTTCGATTGGGAGGGGGATGGGGAGTCGCGCTGTTGGAGTTGATTGGCCAAGCACGTGATTGAGCCACGGGAGTTGGTCCTGAGGCAGACAGCATGCCTTGCACGACAAAAGACCCACCGCTCAACTGCGGATCATCAGACACGACCGTCCCCACGCCAACCAAGATGGAGTCGTGCAAGGCCCGTAAGCTGTAGATCACCGCGCGGGTTCAGATTGACGTCAGATCGAGATCCAGGGAGCAATGTCAAAAACAGCGAGGCGGGCTTGGTGGCTTCGTGGACGTACGCATGGGTGAGGTACATGCTCTCTGCTCCACTGAGCCTGATCTGAGTCCCGCCTGGTCCTGCGATCTTGGCGTCGATTGATTGGGCATAAGTCAGGGTCACGAACGGACGAGGACGGGGTGGGGAACCCCCACTCGCAGCAGTCGAGGTCGAGGTCGAGGCTGAGGCTGGCGTCGCAGGCGAGAACAACTCGGCGGGGTACCATGTCCGCAGCAGCGAGGTTAGATCATGTACTTGAGGTGTGGTGGTCGTGGTCGTCGAGGTCGTCATGTTGGGGTCAAGGCGGCACGGCCAGACGCGGGAGGAAAACTGGCCGGGTTGCGCGCCGAGTCGACGGAAATAGCCGCGCGTTATAATCCAAATTGTAATTAGTCAGCGAACGATCCGCTGACTCTGGTAGCGCGCTGCTCAGCTTCGCAGAGCTGAGACCGCGCTCCGCTCCCGTCCTCGTCACCCTTCTCGTAGCACATACTCACAATCATGGCCGCCGCTCGTGCATCCACTTCACGCAGGACTCGTCCTTCCCCTCTGTCACGCCAAAACTCGTACGACGACATGGACCCAGACGACGACGACGACGACTCCGCCTCCGACTCTGACGGGGAAGCCATCATCCGACGCATCCCCGTCTACTTCAACCCCAACGCAGTCGACCATCTCGCCTTGCTCCAATACCCCGACCGACCCCAGAAACGCTCGACGTCGCACCCTCTGATCCCGCCCTCTTTACGCCCCGACGCTGATCACCCTCATCGAGCACCCGAGGATCAGGTCCAAGCGAGGTACAAGCCCTCGTCGCAACATTTGGAGGTCTCGGTTCCTATCGAACGTCATCATCCGCAACGATGGAACGATGATCAAGCGCGCTTGTTCGCTTCTGGCGTCGTTACCGAGGCTGATATGGCCAAGGAGACTCGGGCGAGGTTGGATGCCGCGTTGGGCAAGAAAGGCGGGAGGCGCGGGAGGAAGAATCCACATGTCGACGAAGAGGAGGAGAGGAGGGAGAGGGAACAGAGGGAGAAAAGGAGGTTGGAGAGGCTCAACTACAAGAGCATCGCATTGCCCGAGGTGACGCATTACTTTGCGATGGTCGCCAGGGAGGGTCAGTTCAATTCTTCAGCGTGCGGATTCCCCATACCAACAGCATCACTGACTCCTTCACGTATCACCCTCAGACTCGGTACATCTTGCGCCCGTGACACAGACGTTCCAACTCCGACCGAATCTGCAGTACCTCGACCAGATCATCACCAACGAACGCCGCCGCAAGCGCGAAGAGAAAGCTTCCGCCGACGCTGACGCCGATTCGGACGGTGACATCTCGGACGCCGAACTGAAAAAGGAGGAAGCCAAAGCCGTGCAGGTCTCGGTCAAGCAAGAGGCTGAAGGGGCTTCGGCTCTTGGGTCGGGCGGGATGGGCACTCGAGGACCGGCGAACGGGAGGGCTGGCGCGAGTCTGTTCACTCCGCTCAGGCAGGAGGAGAATGAGGAATGGCGCAAAGCCAAGCATTTCCATGCCGATGTAAGCAACGGGACTTTTTTTTTTTTTTTTTACAGAATCAGAGATATCGGCCTAATCACTTTTCCCCTCTCAGACCTCGCGAGCGAACGACGCCTACGACATGATTGTCAACTCGCATGATGGTTCCTACGAGGACGACTTCAATGGCACGATCAAGCCTAGAGACTATTTGCAGGGGTAAATTTCGAGCGAACTTTTTGTGTAACATTGTACTATTTATTTCATTGCAGTGTTCACCCTACACATATACCTTGCCCACAGCCTGAAAGCCCTCTCATCCCAAGTTCGGCCTGTCCGTCTCCGCGTAATGTGCACTATGCTCATCGCTGGGACCCTGAGAGGTCTTGAGGTTCTGCTTATGCTCAATCATCGAAAGCATCGTCTCGACTTCGGCACCGAGAGCGGCCTCCCTTTCTTGAGCCAGGGTCGCAAGAGCTTGTTCTCGATCCAGAGCGACTGCGGATCACAACATCCAAAATTGAGGAGATGTCAGGAAACCGTTGGAAGGGTTAAAGGCTTTTATTGATTGGAGAGTTTGAAAGAACTGACCGCTCAGACGGAGAGAGTGATGAAGGGATTCGGTGCACAGTCGGCGAGTGAGGTAGGTGATGCGATCGGGCAAGGCGAGGCTGTCGTACAGCGTGGAGACGGTCTGCGGAAGAAAGGATGCAAGTCCGTGAAACGCGTTCGGAAAACGTAAGTGGACCCATGCCTGATAATCCACTTACCTCCTCATAATCTGATCAGTCCCTGACCATCAACCAGGAAGGTCAGCCCGGCGCAGAATCAGATATTCCGTCTTCTCCCATTCCCCCCAATGTAATTGACTCACGTTGCGAAGTCATCTTTTCATGCTGCAGACCCATCCTCAACTCCTCGTTTACCCTAACAAGTTGTCGAATCTGGTCTTGAAGCGCCGAGACGTCAGTCTGTTCTACTTGGGCTTGTTGGGCAAGAGTGTTGGAGAGGGCAGCGCAGTTGCGCGGTGGGAGGATCGGGGTAGCAAGGTTGGGATGGTGGAAGCAGCGATGAGTGATCACGAGGTCTTGGGGAGCAGTAGTAGATAAAGTACAAGTGTTATTGGACCGACTCACGCGCGATGACGTCTGACGAACTGGTAACCATGCGTCCAGAGGTTGAGCAATGCGCAGGATCTGAGTCACTCGTATCCGAGCTGTGGGCAGCGAAGCATAGAGGAGACGATCACGTTGTCGACACAGTGATGAGAGTCGTCTGACCACCTCCCACTCACAACATGCTAGTCAGTGAATTTCGAGACGTGGACGAAGGAAGGAAGGCGCGAGCACACAACCTGGGCGCCCGAAGATCGCTCTCGATCGACCGCCAGTGAGGCATCTCCTTGCCCCACAAAGAGCTCCGAGGAGCCCGCGCTTAGGCCCCCGTTTCGAGACTCTACCATTCACGGGAGCTCTTTCATTCACATCATGCCTGATCACCTACTTTCCCCCCCACAAATGCACCTTTCAACGCATTTTCAATCGATCGATCCAACTCCCCCCACTCAAGCATTCTCCTGCCCCTGAGCAACCCTAGGATCGGACCTCCCCTCGACCCCAGGCGAGGGTTTTCGCCCCTTCTCGCTCCCCGCTTCAGGTGTCGTAACCAGATTCGCCCTTCCCGAATCACTGAGCACGAACTTGACCCTCGGCAGAACCGGTCGAACTTCTTCATTCGAAGCACTCCTCGGTGAATCGACGTGCATCGCGATCGTCGAAGCAGCGGAAGTTGTACCCGATCGTCTCGAGGGTGTGAACTCGGCATTGGCTTGGGCGTTCGAGCGGACTGAGAAGATGGAGGCTGAATCTTGAATCAAGACTTGCGGGATGTCGGTCGAGCAGGATGGGGGGAGGTAGGAAGGCTTGATGGGATCACCACCCGTGTAAGGGGAGTCGAAGTGTCGATGGACAGGGCTCCAGCCCTGGTTCGTAGAACGCTTACTCATAGGCGTGCCTAAATCACTTGAGGCACTGGTCCAGCTGGAAAAGGAATCACGATGACGACGAGCGCGTGCGCGGCTGTGTTCTTGTTCTTCACGTTGGAGTTGGGCCAGAGTATCGGTAGCGACTCGACGAAGGGCGATGACGAGCTCGTTGAAGCTGGCTTCGGGGACGTTGACTAGCATTGCGCTGTCGAGCATGTTGCGAATGAACGAGTAAAGTTGCGCCGGTGAGAGGAGCCAGAGGAGACTCATGTTGGAATTGCGGAGGAATTCGATGGAAGCGGATTGGGTATCGTGGACTCTCAATCCAGTGCGACTACTCAAAGCGTCTGGGGATGGTCCGCAGCCGGTTCAGAGGAAGCCTTATCACCTCGCTTTGTCGAGAGAGCTCACCTGGCAGCACCCCAAGGATGTCCAGTTGTTCACGAGTGGCATAGTAGAAAGTGAACACTGTCCAGATCTCTTGGGTATCCTCGACATCCGACGGCAGCAGTTGACCCGATCTACTCATGAAAAGTCCGCGCTCTTCAGCACCGGCCGGCGTGGGAGATCCGGCAGTACACTCACCCAAGCACCGTCCCTTCCTTGAGTGTACACCTTTGAACGCTCAACGTAACCTTTTTGTTGCTCGTACCCTCCAGCGTTGGACTGGGAAGCTCGAGCTCGCTGTTGAGGTACCAAGGCACGATTCGACCTTCGGGATCTCGCGCCGGGTCGACCCCTGCGCCGATGGCGTAGACTTTGCACCAGCCTGTCAATCGAAATGCCAGCGTCATGCCGTGTAGTCGAATGAGCCTTGCAGACGGAATTAGGACTGACCAGGATGTTCATCAATCGTCAATGTCCCGATGTACGCCTCGAGCGGCGAAGTTGACGAAATGCTACGCGTATCCCGACCAAAAAAGACCGTCAAAGGACACTTGTACGAAACCCCGCCATTGCTATTCTCCGATTCTGGATTTAGAATTGTGGATGACGTCGGGGTAAGGGGCGCTCGAAGAGGTGGGGGCGATTCGATGTAGCAGATCATCTCCTTGGTTCCGATCGCTGAGAGTCGCTCAAAGACAATCAAATCCAGGAGTCAGGATCGTGGAACGACGTCAACATGATCCTGAATGTATGCACTTTTGTGGGCCAACTTACGCGTGGGACACAGCTCTTTCAGGGCTCGCAGTTGCACCGTGTGGGATTCACGCTCGACATGAGGAATTTTGACCATCGCGAACAAACCTGATTCTTGATGTGTCCTGTAAGTTGGGCCAAGAAGGGGCGATCGAACGCGTCGAGGTGTGAATGAGGATGTGGGGGAGCACACAGTGGCAGCCGAGGAGCCGGGACAAGTCAATCTTAGTTGAGCTTGGCTTCGAAATGGTCCTTGTATGATGCACGTCGCAAAGCACTCACACCATCGCGAAGAAGCCCGTGTCGACGAAAGCAGAAGATAAAGAGAGTCGAAAGGCGTCAGAGAGGGAGAAGCGCAAGAGCAAAAAGTGAAGGCGAGACGGCGATTGGCGAAAGTTTAAAGACTCTCGATCGTCGAGAGGAGGTCCGGGGAGAGGAGGCCGGAGCGTTTCGACGTGCTCTCAACCGTTCGCGCTCAGCGAATAGAACTCAAATCGCAATCAAAAATCCCATTCAAAATTGCCAGGCCTTACAAGCACAACACAATCACGAACAGAACACCTCCTACACCCCAATCGCTCTGCAAGCCCTCTTCCGCCCACTCCTTCAGTCTCGACGTGCCCGTTTGGTGGTCGTACCGACCGAGGAAATCGATGCACTTCGTTTCGTCTGTGGTTCAAGAATCAAGAGAAAAGGTTAAATCGGCAATTCTGACTTCCAATCGTCCAGTCTGTACACGCCCAAGCAACCCTCAGACTCACCCTCTGATCAGTCTTGTTCGACCCCACATCGTCCCCTTCCTCCTTCTTGACCTGTTCGCCTTCCATCTCCATTGGTGCTGGTGTCGCCAACTTCTCCGGAGCCGGAGTAACCGAAGCTGAAGCTGGAACAGGTGGACCACCCTGCGCAGCGAGCAACACGTCCCTCTTCTTGGTGAACGTCTTGATCTCGGCTTGGCATCGATCGACAGCCTTTTTCAATTCGACCATTTGACTCAGTGTCGCTTGCAGTTGGTCGAGTTTCTCTATGTTGCCTTTGGTGGGCATGATGAGATGCGTCGAGATGCCGAGTTCGACGAGCGCCGAAGAGACTTTGGCGGCGACGCCGGGTTTGACGGATGCGATGCGCGAGGAACGGACGCCGACGGATGGCCAGGGACTAGCTTTCGGGGCCGAGACCGATGGGGCAGGATGCCGTTCGATGCAGTTTGCAGCGTCTATTGAACCAGGATATCAAGGTCAATCTCCACCTCACCGACAACCTGATCTGATCTCTATCCAGAGACCACTCACCTTGCGCCGGCGTTGCCTTTCGAACACTGCCCTCTCCCGCCCACCCTTCGGGCAACCCACCCCCATTGAGTCCTTCCAACTCCCACCCCGTCTGCCCCTTCTTCTTCTTACTCTCCTCGACCTTCTGCGCCTGCGTAGTGGCCGCCCCTTTCGCTCCTCCACCAACACCCAAAGGTACACCCGGTGCCGCACCGATCCCTTCCCTTCCTCCAAGTATCTTGAGCAATTCGGCTCGCTCGGTCGCCATCTTGTTGTACTGTTGCTCGATGCGCCGTGTTTCGATGTAGAGGAAGTCTTCTTCGGCGATCTGTTTGGGCGTACGGGACAGCAAGGACCGTAGGTAGGCTTTGCGTTCCACTTCTCGGTCTGTGACGCGGTGGTGAGAGTCGGGGATCAAACGGCCAATTCATTCAGCCATCGCTCCTATAATATAACAACGGCACGATAAACGAGTCAAAGCTCACTCATATCGAACTGCATGCTCGAGATGGCGTCCTGGCGCTGCTTGTCCCACTTGTCCTTGTCCTCCGGAGCGAGCGTCGCCGGGGGCGGGCGTTGCTTCAACAGCTCGCGCGAGATCGAGTAATAACGTTGTTTGAGCATCTGAAGTGAAAGGGATGGCAGTAGAGGTCAGCTTTCAAAGCTACACCGGCTGGAACCCCCCCCTCCTGGACGAATGGACTGACCTCAACGGAGCGCTCCGAGGTATACTGCCATCGATCGGCCATGACGATGAAGCGAATGTCGTACGTGCGCGCGAGTTCAAACAAATGATCCGTCTCATCCTTCGTCCAAGTAGGATCCAGATCTGTAAGTTCCCGGTATCGTGTTCATCAGCTCGGAAGGGGCGTGGCGTTCGATGAGTCCAGGAGAACCTACTTCTCAGCCACATATCGTACTCCTGATCTGTGTACGACTTGGGTTGACTCGACGTATTGAACTTGGCAAACCTGTAGTCCAATACGGGTTGTTGTTCCGATTCGGGGAGGTCCCGGACCCAATGTCGAAGTTGGAGTTTGGCCCTGGGGTTGATGCGAGAGCTTTGATCTTGCTCCGCTTGTTTCCCCTCCTCCGCTTCAACGACCACGACTTTCTCATCCCCCTGCGCCTGCGCTCTCTCGACCACTTTCTTCTCCGCCTCCCTCAACTTCTGCAAGTCCTCCACCTTGGCCCCTCTAGAAGGGTTCACAAACGCGGTCCAAGTCCACTTCGTTCCCCCTCTCCTACCGCCCAAACCGCCTCCCAAACCCTTGCCATCTTTCCCGAACCCAATCCTCGACTTGAACTGAGGTTTACTCGTCGTCGATTGCGCCAAAGCCAAAGAAGGGGCATTGTGACCGATCAAAGCGAACAGTTCGCGAGTCACGCCGGCGGGTCGGGCAGCACCTTTGCGGGAGTTGGGAGGCGCACTGGACGGGTTCGAACGACGGGAGGTGCTAATGGAGGAGAGTCCCGGACCGGTGGTAGAGGTCGAACTGATTTGCAGAATGTCGCGCACATCTTTGGAGGTCATGGTGGCCGAGTGGAGGCGGGAACGGCGCGCGCACAGGTGCAAGATGGCAGGCAGTGCACGGAGGGAGAGGCGCGCGAGTCGGCACGCCCCGACCACACGCAAACACCGAGCTGTTTGCATCCTTTCGCATCTCTTCTTTTCGCATATATAAGAACCTTAATGTAGCGTGTATATTGGGAACAACCAAATTAGAAACGAAGACAGAGGTGGAACGATTAATAGGAACATGCAGCTCATCCAAATAAGTGGTCGCACAACCCCCGAAAACATCCACGGTGCAAGACAAGCCTCATCATCTTGACACAAGTCACTTCGAGTAGAAGACGGGCCAGGACAATACGCATACAACAATGCCCTCTAACACACAAATGCCATACATTTTCAATCATCCCATAAACTCGAAGGCGCCTCGACGGGCTCGACATTGTGCGCCACCGTTCTCACGCCCTTGTAATACCCCGGCTTCAAAGCTTGCGGCGTCGTCGTCGACTCGTGATCGTCCTCGTCGTTCAAGAGAGGACCGGAGATTGCTCGTTTTGGTGGAGGGAGGTCCTTGAGGGTGAGTGGCATGGGTGAATTCGGCAAGGACGCGACCCGTCGAACCCCAGTCGCGACCGAGGGATGCCCTTTCCCAATCGCGATGATCGGCTCGCTCCCTTCACTCGACTCGGTCCCTGGGCCATTCGTAGACATCCCATTGATCGAAGAAGACTCCTCACTCCAATCGTTGGCCGTGATACGACCACTCCATACCCCGACGGCTTCCCTCACACCCTGCAACTCCATCCACTCCTTGATCGACAGCTTCTCGACGGGACCTTGACCGCGTCGTTCATAGTCGATCGCCGAATAGGTCGTGAATGCCCGGGGTGGCTCTCGAGATATGCGCACGAACGAGCCCGAAGGGGATCCATTGGAGAGCGAGTTCGTCGACGGTGTCCGAGAGGGAGTTTCGGAGCGTAGACAGGAGGCCAGAGGGGTCAGGGTTGCGTGAGAGGGTTCGTGGGGCGGTACCGTGTCGGGATTGGGCTCGTCTTCCGTGTCTGAACCCTCCTGAGCCTGGTTGTCGACCTCTTTCTCATCTTCGTCAAACACGGGGCAGGCCTGCGCTGACGGGGTCATGGAAGCACTGTCGTCGGAGCCCGAGTTGGAGTGGGTGCTCATCGTAGTCTTTTTCATCATGGGTGGGTTGACGTCTTCCCACAGCGCCCTCCTCGCCGCGGCGAGCTGTGGATCTTCGCCTGGTACTGCCGGCCTCGACGCAGAAGACGTTCTTTTTGTAGTTGTGGAGGAGGAAGAAGAAGGTGGGGAAGTCGAAATGTCATCCGATGCGGCGACCGATGAAGCGAGGGAGCTGATGGGTCCGTTCGAGGTCGACGAGGTCGAGGCGCAGCACGACGAGGACGCCGACGACGAACATGACGAGGACGACAACTTGCGCGAGATGCTCGTCGACGATGATGATGACGCAGCGGGTTTGGCCTCAAGAAGGGGTTCGAACCCGATCGTCGTACGCAGCGGAGGCGTCGGTGCAGCGTTGGGGTGGAGCGAAGGGGCGCCAAAGTGATCGATCGATCGGGCGCCGTTTGACGTCAAGGGCGCGTTCGACCCGGGTCGATCCGTATGAGACCCACTGCCGATGAACTGGTGTGACGAGTGATCACTACACCCATTCCTGGCCAACGAAATCCCCGGTGGGAGGTACAAGAACGAAGGGGCGGTGGTGCGACCGTTGGAAGCGAGCAAAGGTGAGCTAGTGCCGCCCGAGGGACTGGTCGAGAGTTGCTGGCGAATGTGTCGGCGCTCGTCTGAGCCCGCCGCGCCGGCGAGCCGAGTCGATGACATGCTCGTTCGACGAGTACCGCGCGGCGAGGCCGACAACGACACTAATGGAGGGGAACTCGAGGTCGAAGCGGTCGGTGTCGCGTGCATGTTGACGTGGTGGGTGAAGGTCATTCGGCTTCGCGAATCGAGCTCGGAGCTCCGTTGGCCGTACACGGGCACGCGAGCAGGCCCGTCAATGCGGTCTGGCTCTGTCTGGCTGGGCCCCGACGCGAGAATGTTGGTGGGATTCAAACTCGAACTCGGTCCTTCCTCAGATCACTCGCCACGAGCTCTGGGACCTGTAGCGTGTAGGTCCAGTGAATCAGCTCCAGCCAATGGTCGCCAAGGAGATAGTACTACTGACCTTGCAATCCACCCGGTAACGAAAAGGAGTGTAGGTGGGGGATGTTCTCGGTTGAAAGCGATGAGGACCCAAGAGTTCCGAGACCAGCCGAGACCAGCCTCAGCGAGGACGGGCCTGGTCTGGCCTGGTCAAGCCTGATGTTCAGCGCGGGCGAATTCGCGCGCGCGCCTTGGCGCAAATGGCAACGGCAATTGGCATCGAGGCATGTGTTCAGTGCAGATTGATGGATCGTCGACGTCCATGCCGCGATGCATGTTGACACGCGGCATCTTTTGATTCACGCGATCCCGCTTTACTCTACTCCGCCGCACCCTTTCCCCGGTCTGATTCGAAAACGAAAGCACAGAGCTTTTATTACGAAACAACAACAACGGAGACTGAACATTATGCAGAGGTCAGAATAATTAAAGAGATCCTGACGGATGCGACTGATGAATGCGATGCTCGAAAAAAGAAAAGTTTGCGGAGGATGGCGGAGGATCTGATTGACCCTTGTGAGGAGACGAATAATCTGCAGCACACGCGTCAGTACAAATAACGTATGCAGCAAGGGTGTATCGTGTATCGACACGCATCCAAAGGCGAACATGATCACCACGATCGATCAAACGACGACGACGACCGCCGGACGAAGGAACGACAACTTTTGTACTTTTGTGGGCAAAGGGATCAGAGTGGTGTTGACGTTTATAGATCTAGGTTCCGCAGTGAAGGAAGGAGGATTTCAAGCTCCCCTACTCGGTCGTAATATTATTTGTGTATAATAGCAGGATCGGTCTCATCATGTAAAGTGTGTCCCATGGTGGTCGTTTGTCGTTCGTTCGTCGTCGTCGTCGTCGTGTGGACATGGGACATGCGCGTGCCACACTCCGTGCGAAGGGAAGGAAGGATTTTGATCGGGAACAAGGACTCACGTTCCGCAGAAATGAAGGCCTTTGTAAGCCTGGACGTCGTCGTTCATCCGGTGAAAAAGGGCACATTCGCGGCGGCGGAAAAGATCAAGAGCAGCACCTGCACGGCCCCCCACAGCGGTGGTACCCAAGTCGACATCCTCAAGAACGCGGCATTGTACAAGGCCGCGAGGGCATAGGCGACGATAGTCGATGATATGAGCCCGAGGAGGAGGGAGCTGAGGATCCAGAGAGCGAACGAGAGCAAAGTCAGGCGCGGGTGCCGTTTGGTGAAGTTGAGGAGCAGGAGCAGGCCGGTGACGAGAAAGACAAAGCCGTAGAAGAGGAGAGTCCAGTACAGCGTGCTAATGACGAGAAAGGTGGAGACAGCACGCAGAGGGTCAGGAAGGGGCCGCAACGGGTGAAGAGGAAAAAACGCCAAGGCACGCCAACGCACAATCTCCACTGTGAGCGCCAATGAACGCCAGATCCAGTCAGCACGCCGCGTCTGGCGATTCAAAGAGGCGGGAACGTAAACTAACGATGGCATAGGGCTGGTAGAGGTACTGCGGGTCTTGGTGCAAGGCCGAATACAGGGCCGGCCACCCGGGCTCGACGTACCCCTCGGGCGGGTTGGCCGAGATGCTTTTGTTCTCATCGTCGTCTCGGATCAAGTCCATCGCAGTGGGTCACGGTTGAAGTTAGATCATGATGGTGAGGGGAGGGGTGGGCGGCGACGGCGTCGACCGCAGCAGCGGCAGTGACGGGACGGAGTGCTGGCCGCGGGCGCAACAGCGCGAGAGCGAGAGCGTGTGGCAGGAGCGAGAGCGCCAAAGAGGGGAGGCCCGCGCGCCAGGTCAAACCCCGCATGGGCGCATTACAAAGCCAATCCATCACCCTAGCATAATATTACAGCACTTGAGGCTCCAGTGTCCTTGACTCGTCGCTCCCGGTTCACTGCTGATGTCGTCGATCGCGATCTGCAACTCGTTATCATCTCTTTATCTCGTCGTCACCCAACCCAAACTCTCCTTTCACAAAGCCTTCCCTTTTCTGTCCTCGACTGGCACACCCACCCCGTACGCTCGCTCTCCCTCTGGTTTCCCGTCTCCGATCTCGAAGCGTTCCAAATCGGCCATGACGACTCGCCAAAGCCCGACGCCGGTGACCTCACTTTCGCAATCGAGCGACACCTTGCTCCTGTTGGAAACCTTGGCCTTCTCTGCCCGCGCTCACGAGAAGCAAAAGAGGAAGAACAAGCAGGTCAGTGTGTCAAAAGGGCCGCGTGGGTGGAAGGGACTATAGGGAAATCTTTCCCGGTCACGCGACGCCGTGCACGACGACGACGGTGGATGGCGATGTGGAGGAAATTTCACACGATCGGGCCGTCATCCGACCTCGTCGTGTCTCCGATGTGTTCTCTGTACTATCGCAACAAAAAGCACACACAAAAAGTATGATCTAACCCGATATTTCCCCCTAGGGCACTCCCTACATCCAGCATCCACTCGACGTCGCACGAAGGATCGCCGCTCCCCCCTCCTCTCTCGCCCCTTCCCCTGATGTCAAAATCCTCCAAGCCGCAATCCTCCACGACACGATCGAGGACACCGATGTCACCCCCGAAGATCTCGAACGACATTTCGGTAGAGAGGTGATGGAAATTGGTAAGGCAGAATCAGAATTTGAGGCTGTTGTGAAAGATTTTCTTTTCTGAGCAACTGGCCTTCTCGCTCCGGGGCTGCTTATACCATACAGTGATGGAATGTACGGACGACGGTACGCTCTCCAAGGTCGAGAGGAAGCAAACGCAGATCGATCGCGCACCGTCAAGATCGTTCCGAGCTAGTTCGTAGTTCACCGAAAATGCGCTTACGGGGGCCGGGGGATGAGTCGAGGTGCTGATTCCCGAATTGACCATGGTCATGCAACGCGATAGAACAAGTCAAATTGGCCGACAAATGGTCCAATCTAACTGATTTGACCATCGATGTACCGGTTGGGTGGACGGCGCAGAGAGTACAGGTGCGAACAAAGCTCTCTCTCTGGCCGAGTGGTCTCTTGCGCATGGAGCCTGATCCCTTCCCCTCCCCCTCCGACCTACAGGAATACTTCATCTGGGGCAAGAAGGTCCGTTCACATCTCAGTCCCAGCCCACACAATACCGTACTCTGCGCAGCATCACTGACCATAATCTTGCACTTCTCAGGTCGTCGACGGCTGCAAAGGTGCCAACCCAGGGATGGAAGCCGAGCTGGACGAGCTGTTCAAGTGGGGCACGTTCAAGCACGAGGGGAAGGAGTATGAGTGCCATCCGACATATCGTGGGTGAAGGGATGTGAAGAGGGGAGAGAGCTTGCATAGACAACGACGCAATCTAGAGGGAGTCCATGCGCTCTGCGAACACCATGTGCCCTCTGTAGGGATTGGGGTTTGAGGATTTCGACGAGAAGGGAACGGGGAGACGAAGAGGTGCATTGCAGGAAAGGGGAGCGAGGTGGAACGAAGAGAAAATGTAGACGGCATGGAACTCCCTTTCAGAGGTAGAAAGGCGCCAACCACGCGTCGGCTTGTTCGAATTGGTTCACCAAGTCCGGGCTGATGACGACCCCGGCGGGGAATTGCTTCAAAGATCGGATCGCGATCATCATCTATTTTGGTGATCGAATGACGAAAAGCATTAGTTTCTGTCCTGCGTTGAATGACGCGAGCCAACTCAGGGAGCGACGAATGTACCATCTGCCAGAACCTGAACCCCCTCTGCAACTCGCTCGTCACATTCTTGACATTTGGGAACGCATCATCCAACAAACCCAACGTCTGTTCCTTCGCCTCCTTGACCTCCTTCCCTTCCTCCGACCCTTCTCCCTGCGTCCCATGTCCACTCCGAGTAACGACTTGGACTCCCCCGGCTAAATGACAGACCGCGTCGCCGTAGGCTTTAAAGAGGATGCCCATACCGGTGTTGGTGTCCGTTTGGAAGGGGAGCGAGACGGCGACGTCGAGGTAGTCGTGGCGCACTCGACGGGCGTCGGAACGTAGCATCAAGTTCAGGAGAATGGATTCGAGGAGCAGGCGCATGGAGCGGGAGGTGGCGCGGATGAAGGAGTTGAAGACGAGCAGTTCGCGCGAGAGAGGGCCGGTCCAGGGGAGGGCCTGTAAGAGATCTGATCGAGTCAGTATATTCCCTTCTGGAAACAGAGAGCTTGCATACGCAAGCGTACATTGTTGGACAAGGGCACGATGGACAAGACCCTCATGACCAACAACATGCTCCTCTTGTCCTCTTCCGAACCCTGGAAATTCGGTCCCCCGCTGTAGAGTCTCGTTCCGATCCTGCCATTGTGCAAAGCCCCAGCGCGTAACAACTCCATCGCCAAGAAGAGCGCATCCTGGAACTTGTCGTTGACGCGCGATTGACGCATTGCGGCAAAGATGGCTTGGGCGTGAGGGGTGTGTTGGTGCGATGCCGTGAGGAAGGCGCGTAGTTCGAGGAAACGCCAGAGGGTGTTGGCGACAATCTCGTCCTTCTTCTCCAGGAGGCAGTCGGAATGTTTGGGAACGATCGTTCGTTGAGAGAGGCTTTGGGTCGCGGTGCCGCCCAGACAGAGGGAGAGATCGATCGTGGATGACTGTAGTTCGGGGATAGAGATGAGTCCACATGTCTTTGGCCTCAACGAATACAAGGATCACTTACCGACTGCCGCCTGAGCTCATCCTCGACGTGTCGAGCATCGACATTCCATTTCGACACGCCCTCGAGGAACGCCGTCGCCTGTGGAGAGGAGTGTGGAATCGGGTACTCTCGCGTCGGGTCAAAGTAGTAGATGGCGGTCTGAGTGCTCAACCCGTCCCTCATTCATCAGCTGCTCGGTCCCCCTCGAACTTATGAACGACGGGGTTCCACTCACGACAGATTTCTTGGCCCAAAGCGGGTGCAAGACGCTCGAAACGAGCGCGAGCGCGACGCACCTCGGCGAGTGCGGCGATTCGATCAAGCTCTTGACGAAGCGATCGTACTCGGGGGTGCCTCCGCAAAGTGGGGACGACTCGATGACGTGACCCGAAGCCAACGAGTGGAGGACCTGAGGGAGGATCAAGCCTCGGAACATCTGGTAGTACACTTCGTCAGGGAAGTGGGCGGAAAAGATGTCGCCGAGGTCGTGGGGGATGTCGGAAGGGGTGATGACCGGTCCCGAGGAGGGTTGTGCGGGAGGGAGAGTGAGAGGGAGGGGAAGCACACGCCCTTCGTTGGCGACGAGGACAAGCGAGAATTTGATCATCGCACGTGCGCGGGCGAACTGGTCGACATAGTTGGACTGAAAGACGGGGGGGAAGTCCTTGAAGGCCATGACACAGGTCGTGCCCGCGCCCCGTTGCTTGATCAGGTCGATCACGGAGCGCAATTGAAAGTCGCGAGGGTCGATGGCGGGGAAGGTCGGCGACAGGTCGAAGCCGGCGAGGATGGCGAGGTCGAGGAATTGCTCCGAGTTGAGACCCATCTCGGCAAGGATCTGCAGCTTGGACGAGAACGAGACCTGGCCTGTCTTGAAGTTGATGTCGAGGATGATGCGGTCGATGCCGTCGAACATGAAGAGCTCGGTCGAGCCGTAGAGGGCGTGAACGTACTGGCGCTCGTGGCGCTCAAGGTAGACGAGCTGGGGCCAGGCGAGGTACGGCGCAATGACGGTTTCGACGTGACGCGGCTTGAAAAGACGGTGCACGAAGCGGATGATGTCGGGCGTTGCGACCGAGTTGGACGCGGCGAACTCGGCCTGGGCCTGGGTGACCCTGCCTTGTTCATAGTGGTCCCAAGCGGCTTGTCGACGCCATCCTTTGGGTTCGTCGTAGAGGAAGGGGCGTTCGCGTTCCTGCAACGGTAGTCCGTTGAAGACAAAGACAGGAATACACTTGAACGATTCCAACACTTTGAGGTCATGGATGATCTGCGTGACGAGGACAAGCGACGGGTCGGTGAATGTGCGACGATCGTGTCCCGTAGCGCGCAATGGGCAGTGGGGTGGGGGCGGTGGAAGCGGGGTTATGACGGGGGGGGGGAAGTGAGTTGCGCCGAGGCTGTTCAGAGACGCAGGACTCACCTCTGCTGCCATGGCCAAAGGTGAGCCCCCTACTGCAGCGACAAAGGCATCCGAAGTGGACGGGTCCTTTGGTGTGAGCATCCGCTTGAGGTAGTGATTCACGTCGATCCCGAGGCGGGTGTCGCGTAGCTCGCTCAACGGCATCTCCTTGATCAGCCCGCGCTGTGGCGGGAAGAGGTGAGGTCAGCCACAGCCGTAGGAAGATTTCAAGATAGAGTTCGAACGTATCGACTTGCCTCGGCGAGCCAAGCTGTTTGGAGGGATGATAGGCAGCCGGGGAGGCCATGAACGGGTCAGCACACCACCACCACCACCACCACCACCACCACCACCGCGTTGACGATCCCTTGCCGGCCGAGCCGTGCGGTCGTACTCACAGTCCAGTCCACGAATACCCATATTGCCGAATCTTGGATGGAGAGCAAACACTGAGGCTGTAGCTGCTTGACGAGTCACGACGTTCCCCACGCACTGCAGGACGTCGACTCGGATCTGCGGCTGCACGATGCAGGAGGCGAACCGACCACGCGCGTCGAGTGGCCACTGATAAATTACGAACGGGAACCTATTTCGGCCTTTTGGCGATTAGAACCTGCCTTGGCGCAAGCCTCACCTCGATTCCTCTGCTGGGGCTGGGCTCACGACACCCCGGCACTCGCGTCTGGCCATACGCGGCTCACCCACGATGGCCCAAGCCAAACTGCTCAACACCCACAACTCGGTACGCAACAAATCCAAACCGACCCCGAACTCTTCCTCCCAGCCTTCGAAAGCGAAAGCAGGTCCATCGCCGACCCCAGCTGCTTCAACTGGGACATCTGCGTCGACGAAGGCGCCTCTCTCGGCTACCAAGGCTGCCCAGCCTCAGCGGACGGTCTATAAACCCGTTTTGGATAATCCGTTTCAGATCGAATGGTCAGCCTGGATTGTAGGTTGGAGTCGCGCCTCGTGTACTCGTACTGATCGCTCGCTCCGTTGACCGCAACAGGCCACCCCTCCCCTCCTCGTTGCGAACCCGCTTGCTGGACCTTTTGATCGAGGCCTTGCAACCGACCACGAAGGCTGATTCTGCCGAGAACGGACAGAAGCAAGATCTCTCTATATCAGAATGGAGAGAATTACTGCACAAAAGAAAGCGCCAACTAGCTTCCAAGACGACGCGCCAGCGCGGCAGCGAACAGCAGGATCAGCGCAAGGGCAAGCGCAAGGAGCAGGATCCGAACCATGGACAGCCCCCATCTCGCCGAGGAAGTCCTTCAAAAGCCAAGAAGGCTAGGACCGAAAGCTCATCGAAAGAATCAGAGCCAGCGGCAGCATCCACCTCATCCGCCAAGACGACGAACGATTCAGCCCCACCCCCACCTACGGCAGCTGACTCGACCCATACTCTCACTCTGCGCTCAGCCAAAACCGTCACCGTCCCCAACTTTATCGACAAGCCTCTCGGAATGCCTACCACGCCCTCATCGAAGGAGGTGACTCTTCCTTCCAAGCCCAGCATGCTCGATTCGCTCGTCGTGGGTATCAATGATCTTACGCGCGCTTTGGAGAGTCAGATCCGGTGGGCGAGGTGGGAATTGGGAGACCGCGAGGCGGCGCCGAGCATGAGGGTCGAAAAGACCAAAGAACCAGAAGCCGTTCCATCTGATAAGTTCGACAAGGCTAAAGACAAGGAGGACAAGACGAGCAAGACCCGACGCAAGCACCGATCACCCGAAGACCACGCGCGATGGGACGAGATCCTCCTCGGACCGCACATGACGCAGGAGCAGAAACAAGTCGTTGATGAACCCTATCGCTTCTTGTTGGATCCGCTCAAGAATGAATCGCTTGACCTGGAGGAGGCTGCTTACATCAAGCGCTCTGATGCGCTGAGCAAGAACGGAAGCGGATCGACGTTCCCCAAGATCCTAAACAATTCCCTTGCTTTTCGGATCAAGTCGCCTCGTTCTCCGGCTCTAGCGTCCGGCGAGGCAAAGAGCAAGACCAAAACCAAACCCAGGCGCACCCCCAAAACCCTATCTCAAAAGACGGGCCCGAGCGACCCCTACTACCCCTTGATCGATCTTGTCTTCGTTTGTAAACCCGACATCAACCCCGCTTCTCTTGTTGGTCATCTCCCCACCATGTGCGCGGCGACGAATGGGCTTCGAAAGGCCGTTTCGGTGGAGCGGCAGAGGAGGAAAGATGCGAAAGGGAAGGTGAAAGAGAGGCTGGAGGACGGAGAAGATGGGGATGAGGACGGGATGGACGTGGATGAGAAGCAAGCTGCACAGGCTGGGGCAGAGGTAGATGAGCCAGATCGGTTCATCTACTTGATTCCTTTGGACGTCGGGGCTGAACATTGCTTGGCTGAAGTCATGGGCTTGCGAAGGGTTGCTGCGATTGGAGTTTGTGTGAGTGTAGTGCAGCTAAGGGTGCTCTGTTCCGGAGGCCGTCATTGAAGCTGACTCCTCTCGTCGGCCAATTTGAGCGCTGCGCAGTCCTCCTCCGCATCGACTTTCGCTCCGCTCCTCTCCCTCGTGCAAGAACACCTGCAACCCCTCTTCGTGCCCTGGTTGAACCCCTCACCCAAGCCCATTCAAGCCAGTACCCCCACACCCACCCTAGCTCCCAAATCCGAACCCAGATTCATCCCCACGCATATCAAGCACCTCAAGACGACCCAACCTCTGAACCCGAGGGCGGCGCATGCGTTGAAGGAGGGGAAGAAGAAGGCTAGAGAGGAGAGGAGGGAGACGCTGAGCAAGAAGAAGGGGAAGGAGCGGAAAGAGGATGAGGTCTATGTCGTCGATGAGGATATGGATCATTGAGGCGGTGGGTGGAACACTCGGTCGATTGTGCACGCCGAAAACTCTGCCGTCTCCATTTTGATACTACAAGCTCTGATAAGCGATGTTTGTCTTGTGAAGGATACGATAGCTATTCATATTTCCTGTTTCTTCACTCCAGCAGCCTCAAGCTGTAAAATGTGAGTGAGGCCATGGCCACCTTCTTCTCGTGATCGGGGCCTGTGCCGTGGCTGTGCTGAGAGTAGAGGGGTCGTCTATAGGCAGCCATCGCGAACGCGCTCACCCTCCCCGCCCCCCCATTTAAGCTTCGCGGTTCTTCTTAACAACAAATTCTCGAAACGCACCAAGCTTGGAAAAGAGTCCCAACCCTTTACAATGTAAGTAGATGAAGGATACAGCATGTACGGGGTTAGGCCGAAACCGTCGTTTCGCGACCGCGTCACGTGTTGAGCGACAATGCCAAGTCGCCGGATTTGTCGCTTGTGCGCACGACTTAGGTGTTTGACCGGTCTTTTACAGGCCTTTCACTGTCCAACACCACTGGCATCGATGTAAGTTTCCAGACACAAGCGGCGCCCGGTAGCGGCTATTGCTAAGAGCCAGGGTGGTCTTGGCCCCTCTTGAAACGTGCAATTGGGCTCATCATGCTGCCGGTTGTCGTGGACCGTGGGGGAGCAGGGGTATGTGACAAGGTTGGTACAAAGCTGACATATTGTTATGCCGTCGGTGCGTGTAGATACCATCGTCCCCAAAATGATCTACATCCATCGACACGGCAAGCGCTTCAAGGTGAGACACGGCCAGTTCGCGAATGTCGTCTTTGGGCTCCAAATGGCGCCCGCTGTCCGGCGTCCACCCGAGCGCAGTGGCGAGGTTGTTCAAGGAAGGACTGACGCATTCATTTTTTTCCGGAACAGATTACGTTCGGGCCCGGTGAACGAGTAAGCAGACTTGATGTCTATCATGACGGTTTTTTTTTGACGCCGGCCGCTTGTTCCCGAAATCGAAAACTTGAGCTGAAAGCCCACTCACTGTTTTCACAGATTGCATGGCAGCCGTGAACAGACGAGGAAGGACTCGGTGGCTGGACGAAGATAGGTCTTGGTTACGTGGGGGCGGTATATGAAATAGTATTCGGGCCTGTCGTTGGCAATACATCATACATCATGTGGTTCGGCTCTGGCTCTGACCTGCGCGGACGGAGAGATTTGACGATAGAACACAGCTTCAGAGCACCGACACATCGATCTCGTCGACCTACTAGTCGATGAAGAGAGGATTAAAGTCTAATCACATAACATGTTAAGCTCCTCCCAATTCTACCGTCTATGCTACAACATTCGATAACCTCAATCCGGCGAGAATCTGTCACCGTCCGAGCTCGAGCTCCACCCAAACTCCCTCATGATCACTCGGAAACATTTCATCACCATTCACATCTTTGAGTTTACAACCGTTGTCACCGAAGATCGGATCCGTTCCCATTCTCCCGTCTGCGCTCATCGCCAACGCTTTCGCTTCTCCACCGAGATAAATCCGATCGATTCTCCTCGGCTTACGAGGTTTGCCATCCCTTTGCCCGGGAACGAAAGGGTACAAGTGACCGAAAGTCGACCCCTCCCGGAAATCAGGAGGTTCGGAGAGACATCTTGCAAGGAGGTGCGAGTCGACCCATTTTGAAGCGAGGAAGGGTGCGAACTCAAGTTCGGAATTGGCGTTAAAATCGCCTAAGATCGCTGATGAGCGCTGGGTAGGTTTTTGTTGGAGTAGGCGTAGGGTTTGGCGGTATTGGTGTTGTCGAATTTGATCGCAGGTGGGTAGGGAAGAGTAGTGGGACGTTGCGATGCGCCACTGAACAAGACAAGACTGCACTGAGGTAAGCGCTGGAAGTTTCTGCCAGTCCTTGACGCCCCCGTCAATGCTCACCTGTTCACCTCCCTCGGAATCCATCATTCGGAGGAGGATAATGGCCTTATCCTTTTCGTCCTGATTGCGCTGCATTGAGATGTACTCGACCTGGGCCTCCCACCCTCGTTGTTCGAGCAGTCCCTTTCTCACGAGCATAAGCACGCCTTCTCTTGTTCCTTCCTTTTTGCCTACCCCACGTAGCTTCTGAACCTGAACACTGCCTCCTTTCCTCGAGACGAACCAAAAATCTTCCAATCGCGTTAGGAGGTAATGTTTGCGGACCCAGTCGGCCGACCGAAGCTGCGTTTGAAGAGGATGGGACACCTCTTGAAGGGAGATCACGTCCGCTTGGCTCGATTCCAAGACCATTAGCAGGGCTCGGCTTTGGGCTTGCGAGTAGTTGGGTGATGATGACCAGGTGTTGTAAGTGACGAGACGGAGCGAAGTCCAAGGAATGGTCGTAGTGGCCCCTATCGACGCGGATGACGTGGAATTTGGCTCGTACGACTTCCAGGTGCCTTTGCCCGTGTAGACCGAGAGGGGCGTCTTGAACATGTTCGCCTCTTGTGTAGGTTGCTTCCCCTTCGGTCGACGTCGCCGAGGTCGTACATCGTCATTGTCGGGGCGCCGGCCGTGGTCATCCGCAGCCCGCACCAACGACTGCAAAGCTCGACGATGACCATCCGATTGCCGTGCGCGAACAAAAGAGCCGGATGGGCTCAGAGTAGTGCCACTGTGCCCCTTTCCCGTCGACTTGACCCGCTTGGGTGCTTTTGGCATGTGATGCTTGTCCCACGCCTTGTTGTTAAGCGCACTATTGAAGCCTTTGTCGCAGATTTCGCCCGTGTCCGTGTGGTAGCGTGTAACAGTGAGGTCTAACCGAAACGACCGGCTGTCCGCGGGGCGCAAGGATTTGGCTTGCGAGTACAGCGATCGGCGGCAAGCCGAGACGACCTGCGGAGATCGGAAGAGCTTGGACTAGCTTGGAAGTCGCGAGCTCGGGCTGCGTAACTCGGGACCAGTCGTAACTCGTTCTCGACTCCGACTCACCCCGTTCACTTTCGAAAGCGCTGATCCGACAGATGAGCTACCTCGACACCGCCAACAGCTCCAAGGAGACACTGCCACTCGATACACCCAACGGTCGTGAAGGGAATGACCATGCGTTGCGCTCGACGCCTACTCTGCCCCGCGACGCGCCCGCCAAGGCGAATAGCGACACTCCAGCACTTGGCAAGGACAGCGACCAGCTGCAGCATATACCAGCAGGGGTAGTCGGGCTGATGGGGATCCCAGCCGTGCAAGCCAATGCAACCGGACCGGCATTGACTTCCGCCAATTCACGCTCTAACGCCTCCTCGACGATGACGGCACAACTAACGCCGACCGCGACCGTGACCTCCACGATGACGATGAGCTACCCGCCGGTGTCTAGGTCCGAGAGGCTCCTGACCCAACTCCCACCCCCTGACCGAGGTCCGCAAGCCTATATTTTCCTGGTCTGTGCCTTCTTCGTCGAGGTCGTCGTATGGGGTATTCCGGGTGCTTTTGGTGTCTTCCTCGAATACTATACGACGCATGGAATTGGCAAGCACAAGGCTCCGGCCAACCATACCCTATTGTGAGTCGTTTCGACCGCGAGTGGCTCACAGTTCGGCTCATCCCGACGGCGGACCTCGATGGATCCTCACAGGCCATGGGTCGGAACGCTGTGTCAAGGCTTGATGTCGTTATTCGGTGGGTGTTGTGCTCTCGGACGCAGGGTTTCGGAGACTGACTGTAATTACGGCATGTACCCACCAGGCCCACCGCTGGCGTGGATCCTCAACCCGCGGCCACACCTGCGGATCCCGTTCATCTGGGCTGGTATCGCGGTTCTGTCCGCATCATTGTTAGCAAGTTCCTTCTCGTTCAAAGTAAGTTCTACTCCATGGAAGTCGTCGTCTCCTTTCCCAAGATGCTCATCTCGCCTCACAACGTTCACCAGACTTGGCACTTATTGCTGTCGCAAGGAATCGGCTTCTCTATTGGTGGAGCGATGGTCTTTTTCCCCGCGATGGCGTTCCTCAACGAATGGTTCGTCAAGCGGAGAGGCATGGCCGCGGGAGTGACCTACGTCGGCACCGCGTTCGGGGGTGTATGTTTTCCCTTCTTCATCGCTGCGTTGCTCGCTCGTTTCGGCGACGCCATCACGCTGCAAGCCCTCGCGTGTGCGAGCGGGGTCTTACTTGGGGCGTGTATGCCATGGCTAAAGCCTCGCCTGCCAATTCCGACGAAGCGGGATCTGCGATCGGAGCGATATCATGATACCGAGAAGCGACAAGATGACATGAAACGCGTGTGGAAGAACAAGGGGTGGTCCATGTTCATGATCTCTAACTGTGGGTCCCTGATGCCTCAGGAACCAGAAGAAATCTGCTTACTGACTCTGACACCGCTTTGCTCCCACTTGATCAGTCATGCAAGCCCTCGCCTTCACCATCACGACCCTGTTCCTTCCCTCGTACGCCGCCTCGATCGGCCTCTCACCCTCGGCTGGATCCGCTTCCCTTGCGGCCCTCAACGCCGCGTCAATTTTTTCTCGTATCGGGGTCGGGATCCTATCGGATAAAAAACCGCCGCATCTCATCGCAAGTGTCATCATGGCCGTATCGGCGGTATCAGTCTTCCTTCTCTGGGGTTTGGCGAGCACGTCCTTGGCGCCATTATTGATCTTCTCGCTCGTGTTTGGGTTCGCGTGTGGTCCTTGGACGTGTTTGTACGTGGCCATGATCAAGGAAGTTGCAAGTCAGTCATGTTGCGCCGCGGATGAATCACATTGGATGTGAGTCTTCGACGCTGACCTTACCCTCCCTTTCGCAGGCGACGATCTCCCCCTCTCGGTAACCCTGTTCTCCTTCGCCGCCTTCGGTCGAGGCGTCGGAACCATCATCACAGCTTTCCTCTCCTCCCTCCTTTTGGCCCGCTCTATGAAAGGTGCGGAAGCATGGACCGCATTTGGTGTCGCCGATGGCAAATTTGGCAGCGTTGTCATGTTCACAGGGGCGATTTTGGTCGTCGCGGCCGCGACGGAGGGCATCGCTTTACTTTAGGAGAGCGGCGTCGGTTCGGGATTCAGGAAGTTGAGAGTCACGTCTCGATAAATTTGTTCTAGATGGTATTTTTAAGAAAAAAATTATAGAGTAGCTTTGAATTGAGCGAGGGAGTGAATTCAGATGTTTGAGCCTGGGAAGGGTCATAATGGTCTGGTCTGAGGCAGCCAAAGATCGTCCAGTGGCCCTAGCCTGGTAGACGGGTCGAACGGTCGTCTTGTAATCCGAATCCTTGAAATTGACGTCAGCGAGAGCAAATGGGTGATGTCACAAGTTTCACACTTTAAAGCGCTATGAATAGGGTGTTCACGTTGCGAGAGCTTAGAAGTTGTGGCAGTCAAAAGTCGTTCGCGTGTTCGCGTGTGAATCGAACGATGACCTCCTGTCTCGGATTCACAAGCTCCCGAAGGGCGGCGATCCTTGTCCTGCAGGATCGTCAATGGATTCCCGCTCTCTCTTCTTCTTGTCAATTCCCGATTCGCTCTCGAAATCACCCTGTATCACCTTTTCCCCTCAAAAAGTACTCTGTACACCATCGCTGTCACGGACCAGCAAGCCGAACGATCATGTCCTCCCTTGAAAGCGCGATCGACCTAGCCGATCGCGTCCTTTCGCGTTTCCCAGACCGTCTCACACCCGAAAATTGGCATGCGTTCAAAACCCCTCTCGAGGACGCGCTTCGCTGCGCTAAAGTCCTGCGCATGCTCCAGGGGCGTTTCCCCAAACCTTCTCGCGACGATGAAGATGCCATCGAGGACTACGCTTCGAGACGCGCCGAGGCGAAGATGGTGTTGAGTTTTTGTATAGGGGATGATGCGTTCGCCTATATTGATGAGGAACCGGTCGAGGAGATGTGGGACGCATTAGTAGACCGGTTTACGATCCTTTCCGGGGGGAGGGGGAAGACGACCAAGTTGAGGGCGAGGAAGTTGAGACAATTGTGAGTCGACGAAGCTTGAGCGTGGGAACATGGGCTGATCCAACGCATACATTGGTCACGATCAGACTCGATCTCTCACCAACCCCCTTCACCGAAGGTGTCGATCTCGACGCCTACGTCGGCCAGGTCGCGGAACTGGTCTACCAAATCAACTTCCTCTACCGCCAAGAACGTCGCGACGACGCCAGGTACGAAACGCGCATCGTC
The DNA here is from genome assembly GCA_001244265.2 of Microbotryum lychnidis-dioicae p1A1 Lamole. Classification (NCBI taxonomy): domain Eukaryota; kingdom Fungi; phylum Basidiomycota; class Microbotryomycetes; order Microbotryales; family Microbotryaceae; genus Microbotryum; species Microbotryum lychnidis-dioicae. The sequence goes on from CDLV01000006.1 coordinate 2,503,900, forward strand.
CCCGCGTGCTATGACCACGATAATGCCCCTCTCAGCCCAATGAGCTCGACGTTAGGTCACGACGGATTACCTACGGATCCTAGGAGGGACGCGATCCTCGCCGAGACGGCACAGAGACTTGATGGTGGGAGGGTCGGGAGGGGGTCCGATCACGGGGTGGTGGATTTGATCTCGGAGGATTTGCATCGCGAGTTGTTGCATGCCAAGTTGTTGACCGATCATTCGTTGCCTCATGTTGGTTAAGCTCGAAGACTCTACTTTGCGGTCCATTGCACTTTTTTTCTGTCTGTGTCTAATACTGACTCTGTCATCATACCCACTCGTCCACCTGCTGGTGTTGTAGGTTACTGTGCAGTCTAGACCAGAGTGGTAGGCTCCTACCACTCTGGGCCGGAGCCTACCACTCTGGGCCGGAGCCTACCACTCTGGGCTTACCACTCTGAGCCACAAACTGATCGACCCGGGACCCGTCGAGACCAAGCGCCGTGATACTCACGACCTCACTGCCTATTGTTTCACTTCGGTATCGAAGCGAAAGAGCGTTGCCGGCGAACGGACGCAAAGCCCCTGAAACATGTCGAGAAATGTCTTTCCTTGCGCGATGATCTTTTGTACAGAGGGTCTCACCTGGTGGTCTAGAACCGAACAAGAGGTCAATACCTCAGACTGAGCACCGTACGATGACGTTGTTCTCCCTCTCATTGCGTTCTACTACACATTCCGGTCGACTCCCAATATACCACCGCATGACTGGCAGGAACGGACTAGCGATGAAACGCTCGTTCTCGCATCCTACCCAATATTACTCCGCTCCACTTACCCAAGACCTCCCCTTCCTCAACATCGACCCATCGGCACAAGACCCGAATGCCTACCCTTTCCCACGAACGCTTGCCCGTCAATCCTCGACCACTTCCCTCTTCCCATCTTCGAGGTCGACGACTGGGCCTTCGGGTCGTCCACCTACTCGTCAAATGACGGGAATGACTCTGGATCGATCGAGGAGGGATTCGACGGCGAGTACGATTCGACCGACTTGTCATCGTGCGAAAACGACGTCGTCCATCCATATGTCAAAGAAAGCGTCCTTTGCGTCCCTTGTCGATCATCTCCCACCGCCAACGACGAGTTTGACCTTGACGCCGGAGACATGGCCGACGTTCAAGAAGGAATTCAAGGCGTCCCTCAAAGCAGCGGGGATGTACAAGATGCTCAACGGTGAGATCCCCGCCCCCATTCGACGAAGGGATCAACGTAATGACGCGGCGTACGACGAAGCGATGGAGGATTTTCTGGCCAAGAGGAGCGAGGCGAGGTTGTTCCTCAATGCGAGTTTGGGGCCCGAATTGTTCGAGAGGATCCAAGATCGCCCGGTGGAGGATATGTGGAAGAGCTTGGTGAGGCTATACGAGGGAGCTTGACGCTCGTGTTGGAGTAAGGGGGCGTAGTTGTGGTGAATTGCAAATACCCGACGTCCGTTCGTGTTCATGAAGCCTCTTGCGTCTTGTCCGCTTCTTTCTCCCTTGCTTCCTTCCTCTTTCTTGCCCACTCCTTGATCTTCTCGGCCTTCTTTGCCCGTCGTTCCTGTTCGTCCTTGTCCTCTTCGGTCGATGGGGTCGGGATCGGCGTTTGGTTCGCATTCGCAGGCTCCCTCAGTTTGTCCTCCTCTTCTGCTGTCGCTGTATCGCCTTCTTCTTCCTCACTATCACTCCCATACCCATTCAAACCCAAACCCAACCCATTCCCACTCCCATTTCCCACGTTCTCCTCGTCGTTCCGCCTCGCCTCCTCCCCTACAGGTTCCCCTTTCTTGATCCTCTCCCATAGGTCACTCCATTTCCCTTCCTTTCTCAGAAAGTCAAACCGTGGGTCTCGTCCATGGTTGGCCATGATGCGTATTTCGAGTAGAGAAGGGTCGGCGGCGTTGGAGAGGGTGGTGTGTAGTTTCTTCATGAGTGCCAGTTGAGTCTCGGACGGCTGTTTTCGGGTAGCGAAGGGTTAGCTCTCGGAAGAGTTTGCTTGACCGTCAATGAAGCAACGTACCTCAGTTTCCTCATTTTCGTGCTCCTCCTCCTCCTCCTCTTCTTCTTCCCGCTTCAATGCCTTGATCCTCTCCTCCCTGCCCAACTCTAACCTTTTCGACTTCCTCTCCCTCTCAATGAGCTCCCTCTCCTCGGGTTCGAAATAGAACATTTCTTCTGCATCATCGGGGAGGTCTTCGAAGCCTAGGTCCGGGGGTAGAAGGGGTGTGGTGGTTGATTCTAGTATGGGTAGAGAGGAAAGGAGGTTGAGGGCGTCGTATCTGATTCAGTGAGGAGTTCGTTTCGTCAGTTTTGCCAAGCCGAGCCTCCTTTACGGAGAGCCCATCCTTGCTAATGCGACGAGTTGAACGCACCTATCGATCCAAATCTCTTGTTGTTGATCCCCCTCTCGATGATCGAACCCCGCACCGCTGCCCGCTTCCCATCTCATCATCCTCGTACGCCCACTGGCGTCGGTCGTCAGCGAACTCGTACTCGAGCTGGGCATCTGTACGCGCCTGGCCCAGTCGGGATGACCCCTAATCAACGAAGCTTCATGAGCGACCAAGCACAGCCGAGAGCTCGCGCGGGGCTCGGGGAGATTGTGGCTGATGTTGGAGGGTTGGGAAAAGGTCATACTGGAAGTTGAAGCTGATGCGGGGCGGGAAGCGTATGCGTAAGATGCAGAACCATTGCTCGTGCTCTGAGGTGGGGCAGGGTTGAGCGGGTCGTGCTGCTGGGCGTGATGGGGGTGAGACCGTCGTCCCGGGTGACGAGGCCCGGGATGAGTACGAGGTCGTTTGGAAGGGGGAGCCAGGATGGAGGAGAGGAGTTCCGGGATGAGTGAGGGATGAGGAGAAGTGACGGATGGGTTGTGCGATGACGAAGAAACGAGCTTCCGCACCTCGCACGGACCTCCGTCCAGGGACACTTGCACACGCGTCGAGGCTCGCCCTGACCAACCTGGGGCTCAGCTTGTCTTCCTCGACCAAACCCCGCGAGTCAAAGGAAGAGGGTCGATGGCTCAGGCACCGCCACCGCCACCTACACTCGTCACTCATGCACAACGCAATCTACCGACGACGACATCCATCACGCCCTGTGCATGCTGCCCTACACGCGATTTGCTCGCCTTGCTCAGCTCCCCCTCCGCCTCCCCCTCCGCCTCCACATCATCCACGAACGACGCCTCAACCTCGACCTCCAACTCCGGAAGAGGCAAACTGAGCCTGTACCGGACCACAGGCCAGATCGATCATGTGTGGGAGTTTGCGCCTTCCCCATCTCCATCTCCATCGACTGTGACTGTGACTGCGGCCGTCGCCCCGACAGCTCCGGTGAGCAAGTTCGCGGCGTTTGGACAGGCCAAGGCGAAAGCCAAAGCGGTCCAAGTCGGCATCGATGCGATGGCTTGGAGTCCAGATGGTGAGAATCAGATGCGGTCGGTCAACAGCTTTCGAGCAGCGCTGATCATCTACCCTCCTGCGGTGATCGAACAGGGCACCACCTCGCCGTGCTCAGTTCTTCCTCTCCCCTACCAGGGACGACCCTCTCCAACCTCGAAATAGTTGCTCTACACCAACCCACCCCCAAATCCCTCTTACCTCCGACCTCGATACCTTGGAACGAAAAAGCCTTTTCCAAACCCTCCCACCTAGCATGGCATCCCCTCACGACCGTCAAAAAACCTGAGCCCTCTCCAGAAAACCTAACTTCCCGTCGACCGCCCCACCCCGAATGGACCTACAGACCCCTACGTTCCTCGGCGCAAGCACTCATTGCAAAGCTCCCCGCTTTACCCGATCTGAACGCTTTCAACGCCTCTACTGCTTTGATAGGAGCGACCGATCCGAATTCGTCTTCCGGTTCGGGTTCTGTCGCTGCGGGTACGGGTGGTGGACCCGGCGCTGCTCGAGCGGCGATTTTCGGCGCCAAGAATGCGATGCTGCAAAAGGAACGGGAAAAAGATATGGGAAAACCCTTGCTTTTGAACGAGGCCGCGCCGAGGTTCCCTACGCTTTTGGAAGAGTCGAGAGTGAAGGGTGAGCAGGGGGAAGGCTCGGTGTTGGTTGTGGGGCAAGGTGGGGGCAAGGTGACGATTTATTATGGTGGGAGCGTAATGCTGGGCACAGTCGACGTAGGGGAGGGACTGGATCAGGTTCAAGTGCATGGTTCAACGACCCTTCCTTGGGATGAGACACAGGCGGGTACTGCTTTGAGGAACCCACCGCGAGGCACGTTCCGCATCTCGCTCCTGGTTTCGTCCAACGACCCTGCCGATCCTACAAGTCGAGATTGGCGCGATCGGCAAATCAACTTTGATCTACCGCCGACACTACACCTCCTCATGACGCAATCGACCGAACTACACCGACATATCAGCCATGCGTTCGAAGCACTTCAATCCGTCCGTACGTTATGGGACGAAGCCCGACGCCTTGGCAAAAGTTGGTTATCGAGAATCTCGGAAATGTCCAAAGCGCATACGATAACGACCTCACCGATCACACAACTCCTCCTCCTTTTGTTGACCGGTCGACCTTCAGCGGCTTTGCACGACTTCCTCGCGAGCAAGATGAATGAAAAGTCCTTGTCGAAATGGCAAGGCTCGATGGCTCAAGTCTTGCAACGCCTCAAGAGCGTACCATACATGTCCCTACAACCCGCTATCGAAAGGACTGTCTTACTTTTGGAGGAGGTGGAGAGTTGGGCGATGTGGAAGGAGAAATGGGGGGCGTTTGGATTGGAGTTGGGAGAGGTGAGGAGGTGTCTGAGGTTGGGAACGGGGGTGGTCAAGGCTTGTGCGAGGTTGGAGAGGGTTGTCGTGGAGGAGGAGAGGTGCTTTGAGGCATTTGGGGCTTGGTTGCATTATGGTCTGTTGACGCAGTCTTACTTTACGCATCGTCGAGCGAGAACGCTGACGATCATTCCACTGAGGAAACGCAGAACTGGAAAAAGTTGCGGCACAAGAAGGCTCCGAGATCGTCCCCATCGCGAACTTCACACCCCTACCCGTCGCCTATTACATACGCCACTGTCTCCCCGTCGAAGTTAATTCTATACTTCCCTTCCTCAACTTTGGGCCCTTCTCCGCATCCTTGGACACGAACGTCGATCTGATCCGAGCGAAGAAATGGATTGATGAGTTGGAGGTTATAGGAAAGAGGGGCAAGACGAGGGAGGAAGGGGAGGAGGAATTGCGCAACGTATTGAAGAGGATGAAAGAGGAGTTGAAAGGGCAGATCACGGCGGAACGGGTGGAGGCGACGGCGGAGGATTGGGAGGGGACAGTAGGGGGATGGGATAAGGAGGGACTGTTGGGGGCCGAGGGTTTGGAACCTCCTTCCAAACCTAGGGATGACGCGATGGGGGACGATGTCGTACCACCAACGGCTCCTGGATCGGCGAATAAGGCGAAATTAGAAGAAGACGACATTTCAGTTTCGCTACCCATCTTATTACACCTCTTGGCTGGACGAGTAGCGCGGATCATGGATCAGGCGATCACGGCCGTTGGTGCGCCTCGTGTCCAGGAAAAGCCAGTCGTGAATCCGGAGTCGAGCGGGGTGGAAGTCATCACGCGCACTTCGAGGGAGAGAGTACTGTATAGGGAGCAGACGGTCCGGAATGATGTTTGGAGAGTGTGGATCGATGGGGAAGTCTGTGAGTTCTTGAGCGGGCCGATCTTCGTGCTGGATCTTCCCGAAGGCTTGGAGGAGCTAACTAACGCGCGCGGTGACGCTCGCCTCTCCAGTCCGAGTTGTCAAGACCATCTATAGCACCTATACCGAGGCATCGAACATACAGCTAGGAGCTTTGGCGCGTTTGGTCGATGAGCGTGATTGCCGATTGGAGGTGATTGATCTGGCTTGGTTGGACCTGGATGAATTGGTCATGATTTGTAGGATCCACGAGGGGAAAGGTGAATTGGTTTCAAGGGAGGGAAGTGGAGGTGAAGTGGGTACCTGGGGGATATTGATGCTTGGACGCCCTTCTGTTTTGATTGACAGTCACCTCACATTACTTGCTGAGCGTGTGCATGTCCGCACTCTCGTTCGAGCCCTTGACGAGCAACCCTTGCCGCGTGAGTTATGCTTCCCTTTCGGTCTCGACAGGCGCAAACCCAGCTGCTGATACGCAGGCCACTCCCATCCAGGACTCGCCTACGCAGCGGATCCCCCTGCATCGAACTCTGCTGTTTGAGCCTCAATTCCCTCCTGAAGGTTTGTCGATTCAACCGTATCGAGAGGAGGAGGACGGGTCGACTTGTAGGAGTGGTGCGCCTGTGGCGTGCGTGCTCGCTGGGGACGGGAGAAGATTGCAAATGGCGGTCATTGAGGGGGGGTTGTTGGAGAACTATGACGAGGAAGGTGATGAAAAAATGTTGTAGCTCTAAAAAGGTGTGCAAGGGATGAACTGAACCCTGTAGATGCGACCGAGGAGGTCCGTGCGTTCTGCTCGCTCTCGCTCTGATCGTCGTGGTTCGAAATGAGGGGCAATCGAGGTCGAGCGAGGCCCAGTCGCTCCTCCGCTCCTCAACTCGCACCCTTGCATACCCCGCACGTGAGTCTGGCCCGCTGCACACCGTACGAGAGACCCAGTGACCGACCGTAGCTGACACCTGCACCTGTCTGTTCCGTCATCGTCGTCATGCTCCGGCCTGGTGCCATCCTGTGCCATCCTGTGCCACCCTGTGCCATCGAACCGACTGCTGCACCGACCCTCGTCACCTGGACCACAGTCATCCCTCTTCCGCCGCGCTCTCCCCCTTCTCTACCCTCATCTCACCCAGTTCAGAACCACCTTCGTATGGTCAGTTCCATCTGGCCCACGCCTCACCCAGCACACTTCAAAGCTTCAGAGCTGACCCGATCACTCCGTGCGGCGGTGAGCAGAGCACAATCCTCAACAAGCCTTACGACGCGTTCGCCGACGAGGAACAGGACGTCGCCGTCGAGACCACCAAGAAGGCTTCGACTGGTCAGTTGCGAGAGGGACTGTTTCGTGTGCCGGGCTGTCTCAGAGTGGGAAGGAAGGACGGGCGTCGTGTGCGCGTGAAAAGGGGGAACGGCCGCGGATCACAGGGGCCTCCCCGAGTGGTGGATGATCCTGTTGGGGGAAGAACAACATATTCACACCCTCACTTTTGCTCCCACAGTCGCCAACCACATTCACATCCGTATCCAACAACGCAACGGTCGCAAAACGATCACCACCCTTCAAGGCGTCCCGACCGAATATGATCCCAAGAAGCTCTTGAAGGCGTTCAAGAAGGAGTTCGCCTGCAACGGATCGCTCGTCGATGACGAAGAGATGGGCCAGGTCATCCAGCTGCAGGGCGATCAACGAACAAAGATCGCCGAGATCTTGATCGAGGAAGGTATTGGTCAGTGATCGCAGGGGCGGCTCGACCTCTGGTAGAAAGCCTCGACTGACCCCCTCGGGAGTCGGTTTCGTCCGTGGTACCCTACAGACAAGGAGACGATCAAGTTGCACGGTTTCTAATCGACCCGCTCGGATGGACGTCGCGTTCGGTCCGGATATCCGGTAACCGGGTTGCAACGTGACCGGAAGGAATGTCTGCTTGTGTTTTTCTCTCTCACATCGCGCCACGTTTCCGACCTTCCCTTGCTCCCTCTGTCTCCACGTACTGGGCGTGTGTGTGTGTGCACTGACATCATCTGTTCGCTTCCACAATTTCGTTTCGCGTCCTCGATGAGGGGTACGAGAGTTCGATTAAACTGCACTGGAGGGAGTATGAACACTCGCCGCGCCGACCTGGAACACCTTCAGAGCTTCTCCCAGCCTCAATGGACCAAGAAAGAGCATCAAAGCAGACTCTCATAAAAGTGACACTGTTTGCATGACAAGCGGGCGGTCCTTATCTCCACAAAAAAAAACCAATGGCGAATGAGTGACGAAGGGGGCAAGAGAAACAATTGCGAGAGTAAGCAATTTAAAGTCAATAAAGATGGAAGACGGAGGAATACGCGGGTAATGGTAGTAGTAGTAAAAGCAGGTTAATATAGAAAGATGGGGTTGTGGAGAGCGCATAGAAGTCAAACTATGGCGGACTCCTCGGTAAAAGGACTTTCGGAGTCGGCAACGAGGTGATCTACATGAGGGGAAGAAGAGAGAGACATGGGGTTGGGGGCACTACGCTGAGCTGCTTTCTAGAGAGGGAACGAGAGAGGAGGACGGTGATCAACTCGGTTGAGGTGGCGGTGACGACCTCGTCGGGTTCAAACCACTGCTTTGGAAGACCGACGCCGAGTGGAAACTCGCGATGCTAGGCGCGCCCGAGACCATGCCTGATGGATCGTAGGGTGAGTTCGGGGGCATCGGTTGCGCACCCGGTGATTGAGGCGGTGGCGATTGGCCGAGGTGTTGACGCGAGAGCGAGGTCGAGGAACCGGCCGCTCCGTTCGGGAACGGGTAGGGGGAATAGCGCTCGTGGTGCGAATGACCGTCGCGAGGACTCGAGGCTCTGGCACCTCGTGACTCGCTGCGTTCGGCCGAGACTCGACTTGAGGTCGCGAGACCGTTCATCTGTCGTACCAGTGAAGACTCGAGCGACGAATGCCCCGTCCCCGTGCGCGTGTAATGCCCCGGAGTACTGTTGCCTGCGCCGTAGACCGATCGAGCCGGTGCCGAGGTCGTCGAATTGAGCGACGAGAGGGAAGGCACGCGGGTCAACCCCAACTCGGCGAGTTGTTCCTGTCGCAAGCGTCGTTCGGGATCCGAAGCCGAGCTTGCGATCGACGATATTGACTGCCCCGAAATGGATTGCGCCGTGCGTCCTCGGATCGAAGTCGCCTCACCCGACGACACCGAGTGCACGTCGTCATCGTCGTGCCGCCGTCTCGCCTTGTGACTCGTGACCTGCAATCTCGACGTATCCTCAACGATCTGCGGCATCTTGGATTTGAACGAGTTTTGCGACATCGAATTGTGAACGCTGAGCGTATCCGCCACTCGAACTTTGCCTTTCTCCACTGGTGCGACCAATCGAGGCGAGTTGGAAAAGTTGTGCAACGGATCGGCCGCCTCTCGCAGCTGCGTCTTCTTCTGCATGACCGCTCGGGCACGCTCGCGCGATGCTTGCATCGCCGCATCGCGCTTGGCTCGTTCGACATCCCGAGACGCCTTCTCCGCCGCCTTGAGCTCCTTCTTCGTCTTGGGCGCCGTAGAGGCTTCGGTCGTGACACCTTCCATGGGCGTGCCGCCGTTGAGCGATGATGAGGTCGAAGGGGTGCGTTTGAGCGAATGACTGATGCTGGCGGCGGGAGCGTCGGCCGATGAATCGCCAGAAAAGACCTTGCCCAAACCCCAACGACCAGACTTGGTCGGTGCTGCAGCAGGTGCCGGTGTCGCAGTGAATCCCAGTCCGGAGTTCGGACCTTGTCGAGATGAGGCCTGCTGATGCTGCTGTTGATGCTCGAGGTGCCTTCGCGCATTCGTCTCGGTCGAACCCGTGGTAATGTTGCTCGAAGGTGAATCGGGGAACGTCGGCGATGGCGCATCGTCCAATGTGCCGTAGCCAACAGGGAACGACATGATCGAAGAGGGCCTCTGCTGAGTAATGCCCTCGAAAACCGAACCGTCGTAGAACGTCGACGCGGCGATCGAGACACCCGAGAAAGAGGGTCGTCGAGGAAGTAGACCACCCATTCCTCCTATCGGGTTCGTACGCATGTGCGCCTGGGACGACGAAGCCGGTGACCGATATGGCTCCTTCGGCGCCATGCCCCAACCCTGATCTCCCGTGTCCGTGCTCCAAAGCGAAGATCGTGACAGCGGTCGCAAGCTGGCCGACTGTCCATCGCTCGGACTCTCCGGGTAAGACATCATCGCGCGGTCCAGGCTCGAGGCGTTGTCAGATGTCGCTAGCGGTGCGCTCGACACGTGTATCGGGTAGTTGGACATGCCCGACGCGATGCTGCTGGAGTCCTCGGGATAATACCGATAGCCAGAGTTCGAATCGCCACGATCGACATTGGGAAAGAAGCGACCGTTCGCCTCGGTGCCGACCTGGAACGGCGGCTTGTAATGCGACGGGGTATGCCCATGTGCGGGAGGTAGTACTCGAGGAGAAGGAGCGCTCGGTGCAATCGAGGCCGACACCGCCGAGGTCGTCGAAATAGTGAGCCCGTTCAACGATGGCGCCTGGTACATCAATTCTTGCGTCGCGGGGATTGCAGGTTTGGCCGATTCGGGGGCTCGATACGGCGCGTAGCGGTAGGCGACCTCGCGGAAGTAGGCGTGGTCAATGCATTGTCGAGCCGTCAGGCGGGCGCGGGGTTCGTAGCGCAGCAAATCGGCGATGCAGTCGATCATTTGCGGCGATACCGTGTTCGGATCGAACAAACTTGTGAACGTCCGCGGCGGAATCTGCGTCCGAGGTCGGTAGCTCGTTCAAGTCAGCTCTGTTCAGAGACCCACGATCTCATGCACCAACCTTTGAGAACGCGAACCCGACATCTTTCGCCATCTTCACACCTCTCGGCCATAGCCCTCCACCCCGTGTTCTTCCCCTTTCATCAATTCCATAATCCGTACTCGGATCACCCAACACCTCGCAAATCTTGAACACCTGATCGACCTCGCTGTCACCGGGGAATATCGGTTTGAGTGTTAGAACCTCAAGCATGATCGTCCCCAAGGCCCACATGTCGACAGGGTTCGAATAATCGCGAGACCGCAGCAAGACCTCGGGTGCTCGATACCACCTCGTTGAGACGTATTCCGTGTACGGCGGTTGACTCGCCGTTTCTCGCGCCAGACCGAAATCGGCGAGTTTAACGCTCACGACGACGTCCTTTTCCGGTGGTGTCGTCGCGTTGGCGAACAAGGATGAGGCAGGGTAGTCGGCCAAACCGGTGGTGGTGATCAAGAGGTTCTCGGGTTTCATATCGCGATGAAAGAAGCCGGATTGATGAATGTGGTCGAGCCCGGCGAGAATTTGTTCGAATATAGACGCGGTCAAACCGGACGCTAGTGGCCGCCCTTTGCGCGATTTGGTGAGTTGGTACAGGTTCCCCTCCATGCATTCGAATACGAAATAAAGCTCCTTTGACGAAGGGAGTAGAAATGCGTCATATAATGGAATAATATTGGGGTGCATCGGGATCGATTGAAGGGACTGTGCAAGGGATGGTAGTCATGGTGATCAATCAGCACACTGCGGACGACAAGCATGAGCGAACGAGTGCCGCCGACGCACCTTGAGTTCCTTAAGTTTTGTACATTCCGCCCATCCTCCTTCGAAAGCCTTTTTCATCCTCTTGATCGCGACCAGCCGCTTCCCCTTATATTCCGGTCTCGAACTCGGCCCCGGCAGTAACGTCCCCGGCGGAAGCTGCAAATCGGAATGCCAATCCGCGAGCCAGACCGTACCAAAGGACCCGTCGCCGACCTCCTTGATGATGGTGTACGATCTCGGTTCGAGCGGTGGGAGGAACTGCCTCGCTATCGGGGGGAAGTTGGGCATTGGCGGGGAGAACTTGTGCCCTCGCGAACTGGTGCTGTGCGCCGACGCGGGCGAGGTCAGACCGGAAGCCAGCGAGTCCGAGTTGGACGTCGAGCGATCGTGGACCCAGGAGCTGCCCGAGGACGAGGACGAGACATGAAGCGGTTGGTGCGGTCGAGGTGCATGGTGGGACGCGTAAGAGGATGTCGGGTTCGGCCGTGGTAGTGTTGGCGATTGGGACGGGTGTTGATGCAGCGGTGAGCTGGCGAGACCACTAGCCGCGCCGTTAAATGACGATGCAGCGCTATGCGATGACCGAAACCAAGAAGCCGGTCCGCTCCCAGAGCCGCCGGCCGCGGCGGTAGTGCTAGTCGAGACGGAAGTCGAGGCCGAACCGATCGAAGCGAGGGAAGGCGAGTGGAGGTGGTGGTGATTGTGCTGATGCTGGTGGTGCTGCTGGTGGTGCTGCTGGAGCTGGTGGAGGAGATGCTGCTGTTGCGATTGCGCGTAGGCTTGCGAATGGCGAGCCGACGACGGCGACGGCAGCCGAGACGGCGAGGGCGAATTCGGGTTCGACGAGGAGGCCCGGTTCAGCAGTCCGTGCAGTGAATTGGTCGAGGCTGCTGCGTGAGAGGACCCGGCAGCGCCATAGTCTCCTAAGCCGGCCGAGAGCGTAGACCATGAACTTGACGCGTGATTAATCGCGGAGGTTGGTGATGCAGCCGCCACTGCCGCTCCCGCGCGAGACGCTAGCTCGTACTTTGGGCCAGTCATGCCCGCGACGCCATTGTAATGATGTCCCGGACCGACGACGACCTCATTGTTGCTGCAACTCGGTCCCGCCACCAACGCCGCTGGTGCCATGACCTGAACCTCTCTCCCTGTGTGCGTCTCTCTCTCGGAGATCGACCCCTTCGTCGCTGGTCGTCGTCTGGTCGGTTTCAGCCCGAGGGCTCGAGGCAATCCTCGTGCGCCTGCAACGATCCCCGCGCGTCGATCGAAACCCGACGGTTGGCTGGGACCGGTGGCCTCTGGGTGTGTGGGGGGGTAGCAAGTCACGGGTGTCGCCTTCCTCTGCAGGACGTTGATGTGATCAACTAGTGGGTTTCATTCGATGTAATGTGGCGGGCCATCGAGAGTGACGAGAGGGCAAAGTAAAGAACGAGCGTGGGGTCGAGTAGCGTGTGTGGTGTGTGGGAGACGCGAGGAGAGGCAAACGGGGCTAAGTCAGGCTCAATAAACCGCTACGCTTACGATGGGGAACTTTTGGGCTGAGCAAAGGGCAAAGCGAAGAAAGCGGACGACCACGACCGGGACCGACGCGTGCAAGCATAAAAAAGAAAAAAAAAGAAAGAAAAAGAAAAACTGACTGCGACACATCATCAAAGTATTCATGAGTCTCGAACTACCGCTACGTCAAACCCAGTTCACGGCTAGAGCGAACTGCGAGAGCGTGGGGCTAGCAGGAGCTAGGGGGCACCAGGAAATTGGCTTCTGGGTCGACCGCGCCTAATTAGTAATAAGCCGTTCCCTTCCCGTCACCGTAAGCGCCATTTTTTAATCGAAGAAGCCAATTCCAAACAAATGGGCAGGCCGATGAGGCCATACTCTACTCAAATGGAGCCGTCCGACGTCCAACCCCAGGGCCTTTGTAACTTAATTGGGCGCAACACTCCAGTGCTCCACCCGCCCACCACGAGCCCGCGCCCCGAATCCGAAGGCGACTAGTGGTTAAATCTGGGAGCACTAGGGCTCGTTTTTGGAAGCACCCGCTCGGCAGCACTAGCAGCCGCAGCTTTGTCTTGAAACGGACGGGGGACCGACACCCACGTGCGTTTCAAACAAGGTCGAGTGTGGCGGACCGGGGGTTCGTCGCCCTGGAAATCCGTGATCGGCCGCCCGAGAGGTGATCGTTGCCGCATGCTATTTCGAAATCAGGTACACAAGCTTTTTCCCCTGTATGTCGATCCCAACGCTCGCTGTACCGGCTCGAAGATGATGGGCTTGCGTCCTCGTCGTCTGAGCAAACGTAAGTGTTTCGACGCTATGGCCAGCTCAAATTTGACCATGTTGCAGAAGTGTGCGCGCCAGGGTACACGCTCGATCGACGCAGCACGCCTACGGCGATGCGCGCGCGCCACGTTTGCCTGCGGATTGCACAAATGCAAGGAGGCGACAAGCTTGTGTCGGTGGCGATTCATCACGAGGAAGATGTGACGTTTGAAAGATGTGAAATTCTCGGACGATCAATCACGGTACCTAACAGCGCAAGTTGTGAAAATTTCGACGACGGCGATTCGGGACTCTCGGTCAAGGGAGACGTGATGATGTCATCGACGTCAAGCCAGTCCGAGCCGAACTGAAAAGGGATCCTGCTAGCCGAAGTCAGCGGGGCGGGACTCGACCGCGCGCCTCTACATGCGGGCGTGGGAAGGCTGGCCCCTTTCGCCAGTTCTCGCCCGCGCCACAATCGCCTTCAGGATGGGTAAGGGCCACATTTGGGTGGTCTCCCGGTCTCCCCAAAGTCATATCGCTGGTGGCTGATCATGGCGTGGTAGTCAAGTTATCAACCCAAGGGAACATCGAGCAAAGCGACATTGAGCTGACCTCGATAGGGGGTGCCCGGAGTTGGGAATTCCGGAACTGGGTGTTACGGAGAACAAAAGAAGGTTTGGCTGAACTGAGAGTCGAACTCAAGTCCACTCCATTGATCAGAGTTGCTCTGACCTCTGAGCTACTCAACCAGCGGGAATAGGTCACGGCAGCGGCGCACCCGGATCAAGCCGGCGGCGGTTCTCCCTCCCATTGGGAGCCACGGCGGGTGGACGGGAGCGCGGCCACACATTGACTTCTACTCCCGGTTCCTATCCGCGTTTCGCTTCAAATCCGCCACGTGCCGGGCTCAGCCGCCTTCGGAGGCCGGCAGAGGTGGATAAGAACGGAAGTGATGGCGTCATCAATATGACTCATTCGCTCAGGCGCCCGGTTGGCCCACCCCAAGTCGGCGACGACCTCGCATACCTCTCTCTTCTTCTTTCCCTCAGCTGGAATCGACCTCTCGTGGGCCGTGCAAATGCGATGATCCGTGCACCACCTTGGTCATGTTTTGAGATTCGCGTCGGGATTACCCATACCGGCATCCCCCCGACCCATGCGTGCTTTCGTTCTCGTCCTTGCTTTGTTCGCTGCTCGTCGATCGAGTGAATCCGCTGGTGGTGCTCGGACTCTTGCCGACCCCAAGCCCCTTACTGCATGATTACCCTCACCTTCCACAGCCCCGCGATGGGTCGATTGTGTTTACCCGCCCAATGATATCACTTTCAAACCGGGTTGTGCAATCGGTGAATCAGCTTGTCGGTCGATGAGTCGCACAGCAGGCGGTCGCACAGAGAGGTGTCGCCTCGACCTCCTCGGTCTGATGGTGCTCTCCTTGCCATTCGGCGACCTGGTGACTGACACTACCACATGTTCGATGAGGACGCAGGAACAAGATGCTTCTCGCCCACGAAAGTGCAATACTGTCCGACTGATGAAAGGGGCTCTGAATGTGGTTGGGAAGAAGTGAGTGATCGTCCTCGAAAAGCCTGCCGAGCCTCGATCGCGCTCTTGGACTTGTGTTTATTTGCAAGAGGAGCTGAAAGTATTGATCCGTGACCAAAGCACGTAAAAGCTCTGGTAGGGCAGAATTACAATCTGCCGTTCCTGACTGCTAAATTAAAAAGTCGTAACTAGAGCTCGATGGTTCTAGCTACGTAGAGGTTACTTATAGGGCTGTTCTGTAATGCCTCCCCTGACATTCGGGCTTAGAGTTTCCTTATGTCTCAAAGTGCACATTTCGTCGCAAGTTGGGAATGGTGATTTTCGAGAAAAGCCAATCATGTTTAAATTTGAAATTCCCCGGCCCTCGATCACTACTAGTCGTTGCCTTTGCTTGAACGCAGCTCCTCCGACTTTTCGGAAAACATCTAGACCTTCTTGAAAGTATGCTGCTACCACATAACACTTATAAGCATTCCAGTATCTGTTCTGCAATGATTCGGGGCTATATTCCTGGCCAACTCGGAGGGCTTCGGCTACGCCACACCAAGCCGATCAAGCTTCATATAAGATGCTGGAATGATCGACGGTGGGTGTCTTTCCAAACCCCTCAGACACCAATTCGAACCGGTCAATGGTCGCGAAAGCGCATTTGATCCTTTCCGGCGCATTCGGAGGCGTGACGTCGCTTAACTTGAGCTTGATCGTGATCGCCAGCACCGCTCGAATTCTGGAATTCTGCCCTAGGCCTGGCCTGAGACTGACAAGTGCATGATGACCTCCCCGACCCCTTTGTTTGACCAGACCCAAGACACACTCATCACGAAATACCCGCCATTTCGCTCCATCGACTCCATCAGTCCGTTCATCTAGCCTTCGGACATACCATTTATAATAAAAAAAAGCCAAGCCTTGATCCCATCTTGACCCAAGTTAAAACGCGAATCGGACCATCTCCGAGGCGAGAAAGAAAGAACTGCGCAGCTTCTGTCTTCTGTGTGGGGGTTGCGCTTGGGCTCGTCGCGCGCGCCTGCCGGGCGGGTCACCGAGCGCCGAGGCAGAATCGAGACTCGAGAGCTGCCCCGAACTTAGTTTGGGGTCAAGATCGGGTCTCCTGTCCGGGAGGGATTTATTCAGGGGCTTACTGAGTGCTTTGTGCTGTTAGTGCAGATCTGCTCGGGCCGAACGAAGCCCAAATCTTCGGCTTACCCGCCCGGTTGATGAACCTTTTAGATCAGTTTCACGTTCTTGCCCTGGATGTGGAAATACCAACCGAGTTGGAGAGAGTGAATTACATTGCTTGATAATTTCATTCTTTGATCCCTACTCGACGGACAATGGGAGCTTCCTGTCATCGCTTCTTCGCCTTGCCGATCCCCCCACCGAACTTGACTTGAGTTCTAAAAAAACCGTGCTTCATCTCCCAATCGATCCCTTTGACCCTCTTCAACCTACCCGTACTCGCCAACGTTTCAGCGAGGACCTCCATCTCTTCTTTCCTTGGTGTGGAGGAAAGAGAAGGTGATTCGGAAGGGTGGAGGCGGCGGATGTGGAGGGTGGTGGTGAAGGGGGTTGAGGTCAGGGAGAAAAGGTGGGGGATTGGGGTGGAGTCTGGGATGGGGTAGGTCGCGGAGGGGACTAGGCAGGTCGGGAGGGGGTACCTTGAAGAAATATGAGACTTGGATTTTAGTGTTTGGCGTACCAATTCTTCACCACCAAGACCCGATAACCTACTTGAAGGAAAGCAAGTAGAGTCTGAGCGCCTTGGTTGCCCCACCCGTCGTCTTCGGCGGCACCAATTCACCGAGCTTCAACAATGCACGGTTGTTGCTCGTCGTCGCTTCAGGGAACCAGACGAGCGGTCTGTTGGTCTTTGAGACGGCTTCTTCCAATGTCATGCCTCGCTCACTGCGCTCGGGAAGCTTGCCGCTGGATAGTAGGGCGGTGGTAAGGGATACAACTCGGTAGGAGGTGATGAGTGAGGGTGAAGATGACGAGGCTTTCGAGCCTAGGGATGAGCACGGCAAGAGGAAATAAGGGTTGTACCTGACATTGAGTTCATCTGCGTCAGTATCATATTGTAGTGAGATCAAGAATACGTTCGAGACGGGTAACGGGCTTACCGGAACGCGAGGTAGAGCACGTCGATGTAGGAAGAAGAATTGGCGACAATGAGGTCACCGGCGCGGGGTGTGAACGGTACCGATGGAGGGGATCGCCTGAGAATCGCCAGGGACAAACATGAGTAGAGAAGCAGGAGGAACTTGCGAGTCGTCGAACGCACCCTGTACGCCGGAGGGATACGGTCTCGGTCGGTATCCAGGCCAGTCCGAGGAGGAAGAGCACGGTGCGACATATGAGCGCGGTGAGGATGCTGGTCAAGACCGAGTGCAGCGGTGGGACGATGCACTGCGATGGGATAAAAGGTGAGCAGGTCGAATCGCTGTCTGTCCCACGCAAATTTTTCATTCACCAGAGTGGTCATGAGGAGCTCGACGAGCAACCAATGCGCCAGGATGAGCAGCACGACCAGCAGGGTCAGGACGAAGCCGAGCAGCCACTTGAAGGGCGTGACGATCACCTTGACGGCGGGAGGGACGGCATCAGTTGACGCGGGCAGAGGGTACACGAGCGGTGCGATGCCCGTCGAAGGGTCCTGCAGGATTGTCCACATCGTAGTTCAGTAGTGAACCGGGAGCGATGTCACAATGTCACCACGGGGCGAGCATGTGGAGCCGCGACTGGAGAGAATGATTGCGGTGATGCAAGATGGCCACAGGAAGGCATCTGGACTGACCCTGTATTTCGAGTATTTTTCCATCCCTCTACTGTGCGCGGTGGCCACGGGAAAAAGACAGAGCAAGTTCGAGGTGAAGGTGCTTGAAAGACCAGGAAAGGCCAGGAAAAGCCGTAGATGAGGACCAGGAAAGGCCGTAGACTGTCGTAGAGAGTGCCGTTCTCCGCCGCGCGTTCGCTGAGATTCGCTGCTTGACTTCTGCGCGTTACTAGCGTCACTGCTCGCCTGCTCGCAGTCGCTGCGAGTTCGCGCCCCTCACCGGCCTCACCCCTCACCACCCCACACCACTTCCGCGCCGCCCTCACTGCCATGGATCGGTTCGTACGCCTGTCGAGCTTCCTCGAGAACTGCCTCGCCAACCCGGACCCTTCGCTCGTGTCCAAGCTGCAGCTCAAGCTCGAACGCGCGCGACCGGCCCTGCTCGACCTGTTGGACCTCGTACCCAAGAGCAGTACAGAGAGGCAGCAACTCGAGAATGGTACGTTCGTCACGTTCTTCATCCTCGCGCGGATGAACGTACCCGAGCTGCTTTGCTGACTGAACGCTCCGCTGTCAACTGTGCATCTCCCCCCACTCACGCCTTCGTCAATGCTCGCTTCCTGCCGCTCTGCAATCCACGCCCAACGTCTCCAACAGGCTCCTTCACCTACGTGGCCACGGGCACCAACTACCCCGCTGGCCCCGCGCTCGTCAAGGACATCCTCTTCCTCGCGGACCAGCTCTCCATCTCCGAGCACCTCGCCGCCTCCCTCGTCTCGTACGCCATCAACGCCAAGCCCAGAGCCGGCAGGGGTAGGGCCGAATCAGGTCTCGTCGTCTTTCTTGACGAACGAGCCGCCTTGATCGCGTCTCTGCACGCCATATGGAGAGGCGCACTCTCGGCCGATGAAAGGCTCGCCGCGAGCGGACTGCAACGCGTGTTCGAGCGAGAAACGGAGGAGCTTGTGCGCGGCAAAGGTGCTTCCGTCAATGTCGATCCAAACGACAAGAACAAAAGGGGTACCTGGGTCCAGAAGGTCGTCGAGACGATAGAGCATCTGCGAGTCCAGGCCGCCGCGCTGCGGAGTAAGCTTGAGCAACCCCTCGCAGCCGGAGGTGCCGGCTTCTCATCAGCTCTGGTACCAGCACAAGGGTTGACGTCAGCACCATCCGGCAACTTCGCCGATGAGGTGGTCGAGATGCGAATTCAGCGTTACGACGACGAGCGCCGCGGCCTCGCCCAGCTCCTCTTCTTCCTGGGCGCTGCTCGACAGATCAACAAGGACGAGTTGCTCGCGCTCGCCCGACGAGTCTCGACCACCGAAGCGAACGATCCCGCTGCCGTCTACCTCCTCGTCGCTCTACTGGCCGCTTTGGACTGTTCTGATGAAAGCTCGACCGAATTCTTCTACCCGCTCTTCACCGACTCGGCCTTTGTCAACTCGTTCAACCAGCTCCTGCAGGGCAAGTGGGCCGTACCCCAACTCAAAGCGACTGTACAACTGCAGTGGACCATTTTCCTCGATGCCGCAGCTCGCGCGGTTCCCAACTTTGAGACCGATGGAGGCGAATTCGTCGACGCGCTGACCTGGCAGGCGCTCGATGCTGGCGTCTTTGGATTTCTGGGTCGTTCTGTCCTTGCGTTCAAGATGGACTCGGAGTCGGGCGAGATCTGGAGTACCGTCGGCTCGGACGCGACAACTCTGTCGAGTGGGTCCACGGTTGAACCTTGGTTCCAAGAGCACGTGACGCAGCAAATTGAGGTTCTCGTGCTCGACATCTTAACGAACAAGATCTCGATCCTGCGAAAGCTGCGCAACCGCGAAGAGGACGTCGAATCGACCTCGCACCGCGGTGGTGGATTCCGGAGCTCGCAACGCTCGAGGGCTGCCGGGGGAGATCACGACGAGCACCCCATCGTCGCACGGCACGACCTTGAAGCCTTTTTCCTCCTCATTGCGACCCTTTACCGCGGTGAACCCGATTCGGGGCTCAAATTTTGGGAAGAGGTCCTTGAAGATGGGTCGATGCACGCCATGACGAGTCGGTTGTCTGCGTTCCTGCGGTGGGGTTCGGAATGCCGACCTCCAGCGATGATGAGGGCTTTCTACGAGATGGTTGCCAGCCTCGCGTCGGGTCCCATCTCTGCGACGTACGCCTTCGAGTTCCTCGGCGCCTCGGACAGTGGCACCAAGAATGCCATGCAAGCCTCGCCGACGTTTTCGTGGTCGGCTTTGTTCGGTGCGCTCGAGTTCTACCACACGAACCTCCCCGATCGACCGATGGAGGCAGGTGCGAATGCGGAGGGTGTGCTCGGCGAGATGCCACCGGAAGAGGTGCCGATCCTGCGCTCATTCGTGCGATTGCTGAGGCAGGTCGTCAGTTACTCGGACGTTGCTCGAGCTACCTTGTACGACAACCAGCGACATCGCCCTATCGCGACCTTGTTCGCTCTGTTGGGCCGACCCATACCCATCGAGCTCAAGGCAAGTCTCATCTCCGCTATTGCTGCCTTTTCTCGGCCCGGCGGAACGTTTGGCGTCGACGTTGCTCGCCGAACATGGACCGCGCTCGAACAGAGTCAAATTCTGCCCACCTTGGCGCCATCGGAAGGGAGGGACGCTCGTGGAGGTGCCGGTTTGGCGATGGGACGAACAGGTGGCTGTTTGCGGGGCCCAGGTCCGCTCAGCATCGAGGGAGGGCTCTTTACTGAGCTGGAAGAGGTCGAGGCGCCAAACAAGGTCTACCCGGAATCGACGGCCTTTGTCCAGCTCCTCAATACGCTCATTCACACCCCTTCGACGCTCGAGCCTCTGCGCCGAGGCGTGGAGATCGACTCGCATACGATCCCCGACAACTTGGGCGCGCCACATCGAGCCCCCGGTATCGATCCGTATCTCAAGTTCGTGATCGACGACGTATTGCTCAAGACGGGTGCGCGTGAATTCGCCGACCAGCGCGAACGGTGGAAGGTCACAGACGCGTGCTTGTTGTTTGTAGAGAAATGCCTGGCCTCGTACGACCTCGGGCCTTTCCTTGCTTGGATCTCTGCGGGCGGCCAAAAGGCTTCGAGGAACAACGCCTCAGCTTTGACACCACTAGCGCACCTCACGGTCCACCCTGGATTCGAGATCCTTACTCGCTTGCTCAGCTCCGGACCTCTGCTCGACCAGATACTCACCATCATCATCGCCGGCCAGGATGCGATTCAAAACAACCTCGCTGGGACGCCTTTATTCACGTCGTGCATGCTGCGATGCATGAGGATCGTCAAGCGCAGTCTCGAGTTGCAGGCACCCTTCCTCGAAGTTGTGGTCCCATCAATCGCCGAGACGTTGCTCCCTTTGCCGCAGGACAAGCTCAACCGACTTAAGACGCTCTCTCCGATAGACCAACTGCTCTTGTACCAGTCCGAGGCTGTTGTTCAAATTGCCCTGCTGATCAACTGCGAGGAAGAAGACGAGATCGCTTTACTGGCGGTCCAGGTCCTGGCGACCATCGCCGAGTCACCGTTCTTCGACGTTGTGCAAAAATTCCCCGAGCAGAGCCGCGTGAAGCTTAATCGACTCGTAGGGCTATTGCAAGCCTCGCCCGAGACGTTGAGGATCTTGGACGGCGTCATCATGCGACTCGAAGCGGACATTCCGGAGAGCGATCTCGAACTCGGCGAGCCTGATGGCTTTGGCGCGGGAAGCATCCGCCAGGCCATTCGTTCGGCTCTGTTGGACTTGATGTTGCAGAACACGCAACCGGGCAAGACCGCGCCCAATATCGCTCATCTATTGCTGGGGTTCAATGTTCGTGGACGACTAGAGGAGATGCAGATTGATGATCCGGATGCGGCGGATACGCAACGTACCAGCCTGCATGTCGTGTTGGATCTATTGGCGCAGAATGTCTCGAAGGAGACGGATGTGCAGGTAAGTTCAGGATGCCGCCCGTCAGGAGTCGTCATGCCACGGACGAGAAGCTGATGCGAATGATCTTCTTTCATGAATAGATGTCGATCCTGTTTCGACACCCCACTTTTGCGGCCAAGTGCTATCGCCTCATCCGACAGCTCTGCCTTCACCCCTACACCTCCTCGGCTGTGTCACGCTACCTGCGCAACCGCGAGCAATTCTTCTTCCGCCAGACGCAGGCGCTGCCCTTTGGCATCCCCGCCGCGAGTGGTGGTGCGCTCGGAGGCGTGCAGTACGTCGACGGCAAACAGCTCGTCACATCTTCTTCGGCCGTTTGTGCGATCCTGCAGTCGCAGGCGTGGTTGCTCGAATCCACGGCGCTCGAGTTGAACATGTTGGCCAACAGCCAAGACACGCGACGACAAGTTGAGCTCGTTGGAACTCTGTTCGAGAACCCGACCTCGGCAGACGCCGAAATTTCAGACGCATTCGACCAGGATGCATTCGATCAAGCGCTTCCTCGCATGCTCGAGATCTTCCACGCCCTTGACTTTTCATGGCACGACTCGATCGCGCCGAACGAGTACCGTTTGAACTTTTTCGCCGAGTTACGCTTCGACGCGTGTCTCAAGGCGGACTCGACGGGTTGTGAAGTGTACGACTTTGGCGCTGTCTTGTCGTTGCTCAGTGCGGCTCGTCGGGAGCTGCAGAACCGTGGCATGCTCAGCAGCTCCACGCAACAGGAAGAGGCGAAGCGCGAAAGCAAAGTGATCCTCGAGACGCTTGTGATCGAGAACCACCGACGCGAGATCCAGTTCGCTCGCTACCATGCCCTGCGCGCCTGGAGAAGTTTGCTCGACATCACCTTGACCAAGTCGTTCCACCTCTTGCCGTCCGAAGGTCGTCATTCACTCTTGCTCGACCTCATGTCCGCCATTCTTCCCCCGCTCGCGGCTTCAGAAACGGAGCAGGCGATTAGCGAATTACTTGCTGGGGCTGCGGTACTTTTAATGACCAAGTTAAGCGAGGAGGGAATCCGGGTCGTCTTCTTCGAGTCGGCGGAGGCCGTGCAATCCGTCTCGCCCGAACGCCTCCACGCCGTCTTGCGACTGATTCTTCAAGCGATCCTCCAACCCGGTGTCTCGCCGATTGTCCGGGGGAACCTGTACGCCGTCTTGCTCAACTATATCCAGTACTCGTCCAAAATGGCCTCGCTATCTCCATCGCTCGCTAAGACGCTCGGCAACGGCTCGGTCGCCGATGATGCATCGATTCTCGGCTCTTTGGCCGCTGGTCCGCACGACGACTTGATCTCGCTTGATGGACTGTCCTCGATCGGGGGAGGTTTGTCCTCGCGTGCGAAGAGGAACTTGCTCGAGGCAGGCAACTTTTCGATCCTTCACTCTGCGATTGAACGACTCCTCCCCGTCATTTGTCGTGATGCTGCCGCTGGCCACGAGGTTTGGCGCACCGTCGCCTTCACTGCGTTGGATGCGCTCATGAACGTCGCCGAAGAGGCACGAGCGAGTTCGCGCGCCTTGTCCATCTTGTCCAAGCAAGGCTATTTGCAGAATTTCGTCGCGGCGTTGAAAGGCGCCGAGGTGGATCTACAAGAAGCGCTTAAGCCGGATCCGGAATCGTTGAATGCGCTCTATGTCTACGAGGCGCAGATGTCGTTCTTAATTCGACTTGCTTCGACGAGGGAAGGGGCGGAGAAGTTGATGGATGCCGAGGTATTAGCCAAGTTGGCAGATTGCGATTACCTGGGGGCACGACCTGTTGCTGATACGAATTCGATGGGTGGGTCAAGGTCGCTTCGATCAGTCGAGTACATTGTACGTTCACTGACTCGCAGCCGCTGCCGAAATTTCACAGACTTTGAAGGCTTCCTTCCGCCCGCATCGGAACGACACCATCAATTGTTGTTGCCAGCTCTTCAGCTCGTCGTCGGGACGCTCGTCTCGTTCGGTGCCGATACCCAGATCGCGACCCGTCAAGCCCTCGCTTTTGTCAGAGGCCAACGCGAGAACTTGCTCGTGGCGCTCAAAGATTGCGCAAATTTGCAGACGGCCTCGTCGTTGAGAGAGGCGCATTTGATTGTCACTTTGCTCAGCATCGTTTTGCCCTCGGTGTCCGACGAGGATCTGACGACGCTGTCGTCATTCGGTGGCTTGCATGCGGCGTTGCTCAACCTTTCGGCCAAGACGTGCGGACCTCAGGACTGGGTCGCCGGCGTGTTGCCGTCGAATGAGACGGAGAGGGACGAGGATCAAACACTGGTACTTGGTAAGTTCCCGTACTGGGCCGACGCTTTCAGTATCCGACTGGCTAAAGCTGCATCAACAGGTTTCCGCCACGACGCGAACATCTTCTCCGACAAAGTCGAGACGCTCGTCGAATCGCTCGAAGCGGCGATCCTGACCTACCAAAGCGTCGCGACGCGTAAAAAGCCGGGTACGAACGCGTTCCGGCCCGTTTGGGCACCTTCCTTGTCCGCTACGGAGGCGACGTTGGGTTCGGCGGGAGCGTTCTTAAGGGACACGGCAATGGTGCTCAAGACGCGGTTGGATGATGTGACGAGGTTGGTCGGTTATTTGGATGGGTTCGATACGACCTCGTTGGAGGAGATTGAAGAGGTGAGTCGGCACGTTCGTCGCTGTGGTGCTTCGTCACGTTATACGGGTTCTAACCCTCCGTACATATGCTGCAGGTCTTCTCGTTCCCCGAGGAGGAAGGTATCGATGGTTCAGAGAGGCGGCAACGCGTCCTGCAAGAGCTGCAGGCGCTGCACGCCACCTTGCGAGTGAAGGTCACGTCTTCGCTTCGTAAGTCTCCACGAGGGTCCTGTCTTCCCCTGAAACCCTGGAGAACTCATCAGACCGATTTTCTTGTTTTCTTAGACCTTCTCGAACTCGGCCTGTTGCTCTACTGGCGCCACATCGCCTTCTTCCTGGACCCGGAACGGCTAGCGTCCGAAGCGCAATCCTCGCGTCCCGAATTCGGTGTCGGCTTAGCCGAGACCCTTCGAACACGTTCCTCCACCACCTCAATCTCTCCATTCGATCTTCCAACTCTACGAGACGGGGTAACAAAGGAATTCAACGAGCGTTTGTCGCCGCTTTTGGCGGCTCTGGAGTTCAATCAGAAGAATGTGGGGAGCAGTTGGAGGAATCGCGAGCAGTACGTCGGGGTCGTCGCGAGGAGGTTGCAGAGCGTGTTATTGTTGGATGCATGACAGGGGAGAGTCTCTTTTTTTAGCTTGGGTTTTTAAATGAAATACTGTATGATATCACGTCCCCATGTATTGGCTGGATTGTACGATCGTGCGCGTGACAGCTCGTGAGAGGCTAGGACCTGCTGAGGTTCGTGAGGCCGTGAGGGCTTGTGCGTACAATACCCCCCCCCCCCCCCCCCCCCACTTGAGGCGAGGTGCGAGGAGATGCGAGGCGCGTCCGTTTATGAACTAGGCTGGTTGGCGCAGATTTTTGAGTTATTTTTATTTTTATGAGTATTTGTTCATGTAGGTTAAATGAAAGAAAATTAAAAATGGCGCCCAACTCGATCGGATCACTTGGAGAAGCCGGCCCGGGCAGGCGCGGCAGGGGCGCGAGACGAATCACTTCGCAGCCGACGATCATTACCTGTCTCCGCTCTCGGCTGCTGAGCTCGTTCGCCTCATCCCACTCGCACTCAATTCAAGGGCACGTATCCGACTCGCACCCAGAGTCAACAGCACCTCTTCAAGGTTTATACGTTTACACTTTATTTTCGGCACGCCTGTTCACGATGGTTCCTCTGCCCGTGTGGGAAGACCGACCGGTCGACAGCTGGAAGACGGTGCCTTCGAACGTGGCCACCTCTCCGACCGAGCCCCTCCCCGCTCAGCCCTTCATCAAGAACGTCAGTGGCAAAGCGTGGAAACAACCTCGGCCCCAAGCGACGGTGAGGAGTCAGGGTAAAGGCGCGGGTAACAAGAGGTGGAGTGAGAGGTTGGAAGAGAGGAAGAAGATGGACGCGGTCAAGAGGTTGGCCAAGTGAGTCGGACCTTACCTATGATTTATATGCATCACTTGAACTTGCTGATGGACGTGTTGGGGTTTGCGTGGTATAGGGAGATGCAGGACGAGAAGAAGGCCGAGATCGAGAGGAAACGGACCATCACAAAGGAACGACAGGACAAGGCCAAGGAGAAGTTGAGGTTGGAGGAGATGGCAAAAAGGGTTAGTCATACTGAGATGACCTACATCGTGATCACACGAGGCGTAGCGGACCATCCGACGTTCCGAAAAGATGAGTCGAAAAACTGATCCGCTATCGAGACCGCTTCGCGCAGATGTCGGCCAAGAAGTTGCAGAGAACGCAAAAGAGGCTTGGAAGGACCAAGAAGGTCAACCACTAGATCTTGTACAGCTGATTTGGTCGTTTCACTCGCTCTACTCAGCCCCTGGGACATGTCAACGTTTTAAAATTCGTTCACGCGATTCGCCGTTGTTTCGTCGCTCTTCCTTTCTTTTTCTGTTGTAAATCCAAGCATCATTACAGTCTACAGTACTCATCAAAGAAAGCTTCATTCGATATAACATGAAGCTAGAGAGACTCGTCCAGCAGCCATCCTTTCTTGAACTAAAGTAAAGGCTCCGTACCAAAGCCCCATCCCACCCCGAGCCCCCCTCACTCGACCTCACATGAGAATTCTTAACGGACCCACACAGCCCTTCGTTCCCGGCACCGGTGCCGAACGCGGGTGATTCAAGGATACCTTCCGGTAGTCAACCGTGCGGCTTCGGCCGAAGGTCGGAGTCACCGTATGGTGGCGAAGGTGTCGTCTCAACTGCCGACCACCTCCTGATCGCCGAAGCGGCCATCAATTGGGCTTCAAGGATCGAGCGTTTCTCTCGTGCCGGGAACGTATTCGTCGCCTTGTCGCGTGATGAGCCGAGATTGAAGAACAAGCTATTCGAAGAGAGTGAGCGAGCTCCAATTCGATTCGGCGTGGAAGCGATTTCCAAACCCTCACTCGAGACCGTACTCTTCTCCGTTATTTGTGGTTCTACGATAGTAGGCAAGAGCAATTTTGAAGTCCGCGGGGATGGCGTGCGGATGAGAGAGGCTTTTCGAACGGTGAGATATTCTCGACTTGCGCAATGGATCTGGGCGAGGGAAGAGGGGTCATCGTCGTTTTCGAAATCGAGGTTGGGGTCTTCGTCGGTTTGGGGGTCGAAATAGGACGTTCGGGTTGGGTCGGTCGTGGTTGATTCGAGATGGGTGTTGGATAGGGGAACGGGGGAGGGACCGAGCGGGGAGTTGGAGCTTTGTGGGAGATGTACTTGGAAATTGGTCATCTTCTCGGAAGACGCGGGACCTACGAGGAGGAATGTAACGTCGATCCCTCCTTGCCCATCCTGATTGACACGACGCCTAGGAGCAGAGAGTGATCCTTCACCTAACTCAAGGCTGAGACGCTCCACCGGGGCTTCGCCTCCATAAGCGATCGTCGTGGTCTGTGGAGGCGGTGGTACGATAAAGAGATTGTTCGGGTTGCCACAGCGCACTCGCGAACTTCGGCCTGAAGGGGTAGGGGAAATCGTATCGAGCGGAGGTGCTGAAGTCGGCCTGGAATACACCTCGGAAACGGGGGAACGTGGAAACCTGGACATCGTCAAAGGCGAGTCGACGAAGGACGAAGCTTGTGTTACCACACTCGATCGCGCGACCAGATGAAGCCGATCCGAGGGATTCTTCTGTAGCATCGCGTGGGCTCGTTGAGGACTCTCCGGTAAGTCGGAGCGAATACTGGGTTCCTCCGGTGATACAAGCGAAAAGTTGGTGAGCATCTCTTCGTAGACTCTCGTGAGCTCATCCTCGGCCAGAGTCGCGGAAGACGACGAAGCTTGACATCGGGTGGTTGTGGGCATTGCTTCGATTTCTTCCTGGACCACCGCCAATATCGCTTCGATTTCTTCTTGTACCACCCCCAAAGAACGAGTAGGTTTGATCGGCCTCGCAGCTGAAGGTGTTCCATACTCTTCTCTCTGGCTCGATCGAGTCGCAAGCTCAAGCGGGAACGTCGTCCCAGTCGGTGTGGGAGAAGGCGAGGGGGATAAAGGTGGGAACGCTTCCCTCAAACCCAGTCGGTAAGACCCTTCGTCCAGATCTCGTCGGAGACAAACTTCCTTGACTTCTTGATCGATATGAGAAAATTCGACTTTGATCATCGAATGCGGTGTTGCTGCAGAGGTCAAGTTGATGCGATCTTCACCTCCATTGGAGTTCCCACCGCCCACGGTGGCACGTAGGTTCGAAGCAACGCAATTCCTCATATGCCACCCCGGTGTCATTGACGAACTTCGTCTCGGCTGCGTGCTTTCTTGAACTTCATGTAAAGGGGCAGGGGTGTTCAATTGGCGCAGGGCCGTGGTGGTAGGGAGGTGGGTTGAAGGGCCGGTGACAGGAATTGGACGAAGACTTGCGCGCGAGGGGAGATTGATTGATAGGGCGGAGCCTTTGATGCTGGGTGGAAGGCTCGGAAGGCGAGGAGGTCCTGAAGGTTGGGCCTCGAGTTGGTGGTTGAAGATGGCGAGCTCGAAGAGGAGGACGAGCTGTGAGGAGACGCTACTTAGTTTGGGGATGTACGGATCTATGCACCTAGACGGGAAGGGATATTGCCGAACTCACCATCTCGATCATCTTGAAGAGCCTCGCCAGAGGAGTTTCGGTGAACAAAATTAAATTCGGATGAAGTGAAATAGCCGGAACGATGAACCCCCCAAGGAGGAGCGCGAAACTGATGCAGCCGTATCTGGTGAAAAGGGACGAAGTCTTAGCACTACGTTGCACTTAGGCATGAATATTGAGAGGGGCCTTACTCTAAAAGACTGCGCCTTCGTCGTTGCACGTCCAGCATGAAAATCGAGACGAGAATCTTGGCGAGCAAAGCGAGAGTGATGATAAGCTGTAACGCTTGATTCGCGACGTGGAGCGATCGGAAGCGACTGAATCTGCGATGAGTGGGACTCCATCAAATCACCCCGCAATTTTCCAGTCGAGCAGACAAATGACTGCACACTTACCCTCTGATCGAACCAACTCTCCAAACAGCTTCCAACACCCCGACCACGGCGATCAAACCCCACAGCCCCATCTTGAGCCCGTCTCCTATCCAACCGAAACTCTCCCAACTCGTGATCGCGACCAAGTGCGTTTCTTGATCCGTCGAAGTCCAGGGAAGGAAGTTGGATGCTCCAACGACAATTTTGGGCTCGTTGATGGTGGCGAGGGAGAGTCGACGTTGGAGATAGGAAAGGAGGAGGAGGAGTGCGAAGGTATGGGCGAGTGCTGCGGGCGATGAACTGCGTGAGTGCGATACATGTCAGGAGGGGAGCTATGAAGTGGTTACTGACCAGCTGCGACCCTAAAGCCTCTAGAAGGGTTGAAGAGCTCGGCTGTTGATGTTGGATTTTCGTTGGACCCAACGAACTCGGACAAATTGCCCAACTCAAACAGCCCAGCAGCGAACGAAAACCCTGATGCCAGATGTAGCAGCACCCAAAACCTACATGCCATTACGAGGAGTACAATACATCAACCAACAATTCTTGGAGTATGAGATTCTGTACGATATCTCACCTGTTGGTACCACCGATGATGCATTGCGTCGAAGCGTGGAAGGAAGCAACAATGCCGATCGCGAGCAAGGGGAAGGTCGCGAGGACGCGTTGAATCAGCGCTGTGTGGGTCAGGACGATGGGGCTGCGGAAAGACGTGAGACCAAAAAGCATTGTGCGTGAATCAGTTTCGGAACCGTGGAAAGTGTCAGGATCGATGACTCGGACGCGAAGGGACAGGTCGCCCGGTGAGCGCTCGGGAGCGAGGCGCCACATCTGAACCGCTTTCGATTACCCCGTACGACGTACCCAGCTGCGATGCTCGAGCTGATGACAACCGTCGACGTCATCGCAGACTCGGAACAAAAAAAAAGAATCAAGAATCAAACGAAGGAAGACAAATTGAATGGAGGTGCGGTGGATGTGGATGAGCGGTTTGAAGTGCGGATACGGGCAGGGATGACGATCGACGTCTCGTTCGATCGGAAAGGGGGTCCGTCGGTCGATCGAGAGAGGAGACGATGGGTCCGGTTCGGGAAGTCGCGACTCGAAGGAGAGGTTGCAGACACCGCGAGGACCAACCCCTGAAACTTTGATGGTTAGGTGCGTGAAAGCTCTGCCAAAATATGGGATGGAAGCACCGGTCAAGAGTCTCACGGATGCCGACTAGGACAGGCTCCGCAGAAGGCGCAGAACGGTCTCCAACGGATGACGGATCGTCAAGGAGCCTCCCGAGCAGCAGCAGGGTCCGTGCTTCTGAAGGAGCTCCGATCCGGTTCAAGCTCTCGTATATCGTAGACTTGCGGTTGACCCAAATTCGTGTGTTGGTACATTACAGTAGCAGTGACCTGGCCTTAATATTCTGCAATCTGAATCGCAAAGAAATGCGAATAGGTGATAACTGTGGGAAACACGCCAAGCAGCTCAGGAGGATTCAGCAACAAGGGCCAGGAATGCCAGGAGCAGCAGACGCTGGATGCACAGACTAACTTGTGGCATATCCGACCGCACCACCGGTCGCACTCATCCATCCAGCCATCTCATGGATCACACCCGCATGAGCCAACGCGAAGGGGAACGCGACGCCC
This sequence comes from Microbotryum lychnidis-dioicae p1A1 Lamole, assembly GCA_001244265.2. NCBI lineage: Eukaryota > Fungi > Basidiomycota > Microbotryomycetes > Microbotryales > Microbotryaceae > Microbotryum > Microbotryum lychnidis-dioicae. Next base: position 2,534,297 of record CDLV01000006.1, read on the forward strand.
GAAACGAGGAAGCACGCCGTCAGGAATCGACCGAAATCGACCGGTCCGGAACTGTATTCGGCCGAGAAGGAATCCTCGGATTGAAAGCGGGAGAAGAGGGCGTTGGGGAGAGGCGCAAAGGCGAAGATGAGGGCTGTGGTGGAGGGAGGAGGGAGCAGTCGAGTCAGTTCAGAGAGGTGGGGCGGGGGCAGCGGGAGGGTGGAGTGTCTTACCGGTGATGAGGGGCAGCCAGTTGGCCCACAATGCGCACGAGAGGATCACGAGCAGGAACGAGACCGCCAAGACGAACGACAGGAAGATGATGGCTGTGGTAGGACTCGTTACCAAGTGAGGAGGAAAGGGTGAAGGTGGCAGTGGCAGCGCGTTACGTCAGTGAAGGCTCGGCTAGGCACAGACAGCGATCCCGGACAAGCGAACGGAGGCCAGTAGTACTCACTCTTGAGCCCTGCAGTCATCTTGGCCTAGTCCGACGTGGGGTGTGCTTTGTGGATGGGGAGTTTCGCGACTCGCTGCGGGTGCCAGTGAGTGATCGGCAGCGGACCCATGGGGGTTGCTCGGGGTCTAATGGCTATATCGAACCTGGTTCTAATAAGGAGCATCTCTCTTTGTAAGCCGCGCCGAGCCGCTCCGCCCGCGCCGAGGTCTGCCGAGGTCCCAGCGCTTCCCAGCGCGTCCCAGCGCGGACCCGAGCGCCGCTGCTGGCCGTCGTCGCTTTATCGCCTCCGGTCTCGTGCTTGACGCACTTGACGACTCGACGCCGAATCGACGCCCTGCTCCCGATCCCGACTCAGCTTCGCCGGCCGACACGCGTACGAGATGGCGAACGAAAACAACACGGGCGGCCATCGAGCACCGTTGCCGACGCCTGGTACCTCGACATCGACTTCGACCTCGACCTCATCCAACAAGAAGACGGTCATCATTGGGTCAGTACCATTTGGCGTTCATCTTCCCGACTCGGTTGTACCGAACGGCCCGCTGCAGGACCCGCTGCCTGCCCGCCTGCCCGCCTGCGCCCGCTGCTGCAACATGCGCATGATGACGCTCTTGGCGCTGTGGCCCGGCCAATCGCGGGCGGCGGCCGAGCCACGGCAACTAGCACGGGTGCAAAGGCTGCAGGGTGAATACCCGTATCCGGGCACGTTACTGACCCTCACTTGGCCGATACGGATCACAGCGAATACGAGGTCATCTCGACACTTGGACATGGCTCGTTCGGCAAGGTCAAGCGTACGTACAAGTCGACCGAGCCACACGCGCGAATCAGCCCAAGCTGCTGGCCGAGCGGCGGCGAAGTGGTGATCTCCTCGGTGATTCACAGGATCCTGACGATGCATCTATGTAACCCCTCAAACAGTGGCCAAACACACCGCGACCGGACTCAAGGTCGCCATGAAGTTCATCTCCAAGCGCAAGATCTCAACCGCCGAGATGTCCTCGCGCGTACATCGAGAGGTCGGTCCTCGCTAAGCATCACTCGTGAACACGATATCATGGCTCAACAGTAGCAATTGAAATTCTGACAGATTCAATACCTCAGTTTGCTGCGACATCCTCACATCATCAAGCTGTACGTCTCCTCCGCAACTCGGCTTTATCGCAATCGGCCCACGAGCCTATCTCTACAGTCGTGCCCCAACTACAAGCCCTGACACGACACCACACCCTCCACCACCCTCCCTCACTTTTGCAGATACGACGTGATTGCCGCTTCCAATGATATCGTCATGGTTATCGAATACCTCTCGGGCGAGTTGTTCGACTACATCGTGCGCCGCGGCAAGATGCCCGAGGACGAGGCCCGGCGATTCTTCCAACAGATCATGAGCGCACTCGATTATTGTCATTCGCACAATATCGTGCATCGCGACTTGAAACCCGAAAAGTTGGTACCATGATCACGGGTGATCTTGTGGATGCATTGCGAGCGCGCTGACACCCCGGCGTCGTCGATTACACCACAGCCTGCTATTGGACGAACATCTCAACGTCAAAATCGCCGACTTTGGTCTGAGCAACATCATACAAGACGGTGACTTTCTCAAGACGTCGTGCGGTAGTCCCAACTATGCCGCCCCCGAAGTCATCTCGGGAAAGTGAGTTTGCGAAGTCTCCGTGTAAGGTCACCTCTATCCTGACCCAGCCAGCTGACGTCGTCCTCCTATCCGGACAATCGTAGACTTTACGCCGGTCCCGAGATCGACATCTGGTCGTGCGGTGTCATCCTCTACGTCATGCTCTGCGGCCGATTGCCTTTCGACGACGACCACATCCCGCTGCTGTTCAAGAAGATCAACGGTAGGTGACGCGCAGTTCGGGAACGTGCCCCTCGTCGGTACTGATCAAACGGTTCCCTCTCTTCACTCTACAGGGGGCATATTTTCCCTTCCACCTTTCCTATCATCGGATGCCCGCAGCTTGCTATCACGCATGCTCCTCGTCGACTCGAACAAGCGCATTAAGCTGCACGAGATTCGACAATTACCGTGGTTTCAAAAGGACCTTGCGCCCTATCTATTCGCACCTTCGACGACAGCGATGCCGCCTCCGAATGAGGACGATAACGATGAACCTCAGTCTCCGGGAGTCTGGCAACCCGAGGCACCTGTAGCGGGCGAGCAATCGAGGCGACGGGAATGGGTCGAGGGACTGGGAATCGTTGATCAAGAGATTGTGGATGGTTTGTGCGAAAAGATTGCGGGACTCAATCCGGACGATGTTTGGATCAAGTTGCAGGATGGGAAGGATAGGGAGTTGCGGATCGCCTATCAGCTTTGCAGGGACAATAAGAGGATGGTGGAAGGATGTGAGTCGCAACGGCTGGTTTTGCGACCGAACCCAGGCTGATGCATTTTGTCTTCCCTCCGTTTCAGCTCATTACGATGATTCGGAAGCGATTCAGACCTTTATCTCACCCCCGGGCGTGGTGAGCTGGCCTTCTTTTTTTGACCCTGCCTAGGCCAAGTCGGTCACTGACTTGACTTTCATGGTCACTCGATCGCAGGCCAATCAACGACAACCCACCATCCGGAAGAAGCCGACACTCAAAGACGAAAAGAAGGACGAAGTCACCCCGAAACCGGCCCCACCCGTCCAAAGCAGCGAGATCCGCGTGCTCGAGACGTCGATCCGACGACCGCTCGAAGAGAACGAAGGGCGCCAACTCGCAGATACACGGCCCTCTCGGCCGCTAGCGAGCACGCGCCTGTCGTCACCCCTCAAATCAATGACACAGCCGTTGACGCCAACTGAACGTTCGGGCGCCCCCGTCCCCCCCGTCACGCCTGCACCGACCGGTCCGACGACGAGGCGGCTGCGACAACGGTGGCATTTCGGCATCCGCTCGCGAAGTGAGCCGATGGAGGTCATGCTTGAGATTTATAGGACGCTCAAGGCGCTTAAGATGGAGTGGAAACCCAAGGGTGCGCATGCGGCTCAGTTGGCGGCAGCGGCGAAAGGGGAGCAGCAGAAGCAGCTGGAAGGAGGCGAAGCGGGTGCACCGAAGGGCTCGCACGGATCCCATGCGGGTGAGAAGGGCAGCAATGGGAGCAAGGAAGGGCATTCGAGCGGGGCGACGCACGACGAGGAAGACCCGAAGAAGCGACGCCGGCGCGAAGAGGAAGAGAGGGGCAAGAAGGCGCAGGAGTTGTACTTTGTCGAGACGCGCTGTCGCATGGATGACGTCATGGTCCGCATGGACCTACAACTTTACCGCATTGACGAACAGAACTACCTCGTCGACTTTAGGAACCTCGGTTATCGACCCATCCCCAAGTCGTCGCGAAGCTCGATCGCAGCTCCACCCGGTGGGGGGCCCGGATCCATTCGACAACATCCGAGTGACGCCAGTGGAGCAACGTCGACCGAATCTGCGAGTGGAGTGACGTCTACTTCGAGTCCGTTCGGTTCCTTGCCTCCGAATACGGCCGATGAGATCCGAGCGCGTAAACCGGAGCAATTCCCGACGCCCAACAAGCGCAACGTCGGGGCCGAAGTCTCGAGCCCGTACCTGTTCCTTGAATGCGCGGTCAGATTGATCGTCGAACTGGCTTCCCCTGCCGGATCAGAGGCGGCTTGAAAGGCTTGCTCATTAGTTTTGTATTTCTGCGCTTCCGCCGCCTCATCCCTTCCGCTGGGTTCCTATTTCGCCAACGGCTCCTCTCTTTTGTTCCGGGCCTACATCTTGTCCCATTCTTGTTGCGTGAACATGTCTTATTGTAGTTTGATGTTTTTTGTTTTGTTTTGTTCCTCTAGTTCTATTCATTTACTTCGTAGAAGAGTGCACCAAGTTTATGTAAAACAATGTGCATGTAACGTTCGTGGAGGAAGGAAAAGATCGGCTGCGGCTGCAGATTTCGGGAACTGGTTGCGCGATGCTTTCTGCTTTCAAATGCTAATTTTTGCCGGCTCGTCCTCGTCATTTCGTACGCTTTGGCGAAAGGAAGCCAGCCGCCCCGGGATCTTCGCGCGCTACAGGTGTTTATGCCAGCAGAGCCCGACGGATCCAGGGAGTCGTTAGAGGGCAGCTGAACCGGAACTGATGACTCATTGTTGCGTGTTGCAAGCGACTTTGCGGTCGGGGAGAGTGCAGTGGAGGAGATCAATTGGAATTCACCGTCGGCCCGGGCCGGACGTTGGTCTGCATGAATTCAGCTGACACAGACCGGTACATGCGCCGAAGGTGAGAGAAAGCTACTGGACTATGTTTGACCGTTTGTACTCACTTTTCCTTGTTCGTCACCAAAACAGACGAGTTTCACGGCCTCGATCCGAGTTCCACTGCCAGGTCTCAGGAACTCAGGTGTGAAACCCAACTGGCACGGTAGCCCCTGAAAATCATTTTAGCGGCATAGCTCGATCGCCCCAAAGGAGCGAGACCGTCCGCTGGTTTATAGCCGGTCAGGGTTCGGCCTCTTTCCGCTCACTTACCTCATCTTACTCCGAGCTGACGAGCTAAGAGTTCGGCATTGAACCCCATCAACCAGAGCCTCCCCACCCGTCGCATCATATCCCTTAACAGAACACTCGAACACTACTGTGAGTATCCCTTCCCAAGCGCCCATCGCTGGTCAGATCGATACGCTGAGCTTTCTCAGACGGATTATTCTGGACCTGCAGCGTACTTACATCATCCTGTCGCCCCGAGATCTGTCCTGAGTGATGCGCGTAGGAAACTCGCTGGCAGTCCTTGCCGCCGCCGCGGCGATCGTGCCCGCTGCGTTCGCGCAAAAGACTCAGGTCTTCGGCAGGTACATCATCGTGTACCCCGAATCGAATAAAGAAGGCAAGGTACGCATAGCTCTCACTTGCCTTCTCCTAGAGTGTGCTTTGCTCCATGAGCGAGTTGCGCAAAATTGGCCTCCTATCTTGGTCGGACCGACGCTTATTCCGGTTTCTCTCCTAGGCTTTACACGCTAGGGACCACCTTAGCAACCTCAGAGCGAAATCGGGGGTGGAGCCACTTGAGGTCGTTCAGGAATACCACATGCCAGGAGTCTTGGTCGGCCAAAGTGTCAATGCCCCCGGTGTCACCAAGGAGCAGCTCGAGAAGATGCCCGGAGTCAAGGTGAGACCTCCGATCTCTATCCGATCGATCTGTCGCTTGTAGGTGAGGTGGGCCTGACACAGATTGGCGGAAAATGTACACACAGGCCGTATACCCAGTCTTTGACTACAGTTTTGCCGCTGTCCAGCAACAAAAAGAAGAACCTCCTTCCCAGTCGTTCCAGCAGCACCACAATCATCGCAAAGTCAAGGAGAGTGGCGCGGCGCCACCCCACCTCGAGCTGCGCGACCAGCAGTTCTTGGGCCAGAAGAATATGCCCAACACGACCGGCGGCTTCTCTCCCCATCGTATGACGAGCATCGACATTCTACACAAACGTGGGTTCTTTGGTCAAGGTGTCAAGTCGTGCTTCATCGAAGGTCATACCCAATACACTCACCCTTTACTCGGCAAGCGCGGCTGCTTCGGATCCAAGAACTGCGCAATTCAGTTTGGCGCCGATCTCGTCGGCACGGACCCCAATCACCCTCAACCGGGCCCCGACCCACATGCAGACTGCGATGTGAGATCGACGCATATCCTCGGTCAGATGGTCGCACCGGAGAACCGGTTTGACTTCGTCGGCGCCATCCCTCAAGCCGAGATTGGGTGGTACTCGATCTTCCCCTGCGGCGGAGGAGGCGCGACGGGCGACATCATCATCGGGGCTTTCCTCAAAGCTGCCGATGATGGATGCAAGGTGATCTCAAACTCGCTCATCTCTAGCGTCGGTTGGAACGATAACGATCTGGGCCCCATCACGCTCAACAAGTTGGCCGAGGAGAAAGGTGTATTTGCCGTCAGCGCTTGGGGTGTCTCTCGCGACGAAGGCTTGTTCTACCCCGCTGGTCCGGCCACGGGTACGGAAGGAGTCGGTGCAGCCTACGTCGATCTTAATCAATACCCGTTCGCCTACACTCTGACGTTTGAAAATGGCGAAGCGACCCTGCCATACATCTCCGTCTATCCGATCCCTTACGACGACTCGTTCGAGGTCTACTTCCTCTCCACTTCATCCACCGATACCGCCGCCACGGGATGCGATGATCTACCCCATGACACCCCGGACTTGACGAACCGTGCTGTGGTGGTCCAACGAGCAAGTTGTGGCTTCGAAACTCAGATGGCAAACGTGAGGAAGTTTGGCGCGCGTGTCCTGCTCGTCGTCAATTACCCGGCTTCGGTCGGTTGGCCCGCACCGTACTTTGATGGTATTGCTCCTTCCGTACCTTTCCCCGTGGGAATGATCCATAGTGATGGAGCAAAGGTGAGTCTTGGTTCGCTGAAGACTGGTGCCAGTTTTTCTCCCAAGTACTTGTGTAACAAGGAGCTTTCTCATCAACGCAGTTGCTCGAGTACTACCGCAAGAACTCCAACGGGCTCAAACTCAACTTCAAGGACCGAACGCTCATCCATCCTGTGAACGCCGACACCGGAGGCAAGATCAGTTTCTACTCTTCGTACGGGCCCGACAACTCGCTCACGACCGGACCGACGTTCGGAGTGCCCGCGAACCAAATCGCCGGTATCAGGCCGAATGGTTCGGTCGGGACTATCGATGCGACGAGTTCGCCTATCACCAACGCGATTGCTACTTTGGTGCTTGGGGCGAGGAAAAATGACAACTTGAAGCCGGATGAATTGCGCTCTTTGTTGGCGACGACGGCCAAGCCGATCAGTATTCATCCGCGCGCCGATGGCGAACCTCTCGAAACGACGACGTTGGCTGGGAGTGGTGAGCTTGAATTTTTCTTTACTGTTTACGAACACTGATTAAGCCATTTATTTTTCTGCCGTTTCAGGTCTCGTCAATGCGCTCAGAGCTGTCGAAGCTCAGACGCTTGTGACTCCCTTCTCCTTCAAGATCAATGATACCGCCCACGTCCAAAAGGAGCAGCAGCTGACGCTCAAAAACATGGGACACGCTTCTATCACCTACACTTTCGATTCGACGGCCGCACAGACCAAGATGACATATGACGGTGTAGGTCTTATGAGAAGGTTTTTACGGGCTGCGCCAGCCTTTTCAAAGGTGCTGACAAACCTCCCTTCACTTGCGCACTGCAGGGAGCCAAACAAGACATTGTCCCTTCCTCGCTCCCCACCGTACTCCAGGAAGCCGAAGCCAAAGTATCGTTCGACAAGACGTCCATAACCATCGAGGCCGGACAAACCGCCACGGTCAAAGTCACCATCACGCCTCCCCAACTCACCGCTCGCGAGAAGGACTACTTCCCCGTCTATTCCGGGTTCATCAACATCCACGCGAGCAACAAGCAAGAGTTCCACGTCTCCTACTTCGGTCTTGCGGCTGACATCGTCGACATGCCGATCATTGATGTTTCGACCTCGTTCGCTTCGGCGTTCAGGAGTGGGTTGCCCCAGGGACTTACGTACCCCTATTTGCTTGATAATTCACCCAACAGCGTCAAGGTGCCGACCCAACTTACGACCTTTGATCGATCGATCGGGGTGGGGGTGTTCATCAGGTTCGCGCAAGCCACTCGTCATGTTACCGTTGATGTCATTGCGGGTAACTCGACTTTCAAAGGAACCCTTCCGAGCCACGAGGGAAGAAATCACCGTCGATCCCTCAACGCCGCAGACGAGAACCACCTTGTCGCTCGTCGACTCGCTCGTCAATCCCGAGCAGATCCAAATCAATTGTACACCGATGTTCAAGTACTCGGTAGGATTTACGAGAAGAAGAACCAGGCTCGTGATGACAAGGGATCGCCAGATGCGTTGGTCGTGTTCAAAGGTTCGATGCATAAGGATTTGTCGATGGATGGTCAGGCATCCGATTTGCCGGATGGAATGCCTTATCGCGTACTTGTTCGGTGAGGCATAATCTTGTTGTTCATTTCGAATGGCTTGAGTGAGTGCTGACGCGGATGTCGCAATGGTTTCGCTTCGACCCACAGCGCGCTGAAGACGACGGCCGATCCTTCGCTTGAGGCGAGTTGGGAATCGTGGGTCAGCCCTCCGGTCCAATTCAAGTCATGAGCAGCAGTGCATCAGCCCCATCAGATGCGGCGTTGTGCATAGTTTATCCTACCTTACACCCCTAGATCTGTACCCGCTCGACTTGCACCATCAAATGTCGGTGTCAAATACCTGTTTCATAATACCCCCGGAACCGATAATCTGTGCTTGAGTAGTGCATGAGCTCATGCCCTCATTGCGAGATGCTCGGCAATTGTGGAACGTGCAATGAACAATTTGTGAACCCATGGGCCGGTGCATGCATCTACCACCTCCAAAGGCGTTATGCTTGAAATTACTGCCGGGGCACTCAGGTCCTTGAGCCCCACAAGGCCCCACAGGCCCCACATGCGATCAAGCGCGACGAGCTCGCTCCGTTCGCGTAACTCGTCAGCAGCTTGACCTTCAACCGTTCATCCCCTACTGATGCGCCGCTTGCCACTCCCTCCCACGACCAAGGCAAGCGCTCACCCAACATGAACTTGGCCGCTCATCTCATCTCGGACGAAAAGCGTTCGCCCATCCTGGGGCTGCAATTGAACTGTACGGGCACGTCGTTCGCCACCGCGACCGATCAGGGCTGGGCCGTCTATCGCACCCATCCTCTGCAGAGCACAAGTCAACGAGGCGGGTCAAGGTGCTCTAGCTGAAAGCTTGTAGGGTCACTGATGAGTATGCGACCCCGCACCCAGCAGAATTTGCGAATGGCTCACTTCGGTTGGTGCTCCCTCTCGAACTGTCCAACATCTTGTTCCTCGTCGGTGGACCACCTTCACCGCTGTACCCTCCCAACAAGGTCATGGTCTGGGACGATCATCTCGGCCAAGCGGTGTGCGAACTCGAGTTCGGTGAAGAGGTCAAGGGTCTTGCAGCGAGGAGGGACCGGCTCGTAGTCGTGCTCAAGAAGAGGGTCGTCTTGTTCGTGTTGGGTAAGGGGGGGTTGGGCATATGGAGGGAAGGAGTATACGACACTACCAACAACCCCAAAGGTGAGTGTCTCACCAGCGTACATCTAGGATCGCCATGACTGATCGCGTTGACAGCTCGCTGGCTTTGGGAATTGAAATTTTCCAGGCCTCGTCGCGCTGGGGACCGAGACCGGATCGACCTTGTTGGCCTTCCCAGGTCGTCAACCAGGCCAAGTACAAATCGTCAATCTACCCCCACTGACAGCCCCACACGAGATGTCACCCCTTCCACCCGCACCGTCCCACGATCCCACCTCGGCGCCTTATCCATCCGTATCGATTATTCTCGCCCACACCACCTCCCTCGCCGCTTTGTCGTGCACACCCTCGGGCGGACTCTTAGCCACAGCAAGCTCAAAAGGAACCCTCATCCGAGTTTGGGATACGAGCCATGCGAGGCTGGTCAAGGAATTGCGACGAGGCTCGGACGAGGCCCAAGTTTTCGGTATCGCGATTCGCACGGACGGTGAGGCGGTGGCCGTTAGTTCTGATAAGGGGACTGTCCATGTTTGGGATCTCAAGATGACCAAAGAAGATTATCAGAAGAAGAGGAGCGCGAGTGCCTCGTCGATGGGGGAGGTGACCGAGTCAGTCTGCTTCGTGCAAGCGGGTGGTGGTGCCTCGTTTCGTTTGCTGAATCTGGTCCACGAAAACGTCTGCGGCGCAGGACGACTAGGTCCAAACAATTTTCGATGCTCAAGCCATACCTCCCGAAATACTTTTCATCCGAATGGTCCCATTCACAATTCCGACTTCCTCCTCCAGCGCCTACAGCCTCACGGCTACCGTTCTCCCTCTCATCCTCGACCGCTGCCGCTGCTGGAGCTTCGGCGTTATCGAGTGGTGTTGGATCGGTTTCGACGGCGCCGCCGACGATCGAGGATGATGTTTGTATTTGCGCTTGGATCAAGGTCGAGACTGAGGTTCCCGTCGGGCCAGCGGACGCGAGTGGATCCTCTACTGCGGGAAGGTCGGACTCTTCAAGTCGATCGAATACATCAGCGACGACGATGGGCAAAGGTTCCGCACGTTCAATCCCGAGTCCTTCAGGGGAGAAACGAATAGAGCACCAACTTGTCGCGCTCACTCATTCGGGAAGATGGTTTCGCATTTCTCTACTCGGTGGCGGTGGCGGTGGCGGGGGCGGGGGCGGGGCGGGGGAGGTGGCGGGGCTAAAGGTGGAACGGGGGAACGGTTGAAGGGTGTCAAGGACGACGCGTTCGGTTTGGGCAGGGACTCGACGACGGATTGTCGGCTGGAGGAGTATCGACAGTTTGGGAAGCAGGATGGGTGGTGAAGTTCGGTGTAAGCCGTTGGAAATAATTCTTCTCGAAGCCAGATTGAAGATCCAGACGGGCCGAGCACGATTGTTCTAGTCCACGTAGTCCGCAATTTTGTTGTTTCTTTCTTTCCGCTTATCGAGTACAACTCTTATCTTTTGATTGAGCTATGGCCGCGTCTGATTTTGAGTGATCGGCACCCGAGGACCTGCGTTCGTCGCGTCGCGCCTCGGCCGACAGCGGCACCTTAGGGCTTATTAACCACGCCCTCGCTGCCCTGCTGTTTGTTTCCGTGACACGCACGCACGCCCACCTCCACCGACTGGCACACCCTCGTTTTGCGACACCACTTCCCCAACCGGTGTCTACTCGGCAACCCACCCGTCGAGCCTGCTCCCGCCTGGACCGACGAGGACCGCTTGGCCACGCGCGGGCGACGAACCACGTCACAACTCGCACACTCGCTCGCACACACGCCTCGTCCTGTCCTCGTCCCGTCCCGTCTCCTCTCTGTCCGTCGCAGCTGCCTTTCACCGACCTTCCCATCGCTCACCTCCCCCAACATGATCCGACCACGACCAACAATAAACACCAGATTCTCCCCCTTTGTGGTGCTGCTCGTTCTGTGGTGCTCATGGTGCCTGCTCGGCGTGCAAGGCTCGGCATTGACGACGACCATTCTCGCGAATGAGCGGAGTTGCTTCTACGCGCTCGTCGATAAACCGGGCGAGAAGGTCAGTTCAGTTGGAATCGCACTTCATGTGTTGGGGGTGTTAGGTGTATGAGATGAAGATTACTGATTTGGGACTTGGGACGCGTCGTGATAGGTCGGCTTCTACTTTGCCGTAAGTCGTCGCGCGGTCGAGGCTTTCGTTCGGCTCGGATAACGAATACGCGGTTCATAACTGGGCGTGGATGCACCGGGGGTCATCAACCTACGATGTTTGCTTCAAAGAACCGGCGATCGCTAGCGGAGTTGGCACCGATGACCCCTTCCGTCGGCGCATTCCGCGAAAGCGCCGTCGAAAATGATGACCCACTCCATTCTGGGAACGCGTCCCGTCGGCAACGAGCGATGAAATGGCCGAAAGCTGACCACTCGACGCGAACACCCACAGGTCCAATCCGGTGGCTCGTTCGACATCGACTGGACCGTCACTGACCCAGCGGACACGATCATGATCGAAGGCGAACGCGAGCGTCAAGGCGACTACATCTTCACCGCCCACCTCGTCGGCGAATACTCCTTCTGCTTCTCCAACGACATGTCCTCCTTTTCCGAAAAACTAGTCGATTTCGACATCATGGTCGAGTCCGAACCAAGACCTGTTGCACCGGCTAAACCGACCGGATTGACCGAACAAACGTCCAGTTTGGAAGAGAGCATTTATAAATTGAGTGGCAGTCTGAGTTCAATTCAGAGGACGCAGAAGTACTTTAGGACGAGAGAAAATAGGAATGCGAGTCATCACGGAGTAACTTTTTGAAGACATCTGTACGAACTGACTTTGGCGGTCCACATCCCTTCAGGTCTCGACGGTCAAAAGCACACAGTGGCGTATCTGGGCATGCTCCATCACTGAGAGTCTCATGATGGTCGGGATGAGCGCTTTCCAAGTCTGGGGTACGTCAATTTTCGGACTGGATTCCGGTTTCTTTTCCGGCTCGCCAAGGGAGAGAGCTGACACTCGTATTTCTTGTCTCGTCGTCCGCAGTCGTGCAACGCTTCTTCTCAGGCCCTTCGAGGCGGCGACAAGTTTGAAGTTGGGGTACGACGACACGGTTTTCGAGCATATTAGGAACGTGCCTTGCTATTCCATACATCCGGGCTCATTCTGTCCCAAAGTCTCAACCATCGTGAAGCGGAATTTTATCTTTTGAGTTTCCATTCTGTCCCTTGCGATTCTTGCTACAACACAACTACGATCCACGACGAAGACTCATAACCCCGCAAAACCCCCGAGTTCCTGGGTCAAAAGTTCCTGCTAGTCTTGTCCATACGTTGCTGATTCGCACAACTATCAGGTCCTAACCGACCTGCGACTGCTGAGCCTGCGCCTGTGCCTGCGCTTGAGCCTGAGCTTGCGCATGCGCTTGAGCCTGCGCATGAGCCCTCATTTGCGCTTGCGCCTGTGCCTGTGCATGCATCTCCCTCTGCCTCGCCTGATACATCGCCATCTGTTCAGCCGTCATTTGTGCCGCACCCGGTTGTTGTTGCAGGAATTGTTGGGGCGGGGCGGCGAGGCCGTTGGAGAGACGATTGACGGAGCCGGGTTGGCCTTGGGGACCTTGGTTAGGAGAGGGGAGACCTTGAGGACGGGTTTGGCCTTGAGGCACTTGGGCACCCGGGGGAAAACCTTGGGGCATGTTCGCGTTGGGCATGAACCGGACGCCTCCATTCTGAAGTCGGAGAAAAATAGGTGGCGACAAAAGTCAGTTCACAGCTCAGAGGATTGACGTAGGCGCACATCTTGGACTCACAATTTGTTGGCCTCCATTCGCGACAAGCTGTTGTTGTTGTTGTTGTTGCTGTTGTTGTTGAAGGCGTTGCTGCTGCTGCTGCTGCAAAAGCTCGGACTGCTGTTGCGCCCTTGCGCGGGCGCGTGCCTGTTCCGACTCGTGCCTATACGCGCCCCATTCCATGGGAGAATACATCGGCCGTTGTGGGATGTTGTGCGAGTCATGGATAGCCATACTTATCCGTCGTGGCATACCCGGTGGAGGAGCTTTCGCCGCCGCGATCTCGCGCTTCTTCTGCACCTTGCGCATCGCATCGAAGACGGTCAAATGGCGCAAACTCTTCTTGCCACCTTCGAAATTGGCGAATTGGGGAGCTCGACTGGCTTTGAGATCGGGAGGAGGAACGAAATCGGGGACGGGGACGGAAATTTCGGTTCCATCGGGGAGGGTCTTGCGTGAACCAGGTCCGGCGAGTTTGTCCCATCGATCGTAGACATCCCAAGGGAGTCGAACGTCCGAATCGGGACGGATCGTCGAACCGTTGAACACGTCCGCGATCATTTGCCAATGCGGACCATACTGCTTCGTGAGAGCGAGGATTCGAGCATCTTCGTCGGGCGCCCAGTGCAAAGAAGCGGCACGCGTTTCAGCATTGGGCAATTCGGCAGGTCGGTTGTTGATCAGTTCGGCTAGGAGGTCGTTCCTCGCTCGTGGTTTGGCACTCGCGAACAAGGTCGATTGCATCAATGCAGGAGGCGGTAAATCGCGAGTGGGTTCGACGATCGGTTCCTTCGAATCGTCGAGCCAGACGCTCGTCGAGTCGTCCCAGCCGTTCTTGGTCCGTGTTCGTGCCGGATTGATCGTACTGACGAGCAGAGGCTTGGATTCGAGCCATTTCGAGACGTGATTGACCCGTCCGGACCAAGGGGAACTTTCTTCGAAACGTTTGTCGAGTGCGGGGTCACTCGCGATGAGGAAGTCGGAGTAGAGGGGAAGGTCGGGGAAGAGCGCTCCCAAATTAGGCGCGATCGTGTCATCAGCGACGCCGGCGATCGCAACGGGATCAAAGACCGTCGTGTCGGGTCCAAGTCCAAAGACGGGTGCTCGCAAGGCGATGAGATTTTGGATGTGAGCTGCTGCGGCTGCTGCGTCGGCACGTTGCTTCTCCGCTGCCGCTTGGGCTTGTGCTCGTGCTGAACCCAGGACGGGCGTGGCGGCAGCGCCAGGGGTCGAAGCGTTCGTCGCTCCGTCAATACCCGCGACGACCTTGTTCTTGGCTTCGGGATCGGGAGCCTCGTCAACCTCGCCGTCGGCATCGACATCTCCGACACCGTCCGCATCTGCATCCCCTCCTTCTGCCTTGGATCCCTCGTCGACATCCATTGCCGCTTCGCCATCGGCACCCCCTTTCCCCTCCCCTTCCACGTCCATCTCCACATCCTCTTCCTCAGTCAAATACCTCGGTTGCCCAACCTTAACACACATCTCTTTCCTGTCCTCCGGCGTAGCGCGATGCCATGCCCTCGCAGCCCTAGCCAAATTATAAGCCGTGACCGTTTTCCACCTCTTCTCCTGCCTGAAATCGGTCTGCAACCACCTCATCTCATCCAATACATGATCCCAATGCGCTTTCGGGACCACTCCGGCCCTTTGTTTCCTAGGTTGTCGGAACGACCATGCCTTTTCAGCTTTCATTGCTTCGATCCTTTCGAACGCTCGCAGAGCGCGAAATTCCTCCAATCCGACGGCCCAATCGTGGGTGCTCAAAACGTTATGAACGCGTTTACCCCGCCCGAGGAAATTCTTGGCTCCTGTATGAACGGCCTTGATGTGCATCTTGTACAGATCCGGTGGGGGTGGCATTCGCTCCTTGCCTTTTTTCGTTCGAACTGTTGTCACGAGGCGGTTGCGCAGGACGTCCGAGGGTAAGGCGGGGAGGGTCTCGGGGTAGTAGGAGGAGATCTGCGAGATGCCGAACATCGAGTTGTAGGTTGCTGTTTGGGCAATGGAAGGTGGAGGAGGTCCGAGAAGGGAAGGAGAGATCGTAGGTCTTGGCTGAGAAGGGGTCTCGATAATGGTGGGGACGGGGATGGTTTGGGAAGAGGTCGAAGCGATGGGAGTGACCGAGATGACCGGTTTAATAGTCGAGGCTTTCGATGGGGTCCCATGGCCATTAGCGCCGGGTACAGAGGCCATGTTGACATCTTCACCACCATCTGGCTCCCCATCCGCATCGGCATCGGCATCGGCCTCCGAATCGGCATCGGTAGCTGTGGTCGCTTTCCCATTCTGCTCGGCGGTGCTCGTCGGTCGGACAAGGTTCGCCTCGTCGCCTTCCAACAACCGCGGTGGGAGTGTCGGACTCGGTGACATGGGTGGTAGAGAAAGATCCAATTTTGCCAGCCTACAAAACACCACCAAGTTATATCAGCATTTTAAAACAGTGAAAGTTCGATTCTGTTTCGAGCCGAACGCAGCAGCGCTCTCAGCAAGCGCTGATCACTGGACTACTCACGTCGTCGCATCACTGAAATCGCGTTGGAACTTGTCCAGGGTCATGAGGGGGTTATGGTTTTCGGGTGGGTTGGATGCATTGGCCGTGGCGAGGGTGCGGAGCCCGGCTTCGAACGAGGTCGCACGCGACTTGTCCTGCATCGCGTAATACAGGCTCGCGAGTTGTTCATGCCGGTCTTTGACGAGCGCACTACTCGAAAGATATAAAGAAGATGTAGGGTAAGGATCAGCTAGTGTGTTTGAGAGCGTGTCTCAAATGGAGAAACGAGGGGAATGTAGGTGCATTTATGCACCGTAAACAAGCACTCACGCTAGACGCTTCTCATGTACCTGCGTCGCATGTTGGGAGATCGAGTCCAGAGTGATGGGCTGGTAAGACATGGACCACACAAAGTCGAACCGTCAGTGCGACTGATCTGGTACAGCAACGATTTGCGTCCTGATGCTTGGGCTGTTGCTAATGGGCTAATGGGGCCTAATGGTTAATGCGCCATTCGAGGCTGCATTACACGTTGACTAATGCGGCGATTGCGTCCGGGCCAGGACTTGCGAAGGCCAAGAGCTGGACAAACAAGGGCGGCCCGCGGCCCCGCCACGACACGGACGGAAGACGACGACGCAACTCACCTCGTCTCCAGGTGGAATCGACAACATCGCTAAGGTGGTGGAGAAGATTGCCCCCAGTGTCGTCCACGAACCACGATGATGATCGGTGTACGATGAGCGACTGAGCGGCGGGCGATCCCGGGGGAGCGGTTGATTCTAGCTGAGGCCCTGCTGTTTTGCGTGCTTCGAAGCGACGACGTGGCTTCGCGGGCAGGGAACTGCAGGGAACGGTCGGAGCGAGCTGGGCCACAACAGACCGGTCGGCGGATTTTCTGGCCCTAGTGGAAAAGTGCTCGACATGCAAAGGCCTTGATGACCATCTAAATCGTAGTCTTTCTGTCCATGCATTCCTCAAATTCTCACAGGCGGTCTGTTCCGATAACCGTATATTGCACAACAACATTTCAGACCCACGCCACTCGTTCACACCGACCGCCAAGCCTACCAGTCGCTGCAACATCTGTTGGCGTCGATTATCTACTTCCCCTCAATTAGCGATAGTTCCTTCATCCCCTCAGGCCAAGAAATAGACTCTGTCGTCGGCTCCTTCCATCCCATTTTTTTGATCAGGCGTCGGAAGGCATAAGGTAATGGCGCGGTTGCACCGACCGTTTTCCGTTTGCCCGTGTTCTTGTCCCAGACCTGCGCCAAAGACTTGTAGGACTAAGCGGTACGCTCTAAGATCCTTAGAACGAACATGAAAGGTACTGACATGTAATCGAACCGCCCAAGCATGCAAGAACATACTCCCATTCGCGCCCATCATGCTCGGAGGAAGATCCGTCGCCAGCGCCGAGGACATCATAGTATCGGGATCGAGTTCGTATTTGTGATCGCCTAAAATCGGTGCTCTTAGCACTTGGGAACAGTGGACCCTCAATTGATGTTTGCGACCAGTTTGTGGGGATAGCAGGAGGAGGGAGAGATTTGATGACTGAATGGTGCAAACGAATATTCTTTTAGCGATGTTGGCCGTCGCGGGGTCACACTGTAAGATAAGCTCACCGAAGATGCAAGACATTCCCATTCGGTCTTTGCTTCAATGATCTTGCCCAATTCCTCGGACGCCAGATCCGTCACCGGTTCATGTTCCATCCGTACGCGATCTTGGTCGACGCGCAGCGGAGCATAAATGAGGTCTCGGTAGCCCGGCTTGAGGCGTCCATGAACGATGGCGAGGTATTTGCGCGAGATCTCGTGTCGGGTCAGTTGTGAACATAGGTTCTTGTGTGCTTGGGCATTTTTGGATAGAATGAGCGTGCCTGTGGTTGCCTAGTGGAGGGAGCGGAAGGCTTCCAGGATCAGTGTTCCGAAGCAGCGATGAACGAATTTTGGGCAGGGCGCCCCACCTTGTCCAATCGATGAACGGGGTTCAGATTTCCCGAGTCGATACGCTTCTTCAAAGCTGTTCACAATAGTCAGTATGAGACTCTTTTCATGGTGTGGATAGTATTGGACCAACCTTTGAGGATGCCTTCCCAGTTTAACCTAGCCTCGGTGCCATATTGACCTTGCAGACTCGCGCCCGAGGGTTTGTCAATGACGACGAGGTTGTTGTCCTGATATAACAGCTTGGGAAGAGGTGGTCGAGGTAATGAGATGTTGACGGTTTTCCATCGGTCTGCGCGTTGAGGTGGGGCTGCCGTTGCTGCTGGTCTGGAGGAGGATCTGCTGCCAGTGTAATATGGTGGTGGTGGTGGTGCTCGAGATGGGGGTGGTCTAGCTCTTGTCGTTTGCGGTGAAAAAGCAGAAAAAGTGTTCTTTCTCGGTGTGGCTTTGCTAGGGCGGGACCGAGTCGGCTTGATGGTCGATAGCGATCTGTGTAGTATCAAGGACGGCATGTAGTGGACTCTGTGAGCAGGAGTCGAGCTGCAAACGGCCTCGCATTCGCACGGCGACAGAACGTAATTCTGATCGATCGGAATGGACAGCAGCGATTGCTAATGCGATTTGTCTGTGGTCGAGCAGCGATTGCTAATGCGCATTGTCTGTGGTCGCCCCCGCGCGTTCCTCGCATGCCCGCGCACTCACAAGTCCCACCCAGAGCCCAGAGGCTGCCCAGCCGTGCCCAGCGTGAAAAGCGAGCGCATACAGAATTCAGAAGACGCCCTCGCAAGCGGTCGACCGTGCTACCCCTGCCTCTCGTCCCCCCACCCACCTCTCTCCCCAACATGTCTCCCTTCACACGACCCGAGTTGGTCATTCGCGTAAGTTCTCACCTTCCTAGACGGCTGGCCTGGCCGTCCTCAGTGACCGTCGCGAGCCGTGGTGCGAATCAGCTTTTGGCGCGCGACGACGATTCGGTTGGCGCAACACGACAACAGCACTGGCGAGCACCCAGTAGCTGTCTGGCCGCTGGGAGTTCGACATTGCTTTGAATGGATCCTAGACGGAGGATGTGTCGCGCCCTGGTCCGGCACGGGCTCGTCTCGCTCTACCTTCATCTGGCCCGCGAAGCCGCGATCTCCACCGCTCAAAGTGATCTGATCACCTGTACTGACACCGCGCACCGCATCCATCCTGCACCAACAGCGCTGCGATGAGCTTCTCTCGGTCAACCAGCCCCTCGCGGCTTTGTCCTCCATCTCCGAGGTGTTCTCGTCCAAGCGCTTCCGCACCACGCCCCTGTCCATGCTCGAACCCATCCTCATCAAGTTCCTCGGACTCTGCGTCGACTTGCGCAAGGGCCGCACCGCCAAGGAAGGACTCCACATCTACAAGAACGTAGCCCAAAACACCTCCGTCAGCTCTGTCGAGGTCGTCATCACCAAGTTTCTCGAGCAGTCGCGTGCCAAGTTGACTGAGGCCCTCGCCAAGGTTGACGAGCTCGAAGGTCCCGCTCCCGAAAAGTCGACCGCCGCTGATGGCGACAAGGACGATGTCGAGGATCTCGAGGCCAGTGAGACGCCCGAGAGCATCCTGCTCAGCACCGTCTCGGAGGAGAAATCGCGTGACCGCACCTACCGCACCCTTGTCACCCCTTGGTTGCGATTTCTCTGGGAGGCCTACCGCACTGCGCTCGACACCCTGCGCAACAACGCCCGTCTCGAAGTCCTGTACCAGACCGTCTGCCACGACGCATTCGCCTTCTGCCTCGAGCACCAGCGCAAGACTGAGTTCCGTCGTTTGGCCGAGACCCTGCGCTCGCACTTGACCTCCTCGCAAAAGTACTCGCACCAGTCCCACTCGATCAACCTTAACGACCCCGACACCCTCCAGCGTCACCTCGACACTCGCTTCGTGCAGCTCAACACCGCCGTCGAGCTCGAGCTCTGGCAAGAGGCGTTCCGCACCGCCGAGGACATCCATGCCCTCGTCGGCATGTCCAAGCGCGCCCCCAAGGCCAGCATGATGGCGACCTTCTTCGACAAAATGGTCAAGGTCTTTGGTGTCGGCCAGAACTACCTCTTCCACGCCGCCGCCTACAGCAAGCTCTACGCTCTGCACGCCGCCCGTGTGGCTGCCGTAGGTGACAAAGCCGAGGACGCCGAGCTCGAGAAGCTTTCCTCGCTCGTCTTGCTTTCGGCCCTCGCAGTTCCCCTCGGCTCCGGCTTACTCGGTGAGAGCGGTAAACGTCGCGAGGTCTCCGAGGAAGGCGAGGCAAAGGGCAAGCTTGGCCGTCTCGCAGCCTTGCTTGGCTTGAACGCCGCTCCTACTCGCTCGGGTCTCCTCAACGATGCCTTGTCGCGCCACGTCCTCAAGCGCGTCAGTCCCGAGTTGCGCGAGCTCTACAACATCCTCGAGGTCGACTTCCACCCTCTGTCGATCACATCCAAGATCGAGCCCATCCTCGCCTCGCTGGCAGCCAAGCCCGAGACGGCCCGCTACGTCGAGCCCCTGAAGGACGTCGTTCTCGCCCGTTTGTTCGAGCAGCTCGCGCAGGTCTACGCCTCGCTCAAGATCGAGCGCGTCGTTAAGCTCGCTTCGTTCGCTGCCTCTGAGCAGGTCGCTGCGACCCGTATGCGCGTCGAGCGCTTCGTCACCGAGGCATGCCGTCGTGGTGACCTCGACGTGACGATCGACCACGCGACCGGCTCGATCAAGTTCGACGAGGACTTGTTCAACGCCGACACCTCCGCCGCTCCGATCGCTTCGACTTCGGCCGCACCCTACGAAGCCAAGTCGCTGCAGCCCTCTGCCGCCGCGCTCTTGCGTTCTCACCTCGCTCGCTTGGCCGCTTCTTTGCACGCGACCCTCGATGCCGTCGCTCCCGAGCATTCGCCCATTTTTGCCGCCACCCAGGCTCGCGAAAAGGCTTTCGCCGCCTTCGCCGCCCAAGGTGCCGACGAGCGCGAGGCCCTCATCGCGCGTGCGCAAATCATCAAGCGCCGCAAGGAGCTTGCCGAGGAGCAGAACGCCCGTGCCGAAAAGGAGGAGGCGCACCAACGCACCTTGCTTGCGGCCAAGAAGGCCGAGGAGGATGCGCTTCGCCAGAAGAACGAGGTGCGCAACCGCGAACTCGAACGCGTGCGTCGCGAGGTCGAACAGGTCAAGCAGGCCGAGGCGGCTAAAATCGCCGAATCGCTCGTCAAGGGTGGTCTCAAGGTCGATATAGACAAGTTGCCCGAGCTCTCGGCTTCCGACTTGGTGCAGTTGCAAGTGCAACAGATCGAGAAGGACAAGAAGGACTTGGCGCAGAAGTTGGCCGGCGTAAACAAGCGCCTCGATTACCTCGAGCGAGCGTTCAGGAAAGAGGAGATCCCGCTCGTCAAGCAGGACTACGAGCGTCAACAGACGCGCGATCGTCTGGCCCACGAATCTGCAAGGACCCAACGCGCCGAGCAGAACAAGAAGCAACACGCCGAAGCGTTGGCGATCAAGCAGTCGCTTGCTCGTTTGATGCCCGACTACAGGGCGTACAAAGAGAAGGCCGAAAGGGAGAGTCGTGCGGCGTACGAGGCCGAGGAGAAACGATTGGCCCAGGCGCTGGCGGCGGCCAAGGCCGAGCGCAGGCAACAGGTCTTGGACCAGCGTCGACGCGAGCAAGAGGAAGAGCAGAGACGAGAGCAGGAGAAGGCCGAGCGTGCCGAGCGCGAGAGAGGTCAGTCATTTGCTTCCCCACACACTGTTATCGTTCTTCATCGTGCGATCAGTCTATTGATAATTTCGTGTTATGGTATTACACACAGCTGCCGCAGAGGCTCAGCGCGAAGAGGAGGAGCGCGAAGCCGCCGAGAAGGCCGCCATCGAGGCCCGCCAACGCCAAATGGAGGAGGAGGCCGAAGCCGCTCGTGCTGCCGCCCTCGCTGAACGAAAAGCCGAAAGAGACAAGGATCTTGAGACCGTTCGCCTGCGACAGCAACGCGAGGAGGAAGCCTTGGCCCGTCGTCAGAATCGCCAGCCCTCGGGGCCCCCTCCTGTTGGATCTGCCGAATGGAAGGCAGCGCGCGCACCCCCACCCGTCCCCGTCGTCGCTGCCTCGTCCGGTGCTCCCTCGGAGCGACCCCGCCTCAACCTTGCACCTCGTACCGCTCCTGTCCCCGCCGCCAACGGTGGTGCTACGCCCCCCGTTGCTGCTGCCGCGTCGTCTCCCGTTGTCGATCGTCCCAGTGGACCCCCTCGTCTCGTCGGCGTCGGTGGAGACAAGCCCTCGTGGCGCGAGCGTGAAGCTGCCCGAGCAGCCAGTGGTGGAGCCCCGACCGGACCCCCTACCTCGGCAACTCCCCCACCGCAAGAACAAGCCGCCTCAGGCCCTCCTCAAGTCGGTGGTGGTAAATGGACTCGACGTGCAACTGGAGAAGCACCCGCCGAGGGTGCTGCACGACAGTCGTCGGGCTCGTACCGCCCTCCTGCCGCGAGGACCGACGCGCCCAAAGATGAGCTCCGAAAGTCTTCGGGTCGTTGGTAGAGGGTGGTGATACCATGATTTGGAGTGAAGGAGCTGTGATTATCTTGTGAGGTGTAGAGTGATTGCAACGATCTGGGAGCTTGTTTTATCTGGAATCGCATGGCGTACACGGCATACTCGGCTGATGTTTCTGAAAGCGAAGAGCTTGCGGCGCCAATATGTACATGCCTGTCGGGTAAGAGCGGAGTTCATACCTCCAACTGGCCATCCAAAATTATGGAACTGGATCTGAATATTGGTCATCTCGGAGCATCTCGCCCCGCTTTGAAGCGAATTTGTCGAACCAACAAATCTGCTGTGTACCCGACAGGGACTGGTTGGGTCGTCAACTGCATGCAGTACCTGATCCTCGGAGCGTAATGAAGCCTCCACGGGGCTGCACTTTCGGCGAAGTTCATGCAATCGTTCAGTGCGATTGCATTTTACATCACGGCGACAACGGTTGACGGCATCATCGGCCGACGTGAGAGTTTGATGGCTTTGAGCACTGGGCGGGGGTGCGAACAAAAGTGGCGAATTGATCAAACGCGCCTTCACACAGGACATCCAGATCACCCTCAAGTGCAACACTCACTCCAGGTCTTCCATTCCCGATCACTTCTTGAGAAGCATAAAACCTTTTAATCTACTAGCGGCACTGCACTGGCCGGCGACGGGCCAAGAGGAACGATCGATCGCGCTCGCGCGCGAGTCAGGTCGCCGTTTCGCCGTCACGTAAATTGAAGCGGGCACCTTTGCGACTCGGCCGACGGCGTCGTGGTGACTTTCCCGACCCCGGAGTTACAGATGACGGTCACGCTGATCGGAGTGAGGGGTAATGAATCTTCGGGTTTGTTTCCGTTGATCGAATGCGGAGAAATGGTGTGGGATTGTCAATCTCAAGCCTCAACTCATCATCAAAACTCGCATCTGGGGTGGACGGACAGATTCTTCCAGCTCTTCGTCACCGCATCACTTCGCCGGAGCAAAGATAATTCCCACATTACTCGCAACTCCCCTACTCTCAGCACTGGTGGCATCCTCACCATTGAAAGAACGTGCGCTCCCGCCCATCTTCCAAGTCCCGCAGACGGCATGGACCCAACTCAACGCGAGCGTTCAGGGCCGCCTAGCGCGAGGATCGCCAATGGCTCGGAGTTGCTTCCTTCAAGCTGGGTCCCAAGTGGCCGGGTCCTTTGACGCGAACCAGTGCGCCACCGTTCAGCAGAATTATGAGGAGGACATCTTCATTGTCCATCAATTTGGTGGATACGCTACTGTGAGGGACTTGCTGCACTTGACTTTTGGGAGTATTGCTCGCCGCACACCCGTCGGTGACCCCCTATTTCGACCCCGAGGCCGGTGGCGGCGCAGTCCTGCGGAGGTGGCGGGAGTGCTGAGAAGAAGAACAACACTTCGAAGTCTGACACACCACAATGCTTTTATGAGAGGATTGTGCTGACATCCTTCTGTTGCTCCTGACCTCGCAGGCAAACTGGGGAACCTGCCAAACGACCGGCGATCAATGCTTGCTCGACTATAACTTGCCGCAGAACCCTCTCGCCTACATTGCCAAGACCTGCCAGCAAGGCTCCGTACCCCCTTAATATGTCGACGTTTAAAAGCCCACCGACGTGACAGCCGTCATCGCCTTTGCCAAGAAGTGCGGTGTTCCACTCGTCGTCAAGAACTCGGATCATGACTGTGAGTGCGGGGCCAGTGCAGTGCACTGTTACTTTGTCCCGGCTAGGCGAACAACTGTTGACACCCTCGCTCATACTTTTAGAATGTTTCCAGACAAGGGTCGGTCTTCCGGTCCCAACTCCCTTGGCTTGTGGACCCACAACATCCAGTACACCACGAGGACCAAGAAGTTTATACCCGCCGGCTGCCCCACGAACACCCCCACCAAAGATGGAGTCACCTTCGGTGCCGGTGTGCCTTTCTACAAGCTCTACCAATTTGCCGAAGACAACAACATCACCATCCTCGGTGGATCAGCCCGCACGGTCGGGCCCTCCGGTGGCTGGATCCAAGGTGGCGGACACGGCGCTCTGTCGAACCAGCTCGGCCTCGGTGTCGATCGCACTCTTCAGTTCAAGATTGTGATGCCTAACGGAACGTACGTGACTGCGAACAAGTGCCAGAACACCGAGTTGTTCTGGGCCATCCGGGGTGGTGGCGGATCGACGTTCGGTGTTATCATAGAGTCGACGACGACCGCTGCACCTCAGGTCGCTGTTCAGGTCGCTTATGTCAAGTTCGTCGACACGGATCCCAACTCGGCGCGTAACTTCATCGCCATGTGCGTTGAGAACGCCATCAAGTGGGCTGCCGATGGGTGGGGAGAAGTGAGTCGGCTCGCTAACCTAGAAGAATGGCATAGTATGAGCAATGGGGCTCACCCAATTCCGAACCTTCTGTAGTACATTCAACCCGGAGCGCTCAGCCAGCAAGGCAGCGGATTTGTCATGTTCTCGACCATCCTCAACAACGACCAGGCCAAGGCTTCGATGAAAGCCGCCACCGATTTCGCGTCCCAACTCGGCAACGTCGTGATCAACAATACGGTCGTCCAACGACCTTCCTTTTGACAAGCATACCAGGCTTTCTTGCTCCCCAACGACGAACTCGTCAACGTCCCCGCCGCGCTGGGCTCGCGTCTAATTCCCAAGACCAACTTCCAAACCGCAGCGAGTCAAGCCCAGCTCCTCGATGCGATGATGAAGGGGTCAGCGATCGTTTGCTCCAACACGATCGGCACCAACTCGGGCAATGCCGGTACCCTCGTTTATGGTGGAGCACCTTTCCAGATCCTCGTAACGAACCCCGTCAACTATCCCAACCCTCCTGATTCGGCTGTCAGACCTGCTTGGCGTAACACCCTTTGGCATGCCATGTGTTGTATGCTCCTACTTGTGAGTACAGTCTTTCATTGGGCACCGAGCCGAAACATCACGTTGCAGGTACTGACCCCGTTCATATTCTACTCTTCACAGGGAACTACGATGGTCAGCCGGCGGTGCTCTCAGCGATCAAGGCGAATCAAGCTGCGCAGTTGTTGCGCGACATCAGCCCAGGGTCGGGTGCGTACCAAAACGAAGCGAGCATCACGGAACCCGACCCGATCAACAGCTTCTGGGGTCAGACCAACTACAATCGTTTGCTCAAGTTCAAGAAATTGGTCGGTGTAAGTTTTTGCCTTATGGTTTTTTTTTCGGGGCGGAGAATTATCGGCAATGGGCTCAGGAGGTAATTTTTGACCCTTTTTTGGAAGGGTTTTCCCCTTTCAGCCATCGAACATCTTCACATGCTGGCAATGCGTTGGTTACAACGCCAACGATCCTCCTTTCGGTTGCTATCCTAGGGCTTGAGTTGTGAAGTAATCAGGCAAGCAGGGCAGCTTCATAAGACCGCTCAGCTGCCAGTGCGAAGTCACGAGTTTGGACATGTTATATAGGCCTGTACTACCCAGGTTATATTTTTTGGGAAGCATGACCAGGATAGTTGTTTTGGGCCATTCTCTCGAACGAATAGAAGCACTGGTTTCGACAAAGAATGTAATACTGGCGGCTCGTGGAACGTGCACGACGCGGGCGAAGGGGGTGACGATGTGGGGTAGGCAGGGGCAGGCGCGTGCCTTTTGGGGCCCGCTGCCTATCATAGCTGTCAAGGCTCGACTGTACGTCGTCTTGGTTCTCTCTTTCGCAAGCTCCTCAAGTAGCTCCTCCCATCACCAAGGCCTCGTTCGACCTCGCGTCATCCACCCTTCCCAGCCACTCTGGGTAGAGAAGAGGGTACGATGAGCTCGTTGCTCGTCCCCGACGATGATCGTCGCCAAATCCTTCACGAGGGCCGGCACGACGAGCGAGACACGACGTCGACGTCGAGCGCCGGTCATGTCGGTCAGCGCGAGCAACGTCGTCCGCCTTCAATGACGTCCTTGTCGCCTTTCGGGGACGCTTCCGGGAGTTCGGATCGTGCTTCGTCGTTCATTGATGCGTACTTCGACGATACGAGGTCGTCGACCGATTTGGAGGAACCCTATCTTGTTGCGCAGGCTGCGAGCGCTCAACGAGGCGGTGCGAAGGCTAATCAGCCCTCACCGACGTCAGTCAGTCGGCCAACACTCGCAGTCGATCACACGGCAGCGACTCCGGCACAGCAACCGACAGCATCAACCTCGACTAGTATTCAGTCAGTTAGTACCAGTCTAGCAGAACATGACGCCAGCATGTCACGGTCCTCGTCGTCCGGCTCGAGCTCGGCAGCTTCCATCACGACTCCGATAAAGCGCGTGCAAGTGTCTGCCGCTCTACCAACGTCAGACTCGAATTTGGATGCTATGCAGAGGGGATGGCATATGCACGTCTCACCCGTCGGTCCTCGGTTCAATAACCCTTTTGCTTCCGACTCTACGGATCCATTCGACCCTTCCGAGTTGTTCAAGAACGCTACGCAGCCGCTCAACATTGCTCGGGTCCGAGCTGCAAACGGCAACTACCAGACCACGTCATCGACTTCACTTGACAACTTGGACGAGACCAGGCCCTTTCGGTACGACTCGGACGAGGAAGGGAGACGGTCCCAAGTCAAGACGCCTTCTAAGAGACTTTCGGGGGCCGATGCAGAGGATCGGTGGCATGGGCTGGGTCTTGGCTCGGGAGTAGGGGACGATGAAGAAGTTGGATTGAGACCAGCATCCACGACGGTCGAGGGCAATGTCGCTGCTGCCGTCTCCGAAGGATCGCATGGACGACTTCATCCCAGGGGCAAGCGGAAAACAAAGTCTTCATTTCGCAATAGTTTCACCCAAGGCCTGCAACGAATGTCGGATCGTGTGGTCGGCTTCTCGGATGCTCAAGACGAGTTTATTGACGATTCCCATCGACAGCTAAGCGATAGGGATCATCGCCATCAAAAGTTGGGTAGTGAGGATGGGGAAGAAGATCCTACGGAGGAAGAGACGGAAGAGTCGAGGTATGAGACAGCGTTCAAGAAGCTTCGAGGAAAGAGTCTGGGACTGTTTGGGGAGTCACATTGGCTTCGGAGGGCGTGCGCAAAACTATTGGTGTCCAAGTGAGTTGCTACATCGGCCGTCCTAACTCCGAGCCTCGACCGGCTGATACTCCATGGCATTGAAGATTCACAGAGCCGGTCATCTTCCTACTCATCCTCGCGTCTGTCGTCGTGTTGACCATTCAAACCGCGCCCGACGTGTACGCCCACCCTCGGCCACAAACGGGCTATTTCCACGATTGGACCGACTATGCGCTGCTCGCCATTTTCTGCGCATTCACTGCAGAGATGTTTGTGCGCATCATCGTTACAGGTCTCATCGTCAATCCTCCAGCACCTGTCAGTTTCTCCGTCGTAATACCAACACCGACGTCCCCCGAGATCATGCGAAGCCAGGCCGTGACAACCGGTTCGAGTCGGCGGGACCGCTCACCGAGTCGAGATCCTTACGCGCCACTCCCAAGTCCATCTGGGAAGCGGGATAGCTCTTTGGTCCTTCATGCGGTGCGACAGCTCAAGCATAGTCCCGTCTCGACTCGCGCTTCACGCTCGCCGAGATCTGCTTCGCCAATACAACGCCACTTTACCGTCCGACGACCGTCACACTCGCCTTCCACTGTCTCCGGGGACGCAAGATCTCTCGAACTACCACGCGATGCGTCTCTGCCGGTTCCGCCGAGGCCAGACGCTTCGCTCGATCTCGATGCCAAAGAGGTACCGTCGCCGCCGGAACAAGCCCACCCGACCCGAGCAGCCCATTCGTCGACAACCTCCACTCTGTTGTCTAGAGACTTCAAAGCACCGTTCTCGGATTCTTTCAGACGACAGCGCGATATCATGTACTCGCGAGCGTACTTGCGCCACTCATGGAACCGTCTCGACGCCGTTGCCGTGCTTTCGTTTTGGATCGCGTTCGGTCTCTCAATAGGAGGCGTCAAGACGACCAACGGTGTCGAACTGTTTCGCGCGATGAGCGTATTGCGATCGATGCGACTCCTCGGCGTCACTACCGGAACTAGTACGATCCTGCACTCGCTGAAGCGGGCGTCACCTCAACTTGTCAAGGTCGGTTTCTTCGTCGCCTTTGCGATGATTCTATTATCCATCGTCGGCATTCAAAGTTTCGGAGCCTCCTACGCCCGCCACTGCCGATGGATCGACCCCGCTGGCGTGTTGGAGTCGGTCGACTTCCCTGAACAAGCATGCGGTGGCTACTACAACATGACGACGGGTATCATTGAACGCGTGATCCTCTCGTCCGGTGCATTCAGTCCGGAGCAGCCGAAAGGCTTCACCTGCCCGCCGCCTAGCGTGTGCGTCATGGGTGAAAGTCCCGAAAACGGCGCCTTGAGTTTCGACAATATTTTCACGAGTCTGTACCAAATGGGCATCATCGCCTCGGCCAATACGTGGACGGGAGTGATGTACCGCATGGCCGACGCCGACGCGTTTCCCGCGACGATCTTCTTCATCGTCGGCTTGATTGTGCTTAACTACTGGCTTTGGAACTTGTTCGTCGCTGTCATCACTTCTACTTTTGCGGAAATTCGTGAAGAGTCGGAACAATCTGCATTCTCGGCGACCGCGGATCCGTCAGCCAAACCTGCGGCAAGTGGAGGAGTTCCCCACGTCCAGGGGGGCGGCCAAGTCAAGGGGTTCAATCGCTCTGCACGCTGGGTCGCTGTGGTCTACCGTAAGACATATCTTATATGGGTTTTTCTCGCACTCTTTTCGATCGTATGCCAAGCGGCCACGACATACGACATGCCACTCAATCGGAAGGTCGTCTTGGGTACGATCGAGCGCTACGTCACTCTCGCCTTTGGTGTCGAGATCGTGCTGCGCTTCTACGCGACGTTTCCTGATTGGCGATCCTTCTTCCACCATCTCGAAAATTTGATTGATCTTGGACTCGCCATTGCTACGGCGATCATCCAAATCCCGGTGATCAGGACCTCCGAAGCGTATCCCTGGCTCACGGCATTTCAGATCGCGAGGTTCTACCGCGTCATCATGGCGATCCCACGGATGAATCGGTTGGTTGTGAGTATCTGTTTCTTTCACCTTTGGAGGGACCGCTTGCTGATTCCATGTCCGCCCGTTCTACCTTCAGCGTCGAGTGTTAGGGACCTTTACTGGTCTCTTGAACATGACCTTGTTCCTCTTGCTCATGACGGGCTTTGCTTCTCTGATCGCGAGCCAACTGTTCCGTGGTGTTCCCGACCCCGATGATAGCGACACGACACCCCTAATCTTTTCAACAAGCTACAACAGTTACTTGGCGGTATACCAGATCCTCAGTTCAGAAAATTGGTGAGCTTGGGCCCCTTCATCGCCGCCCGTTCGAAGCTAGCTTATCTCATGGCCCTGTTTCCTAGGACCGACGTGGCGAACAATGTCCTGTCGGCGCAGCAAAACATCTTTGCCACGGCCGTCACGGCCCTCTTCATGTCCTGCTGGATGTTCTTCGGCTTCTTCGTCCTCATCAATATGTTCATTGCCGTCATCAACGAGAACTTTTCGCTCCCCGAGGAAGAAAAACGCAAATTGCAGATCGAAGCGTTCGAGAAGAGATTGGATGTGCCGGTCACGCGTAAGAGGTGGTGGCATAGGTTTCATGTCTAGTGAGTTGGTTGTGTTCATCGCGATCGGGTTGCGCTTGCCGGTTTCTGACGACAACTTCGGCGACCGCAGCAAATTCGACGAGTCAGCACAGACCTCGCCAAAGGGTGCCTCCCTTCACGGAACCGCAGACGTGAGAGACTTTGCATCCGAGAATGGCGCGACACCAGACAAGAAGGTGAGAAGCGCTTCTACAGCGGCACTGCATGTTCCCTCGGCTGACCACTCTGCCAGGTACACACGCGCGGGCAATCACTCACTGAAACCCTGATGGGCTCCGCGAGGCGAGCGTTTGGAATGAACAGACACTCTGGGGCTTCGACTGACGCCCTTGCGATGGAGGACCTTCATCCCATGGATGACACGATTGTGTACCAGGGGTCAGTGAGAGTCAAAATTGATTTCACGCGTCTCATACTCTCGCTGACCGGTATCTTCATTCTTCAGGACTCTCTTTCGTTTGACCAGTCAAGCCGAGCGGGATGCCGAGGTCAGACGTGCACAGGCGCGGGAACGACGAGCCAGGCTCGCGTCGTACATCGGCGAGCATCCGAGCTACGACAAGTCCCTCTGGCTTCTGTCGCAGGACAATCCACTGCGACGGATGTGTCAGGCCCTGGTCGATCCAGCTCATGGCGAGGATCGTCTGTTCGGCCGCGCTCCGAGTCAGGTCCTTCGTTTCCTCTTTCAATGGCTTATCTTCATCACGATCGTCGGTTCGGTTGTTATTGCCGCGATCGCGACGCCCATCTATCGTCGAAATTATTACATCGAAGTCGGCGACGTGCGCTGGCCCTGGTTCGTGCTGGCCGAATGCACCCTCGGTTTCATTTTCGTCATTGAGTTTCTGGTCAAGGTCTTCGCCGATGGGTTCTTGTTCGGTCCCAACGCCTATCTTCGTTCGACCCACAACGATCTTGATTTCTTCGTTCTCATCACGCTACTCGTTAACATCGTCATTGCTTTGCTGGCTGGACCAGGGCTCAATCGATTCACGCGGTCGCTCAAGGCCTTTCGAGCACTGCGCTTGATCAACCTTTGGCCCAAGCTGCGCGAGACATTCTACAACGTTCTTATCGTTGGCTTCTCGCGCATCCTCGATGCCTCCTTGCTTGCGATTCTGTACCTCATCCCCTTCGCGGTGTGGGCGCAAAACATCTTTGGTGGTCTTCTCTTCTCGTGCAACGATTCGAGCGTCTTGTTCAAGGCGCAGTGTGGTGGCGAGTTCGCGTCCGCCGCGGTCTCGGATTGGAATTATTTGCAGGTGAGGCTTTCTCGAGCTTCAAAAAGGATTCTGAAATTTACGGTGCTGACTCTGGGGCTGAACTCAACAGCCCCGCGTGTGGGACAATCCGTCCGGCGACCCGTCGGTGTGGAACTTCGATAACTTCAGCTCGTCGCTCTTGATCCTGTTTGAGATCATCTCTCTAGAAGGCTGGGTCGATGTCATGCTGAGCGTGATGCAGATCACGGGTCCGGATCGACAACCTCAGACCAACGCCTACCAATGGAGTGCCTTGTTCTTCGTCTTTTTCAACCTCGTCGGTGCTGTCGTTATTCTCACGCTTTTCGTGTCAACCGTCATCGAGAACTTTGAGATTCGGAGTGGTACGGCACTCTTGACGACTGACCAAAAGCGATGGCTCAACCTAAGACGGTTGCTCGCGCGACAACGACCCTCAAAGCGACCCAAGCGAAGGCCAATCTCGGCCTTCCGAGGGTGGTGCTTCGATCGTGCAACGCAAAAGCACGGCTGGTGGTCAAGGTCGATGACCGCGCTGTACTGCGCCAATATCATCGTCCTGTGCACGCAAGCTACGACCAACACCGACGACGGCTTCGATGTGCGCAACTACATCTTTCTCGGCTTCACGCTCATCTACGGCATCGACATATTTGTGCGCATGTTTGGGCTCGGGTGGTCGTCGTACATCATGAACGGATGGAATCAATACGATATCCTCGTCGTGGCTGGAACTTTTGCGACGACGATCCCGATCATACTGTCGTCACAAAGTCAAGTCGCTCACCAATTGCAAAAGCTCTTCCTCGTGCTCGTCGCTTTCAAGCTCGTCCAACGTAATAACAGCCTGAACCAACTCTTCAAAACCGCCGTCGCGAGTCTCAAGGCATTGCTCAACATCTTTGGTCTTTGGCTGGTTCTCTTCATCGTCTGGGCCATCTTTTACATCGAAATATTCGGTCTGACGAGATGGAACTTCAACGAGAAGCACAATGCCAACTATTCGACGTTCGCCAAGGCGCTCGTTCTACTCGCACTTCAGTCAACGGGTGAAGGGTGGAATGCGTTCATGCATGATTACATGGTCGAGTGGCCCCGGTGTACGACTAGCATCAACTATCTCGATAGCGATTGTGGGAGCACGGCTTGGGCGCTCGTCTTGTTCATCTCTTGGAACGTACTCTCGATGTGTGAGTTCTCGTAGCAAGCATCCACGGCGAACAATCACCCCTGATCGGCAATTTGACCCTACCTACAGATTTGATGGCGAACTTGATTCTCGGTACCGTGATTGAAAATTTCAGTCACGTCTACCAATCCTGGGGCAACGTCAATTACCCGAACCGCGAAGAGATGCGCGGCTTCAAGAAAGCGTGGGGCGAGATCGACACCGAACGGACAGGTTTCATCCGTCGACGCGAGATCGTGCCCTTCCTTCGCAAACTCACAGGTATTTTTGAAGTACGCATCTACCGCGCCGAATGGACGATCCAGGTTCTTCGGAACGCAGCGAGTGTTTCATCGACAATGTCGCGCAGACCTTCGTTATCGGATCCGTTCTCGGCGACTTCGTCTGATTTCGGATTTCCTCGTTTGGAAAGGGATGCATCAACGATCGATGCGATGAGGTTGGCGCATGCGATCCGAGCCATTGATGGGAATGAAGTGCGCCAGAGGAGGTACCTATGGAACAGGTTGTACCACGAGGCAATGATCGAAGCGGAGAAGGACGATCGAGGGATCTCGTTCGGGAATATGCTCGAGTTGTTGGCGCATTATAGGATGATCGATGATGATACGGCTTTGCAGTGAGTTGCGAACGGGGTTGCATGGCGTTAGGTCTCAATTTCGTGCTGACTCACTTGGTCCTTATCCGAGCTCAGGGTCGATGAACTGCTTGACCGTCGTCAACAACAAGACCGAGTGATGGAAAGGGTCAATTCCGACGTCGTCCGCGGCGTTCTCCAACGTCTGACCTGGCGTCGTCGATTCCTAGCTCATCGAGCCGCCCAAAAATCAGGTGGTATTGTCCCTCCCAAGATTCGAGTTCAAGTACCTCCCACCGAACCACCTTCAACACCAATGGCTCAGACGAGACAGACCTTGACCATCAACACTACGAATTTAGCTACGACTTCTTTGGACGAGCACGAATTGTCATCGGCTTCGAAGTGGTCCTCTACTGGGAGGGTGGGGGAGCCTAGTTCGAGGAGGAAGGGTTTGAGAAGGAGGGGAACGTCGTCGGATGACGGATCGGCCGGGGGGTCAGAGAATGAGGAATAGGGGGCGGGACTTTGGTTATGTCTTGGTACAATTTTTATTTTTCATCTGTTGGCCATTTCTTCTTCTTCTTCCTCTTCTAGAGGTGTACATCGTCCTCCTCTGTGTGTGTGTGTGTTTTGAAGGAGGAATCCGTTCTCCCCGATCTTCCAGATCTCCAGTGAATGAAAAGCAAGCGCGCAACCGCACACGTGCATAAAAAGGTTTGGCCATCATTGTTGTGGACTGGGAATAACATTGCGTCGTCGTTGAATAGCAACAAAAAAAGAAAAGAGGGAAGGAGAGAAGAAGGGAAAGGAACAGGGCACGAGGTTTCCCAGATTGAGTGATGGGGGGACGTAGGGGGGGTTGGGAGTTCGTCGAGTATTAACGAGATGAGGTGGGTAACGGGGAGGGGGGTCTCCTTCTTCGATGTTTGATGTGGATTGGTTCTATAGCCCTTCGTTTCGTTTTGTCGACGCCGCGGCGCGTCCCTTGAGCAAGAATCGGAAACCTTCGTATGATAGCCCTGTTTTGTACCATAAGAGATGGGAAGAAGATCATGAGCGAACAACTCCAAGCGAGATAAGAACAAAAAGTCTAATCACTCACAGCAAAGCGCATTACTCGGCATATTGGTTAATATCCTCGGTGAGATACCCCTCATGAACCCACTCGCGCCCTGTCTCTCCCAAATGATCTTGGCCGCATCGAGCATACCCCTCGCATTACGGATCGCGGCTTGGTCCGA
Organism: Microbotryum lychnidis-dioicae p1A1 Lamole; assembly: GCA_001244265.2. Taxonomy (NCBI): domain Eukaryota; kingdom Fungi; phylum Basidiomycota; class Microbotryomycetes; order Microbotryales; family Microbotryaceae; genus Microbotryum; species Microbotryum lychnidis-dioicae. The sequence goes on from CDLV01000006.1 coordinate 2,568,376, forward strand.
CGTCCCTCGTGTTTGGAGGAGCGTTTTACAGACGTCCAAGGGAGTCGTTACGGCTGCGGCGAGGGCACCGGCGATACCACCTGCTGTGACGTGCGTCCAGGGGGAGTAGTGGCCAGTTGGGTTTAACCGATCTCTGCAAGGAGGAGAGGGAGCGAAAAAAGTATGGATCAGCTAAGCGCTTTGGCAACTCGAGACCGAGCTTGAACAGCGAAAAAAAAACGCACTTGATGAATTCATATGTCGAGAATTGTACGGCGGTGAAAGGGACCGTCATCATCAACGTGGTGGGGTAGGAGACGTAGAACGCGCTGAGGCCTTCGGCATGGTAGACGGATCGAAAGCATTCGCCGACGCCTCGGAAGGTCGAGCCGTGTATTTGCATCCTTTGCTTGACCACTGCAGAGATGAATGCAGGCTTCAGGCATCCACAAAACAATCGCGAATCTGACTCCTTTCGACTGACCATCAAAGGGGTTCATGAGCGCATCCGAAGCGATCGTAGCTGTTGCTCCTGCTGAGGCTGCAATTACAAGAGTAGACCCCAATCGTTAGTCGTGCTCGTTCCCACTCGAACTCAAAAACGTCCAGTGCTCACCTGTCGCAGCAAACGAGTAACCCCCCTGATTCCCGCCTGCCAACTCTTTGGTGGATTCGTACGTGCCGAAATAGACGGCATGAGCAGGACCCGCACCCCAAATGACGGAAGCTACGCCTCTCCATAATCGTTTGGTGCCTTCGGTCGAGGCGATGCGGGTGAACGCGTCCGACATGCCCGTATACATCGCGCCGGGTGATGTGGTGAGAACTTGCATTCGGGTCTGTGAGCGGGGGGGGGGGGTGAAAGGGGGGGGAGAGAGAGAGGGTGGGTCAATTTCCCGAGTGGGGCGACGGGTGGTTGTCACAAAGTCACTTTGATGGAATCGACGGGGTACATGACGGCATGTTCGGAGATACCGGCCATCGCGCCAGCCAACATGTTGATGGCGAGCGAGTCGTTGTTGAGTCCTTCGTAGTCGATCTCTTCTACCATCGCGGCCATGATTGCCAGGCGGAGGGGGAGCGAACGGAGGGGGATGTCTTGAGGGTACGATCCGGATCTAGTTGTGAATGTCGTGGATGTCGTGTTGGGTGAAGTGAGTGAACGAGCGTTGGCTGGCGAGACTGAATGCGCGCAATCCAATCAAAATTGCTGGCCGAGGCGCTCTGCTGCGTAGGCCGGTGGCACTGGGGGCGGAGAGTTACACGACGGTCAGCATGAAAAGGAGAGCATGGTTCGACTGTATGTTCTGCTCGCTGCGATTTGCGGACGACGGGCGCACACGTTGCGAGCTCGATGTGTGTGTGATGGCCAGGTTCATCGTACGATCTTCTCTCTTCTCGTCGACCGAGACAGTGATATGTGAAGCAGCTCGATGCCCGTCCAGGATCAAATCAACGAGCACAGCAAGGCGCAACCTGGAAAGCTCAACACTCGATGTGCTCGGTGGGGTAAGGCCCTCGTGTCGCAGCTCGGTCGTCACTCGGTCGTCATCTTGCCGTGGCTCTGCTCCGATCGTCCGGGCGCGAGCTCACCCCCAACTGGCGCTCAGCTGGCGATCACCCGCTCTGGCCCAAGCGAACGCACACAAAGTGGAAGGCCGTCTCCTGTTGAAGCCTTGAAGATCCAACAACGATCGTCCCGTCTCGTCTTGGATGAGCGGTCGCGATTGACGACTCCGCGGAGGTTGGGTGTATGAGCAAAAGAAGCAAGCTTACTCTTGAGTGCTGATCAGATTTGATTTCTGTTTCGTTTCTGGAACCGACTTTATGGCCCATCGCCGTGACAAATTGCGCTCCCGTGCGAAGCATGACTAATATCCCCCGGAGCACGATCGGGATGCAGCAAGATAATGAAAGAGTCGCATGGCCCCAAAAAGATGACAGTCTATGCTCAAAAACCGGAAGCGATTACAAGTTCAGTGCTTAGAGCCCCAACGCCTTTTGTTTGGCCGCGACTTGCTCGTGCAAGAGAATGTCCTGAGCAAACGAAAGAGCGATAGAGGAGGGTAAGCATTCCCCCGAACAAAAGTGACCCCCTTCGTGGAAAAAAGTCGACGTACTTGTTGTTCCTATTGAAAAGATCGAAGAGAAAGGTAAAGGTCAGTAATCGGTCCCCGCAGAAAAGCTCATACTCATAGCCGAGGGCGAGCGTGCTAACCCAAGGGTACTGTAAAACCGACAACGAGACATCGAATGAGCCCTCTATACTCTGTCCACCTCGTCTTTGACATATGACCTACATCGACCCATCGATCCTCAATGTCCTCTCCCGAAAAGTACTGCACGTCCTTGGGCAAAGTCCCTCGCTTCTCCTTCAACTTGTTGTGAACTAGTACCCAGACACCTCGGCTAGTCAGCTTTCAAACTTGCAGCTCCCCCGTCTTTGACTTTTTAAACCTACCGACAAAGATGGCCAACTGCGTCTCCTTGAATTCGGCCTTTTTCTCCTCGGATAATGCCGCGAGTTGCGCGTCAATGTCCTTCCTCAACTCTTGCACGGCGTAGCTCAACGTCGTCCGTGAATCATCGACCTCATCCTGTATCCCACTCGACGAATATCAGCCATATCAGCATTCAAAAAGCTTTGAACCAAGCCAAACGAGCTTCGTCGTGTTGAAACGTACGACGATCAGGATCTTTCGTCCTAGCAAAGGTTGGTTGCCCAAGGTCGAGAAATCGAGCCATTGCGTGCGTACGACCTCCTTGCCCAACTTTTCCGCCTGCGCCAACCCACTCGAACCGTCGAAAGCTCCGACCTCCTGTCAAAAAGGTCAAGGATAACTTGGTTGAGCTCTGGGCAATCTCCTCGGAGAAGCAGGGTGATGTACGAACCTCGTACAGGGACAAGCCGATGGCCTGGATCGGGATGTTGCGCTTCTTCTCCCCCACGGCACCTTGCTTCAAGAACGTTCGCAAAACTCGGGCGGGGAAGAATCTAAATTCACGAAAAGATTCCGTGTAAGAAAACACGTCCCTTCTCCGACGCCCGTGGCTGTATAAGAACTGACCCTCCACCTCCGATGGCGATGAAAAGATCAGGGTTGAATTCGCTCTTGATCTTTTGCGCCGTCTTGCCGATTGTCATCTACAAAGAGTGAGTGAGGGTTTTCGTGTGTTCAGCTATACTCATCGATCGGAGTGCCTGTCTCTTCCTGGAGCTGATCGAGTTTGTGGCTGCAAGCGCGGGGAAGCACGAGCTTCGTCCTAACGTCGCCGTCGATCTTGCATCCCCCGAGTCGATCAAAACCGGAGACTTGGTTCGCCGTGATCATGTTTGATCTCTAGAGCCCGATCCCGATTTGCACTCGATGAGAAAGCAGGGTTCTTGACCGAAAACTCGGCCGAGAAAGGCGCTTGCGAGCTTCGTTTGCCTCGTCGGGTCTCGGATCGGTTGCGAAGCTCGAGCCTGGCCTTTGAGTCGTGCGGAGCTCGAGTTCGATGACGAGTGCGACGTGGAAGAGACTTACGTGGATGTCATTGTAGGTGACTAAAGTACGAAGAAGGTTTGTTTCGTTAGGAAACGTAAACACTCCCCCTGCACGTGCACCAGCGACGGAACTGACCTCGCAGGTGACCATCGTGCTATCCATCATCACGAACAACGACAAAACAGGTTCCGCGCATTAGCGAATAAAGTCGGATCGAGCGGAAGGAGCAGTCGACTTACCTCATGAGCAGTACCGGAAGGGATGTGGTCCGTCATTCCTGTGTGCGGGGTAGTTTTGATGAGATTGAAGAGGGGTTGGTGGCCGTTCGGCAGGCTGACACCGGGCAGGTGGACACGGCCAAGCTGGCCCGGGCTGCGAGCAGCGGGCAGACTGACTCGGGAGAGACACGGGCAGGCTCTTTGTAATAAGGCGGCACTCGCGCGCGGGAGCTTGCGAGAGCGCTCGGCGGCGATCTGGTGCGAGGTGCCAACGCGTCAGCCTCCGTCAACTCCGTCGACAGCACCTCCGCTCCCGGATGCAGTCAGAGCGAAGAACTCCCTCAACGGCCCACGGAACCGCAACCGCTCAAGAAAGCGAACTTGGTTTCAGCGATGTGGAAAAGAAAGAGAGAAAAAAACCTCTGGCTCGGGTGTACAATTATTACAGCGAATCTTCGGCCATTCAACCTTTCGGCTCGATGAGCACAGCTTTCGCCAGTGCGGAGGGGAATAAGGAGACGACGGCCCGCACAATGATTTCGGCGACTGAGATCGTGTACCGATTCTCAGCTACTGGGGACCTGGGGACCCTTTCAAGCACTCAACATAACCAGTGCACGGGTTTAGTAATGAACGTGGGGGCGCGGCACCCACACTGGAACGTGGATCGATGGCACCGAACTCGGGCAAATCACGGGTCTCTACGCTCCTAACTGGCGCTTGTACGGTAAGACGATCGGTTATCGCGCTTAGCACAGATCCGTTAGCGCGACACGAAGTAGATGACAAGCGCTAACAAGCCCCAACCGACCACGGGGTCAGACAGGGATGTCATGTCTCGCGACGGGGCGAGGCGAGGCGACACCCACTTTTTGTTCCTGGTGTCATCGTGTACACTACATTGCAGGGGCGCTCTCAACTCCAGCATACGGAGATTGGGGGATGGGAACTTGGGCGCGCTCGGACCTCTTTAGATTCTGACTTAGATTACCCGAGGCAGCGACTAGCGCGGCTCTACCTCTCTTTTCCCTTAACGTTCCCTATCCTCTTCTACTCGGCATCTTCGTTTGCTCACTGCGCTGCTCCTCATAGATTATGAGCCCAACGAGCTACCAGCTGCTTTTCCCTTAACGTTCCCTATCCTCTTCTACTCGGCATCTTCGTTTGCTCACTGCGCCGCTCCTCATACGACTAGGGTACCCATTCCCCGGTGTTTCATTTCACTCACTCATTTCCCGAAGTTTTAGCGCTTGTTTCTCCGCTCGATCTCCGGTCCCGAGGACGGTGCCTTCATTGCCCTGACGCCCCGGATCGGGTCGCTGTGCATCGATCTGGGATGAAACACTGCGCTCTGGATCGTGATCCGTCTCGCGAAGTCGGGGCCGCCCGCATGTGTTCGGGATTTAAAATCGACCTTCAGCTACCTCTTCCTTCGACATCTCACGATCTCGAGTCTTACCGTCGAGGAAAGTGTCATGGACACCGGTCTAGCCTCTCACTGGGCCTCCTCAGCTTGGCCCCATCTCCTCCCAACGGCCCTGACCGTGATTCTCTTCCAAGCCATTTCCTTCCTCCTCTTCACCCTCTGGTCTTATTTCCGGCGCTACAACAACTTTTCGCGTCTACCCTGTCCTCCAACGCACTCCTTCCTCCTCGGGAACCTCGACCAAATCAGTTCCTCACCCCCGGCGTACCTCAAAAACACTGGTCCAGACAATACGGCGGCCTTTTCAAATTCAGGGGCTTCCTGGGCGAACAAAGGCTGTGCATTACGGACCCGGTCGCTTTGAGTTATATTTTGGTACAGAATGGGTACAGGTTCGTGAAACCGGGGGAAGTGAGGGGTAATCTGGCAAGAAATTTGGGCAGCGGGTTGTTATTCGCCGAAGGTGAGGTATTCGGACTCGAGGCTCCTGTTGCGCACGGGGCGATCGGGGCCTGATACCATTCATGAGTTCTCGGTGGTGTTCATTCTCCCTGCAGGTGATGATCACAAACGTCAGAAACGAATCATGATACCTGCATTCGCCCCTTCGGCACTGCGTAACCTCGTCCCGACGTTCTTTGAGCTTTCATACACGCTCAAGGATCGATGGGTTGCGCTGATCGAAACTTCAGATTCGGATGAGAAGGCTTTCGCTTCGAACGAGAAGATGGAGGAATGGAACAAAACGCACGAAGAAGGGATGGTCGTGTTGAATGTTCTGAAGTGGTTATCAAAATTGACTTTGGACACGATTGGCGTGGGTAAGTCGACCAAGTCACATCAAACTAACGACCCGTCCCGGCATAGCTGACGCAGGGTGTGAACGCACCTCAGCCGGCTTCGGTTACGACTGTGGAGCTCTCTCAGGAACCCCATCCGAGCTCGCCTCTGCTTTTCAGAGTATCTTGACCGGCGGGGGATCGATCCCTAAAAAAGTGCCCATCTCCCAACTGCTCCTCACCCGTCTGACCGGTCATTTCGCCACGCTCTTTCCCAACATCAACCTCAGCAAACTGGTCCCGAACAAGAGGGTACAGTTGATTCGTAATTTCACTGAAACGATGGAAAGGGTCAGTAGGAAGATTATTGAGGAAAAGAGAGAGGAGTTACGTGCGGGTGGTGGTGGGACGGAGATGAGTATAGGGGGTGGCAAGGATTTAATCACTTTGCTGCGTGAGTACGATCTGCTGGCATGGATTGTGCGGTTGACGCCGTCTTGGCTGATCTTGACTTTAAACCATCGACGGCGAATGTTGGGTATCATCAAAGTCAAATCGAACTCGGGCGAAACCAAGTCGCGTATGAGTGATGTAGAGCTACGCGGTCAAATCGCGGTGAGTGGACCGCAGTGGCAAAGGCTAAGCTCTACGCACACGTCCTCGCGCTGACGGTCTTTAGGGTCTACAGACGTTCCTGTTTGCGGGGAATGAAACGGTAACTTTATGCAATCAGCTTTCTATTCACATAGGGCATTCCTGACTCATTCACCGGAACCTATTCGCAGACATCGACGACCCTCAGCTGGCTTCTACACTACCTCTCCCTCCATCCCTCCATTCAAGTTCGAACACGTCAAGAGATTCGTCATGCTCGAGCCAATGCATTCCAGGAACATGGTCGAGAAGAGCTCAACGCCGAGGATCTAAACGGACTGACCTACCTCGATGCTGTCGTGAGAGAGGTGTTGAGGCTGGAACCTCCTGTCGCTTTGTCGAGTGCGTCAGCAGCGGAGCTGGGAGCAAAAGTCTCTCCGAGTTCGGTGAGCTGATCGTGTCCTTTTTACTTGGCGCTTGAATAGCTCTCCAAGCATCGGAAGACGATGTGATCCCATTGGGAGTTCCGATTAGGGGCATCGATGGCAAATTCATAAACTCAGGTGCGTCCATTACCTAGGAGGCGTGCTCGAGCTCAGGGACACATGTCCAGACCCCTCTGATCACCCCATCCACCCACTCCCAGTCGATTTTAAGAAGAAACAAATCCTGGTCATTCCTATCAGCGCCGTCAATACCAACACACTCATCTTCGGTGATGACGCCGACAAGTTCGTCCCCGAGCGTTGGCTCGTCAAAGAAGCGGAAAAGGGGGCCATCTCGGGTAACGTGGGCGTCTTTTCGAACTTGATGACGTTCATGGCTGGTCCGAGGGCTTGTATCGGCTATCGATTTGCGTGAGTTGTGAGCAGATGGCGTTCTTCGATTCGATCAACTGACGGTTCTCTCGATTTACCCTTCAAAGCGTCCTGGAGATCAAGGTGTAAGCCCGTCTGCGCAATTTGTGGGATCCCCACATGCGCCTGTCCTGATTCCTCTTTCCACGTACCTTGGCAGGATCGCCACGGTTCTTCTCGACCACTTCGAGTTCTTGCCCCGCGATTCAGCCCAAGAGATGATTGACAAGCTCTCTCGGCGCTCCTTGATCGTGACGAGGCCTTTGGTTATTGGCGAGGAGCACTTGGGACATCGCTTGCCTTTGAGAGTGAGGCTTGCTGATCGGGATGTAGATTTTGGTAGAAGTTTTCCCTCCGTCGAGTTTGAAGCGACTGACCGCTCTTCTGAAGTGATGCACGAATGATCATGTCCGCAATATGCCCTCTTTCCAACTTTTGGCTGGTCTCGGTCCCGTACTGCAGTTGAGCTCGGTAGGGACCTTTTCGTTAGTTGAGTGTGCAATCGATTCCTCAATTTGTGTGGCCTGGTACAATTCATCCTTAAATGAGACTTTATTTACTGTAGGCTTCTGACGGTCGGTTCATACATCTTCGTCTCGCCCCACCGCATCTGCCGACTTTTCCTCCCAGGCACGATCAGAGCAAGTTAACCAATTTTCCCGGCCAGCGAGTCGCCTTCTCTCTTCTCTTTCTCTTGACGCTCCCGAACTCGGCGTCTAATCGACTAACTTAACACATTCACTTCACACTTTTCACACCACGCCACATCATCATGCAACTCCTCGCTGTCTTGCTTGCGGTCACCCCTTGGTTCGCCACCCTCGCCCTCGAGGTCAACGTTTTACGGCAAATGTCGTCTGCGACGTGACCTGAAGTGCCCCGCGCCTACCGACCGGCCGCCGTCTGCAGTGCACCACCGATAACAAGTGCTCTTTCAACAGGAAGTTGCAGCACCGGCTACACGAAAGTCAATGGTATTTGAACTGCCAGCAACCCGGTTTGTGATTCTCCAAGTGTCCCGCCGCCGCGAACGGTGCGACGACCTCTGGCAGTGCAACATTACCTGTAGTACGAGCTCCTCAGCGGCAAGTCTCCACCCCTGTCTACGACCCCGCCGAGTGACCGTCGTGCGACAGCGGCTCGGCGATCTGAAAGAGTGACGGCAAGTGCTCTATGAAGTGCAATATCGGCTACAAAATTTTCAACGGCATGTGTGTCGTCGCCATCATGTCTCCGTGAGTTTTTCGGCATTTTCTTTGAGAACTAGTTAAGAGTTGTCCGCGCGGAAGTCGCCCCGGCCCGGCCGCCGCCGTGTGTCCGTACTAGTACCACTGACTCCCACCGAAGTCTCGCCATTTGAACTGCGCAGCGCTTGCACCAAGAGGTCAATCGCTTTCTACGACGATTTTTAAACGTCCAAGAACGGCAAGCCCGCCGTCAGGGTCACTTGGTCTATGCTCGCGCCGCGTACTACACTGTTTGGCGGCATAAATTGCGTTTCGGCATCCAGAACGGTGGTCGGTGAATTCGACGGCTACCAGTTTCCGGTGCTCGCCAAGTTGTCCACGGTGTTTCGGGCCAGTGCTCCGACTCGACACCATCTGCCTCGCCGATGTCGTTAACATGTACGTCAAGGTGGTTCGGCGACTTTGCGGTGTTCACTTAAAATAGCACTGATGCGTTAGCGGGCCTTCAGGATGCTGACTCGGCGCCCGGCCGCTCGTTCCTTCCCTCCCTCCTCTCTCTCAAAGCGCCGCTCTCGCAGGCAGCAGTAAATGGTGCTCCGCAAATTGCGTTTTCTACTGTGAACCTATTCCACTCGTTTCCTGCCTCCATACCCCTTTATTTGTGAACATTCGTAGCTATTGTCTCGGCCGAGTCGAGTAAATCAATCGTCTGGCGCAAAATCATCCTGAAGGAGGAGCTTGAACAGGCAAAAAAAAAAACGTGGATATCTGTACCCCGATTGCTCAGTCTTGCAGATTACTCCATGACTTTTCAAAACAACGTTCATAAAATGACCCATAGTGGCAGCTCTGTAAGGTGATTGCGAGTTCTCAAAAACCGAGTCGGCGCGATCGAAACAGGCCTTGCCGGAGCCCAATAGCCTGGTTGGCTCTGCTCACTCAACTCGAGTCTCGGGCCAGAGCTGGCCAGAGACCGTGCGACCGGAGGAGACGGATCGAGCGAGTCACCGCACCGCGTGCCACACCCCCATTTGACTACGAGCAATCACCAAGCACTTCCCTGGTCGACTCACACGTGACGACGTGGTGGGATACGTGCGTTCACGAACAAACGGCAGCGTGGCCCCGGCGTGCGTCGATCCCGGCCGAACTTCCTCCGTTCGCCGTACTCGCCGATTGCCGATCTCCAGCCGCCGGTCAAATTCAGCCCGCGACCCCTGATCCAAGATTCAAGACCCCTGATCCGAGCTTGTCCGCCTGCCACCGTGTAAAAGCAAAGGAACCGTATTGGGATCGACTGGATGGCTTCAACGAACTCGCTCGTGCCATCTGCAGTAGACGAGAGCTCAGCCAACGCGTCCACTGGCACCTCAACTGTGTCTGCCCCACCTCGTCCTTCCACGGCCACGGCTTCGGCCTCGGCCTCGACCTCAACCTCGACGACAACTGCACCCCCGTCATCTTCACTCGAGGATGGACCACTCTTTAGGGCGCTCGTTCATTCGTACGAGATCAGGGCACGCTCGCTTCGATCCACGTTGAAGGAGTTATGCAAGGCCGCCGCGGACGCGATTGAGGCGAACCGCGACGATTCGGCTGCTCAAGACCGTATCGACCGTCACCTCGAGCAATTGTCCACCGCGGCGGCGAGCAGTACGACGAGGAGCGATATTTTGGCGGGCCTGTACGATGGCGCGTTGAAGAAGAAGCGGCAAGAGGAGAGGCAGCGAAGGCGTTCGGAGAGGGATCGGCTCGAGGAATGGATCATGAGGATGAAGGGCGGGATGGAGAGGCTCAAGCTCGTCGAAGCGAGAAGGAAACAGTTTGACAATGACACCAGGGACTATTACCATGATCTGTCAAAGGTGCGTCGTCTTGGGATCACATCCGTTTATTCGAGGCCCGGCTGATTGCTTGGACCATTTTCGCTTCGGTAGTACCTCTCACGGACAGCCGACATCTTCAAAGCCGAGTCGCTCGATCTCAAGCAACAGCAACGCAACCAGAGCTTTGAAGCACATCGCAACGAATATTTTGCAACTATTGAGTCGCTCGTAGAATCCGAAGAAGTGCTCATCTGCACGTGGCTACGGCTGTGGGCCGGTATTGCCGACGATCCACGGGCCGTGACTAGGGAAGCGACCGAGATTGCACGCAACAAAAATCGGGACCATGCTCGAGCGACCTTGTCTCGAGTGCTTGCTGAAGGGTTGAGAGGGGAAGATCCGGAGGCTAGTGAGACGGACGAGGAGACGGCCTCGAACGGATCAGCTCTCAGTCGAGTCAGTGGTGTGGGTTCCATTAGCCGAAGGCGAAAGAGCACGAGCACCAGTGCGGCCAACCCGGTTACTTCAAGTCCCAAGAAGCGTGCTTCGATCCCGAGCTTCCAGGAGGCTGCCGTCGAGACATCGGAATCGACGAGGGAACGAATACGTAGCTTCGTCAAACAAACCCAGCGAGTCTTTTCCCCCTCCTCGTCTTCGACCTCTCCTACCTTGCATGCACTCGTCGCGCAATCCTCATCATCTCTACCAATACCTGCCCTTCCCTCGCCATCTCCCGGAGAGCAGGTTGCATCTTCTGGCTCAAACCATAACATCACTGCGGCGAAAGCATTAACGAATCCGGCCGCAGTATCGATGCGTCGGAAAGAAGGTCTTGTCTTCGCGACTGCGAAGGGGTCCTCCCATACAATCGCAGGAGATGGAGGAGGTAGTTGGACCGCGCACTGGTGCGTGCTCAGCGAAGGACAGCTCGTCGAGTTTGTGAATTGGCAGAGACCAAGGGACATAAAGAACACGCCCATCAATCTTGCCGCGGCATCTGTTCGCGTCTCGCACAACACCGAGAGGAGGTATGTCCCGTAGCTAAAAACAAAGGGAATCTCGAGTAAGATCTGACGTCCCATATCTGCTCTCTGCAGGTTCTGCTTCGAGATTCTGACCCCTGACAGCCGTCGCATCTACCAAGCTACACACAAAGCCGAAATGAATAACTGGGTCAACGCCATCAGCAAATCGATCGAGAGCCTACTGAACGGGTATGTGGTCAAGTTTTCGCTTCAGAATCGCACACGGCTAACATAAAACTCTTGAATATCTCAAGCACCTCGTCCGTACGGCACTTTGATGCCAGCCTGCTCACTGGCTCCTCCGCCTTCTTCAACGATTTTGGCGGGCCCGGTGCCTCACCCAGCAATGGAACCAACGCGCCTCTTCGATCGCCCGGGCTCGAAGGCCCCACTTCCTTACCTTCGCCCCCTTCTCAACCGGCCCTCGGGATTGGTCACCACCTCTCCAATCGCCTCACCTCGTGGGTCAGCGAACCACTCTCCCGTCGCACCTCTTTGGCTTCCAAGATGAAAGCTAAACGGGACCAAGACTCTCGGGCCGCTAAGGACAAAGCCTCAACATCATCCCTATCAAGCCACCCAGAGCCTCAAACTTTCATCATCGCGAGCTCCCCCAAACCTTCGCCTACACTCAATGAAGGTCGACAGATGTTCGAACATGTTGGGGAGCGGAGGTCTGGGAATAGGAGTGGTTTGGATGACGTGGCGGAGGATTTGTCCGAGACTGATCGGATGATTTTGGGGCGTGTCTCGGCGCTTATTGATCAGTTGGGCCCTGAACCTGGCGAGAACGGTGCGAGCGAGCCGCCGATCTCGATTGCAACGCCGGCAGAACGGAGACAGAGGAATGCGGATGAGATTCAGAGCCTGGCTAAGGAGACTGGGAATGATGTCTGCGCCGATTGTGGCGCCAGAGGTACGTCACGGATCGGTCTTCTCCAGAAAGGAGGAGGCTCAGAGCTGACAAGCTAACTGGTTTCTACCAGATCCGAAATGGGCCAGCTGGTCCCTCGGTATCTTCACCTGCATACGATGTTCCGGCGTACATCGTGGCTTAGGCACCCACGTCTCGAAAGTCCGATCTATCGAGCTCGACGATTGGACCGACGAACAGATCGACGCCATCCGATCCGTCGGGAACGTCAAATCGAACTCTATCTATGAGGCTCGGAAGCCTGTCGAGGTCGTGCCGACGGACAAGACGATCGGGACGTACATCAAGATGAAGTACGTCGAAAGGGCTTGGATCAACTTACCTCCTCGGTAGCGGTGAGATCCAAACTTCATTCCACCCATACCATAACGGTCTCCTTGTATCTTCCTGGAATTTGTGTCTCAAAGGGACTGTCGTAAGGATTTTCAGGTGAAATCACAATTATCTATGTTTCATGCGTGTACTAATGAGTCATGTTTCGGGAGGAAGGAGAGCCCGATGAAAGAAAATGGGACTAAAGGTACATTGACATGATAGACACCAAGAACGACAGTGAGTTGCTAGGTGCTCGAAAAGGATTAGACTATGTCGGCAGCGTAAGCTCTGTGTAGGTCATTCTGGACGTAGCCTGCTCAATGTCGATCAAAGGTTAGCTTGAATTACGAAGTTGACACGAAAAAGCACAAAGGGGAGGTTTATCACTTGCCTGAAAAAGTGCTTCCATGAGTGCCTACAACGACCCCTGCTTTGGCTGCGACGACGGCTTCGAGGAAGGGGGTGAAGAACCTCCTGAGAGGTAGCCCATCCGCCGCATTAATCAGGCGCTTGAATCGATCCAAACTTCCTACTGCCATCCCCATATTCAGCTCGTTGGGTTCCTCGAAATCGGAAAGGATAAACGTGCACGGGAACAAGCGAAAGAAAGGCGAGAGACTGATATCGTCCAAGGGAGAAGGTGAGTCCGTGGCAAGGTAGAGCGGGACGTTGAATTTGAGGAGCTCGGGTGCGGTGTGTAGTGGTGAACGACAGGTGAGATGATCGAGCTTGGTTGCGAGCGCGGCTTCGTCAGAGGCATCGCGATCGACGAGACGGAACGCGCGGGGTCTAAAACGCGGTTGGTCATCTTGCTTTGGCGTAACTGGGATGCTCTTTTTCGACCTTCTGGCACTGTGTTTACGTTGCGACGAGCTTGACTGAACCGCTTGATTGTCGCCTCGCTGGGCCACCGGCGCCGGCACCGGCTTTGCCGGCGCTCCTTCAAATCCCCACGATTGCCACAGCGAGTCAACGTCGTCTTCCTCAACGCCGAGTCCTTTCAAAAGAGTTTCCCACGTGTACTTCATGTTGCGCTTGCTGTACCTGGCAAAGCTACCGTCGCCGACTCGGGCATGAACGCCGAGGAATGTGCCCGCTCCGCCAAGCCGGCGGCAAATGTCGTCAGCAGGAATTAGGATTTCGGGCGTGCGGAACGCCAGTAAGCGCGCATACCGCCGAAGCGCTTCGTATTCATGTTGTTTGTCTTCAAAAATGAGTCGATCGTAACCGAACAGGGATCCAACGAGGAGCACGCGTTGCGACATTCGGCGCAAGACCGGGATCGAGACGACGCGCGCCCAGTGCGTCGAGGGGTCATCGCTGAAATGAATGAGGGCACCGTCCTCGCTCTCCTTGTCCACAAACTGAAAATCGTAGGGCTGACGATCCTTGAGCACGTACTAGAGAGGTCATAGAATTGTTGGGTCAGCAAACTGAGAGAGATTGTGCCCAGACGACAGGGTTTGACCAGCGACAACGGAAACTGACGATGTCGTCTTTTGTGACATTGAGCATTGGTTCGATGGCTCGCTCTCGCATGTCCCACCGATCTCGCAGTTTGACCTCTTTTTGAAGCACAGTCATATCCGCCAGCGAGCTCCAAGCGAGAAAAGTGTCCTTGTAGGTATGCCGACATTCTGCTGAGTCTATGGGAGGTGCAGCAATCAGTGAAATGGTGGTCTTCATCGTGCCTTTCTAGACTCACAGCTCTTGCAATCCTTGCTGGTGAGATTGGTGATCGGGTACCCATCTGCCCGAACCTGGTAGCCCTTCCTCTCCCACATTTCTGCCGCCGCCTTTTGGCCCCTTGCCGCCTTCTGCACTAGCTCGGGATCATCGGCTTTTGAGGTCGGGAAAGGAAAGTCTTCGAGAGTGGAAGGGTAGCCACCTGGCTCGTTCAGTTCTGAATCGGGGACCAGCGAGTCGATGCCGAATGTTTCCGAGTTTACAAGCATGACGGATGTCCATGTATTTGCCTGTCGAGAGCCATACAAGGATAGTGACCGTCTTAGCGTGTGCGACCGCCGTAGCTGAGCGCCGTAGCTGATCGCGGTGAACGAGCGGTCGAAAACTCGGGTACTCACCAGCTCCTCGTAATGACGCGTTGGTATAGGCCATCCACCCCACTTGGTGACCACGACCAGGAGAGACGATGAGCAAGTTTGCCCAAAATTGAGATGGGTTCGTGCTACTTACGACAGGTGGCAGCAACAGCGTCCGATTCAACACTTCTGCCAGCAGCATGGCATTCTGAAGCGCGCTCCGTTGATTGTGGAATCCAGAATGTGGCAAATATCCCAGGAAGCGCTCGTTTGGAGCTCTGTACCGTATTGCAAAGCAAGAGAGGAGGTGAGCAAAAAGAGCACTGTTTAGGTTTGCATCTGTTCGCTCACGGAGGCGGTACTATTGATTTGGCCGGCTTCAGGGAAATCTCAATACGCTCCGGAAGGGGGGCATATTGCTGCACTGTTGGATACAAAGGAGGGATTATCATGCAATCAGCTCATATTCATCCCTTAAACTTTCTTCAGCATAATAAGAGAACGGCAGACTCGAGTTGAGGCGAAGAAACTCAGATCGATGCGCCGGATATCATCGGCCACGCCGCGCTACGGTCTTTCCGGCGGCAGCGCAGCAGTGCAAGTTGTACTTACGCGAGTCTGCCTTCATGTTGACGACTACGAAAGCGGCGAAGAAGACCAACGACAGGCATAAGAACCATAGTTTGGGCCGATGGGGGCTCCAGTGCCGCTTCGAATTCGCCCACGTCAACACAGCGTGCCAGACCGTCGCAGCCGCCTTGCTCGACGATTCGCGCTGGTGGCTGGGGAAGCGATCTTCCTGGGATGATGCGGGTGCGACTCGAGGGAGGCCGAGCGAGCCACTGCGTGTATGCGTGGAGCCAGACGGAATCTTGCAATGAGTGTTGAGGCGGGTGGGTGAAGACGGTGCGGAAGAGATCGACGAAGGGTGCAAGAGGGCTTCACGGTCGTCCGCGTCCGAGTCGGGCCAGAGCGAGGCCAAGTACTGGTGAGACGGGGAGAGACTGCCATTCACGACTCGAGAGGCGGACGCGGCGTGCTGGCACGAGGAGAATTCAGTACTTGTTGGAGACGCCATCGACGCGCAACATGAACCAGCAAAGACAGTGGCCCCAGTTAGAGTGAAGCGATATCGATTCCCGAAGGCGACAATCACATGACGGGGCTCGAGCGAAGACGCGCCTAGATCAGCGCGTCCCAGGAGCTTCCCTTTGAGCGCGCGCAAGAAAGGGGGTCTGTGCTCGACGCGCTGGCATTCCGGGAGGCTCGAGAGCTCGAGCGCTAGCCATTGATCGGAATTCGAACGAGTCAGAACCGAACGGAAGCTTTGGTATCGGTCAGTAACGTACGTCCGTCCGTTATGGAGATTATCTTCAGGAACACGTCAAGTTGAGGGGCATACATTGTATTTTAGGTTTAGTCTTGAAATTTTAGCTAGTCTTGTTCAAAGACAGAATCTGAGAAACGCTGTATCCGCTGGACCATCGCCTAACGCCACGAGTAAGAACTCGCTTATTTCAACTCCGGATGGCAACTTATGGTGGCCGTCCTCGGTGCCACGATCGCAAGTCACCAACACCTTGAACAGTTATTGGAAAGTAGGGCTATCTACGCGGTGCACATACCGATGCACTTGAAGGAAATCGGGCCAGGAGAGTCTTCGTCACGTGACCGTGGTGCCGTGCGACTGCTTCGGGTCACATGCCCGACTAGGATGAGAATGAGAATTTGACTTCCAGCTAGTCTACAAAGAGACGACCTTTATCGGGCGCTGGACCACATTGACTGGGGAAACCAAGCGCATACAGCTAAACGCTAAACGCTAGCCGCAGGTGACTGCGTCGATCGGCACCCAGGACCAGGCTTACGCGCCTCGATTACCCTAACTAGTAAAAAAAAAGTGTGAGTTAAGGAATGTACCTAAAATCGCTGTTTTTAACTAGGTGGCGGCCCGGAGGGCCGCCTGTGGTGGATGTAACAGCATACTGTTGTGTCTGCCGCACCTGCCTGTGGTGTTGGGGTTCGGATCAGAAGTCATGTACAAGCCTTATGGTGACTTTTGTATTTTCCGCGCCGTTCCAACGAAGCTACAGCGCTCCCAGTATTTTCTTTCTTTTCTTCGCTGACATAAACCAATGCTTCCGC
Source organism: Microbotryum lychnidis-dioicae p1A1 Lamole (assembly GCA_001244265.2). Taxonomy (NCBI): domain Eukaryota; kingdom Fungi; phylum Basidiomycota; class Microbotryomycetes; order Microbotryales; family Microbotryaceae; genus Microbotryum; species Microbotryum lychnidis-dioicae. The sequence goes on from CDLV01000006.1 coordinate 2,585,191, forward strand.
TCATATTGCATTTAATGAACCGCAAGCGCGTGGCTTTGCATGATATTGCTTCTACAGCAGAGCTCCGCCTGACGCGCGACGCGAGGGCTGGCGTCTGACGATCTGACGTCTGACGTCTGTGTCGTCTGTCACGTGATGCGGCGCGCTGGCGGTGTGAGTCTGTGTCAGTAAGTCTCGGGCGCGAGCTACACTCGCGCCCCGCTGCTCGACTCTCCTCTTCGTCCCGCCGATCAACAGAATCAGCTCCCCGCGCGTGATTAACAACAACTCAACCGATCTTGGTGTTGCGACCCGAATGAGCGCCCCCCGTACAGCTTTATAGAATGGGCAGCACGTTGAGCTCACCCCACCACCACATCCTCCTGCGCAAAGGCGCGCAAAGGCGAGCGCGCAGGCCTCGAATCGCGCTCGAACCCCTCAAGCCCCACGTTTTCGCAGGGCAAGGTGCAGCTACCTCCCCCTCTCCGGCACAATCCCGAGTCTCGACAGCTACGTGAAGGCTCGGATAGCGGTCAGTTGCTCCGTCCAACAACCGTCGTCTGCAGTAGACCCACATGCTGAACTGTGCAAGAATGTTCCCACGCACACAGAAGCTATAGCATTGCGCGAGAACGCCCGGTCGTACAACAACGCGTTGTCGTTGACTCTGCTCGCTGCTCACTTTGACCAGACTCGACTGGGCATTCTAGGACCCCGCGTGTTTCGCGTGCTTGATCGGCTTTACTCCTCGACTCGGCGTCCAGATCCCTGTCGTCAATCAACGCTCCAGCCTTTGCTCAAACGTAGCTGATCGACCCAGCCGCCACCGATACTCGACTTGGACTCAACGGCGCAGGCAGTCGCATACAAAGGCCTACTTTGACCAAGCTCGAGTCCGCGTACCGGAAACCGCTTTGTGAAGGAGTTTGCATCGGCCAAAGCTTGCGCAGGCTGGGGATACGGCCAAAGAGTGGGTCCTGCGCCTCTGTCTACCACCAGGCCGAGACCGACGCACCCACAACCTTCCTCCGCCGAGCACGGAAATGACGATGCTTATCTGCGATTCCGACACCAACACGGGAGATCGTGGACCGCAAGAACTTATTGTTCAGGTGCGCAGTCATCGATGTCCCGATGGTCGACCCAAGTACCAAGTCGTCAGCTCGCTCCATCCGTCTGCGATGCCTCTCCGGTACCCAACACTCTTCGCCGCAGAGGAAAATAGCTCCCACCTCAACACTCCTCTTTGCGGGTTCCACCAAGCCGGGCCGCCCATCGCCAGAAACTGAGAGCAGATCGACAATGGTGTCCAATTGCGCGAGGTACTTGCCGGTCTCGGTCTGGATGACGAAGACGAACAGGAGGACGAAGACCGCGACAATGAGGATGAAGACGGCGAGGAAGGGGACGAAGAGGATGGTGATGGCGAACGTACGCGTCTTCGGCTCTTTCTCTGAGGCTCCATTCTGTCTAAGGCGCAAGCACAGACTGACATTGAACTTTTGAACACCTAGGACAAAGGTCCAGTAAAGGGGTCGAGGTGGCGAGTCTCGCGTTCACAATTCTAAGTCGAGACCGATCGACTCTACACATCCGGTTGCATCAAGAGAACCTACACCTCACCACGACCCAAGGCATCAACGGCTTGGCCCCGAACCGAACCCAATTGGACGTTCAATGACCTTGGGCTCGACGTTCAAGAATAGACCGCGCGACATCACGCAGCGATACCAGGATGCGATGGCGTGCGTTGTCAAACATGGAAAGCCTCCGCTGCTGATCACGATGACGTACGACCCCGACTCACCGGAAATTAAGGCTGCACCGGGGCCGATAAAGCATGCAACCGTCCGGATCTCATTGCACGAGTGTTCGAAGCCAAGTCCGGCAACAAGCGACATGCAGGCTGTTTCGGCGATGAATGTAGGATGAATGGATTTGGTTTTTTTGCTGTACTTCGTATTGTGTTTTCTTAACCTCTGCGCTGATATCATGTAGACTGTTCGATTATCCTGCTATTTTTTGAATTACATCCTCCCGTTAATTTAACGGGTTCCCACTGGTGTGCATAAAATACAATCTGCCGTTCTTGACCGCTAGCCTAGAAGCAAGTCGTAACTAGAACTTCTAGCTCCTCAGAGGCTACTTATGGGCTGTTCCTGTAAGCAAGGTTGGACCCATGTTCTTGACAGGATCAAGGCCAAGGCCCGCGCCGCTCGAGACCGGACGCTTTCGCCGAGTGGGAGGGTTTTCTATGCGAACGCCCACATCACCTCGACGGTCCTGCACGTGCTGTCGTTCGACATACCGCCTCAATGGTTCATTCAGGCGGCGGAGACGGCACTGACGGACTTTGTCTGGGGAGGGCCGCGGCGAAACACCGTCGCTCGCGAATTCGTGTTCCAGGCTCGGGAGGACGGTGGCTTGGGCTTGATTTCGATCGGCGACATCGTTCATTCGGTGGCGCTTCGGTTTTGGGATGCTGTGGCGGGCTCGGACGAGGCGATCTGGGCGCCCCTAGCTCGCGAGAGCTGGAGGTCCCTCGTCGCTGCGACCCGCGATTTCAGTCCGTGGGGGTTCTTCAGCAGCACGGCTCGGGTCGAGAAGCTGTATCGCGACTCGACGCGCTGGGGGCAGTCGTTGCAGCGGCCAGGGTCACCTTACCAACCATCAAGTCCGAACAACTTACGCTCCCCGAATTGCTCTCGCTTCCGCCTCGCCTCCCTTCACTCTATGCTGAAGGTGCCAAGCACGCATATGACGATGCGGACGCAGTGGCGAAGTTTGCGCAGATCGCGGACCTGTACTGGAGGGACGAAGGAAAGGGCTGGGCTCTGGTTGGTCATCGACGCGGTTTCTGGCAGCACTCTAAGGAACCAGCCCTGCGGCACGAGCACGTCTGGGCGCGCGTTGGTCAGAAGCTCAAGGCGAAAGCCTTGCTGCCCAAGACCGCGGTGCGACCCGCTAGGATTCCTCTCAAGGAGGATCCCCATCCTCGGTGCTTCAACTTCTTTGGGCTCACTCGACCGTTCACGATTCGCAAGCTTCGTCGGCTTGTGAACACGGTTCGGTTCCTCCGGAAGGACGGTCAGGACTGAGCTCTGCCTGGTGGGCAACCTCAGGAGCCTCGGGTCAAGCGTTTCCCCGAGGGGACTTCTCAGAGCGGGAGGCAGCGCTTCTGGAGTTGGCTTCATGACCGGTTCGCGTCTGCTGCGGAGCAGGACACCCACTGGCGGCTTATGTACGGTGTGACACCGACGCGCAAGAAGCAACATGTACAGGGCCATGCTTCTTCGCCGTCGTGTCTGTTCTGTGGCAACGATGCAGCGGTCATCGAGACGGTGTCGCACTACTTCTTCGGGTGCGCGTACTCGGCCAGCTACTGGAGCGGGGTGCTGCGCATCCTGTTCGACAAGCTCGGCATCGAGGATACCGACGTCGATCCGTCGACGTTCACCCAGGAGCAGCTGACTATGGGGCTCCCCCTTTTGCGGGGTCATGGGAGAACGACTTCGAAGTGGATGTGGGTTCGGTTGGCTTGTGCGATTGGGTTCCAGCGGTTGCGCTGCGCTGGCACATCCACCAGCGGTTCGAGAAGGACCGCGTCGTGGCCCCTCCCTCGATCCTCAGTGCACTTAGAGCGTTCAAGCGAGATTTTCTCTCTCGGGCGGGTTTTGTTCCTGGGGCTCGAGATTGGGAGGTGTGATGACCGAGTTAAGTCTTTCCTTCCTTCCTTCCCTCTTTTCTCTCTCTCTTTCTTCCTTTTCCAAGGTCGACTTTCATTTTGGAAGCTGACTGTCTCGAAACTTGTTGCGCAGTGGAAGGCTGCGCACCTCTCTTCCTTTATTTTGCCCAGTGGCAATCTTTGTTTTTGGATGTTGGATGGGCAAGCAGGGTCAATCGTTTTTGGAGGCTATGTGAAGTGCCCCTGTTTTTTTTTATCTCCTCTCTCTCCCCCTTTTCCATTCTCTTTTCCCATGTGTCTCGCTCGGATGTTGACTATGCTTCAGCCACCTTCCCCTTTTCCCTCCAAGCCGCTTGATGGATCTCGTCGAATGGAATGGTCGTTACGGCGTGGATCGGGAAGAAGGCTCGTTCGTTTTGTTGGATCGTTTTTTACCCGACTTCCGACGGCTCAACAGCCAGCACTCGAGACTTAGCCAAGGAGGGCCATCGGCGTTGTCGGGGTGACGAGTAGCTGGGGCTTGGCTGCGGCCTGTTAGCCTTTGGGGACCTCTATCCCTGGCTTCGACCCCTTTCTTGGTCCCTCGGTGTGTCCCCCCTCCTCCCCCTCCTTTCCCCTTGTTTTAGTATTTTCCTTTCTCGGTGTTCCCGTTTGTGACTTTCTGTATATTCTCTTCCTTCTTTCTCTAGGCGCTCTTGCCTGGTTTCAAGTATCTTCGCTCCCGCGCTTGGGACGTGAAGCGGCAGCAGTACTCACCGCCCGTTGGAGTCCGCGTTAGGTGCTCGGCGGGCTTTGATCTGCGCAGCGCTCTTTGCGCGCAGGGGTTTGATTTTCACCCAGCTGCTTGTCGTCGTTGCTTTATTACCTCTTTTAGCTCTTTTTGTAGCGATTCTAGCCAACCTGAAGGATCGTAATTTATGAGCCCAGTTGAACAGAAAAAGAACCCCATCTATGTACAAACTACCTAGACATCTAATGAGGAACTCTGCCTGATTGATTTCGTCGATTCAGGGTCGATGAGTCCTACACTACTGTCCTAGCCAGTGTGCTTAACTTCATTCCCCTCGACTTTTCCAAATAGCTTCTCACCTTCACGTGATCATAGCCTCGACGGCGTGAGGAACGTCGGGCCACTCTTTAGCATTATATGCGAGCCATGTCTCACTTGCGGGCCCGAAATCGTGTCTCACCTGCGCGTGGCTTCACTCTCTGGGGTCTCAGCCTCTGCGCGGCCGGCGTCCATCCCTTTCGAATGGGAAGAACCTCATTGCTTAGTCCGCAAATCTCAAGTCAAAGATGCTTTCGAATCTTGCTGATTCATGAGGCAGTGGATGAGGCGCGCAATCGAGTTGAAGCGACAGCTAGGAATGACACGGCCGGCTACGCGCCCGCCTGCCAACCTTAATGACGTCGTTCGAGCTACTCGCTCCCGTAACGATCCCTCGAAAGGACGGAGTCCGCTTGAAGCCGGCCCCACGCCAGTGTCGGGCGCCAGCCGCTGGTGTGTCGGTCAGGGACAGCTCCACGGGTCGGCTTGCGAGACCGTCGAAGAAGCTTGCCTCTGCAGCGTACGAGACAATCGGGTGGTAGTCCTTCCTGTTGAGGAAACAACGTCTTCATTCTTACCGTCCCTCTTCATTATAGCGAGAAGCGAGACTATCCGAGACTGCGACATGGCGTTTCAACGACTAGTCGCAGAAATCTCGTGACCCCGGGGCAGCGAGATTCACTTCGCCGCCCCTTGCCGGCACCCCGGAGTTGAGATTTCTGCACCGACCGGTGTAAGCCTTGCTGTCTGCTCTTCTCCACCTTATCTCTGCCTTACTCACTTTCTCCATACTTTCTTCTTCTAAGAGCTTTTGTCGACTTGATCACACAGCACTAATTCGAATCTCATCGACTCCGACCGACGTGCCTCCTGTCCGACCGTGCCGATGACGATGTCCCACCAGCCCCCACGACTCGAAGACCGTGAGCCAAGGATCCGCATTAGACCAAATCACCTTCAGATCAGGATCTGATCAGGATTTTTCTGATTCTGCCTTGATTGATCTGATCTGAGACATTAAATTGCCTAATTTGGCACATAAAGACTTCTACATGTCTACATGTTGAAATCCTCATCATCTTCCTCCACTCATCCTCATCCTCATCCTCATCCTCATCCTCATCCTCATCCTCATCCTCATCCTCATCCTCATCCTCATCCTCATCCTCATCATCCTCCAAAGTGATCACCTTGCTAAGCCGCCGCTTTTTGGAGGAGCTCCCCGCTTCTACGACTGGATTGGGTCGCATGATTCCTATGAGAAAGTGCTAGCAATGAGATGGCGCGATCCATTCTCTCTTCTGATCAGGTGCGCCGCAGTTGAAATCACAATGGCACCATCTAGGTACCGCCTGATTTTGGGATTTTTTTTCTCGAGGCTTGATTGATCTGAACTTGATCTAAACCCCGTCAGATCAGATCAGATCAGATCAGATCTGAAACTGTTTAGATCAGATCGTATGCGGACCCTTGCCGTGAGCCAGCAGTGGCGCCGCTGCAGACCCCGGCCGGAGCAGGCCCTCATCGACCACAAGCAAGATGCCGCCCACCTCGCGGCTTATTTGGCTGGTAACAGCAAGAAGAGCGTTGTTGCTACATTTCGAGTCGAGTTCGGATACGATCGACCCTCTTCGAGTCGGCACCGCGAACGCGCCTGGGGAGAGCTGGGGAGGTGGGTGTATGCGCCGCACGGACTCGCGCGCCCGACTCAGCACGGTTCTCGTACTCCCCTCGCCGAACCTCTAGCGGGTTTAACGACGACAAAGGGTGCTCTTGCAACGCCACCCCATCTCTGAGCTGGTCACCTACATCAGATTTTAGCTCCCCCATTCTCTCGACCCCTTTTGACTCTTGGACGTCCCCTCTGGCCATGCCCACCGTCGCAACCGACCAGGCTGGGCGGGATTCTCTCGCCCAACTGCAAGCGAACGGCAGTGGCTCCTCACCGCGATCGACGGCAGCGCTGCCTTCCACGCCGTTCCGTGTCGACCACCTCGACGTGAATGCCTTGACTGAAGGCCCGGTCCCGACGTCACCCTCGTTGCGAACACCTTCTGGCTTTGAGTTTGTCGACCTTGGCGACCGATCCTCAATGGGTGACAGCCGCCCGCGATGCTTGTGAGTGCCTCCCTAAGTTCAAGCGCCACGCTTTCGGAAGGGCTCGAGCGACCCCTCTCCGCGCGCGCCCCTTTTCATATCGTCCGCGTGACCACTGCCGTTGGGAAAAGTGTTCATGGATTCAGCAATGTGCTAACACCGACCCCTTTCCAAAAATGTTTCTGCAGTGATTGGGAAGTCTACGGTCCCGACTCTCCTCAGTCCCTGAACTTGACGCACGCGAGCAAGCAATGTTTCAAGCGGCGGCTCGGGCCCACCGAAGTATCGTACTACCTTGGGAGCCGAGGAGAGGGCGTCGAGAGCGGTGTCAACGACATGTACCTTCACATCGGCTTCCGTGCCGAGTCGCATCTCATGATCACCGAGCGGCTGCTCAACATCTGGACCGAGATAACCTTGCGACACCAGCTTCTTACAAGTTCGGTCGAATACCACGACGTGCACGAGATTCGCTTCGTGTGAGTCCAGATAACTGTCGGACAAAGAGTGCTTTGACTAAATTTTCAGGTTCATAAACTATTATAATGCAGTTACGAGCCCCCAACAAGCATGGCCGAGGCCAAAAGGAAGGCGAAGTCGCTCATGGAGCTCAGGACCAGACAAGATCCCAAAGGTTGGTTAGAGTCTCTATGCGTATCCACTATGCTCTGGAACTGACTTGTTATCATGTCAAACTCAGCTCTCCTGGATACCTACCTCAACGGGGATCGCACGCTGTCGGATGAGCGCCTGTCTTATCTCATCTTCAGCACAGCAGAGGCATCCTTTGATGCGGCGACCGAGCAAGAGTACGACATGTACCTCTTCAGCGCTCACTTTCTTGGTGACGGAATGGCTTTGCACACGACTGCAAACGAAATCTTCACTTTGCTCGCCGACAATGCCGACGCCACAGAGGGAGCTGCCGCGGTGAAGAATCTCGAGGCGGTCTTGCGGGAGCAGGCGGTAAAACCTATCTTCCCCGAGGTGGCGAGTGTCGTCGAAGATATCGACGACGTAGGGGATGCGTTCTCGGCGTTCCCTGTAGAAAAGCTACCTCAAGCCATGGAGGCGAAGCTGGTCACACCGGAGGGATGGGGTCGAATGGCATGGGCCGGAGCTCGGGTCGAATATAACCAGAGTCAGGCCAAGTTGATTGTGAGTTGGGAGCGTAGTGGCCTAATGTTAGACGTGATGAATCTGCTGACTCAGTCCACTCTTGCCTTGCATTCTATAGGGAGGTCACGCATTCCCTCGCGCCAAGCTTGGAGAGCGCAAGACGCTCGTGCCGACCGTAGCTTACGATACCGCCAAGACCAAAAAGATCCTGAGCAACTGCAAGATCCACGGTACCACTATTTCCCATGCTGTCTTCTCTCTCTCAAACCTGGCTTACATTAGATCGACGCCTCAACGCGACGTGGAGTTGCCCGTCATGATCTACTCGGCGCTCAACATGCGAGGCAATCTCACCAAGGCCGACGACGACTGGTATCACATCGCCATCGGGTACTACAACATAATTCTGCCTTCCTTTTTGCCCTCCACTATCTCGGTCGAGCGAACCTTCTGGCATCGAAGCTTGGTCGTCCGCAAGCAGACTTCGGCCGTGCTCAAGGGCAGGTGGCTCGCCCCGCGCAGCAAGCTCATGGCCCTCGAACGCGAGCGACGCAGCATCGGCTTCGAGAGAGAGGACGAGCGGCGACGTCAGCAGAAGCTGGCATCAGCAGAGCTGCCGAGCCAACTTCAAGGTCTCGGTATCTCCTTCGAAGACGATGCCACAGAGTCGAAGTTGGCGAGCAACCTGGCAAAGACACTCGCCCCTGTGGCCCCGATTGTCACTCCTCAACTCGCCGAGTCGACGACTTCACCAAAGGCACCGAGCACGGCTTTAATGGGCTTGTCGATGCTCGGCAACCTCGACGCCATGTATGCACACAAGGATTACCATGGCATTCAAATGCACACTCTCACAACTGGATCGCGGCAACGAGCGGGGGCGATTCTCCTTTTCGCATACACTTTCGTCGGCAAGCTGTGGCTTTCGCTCGGCTACGACTCGAACGGCTTCCAGCAGGGTGTCATTGAATTGTGGTGGACCGAGATGCAAAAGGGTGTCGATGAGCTTCTTTTGCCGAGCAATTGATCGTACAACGGGCGCTTACCTCAGATGAGACGCGCAAACACAACGTTTCTTGGCTCAAGGTCCCAGACGCGGGACCATTTGCGGATCAAACAGACACCTGATAGATGCAGTACAGTAATAAGATTCATCCTAGGATAAGTATACCAACCAAGACCCCATTCGCATCAATATACCTTTGCAAGACATAATCTACCCTTGCTCAGTCCTGTCCAGTCACGGAGATCACGTGGAACAGCCGAGAGCTCCGGGTTCGGCGCACGGGCCTTCGATGACCCCCGAAAGCCCAGCCATCCTCTAAAAACGGCCTTTTTCGAGGCATAATGTCCAAATTTGTCCCGATTTCTGACTGAGAATGTCCAAATATGGGGGCCGCCTAGTTTTGAATAATCTCTCAAAACTACTCTACAAGTTGTACAATGCTCAAAAACCAAAAATGTCCAAATTTGCGGGCCGCTTCTGGCTGGGCTTTCAGCGGTCCTGGCCCTCGCTCGACCGGCCGCGACACATGTCCGCACATGTGCGGACACTTGATTATAGGTCAATACATGACGATATCGTATCTTTTCGATGTCGTAAGACAAATATATAAGTATTTCTAGGTTGAACCTGCAAGAAGAACATGATACGATATGTGTTGCAAGACTTATGATGTTTTCAAATTCTCATGTGCGGACCGCAGCCGTGCCGCAGCCTCATGTGCGGACATGCGTCGGTCAAGCCGGTCAAGTGTCCGCACATGGCGGTCTGCGGTCCGCACTTGGCTCAGCGAAGTGCGGACCCATCCGGGCGCACTCCGAGTCCGCCTGAGAATCTCGAGCAGTTCAAAGAAGAGACATACTTGCTACTCTGTTGACTTCATGTTGTATAGGGACTTTACTAACTAGACTTTCAGAGATGAAGTAGATCATGAAAATCTCTAAAGTTGTATCATTAGCAGGAGCGCCCATTACTACAAAGCTGGCCCAGAAAATCACAACGCTGCAAAGTTGAGACAGACCTATCACGCTTAGTGGTTTTTAGCATTGCTACATCAAAGGTTCTCTAACTTACCGATTTGAAGCACTCGAACAAGACGGAAGCGTCTTGCATCTTCCAGACCCCTTTTCCCTCGTCAAAGGACCCGTCCAGAGTCCAGCAGCGCATTGAACGAAGGTAGCAAGTGTTAGAAGTGGGGCCTGAGAGCCTACTCTTTTCTATTAGCCTTGTTAATTCTTTATTCTGCGTGTGCGCCTATCTCTGTCTTTGCGTCTTTTTTCTTTTCTGGTCTTCTTCTCCACGTTATTCTCATCATCTCACTCCTGTATCTCGGAGCTGAGTCGTGGAGTACCTCTTGGTCCTTATCTGTAAAAGGTTATGAGCTCAGCGAGCGAATCCGATCCCCACAATGGGGCGGGCAATCGCTTGTACCTCAAGGACACCAAAGGGTACAAGAGTTGGGCGTCAAAGGCGTATCTCAATTTACGAGGCGACGCACTATGGGACGTTTTATCTACTCGGTAGACTCCCTCGTCGCGGACTATCGGTCCACCCTCGTTTCCGCCAATGCAACTGCGTCCGTCGCGCCTGTTGAACCAACCTCCCCAGCCTTAGCGGGCTCCGGAGGGAGATCTGGTTCCGCGCCTTCAGCGGACGTCTTGCCCACTCTCACCAGCGTCCAAATTGCGGACAAAGTCGCGGCATTTCGCGATAAAGCCGGCCGTCGGAACGAGTTAGCATGCAAGTTCCTCGCCAATGCGCTTTCCGAAGAACAGATGGGCCATTGCGAACATCTCGACTCTGCGAAGGACACTTGGGACACGCTGAAAGGGATCCACTCTCTCAGTCAATCGAGTCGTACCATGGATTTGCTCAGTGTTCTGATGCAACCATACACGGGTGGTATCCCGTTCAAGCAGTTCTTCAAAAAGGTCAAGATTACCATAATTGACTTCAAGAACCTCGATGCTCCGCTTCCGAACTGGTTGTTTGCAGCGATGCTTGTTCGCTCACTTCCTGACCAGTACGACTCGATCGTTGGCAACCTCACGTCCGATGTCGACATCCACATGGACTGGAACGCGTTCTACCCTAAGCTCCTTATGAATGTTGAGTTGGCCGAGTCTCGTAACAGACAGAAGGCCTCGCTATCCGATCGAATTGTTGACGATGGCAGCCTCGTTGCTCGTATCTCCACCACTGCGCCAAAGGACTACTCCAAGTCGTATTGTTCTCGCTGCAAGGTCCACGGTCATGAACGTGGTTGGCGTTTCTGTCCAAGCAGGAACAACAATGCGAACGTCTCCGCTCCTCCCTCGGACTCGAACTCGAACTCGAACGTTGCTGCCATCGGTGTAGACGAAACTGCATTGATGACCTACACTTTCCCCTACTCGAAGGCTATGCCTGTCTTTCCATGGATCATTGATTCGGGTGCCAAAGTCCATTGCGTTGGTGACAGGTCGGTGATCTCGGACTTCATCTCTGAGCCGCTCGGAATCTCCGTCGCCGACCAATCTCGACTAGACTCTCCAGGCCATGGCTCAGTGACATTCTTGCCCTCCTATGACTATCGTATTATCTTAAAAAATGTTTACTACATGCCCGGTGCTCAATGTGGCTTCATCTCGATCGATCGTCTGTTGGAATCGATGACGTACGTCGTGGGTCCTCAAAGCAACCTCATCTTCAGCGTCCGCGGCAAGTCACTCCTTCGCTCGCGTCCTGGTCGAGGCTTTATCATGGATGCCGCTCCAGTTCAGCCTATCCTGTCATCCTCACCGCCGTCGATGGTCGCCGCCAATCGTCTCACTGGAACGTGCACGTTGATGGAGGCGCATCGGAAGTTGGGCCATCAATCTCCTGCGGCGATCGTTTTGGCCGTCAAGTCTGGGGCTATTACTGGCATCACTTTGAAGGATGAAAAGGTCACTTCCTGCTACTCGTGCATCCAGGCAAAGTCAAAGTGATCTCCCTTCTCCGCCAAGAGTACCGAAGCACCTCACCCTCTCTATCGTGTCTTCATCGACCTTGGTTTCGTCGAACATTCCAACCACCATGGTGATACCATCTATCTCGCGATTGTGGATCAGTATTCAACGGCTAAATGGACGATTGTGCTGAAAGACAAGAGGGCGGAGACAATCATTGGAGCATGGACGAAGTTTCAAGCTGAGGCTGAGCGGCAGACAGGTCACAAGTGTAAGGCGCCGCTCCGCTTACGCCTCACGACAACCTCAGCGGCCGAAGCCTTACTTGCGCGCGGCGCCACGGGCGCCTCTTGACCTTAGTCCTTTTAGTAGTCTTTCTTCGCCTGCGAATTACACCGTTTGATCCTTTCAGTTTGGACTCGGAACCAGTGAGGCTCGAGAGCAATCTCGTGCCTTTCAACAAGATCAAAAGGGTCAGGTCGGACAATGGTCGTGAATTCAACAGTTCGTTGTTCCGGGACCTTCTTGAAAAGCAGGATATCATCGTGGAATTCACGGCGCCCTATACTCCGGAGCAAAACGGGCAAGTCGAACGACTTAATGGCTCTCTCATGGGTCTCGTTCGATCAATGCTCCTCTCCTCGACTCTGGACTTCCCATGCGTTTCTGGTCGGATGCTCTCGCTGTTGCAACATTTGTTCTCAATCGTCGACCACACCCTTGTATATCGGGAAAGACGGCAATCGAGGTCCTCCTTGGCAAGAAGCCCAACCTCACTCATCTTCAGCCATTTGGATCTACGGCATTCGTGCATGTCCCCAAGGAACGTCGGACCAAGCTTTCACCTCAATCCATTCAGGGCGTGTTCATCGGGTATTCCGGCGAGTACAACTACCGTGTCTGGGTCCAATCCTCGAACAAGGTCTACGTCTCGCGTCATGTCTCGTTCGTCGACACTCCTCGTGCACCTTCTGTCGTTACCTCGACTCAGGATCGGGTTGATGCTCCCATTCCTGTGCTTGATCCTCGTCCTCCGTCGCCCGAAATGCTACCGGTGACTTCGGTTTCGCCTGTCGTGACGCCACCCATGGGAGCCGATCAACCGGGGGGAGATCTTGGCGTTGTGCCTCCGATGGACGAAGAGGATGAGGACCACGACAGGCTGGAGGACGTCCATGACGCAGAGGAATTTCTCGACGGCGAGGCGTAAGTCGCTCTCGCTTCTCGTGAAGGTTACGCGATCGTGCGTACTGGTCCAAACCCAGGCAAGTTTGAGGATGTCGATCACTCCAACATCCTTCCTGCTGGCTCTCGTCGTCGACCTCAACCTCCCGACAAGGTTCTGCCCATCATTGCCGCTATCATGGTCGATGTACTTGATACTCCACCTTTGTTCCACGACAAACTATCCTTCGATGCCTATTGCGCTGCGGTGTTCGCCGAGGAAGACATCGAGATCCCCAAGACCTTCGACGAGGCTATGAAGTCACCCTATCGCAACCATTGGATTGAGGCCATGGTCTCGGAGCTCCTTCAAATCGATCATCATGGAGTCTTCCAGGAAGTCACGTGGCACGAAGGAATTCGAGTACTTGGCACGATCTGGGTCTACAATATCAAGCGCGATGCGAACGGGAAGATCATTCGTTTCAAAGCTCGCCTTGTTGCTCAAGGTTTTGCCCAACGCCCTGGCGTTGACTACCATGACACCTACGCTCCTGTCGCTCGCTCGTCGACTATCCTGTTCTTGATTGCTCTGGCTGCTGCTCAGGGTCTGCATCTCGAACAGTTCGACTTCGATTGCGCCTTCCTCAATGGCAAGATGACCGAGGATGTCTACGTTCGATATCCAAAAGGATGGAATGGTCCCAAATCCCCTGGCAAATGTCTCAAGCTCGTGGGCTCGATGTATGGTACCAAGCAAGCCCCTCGTGAATGGTATCGAGCTGTCAACGATCTCTTAGTGTCTCGAGGGTATATGAGGGCCACTGCCGACGCCTGTCTCTACATCAAGCATTCGGGAACTTCGTTTGCTATCATCACTCTTTACGTTGATGACGGTCTTATCGCCTCCAATGATCAATCGTTCTTGGAGTCCGAGCTCGTTTCACTTCACAAGGCCTTCAAGCTCAAGCGTCTTGGTCTGGTGTCGTACTTCCTTGGCTTCGAGGTTCATCGCACCAAGGATCACATTCTCGTTCATCAGAGCAAGTACGTTTGGACCATGCTCGAGAAGTTCGACTTTGCCTCGCCCTCCAAGCGTCGTGCTTTCACGCCGATGGATGACCGTCCTTCGCTTCGAATCGATACAACTCCTTTTGCCGACATTCCAATGTACCAGTCTGCTGTGGGTTTTCTCCAATACGCTTCGACTCGATGCCGACCCGATATTGCGATTGCTGTGCGTGCCGTGGCTCAAAAGAACTCCTGTCCTACTGTCGACGATTGGGCTGCAGTCAAGCGTATCTTCCGCTATCCCAACAGTACTGTCGATTGGGGAATCCTGTACCGCAACAGCTCAACTACTCGGGTGATGATCTACTCCGACACCTCCTTCGCCGATGATCCGGTATCTCGGAGATCGGTGGGAGCCTACGCATCAATGCTTGCTGGCGGCGCTGTCTCATGGCAGTCAAAACAACAGTCCATGATTGCTACTTCAACTACCGAGGCCGAGATCCTATCCGCATCCTCAGCCACTCGTGAAGCAATCTGGCTCCGTCGCTTGGCAGGTGATGTTCGCATTCCCCAGTCTGATCCCACCATCATCCAAGAGGACAATGCAGCGTGCATCCAGATTGCCAAGGATCCTGACGACCACATGCGTACCAAGCACTTCAACATTGCTCATCTGTTTGTTCGGGAACGTGTTGCTTCTGGCGAGGTCAAGCTCGAGTATTGTCCTACTCACGTCAACGCTGCGGATCTGATGACCAAGCCTCTGGGCCTTCAGCGCTTCGATCAACTCCGCGCACTTCTTGAAATGGTCTCGTTAGGCTCTTTGACCGGTGGGAGTGTTAGAAGTGGGGTCTGAGAGCCTAACTCTTTTCTATTAGCCTTGTTAATTCTTTATTCTGTGGGCGCGCCTATCTCTGTCTTTGCGTCTTTTTTCTTTTCTGGTCTTCTTCTCCACGCTATTCTCATCATCTCACTCGTGTATCTCGGAGCTGAGTCGTGGAGTACCTCTTAGTCCTTATCTGTAAAAGCAAGTCAGCTCGTAGAACAACATAGTCACCAATCCGTTGGTGGTCCTGTTGCCGGTTGGATAAGCGAGATGACCGCGCATTGCGTCGAAGTGGTAGCGAGCCGCCTCTTCCTCGTAACCGACAATTGCATCCGTAGCGAAATGCTCACCGCTGAGAATGTAGCGCACCTCTGAACGAAGAGACCAGACGAGCTCCATTTGGCCCGAGACAGCCAAGCGAAGTTCACGCGGGGGTTGCTCGCGGCGAGGATACTGGTTGTTAATGTTGAATACAAGCACACGAGGAAGCGAGGTGATCGAACGATCTGCGGGGTGTAAGAGCGTCCGATGCAATCGCTCTTGTGATAACGACGCCCAGTATTTTGTTTCTCTACGTCCGCCATTGCTGGTTGCCCAACAAGTGAGCCAAATACCTCCGACAGAGTTGGCTCGCTAAGGTTTAGACTCGATAGTAGGATGAGCCAGTCGACAATGAAGTGTCGTCTTGGCAAGATCTCAATTTGTACGCACTGCAGGCCGAGCAATAACCAGCTCGCTGAAAGTGGGTCTCGATCTGAACTCGGGCCGTCGAGGTTGACTAGTGATCCCGCGGTATTGGTATTGGTATGTAATCGACCGTAAAGGTGTAAAGCGACACGAGCCAGCTCTGCGGACGACAAGAGCGATCAGCCCAATGCGGATTTATGGTAAGCTAAAGAACCTTGATCGACTGACCGATGGGTCGCTGTATTCCCCTCGCTTGAGCGAAGTTGTATAATCACTCTTACGTTCGTTTATTAACACGATCACCGAACTTATAATCCGCTCGCGCATTGAAGTACGCTTCGGATGCATCCTTCAATACGAGTTTCGGATCATAGTCGTAGGCTAGCTACTCGCGAATGAGGCTCCAGATCTCGAGGGCCAGTGTCTGACCTTGAAGTGCGATTAGTTAAATTTCGATGCGAGGCGATCTTTGGTCCAGGAAGACGAGAACACGAACTTCAGTCAACGGTCGATAGCAGAGTCAACGATTGGTGAGGAACCAATCAAGAGGACTCCGCACCGCCGCTGACGCAGTCCGCGCCTCCCTGGCCAAAATGGCTTAAACTACTCAAAAACCCCAAAGACGCTTCTAGCCATTACTGCTCGCGCAGTCCCTTCCAACACGATTGTCTCCTCCATTTCCAGCTTGGCACACATGGAGGGGTTGGTGATAAAGAGGCAGTCCATGTGCATTAGCCACTCTTTCAGCCCGGTGGCGACCGAGAGCAATCCAACCAAGGCTGAATCAAGCCAGCAGGAATGGTTGTGCCATGAACCTTGGACAATGGCCATCCGTTTGCTGCATTGCTGCTCGGATCGAAGCCAAAAGTCTTTGTGGAGTGTGGCAATCGTGCTGTTTTGGAGTTCGAGGGGCGTCGAGCTGGACACTGCCTTCGGCGGAGATAATACCAAGCTTGCTTGAGATGTGGATAAGGACTTTCGTCCGAATCGTCCGAATCGGATAGCGCTTGAGAAGTCATGATAGGCCCATTTTTGGAAACCGCTTTGGCCGGCCTTGATTGCGCACCGCGCAGTTTACTTTTGCTTCTCGGATCGACGGGTTGCTGCCATGAGCGAGCTAAATCTATCGTGATCAAATCGTCGATCTCAATCGGTGAGACTGGCATGGGCCGCGACAACGAGCTGGGCGGCGCGTTTGATGACTTGGAAACGCCTATCCCGGGATAACGAGCACTGGGAGAAGCGAACGCAACTGACGCTTCTGGCATGTTGGCGTCACTGATATAAGACGAAGGCACTTCTCTGCGTTCCTTGATCTCTTTCATATGAGCGCGGGTGTTGCCTCGCTCGTGATAGGTCGAGCTCTTGACGTAGCCATCTGCATATCTGCATGGACGGGATGAGAATAAAGTCAGACTCAATGGTGAAAAATGTCCTGATGCAGGCGCGCCGCATTGACCAGCTGCATGCATATCAATGTTGTCGGTCAGATTCGCGAAGTCAAGAAGCCGCATCACTCCTTCCACCGGGCCATATCGTTCGTTGCCGCACCGTGCCGATCGGCTACCGGCGCCCCGGCGCCTGCCTATCTTGAGCATATAGCCCAAGAGAAGAGTGATGTGCTGTGTCGTGTTTTATAGCACGTGACTTTCTAGCCGCAGGAGCTTCCACAATCCTCGATATTATACCATCTTCAGGGGAGTAGAAGGCTAATCATTCAAAACCTGCGTAAGTGCGACTCGGCTGAGTGTGGCGGGATGGGTCCGCACTTGGCCGGATGGGTCCGCACTTCGCTGAGCCAAGTGCGGACCGCAGACCGCCATGTGCGGACACTTGACCGACGCATGTGCGGACATGAGGCTGCGGCACGGCTGCGGTCCGCACATGATGATTTGAAATCACCATAAGTCTTGCAACACATATCGTATCATGTTCTTCTTGCAGGTTCAACCTAGAAATACTTATATATTTGTCCTACGACATCGAAAAGATACGATATCGTCATGTATTGACCTATAATCAAGTGTCCGCACATGTGCGGACATTTGTACAACCTCTCGCTCGACGGGTCTTGACGTCCTGACGTCCTGACCGCTCCTGCCGCGTGGGGTTGCAGGGTTGTTGGAACTTGACTTCTCGATCGGATTTCTTCGGCGGCAGAAGCAATCAGGCGGTTGGTTAGGGTCACCCGACAGTGCTATCACGACGGACGTAGCTGGGCGACACCTCTACCTCGAAGGTACTACTAGCCTCCCCTTCTGTGGAAATCTGCTCTCCCGCCCGTTGCCGAACGATCGCACCGCCTCATCTCCTGTCGCCTTGCCAACGTAGGTGAACAGCCTTAACCTTAACGGAGGTCGTCCGCTGCGCAATCATGCTACCACGCAGACTAGACGATTATAACGTTACTTCAGAGCTCATGGTCGGAAAACCAGGACAACAGCAACTGCAACACGACTCAATGGCGTCTCACTCGCCACCGACACGTTGGCAGTCGGGTGATGTACTGGCACCCGTCCGTTCCAAGTCTGACTCAGTCGCTGCGAATCTCGTCCAAGCCTGCGCACCAAGTCCCCACTCGGGACCTCGGCGAGCGCCACCCATTCATCGCTCGACGGCTCCACCTTGCTCGGGAGGGCTCGACCAACGTACCCCATCCAATCGAGGAACGGTCGAAAATGGCGACACTTCAAAAAGATGGCTCTGGAGCCATGAATCACTGTCTTCGTCATCGTCATCATCGCCTTTCCCAGCGTCGCGTCAAGGGACACTGGCAGGCCTCGGCGGCGGTGACACCGGTGCGAGTGGACTTTCGATGTCCCATATCTCGTCTGCATACTCGCGACTCCTACCGGCAAAAGGCTCCCTGCAGCCAGCTCAGAACGGTTTGAGACCTCTGATGTATCGCTTGGGGTCAAGGCGGTATCGATCAAGCCGAACCATGGCTTTGTGGACGGCGCTGATTTTCATCTTGCTCATCGTTCTCTACGCGTCCCCACTCGATGACGGTCTCGAGCACTTTATATCAAATCAATCGGACGTATCTTTCATGCCCTCCAAACTACAACAATCGCTTGGAGTGCTTCGAAACGGTGTCAAGTCTGGCGTGCGCCAAGCGGTGAACCAACTACCCAAGCTGCCCTGGGTATCCGCAGTCACTGATCGGGCGTCTCGGAGCAAGTCCATCAAGATATCGATGCTTCCAATAAAGCCGGACTATCCCACCCATAACCATCCCGAAGAACGCTACATCGGGTTCTTACCCCATTCCGGCTTCGACCAGCAGCGCAGCGCCTTTGCGACGGCCCTCATGCTTGGCAAGAAGCTCAATCGGACTGTCCTTGTTCCCCCCGTTTGGCTCGGGAAGCCAAATCCTTACAAACCTTATGATCAGCTTCAAGGGTCGTGGAACGATGCGCTGCATCAGTATCCGTCGTCGTTCCGGATCTCCGGTGACAAAGGAAGGTTTCCGTCCTCTACTAAGTCTCCACTCCTCAAGCCGGGCAATTACTCCTCGACGCTAAACGGAGCACTGGATATTGGGAAGGTGAGAGCTTGTCAACTTCGCCGCCCCTATATCAGCTTTCACTAACCTGATACTAGACACCACTGATACAACAGCTCCAGCTGACTTTGGGACCAGACACGATGGAAAACGCGGCAGACTGCAAACCCTCCGATGCTGAGTGTCAAAAACCAAGCACTACGTTCGTTTCTTGGGATCGACTCGTCGACTTGGACGCGGTTACGAGAAATAACGGAGTCAAGCTGGTGAATCGTTGGGACATGCGAGAGAAAGCTCTGGAGCAATTGCTGGAAAAGCGGCCCGAGGACTTTGTGAGTACTCCTTCGGTCCATTCCTCCGTTTATGCCAGCGTCGGTCACCAATGTGACGCCCATCTGAACGCCTACAGTTCATTCTCCATGACCAATCACACGACGATCTCAGCTTCTTGGATGATATCTCCGGGAAAGTGGGCGTGGGGGCCTTTACCAACCAGTCCACACCACCCCTCTTGCACTCCGCATCAGGCTCAAGTTCCGATCGTTCTGGCTCGCGCGAAGTTTCCCTCAGTGCGCTCAACATGCTTTCCCAAAAGGTTTTGTTGGTTGGAAGTCTAGCGGGGACTATGCGCCTGCAATCTCTGGATCCTGCCCTGTCAAGTCTCCATCAGTCGCTGGCTTTCCGTTCTTCTCGATTGATCGCCCCTGCTCGAGCGATGCGGCATCGTCTTGGTGGAGCGTACGGTTATGCCGGTGTGTACGCTAGGATCAGGAACAAAACAAACAAGGACCCCACCGAGCTCTATTTGGGTGAAGCATGGCATGACCTTGTCGCTCGGTTGAAGATTGAGCCGTCCGTTGCCCAGGCCATGTGGGAGCTCGTCCGTCCGGTCAACGAGAAGTGCAGCGTTTCAAAGTCGACTCCAACTCGTTCATCCTCGCGGAAGAAGTCAAGGTTGAAGAAGATCCGTCTCAGCGCTGATGTCCTGTCCGGTGCTCCCAAGAGACCCTTGGGCCTCAAAACGGGAAGCACCATCTTCGAAGATGATACTACCGTGTTCTCTTTGCCGGCGACCACGAGCCACCATAGGCTTCATCGACGTCACATTCGAGGCGAACAGTCCCCTTCCCCAGATCTGGTTTTCAACCAATGTCGTAGTAATGTTCATACGGACAGCGAACACCTCCCATTCAATACCCCTATCTACCTCGCGACCAACTCCCCTGATCCTGAAGGCGATCCCAAGCTAGCGATTTTCTTCAAGGCCTTTCCATGCACGTTCATTCGGTCGGACTTCGAGGTCCCGAGTAAGATGAACGGTGGAGAAGTGGTGGAGAGTCTCTTGAAATTGAGGAGGTTGGTCAATGTCAACGATGGAGCGGCTCTTGGCCAGATGTTTGAACCTCTATTGGACCAGACTGTGGTGGCGATGGCGATGATCTCCATGCAGGCAAAAGGAACGCTGTCGAGCAGTAAGTAGTTCGCGCTCATCCCGACCTATTCTTTTTTTAAACGACTGAACCATCTTTCCCGATCGCAGCTTTTGTGGAACGAGACCTCCATACTGCCTACCGCCAAGACCGCTACGACGAACAACAGGTGCCGGCGGAGAGCAACCACGGCACCGTCTTTGGGCATTGGTGAAGCTCACTCAAAGATTTGCAGGTGCTCGCGTACATGTTTGATTCATAACATTTTCGGATCGAAATTTTCGCCTGAGTTACATTTAGACCATCGGATAGGTATCTATTGACCGGCTTGAACAGTTCTCTGGTTAGGATTTTCCACCCATGCTCATTGCCGCATTTGTATATCCACTATGTATCCCATTAGTATCCGTAGCAAGTGTGTTGCAACATCCCACTTTTTTATTCCTTCCTTTGTTCGACCTTCCGACCATCAAGTGGGAGGTTCGGGGGCTCGGGGGCTCGGGGGTCCGGGGGAGGCTGTCCGTCGTTTTCACCCTCGTCCGCAGCGATCTGTGCGTGAATCGGTCCACTAGCACTAGCCAAAAGACGGGTCACGGGTCCCTGGGTTCCCTTGGGTAGCAAAACACGACAGTGTCTGCTAAAGATACTCAGTCTCTCTTTCTCAACCTTATGGATATCTTTCACTCAACCTGACAGGTCTTCACCTCTCTCAGACTTCCGTCATTTGGCTGGTTCCACATTCGCTCCTAAGTGTCTATCTTCCTGCGGGACAAAGAGCGGCGCACGGACCAGCGCAATGATGTTCGTTCCCCGGATCGCGTACCCAGCCTTAAGGCAACGACAAAACTTCCTCGACTTGATCAAGCAGGGGTACTGGTCTCCCCACACCGCTTCTGTGGATCAGTGAGTGGGAAGACGTGAGACTCAACGAGCTGGCAAAGCTCTTTGAGCGAGTTGGTTGAAACAATACCTTTTATGATGGTCACATTGAAGTTGCGAGCTAAATTATTCCAAGTCGGAATGGATCGCCGAGTACTACAACACCATAACAAGTTTGGTGTTAGGTGAGTGTTCGCATTAGACGTGAAGGGTATCAACGAGCCAGCACAGCCCCTGACGCATTTTCCTTTGATGAATCAAGTCATCCTGGGCATGCAAGCTTTCGCAAGTTCGATTCGACAAAAACTTCCAAAAAGATTCCGGATCGCAACTTTTGGATTCGTGATGCTCGGGATCACCTCCTCGCTCCACCACGCCACTTTAGGCTTCGAGTTCCAGCTCTTGGACGAATTAGTCGTCGTCTGGCTCACTTCGTTGGTGGCGTGGATCGTATGGGATACGACACCGGTTGCGCAAGATACAAACTGGAATATGAGGATTATACTTCTCTTCGTCAATGCGGTGTTTACGATTTTGCATGCCTTGCGTCGCGAGTACGTTTGGTTTTCGAAACAGCCCGTGGTAGAGAAATTCGGAATTACGACGTGCAGCTGATAGGGTCATCCGTCTTCTCGATTCAATGTATAGCCCAGTATTGATGGAGCTCTGCCACGGTTGGACGTCGGTTCTGCTAATCGCTCGTTTGGGGCAGCTCTTGATGTCGAACGCCCTTCCGGATTCCAAAGGGGTGCAAGAGGGTCGTCGGATGATTCGTTCGGCTGCTTCGCTAGGAGGTCAGTGATTCCGGTAGTACCAACCCCTGACTGATATCAAAACCCTGATGCTATCATGTGAATTCGATATCACAGGCTTCGCCCTCATCGCCCACAAAGCGGACCGTTCATTCTGCATCCCTTCAACTGCACTCAAGATTCTCGCATTTCCGCGCCTCGCATTCCTGCTCGAGGGTCACGCGTGGTCCCACGTTCTGTCGGGGCTTAGTCTACAGCGTTTGATCTTGGGTATTTTTTTGATCACAATGTCTATTCGGGACGATCCGGCTCATTGGGTGGGAATGACGTGCGGGTGGATCGAGGTTGTCGAAAGGACTGAACAGGGGTGGAAGGCGCTGGAGATGGATATTTCTTCATCAAGGAAGGGCATCACGCAAACGACGTAACTGAAGTTGCCATGATATACGGGGCAATTTGGTCCGAACTGGAATTACACGCGTGGTGTGGAACGTAGTGACCCTGGTGGGGATGGGAACGAGTCGAGTATAATTTGCAACCCCAGTCGCCGGATAGTACTAGCCTCGGGGCCTCGGGGGACTCAGCTAGGAGGTCATGTATCACGTGAGCAAGGTAGTAATCCCACAACTGCAGTTGGATGTTCTCGATTTTTTTCTCACCACCGGTGGGCTGATATTCATCGACGACAAACCGATCGGACCTTGTCCTGGTCGACAGGATCAATGCACTGCAGAGTGCTCACTGGCAGGCTCGGGCTCGTGGCTGTAAGCTCGGGCTGATCGTGCGGTGCAGGCAGAGAGAGCGCCCCGAGAACGAGGGCGCGCGGGCCAAATCGGCTGGGAGAGTGAGACCCATCTACGTTTCTCTTTCCCTCTTTCGTCATCCTAGCTCCACCACTCGACTCCTACAATCATCGACATCCATATTCGCTAACATGGGTCACGAACACCTCCATCGAACAATATGGAACGTAAGTACCTTCGCTGCGTCCTCCTACATCCGGACCGTCCCCCGGAGACTCGGACGCTTGAGACATGACATGCACGAATTCGAACACGTCGATTGGAACTGACGACGACCCGGTGGCTTGCCTGCTTAATTCGGCTTCGGCTTTGTCACCTGCAGCACGAAGACATTGGCAGGACCGGCTATTGGGGGTGAGTGGCGCAGTAGGACTTGCGATGGGTACAAGGGGCTGATCCTATGTTGACCACCGCAGAGCTGCTACGTCCTCGATTGACTGGTACGTCTTCTCGGCGTCTTCTCGGCGTAACGACAGCCAGGCCACACCCCGCTCCCCGCTCAGGTTCAGGCTTGGTCGACCATCGAGGACCGGAGCGCGTGCCGAGCGAGCCTAGCCGAGCCGAGGCCAGATGCGCTAGTACCTCGATTCCTCGAAGGTGCTATAGTGGGCGCCAGAATCTTTCCAAACCGGCGAAGAAGATCATCTCGTGCTTCACGACGTCGGGGTGGGTTCCCCAAAACTCACTTCACCCCCCCCCCCCCCCCCCCATCTCTACTACCTTTCCCCACCGTCACTTTCTCACTGCCACAATGACAGGTGCGAAGCCAACTTCATCCACACACGCTACATCGCCGAACTGTACAACACCATCTCCAACACGTTCATGATCTTTGCCGGATTTTATGGGGTCTACAAGGCGCTACAACACCGTCTACCTAAGCGGATCTTGCTCAGCTACCTCAGTCTGTCCATCATCGGACTTGGAAGTGCCATGTTCCACACCGTAAGTTTGTTCCACTGACACCTCAGCATCTCGAAGAACTCACCAACAACCAGCCCCCCCACAGACACTCCAATACGCGTGGCAACTCGGCGACGAATTGCCCATGATCTACACCTCGACCTTGATCGCCTGGCTCGTCTTTGACATCACCCCTCTCAGCCAGAAAACGCCTTGGTTACCGCCCCTTTGCGTGGTCATCTTCAACGTCACGTTTACGCTCATGTATCTTTTCTACCCCAAGTGAGTTGGGGGCAGCCTGAAAAATGCACACCTCGAGGGGAGCTGACCCAAAGTGCTCTCGCTAGTCCTGTATTCCACCAAGTTGCTTGTAAGTCAAAGTCTTTCCCTGCCGGTGGGGGCCAGTCGCAGCCGAGGACTGAATGTCGATCCTTTTCATTCTCAGATGGGATTTTGGTCGTCTCGATGACGCTCCGAGGCGCCTATTTGATCCTGTACAAGATGAAGGACAACACCTTGGCCCGCCAAGTGAAGCACCTTCAAGCCTGGGGAACCGCATCATTCGGTGAGTCCACCCTCTCCTTCTAAACCTGCAGCGCTTCTCGCTAGGCAAAGTGGGCAGAGGACTGATCTACAATGACCTTGAATGAAAAAGTGTTCGCTTTCGCGATCTGGAACATCGACAACATCTTTTGCGACTCGACGTGGGCGCCGTTGAAGCAGCGCGTCGGCGCACCTTGGAACGTCTTGCTCGAGGGTCATAGTTGGGTGAGTATATCAGCCCGGGTCCCGCTCTTTTGAACAAAGGCGAAGCCTCAATTCTGACAGCTTCTTACCTCGATACTCTTAACAGTGGCACATCTTCACCGGTCTCGGCGGTTACTCCATCATCGGCGCCTTGACGATGGTCACCCTTTCTTTGCGCGACGATCCCAAGCACTACCGCCTCAACTTCAAGTACGGTTGTTTGGCCTGGGTCTCGAGAACGGCCAAAGGGTGGGAGGTGTTGGAGGCAGGTAAGAAAGGGACGGAGAGGAGTCGGTTGCTTAGGAATGGGAGGAGGGACGATTGAGGGGTGGCTCAGAGGTGGAATGCGGAAACTGTAGGAGCAAAACTACCTTCTTGTTCAAAGACTCGAACTGTACAGCTAATCAAAATGATAACCATACACGCATGGCTGGCTTCTTGAAGCATAGTTCGTAATCTTTCGTTGCAATTTCTCATCATCAATTCATCAACACACTACTACCAAAACCCAGTCAATACGCCCCTCGTTGAGCCTGCCCCACCCCGCCTTCCCCTTCACCGACCTCCCCCGTGATCGAACGAGACCAATACTGTCCCCCATAAATCCCTTCCGAAGCGGGGTAATACGACATACCCTGGTGATACTGCACCTGATGCGTCCCCATCGGTGTCGGTGCGTTAGGATTGGGGTAAGCGTACATCTGCTGCTGCTGCTGCTGCTGCTGCTGCTGCAATTGAAGTTGGTGTTGTTGCGCAGCGAGGTAATAAGGATCATATACCGTCTGAGCTTGATAATAAGCCAGGTTCGAACCATCATCTGCGTAATAAGGACTTGCCCTATTCGCGTAGTTATGAATAGGGTACGTTGACGTCATCACGGGTGAACGACTTGATTCTCTTGATGAAGAAGAGGGGTAAATCGTCTGTGCGGCCCAACCTTGTACGGGGTATTGATAAGGTGGCAATTGTCGCGCGTTCGTACCTTGCCCTATACTTGCGCCGGAACGTGTGACCGAATAATTCGCTGGAGGCGCTTTAATGTCCAAGGCTTTGGAATGCCTGGCTGGAGCGAAGAACGGCGAAGGTCGACCCGCCTCTGTTATCATATGTTGATGATGAGGTGGGGGAGGCGTCGCCGTTCCGTGCGAAAGGATAGGTGAATAGCCTTCGTTTGAAGTTGTGGAACCGTAGTAGGTCGTTGGGGTGGGCTGATGCGGGTAGTAAGGGAGGTAGAGGGAGGCTTGGGGTTGGGGGTAGAAATGGGAAGGGAGGGGAGCGACGGCGATGGGGGAGAGGGGCGCTGAGGGAGGGGTCGCGAGACGTTGGATGTGAGGTGAAATATTGCGCAACACGGGGTGAGTGGGGATGGCCGAGTATTGCGGTGGGGGTGCGACGATCGACACTGGCGGTTCGGGTGCTGCGGGTTGAGTAGGCAGCGATACGGGGACCGAGGTTGGTGTCGGCGTAGGTGTCGACAGCGGCTCTTGCGATGTCGATTGTGAGATCGGTACTGCAGAAGTGGACACTTTGGCGGAATCAGACGTCGGTGTCGGTGTCGGTGTCGTTGGCTTGGGCACCTTGACCACAACAGGAAGACTCGAAGAGCTCGGCAATCGAACGACGCTCTGCGCTCGACCTTCGCCGAACAAGCGATCCTCCACCGCAGCAGGTCGAGTCGTCGTCGGCATTGGAGTAGGGACCGTAGTTGGAGACTTTTTATTCGTACTCGACGCCAAAGGGGTCGCGGAGTTCGAAGCCGGTGTAACGTGGACGTTGGGCGCAGCCTTGGGCATACGATAGCGGTAGTGAGGATGGAAAGGCAGGTGCGCAAAACGAGGGTTGATCGAGCCGGGGACAGGCGCAGGTGAAGGTCCGACTCTTGGACCAGCTCGGATTAAGGATTGCCTTTGTTGTCGCAAGAGCTGATTCCGGACGGGTGGAGCATTGCGATACGCTGCTGGGCCGGTCGGGATCGAAGGTGCTGTCGTCGAGATCGAGGTCGAAACAGATACTGGTGTTGGTCCCTTGGTCTGGACGGGGGTGAAAGCGTTCGGTACGGCGTTCTCGACCTGTGTTGAAGTCTCGCCAACCGCAGACTGGTCCGTCACCTCGGGCTCGTCCAGCCCCACAGCGGTGACGAATGCGGCACTGCCCTTGATCCTCATCTCCTGCTTCTCGCTTGGCTGCTCGCCCTTGGTGACTCCCTCCTTTCTCTTCTTATTCCTCTCCTTTCTCTTTTGCTTCCTCAACTCCATCATCCTTTCATACCCCTGCGGTTCCCTCATCTTCAACAGCAAGTCCCTCTGCGCCTTCTTGGACAGAATTTTGCCTTCGCCTTGCGTAAGGTGTGCCTCCCCAGCCACGATCTGCTCCAACGTAGGGGTGGCATCGAGTTGGTCCAAAGAGAGTTGCTCGAATTGTAGCGTCGGTAATGGGAGCGATGTTTGGGCCGATTCGGAAGCGACGAGTTGGTCGTCCCAGCTCGGGGTGAGTGGAGGTGGGGGGATCACCGAGTCGGCTTTATCAGCCACCAGGGTCGACGTGGACGGGTTAGCAGTTGGAACGGTTGGTTTTCGCTCCTTGTTGAATTTTTTGCGAGGCTTCTTGGGGACTGATGGGGTGGGGTGATTCTCCTTGGTCTCTTGCTCCAATGGTCGCTCGCTCGGAGTCGGCGTTGAAGTCGAAGTTGAGGGGGAGGTCGAAGCCCCGGTTTGATCAGGATTGACTTTGGCAGCAGGCTTGCGACGTCGAGCCGGTTTGGTAGATTTGACCTTGAGGGTGGTCGAGTCTAACCCAGTGGACGGTGCCGAGGTGGATGAGGCCATCGTGGTAGAAGCAGCAGGGGCAGCAGGGGCAACGGAGGAAGTGGAGGAAGTGGAGGAAGTGGAGGGAGCGAGGTGGATATTGTTGGACGAGTCGGCCATTGTGGAGTGGGGAGTAGCGAACGTCAATGATCAGGTTTGGAAAGAAAAGTAGATTCTGAGTGGTTGAGAAAGAACACGGGGTCAGCACCAGTGCGACCTGTGTGTATGCTTTCTCGCACGGTCTCGAGGAGGGCGGAACGGGTGGCGCGTGACTTGGGGGGGAAATCGAGACCGCTTGCGAAGCTCGCTTTTGAATATCCCAAGTCAGGTGAACGTGCACAGCTGGCTTGCGACCGGGAGCTGTGAGGAAGCGTAGCAACTCACACGATCGTACAGCGAAAGTAGACGTCGATTCGAAGAAAGGATCGTCAGAAAGAGCGGGTACAAGAGGTGCGGATGGGAGCGGAAGCGCGAGGAAGGTCAGAACGGTAATAGGTCGGTTGGAATCTGAACCATGTCCGGTGGTGACGCGGTGACGCAGGACGAGCTTTCAGAGGTGCTGCCCGCGCTGGCAAGCGCTGCTGGCACAGGCACCAAAGCGCACCAGCGTCACGAGCGGGCCCCGCAGGAGACGCGTCGAGGCATGCGCGCCCGGACGGAATCGCGCATTAGCAACGCTGCAAAGTAATCCGTCCCTAACGCCGAATTGAGTATGGCCTACTTTTTCTTCTTTCCCTCCTCTCTCTCTCTCTCTTTCTCTCTCTTTCTTTCTCTCTCTTTCTCTCTCTTTCAGTTCTCACTTCCGATCGCGTCCCTTCTACCCGCGCATCGTTACAACAATGCAATGTCGTCGCTCGATTTCTGATCAGCTTCTTCACATTCCTTACGCATCGCTGGCCTATACCACGCCTTGTGAGCTCCCGCTCAGTAGCTCAGCAACCCTTCGCAACCAGTCCACACGTCGGCCGTCCCGTTCCTCCTGTGAACGAACGTCCCTACTCTCTCTACACACACACACATACACCATGACAGTCAGGTCAACTCGCTATCCCTTTTTTGTCTAGAAAAAGGGAATCAACCTAGGCGATGGTACCGTTACGTTCGTGGGAGATACAACATCTCGAACCTCTCGGTCAACGTTGGAAGGGGGTTTGCGAACAGTTGAAGATCAGAGTCGACCTCTTTCGGGCTCTGCGCGTGCGGGTCTTTTGATGTCGTGTCTTTGTCTCGATCGGCCTTGGGGCTCTGTCATGGTCTTTGTTGGTGGGTTTTTGGGGCATCCCTTGGCTATGACCTGGTCGGGTTCTTCTTTTGAGCCCTGAGAAGAGGGTGGAAAGCCCCTTGTGGGCGACTACACTCCCGCTTCAGTTCTCGGAAGAGTAAAGGCCCGGTCAGGTTCAAGGATCATCTCGGAATCTGACTCGGCGGGATTAGATGGAGTCTGGCTTGATCTTTGACGGCTCAACATTGGGAGGCTCACTCGAAGGGAGCACCGGCGGATTCGATTCGACTTTTCCTCTTTCGCCTTTTTCTGACAATTTGACCGCTAAAAAGGTTTGGATCGGTTCCTCGTTTCGATTCACGTCGAGGTGAGGATCTCGTTGTCTAACAGAGTGGTCATTCGAATACATCTTGGGATCTTTCTGATCTCGGGAAGGCAGGGCGGGGGGGAAGGCAATATGATCAGTCTCTCGGGATTGTTCGTCTTCTTTTTCCTCTTTTTCACGTCAACTGTTTGAACCTTTTCGGATTCAGTGACCTAGTTTTTCGGACAAACACTTTCTTGTAATAATACTCTGTCTAGTTGCAAGGTGTGATCAATCCATTCTTTCGCACCTGTTTCATAGGAGCGAGCTCACGCTCAGGAGATTAAGGAGTAGTAGCCCGGATTAGTAGCGTATAAGGCGCCTCCTGACCTGTAAATTTTTCAGCAAGGCCCAAACACAATTCGATTCAACTGACATCGATTCTCTACTCTGCTTTGTTATCCTTTGCTATCTCGGCTTGTTGGGAATTTTCTTATGAATTCCGACTTTTCCATCGACGCGTAACGTTCGTTTCAGCGAGGACGATCAACTCGCTTCAGAGCTCAGAGCGCTCAGAGCGTGCTCGGCTTAGCTCGGCACCTCCTCCGACTCTGCGCCGGGTCCACGAGGGTCCACGAGCCCGAGCCGAAAAAGGGGGGGGGGGGGGGACGGGAGATCTCCTCTCGGACTCTTTTTCACCTCCGCACCGTCTGCCATTTCACCCCCTACTCCGCTGCTTCCCAGCAATGCCCCGATCAGGCGCCTCCACACCTCGTTCAACACCTTCGACCACTCGAGCAAACACCTTCACCCAACCCAACAACGGAGGAACGGGACATTCCACACCGACCGAAACGACGTCATTACTCGATTCGGAAGAAGGTACCGTAAGAGCTTCGCGAAGAACTTATGGCGGTGAAGGGATCGGTGGTGGTGGTGGTGGTGGTGGTGGTGGTGGACCGGTTACGTTCGAAGGGTTGGACGATGAAGAGGATGGGAGTGATTACCCTACTTTGCATGCTGGATTGTCGGGGAGAGAGGGAGGAGGGGGGTACGGGACTAGCGGAGGCGGCAGTCATGGACAGGGCAGAACAGCAGGTAAGTTTTGCATGGGAGGGATCGATGGGAGGGGGAACTGAGATTGTATTCGTCGGGGTGAAATAGCCTTCGCTACCTTACCGACCAAACTAGCTCGCTCCGCTTCGGTCGCGAGGAAAGTCGAACGACGAGAACGGCGCAAGACCCAATGGAAAGTGTGGAGCAACAGGGCGAGGTATTACGTTCCCGTACGTGCACAACCACTTCAACTCCATCTTTGTTTTGGTGTGTGTCAAGGCTGAGGAGTAGAAAATACAGGTCTTGGCGTGGTTGCCTGATTATTCGTTCAAGGCCTTTACGGGTGACGTTACGGCGGCTTTTACGGTGAGCCACAGAACTGCAGCTTATTCTCAGCTTTTTCGAGAAACAAGACACCTGATCAATTTTTAAACGGAGGGTACAGATGACATCGTTGATAGTTCCTCAATCCATGTCGTATTCGAGTAATCTGGTCAACAGTGATCCGGTCAGGTGAGGTCGAACTTCCGGTCGCGCCTGAGGAGAGCGCGGCTGTGCTGACTTTCATGTGGGGGTGCATCGGAATTGTCCTTCTAACAGTGGGTTATTGGGGGCTTCCATACCGCCCATGATATGTAAGTTGGTAGCATGATCAGATTCGTTGTCATCTCTTCGACTGACACTCGCCATCCGCTGGCAGATTCGGTCCTCGGCACCTGTCGACAATTATCGGTCGGACCCGAAGCGGCGCTGTCCTTGATCATGGGCGAATCGATTTCCAAGATCATTGACGCCGAGACGCACGCCCATGGTGGTATGAGCAATAGTGCAAAGATGCAGTTGACATTCACGATTACTTCGGTCATCGTCTTTCAGGCGGGCTTGATCACGTTTGCGTGAGTACTTGCGATGTGGAACAAAGTGGAAGGTGGTGTGCTGATGTTGGGCTTGTCTGTTGGTATGAATAGGCTGGGGATGCTGCGGTTAGGGTTCATCGATGCGGTTCTATCACGGGTGAGTATAGGGTTAATGTGAGTTTGACATTCAGCTAACTCGCATCGATTGCGTCCTACTCAGGCCCTTCTCCGAGGCTTCATCACCGCCGTCGGGATCGTCATCTTCGTCGCGCAACTCATACCCATTCTCGGCCTCGAGCGTTATACCAAACAAGGAGCCGATACGACGCCGTCCAAATTGATGCTTGTGATAGAGCACGTGGACAAGGCGCACAAGTTGACGTTGATCGTCTCGTGCGTCGCGTTGCTCGTGCTGGTTTGGGCGAAGAGCTTCAAGGCAAGATTAGCGAAGCGGAGAGGGTATGGATTCTTGGCTTATGTGCCGGAGGTGTTGGTGGTGGTGATACTTTCGACGGGTCAGTTACTCGTATGGACCATATTTCGTCGCTAGACCTGTACTGACGCGCAGTCCGCATCCCAAAGTCTTCTCTGCTACTTTTGACTGGCAAGCCAAAGGCCTCTCCGTACTCGGCAAAGTCTCGATTGGGGATGTTCGGATCCTCCTTCCTTCTAGCAGCATCTTGGCGCGCAAGTACTCGTCGCAATGCATCGGAACGGCCAGCGTGCTCGCCATACTCGGTTTCTTGGATTCGATCGTTGGTGCCAAGGACAGCGCGGCCAAGTTTGATTACCCTATTTCGTCAGTGCTAACCTCGGACAAAATTGTTTCTGGAAGTCGTCAAGCTTGTTAGCTGAAATTCTCGGCGAGTCTAAATGTCGTCAGACCCAATCGGGAACTCGTCGCCATAGGAGCCGCCAACCTCGTCGCTTCGTTCGTCTCCGGCGCTCTACCAGGATACGGAAGCATTACACGCAGCCGACTGGCCGGAGCGACGGGGGCGACGACGCAGATGACCTCTTTGTTGACGGGTGTCTTTGTGCTGCTCGTTTCGTTCTTCTTACTCGGGTTCTTGTACGCTTTGCCAAAGTGTATCTTGGCCGTCATCATTTGCGTCGTCGTCTTTTCGATCCTTGCGGAGGCTCCTCATGATGTCATGGTCAGTGTTTCCTACTCGGCGTCGTACCACTATTCTCTTGACAGGATGCTCACCCCAGCCTTGAACTTTGTTAACGCAGTTCTTCTGGCGTATGCGAGCCTGGGTCGACCTGAGCCTGATGGCTATGACGTTCTTCCTCTCCCTCTTCATCAGCGTCGAAATAGGCATCATAGTATCCGTCGCGTTCTCCATGCTCCTTTGCATCAAACACTCCTCCGCCATGCGTATCAAAATCCTCGGTCGAGTACCCGGCACATCCTTTTACGAACCTTTGGAAGACGATGACGATGATGGACTTTTCCCGAGCGAAGAGATTCCCGGGATTTTGATCGTGAGGTTCAGGGACGCGTCGTTGACGTTTGCGAATGCGGGGGCGTTAAAGGAGCGGTTGAGGAGATTGGAAAGGTACGGTCAGGGGAGGCATCATC
This sequence comes from Microbotryum lychnidis-dioicae p1A1 Lamole, assembly GCA_001244265.2. Classification (NCBI taxonomy): domain Eukaryota; kingdom Fungi; phylum Basidiomycota; class Microbotryomycetes; order Microbotryales; family Microbotryaceae; genus Microbotryum; species Microbotryum lychnidis-dioicae. The sequence goes on from CDLV01000006.1 coordinate 2,617,590, forward strand.
CTTCCGAGACGCCGAGTAGGGCTGAGGCTTCGTGAGTCCTCCCTTCCGTGGCTTTACATTAGGAAGGATTATGCATTGCTCATCTCGGTTAACCCTGATGTACAGCGTCATCATATTTCACCTCGTCGACGTCGAAGATATCGACGCCTCCGCCCTTCAACTCATCTACGAACTCGTCGAAGCTTACGTATCCCGATCCGTTCTCGTCTACTGGACCCAAATACAACCCATACCTTTGGCAAGGTTGAGGAAGGCAGGCGTATTGGAAATGTCGGGTGGGGAAGCGCATGTACAACCGAATGTACAGATGGCGTTGCAGGTTTTGGAACAGAGCGTGATTAGTGCGCAGTCGTTTTAGGTGGGTTAGCCGGGCCGAAGGGGGGGGGGGGATAATTTGGGTTTGGCAAGGGAATTCGTTCGCGCTCGTTCGTTCGGTTTGGTGGTTACTACTATAAGAGCTTTTGCAATAGAGATTGGTTCGTTCAGGCTTTTCGGCGTTGTTCCCCCCCCCCGCCCCCTTATGCTGCATTTGCAACTGATGGTCTATAATGTCGGTACATATAATGTCGGTACATATAATGTCGGTACATATAATGTCGGTACAAAGAAGAAAACAAAACGAATTCAACGTGGAAGGAAGTGAGAATCTACTGTACACTATCCCGAGCATCCTACCAAAACACTTTCCCCTTCTGCATCTCAGGCCATTCGACCACTTCATGCAACTCGTTGAACATGGCCACACCGAGCGCGATGACCGTAGCGGTTTGGAAAGCCACTGCCGCCCAAAGGAGGTCGAATCCATGGCGTAATTCGGGTTTCCAAGCGGTGATCGAACCTCCCAGAAGACCGGCTTCGAAGGCGGCGACCATGTTCATACTAAAATCGATGGCGTTGCCTTGGCAGAGTAGGTGAAAACCTATGACGCTAGTGAGGCTGAGGACGAAAGCGGGTAGAACGAGGATGAAGACGAGAAGGAGGAGATGCTTGGCATGGTATCGGTAAAACTTTTCGAGAACTGCGGGGACCGTTTTGGTGTTTGGGAAGTAGGCGAGGATCCAAAAGGGGATGTAAACCAGCAAAGCGGCGGCGAGGAGGCCGAGCGCTGAGAGGAGGATCGCCGGCGTTTGTTGAGAGACGAAGATGAGTTTGAGGGCCGTGAAGGCTGGCATCGCGGGAGAAACGAGGAGGAGCGAGGGGATATAGTCCGCTAGAATGTTTCTTTTTGTGCACACTCGTTCGGTCGTCCCCGGAGCAACGGCGCAAGAGGCTGTGAACGAACGTTTAAACCGATCAGCTCGGTAGCTCCCAGCGCAGGGAGATCATATATTTCACCTCACCGAGCAAGCTATAATCCAGTCGGCCCGTCGTCCCTTCTCCAACTTGGACGATACTCAAATACGGAATCGTGCATTCGACCAGCGAGACGAGCAACAGGAACATTCCCAGGATGTGGAACAGAAGCGGTGAAGCGGCCCACCACATGGCCTCGATCCTCGGCCAGGGCCAATTCCGAGGATTCCAAGCCGAAGTCGATCTTGATCGTGCATCTTGCGAGGAAGCTAGTGTTGAAAGAGAAATGATCTTGAGTGGAAGAGGTTCAAATGAGGTAGTGTATGAAGCCTTTTTATCAGGGATCGCTGCTCTTGTTCGAGGATCCGATTGCGCTGTGCTTGTCTGGTCGAAGCTCGGCACGGCGCCAATAGGAGCGGAGCCCATGCTGGCCGGGTCTGTATGGACGAAGGCTGGGAACGAGCCGAGTTCGATTGATCGGTCCATGACGTTTGCAATCTGGTTTTGCATTTGCATTTGGTTCCTCGGCAAACTTGAAGAGCGTGGTAGAGGGAACGACATGGCCACAGTATGAACTGCGAAGGCGTGCAAGCGGGGCTGGGTGATGGTTGCCGAGACACAAAGGATCGGGCTGGTACAGGCGTTTTCGGACGAGCTTGACGAAATTTGCTGCGAGGCCGTATGAGCGCTCTGTCACGCAGATACGCCTGATGAAAGCTCGCGAATGAGTAAAATGGAGTAAAGAGTCCAAAGAGCAACTATGAGCAAGTCGTGTCTGGGAGGCACACAAAGACCCCTCAGGCCGGGAAGAGCTGCCGAGCCGTTCGCGCCTTTGTCTTCCAGCAAGCGCGCCTTGTCGCCTTTGTTCTGCGGCACCGATCGTCTCTCTCCACAAAGTTAAACTCGTCCGCTTTTCCATCGGAAATTGACTGTGGCATCTCGCTCTAACAACTGCTCAATGAATGAAAAGGAGATTATCTCCCTGCGATCTGTAAGAGCATGGGTAGGGCAGCTGTGTTTCTTGGGATTTGAATAAAGTTGCCCAACGCCGGCTCCCGCTTTGGGCCTGGCTTGCGCGCGCTAGTCCTCATTCTGAGTCAGACGTCGGTCGATGATATCGATACGTGATCCGATCGCCGACACGATGATCAGAAGCAGGCCCGTTATATCCGACACCTTGTGGAAAATGAAAGAAAAACATGATAAGAAACACATGTTATTCATGAAATCAGTATCTAGTTTCTAGGACGTCGCATGAGAAACTCGCAAGCTCACTTGGGCGATACGATATATAGGAGGTTTTTTTTTTTCTCCTTAGGAATGAATAAAGTCGACATGACCGAGCTTGACACGCAATGAGCCTCGGGTAATTGATTGATTATGTAATGCCTTACCAGGCCAAAGAGTGAATGAAGAGCTATTCAAGAATTACTCTGTATCACTACTGAACTCTAGAACTAATCATGTCATATAACATAACCAATGTCATTGGCTGCGAGGACGATTCAAACTGGACGCATATATCCAGCTTCACCAACGTCATCGGCCGGCTGACCGCGCTCGGCGGTCGGGCTCAGCTTCTGTCCATCCAGCACCCTGCTCATCCCGATATGGCGACCCGTCCACATTCCATCATTATCTTGAATGACTATCAAAATGCATCCTCGACCGCCGACTGGTCCCAGATTCCCAAGGACGCGGAAATGAAAGTGATGAACACGGCGATCGCCCGATGAACACGGCGATCGCCCCAGACGACCTCGTCGAGACGTTGAGGCCCTACACCATCATTCACGCAATGCGTAAGAGAATCAAATTTCCTAGATCGGTTTTGGAACACCTTCCGAATCTCAAGTTCATCTCCACAACTGGGATGCGAAAGTGAGCATCGGGATGCTCATCCAGTAAGGGCTGGCAGGACCCCCACATGGGACTTACACTGCACGAGCTGTGACCCCTCTTGGCAGCCGAGGCATCGACTTACAAGCCTGTGAGGATTTAGGCATAACTGTCAGTGGTACGACCGCGAACGGGAACACCGCTTCGGGAACGGTCGAACAAACATGGGCCTTGATCCTGGCGCTCTCGCGGCGGATCGTGGTTGAACACGTCAACTTGAAGACCCAAGTTCCGAGCTGGCAGACCGGTGTCGCCACTGCTTTATCGGGCAAGACGCTGGGACTTATAGGTCTGGGGAGAATTGGAAAAGCTGTGGCGAACGTCGCCAAGGCGTTCGGGATGGAGGTTGTAGGGTGGAGCCCGAATCTGAATGAAGAGAGGGCCAAGGAAGCTGGCGTTGAGCTCGCCTCGTCGTTGGGAGGTTTATTGACGCGCAGTGACGTCGTATCAATCCACATCATCTCGTCCGATTTGACAAAGGATCTCATTTCTCACCACCAATTGGAGATGATGAAGAAGACGGCGATCTTGGTCAACACCTCGAGGGGTCCGATCGTGAATGAGCAAGCTTTGCTTCGGGGATTGCAAGAGGGGACGATTGCTGGGGCTGGATTGGACGTTTTCAACGAGGAACCCTTGCCGATATCGCATCCGTTCAGGAAACTCGAAAATGTTGTCCTTTCCCCACATATGGGCTACGTTGACGACACGACGATGAACGTGTTCTGGTGAGCCTGGTCGGTCGTTAGATACTTAGAAACGGGCTGACGTGTTTTCAAGTACGAAATAGGGAGCAAACACCGGAAAATATCGCGGCATTTCTCAACAACAAGCCCGTGCGAGTCATGCAGACCGGCTCAGATGCTTTTTAAAACGCGAATTGGATTCTATCTTCTCGTGCCCGATCAGCCGAATAGTGGGGTGACCTCGGCACTCTGCCAGGCTGTGCGACGTTCAAGTTATTGGGCTATCGGGTAGTAGGGGCAGACCGTGCAAAATTAGACAGAGTATTTTGAGCAAAGCAAAAAGTTTGAGCCTCTCCTTGCTGTCCCTTCTTCACAGCTCGGTCAACAAGGCACATCCGGAAAAAGTTTGTCTCGGTCGAGCTGGCGGCGGCACCACCCCGAAGTGGGGGTCGGCGTCGCCTCTTCGCGAGCTACTCCTGCTTCCTCTTCCGCCTCCGCGCACCAACGCACGCTCCAAGGCTATGGCGTCCGTCAGGGCTCCAGTAGGGCGGAGTTGCTCTTGCATAAAGACAAAACGGTTCTTCTCTACCTCCTCCCTCCAACGCTGGCGACTGCCGTCTACCTCGTCGATAGCCTCGCTGCCAATCGACGTTCACCCTGCCGTACAGCAAGCTCAAGCGGAGAGGGCACCTGTCGTAGCTCTCGAATCGACTTTGATTACGCATGGTAAGCTAGCAGATTGCGCAGAAAGCTTTCAAGGGAGACTTTGGCGGCGGCTTATCCTTTCTTCACTTGCTCGACGTGCTCTGGTGTCGCACAGGCATGTCACCACCGCATTGCTACGAGCTACCTTTGGAATGCGAGGCCATTCTCAGAGACCAGGGAGTCGTGCCAGCAACCATCGCCATCCTCGATGGGAGGATCAAAGTCGGCCTCGAGCCGCAACAGCTTGCACAACTGGCCGATAAGGCACATTTGAAGGACAAGGGCGATTCGGAACTGTGGAAGGTGGGGAGAAGGGAGCTGGGGGCATGTTTGGTCAAGGTACGAACGTGATTTGCGTTCAATCGACCAGGAAGGATAGTTCACCTCTTATTCATTGCGTGGGAAAATTCGACTCGGGCAGGGTTTCTCAGGAGGTACTACGGTCTCGGCAACGATGGCGATAGCACATATGGTCGGCATCAAGATTTTCTCCACCGGCGGGATAGGTGGTGTACATCGAGGTGCAGAGACAAGTGAGTATTATTGATCGGACGTGTAGAATGCACCTGAGGTGCTGACTCGGACGGCTCGAGGTTACATTCACAAGGTTTCGACATCTCGTCCGACTTGATCGCTCTCGCCGACACCCCTGTTGCTGTCGTCTGCGCTGGATCAAAGTCAATCCTGGATATAGGACTCACCCTTGAGTACCTTGTACATTGACGACTCTACGTGGCAAATCCATGCGAATTGACGGATGGGCTGATCTGGATGCTTGCACGATACCATTGACAGGAAGCGCATGCCGTGCCCGTCGCATCCCTTGCTACTGATGAGTGGCCAGCATTCTATTCGCCCACGTCGGGATTCAAGTCACCGATGCGAATCAACACCGAGGCAGAAGCAGCCGAAATCATTGGTTCGTCTTCGGCTGCCTGCGCATTCTTGGTCTGGCCTAACAGCGCTTCTACCATCGCCTGCACCAGCTATGACAGATCGGCTAGGTCTCCAAAGCTCGCTCCTGCTTGGTGTTCCGATACCAAAGGAACACCACCCAGAAGGTGCCGCAATTCAAAAGGCGGTCGAGCGAGCCGTTCGGGAAAGCGTGGAGAATGGCTTGGCCAAGAGTGGCAAAGCCGTCACGCCTTGGTTGCTCGCTAGGGTCGGGCAGTTGACCACGGGGAGAGCTGTCATCTCCAGTGAGTCCCCGACGAGGACAAGATTACTCATTCTTTATTGGACACTGAATGGTGCTGGACTTCATCACAGATCGGGCACTCATCAAGAATAATGTCAGAGTGGGAGGCAGGGTGGCGCAAGAATATGCTCGGCTCATGAAAGAGGTGTGATGATTTGCCCCGTTACGTAACGTTGTCGTGTAGCTGAACGTTCTTCGACACCTGGAATAGCAGAGACATCCGACAAAAACGCATGCTCCAGCGTTACGTGGTTTCTCACGACCCGCAACCTCACTTTCTGCCCCGCCAGCCCTAGCCACTCCGGGCCCGCCACCACCTTCCGCCTCCGCAGCTCTCGTCGTCATCGGGTCTCTCGCGGTCGACATCTCAATGATCCCAACCTCTTCACCACTGCAGACTACCTCCCCAGGCTCCGTCCATACCTCTCTCGGCGGTGTTGCAGGCAATGTTGCCGCCGCTGCCCAATCTATTGGCATATCCGACGTCCTGCTCGTCGCAGCGATAGGGGACGATCCTCTAGGATCTCTCGCGCGGACGCGACTCGAGGATCGTGGTATGCGGAGCGATGGCTTAATTTCATCGCTTAAGGACGGTCGAACAGCTACGTGTGGTTTTTTGTTGGATGAAAAAGGTGGACTTGTAGGCGGTGTGGCGGACATGTCGATTGCGACTTCGTTACCCGTTCAGGAGGTGCTTGAGAGATTGAAGCGGGCCGAACCGAATACTGTGGTGATGGATGGAAACCTCTCGATATCGTTGTTGACGGCAGTATTAGGGTACTGTCGGGAGAAGGAGATTTGGACCATCTTCGAGCCAACCTCGAACGCCCAATCACTCAAAATTCTCCGAGCCCTTTCTGACCCCCTCCCTTCCTCGGCTGGTCGACATCCCACTGAAGAAACCCCCCCTGTCAGTCTAATCACGCCCAACATTCACGAACTACAAGTGCTCTACGAACAGGTCACAGGCGCATCTCCAGCGAAACCGCATTGGGAAGCCGGCAACTGGTTCGACTTCATTACTTTACCTCATCACCTCTTGGCTAGGGATCTCCCCGAATGGATCACGGGGCAAGGCGTAGTCCAAATGGCTGTGAGGCTCCTACCCCTCGTCGGATGTGTACTCGTCAAAGCGGGGGAAAGGGGCGTCGTCGTTATCCAACGAATCAGTGGAGGGGATCGAGTGACTCAATGGCAGAAGGAACAAGGGAAAAACGTCGTCGTTGCACCTTGTACAAAGACGGGGAGGGAGGCCGTCGTCGTTGCTTATTATCCTGGCATTGAGATGGGAGAAGGGAAGATCGTTTCCGTTACTGGGGCCGGGGATTCGTTAGCGGGCGCTTTGGGGGCTTTAATGAGTAGAGGAAAGAGGCTGGATGACTTTGGCGAGTTGAAGGGGGTCGTGGATGTTGCTCAACAGGCGGCGGTAAGGACTTTGATGAGTTCGGAAGCGGTGGGGGATTTGACTTGGTTGCGGGATGCTTTGCCGGTTCTTACAGAGGGGCGGGAGACTATGGCCTTAAAATAATTGAGACGAATCCACACAGTTGATACAGACAATACAAGAACAACAAGGTGAACATGGTATGCGTACATTCTATCGTCCCCTAGGGGGATATCTTTTCTCGCCTAAGCCCTCCATGGCCATCAACCCCTCCTAGCCGTCGAGCTCCTCCCCCTTGTGACTTCCTCCTCCCCTCCACTCTCCAGCTCTTCACCCACCGGCCCCAACCAACGATCCCCTCCCTCACCATTCTCTATACTTATCCCTGGTGGAAGTGTCTCCTTGAGTTCGGTTTCATCCGTTTTACTCGTGCTCATGCCGACCGAAGGAGGTGCGGTACTTGTTGTGGCTGGAGCCCACCAACTAGTAAAAACGATAGCTGACAGGATCAATATCGAGACGCTTAAAGGAGAAAGAAATCTCGCGCTACTCACTACACGGGGTATCGTCTCCCTCGACCGAGATTGTTGATGATCATGCCCCAGAGACCCATCAGCGCGACGGTCGAGGTGATGAGCAAGACAAAGGCCCATCGCTGGGGTTGTGTAACGGCGATGACTAACGAATCAAAATGGAGATCATGTCCGATGAGAAGGACTTAATAATGAAGCGTGTACCGGTGAAACTTACGAGCTGTCGCACCTCCTGCCAACGCGAGCGATCGAGAAGCATGTTTTCCACTCCATTAGCATGAGCATTGATTCGCTGTGTTGACGGCCATCACCTTTCCGACTCACCTGGTGGATGCACCGTTTTGGTTAATTGCATTACTGAGATACTCGTTGCGACAGTGAGTGCCAATGCGACGGGAACGAGACCTGAGAACTCGTTCCGTGAGGCTAAGTTGGCATTCGACCATTTGGGAGAGAGGGAGAAGAGGAGACCAATCTATGAGTCGATTTCGGGGCCAGGTCTAAGCTCTCTAACCCAGGAAACTTATGATGAAGGCAGGGACGTACTATGCTTCCCGTCAGAGCGGAAAAGAGATGCCCTCCCACGAGTGCGCGCGGTTGGGATAGGGGTCCTTCGGGAACGCCATACACCAGCACGGCTGTGGCGCCGAGCGAGCCAATCGCCAGCGGTAACACTTGGGTCCACTCGAAGGCAAAGACAGACGACAAGGCGCAAGCGATGAGGATCGAGACAAATGAACCCAGCCATGTGATCAAGATGTTCTCGCCTTGCTTCGGGAGGAATGCGAAGGGTGTCAACAAGCGAGAGGAGAGGGGCCTAATATTAAATTAAGGGGCGAGCGGGGATCGCGGTGTCAGAACGTGTCCAATCTGGCATCCAAGGAAGATCCCGAACGAGCTCGCCTTGTAGGAGGTCTGTGACCAAGGAAATGTGCGAGCTCGGGCGGTAGTCTTTCGACCCATGTCGGCCTGTGGACGTTAGATACGATAATAGTCGACGTCGCGTCCGAGCCTCTGTGATGACTGGGCCGCGCGGTGCCCGTCGGGTTGAAACTCCGAGGTGGCGAATCATCGGCAGCCCCACGTCCCGGCGATGCTGCGCCTCCGTAAGTGTTCGCAGTTCCTCCTCGACTAGTCGACCTGAGCACCCTCCAAAGCGGTGCTCGACTTCCCGAATCCGAACCACGGTCCAAGCTGATCGATTCGGACCTAATGTTACTGCCAATTGTCGAAGGTCGACCGCGAGAATGTGAGAACCGTCTCGCTCCCGCGCCGAGAGTCGCTGAGGCCCGGAGAGGGGACAGAGAAGCCTCCCTCTCGAAGCCGGTGCGATGGTGGATGGGTTGAGGAACCGGGATCGGGTTCGACGCGGCGACCGATGTCATGGAGGCGAGGGTCGAAGGGTTTGTATCAATGCTATGAACGCATGCAGCGGGGAAAGAGAGGGGCAATGCGCGAGATGACCGCCCGAGGGTGAAAAAGGGAGACACCATCTGTCGCGGGCTAAGCCGCTAAGCCGCTAAGGCGCGCAGGCCCCCACTGACCCCCATCTCCGGCGCGGACAACGACTCCACGTGGCGACGTGGAAAGGTGGCTATGTACCCGAACAGGAGTATGATCCTGCGTTTGGCTCTCCCATCCCATCCTCTTAACCAGTCGTTCTCGTATGTACACTACCTACCGTGTCTCTGCCGACCGAGACGTGAATCACGTAATCACTGCATCTCCGAGTCGCCTCGGCAGTTCGGTTGAGCTGCCGAGGACCGAGATCGCTGATCGTCAATTTTGCAAGTTGCAATGTGGACTCCAAGTCGAGAGCGAGACTCTGAAGCGCACGCACCACATGACATCCCGAGAGAATTGTAAAGTTCGTGAAATCACTACTGCAGCAGATACTTTATCCTGATGTCGGAGCTCGGCAGCAGTTATTCACGTAGTTATTGTTCGCGGACTCACTGCCAGTCGTGGTCACTAGTAATGCATGCAGTCCGGGTCCGTCGAGCGCTCAGCGCCGCCTTGCCCTTGTCCGAGCCACATTCGTCTTTTGTTTTCTCTTGTGAAGTTATTGTGAAGGAACGTCGAACTAGCCCCGATTCAAAATAGGTCCCTCCCGTCCAGGCATATTTCCTCCCTATCGCCGAGACGACTCCGAGGTCGAATCGTCGTGACCGTCGGCGTCACTGCTGTCCGGCGACAGGCGGCCTGAGCGGCGGCCGACGAGACGAGGGAAAACGCGGGGTTCGATCCGGCCTTGCCCGGCTCGCGCCTGTTTTTCGGCTTGCATCCTCGACTCCAGTTTCCCGTGAGCCCAAGAGCGGCGGCAGACACGTCCGGTAACACCATGTTGGGCCGCTTCAACCGTAAGTGCTCCACTTTACTACCGGCTCCTGATTGTTCCAGGTTATGGCTTTGGCGAAGGAGATGTGAGGAAGGCCGCAGCTCGCACTACTGCTCGTGTTCGCGACCGGCAATGTGACGCAACCGACGATCCCGACAGCAGCGACTGCGACGGCAATGCATTCGATTCGCATACGATGGGGAAGCGAACTTCAAGCCCTCTTTACCTAAAAGCACCCCCTGCCCTCTTTCGGGCTACGGCGCAACGTTAACGTCGGGTGCATCGCCCGCAAATGAGCGTAGAGGCTTTTCCCCGGACTCTTTCTCGCGGCAGACGACGAAACGAGCCTTATGACGGCGCACGGGCGGACGTCCAGCGGGAGACACCGGCTATCTCGGAGCGACCATACTTGACACATGCACGGATGCATACCACTTATCTCTACTAAACATGTGATCTCCTCTGAATGCTTCCAACAGGAACTCCGCTGCATTGCGAGGCTGCTCTTCCTGCCTCGGCCTCGTCGTCATCGCTGACCAAAGGCGGCGATCGCTTCTTCTCTGTCGAGGTCTCTGAGCCGACCGAGGCCGACGTCGCAAAGTGGAAGAAAGCCTTTGCTCAATTCGCCACGTCTGATTCGATCGGGGGAGCGGCGTGAGTTTTGGCGATGGGGCGCGTAGACGGATTTTTCTCGACGCGGCACGAGGAGAGATCCAATTGAGGCCCTCTTTCTCTGGTCACTGACTCAACTGGTTGTAGATACCTAACTGAGCCGGATTTTGTCACGGCCATCGCCCCCGCCGGTGACTTTGCCAAGATTACACGACAACAGTACGGTGCGTCGTCGGGCTGTCTCAAGTTGCGAACCGAACCGAAGCGGCGACGCGCTCGTTGCAGATGATGTGCAAGGTATTGATACTCTTCAAGCGCTCCGTTCATCACAGGCATCTTGTTTCGCATTGCGGACCGTTCAAAATCGGGCAGGGTCACATGGGAAGATTTCTACTCGTTCGAGAAACTTTTAACAAAGCCGGATGCCGATTTCGATGTCAGTTGCGGTGATCGAGCGCGAATGATTCTGAGCCATGCAAGCTGACACGTCTCGAATCATCACTTTAGATCGCCTTTAAATTCTTCGATACCGACGGGAGTGGGGATGTCTCCTTTGACGAATTCAAATCAACCTTTTCGGCCAACTTGGGACCGGATGCGATCCCGTTCGACTTTGACAGCAGTTGGGTCAAGCTCTACTTGGGCAAAGTCGGCGGGAAACATGTATTGGGTTACAGGTTAGCCACTCTTGTCCTACTCCGAGATTTGCCTTGTGCTGATCCATCGTTGCCCTCTTTACTCCACACAGTGAATTCACACAATTGATGAAGGGACTCCAAGGCGAGCGATTACGTCAAGGCTTCGCCCACTTTGACCAGAATCAAACGGGCTACATCGAACCCGAGGACTTTCAAAAAATCATCTACGAGCTCGCTCGGCACAAGTTGTCCGACGCCGTGCTCTCGGACCTCCCTTCCCTCGCGGCCATCTCCCCCGGTGGCAAGATCTCCTACTCTGAATGCATCGCCTTCCACAACGTCGTCAGGGAGATGGACATGGTCGAGAAGATCGTCAGGGAAGCCTGTGCGCGATCACCGGACGGCAAGATCACCCCTTCAGATTTCACAAACCATGCTTCGAGGGCGATGCGATACGGTACCTTCTCCCCGATGGAAGTCGCCATCATCTTCCACTACGCTGGGCATGGCGATCGGAAGGCGAGGCTGAGGTTGAGGGATTTTGCGGCGCTTTTGGACCCCAAGTGGGGGCCTGCGAGGACAGCGGCCGGGACGACGAAGCCCAAGTCGGGGACGTTCTTGCACGAGACGGCCAAGGTGGGTCGAAAGGTTGCCGCCCCTTGTTCAAAGCGCTTTGATCGCTGACACCTGTGCACTTCTAATTCACCACAGTCGATGTACTACTTTGGGTTAGGAGGTATTGCCGGTGCTTTGGGAGCTACGTTCGTATACCCTATCGATGTCGTCAAGACGCGAATGCAGAACCAGCGATCAAAAGTCGTCGGTGAACTGCTGTACAACAACTCGATAGGTGCGTCTCCCATGCTCGGCTACCGCTTACCTCCAAGTCACTGATCTGGCGACCGACGTGGTACGGGTGGTTTTTCCTTGCAGATTGCTTCAAAAAGGTGTACAAGAACGAAGGCCTGTTCGGCTTTTACCGCGGCCTGCCACCGCAGTTGATCGGTGTTGCACCAGAGAAGGCGATCAAGTTGACCGTCAACGATCTCGTGCGCGGGTACGCGACCAACAAGGAGACAGGGCGTATCACCGTGTCGTGGGAGTTGCTGGCCGGTGGTGCAGCTGGTGGATGCCAAGTTGTACGTGTGCATCAGAGGACAAGTTGAACATGCATGGAATGCCGCTTATCGATGTGAAGTGTCCCTCCGTAGATCTTCACGAACCCTCTCGAGATTGTCAAAATTCGCTTGCAGATGCAGGGACAGACCGCAATCCCGGGTGCGGTACGACAGAGTGCGGCGCAGATCATCAAGTCGCTCGGATTGATCGGCTTGTACAAAGGGGCAATCGCTTGTCTGTGTCGTGATGTGCCGTTCTCGGCTATTTACTTCCCTGCGTGAGTTCCACATGTACGCAGGGCCAGCAGTTTATCAGTCGATGCTGACAGAACGGTCCCTGAATGCGCTACACAGATACTGGCATCTGAAACGAGACGTTTTCCACGAAGGGCGAGACGGCAAGGTCCTAGGGTACGGCGAGGCCTTGATTTCGGCTGCTGCGGCCGGTATGCCAGCTGCATACTTGACCACGCCTGCGGATGTGATCAAAACGAGGTTGCAGACCGAGGCGAGGAAGGGTGAGACCCATTACAAGGGCGTGCCGGATGCGTTTAAGAAAATCCGTGAGTCTCTGTGATAGGTCTGCTTCGATATGGTGTTTTGATACTGAGGAGCCGGCGATTTTCGGGATTAATTTCAACAGTGGCTGAGGAGGGCCCGCGAGCATTGTACAAGGGTGGTTTGGCACGTGTCTTCCGATCAAGTCCCCAGTTTGGTGTCGTACGTCCAGAGGTGCTCATCACCTGCGTTAACGAGATGCTGATAAAAGCAAGCTTTTTCGGTCCCACCTGCGCAGACTCTTGTCGCTTACGAGAATCTCAAGAAGGTGAGTGCTGAGTGCTGGGGTCAGTATTGCACTTACCGAAGCACTGACCATGGCATCACCAACCACAGGTCTTTCCCTTCCCTGATCCGTCCACGTCCATCACCGACCTCTTACCCGCCCAAGTCGAGGATATTTCCAAGGTCCGCGCTCGCAACGCGCTCAAGGTCTTGCTTGGCGAGTAGCTATTCGGTGGATCTTTCTGCATAATGTCTTCTCTCGCTGACATACATCGCTCCCTCTTTGCAGATGTCCACGAAGACTTTGGCGGTGTTCGCACCAAGCAATAAGCAGTGCTTGCTCTTGGTCCTCATACCTTGTTGGCTTATCTATGACCGGTCCCTGCGGTCGTTTGGTTTCGTGGCTTGCGATTCTAGCAGCGCCAACAATGAGCGCTGGTTACGACTAATCTGTAGACCCATACCGACGTGTGAAACTACTCTGTAGAGCCACACTGACGTGTGAAATTATGGCAATACTTGCATTAACTTTCGTCGAGTTTCGGTAATAGCGATTAGCTATCACCGTAGTAATGGAAGATCCAAGATGCGGATAAGCCCCACGAGCCCCCACGGCTCCCCACCGCGCCTGCCGGCGCTTGCTGCCCGCGTCGAAACTGATTTGCGGAGCTTGTCTTCTGTCCGCACCCTCCCTACCGTCCCTCCACACGTTATCTACTCATAAACTCTCGTTCTAGCCATGTCAGCCAAGTACGATCACGAAGCTGTCAAGGACGTCGCGGACCCTTCGTCCACGCAGACGACCATCTCGCCCATCACCGGCCAACCGATTGTCGTTCGTCGTCTGCCCAGCGTCAACGACGTCGATCGAATCCTGTACAAGTCCCACGTTGCTCATTTGAAATGGCGTCAAGTGCCCTTGAGCAAAAGGATCGAGTTGGTCAAGGCAGGAATTACGCATCTCTCGTCCCGTGCAACCGAGCTGGCGCAGGAGATTACGGAGCAGATGGGTCGACCTATTAGATACACCGAAGGGGAGATCAAGACGTTTGAGGATAGGGCCAATTGGTTGGTGGGCAAGGCAGAGAGCGCGCTCAAGGATGAAAATGTGGATGAGGGACGTCCGGAGGGGATCAAGCGAACGATAAGGAGAGCCCCTGTCGGAATTAGTGAGTCCGCCGGAGGAATTGGAAGGCTGCTCATACAGCGGTGCATAAGTAGACTGACGCCATGTGCTTACGTACAGCCTTCCTGATTGGTGCTTGGAACTTCCCTTGTCAGTCTTGTTGGCGGGTGTCCCGTGTGGCGTGACCCCCACATCGTGCTAAATTGTGATCCCCTTGACACCAAACGCAGACATGATCCAGGTCAATGCCTTGATCCCTTCCCTTCTCGCCGGTAACTCGGTAATCCTCAAACCCTCTCCTCAGACGCCCTTGACCTCGGAACGCGTCGTCGAAGCCTTTACCGCCGCCGGCCTTCCTTCGGACCTTCTTCAGTGCCTTCATCTCAACCCCATCCAAATGGACATGGTTGTCGCACACCCCCTGGTTCCCTTTGTCAGCTTCACGGGGAGTGTCGAGAACGGTCGAAAGGTTGAGATCGCCGCTGCGTCCAAGGTTCGACAGGGGTTCAAGATGGTCGGCCTCGAGCTGGGTGGCAAGGATGCTGCCTACGTCAGGGAAGGTAGGTGAAGATCGAGTGCTCAATTTCGAATGTTCGGCATTGAACTCATGGTATGTTGCATCTACAGACTCGGATCCCAAGTACGCCGCAGAGAACATCGTCGATGGTGCCATGTTCAATTCCGGCCAATCGTGCTGCGCCGTCGAGCGCGTGTACGTTCACGAAAAGGTCTATGACGCTTTCGTCGAGGAGTGCGTCAAGGTTGTCAAGGTAGGTACCATAAACCAACGTTTGGGCGTTCTTGTACTAATATGATGTCCTGCTTTGAACAGGGGTACGTCCTCGGTGACCCCCGAGAACAAGCGACAACTCTCGGACCGGTCGTCTCGCTCCGATCCGCCGCGGCCATTCGATCGCACATCGCTGAAGCCGTTCAAATGGGTGCAAAGGCCCTTATCCCCGATTCTCACTTCCCCGAGGCCAAGGAGGGTACGACCTACGTTGCCCCTCAAGTGCTCGTCGACGTCAACCATTCGATGAAGGTTATGATGGAGGAGACCTTCGGACCCGTGATGGGCATCATGAAGGTGAGTTGTGCCCTAAGTGTCCAAGCTGCTTTTAAACAATCAAGAACTGAATCCGACGACTTTTTTCTCCCTCAGGTCTCATCGGACGCAGAAGCCCTCAAACTCATCAACGAATCGCCCTACGGTCTCACCGGCTCCATTTGGACCAAATCCGAAGCGGCCTTTGAAGCGCTCGTCGACCACGTCGAAACAGGTACTGTGTTCATGAACCGATGTGATTACTTGGATCCGGCTTTGCCTTGGACCGGTGTGAAGAATTCGGGCCGAGGTATCAGTTTGTCAAGGTATGGTTTTGATGCGGTCACTAGGGCTAAAAGTGTGCATGTTAGGCCTTTGGCTTAGGTGGGGTCGATAGAGCTTCTTTATCAATGCATTGTTCACTATAACAACCCTATGACGGTTCTAAATTGGGCCTCAGGCTCGGAGCGATCGTTCGGAGCGTCAAACAGCACGGATCGCCCAAGGCACGGACGCGGTCGATGCCGCGTGCGTGACGGCCGGCCGCCTCAGGCCATATGCCAGCACGATGGTTCGACAGACGGGCAGGTAGTTCCTCGTCGCTCGCATGTGGGGGTACGGGCGTATCTTGTTAGGTACGGTGTCCCTTTGGAATCTCTACACTTGCTCCCTGCAGCTCTGCCATCTAACATCCTCAGCACAGCTTCCCAGCACAGCTGCGACATCAGTGAGATCTTCCGGCTGCTCAGGAGACTGATCTTCAGCTGAAACAGCTCCTATCTAATATCCGTCCATACCGCCCCGTCATGCAGTGAGCGACTCTCGACCAAACACCCCAATGCAATCTTTGCTTCCCAAGATGAAAGTTCCCAAACTTCCGTCATTCCTCAAGAGGAAGAACACCTCAACTTCTCAAAGAGCACGCGAACCTTCTACCCCTCTCTTGATAACGCCTCATTCGCCTTTCAACCAGGCCGAATCTCGCCTCAACAACACCACCACCACCCAAACGACGAACAACTGCTTTACTACTGAATCTGCCCAACGTTCAACGAGTGATGAGGGTGCCTCTCCCACCAATACAATTTCGACCCGTTCCCTGCGGCGGAGGTCCACTTCAACTTCTTCTACCTCTTACCACGAATTAAGCGACTCCTCAACCTCTTTCCATCGTGAGATACCCATCGAGGACAATTCGAACCCTTTCCTTTCGCCTAAACCCAACATTCTAGATACAACTCGACATCCCGTTCGATCGGAGATTGCGAAGGCGCCTTTTGGGGAACCGGCGATGGACGAACGGGATAGGTTGCGGGGTATGAGACTCATGGTTGGTGAGGCCAAGGTTAGAGAAGGGGAGGCGAAGAGGATCTTGAAGCAGAGCAAGGAAGCGGTTAAAGGGTTGAAAAAGGATTTGAAGAAGGTTGCTCGGGAGGAGAAAATTGAGAAGAAGAAACAGAAGAAGGCAGACAAAACGAAAGCAAAGGAGAAGGGGAAGGGGATGCCGTAGAAGCCGGGGAAAAGGGACCCGTAGGGTGCGGAGGATCGCCATCATGCACATTTGTTGTTTTTTCCCACTAGTTGCCATATATACATAAATCTGCTACGCCATTCAGCTGCTCTTCAAAGCGTGCTCTCCACCTCCATCAGCTCCAAACTCCTTGGTGGAGTCGGCATGCCCGCCTCTGGCCTACTCGGAGCGGACAACAAGTGCTCCGAGATAAACTGTGCCTCTTCTTCTTCATGCTTGACCACGATCGATAATTCTCGTGGTGCCGAGATGTACATGTCCAGATGCCGACCGATCAAGTCGCTCGCGTGAGGTTTATTGAGTAGGGCCGTTTTAAACGTAGCGCGCTGGGATCCGTAGCGGTACTACACGTAAGCTCCTTTCGAAACGCATCGCGCACAAAGCTACAGAGTTGCTTACCAAAGCGAAATGTACACCCCGAAGCGTGATGGAAAAGACCCCTGTGAATTGCTCATCCTCTCTCGTAACACCTCGACTAGTTAGATTGGAGAGCAGCAGCTTTCGGATCGTCTGACAGACGAAAGAAAGAATCACATAAGCGAAGCGAAAAGTGCAATTAGAACGGTTAGTTGATGCCTGCCTACTTACCGCCTTGTTCCTCGCTTCAATGCCTTCTGCAGCAGAGGGCGCCAAACTTGTGCTCCTATCTCTTTCCCTCCGAGTCCCAGCCGGATTGCCAGGTGCTACTCCAAGCTTGAACACTCCCACAGGTGCACTCTCAATTCGCGTCATCCCACTCCTTCTAAGCTTGCCGATGACGCCTTCGCAAATCGACGTGGATCTGGAATTCGTCAACCGCCTTCTCGCGCCGAGTTCGGGTAGCCGATCGTCCATCTCTTCGTCTTCGTCCTCAAACGCGTTAGACACGCACGAAGGGGAAGGACTCCCTTCTCGATCGTGGATATGGCCACCTGACCTGGAAGCTGGCACCGACGAGCTCGAACGTCTGCGCATAATAGCCGAGACTTCTGAAGTGGGCGAAGAAGGTGGAGATTCGACCATCACATTTGGAGACAGGGCTTTTGAACTCGACATTATCGATCTCGACCGTTTGAGAGGTACAGCAAGATTTGATGATGATTTGGATCGAATGGGTTGATTTGTCGCTGATGATGAGGTCGAGCGGCGGAATGGCTGATGTTTAGAAGGTGGTGGGGCTGCTGTGGACCCGAACAAATCTTTCGATGAGGTGGATCGCAGTAAGGTTCGCCGAGAAGCGGAGGTGGCTTCAGCCGACAGCAAGCTCGACAGCGATGTAGTCGTGGACAGCTTCCGAGATCGATGATCGAACACGGGTCTTTCTTTGATCGAAGCCAAGCTCGAGGTCCGTGATAGGGGGTTGGTCGATTTGAGTGCCGCCGGCGCTTGAAAGTCTAGCATCGGCATCGAAGTGGTCCGTCGAAGTTTTTTGGTAAATAGATTCTCTGTCGCATTGAATGTTCGCTCCTGCTCAGTGACAGCTTCTCAGCCTTCGCTTGGACGTTGAATGCTCACCTCGCGGCATGGGGTCGTCCGGACGCGGTAGCCGAGGACCAATCTTGACCGCTCGCCCGAGCGACAAGGTGATAGAAGGTCGAGGCGCCGAACCTGACCCATTTGGAGAAGAACCAAGAGTAGGCAGATTCGGTGCAAAGACGATGACCTCCTCGCCTGAAGAGTCAAGGGGTGTGTGAGCATCGGATCAAAGTATACGTAGGTCACGTGATGTGACCCGCCAATCGACGATCAATCTCTGAACTGACCTCCTGCATCCAGCCTGACAGCACTCCCTTCACAACCCGCTCGACAAAATGTATCCTGAAACCAGGTAGTTGTTTCGGGGCACCTAGGGTCTATGTAAATGCGCAGGTCGGTTGGGGTGTCGACGATCACGGTCTCGACCTGCTCTTTGGTCTTGCCCTTGTCGGGTTGCCCCGTTCCCGTACGGAAGAGAACAGGTGAAGGTGCCAACGCTCTCGGTATCGCCTTGAGATTCGACGTGACGAGTTTGATGTCACTGCCTCGCATCATTTCGAGACCGAGACACAGGTCGGCGGCGCTGGTGGTGCTCATGCCCGAGGTCGAGGAGGTGGAGGTGGAGGAAGCAGCGAAGGGGTCCTCGGCAAAAGGAGATGAATGCGGGATGGATACCGAGGGCGAGATGGAGGGCACGGTGAATAGATGGGCGACGATAGCGATGCCTGTAGGACGTAGAATTCAGCGAGCGGTGTCAGGAGATGAGATGGGGTGGGGACAGGGGGCGAGGGTCGAGCCCAATCGAGAATGAGAATGAGAAACGATGATGGAACTGACCGTCTAGGTACTGTTTGGGCCCTAGGGCCAGCCTTCCTCTCCACAGCAGTCGACATCCCGAGGGCGCCGAGGACGACGCCGATCCATTGGAGAGTTGACTCTTGGCTGAGCCAAACGCGGTCGGAGCCGTACCAGCAAAGGAAGGCGACTGCCGCAATGACGGCGACTGTTCGATCACACCCGACGCGACCGCGACCGCAGCGTTGACAGGTGGGAAAGGGATCGCCGATGACGACGCCACGAGCGTACTCATGCTCGTACTAGACGTAGTCCACGCTCGATAGGACACGTCTCTACGGGCTGGAGCAGCTCGCAAAGTGGTCGCACCGGGTCGTTGGCTCAGCAGAAGCGAAAGGAGCAAGCGAGCACCGGCCCCCACCGATGACGCCGCGGCGCGTCGGCGCGCGTCGGTCGCACCAAATGAGAAGATCAAATGGGACCTAATGAGACGAAATGAGCGCCTAATAGTATAATAGTACGAGGGCGGTAAGGACAGGAAGCACCTTTGCGCGCTCGCCTTCGGAAACCGACTCGCTTACCCACACTTGAACAGACCACAACAGACACTCTTGTGGGTGTGAGCGGACAGTCGTGATCGAGGTCCGAGCAATGCTTTCGACGCGCTCTCGCAATGGGTCGCATCGTCAGGACCGAGACATCGACTCGACCACAAGTTCGTCTTCAACGTCGACCCGATTCGGAGGCTCGGCATCCCTGCTCCTCCTCTCGATCCTGTTCCACACCATTTATCTCAACTCTATCTTTGATGTCTACTTTGTCTCACCCGTCACAAAAGGCGTAGGACTGAGGTACGGCGTTGGAGCAGAGCACGAGAATGGCGGTCCAGGCGCTACAGTCGGCGAGAAGCTGGCCAAACGAGTCGTCTTGATCGTTGGTGAGTGCAAGACAGACTCCCTGCGATAGGATGAAACGAGCTTGCTGACCGCGTTGGTGCTGGGACCCTCGCTGCCGTCTCCCCCACACGTGGGGCCAGGCGACGGACTGCGAGCGGACAAATTATTCCAGATCTACAATTCGCCTCCGTTCGACCAAGATCTACCCTTACCAGGCCCACTACAAGACGTCCCTCACGCGTACGCAGTGTCACCTTACGCGAACTGGACCACCCCAGCCCCGTTCGTGCGCAACCTCATTCAGTCCGGTCAAGCGAGGTGGGGTGTCAGTCACACCAGGGTCCCGACCGAGAGTCGACCAGGCCATGTAGCACTCATTGGTGGCATGTACGAGGTGAGAGCATCCCATGTGATCTATCGAGAATATTCATCGAACTCACAACACCTTTTTGCTCCTCTCCATCGTTTCAGGATGTGTCGGCCGTGACCCGGGGCTGGCAAACCAATCCCGTCAAGTTCGATTCGGTCTTCAACCAGTCGTCGCATGCCTTCACCTTCGGATCCCCAGATATTCTCCCCATGTTCGCCCAGGGCGCATCGGACCCGACCCGAGTGGACGCCTTCTCGTACGGAGAGAAATACGAAGATTTCTCAAAGGATGCTGTCCACCTCGATTTATGGGTGCTAGACCAGCTCAAGACCCTGCTGAAGAACTCGACAACCAACCCCAAGTTGGACCAACAACTGAAAGCAGATGGTGTCGTTTTTTTCTTGCACTTGCTAGGACTGGACACGACGGGCCACTCGTACCGTCCCCACGGTCCCGAGTATCATCGCAATATCCGAGTCGTCGATCATGTCATCTCCGAAACCGCACGTTTGCTCCAAGATTTCTACGACGACGACGGAGAGACAGCGTTCGTCTTCACTGCTGACCATGGCATGTCGTCGATTGGCAATCACGGCGACGGAGAGCCCGACAACACGAGGACTCCGCTCGTTGTGTGGGGCAAAGGTGTTGCCTCGGGGCTCGTCGAAGACGAAGGCAATGACGACTACTCGCGCCACTGGGATTTGCGAGGGGAGCGATTGGACGTCGATCAGGCCGACGTCGCTGTCCTGATGGTGAGTTGCTGGTCGTACTGCGCAGTCCAGACTTGTAGCTAAGCCCGACGTTCTTCCCTTCACTTGCACAGTCCGTACTGGGGGGTCTCGCCATCCCGGCGAATTCGGCGGGCAGAATACCTTTGAAGTACTTGAACGCCGATCCGTCTTTCAAGGCACGAGCAGGCTTCGCAAATGCGAAACAAGTACTCGCCGAGTTCGAGGAACGAAGTCGTGCGTGGCTCTCCAGATCTTGATCAGTGCCTGCTTAAACTGATGCGGTGCTGGAGGACTAAGCAGGCTTCAAGCAGGCTCATGCTCTCGCTTTCAAACCTTTCCCCGAGCTGGTCGATGACGCTTCTAGCGGAACACTATCCGTGGAATCGCACAAGCGACAGATCGATGCTTTGATTCATGCCGGTGACTATGAGGAAGCGACTGCGCGGAGCATGGACCTCGTCAATCTCGGGTTTGAAGGGCTACGATACTTTAGAACGTAAGCTCGTCATGTTTGACACCACAATTCAATCCGAACTGAGTGCATCGTATCCCCGCAGATATGATTGGCTTGTGTTGCGCACGATTGTTGCACTGGGCTACCTCGGCTTTATCGTTTACTCCGCCCACTTCGTCTTGAGGACACACGTCTACTCGTCCGACGCCAAGGTGGCAACCACAACAACGTCTCCGATACCACGAGTCCTTGGAGCTACCATTTTCTCCATTCTCTCGGCCAAGTTCTTCATCGAGCGCTCATCTGCGACATACTATGCTTACGCCGCCTTCCCGTGCTACTTTTGGTCTTCCATTTTGAGCAATCGCGCTCCCCTGATCTGGCTCTTCCGATCGATATCGCCTGCTCGAGCAGCCACAGGTCTAGGCGCGACGTTGATCGTGGTACAAATGATAGCGCAGGCCTACCTCGTCCGCGAGTACCTCACCTACATCCTCATCATAATCGCTCTGGCGTGGCCCTTGCTGGGCATGGATCGGGCTTTCATAAGGAAGGAGCAGAGACTTGTTGCCGCTTGGGCCGCAAGCTGTTCACTCTTGTCCATCTTCCCTCAACTACCGGTGGAGAAAGGGGAAAACTTGACGATCATGTGAGTTGTGCACTGCGAATTGCCGCACACGATGCTAAGGGGGAAGTGGCACCCCCCGGGCTGTGGCTTACCCCCGGACTGAGGCTCGCAGTTACGCGGGAGCCGTGGCGATGTTCATCCTCGGCCTTGTGGGGCGAGAAGTACTCGAGCGAGAAGAGACGAAGCAAGCTACCAACCCGTCATCGACAATACGAGCCACACATAAGTGGCTGGCTCTTCAGGTATGTACACTATTCGCATCTACAACAGTTCGCTCCAAGCTGATGATTCTGCTTTGGTGCTAGATCGGGCTAATTTTGCTGAGTCTGGTGCCAACCGTCAAGTCAGCGCTCGCATTGCAGAGGAAGCAAGGTCTACCGCTTTGGAGTCAGAGCCTTGGATGGATTGTCCTTGGTCAGTCGGTACGATCATTGGCGAGGGGTTCAGAATTCGGCTGAACGAGTTGTCATGACTCCAGTCGGTTCGGTCCTGGTACCGATCATTCGTGGGCGACCTCGTCAGCAACCTTTCCTGGAGCGACTCTTGATCGTGTTGTTCGCTTTTGGACCCTCGTTCACTATCCTCTCTCTTTCTTACGAGGGCCTATTTTATGCTTGCTTTTGCGCGACGCTGTGCCTCTGGCTCCTGCTGGAGCGGAGAATCGCCTTGACGAGGACAAGGAATGTGAAGGATCACGGGGAGTCGCCTAAGATCAATGGCGGCCATATCAGGATGGCCGTCTTCTTCTTGACATTCCTACATCTCGCCTTCTTTGGTGTGGGTAACGTCGCCAGTATTTCGTCGGTAGGTGCAATGTTTCAGGCGGGTTGCAGGGTCAAAACTGACGGTGTAGAGGCGCTACTTGTTCAGTTCTACTTGGAGCCGGTATACCGACTCATACCGGTCTTCAATCCTTTTGCCATGGTAAGATACATTGACTAAGCACTGCGAAGTGCACTTGCCGACCCGCTGATTGCTGCACCCGCCCAACAGGCTCTCCTCCTGCTGTTCAAGCTGCTATCCCCCTTTGTTGCACTGTCGGCTATCACATCGGTGCTCAACAAACAGCTCGGTCTCCCGCCCTTCTCCCTCTTCATCATTGCCTCCACACTATCCGATGTCTTGACCATCAACTTTTTCTTCCGAGTGACCGACCAAGGCAGTTGGTTGGAGATCGGCTCGTGAGTTTTCATGCCAAAAGAGTCTCCCGTCGCAGTCAAGTGGGTGTATGGAGTGATGTCTAATGATTTGAATCTTGTCGCTCTGCAGAACCATCACCAACTTTGCAATTTCTTCGCTGCTGTGCATCTTCAACACGTACGTACCTACCTCTCCGCTCCGTCGCACCAACCCCACTACCCCACATTCAACCTCGGCGAAGCGCTCTCTCGGTCAAACCCTTCGGCTTCTTGGGCTGACCCGCTTTTATACCGAATCATTTGTGCCTTGATGCAGTAGTCTGTACCTTGGCGGAGAATTCTTGTTGGCGAATACCGAAGTCAACTCCAAACGGCTGGAAGCTGTAAGACATGACGACGATGTCAATGAGATCGATGTAGTCGGTCAGGGTAGAATTTTGCCCTCGGGCTCGGGCTCGGGCTCGGGCTCGACGAGTAGACGGATAACGCGAGCAAGTTCGGCGACAGCGAAGGATGAATAGATTGAGCATCGGACGCTGTCTAATAAATATTCTAGACGTACTGGTACCGTTCACCTACCGATGTAATTTATTTAATCAAGTGATCCCCTACTCGGTGGAGCCCCACCGCGCGTCCCGAGGGAAGAGCTGGAGAGATCGCAACCTCGGCCGCAATGATGGCCGTCGTCAGGCTTCGAAAGCTCCTCGCGCCTAGCTCGAGAAGAATTAATAATGGGCTTTGGCATCAGTCGACCAATCGCTGCGAACTTAGGACTAAAGTGTTTCCTGATCGATTGCTTGAAGATGACACGCTTTGCGCAAAATTCCGAAACATCACACCAGGTACCTACTTCATCGAAAGGGATCGACGTCGGCGTGTACCTGGCTTCGTACCGCCCAATGACCATCGTTACGTACATTTGCTTCCCTGGTCCCGCGTAGCTTTTGTGCCGACGTCACTATCGCCGGGATCTTGCGCTCGCTGAACCGCCGGCTGGCCGATGGGCTTCAATTTGTTAATGGCCTAGTGAACATCTAGCACTTGTAGTTGCATGGCATGAGCAGGGAGCTCCTGACACTAGCTCTTAGCCGACGAGCCGTTGAGCAAGTAGTTTTTTAAAGTGACAAGTTCTCCCTCCTCACAAAGTGTTCGTCGTCAGAGTTTTCGTAAGCTCCGAAATTTCCACTGAAACCCAACCTCCGCGCTGCGGAGCGCGTCGCAAGTTCGCAACTGTCGAGGAATTTCTTGTTTCGCCTCGCCACGCGCGGGTGAGCCGACGCTTCGCTCCCGTCCAAACAGCTGGGGCGGCGCTATTTTAGGCCTGACTAATGGAAGATTCGGGGGGCGGGGGGGGGGGGTGACACAATTTTAGGGGGATGGCGTGGCGTGGCGTCGGACAGTTGGGAATAACGGTTTGACGATTACCACGTTCCTTAGCCGAGGGAGGTACCGACCTAGCCTAATCTTGGATTTGGTCGGCAACAGGACATTATGAAAGGAAACTAGTCTTGGTTTCGGGCGGGGCCAGGTAGTTGAGGTCGGATTGAGTTGTCACTGTATGTGTATCTAACTAGGCGGATTGGAGGAAGCTGCGATCACAAAAGAACGAGCCGTTCAGCGCGGCACAAATAAAGGGAGTGAGCGATCCTACAGTGAGTGATCGGGCTCACTCCGAGGACCGACGGTCGGGGTCGATGGCGCGCGCGCACCGGCAACTGTGGTCACGACTTGCAACGGATCAGCCCTATTAACACAAACCTAACTGTCAGCAAAAAAGCTGTGACAAATAAAAGCAATTCGCCTTATGTGTGAGACTGAAGGTTTGTCAGGGGCTGAAGCGGTGGTTAAGACTCTCCTGTGGACTTCGCCAGACTGCAGGCCGGAAAATGGAGTCCTTCTCCGAGTCTACCGACCTTCTTAATTGGTCTTGGAGTTGCTGAGAACCTGCGGCATACCTAGCACAATCCGAGCCAGCTTTAGGTGTAAGAATTTGGGGACAGCACCTCTTCGTCTAAAATCGATGCACTTGGGTACAAAACGTAAGCTTGGGCTCGGCGGCTTAACCCTCGCTTCAAGATCACGACTCGACAACGACGTCCGAGGGCGATCTTCTTGAGTCAAATCGTTTTGTACCACACATCAGATTGAAGAAAGATCCTGTTTTCGGACAAGGTGCATGTCGAGCAGGCAGATACGTATAGTTCTCCGGTGTAAACTGAAGAGTATGGGTAATTTCACACGCAAGTCACGGCATGCCAAGAAAGCACATTTCCGGACGTCGTCGACGGCTGGCGCTGCACCGGCTGGGCACCCCACCTGGACCGAGCGTCATGTCCTGTCATGTCAGCGCGCAAGTCAGGGCCGCTTGAAGTGGCTACGCGTGCGCTCCAACTGCTCTCAGCTCAGTCACCTTTCACACCTCCCCATCCGACCGACGACGACGCTCGAGCCTCCCATTAGGTGTGAGACCGTGCCACACTCATTACCTTCGACCTCTTAATTGCTCGATCAACCTTGTGTACCCGCTGGTCGTGCCTACGACAAATCTAACGCCTGTCGCATCGCTGCAGCACCCGGCACCGCCATCTGGAGGCTGTAGCTCAGCTCGCTTCACGTCAACCCCGAGTTGCTTTCCCCCTCCCTGAAGACAGCTAGCTGTTAGCTCTACATTATTCCGCCGCCGCCGTCGCCGCCTCCGTTGACCGGTACCTCGACCCATGACCACGTATCTCAACATGCCATCCTCGAGCAATCCCGTTTTCATAGGTCGGCGAGAGTCGAATCTGGGCAACTCCGCGTCTGAATAGTGAGTGTCATCCCTCGATTCTCGTGTGGTTCCGTACTGTCGAGTCTCCGGATGGCGCGCCTTAGAGCGCCCCAGTCATGTCCACGCGAGCGACTTGCCCGCCCGTCGTCCTCGCTTGCCGCCGTGTGTACACCGAGCTACGCAACTCCACCTCAACTCGCCAACGATCGCCACCTTTAACCCGCACTCGGCGCTGCGGCAGTGGACGTGTCGTGTACGACGTATACCTCAAGCGTCTATGGCACAGTTCACTGATGGCTTTGTGTTGTTTTGCATTCATCCACCCTCGTCCGACCCTCTCCTATCGTGCATCACCCGCGTGTTCCTGGTCGTCCCCTTTCGTTGTTTTACCTTGGCGCCGCCACGCTCCTCCCCGATCATTTGCTCTCATTTCGCGCGCGCGCCTAATATGGGACTCGCACCTCACAACCAACTGCCGAACCACCGCTGACTCGGGACTGACTCGAACTCACTAAATGCGCCGGTCTCATCCCCTACTCCTGTCTCAACCGAAACCCATTCGATCACTCGCCGACTCTCTCACGGTTCCACCCCCTCCCCCCTTGCCGAATCTTTCTCCCACCCGTCGCCGGTCCGCTCGACGCGCCCGCCGCGATCTCGTCGCCGCCATTGCCGCCGCCGCTACCTTCGGCCGTTCCAATCACGTAGTGGAAGATCGCCCATGCTTCATCCGGCTCTGTCGAGCTCTCTGTCGCGCTCATTCGGTCATAATTCCCCCTTCTCCCTCTCGGCTCTGTCGTCGTCCCTGACGGCCATGTCATCCTCGCCGGGCTTCTCGAGCATGGCCATGTCCCTCGGCCGATCGTTTGAGGAACGGCCAAAGCTCGAGGCGCAGTTCTTCCGCAACTTCCAGTGCTGCGGGCTCGATCTGCAGGACCTGCACGGCTTGCTCGAACACTTTGAAGAGTGCCACGTCATGTATGACGAAGATGGCAATGCTGCCGGGATGGATGCCACGATGGACATGGGCGAGGACGAGCCAGAAGGCACCGTGTCGGGACCCCCGAGCCCGCGGATGGGTTCGGCCACGGGATCCAACCGAGGGGCTTTTGAGGTCAAGAAGAGCGCACTGTCATCGCAGTTCGAAGCTCCAGATTCGCCTGCTCAGCATCCGACCCATCTCGATGCTGGCATGGAGCTCGATATGGATATGGACGATCCTGAAGAAGAGTCGAGTGCCCAGTCCCCCGCCGGCTCCGCTCATTCATCGACAGGCACAGCCTCGACGTCGGTTGCGACCCCGAATGCGACCTTTGGTGCTGCTCCCATGTCGGCCTTCGATGCACCCTTGCCCCTTGCCCCGACCTCGAGCAAGAACATGTTTACGTCAGCCTCGGCGAACAACCCTCTCGTGTCTCCGGGAACGATACGGCTTGGTATGGGCGGCATCATGGGCGGGCTCGACGCGATCACAAATAATCGCACGTCGCCCTCGGGGTTCCAGCCACCCGGCTCGACGGTCCCGGACAATCCTGTTACTGATGAGACTTCGAACACCACTTCCACGGCCGAGACCGTGTTCCCCGTCCCTTCGAGCACATCGACGTACCCCGGGTCGACGGTCGCGCTGTCACCGTCTCTGCTGTTCCCTGCAGCTGCGCCAGTCGAGATCCCTACCCCTCCACCCATGTCCCAGTACGAGATCACTCAGGCTCAGATCCGGGAAGCTGCTGCGGCCGCTCAAGCCGCTCAAGCTCAAGCTCAAGCCCAAGCCCAGGCCCAGGCCCAGGCTCAAGCGCAAGTCAAAACGCTCGTGCGTCAAGGCCCCGAACCCGAAGACGAGCATGACGACGATGAAGAGGGCGAGGAAGAAGAAGAAGAAGAAGAGGAGGAGGAGGAGAACGAAGAAAACGATGGCTACGACCTCAACGCGCAGATCTTGGCAGATGGCGACCGCCAGACCGCATTGACGAAAGCGCTCGGCGTGAGTTCGCTCTCGGCCCTGCCGTCGGCATTGAACCCGCTCGGAACGGGAATTCAGATCTCACCGAGCGGCCGACCGTACACGCCGCCGAGCGAGAAGCCGTTTAAGTGCTCCGTCCCTGGCTGCGATAAGTCGTACAAGCAACAAAATGGGCTCAAGTACCATCGGTTGCATGGTCATTGCAACGCGAACGCGACGGGGCCGGAGGGGGAAACCAAGGGCGAAGGCAAGCCTTATGTGTGCCATGTTGCATCGTGTGGCAAGAGATACAAGAAGTAAGTTCTGATTTCAGGAACGGCACCTCAGCCTCGAAGATGTCAACTGACTGACTTTCAAACGAGCCTTGCAGTATGAATGGCCTGCGGTACCACTACCAGCATTCGGGGGCTCATGGTGCACTGGGGCTGCAAATGCTGGCACAAGGGTGTCACCCACCGCCGCAATTTCCACTGGGGCACAAGAGAGCCGGCCAATCCATGTCCTCGATGACATCGCCCTTGATGCCCACGTCGCCTCTTTCGAGGACCGTTTCGCCTTCTCGAGACTTGAGCTCGAGTAGGTCAGGGTCGCCGAGCGGGATGGGGCTCATCACGCTCGGTTACGCCTAAAGCTGCCTGCACGCCGCTTGATCGCCGCTTACGAAACAGACTTGCCGCGATCAACACCCATCATCGCGACACCGACGCACTTTGCCCATCATTGCTTTTTTGTACATCATTCTATTACGCACCCGCCCTATCGGATCCTAATCCATTCCCCCCTCGCAAGAACTTTCGTCCTTCGCCGGTCGTTGCACGCATCCATCTTTATCGTCGTTTCGGCTATTACGTCGGGATCCTCCATACCGAATCTCCCCACCTCACCTGTCGTATTTCTCCCCTCTACCCTCGTTATTGTATCTCATTCCAATCCCCTGGAACATTCCGACCGACCACTTTTCTCGGAAAGGACACCCACCAAAAGACCGCGTCACCAGGTCGAACCGTTCTCCTATAGCGCTTCACCGAACGACGGCTTCATACGTCAAACTGATCCTTTGCGCTTCTCTCAACTGAAGTGTGAGGTGATTACCTCGGCCTTCTGTCCGATAGATGGATTGCTCCCCCCCTAATGATTGTTGATCTCTTCTTTTTGTCGGTACACGTTCTCTTTCGCATCACCCTCGCCGTAGTTCTTCCTTTTTTTTCCCTTCCTCTGATAGAGTCTTTTGTGATGCCGTTCGTCATCTTTTGGATGTGTTGCAAACAGTTTTTTTTTTCTTTGAGCTCTATTCTTCTCTTCCATCTCAACCGCATTGAAGAGACGTGATATGGTATTATAATTTGCAATCTCTAGGTGATTCATTACAACAAGATATACAAGACACAGATCTTGCGCGGCTCAATCCAACACGTCCAACATCGCCTGCACCGTACACAGCTTCTCCCTACTCTTGCCCAATTTTGCCCCCCTCTCACGTTCGACCTCATCGATCCGTTCCCAATCCTTCCAACTCACAATACGTTTCCCATCCTCGACGGAAGAAAGTCTCATACCTTCTTTCGGTACACCCGACGAACTCGATGTTGAATGCATCAAGTCGTGAACGATTTGATCTGCCAATCGAAATGAATCGAACATGGTCGTGGCGATCACTCCCGTCGGACCTCTAGCTAACCATCCACCTACGTAAACGTTCGCTCGTGGTTCTTCTTCTTCTTCCTTTGATGAAGGGGCTAGAGTTACGCGACCTTGGGAATTGGGGATGATGCCTTGGTGAGGATCGAAAGGGATACCGGGGATGGGGATGGAACGGTATCCGATGGATTTGAAAACGGCGTCCGTGGGTACGACGGATTTTTCAGACGTGGTTTCGACGGCCCACGTCGAAGGGTCTAGAGGGGTTGTGGAAGGAGTGAAGGAGATTCGGTTATGGGCATATTTGACGGCTCGTACGCGTTGTGGATCGAGGATCGTCGATAGAGTAGGTGTAGAAGATTCCGAGATCGCGTCGGCGGTGGTGATGGTCGAAGCGAGGAATTCGATTGGACTACGAAGAAATTTGACTTGCCATTCTTTTAAGTTCTCCCCGTTTTGAAGGCTTTGCTCGTACCCCTTCTTCAATAAAGTTAAAGCCCTCTGACGGATCCTCGGATCCACCATCCCTT
Source organism: Microbotryum lychnidis-dioicae p1A1 Lamole (assembly GCA_001244265.2). NCBI lineage: Eukaryota > Fungi > Basidiomycota > Microbotryomycetes > Microbotryales > Microbotryaceae > Microbotryum > Microbotryum lychnidis-dioicae. The sequence goes on from CDLV01000006.1 coordinate 2,647,848, forward strand.
TCTCCTTCGCCAAAAGTTCCAACCCCTCGTTAACCAAATCTACATCGATCCGGAACCCAACACCTTGTTGATTCAAGCCGATCAACTCCCTAACTTCCTTCGTCGTTCCAGCAAATTGAAGTACGCCTCGTCGACCTACGACTTCGACCTTACGGACTTTGGACCGTGCGAGTTCAGCCAAGACGTGTTCGGGAATGTCGAAAGGTTTGAGGTCGTCGATGGGTTTGAGGAGGATACGAGTTAGGTCGAGAGCGACGTTCCCTTGACCGATGATGGTGACGTGTTCGGTATTGGATAGGTCGAGCGAGGTCGAAGGCGTACTATTGAAGGTCGAGAGTGGATGACCGTTGTACCAATTCACGAAATTACGGGCCGAGTCGATACCGAGGAGAGTGGTTTCACCGGGGATGTTACCAAGCGATCGATCGAGCGAGGCGCCATAGGTCAGGACGAGGGTGTCGTATTTAGGGAGAAGGGTCGAGATGGGGAGTTGATAGGCGTGAGGGGAGAGGAAAAGGTTCGGCACGATGGAGGACGCGCGTGAGGAGGTGGAGGCAGAAGATTCTGACTCGGTCAAAGTGGAACCGGATATTTGTACGTTGCCGTAATAGGTCAGACGAGGGTCCTGGGCCGTCTCGGTGAATTTGTGCACGCAATTCTGTGGGAGAAGGAAAAGCCGAGCTCGGTTATTTCCTCTCGAGAATCCGTAGAAGCATCGCCGGACTGACCTTGACTGAAGGATGGTCGGGCGCGACGCCGAATCTGGCCAGACCAAAAGGGACGGGCACCAGTTCAAACAGATCGACTTTGATGTTCTCCGATCCGGGGAGAGAGAGTAGTCGGGAAGCGGTGTAGAAACCTGCTGGACCTGCACCGACGATGGCGATGCGGTAGGCGTGGGATTGTAGGGACAGAGAAGGGTTCGAGGAAGGCGTGGAGGAATACGGTCGCGAGCTGGGAGGGAGGTGGAAACGGAGGGAGGTGGGGAGGGTTCGGGGACGAGCTAGTCGTCGTGGGAGGATGCGTGTCATGGTCTCATAAGGTATGGTGGGGGAGGCGCGGGCGACGTGTACAGCGCCGGGGGTAAGGTGAGAAAGCGCGAGAGTTCACCGGGTTTGGTCATCTCTGCTTGCGAAAGTAGCTCTGAAAGCGGAGCGATCGAGACCGCCGCGGCGAGGGCACGGCTTATCACAGGCACAAAGTCTGGGGGATAATGAATGTTACAACAACAAAGCTCTAAATCAACAAGACTGCAGGCTCTATGAAAGCGGGGGAATAGGAACCTGTTTGTCGGCCAGAACTAAGCGTCAGCACACAGCTCCCTTATCCTTGAATGCCCGCAACTGATGCTCCGCTTCCAAGTTTCAGGACCGGGGGTATAAAGCCCGGCCGAGTATAAAGTTGTTTTTGTCCCCAGGTGAAGAAGAAACAAAGGCGGGGACTGACATCCTCCTCTCGTGAGAAAGAAAGACATCAAAGCCCCCGTCATTAATCCTTCGTAAGACTGGTGCCAACATGAAATTCATCATTTTGAGGAGGGAGCGAAAGACGAGCCCGGGTGGGTAGAAAGGAGAAAGTAGGACCACGTACCAAGGAGATGATCGATAAGACTCTCAGCAGGAGGAAGAGTCACATGGTGGAGTACAGGGCGAGTCGAATCGACGGTGTTGGGTGGAGGGGGAAGACGAGAGACAGAGAGGAAAAAACGGCGGGCGGTCTTTCTTGCGAGGACACGAGCGAGCACCGACGAGAATTGGCGCGCGCATTATTAGCAATCCGCGATCATTATCAATTGCTCGCAACTACCTGATACTGATACCCCCCACGTCACACTCGTCACCGACTTGCACTCCCTGCCACTCTTCCAGACCTTTCTCCGGCCCTTTTCGACGTCCATCACCCACTCGATCCTCAACAAGCACCCTTCCATCATGTCCACATTACCTACCCCTTCCCATCCCACCCCTACCGAAGCCCAACAGCTCGAATCCGCTCTGAGGGATCGGCTCATCAACTCGGGCGAAAACGATCGGTTAGTTTCAAGCTCAATTTGAACAACATCGAGAGCCGACATCTGTCTTTGGAAATGAAGCTGACTTTTTTTTTCTTTTTTCGCGCTCTAGTCTGTTGATTCTCTTGAAACAACGCTTGGACAAAACGGGATGGCAGGATCAAGTTCGAGGGATCGCAAGAGGTGAGTGATCGACATCGCATTAGAGGACGACGCCTCAATCCTCGGTCTAGCTGAACCAAATCACCACCGGTTGTTTATTTCGTCGTATAATCGGAACCAGAACAAGCTCGGAGTGATAACGTCAAACTGCTCTCCCTCGTCGATCAGGTCGAACCGACCGCGTTCGGTAAGTTGAGCTTCGGCATTCATGCAGAGAGATGGAACGCTGAGCTTTGTGCGTTTCTCATATGTGGGTCTCATCTAGGCCTGATCCCAGCCGAAGTTACGCAAGAGATGGAGAAACTGATGGCCGAATTCGTCAAGAAAAACGTCGAGTGACGGTACTCGCGTCCAGGATGCCGGCGGCCCCTTCGAATTTGTTGCATCTCCCTTGCCGATGGTGTCTCTCTTTTGTTGTGCTAGTATGGAATGTTGTAACATAGGATTCAGATGACTTTTTAACTCGTACACAAGGGTCAAAACTTGAAATTTGTCAGCCCACCTTCACGCTTCCGCTGCGTTCCTTCACATAACTAACTCCCTCTCGACCGGACAAAGTGCGCATCTAATACGTCTCGTCACTATTCCCGTACCCTCGCAACCCCTCGGCAAAGCTCCACTCGGTCGGCGCCTTCATCGATTCCGAAATCTCGACCCCTCTCGACGTGACGGAAGCGATTTGGAACTGTAAAAAAATAAATAAAAAAATAAAAATAAAAAATAAAAATAAAACCCCCAAAAAAACGTCGCACTTTGCTGTTCAGCAACACGGAAGCAAGGCAGAGAGAGGCCAAGGTTTGTTCCATACCTTGTTGATACTCCTCGCGTCCCTGTAGAACAAGACCTTCATGCATTGCTCTAATAAAGCCCTCGCGTCAACTTCGGAAAGTGACTTCTCCCCCTCGGGTCCGAGGCGTTCGAGCGCTTTGCGGAGCAGAGGTTGCGCGATATGGTGCCCGTAGCCGGAGGCGAGCGAAGGGGCCGAGTAGGTCGTGCCGAGGAGGTCGACGTAGGAGAGGAAGCTGGTGGGGGGAGGCAGCGGGAGGGGAAGGAGTTTAGGATCCTTCGGTGACTGAGGAACGAATACGGACCGGTGCGGCCAACTTACGGAACGTTTCCGTGTTCAAGGCCGGCTACGATAAAGGCGTTCCAGAAGGGGTCTTGCTTGTTGCGTTTCGAGTACATGACGTTGGACAAGTACTCGTAGATCTGCGACGAAGTGAGGACGTGGCCATCGTCGAGGATTTGTTCCGAGATCCTGAGTGGGGTAAAGAGTAGAGGCAGAGCTTAGGGCCGGTGAAGCTATGTGAAGGTGTGATCGATCGGAACCTACATTTGGTTCTCCAAGAGCTTGATGACCTGCTGGTAGTCGGCCATGTCACCGGATGCGCCGATCAGGGTTGACTCGCCGACGGCATGGAGACGTTTGATGTCCTTGAAGCGTGCCAAACTACCGTAAGAGGCTAGTGATTGGTAGAAAAAAGGATAAGTCGTGGAGTTCAAAAGTGTTGCAGGTGGAGCTTGGGTGGCCTACCCAGGTTATCAGCGGCCATCATGACCCCACCGTTGAACTTGATGGCGAGGACACTTGTTCCAGTGACGATCGGTTGTCTGTAATGAGTTTGAGAGCTAGTGTCAATACTAGTTCACGCCATTGACGATGCGGACAAAAGAGAAGTGCGCGGTGGGACGTAGTGGGCACGGAGGTGGAGCTGACGCGTCCAGTGCAAGGTGCGCTGCGCGAGGGGATAATCATACAGCGGTGCGAATAGACTGACTGTGTGTGCTGCACACCCTGGGAGAACGCATCAATCTGGCCCGAGTTTTGTCGTCCTTGGTGGATGGGGAAGGTGGCGTACGGGTCGACCGAGTCGTTGCGGGGTTTACCCCTGAATGGTCGACCGTACGAGGTGGTGCAGCGGGTGGTGCAGCGGACAGAGTGTGATAAAGAGTTAGTGTCTGTAGGCCTAGTCGAAAGGTACAAATCGTTGGCTTACCATGATGTGGAAGGAAAGTGGTTCATGATGGGTCGGTCAGGTGCAGGGTGGTCAGGTGCAGGGTTGTCAGGTGCAGGGTTGTGTAGCAAAGCCGAGCCAAGCCGAAGCAGGAGCAGGAGCAGGAGCGGGAGCGTCTCCCCACTCTGTCAAGTCGTTCGCGAGGGAGTCTCGATGACGAAGCGCCTCTTGTCAAGGCTCGTCAGGGTCAGAAATAGCGAAGCGCGCGTGTGATCTCGCAGGTCTCCACGTCCACAGGCGCACCCAAGTCGACATCGCCCCGCCTTCTTATACCTGCCTTCTCCTTCTTTCCTCTCCCACCTCAACTGCCCCCGACCCTGACCTTTTAACCATTCTACGCCGGTCGTCTCTCGCTGCACTGAGAACCATGGGTCTCATCTCCTCCCCCTTGCCCGCCTACACGGGCGCCTACCGCGTCGGCACGCTCGACGTCGAAGTACCCGTCCCCGAACCTCGCTCCTTCGGCACCGCCTTGCTCAGAGCCACGAACGAGCCGGCCTTGCAACTCGACACCATCCTCTGCACCTTGTTCTACCCCGTTGAGCCCCAAAATTCCAAGGGTAAAGGAAAGATGCCGTGGATGCAGCGACCTATTGCCACAACCGCACAAGGTCAGTTCAGTCCCGAAGTGGCTTACTCGGCGCCCGAAAATTTCTCAGTCCGGAGTTGAGCTCCGATACGATTGGGACGAGGCTCGGCCGAGGTACAACATCGCTCAAGTCTTGTCCAATGTACAACAGGGTACGCTCATTTCACGCAGCAGAAACCTTGGCTCATCCGCCTTGTCTTGGCCGTCTTCGCGCGCAATAAGTACTTGCCCGCCGGGATCGACGCCCCCCTCTTACCCTGCACGCCACCGTCCGCAGGTACCCACCACACGACTCCTGAGAGCTCTTCCTCGTCCACCTCTTCGAGGACGGTCAACCCAAACCCCTCTTCATCGTCCGCACTGCCCTTGTTGATCTTTTCCCACGGTCTGGCTGGCACGCGGACGACGTACTCGCAGTACTGTGGCGAGTTGGCCTCGAGGGGTTACGTCGTTGCCGCGATCGAACATCGCGATGGCAGTGGGGCGAGCACGATCGTCAACCTCGAACAGGGGAAAGAAAAAGTTGTGGAGTACATCCAACCTGATGATTTGATGTGAGTCCTGCCCACAGCATGTGGGGTTTCTTGAATTGGAAGCCTGAACTGACGAGAATATTCGTCTTGGATTCGTCGCTAGTTTCCCACCGCCGTACCCAATCTTGTCCCAAATCGCTTACCGCAGAGAGCAACTCGTCATGCGACTTCGCGAGATTGAAGAACTTATCGATATCCTGTCTCGGATCAATGATGGTGAAGGTGAATCGGTGGCCCGGCAGAATCGTCGAGCGCCGTCGAACGACCCTTCTTACGGGAAGCAATTGAGCGAATGGAAGGGCCGTCTCGACTTTGGCAAGATGAGCATGGTCGGTCACTCGTTCGGTGGAGCCACGACGCTGGAAGTATTAAGGGCGGGAATGAAAAGGTTTAAATGTACCCGAGGTGTCGTGTTGGACCCGTGGGTCGACCCCATCGATCCCGTCGAGGCGCAGTCGAGGACCGGCCAAGCCAAACCTATGCCGACGACCGACTCGACCTCGCAAGGTTCCTCCGAGGAAGAGCAAATCAAACGTTCGGCCAACGAGATCGACGTCCCTTTTCTCGCCATCAACTCGGAGGCGTTCACGCTTTGGCAAGTACACTACAAGCTCGTCCGCGCTATCGTCGAACATGTTCAAGCACCTAGTTGGTTCATGACCCTCGTGGGTACCGTCCATCTCAGCTTCTCCGACTTCCCTTTACTTTTCCCCCTGTTTGCGAAAAGGTCCGGGGCTAGGATCAATGCGAAAGAAGGGATGACCAAATTCGTCGAGGTCTCGGAGGAGTTCTTGGGTGGGTCAGGCAAGTCGGGCAAATGGTTGGGGAGGGAGATCGTTCCCGGTGATGAAGCGGGGTTGAGAGAAGGGGAGGGGTACAAGCAGAGAGGTGGTAAGCCCATGGAACCGGTAGGGGATTTGAGGATGCATGTTGTGCCTGAGAATTATGAGCGGAAGAGGGAGAACAACCCGAAATTATGAAGGATTTGGGGGACGTGTTGTAATTTAAACCGGTGTGGAGCGTGCTGTGCTCAGTTCAACGTCGTTTATTCCCTTTTGAGGTCAATGCATTGTCAGGAATTAATCTCGCATCATATGCACCGAAATGTTTCCGCTACACTAGAGCGACAGAAAAAGTTTGGCGTGTAAAACAGTCTCAGCGGTGTCCGGCAGCGTTTCTGTGCATTGCGCATTTGGGGCCTTCTCACAGCAGCTCGCGGGCTAGGAAGGGCGGGAAACCGCGAACTGAGTCGTGTCGGCGGCCAACTTAAAGCAACACGACGAGCAATCTCCGACTGAACGACGTGTGTCGCCGATCTTCATATAGTCAATATATACTAAATGGCTTTGGTTTGGGCTTGGGGGCGAAGTGACCCACGACACGGCCCCGCGAAGAACTTCCGGCGGGTCAGCGCAAGTGGCAAGGGGAGGCAAAGCCGGGGAGGGGGGCGGGAAAGCAAGATCTCTAGAGTTCCGAGTGAGCAACAGGCGATGTTGCGAATGAAAATAGTTAGTCCTAGCAATAGGGGTGATTCCCACCGCAGGGACCGCACTCGCGTTTCGACTAGTCGCTGCAGTGCAGTGAGGCGGTGCGCCCGTTAGTCGCATTTGTCAACTTCCGGTCATATCCACCGGCGCACCTGCGCTCCCGCATTCTCCTTCATTCCTCTCCCACCTCGACTTCCTCCGGCCTCAATTTTGATATTATCTAGGCCGGTTGCTGCTTGCTGCACTCAGAACCATGGGCCTCATTTCCTCCCCATTGCCCGCCTACACGGGCACTTACCACGTCGGCACGCTCGACGTCGAAGTCCCTGTCCCTGAACCTGGCTCCTTCGGCACCGCGTTGCTCAAAGCCACAAATGAGCCGGCCTTGCAACTCGACACCATCCTCTGCACCTTGTTCTATCCGGTTGAACCTAACAATACCAATGGCAAAGGAAGGATGCCGTGGATGCAGAGACCTATTGCTACAACCGCCCAAGGTCAGCTCGGTCCGGAAGTGGCTACTTTGAACTCGGGGGCTTGCTTCGAAATTTCGCAGTTGCGAGTCGTCCGATGAGAAAACTGGGACGAGCTCGTGAACCATCAGCGTCGGCCGAGGCTCAACAGTGCTGACATCTTGTCCAATATACGACAGGCTACGCTCGTTTCCTGCAGCAGAAACCTTGGCTCATCCGCCTTGCCATGGCCGTCTTCGCGCGTAATAAGTACTTGCCCGCCAGGATCGACGCCCCTCTCTTCCCCTCCACGTTCCCCTCCACGTCGTCGTCCGCGGATGCCCAGAGCTCGACTTCCGAGAGTTCTTCGTCGTCCACGTCCTCCAAGACGGTCAACCCAAACCCCTCTTCATCGTCCGCATTGCCCTTGTTGATCTTTTCCCACGGTCTGGCTGGCACGCGGACGACGTACTCGCAGTACTGTGGCGAGTTGGCCTCGAGGGGTTACGTCGTTGCCGCGATCGAACATCGCGATGGCAGTGGGGCGAGCACGATCGTCAACCTCGAACAGGGGAAAGAAAAAGTTGTGGAGTACATCCAACCTGATGATTTGATGTGAGTCCTGCCCACAGCATGTGGGGTTTCTTGAATTGGAAGCCTGAACTGACGAGAATATTCGTCTTGGATTCGTCGCTAGTTTCCCACCGCCGTACCCAATCTTGTCCCAAATCGCTTACCGCAGAGAGCAACTCGTCATGCGACTCCGCGAAATTGAAGAACTCATCAAGATCCTGTCTCGGATCAATGATGGTGAAGGTGAATCGGTGGCCCGGCAGAATCGTCGAGCGCCGTCGAACGACCCTTCTTACGGGAAGCAATTGAGCGAATGGAAGGGCCGTCTCGACTTTGGCAAGATGAGCGTGGTCGGTCACTCGTTTGGTGCAACGACGACGTTGGAGGTGTTATGGGCGGGAAGTGAAAGGTTTAAATTTGCCCGAGGTGTCGCGTTGGACCCGTGGCTCGTCCCCGTCGAGGCGCAATCGAAGACCGGCCAAGCCAAACTCTTGACGACGACCGACTCGACCTCGCAGGGTCCCTCCGAGGAAGAGCAAATCAAACGTTCGGCCAACGAGATTAAGGTCCCTCTCCTCGACATCAACTCGGAGGCGTTCACGATGTGGCAAGACCAATACGAGCTCGTACGCGCCATCGTCGAAAATGTTCAAGCACCTAGTTGGTTCATGACCCTAGTAGGCACTATCCATCCGAGCATCTCCGACGTCTCTTTGGTCTTCCCCCGGGTCGTGAGAGTGGTCGGGGCTAGGCTCGATGGTAAGGAGGTGATGGCTAAGACCGTCGAGGTCTCGGAGGAGTTTTTGGGCGGGTTGGGCAAGTCGGGAAAATGGTTGAGCAGGGAGGTCATTCCCGGGGATGAAGCGGGGTTGAGAGAAGGGGAGGGGTACTTCCAGAACGGCGGTAAGCCCATGGAACCGTTAGGGGATTTGAGGATGCATGTCGTGCCTAAGGATGATGAGCGCAAGAAAAAGAACAACAACCCGGAAGTGTGAAGGTCATGAGGTACGCGTTCTAGTATATAGCGGTGCGGAGGTTGTGTTAATGCTGTGCCCCTTTCAACGTCATTTAATCCCTTTTGAAGTCGATGCAATGTAAATATAATATCGCTTCACATACACTGAGAGGATTCCGATACGTTAGAGCGACAGAAGAGTTGGCGTGTAAAATGTGTCTCAGCGATGTCCGGCTGGCAGCGTGCATGGCGCATTTGGGGCCTTCTCACAGCGGATCGCGAGCTGGGAAGGGCGGGGTACCGCGAACTGCGGGGATGAGCCGCATCGGCACGAAGGCGACGAAACGCTTCATCAATGCAGTAGGGGGATGCTTGGGAAGATTTGGAGCTCATGGCGGTGCAGAGTGGGTTGGAGATCCGCCGATCAAAGGTGGTTAGGAGATAATTCAGTCGCCGCCGTTCGAAGCCCGCATCGCACGTGGCTCGCACTCGGCCGAGAAAAGGGGTGAAATGTATGTAGTCGCTTGCGACTAATGCACACTTTGTAAGGGTATGATAATTGCTGCTGAAAGGCCGCAACTCGACATGTGAGTTAATATGGGAATATGGGAAGCCGCCGCATCAAGATCGGCGCAAGCCGGCGCCCAGTGAAAGAAAGCGACTTACAAGCTCCTGACAGACAGGGCAGTGCGCGTTGATGACCGAAGCAAGGCTGACCGTGGCGATGAATACACATACCCTCATGTCTATCGATTGGAACGGCTGTTTTCAGCGGACGAATATGGGCGGGAAAAAGACACGAGAGCAGTGGCTACGGGCCGGCCGAGCTCAAAAGTTATTAAATCTCTGGCGGGTTCACGAGGCTAGCGACCGAGTTTATCTGTATAGGAGGCGCCAATCGGTGCGACGACCACCATATCACAAGCTTTGCGGGCTATGCGGTATATTAGTCCTGAAACTGCTGCGGGGTACCCAGTCGCGCGCAGCTAATTGCCTGCTTATCAGAGGGGGAATAGCTCCATGGTGTGGCTTTCTCCTGCCCACGAAGCATCATTACGGTCTTAAGAGTTTCAGCAGGCTGCGTCATCTCGAGCGGTCGTAGAACATCCAGGACAGCAATCATGACGAGGTCAGAGCAGGGTATTTCAAACGCAGGAAGGTAAGGGGTAACGCGCAGAAGAATTAAAGCAAGACAAAAAGACGTAGTTAAGAGTACAATAACTGAGAGCAGCAGGAAAAATATATAGAAAAATAACACGGAACCAACTGGCAGGATCCCAAAACAGCCTTATTAGAACCCATACTGTGTCAACCTTACGCCTTCGTTGCCTTCCTCAATCCTGCCAACCATCTTGCCAACCCGACCTCCCGGCGTCCCCATCGGTCCTACACCTCTCAACTGCGACGGTGTGCCGCTCATGAACTTGGAATTTCTGCTTACATCCACCGGGACTTCGGCATCAGGTTTGGAAGAGGGTGGGAGCGATTCGTGCCTCTGTAAAGTGGAAGCAACGAGTCCCGAGGGTTGTTGCTGTTGGTTTTCGAACGTCGAGGTGCCTCCTACGACATCGGAGAGCAAGACGCGCCTAGGTGATGGTTCCCCTTCAGACGAGTTGACGTCGGATCCGCGGTACATGACTTGGCCTACTTGACCTTCCTCTTCAATCGACTCAATGCCACCGTACGCATCCGTTCCCGTCGTCATCATCGTCGCGGTTGTCATGACCGAATCACGAACGTTGCTGCGTTGACTGGGATCGAACTCGCCTTCGTCGATCGTATGACCATCCGGTGTTTTGGGGGGCAGAGGAGGCGGAATTCCACTCGAGCCGGAGCGTTGCATCAATGTGCGGACGGTTGGTGATTGGACGATTACCTCTGGGCCTCCGGGCACACCGCCATTGCCACCCAATCTCGAGGAACCCATCGGTGGGGGTGGTGAATGTTGAGCCAGTGCCGCAGCGGTCAAAGGCATGACGCGACCGGCTGGAGCTGACGACTGGTAGGTCGGCGAGTGAGGGGGAAGGGGAGCCGGAGAGGGCTTCTTGTTGCGCGAGGTCATGCGAGAAAGGAACCCTTTGGCACCCCCACCGGAACCGCTCGTCAACTTCGTCTGCCGGGGAGGCTCCGTGGCGTCGCCTCCTGCAAGTGACGAAACGCTACCACTACGGTCTCGATCCCTGCTCCACGCTGGGGCTGAAGCACCATCCCTGGGTGCGGGCGATGCCTGCGAGTGGATGACGCCGAGGCCGTGCAGTCGTGTTCCATCGCTCACGACAGCCGGCACCGGAGGCGGCATATCCATCATCGTCGGGGTACGAGGATCTTGTGACGGGTCAAAATCAGTGGGACCGTACGCACCTATACTGCTGCGGGGAGCGTCGGTGCTGTATCGACCTTCCTCATGCGTCGTCGGCATACCAGAGTAAGCTTGTCCATGACCACGGGTAGGACCGACCGTCGTCGTGAAGGAAGGAGCGTAAGTCGATCCGGCGATTGTCGCACGCTCAATGTCGCTACGAGAAAGTGAGACCGTCTTGGTCGGCGTCGTCGCACCGGGATTGAAGACGCTCTCGTCGATCGTCCGCATCGGCGACGACGTTCGGGCGTAGGAGCTGCTGATCGGAGGTGCAACGAGGCTCATCGAGGTGACGGGCATAGGCTGTTGAATGCGCGGCAGTGCGGTCTTGCTCGTCTTCTTGCGAACCGAGCGCATGAACGAGATGCGTTTGCTCTGCTTCTTTTGCTGCAGTGGGAAAGGCGTGTTCCGTGTCAGGATATTCGCGGGCAGAGCAGAGTAACGCGCACATCCCGAATAGGAAACACTCACCTTGCCGTCGGTCAACTCGTCTCGGTATTCCTTCGGCACAAACTCCTCAACCAAAACCCATCGATCCTCGGTCCGATCATCGCCCGAGGCAGACGGTCGTCCTTTGGGCCGCTCGCCATCCCTCGGTCGACTCTTCCAATGTATGAGCGCAAAGCTACTCTCCTTCAACTCATCCCTCGCCCATCCACCACTGACAAGCACGTCGGCCCATGCTTCGAAGAATAGAGCGTCGACAACCACTCGGGCTTCTTCCCGAGGCGTCGTATCGTAGGGGAAAGCCGGGAGCATCTTTTCGGCGGCACGCAGCTTGGTGTCGAGCGCTTGCTGCGAGGCGGGCCAGGTATTGACGCGATTGTTGATCGATTGGTGGAAGATGAGGTCGTTGGGTTTGAACGACTCTCGTCCACCGAATCCAGAGCTGGCGAACGTTCCCTGTGGCCAGCAAAGCGTACTCAAGTGAGTGAGTCATCACAGTCACCGATGAACTGTAAACGCTACCATCACCCACCCAATCCATCGTATCCCTCTTTTGTATCGGCGCAGTGCGCTCCGATTCGGTTAAGTCAAACTCTAGCTTGCCGGCTTCGACGTCCTTGAAACCCAGTTCGCCAAATTTGCTCCAGTCCTTCTCGACCGTTGACTTGTACCGCTGCAGCTCGCCGTCGTCGTCCTCGTCGTCAAAAAGGTTGTTACCGCGGATGTTGAGCAGGTGACGGAAGTGAGGGGTGTATTGCGTTGCTGGTGGGTTCGCCGATGATGGCGCGGCAAGTGTTTTGTTGCGGTAGCCTGGGGGGAAGAGGAGAGCCCAATCCGAAGAGTTTGGAACGGACCATGTTCTGGGAAGAAGCCGAAAGACCAGCTACGCGTTAGGTGCGTGCACTTTTGGCGAGTAGACATCAACCGATGCTCCGACTGACCCAGCACTCGCGATCAGATTGCGGGAGTGAAATCGCGTCAATCTGCGAATCCGCACCACCTCTTCCACCCGAGCCCCTGTCGCAAGCCTCGAAACTCCTCTCCGGTTGCTGTAGTTAATATTGACTGTTTGGGGATATCCAATGATGTGCTTCTCGAGATATGTTGGCAATGCTCCCTCTGCGGCTTGCTGATACCGAATCTGGAAATAAAACAAAGATGACTCAAATTTAGCTCGGGGGCCATGTCTCGGTAAACCAACCGAAATCACTCACGTAAGACAACAATATGTGCTCCGTTGCATCCGTCAGTCGTTGCCACTGCTCATACGTCGCATCGAATGTTTCGTCATCGGCAAGACCAAATAGATAGGGCGAAAACAGTGAGGCGAGTTTTCTCGGCGGCATTCCGTTCGCTTTGCTGTGAGCGGAGATGCTCGAGAAGAGAGAAAGGATCTCGGTCCTGCGAGACAGAAGGTGTGATCGGGCTTAGTTCTTGTTCGATGGGTTTGATGCACGACGTTGCCCAGACTGACAATAGCTTTGCACTGGACGTGGCTAGACGGGCGATCAAGTGGGTCGAGCAATGCCGAGGCGGGTAGCCAGCAGCTATACAGTCGAGGTCGCAAGAACCAAAATTCAGTATACGAACGATTGATCCTGATTCGAAATTTCAACTGACCTTTCTCGCTGTGTTTGAAGTCATCGTACAAATCCCAGCTGACGAACCCGCGCCCGCCTCGGTCGTTGATGAGTCGAGCCAGAGCCCACTTCATATGTGCACCCACGCACAGAGGGGACGCAAGAGTAAGGTCTTTTCGAGAACAAAGAAACGAGTAGCGCGTGTGACCCTGCGTCAGGTTGAGGCTGGTACATCTGTGGCCCGACTCGGTCGAGGTCATGTGACTGACCAAAGGTCCAAGCGCTCGGATCGGCGAGATAGCTACGAATGAGCGAACACGTGCCTTCCATCGTCAAATCGAGACTCATCGAGCTCAGGATGAGTGGAGTGTCGACACCTGCACGCTCATGACCGCGTCAGCTGCTGCTCTCACAAAAGACAATGGGTGCCCTGGTGTCGACGCAAGGAGGTGCGAGGCGCGTGCACACGCCGACTCTCCACTCGCCCGATTACGACACGAGAACGACAACGGCGACTGACCTCGTGCCCTGATCTGTTCGCTGCACTTGACGACAACCTCAAGCACCCTCTCGACCGACAACTCAAGCAAGGTCTCGATGGGGGTATACCCGAACAGGAGCTGCATGTCCGAGTCGCCGCCTCCCGCGTTCGGGTCGTCATCGGCGGCATAGCTGGGGAGGCCGGGGCTGTTGGGTGCACCGGTCGCACCATGCCCGCATCCGTGGGTCGCGAGACCCAACGAATCCTTGCCAAACGCGGGTCGGTGATCGATCGGTCGACCAAAGTCGTCGACGTGCTTCTTGGAGTGGTCGCTATAAAGCGTCATGGCCGACTCGGTTGAGCGTTTGCCCCCCGTGGCGCGTGACGTCGACGCGTGGCCGACCGCGAGGCTGTTGCTGCTGTGGCCGTGGCCAACGGATGGTGGGGGAGCTGCCTGCGAGTGATAGGAAGGATCGGACCCATTGCCCCCCGAGCCAGCTCCGAGCTTGGTGGCCGATTTCTTGCGACCAAACACCTTCTTCATAGTCGTCGTTCGTCAGCCGTCGGGGTGACACAACAAAGGTCGAGGGGTTCAGAAGGCACACAATGTCTGCGTCGGATGTAAGGCGGCCAAACCCAAGAGCGACAAGGCGAACAGGGGGAAAGGAGCAAGCTGAGCCAGCGAGCAGTCGGCTTGTCAGTCCGTGCGACAAAGTGCGCGACAACTGACAGTGCGCGACAGTAGTGCGCGACTACGCGCGACACACGCGACAAAGGCCTCGCTCGGCCCACCGCGCGACGTCGATCGATCTTCAGTTTCAGGCCCCTGAGTCGTTTGTTCCTCCAAAAGCCGCCAGTTAACATCCCGCTTCTAATTCGATTTGACAATGAGTGATTACAGCATATGTACTTCCCTCGTATTCCCCGTCAAATCGACCTGCACGCTCTGGCAGGCGGCTTTTCAGCCGGGGCCCAGCCCGAGGCGCCGGTCTCGAGCAACAAGTTCGGCGTGAAACGCTGACCAAGTTGCAGCTGGAAGACGGACCATGAGTCGATTTGGTTGCCTGCTTTCTTGAGGGTTTAATGGTCTTCATTAGACATCGAGTAAGCTGAACGACCTTTTATAGAGATCTTAGAGGCGTGCCGCTGCACTAGGGGCTGAAACTGCTCAAGAAAATTCATTGTAGAAAAATCGTCGAGCGTGCGCGGGCCAGCTTTGACACGCGCACTTCTTCCACACCAACCCACCTACAAGACACCTACATACAACTGGAAATGAGCAAAGATAGATGGTGCTCACTGAACAGGAATGGAGCAAGAGACAAGTGTAAGAAACAAAGACGAACCACCGGCGAAGAGGAACTCATCGGAAGGCGAAAGGATGACTGCGGAAAGCGACCGGAACGAAGGAGTGAAGTCGGCTCTAATCCCACAGAGAAAACTTCTTCGGCGTTCACCCCGACGGCGGAACCAAGGAACGGGTACGGTACCGGAGTCTGCCACCGGAATGCGGCTTGTCTGTCGTTGCTGTCATGGGTCGTTGGGAATGGTCAACGAGCTTGGATCTCGGTGGCCGTGTTCGAGGTCCTAGGAGGTTATCTCATGAGTTCATGTTGAGATGCTAGTCAGAGGGAGGGAGACCGGACAGGACAGGAGAAAGAGTGAAGCTGTCTGACCTGAGGTGCTGAAAGTGTAGCGCAAGGTACGGTGAAGCCTATGAATGAGACGTTGCCGAACTGTGACCGGCTATAATAGTACGCCGGGGCCGAGGTGTGCCTCTCTTTCACGAAGTTTGTGCCATGGCTTCAATGGCGGCCTTGGATGTTACCGACAACCCGCTCAGAGCCGACGTGCAGCTCACGAGTAAGCGCCTTCTCCTCTTGCCCTTTCGCGGGAAAACGAGCGGCCTAAGACAGCGGATCTCTAGGTGTAGCCCGAAACTGCCGCGCAGGGGTCCTCGCGCAGAGACCTCCTCTGGCGAACATCGCGCGAGCACGGTGACGTAAGAGCGAGCGGGGAAGGAGCTCGAGCCAAAATGTTCACTTGATTTGTGTTTGCAAGGGCCGCTCCCGCCTCACATCGTCCTCGCACGCACAAACCCGAGTACTGAACCGGCCGAACCCCCCCTGACCGAATACTGGACATCGATATCAGCCGGTTCCCCCTTTTTTGTGTAGTTCAGCCACCTCAGCCCTCTCTCTGGCTTAAAAAAAACACGTTCATTCGAACCGACCATGAAATGACGAAACACAGTCTACAATACCTTTCGAGTGAACATCAATTACAAGAACGATCGGCCCCGTACTCGCGATCCTTCTGTGGGGCAACCGACCGTTACACCCACTGGGAGTCGCCCATCGTTCGGCCTCACCAGGTCTCACGATCTCACTCCCCAACTACCTCAACTTCATCCGCACGTGATGGATCAATCCTTCGTGTCACTTCTGCCGCGCTCATCGTGTTTCTGTCGGCGGGCGGTCTTATGAATTGAACCCTATTCCGGTCGTACACGAAGAGCGCTGTCTGACCTTTGCAGTTGCCGCCGAGCGCGGAAAGCTCTAACCCACCTCAAATTATGAAACTTCTTCTCAGAAATGAATTCGAGGCTGCCCAACAACATTTCATTGATTATCTATAACGAGCATTCGACGTCTGGGAGAGATGCAAGCAAGTGCACCATGAGTACCTAAGTCGCCATGGCCCGTTGAATCCCCACTGGAGTCTCGCATCATCGCCTCGGAGCAAGCTTGAAGATGTTGGTTGGGAAGGGAATCAGGATTGAAACGTTGTGGGTGAAACGGCCGGGGGGTAATCATGGTCGGAAGAAAATGTTCATATTTTGTCGATTCTTTATTCGGTCTACCCTTTCTATTCGGACATGCGCACATAAAATCATTCTTTACGTTTGATCAAAAGAGAAGGCCCCCGTAACATTTGGTATAAGCTCAACTACATTGAAGCCATCACATTCTCGGCGGAGACGTCAAACGCGCGGCACAATCTTAGGGTGGCATGACTGTGTCTACTTTGTAGAAGTGGCCAGTGTGAAAATTGAATCTACTCGAATCCTCTTCCCCTACAACCGAATAGCCGAAAGACCTGTTCATACCCTTCTCTTCGAACTCCCCCCCCACCTCTCTAATCCCTCCCGGACGCCCACCCCCAATTCAACGTCTTGCTCTTTTGGAAGATATCGTAGCACTGCTTCTCCAAAGCAAGTTGTTTCTGGTTCGCCTCACTCTGCAACCCTTGGCCAGGGAGACGGCCGGCGCGGGATTCGCCTTGCGTACCGTAAACGGCGTTGTAGACGCGCATCGTGGCGTGAACCTCTTCGGGCGTGCTGCGAAAGGGTAAGTGAGGGGGGTCAGTCTAGACAACTGTCGCGAGGCAACTGATGGGGATTTATGAGACTTACGAAAATCCAGCAACAGTAGGTGTAGGTCGTCCGACGCTCGCATCCAAATTCGCCGAAGCCAATCCATACCCCAAAGCGACGTCGGCCAATTCGACACCCTCCTTCTTCATCGCCGCGACCGCATCCTTGGTCGCTTGTTGAAGCTCAGGTGAAGCGGGGTGCCATTCGGGACTTCCGGCACCGCGGAGGAGACCCATCGAGAGAGGAGAGGCGGAAACGACCTGCTTTACGCCGGCGGCGTAGAAAAGAGGGAGGAAAGTCGTCAGGGTCGTGTTTTGGAGCTGGGGGAGTGAGATCGGGAAAGGTCAGTGCGAATGTTTCATTTTCTGGGCGCTGGAATATGATGCGCGTACAGTGTGGTGACAGTACGATTGCATGATATCGATGGGTTGCAACTTGGCAGCCGACAGTCGCGCGAGACGAAGGAGCGTCGGCAAGGGGTAACCTGATAGGGGCCAGACGACGTCGGGTCAGGGGTTGGGCGGCTCTCTTGAAGAACGGAATAAAAGATCACTCACCACTGAAGCCAATGGCACGAATCTTGCCTTCCTTTTTCAAATCGAACAACGCCTTCAACGCGCCCAAGACCTTCTCATCACCGGGGCCTCGGATCTTGCCTTCGTCCCCCTCCGCAAGCCCCCACTTGTCCAAATCCTCCTTCCTAATCTTACCCTCTGAATCCACCGTCCAGCCGGCCGTTCCAGCTTCCCCGACTTGTTCACTGACGAACTCGACATCATGGCAGTAAACAGCATCGAGGTAATCCGTGCCCATCAACTCGCAAGACTTGGCGACGGATTGACGCACGCGTTCGGGCGAGTAGTCGAAATCGGCTTTTGTTCGGCCGTAGCGACCGATTTTAGTGATAAGTTGGTACGACGAACGAGGGAACTCGGGAGCGAGCTTGGCAAGTGCTTTTCCGATGACGGTCTCGGAGGTCGTGTAGTCTTTAAATTGTGGAGGAGTAGATTGATTGAGATCAGTGATCGATCTCGGAGCCGAATTCGGTCGCATCCTTTGGCGCGCGAAGGTCTGGGCGGGGAGGACGGCACGGTGCTCCGGTGGGGCGCCAGGCCCTGCTGTCCCCGGGGCCTCGCACTGATCCTTGTAGGAGACGGAAAGGATACGTACAGGGCGAAGTATCAATTCCGGAAATACCATAACGGAAAGCGAGGCGGAGCGTATCCTCTGGAATTGAAGATTCGAGAGTAGAGGACGTGTTGTAGTCGTAGCTAGGTGGAAGGAGCAATCGGGGTTCAGTGAGCACGAGCGCTCGAGATTTCCCGTTTGCGAAGAGGTGACTTGGCTTGCATGGCTGACTGGGGGCATGCGAAACATAGACAAGAAAAGCTAGTGATATTGGCTCACCCGAATACGCCACCACCGACGAGGACATCGGTCAGCTCCAGCAATCCATCGCCAATCGACTTCTACGTGGGCGCCCTCGCCGGCGGAATAAGAAATCAGCACTCTGCGATCCCCGGAGCTTGAGACTGGTCTAGGGAGCTTACAGAGGTATCGATGGGGGCAAAGACTCGGCCACCAACGGGTTGAAGCTTATCTGCGCTAGTGGAAGACATTTTAGAGGGGTGGGAAGGCTTCGAAGATGAAGGGGAGAAAGCGAAGCAGCGGGGTACCATGGCTTCACGCTCACGGCGGAACCACGCGCATCGGTTATAGCCGCCGATCGCCCATCATGTATTTCCGTCCGCCGGAAAAAACATGCTCTCATTCGCCAACGATTTAAAGCCTACTAGTCTTCAACAGATTTACTAAGGCTGTCCTCATGTAATATAATTCTGAGATCATAAGACGCCGCGGGCCATGTAGCCCTCTAGGACGACAGCAGGGGCCCAGGGGTCATTTTCGTGTTCTGCCGCAGCCGGAGAGCATGCCGGTGCGCGCCTCACGATGTCACTCGCGAGTCTCAAAGCGCGCACACCTCATCTCTGAAAGCAACTCATCATCTTGCAAGCATGAAGAAATACCTCAAAAATAATCTTTGCAACCAACCCCATTAAGCAGTCCTCTGCCTTTTCCTCTCCTGCGCCTGCTTCTTGTTCTCCTGCATCTTGAAATGCTCCTGCTTTTTCTCCTTCTCCTTCTCCGCTCTCCCCGCATCGATCTTGGCCAACTTCTTCTGCCGCTTTTCTTTCGTTTCGGCTTTCTTCTCCTTGCGTTTGGCGAGCTTGTCTCGGGAAATGGCTTGAATTTGTTGCAGTAGGGAGAGGGCTTGTTTCTCGTCCGGTTCCATGACGACCGCACGTTTTTGCATGTCTATGTGATAACGAGAGTTTTACATCAG
Organism: Microbotryum lychnidis-dioicae p1A1 Lamole; assembly: GCA_001244265.2. Classification (NCBI taxonomy): domain Eukaryota; kingdom Fungi; phylum Basidiomycota; class Microbotryomycetes; order Microbotryales; family Microbotryaceae; genus Microbotryum; species Microbotryum lychnidis-dioicae. The sequence goes on from CDLV01000006.1 coordinate 2,667,212, forward strand.
CTATGCATAGCGGAAGGGGTAAAGACTGGTTCAGAATGAGACTCACAGGTCTTGTTCTTTTGCGGCGTTTGTAATTTGGGTTTGCTCGCGTAGGGAAGGGCCGCTTGAAGCTTGCGAGGTACTTTGAGCGTGTTGAATCGACGAGTTTCGCGAACGATCGGCTGGAGCAATACAAGATGAGAAACTTTCAGCACGCTTACTGCACGCTCGGATCCTGAAGGACCACGAAGACTGACCTTGTACAACGAGTTGATATCCGACGGCGTTTTGACCCCTTGATCCCTCCTCACTTCACCCGTCAACCTCATCCCTTGCCAACTCGCCTTATCCCTCAACCACAACGACGCAACAGGGTTATAAAACTGCCTCGGTTTGATCTGATACCAAGCCCTCAAGAACACGATATCACTCATCAAAACCTTATCCTCGAAAGCTGCGCGATAACATCCTTCCGGTTTGGAAAGGGCTTTCTTGACTTGACCTCGGATCCCGGAAACGGTACGAATGTGGGCGCCTTCGAATTTAGCGACTTCGAGAGAGGAGGTGAACATATCTTTGACGAAGGCGGTGTTTTTGAAAACCTTGTACGGCGTTCCGGTCAGTTTGAGCTTTTTGACGATCGAAGTTGCTCCGTTGATATCGAGGACGACACCGTTCGCTGAAACGCGGAAAGAAGGGGTGTCGTTACCTAGGCGATTGAAGGCGCAGAAGCCCGTGTTGGGAGCCGAGATGGGTCCGTAGAACGTCGCGAGACAATGCATGTGCTCCGGCGTGTACTTGAGCATACGGTTCCTTGTCCCGTCGTCGAGCGAGTAGATGGGCACGGTTTGGAAACGACGCCAACCGAGGGAGAAGATGAGCGGGTCGTTCGTTTTGAGGATCTTGGGGAACCAGCGATGCTTCTTGATCCTGACTTGAACGTAGCCGAAACTCTCTTCGTGTGCGAGCAGACAACCAACGATGATGGGGATACGAGGGTTGAAGTTCTCGACCATTTGATAAGGTACACCGGTGATTTCGAGACGAACGTACGTCCCCGGACGATGACCTTCGACCAATGCTCGCGTCTCGGCATCATCCTCTGCGAATTCGGCCCGCGTCGCGCGCAACTTGCGTTCCATCTCGTCCTTTTGTTCGGTGTAAAAATCCATCTTGTCCTCGTCGTCGGAATCATGATCGTACTCAGCATCAAACTTGCGTTTCAGATCCGCCTTCTTTGCCGCCAATCGATCAGCCTTGGTCTTGCTATCCTCCTGAACCGAATCCGCGGCAGGCTTGCTCGACCCCTCCTCATTCTCCAAATCCTCGAAGTCTCCCCCTTCTTCCTCATACGCATTCGCCCCCGTAGCAACTGACGAATCCGCCGCTCCACCCGTGATGAAGAGATGTCTGATCGAATCGAGAAAGTCTTCATCTTGCCACACTTCCAACTCGGCATTCGAAACGGGGCGACGGAATCGATCTTCAGGAGCGCTTTCGTCCTCTTCTTCACCATTCTCGGCAAGATGAGCTTTGCGAGAAATTTTGAACAGATCGTCATCATCGTCTTGAATGTTCTCTTCTTCTTCTTCGTCGTCGTTGTTCGGTTTGTCCGTTCGGCCCGAAGCGATTTCCTCGGCGGAAAAAGTCGAGTTGTAAATCAACTTCATCAAATTCGGTTTCCTCCTTTGACCCAAATTCGCCGCCGCCAACGAAGCGAGGTTCTTCTTCCATTCCGGTCCCTCCTCCTCCTCCTCGTCGGAATCTTCATCCTCCTCCAAATTCAATTGACGCTCTTCCTCCTCCCCGAAGCCAAGATCCGAATCCGAATCTGCATAAGCGATCTTCTCACCTCGTTCACCAACGCTAGTCGGTCCACCCGCAACTCGTCGTCCTGTACGAACCTCGGAAGAACCGACTTTCTCGAACTTCATCCCTTCATCCTCCTCCTCCTCCTCTTCCTCTTCCTCTTCGGAATCGGTATCGAAATCATCTTCATCAACTTCAACTTCCTCTTCTTCATCATCCTCATAATCCGCACCATCATGTTCACCCACCGCATCATCGAACGCTGCTCTTCGAGTACGTTTCAACGAAGAAGAAGAAGAAGAAGAAGAAGGGTCATGAGGATTGATTCGAGGAGGAGGTACTTGGAGGGGTTGTTTCGATGAACCAAATAGACGAATTTGTGAAGCGGCAACTCCGTCCCCCAAAGTTTCAGGAACGTCTTGAAGTTCCATCATCATCTTGATTCCATCTCCACCAACTTGATCTGCCCCCCCCCCCGCCCCGAACGTCGAATAACGTAACGAGTTAGTTCCAAAAACAAAACAAAACAAATCTTCGCATCCCCCCCAAAAAATTGGACTAACCTGTATCATCCTCCGGATCATATTCCTCATCCCCTTCCCTCCTCTTTGAAAACGTACCACTCGTATTAATCCAAACCTTATCACCATCCCACATCACTCCCGTCGCACTACCCCCCGACATGGGAGCATAAGCAACTTTATTCTTATCCCCCATCTTTCTTCGTTTCTCACTATCCTTAGTAGGTAAAGGACAAGGATCGACTAGTTCCAATAAACGAGAAACTTGGAAAGCGTCAACTCCCGCACCGGGAATATGAACGCGTAGGGAATGGGTAGGACCGGGAGGTCGAAGTGGTACACCACGAAGATAACCGAAGAGGGCTAGCGTACGATCGGTTTTAGGGTTTTGACGAATCGTTTCGCGAGAGGTTAGATCGTCGAAACGGTCGGCGAGGAAGTAGGAATGTTGATTACGGAAAACGAGTGGTCGGAATTTGGCGACCGAGATGAAACTGGTTAAAAAAGTGGGGGAGGTGAGAAAAAGGTGTTGGGAATTCGACTCCGACGCCTCGAGGTCCGAGAGGAAGAAGGAACTTACCGACTGAGGTTCAGAATCTCTCGATCGGGATATCGACCATTCATGACCCCACTGAGGTAGAACATTTTGGCACCATCGTAAACCTCTGTCCAGAAACGGTTCTTGAGGCGCTTCTTCTGCGCCTTGAGAGCGGCGGGTGTCTTGACGAGATCGAGATGGGTGAGCACGGCGATGATTTTTGGCATTCCGTGAGATGAGAGCGCTGAGAGCGCCTCGAAGGTTTCCTGAGGAGCGAGGGGGGAAAGGCGTGATGCAGCGTTAAAAGTTGAGCAGTACAAGGTAAGGCATGTTCTGCAACTGACCATCTCGAACCCAAAAGACCCATCAATCATGAGCAAAACCAAGTCGGCCACCTTGGCGACGTCGATCATGGATCCGAGGTCGTTGGGACATTCGATGATGGTCAACCGACGATTCTTGCCTGCAGGATGACGAAAATGTGGGTCAGTGGGTTCAAAAGACAACTTTGAGCGACTGTAGGGTTGTAGCGCACCTGTGACGACAGTGACGGGTCCCTTGATGTCGGCCAAGGTATTCTTGGTGTAGCGTCGGACCATACTCCTAACCAATGTCGACTTGCCGACCTGCTCGCCACATCGAAACGCGGGTCCTGAATCAGCTCAGCGACCCAACATCCCCACCAGCGTACAATCGCCACTCACGCCCTGAGGTCCAATGACCGCCACAATCACAGGAGGGACTTCCCCCTCGACATCCTTTCCACCTTGGCCGGAAGTTCCACCGAATGTTCGATCGACGGCGGGCACGTGTAGTCGGGTTTGATCCTTTTCGACATTGCGGCGACCTTGTTTCTCGGCGCGACGGAAGGAAGAGGGAACAAAAGCCTGGTGTAGAAGCACATCAGAGATTGGTTACTCAAGCTAGGGAGTGAGCAGTGGACGCTGTGGATCGAGTGAGCGAATTGCTCCGCTGCCCGAGGCTCAAGCTGCGAAGCGACGACGATCGACGACTCTGTGCAGCGCCCAAGTTGCTAGCTCACTTTGGGGTTCTGGCCTTTCGCCGGTCCCGCCTTGGGAGCCTTGGATGGCCTATGCGCACGATTGGTTTGTTTGGATCCGTCCATCGTGGGTGTTCGTGGGTGTTTTGGACGAGACCCTTTTTGAGGCTACGTCCGGGAACGAGCGTGGGGGGAAAGCAGCGACGAGTGGAAGTGAGTTGAATTTCGGCGATACACGCGCGTGGAGAGAGAAGCTGCGAAGTGGGACCGAGTCACTACTGATTACGCCGGGCAGCTGAGCTGAACACAGCCGAGCGCAGATCATGATCTCATGGTTTTCAGTTACTTTGAATGACTACTCTAGTCTTTCAAGATGGTAAGATAACTGGTCACTCTCCCAAGATCTGTCAGGGGGCTGTTCCTGCTCTCTCTCTAGAGTGGGGCACGATTGATGGTATTGGCACAATAGAAAAACAAAGTGAAACTACTTGGGATCCGGTACGACGTTCTCACACGGTCCAAAGCCAACATGAGGGAGAGGATCATAAAAGAGTCAGTTCACACTGAATCAATGAAACGTGCACGGGTGAGGACCAATCGGGATGTAAGAAGGAAGAGAAAAAAAAAAAAAAAAAAAAAAGCGTCGGCCTCGAAAGATGGTTAATGTGTTTTACAGACATTTACGGTCGGCGCCGACTAAAGCACCATTAGTGACCGCTGATCTCAATTTGGGTATATTTGTTCATCATCATTCGCGTTTTTTTTTTTTTTTTTTTTCCTCTTTGGGGAGGTCGTTGGGTCTGGTCTGGTGGAGGGGGAGGGGAAAGGAGGTGCTCACCTTGCGAGGGCGGGCTCGAGTCCCCGTTAGCAGGCATAGTCAGAACAGTCGGGGGAAAACGAATTGGAAGGTGAAACAAGTCGAGTCAGAGCGGGAAGGGGTAAGTGATGCTGGTCGATGCCGAATGGAACTCCAGCGAGGCGATGTGGGTCAACGGAGGAAAAGAGGCGAAAGGGCGCCCGCCACCCAGCCTCTCGCCTTGCAGTTCACCCCCGCCTGGTCAAAATCGTCATTAGCGGGCCAAAATGGCGACTGACTCGATTTTGTCCGAGGCGCGTGGTCGATCGCACGCCAGTCGTTCGCGCGGAGTTCCGTCCTTTCCTCTTCGTCAAGCCAACCACCACTAACCCACCACCCTCTCTCATCAGTCAGTGGGTCGTGTTCGTGGTGTTTAGCCTCGTTGTGTTCTACTACTGACCTCTGCACTATCCGTTGCAGACATGGTATGTCTCCGCCGCCTGCATTCCACCTCGACCTGCGACTTTTCTCTTCCACTACGCTCTTCCCTCGAGGATGCCTAGACACCTCGACCTCCTCTCGACTCGATCACTCCATCTGAGGGTGTCCAGCTCGATGTTTAGGATGGTCTGCGTGTGCTGGACAGTGATGTATGGGTGTGGACGTGGGTGATCGCGTACGGGCGAGCTGGCGGGCTGGCGGGCTGGCGGGCTGGCGGGCTGGCGGGCTGGCGGTAGGCGTGGCTGTGGTCTCGCAAGCGCAGGGCTTTTTTCGCCTTGCGCACGAATCCGACCCCAGCCCGACTCACCCACTCCCGTACGCCCTGACTCGCACATCACGCCTACTCGCTCGCCTCCTCACCCCGCGCGACTCTAGTGTCTTTCAACCCCTCTATCCCACACATCAAAACCCCTTCAAGAGTCATCGCCTTCGTTCGACCCAGATGGAACCACCAGAAATGTCCGTCAGACCCCTCGGCGAGACAAGGTCCTCTCCCTTCGCATCGCGCAGCGTCTCTGGGCGGTCTGAACTACTCGCTTCTCCACGGTTCAGGCCCTAGAGACCTCGCCGCTTCTTTGCAAGGCGGCCTAGTCGTGCGTGTGTGGCGGACATGGTTCTGTCGACAGTGTCGTTCGTTCATCGGCAGATTCCAAATAGGCAACTATCGAAGCGATATCGCTCCCTTCCTCCTCGAGGTTGGCGCTTTTCCTTCACTTTTTTTTTTTAGGATTTCCGAAGGCGATCGATTTCTTTCAACCTTTTGATTTGGGACCGGCGTTCGGAGCGGGGCATGGCGGTGGGGAGCTGAGGGAACGGTGGCCGGGCAAAGGAAACGCGAAGCGATCATCACATCGTCGTCGTTCCCCCCCCTCCCCCGTTCCTTCTCCTTCTCTCGGTCGTTGCTCCGTTCCTTATTCCTCTCTTGTCCAATCATCTTGTTTGCTTGACTTCATCCCGGATCCGATGACCAATGCCTCTCTCCTCTCCCCTTTCTCTCTGCTGTGTATTCTTCGCTCGATCAGCCCAAGGCCACCAAGTCCGGAAAGAAGCCCGCCCCCGCTCCCTACCCCGGAGCCAAGGCCGCCGTTTCCAAGAAGAACCCCCTCTTTGAGCGCAAGCCCAAGAACTTTGGTATCGGTTCGTCGCTCCTGGTCCTTTTTTCTCTTGTTCTTTTGGCTGGGCCTCACCCTCCACTTCCCCCTTCTCAGGCCAATCCGTCAAGCACACCACCGACTTGACCCGCTTCGTCAAGTGGCCCGAGTACGTTCGCCTGCAACGCCAAAAGGTCATCCTCAACCAGCGCCTCAAGTGCCCCCCCGCCATTGCCCAGTTCCAAAACGTCCTCGACAAGAACACGGCCACCCAGCTCTTCCGCCTCTTGAACAAGTACAAGGGCGAGACCAAGCAGGAGAAGAAGGTCCGTCTGGAGCAAAAGGCCGCCGACCTTGCCGATGGCAAAAAGTCGGACGAGTCCAAGAAGCCCTTCTTTGTCAAGTCGGGATTGAACGTGAGTGGTATTGTGCAGTCGTCTTGGTCGGATCGGACCGCGTAACTCATCTCTGCGTCTATGGGGTTCCTCAGCACGTTGTCGGTCTCGTCGAGGCCAAGAAGGCGTCGCTCGTCATCATCGCCGACGACGTCGACCCGATCGAGCTCGTCGTCTTCCTCCCCGCTCTGTGCCGCAAGATGGGCATCCCCTACGTCATCGTCAAGGGCAAGGCTCGCTTGGGTGCGGTCGTCGGTCGCAAGACCTCGGCCGTGCTCGCGTTCGGCGAGGTCAAGTCCGAGGACAAGGCCGAGCTCGCCAAGCTCGTGTCGGCGATCAAGGCCAACTACACGGACAAGCACGAGAAGACCAAGCACCAATGGGGCGGCGGAATCCGAGGGACCAAGTCGTACGCCAAGTTGCAAGGTCGGGCCAAGGCTTTGGGCCAGGACCCCAGCAAGGTTTCCAAGACCGTCTAAGTCTTTACTTTACGGTTTGCGTAGATCTGAAAAAAAGGCTTGTCGATCTTTTGTACTCTCCCTTTCGACGGTCCTCACCAGGGCGGTCATGGCCTCACCCCTTATTTTTTCGTTTGCTTGCAACGCTGTCCTGAGCCCTCGCACTCTATATTTGTATGACGACCTATCCTCAGTGCTCTTGTTGCAGTCCGAGAACGTCCTCTGAGAGATCTAGATCGAGAGAGGTCAGAATTTTGTACATGCCTAAAGCTGGGAGTCATTGCGCTGGCTCTGCCACTCGCGCGCCCGGTTGCGCTCACTCCCCCCCCACCACCCACCACCTGACCCACTAGTGCGTCACGCGTCATCACAGATCGAGCTCGACCACCTCGCGCACCCGTGCGACCGACCAGGGTCCCAACACCCCAGAGCCCAGGATGATTCCCCCTCTTCTACCCCTCCAGGCACTCACTTTCCTCTCGCTCCTCGTACCCACAACCTACGCCTTCGAACAACATGACCCAGCTAATCCCCAGCGGTCGTCAAGATCGTCGATGACGGTCATCTCGACCCTGGTGAAGAGGGAACCCGGACGATGTGCGATGAGATCCTCGTGTGGGAAGAAGGGCGTTTTCGGAGGTGGTTTACCTTGTCCTTTTGATGGGGAAGCGCAAGAGGTGTGTTCTAATCGTAACGCATACGTGTTCCCCTTTCAAGAGGAGGGAAGACCATCATTGCTCATTTTTGGGGGATCTTCTTTCATAGGATTCGGACCCGACTTACCTCGCTGTTTTGGCCCAAGTGTGTGGTGAAGCGTTTCCGAAAAAGACTTGTTGCGATTTAGAGCAGTTGCAGACGTTGCAGAGTAGTTTGGCACAGGCTGAACCGTTGTTGGCGACTTGTGAGTTTTTTGCGCTTTGGAGTTCGATCGATCCTGGTTGGCGATGTATGAGGGGGGGGGGGGGGGTTGAGAAAGAGGATAGAAGCTGATGGGTTGTGGGTGGATGTTTATGTTTTGGCAGGTCCGGCATGTAGAAACAATTTTCGGCATTTTTATTGCAGCTTCACCTGCTCGGTTAGTTCGGTTCCCTTTCGACCCCTCCCCAAAGAATGACGTTAACCCTTCCACTCACTCCTTCATCGCACCCCTCTCCTCGGTAATAGCCGGACCAATCTGTCTTCGTCAAAGTGACCGAAACGCAAAAACTCAAGTCTCCCGATGGGGAAGAAAAGGACGCGGTCAAGAGTGTCGATTTTGATGTTGCGGAACGATTTGGCAAAGGGTTTTACGATAGTTGCAAGGACGTCAAATTTGGCGCGACGAATGGGTATGCCATGCAGTTCTTGGGAGGTCAGTAAGAGTGTTTGATTTGGTGATTGGTTTTGGAAAGGGACGCTGAACGAGTTCGGGTGCATCGTTACAGGTGGGGCGAAGGATTATCTAGCTTTCTTGAGATACATGGGCCAGGAACGAGCACTCGGTTCGCCCTTTCAAATCAACTTTCCCAATCATTCCTCGAGCCCTTCGCTTCTCCTTGACAATTCGCCCATTCAATCGCTCGATAACTCGACTGCTGTCCCATTCGATGATTCACCCTTGTCGTGCTCGTCATCGGACATCAACGCTCGATGCGCATGCCCTGACTGCCCTTCGACATGCGCCATTCTTCCACCCCTCCAATCGCCCGCCGAACGATACGCTCACCGGTGTCGCGTAGGCAAAATGTCATGCTTCGCCTTCTCTCTGACCATCCTCTACGCCGTTGGACTGGTCTCCTTCTTCGTTCTTGTCGCATTGAAGGATGTCCTTTGGTCGAGGCAGTCTTACCTCAAATCCATCACCACGAACGACGACGACGGACTTAACCAAGGCGCTTGGACGAGATTGAGGAATAGGTTTTCTTTCACCGAATGGACTTCAAGACCAGATACGAACGACTATGATCGAGTTCCGATGGAGGATCCTTTGACGGGCGATTATGAAGAGTCCCCTCGAGTACTTGGTGGGGTTAGTCCCTTGCCCGGTTCAACTTCTTCGACCGGTCAATCGTCGTCGGGCAATAACTCGCTTGTGGGGGCAACGTCGACACAAAATGCTGCGGAGAGGGAGACGGGAAGGGGTCGACCCCCTTCAGGTGGAACGATATCTTCAAACCTTTCTACCTCGTCATCCTACCCTCGGAATCGATCAAGTGTCGGAGCGTCACTCCTCGATCCCAATTCGGATTCGACGAACCCATTCCTCCAACCACGAACGTACAAACTCAACACCATCCTCTCACAGCGCTTTTATCGACTCGGCCTCTTTTGCGCTAAATCACCTTACCTCACTTTATCGATCGGTTTGATCTTGTGTGGTTTGATCAATATAGGTTGGGACAAGTTCGAAGTCGAGAAGGATCCGGTGAGGTTATGGGTCCCTCATGGGAGTACGACCGAACGACAGAAGGAGTTGTTTGAATACGACTTTGGACCTTTCTATAGGACCGAACAGATCTTCATTTCTAGGGCACCGACGAACCTTGCGGTGGAAGAGGTGCAGCTGATGAAGTGGAGGGCGGTTGATGAACCGGTGTTGAATTGGGAAGTGTTGCAATGGTGGGCTGGGGTGGAGAAGGAGATTCGAGGCTTGCAGAGTGAGAGGGATAATGCGACCTTGGCGGACGTGTGTTTCTCACCCGCGACCGAACCGGAACGACCCGTCGACGCTTCACTTTGCGTCACCCAGAGCTTCATGGGTTATCTTGCTGATTCACTGCAGGGGGTGAGCGAGGAAACTTGGGCGAATACGCTCAATCAATGCGCGACCACTCCCGCGGCGTGTTTGCCGGCAAGTGGACAACCGATCAACCCCAAACTTGTGTATGGCAAAATTCCCGATGGCGAGGCAGGTGCAATCGTTCGTGCGGATCAAGCGAGGGCCTTGGTCGTCACCTATGTCGTTCGCAATTCGCTCGATAAGGAAATCATCGCCAAAGCTCAATCTTGGGAGGCCAAACTTTTGACTTACCTTCATGATTTGGCGCGACATGATGGCGAAGCGGCGAGATTGGGCCTCGAATTGGCTTTTTCGACGGAGAGCAGTCTGGAGGAGGAACTGAACGCTTCGACCAATACGGACGTGCCTATCGTCGTACTATCTTATGTGTTCATGTTCCTCTACGTTGCGATTAACCTTGGTTCGTCGGGAGCGGGCATCCTCAAGGTCGTGGGGAGGACTTTACTCTTCCTCGTCGCTTCGTTCGTACAAGTCTTTCGTCGGGCCGTGTCGAGTGACAGGAGGAGGACCGAGGCGCTCGAACTGTCCGTTTCTGGATCGACATTGGGCTTGGGCGACTATATCCGTCGGCAGGTGCTCGTCGATAGCAAGTTCTTGCTCGGTCTGTGGGGCATCATCATCGTGCTTGTCAGTGTGTCGACCTCGGTCGCGCTATGCTCTGCTCTAGGCGTCAAGGTCACTCTCGTCATTGCCGAGGTTATTCCCTTCCTCGTCCTCGCTATCGGAGTCGATAACGTCTTTATCCTCTCCCACGAGCTCGATCAACAGAACCAACGCGCGTACGCTGCAGCTTCACGACATGGACCCCTCTTCGGAGGCGACAGTCTCGGCCGTGGGGAGAATGACGACCTGGGCATTGACGATGATCCCGAGGGTCTTCCATCGGCGGAAGAACGAGTCGCTCGAGCAGTTGGTAGGATGGGCCCTTCGATCCTCCTAAGTGCTTCGTGCGAGACCGTCGCTTTCGCCTTGGGTGCGTTGGTAGGCATGCCCGCCGTTCGCAACTTTGCTATTTATTCCGCAGTTGCCGTACTCGTCAACGCCGTATTACAAATGACCGTATTCGTTAGCGCCATGGCGATCGACCTTCGGCGCGTCGAGTCGAACCGAATCGATTGTTTCCCTTGCGTCAAGTTGGCACCGGCTTCCTCGTTCGATTTAGGGTCGACGGTTAGTGAGGGATTTTTGGCGCGTTTCATTCGTACGGTGTATGCACCGATTTTGTTGTTCAAGCCGGTCAAGTATTTCGTTGTTTCACTCTTTGGGGGCTTGTTCGTCCTCTCTTGGATCGGTGCAAGGCATGTCACACTGGGTTTGGACCAACGCCTCGCTTTACCCGGTTCGTCCTACCTCGTGGACTACTTCAACGCCGTCGACTCGTTCCTTGACGTCGGACCCCCCGTCTATTTCGTCGCCCAAAACCTCAACTTTTCCTCCCTCGATACCGTCAAATCCATCTGCGGCCGTTTCTCGACCTGCCAAGAACTCTCCTTCGCCAACATTCTCGAAGCCGAACGTAAACGCCCCGACTCGTCCTTTGTTGCTGAACCTCCGGCGGTGTGGATCGATGATTTCTTTCAGTGGTTGAATCCGTTACTGGAGGACTGTTGTAGGGTCAAGATTTCAGATCCGAACGTGTTTTGTGGCCCGAATGACTCGGAGTTTCAGTGTAGGCCTTGCTTCGAGGATAGGGAACCGGGGTGGAACATCACGCGTGAGTCGGGCGAATCCCCCCCACTTACGTTTTAGGAGTCTCGGGAAACGTAGTGGACTGACGACTTTGGTCTTTACAGTTGATGGCTTACCTGAAGGTGACGAGTTTATGCGCCTGCTCGAGCACTGGCTCGAGTCGCCAACGGACGAATCGTGTCCATTGGGAGGTAAAGCTGCCTACTCGTCGGCACTCAAGATCCAAGATCACTCCGTCAAGACTTCGCATTTCAGGACGTACCATACGCCGCTTAAAACGCAGGACGATTTCATCAATGCGTATGCTTCGGCGCAGAGGATCTCGGCTGAACTGTCTAAGAAGACGGGTGCGGAGGTGTTCCCGTATTCGGTGTTTTATGTCTTCTTTGCTTCCTGTGAGTCGATGAGCTGCGCGCTTCTTGGGCGTCGGATCGCAACCCTGACCCCCCCGATCCCCGATATGATGGACTTGTAGATGCCCACCTCTGGTCAACGGCTCGAGTTGTGCTGTCCATCTCACTCCTTGCCATCTTCCTCGTCACGGCGCTCCTCCTAGGCTCTTTACGAACGGCTTCCGTCGTCCTCCTGACCGTCTTCCTTTCCTGCGTCAACGTGCTCGGCCTCATGGGCGCTTGGCATATCTCGCTCAACCCCATCTCCCTCGTGAACCTCGTTATTTCCCTCGGCATCGCCGTCGAATTTTGTTCCCACATCGCCCGAGCCTTCATGGGCGCCAACGGTGGCGGATTACCTTACCACCACGTTCAAGGTGAAAAAGATCGTAACGATCGATCTATAACCGCCTTAATCGACGTTGGAACTTCAGTAATCGAAGGAATCACTCTCACCAAATTAATTGGTATCTCCGTCCTCGCTTCAACTAAAAGTCAATTGTTGGAAACTTATTTCGCAAAGATGTGGTTCGGTTTGATTTTGGTCGGAGCGGTTAATGGTTTGGTTTTTTTACCGGTTGCTTTGAGCTTTTGGGGTGGTCAAGGTCAGTTTTGCTCTCTCTTGTTTGAGCATTCGGATTTCATGGGGGGGGGGGGGGGGGTAACTACAATACTGATGCGGGGGGGTGTGTCTTTCTTTTTTCTCTTTTGTTTTTTTTTGGGGGGCGATTTAGGTTACGCATTAACGACCGAGGACGGTGATGGGAGTTGGATCACTTCGACCGTTGGTTCGCGTTACGAACATGATAGTCATCGACCATATGCCGAAGGTCAGTAACCCCCCCCTTTCTTTTTAAATCATGAATCGTGTTCTATTGCTAATCCTTTCGGGGGAACGCATTTTTAATGAAATAGATGACGATGACTCGATCGATTCGGATCATTATTAAGAAGGGACCTCCCTGTGCTCGCTGCCCCTCAAAATGCAATCAGAATACTTTTGTTCATGTGGGAGATATTATCCGTTCTGTTTGGCAACATGGGGGAGGAAGAAAAGGAACCACGGAGAGCGTAACTGCAAAGAGAGAGAGAGAGTGTACAAAAAAAAAAAAAAAAAAGAGAGGACAAGGGGGGAAATACACATACACACACACAATGTATAGTAGTAGAGAAAGAACAAAACAAAAAACCCTTCTCATCCTTTTTTTCGCTTACGAAATGACACCTTCTTCCTCTGTTCCTGCTCCTGCTCCTTCAGGTTCAGTTAATGTTGATGATGAAGTTGATGAAACGAAGGGAAGTGGGTTGGGTAGTAAAGCTTCGGGGGAGACGTTGGTTGAATCTGGGATGGGAGGGAGAGGAGGAAGTGCTGTATAGGTTGAGGGGGTGGAGGAGAGGGTTGGGTTGGGAATGATATCCGATGATGGATATTGGGGGATTTGGGCTTGACGAGGTTGGAGGGAAGTGGTGACGGATTGCTGGGTGGGTTAAGAAATTAAGAAAATGAGGTTAAGGGACTGGAAATTGTTTGGAATACGGTAGGAATGGACTTACCCATGCCCAGTAGAGCGACGGGGCGAGGTGGGCGTTGGCGCGTTCGGATCGTTTGGTCGATCGTGATAAAGCGTCGACTGAGAGAGAATTGAACATTAAAAAAAACATTGATCAGCATCTCTTCGCTTACCACGCACGCTCTCTCTATCCCGCTAGACTGACTCTGCAATGACCTGGCGACATGTTCACTGGAGATGAACTCGTGCGCATAACTGAGACAATCATCGAACGTCGTAACTTGGAACGCACAACCGGCGGGCACGACGACGAATTGACCAACTCCTTGCCAAATCGTGTAAGGGCGAATACCGGTCGATTTGAATAACTCGGCTCGGAGTGAAGCGTCGAGAAAGACGTTCTCCGTAAAGAGGGGACTGGAAAGAAGAAGAAAAAAACTCGACTCGTACATCAGCAACTACAAAGCTCAACGAGTCGTGCAGAAAGTATTTTCGTCCCAACTCACTCGTCCTGAGCGTCCCGATAATGCGCCTTCGTCGTGCCCGCTTTGGCCATCTTTTTAGCCACCAGCTCGAGGATGAAGGCGCGTACGACGTCCGAGTCTTCGTAGCGAAAGATGTCCCAGCGTGCACTACCGGGCACGTCCGAGGCTGTGGCGGAGGTGTAGGTCATCAGGTTGATATGATCTGTTGCTTTCACTGAGGAGGTGCCAAATAAACTGGGTGTCAGGCGGCGGCTGTGAGGACTTGATGGAAGAGCAGGTACGTACTGTGCAGCAAGGTCGACCCTCGACCGGCCCATGTGAAAGCACATCGCGGTCCGACCTCGGGTTCTAAAGCGTTGAGAGGCACGTGCGACAACGGGTTGAGCACCCCATCAGGTCTCAGTAATTCGGGCAGTGGCACCGTAGCCAAATACTATCAAGTCAAATCTTAAATCAGTTTCAGTCGTTAAGACACCCCATCTCACACCACGACGCCAGCCACTCACCGCATTCGACAACTCGGGCAAGGCCTCCCTCAACCCTTTTGCTGGGAAATTCCTGACCTTCCAACTCCTCGTATCCCTCTTGGTCTGACCATACATCCCAAAGAAGTAACTCGCAAGAGTCGGCGTCCTTTCCCCACTCTTGTGATTCTCCAACGTCAAAGAGACGTCACCGAATTTTTGGACGAATGTCTCGGGTGTCCACTTATCCAAACCACCTTCTTGGATCGGGGCCCCATCCAAAAGGACAGGTTCGTTGCGAGCCCATACTTGATGCCAAAGGTCTTTGGTGAGTGATGAAACGGCGAGTACGATTCCGGGTCTTTCGGAAGCTAGGATCGGGTTATCCGAGTATAAAGAGGCAATCTGGTCAGGTGGGATCGCTTCGTTGTGCGAGAGGACGGGGTGTTCAGCCTTCCATCGCATTACGTCCGCGAGGAGGGACTGCATTTCGATTCGGTTGATGCGCGTCAAGGGAGTGAATTGCGTGTGAGAGTGAGCGCTGACGCGTTTCTTGCCGTGGGAGAGACAACGCCTTCGTCGGTGTTGATCCGAAGTTAGACCGTTGATATCTAGCGTTCCATCTTGTATCGCTTCGTCAAGTTTGACCAAGGCCTCATAACACCTCGAGCATGCTGCCCGACCACAAATTTCGCAAATCCAATCGCCGGCAAGAGGGGCGATCAAGCAGGTCGTACACAACACCGTCGTACTCAATTGTCGAGGAACTCGCACCGCGCGAGTCGAAGACGCATGACGCAATTCCCTTTCGAGCAATGGCCCCAAAGAAGGTGCGATCGCGGTCCTCAATTCGTCCGCCTGTTCCTTCTTCGGACTCTGACCAAATTGTGGTTGCTCTTCCAACTGCGTTGCGATATCTTGATCCAAACTCAAGATCGTCGGACAAGCGATGATCGATCCCGTCGCATCAACGCCGAACGATCGAACCCCTCTAAACGCACATACCGCGTCAACGAATTCTTCTGTCGGAGTCGACTTGATAGCGAGACAGAGGTGACATTTCGGATGACCTTCGATCGACTTTGAAAGGCAAGTCGTTGATTGAAGTTGCCAAGTGGCAGGTTCTTCTCCCGTAGGTTCGAAAGGCGGTGGCGTAGGACTGGACAAACGACCGTTCGTACCGCCTTTGGTTCTCTTCTTCGATGAACCGCGCGAAGAACCACCGTCGGATGTGCGAGATCGCTTGAGCGCGGAAGCAGAACACATTACGGTGTGACCGTTCGCTAAAGCATCGGCTGTCAAGGCGGTCGGCATGGGCGTCGAGGGTGGTGGCAAGAGGGCCGAGAGTGCAGGATCAGAGTAGTTCATCGATGCGCTTCGCCATGTATTGCTTCGATTGGCGAAAGATAGGTCGGGAAATTGTGTGGTGATCGAAGAGGGAGGTGCTGACATTGGACCCGGATTCCGCAAGACGCCGTAATCACGTAGGCCAGGGACAAGACCGTTCGAGATGTCCATTAAGGACTGAGAAGCAAGGTACTCGGGTGGTAGGTCGAGCAAGTCTCGGTATTCGGGAAGGTGCGAAAGTGAGATCGTCTCGGACGTATTGTCGTCGAGCCAATGTGTCGTCAGCACGATATGATTGAACCGTGTTTCGGGTGCGAGGTCGTGGGGTGGTCGAGCGGGCAAGATGGTCGGGTCCTTGATGCTCGGTGTCTGCTGCTGCATCTTGGCCGCATGCACGGCCATAGCGAGCGTCGAAGCGGCCGAGGACGTTCTCCTACCTCGAACCAAATTCCCTCCCGGACCTCGCATCCTCGCCGCATCGCTACCGTTCCAACCCGACATGCCCAAATTCGACCCCGAATAAGGTGACTGCATACCCAAGTTCGACTCGTCATCCCCTTTACCGTTGCCCGCATTCGCGGCGGCCATACGTTGTCTCATCCTCTGTTGGTACTGCAACAAGCGTGCGGCCTTTGCCGCATCGTGTTGTCGGAACGCTTCTTCGTTCACTTGGGCCGAGGTGAAGGTCGAGCTAAAATCGGCGGCGGCGGAGCGATGCTTTTCACTTTCTAAATCACCTGTCGGTGCATCGTTGAGACTTCGGAAATGGTCCGGATCGTCTAGCATCGGTGTTCGTTCAAAGGAGGATTCCATCGAAGGCGTAGCAAAGTTGATATAGTGGAACGGCATGGGGGAAATCGTCAAGGAAGCGACGGTAGGTTGACCATCCGGGCCTAAAGGTGGAATCGCGTTGAGGTTCGAAGTTGAAGCGATCGGAGGTTCGTCCAAGGGTGCGGTGGGGTTGAAGAGCGACGAATTCTCCGGATTGAGCATCATTGAGGCGTTGACCGAAAAGGCAGGTCGAGTCTGGTTTGAGGATAACACGGGTGAGGATTCAATCTCGACAATGTTGGGCGTCGACTCGATCGAGCCTTGGCCGTAACCGTGTTGACCATTCGCCAGGGTGAATTGACCAATCAAAGGCGGCGACCGCATCAAACTGGGATCTCCATCCAGTCCCCGATCGTCGAATCGACTCGCAGCAGCGAGGGTGAAGGCGGAGGTGTTGGAACTCGGACCAGCGGCGGGGGCGGTGGAGATTCTTCTCCGACGGGAAAAGGCGAACGCAAAGGAGGGGGGACGAGCACTCGGTTTGAGCTCGTCTTCGGCGTTGTACTGGATCGGATTCAGTTCGGGAGAAGGCGGGTTCGTGTAGGCATGACCATCGATGCCGTCGTTGGCTTCCGGTGGGGCCAGACTGTTTGAATCCTCAAAGGCGGAGGAGGCGGTCATACCCGACTCGGCTAGACATAAAATAGAAATGGGGGAACGCTTTCGTGAGCGCATGTAAACACAGAGAGCCGCAATACGGTCGGGTGGAGCTCACCGGTGTCCAATCCGGCTGCGATTGAAGATGCGACGAGTGCCTCGAGGTCGAACTGGGGTGTGGTCTGTTGATGAGGTTCGAGCAAAGGGGTTTGGGCAGCGAGACCGAGCAGTGCGGTGACATCAAGATCGGCCAGCGAGGCAAGCTTGTCCGTGAGGATGTCGTTGAGGGCTTGCGAATGAGTGTTTTCTGCTGCTGTGGTGGTGATCGTCGTCGTGGCTGCATGTGATTTGCGGAGAGGTGAGGTCGAGGTCGAGTTGGAGGTCGAGTTGGAGGTCGAGGTGGAGGTTGATGGCGGCTGGGAGGACGTCGCAGGACCGCGCGGCGATGACCGGATCGCTGTTACACCTACACCCGTAGCCTCATTCGAGTCGGCTGCGGCATGTTGCAAACAAAAGCGCTCAGCTTCGGTTTCGTCTTCGTCTACGCTGAAGCCTGACTGACCCATGGTGCGACCTAGAGAGCGAGCTGCGACGCTGTCGGATTCGAGGATGTGCCCAAACTATCTTGTAGAGGCAACGCCCAGTCTACACTCCGCCCGTGACGGGGTGTAACGTCGCGCGGTAAGCTCGAAATAAATAGGTTTCAGCTGTGAAGCTACAGCCTAACTGGAACTGGAACTGGAACTGGAACTGGAACTGGAACTGGAACTGGCGTGGCGTGGCGCACTCGCAGGGAGGTTTGGACTTGGAAACTGTCACCTCACCGCGGGGGAGAGCGCAGGCGAAACGCATACAAATACAGCGCATACAAATACATGTGGCGCATTCCCGTCCGCGCCTGTCTCTCTTTCGTCCTTGTCGTGCCCCTTCCGCCTGCCGCCGCACTCGGCCCATCCCATCGCCCAATCACCGCCGCCATCCGCCACCGTCATAAAGGAAAGGCTCTGCCATGGCTCATGCACCCTACAGCGATCACACGCTAGAAAAAACACATCATTTTCATCCCACCCAGTACTCGCTCTGGCCCGCGTTCCTTTTGCCGCTCCAGGTAAACCAGTCTCTCTCCCTTCAACCCCAGACCATTGTATGTTTCCTCTTTTTAGTGTGGTGTGAGGAATTGCAAAGAAAGACAACCCGAAAAAACAGACGAAAAAAAGCCAGTGAGCCTCGTCCGTCCGCCCCCGTCTTGCTTCCCGGACGATACCCCCAAAAATTGCAAGCACCTCATCGAGTCCCCCACCCCTGGTGTTCATTTTTGTACCGTCCTAAAACTACGACTTTGATCCTGATCGATCGAACTCTCCCATCATCTCGGTTCGTGCGTAGAGAACGAAACGCTTACTTGCGGCCCAAAAGGATACCGTCAAACTGTTTGGGAGAGATCGTCATCAGCATATGACATGACACTCGTCAAGATTAGAAAACAAAACAGAACGTACGCGTTGCTTGAACCAGTTTTGAGATTGCTCCTTGGTAACACGGTGGGGGGCACCGACGCGCGAGGTGCAGCGCTTACGCCTGGCGACACGTCCACCCGGTCGACCCATGATGACGTAAAAGTCCATACCAAAGATACCAATTCCGGGGTCGTACTTCATACCGAGGTCGATGTGCTCATCAACGCCGAAGCCAAAGTTGCCCGTCTCGGAGAAATTCCTCTTCCTAAGTTCGTACTCCTTCACCTTCAACCCGCGTTCGAGGATCTCCTCCGCCTTCGGTCCACGAATCGTGACGTGCACGGCGATCTTCTCGTTACGACGAATACCAAAGTGACGAACCGTGTAGCGCGCCTTGGAAGTGACCGGGGTTTGACCGGTCAATTGTTCGAGAACCTTGGACGCTCGCGTCAATCGATCACCGGATTCACCGACCGAGATGTCTGTTGCACGAGTGCGTATTGGGATGCAATCAGTCACCTGTCTCTCCTTCACTCTGCTAGTATTCCCCGTTCATTCAACTATCGTATCATCCGCAAGCGCCGTCGTCTACGCTCCCCTGCGCTCCCCCCTCCCGCCCCTCGCGCCTCGCCACGCCCGCCGACGCGCGAAAGTCGCAATTCGCTGCCGTGGCCCGCTCCCACTCCAAGCCACAGAATGGGACGACGACCCCAATTCGTAAACTTACTGATGACGAGCTTCTCAATTCGGAGTTCCCGCATGGGGTTGGCGGCTTTAGTCGTTTCGGCCATCGCTGTAAAAGTTTTCCACTGTTCACCACACCACCGTACAAGGACCGCGGGGGGTTGGTATTAGAACGAGACGAGGGACGCAGCGGCCAGTCGGGGCGGGGCAGGGCAGGGCAGGGTAGGGCAAGGGCAGGGTAGAGCAAGGGCAAGGCGGCAAAGGGCGCGCGCTCGCGAAGGGGGCGGCGCGGTGGGTTGTTCGTAGGTCGTTTTCGAGGGCGCAATGGGGCGCACAGAGGTTGATTAGGTGGGTGGGTGAAGGGTGAAGGGTGGAATGGAAGAGAGAGGTCAAAGGAAAAGAACAAGGTCAGTACAGCGGTCCTAGGATAGGTCAGAGGTCTTGTAGAGGGTTGGCTCACGGAAAGTCTGACGAGGGCGGAGACGAGAAAAGAGCACGGCCGCGGCGCACTCGTCTTTCGCGCGCGCCGCCGCCAGCGACCAGCAACTCTTTGGCGGCCACCCAGCGCCGGCGTACAGTGCGTCTCAGGGGGTCCGAGCGCGCCGTGGCAACTTGCCAAACTTGGTCAAGTTTCGCAAACTCGGTTCGGTGACCACGTCTGCCCTACACATAAAGGAGGAAAATTGAAATTCAAGAAAATAAATAGAATGTCACCGCCGCGGGGCTTGGTCACCTGTCGTCCAAGTCGACCGATCCGATAACCGAAAATCATCGGGCTAGTATGTCTGGCCTGGTATTCCGCGCCGGGCTCCACCTTCTCCCCTCCCCCCCATACCCCTCATCCCGGATCCTCGCAAAGATCCGCTCTCAACCTAGTCATGACGTAAGTACCCAACCAAACGACGCCTCTTCTTTCAGTCGTGAAATGACGAGTTTTCCGTCTGCCCCAATTCCTACAGATCACTCAACCCATCCCACTTCCCAATCTCGTCCTTATCCTCCTCTTCGTCATCGTCATCGAACGACGACGCTCGTTTCCACGGTCAAGCCGTACATCAATCCGTCTCCTTCGAACCTGAAAGCTCGTCATCACACCATCATCACTATCAGCAAAAGAAGGACTCATTCGAACCCACCGCCACCGCCACCGCTTCTTCTTCCTTTGCTGAACCTTCATGGAAAGGTGCATGGGCACGTCGACAAGCTCACAAGAAAGCTCAACGACTTGAACGAGAACGAAATTTTCAAAACGATGGGGATAGGGATGATGATCAGCAAACGAAAGAAAGTTTCAATCGATCTTCTTTATTGGAAAAGGTTGGTTTTTCGAATAAGGAGAAGATCAGGAAGAAGGTTAAGGATCATGATCATCAGAGGATATCGGTTCCTCCTATTCCGGATTTGAGGTACGAACAAGGGATCCTTATGTCCATAAGACCTTTCTTACATCGTGTTCAACCTACTACTACTACATCAACTACGGTCATTCCTTTGGATACTGAAACCATTCTCGTCGACGAGGATATCAATCGTCTTCGATCGGATCAAGAACGAAATGAAGAACGTAAAGAGGTGCAGGAAAAGACGACGATGGTTTCGAGTGCTTTAACGTGTGAAGCTGCAAAGGAAGGGTTGAAGAAAGGTGAACAGACCGATTTATTCGCCGGTCCTTTGAGGTTCGAATGGGGGAAGATAATGTATGTGATTTTTAGGGATCAAGTAAGTTTTTGCGGGGGAGCGGAGCGGAAAATCTTTTGGGCCCGCGATCAGTTGGGAGGATCGTCGCGTTGACTAATGTTATTTACATTTGTTTTTGATTGTAGTTCATCTACCCTTTACTTCAAGGTTTGGTCTGGGGCGTAGGCGGGCTATGGATCGCGTCGTTGTGGGACTGGAACAAGAGTCGATCGGACGCGAATGCGGGTGCGGCGAGCGCGACGAGAGGGACGGTGAAGAAGGGTGTGTCACCTGTTTCGAACTGGTTGGCCAAATTTGGTCTCAAGGCGAAGTCGTGATCAGGATTGGGTGATGCTGAGTGGGCAGGGGAGGGTTAGCAGAGTAGCTCTAGGGGATGAATACGTTGCTCGGAAACGTTGAGAACCGCCGAGCTGCTGTGCTTCGGTCGAGAGGTCGGGTATTGCATAGTCAGGGTGATTGGATATAAAAAAATGTGAGAATGTTGTAATTCCTACTGTTTGACGTATAAGTACGGGAGATGCTGTAGCCAGTTGAAAAGTGGGTTTTTCCTGAACTGGCTGCCTTCCTAATAGTTCCTAATGGCCGTTTTTTC
The DNA here is from genome assembly GCA_001244265.2 of Microbotryum lychnidis-dioicae p1A1 Lamole. Lineage (NCBI taxonomy): Eukaryota > Fungi > Basidiomycota > Microbotryomycetes > Microbotryales > Microbotryaceae > Microbotryum > Microbotryum lychnidis-dioicae. The sequence continues at coordinate 2,688,826 of CDLV01000006.1, forward strand.
GATCGCGTCCTCTTCTGGTCGCGCTCTCTTCTGGGGACTCTTTTTCCTCGTCTGTCCACCCTTGCACACGCAAAACACGCCCCAACCTGTGTGCAAAAACCAAGCGAGGAACTTGCATTCAAATCATGGCCACAGCACTACTACTACGTACTACTACCCGCACGACGACGACGACCTCATCGCACCTCCTCTCCCTCCTCCCACTCCCACTCCCACGACTAACCCTCCTCTCACCCTCAACATCCTCCCCATCCTACGTGCCCATCTCAACAACAACAACAACAACGAGCTCACCTTGGAATCGAATAGGGAACGTAGTCGAAAGTTTGAGGGGATGGTTAACATTACCACCTATTATTTGGGCCGTTCCCAAGAGTAAGGTTTCACATAGTAAGAAATCGATGAGGAGTTCGGGTAAAGGTTTGAAACAACGTACAAGTGAGTTAAGAGTATGCGAACAGGGTTTGGGTAGGTGGGTGGGGTGATATGGGCGTAGACTCTGATGGTCCTTGACTTGTGTCCTTCCGCCTGGGTTTAGATTTGGTTGGTTGTCCTTCTTGTGGTTTACCTAAACCTTCGCATACGATATGTCACGAATGTCATGTCGCTTTTAGGAAGGAGGTTCATGCGGAGGTTAAGATGCTGAGAAAGGTATGAGGAAGCGAGTAGGGAGGAGGGGAGAGAGGGATAAAGGAGTCGTTTGGGGGATGATATGTAACAAGGGTTCTGGGTTCCAACTTTGATTGTCGCTGTAGGAGCCTTGCGAGATGGCGGGGTGTGTCATGAGGTCATCGATCGCGTAGAGTCATCGACGAGCTCGGAAATGGACAAATACAAAAAAAAAAAAATCCTTCGCAAAATAAAGTTAAAGACGCAAAAGAATACTTTGAGCTACTCCAACAATCCCGAACCACTCGCCCAATCTCCAAAAGTAATGGCACCATCAGAGGGAGGTCCAAGCTCAGAAATCCGGTTCGTCTTCGCAGCACGCGAGAGCACGCGTCGGCTGACCCCCGCAAGTCGACCGGATTCAAACCCCCTCCGCAGATCTCTCTCTCCCTTCCCCACGCTATTAAATGTCTTACCACGTCCATCCGGATCGACAAGCTGGGCCTTCGAATGGGAGTTCGAGGGGAGGAAGTAATGAAGCGAGTACTTCTTCTACACGAGGTGGGAAAGCTGGAAGAGGTCGTCGGGTCGGCGGTAATCGAGTAGGAGTAGGAGGACAAGCAGTGATAGAGGGACCTTTGTCTTCGATCCCTTCTGGTGCGTTTCAGCGAGGATATATACTGAAGGTGTGCAGAGTGCTGATTGGATGTGCGTTGGGTTTGTCTGTTCGAGGGAGGGAATAGGTTCAGTATCCAAATTGAAAGCTCAGTTGAGGCAGACGAAGCGATTGTTGGCTCGTGTGAGCCACTCTGCACCTTACACGAACCAAACAGTAAACTCAACACTGACAACACCGTCCAAATCTTTTCTTTACAGCAAGATTTGACCCCCGATGTAAGAACGACGACCGAACGTCGTCTCGCCACACTCGAATCGGAATTAATCATGGCGCAAGATTCAACTTTGGAGAAAAAGATGGTCGTCAGGTATAAAGGTGTCAGATTCTTTGGTAAGTCTTCTCAAGCTTTTCAAGTGTCGATTTTCCCTTGCGCACAAAAAGTTGACCCCCCACCCCCCCCCCCCGATCCCCAAACAGAACGTCAGAAATGCTTACGCAAAATTCGTCAAGCTCTCAAAACGGAGCCACCGACGGCTCTCTCCATTCGAACGCTCTTTGAAGCTCGTTCGGACCTCTATTACGTACTCCATTTCCCCATCAAGGAGAGATATATTGCCCTCTTTCCCGAGGGACAGTATGTGCCGTTTGTTAAAGAGGGAGAGGAGTTGAAGGGGAGTGAGAGGAAGAGGTGGCAAGTTAGGAAGGGGTTTAGAGATTTGTTGGAGAGGGGGAAGTGGAGGAGGAGGTGGAGAAGGGGCTGTTGGGCATACAGGGGGAGCAGGATCATAAGGAAGAGGGAGACGTCAACGAGAATGGCAAGAGGGCGAGGGAAGGAGAGGAGGAGGAAGAGGAAGAGGAGGAGGAGGAGGAAGAAAAGAAGGTTGGGAAAAAGGAGAGCCGGAAGATCCTGGCGGAGGCACCGAACGAAGTCAAGAAGAAGAAACCATCCCCAACGAATTCGAACGAGAAAGAAACTACTGCACCACCTGCATTGACTTCTGCTCCAAAGCCCGTATCCGCATTGACCAAGCCAACAACCACCCCAACCGCAGCCGACGCGACTCAACTCATATCCAAGAAGGATCGCAAAGCCGAAAAGGACGCGAAACGAAAAGCCGCCAAGGAGAGGACTTTAACGACCAAGGCCTCGACAAAGGAGGAGCTTGAACCGAAAGGGTGGGCAGGGGATGATGACTTCTTTGCTTGATTCGCTTAGGGGTTGTTGCATGTTACTTCGTTTCTCAGTGGAGTGTGAAGAGCAGTGTGGCTATGTAACAATTACATCTACCGCAACGGAGAGATGTTAGAGAGCTGGGCGCAGTGTGGATGGATTAATCATGTGCTCAGAGCACCTTCTTGGCTTGGCTGCTCGACTTCTTTTCCCCCGTTTCGAGAGCGTTGTCGAGGGCGTCCAGGCGCTCAATCCTAGAGGAGGCAGGTCCTTAGTACGATCGAGGCTGACAAGTCATTGCGAGCGATGGGCCTAGCTTACAAGGTTGGGTGATTGTTGTTGTAAGCCGAGTAAACGGGATCGACGCCATAAACGGCCTAAAGGAATGCCAAGCAGACGCAGATCAGCTTCCACCGCCGTATCCCCTATAACACGCTCACTTTTCTTAAACTGACCAAATTCTTTTCATGAATCCCGACCAAAGCCCCCTTCAGGTTCTTCGCATACTCGGGTCCCAAAACATGCGCGAACCGATCAGCCTGATACTCCAACGCCCTCGTCACGGTGTTAGTCGTGAACTGTAAGACCGCCGAAAGAGGGCTAAACAAAGCCGAGGCGAGGAAGAGGGCAATGATGGTGGGACCTCCGGTGCCGTTCGAGCCGGAGAAAGGGGTTGAAGAGGTAAAACCGAAGGAGGAGAGGAGGACGGGGTTCGAGAGGAAGAGGGAGAAGATGAGGAGAGAGAAACCGGTTTGTATCAGAGACGTCAGGAGAAGGACGAGGACGTGCTTCCCTGCCCAGTGGCCTGTAGAGGATTCGGATTGGATGCGTTCAGCGGGGGCTTCTGTGGGGTCAACCGATTTTGAGAGACTGACCTAACTCATGCGCGAGGATGGCCTCGACCTCTTCAGGCGTCGATTTCTCCAACAAGGTATCGTAAATAACGATATGTTTGGTGAGGTAAGGCAGACCGAAAAAGTAGGCATTTGAATGACTCGAGCGCTTCGAGCCGTCCATGACCCAAACGCGACCGAGGGGGAAATTGAGTCTCGTGGCCAACGCCTTGACTTTGGGAAACACGGCGTGGTTCTCGTCCAAAGGGGTGTACTTGTTGAACAAGGGGGCGATAACGTAAGGGTACAGAGGGATCATGATGATTTGGATCGAGAAGATAAAGGCCATGATCCACGCAACGATGCGCAGCACTCCGTCGGTGCCAACCCAGTGGATGATCCAGATGACTCCCGCGAGAAGAGGCAATTCGAGTACGAGCGACAGGATGAAGCCCTTGGCAGCGTCGGAGAAGAAGGTGGCTCGGGTCATCTTGTTGAAACCGTGCTCCTCTTCGAGGACGAAATTCTTGTAGTAGCTTTGCGGCAACGAGAGCAAAGTACCGACGACGGTCAAGATGGCGACAAAGACGAGACTGGTAGAGATCTCGCCTTTGGCGCCGGGCAACTTGGCCGCCAGATCCCAAGCACCTCTGAGTAGGGTCCAATCGTTGTGACCCCGACCGAACCAAGGCGCCGAAACGGACGAAGGCGGGGATCCGGTACCAGGGAGGACCCATGCGAACACAGGGGCGACGACGCACGACAAGAGCAGGAACAACTGCGCGAGCTCGAGCTTGCCGACCACGGTCGAGTACTGGTGCTTGGCCAGGGCGTACGCCTGCGACTTTTTGTACGTCTCTTGACGTGTCTCGGCGGGGAGGTAAGGCTCGAGCGACGTGGGCAAGGTGGGGTGCTCCGATTCGAGCAAGTACGGCTTTTGGCGCGAGCTGCAGAATGCCCAATACAACAGGGGTCAGTTCATCAGCTTGGGACCTTGCATCGTGCACCCCTGGATCCCCTGCCTGGGGTGGCATGCGACGTCGTTTGCCGACGGATGAGCGTCCGTCCCCGTCGTGGCCACGTCAGAGCGTCAACGTACCCAACATAGCCTTCAAACGCCGCGACCGCGAGCGAGACACCGAGGATGATGGTCTGGTAGTCGATGCGAGGGTCCTGCAGGCGCCATTGGAGCTCCTTCAGTACCGAGGTCATGTTGGAACCGATCGAGTGCAGCACTGGCGGTCAGAGGAAGCCCGAGCGCGAAGACGACGAGCTGGTCGCAGCCCCCTTCAGTCACGTGATCGTCAGGGCTTGGCCGAACTGCCAACTATGCATAGTCTCCCAAGTGATGCAGGTTGTTGGCGCACAGCACTGGTACAGATTTCTGGAGTCTCAACGTCTACCGACTACCCCCACTCGGCGTCCTTAGTAAGCAACTTCTCGGAGCTTGTTCCACTTCGGCCGGTCAAAGCGGCCCGGACTGAGCTCGATGAGCACTGCAATGCCTGAGAGGCTGAGACTCGGTCCGAGTTGGAGCTCTTGAGGTCATCATGGGACAGACCTTACGTTACCGGAGGCCCGGGCGGCGGCGCGTATGGATGGGCAACGGCGCTTGAGATTGAGGGCCGTGGTGCCCGTGCCCTCAATGCAGGACAGGGGAGCGGTCTCAGAACTAAGTACTGAGGCTCGAATGAACTTGTCTCACTTGCTGCTCGGCTGAATCGAACCACCATGATAAGATAACGACATGCGCAGCCTCTGGGCCGACTATAAATGCGGAGCTAGAGAGAGAATCACCTCTTTTCTTCCTTCACGTCACTTCCAAGTTGACCCCCCACAAGAACTTCACCCGAGACTACCTACCCTCCACAACCATGAAGATCACCTTCCTTGTTCTCTTTGCAGGTCTCATCTCTGCTGTCGTTGCTATGTGAGTCTGTTACATCTTAGCACCCCTCTCCTCAACAATCTCCTCACTGACTGTACACGCCCGACTTCCTTGACCATCATCCTTATTAGAACCCAAAGCCGAGGCACAAGATACGTTTAGTACGAGAGCCAAGGATGATAGTAAAGACAGTTGGAGAAAGAAGAGAAGCGCAGAGTAGGAGCGCGCGAGGCAACTAATATCAACAACTAGTAACTAATCATGATCGGTAATAGAAGTGGGATGAAACAGCAATATACACTCTGACACCCCCCCGTGCTGTCATACCACTGCACCTCATAAGCCCAAATTCGTCCGATGGAAGATGAATGGCTTGGGACCCAAGGCCTTGGTGAAGATGTCAGCAAACATGTTACCAGTGGCAATGTAGCGGACCTTGATCTCTTTCTCAGCAACCCTCTCGTGGACGTAGTGTTCCGAGATGCGAACATGACGAGATCCCTGATGGTTGGTCGGGTGTTGTGCCAGAGCAAGCAAACCTTGGTTGTCACCATAGAGCATGACTGGACCGGGAACCGGAACACCAAGTTTGCTCAGGTGAATGGTGTCCCCGCTAGCATACAAAAGAGAGAGGTATTCCGCATCGGTAGTAGACTTGGCAACCCTGTGCTCCCGTTTGGAACACCAAGCAATGGCGGCTCCGGACAAGATGAATGTGTAGCCCATGGTCAATCGTGAGCTTGTCAGGCAGGCTCCTCAGTTTGCATCCGAGTAGCCATGGAGCGGTTGGTTGGTCTTGCGGTAGGTGAGCCCCAAGTCCAGCATGCCTTTGATGTAGCAGAGGACGTGCTTGATGGCTGTCCAATGCTCTGGGCCGGGTTGCTGCGAGAAGCGCACGAGGTAGCTGACCACAAAAGCGAGGTCCGGACGAGTGCCAACCGCGGTGTATATCAACGAACCAATGGCCTGCAAGTAGCGAGTGCAATCCTCAGGGGTAGCAGACAAGTTCTCAAAATTGAGGACAACACCGGGTTGCATGGGGACGCCCGCCGGCTTGGCATCAGCAAATTGGAACCTGGCCAAGATATCTCGAAGGTAGCACTCTTGGGAAAGTGTGATGGACCCGTTGTGCCCGCGTTTGACTTGGATGCCGAGGATGTATTTGGCAGGCCCGAGATTTTTGGTACCATATGCAAGTTCCAATGCGTCGAGAACCCTGTCGATCTTGGCGGTAGAGGGCCCAACCAACAGCAAGTCGTCAACGTACAAGGCAATGTAATGAGAGTGCCCGTCGTGTTCGCGGCGGTAGATGCAGATGTCCAATTGGGTGGGCACGTATCCGAGGGAGCACAAAGTCGAGCCAATCTCCGCGTTCCAGATGGTGCCCGCTTGGCCAAGTCCGTAGATGGATTTGGACAGCCTGAGGATCTTGCCAGGCATGTTGATGCCTTGTGGAACGCGCATGTAGAGAGGCTTGTCAAGTTTGCCGTGGAGGTACGCCTTGTTGACGTCGGCTTGATGGACATGGTAGCCGTTGGCCACGGCAAGGGCAATGAGAGCCCAAATGGACGTGAACTTGACGACGGTGTAATACTCTGTAGTTACTCAAAGGCCCGATGCGCGTCTGGTCTTAGGCATTGCCGGAAAGTAGGGCCTCTCTTCCTTTCCGACCAGTTTATTCTTTGGAATACATACTCGTATCCTGTCACCTGCAAGGCCCGACGCTGGGGCCTTACAGATACGGGAGTTGGTGACGGACACTTGACCTTTCCACTCGAGTCCCAGCGAGGAAGCGACCGCCGTCATGTGTCCAATGAGCGAGTTCACTGTGAATGTTGAGAGTGTAAAGCCGGCAGTTGAGGTGGTACGCGCATACAGTAGGTCGTTGGCGTGATGTAGCAAGTGCCGTTTGAATTGGTTGTCATTGATGAACTTTCCCCCGTCCTTGCCAATACCCAAGGTTGCGCGCCGACTTGCTAGCTTCGCAGCGTACGTAGTGAAAGAATCCGACCCTTGTCGCGTACGGTAGAAGTCGTGCTCGGCGGTGAGCACAAAGCCCGAGTCCAGGAACCGTTCCCTCACCTCAGCCGCAAAGGCGTCCCATGTCATCAATGCCTTCAGTTCATCCCTGTGCTGATTCCACCAAATTTTCCCTTCGCCCTGCATTTTCATGCCAGCTTCCCTGATTTGTCAAACGACCGTCAACGTCTCATCGGAACGCTTGAGATCCCCGAATGCCTCGATTGCGTCCTCGCAGTCGCCTAGCCAGAGGATGACATCCTCCGCCGTAAACGGTGCCTTGAGCTCTGGCATGTGGAGTCGTGTGGGCGCTCGGTCCGACATCTTCGGCATCGACTTTGGTACGAGATGCGGCGGAGCGTCCTTGTTCGGTGGGGGTCCCTGATCCTTGCTGTTTCTGGTTTGTGGGGCCAGATTGGAAAGCGGGGCGTCGGCGACGGATGGGCGCGGGCGGGTGGCGGCGATTGCGTGCGAAGCAAAAAAAGAAACGAAACCGTGCGGGCGAGCGACGGAGGGGCGCGTTTGGCGAGCGACGGTGGCGGTCGCGTGCGAAGTGAAAAGAAAAAGGGCGGACGAGCGATGACGGTCGCGTAAACGGCGAACAACCTCAGCAGTTGTGTGTGACGGCGAACGACCAAGTTGTGTAAGCAATGCGGCGAACGTCTTGCGACGTATGATGTGGACGGCGAACAGAGACGGCTCTGTATGACAAACGACGCGAGTCGTGCGGGGGTGCGGCGAACGTCTTGCGACATGTAATGTGGACGGCGAACAGAGACGGCTCTGTATGACAAACGACAAGTGTCGTGCGGGGTGTGCGGCGAACGACCTGCATCGTGTGTACGTCGAGCCGGTTTGAAGCGGTGACGGAGTGTTCTTGGCGAATTCTTGTATCGGATGTCAAAAAAAAATGTAAGGCCCCAGCGTCGGGCCTTGCAGGTGACAGGATACGAGTATGTATTCCAACGAATAAAATGGTCGGAAAGGAAGAGAGGCCCTACTTTCCGGCAATGCCTAAGGCCAGACGCGCATCGGGCCTTTGAGTAACTACAGAGTATTACAGTATCACTCGCTCGCCACGGGATCTCAAATCAAACATGGCAAGGCGCACACCATTGACAGCTGAGGCCCGACAACAGTGCATTGATGAGGGTCGTTGCTTCAACTGCCGGGAAATGGGGCATAGTATTTGCGAGTGCCCAAAGACGACAGGCGGGACAATTGGGGACCACCCGGATCAACTCAACTTCATGGGTGACCAGGCATACCGTCAACCGTGGGGTTCCGACTCAAGTGACTCGGAATTGGACGAGGCGTTTGAGAATGAATGGCTGGGAGGATCTGAGAAAGAAGAGGAGGATGAAGAAGAGAAGAAGTAGATAAGGGAGGCAGGGTTTGGTTCAGGTGGTGGAGAGTGTAATACTCTGTAGTTACTCAAAGGCCCGATGCACGTCTGGCCTTAGGCATTGCCGGAAAGTAGGGCCTCTCTTCCTTTCCGACCAGTTTATTCTTTGGAATACATACTCGTATCCTGTCACCTGCAAGGCCCGACGCTGGGGCCTTACAGACGGGGGCATAGTTCTGCTCAAAGTTGATGCCAGGGTGTTGGGCACAACCATGGGCAACGAGACGAGCCTTGCAATCAATGATGTCCCCGTGCTGGTTGTGTTTAGTTCGGAACACCCAGCCCAACCATAAGAGGATCTCACCCGCAGGGAGCTCACAGGAGTCAATGACTTTGAACACCTTGTATTTGTTGAGAAGTGAACTGAATTTGTCGTGTGCCGGGCCACCCCACGTGTCCTGTTGTCCCAATCGGATGACATTGCCCCAATTGGCTGGATCTTGGACAATGGATAAGTTGTGCTCCGCAAAGCCGGCTTTGGTGGACGCAAAGGCACGGAGCATGCCCTGGAAGGCGGGAGTGGGTCCATCAGGTCCGCCAACAAGGTCTTCCCGCGTGATGAGGGTGGGAACAAGTTGGCGGCGAGTCCGGGGGCCAGTGATGATGTTCCGAGCGTCAATTTCACCGTACTTCCCTGGATTGGGACCAACCTTGGCAATATCGCCGTACTCCCAAGTGGGCTTGACTTTGGCAAGTGGAGTTGGTTCCGGTGGTGCTGGTTCCGGAGGACACTGCAGCAGGTGGATCAAAGAAGTGGCATCGTCATTGAGCGAAGGCGGCTGGGTGGGTTCAACAAGCACGGGAGGTAATGGCGTTGCCGGAGCGTCGGCAGGTGGAGGACGGGGATAGAAACCCGGAATGGAAGGCAGTGTGACGCGGGCAGGAACGGCAACAAAGGGGAACTTGGTTTTGAGGAACGGCACATTCTGGCTCAAACTCACGCGCATCAAGGAGGGATCGAGAAGGCGCCAGGCTTTTGCGTGTCAATTGTAACCCACAAAGACCAGCGGAATCCCTTTTGGGTCGAGTTTGTCCCAACGATGAGCCGGCACGGTGGCCCAGGCACAACAACCAAATGCTCGAAGCGCTCCCACGGTCGGGGGGCGCCTGACCAGCGACAATTTGGTACACCTCCCTTGAGAGCCACATGAGGCAAAAGGTTCTTGGTGTGGATGTAACACATGGCAGCCTTGTCCCAGCACGTACGTGGGAGTCCCAAGTTGATCAGTAAAGCCAGGGTGCCCTCCACAATAGATCGTTTGAGCCACTTGGCTCGACCGTTTTGCTTGGGCTTGTACGGTATAGTCAATTTGCGACAGATCCCACGAGCCACGCAAAAACCATTGAAGGCGGTAGAGATGTATTCACCTCCGTTGCCTGAGTGGAGCGTTTTGACCTTGCAACCTGTCTTGTTTTTGATCTCCATAAGCCAGTCCTTAAACGTCTGAAGGACCTCGCTCTTGTGCCCGATGGGGTAGACCCAAGTTTTCCTCAAGAAGTCATCAACAAATGTGACAAGGTACCGTTTGTGGCTGAACAACTCCTCTGGAAAGGACAAGACATCCGAGTGGACCAGTGCTAGCGGCTCCGAGGCGTGGAACGACGGAGGGGGGAACGGCAAACGAAGGGCTTTGGATGCGAGGCACGCATTGCAGGTGAAGTCTACACACCCGAGGTCACTATAGGTCCAATCCAAACCCTCCACCTGGCCAGAGGCCGCCAGTTTTTTAAGTGTCTGAACAGAGGCATGACCGTAGCGACGGTGAAGGGTAAGTAAAGGGATTCCATGGGACTTGGTGGTGACAAGCGTGTGAATCACACCTGGGCTGGGAGTTCGGACCGAAGCGTTGAGCTTGTAAACACGTGATGCGATGGCGGAGGCTGTGGCTATGCGCCCTTGCTGCGTGCGGAGCTCGGCTTATCCGCGTTTGAAGGTGATGCGGACCCCTTTGCGGTCGAAGGCTCGGACGGAGACGAGGTTTGCAGGGCTCTCGGGAGCGTAAATCACGTCGTTGAGGGTGAACTCGGTGCCAATGTCCGAGACGAGTTTGACCGAGCCAACTCCCAAGGCCTTCACCGTCCCCCAAGACCCTGCAGTATGTGCAAGGTAGGCGCTAGGGGCCATTGAAGAAGGAAGCATTGTTGACAATGTGGCAGGCGGACGCTGAGTCAAGCAGGAAGATGTTTGGCGCTCCGAAGCTGACAAACGTGGGGGACGAGAAGAAGGACATGTCGAGATCTTTGGATGCCTCCTCGGTGGCCACAAACGCGGGTGCCTGCAACAATGATGTGCCTTGAAGTTCCTTCATCGCGTTCCTAAGCTCAAAGTACTTGGCGCGCTTGCGCGTGTCCGGGCACTTGTCCACCCAGTGTTTGCCTTGACCACAGGCCGGACAGTTGCTCGGGCCGGGCCTGAACAATTCCATCTACCCTTTTTGCCGGAAGCCGAGGGTTTGGTCGTGGCGACCGGCTTCGCAGCGAGAGCTGGGGTTGGGTTGTGGCGAAGCGTACGGGCGACTGTTTCCATGGACGCAAAGATCTGTTCGACACGGGGCAGTTTGTTGTCCTGGACCTTGACCGTGTAGAAGGTTGTCAGCCAGCTGTCGAAAACAGGAGGCAGGGCGTCGAGTGCCCGCGCCGCGATAGCCTGTTCCAGGTCAAGCTGGGCCATTCGCAAGTGGTTTACCAGCACCATGGCTCGATTTGTCCAGGCATGGAATCCGGACCAAGTGGGTGGGCACGGAGGCATGCTGAAGTAGTCTTTGATCAGCGTTGAGTAGGCCTGGGCATCACTAGGCGCGTAGCGTGCGGCGAGCGCGAGCCAGCAGTTTGTGCGCCGAGCCACCCGTTTGAATGAGTGGCCCGATGGTGGCTTTGGTCGTGACCGTGAGCGAGGACGCAAGCGCTCGGGCCGCGTAATCCTCCCAGCGCGTGTGGAAGGCGGGTGGCCAAGAAGGGTCGTGCTGGCCCTTGCGAAGGTAGGTGCAGACCTCGTGAGCGTAGGTAGTCGACATTGCGAGGTCCCAGTCAACGTAGTTATCCTCGGTGAGCTTCGAGTCATCGGGGAAGGCGGGAGGGTTGACGGGGGGAAGGTGACGCATGGAGATTGCGTCGTCTTCCTGCGCTTGTGCGGGGCGTTGGTTCTTTACGAGAGCGTCGTATTGCTCCTTGGTGAGCGTGATGACGGTGGCGGGGGCGACATCGAAGGGCTGGTTCGACGTTGATGACGATGGTGGAGGAGGAGGCGTGGATGCCATGCCACCGATATCGTCGGAGTCGCCCCGAGCAGGTTGGCTCATAACCTATTAGAACCTAAAGCCGAGGCACGAGATACGTTTAGTACGAGAGCCGAGGATGATAGTAAAGACAGTTGGAGAAAGAAGAGAAGCGCAGAGTAGGAACGCGCAAAGCAAGCAATAGCCGCGCGAGGCGACTAATATCAACAACTAGTAACTAATCATGATCGGTAATAGAAGTGGGATGAAACAGCAATATACACTCTGTCAATCCTATCACGGACAGGGCCGGCGGCCAAGCCCAGTGCTTTAGACAATGCCACAACGAGGGGAACTGGGGGCAGTGAGTGCGCTCCAGCCACCTCCGCGCACATTCTTGTATCTGAGGAGCTGACATGTATGCTTTAATGAATTTTGTCACACGATAGGTGCGACTCTAGAAGGTGCTGCGAGGAATCGTGTTCCGGCGGCGGAAGGGCGGCCTCGGAGCAGTGAACGCCTGGACCTCAAGATGACGGCTGCAGTGGTGGCACGGAGGCTCGGTTGGAGAAGGTTGAAGAGTTGCGCCCACCTGTGTTCAATTTAGAAATCTTGGTCCTTCCCACGTACTCCTGTGCAAGGTGATTCTTCATTGGGGTTTAGTTCCCATTCATTTCTGCGGTCAGGCGATGTCTCCAAACTGGCCTTCCTCCTCATAATCGAGCATTTTCCTGTATCCGCCGCAAAACCCACCCAAACAAAATCAGCACAATCCCTCGTCCTCAATTTCTCAGCAGCACTCACGTCATATAAGGGCCCTCCAACGCATACCCCAACTTCTGATAATAATTCCTGACCCCAATGCCGGAAATCACAGCCAACTTCCTTGATCCATGTTCCTCCTTGGCGATACGCTCAGCTTCTTCCATCAATAGGGTCCCTATGCCTTGGTGTTGGAACAACGTTGGGTCTCGAGCGTGCATCGGGACTGCGGTACCGTAGACTGGTGGTGGAATATAGTTGGTTCATCAGTTTTGAAGCACGAGGCAATGCAAGAAGGAGTAGGAATCGAACGCACCATGCAACTCCCTAACGATCGAGCTCTGCCCGTCCCTAATCAACTCCTCCCTAAAAGTGCCTTCCTTACTACACTTCCTTAACCTCAACAACCCGACCAAAATATCCCTTTGCGGATCCTCATAGCTCAAGAACGTCTCCCACCCACCATTGGCCCAATAATCCCTCCTGATCAACTCCAACTCGTCCGGCCGCACCTTCATATGCAATTCATGTAAACCGACTTCTCGATGACGTACATCCCGACATTTGAGGCCGAAATCCCTCATCCTCTGTAAAGCCAACTCTCTCAAGTTGCCATTCTCTACGCCCGAAGAAACGAGTGGCATCGGGATGTCCCTTTGAACGCGATAGATCCTCGTCCAGGGTGGGATCAACGCCAATATCCTCGCGACAATATCGACCAGAGCATTGGGCGAATAATTCTTGTACCTTCCCGTACGCCACAATTCGTACAAGCCCGTTCCTCAAATCACAAGCGTAGGATAAATCTTCAACCCATCCGACCGAAACTCGGGGTTCTCAAAGTACTCTTGGAATTGTTCCATGTCCCGCTCGACACCAACGTTGGGGAGGTCGGGCATCATATGGGAGACGACTTTGAAACCGGCGTCTTTGGCCATGTGGAACGATTCGCACGTCGCACGGACGGTGTGCCCTCGGTTCGTATCGCGCGCTACGTCCTCGTAGACGGACTGTACACCGATCTCGAGACGCGTGCAGCCGTAGCGAAGCATAGAGCTGGATAGAAAACAACTGGTCAGAAACAATGCGGAAAAGAAAGCCGATCTTGCTCGCACTCACGACAAATGAGGCTTGAGGCAGTAGTCAGGTCGGGTCTCGATCGTGATCCCAATGCACTTTGTCTGAGCTTGCTCAGCATAGCTATGAATTATCAGACGAGTTGAGTAAGCTACCGACGTTCTCGTCCGAGCCCGTCGACGACACTCACGTCACGGCCTCGTCGATATCGTTGCCCGTATAGCCCGACAACGAGTTGTGCAACGACGTGACGAATCCGGACCGATACGATTCAGGCAAGGACATGAACGTGCCCCCCATAATGATAAACTCGACCTGCAAGTCAAATTCAACATGAGTTCAGATCGAGATTTTCTCGTTTATGCGAAAGATAGCCTACCTTGTCGACACTATGTCCCAACCCTCTCAGCTGCTCGACCCGACCTTTGGATTGCTCGTAAGGGTCGTACCTCGCTCGTATCGCTCGCATCGAGGTGGGCTCGTAGCCCTGTGAGACGAGCTCCCGTTCATCAGCACTTCGCGTATGCTCCTTGCTTAAGGCGGTGTCGACTCACGGTATAGGACTGGGTCGAGTACTCGAAATCGGAATCGGGTCCCCCGGGGCAGTAGCTGTCACGGAGAAGGAGACGGGTCATTTTTCCACCCTTTATCCAGTACTAGCCTCCACTGTGTACTCACACGCAAATATTGCCCGTCATGGCAATATGCGGACACCGATGCGGTTTACTCATCACCGCCACGACAGCGATCCCCGACGCCGTTCGGACCGGCTTGGCCCTGAGTTTGGGGAGGAGGATCTCCTTGACTTCATGTGGGACAGCGGCGATGATGTCGACTAGACGAGGTACGATCTTGCTGCCGTGTTTCTTGGAAACGGACGCTTTGAGCGCGTTGAGGTTGATGGATTCACCTGGAGAGCTAGAAAGGAGTTGTCAGTGGCCGGGTGTGGTGCGAAGTGGAGTGAGTTGTGGAAGGCTTACCGGAATGATGAGCTTCGAGCAAACGGCGCACGATCTCGGAGCAACATCGGATTGTGATCTCGGCTTGGGGAGTCTCCGTCTTGGCCATGGTCGCGAATGATTGGCCGAATAGGAGCGAGAGGAAGAGGGAGAGGAGAGCGATCGCGCTCAGTGGTGCGACATTCAGCGCTGCATGGGTCCGAGCTCAAAATTCAGTCTAGCTTGAGCCAAAGTCCCCGGCAAAGACGGTGACCCCGGCGGCACTCCCTCGGGCCCATCCGTCTCCACAGCCGTCACGACCTGTTCCCTCACCACAATCATAGTCCCCTCCCCACTCTCCCCATCCCCCTCCCCTTCCACCCTACTAATCTCGACAATTTCATTCTCCAAAGGTTGGATCGGGAACGCCGGCTCTTTACTCCCTTCCCCTTCCGCCTCCCCATCGTCGGGCTTATAAATCTGTCTATAGACCCTCCTCGTGGCTGCCCCCGGTTCTCCCTTTCTCCGATCCTTGATCTGCGCTTCTTCTTCGGCTTCATGGTCGGCAACAACGAGATCGTATGCGCCAGAAGCGATCCGATCAGGTCGCGGTGGTGCCGACGACGATTTCTTCGATTGCGATCCTTCGCCTCCCTCCTCGTCGCGAGGCGAATGGTACAATCCTCCAGAAACGGCGTGAAGAACATGCTTGGCGCCATGAATCAACAACTTCCCTTCGGGTTTGGGATGATCGGCCGAGTTGGACGGTTCTCGGCGATGTGATGATGATCCTCTCCGCTTCCTCGATGATGAGGGCTTGTCCACTTCGGCGTCCGTACTTGTCTCCGTCTTGGGTTCGACCAAAGCGCCGTACGAGAAGCCCCGACTCCCTCGCCCCAAGTGTTCCTTCTCCTTTCCCTTCTCCTTCCCTTTCCCCCTCGTTCTCCTCCTCCCCTCCCCCTCCCGACCGAACGAAACAAACCGGCCCGCCTCCAACCTCTCCTCTTCCTGCATCCTCATCTTCCTCCTCGCCTCTTCCTTCGACGCATCCAAAACAGGATACCTCCAATCCCCAAACTCCAACCCTTTCGCATCCTTATACAGCCTCTCGTCCTCATCTTCCTCTTCCTCGCCCACCTCCCCAAACCCAAGAGATTCTTCATCCCCATCCCCATCCTGAGCCTCACCATCGACCCCATCCGCACCCCTCGAAGCGAACCACCTCTTCCAATCCTCCTCATCATAACCATGTTCCCTAACCCAAGTACCCTGATCATCATCACCCACAACCTTTCTCGCCACCTCCTCCCCAAGCGGTGCATAACCCTGACCCGCATCAAACCTTTCCTCCAGCGCCTTCCTAACCGCATGAATAGGTCTAGCAACCAAAGCAGTCTTCCCTTTCCTCCCATGAGCATCCATTTCCCTTCCCGGTAAATCCACCCAATATTTAACCTGCCCCCCTCTAGCATACCTCAACCCAGCAGCGACTCTACGATCCCTTCCCAAACCTTGATGAATTCCTCCTGCGGCAGGTTCAAAAGTTCGATAACTGAATCCGGTTCCTTTAACGGTCGTGATCGAATCGGTGAAAATATCCTTATAACCGAACGCGTCCCTGATCGCGTACCAAATAGGTAAACGACCACTGAAAAGGTGGTTCGCGTCGATGTAATCGGTGTAGGAGAATGCGTAGAGGTGTAGAAAGGAGAAGAGTGGCATCTCGAGACAAACGAGCGTGTCCTGGATAGCGAGTGAGAGCGCTTCGGTTTCGTACCGGTCTGTAAAAAGGGAGAACGTAGGTCTGAGTACACGATCCTGAATAAGGTTCTTAGGCGAAGGTGGTGATAGGACTCACGAGACCGAAGCCAACCGAGCTTGACGAGCACACTGACGGCGAAACCTTGCCAGAACGAGAAAAAGATGATACCCTTGACGCAAAGGAACTGATGTGGGAGTACAAAAGGGATCGAAAATATTAGAATCGGTGCACTACTCCGCGGACAAAGATCGACACCCGACTCGGTTGTTGACTGACCTTGGGCATAGGGCGATACGGTTTCAGATCGGCGTTGGTCGCGATCCAGAATAGAGCGAGGCAGTAAAGCGACAGGCCGACCGAGACATTATAGATGATGGAAATGTAGGTATCTGGTTCCGATCACCGGAATGATATTAGTTTCGGAGCACGGAGGTTTTGATATCAAGAGCACCGACGCAGAAAAGAACCCCGAACTCACATCCCGAGCTCTTGGAAAGATTGCCATCACCGTACGAGCCGAGCGCCTTCAACAGGATCGTCGCCGCGGCCAAGAAAGGCTTGATCTGCACGTATTGCAAGATGCCTCTTTTGATAGCGAGGAACGTGAACGAATCCGAAACATCCAAAGGGGGAAGGATGCTAGACAGGGGGAAAGGGTGTCGAATCGGTGGCCTTCCGTGGAGAAGTATAATGAGTGAACGTTCGCCGCCGAGGTATTCGACGAGTAGGTTGAAGAAGCAGTAAATGACGAATGCCTGGAGGGGTGATAAATTCTTCGCGGTGAGCTCTGCGGTCTGTGGCCGAAC
Organism: Microbotryum lychnidis-dioicae p1A1 Lamole; assembly: GCA_001244265.2. NCBI lineage: Eukaryota > Fungi > Basidiomycota > Microbotryomycetes > Microbotryales > Microbotryaceae > Microbotryum > Microbotryum lychnidis-dioicae. Next base: position 2,705,930 of record CDLV01000006.1, read on the forward strand.
GGGATCGGTTGTCGGTCGGCTGCTGTACCTCGTAGATATCCCTGACCGCATCGAGAAAGAAGGCCAAATCGAGCGAGTAGAGCGATATCAGGGACGAGAGTGAATAGATGGGAACCCTGACATGCGTCGAATGTGAAACGGGATCAGCTTATCGACTCGTAGCCCCTGAATCACGCCTCCGGAGCTTCCCCCCCACACACAGAGCCTCGTCGTGCTTCGCTCTCTCGTCGATCCGCAAAACTCACATGACCAAAATCCTGACGACCAAGCGCTGCAACGCAATCTTGCGATAGTTCTTGAGCTGCAACCAAATCGTGAGCAACGACAAGACCGTCGCCAGGGCGGACGAAGCGGTGGCGACGATCAAGACCGCGCGAGGCAAGTTGGTGCCACTGCCACCCGGTTCGGTGCCGGGTAATTCACCGGCGAGTCGTCCTGTCACCGTCGCGGTCACACCGGTGGCGATCAGCGTCGCCAACATGGTCGTGGTGGTCAGGAACCGACGAAGGGCGGCGGCGGCTGTGAGGAATGCGACTGCGATACGCGACGAGTGCAGTGGACGGGCGAAGGTTGACTTCCGAGTCGACCAACCGATGACGCGTTGCCAGCGCCGGCGCCAAGCAACCGCGCGTGCCGGCGCTTTCTCTAACTTTTCGTCTGTCTGCCAGGCGTCGCAGTTCAGAGAAAATCGCGCGGCCTGGGGTGGCAGAATCATGAACAGGTAGCAAGTCGCGCGAGGCGACCAATACCAACAACTAGTAACTAATCATATTCGGGGGAATCCAAGTGGGATGAAACAGTAATATACTCTCTAACACTCCCCGTGCTGTCATACCACTGCAACTCGTAAATCCAAGTTTTCCCGATAGAATAGGAACGGCTTGGGACCCAAGGCTTTGGTGAAGATGTCGGCAAACATGTTGCCGGTGTCGATGTAGCGGACCTCGATCTCTTTCTCAACAACCCTCTCGCAAACGTAATGCTCCGAGATACGAACGTGACGAGACCCCTGATGGTCGGTTGGATGTTGTGCAAGAGCGGGTGAACCTTGATTGTCGCCGTACAGCACGACTGGGCCGGAGACCGGGGCACCGAGTTCAGCCAGGAGTTCGCTGAGGTGGATGGCATCACCACTTGTGTACAAAAAAGAGAGGTACTCGGCGTATGTGGTCGACTTGGCCACCCTGTGTTCGCGTTTCGAGCACCAGGCGATTGCGGCTCCGGAGTAGATGAACGCGTAGCCCATGGTTGATCTCGAGGTGGTCAGACAGACTCCCCACTTCGCATCCGAGTAGCCATGAAACTCTTTGCTGATCTTGCGGTAGGTGAGACCCAAGTCCAGAGTGCCTTTGATGTAGCAAAGGACCTGCTTGATTGCTGTCCAATGCGCGGGACCTGGCTGTTGAGAGAAGCGAGCGAGGTAGCTGACCACGAAGGCAAGATTGGGGCGATTCCCGACGGCGGCGTACATCAACAAACAATGGCCTGCAAGTAGCGCGTACGGTCCTGAGGAGTGGCAGCCGAGTCCTGGAAGTCAAGGACGACACCCGGCTGCATTGGAATACTTGCGGGCTTGGCGTCAGCAAACTGGAACGTAGCGAGGATGTCCCGAAGGTAGCGTTCCTGCGAAAGCGTGATGGATCCGTCTTGTCCACGCTTGACTTGGATGCCTAGGATGTATTCGGCTGGGCCGAGACGTTTGATGCCATAGGCGAGTTCCAACGCGTTGAGCACCCGGTCGATCTCGGCGATTGAGGGCCCTACCAACAGCAAGTCGTCGACGTACAAGGTGATGTAATGGGATTTTCCGTTGTGTTCTCGGCGGTAGATGCAGATGTCAGACTTGGTAGGGACATAGCCGAGAGACCGCAGAGTCGAGTCGATCTCGGCGTTCCAAATTGTGCCGGCCTGGCGAAGGCCGTAGATAGATTTGGACAGCTTGAGGATCTTACCAGGCAGGTCAATGCCTTGAGGGACGCGCATGTAGAGAGGTTTGTCAAGTTTGCCGTGCAGGTACGCCTTGTTGACGTCGGCTTGATGGACGTGATATCCGTTGGCCGCGGCAAGTGCAATGATGGCACAAATGGACGTGAATTTGACAACGGGGACGTCGTAGGTCTGTTCGAAGTCAAGGCCGGGACGTAAAGCGCATCCGTGAGCTACGAGTCTGGCTTTGTGATCGGTGATGTCCCCGTGCTGGTTGCGCTTAGTCCGAAATACCCAACCCGATCGCAAGAGGATCTCGCCTGAGGGGAGCTCGCAGGATTCAATTATCTTGAAGACCTTGTAATTGTTGAGAAGCGGATTAAATTCGTCCTGCGCCGGAGCCCGCCAAAGCTCTTCTTGTCCCGATCGAATGACGTTGCCCCAATTCGACGGGTCGCGAACCACTGCCAAGTCGTGATCGGCAAAGCCCTCCTTGGTGGCTGCAAAGGCGAGGAGAAGGCTTTTGAAGGAGTCGGTGGGTCCATCGGGACCATCTTCTGGCTGTTCTTGCGTGATCAATGTGAGAGCGCGCTTGCGACGAGTCCTCGGGCCTTCGATGATGTTACTAGCGTTGACTTCGCCGTACTTCCATGGATCTGGACCAACCTTCGCGACGTCGCCGTATTCCCAAGTCGGCTTGGCTTTGGCGAGTGGGGCGGGAGCCGGAGGTGGTTGCGTCATGTTTGCGTCCGCGACCGAGGCAGGATCGTCGTCGTCTTCCGATGTAATTGTTTGTGGTGGCGAGGGAGCTTTTCCGACGTGTTCGTTGCCGGTGGTGCGGGAACTTCCGCGGGTGCCGGTGCCGGTGCCAATGGAGCCTCGACTGGTGTAGAGTCGACGACCGGCGGCGTAGGTTCGACGATAGACGGACTAGCGCGGCTGTAACCCGGGATCGACGGCGGCGCGGCGCGAGCGGGCGGAGGAGAAGGGGAACTCGGTTTCGAGAAAGGACACATCTCGACTCAGGCAGACTCGCAACGAGGAGGAATTGAGCCGCGCGCCACGCAAAAACCGTTGAAGGCGGTAGAGATGTATTCACCTCCGTTGTCGGAGCGTAGAGTTTTGACTCGGCGCCCAGTGGCGTTTTCGATCTCCAAAAGCCAGTCCTTGAACGTTTGCAGAGCCTTGCTCTTGGGCCCTACGGGGTAACCTCAGCCCTTGCGCGAGTTGTTGTCGATGAACGTGACAAGGTAGCGTTTGTTCGAGGCGGATCCCTCGGGGAACGACAAGACGTCCGAGTGCACCAATGCCAACGGTTCGGTGGCATGCGACGACGATGAAGGGCAAGGCGAGCGGTGGGCTTTGGAAGCGAGGCACGCGTTGCAAGAGAAGTCTCTACACTCGGAAACACTACAGGACCAATCCAAACCCTTCACCTGGCCAGACGCCGCCAGCTTTTTAAGTGTCTGGACGGAAGCATGGCCGTAGCGGCGGTGAATTGTAAATCACGGGAGCCTACTGGACTTGGTGGCTGCGAGAGCGGGTAGCGCACCTTTGTGGACAGCTTCGACCGAGGCGTTAAGTTTGAACACGCGGGACGCGATGGCCGATGCGGTGGCGATGCAGCCTTGCGCAGTACAAAGCTCGACGTGACCGTGTTCGATGGTGATTCGGACGCCTTTGCGATTGAATGCCCAGACTGAGATGAGGTTGGCTGGGCTCTCCGGAGCGTAGAGTACATCCTTTAGCGTGAACTTTGTGCCGTTGTCCGAGACAAGTCTGATTGAGCCAATCCCCGAGGCATTCACCGTCCCTCCGAGGCCTTGCATGACGTGGGAGGCAGGTGCGATTGGTCCGTCGAAGAAAGACGAGTCGTTGACGACGTGATACGCTGACGCCGAGTCCAACAGGAGCAAGGCGGGCTGTCCGAGGTTGACAAACGTGGCAGCGGCGAAGAAAGCCAAATGGTCTTTAGAGAACTCCCCGGTGGCGACGAAGGCGGAGGCGGGAGACACCGATGCGCCCTTGAGTTTCTTCATTGCGTTCTTGAGCTCGAAGTACTTCGTGCGCTTGGCCGAGTCAGGACACTTGTCCGCCCAATGCTTCCCTTGACCGCAAGCTGGGCAGTCGCTAGGAGCAGGTCCAGATCGGTCCCATTTCCCCTTCCTGCCAGGTGCTGCGCTCTTTGTCGGAACAACCGCCTTCGCGACGAGGGCTGGGGTAGACTCGTCGTACGAGGTTCGAGCAACGGCTTCCATGGATGCGAAGATATCCTCTACCTTGGGGAGCTTGTTTTTGTCGGCCTGAAGCGCGTAGAGCGTGGTACGCAAGCCGTTGAACATGGTGAGGTCCCAGTCGACATAGTTGTTTCCTTTCAGCTTGGAGTCCTCGGGAAAGGCCGCTGGTGCGTTCGGTGGAAGGAGGTGACGGGGCCTCGGGGCCTCTTCGTCGCGGATTTGCTGGTTCCTGATCAGCTCTTCATATTGCTCTCGTGTGAGAGTGATGGAGCCGATGGCTGAGATGTCGATGTTTTGGCGTTGGGTCGATGTCGATGACGGAGGGGGAGTTGATACCCTGTCACCGGGCCCGGTTATCGTGTTAACGTCCGCCGCTGGTAGGTCGGCTGGGCTCATAACCTTTCAGAACCCTGAAGCCCAGGCATGAGATACGTAAGTATGAGAGCCAAAATGATAGCAAAGATAGTTGATTTGCATAGAAACTAACCTGAAGCCCAGGCCCGAGTTACGTAAGTATGAGAGCCAAAGATGATAGTAAAAATGGTTGGAGAAAGAAGAGAAGGGCTACGGAAGCGCGCGCGAGGCAGGCTCGAGGCGCGCGCTGAGGCGACCAATACCAACAACTAGTAACTAATCGTATTCGGGAATCCAAGTGGGATGAAACAGTAATATACTCTCTGACAAGGTACGTGTAATCCCCGTTGGCGGCGATGAAGTATTGTTCGCACACAGCCTGCGCTCCGTTGGCGGTGACAAACGAGTTTTTGGCAAAGTTGACGCAATATCCTTTCAGGAGCACGTCCGAATTCGTTTGACCGATGGTCTTGACTAAGTTCTGGTCAAGGGGACCATTCTGGCCGGTGCACATGGAACCGGTTCCGGGATAGTAGACGACTGTAATGAGGGAACACAACGCCGGTCTCTGGTTAGGATCACATCTTCCAGACGCTCAGATTTCGATACGCACCTTAAGCTTGGTAATGGTTGACGTAGCACAGTGTACCGTTGCCGTTTGCCGGTGTATAAAGCTTGAAAGGTTGTTGATTGGCCAAAAAGGGCTTGGCTAGGCCATAATTCCGGTATATGGAGTAAGGATTTTCCGCGTAGCATGTGTTGTTGTACAATGTGTAGCCGGTCAAGCAGGTCAAGGTCGTGGTGCTGTTGCAGGTCACGGCGTTCGGATCGGTGCAAGGCAGGCATTGTTTGGCTGGAAAGCACCGGAGCGGACGATACGATCGAGATTAGCCATTGAGACCATGTGACAAGATTGGGTGGTAGAAAGATGAAGCGCAATGACTCACCATCTGGGCTGAGGTAAGTCCCCGGAGTCTTGCTGCAGTCCACGGCTGCGCACCTGCTCAGTGGAGGTCATAAATAGGGGCTCAAAGTCAGCCCAATCGCTCGCAACAGTGGCCCCAGTACCAAGGCTGAGCGCGAGCGGCATGCACCATCCACTTGCGTTTCGAGTTCGGCACACCGTACGAGCACATCAGAGGCTCTGATCGACTGTACGTTGTCGCGTTCGTGTAGAGTGAAGAACACTACACGCAGGCGTTGTCTACGGAGAACAAGAATGCCGAGATTAAAGCGATGAGCATGCAATGGCACAGGCACTGTCCCTGATCCACACCCAGAGTTCATTTGTTCATGAAATGCGAAAAGAAGCAGCCTGAAGCTGAAATGAGGAAGATCGGGCTCAAAGCACGAGGCAGGAAGGCCACGCCCAGGGCAAGGAGCGTTCAAGGCCAGCCTGCCAGGGACGACGCGAGAATTCCGAAGAGGAGCGATCCTACTCACTGATGGCGATCTCGTTGGTGTGGCAGGCGATGCGATTTTCGAGCTCATAGGTAGCCTTGTTCAAGAAGGGGCGGCGATTGAGAGGGTCGATTAGAAGATGAGCAAGGTCGCGGCAACGAGGCTGGAGCGCGCGAAAACCATTCCGACTGGACTGGATGGGATTGTGTGGGGGAGGGCCGAGAGGAGCAAGTGCGCCCGGTGTGCTAAGAAGTATTCGAACGATGGAGATGGTATAGGAAAGAAAATGAGAAGACATTCTGTCGGGACGGGAGGGCATTCACCCTCCTGCACCTCATTCCTCGCCAGGGGGTGATATTTGGAGCGTTTTGCGAGCGTCGCCGAAGTCTCTAAGGAACGGCCAGTCGGGCACGAGTCGAGGCAGTCGGGCGCGAGTTGGCACACAGTCGGATTTTTAGCCGTTCCGACTGCAGTTCGGGGATTTTTGACCTCGACTTGCCGTTTCTTGAAGTTTGATGCCTGGACAGCGCACGCAACACCAGGCGAATCGACGCGCGCGCCTTCGATCGGATGACTTTCGAGCACGTAAAACACCTTTTGATAATGTTTCGAGGCACATGTGAGAATTTGACATTTTGGAGCCAAAAGAGGGTGTAAAAGTTAGACAAAAATTCAGAAAAGGGCCTTACTTATTCCACATGGGCCACTGACATGGGCTGTCTGTCCTGACTCAGCCGACTCGGTTTAATACTGGTTTAATCCCAGGCCTTATAGGACCCCCGAAAGCCCAGCCAGAGGCGGCCCGCAAATTTGGACATTTTTGGCTCAAAATGGGTCGAGGCTCACCCCATTTATGGACATTTTCCTCCCTCCGGTCAAACTTTGAAGCGCAGACCAGGGTAGCGGGAGGCTGGAGGCGCGGGGCATATATAGCCGGCACAGCTGCGCGCGGGTAACAGTCGCGCTGTTTGCGATTTGAGCGCGTTGGTAAGTGCTGCATTTGCGATCAATCATGAGATCCTAATGGGAGGACATGTTGTACGACGTTGCTTTGCGCCAGTACTTCTCCGGGTAGAATGACGGCCACCTGGTCTTGGGCCGGTAAGTTGTAGGTTCTCGGATCTCGATTGCGCGGTACAAGTAAACGCAGCTGGTACATGTGAGACGCATCACTGTCCATGAATCCTTGTGCTGCCAAGAACAGTTTGACGCGCCTGTTGTAATGTCGTAGCATGCCGTCGAGTAGAGGAACAATCTGCGGATCGATACGCTGAGTCCAGACGCCGTACTTCTTCATGCGGTCCGTTATATCTTTGTCGGGCTTCAATGCGTTCCGTCGGAGCCAGGAATAGAATCTGAACAAAGGCGTCGTTTGCTGGGGCGGATGCCGATACCGTGAAATACCATTCCGCTCAGACAGAAAGATGGTGGCCCGGAGCCGCTGATGATGATGATGCCATGGCCTTGGCTCGTGCCGAATGATGCCATAGCAAGGTTTTCATTGAATGCAAGAATGCGCTCCTGGAAGATCTTCTAACTGCTTCACGGATAGTCAGCAAGGCCGTTAGTCCGCTGTACTTAATCTAGCAGGTTGAACGAATCGACGTGTACTAATCTGGGCCATCGCCAGTCAGAAGCCCGAGCAAATCGGACTTTGCAACGTCATTGGTCCAAGATCGTGCCGGCGAAAGGGCCTTTCTGGCAACGGTAGCAGCGCAGTTGGGACGGTCTGGCTCAATCGCTCTCTCGCGCGTTGATGTCGTGGACGCTGCTCCGCGGGTCGTCGATCGACGACAGTAGTGGCTGAAGTCACAGTTGCGTCTTTACTTGAACCCGCGTCGCGAGAGACGTGTGGAACTGCTTCAAAGCGTGGACGAACGAATCTCAAGCCTGGAGGTAAAGGATTGCGGGCCCGTCGCACTTGCCGTGCGACATTGAGACTGCCTGCTCAGCTACCGGTGCAGATCGACTTGACGATCCATTTTGCGCGACGTCGTTGCCGCTAAGCTTCGGATCTGCGAGTGTTCGAGGTTGTTGGCGGCGGCGACTGTGCGATTACTGTGCGATTAGAGCAGAAGTCGGGTTGTGCGGAGGAGGAACGCGAGCACCCTCACGGGCGGCGCGCTCAGCTCGCTCACGTTGCCGACGTCTCTGCTGCCCCTGTGCTCTCCGTGAAGATTGTCGCACAGGAGACGGGACGTGAAAGTTTGCAGACGACTTTTCGGCAGTGGCAGTGGCAGGAACAGGAAGATTGAAGGAACTACGCTATGATGTGGTAGACATGCAAAATAGGTCGTCTCAGTAGGTCTCATTGGCAGTAGGGTTCAGTCTGCTTCGGGCTTGAAGCAGAGAGTCATGTGCCAGGCTGCATTGAAAAAAAAATGGACCCTAGGCGAACGTGGGCGAACCGGCCTGTGGCTTGACCCATTCTGAAACAGCGCTAGCTAGCTGAGACGCGCTGGACCGGGAGCTGTGGCTGTACCGAAACTATTATGACGTCACGCCACATGATTTGTCTTCCGTTCTTTGTCTGTTGGTTTGTCTGAGTACCTAGTTTGTCTCCCGTTCTCTCGCGTTCTTTGACGTTCTTTGGCTCGACAGTTGATATTAGTAGTTTGGTTGGTCTGTAGATAAATAGATTGTAGATAGATAGATGAGACACAGTCGACCTTGCACTCCAAATTAAAGTCTGACATACCCAGACTCGGAGCTTTCTATGCATTTGAAAGGGTGGGGGCAGTGAGACTTCACCGCCACTTGCTAGCAGCCCCGGCGTCCCGAGCCGACTGCCAAATACCAGGGTTTCCTAAGCTTTTTCATTCACAAGAACCCGGGCAATCGATCTGTTGAGCTCGTTCATTTGCCTTGCACTGTCGGCAATTCACGAAGCGGTACCTACCAAACGCAGAGGAAGCTCTGTCTGGTGTGGGTCGCGGGAGGAGGCTGTCAGCAGGATGGCCGCATGAGACCGGACGGTCGTTAGAGTAGTGCTAGCGCGGTTGCGATTGCTGAGACTCGAGCGATGGTGTCCCCCGGTGCCGAACACAATTTAGGCAGGGCATGGTATAGCAAAGCGGAGGATCAAAAGGTGATATGAAAATATAGGGCATGAGAGATGAGTAAGGGCCGCTGAAAGACCTAAAGCGAGAGACGAGAGACAGGGTGAGAGCTGCGGAGCGCAGAGACAGGGCAAGAGTCGTGAATGATGGCGAGAACGAGAATGAGATGCCCAGACTGGAGACTGGAGACTGGAGAGCGATGCCGAACGAGACTTCAAACACAAAGAAAGTGATCCAGAGAAGATGCTCTATGATCGTAGACGTAGTTCTAAGACCATGAAGCAAATTCCTCCGAGACGCCTGCTGGAATAAACCGGCGTCCGTCCGCCTCATCGCTCCCTTCGCTCCCCTTCACCGCCTCCATCGGCTCACTAAGCCGCTTTCCTTCTGATCGACTCATTGATCCGCCCATCTCTCATTTCCTTCATCCCGTCCGTCCGTTCGGCCTGTCCTTCCGCATGCACCTCCGCCCTTTTCTCGCCGTTGACCGAGACACCGAGGCGCAAAGAGAGAGGAGCGCGCTTATGATTTACGTGCACAAACCTCCCTCAGGCTGCCTTCGCCGCTTCTGCGCCCATCCGGCGCGGCGCCTCGCCATGCTTTCCAAACGTAGAGGTCCTTTCATGGTAGTTTTTGAGACACCGAAGCCATGCGGTGTCTATAAGTGCCCCTCGATAGGATGTTGCTGCTGCCACCGTGCGATAACGCCGCTGCCGCCGTCCGTGTGACCTTGCCGATCGTTGCCTCGTCGATACCCTGTCTTCAAACGCTTAAGTAGGTAGGTACGGTCACCGATGCTCCCATAACCGCTATCGATGGTTACAATCTCATGAGATGACGACAACGGCGGGATCCCGTGTAGCACAATAGCGCGTGGCAATACATGATAACCCGAAACAGCCGACACACACCCATCTAAAGACACACACACACCCCCCCTGAAACAAAGAGCGTCCCGGGATAATCTTGCATCTGACGACTCTAAGCTACCCTGAACCGCCTTGAACGGCAACCCGGAAGGCCAAGCTGACCAGGTCAGCGTACGCAATCCAACAAGTTCTCTCTCTTCTCGTCTCTCCCTATCCTTCTCTCTTCTTCCCCCATCCTGTTTTCATCAACAAGAGGACTCCCGTTTTCCAATTGTTCTGCTCGACTGCCATCATCGCCATAGTCCACGCTGCCTGGGCTTCAGCCAGCCCCTTCAGAGGAGACGATGGCCTCGTCGTGTCACCTAAGGGTGAGTTGATCGCCGTTATTGACGCTCGCGGCTGTCCAGGAGCGTTGCAGTCACCTGACTCTTGAGGTAATTTCCATACACTGCCCCTTATTTGAACCCTTCGATCATCTTGTTTTGACCTGCATGTGAGTTCGCGTAAAACTTTGTGATGATACTACTGCTTGCGGGAACGCTTGGATCTGACCTCTCCTCGTACATGCGTTGTCGTATAGCCGTATCACTCTCGTAGTGGTGACCCGCGACATAGTTCGCCGTGTTAAAAAAAGCAACTGCTACACTCAATGCCACAAGCCATGGTCTGACGCTTTTGGGTCAGTCTACGTTAGCAAGCCGTTTTCTTGTGCTTGATCAGGGGCCACACCTGGCCGCAAGCTTATTGACGACTAACCGCTGGAAACATTCTGCGTCTTCTTCCTGCAGGGCAGTCGCGGCACATGAATGGTGCGCAACGAGCCTCGCATGTCCAAATGGCACATCGAGCTATCCAGAGAACGAACCAACCATTCCTTCAGCTGCGGTGTTGTATATTTGGAGAACGGAGAACGTCCTTCCCCAGAAGTTGGGAAAATCTTAAACCTCACGGTCAGTTCAAGTTGGCAACCTCAAAGTGAATTTTGTCGGCGCCCCGTCCCGGCGTTCTCCGCTCTGGGTGTCTCATAATTCCTTCGACCCCGCTGCTTGTCCAACGATGACTCTGATCTCGTGTATTGACAATGTTGGCTTACGTCACGCCATACTTCTCAGGTACCAGATTGCCTGCCGTTTTGTATCATGGTCTGGCAAAGCTGGTTCGGCGACCCCAAGCACCATCCGTGAGTCCAAACAACTTGAACGTCTCGAGGGTAGCCTGCTTGTAACGTTTAACCGTTGACCGTTCCGATCTGACGCCTACTGGCACTGGGTCGTTTCAGCGGCTGCACGACGCACGGCATTGACTCATTCAAGACGGCACAGCTCTTTTGCGCCAATACTTACTGCAAGAAAAAACCCTCAACGCACAAAGGACCAAAGCACCCGATACATGTGAGCTCACGTTCTGTCTTCAGCGCCTCGCCGGCCGGCATGAGCTCGGAAGATTCTGATGCAACATCTCCACACTCCGCCCCGCGACCTGAGCCGTCCTACAGCATTAGTCAGACAAGCCATCCCGGCCCATCGCATATAGCTCACGTCTTGAACATTCCGCCCTTTGTGAAGACCAAGACGAGGGGACGGTTGCCTGAGCGGCGGCGACGTCGAGGTCAACTCCAACCCCACCGGCAGTTTTTTTTTTGGCGCCACTTGAAACTCTGCATTGTCTAAAGACTTTTTCCGTACCCATCATCTCGTTATATAGCTCCTTAGTTTGCTCATGGTACATATCAAATCCCACGCCATGTAGCATCCCGCGTCTTTCCGTTCTATGATCATGTTCGTGCTTGAGCGAAGATGGGTCTGTGAATCTAGAGTCCGGTGTGCCATATAACGTCCGAGAAAAGGAAATGTTTCGTAGTAGCGGGATGCCGATGTTGTAGAGGCCGCATCGGAAAGTAGCCTGAAACGACGCGCGCCACGCGGCGTCTCGTTGAAGTGACAGCGAAGTCCCAAGGGGACGACAGCGGCTTGGGTCGTCGAAGTGATGAAAGCAAGGGTGAGGGCGAGGGCGAGGGCGAGGGCGGTTTTGAACTGAGCGTTTGAGAGGGACCAGGGTTGGCGTGGACGTGGAAGAGGAAGAAAGAGAAAGGAACTATTTGGTGGTCTATAAATCGAATCATTCAGAACCACCGGCCTCAGTTTCGATCGTTCTCAATATCTTGGCCCTCGCCCGCCGCTCGCTCCGACGACCACTGGGATCCCGCGCCGTCCTTTCTGGTCGTCTGATCGATTCGCCGAACCAAATAGGAGATCCGATTCGCATGAGATCGGCGTTGGAGATCGATAGAGGATTGTGGCGATGGCGATGGCGATGGCGATCGGAAAAGCGATAGAAGGATAAGGATCGACTGACTCTGGCTTTAACTAGCTGTCAGTTACATCTCGAGCGATCGACGCAGTCATAGCTGCCCCGGTAGCATACAACACAATATCAGGAACGCGTGGCAATGAAGATACACGTGAGCTGAGGACCAGGTCCAGCAGCAAGGCGGATTTTACAAGTCGTTCAGAAACGCTTCGCAGGGTAGGTAATGTGACCTTACCTTAGTCCTCCGGTGTCGGGTTGAGGGTGATGAGGCTGAACTCGAGCGAGTTTGACAACTCGATGATCTCCTTCACCCTCACGGCGGTGTCCTATCACCACACCAACGATATTCAGCAAAAAGCTGATATGCTTATGATCGAAACAAGCTTGAAAATATACCTGTAGCAGATTCCTGGTGATCTTGCCTAGATTTATAGGCGAGTTCCTATGATGGATTTGGGACGCTATGTATCTCGCACCGAATGACACTTCAGTCAGAACCGTTGCGAGAGCGAACGGAGGAGAGACTAAGAAGTCAAGTGTCACCCAGGCTCACTAACATACTAACAGGCTAATTACTTGTAATAAGGCCAGGGCCGGATTTATGAAGCAAAAATATCTTCTGTTTAGCATATCGGAAATAGAATCAGGAGTTCAAACCTAATCAGAATAGAAACTCTTCAAAATCTTAACCACTAATTGTGACAGTTCCTTCCTCCGTCGAGTTCGATGAGGTTGCCTTGTGTTCGACAAAGGTGCAGAAATGCAGATCGACTTGAGTGTCGAGGTCGGGGTTCGGTGGTGGAAGATTCGTTGTGGGAAGAGATAGTAATATGATGTTGTAGAGCAGGATCGGATTACTGGAAGGACTTGAAGCCGTTTGACCGCTCGAAGCAGTTTCGGTGTGCACCCACCCGCTCGAGCTCGTCGGTCGCGGTCAATATCGATCAAGAGCTGGGCTCGTTCAAGTGTAAGCTCGACGCCCCTCCCTTTGGGAGGGGCTTGTGAGTTATCGGCGCGTTTGGCCCAGTTGCCCTCCGAAATTTTGGCCCTGAAAAGTGCCCCCTTGCTGTAGCATGGCATATATTGGTGCTATCTGAAAACTGGAGGGATACGTCTTTACTTCATCTCTATTGATGAGGCTTCACCGAAGCTTGAAGTCTAGGAACGCTTGATCATCTCGCTACAGCAGCTTGAATCAAGTGATTCCGAACGAGACGCAGGTCGGCGGACGGACCAGTCGTAGTCCAGTCCGAGGCTCGCCGATGATGAGAGCGCCAACTACACGATGCGCTCGGACCATCTGTGGCCCGATCGACCGAAATCGCAGACTTCGGATCGCTGTAGCTCCACCCACAGCTTATGAAAGCTCTCGTCACTTGGGGTATGTCATTTTTAGAGCATAAAGAAAATAGGGTCCCTCACTTTTGCATGAATGTAAGTATTTGCCAAGTTACAGAAAACCACCCCAAAATGGCCATGAAATTTCGGAGGGCATCTGGGCCAAGCGCGCCGATAACTCGCAAGCCCCTCCCAGAGGGAGGGCTTAGTTGAGCTTAGTTCAAGTGGGGTCTGAGATTTCGGATGGGATAGGGCCCGGCGCCTCTGGTCTGCTCTGTCCCCGACCCCCACCCAGTCTTTGTGGACTTTGTATGCCCGGCCGTGTCTCGTTCGGAACGTCGACTTGTCGAACTACGAGTCCTCTTCTTTCACTCGATCTGGAAGCTCTGTCGCCGTCGTCGATTCTCGTCGGATCTTTTGGAACCGATCACCGAAACGGAGTTCGAGGGGCTTCGAGCCTCTATCCAGGAGTCCAAGGGTCGCCTAGTGTCTCTGTAAGACACCAAAGGGGGTTTTAGTGGGTATGTTTGATCCTGGTTCAGGGTCAATGAGTCCTACACTACTGGCTTCTGCCAGTGTGCGTAACAGCATTCCCTCCGACTTTTCCGAAGATTTCTAGGTATTAATATAATTATGCTGTTAATGAAGTCTATCAAATAAATAAAAAAGAGTCCATTTCAGTTTGACTCGCGCGACACGCCACCGACCGCGGTCGTGGCACCCAATCACTGGCACTCTATACTCTACAAAGGTGTCTACAAAGGTGTTCAAAATGCCTGTGATCATTAATATCGAACCGAGCTTTGCTCTCACCTCCGAGGAATTTGCAATCTTGAGCCCTGTTGCCGACCTACGCCTCGTTGACCTACTCGCGTACGACCTACCTGCGCCCGACGCTTCTCTCCGACTTGCTCTATCGAAAGATGACCCTCGACATTTTGACGCGCTGCCACGCCCCTTGAATCAATCTATCGGAAAGTTTTTCAATCAAAGCTTTCTATCCTTGGCTTATCTCGATGGCTATCGATCTATCGCATTCGCCGTATCGGGGTCGTCGGTCAATGCGCCTTCCTCTCAATGCCTCGGCGTTATGGGCCCATCTCGACAAGGCAGAAAAAATTCGATATATCATCCACAACATTCAAGAACAGGTTTCTCAATTAGCTAACGCCGACGCAATTCGGGAGCATGAGCTTGCCAGTGCTCGTCATCACCTCACTCGCATACGTTGGACAGCTGTCGACCGCGTCTATCTCCGAGGTGAACGAGAGGAACCTTCGCTTCAGGGGCAAATATCCGGGAGAAGACGTTGCAAGAGCAAGCGACAACTGCGATCATCACCGAGGGACGATCTCACGTTAGTCGCTGATTCGTGATGTATCATGACGCAAGCTGTGGCATGCCTTTTCTTGCGCTCACATTTGACTCCGACACCACAGGACAAAATGAAAGGACGACAAGAGGTCTATGGTCAGATCATGTCGAACCACGTACTCGTCAGAGCTGTTGATGTTGATGTGTCTGCACTCCGTTCTCTCAAGGTGGACACACTGTTCGTGTATGGAATCCCAGAAGAACCTATGGGTTTGCCTTCGGGTGAACAATGCGGGGAACGACTGGCAATCGGGATAGGTATGCCAAACTACTACTTGTGTGGGGAAACTTCACATGACTGACTAGCACCGTGACTGCGCATTTTACTTGTCACCTTCCGTGCAGTGAGGAACATTTACAAGAAGTCAAGCACAACTTATGAAAGTGTTGAAAGTCTTGACTCTCTTGCTCTTTTCGCAAATGCCGTGATATAAGAGCTGCGTGTCATCGCTCCGGAAGTTTACTCCAACCTGTCTCATCAGGGCAACACGCGCATTCGTCAAGTCGATGGGCGCTGTATCATAAATTCGCTCAAAACGGACTTGTCAAGCATCAACTACGAGGTCAAGGATTCCACACAATCTAACTGGCGTGATGAAGGGGAAATTCACATCACCGTCAATCAAGAAAAACGGTACAGGCTTTTGCAGAACATTAAAGGAATTTGAGCAACATCCCTTGCTTGTCTTGCACCAGGAGGCCTTTCAGACGAAGACGAAGGGCGTCAACAATGATGAAGAATGAAGGTCAGCCTGGCTCATGCTCGTATGGCGGTAAGCTTTGTCAGAGCTTGGCCCATCAAGCGCGGCAGTGGATCGCGGCGGGGCGGGTGTGGAGCAGAGCTAGCAGAGCGCTGGCGGCGCTCTTGGTGTGCGCGCGCGCGACCTTTCCGGCCCGCGCGCGGCGGAAACGCAGTCTGCGCGCAGCGCAGAAAAATTTCTGAGCATTGTAGAGCTTGGAGAGTAGTTTTCAAAAATTATTCAGCACTAGACGGCCCTCATATTTGGACATTTTCAGTCAAAATCTGGAAATTGTTTGGACATTTTGCCTCGAAAAAGGCCGTTTTTAGAGGGTCGCCTATGACTGGGCTTTCGGGGTCCTGGCTGCAGCGCGACAGAGCGCGACGGACTGCGATGGCGGAAGGCAACCTGCATCCCCCCTTTAACCAGCCACTGCATCCCTTCCTTTAACCAGCCACTGCATCCCTCCCTTTGACCAGCCACTGCATCCCTTCCTTTAACCAGCTACTGCAGTACATCTTCCCGCTCCCCCATCCGAGGTCTGCATCAACAGTGAGTCAGAATGCCCTCCTCCTGTTCGTTCCGCGTGGTCTGGCTGTTCAGTGTTGATCCAACATTATTGACCCATGGACTGGACCCGACGGCAATTGCAGTGCCTAGTCAGGCCGTCCGGCGCTCGGACCAGTCTATCTCGGGCGAGGCGTCGTCGGGGCCCGAGAACCGAAGAAGCCCGCGACTGATGCAAATGTCCAACGTCGCGCCCCCCGCCCAAGCGCAATCAATGCGCGGCGTCGCGTCTACACTTGCGTCCCCCGCCCCCGCCGCCACCCAATCATTGCCGACACACCTGCCCAGCTCGTCGGCTTGCACCCCGCGCAAGCCAAACAACCACGACAAGACTCGACCAGGGCGAGCAGGTCGCTCACGCGAGGCCGCAGGCCTGTCAGGCATGTCGGGCCTCGTCGATGCTTTACCACGCTCGAGCCCGATGAAGTCGAGTCCTGTCGTGTCAATGACCGCCACGGCGGCAGAGAGAGAGCAACAGCTCTTCGCTCACATGGGCAAACCTCGACTCTCGAAGGCGATGGACAAGTACTTTCTTGCCACGCCTTCGAAGTACGAGGCCAAGGTACTGGAACCGACGAAGCAACTGGGGACGGAGGCTGCGATGAGAGAGATCGCCAACGCGATCAAGGATGTGGTGAGTGCCCCGGTGCTATCGCTTGGCTTCGACCGCACGAGTATGACTGACCACTGTCTCCCGATCATTGATGCACCCGGGTGTAGACTGGTGATCGACGTCTGGTCGGATGCGGCAACTCGGGTAGCTTCATCAAGCTGGCGCCCGATCGCGGGGAGCAGGAGAAGACGCCCGACGCCGTCATATTGACGCATGCGGCGGTGGCCGCTTCCCCGATCTCCCGTTCCTTTGGGCGCAGTCAGAGCACCCAAAGTCGACGGAAGGCACGCCCCCGTCGCCTCAACGCGCATACTCGCAGATTGCAGTGGCGATTGAGGTGAAAGAGAGCGACACGAAGAGCGCAGAAGCGCGTAACCAAGTGCTTAGGCGGCTACACATGATCTGCACGACCGCGCTCCGTGCCCACGCGATCGGGGTCACCCTTTGCGGGGACGTACTTCAAGTCTACCTCGTCAACGCGTGTGGGGTGTTCACGACGAGCGCCCGCAAGTGCGGTCAGGAAGCCGTGCTGCTCCGGCGCGTGCTGTCACACCTCATCGAACTCGACGACAACGGGCTCGGGATGCTGGCCTCGACGAACGAGGTCGACGATGGTTTCGGCAATTTTGTCGTCTCGGACAAGTTTCTCCCACCCGCGCCCACGACTTCGAGTCCGAGCTCGGCGATATCTCAGATCTCGAGATCCAGGAGCTCCTCTTCCGACGTCGAAGCTGCACGGGTCGTGCAACCTCCGCTTTCCGCGTTACCGCAAGACACGCGCCTGTCGACCCCACGTCGATCAGCTTGCCTACATCTGCCACCGAGTACGCCATGACAGTCGCATGGGTCGAGCAATCCCGCCTCGACGATGCGATTGCCCTACGTCGCAAGATGCACGCTGCGTCGGGTATCGACACCGAGGGTTTAAGCCTTAGCGCCGGCATCTACCGGGACAACTTCCGCACGCTTCCAACTTTCCTCGGTGATGATGAAAGCTTCGATGATATCGGGCCCCGGGCACTCGAGGTGGTCTTCCACCGACAGTGTTATCAGCCCCTTAACACGGCGACCACGACCAGGGAACTCGCTCAGGCCGTACTTGGAGTCGTCAAAGGTGAGCATGGAAATCAACTGGGTGGCCTTGCGTTTGCGCTCCCTAGCTGACACGCGCGTTCCCATGACAATGCAGGACACCGAAACCTCTACAAGCTGGGGTATATCCACCGGGACATTTCGTACGGCAACGTCGTCATCGACCGCGACGGTGTCGGCGCCCTCATCGACTATCACCTCGCCGTCCCGCATGATCGACCTTGCAACGAGCTGCACCACAGAATACGATCCGTGCGTCCTCCCCTCTGTATGTTTCCCCGAATGAAGTTTTTGACAAGCACTAATGTTTGGACTATACGACGTCTTACAGGGCACGTGGCCCTACCTCGCCTGCTCGATCCTCGCCCAACCGAACGAGCCGCTCGGTGTCGTCCACGAACGGTGGCACGACATCGAGTCGCTCTTCTACGTCGTAATGGAATCTTCGTTCCGCGAGCCGTACCAGGGCAACAATGAAGAGCTTGTCATGACGCCAAAGGGTGAAGCCATCTGGCGGCGCTGGAACAACCCAGAAGTGGACATAGTCTATGATAAGAAAGAAAAGCTTCGCATGGACAAAGCTTACATATCTGTACTCGAAGGCTGCGCACATCGATGGACAAACATCCGCCTACTCGTTGACATTTTGAGACGCAATTGTGGCCTCGATAGCCGGTTCCTTGGTCTCGAGGTGGCGAAGGAAGAAGCCCAACTGGGGGAGTTGTGGGGTCCATCCAAGGCAATGTCGCACGAGTCCATCATCTCGGACATTGAGCAGCTGCTTCCCTTGCTCTGAAGTGACCACCTGTGCGCTGGGCTTAAATATAGTTACTCGTTGTTAGTTCCGATCATTGCAATAGATACCCAAGGTCACGTTCCGTCCGTTCCAGTATAATTCCAGGCTGGAGATAGGATTGCGCCAGCGGTGCCTTCATTCGACTCGACTGTGCAGAGTTTCTGGCCTAAGTTGTGATCTGGGAGGGCCCTCACATCATTCACGTTTTGCTTATAGGAGTGTTGTTTTTGGAAATGTATCAGGTTTATTGTCCTGTCCCCTGTATCAAAACGCGTGGCCTTGAACCAGCGAAATGAAATCCATAGCCCCGCACCAAAATCTTGTCTTTGATCTCACTGACCTTTCGAGATTTGCCACACAACACCCATCTCATTGCTTCATATCTTACTCGAACTCGATCCTACGGTGCACACGTTGGATCATACAGTCACGACTCGGGGTTCTCCACACCATTCGGCGTTGGACCGTGACGATCTTCTGCACTCTCAATCGATCTCGGCGATTCGCTCGACCAGCTTGATACGTACGATCAGCATCCCACATATGCGAGTTGCACGATCATACACGCGGCAGCAAGCCTGGTCATTTGGTCGTGGACTGTGCTCAGCGAAGCACGGTGTTCCATCTCCTCTTGCTTCGCTTCTTCTTGCACTCACCTCGCTTGGTGTTGACAAACTCGTTTGGCATTTACTAAGCGAGCACGTGTCCGAAAGGTCAGTGCGTGCCTTCAACCTAAGGACCTTCTCTTCCTCCATACCTTGTGTTGCAAGTATGTGCACTCTTGCTTATGTACGGCTTTTCATTTGCTCCACAGGTCTCATTGCAGATTCCGGCCTGCGCTTAGATCGACTCTTCACACATGCAAGCGCGAAACTTACGGCTGCCGTAGGGCACGACTTGCCAAAACAGAAAAGTGTGTCTGCAAGGGCCAAAGTAATGTTGGCTCCCTTCTGATTTCAATCGGCAATGATTGAAGGGATAAAGGGGTACCCCTTGGGGTTACCTCTCAGGGTTAGAACGGGTTAGAACGGGTTAGAACGGGTTAGGAAAGGGTTACGACAGGTTAGAACGGGTTGGGAACGGGTAGAACGGGTTAGCGAACAAGCAGTGACTCTGGCGTCAAACGATGACAGGACTTCCTGTTGCCCGAAGCGGTGCGGGTGATGGCGCCATCCGGCCAAGATGGTACTCAGCGCTGAGGAGTCGCTGCTATCGAAAGTTGACAGGATCCGTCGAGGAGCACCCGTCGTCGAAAGCTGTGTTTGCGTTTGGAGCGCGTTAGTGTCTGCATTTGCTGTACGGTATGCGCCTCTGATGTGCACAAAATACAATCTGTCGTTCTTGACCGCTAGGCTAAAAGCAAGTCGTAACTAGAACTTGATAGTTCTAGCCACTCAAAGGCTACTTATGGGGCTGTTCCTGTAAGGCATCCCCTTACATTTGCGATTGCAGTCGTTTATCGGTTTTTTTTTTTTTTTTATCGTCTCGCCCGGTGGCGGATATCAGGTTTGCGCGAGACCGTCTCCATCCGTATCATAGGCCACCTCTGGCGACCTTAACACCTCACGATCTTAAGTTTGGCGCTTTAGCGGTCCGTTGCGTCGTCCGGAGATACGTGAGGCTGCATGAGTAAATCACATTGAGGCAGTGCAATCGAGTTCCGAGCCGGCACAGTGGGACATTCGGAGCGGACGGGTTGAATCACGGTCACATGGCAATATCAGCCCTGGGCAATGGGGCAATGATGTGCTTTCTCGCAGGGTAGCAGATAAATGAGACATGCTAATAAAGCACTGCCACCCAGCGCGGCTAATGGTCACGAGGCGAGGGGTGCGTGCGCGCCACGGCCCCGGCCCGGCCACGCTGCCTCGCTGTCTCACGTCTCACACCGACTTGCTCCGCATAGTCGCGGCCCGATTCGATTACTCGTGGCAATATCTGAAGGCTTCTGTTCCAGCGACACTGAAGAATAATCTGGGTGTGGCGCCAAAGGACGTCCGATGCGATGCGGTCGCGCGAAGGCAAGCACTTCCAAAAACAGGAGTGCTTCCTCTTCACCTTACCCGAAATGTCAGGGGCCGAAAGATGAATTCGAGTTAGCCATCGGTACGCGTTAAACTCGAAAACTTCGGGGACCCTTTGTCTTCCTTCGTCTACTCACCCCATCTACCAAGCCCGGAAGACCTTTAATGAGCCTCTGTAGGGGGCGACGGGTCCCTGAACCTCTGACTGGTCTTCCGGAGCTCGACAACGAAGTGCAAGTACTCAACCCCGGCGCAGCTCACCAAGTATATCTCACCAGTTATCGGTACAGATACTCAACAGCGTCTCAACAACTCGAATTAACGAAAATTGCCAAATCCGAAACAGTTTCGAACCAGTATCGCTCCACGTCACCTCCAGTGGCACTCCCCACAAACCCGCTCCAGCACGACATATGGCACGGAATCACAAGCGGAACGGTCGTTGTGGGAGTTGATTCAACAACGAAGTTGTGGACTCAAAAAATTAGTTTTGTCAGCTCCGTCCTATAGAAGCTAGATCGAGCGAAAAGTCGTCTGCAAGCCTCGCTCGAGCACTGAGAAAAACATTTGCCCTGTTGATCGAGAGCGAGATCGTCCGAAGCGAGAGAATTCAGTACTTTGCAGAGCTCAGTGAGATGCAATTTTGCGGGTTCGCCTAGCTGACCTACAGTACGATCATTTCCTTCCTCAGAAATTGTTTTGGGATTCCGATGTAAGGCTCGGTTGCCTTACGCTATTTAACTACCCTTCTGATTTCAATATGCATCTATTGAAATTGTCAGTCTTTTGGACTGTGTAACCTAGTCGTGAAGGGCCTGGGGTATTACATCCGAGGAGGCGGCTATGACGCGGCGGCGCTTTTCAATCGCTCTCTTCTTTGCAATCATTCGGATATGGTTCGCGAAGCCGAAAGCTTCCCCTCGCATGCGGGCCCACTCCAAGCGCGGATCGGATTCGGAGATGCCTCCTCCGGAGTTCCTGGGCATGGCAGGCAGACATCACACCAACAAAGGGTGATTCATTTCACCATCCGTCAATATTTTGTTTCCGTGTCCAAGGCAGCTGATGTTCCTGCTTTCTACACTGCAGTTCGGCGGGTCGGCTCAAGTCAGTGTATTCTGCCCTTTCGGCCATGAGATGTCCGCAGTGTTCACACGCCGTCGAAACACTTCGGTTCATTTCGCATTAATTCGGTCAGTTCAAGGTGATGTTGATCAAGCTTATGAAGCAAAACTCGCGGCGTCCCGTTTCGTCCCCGTCCGAGTGACTCACCGGCCTTGGCGTGCTCAAGCGAAGCCCGAACGAAGAAAGAGCTCCTCTCCCATTTCGGCAAGGTGCCAATGGGGAACGGCACGCTCGGACTGGGATCCGGGAAAAAGAAGTTCCGAGATGCAAGGGGCTATGACCGAAGCCTCAATACTCTAAGGAAAGGTCCGTACCTACTTGCCGAGCACAACAGGAGCCTATTGGTAGCTTTGGAAGGTCACATGTCCTCCGTCGGCCCATGATGGTCATTCCTACGTATACCTCAGACCCGTCAACTAATAAAGAATCGGACAACGCGCATTATCGAGTCAAACAAGGAGTCGAATATCGAGTCAAAAAAAAAACAAGTTCTGCTGCTTCAATTTGTGACATCCCGTGACTCGTCGTCCCCTCCACTGGCGGTAGATAGGGGTGCCGGCTGAACGACCCGCTTTGCGACTCCGCTCGGCTATTCAGCAATGATGTGGTTCAGTGGTTTTCATGGCAACTCAAAGCTTGCGACGAAGGTCCTCGGGCATAGTTCCATGGCTGGTCGTCTTTATGCTACATTGCTCGATCGAATCTGTCCAGCCTTCATCGGATCTGTCGGGACCCGTTGAGCTCCCTTACATACGAATACGACAAACGCACTTGATACGACAAAGCCGCGCCCACAATCCCTAGACTATCCGTTATGCAAATTTGACACCGTCGCCATCCTCGCCTACGCCTCGGAATACTTGACACTTGCCCTGCCGAGCGAGGATCTCGAGCGCTTTGCGTAGGATCGTCTCGTGGAGTTGATAAAATTCTGAAGTGAATGAGCGACGGTTTGGTTGGGTTAGGTGTCAGGTGCGACCGGGACTACGGGTTAAGGGTATCGGAACCTGACCTACCGGCGGTTTCGACCTCGTTCGCCTCGGTCAACTCCCAGAATGTCATGATCGAATTGGTCAAGCCTTTGTCCTTGACCTGTAAACAAAAATGGAATGAGTCATACTTTCCATTCGTTCTCGATCTAGATCCCTGCGACGCCATGCCTTACCCAAGTATAGATCGCCAGAGCCCATTCGTCCGAAGTCTTCCAGTACACCAAAGCCCCCGTTGGAAGTTGCCCTTTCAGAGGTTTGGTATCGTATTCCGCTGTTCCCGAGGAGGTCATGAAGTTAAAGATAGCCCGTAGCATGGAAATATTGACGCGGCCTGTTACGAGAGAAGGCAGAGGATCCGTAGGTGGGGGTCGACGGTGCGGTAAGCGGCACCTCCCTCCACCAACGCTCGCAGGGCACGTACGCTTTATGGCTGTGTTGTTGAACAGTTCGTGCGTACATGTCGCTTCCGAGATGTCGAATCGGAATATGCGGTGATGGCGTGCGTAGGCGAGGATCAAGGTCGTCCATTGCGACCGTTGGTGCGACCATGTCGATTCAGTAGGTTGTTGACTGCAGAAAGCGTTTGATTGAATATCAACAGAGTTTGATCGATGTGCAGGACATCTAGTTACTCACGTGAAGAAGGGAGGGAACGAGTAAAGCGAGGGAAACACGAAGCCGGTCGAGGTCGTCATTGGCTGCAGCGACAGCTTGAGCGACTCTCCTTTCGATCCTCTAACTCCATTCGATGATTTGGTGGCCAGTGATGAGCCCCCCGTCGATGATGCGGTTGGCTGTGTCTGCATGGTGCGGTCGCTAGCTAGTATGAGGTCAAAGATGAGACGAGCTGGAACGGAGCAGACCGACGCAGGAACGCTCGCATCGGCCGACTCTTTGCGATCGTCGCTTATTTTCGCAAAATGAAGGCGGAGGTGTGCGCCAGAAACATGTCCAGATGTTTCACAGAACTTTACAAAGAGTTATCGAAAGCTTGCAGCTGAAGGGCTGATGAAGAGGGTTGACCTATCCACGTCTTTCAGAAGCCGAAGCACATCGCATAGTAATAGATCGGCGGCGATCTACTTCACACCATTCCACACTTGAGTCGGTCGTCTTCAACACGTGCATCTGAATCTTCTTACCCGCCGCATCGGCCGCTCTCTGATCCTGAGACTCATTTTTCGATTTCGTCAGCTGTCCATCCTGTAGTGACCGAAGTTGATGGTCCTCGGAATAGATCGAAAAGGGGGCACTGCTAGTGTCTTCCAACTCGACTGGTGAGTTCATTGAAGGACGTTTGGGGGCCGTCATTGTTTCCAGAAAGTTGGTTGGGAAGCTGAGAGAAGTTAACTCAGACCTCAAAGAGTGGAGTCGGGCTAGACCAATTGCGGTGGGGCGAGTGAGCCTCTGTCCTGGGGGTACGGTGCGATTTGATCCGGTGGCCATGGGGGTGGATATTTTCATTGTCGCGCGAGAACGCGCTTCTTCTAGGATGTCGTGGCGGGCGTTGACTGCTCACAGACGAGATGAATATCAGTACCTGAATATTAGTACCCGTAATTTTGAATGTGGATAGGCGAACACTGACAGGTATGGAGAATGCAGAGCACATACACGCTTGCAATGATGATGGTAAAGAACGTCCAAGCCTGCGGCCATTACCTAAACGTGTAATAGCCTCTTTTGCACAAGCTGAGTGTCTACGACCACGCACCTGCCCAGTCGATGTCGTGATCTCGAGAATTGCCATGATCGCCGAGATAAGTGCCGGTGGAAGACACGTCGCGATAGACTGAGTCGCCAAACGGAGCAGCATGTAGTCGAGCCTGGCACGAGGAAATCAGTGGATGTCAGCCTCTCGTCAGACGGCAGGCTAAGTTGTCTCGAGTGACTCACTGATCCCCGACCGCCTCTTTTCTCGTTCGAAGTAAGAATACTGAGCAAGTCAGGGATAGGTAAATGTTCGTGATCTGCGCAAGCAGCACGACTCAGTTGTGGAAGCGGACCCATGGTAGCGGTTGCGGCGGGCACTTACGCAATTACAGAACGCCCAAGGTGGAACCCAAGGTTGTGCACGATCTTGGCTCCCTCCCGGCATTGGATACTTGACTATGCAAAACATGTGGGAAAGAGTTGAGGTAAGAGCTCAGAACTCGGATTCTGGTGCATTTACGCAGTCTGGCGATCGAGGAATGAACTGACCCCTTAGGGCGGCGTAGATGATGAAGAGGATCGTCGACCACAAGGTCCCGGCTATGGCGATGGCATTAGGGACGAGCCTTTTCTTCGATATCTGACCATTAAGAAGGAGTTCAGTCCAAGAAAATTAAGGTCTCCCTCCAGAAGCGATGGAGGCCGGGGGAGAGGTTCGGTTTGGGCCAACTCACCGACCAAAGTTGATGGCAAAGATACGACTGGGACAATGTCACCGGTATCTGGCTGATGATGATCGAAGTGAGGGTGGGCCATGGAAGAGCTCGCTTATTGTGTCGGTAGGAAGAAAGAGAGCCTGAAAGCAAATTAGCGGGAAGAAAAGTCAGTTCCGTGTCTTGAACGGTGAATCTTCAGGGTGTCTCACCGTTTCCCACATGATCTTAATGTTCAAGCTCGACTTGCACCACAGAATCAAGACGGAAAAGGAGACACAAACTCTGTACCATCCCCCAAAGCAAGGAAACAAGAATCATAGCCCCCGATCGTCAGTCAACTCCGAGCAGCGGAAAACGACCTCGAAAAAAACACCGTCTTGCGCGTGCTAACTTTACTAACTTTACTATGGTGGGGTCCCTCGAGCCGCGAGAGAAGTAGGTAACTGCTTTCGCGGTGATCATTCCCAAGAGAAACAATTCCGTAAAATAGGCGACGATGGATGGACCTTGTTTTGAGGGGGGTTAACCACCACAGAGTCAGGACGTCACGTGAATGGTCAGTGCGATGCCTGAGTGGGGTCGCACGCTTGAGGAGTTGAGACTGTCGGCACGTCGACATCAGGCAGATCGAACAAGGCGATAGCCTGGAGACCGTCTCGTTTGTCGTTGATGCCAAAACTAACGCCGTTGAAATGAGTCGTCTTGTACTCACCCATACCCGGTATGGAAACCCTCGCAGCGTCGAGCCCGGCTTGCGAAGGCTGAAGCCAGGTCGCCGACGACATCGTCGCGATCGCGCCCCGTTTCGGCGGCTGGGATGCCGAATTCGGCTCCTTGAAGTCTGTTTGGTAAAAATGCCCCGTTCTGCCGCACCAACGAAGTGACTGATTTGCGAGCAATCAAAGAGTGTCGCAAGATAGTGAGCCGTTTGAATTTGTTGTTGGATCACACGGTTCAACAGGTTTCGCCACCACAGTGCTTGAAAGGACCGCCACAGTTATCGCTAGAGCAGGAAGCAAACTTGCGGAGCTCAGTGCCTGCATCGCCAATCTCGGCCATTGGATGCCCTCCCTCCTCCATTGGATCGAAAGCCGAACTCATATAAATGCCCGAGCGGGACGACAATAGCCGAGATGTGGGTGGGGGCACCCCGCGTGCTGATCGTGCGGCTTAAAGAATAGCCTCAGGGGGCCCGCGATGACGCTTTTAGAGCGCCGTGTGACTTCTGCCGCTTGTCAGGTACGCCATTGGGGCTTACGGTTTCACCGCTCGGTCTCGGTACCTCGGTAAATTCTCCCATGATTCAGGAGTGGATAATACTCTATCGGTCTTCGGAATGGTCGAAGAGCGGAAGGTGTTCGGAAGTGCTTTCTACGTCAATAATCCGCCGTTTTCGGATGCTTCATCGAGTCAACGGGCCGACGTAATGCCATTGCTTTCATAATAGTGTTCTGGACCACTGAATGCCGAGCCGATATCATATCCGGCGTCGATGTCGGCCTGAGAGGTCATTTTGGACTTTGTTTGCGATTGGGCGTTTCAAATTCTAGTCGACCGGGGTTCTAACGAAGGGTGATCATTTAGGAGAGCGACAGAGCAAGAGACACTTCTGATACCGAACTCTCAACAGAAAGCAAACTTTTGATAAGGCCTAATATCACTATCCAGTATGCGGCCGACATAACTTCTGGCCTACTTCAGCGTTGAAGGCGTTGGAGCGTGCGAGCCGGTACCGGTGGCCTCACCTAGCTCACCCTCCTTCCCTTCTCCCAGCTGAGCCGCTTGAATGAGTTGCCTTAGGAATGAATTCGCGTGGTTCGGTGTCCATCTTTGGGGGCGGAAGCTCTGCCAAAGCTCTTCGATGAAGACGAGAGATTCGAGTTTCTTTGGTTACTTCCGAGCGATTATCCGAGCACGTCCGAGGAGACGCCGTTGTCCGTTGAGGAGGACGAGTCGAGATGGTGTAAGCGAGTTGGCCGACTTGCGATCGTTGCTTATTACGGCAAAGTGAAGGCCGCGGTGTGCTCCAGAAACATGTCCACATATTTCACACAATTTTACAAAAAGTTATCGATAGCTTGCAGCTGTAGACTGATGAAGAGCGTCGACCCTTATCCGCGCCTTTTAGTAGTCGAAGCAAATGGAATAGTAATAGATCGGCGGCGATCTACTCCACATCAATCCACCCTTCGGTCCCCTTCAACACCTGCATCTGAAACTGTTTACCCGCCGCATTGACCGCTCTCTGACCCTGAGAGCCATCCTTCAATTTCGGTAGTTGCGCATCCTGCAGCCACAGAAGGTGATGGACCTCGGACTCGATCGGAAAGGAGTTTCCTGCCAACTGAACCGCCGTTTCCGTGGGGTGACTCGGAGGTTTTGGGGCCGTCATTGCGTCCTAGAGGTTGGTTGGGAAGTTGAGAGGATGGTTTGGACTTGGGGGAATAGGTCTGGGTTAGTTCAACTGCTTTTGAGTTAGTGAGCGTTTGTACTGGTGCTTCAATGCGACTTGGTCCGGGGGTCAGGGGCGAAGGGTTCTTCATTGTCGAGCGAGAGCGTGCTTCCTCCCGGATCTCTTGGCGGGAGTTGACTGCTCATTGAGTGGACATGTATCAGTAGCCTTAGTTCTGAATGCGGAGAGAGGCGAACACTGACGTGAATGAAGAATGCAGAGAACATACACGCTTGCAATGATGATCGTGAAGAACGCCCAAGCCTGCCACGATTACCCAACAGAGAATTAGCCGCTGTTGCACAAGCCGAGTGTCTATCTATAAGTACGCACTTCCCCAGTCGATTTCACGATCTCGAGAATTGCCATGATCGCCGACATGAGTGCTGGTGGAAGACACGTCGTGATAGACAGAGAGGCCAAACGAAGCAGCATGTAGTCGAGCCTGGCACGAAGACTCGATCGGCATCAGCCTTTCGTCAGTGGACAGATTAGTTTGTCTCTAAAAACTCACTGATACCCGACCGCTTTCTTTCTCGTTTGAAGTAAGTAATATGTGGAAGCCAGGGATAGGTAGATGTCGGTGAACTGCGTAAGCAGCACGACTTGTTGTCAGTGATCGCGAGCTCGGCGACTCGGGTACAAAGACCCATAGCAGCGGTGGCGGGCACTCACGCAAGTGCAGAACGCCCAAGGTGGAATCCAAGCATGCGCACGATCTTTGATGTCTCTCCGTACTGGATACTTGACTGGCCACCAAGTATGAGACAGCGTGGGGCGGTGAGAGCTGAGACCCTGGTGTATTTGCGCAGTCTGGCGCTCGAGGAACGAACTAACCCCGGAGGATGACGTAGATGATGAAGAGTATCGTCGAACACAATGTCCCAGCCATGGCAATGGCGTTAGAGAGCAAATGATTCTTGGATATCTGAACATTACGAAGGAGTTCAGTCCACGAGGGCACGCTCCAAAAGCGATGGAGGGACTAAATTCAGTTTGGGCGAACCCACCGACCAAAGTCGATAGCAGAGATACACCTGGGACAATGCCACCGGTATCTGGCTGATGCTGAGCGAAGTGAGGAGGGACCATGGAAGAGCTGGGTTAAGGTGTCTGTAAGGGAGGAAGAAGGCCTAGCAGAAGGGCACGAAGAAGCGCAAACAAAAGTCAGCTCCGTGTCTTAAATTGTGAAGCTTGCGGGTGTGCCTCACCGAGTTCCATATTGTCTTAATGTCCAAGCCCGACTTGCACCACAGAATCAGGACAGAAAATGCAACACAAACTCTGTACAATCTCCAAAAGCAAGGAGTCGACGAGTCAGCCACGAGAAGCGGAAAACGGCCTCGGAAAAACCACCGTGGTGCGCGCGCTGACTTTACTATTGTGGGGTCCCTCGAGCCGCGCGAGAAGTATGTTACTGCTTTCGCGGTGATCATTCCCAAAATAAACACCTGGGTAAAATAGGCGATGACCAATGTATCTTTTTTTTGACAGAGGTAAATACCACACAGTCAGGACGTCATGTGAATGTCAGTGCGATACTGAGCCGGGCCTCCCTCGCTTGAGAAGTTGAGACTGTCGACAAGTCGAGATCATGCATATCGCACAAGGCGACAGCTTGGGGGACCGTCCCGTTCGCCGAATACTAACGCCGTTGAAATGAGTCTCGTTGTACTCACCCAGAAACGGTTTGAAAGCCCTCGTGGCGTCGAGCGTGGCTTGCGGAGGCTGAAGCCAGGTTGCCGACGACATCGTCGCGATCGCGCCCGGTTTCGGCGGCTATGGGATGCCGAGCTCGGCTCCTTGAAGTCTGTTTGGTAAAATTGCTCCGTTCTGCCGCCCCGACGAAGTGACTGATTTGCAAGCAGTCAAAGAGTGTCCCAAAATAGTGAGCCGTTTGGAATTATTGTAGGATCACACGGTTCAACAGGGCTCGCCACCACAGTGCTTGAAAGGACCGCCACAGTTATCGCTAGAGCAGGAAGTAAACCTGCATCGCCAATCTCAGCCATTGCCTGCCCTCCCTCCTCGATTGGATCGAAAGCCGAACTCATATAAATGCCGGAGCGGGACGACAATAGCCGAGATGGGGGTGGGGGCACCCCGCGTGCTGATCGTGCGGCTTAAAGAATAGCCTCAGGGGGCCTGCGATGACACTTTTAGAGCGCCGTGTGACTTCTGCCGCTTGTCAGGGACGCCATTGGGGCTTACGGTTTCACCGCTCGGTCTCGGTACCTCGGTGAATTCTCCCATCATTCAGGAGTGAATTAACGCATCGCGGGGCGGCGACCAGTCCCTGAACCTCCACTGCAGTGCCCTGTATAAAGTTACAGTCACACTCACACAACCATGGCCCGAGTATAGGCAGTACCTCCTACTTAGCCGAAAGTGAATAACCACCACAAGACAAGGCTAGAGACTCTAACGACAAATCCACATTTCGTTCAAGAGCCAACCGCGCGTCCGGAGACTTCACGATCCTTGTCGGCGGCCTCTGCTCCGAAGTCATTGACGCCGTCGCCTGCGCGTGAGGCGGACTCATGTTCGGCTGACGAGCCCTGCATGTACGCAGTCGAACCTCTACAGGAGTACGAGCTAGTATCTCAACTGCGTGTTCCTGGCTGGGATCAGATTCCAGCTTTATGGCCTGCTCCCATCGCTGAGGCGGATCGGGCTTTACGGCCTGCTCTCATTCCCGAGCCTTGTGTGCCTTTACCGCCAGCGCTGCCTCAACTTCCTCGTTTTCAACGCGGACCATGGTGAGTTTGCTCCTATTCCTTTACCAGCTGGCGGCCCGTTGGCCGAAGGGGTTGAAGACGAAAGAGGAGCCTATCGATCATTGACGCGAGGAGGCTGTTGAGGCTGTTAGCAGTTACGAAGACGACGACCCTGCGGAGCGTGATCCGCCTCACTACCTCCTGACGATGGTCACGAGTACCGCCTTATCGTGTCGGTCGCACCCCGGGCCAGCTCGAGAACATTAACGAGGGCAACACTATACCGGTTCGCACGCGTGCTCAGCGTCGCGTCCCCGCCCTCAGTATCGTGTCCACGCGCAAGGTTCTTCGTCGTGAACCAGAGCTCATCGCTTCGGTTTCCACTCGTCATCCACCGCTTCCCAAGACCTTCAAGGATGCGGTGGCTTCGCCCGAGGCCGAGTCCTGGTACGCTGCGTCGGCCAAGGAACTTAACTCCATGGGCTTGCACAAGGTGTTCAAGCTTTCGAGTCCACCTACTGGGGCTCGTACCCTGGGCTATCGTTGGGTGTTTACTCGAAAGGAAGACGCCGAGGGCAACATCATCAGCTACATGGCTCAGCTAGTCGTCCAAGGCTTTGCTCCACGACTGGGGATCAGCTACAGAAAGACGCTTGCTCTTGTCTCGTCGATCACGACGATCTTGTTCGTCGTCCGCCTTTGTGCCGCTCGCGGACTGGTCCTGACTTCTCGGCGTCGCTGCCTCTTTTCTATCGGAAGTCTATCTTCCGCGCTCGCATGTTTTCTGCGTTAGTTGTCAGTGACTGTAAAACGCAAGAAACCGAAACCGGCAGTAGTGAGCCGGTATAAAAGGTGTCGTTGCGATTTGCAGGCTTGAACTCACTACCATGAGCTTCGGTGCTCGACAAGTCAATATTCAGCTCGGCGTCCATTGCCGAGCGCTTGACAGGGGAGGCGATGACCCGCTTGGACTGAGTTGGACGGTCGGCGGGGGCGTGGTCTGGCATGTCATCTGCCGCACATCAGCCAAGGAAAGTACATCAGGCACATGCAATATGCACAAAAATATGTATTCAAGAAGTATTCACGTCGTTCTGGTGGTGCACGCGAATCCTGAGGGGCACGAAGTTTGGGCGCCCGTGCCGCTGCATTTGCCGGAGGACCTGTCCCCTCAAGTGCGAGCCTCGACGGTGCAGACAAGCGCACACAGATCACCTTCACGGAGGATGGTGTGTGCAAATCGCCCGGGCTGCCCATGGAAAGTCACGGGGAGTGGCGTCGGAGATCCTTCGGCGCACTTGCGACCGGTAAAAAGCCCCTCTCGGACATCCGCGTAAAATCGACTGTAATCGGGCAGGTCAAGAAGGTTCTCCCAAGCGGTTCGCCCCCTGTGCAATTTCCCAATGACTGCAAACACGCTTGTCAGCCCAATCATCAGATCCTGGAGCCTACAAAAGCAAAAATGCAAATTACTACTTACACCTTGGGGATGATTAACTGGTGGTGGATGAAGACCACCTGCGGCTTCGCCGTTAGGTTTGGCATGTTGACTTCGATCGCTGGCCGGGCCGGGTGAGGATGAGAAAGAGGAAGGAGTCAGGTTTCTGCAACGGATTCAGATATCAGAGGTACCACGGCTTACATTGGCCGTTCCCCAAGTTCCACGTCGTTGCCGCATGTTCAGAAAACAAGCATCGCAACTCGGACTCTATGCCCTGAGTCGCAAGCGCCTCGGACGTCACGAGCTCGAGGCCGATCTCACGGATCAAATGCTGCGGCTGCTGTCTTTCCGGCGGCAAGTGCTCGCGACTGAACATACAAACGTGGCTCAACCACTCCAACAATCGTTTCACCTTCCCTTGCCTCACAATCATCGGTCGACACTTGTCTAGTTCGGTCAAATCAGCTTTAGCGCCGCAAAACAATACGCACACGCTGTCGGCTAATTGCTCGACTGAGTTGATGTGTTGTGAATGAGGATTAGCAGGAAGGCGGCTATCGGTTATTTGAGTAGAAGCGCGCGTTTGTTTAGTGAAGCCTGGCGATGCGCACCAACCGTTGTCTTCTCTCCACGGTTAGATTACACGCTCGTCAGGTACGTACATCTAGCATTACGGCTACTATCATATGTAATTACATGGGTCGAGCGCATCGCCGTCGACAAATGGCTCACACAAGGAGAGGGCGTCGAGCTTCGCTGAGCGCATGAAATCGTCCGAAGCGCGACCGAGATCCTTATCGAGCGCGGCCCACAGATCGTGCGTGGCGTTGGCTTTGACGCGGGCGAAGGTGGACTCCCCCAAGCATACGATTAGCGTGTTGCGCGCTTGCGCAAGGGCCTGGTCGAGAGCGTCAACATCCTGACGGTACAATCGAAGTTGGTTGCGATAGGTGGCCACATCGTCTACCCGGTTGTCGCCCTCCAAGCGTCCAAGCGAGTGAACTCGGACTGCAAAGGCTCGGGGCCGACGTCTAGAGCACCGGTGACGTGCTTGAGGCGGCCCTCGCCTTTCAGGACGTTCTGCAGTCGTTCCCTGCCAACACCCTTATTTGGTAGCGTCTGTATTGCCGCAAGGCACAGATCCGCACGCAGAAAAGACGCGGCGCATATCCAAGGTGGCGAGTCCCACGGCTGACCACGTCAGTCTGATGGGCGACCTATACGGCAAAGTCGACGCCACCAATTGGGGTGTTGGCAGGGAACGACTGCAGAACGTCCTGAAAGGCGAGGGCCGCCTCAAGCACGTCACCGGTGCTCTAGACGTCGGCCCCGAGCCTTTGCAGTCCGAGTTCACTCGCTTGGACGCTTGGAGGGCGACAACCGGGTAGACGATGTGGCCACCTATCGCAACCAACTTCGATTGTACCGTCAGGATGTTGACGCTCTCGACCAGGCCCTTGCGCAAGCGCGCAACACGCTAATCGTATGCTTGGGGGAGTCCACCTTCGCCCGCGTCAAAGCCAACGCCACGCACGATCTGTGGGCCGCGCTCGATAAGGATCTCGGTCGCGCTTCGGACGATTTCATGCGCTCAGCGAAGCTCGACGCCCTCTCCTTGTGTGAGCCATTTGTCGACGGCGATGCGCTCGACCCATGGCTTGCGAACTTCAACCGGTTGTTTGAGGACCTCGTCGCCGCCCACGTCTCCCGTGACAAAGCCTATCAACGCGCCAGGATCGACGGCACATCGTTTACCCAGAGCGATTTCGACAAGTGGATACCACCGCCCGCGCTGTCCGAGGGCGTTCGCATGGACCTCTTGAAGGCTAGGATGCCGAGGAACCTCGTGACGGTCATCGACTTCATCGGCACGCTCCCATTGCTCGAGCAAGTTGAGGGCGCGATACGTAGGGCCGCACTTTCCTCGAGCCAGCAGACCGAGCCCATCGCGGGGGCATTGGCGGCACGGGTGCAGTCTCGGAGTCAGCCAGCCTCGGGTCGTCCTCGCTCGAAACCCTCGGGTCGTCCTTTCGGTACCTCGGCGCCTCCCTTCCTTCAGGCCTCGAGGGTGCCCGGCCTCAAGGAGAGGTGGCCTCACGGGATCTCGCACGCTGGTCGCCTGAAACTGGGTCGGATGCAGTGCAGAAGGTGCTACGAGCAGGGACATCTTGGCGACGAATGCACGGTGCCCTCGGCAGAGGTCTCTCGCCGCCGCATCGCTGTTCTTGCCAAACACAACATCACCATTGGCGCGGCCGACGTAATGGCGCTCGTCGCCGTCGACCGTGCACCCGAGGCTCAGCTCGAGGACGAGGCCTACGAGGGATACTTTGTCGTCGGCGTACCCAGTGGTGACGACGACATGGCGCTGTACCTGAGCGACATCCCGCGCTACTTGCTTGATTCGGGTGCGACCCGCCACATGACGACTTGCCGGGACCTCCTCATCGACTTCAAGCCCTTCACCACGGAGCGCGTCCGGGTCGTCGGCGCCTTCAACTCCAGTGCCATGGCGACCGGTACGGGCACTCTCCGGTTCGGTGTCGACGAAGCGTCCATCGAGCTCCACGACGTCCTCCTCGTCCCCGGTCTGTCCGCCGAACTCGTCTCTCTCGCCGGCCTGATGAAGGACGGGTATGAGCTATCCAACGAGTGCGACGCGGTTGGGAAACATACCGGGATCGTGATCTCCAGCGCGACCTCCTGCCTTTCCTTCGCCCTCGATCGCAACCACTACGTGCTTCAGGCAAGTTCTCACCCACCTCGGGCGGATCACCTGGTGCTGACTGCCACCACCTTGCCTACAGACGTAGTGCTTTGGCATCAGCGCTTGGGTCATCCTTCTTGGGGTCGTTTGGTAGAGCCTGTTAGGTCGGGTCAAATTCCACTCGACGTAGCCGCTGTAACTCCGGATCAGATTCGCCTCCTCGATCAGTGCGATGCTTGCTGCGCCGGCAAAACCGTCTCTTGCCCAAACCGGGAACCCGCGAGCCACCCCGTGGACGCACCTTTCTCCCGTGTCTTTGCCGACGTGTGGGGTCCTTCCCCTGTGCCCGCACTTTCGGGTGCTCGTTACCTCTGCGGCATCACGGACGAGTTTTCGCGCTTCCGCTGGGATCGCAGCATCCGGCTCAAGAGTGACTCGGCAGCCGTCCTTCAGGATTTTGTTGCGATGACGAAGACCCAGTACGGGGGCCAGGGCGTCACGACGCTGCGCACGGACAGAGGGGGCGAGTTTGTGAACCACAGGCTCCGGGATTGGCTCGCCGCGCGGGGCATTTTCCACGAGCTCTCCACAGCGTACGAGCACGGCCAGATGGGCGTTCAGGAACGCAGCTGGCGAACGATCTTCAACTCCGTTCGCGCCTGGCTCCATCGCTCGGGACTGCCTCCCACACTTTGGGATGAAGCGGCGCACGCCGCGATCTACGTCATAAATCTGCTCCCCTCCTCGCCGCTCCAGCAGCGCACCCCAGACTCTGTGCTGCACGAACCCTCGGACCCGGTCACGGACACCCGCCGCCCCCGCCTTGACCGTGTCAAGACCTGGGGCTGTGCCGCTCACGTGCCGCTCGCTCCCGAGCCACGTCCCAACAAGCTGGCCCCGCGATCCCGCCTCTGCTACTTTGTTGGCTACTCCTCGCGATCCAAGGCCTGGCGCTTCTTCGATCCGGTTCGCAACAAGGTCTTCGAGTCGTCTCAGGCCAGGCTCTTTGAGGACCGTTTCTTTCCCGCTGCGGTGAGCCCTGCCATGCCTGCCATCCCTGTCGCGGTCGGTTTGTCTTACCCGCCCGCGCTGCTTGGCATCAGTTCCGACGCTGCGCCCCCTGTCGCCGAAGTGCCGGCCGTGGCTCCCGCTGCCGCCGCTCCGCCACCCGTTCCGCCCGCGCTCGCATTTTCGAACCCTGGCCCGATAAACGCACCGCCCGATGGTGATCGCTCCACCCGGACCCGTCGTCCGCCTGACTACCTCGGATTTGCTCACGCGGCACAGCATTGGGAGTTTGCCGAGCACGCGGCCATCCAGTTCGATAACTTCGACGAAGGTGACCCTGACACGCAGATGTACTCGTTGAGGGAGTCTCTGCGCTCCTCGCCAAAGATTGACAGCGATGACACTCCTTCGGTCCAGGCCGCCCTCGCTGGCCCCTTTCGGATTACTGGCTGGCCGCCATGTCGGTGGAGGAGGGAGCTCTCACCGCTAAGAACACGTTCTCCAAGCCGGTTCGACCCCCGCCCGGGGCCATTGTCATCGGGAGCATGTGGGTGCTCCTCGTCAAGCGCAATGCGGAGGGTCAAATTGTCAAGTACAAAGCTCGACTTGTTGCGCGCGGGGACATGCAAAAACGCCGGGGGATGCATATCGATTCGTTCTCGCCCACAAGTCGAGCCGCCTCCCATCGACTGTTACTCGCCCTCGCCGTCGAGAACAAGTGGGAGACCCGCCAGTTCGACGTCTCGTCTGCGTACCTCAACGGCAACCTTGGCGGGACGGAGATCTACATGCGACTACCCGGAGGCGATATCGTGCGCTTGCAGCGCGCTCTCTACGGCCTCGTTCAGGCGGGCCGCGAGTGGTACAAGGTCTTCATTGAATAGACCCTGTCCATTGGCTTCACCCGCACCGACAGTGACCATGCCGTTTTCGTTCGCAAAGAGGGGGATCGACGGTCTTTCCTCTCCATTCATGTCGACGACGGTCTGCTCACGGGTGACGGGGATCTCGATGGCGTGCTTTGTCAGCTCAAGGCTCGGTTCGAAGCTCGCAGCACCGACGAAGCTTCCTTCTTCCTCGGCCAGAGCATCCGTCGCAAGGGCAAGACGGGTGCTGCGATCGTCAACCAGGGACATTTCGTCGATGCCATCCTCGAGGAACACCACATGGCCAATGCCTCCCCCCGCCACACGTCTCTCGCGGCTCCGTCGACTCTGAGGAATCGCGCTGACTCCGGTTTTGATCCTGCCTCGATCCCCTATCGCGCCATTGTAGGCAAGCTCTTATACCTCTCTGGCACCACCCGACCCGACATCGCGTTCGCCGTTTCAAAGGCTACTCGTTTCTGCAACGACTTCACAGTGGAGCATTGGGAGGCGCTCAAACACATCCTGCGCTACCTTGTCGGTACCCGCAATTTTGGCATCCGCTATCAGAAGTCCTTCCAGCCTATGTCGGCAATCTTGGAGGGATTTGCCGATGCTGATCACGGCGCTGACCCGGTCACTCGCCAGAGCGTCTCGGGCTACGTGTTCATGTGCGCTGGTGGGGCTATCTTTTGGATCGCCAAGCGACAGACTCTCGTCACCCTCTCCAGTACCGAGGCCGAGTATGTGGCCATGTCATACGCCGCTCGCGAGGGGATTTGGTTACGTCGTTTGCTTGCGGATCTTGGCTTCGAGCAGACCGCTCTGACTCGTTTGCGGGGTGACAACCAGTTCGCCATCACTCTGGCCAAGTACCCGGCTTTCCATGCTCGTACCAAAAATATTGGCATCCACTTTCACTTCATCCGGGACCACATCGCGGAAGGCACGATCGAGATGGTCTGGGTGCCCACGGACACCATGGCTGCGGACGTCCTCACCAAGGGGCTCGGGACTCAGAAGCACTATCAGTTTGTACACGCGATGGGGCTTATAGATTCATCGCGTGAAGGGGCGAGTTGGTGTGTTGTGAACGAGGATTAGCAGGAAGGCGGCTATCGGTTATTTCATTAGAAGCGCGCGTTTGTTTAGTGAAGCCTGGCGATGCGCACCAACCGTTGTCTTCTCTCCACGGTTAGATTACACGCTCGGACTCATAACCTATCGCAGAAAAGATGCGAGCGCGGAAGTAAAGCCTTCCGATAGGTGAGGGTGCACAACGCCGAGAAGTAAGGACCACAATGTAGAGCGAGTGATAATAAGTATTCCATAACTAACCTTCCGATAGGTGAGGGTGCACGACGCCGAGAAGTCGGGACCACAATGTAGAGCGAGTGATGAGAAAGCTCTCAAGAGTAAACAGACGCGCCCAACTTAAACAGATCAAACCCCAATACCAAAGTGACTAATGACTAAACGCACGCGCATCCGCGCAGATACCACAGGCACAGACACATATCAAATGACAAGAGACACTTCTGATACCGAACTCTCAACAGGAAGCAAACTTTTTGATAAAGGCCTAATATCACTATCCAGTATGCGGCCGACAGGATTTCTGGCCTACTTCAGCGAAGGCGTTGGAGCGTGCGACGGTGCGAGGCGGCACCGGCGGCCTCACCTAGCTCACCCTCCTTCCCTTCTCCCAGCTGAGCCGCTTGAGTGAGTTGCCTTGGGAATGAATTCGCGTGGTTCGCTGTCCGGCTTTGGGGTCGGAAGCTCTGCCAAAGCTCTTCGATGAAGACGAGAGATTCGAATCTCTTTGGTTTCTTCCGAGCGTTCATCCGAGGACCTCCGAGGAGACGTCGCTGTCCGTTGAGGAGGACGAGTCGAGATTGGGTAAGCGAGTCGGCCGACTTACGATCCCTATATCCGCAAAGTGAAGGCGTTGCGCCGGAAACTTGTCCACATGTTTCACACGACTTCACAAAGAGTTACTGATAGCTTACAGCTGAAGGCTGATGAAGAGGGTCAACCTTATCCGCATCCTTTAGTCGCCGAAGCAAATCGAACAGTAATAGATCGGCGGCGATCTACTCCACACCAATCCACCCTTCGATCCCCTTCAACAGCTACACCTAAAACTTTTTATCTGGCGCACCCACCGTTATTTGACCCTGAGAGCCATCCTCAGATTCCGTCCCCCGCGCATTCTGAAGCGACCGACGACGATGGTCCTCGGAATAGATCGAAAAGGGGGCATCTTCCAACCCAACTCGACGGCCGGCATGTTCATCGAGTGACGTTCGGGGGTCATCGTGGCGTCCAGGAGATTTGTCGGTAAGCTGAGAGGATTTGTTGGACTTGAGCGAGTGGAGCCGGGGTAAACAAACTGAGTTTGAGTCAGTGAGCCTTCGTCCTGAGGCTTGGTGGCGATTCGTTCCGGGGGTCAGGGGCGAGGAGTTTTTCATCGTCGAGCGAGAGCGCGCTTCCTCCAGGATCTCTTGGCGGGAGTTGACTGATCACAGAATGGATACGTATCAGTACTCTCAAATTGCAATGTGGGGAGGCGAACACTGACGAGAATGTAGAATGCAGAGCGCATACATGCTTGCGATGATGATGGTGAAGAACGACCAAGCCTGCGGCCATTACCAACCACCGAGAATTAGCCCCCTCTTGCATAAGCTGCGTTTCTAGAAGTACGCACATCCCCAGTCGAGGTCGTGATCTCTAGAATTGCCATGATCGCCGAGATGATTGCCGGTGGAAGACACGTCGTGATAGACAGGGACGCCAAACGAAGCAGCATGTAATCGAGTCTGCCACGAGGAAATCAGTGGATGTCAGCCTCTCGTCAGACGGCAGGCTAAGTTGTCTCGAGTGACTCACTTATCCCCGACCGCCTTCTTTCTCGTTCGAAGTAAGAAAAATGTCGAGGACAGGGATAGGTAAATATCCGTGCACTGCGTAAGCAGCACGACTTGTTGTTAGTTATCGCGAGCTCGGCGGGTTGGGTACGATGACCCGAAGCAGCGGCGGCCGGCACTCACGCAAGTGCAGAACGCCCAAGGTGGGACCCAAGCATGCACACGATCTTGGCCTTCTTTACGTACTGGAGTCATGACTGGGTACGAGATACGAGAAAGCGCGGGACGGTGAGAGCTCAGACCCCGGTGCATTTGCGCAGTCTGACGGTCGAGGAATGAACTGACCCCGGAGGCTGGCGTATATGATGAAGAGGATTGTCGAACACAATGTCCCAGCCACAGCGATGACACTAAAGAGGACGTGCTTCTTGGATATCTGAAAATTACGAGGGAGTTCAGTCCACGAGGGCACGTTCCAAGAGCGATGGAGGGACTATATTGAGTTTGGGCCAACCCACCGACCAAAGTCGATAGCAGAGATACACCTGGGACAGTGTCACCGGTATCTGGCCGATGATGAGCGAAGTTAGGAGGGACCATGGAATAACTTGCATAATGTGTCTGTAAGGGAGGAAGATTGCCTAGAAGAAGCGCACGAAGAAGCGCAAACAAAAGTCAGCTCCGTGTCTTGAACTGTAAATTTTGCGGGTGTGTTTCACCAAGTTCCATATTGTCGTGATGTCCAAGCCCGACTTGCACCACAGAGCCAAGACAGAAAATGCAACACAGACTCTGTACAGTACAATCCCCCAAAGCAAGGAGTTAAAAATCATATCGCTCGATCGCTAGTCAGCCACGAGAACCGGAAAATGGCCTTAAAAACTACCCGGTAGTATGGGGCGCGTGCTAACTTTACTAGTGTGGGGTCCCTCGAGCCGCGCGAAAAGTAGGTAATTGCTTTCGCGGTGATCATTCCCAAGATAAATACTTCCGTAAAATAGGCGATGGTCAATGTACCTTTTTTGAGGGAAGTAACCACCGCAGAGTCGAGATAATGTGAATGGTCAGTGCGATCCTCCCGCGCTTCAAAAGGAGTTGAGGACGTCAACACGTGGAGATCACGCAGATCGAACAAGGCGACAGCTTGGAGAAGGCCTCGTTCGCCGTTGACGCCAATACTTGATAACGCTTTTCAAATGAGTCGCCCCGTACTCACCTATGAACGATGCGGAAGGCCCCGCAGCGTGGGGCCCGGCTTGCGAAGGCGGTTGAAGCCGGGTCGCCGATGACATTTTCGCGAGCGCTCGATGTCCCGGGGAAGCAGGAAAACAGCAGAGCGCGGCGATTTAGAGGCCGAATTCGGCCCCGTGAAGTCGGTTTGGTAGAATTGATCCGTTCGGCCGCACCGACGAAGTGACTGATTTGCGAGCAGTCAAAGAGTGTCGCAAGACGGAGACGTTTGAAGTGGTTGTTGGATCACCCAGTTCAACAGGGTCAGCGACAACAGTGCTTGAAGGGACCGCCACGGTTATCGCTATAGAGCAGAAAGCAAACTTGCGGAGTTGCCAGCGTCGACCAAATGCCTGGGACGACAGTATCCAAAATGGTGGGCTTTAAAATGGTGGGAAACCATCCCGCGTGGTGATCGTGCGCGTTGAAGAATAGGGGGCCCCCGATGACACGGGTTTTTAGCGCCGCCTGTGAGGCCCGAGCGGCCTCGCACGCACATGACCAACGACTGAATCTGGACGAAACCCAGCAAACCGAATATTGGACCATTATTAGCCGGTTTTCCCGTTTTGTGTAGTTCAGTCTCGGTTTCCTCTGTCTCTGGGAGAAGACATTCATTCGGAACCGATCTGAAACAACGAACACAGTCAACAATACCATTTCGAGACGAGTCAATCGGCCGAGTACTCGCAATTCCTCTGTAAGGCCACCGGCCTCACACCGCGTGTCTTCTCCACATTTTGCACTGGCGCTTGTCGGGGACTTTACCCGGCGGCGTACGTGGTTACGTAATCGCTCGCCTGACGTTCTCGTCATCTCGGTGAACCTCGCCTTGACTCAGGAGTCAGGACTGAAGAATACTCAACAATGGTAGGCCCAAACTCACTTCGGCCGACCTCCATGCACACGCTACTCAAGCATACACCGCAAAGCCCAACTACTACCTCGTTTACTGCTCAGTGACGACAAGGACAAGGAATCAAAGAAGTTCACAGAGTCGACCCAAGTCATTCGTCTTGAGCGTGGTCATTACGGAACCGCCGCTCCTGTGATCTCGCGCCCGACCTACTAGATGCCAGCAGTAACGACTCAACCAGGCCCAAACTCACTTCGGCCGATCTCAATGCACTCCGCTACTCAAGCGTACGCCAAAAAACCGAACTACCTACCTCGTTTCCTGCTCAGTGACGAGAAGGACAAGGGATCAAAGAAGTTCACCGAGTCGACCCAAGTCCGAGTCATTCATCTTGAGCGAGGTCATTACGGAACCGCCGCTCCTGCACTGCAGCCTTGCGATCATACCTTCGGACGACGACGGCGGGTGACTCTCGCCGCTCCAAAGCCTCTGGCTCCTTCAAGGGAAAAATCTTCTTCATCGTTCCTTTTGCATGGCAAAGTCCTGAGCAAAGTACGTCTCCGGCGATCGTCGCGGCAGTTAACTCTCTCTCTCTCTCTCTCTCTCTTTTCCTCTTCTGATCAATGCTTCTATTTCCCTTCACTATAGCATGACACCAAAACCCGAACTTTCACATCCACGAAATCGGCCTCGAGCTATTTGCCCATTGATGAGGAGGTTGATGAGGAACAAGTGTCCATTATCCTTGGCCGCATCAAAACCAAATTCCCCAAAAGACGCAGAAACAATTCGGGACCAAGGGTTAGTATGCTTGTAAGGAAGTGCACAAAAAGGTTTGAAGCGACAAGATACTGCTTATTGGCCAAATTCGGAACATAATTTGCAGTATTTGGTGCAACACCCTAACCCTTGGTCCCGAATCGTTTCTGCTTCTTTTTTGGAGAGACTGGGGTCCTCGAGGCGGTCAAGTATGTTGTTCATCGATGGCAAAGAGCTCGAGGCCGAATGCGGCGGATGTGAAGCTTCGGTTTCGGTGCCATGCTATATCGTGAAGGGACATAGAAGCTTTGATCAGAAAAAGGAAAAGAGAAAGAAACTGCCGCGATGACTGGAGACGTACTCGTTCCAGACTTTGCCATTTAAGGGACTCCTAGAGAAGAGCTCTCCCTTAAAGGAGCCAGAGACTTTGGAGCGGGGAAAGTCGCCGTCGTCGTCCGGCAAGGAGAGAGAAATGCCGCGACGACCGGAGAGGGTACTTTGTTCGGGACTTTTACCATGCGAGGAATCCATAGAGAAGATCTTTCCCTTGAAGGAGCCAGACGCCTTGGAGCGGGAGAGTCGCCTTTCACGGTCGTTCGTCCAAAGGCATGGTTGCAAGAGCGGCGGTTCCGTATTGACCACGCTCAAGACGAATGATTTTGGGTCGGACTCACTCTGTGTATGTCTTTAGTTCCTTGTCCTTGTCGTCGCTGAGGTAGTAAGTTGGGCTTTCCGGGCTACGCTCGAGCAGCGTAGTGCATGGAGGTCAGCCAAGTGAGTTGGGGCCTGGTTGAATCTTTACTACCATAGCCTAGGTCGAGCGCGATGCGGGCGAGAGCCTAATTGGCTGCGTTGCCGAGAAATGAGCTTGAAGGAGAAAGATGAACAGGACTTTCAAACGCAAGTTCATGTGTTCGTGGTCAAGCTAGAACAAAGGCGAGGGTGAAAACAAAGGCTTTGCCTTTCTGGGCAGAAGCCCGTCTGGGGGTACTGTAATAGGTGGTGGATAATGTAAGGAGGTGTAAGGCTCGTGCGCTCGTGCGCTCGAGCCTTACGAGACGAGCGCACGAGCCTTACGAGGTCGGGACGCGCGCGTGGGCACTCTTTGAGCTCTCTCTTCGGCGGCTTAAAGTAGTGTCCAGGTGACTCGGAGACAAGGTGAATCAGAAGGCTTTGTCATGGCAGCGACTAACTTAAGAGTGCCCAGTGTCAATCCTACATACTTTCGTCCTCCGATCTTTTGGCCTGAGCCTGAGGAGGTCGGGACGCGCGCGTGGGCACTCTTTGAGCTCTCTCTTCGGCGACTTAAAGTAGTGTCCAGGTGACTCGGAGCCATGGTGGATCAGAAGGCCTTGTCATGGCAGCGACTAACTTTAAAGTGCCCAGTGTCAATCCTACATACTTTCGTCCTCTGATCTTATCGTTGTCGCTTCGCGGGGAGTTATCACAGAGATCTGACCGAGAACCGTCGCTGCGATAACGCTCGGGACCACAAACATCTAAGTCAAACCACGTGAACTCATCAGTGGTCGAATTCTGAACTTGGCTCAGTACTCTCGACTCTTTGAAGGTCACGGCCTGAGATCCCGGAAGGCTTGACTGGCAAGACTGGATAGATGGAGATTACATGCGGCGGGATCGCGAAGGGGGAAACCCAAAAGTAAAATTTGAAGCACAGACATACACCAAAAAATGAAAACGAGCCGGTCCATTTGGGCCTGCGCACCTATCGACTTGAATACTGTAAATCTGGCAGTTGAGAAACGAGAAAGAGGAAGAAATGGAAGAGGGGCCTGCCTTGATGCCTTGGCAGTTCCCTCGTTCACTGATCGGGTGTTCGTGCGCCGCTCGTGTTCTCGTGGGCATATGAATAAACTGGTGGGCGTCTCGGTGGACGGATAGGGCGAGGAAAGTTGTGCT
The DNA here is from genome assembly GCA_001244265.2 of Microbotryum lychnidis-dioicae p1A1 Lamole. Classification (NCBI taxonomy): domain Eukaryota; kingdom Fungi; phylum Basidiomycota; class Microbotryomycetes; order Microbotryales; family Microbotryaceae; genus Microbotryum; species Microbotryum lychnidis-dioicae. The sequence continues at coordinate 2,749,942 of CDLV01000006.1, forward strand.
TTACTGGGCGCGCGATTTACTGGTACAGATGATAGTAGCCATTAGATCTCTCGAGCGGAATGCTGCTCGCTCCGAAAACAACTCACCGGTACTCGGCCTCGGCTTGTACACTCGCCTCCTCCATCTCACCCTGAATGCTAGCGAGCGCCTGTAGCCCAAGGATTCGAGATCAAGATGTCATCAGTCAGCTCTCAAAAGTCATGCTCCATCCTGCCTGGGTGCGTACCTCAGCAGCTTCGGCGTAAAAGGCTTGTTGGGCCTTGACGAGAGCAGCGAGGTTCTTGATCGGTTCGGGCGAGTCGAGCACAGAGCGCATCAGGTTGATCGCTTCCTCGGTCGCGTTGACGAGCTTCTCCTCTGCTGCTTCAACTGAGGAAGATGCAAGGCAGAATGAGTTAGCCTTGGGGCGAGATGCGTGTGATCGAGATGCGCTGTCTAAGGCTGACCTTCGATTCGGGCCTTCTCCTGCGAGGGTCCACCTGTCGCACTCTTGAGCGTCCCCCGAAGAGCGTCCAATTGGATCCTACCAAGTCACAATGTTTCCCATCATCAGCAAACAGCTTTTATACATCGACAGCTCACCCTGCCCACACACTTACCTAGCACTCTTGACGTTGGCCCGACTCTTCATCGCGGCCTGCAAGCTCGCATTCAACGTCGCGGACCAAGGGTGCAAAAAATTCTTTTGGATCTCCTCGTCCTGGATCGTACGCGCGTTACCGATCTTGTCCGAGGTGACGGCGTACGTCTTGAGCACGTTCGCGAGACGACCGGGGCCGACTTGGACAGCGCCAGAAGCGGCGGCGCGAGAGAGGGCGTGAGGAAGCGTCTTTTGCACTTCGGTTGGCTTGTCCGCGACGGAAGGTTGGGGCAAGTTGGTGCCTGGTTCGATATCATGGAATCTCGGCATCAGCTTTGGTTTTTGTTCACACGCAGTCGATGTACTTTTTCTTGCGGGACGAACCTTTCGTTGCCGCTGCGGCCCAGCTGGTGAGGTTGTGCGCGAGCGAACCTCCGATTTCGGCGACGGACTCTTGCAGTTGGGTCGGGTAGTCGTACGGTCCTTCGTAGGCCTTGGCAACTCGCAACATGTTGATGTGAGCCGTTCTGGGGAAGAGAGAGGGGGGTAAGGATCGAAACAAAAGCAAAAACTGCGAAAAGCTCCCCACCGATGGAGCTTGATGCGTACCTCAGACCATCGACGCGACGTTCCAAATCGAGGTACTCCTCGGGCAGCTCGGTAATGTCGTCGGCATTGCCCGAACGTTCCTTTACAGTTTGACTGTGAAAATGATGACGGCGTTCTTATCTTTTAGCGGTCGTTTCGTGAAGTCGGACCCGGATATCATAGCTCACCTGAGAGTGGCAAAGGATCGGGTGATGGTGCTGCCCGTGTTCTTGAGGTCGACGGACTGGGCCGCGCCTTGCACGGTCGCGCCCGCGGCGGCTGCGGCGGCTTGCAATGACGCCGATACGGATCTGTGCGGGCGCAGGATCGTATATTCAGTCTTTTGAAAGGTTGATGCGGGATATGTTGGGATAAATTCGCGTCGCCGATAAGGGTCCAGGACGGTGCTCGCCGTTGAGGTTGAGGTGGAGGTGGAGGTGGACGTGTACCGGGTACGGTTACGGGCACGTACGTCGTCGTGAACAGTGAGTGGATCGATCTAGAGTGGGGGGTGCACTCACTTCCAAGAGTTCATAGTGGCTGTAGGTAGTGAGGTGCTTGGGTAGTAGTGAGGTGAGGCTGGAGGATGGTCCGAAGCGAGACGAGGCACACGATCGGAGGAGCGTCGATTACGTCGCAGGAGGGATGTTGGGGGAGAGCACCAGAGGTACCAGAGCGCGAGTTAGTCGGCGGCGGTTGAACGACGGTGAGCGTGTGGTCGGGTGTATCGCAGAAGCACGGATCGTCAGCAGAGCGAGTCTCGTCCACGAGCTCAGAGTGACTGTGACTGTGACTGACCTGGTTGGTGGAAGGTGCGATGGGAGAAGGACCCTTGTTCGTGTCCAGGCAAGAGGGTCAGCGGGCGCGGTGTGTTCGGGCGCGGGAGTCTCCTGGCCTCTCCTGCACAGTTCCTGCACTGGCACCTCCTGGCACTTCCTGGAGCTTCCCGGCACGGACGGCTGGCCAGGACCCGGGAAAGCTCAGCTCGAATGTGCGTCTCGGCAATTTCTGGCCGATTCTGCCTGAGGGGTCGAATCTCTACCTCACGTCGTATATGGGAAGAGTCCCGAAAATATGACAAGTTCAATCTCAAAAAAATCGCTCCGACTCGGACCGCGTCCCTAAGACCTGCAAGTTGGCGATGACGAACATTTTCATTTTGCTAATCGTGAATTACCGCTTAAAGGACCCACCTCCCGACCACGGCTTCCTTCCCCACCCACCGGTGACCTTTCGATTCGGCGCACTCGACACTACCCACACCAGCCAACAAACACCTCGGCGGCAAACTCTTACTCTGCCATTCGACGATTCGTAGCTGACCTTATCTGCAACATCGAGCCCCCACTCCGTCCCCTCCCCCCACGTCGCACCGACCTCAGCATGGCCGGCTTTGACTTTGGGAACCACTTGAGGAACTCGTACCTCGGGCAGAGGAACGTTCATCTACCAAAGGTGCGTTCGAGCTTGGCACGCATTGGTCTGGTTGCGACTTGACTTGTACGGAGATGATGGGACGCGGTTGGGCTACGAGGGAGGATGACGACGCGTGGTGTTTGCGCGGAGCAGAGGGCGTGCGCAAAATAATGTGGTATTCACCAACGAACCAAGTGTATACGACAAGCATAATGTTGGCGTCTTCCCTTCCTTGTGCAAGACGGCGGCCCCTTCTTGGCGTGTGCTCACCCACATCCACCCTAATCGGCCTGCATCGACATCCACCGCGACTTTCACCAGCAAAAGCTCCATAAACAATCACAAACCGCTGACATCTATCTACTACTCCCATTTCTAGGCCACTTCGACCGGTACGACGATTGTTGGATGTCTCTTTGACGGCGGCGTCGTCATCGGCGCCGACACCAGGGCCACAGAGGGGTCCATCGTCGCCGACAAGAACTGCGAAAAGGTACATGCTCGCGAGTTATCTCATTAACAGAGTAGCTGTCGGTTGGCAAGGTGCTTGCGACCGCCACACGATGGCCTGATCGAGTTAGGGGTGGTGGTGACGCGTTGGCGGCTCCCCACCCTTGTCCTGGCAGCCACGCATTGAGTGTTGCTCACCACCAACCTGTACTCTGGCTCACGTGATATAACAGATTCATTTCATCTCGGACAACATCCGATGTGCAGGTGCCGGTAAGTATCAGGGTGGCCCTTCAGCCCTTGAAAGTAGTCAAGCCTCATCCTCACGCTGACTCCGTTTCCCATCACCCGCTCCAGGTACTGCCGCCGATACCGAGTTCACCACCGCATTGATCTCGTCCAACATTGCGCTTCATGCGTTGTCGACGGGGAGGAAGCCTTTGGTCGTCACGGCCATGACCATGCTCAAGCAGATGCTCTTCCGGTACGTTCTTACTCGTCACACCACTCTGACGGAGCGCCACCCGGAGCTAGAACTAATCCACCAACCCCCCCACCCCACCCCAAATTCAAAACAGATACCAAGGTCAAGTCGGAGCCGCTCTCGTGCTCGGTGGAGTCGACGCGACCGGTTCTCACCTCTACACCGTCGCGCCACACGGATCGACCGATAAACTCCCCTACGTGACCATGGGTTCCGGTTCACTCGCCGCGATGGCCGTTTTCGAATCGGCTTGGAAACCCAACATGACTCGACAAGTCGCTCTCGAACTCGTTTGCGAGGCCATCGAAGCCGGTATCTTTAACGATCTTGGCTCGGGGAGTAATGTCGATGCTTGTATCATCGAGGCCAAGGGGACGGAGATGTTGAGGAATTATAGGATGCCGAATCAGAAGGTCGACAAGGAGAGGAGTTACAAGTGGAGGAGGTGAGTCGGACATATCAGAGGCGAAAGATGCTTTGCGTCGGACGAGAATGCTGATGACCGTTTGTCCAATTTGCTGGCTTGCTTGCCTGGGCCTACAGAGGAACGACGGCTTACACCAAAGAAGGTACGTCGGGAATATAGGCTGGCGGCCTCGACGTCTGGAATTATACTGACGACTCATGCATCTTTGTCACTCCACAGAGGTCAAATACCACCTCGTTAAAGAGGAGGTCACCATCGTCGCTGGGGGCAAGGTCGCCGGTCCGGAAGGAACGGGCGCTGCGGCGGGGATGGAGGTTGATGCTTGAGTAACTTTTCAGTCTGATTGTTCTTAAAATGCAAGGTTTATGAAAACGTGCGTTTGTAGAGGTGGGCGTGCTTGCTAGCGAGTGACGGCAAGAGAAGATTCAAGACGACGCCGGAGAGGTGGGCGCCCGCGACCGAGTAGTCCGAGAAGGGGTACTCGAGGCAACAGCCAATCCAAGTGTAACCTCCTTCTTTTTCCTAGGTAGCTTCTGGTGAAGAATGCAGAGCTATGCGAATCTTATTGCCGGATGATGACGCGGCCGTTGACTTTTGACCTCCACATTTCGACCCCATGCCCGATCGCCGGCGGGAGCAAGGCCGAGTAAGAATTGGCCAGAATTGGGCTTGGCTTGAATCGAAATAACTCCCTTCCTAGTCCCGCCCTTACGCTTCCCTTCCCTTCCTTTCTCTCCTCCATCTGAGCATGTCCTTTCGCCATTTGTACCATAACCTCCGCTTCAAGACCGTGCTCAAAACCGCTACCGCTACCATGATGACGGCCGAATCCCTACCCGTACTCGTTTCCCTCCCCTCCAATCCAAGTTACTCTACCGAACCTCTCTCCGAAGGTGAAACCTACCTTTCGACCCAACATCATAAAAAAGGAGGCGGTTTCGTCAACCCTTGGGCTTCGTTCAGTGATTTAGGAATGGGTCCTATGGTGTTAGTCAACATGTGGAGGGATTGGAAGAAAGTCAAGATCCCACCTTTGAAAGAACTCCCACCTTTCGTAGGGGACGTTGATTGGGGTAAAGGGAGGACGGATTGGAAGGATAAGATTAAGGCGACTTGGTTGGGTCATGCGTGTTATGTCGTCGCGTTTCCGTCGACGGTCGAGGGGGCTAAGAGAGGTCCGAGGGTATTGTTTGATCCGATTTTTAGTCAGAGATGTTCGCCTTCGCAGTGTGAGTTGAGAGGAGCACCACTTTTTTTTTTGAGCGTTGAAGTTTTTGAATACCAAAGAATCAGGCGACACTGAACATCTCACTTCATCTCTACTTAGACGTCGGCCCAGCGCGCGTAACCAAACCCCCTATCGAGCTCTCCCAACTTCCCGAGATCGATGCCGTCATCATCAGTCACAATCACTACGACCATTTGGATCTCGATACATTACGTCACATACACTCTTCCCAAGCGCCCGGTTCGGTTCATTTCTTTGCCCCTTTGGGGAATAAGGATTGGTTCAAGAGTAATATTGGGACCAAGGAAGAAGAAGTGACTGAATTAGATTGGTGGGGGGAGAGAGAGTTGGTTATGCAGATTGGGGATAATGGACAGAAGGAGAAGTTGAGAGTGGTTTGTACGCCTTGTCAGCATGTGAGTACTGAGCGACTTTTTTGGGCCTGGGCGATCAGAAGTTCTGATGACGCTGGGCTTTCACAGTTTACCGGGCGAAGCCCCTTCGATCGTAATGCGACACTTTGGGCCTCCTGGGCCGTCGTCGCTCAAAAGGGTCGCGTATGGTTCGGCGGTGATACGGGATACAAAGCCGTACCTCGTGGGGCCAACCCTGAGCACGAAGCGGGGTTACCGACATGTCCTGCGTTCAAGGAGATTGGTCAACGTTTCGGCGGTTTCGATTTCGCGATGATTCCGATTGGGGCTTATTCGCCTAGGTGAGGGAAGACTGGTGAGAGACTTCTCAAGATGTTCGTGATGGTTAGCTCATAATTTTGAGATGCATTGGGTTTTGGGCAGGTGGTTCATGTCCCGCATTCATGCCAACCCTAGTGACGCTGTTCATATCCACCAGGACGTGCAAAGTCGTCAATCCGCTCCGATGCATTTCGCTACTTTCGTACTGACGGATGAAGAGGTACTTTTGTTCGCCATATCCCCAAATGCGACAGCTCACTGACTTTTCCCCGAACTCCGGTCTCGTGATAGATGACCGAGCCACCTCGTCTTCTCCGCCAAGAATGCGACAAGCGAGGGATCAAAGAGGCCGAGTTCAGAGTTGGCGGGTTCGGCGAGACCGTAGCGGCCGAAGCGACGTCGCGCTGCCCAGAACTGGGCGCCGACAATGGTGCGCCCAAGTCCAAGATGTAGGAGCATGTAGGGCTACTAGATTGGAGATAAGAGTCTTCATGTGTACCTTACTTTCGTGCGTCCGTGTTTCCAGAGGTACAGAAGGGTCTTGTATATCATGACAGTATGTTGCAAGATTTGCTTCCTTTCAGGTGTTGTTGCTGTATGCTAGATCGGAGAGGGGAGAGGACTTTCAGAGTTGGGGGACTAGATGAGACAGGGTAAAATTGAGAAAGTGATACAAGCAATTATTTCGCAGGGGAGAAAGTGAAAACTGGATCATCACGTTGGAGTGTGGTAAATCACTTGGAGTAAGGTGCTCGACTGGCGAGGTTGGTCCCGTCGAAAGCATCCACCACCCAGATGCTACCCGACTCGCGTTCAACCCCAGTACCCCACTGTCAGGCATTCGACAAAAAGTCACATCCGTCAGCTCCGAAGCCCACAACATGTGAAAGTATCCATTGAACGACTCACCTCCCCGGCATCTTCGAACTCGGTCCCATTGACCCACCGCTTCCACGCCTCGAAAACACCCGCTTCCATATTCCTCACCCACCGCCTCGTATCGAACAATGGACTCGTCTCGCGCGTAAGATACAACGTCTTTCTCATGTCCGCCAATTCACCTCGGCCAATTCGTTGTTGCCTCGAGTAAATCGATTGAGCAGGGGCGGCAGGGTCAGGGAGGACGTAGTCGTAAGTCAGAGTCGAGGCGAGTTGTAGAGCACGTTTTTCATATTCCTCGTCTGAGGAGACGATCATGCGTGGTCCGAGACCGGTCGCGACGGCGATCGAGGCGGCAACTCGGGAAGCCATCTTGTGCGCGTGACGAGGGTAGGTGAGAAGAGGGGTCCCGGACCATAAGATATCGGCTGCGGTCGTATGCGCGTTGCACTGCATCGCATCAGGCGAGAAAAAGTAGGCTTCAAAGTCAGCAAGATTCGAAGAAGTAGTCGGATCGGTCTCGCGCACCTCAGTCGTATCCAGGAACAGGTCGGCAACGCGGCCACGTCGAACATGTTCGTTCTGCGAGTAAACAGGTGATCGATGAGCACGCAAAAAAAGACACTTCGCAAGGATCAAGCTGCGTACCTTGTTGGCCACATCGGTAAAGATGATTCGAGCGGCAACCTCGGGTCCGGCCCACTTGAGCGCCGTGCTCTTAAGATGCGCTTCGCCTGGCGCGGGGAAGCGCAAGAGCCATAAGATGGAGTTGGGGAATTTAGCGAGGATGTTGAGCCAGATGCGGAAGATGAAGGGGTCGATCTATGCGATGCATAGATCATGCCACGGATCAGCTTCCAAGGTTCTGAGAGGTCATGACAAATCCCGTGAACGCACCTTGTACAGCTGGTTCCAATTGGCAAAGATGAAGGTGTCGTCTCGGATGCCGGGGAATAACTCTCGACGCATATGCCATCGTCTAGCCTCCTCGATCGCGTATAGCTCATTGGGCATACCCGAGTGCACAAAGGGAGGCTCGCCAACGGTCAAACCGGCGGTTTCGTCTTCGCGCCAAGCTTGCTTGTGGTCCGTCACGAAGTACGAGTGCGGGAGGTACAGCACTGTGATGGGTGGCAAAGCGATGGTCGGCAACTCTGAAAGCCAACATGTATCATTAACACTCACGTTTCTCCGTGTAGACATAGTCCTCGGTCATCGCTTCGGGGTCCGGATCACCCTCAAAGTCGGTCGGGCTATCGACCCCCTGTACATCCGGGGAGGCGGCCTTGAGACCGGCGCGCGCGCGCCAATGGTCACCCGAAACGAGGCCAGGCGGACAAACGATGGGATCTGCAATACGATTACCACTGCATCAGCGCACCCACACATACTTCTTTACTCGAAGTGCAACTCACCAACGATGAAGTAATCGCACCACCCCGCCGCAAGCGTTCCCGCAAAACCCATGTAACTCATCTGCACCGGTGCCGGCCGCGCCGCAAAGATCTCGTTCTTCGCACCTTTCGTATACCCCGATAAATTGATCAAGACATGAATTTCGTCGCGGACAATTTGGTCGACGATCTCTTGCGTCGAACGGGCGGAAACGTCGTAGAAGTTCTGACTTTCAGCCTCGATCTTGAGTCGATAGGGCGAGCGATCGCTCGCCGAGGTCGCGTAGACGAAGATGTTGAAGCAGGTCGTGTCGTGGAAACCAAAGACACTCTGCATGAGGTGCGACAAAGGGTGGTTGCCGAGATCGCTGGAGACGTACCCGATGTTGAGAACACCTTGAATCGGCGGGCGCGGAGGGGGAAGCACGAAATCGGGCATCCAGGGTTGGTTGAGGGTCGCACGCGAGATGCTCAAACCGGTACGATGCGAGATGAGTCGAATCTCTCTTGCGCTAACGGGCAAGGTGAAGCAGTGGAATGGAAGGACGGTTGGCACACCCACGGGAGGTAAGACGGGTGGCAGCATTGGTCGGCGATAACTGACGAGATCCTCGGGCGTCGGCATGATGCGCAGAGCGGTGGGTGCGGCCGCGATGTTGGGGCCGTAGGTCGAAATGTACCATCGTCGTTGGATGCGGCGCATCAAGCGTTCGACAAGTCGAATGAGGTACCCGCCTTCGTTGTGAGGGTAGGTCTTGCGGTTTTTGGGGTTGAGGAGAAACTCGAGGCGGAATTTCCAGGTCGACATCGCGTCGCCGACTTGTTCAGGCGCCAGCCCATAGATCGCCTGACTGATGATGCGCAGCCAGTGGTCAAGATCTCCGACGGCGCGCAGAGAGCCGGCGCCGTACCCCATCCCATCGGCGAGCTGTGAGCCAACGAGCGCCGAAATCTGACCCATGTACCCCGAACTGGAGCTGAATGCACCTGCCTTAGCGGGCGGGGCAGGCGCGAGCCTCGTCTCGTTGTCGACAATCCATTCTTCGTTGACGCCACCGCGGCCAGCCCAGTCGCAGACGCCGCCGAGCGCATTGACGAGCCCACAGGTTGCCTCAGGGAAGTTGGGGTTCAGCTCGACGGCGCGCTTGTAGTAAGGGATGGATTCTTGGATCTGACCCGAATCCTTAATCGCATTCGCAAGGTTCGCCAAGGCCACGTCGAATTTGGGATTGCATTCGACCGCTTTCTTGTAGTGCCGGATCGCTTCGGGAAGGTTGCCCATGTCCTTCAGCAACGATCCGAGATTCGTGTACAGGTGTGGGTGCTTAGTATCAAGTTTGAGTCCGGCGTTGTAGTATCGTAAAGCAAAGTCTTGACCCGACAATACTGAACGGGGTGAAGTTGGAGGGAGCCCCAACTGGGCAGGGGCAACTATTGCCGTTGCGTTGACCGTCGACAGCAGAATTCCGAGATTGTTGCAAGTCGAGGGCGAAGGGTGCAGCGCGAGGGCGAGGTAGTACATCGGTAAGAGCAACGATGGCGAGCAAGGGATACCCCCTAGCGTCAGTTTGTTGGCTGGGCCCGACTGAGCAGCCGAGTCCTGGAACACCTTGGCGAGCGTCAAGAGCATGGTGCTCGTCGTTTGCTTGACCTGCTGGATCGCGGTCGCCTTGCTGGGGTCGTCTATTCCGTCGGCTTCCCGCATCGAAGGAAGTACCCCTTGAAACTCTCCGAAGATGTAAGGTAGCATCCGGAAAGTCTGCTCTGGAGTGACGAGAACGGCGGGCAAGACACCGCCGCCGAGTCGGAGGAGACCTTCGACGTAGTGATCGCCGCCTCGCTGGATGATCCCGATGAGGTGGGCAAAATTCATTCTGCCGCGCTCATCGGCTAAACCCAACTTGTGCAGAACATCCCCGACAGCATGTCGAGACTCTGAAGAGTTTCCATTGAATTGAGCATGCGTATTGAGGACCTTGGCCATGATAAACGCTGCAACAACGAAATCACGAGTCGAGCATCCGCCGACGGGGTAGATCGTCGTCTGGCTCGCGCGGATCGAAGCTGGAAGTGAGAGCGCCAACTCGATTGCCTTCTCGTACTCTTCCTGCGCTGCAGCCGCATTATGCACGGCCAGTCGGAGGTTGCCCTTGGCGTACAGCAAATTCTGCAGGCGGTGGACCTGGTTCATCGGGATGCTCTGGGGTAGTCGACGTGGTCTTTCGAGCTTGCCTTCAGGCGAGGCGTAGGTTGCGATCGCGTCCCTGCTGGGCTCGAACCCGATTGACAGGCCGGATTCGCTGGCAAAGATTTGCACTTCGACAAAGTTGCACAGCTCAAGCGCCTGTTGATACCTCGGTTCGGTGGCTGGCGCAGGCGCCCCATCTGATCCACCATTCTGGCCTTGTTGAGACGTGGAAACGGGGTTGCACAAGACCCCGAGCAGGTTTTCTGTCGCGTCCCAATACGTCGGCCGCAGTTTGATCGCTTTCCACCACCATGCCTCCGCTTCCTGCCATCTTCCCATTGCGCGCAGTGTCGTGCCAATATTTGACATTGCTTCGACCTTTAAAAACCCCGGACATACGTTTAATCAGCAGAGGCTCAAGTGAACCCCGAATCAGAACAAAGGACTCACATAACCAGGGTCCTTCATCAACAGCTTCTTGTTGTAGTACAGCGAGCTCTCGTATTCGCCCCGGGTGTAATAGACGCAGCTCGAAAGTAAGAGCGTCGGCAAATGATCGGGATGTATTTCCTCGAGCGTGTGCAGTAGTGGGAGCAAGTCCGACGAGTAGGGATCTTTAGCGTAGAGTGAATGCGCGTAGGAAAGAAAGTAGTCGCGCTTCTCGGGGGTGAACTCGCCTCCGAGATTGACTTGCTCGAGTATTGTCGAGACGGCAGCAGAGGCCTGACTTATTGGATCTGCGGCTGAGGAAAGATCTACTGTCGAGTCGGCTGCTGAGGTAGTAGCTCCGGGCTCGGAAGGTGCCGTTGTGGATGGTGTCGAGGTGGGGGGAGCAGCGATCGTCTCGGGTCTCAACTCAAGGAGATCCAGACCTCCGACATGTGATCGATCCTGAATGTGTTGCGGAACATCCACTCCGAGGTTCTCGAGCGCAGTGCCTGCAACGCTAGCCATCTCCTTCGCCGCCAACGAATTAGCCGCGATCGCTGCGGCCGCGGCAGCCTGGACATGAATCGCTTGAGCCTGCTCGGTACCGCCTGTAATCTGCGCCAAGCCGTTCAGCGAGAAGTCGGTCGGTGTAATTGCCGAACTTGTTGATGCCGAAGCCGCCTGGTGTGCAAGATCTGGTCCTGAAGAAGTGGCATTCTGGGCAACGGGGGATTGCGCAGCGTTTGCGAGACGCTTGACGGCTTCTCTGTGCAATTGAGCAAAGTACCCACTCGCGAGCGCATCCAGCTGTCGTTTGTATGTTGCAGCGTAGGCCGAAAGGTCGATGTTGAGAGTGTCTTTCGCTTTCAAGCCCGATGTCGAGGTCGGGATCGATGTCGGAGACGCACCACTAGCACTCGAGGATCTGGCGGCAGCTTCCACGGCCAAGAGGACCGCCTTTTCCTTGTTCGCCTCGACTTGTTGTCCCACCTGATCGACTTGCTCCTTCAGAGCCCACCTGGCCATCCGTTTCGCGATGGTCGAGATTTCGCGTTCACTAAACGAAGGTAAGGGAGCCATCGGCGGCCGAGCAGTAGAAGATGAAGGGTCGGATACGGAGGAAGGGGTAGTGGGTGCGCGTTTGGCCTGGGCAACGCGCTCTCGTGCGGCTTGGTACGACCAGTCTTCAATGCTTGAGAATATGGGTTTCTTCGATAACCAGCCCAAGGGGCCTTCGCTCGCCGGAGTCGAAGGCGCGACGATGCCAGGAGTCGGCGGCGAGAATACCTGACCGAGCAGGAGGGGTAGAGCCGGGTGATCGCCGATGGACGTGAAGGGAAGCGACGGTCTCCTCGCCGGAATCTCGGCATTCGGACTGGACTTCGTGCTCGACCCATGTCCATTGGGCTCGTTCCCGACCCCATTCTCTCCGCTTGTCGGCTCCGATCCGCTTATTGGGGCGTTGGGTCCGAACAGCTCGGACCCTTCGAGGTCGGGTACCAGTGCGCTCGGAGACGGCGGAGGCAACGCCATGGAAGAGAGGTACGATGCGGCATCCATCCTGGTAGCGATTCTTCGCTGTTCTGTCGGCGAGTTCGTGCGGGCGAGGGTGAGCAGTAGGGGTGCCGGCAAGCTAAGGATCGAGGCGACCTGGACAGCAGTTTGCACGACTTGATTCGGCACCGGCTGCGATGCGGGCAAAACGGGGAAATGGGTCGAGCTTGAGTAGGGGGAACGTAGATAGGTCGGCGAAGGATCTGGTGAGGATGCAGATGGAAGGTCGAACGGAATTTGAGAAGTCAAACTCCTCGAAGCAGACACGGCTCGAGCACGAGCAAGATCGAGACGAGGAGGTCGAAATTGCTGGGATTGCTGGGAACCCGTGGTCGAATGAAGTTGTGAAGGCGTTCCATCAGCTGGCTGAACATCCGTAAGATCCAAGTTTAAGATCTGCGTCAGCTTCTGCGCTGGCTGTTACACCTCCCTCGGAGCAAAGTAATGCCCGAGAAGAGCGAAACCCAGACTAGACGGACCTTCTGGGGTGCGCCAGAGATTGCAAGTGGAGGAGACGGAGGGAGCGCCTGTAAAGCGGATGTGGACGGTAACGACGACAAGCTCATCTCGATCTCGGGTCCCGGTGTTGTGGTCTCGCTCGAATTGATGACGGCTGGTATGGGGATCTCGGAGGTCGAGGGCATCGCGAGGCCGACACCGCCGCCGATCGCCGGTGTTTGGTGGTGCGAAGCGGGCGCGCCCTGAGCGTCGACGTGACTGTCCGACATGGTGGAGCAAGCCGACGAAATTGACGGAGCTGAGGGAGAGTGGTGTTACGAATGGTCAGTATGCAGAGTTGGAATCAAGCTTCACGCTACTCGGCGATGAGCTGGGCCCTCCGACTTACCCCGCGTGCCGTGAAAGCGGTTAGCTGGTTTGCACAACCGAAGCCGAACGGGTGGTATACGGTAGCTCCCAGCTCAATGTCACTCGAGCGCGCGTCCACGAACGCCAACGAAAGCCGAGTGGAAAGGGGGCGAAAAGGGTACACGGCACCTGCCGATTCAGCCACTGGCCAGCCGTGGAGATGGCAGCGAGGCGGGAGCTGAACAAGCTCAACACGGCGTGCCAGACGAGGCGGCAACCGGAGAAAACGAGGGTGGTACCTGGTGGTACTATTAGGGTCGTCAGTCGTGACTTGGCCAGCGCGGGTAGGCGCGAGTAGGCGCGGGCCCGTCGATGACGGCATCGTCTGGCATCGTCCGGGGCGGGGTCGCGCGCGCGCAGCTGGGCCCTACAAGTTGGCTCAGGGTTTTGCTGGCCGGAGTGCCTCACGTGGGCGGCTCGGTCTATCTCCTGATCACGGCCCGCAGTCGTCCCCCGCCGGTGCGACGTCGTACCGCTCAGGTGCCGCCACGCTCAAGCTCCTCTTTCACACCCTACAACATGGCTACACGCCACATTGCCTAGGTTGAAACCCACCGTGGATTTGAGATTCACTGCTTTGGCCCTCAAGCGATCGTACGGTCTCAGGTCTGACGTGGCCACGCCGACACTGCAATGTCAAAGGCTCCCATCAAGACCAAGGAAGGCAAGACGACTCCCCAACCTCCGACCTCTGCAACTTCGTCGCCTTTGCTCCGTACGACGGTGTCATTGGTGCTCTTGCAGCTCTTCTCGCGCCTGTTCTCCTTCTCGCTCAACCAGCTCTTGCTCCGATCGACTACACCCGAGGCGCTCGGCGTCGCGACGATCGGCTTCGATGTCGCACGTGATACAGGACTCTTCTTTATCCGCGAAGGTTTACGTGGCGCCGTCATTGTGCGTCCGCTTTCCGCCGGTCGTGACCTGTCGTGGCGGCGACGTCGATGTGGGGTTACCCCGCACGTGACTCACCACCGTGTCTCCTCTTCTTCGCCCACAGCGAACCCGCGCGGCGTCTGGGTCGTTTTCGGCCACGAACGAGCAGCTTGTGCAACAAACCCTTCTCCTTCCCGCGTTGCTGTCACCTCTGCTCCTCCTGCTGTATCCCCTCTCGGCTCGGGTGCTCACCTCGCCCTCGTTGGCTCGCCCACCCCACTTTTACTCCGCCCTATCCCTCTACGTCCTCTCGGCCTTTTTCGAGCTCTGGTCCGAACGCGACTACTTGCTCACCCTCCGGCAATGGGAGGCACTGACGTCAAAACGAGTCAGAGTGGAGGGGTTCGCCGTCGGCGTCAAAGCGCTCGTCACGTTCGCTGTCGTCGCAAGGGGCGGGGAGCGCTGGGCTTTGTTGGCGTTCGGCGTCGGTCAGGCCGCGTACGGCTTGACCTTGCTTGTCGGCCTACGGTGGTCGGTTCAGAGGATACGAGGGGCGATCCAGGCACCCTCCATCTGGTCGTTGCAGAAACTTGTAGCTCCGCCAACCGAATTCACCGACATCCAGGCTCCCCCGACGCGTCGTCGCTTCGATCCCGAACTCACCTCCCTTGGCTGGGCCTTAACGAAACAATCCTTCATCAAACAGATCCTCACCGAAGCCGACAAGATCGCCATCAGTCAACTCTCGACCAGCCGTGACCAAGGTGGCTACGCCCTCGCGTTGAACTACGGCTCCTTGATCGCTCGCATCCTCTTCCAACCTTTGGAAGAATCCTCCCGCCTCTACTTTTCGCGGCAACTTTCGACGCGACCTTCGCATACGCTCATGGCGTCGTTGTTACTCTTGCATACCCATCTTTCCCTCATTTTCATCCTCCTCGTACCACCCTATATCCCAGCATTATTGTACCACCTACTCGGCCAACGCTGGGCCGCCTCCTCAGCAACCTCTATCCTGCAAGCCTAC
The DNA here is from genome assembly GCA_001244265.2 of Microbotryum lychnidis-dioicae p1A1 Lamole. Lineage (NCBI taxonomy): Eukaryota > Fungi > Basidiomycota > Microbotryomycetes > Microbotryales > Microbotryaceae > Microbotryum > Microbotryum lychnidis-dioicae. The sequence goes on from CDLV01000006.1 coordinate 2,765,021, forward strand.
TTCTTCTACCTCCCCTTCCTCGCATTGAACGGCATCACCGAAGCCTACTTCCAAGCAATCGCTTCACAAGCCAATCTGAGGAAAGGTTCTTATTGGATGGGCGTGTGTTCGATTGGATTCGTTGCGGCTGTTGGGGTCGGAACGAGGATGGGATGGGCCGAGCGGGGTTTGATCATGGCGAATTGCGTTAATATGGCGATGAGGATTGGCTTCTCATTGAAGTTTATTTGGAGGGATGCTAAAGGGGTTGAATGTTTACAGCTGAGGAATTGGACACCTAGGATACCGACCGTGATCGTGTTTACGGGAGCGGGGTCGATCGTCAGATGGAGTGCGGGGACGTGGGATTGGAAATCGTTGACGGGACTCGTTCGACATGTTGCAGTAGGCACTTTGGTTGGGTTGGGTTGTCTGGCTTTCACGTGAGTTTCTCTTCAATGATCCTTCTTGTTGAGTTGTTGTTCGAAAGCTAATCCTTTTCTTGCCCATCTCACAGATTCGTCATGGAACGTCGCCGCGTCGCGAGCTTGTATCAATTGATCAAAGCAAAGTCAGAATAGAGTAAACACAAAAGTGGTTACAAATACAACATATCACAGGAGAAGCCTATAGGAGAATAAACAACTCGGACGTAGCAGCGACAACGAGACTCATACCCGCAAAAATGACCAAACCGCCGTACTTGCCCCCCTCAACTCCGAAGCCGACCGAAGCTTTGACGTGGTGCAATGGGTGAGCGAGCAAGAGGGACGATATTGGAGCCGTTAGGATTGAGCCCAGACCGCGGGTGAAGGATATGAGACCAAAGAGGGTCGTGCAGAGGTTTGGGTCGTCCCGCGCGGCGTTGCGAATTACCGCGGCGTAGAGTGAGGTCCAGCCTCCGCAAGCGACACCGAGGACGAGGGAGAAGATGAGTAGGGGCGCAAGCGAAGTGGCTGTTCGGGATCGAGATCAAATCGCATCAGTCTTTACATTTCGGTGGCACCCGTTCAAAGTGAGACGCTTAATACGTACAGGTCACACCCCAAAGGATGAAAACGGAGAAAGCACTCGCGGCCAGCGTGATCGCACCAATGACGTGAGGACTGATCCTATCGCTCAAGATGCCGAGGTAAACTCGCGCAAACACGGACGAGGCATTGACGCAAGCGAGTGTGGCTGATCCGATTTTGTTGGAGAGCCCTATCGAAGTCGCAAAAGTCGGGAGGTACAAGGTCGGGACGAAGAAACCAAAGGCTTGTGCAACTGAACGGCGAATACAGGACGAAATCGGACACGATCAGATTTCGCCAAGAGCTCGTCAAGAATCAGCGTTTGAGGTCTGCTTACTATTGGCGAACATGAAAACCCATAGGTTGGTGTTTCTCCACAAGCTCATGCGTCTTCTCCTCGTCGCCTCGTTCGAAGCGGGATCATTCTTGGCCTTGCCTCTGGAACCTTTGCCTACGGGGATCCGAGGTCGCAGCCAGGGCATGCTTGCGCCCAGCAAGGCCGCCGTCAAGACGCTTAGCACGCGCAAGGTCGTCGCAGATCCATACTTGGAGAGTAAGGCTTCGAGAGCGAAAGGGTATAGGACACCTCCGAGCGCAGTCCCAGCAAAACACACACCGTTGGCGAACCCTCGGCGTTGGACGAACCATTCCGAAAGAAAGGTGAACGTCGCGTAGTAGGCGAGACTCCCGCCGATGCTGTACATGAAGCCTTGCGTAAGAAGAAGTTGCCAAGCCGTCTTGGCGAACGAGGATAGGAGAAGTGCGAGTACGAGGATGCAGCAACCGATTCGGATGGCTAATATCCGGAAGCTCGGGTAAGGATTGAGGAGGAGGGCGACAGGGGGACCTTTTGGGTAGGCATCCCACAGAAAACTTTAGGATGAGCAATTGAGTCGTGATCAAGTACTCAACTACTCCTCACCCAGTAGATACATGGTTCCGGATGCGCATGCTCCTACGAGAGGTCTGTTATTATGTGCAAGGTAGTGCAACGCGGTGAGGCGACCCGAGCGAATCAGCGTCGGTCTGTTTTTTGACTCATGAAGCGGCGAACCAGTCGCATCGCGCACCCCTCTCACAGTAGCTCACAGTAGTTTGGCGCCTACGGTCGAGCCATGCACACCTTCCTCCATGTAGTACGACAGAAATACACCGTATGCGCTCGGTAGACCCCAAATTACGGTCTCGACGATGAAGGCGACGAAGAGAAAACGGTACGCTTCGGGCGAGCGATCAGCCTCGGGAAGCTGTCCGAGCGATGACGGTGCCGCGCTCTGTCGCTGCAAACCTAGTGTCGTGGTCGAGGTCGAGAAGTGGTGCTGGGATAGATCCATCGACTCGAGTTCCATTGGACTGGGTGTCACATCTCCCGGTGTCGAGGGTGTGTGCAGGCCAGACGAACGTTTCTTGGAAGTGATCTCGTCGTCGCGGTCAAGGTCGTGGTCGTCAGCCCTCGCTTCGATCTCGGGCGAAGGTGGCCACGATTGCAATTCGGTCGAGTCGACAGCTTCCTGTGTCACCTTGTCGATCTCGGAGCTTCTTGTCTTCATGTTGAGCGGTTGTGCGCCACGGGGTGTCGTATGTGCACGTCCTGAAGGCGCGAGGCTCGAGGCTCGTCGTGCGGGCGGCACGAGTCAACTCGAGCGAGTTCGACCAGGACCCCCGAAAGCGCAGCCAGAGGCGCATGTGGAAATATGAGGCGCCGTTGGGGACACAAGATTCGCGCGCCGCGAAAAAGAAAAGAAAAATGCGCGGAGAAAAAAACAGGGGGGCCCTCAACTCCGGAGCCGGCTGGCTTTTGCTTTGATTGTCTGATGATCAATTCCTCGAAGATCTCGATGTTGATGGAGTAAATGCGGAGCTCGATTTCGCGGAGTACGGTGATGATGACGATCAGGCACGCGATCGCGAAGACGGCGATCAGCAAGCCCTAGTAACGGAAGCGGAAGTAGACGATGAACTGCTGGTCGAAGAAGCGAAGGCGCTGTTCGAAGAGATCCGTGTTCAAGGTTGCGAGTCTGATGCTCTTGAGATTGAGGAGGCGCGGCGGAAGTATTTGGTGGCTGTTCGATGGTCGGAAGAGAACCTTGCAATGTGATAGCTTTTCAAATTGTACCCTATCGCTCGTTGCCTGGAATTGATGGTCCAAGCTGGACCTCATCCGAGTGACAAAGTGACAGCCGCGCCGTGTCGCTGATGCGCCGATCGTCTCTGTCTCGCACAAGAGTCAAGATTTGGTACATGTTACAATTTATTGTCTATAGTTGCAATCCAAACTCGCTAGTCTACGAGAACGCATGGTTAGTCTCGTGGCCGCGGGGGACGAGAGGTTCGTTCCAAGCGTCGTGGGGAAAAAATCTCCGAAGGCGCGTTCGACAAGGGCGGGGAAGCAAGGCGAGTGTGAGCGTTTGGAGGTTCGGTCGAAAAGCTACCCGCGGCTCGACCCTCCTCTTCGTCCCGCACCGATCAACAGAATCAGCCCCCCGCGCGTCATGACAACAAGTCAACCGATCTTGGCATTGCGACACGTATACGAGCCCGCCGTGCAGCTGTGCAGAACGGACAGCGTGGTCAGCGCGATGGCCAACTCGACGCTGGGCTCGCCCCACCACCACCTCCGCAAAGGCGAGTGCGCCGGGCTCGAATCGCGCTCAAACCCCTCAAGCCCACGTTTCGATCCGCGACGACCTCGGCCCGCAGACGGCCGTGTGCACCCACTGCAAGGCTCGGCACTGGCAACTAGGACCCCCCGTGTTTCGCGTGTTTGGTCGCCTCTACCATCGACTCGGTGCGCTGATCCCTGCCGTGAATCAACGCCCAGGCTTTGCCCAGACATGGCTGATCGACCCGGCCGAGGCCACCGACACTCGACTTGGACCCGACGGCGCAGACAGTCGCATGCAACGATCTACTTTGACCAAGCTCGAGTCCATTCTGCGCACCGGCAATCGCTTTGTGAGGGAGTTCGCATCGGCCAAACCTCGCGCAGGTTGGGATACGGCCAAAGAGTGGGTCCTGCGCCTCTGTCTACCACCTGGCCGAGACCGACGCACCCACAACCTTCCTACGTCAAGCACGGAAATGGCGATGCTTATCTGCGATTCCGACACCAACACCGGAGATCGTGGACCGCAAGACCTTATTCTCCAGGTGCACGGTGATCGATGTCCCGATGGTCGGCCCAAGTACCAAGTCGTTAGCTCGCTCCATCCGTCTGCGATGCCTCTCCGGTACCCAACACTCTTCGCCGCAGAGGAAAATAGCTCCCACCTCAACACTCCTCTTTGCGGGTTCCACCAAGCCGGGCCGCCCATCGCCAGAAACCGAGAGCAGATCGACAATGGTGTCCAATTGCGCGAGGTACTTGCCGGTCTCAGTCTGGATGAAGAAGACGAAGAGGAGGACGATGAGGATGAAGACGGCAAGGAAGACGACGAAGAAAATGATGATGGTGAACGTAAGCGTCTTCGGCTCTTTCTCGGATGTTCCATTCTATTAAGACGCAAGCACAGACTGACAGAGAGTGTTTAAACATCTAGGACGAAGGTCAAGGAGAAGGGGTCGGGGTGGATCAACCCGGGTCTCGCGTTCCCAATTCTTTGCATATTACTTGCACGAACGTGACGCCTACTTCTCAATTCCGCATGCCACCCAGCGTCTTTTCCTCTCGAGTTCGTGATCGACGGATACTCCCAAGTCGAGATCGATCGACTCAACTGCATCCGGTTGCATCAAGAAAAGCTGCGCCTCACCACGGCCCAAGGCTTCACCGACGGACGCTGTTGCCAACGGCTTGACCCAGGATCAAACTGGACGTTCGATGATTTTGGGCTCGACGTTCACGAATAGCCCGCGCGGGATCACTCGGCGTTGATCGCTCAGCGTTACTAAGATGCGATGGCCTGCGTCGTCAAACATGGAAAGCCTTCGCTGTTCATCACGGTGATGTGCAACCCCGAACGGCCGGAAATCAAGGCGGCTGCACGGGGGCCAAATGAAAAAACATGCAACCATCCGGATATCATTGCAAGAGTGCTTGAAGCCAAGTTGGACCGACTCTGCGACGACGTTTTGGGCAACCAGCAACGGGCGGCTGTTTCGGCGATGAATGGATAATCGTTTCTTTGCTGTACTCCGTATTGTGTTCTTTTACCTCTGCTCAATCCAATTCTCCTACTATTTTGAGTTTCATCATTCCGTTAATTCAACGGGTTCCCACTGGTCTACATATAAGATTGCACGACAAAACAAGGTTCTCAGCCGCGCGTGCGCGACGATTTTTTTTTTCCCCTACTGTAAGGGGATGCCTTACAGAACAGCCCTATAAGTAGCCTCTGAGTAGCTAGAACTGCCGAGTTCTAGTTACTGCTTTTAATGACAGATTGTATTTTGTGCACATCAGAGGCGCATATCTTACACCTACAGTCCGGGAGGTGCGGGCGGAGCTCGCAACGACCTTCAATTACGCAGGGAGGTGGGCGCACAGCGCCCCCGAGCCCTAGTTATCTATATAAGTCTTACACCGATTAGGCTAGCTTTCGCTTCACGGCTTGTGGGATGTCTAGATCTACCAAGCTTTCTCCGGGCCAAAAAACATAAAAGCTGCTTTATCGCGTCCGCGCGCTCCAATTCATTTGGCTGGGTTATAGGACCTGCCGATCTGTGGTTAATGGACCTGCCGATCTGTATTGCTGCCCCCTCGCCCACCCCGGTACAGTGCACCTCTAGACATCCCACAAGCCGTGAAGCGAAAGCTATAAGCTAATCGGTGAATGCGCCTATCAAGAAGCTTCCCTGTCGAATCTGTTGTAAACCCTCTTGGGTGACATTCCACTCCCCAAAGTACAACCAGGTCTATTTCCTCGAAGCTGCCTCAGCCATACTCAACTCGATCGCGAACCTCAGATCGTCTTCTTCCCTCCTCCTCATCTCCTCCTCCCGACTCTGTTGGATACTCCTCGTCAAAACCTCGTCCGTAGCCAGATCCGCGAGGGTTAAAATAGACCCCCTTAACTGCCGCGTCAGCAATGAAGTCCCACCTTGTTGACTTGCCGCGAAGAGCGAGCTTGTGGGTCGAGTGGAAGGATGCAGAGGTGAAGGACTGCCAGGAGAAGGAGAGGGGGACGTCGATCCGGCCCTGGCAACGACGTTCCAACCTCGATTCGTCGTGATGCTACTCGCTGGAGTCGCGGATTCGGGACTGATGGTCGGGCTAGCGTTGCTCTTGCTGCTTGGGGTCGGCGACTGGGACCTCGAGCTCGAAGCGACGGGCCAGAGATCGGCACTCATGTCCGGGGCAGGTCCGGAGGGAGGATAGCCTCGACTCGTTGCCGAGCCATACGTAGGACCAAGCCTAGGCGAAAGATGTACTTTCGCACGCGGGGACGTGGATGAAAGATGGTAGGACGAGAAAGAAGGCGACGCGTGTTGAGGTGAGTGGGAGGCCGGGCGCCACGTGAAAGACGTCGAGCGACTCGAAGGTGAAGAGGATCCATTCGAGAGTGATGACCCTCGCAGCGTGGGAGAAGTTGGGACAGAAAGCGATAGCGATAGTGAAGCACTGAGACTGGGTCTTGATAAGTGATCCTCGTCGTCGTCGTCGTCATCATCATCGTCCCAGTCGTGCGCCAAAGACGATGACGGTATCCGGTTGCCAAACGATCGGCTGGGTCGTTCGTGATACGCTTCTGGTGAATCGTCGAGCGATATTCCCTCCATGTCGAGAAGCTCTTCTGGAATGGGCTCAAAAGCCGGCGAGTTGACTCCTGAGCTGGTTGCTGACTCAGTAAACCACTTCGCCTCCTCTTCCTCCGCCGAGAGTATCAAGGCAAGAGCGACCGCTTCATCCTCAGTCATGTTGTCCAATGAAGACGGTACTCCAAAGTTGACGGCGATACGATGCTCGTTCGTCAACCGCTGGACGCGATCGATGTACTCGTTCGATAGCGAATCAATCGACTCTTTGATCTCGGACCTCAGCTCCATCCCGGACCTGAAGCGTTCCGTCCGAGCCGACATCTTGCCTCCTACGCCAACGACGCCCTTGAGCTTCTTTTTGCCCAGATCGGGCGTGATCCTCCAAGCAAGCACGCGACTACCGATTGCTGCCACTACAGCTTCTCGACTTGCTCGGATATGAGAGACACTCCATCGCTCCTCGTCGTTGGCATCGATCTGGCCTGCCGCTAGCATCCGAGCCGGCATTCGTGGAGCCGTTCGATCCTTGAACGTCCGCAGCAGCGAATGTGTCAGCGCGTCGTAACAGCGGACCGTTCCGTCGAGTGATCCGACAAAGATCATCGCCTCGGTCACTTCGAGCGCCGTCACGCGGGAATCGGAGGTCAGCGTCGTTTGATGAGGGTCGACCTTGGCATCGGTCGAGTCGACGTCCCAGTCCCACGTGTGCACTCGGCCTGAAGCGTCGCCAGCAACGACGTATTTGCGTCGACCGAAAGAGCTCGAGCCACCCGGTTGCTGGGTATCCGATGAGGGGTGGCCGAGCTCAGTCTCAAGCAGTGATGTTGTCGACCCTGCAAGTGAAGCAAGCGAAGCTTTGCTCGAAGACGTCGGGAGATTCTCATGGACGGGAATCGAAGGGTCGTTAGGGGTGAATCCCGTGACGCGACCTTCTCTGGTCGTCAAGTGAACTAGCGCCAGAGAAGTGGGAGGCTCGTTAAAGTCGAATGCGAACGCCGACAAATTTCCAAGGTGCTTGAACGGATGCGCAAAGACGACGCGCGCAGGCGGCGACGGTGCTGCATCATCGAACGAGTACTTTAAGAACTCGGAGCGACCTGTCGCGTGGACCAATAATCGGTGCGAATCATGCAGTGGAGAGTGATCGAAATGAAGGACATCGATTGGGTCTGTAGTGCGTGAATCGAGCTCGTGGAAGGAGAAAGCCTCGGCCGGTTCTCGCAGGTTCCGGGAATCAAGGTCGATTTTGGTCCAGCACAGCACGGCGCCAGTGCTCAGGCCAAGAGCAATCGCGGCTAAACGAGATTGCTTACCGCTCCAGCCGGGATCGAAAGCCACTGCGGTCACCTTGGGAGGTACGGATCCGAGTCGTGCATCGTTACCGACGGTCGCTCGAATCGCCGCGTCGACGCGAGTGGACCAGATTTTGATCGCGGGTGCCATCCGATCCCTCGCATTCGAGTTCGAGCTCACTTGCCAGACGGCGACCAACCCATCCTGTCCTACCGAAACGAACACATCGGCTCGAGTCCGTGGGCCCGGCCGACCAAAGGCGAGCGCGACTACATCCGTTCCTTCTCGATGGGCGTTGTCGATGGCTCTCATTTCACCTCGCTCTCCCACACCGGCTACTACACCTCGGCCAGTCGCTCGACAGCTGACGATCCGGATCGTTCCATCCGCCATACCAAAGACTATCCGAGTCCCATCGGATGAAATGACCGAGCTTGTAACCGGAACTGACGCAAAGCCGAGCGGGCGACCTAGGTTATCCACGGGCGTGGCGTGTATGGTTCCTCGGGTCACCTTACCAGTGAAAGGGATCGAATGAGCGGCCAAACCGAGCTGCTCGGACAAGGAGAGCAATACTGGCGACAGAACCGCGTGCGTTGTGCGAGGTGAGGATGAACCTGTGGCTACCCCCTGCGAGGAGGGCAGATTAATGTGCATCGATGACAAGGGCCCAATGTTAGGATTGTGGGTCAGAGCTGGAGTACGAGACTTGCTCCATCGACTGTGAGATGTCCATGAAGAAGTATTTCAGTCGTCGAGAAACGAACTAGACCCAGTCTCATGTCAGCTTACTGCAGTAACAAGACCCGACTGCGGTACTCTGCTTTCCAGGACGTCGGTTCGATCCGACGACCCAGCGAAACCGATCCATTCGGCGCGACGAGCCCATAGTACGTTTCAAAGGCGCTCTGTGTTCAAACAAGTGATCGATCAGCACGAACGCGTTCGAGAGAGATTCGGATTGGGTTGCATCGACGCACTCTCCAGCTCGCTTCGTCCGAGATGACCTCGTTCCACCTTCGACAGACGAGCTGTGCCGCATGGAGGGATGACGGTGAAAGGTGGGCGAAAACGTGGGATAGTAGTTCGGTAGGTAGATGTTGTATCGGAACCGATCTGAGAAAGGTGTAGTCTTGTCAGCAAGTTGACATCAGGGTCGTTGAAGCGGTCTAAGCTGTTCGCCGAGTACGATGTCGCCGCGGAGCTCGATCGAATGGAGAAAGACATGTTGCAGTGTCCCATAGCTACAAGCTCACCTTGGTGAGAGCGTTCTAAGGTATATTGACTTCAAATGCAGGGCATTGCCCATGGCCAATCCAAATCTCGAAGGTCGGTCTCGACGTCTCGTTGGTTGCTGGGGCGACTTGGCGGCCCCCACGCACTTCATCCAACGCGGTGACCGGTGACGACCTCGACAGTGCACCACGGATGACACTTACCCATAAGCCTTTTTAGCTCTCATCTTACCCTTGCCTCCAGAAGGCCCCGCACTCCTCCCGAGATACCCATTCGACGTTGGCGTCGAGGCTACGAAGCTCCCAGGTCCACCCGACGCAGACGTTGACGTCGACGACGACGAGTTCGAAGGCCCACCGCCGAGAGTCCATGATCGAGGACTGTAGGACGTGTCAGGGACGTGGTTGACCATGGTGTGGAGGGATACGGGTAGGCTATGGATTGATCGGGGCCCTGATGGGGGAGAGGGAAGCTGAGCCAAGGCGCAGAGCGTTGGGAAAGAAGCCAAGAGTGGAACGTGCAGCTTCAGGCGAGGCAACAAGGCGAGCTCCATAGCAACCCAGTAGCAACCCCCCCCTGAAATGGGCTGATCCCGGAGCAGAGGTAAAAGATCGCAATACGAGGTACAGCAAAGGGACGATTATCCATAAAGGACAAAAATGCCCTCGCTTCTTTTCATGAGGACAAAAATGCCCTCGGATTCTCGACTTCTGTAATACTTGATATATCAGCTCACAACCAAGAGGGAATCTTCTTGTAGTCGTTGTAATCAGCGTTGTATACTCATAATCTCCAGAGATGCCGTGAGAAGTCAGTTATCACGGTCGCAAACTCAGGGGCCTCATCGATCGTCGACGCGTCGAGGCGCGCGAGTTCGCGAATCGACGTTGGCCACCTTCCGCATTCTCGCCCCGACATCGAAGTCACCACCGACTTTCGACAATGAAACATTCTTTCAAGGAGGGGAAAAGTCTCTAGAAGGAGATCACAGATGCAGGCTATCGATATGCCCTTGATCACCAGTTTCAGCTCGACGTTCGCAAGTCTGACACGCGTCGTTGGCACGTCGTGCGCAAGAGTGTCCAAGATCCTCCGTGCGTTTTCTCTGCCACTACTGTTGCTAAAGGAGAAGGCGGTGTTTCGACGATCACTGTCTTCAATGAAGCCCACGGTTGCCAATCGCTGCAACACACCGGCGACAGCAAAGTTCCCGCTCGCGTGCTTGGCAACGTGATCACCGACAAAGTGATCGACACCCCCTACTACGCGCCCAAGGAGCTTCAGAAGAATCAAAAGGGTGTCATTATCATTCCGCCACATTTCCCCAAGCGTACAGGACGTCCGATCAAGCGCAGGATCCGGGGTGCCGACGAGAGGGCCAAGCGCGACACGATCTGAGGCCTCTGCAAAAGGCCCGGACACAACCGACTTACATGCGATAGATAAACAGACCATTTGAATCTAAGCATAAGGCGTTGAAAGCGTCAATGTTACTACAAGTTGAAGGCATGCTGGTCTGTTTCATATGGGAATTAACTGCGGTCTATACTCATCGCTCGCTTTCGACTTGGACTCGCCTCAGTCGCGATGAGGCCCCTGAGTTTGCGACCGTGATAACTGACTTCTCACGGCATCTCTGGAGATTCTGGGTATACAACGCTGATCACAACGACTACAAGAAGATTCCCTCTTGGTTGTGAGCTGATATATCAAGTATTACAGAAGTCGAGAATCCGAGGGCATTTTTGTCCTCATAAAAAGAAGCGAGGGCATTCTTGTCCTTTCGCTATGTTTCGAGGGCATTTTGTGTGTTTTTCTCAAAAAAAAAATCGCCTCCGGCGGGGCTTTCGGGCAGTCCAGTTCGACCGAGTTCGACCCCTCGACCACGGGATCAGACGAGATCCCGAGTACGCTCTCCCGAACGCGTGCGGCCAGCCGTCATTGACTCACAATCAGCCGACGCGGACAAGACTTATTACCAATTATAGGGAAAATTGCACACTAAAAATAATGAACAAAGGGTTATTGATAAGCTTACGCGCTGGTCTCAGTTGCGATGATCAGCGTGATCATCCAGTGGCCGGGCGGGGCGGCCGACATGCGATCGGCGCGAGTTTCTCAAACGGCCGAACCTGACGCCGCGATCAGATGTCGCTCCCATCTCCCAAACATCGCTGCGGAAGGGACAAATTCCCAGTTTTCTTTTGAGCAAGTTGAGTCGGGCAAAAGAGGAAATTCGATGGGATCGTCTCAACCAGAAAGCTTAGCTCGCAGAGTTCAAATGCGCAGTTCGATCGGAGGCGAGCTCCGGATCCGAAGTGAGGGGGAGTATCATGAGAGGATTGCAAACGAAGCGAGACCAGCTACAATTTGGAACGAGGGTGAAGGAAGCAGAAGAAAATCGAAGAAAACAAGAGCAGATTTAAGTCCCCTGGAACCATCATCTTATCCAACACTGAGGAAGAAGCATTATGCGCGCTGCTTAATGCAAGCGCTTGCTATGCGAGCGACGAAGGCGCGCCGAGGTCGCGGGGCTGGAAGCAGCGACGGGAGGAAAGAGTCAGCACGAGGAAAGTAGGAAAGACATCAGATGAAGAGAAAGCCGGAGGGGAGAACTGACCAGACCGACTTGTTGTAGCAAGCCTTGACGGCGACCTTCTCGGGGCACTTGTCGGTGAAGTCGGAGCATTGGCCGGCAACACCGTGGACGACTCCGGGCGAGTACTGGAAGCCGTCGAATCCACCACCACCAATCTGGATACCGCATTGGTTGCCATCCCAGAAGTCAAACGAGGCGCAGTTCTTGCTCAAGCAGTAGGCGGCGCAGGCATCGATCGAGGCGACTGTGACGGCTGCTTCACCGTCAGCCGTCGACTGGAAGTCGTCGTAGAACGCCACGGACTTCTTCGTGCAGGTGCTGACAGAGAATTGATCATCGAAGAAAAAATGAGCTAATTATTCTTTTCAAACCCGAGGGGGCATCGAATGCGAGTGACGATCGGAGAGAAGTGACTCACGGAACAGGGACGTCGGGGACACATTGACCGTCTTTCTTGGAGAAGTCGGTGTTGCACTCTAAGTCGCACTTGTTGTCCGTGCAGATAGGGGTGCCGTTGCCGTTGGGGCAGCTGGGGCACTTGGTGACATCGCAGGTAGGAGTATCGGCAACGCACTCGCCATCGACCTCGCTAAAGCCCGAGTTGCAGTTAAAGTCGCAGTCACCAGAGCTCGTGCAGATCGACTGCGAGTTGGCGACGACGGGGCACTTGGTTGGATCGCAGACGGGGACGCACTTGCCGTCGACCTTGTTGAAGCCCGAGTTGCAGTTGAAGTCGCACGACTGGTCGTCCTTACACACCGGGGTGGCGTTGGCCACGACGGGGCACTTGTTGGCGTTACAGGCGGGAACGCACTTGCCGTTGACTTTGCTGAAGCCTGACTTGCAGTTGAAGTCGCACGACTGGTCGTCCTTGCACACCGGGGTGGCGTTGGCGACAGCCGGGCACAACAACGGCTTGCAGCTGGAAAAAGGGTGAAAATGCACACCGCGCGCGCCAAAGTATCAGCCATCATGGGCTTGAAGGGGAGTAGACGCCGAGACGCAAACAGCTACTCACGGCTTCACGCAAGACGAGCCGATCTTGATGGTGCCGCTGAGGCACTGGAAGTCGCACTGGTCGTTGGTGCAGAGCGGTAGCGAGTAAGAAGGTTTCGGGCAGTTGAGGGGGTTGCACGGCGGCGTCGTCGGGCATTTTTGGATCCAGAAGGTTCGCTTGCGAAGACAGAAGGTACGCTTTTCGAGTGACTCGACATCGTCGCGCTTCCAAAGCTTGCCGTTGCAGCAGTACTTGAAGAGGTTGCGCTTCTCGACGGCCATCTCGTCCGCGGTCAGCGCCGAGGCCGAGACGAAGGAAGTGAGCGCGGGCGCCGCGGCCATGAGGAAAGTGAAGAGTTGCATGAAGATGCCGTCTGGGGTGTGAAGGTGAAGAGAAAGGAGTTTAAAAGAGCGTGGGTGAGTCGAGCTTAAAGCCCTTGTTGTGGAGGATGAGATGTGAGGAAGAGAAAGGAAAGAGGGAGCAAAATCCTGCTCGAAGAGTGGATCACTCTGGCTCTGCTGTCACGCGTCACAAGCGAGCTCGGGCGAGGGGCGGACTACCGGCTTCCGACGCTCGGCGGCAGCAATTTCATAGCGCAGAGCTAATCTCGCCTGTCTCATTCGCAAGGTAAGTCTCACTTTTTTTCCGCCCTTCAAGGAGGAGTCAAATGAGACCGGTCTCAAGACACCGAACCTCAAGACACCGAACCTCAAGACACCGAACCTCAAGACACCGAACCTCAAGACACCGAACCTCAAGACACCGAACCTCAAGACACCGAACCTCAAGACACCGAACCAGGACGGTGTGTTTTAAGCGTTGTGAGTGATCGACACCGTAACCCGCCAAGCGGCGGGTGAGACCAGCGGCTCCACCCCGGCGCTTTGCCAGCTCTGAAATCATCACATCGTCGCACTCATTTCGTACTAACATCGCCCACAGACCCATGCATGATGATCACTGGAACACATGACGTGTGCCTAACAATGAATAGTGCAAAACGCTGCCCCGCACTCAAACCACCATCATTGAGTCATCGAGTTGAAGCCGAGTCCGGCAGCTGATTCACTAGCGTGGTCGCTCGGGTCTGCCTTGTCTCAAGATCTCAGGCCCTCGGCTCGTGGCGGCGGGCGCTCGGGTCGTCTGTCACTCAATGCCCCCGCGAATGGAATTTTGCCGCTACCCCAGTCTCGACTCAATTCAAGGTATGAAAAAGACTTCGTGTAGTGGGTGACTTCCTGTTTTCCAACGAATGAGACAAATAACTGCTCATTGCCCTGTCGCCTTTTCCCACGCAAGAAAAGGCAAAGATATTCCTAGGTAGGGCAAGAACTCGCGCTTGATTGATATCGTGGCCACGCCGGTGCCGCTCCACATCATCGTGCGAGCTCTCGTCGAGAGTGCAAAACACACCGCTTTACCCTAAACAGTTACCCTAACTAGTAAAAAAAAAGTGTGAGTTAAGGAATGTACCTAAAATCGCTGTTTTTAACTAGGTTGCGGCCCTCCAGGCCGCCTTTGGTGGATCTACCAGCATACTGTTGTGTCTGCCGCACCTGCCTGTGGTGTCCATGTTCCGACCAGAAGTCATGTACAAGTCCTGTGGTGACTTTTGTATTTTCAGCGCCGTTCCAACGAAGCTACAGCACTCCCAGTATTTTCCTTCTTTTTTTCGCTCACATAAAACAATGCTTCCACTCATATTGCATTTAATGAACCGCAAGCGCGTGGCTTTGCATGATATTGCTTCTACAGCAGAGCTCTGCCTGACGTGCGAGGCGAGGGCTGGCGTTTGTCACGTGATGCGGTGCGCCGGCGGTGGAGTGTCATTCCGGCAGTCGACCAGCGGCACTAGGGGCTGAACAACCAATTTGCCCGTATGGCATTCGACCAGCGGCATTAGGGGCTGAACAACAAATCAAACCACGTAAATAATCCTGCGCCACTCCCTCGAACCTTTCCTTTCTCCCTCTCACTCTCATCCAATTTTGGTGACACTCATTCAAGAACAAACCCTCGCTGCTATGTCCCGGTCCCAAGGTCGCCAGGGACTCAGGGAGGGCCATCGCAACCTCGCCAAGTCTTGGGCGCGAGGGTAGCGCCGTACCATGGGCTGCCATGGGCCTGCTCGAGCGCCCGCTGCTGGGCGCCCCGCGGCTCGACCCTCCTCTTCGTCCCGCTCCGATCAACAGAATCAGCCCCCCGCGCGTCATGACAACAATGCAACCGATCTTGGCATTGCGACACGTATACGAGCCCGCCGTGCAGCTGTGCAGAACGGACAGCGTGGTCAGCGCGATGGCCAACTCGACGCTGGGCTCGCCCCACCAACCACCTCCGCAAAGGCGAGTGCGCCGGGCTCGAATCGCGCTCAAACCCCTCAAGCCCCACGTTTTCGCAGGGCAAGGTGCAGCTACCTCCCCCTCCCCAGCCCAATCTCGAGTATCGGCAGCTTCTTCAAGGCTCGGATAGCGGTCAGTTGCTCCGTCCAACAACCGTCGTCTGCAGTAGACCCACATGCTGAACTGTGCAAGAATGTTCCCACGCACACAGAAGCTATAGCATTGCGCGAGAACGCCCGGTCGTACAACAACGCGTTGTCGTTGACTCTGCTCGCTGCTCACTTTGACCAGACTCGACTGGGCATTCTAGGACCTCCCGTGTTTCGTGTGTTCGGCCGCCTCTATGATCGACTCGGTGCCCTGATCCCTGCCGTGAATCAACGCCCAGCCTTTGCCCAGACATGGCTGATCGACCCGGCCGAGGCCACCGACACACGACTTCAAGGACCCGACAGCACAGAGACTCGCATACAAAGATCAACGCTGACCAAGCTACAGTCCATGTTGCGCACTGGCAATCGCTTTGTGAGGGAGTTCGCATCGGCCAAAGCCCGCGCGGGTTGGGATACAGCCAAAGAGTGGGTCCTGCGCCTCTGTCTACCACCTGGCCGAGACCGACGCACCCACAACCTTCCTACGTCAAGCACGGAAATGGCGATGCTTATCTGCGATTCCGACACCAACACGGGAGATCGTGGACCTCAAGACCTTATTCTCCAGGTGCACGGTGATCGATGTCCCAATGGTCGGCCCAAGTACCAAATCGTTAGCTCGCTCCATCCGTCTGCGATGCCTCTCCGGTAGCCACTACTATTTCCTGCAGGGGAAGATGGCTTCCACCCCAACATTCCTCCTTGCGGGTTCCACCAAGCTGGGCCGCCGATCGCCAGAAACCGAGAGCAGATCGACAATGGTGTCCAATTGCGCGAGGTACTTGCCGGTCTCAGTCTTGATGACGGAGGCGAAGAGGAGGACGAAGACCGCGACGATGAGGATGAAGACGGCGAGGAAGGGGACGAAGAGGATGGTGATGGCGAACGTACGCTTCTTCAGCTCTTTCTCTGATGTTTCATTCTGTCTAAGGCGCAAGCACAGACTGACATTGAACTTTTGAACACCTAGGACGAAGGTCAAGTAAAGGGGTCGAGGTGGCGAGTCTCGCGTTCACCATTCTTTGCGCACTACTTGCCAAACGCGACGAGTACTTCTCAATCCCGCATTGCACCCAACGTCCCATCCTGGAGTTTGTGATTTACGGATATCCTCCCAAGTCGAGACCGATCGACTCAACACATCCGATTGCATCAAGAGAACCTACGCCTCACCACGACCCAAGGCATCAACGGCTTGACCCCGAACCAAATCGCGACATCACGCAGCGATACCAGGATGCGATGGCGTGTGTTGTCAAAGAGGAAAAGCCTCCGCTGCTGATCACGATGAAGTACGACCCCGACTCACCGGAAACCAAGGCTGCACTGGGGCCGATAGCGCATGCAACCGTCCGGATCTCATCGCACGAGTGTTTGAAGCCAAGTCCGGCAACAAGCGACACGCAGGCTGTTTCGGCGATGAATGTAAGATGAATAGATTTTGTTTCTTTGCTGTACTTCGTGTTTAACCTCTGCGCTAATATCATGTAGACTGTTCGATTATCCTGCTATTTTTTGAATTTCATCCTCCGTTAATTTAACGGGTTCCCACTGGTTGTGTAATATGATATTTAGTGTAAAACGAATGGGGAATATCTCAACATCCCCCCCTTACGACAAGTAAGGGTGTTGCGCAGTGTGTATGAACTCCCCTTTCTTGCCCGATATCGAAAAAAATGTTACGCCTGGCTGCGCTTCTGTAAGCTCACGAAGGGGAGGAGCGGGCAAGACAACCTATATTCTTGCGGGAACGTCGATGAATGACAAAACGCTATTTCGGATCAGAAGCAGTGATAAGAAGAATCCAAATAATTTGACTGGGCCATTCGACCAATACGGAGGACTCAGGGGTGGAGCGGTCAAAGGAAGTTTCACATCTTCATTAGAAGCCAGGAGAAGGAACAAATCATCGAAATTTTCATTGCAAGAAACGGTACCACTCAGAAGAAAAGACTCAGAAGAAAAGACTCAGAAGAAAAGACTCAGAAGAAAAGACTCAGAAGAAAAGACTCAGAAGAAAAGATAGGGAATAAAAGATAGGGAATAAAAGCGCAGTCATGAGAAAGGAATGAGCGGGAAGGGAAAACTACGCTCAACGATCAGTGCTTGCGGGCCGGGTGAGAGCGGCGAAGACGGGCCGAGGCGGACGGGCTGTAGCGTGCAGACGAGCCGACGAAGTCAGATCTCAGGTTTTCAGGGGAAGACGAAGGGAAGATACGGAGCTCAACTTACCAAACCGACTTGTTGTAGCAAGCCTTGACGGCGACCTTCTCGGGGCACTTGTCGGTGAAGTCGGAGCATTGGCCGGCAACACCGTGGACGACTCCGGGCGAGTACTGGAAGCCGTCGAATCCACCACCACCAATCTGGATACCGCATTGGTTGCCATCCCAGAAGTCAAACGAGGCGCAGTTCTTGCTCAAGCAGTAGGCGGCGCAGGCATCGATCGAGGCGACCGTGACGGCGGGTTCACCGTCAGCCGTCGACTGAAAGTCGTCGTAGAACGCGACCGACTTCTTCTTCGTGCAGGTGGCGCTGCGTGAACGGACAAGCAATTGCAGAGGTCAGTTTTACTGCAACGGGAACAGCTACCAGCGCGTCAAAGGAAGATGTCAATGAAAGACTTACGGAACAGCCACACAGCTGCCGTCGACGTTCTTGTAGCCAGAGTTGCACTTCAAGTCGCACTTGTTGTCCGTGCAGATAGGGGTGCCGTTGCCGTTGGGGCAGCTGGGGCACTTGGTGACATCGCAGGTAGGAGTATCGGCAACGCACTCGCCATCGACCTCGCTAAAGCCCGAGTTGCAGTTAAAGTCGCAGTCACCAGAGCTCGTGCAGATCGACTGCGAGTTGGCGACGACGGGGCACTTGGTTGGATCGCAGACGGGGACGCACTTGCCGTCGACCTTGTTGAAGCCCGAGTTGCAGTTGAAGTCGCAGGTTCCTGAGCTCGTGCAGACTGACTGCGAGTTGGCGACGACGGGGCACTTGGTGACGTCGCAGATGGAAACGCACTTGCCGTCGACTTTGTTGAAGCCCGAGTTGCAATTCAAGTCGCACTTGCCAGCGCTGTTGCAGATAGGGGTGCCGTTGCCGTTGGGGCAGCTGGGGCACTTGGTGACATCGCAGGTAGGGGTATCGGGAACGCACTTGCCGTCGACCTTGTTGAAACCCGAGTTGCAGTTAAAGTCGCACGACTGGTCGTCCTTGCACACCGGGCTGGCGTTGGCGACGACGGGGCACTTGTTGGCGTTACAGGCGGGAACGCACTTGCCGTTGACTTTGCTGAAGCCTGACTTGCAGTTGAAGTCGCACGACTGGTCGTCCTTGCACACCGGGGTGGCGTTGGCGACAGCCGGGCACAACAACGGCTTGCAGCTGGAAAAAGGGTGAAAATGCACACCGCGCGCGCCAAAGTATCAGCCATCATGGGCTTGAAGGGGAGTAGACGCCGAGACGCAAACAGATACTCACGGCTTCACGCAAGACGAGCCGATCTTGATGGTGCCGCTGAGGCACTGGAAGTCGCACTGGTCGTTGGTGCAGAGCGGTAGCGAGTAAGAAGGTTTCGGGCAGTTGAGGGGGTTGCACGGCGGCGTCGTCGGACATTTTTGGATCCAGAAGGTTCGCTTGCGAAGACAGAAGGTACGCTTTTCGAGTGACTCGACATCGTCGCGCTTCCAAAGCTTGCCGTTGCAGCAGTACTTGAAGAGGTTGCGCTTCTCGACGGCCATCTCGTCCGCGGTCAGCGCCGAGGCCGAGACGAAGGAAGTGAGCGCGGGCGCCGCGGCAATGAGGAAAGTGAAGAGTTGCATGTCTTTCGATGCGAGTAGATAAGTATATAGAAATGAGTGTGGTAAGGCTCAGACTAGCTGAAATCCTGTGTGCCGGAGAACTGGAGGTGGAGTGGGAAGTGGTGAAGAGGAGGAAAAGAAGAGTGCGGAGAAGAGTTCTCGATTAAGTACAGAGCTGCTTTGGCAAGGGACTGCAAGGGATTTCCGCCTGCCAAGAGTTTAGTTTGCCGAATGATGGGATGTGAAATAGTTGCACGCTCAAGAAGCATCCCAAAAATACACGGGGTCAAGTCGTTAGCCACGCCTCGTGCATGACGGTAGTGGGGAATGAAACTTGCCGAGACAGGAGGGCTTCTCGCTCCGCGAACCCAGCGCGAGCGCCAACACCCATAGTAAGTGTCTCAACGCTAC
The DNA here is from genome assembly GCA_001244265.2 of Microbotryum lychnidis-dioicae p1A1 Lamole. NCBI lineage: Eukaryota > Fungi > Basidiomycota > Microbotryomycetes > Microbotryales > Microbotryaceae > Microbotryum > Microbotryum lychnidis-dioicae. Next base: position 2,784,534 of record CDLV01000006.1, read on the forward strand.
GCTCGACCCCTCTGTCTCCGAAAAACAGAAACAGGCGTTTTTCAGGTTTGCGGAGATGCTTATGCGCCAGCTCAGCCTCGATGACCGGCCATGAGATTATCCCGGCAATCTGGCGGCTCTTGAGAAATGTGTCGGATTGAAATTTGGGCTGCCGAGCGCGCAAGCGCCCGCCGCTACCCCGTGGATTAAATTACGAAGTGTCTCAGACTTGATCCCGACCCGCTGTTCCGGATCCCGTCCTCGGCAGCGGTCACTGCTCGATCGATCCTTTGAGCACACAAGCCTCTGAGTTGAGAGATCGACGCCGAGCACTGGCCCCTGATTGCCTAAGTGATGTAGTTGGAACCTCTCCCGTGTTCCGGGTCCGACTCGGTTCCCGGGCCGCGGATTTTGCGGAAGCGACTTTTAACAAGGCGCCTCTTCCAGGCCTCACTTTGTAAGGTGTGCGCCTCTGATGTGCATGAAATACAATATGTCGTTCTTGACCGCTAGGCTAAAAGCAAGTCGTAACTAGAACTCGACAGTTCTAGCTACTCAGAGGCTACTTATAGGGCTGTTTCTGTAAGGCATCCCCTTACACACTCTGCTTCCACTGCTTTTGCGATCGAGAAATCCCCCTTATCGTACATAATTACAAGCAAGGTCGATCTAAAGTTCGCTTCTGTGATCGTATTGGTTCGGCGGGCTTTTGAGGAGGCACTAGCAAGGGGAGGGCATCATGATGGGTGTCTGCGAGCCCACTCGATCGGAGCCCACTGGGAAGCGCGTAGTCACTACTCGGCAGGCCTGAGGCCTGAGATCCTGAGCTAGCCGCCTCAGCGCCTGAGAGGGCGAGTGATTGATCTCCGCGGAGCGGGGCTCGCCAAAGTGCCGCCGCCGCCCGTGAGCGCTAGGGCCTGTGGCGCCTGTGATGGAGGGTGTCTCAGCTCGAGCCCCTCAAGGCGGGTCAAGCTCTCGAGGAACAAGCGTTCGGCCAGCTTTCCCCCGACAACGTTTCGTAGCCCCCCACAGCCCCAATGGTTTCATGTGGTCGCTTGAATTCGAGCTTGTGCTAGCACTACTTCAGCGACTAATCACTGACTCCTTCACCATAATTTTCGGTCCCGGAAGTCGGCAAGGTGAGAGTGATTCTTGTCCGGGCAACCGGCTTTTTTGGAAACCTTAGCGGTAATGATTTTGAGTCGCTGGCCCGGCCTTTTTTTAGTCCACGTTTTTCTGAGGGAGAAAATGAGAAGATTCAAGGCGTGTGCACTATAAAAGAGCTAACCAATGGAGTAGAGTACGAGTGTAGCGTTTTGCACACGTTCCACCTCGACCGGAAATCCTACCAGTACCAGGCCCGCCGACGCTCCCCCCCCCGCCGGCGAATTCTTTTGGGTAAGGACTCGCAAGGATCGGTCGGATGGTGGTTCAGTGGTGGGTTCAGCTGTGATGTGCTCGGGAGTTCGTTGGATGTTTCAATGGGCTTAAAGAGGTACAAAGTATGCGAACGAGCTCCGTGGGAACGAGCTCAGCCCCTGTGCGACGCAGCACTTCACGCGCGGCGCTCGTACTTCTTTTCGTTCCTCATGATCCCGCGTCCGAGATTACCGCCTTATATAACATTGTTCATCGAACCCTCACCCATTCCACAATGTGATAATCCCCTACGGCCTCGGCCAAACCGTCCCATCATCCCCTCCCATACCTCCCCCACCACCAAACGCATTCCCCTTCCTCCCCTTCCTCTCCGGTTCAGGCAACTCATAATAACCCGTCCTCGCACTCCGATCAATAATCTCCCCATCATCATCACTCTCACTCTCCTCCTCCTCATCTTCCTCCTCCTCGTGTTCCCGACCCAACCCCTCAGCACCTTCAGGTCCCTGCTGCCCAAGTTTAAGGTCACCCATCAACCTCTGTAACGAACTCTTCTTCTCCTTCTCCGAAACGATTTCTCGTTCACGCAAGGTCTTGTTAAGTTCGGGTAGGTATTCTTCAATGTATTCTTGACGAGCTCGTTGAACCGCGTCAAAGAATTCGGGTATACCTTCACCGGTCATCGCTGAGACTCCTACGGCCTGTGTGAAGGAAGGTGTTTAGTTGAGATTTCGTTTTTCGTTTTTTTTTTTTTTTTTTTTTTTTTTTTTTTTTTTTTTTTTTTTTTTTCGTTTTTTAAGAACGTAACGTACCCTTAAATGTTTATAAAACTCATCCAAAACCAAACTCATCGAATTCATTAAACTATCCATATAACCCCCACTTTCAGCCGCTGAACTACCTTCCCCACCATTAGTTGACGATCGACGAGCTAGAAGGGCTTCTTGGAACGCTTCGAAATCGCGCATCCATTCAAGCGCAAAGTGGTGAGGTTCGACGTCGGTCTTGTTGAAGACGAGGATGAAGGGCAGGCGGGTTTTGTATAGGATTCTGTTTTTGGGGTGGGAATGGAGGGCAGAGGAGGAGGGGGTCAGTTGTTTTTTCTTTGCGCCAAGCTTTAGTGGTTGTATAGCTGGAAGCCGACTTACGAACACGCATACAACATGTTGCTCATGAAGGTCGCAGGGTTGGTCGTCCTCGGTGTATCGATGATGTAAGCTACGCAGGTCGGCAAGGACGATGCCAAAGCGTCGGTGATGATCGCTCCCGAAGCGGACCAAGTGAAGATTTCAATTTGGCCTGGTGTATCGAGCAGGACGTAACTGCATACAGTAGGGGAAACAAAGTCAGATGATCGTTCCGCACCACTCGAAAAATGGGGTGGGAAACGTACTCGACCGAACTCTTGCGCTTATCGACCAATTCCAACACCTGATCAAACTTGGTCGTGAACAGATTCAAGGCGGTCAAGATTCCCCCATTGGGACCGAGGTTGTACTGTTGCATCACTTTTTGGTAGTCGACCGTATCGCGGATGTCGATGTTGGCTGAGAAGGGGAGATGACTGACCGCCGGGTCGAGGTTGATCAGATACGGCGGACGGGAGGTCGAGTGCAGGTAGGCGTTGAGACGTTGGAGAAGGGTCGTTTTACCTGAGCCTGTGGGGGGGGGGTAGAATATGAAGGATGAGTATATGTGTGTGTTTGTTCATGGAGGGGCGTAGGTGCGAGGTGGGGTCTCCTGTGCGGAGGAGCGTCGGGGGAGCTTCGCAAGCGGCGCTGGGCTGAACTGAACGTACCTGCCATGCCAATGACGATGATGCCCGTCGCTTTCGCATCTGCACTCGGAGCCGTGGCGGGTGTGGTGGGGGGTGTAGCTTCCTTGGCTTTGCCCTTGTCCGTTGGAGGGACGGACATGACGGCGAGTGGGCGAGTGGGCGAGTGGGGGGTGAGTGAGCTGAGTGGAGGGAGGCCAAAGAGTGATGATCGAGCGCGTCAAAGGCGTAAATAGTGCGTCGGGTAATGGGCTGGCCGGAGTGCTTGGGCAGGAGTGCTTCAGACTGTTCCGAGCAAGCAAGCCGAACGGAGGCCAGTCGAAACAACTGTTGTTGACGGGCAATAGGTCCACATGATGTTGTCCAACATGAACGCTCTCCGAGTCGCACCCCCCCGTGATTCTTGGGAGCTCGCGATGAAAACTCATACAAACTGCGCTTCATTTAGATGCACGACAAACTAGATCATGTGAAACTATATCAACTTTTCGCTTACTTGGTCTCCTCCTGCTTTCTTTCCTCGACCTCGGCCTCTGTCCGCTCCGACTCTGCCTCAACTGGCTCTTCCTGCTCCTGCTCCTGCACCTGCACCTGCTCCTGCTCCGGCTCCGGCTCCTGCTCCTGCTCCAAGCCCAATTTAATCTCCCCCTCCAACTCTTTTGCCAACCTCTCCACCTCCTCATCCGTACCTTCCTGCCCAACCTCCCTTCCCTCCCAATCTCCCTTCCCAACCCCACTAGCCCAACCCAATTCCCTCCTCTTAAAACTCTGCACCTTAACCCCTACCCCCCCCATCGCCTCCTTCCTCAAATAACCCAACCACATCTCCATCACTTCTTCATTAGCATCATAAACCTCTACCCTCCTAGCATGAGTTCTTCTCCAAAAATTTTGTTGAGATTTTTTATGAGCGAAAGGTGATCTAGGTACGGTGATTAGTTGAGTTTTTAAGGGTAGTGGATGAGGTCCTGAGGTACGTAAACCTAGCGCACGGGCTGAACGGAGAACGAATTGGGTAAAGAAGGTTAGATGGTGAAGGGAGGGGGTGTAGGAACGTAGAGTTAGGGTCGCGCAGTGAGTCGAAGAGGGGAGGACCGGGATCGGGGAAAAAGGGCTGAGAGCGTCGAGGGGTGGGTACGAGGGGAATTCGGTGGGAATTGTGGTTGTGCGAGATGGTTTTAATGAGCGTCTGGGTCTGGGTGGTGGGTTGACCAGAGGTAGGGTCAGGTGTCAGTGATTGCAGAGGAATAGGGAGGAGCAAGAGCAAGAGCGAGAAAACAGATTGGCTTACCTCGTCCAGGTCGGCTCGGACTTGGGCTTGGGTTCAGAGAGCTCCGTTGAGCTGGATGATGATGAAGAAGCCTCCAGTGTGGCAGTTGTAGAGGATGGTGGTGGTGTAGTATCACTGGGTGCACTTGCACTGGACGGCGTCGACTCGAGCTGGCGAATCGCACTCGTCGTTGACAGCGAGGCTGCTCGGCTTGCGGTTGTCAAGAGTGTTATCCTGGCAGAGCTTGCCAATCGAATCATCCTCGTGGCTTGGAACATGACGCCGTTTGAGCAGCGTGCCGGATAAGAGGGGGAAAGAGGGAGAGAGCGGCGTAGAAAACTGGGCGGGCCCCCCAAGTCTTTTCGCGCTTTCTTGGCCAAGTTTCGTTCCCCGCTCCACTTTCTCACCTACTCTCCTCCCCTTTGCCCTTTCCCCTTTCCCCTTTCCCCTTTCCCCTTTCCCCGCCCTAGCCCTAGCCCTAGCCCTAGCCCTAGCCCTAGCCCTAGCAACACCCCCTCCCCGTCCGACCGCGTTTCCCCATTGAACCATGTCCCACAAACGATTACGCGGTGTATCAGTCTACCGTCCTCTGATTTACGGCAACACGGCCGTCCTTCTCGAACCTGACGAACGCGTCGATACGGACCATACTCATCGATGGACCGTAGCCGTCAGATCCGCGAATTCACCTACTACACCGAGTAAAGATCCGGCGAATCAGGTTGGGAATGGGGATGATATTGGGTAGGTCCTAAATTCCAATTTCGGGAGGGAGGGTGGGCTGAATTGGAGTCCAGTCAACGGGTAGCTCAGCTGATCCTGAGTGGGATCGTTGATGGGATTAGGTACTTTGTTAAAAAAGTTACTTTCAAATTACACGAGACGTACGCACAACCTTTACGAAGTAAGACTCACTCCGACCCCGAAACGAAAAAAAATCCCCAACACACCCACCCCGCACTAAAACACCTAAAACACCGCTTTTCCCTCCCCCCTACAGCGCTCGAACGACCACCCTTTCAAGTAACCGAAACAGGTTGGGGTGAATTCGACATCATCATCAAGATCTTTTTCGTCCATGAAGCAGCGGAGAAACCGATCAGTTTTACGCATCATCTCAAATTACACCCTTGGCCTATCGAACCCTTGTTATTAAAACAACCTGCTCAAATCGCTATGGCCTCCGCACCTACCACGGGAATGGGTGGAGTGACTACACCTTCTACCACTTCAGGAACAACGGTATTATCGATCGAACAAGTTACGACGGATTTAATCGAAGCTTCGGATCAAATTAAAGTTGACCCACCGAGTTTGGTGCTTTCACCCGTTCATTCATGGCAATACGAACAAGTCGTTTTCGTTGAACCGACGGAAGCTTTTTATTCACTCTTACTGGCGAACGCTCAAACTCCTTTACCGAAGAGTAATCGACATCCGAAATTGTTGGTACATCAGCTGGGGGGGGGTGGACATTTTGGGGAGTTTACTTTGGATATGGAGAGGGAGGAAGGGGAGAGGTTGGACGAGGCGAGGAGAAAGACGATGGTGGAGATTGACGCGCTTAGGAAGAGGCTCGTAGGCGGGGAAAAGGAGTTGTTGGGTGAGTTGGAGTTGGCCGCCGAAATACTGGACCATTTGGGATCTCGAGAGATTGACAAGGATGCGGTTTGCTCCCAACAGCGATCAAGCAACAGGTTGAACAACTCTCGGCACCGGGCCTCACCGCGTGAGAAACGAGTTGGATCTGTGGGGAGCGAGGTTTTGGTCTACATGTTGTAATGATACGCGTGAAAACTCTTTCGATAAAATCTGAGGAGGGCCTTTATCGACCGGAAATCGTCGTGTCGCGTGAGCTCGTTAAGATGACCACCACACCACGAGGGCGGCCACACGCCATCGCCAGCATCGACGAGTTCGGACCCGGTCGCCCGCGCGGCCGTCGGTTGGCCGGCCACCTTCGACTCATCTCCAATCTTCTCCAATCTCGCTGCCACGCCCCCTCCGAGAACAAGCGTGAGTCTCAAGATCCGTCTTTACTAGACGTGGGGCGCCTGACTGATCCTGTTCGTTGCCCCCATTGCTTCACAGTCAAGCCCCCACACTCCAAAAAGAGGGAACAGCGTCTCGCACTTCGCACGACCCCTCTTGACCGGCCACAACACAACTTGCTCGTCGCACCACAACCAAGCAAACCTACCACCCACCTCGTAAACCACCACCACCTAGCCACCCCACCCTTCTCTATCTTTGAAAGGCATGCTCCCCCACGAACTATGTTCGCGCCTTTCGAACGCCTCCGCCTCACGCCATCGATGGGTTCCCTTCACCCCAACCAAACAACACCTCTCCCTCCTCTCCCTCCTCCTATCCCAAGGATTCATAACCTCCCTATCCCTAGGTTCAACCTCAACTTCTTCCTCTACCCCACCCGATCCAACCACTTTCCACCAAACTAGAATTTCCCAAAAAAGGATTTGGGCCGAATTAAAATATCGTCAAGAAAGACCGGTTTTAAATAAAATGGAATTGGTTTCAAAACCTTCTAGAAAAGTCGTCTTGGATAAGGAGGAATTGAGTAGGTTCGTTAGAGGGAGTAGGGTTAAATTTGTTAGGGGTTTGGGAATGGGTGAAGTTGCGCTTGTTAGGAGTGGGGAGGCGACTTGGGTTGAGGCTAGAGAAGCTGTGAGGAAAGGTTTGGGTGGGGAGGTTGTTGCTAGAGTTGGCTAGGGGTGGAATTTTATAATCTCAAGTTCCAAGGTCAGAAGACGTCAGGGAGAGAAAAAGGAGAGTCAGCCGAGTGGCGGCTCTCTTCGGAGGGATGGCTTCCCCACGGCGCGGGAAAGGAAGAAAACTTTCATCTCTATTTCAATCAACGACACTGCATCCGAACGACCAATATCTAAATCCCTCACTCCCCGAATACCAACTCGACCTCATCCACCGCCGGACCCTGATGCGGAGCCGCCGGTGCAGGTCCGGGACTATTCGGTCCTGCTAACCCCGCTCCACCCACTCCAGCATCCCCACCTTCATCCACCGCGCTCCCACCTGAACTTTCGAGTGCAGAATCATCATCCCTATCTATGAGCACGGGTCGTAGAGCGGGTGATATAGGACCTGTACTTGATCTACGACGTGAGGGTCGTGGAGAATGAGGTAGAGCGGCAGCGCGTTCTTCTTCGAGCGCGGTGATGGTTTCCGGACTGTGCGAAAGATAATCAAAAGCAAGCATTCAGATGAAAATGTTTCGGAAAAGGACGTAGTGCGTCTAGGAAGACTGACCTAATATGTTCCCACTCGTTCCTAACCGCGATTGCTTTCCTCTGTCTCTCATCCATACGTTCCTCCTCCAATTCGAATTCACTAACACCATCATCATCACTCCCTTCCTCCCCTTCACCTTCCCTACCCTCCCCTCTTTCAAACCTCAACAAACCCCTCAAACTACCAACACTTTCCGAATCCGAAATATCCTCATCGTATTGACCTAGAAGTTGACCAAGTCGTTCCCAATCCGCTCGACTAGCTTCCAAAGGATCAAGTACACCCCCTTCGGAAGTGGAAAGGTAACCATCTTCATCAATATGTCTAGGGTAGAGCAAAAGATCATCAACTTCATAATCGGCGTATTCGTCCAAATTTGAAGGATAATCTGTTGGGTATCTCGATAGAGTTGGTGAAGTAGGTGAAAGTAGAGTTTGTCCATTATGGGTTGGATTGGAAAGTTCGTCCGGATGATCGAAACCGAATGAAGTGATTGGTCTTGAGGGAGGGAAAACGTCGTCGTTTGATGAAGAACTTAGTAAGGGGCGGTTCAAGTCGTGATTCATCCCTATTCCTCCGATACTGGGTGAAGGAAGACCTCCTCCGCTTGTACCGGGACCATAACCTCCTAGATTGTTCCCACCTTCGACAGCTCCTCTGGAAGCGGCAAAGTCGTTGCTCGGACTGGTGGCTGAGGATCGACGATGTAATTGAGGGGCGTAAGATCCATAGTGCTTGGTGTTGAAGAAGCGAACCAAGGCGCGCAAGGCTTGTTCGTGCGGTAGGGATTCTTCGACATCGTGGTCGACATCGATACCGGTTAACCACTCATCGCGTAAATCAGAGCGACAGTGGAGGTAAATGGCGGTAATGACCTTCATATTGGCTGTGAGATGGGAGCAGTATTTCAGTCAGAGTGATTTAAAGGAGACCGTGCTTAGTAAGGAATGTGAACTCACATTGCCGCCACTTACGACCGCAGTACGGCACCTGCGACTTGATCACTTTGAGCGCATACAACTGCAACGTCGGGTGCGAAACTTTCAAGATGCGCTTCAAGATAGCCTGTCCGAACAAAGTCAACACACAACCATCTCCGTGAGCAGATTCTCGGACCCCCTAACCCGAAGAACCCTATGCACTTACCGAACTCTTGTACTGCACCAATAACAACACCCGATGCGTCTTGCGCTTCGTCAATTTCTGCAAAATGTGCACGAAATTGATGACGCTGAAAAAGTTACGCCACGAGTAATCGGTGATGTATTCGACTTGGTCATCCTCCGCCGATTTGTTATTATTCTTGACTTGAGCACCTTCAGGTTTTTGTTGAATCGTCGTGACCGGGGTCGTGGTAGAACGATCATCATTGATCAACAAAGAGGTGGTAACGTATTTCGTTCGTCGGCCAGTTCCTTTTTGAGCCCTCGTCGAAGAGTCAGAATCACTCAAACTATCCCTAGACGAAGAACGTGGTCTCCTCCCACGATACGTCATCGGATCGTTCAAATCAGGCGGGTTGACCATATCATGACAAAACTTGAAAAAGTTTTGATCCTCGCGATCATTCTTCGTCTTGACCGAAGTTGAAACCTCTTGTAGACCAAACATCTTGAGGATCAATAAGAGGCAATTCGAATCGACCAAAAGTTGGGAGAGGTAATGAAACTTCATCACGTGCGAAGTTTTGAACCATTTCAAAGCGAGGATCAAGATCGCCGAGACGGCTTTGGAGGTAATTTCTCGGTGACGCATGATGTCCATGTCTTCGAGGCTGAGTTCGATGGGTTCGTCTGGATGGAGGTAGATGGAGGAGGGAAAGATGTCAGAAATCTGCGCTAAGCTTTTGATTTATGGCTTGGGGCTCACCATTACCGGACTCCGCATTCCCTACACCTTGGTTCTGATTGTTGTTGTTTGCTGTAACGGTCGCCAACAAGAGTTTGAGCAACACAATGACGGCGCTTTGCATCTGAGGCAAGACAGCACGCTGGTAGATAGCATCACCCAAACGTCAACATCTCTCCGATCCTCACCGACGTGGAAAAACCCGAAACTCACATAAAGCATCTCAACCCTCATCAACCTCTTCAAATCCTTACTCTTATCCTCCAGCTCGTTCCTCCTCTCCGGATCCCCCTCCTCCTTCGCCAACCTTATCACCTCCCTCTCCATCTTCCTCAACATCTCCAACGGATCCGGCGCACGAGGTTCATTCTTCTGTTCCTTCTCTCTAGAACCACCAAAAGCTTGATCCTCCTCCCCTTCATCATCACCATCAATCGCCGACTCATCCAACTCATTCCCCTCTCTCCCCATTCCCAAACCCGACAAATCCCTCAACCTCTTACTCAACCCTCCCAAACCCTTCTTCCCCAACCCATCACCTTGATCCTTCTCCTTCTCCTTCTTAACCACCAATCGTTCAGCCTGCGCAATCCCCGTTTCCTCATATAAAAATTCCTCTCTTACTTTCCAACTCTGCCATAATTCAGTAGAAAGTCTTAAATGAGTCGCGTACAATTGTCCAGCTTCTTCTATCGAACGTGGGACGATACGTGAATTGAATTTGGTCGGGGTAGAAGAGGAATAAATAGTTGAGGTGGAAGGAATACCGGAATTGGAAGGTGCGAAGGGTAGTACGAAAGGTTTGGATTGATCGGTTTGGTATTGTTGTTTTTTAGGTTTAGGAGGAGTTGGAGAAGGTGAAGTTGGGGGTGTAGGTGCTGGAGTTGCTGAAGCTGAATTTTGTAATCCTCCTTGACTTTGACCTTGACCTTGACCGGGTCCGGTGAAAGTTTGTTGTTGTGAAGAGGTGGATTGGTTAGATGGGATTGTTGGATCGTGGTTTGGGTTTAGGTGGTAGGAGAATGTTGGTCGAACGGGTTGAGGAGCGGCGGCTGCGGCGATACGTTCCATTTCGATTGGGATGGGAAGTTTGATTGGTAAAGGAGGGGGGATGTAAGAAGGGTATTTGGAAGTAATCTCAGAGTTGAAGGCGACGAAATCGGTAGGAGCGACTTTGGTGTGAGGTTTGACGTCGGCGATCACCGAGTCGGTTGGGGAGGATGGTACGTCGCACGTTGAAGAGGAAGAGGAGGGTGGGAACGGTCGCGTTTGAGGCGCCGGCGTGCGCGGCCGTGATGGATTAGGTTCCAGTCCTTCGATGGAGCGAACGAGGGCTCGGACTCGAGGGATGTCGGATTGCCCACCGATGCAGGCTAGGATCGATTTCCACAGCAAGAGGAGGAGCTGTCGGTCGCATGTTACTCTGGGATGTCAGTTGCAGCGCAGTGTGACATGCATCCGTAGTAGACCGGAACCGACCTTTTTGACTGGGTAACCTTTCGCATTCCTCTCCCTCAACCCCGCCACGAGGTTGAATAAATAGATCGGCGCAGGTGGATCGAGTTGCACTGAACAAGAAGCAAATGTGCATGTCAGCTCTGAATGCATTCAGTCTGCTTATCCCGGAACGTTCAACCCACTCAGTTCCTCGGCCCAATCATCATCCCCACGATGAACTTCCATCATGAAATAAAGCACCGCCAACAACAACGCCAACTCGGAATTGATCTCGTCCAATTGTTCCTGGCGATGTTGCGCCTCCTCAAATTCTACGATGTTTAGAGGTTGGGATTCGCCCGCACCCGCAGAGGAGGACGGGTCGTTCGATCCAGGGTTCGTGTTGGGTAGATGGGATACACGTTCCCATCGTTCGCCTGTCTTCTTTACGGCGTCCCAGATCGCATCCAAGGCTTTGGCGTTGCGTAGGAGGGCGCAGTTGGCTTGGATCAGTTCGAGGTGGTGGTCTGGAGAAGTCGAAGATTCAAAAGTGCCTTGCGCGATGTAGAGCAGGTGTCGAGCGACGGTGAAGCGCGCATCTGGGTCGGGGGAAGCGAGTCCGTCGAGCAAGCTGTGGATGAGCTCGATCTGTTCTGTTTGCGGGACGTCGATGAAGGCTTCTGTATGGTTCGGAGACGGGGATTAAAGCTCAGTTCACATGTGCCGACACCTGAATATCGACGCTGTTGGGAAACTGACGCTGGGGCCTATCCCACCACGCGAGGAAGCTGTCCTTGTGATCAATGACCTGGGGTACCTCGACGTAGCTGTAAAACTCTTGCAGTTCGGATACGATGTCGCTCGAGTCCGGGGGTGGGGAAGGGAAGGTGTACAGCGCTTGCTGCGGAGGGTAGGGCGGTCACCAGCGCGTCAGCTCTCAAAAGAGGTGGGATGCATGATCCGAGAACTTACTTTGGGTTTAGGCAATGCAGCGGGAGTGTTTTTATTGGGTGGTCCTTCCTGAGCGTGTACGGGCGGAGTGGGTGGGATTGGATTTAGACCGGGATTTGGACCGGGAGGTAGGGCATTCGCGGCACCCGTTGTGACGACGGAGGTGATGGTGTTGATCGGACCTGGCTGGGGTTCGATCGTCACGGCGTGTCGCCGGTCGGTGTTCGTGGTGGAGGTGGAGGAAGGTTCGGTGCTGGATAGGGAAGAGTCGTCGGTTGTGGTGCGCGTCGAATCGAGATCATCGTTGCCGTTGTTGCCGTTGTTGCCGTTGTTGCCGTCGTTGCTGTCGTTGGATGCGTCGGTCGGCGTGGACGACGACGCGAACGGAGAGGCAAGGGAAGCATTGGTGATGGGTGTAGGGAGGGGTACTGAATCCGGTGATGCTGAACCCGAACCTGGTGTCGAGCTCGAAGGAACTGCCATGGCAATGTGGCTGCTCGGGTCAGGAGGAGGTAGCGCACCCAAAGGCGGGGGTGGGGGCCCAGCTGGTGGTGGTGCGATGTACGGCAACGAAGCACTGGATTCCAGAATGGGACCACTTGGAAGAGGCAACGCGGTCGAGAACAAAGGATCGTGCGCACCACTGTTGCGAGGTGGGGACTCGGGGGAGCAGCGGTCGAACGAAGGCTGACGCGTTGAACGTGGCGCCATCGAGCTTGGGCACGGCTAACAACAGGAGAGAGGAAAGAGGTGCGCAGAACAGAGCAGGCCCGAGCGCGTGGCTTGGGCGAGGGCTCAGCAGCTCAGCCAGGACCCCAGAAAGCCCAGCCAGAGGCGCTTGTGGAAAAACGCCCTTTTTGGCCTTTTCGTCAAAGTTGTTTTTTACCCTATTTTGGCCCCAAAATGTCAAAATTTCCATGCGCCTCGGAAGTGTTATCAAAATGTGTTCTACATGCTCCAAAAATCGCTCAAAAGTCCTCGAAAACGCGTTCCGAGCGTTTGCGGGCGCGCGGCGGCCTATCGAAAGTGGCTCGCGGCGCGCGTCGCTTTGGCTGGTGTTGCGCGTGGCTCCAGGCATCAAACAAGCCTTCTTTGCTTTGCTAATGGGCTCGCTACTTCGTTGTCAGACCTCCGTTTGACTGAACTTGAGCTCCTTGTATCCGCGGAGGCATTTGTGCGGCTTGTAGAGATTCTACCGGCGGCATCTCGCAGGCCGGGCACGCTCCGAAGTGTGGCAAATCTTTGCTCGGCATGTGCGCTCGTGCTGATTAGGCGCTCGTCGGGGTAACATGAGGTGGGGTCCGTGGTTGAACGATATGTAGTCGTTGACGGGCCTAATGACTCGATGACCTGTCGACTATCAATCATGCGGAACGGCATAGTGCCATCAATGAGGTGTGTGGAATAGCATGTTTTCTTGATGAGGCGAAGCTCCTGTACGACGACATTTGAGAGTAAAACCAACGAGGCGAGCGTGTCTTGGTTGCAGTGGTTTGTTGTCACTTTTGCTGTAGATGTATCGCACTGTAGCAGACAAGACTTGTGTCAAATGAGAGCGTCACAGCTCAACCTGCCACTCCTTAAAACAACGTACCAATTCCGATGGACAGCGTTTCTTCTCCATAAGCAGTTTGATCGCAACTGAGTGAATACATGCCACGCTTGAGGCCAAAGCAGATCAGAGATCCAATCTCCAATGGTGTGGCAGTGGTTACAGCTCCGTCAAGCGATCCAAAATGAGGATAGCGTTGTGCTAGCGCTCCGTACTGCTTGGTTCTTTCAGGGAGCATTTCCTAAAAGTGCAGGAATAACAAAACATTAGATCCACTTGCTTCATTCCCTGATTTCAGCGACAACTCACTTGAATGCGGCGATCCTCAATACAGGCATTCTTCTGAATCTCGTTTGTTGTGAGCGCTCGGGCCACCTGGCCACCAGTCCAGCGAAAGCTCCTTGCTGTGCCCGCCATGTCTTCAAAGCGAGATGTTCCCATGGACTGGACCAACCCTTTCAAGACGCGTGAATGTACTGCACTGCGGCCTTGCTCTGTATTGCTAATCCCTACGCCTGCCTCTCCGCGACCTGTGTGGCTCGATTCCATCGGCCTCCCTTTGAGTAGTAGAACAGCTCTGAGGTGGCTACACTCATGAGCAGCTCGATGGGCAATCAAGTTGGCCCAGCTCAGCGAGAATTTGGTATCGCGAGCATCGACAAGAGGCGGAAGTTTCAAGTGTGTGGGCTGTGTAGTACCGAGCACGCATGAGCTTAGATCTAATTTACGACAGTTGAGCTTGGTAGGCGCACGATTGGACGTAATGAGCTGTTTGCCTTCTCAATGGCCTCGAGAACGTAGCGTTCTTCAGCTTGCCTATCAGCTTCATCGTAAGCGATTTGCACGTCGAGTCTGGTCAATGAGAAAAGAGGGCAATATGAAATCCGGATTTAAAGGTCGAACGCTTCAGCGCAACTTGTGGCACAGAGAATTGTTCACTCACAAGGCTGCCTCAACGTCAAAGTCCAGAGCTGCAAGCGATCGAATTGCACGCTCGACAGCTTCCCGTTCATTTGGGTCCAGTTTCACATCACCTTGGCACATGCTACGCCGCATGCCGTCGAGAGCAGAATCCAGCATCTCGGTGTGAAGCAGATCTTGACCTTCTTTAGGCAGTACGATCATAAAAGAAAGCATTGGCACTCACTTTGGTTCCCGCAACCGGGGGGTCAGGTCCGCTGAACATATCAGGGAGATCACCCGGAGTTTCGTAGATGCGTGGCGGACCAATTGATCCGATCAACTCGTGGCGAAAAATGCCCTTCATACGAAGTTCGCGCTCTAAATTGAGGTCTTCTGAGAAGTATGGAGTGGTTCGCATCCTGGATCGACACTTCGTGTCGTCTACGTGTAAATTGAATGTTAGGCCGTTTGCTTCCAGTTTCGCGCAGACACGATCCATGTTGGATTTGTCGAGGCCGAGGCGCATCCTGCTTGATGTTGCTCGGTCCATTCTGCAAGCACCTCGATCATTCAATATGAGGTTGCATTGGACGAAAGGATCACGGTACTCACTGCAGTTTGCGGCTTGTCGAAGCGCCGATTGTAGGCTGCAGCACTCTCAGAGCCATCGGAGATGCCAGTGCCATGGCTTGCTCGAAGTCGCGGAGTGCTTCGGACCGCACAAAGCCTCGCATTGATTTGCCCTGGACCATCCGCTCGTGCTTGACCGTAGCCGCTTTCACCAATCCTTCCAAGATGTTCGCTCCGTCAAATTCTCCTGAGGCCACACCTTGCGCGAATCGTAGATACACGGTCCCTTGACCACTCTCATCCAGGATCTCCTCTAGTCCATGATGTCGTCGGTAGATGGCCGAGAGAAGTGTATCGCCCACGACATGTTTCTTGTTAGTGTATTTGCGAGTTGCGCCAGTAGCATATTGACGTCGAAGAGCTTCTCGACAGGATGGGTTTTTAGGTAGCTTTGCGCATTCTTCACACTGTAAGCTTGGTCCGTCCTTGTTGGGCGACCCTCGAACGCTGTACTTGCGACAATTCACACTGATGATGCGCGGTGCTCGATGATCGTTGCGCCACTTCCACTCATTCGCTTCCAATTTGTCCACCTCCTTCCTTTCGAGCTCCGTCATTGGTCGTTTACCAATTTTGGGATAGAGTCGCAAATAAAGCGTCCGTCGAGGAGGGGCCCCGCCACCCTGCGCCGCAGTTGATGAAAGATAATGTATCGCCGCTTCAGACGTAAGGCCGGGGCACGGTCCTAGCGAGGGACCGGGAGCCATTGGGCCAGAGGCGATAGGTCTGAAGAATTTGCTGATGGGTTGGAGGTTGACACACTTCTTATTGCCGAGATGTAGTTCGAATCGTGCCTTGCACAGCAAGGCCGCCATTGGCACCAAGACATAACATCGTCCACCCCGCACGTATTTTGGATTGTTGATGTCGACATACGATCCCGGGCAAAGTTCTTCGACTTTTTCGGCAAACCTCCTGAAAAGAGGCGGATGGTCGCGAGCCCACTTCGTGTGCTCCTCGGGGGTGAGCTCTCGAGCTTTTGTTGGATTCGATGCCTTGGTGACGGCCTCTTGAAGTCGAGGAGTTGGCGGCATCTTTGAGGATGCTGCGACTCGTTGATTTGATGTTGCTGCCTTGCCGGACTATGCTGACGTGCTCTTGCTGCCGAGTGTTTCGGGACCGGATACCCTGCCAGAGTTTGTCTTGGGCTTTGCTCCCGTGGCACTGGTGAATTCAATCTCGTCCGGATCTTCGACAGCGCCAACCAGAGAGGACAAACGACAGAATTGACGGAGCCGTGACATGTGGGCGCGCGCTGCTTTGAACGACCCAATCCCGAGCACCTCCGTCTCCACTGCATTAATCGTGGCCGGCCCGCACGAGTAGCTGTCTTCCTGTTGTTCCGTCTTAGGAGTAGAAGGGATTTCATTTTTGATGTCCAGCTTCAGAAAGTTGAACAGCGCAAGGACAGCCGTCTGAGTAGCCGCGTTGATCGGAATGGCCGAGAGTGAGTTGATCACAGACCACGTCCGCTTGTGCATGTTGATGCGGGCTAAGACCCAATGATTATCGGAGCAAAGGGGTAAGAACCAGATTGACTTCGAGGTTGGCGCGTTGCGCATGCAATCGCTTAGCTCGATGAGGTTACGATACTGGGTTGGCGGGCCGAAATAGTGGGCGTTGAAGATCGAATGAGGATCCGAACCGGAAGGGCGAGCCAGTACCAGAGAGATGACGGTAGAGGGTATGAGTCCATACGTTGTTTCGGAATCGGAATTCTGCACTCGTCCAGCTCGAAGGACGCTTTCAATTGACAAGTTCACCGCGGCTTCACCGAGCCAATCATGACCTGGGTAGAGACGCAAATAAGCAAGTTGCCTCAGATACGAGATGAATACGAGTGGCCAGCTGAAGGATTGGTGTACTGACTTAAGAATCTCAGGAGATAAACCAAACTCGTTCCACTTGCAAGAAGAGGCAATGGTAGAAGCCCGTCTTGCTCTTGCCATTGCAGTCCGTTCAGTATGCGACGTGCGACAGTGATACGGTTGCGTTCAGTTTCGTTGATAACGACGATTTTGTCCATCCATTGTTGAGATCGCAGCGCCCAGCTTTGAACATCTTTCGCTCGGTCGTATTGCGACCATAGCCGATCAGCGCCGAGCGGCAAACACGTCAACGCGACGGCCAAGGATCGATATCCATTTTTGCGTGCGTTAATCAGGGCATCGGTGGCGAGAAACGCGTCTCTGATCTGGAGAGTCGGATAGGGTAAGGTCGAATACTGGTTGGGCTCGTCTTTGGACAACTCGATGCAAAGAGACACGTCGGCAGGAGCGACATCGAAGGCGAGGAGCTCGGCGATCGTCTTGTTGGTGAGCGGCGATAATCGATCGAAGTCATCGTCGTTCAAATAGTAGTCCTGGACTTCGTCGAGAAACAAGCATGGGATCATGTTGTCGTGCTATGCTTCAATGTCAGAACGAAGTGAAGCGGAACCTGGGCCCCTTCAATATCAGCAGTGGCAACTATTGGCACCTAATCCCTAACAGCGACTGCACTAAAGTGATTACAAAAAATGACTAGTGACCTGTACAGGGGCGAGCATCGCGAAGCGCGTCTCGATGGCGAACGGGCCCAAAGTCATGCCGAAGGCTGCTCAGGGTAGGCCAAAGTTGCGTCGACCCACGGGAAAAATGTCAAAATTTGCAAAGGCGCCTCGGGGGCAAAACGTGTATTTCGTCCCAAAATGTCAAGTTTTTGCAATGCGCCTCGACGATTTTCGGGATTTTGGGTCCTCAAAATGTCAGAAATAAAAATAAAAAATGCGCCTAGCTTTCTGGGGTCCTGCTCAGCCGGGCTCGGCTCGGCTCAGGAGGGCGTGCTAATTGTCGATTAGATATGCAGTTGACCCGGCAAATAGTCCGAATAGGATCCCCCACTCGCACCCACAGCCACGCGCTGGTTCCCCTCGATTGACAACTGAAACCCGCGACCTACACCTCCCACACCTCCCACACCTCCCTCCAAGATGACCTCAACCAGCACAACCCCACGCACTCTCTCGGCCGGCTCCTCGATCCCGTTCTCCGCGCTGGCGCAATACGTGAACCACCCTATCCGAGTCTTGCTCGTTCCGATCCCAGCTACATCATCAACTACACCCTCCACACCAGCAAATGGTCTCCCCTCCCGAACAGCTCAAGGAACGCTCTACACCGTAGATCACCACACTCAATGTCTGGTCCTAACAACACCTTCCACCTCGTCGACCTCGACGACGAACAAGTCCTCTTCCTCCACGACGACGACGAGGAACTATTCCTTTCATCCTTTCTCCTCAATCCAATCCACCACTCTCTTATCCACATTACCCGATCCTTCCCTACCTCCACTTTCAACTTCCACCTCCAAAAACACTCCGGACCTTCGTATGGACCAAGAAGAGATGAAACTACGAATCGAAAAGGGCGTGGCCGCACTCGTCAAGGAAAGGAGTAGGAAACCACCTCAGGGTGTGGTTGTCACACCCGAGACGCAGGCGCTATTTGATGGATTGGCAAAGACGATGCCTGTGAGGTGGCATGGCGCGTGAGTTGGCCGGATCCGGTAGCACTGAGGTAGTCAGACGCGTCGGGACTAACTCAAGGGGTTCCTTTTTGGCGGTGATTAGGCAAATCATCGTCATGGATCAAGTCATCATCTCACCACCCTACACGGTCGATCAAGTCAAGGGAGAAAAGGGCGCACACGAAGGTGTCGAACGCGTCAAGAAAGTTGTACGTAGAACCGCGCTCCTCGATTACGCCATGCTCACAGTTTCGGCACCCGTTGACCGTGGTCGTAGATTTTAATTTTACAGTTGCAAGGGGAACGACAGAGGAGGAACAACAAGCCTACAACATCATAGACACTCAGAGAAACTCAGCAGCACGGGCGAAGGGCAATATCGGGTGGACAATTCTGCCGACTATCGCGGGGGGTTTGCGCTGAGTGCGGGACAAGAGCACACGCGATCGATGTTGTAAGGTAGAAATAGAGTATAGCAAATGTGCGAACTATATGTAAAAGGACGCCATTCGAACCAAGTCCTAAATCCTGTCGCAGTGTGTCTCCACCCCAGCGCAGCTGCTCAACGGTACATCCATCGCCTCCTGCCCACTTTCCTTCGTTTGGTGACAGAAATTCGAGAAGAAGTTGGCTTGGGAGCGCCCTCATCGCAGGTTCGGTCTTGATGCTTTGGCTCCTCGTCCAAAATGACCTTGAAGAACTTTGACAATGGCTTGTTGCGACGGTCAAGGTTGGCGTTAGCACGCGCTCTTTACCTCCTCGATGACTCATCGAAAAAGAAAAAAGAAAAAGATTCTCGAAAAAAGTGCGAAAAAGAACCATGCTATCGTGCTATTGATCTCTTTCGAACGGCTCTCCGAATCCAAAGGGTCGCCAAACCTCCTGACTCTTTGTCGGCTGACGTTCCTGAAAAAAGTCCGAGCGATCACCGCTACGAAACCCTAACCAACTATCAACGTGTCGGCCTCAAACTTTCTTCCGTGGCCCCTTCTCCAGATTTTTTCATTCACGGTCACTCTCCGAAGCGTGGCCTAGCCGAGCAAAGCCGTGAAAATCTTCACACTTGGTCAAGATACGCAACACTTTCTCAAGAGTCAAATCTCGGAAGGTGTTGCCGAGATCGAGATCATCCCGGTCGAGTGTTGCCCGCCCCTAGTTCGAAACGCCAGCGTGCCGTCGCGCTGTCTTCGAGATAAGCATGTTCTTGGTCGACGGCATCAACGTAATTGAGCATTTGTGTCCCCGACTACCCCTCTCCGACTTGTCGCGGTCGCGGATGCCTGGAAGTGGGAGTGTTCGCAAGGTTTTGTAGCAACCGTTGTGTGACAGCGTTAGGCTCCCGGACGTTGCCTGACTTCTTGTGTTCGACCAACTTCCATAAATCCAAAGCTAGGGGTAGTCGAGGAGACTTTAAATACTCAATAGCCTCTGATGCCGTCGGCCAAGAACATGCTTATCTCCAAAACGGCGCGACGGCTGGCGTTTCGAACAAGTGGCGGGCAGCACGTGAACTCGACCGGGATGATCTCGATCTCAGTAACACCTTCGGGGATACGAATCTTGAAGAAAATGTTGGTGTACCTTGACTAAGTGCCAAGATTTTCACAGCTTTGCTCGGCTAGGCCACGCTTTGGAGAGTGACCGTGAACGAAAAAATCTGGAGAAGGGGCCACGGAAGAAAGTTTGAGGCCGAGTTAGTACGATGTTCACGAGATAAGCGAAATCATCCGGCCCGCCGCAGCTTTAGCAGTTTTTCACGTGTACGATGTACATGAACACGTGATTCATGAACATCAGGTACGCGATTGTGTCCATGACGCCGAGGCCGAGCCTGTTTGAATCCGCCGTGGGAATTTGTCGAAAAACGACGGCACACTGTCCGCTTTCATCGACTCCGCCTACCACTGCACTTCAGTTTGGTTCCTCACTGCCGATCGCCGATCCACTTGCCACCCCTTTCAAGTTGCCAACCCCTGCGTCGGTGAGACTGCCACACACAACCCCGCTAAACGCAGCGAGTTCCATTGAGCGCGTGATGATTTGATGATTGGTCATGAATCGCCGCGTATAGCGGAGTTGTGTGCGGCAGTCTCACCGACGCAGGGGCAGGGGTTGGCAAAAGGGTGGCGGCAACTTGAGGATCGGCAGTGAGGAACCAAACTGAAGTGGTAGGCGAAGTCGATAAAGCGAAGGTGCCCTGTCCTGACTCCATTTGTGAAAATATGTCCTACGACACAGTAAAGAATCGTTTCAAGTTTGTCGTGTATCAGCTAATCCGAGCGCTGATTGAATCCAAAGGCGGAGTGGATTAAGCGCGCTTTCTCACCTCCGTGCAGACGGGCCTTCAAGCTGCGATGGGACTGGTATTCGAACGTGAAGTGGTTCGACGTGCTTCATCACAACTGTACTCATTCTGCATGTGAAAATAGTATACATAGGAATCGTTTAAGAAGTGTGTGTTAGAGAGTGTACAAGGTCCGGATCGTTATCGACAGCGCTTTGAAGCGACTCTGCTTGCCTCGGCCGCGGGAGCCGTTGTCGGTGAGGCCGGCGAGGGTCTTCGATAGGAGAGGGGTAGCGACGCCGAGAAGCCAAGACCAGCGGATCTAGCGTTTGTTAGATTTTGTCTTTGAATAAGACTAGCTGGAATTTATGGCTTTAAATTTTAAACCACAATCTAGCGCAGAGCCGGCCAGAGTGCGGGTCGAAAGGGCGGGTGCGGGTGCGTTGGCGATGCAGGCAGAGCGGTGGTGGTGGCGGGAACGATCGAGGAAGACACTTGTAGCAACAGTAGAGTTGGCTGACCAGAGTGTTTAGTACTGTGTCCATGTCGTTACTCTCTGAGCTGGTTGTGGTGTGAACGACCACGTGGGGGTCGGAAGAAGAAAGGACGCGACGCGCGCCATAGTAAAAAAGTCCGCTGAAAAGTGATGATCCTGGCAGATGATCCTGGCAGATGATCCTGGCAGATGATCCTGGCCGGTTGCCAAAGGCGACCAACGGGCGGCGCCAAGGGAGTCGAAAGGCGAGTGCGGTGTGATCACTCCGTCTAGTTAGACCCAACTATTCTCGCTCGCAACATCGCCTGTTGCTCGCTCGAAACTTCAGGATGTTTTGCTTTCCACGCCTCTCCGCGCCAACAAACCTCTTTCTCCCAACATTTTCGTTCCAAATCGAGCCCGCAGGACCTAGTACTAGCCTCTCCTCGTCGCGAACTCTACAGGAATTCCCAGGCCGGAGCATCGGACTCCCACAAAGAGTCTTTCAGTTGCTACAACGTCACCACGTCCCACTCTCGTGCCAGTTTGGCTTCGGCCTACGCGGACTCGCCGGTCATTGTCTCGTCGGAGTTGTTTGACATCGCGTCCAACGCGGCCAGACCAGAATGTTGTGGATTTGGACTTGGAGTACCAATGAATGAAGGAAGATTCGCTGTAGCTACACGGCGTTGATAGATGACCTATTGTGAGATAGAGTATCGCCAAGGTCAATCAACTTGTAGCAGGCGAATGGGCGAGATAGATATCGAGTGTGTGTTAAAGAAGAAGGAGAGAGTGAACGAGACCAGAGCCTTAGATAGTATCCGCGTGCAAGCCACCTCTGAGTCCAATCAATACGCCACACCGCCATCTGCCTCCATCCGGCGCCGCGCCAACTTCCCAATGCCACAAGTCCCTCTGGACCGCTGACCCTTTACTAACTTCCCACAACACAGAAGCGATACCATTGAGTCTGTTCGCGCCTGGAGCCAGCAACAAGGTGAAGATGGGTCAAACTATCTCTTTCGCCACGACCAAGGACCGCTCGGCTACTCTCCAACCAGTAGGTCACTGCATCAACTCGATCACTCAGCCTTGCTCACTTTCGACGGGTGGCAGCTGGCTTGGTTCCTGTACGTCGCCCTGATGTCTGACATACTCAAACGACCACCTTTCGCCCTTCGATACGACAACAATTTTCGCTCGATATCACCCTTCGACTCTCGATCGCTCGCGGCCGCCGGTTCTTCAGCACCGGTTCCAGTCTCTACTTCATGTGCGGATTGACGACGTCCTTGGACCACCCACTCATTCGTCTCTGCCACGAATTCGACTCGGATGCCTTCACTCGTTCCTCGTCCGGAGCCTTGTATCACAAGTTCTCCAATCGCCAGTGAGTTTTCTCGCACCTTTCATACGGCCATGTTCGGCTTTACTTCGTATGGCCATGTTCGGCTTTACTTCTATCATATGGAGGGGTAACAACGCGGAGCGAACGAAACAGATTAATTAGTGAACTTGTATGGGATTTCTGGGCAGGTGACACTGGAAGTGTGGAAAATGTAGAAAACGAAGAGCACGGGGTCGAAGAGCGAGGTTTGAGAAAATGACCCCTTGCATAGGAGACAGCGACCACATTCGAGAACGGATGCGACCGTATGAAAGGTGTAAAGCCGAATATCTGAATGATAGATACAAAGTCGAACATGGCCATATGATAGAAGTAAAGCCGAACATGGAGAGAACGACCGCAAAAGTGATTACAAATGAATCAAGTATCCCTTTACGCGTAAGTAATAATTGTATTGTTTATTAATCGATCTCACGCCTATTATCCTGGCACCATTTCGGGAGATCATCGTCCCAGCACCGTGCCCAGACCGCCGCCAATTCCGGGACCATCCTTGTCACGCGTACCGGTGTCGCGCATATGGTCATCAAGCTGGATTGGCCAGGCCTTCCACGTATACACGGAGGCTGGCGCCGGTGCCGCACGAATTCGAAGCCATGTCTCCCTTTCTGAGACTTTAATCTCGGAGGAATTGTGCAGTCCTACCCAGTGATGCGAACCTGAATCCTTCTAATTTTGCATGCACTGTATTTCAAACGAGAAAAACGGAACTGGGCTTAAACTTGGTATTGCACTCACATCTTTGTTCAAACACCTTCCCCATCTTACCCCCCTCAATCGACCTGCAAATCATCGACCTTACCAAAGTTCTCAAAGTAGGCTTCGAACAGCTGAATCAACAAAGCCATGTCCTTTGTGCCCGCCGTTTCGCGAATGGAGTGCATCGACAATTGAGGGCAACCGATCTGGGAATGATTCAAGGCGAATTAGCTTCTGCCTTGCGATGGCTTAAGTGAGAGATCAACCTCTTATGAAAGACTCACATCGACCGTCCTCAACCCAATTTTGGACACCAAAGGCCCGATCGTCGAACCACACGCCATATCGTTCCTCACTTCATATTCCTGCAACGGCACTTGCGCGATCGCGGCGACTCTACGAAGCAAGAACGTCGTCTGCGCATTCGACGCATACCGTTGTTTCGCATTCGTCTTGATCGCTGGTCCGGAGTTTATCAAAGGGCGGTTCAGGTCTTCGTATCGTTCGGGGAAGGAAGGGTGGAGCGAATGACCCATATCGGTGGAGAGGAGGAAGGATCGGGATAGGGCGCGTTGGTACGCCGAGGTGGTGGATTCGGAGGGGGATTTGAGCGCGACGGCGACCCTTTCGATCGTCGATTCGATAAAGTTGGATTCTGCACCAAAGGCCGACACGGAGCCGACTTCTTCGTGATCGAACAGGGCAATCATCGATACGCGACCATCGGAGCTTGTTGTGGCCCATGTTGGGGACGACACGGATTGGATCAGACCTTGGACGGCGGCGAAGGAGGAGAAGAGGTTGTCGAGACGAGGGGAGAAGATGAACTCGTTCAAGGCACCGCCGATCGTCGAGGGTTGGACGTCGAAGAGGGAGAGCTCAAAGTCGTGGATCTGGGCAGGAGATACTTCCTCGCCCAAGGATTTGGAGAGAGAAGAGGCGACGGCATGCAACATGATGGCTATTGGGAGAGCCCGTGAATCAGCCTGGAACATTCAAGCGCGGTCAGGGCAGGAGCTATCGGTGACTGACGATGGTGATGGCTCGTGATGGCCAGAGGATCCTTGAACGATACCGTGGCCGCATCGTGCTCCTGAGCAAACGCCTCATTCAACGCCTTGTTGGCCATCGCCAGGATAGGGACCATCTGCGTCTCGGTGTTGTAGTCGAATCGGTCTGTTCCAGTTCGCTCGAGGTGGATGGCGAGCGTCGGCATACGCAGGATCGGTTCACGATGCAAGACGAGGTGCGACGCGTACTCGACACCTTGACTTTTGGATGAGGCTGTACCGGAGAGGGTCACGCGACCGGCGATGCCAAGATCCCGGTCGAGCCAGGTCTGCCAGATCCCCCCACCATAGGTTTCGACGCCGACCTGGGCAAAGCCAAGCTTTTCCCTCCGCGAGACGGGCTTGACGATGAAGCGCGGCGAGTCCGTGTGGCAGCTGGAGATTACAGTATAAGGCTTCAACATCAGCTGTTACATTCGGGCATCCGTGCCTCCTCTCCGGCCCCGGGGGCCGAGACTGACCCTACGATACTCATCCCCCTCGGTTTGTGCTCGTCCTCCTTCTTGTATTCGGGCACGGCGAAAGCAATCAAGGAGCTCTGGTTGCGGGTAACGTAGTACTTTCCTCCCGGACGGATCTTGTCCCCTTGGTCCCAGGCATCCTTCTCGGACAGGCGCGTGAAGCCGACGGCCTCGAGGCGCGAGACTGCTTCGGCAACGGCATGGAACGGGGTCGGCGAGGCGTTGACATAGTTAATGAAGGCACGGGCTGGACAGGGACAGAGAAGAATCACGGTTAGCCTGAGGTAGTCTGTACGGTTCGAAGCGGAAGTGCGGGCTGAGGAAGGTGGCGGTGAGAGGAGGTGTGGGGCGACCGCGTGGTCCGTTCCGCCGTCGACGGGTTGACCCTTTGAAGTACTCACCCGGTGCGAGGGAAGATTTGGTGGCCGACATGGTCTGTTGCAGCAGCACACGCAGCGAAGAGCGCTTGCGGAGAACACGTCAGCTTGAGCAATTCCAATCTCAACAGCTCGTTGTCTAGGGGACTTACCATGGAGAGGGTGAACGCACCAAGTGAGGAGCGGAAGGAGAGAGGCGTGTGGGTCACACACTGCCTGAAATAGAAGCGCGACCGAATTGCCGAGGGCTAAGTCCGGCAGTTCAGATTTCAAATCTCAAATTTGAGCGCCAAGTCTATGGCGCGCTCCACATGCGCCAAGCGCGCGCTCCCTCCTTGCTCAAACGAACCTCCGTCCTCGTCTGAAACGACTTCAACACCAACATGGCCGCACGGATCATCGCAGTAGGAGTCGTCCTTGCCTCGCTCTCTTCCTCTGTACTCTCCGTAAGTCGTTCGCCCTCGCGTTCGCGTTGCTCTCGTCCTCCGCGACGACGAGCTTGGCTCCGCTCACCCAATCCCACTGTGGAAACCGCACATTTTACAGGCCACCCAATCTCACCCTCTCTACCATCGCTTCCAACCCCAGCGAGGTCCATCACCCGCCGGTTTCTCCGAGGAGTGGTACCAGCGCGGCGTTGTGCACGTCGATACCGAAGCCGAAACGGCATGGTTCGACGACTCATCTCCACTTTCGGGAGACGGATCAACGTCCAAGTGGTGGAGGATTGAACAGGTGCCTTTTCCTCAAGGCGTAGAAGAGAGGGTGGTGTATCAAGTTGCGGTGGGCGAGGATCAGGCGACGGTGATTAGTGTTGATTCGGTACGTTCAGCGCTGACGATTAGACTTTGCTCTGAACCTCACTGACACTTAGAGGTGTTTCCCTTCTTGTTTCAGTGCATCCTCAAACATGCCGTAACGAACAAGAAATTTAACGAGTCCTTGTCCTTGACATTCTTGGGGGATGAGCTGCTGTCGACGAGGTACGAGACCAACACGATCCACGAGGGCTGTGGATGGAAGGAAGGGAGGGGTGAATGGGTCAGAGGGCCTGGTCACGATGGGCCGAGTATGGAGGTCACCATACAGACACCTGTCAGACCAGAAGGGTAAGCTCAGCGGCATCTTCCTCTCGAGAAATGCTTGATGACCTTGCGACTGACCCAATCCTTCCCCCCACACTCTCCAAAGACCCATCTTCAAGCCGATCGACCCGGAAGAACCCATCGTCGTCGGTGAAGACGGCAAAATTGTCCCCCCACCACCGGAAAAGGGCTTCTTGGCCAAGTACTGGATGTACATCCTCCCCGTCGTCGTCTTGTTGATGATGGGTGGTCCGGACGAACAGACTGGGCCACCGGGGACCGCTGGGGGAAAGTAGAGGGTTCCGGCGGGTTTCGCAATGCATGCGTTGAATTCATTCGAGCAACACGAAAACGGGTGGCTGCTGTGCTCTTTCGCTTTGAGGCGGGAATTTGAGGCACCTGAGCCGCATTCGGGGAAGTGCACGGGTGAGCTTATGTGAGATCGCAAGTCAGAGGAAGAACGCAAGAGGAGACCAGCTCCTTTGAATTCCAGGGAACCAACGAATGATAGAGTGAAAGAAAGAAAAAACGTAAATGACGTAGAACAGCCGGGTGCTCGGCAAGGATAAGGCTTTGTTGGAATATTGAGGTCCCAAAATTTGAGCCCCTGAATCGAATTCCTCACTTTGGAGCGTCTTGCTAAGCCAAGGGTTCTATGGGCACAATAGCACCAGTCCATACCCCTCTGAATAAGAGTTATTAATACAGTGATATGGTGCATCAATGGCTATTCTCCCTTTTGCCAGCGTGCAGACTGCAGAGTGTCATGGGAGGGGCCGTAAGTTAAGACGCTCGTGTCATTGGCAATTGGGTGAATTTTTTGTCACAGTTATTGGTTAAGCGTCTGAAGATTTTCTACTACGATTAGGTTTGATCTCATTATTATAGTTCTTATTTGCTAAACGGAAGATATTATCACCTCACAAATCTTGCCCTGGCCTTACAATCTATTAGCTTGTTTAGATTGGTCTGCGCCTGAGTGACACTTTTCTCCTTAGTCTTACTCCGTTCGCTCTCGCAATGGTTCTGACATCAGTGTCCTCAGGTGAGTTGTCATTACATATATTGTTCGTGCAACGGTTCTGATATAAGTGTCCTCAGTGCGAGATACATAGCGTCCCAAGTCCATCTTATTTTTGCGGTAAGTACTCACGTTCGATCTTTACTAACTAGTGACTAGATGGAATTAGTTCGCTCCAAGCTCGTTAGAGCTGAAGGTTTCGTTTCGAAATTTTGAAAAATGGGGGGGGGGGGGGGGGGGGGGGGGGGGTCCGGGGGGGGGGGGGGGTCCCAGCCTCGAAAATGATGCTATTCTGAGATTTTATTGGACGAAATGGCCGAAACACCCCGCACGCACGTGGCAGTTGAAGTCCCATAGGAGAGCCCAATTTCAGCGCTGATTGGTGCGGACAATGCTACCCCGGATAGGAGGACTCCGAGCAGCTGGTAGCTCGTTGGGCTCATAACCTGTGAAGTTGCGACGACTGCTCAAGCGGTGGTAAGGCTCTGATCGACGGACCAAGGAGACCAGACCAAGAAGTTGCTTGATTACACACCTGCTCAAGCACTACAGTGAGTTATAATAGCTAGTAAAAGTAAAGGAAGAAGGAAGTGTAGTGCTCACCTGCTCAAGCAGTGGTAAGGCTCTGATCGACGGACCAAGGAGACCAGACCAAGAAGTTGCTTGAGCAGGAGAGAGAGGCGCGGAGCCAGTTGGCTCGGGTGAGCGCGCGGCTGGTCCAAAAGGAGGTAAGGTGAGACCAAGAAAAGGAGACATGATGCGAGAAGGAAACACAGGAGGTTGTCAATCTCACACCCCCCCGACTTCGAGTATCAGGGAGAGCAGACGCCAAGTCGACCGCGATGCCGAGCAAACAGATCGCGAGACAAAGCCTTGGTGAAGATATCGGCCGTCATCTCGCCGGTGGTGATGTACTGGACACTGATGTCGCCCAGGGAGACCATATCCCGGACAAAGTGTTCGCGGAGACGAATGTGCGAGTGCGAGCGTGGAAAACCGGATTCTTGGTGAGAGCGTTGGCGCCTTGGTTGTCGCCATAGATGAGTACAGGTCGGGAGGAAGGAAGCCCAAGCTCACCGAAGAGCTGACGCAGGAAGATAGCCTCCTGGCCAGCATGTGACAAGGCAAGGTACTCGGCGTCGCAAGTAGAGTCGGCAACCCGGGACTGGAGGCGAGATGACCACGAGACGGCCGCGGCTGCGAAGACAAAGGTGTAACCCATGGTCGACTTGGAAGATAGGACGCAAGCACCCCAGTTACAGTCGGAGTAGCCAACCAAGGGCGCTGGATCCCACGAGCGTAGCGGAGGCCGTGAGACAGAGTGCCAGCGAGGTAGCGAAAAGCGTGCTTGACAGCGCCCCAGGCAGCGGCAGATGGTGACTGAGAGAACCGAGCCAAGTAACCGACGGTGTAGGCCAGGTCGGGGCGAGTACCGGTCGATGCGTACATGAGGGAGCCAATTGCCTGCAGGTACCGAGTGCGATCCGGGAATGGGGTGGGCTGAAGCTCGACTTCGAGGCGGAGATCGGCCTGCATGGGCGTGGCAACAGGGTGGGCATCGGACATATCAAAACGAGCGAGGATGTCCTTGAGGTACTGCTCCTGACTGAGGGAGATGGCGCCATCTGCAGAACGCCGAATCTGGATACCAAGGACGTACTCTGCCTCACCAAGGCGTTTGACACCATAGCGCTGCTCGAGGCCCTGGAGGGTGCGCTCGATCTCTGGGAGGGAAGGGCTGATCATGAGCAAGTCATCGACGTAGAGCGCGATATAGTGGCGCTCATCACCGGCAGTTCGGACATAAACACAGTGGTCAGACTCCGTGGCGACGTAGCCAAGAGCCGACAAGGCGGAGTCGATCTCGTCGTTCCAGATACGTCCAGCCTGGCGCAAGCCGAAGAGGGACCGGTGCAGCTGGAGGACCTTGCCGGGCATGTAGATTCCTTCGGGCACGCGAATGTACAGAGGTGTGTCCAGTTTACCGTGCAGATAGGCCTTATCGATGTCAGCCTGGTGGACGTGGTACCCATGAGCGGCTGCAAGGGCCAGGAGTGCGCGAATGGATGTGAACTTGGCGACGGGTGTAAAGGTCTCGTCGAAATCGATGCCTGAACGCGGAGAGTCACCGCGAGCAACCAGTCGGCCTTTGTAAGACTTGATTCGGCCGTGTTGGTCGCGTTTCGTGCGGAAGACAAAGCCTGAACCGAGAACCTTAGAGTCCACGGGCACGAGGGACTCATCAATGGGTGTGAAGGCCGAGAAATCGCGGGATAGCGAGTCGAATTCGGCCTGGGCAGCGAGACGCCACTCGTCTGCTTGCGGGGTTGCCATCGCAGCGCGCCAGTGAGGAGGTCCCGGGCAGGTGCGATCAGGTCCGACGGGTCAGCGAGCGAGGTGTTGAGCAGAGCAGCGGCTCCAGAGGCGAGGTAGGCAACAGGCGGAGGCGAGTGAAGCGCAGCATCCATGTCGTCAGGGAAATTCTGCGCAAGGCAGATGGAAGCAACATCACCCGAGCGTGGCAAGAGGTTGATGGGGTCGGGCGATATGGATCGAGTGGGCGAGGGCGGCGCAGGCAATGGATACGGTGGCTAGCCTGCCAAGTCGGCCCACACTCACCACACAGCTTGGCCGTCGTCAGCCGCCCCGAGTCCCCGCGCCAGAGCGCACTCAGCCAGGCCCAGGCCTGCCAGGACCCGGGAAAGCTCAGCCCAACGTGCGTCGTCTCGAAAAACGGCGATTTTTGGCCGATTTGTACACCGAATATCCCTATATAAAGGGTGTATGTATTCCGGTGTAAGACCAGATTATCGGGTTGTGTTGAAAAAATCACTCTACCATGAAAAATCACGTCATGTAGCATATCACAAGGCATAAATGGGCCCGAAAGGTACAAATCTCCGAGACGCACAATGTGGGACCAAAGTTGCCATCCTCGGGACCAAAGTGCCCTGCTATTCGCGCGATTAACCTAATTCCGATTGGTAAACGCACCTTTCTTCCGGAGCAAACGCACCAAGCTTGCGCGAAGAGTGCACCATTTGTAAGTGAACTTGCACCTTTCTACCAGGGTAGATGCGTCAAGCTTCGGGGGTAAACGCGCCCTAACGCGCCCAACAGCAAAATGGCCACGCGCGCGAACCCGCCTAAGGATTCGCCCGAGATTACGCGCGCTTAACGGTGCATAAGAACGCGCATAAGAGCGCTTACGGACCGCTTTGCGTATGCAAACAAAGCGCGCGAGGAGTCTTAAGCGCGCCGCAAGCGCGCCGTAAGTGCGCTGTAAGAGTCCATTATCTAGGGTACACTTAAGCGACACTTAATAACGCGCGCGCGGCTTAACGAGTGGTTAAGGGCGCTTAAGAGCAGCTTTAGGCCGCTTAACGACTGCTTTACGAGGTTTCGCGCGCTTACGCGCGTTTGGCCATTTTGCTGATGCCCGCGTAATTGGTGATTGCACCATTTGCTCGCGGCATTGACCCATCTTCCTTTTAGAAATGAACGCCCCCCAACCCCTTTTTGTACTCCCCAGCCTTAACATGTCGTTCATAGAACCCAAAGTCAACTTATCCGGCCCCTTCTGCGCACTCCCCGCTGTGGACTGGGATTTGGCAGTCCATGGACGATGTGGAGCGGTGCTCCAACTGGCTCATCGCTCGACGCGCATCCCGAACCCTCTTCCTCCCGAAGCTCGTCACCCCGTCATGGCCCTGATGGACTCGTCGCTTCTGAAACGCCTCGAGCAGACCCTGGCCGCCTTCTTGGACGAGCACGAGCTCTTGAGCGCCGTCCTCTCCAAGACTGAGGAGCTGCTGAAGCAGACGCCAGCTCCGCTCCTGTGTACCCGCGGACCTACGTGCACCGCTACCGTCCACGACCTTCGGATCCGAGTGCTCGAACCACTCCTCAAATTCCTACTGGACCAATTGGAGCTAAAAAGCAACCCCGGGGCGTCCCCAAGTTCGCACTATCGTCTCCAGTTTCGCCCTCAGGACCCGTCCCAGCCCGATGGAGTCACGTTGGCCTTGATGAAGGATTGTCCTGGAACGTGCGTCGCTCTAATGGTTATCCACTTTGAGGAGGATGACGATTTCCTCTCCTTTGGCCCTCAGTCCAACCTGTTCGCACGAAAAGGCGAGTGCCGGTATCACCTTCACCACGAGCGCCCGATTCCTCTCCAGAACGGCGGCAGAAGTCATGGAGCGCAAGCCATCTTGAACAAGGTCTAACCGCTAAAACTGAGCTTATATTGGTGCCCACTCCACCGCTGACCTCGTACTTTGACTTTTTTGCAGCTGGCGTTGCTGATGGAATCGGCGGTCGAACGCCACCTCGAGACCGGCGAGGTCATCGTTCCTGTACGATTCGGCATGATCCTCAGCACTCAACTGGGCATCTTTGCCGAGGCCAGTGCGTACCCGTCTCGTGTTTTCGCTCTCGCCCGCGCACAGAACTTATGTGATTGTGCTTTCCCAGTTGCGAAACCGCAGAACCCCAAGGACTTCGGGCTCATTTATTCGCCGCTGTTTCATACAATAGGCGCGATGCACACTCTCCATATGGAGAACTCCACGCTTACACGCGGATCTGTAGCACTGATGTTTCTTGCGTCAATGATCGTCACCTCGCTAAAGCCCCTGAGCCTCCTTTCGAGGTCGTACAAAGGCTTTTCGGTCAAACCGACTCAACTGACCCGAAGAGACGGACGTTCCAGCGGAAGCCGAGGAGACGCATGCTCAAACAAGGATGGACCCCACCATCGAGCGTGGAAGTCTTCTCTGTAGACCCCTATCGTGTTGAAGCCAAACTGAGTCTCGCAGCCTGGCCAGTACGTCCGCGCATTACGACTTAAGATTGGAACCGCTCTTGATGGCCATGTTCTTCCCATGTCGTTCAGCCTCGAATCTCCATCAGCAATGGCAGGATGCCAGAAACGCGGAGTGGATACGAAGCTGTCACTTTCGAACTCGTCGAGACTGGCCCAGCTCAAGACAACAGTTCAAAGAAGCACACATCCGAATCGACGAAGCACAAACCGTGTCAGCACCTGTGTACCTTGCCCCAGCCTTGCTGTCTTTTCTACTTGCTTTCAGGCCAAAAAGGCACTGTGACGACGCAAAGGAAGGGTTCCTGTCAGACTTGGTCGATGTAGAACCACAGTCACTTCTGCATTTGGTGCTCCCCGAGTTCATTGCAGAGGGTGGGTTTGCTGCTGTACGTGCGGGTTTGTTGATCGGCAGCTCGTCTGTGCCGGACTTGTCCATGGACGAATATCTCTCGTCTTCGATGGACGAACAGCAACACAGTGACTCGGATGCCGACACCGAAATGCATACTGCGGAAGCCGATCGACTTGGTTCATCGACCTGGATTCCCCGCACGTCCATTCCGAAGGATCAAGCGGTGGTGTTCAAGTCTTTCTGGGATGTTCCGAGTGGCGTGCACGAAGCCTTGTTCTATGCACACGTCTTTCCGCTACTACCCAGCGAGGCCCGCGCTTTACTCCCGACCTATCATGGTGCCTATCGAGATTCTAAAGGGACCAATCTGGGAATCATTTTGGGGTACGGAGGCCGGCCGATCGACGAGAAAGAGGTGGACGAGGTCCTCAAGACAAAAGTGGCGTGAGTCTGGTTGCGCGGATGTACTGGTCTTCTCTCGCCGTGGGCTTTGCAGCTGACGATGTCAATGTCTCGCGCATGATACAGCGACGCGTTCAGAGTCTTCGACAAATGCGGCGTCGAGCACATGGATCGAGAACTGCGCAATGTCCTCGTACGCAACGACGGCTCGTTGTGCATCATCGACTGGAACCTCGCGAGACTCAATTTTGATCGTCGCTTCCTCAAGTATGGGACAGAGTTCAGGTGGTGAGGTGATGCTGAGGAGGGTGGGGTCCCAGTGCGAGAGGTGTAAAATTGAAATGTGCGTCATTCGATGGTTCTGGAAGTTGGGGAAGATTTATATTTCGTGGGAACAGGCGCTCCGTTGCATTGTGGTGCAAGAGCCCCGACGCAGCCTCGTCGAGCGTAGCACAGCCGTTCCTCGGATCCTTCTTGTTCTGATCTCATGTGACAGCTCTCGAAGCTTCTTGTAAATTTTACAGCCCAGTAGCACAGGTACAAAGGTGAATTTGACGAGCGCTGTGGGACGAGATCGTTGGGACAGGGTCTGCTGAAGATCTTCCCCGACTTCGGAAAAGCCCGGCCTCGAATTTTGGTGATGTTGCTCCCTCCTGCACCCCACTCCACCATCAACCACTACTCGTGCCCGCCGTCTCTCGTTTTATTACTCAATAACAAGATTTTTTCCCCATCGAACACGCTTGTGGCCCCTCATCCTTGGTGCAGGGCGGACAATCGATCAAGTCCACGACCAATCCAGCCTCAACCACCCGGTCGTGCCATGCACCCCCCGCCGATCGCACCAACTTGAAGCCCGTTATCGTCCTTTCTAACTTATCGGCAACACATTCATGAAAGATCTCCTCGGTCGAGAGGCACCTCTTGTTAGCGGTCAAATTCAAACAGCGGGCCACTGCGCAGGGGTTCAAAATTGATTCAGCTTCCCCCATAACGGGATCGACAGCCACCTTCCGAAGCGAACCATGGGCTGCGACGACCTCGTCGGCAGATTCAGATGAGGCATTTGCTAGCACTTGCATCAGTGACCTTGATTTGAAATCGACGTCCATTCGGCGTACAACTACGAAAAAGAAGGTGGGCGGACCTCGCAAAACACTTTCATTGGCTTTGCTCTTGTCCCATGGCATATTGACACTGCACACCACCCTGAGCAAGGGGTCATCGCTTTCGGAATCCGCCGTCCCCGAACTCCTTCGACGGGGTTGAGACCCTAGACGACGTTAACAGACACGGCCTCTTCACGTCGAGGCCCAAGCCGACACTCTGCAGGAGCCTACCTCCCTGCCAACTTCTGAACCCTAACCGCACCGTTCCTGTGCGGCCCTCGAACGTGTATGCTTGTACATGTACCCTATTAACCGCAGGCTTGCAGCTGTTTTACTCACATCATGATAGGAGCACAAATTCAGCGCTTGGCTATAAGTATGGCGATTTATGATGGTGCTTCGCTCACCAAGATTCGACCCCGACGGAGGGTTCCCTTTATTCTCGAAGGCTACCCCTGGCTACCCCTGGCTCGTCCGGGCGGCTGCCGGACCGCTGTCACTGCAGACGTTCGCTTGCTACTTCGCAGGGAGACGCCAGACTGTAGAGCATGGAATAGACTACATACTTTTGTTACTTTTCGCTCGGACATATTCTGGGGGTACATAACTACAAGCTGTTGGGTTCGCTGTTGGGTCCGAAGTGGGGGAATAAGCTTTCCGGCATGCTCTGAAAAGAAGATCTGAAAGGTCCCGGCTCTAGATCCCGACTCTAGATCCCGGTCCCAAGCGGTTTCCATCATTGAAAGGTGATGAAAGTGAAAAGGCTTGGACTGTGTTGTTTTGTCGAGAAGGGGTGTATTTGTCGACATCACTTCCTTCTAGTGCTAAAGGCTGACTGTATGCAGGTCAACGAGTCGCCTCCAAGCAGCCGAGTCTCTGTGGACTGCACGTCTTCAATAAAGGATCGCCGGCAATAGGCTGGCTGGGCTTGATTGCTTGACTGAGGGTTCGATTGTCGATTAGGAATACGCGTCCTTGGTCGAACGGCGCGCGCGCGCTTCAGTGGGCCTGCGTGAGTGACTGCAAGAGCAAGTCGCGAACCGTGCGCCACTGCGCGCTAGTAGACTCAGGCTGCCCAGGCTCAGCCTCCGCTGGCAAGTTGCCACCGCCCGCGCCTCTCCTTTCCGTCTCTCTGTACTGCTTGTTCTAAAACTTGGACCGAGTTTCTTCGCATCTCTAAGACACATTATTACACAATCCCCGTCATGTCACTGCTTTCTGATCTTGTACATCTCCGCACCATCGAGGTCACCCCAGAACACTTGAATCTCCACAGCCTGTTAAGCCTCGCGTCGACCACTAGCGACAGCCGGCGATCCTCCCGCCGCACCAATCAAGCGCAGTATGTGTATTCCGGTCCGCGCTTACGCAACAGTCCAGTGTCAGCACTCGATGATGTGGTTGTCAAATACAGTCTTGGACAGCTTGTGCGCAGCAACCTAAATTTTAGCATGGATCTCCTCAAGGAGCTTTGTCGGGCGCGCCACGTGGAAGGATATTCGAGGAGGAATCCGCTTGCCAAAGAGCTATTCCTACAAGCGCTCCTTTGGCAGTGCGATCCGCACTGTAATGCTTGTTCAAATGGTATGTTTTCAGAAGGCAACAAGCGGCGAGTCCCGTGACTCCGCCACGTCGTCATTGCTTCCCTGACCACAGAGGATACGCATCAAAACCTGTTCACGTGCTTCGAACTGAACTGAACGAGGAAATCCAGAAGAATCGCGAGAACGTCTCAGCGACTAACTCCAAACGAACGATGCACAGACGTTCACCGCTGCAGCCCGAACCCGAACCCGAACAACCGCGTAGAGTGACATCGCATTATGCCCAAGAAGAACCCCGTAGAGTGACATCGCATTATGCTCAGCATCCGATCAGTTGAAGACCGAGATTCGTTCTGAATGGAATGATTACTTCACCGAGGCTCCGTCTCTTCTGCTGCCTCGTGTGTTCCGAGAGAGTCTTCGGACACAACGTGCGATGGGTGCCTGAAGTCGACATGAAGCGTGAAGAATCAGGGATTTGGAAGGTATTAACCAACTCTACGCTACGCACGGACCTCCGACCACCGACTTACGATTTTTCAGCTTGGCGGGGCGCACTCATCGATCCCCGAGGTCTTCATCGACCGAGCGATTTAAACGATCGGATCGTGTATTCGTCCACGAAAGACGCGCTTCAGTCACTCTGTCCAGACTGTTTCAAAAGTTTGTTCCCTACCACAGGGCCACCGACTAAACCCCCTCGGTCGTTGAGCAACGGATTCTATCGCGCACTGGACCACGTCCCCGCTGATGTCCGAGAATGCTTCTCCAACGCGAGTCAGCTTGAGCACCTCGTCACCGGGCGCGCCAGAGCGTACAAGATCGTGTACAAGCGAACTCGTTTCGGATATCCCGAAAGCTCAACAAGAACTTACGCGCGGAAACACCCTCATCTCAAGCCAAAACACCGCTTCGTTCACGGATGCACTGCCCATGTCATTCGAGGAACTCGCTGACAGTGTGTGCATTCTGCGGAGGGAGCCCCAATCTTGCGAAGCTGGACAAGTTTCGACCCATGATCGTGAAGCAGAGTCGTATCCAAAAGATGTTCAGGTGGTTGATCAACGAAAGCAAGAATTCGGCGTAATTTGCCGTCTCCTTTGATGGCGATTGCACAGCTCGTTCGACGCAGTTCCGGTGCGCTCGACCAGACCTCTCCAGCTTCTACGGCGGTTTCAGCTTCCAGTTCGACTTCGGCTTCCGTCCCGGTTGCTCCCCAAGTATCGGATCAACAAATCGCGGATGGAGACGGTCTCGTGCCCGACGTATTTTTGACGAATGTGGTGACCGCAGAGACAGTGGAACCAACATCATCGCTCTTTGAAGGCTACGCAACAACGCATAACGACTCTGATGAACCAGTCTTCGAACACGTCCATGTGCGGCCACCCCCTACCGACGAACCAATCCACTCATGGCAGTTCTTTGAGAAAGCTCTCCGTTAGTTTAACCAAGACAAGCCGACCTATGTCATTCCGACAGGCGACACCCCTTTGTGGGAATCTTCAGATAAGCTCCTGCTATCGAAGCTGTGGCCACACCTCGATCCATTTGGTCTCATCAGTTTATGTGTCGAGCGCGACGTAAAATTTCTCTGGACGAGCAAGTCAAGCATTGGCTCAATCTGTACGACAGCGATTTTCGATGCGACCCGTCTTTCCCATTTGGCATCGTCTCGAACATGCTCCGCCGACCAGACGTGTTTCGCCAACTCGCTTTTCGGGTCCCCAAAGAGAAGGTGGCGCGAATCGCAACAGCACTGCTTGAAATCGGCATGGATGTTTTGGCGGAAATGATCAAGAAATCCAAGGACACGAAAAGGTACAAGGCAACAACAGAAGCAGAGAAGGATCTTAACCGTATTATGGCGGAATTGCCAAGTGTCGGAGACAAAATTCACGACACAACTACGCAGATGCTCGACACGAGGAATGAGATCCGCTGAAACGTCAACGCGTTCGGTATGTACACCCTCTTCGTCGCCGTCAACCCGGCAGATTTACACTCACCATTGCGATGACGAGATATCTTAGCCTTGGGCGCATCAAGGACAAGTTTCTCGACCAAGCAGATACCGTTTAGGCCAACGACAAAAAGGCATTTAACTGTGGGTTGCAACGCTTTTCCCACTGTGAAAGATCTGTGGAGGAATACTGACACTCTCTGCCATTTGCTTCCCATGTCTCTCAGCGGTGGACATATTCACCACGCCTAGCCAGGCCATCTCGCGCCCAAGTCGCTCCCGGCAGTCCCGATCTCTCAACGTCAACTGAGAGCACTTTTTATAGCTGACTTCGGTGAACGCACGATGTGGGTCCCCAACGCTGCCGACCACATGCCAACACAAACTCGTCCAGACGCGCGCTGTGACATGGGCGATGTCGAGTGATCTCAATTTACGCATTTGCACCCCCGCTCTGGCTCGATCTCGTT
The DNA here is from genome assembly GCA_001244265.2 of Microbotryum lychnidis-dioicae p1A1 Lamole. Lineage (NCBI taxonomy): Eukaryota > Fungi > Basidiomycota > Microbotryomycetes > Microbotryales > Microbotryaceae > Microbotryum > Microbotryum lychnidis-dioicae. Next base: position 2,822,586 of record CDLV01000006.1, read on the forward strand.
GCCTGCAATGTTCATTAACGTTTGGCACATTTACACGCCTCATTCATGTGAACCGAACTGACTCGGGAACTCCGAGTCGGTGCCATGCTGCATACCCGATCCATGGCACGTTTGTAGTAATAGTAGCTGACGCTGTCAGTCGGTGTTATGTACTCCGTCAGAGGTTCAGGGACCCGTCGCCCCCTCCGGGGGCGCGTTAATTTATTAGTTGAACCAGCTTCAAACGAGCTATGGTGCTAGGTTGTAGCGCCGGAGCGCGGGCGTGAGCCTCCTTTCGCTTCTCTCCACGGGCTTTCCCCCCACATCCCCGCACAAGCAGAAGCAAGGCTCTTCCTCGGTCGTACCTCGACGTAGAAGATAGTCATGCTCGAAGCGATGGAGTCGTTCTGTCGTACCCGACTGGACGAGAACTGTCCGACCATCCGACTGAACCCGACCAAGTCGCTTGCTTCTCGTGGGCAGCTGGACTGTACGACCCCGATTCCCGGTGCTCAGCCGAGGTCGGCCGCGGCGAAGGTAATTCGTTCCCCGCTCGGCTTGCCCACCAGCTTCAAGTTCGTCGCACCGCGACCTCGGGCTCGATTGCTGAGCGTCGTGGTGAATCAGACCCCGTGCAAGCGTCAACGACCCATGTCGACTGTCGACTCACCCCTCAGCGATGCCGAAGAGCACCTTGGTTTCGAATCCGACGACGAAGCTCCTGAGGCGCCGCGCGAGATGACGAGATCAGCCACGGCCAAGCGCGCGCGAAGGGCCTCCCACAACAGCTTGGCCTCTGCAAGACCCTCAATTCCACGCATCCCAGCAAACCGAGCAGAGACTACCATCACGCAGAATACCTCGATTTACGACACGATCGCTCCGGAACGACTCGTCCAGGCGAGGTGCATGGACCTCCGTGGCGAGAAGCTGCAGTCAGTTCCTTTCTCCGCACCCGCGCAGTTTTAGTCGTCTTCTCGAGTCTTCGAAAGGAGCTAGCTATCGATCCCCCCAAGTCAGCGCGGCTTCACTCATGCAGCATTTTTATTCTTTTTCAACTCAATCAGGACCATTTCCGAACAAGTTGGGATCAAGATGTCAACTCTCGGAAGGTTTCTGGGTCGTCATGTGAGGGCTCACGTTTGGGTCGAAAGTCACCCGCGGGCAGCTCACTCAGGCTGACGTTCAATTTCTCGCCGGACTCAGTCGCAAAAACACGCTTGCGTCTCCAACCGTCAACGCGCAAGTATCAAAGCCGCACAGAACAGGATCTTCCCACTTGCTAAAGTCAAGTTGGATCAAGAGCAAGAAATGTGCGTGATTCCGCTGTGCTATGTGTAGATTCAGAGCGTCACTAAAGCCGCGGTCTTGATTGACCCAGCCAAGTCGCTGAGGTCACCTCGGTGCTCAGCGAGGTGGTGGTGGTGGTGGAGGAGGAGGAGGAGGAGGAAGAGGAGGAAAAGAATGAGACGGAGTTCAAGACGCTCGAACAAGTTCAGTCAGTGGAACAAGTTCAGTCAGACGAAGAGAGCGACACCTCGGAGTCCGATTCCGAAGACGAGGGGATGACAGCCCCGTCCACGCCCGAGTCATCTCCTTTTGCCCCTTCATCTAGCGAAAGCTCGAGGCCACGCAACCATCGTCACAAGGGAATGAAGCGTTACACCGACGACGTCTTGATCGCTTGCGCGAAGCTTCACTTTCAAGGTCGAGCCCCAAGGTAGGTGACCATGCCTTCTATAGCTGGGTGGACCCCATCAACCCGTAGGAGCGCTAAGAAGCGCGAGGCTGTCTGTAGTGTTATCGTGCGTGTTCAAGCCATCACCTCCGCCACGCTCTACGATCTAATTCATTGTGAATCTCGCGCCAAGGTAGGTCATTCTCCACACCTCATCATCAAAATGGTTCACTGAGCCAACCTCTGTCGCTTAAAACAGATGTACAGCCGAACGTGGTTCGAACGCCGGGTGAGGTGCCTCGAGATTGGGAAAGCACAAGCTGCTCAGGAGAAAGCGAATGCGCAAGCCGAATCGTCGAGGAAACGTCGCGGCTACAGCGCATAGTCCGACACCAAAAGCAAAAATCGCTTAGGAAGCCTCGCAATCAGTGATTCGAAAAGGTGTCAGGGACTTTCTTTAGCCGATATCCCATGTAGCATCCCCAGAACCACTTTTCGCGCGTTCTTTAGTTCACTGTAACCCCTAAAAGGGAATTGACTCAAAGGAGACCAAGATGGTCAAGTCTTACATTTGAGTAACCGATAGCATCGAAATCGAGCGACGGAACGCACAATCAAACAACAAAAAAACTGTCTTCTAGCCGCACAGAGTATCAAGGGTACACATCCCCTTTCCAGACCCGAACCAAATCCTGCGCACTCGTCCACCTCGGAACCGACTTTCCCTTCTTCCCTTTGGGCGCCTGTTCGAGAACCTGACTCCTCAACCTCGCTTCCATTCCAACGAGCGTCTCATACCACTTTATCTCTTCCGCTGCTCGTGCGATGCTCATTGATTTGCCGGAGACGGGACGACGGAGTTTTTTGGCGTGCAGGAGCTTGAGCGACAGGTAGTGCAACCAGTAGAGGTTCGTGATTGGGTGGAAGCCTTCCCAGTCATCTTTGATGAGGTCGCGCATCGTGCGGTAGACGTCGAATTGCGGGTCACCTGCGCAGGACGAGGAGATGTGAGGGTTAAACTCTGATTGCTGCGCATGGGGAGGGGGACAATCCGTACCTTGGCCATCAAAGACTTCTTCGTCGTCAAAGGCGTCAAAGATGACGAAGCCATCACTTGATTTGGCGCGTGAAAGTGTGAAATCGATCAACGTGACTTGCAGACCTGTATGTTGGGAATCTAATGGAGCAGCGACTGAGTCGGGAGTGAGGCCTGTAAGGGAGAGGGCAGCAGAGTCGAGAGCTAGCAAGGGCGGGGTCGACTTTTGAATGGGCTTGACCAGCAGGTTCCCCCAGTGCAGATCGCGGTGCTGTGAGAGCTTGCGATCTATCAGCTCAGAGCATGTCAATTCAATCGTGAGAAGTCTGAATTGGCACCCACCTCAAATTCAACTTTCTCCTCCCCCCTCGCGCAAGCCTGCGCAGCCTGCCACAACACACTCGCGGCGTCCTTCCAGCTCTTGAGCTTGAAACTCTCGAGATCCGTCCCCGCATGGGCGAGGCAAATGATGGCGTAGACTTGGGTGTCGTGGAGTACGCTCGGTCGTATTTGAGCGTCGCAGTCCGCTCGACGTTCTCTTTGGAGTCGGCGTCGGTAGAGATCCCATTCGGACAAGAGGCGGGAAGGGTAGGGCCCTTGCACGATGAAGGCGCTGCGTGACGAAGAAACCCTTTCAGGAACGAAGAAGCAAGGGTCAAATTTTGGTGGCCTTCGATCACTCACCCTTTGTACTCCACGAAACCCTCGATCCCATGAATTCCTTCTCCGAACAACGCACTCGCCCAAATCTCCCTCTGCACCGCCGTCCAATCCGAAACAAACGGCAAGTGATTGCCTATATTCGGGTCCAATACCCCAGCTGCAGCTTCGACGTTGGAGACGGGTATGATCTTGATGACCATTTGTTCGCCTTCTTCCCCTTCGCTCGCGAAGACCTCGGAATAGGACGCCTCGCCGATCTTGGTCCATTTTGTACCGGCCGAGATAGAAAAGGGCGAAGGAGGGGAACTAACGAAGGAGGTAAAGTCGTAAGGGACTGGTGTGGCGGTGATGGACATCAGCTCCTTGAGGAAGCTCGGATAGGTCGAGGTTGTTTTGTTAATCTCGGGTCGGCGAGAGATCGAGGCGGGGCTACGACTCGAAGTATCGGTTCGCGTGAGGTCTTCTTCACAATCTTCGTCCTCTAGAATTAGCGTGCGACTCTTGTTGATGCTGAGCGAGTTAAAGGAGTTGTATATCTCGACGGATCCGTCCAATTCGCTGGAGAATAGCGCTCTCGGGGATCGAGGCGACAAATCGCGCGTCGATGCACGTGGTGTAGGGGTAATCTTTGAAGACGAAGCTTTGGGTGCCCGTCGCACTGGAACGTGGACGCCATCGAATTGAAGGCTGGATTGGGCAAGCTTGCTGCTTTTAGCCGGTACGGACGGATCGGGTCGCACGGAAAGATTCTTCTTGCGCGGCGAGCCGAGCGGAGTGGTGGGTCGCACTTGGAGGGGACGAATAGGTTTGCGAGGACCGGAAACTATGTGAAGGGCCTGCGAAGACGGCTTCCGTGCGGTAGTGTTCTTGGAGGCGGTGATGACGGTGGGCACGACGTTCTCTTTATCGGTCGCCGGTGGTGCGGTTCCAGCACGCCGGAGCGCAACCGAAGTGGCAAGATCTCGCTTGCCTTGTGATTGGTACCGGACATTCGATTTCGACTTGAGTAAGGGCATGCCGACGGGTTTGGGCGGCTGGTCGTAGTCGGTATCAGTGTCGCTGTCGTCATCGTTGCTCTCTCCGCTCGAGCTGAGCGTGATGCTCGGCATCTTAGTTTGTGGCACCGACTCCTTATTGCTAATCGCCTCTTCGTCATCCCATAGCGATTGACTGGTCCTGTTGATGGTGTGAGTCTTGCGTTTACCGTAGGCCTTAAAAGTGCGCGTCGAGGCTCCAGGAAGCGGCATGTTGAGTGAACCGGACCAGGCGCCGCGCGAGGCGGAACGAACGGGGGGCGAGGAGCCAGAGCAGCCCCAAATTAGGAACCTAAACGAACGCCGAGTGTTGTTGGGGCGGTGTAGGTAAGGTGCGGCAAAATGGAGTGGCGGGATGACAAGCGTGTCGGCGCGCGGTCGGGCCAAGGATGATTCGGCCGCACGCGCGGGGGCAGTCTGGGGCAGTCGCAAAGGGTCCGTGCGCATGGATTTCACGAATCTTTCGGCTGTCCGCGTGACAACAATCTCCGATCACGGGCCCAAGGTGATCACTTTTTTAGACTCGACAGCAGAAGATTTTGAACAAGATACATTGCTTTTCAGCCCTATTTCTAAAAACTCTGTTACTGAGGAAATGATGCGAGCATTTTTTTAGGCGACGAGTGGCTGAGGACGACGAGTCGGAGTTACGGCGAATTTGAACTTGCTGCCACGTACAGAAGCAAACACCTATATCTCACTTGGCGCTGCTAACCTATCTCTTGAGCTTGAACAAACACTAGACACATCCATAGTTTTGCCACCTTTGTCTCCCCTTGCGCTGCGCTTTTGCTGCCTCCTTCTCCGCGATGGCGACGATCCGCCTCCTTCGTTCCCTATTCCACTGGCTCAAGCGCTCGTCCCAGAAGAAGGCGGCCGCGCTTTGGGCTTTGACACCCGACCTCCTACTCGCTTCAACTTTCGAGAACCCCATAAGCCAGGTACTGTAATATGTCACGAGCTGCAAGTCCGAATATCTGTAAGCGACCAGGCGTGACGCAGCGGCTTGGCTTTGCTGGCCGGGATGAGAAGTAAAGATGCTCCGGGACGACGAAGGCTTGCCGGGCCAAATTTCGGGGGAGGAAGGCGCTGAAGGGTGTGATGCACTCGAATCTTCAGCAGTCAAATGGGAACATCGAGAATTGTTGTATCTTTGATCCCATTCTTGATCGAATACGTCTTGCGCAGCCTCAAATATCCGGCGTCGACGTCCTCTTGCTATTGAGTCGGCCTGTGCACTCCGAAGAAAGATTTAGTATCGCATTGGAAAGAAACAGGTCTTAGTGGTTTCGTAAGGCACACCAGGGGAATTTGGAGAAGTCTCGTGATACGGGAGATGCTTAATCCCGTTCTGCGTTGCATTGACCTACTTCCCCACCTCAGCTAAGGGTTTCTAAAGATCCGGCGCACGGACTGATCACGACTCACTTTTTGCTCTTCCCCAGCAGAAACATCGCCGCCACCCTGATCAATTTCTCCTTTTTGGTCCCCTCTTCTTGAATATGCGGTCTCGTGATCACTCGTGTGGACGGGACTTGGATATCCTCCATTTCTCCGGCCGACGGAAAGCTCTTGCTCGTGACGTCTTCGTATGAGTCACTGTCGGACGAGTCGTCCATTTCCGCAAGCTGCCGCGAGCACGACGAAATAAGCTCATCGTCATCGACCACTTCATCAAAGTGTTGGTCTTCGTGTTCGATAGGGTGGATCTTATGAGTCACGGCCTCTTCTTCAGATGTCACTTCTTCGGCCGACTTGGATTGCGCTCTTCGGTCGTTCTCCTTTCGTGATGGCCTGTCTGCGACGGTCCGCGCGTGATGCAGCGGCGCGCACTGATCAACGATGTCGCTCTCGCTCGAACAGAGGTCGATCCATTCGATAGGAACGCGCGACTTCTGCCTCGAAATGGAACCTGTGTTCAATGAGCCGTTGGACATGGGGGCGTGCAGATCCGTCGAAGATCGTGGGCGTGGTCGTTGAAGATGACCAGAGTTCGATAATGGCGTGGGAGGTAAATCACTCCTTTTTCCTGGGCCAGGTGCCGCTCGTACATGTTGGTGGGGGGTCTTGGGGAAGTAGGTCCTAGCCGAGTTCGTTGTTGGCATCGAGATGACGGGGACAGTGAAGGCGCGAGAGATCAACACTCAACATGTCAGGCGACGGCACGTCAGAGCCCCCCTTCGATCGGTGATCAGACCGCCCTGACCCCTCTTCTGACGGACAACCCTCCTGTCTCAGCGCTCAGCCGCCAGCTACGGCGCTAACGGGCACCGTCAGCACGTGGAAATCGTCTCGCACGCTCACATGACTAAGTTACTCGAGGGTCTTCAGTTCAGGAAGGTCTTTCTCCGTTGTAATTTCGGTTTTTTGGTGTTGAAGAACCTAAATCTCGAGTGACCTGGTACAAGGGGACGTGCAGCAGCACGTCCGGCACGTGCTTGACCCCTCTCTTAATTCGAAAGCTTTCCTATGCTTTCCTTTCCCCTTTCATCGGAAGACCTAGCACGGGCCTCTGGCTTTGTCTCGAAGTAGCAGTTTCCTCGAAGATGAGACAAACCTATACACCCGCACAAATCCCAAGGAAGCACTACTGTGCAGGCAGCCAGAGAAAGATCTGCTTTTTCTTGCCTGCTTCTAGCCCTAACCCCTCCAAAAAAAACCTACGTGAAACGCAGGAATTCTGCCAACGCACAACAAACAAAGGTTTATGGTACATCAACAAATTTGGAGCCCGGTGGGGAACTTATTCGGCTTTGACGGGTCAACTCGATCATTTCTGCAGAAATTCTCGGGAGCGTGAAAATCGTCAGTGGCCGAGCGTTTCATGAACAGATCGGAAATGATTGCACAGTGTTACGGAAAACACACCTTTGTTTTTTCCCTCTGCTTCGTGTTCGCCACCTGCTTCTCGGCGATAGAGATGACCCTTCTCCTTCGCTCGCGGATTGCTTGGGTCTGGGGTCCTTTTTCCCAAAAAGCACGGATCGCGCTTCGCTCGTTGACACCCGAATTCCTGCTCGCTTCGGTCTTGGACGCTCCCTTAAGCCACTGGACGTAGAACGTCACGAGTTGTTGTTCCGAGTACTTGAAATTCATGGACGACACGTAATTCGAAGGACGATAATTCGCATCGGGTGTCGAAGGAGGACTCTGAGGTGGAAATTGTTCGGCAGATGATGAGGAAGTTGGGATGGGAACCGAGACCTTCGATTTGGTTACCGTGGTTGAAGTGAACGAGAAATTGTACTTGGTTTCCCATTCTCGATCGAAGACTTCTTGCGCAGCTTCAAGGATCCGGCGTCGACCTAATTGCTTTCCGGTGCTGGACTGAGATGCATAAAAAGGGTAATCCCCAGTGAATGAGCAACAAAGTGTGTGCGGAACCCACAGAGAGGCAGTATTACCTACAGGTTTATTATTGATGAACTTCCTGATCTGGGAGAGGCTCAATCCCGTTCTGCGATGCATTGATCTACGAGAGCCTGAGTCAGCTTCAGTCGTCAAATATTCACACCAACGCCATCTTCACTCACTTCTTGCTCTCCCCCATTAAGAACATGACTGCGACCCTGATCAGACTCTGTTCCTTTCTGTCGATAGAGTCGAAGAAGGCCGTATCCATTTCCTCGATAGAAAACTCGCTCTCGCTCGAATCGTCATCGCACAAATCGTCATCGCTGGGCTCAACATCCACTCGCACCGGAGCTCGTTGTGGCCTCTCGGAGGGATTCGAGGATGCGACTGATGGCTGGTAATCGGAATCCTGTTCCTCGAACTCTTCAGCTTCCCCATCCACTGAATCAGATTCTTTGGCTTCGTCATTGAAAACATCATCATCCTCGACCAAGGTCAACGCCTTTGCCGATTGGTTGAGCTCCTTTCGTGACGTCAAATGTGAGGCGGCAGTCGGAATGATCACCATGAATCCGCGACGTGTTCGGCCCGCGAAAGTGACTCCGTCCTTGGTGGTGTACGGGATGGCGAGGTGTGAAGCGGATGTGTGACTCGTCATTGTTGCTGAACCACTCTTTGGCTTTGGTGGATGCCAGGCCAGCGCTGCAGGCTGCGGTGGGAGAGCCGACGGAGATTGACATTGATCAGCTTGGACAGTCGAGGACGATTCGGCCTTTTGCGTTGTGGCAACTGTATCTTCCATCTTCGTCTCGAGAGCTTGGGTGTTCGACTCCGATCCTAGTCTGTGTCACCGCGCTCGAAGAAGGTCAAAGTCAGAGGCCACAAGTCAAGCGCTGAGGTGGGGTGCGTTAAGTCCGACAGCGCGAGGGAGTCGTTAGGCGGTGCGCGAGCATCTCCCCGATTCTAAAGCTCTCCTATCAAAACTTTCTCACTAGTGCTCTTCTCGAGACTTCTCGCGCGCCTTCGACTCTTTTTCTTCTTCGTTTCCGCAATACCGCTGTTTTGCAATATCGCTCTCAGTCGGAGATGAAAAAGAAACCTATTCAGATACATGACACAAGGGGAGCTGCTGTGCAAACCAGACACGAACAGATCTCTCCTCTCTCTCCCCTGTTTCCCTCCTTCCCAAACATGTCTCGTTCCTAAAAAACGCGGGAACCCGGAACACACGCGGCAGACGATGTTTTCTTCTTTTTACTTCGAAGCCTTGGCTTCGGCCATCGCGTTGAGGGCCGAGCCCGCTCGGTGCCAGCGGATCTGGTCGGCGTTAAAGGTGTGGGTCAACTCGATCGTCTCTGGAGTAAGGAATTTCGGAGATATGTGGATGTTAGCAAAGCTTCGCTATAGATTGAACAAGTACAATGAACACCAGAGACTGACCCGTCTTGCCATCCTTGTGCTTGAGCACCATCTCGACTTTGGAGCCTTCAGCGAGGTCCTTAATGCCAATCAGGTCGACCTTGTCGTCGGGCTGAACCTTGTCGTAGTCGGCGGGGTTCTTGAAGTTCAAGGGGAGCATGCCTTGCTTCTTCAAGTTGGTCTCGTGGATACGGGCGAACGATCGCGTGATGACGGCTGCGCCACCGAGGAAACGGGGCTCGAGAGCGGCGTGCTCACGCGACGATCCCTCACCGTAGTTCTCGTCACCGATCACGACCCACGGCACACCGGCGTCGCGGTACTCGGCAGCGACCTTGGGCACAGGTCCCCATTCACCGGTCAACAAGTTCTGGACCTTGTTGGCCTCACCGTTCGCGGCGTTGATGGCGCCGATCAAGCAGTTCTGCGAGATGTTCTCCAAGTGACCTCGGTACTTGAGCCAAGGGCCACCGGCCGAGATGTGATCGGTCGTGCATTTGCCGACAGCCTTGATCAGAACGGGCATGTCGGTCGGGTCCTCACCGTTCCACTTCTTGAAGGGCTTGAGGACCTGGAGACGGTCCGACGAGGGGCTGACGATGACGTTGACCGAGGCGCGGTCCGAGGGAGGGGCCTGGTAGGTGTCTTGTCCCGGGTCGTAGCCGCGAGGGGGGAGCTCCTTTCCAGTCGGGTCGGAAAACTTGAACTCCTTGCCATCGGCGCCCTTGAGCGAGTCGGTAAGAGGGTTGAAGGTCATAGAGCCGGCAAAGACCATGGCGGTAACGAGATCGGGGGAGGCGACGAAGGCGTGGGTGGCGGTGTTAGCGTCGTTACGACCGGTGAAGTTGCGGTTGTATGAGGTGATGATCGAGTTCTTGGTGCCCTTGGGGACGTCCTGTCGGTCCCATTGACCGATGCAGGGACCGCATGCGTTGGCGAGCACGAGACCTCCAGCGTCCTCGAGGACCTTCATCTGTCCGTCACGCTCGATCGTAGCGCGGATCTGCTCAGATCCGGGGGTGATCGTGAAACCGGCCTTGGCCTTGAGGCCATGGTCGGCCGCCTCCTTGGCGATCGAGGCCGAACGGGACATGTCCTCGTACGAGGAGTTGGTGCAGGAGCCGATGAGACCGACCGAGAGCTTCTCGGGCCAGTCGTTGGCCTTGACGGCGGCGGCGAACTTGGACAGAGGGGTCGCAAGATCGGGGGTGTAGGGGCCGTTGATGTGGGGCTCGAGCTCGGAAAGGTTGATCTCGATCACGCGGTCGTAGTCGGCACCGTTATCGGCACGGAGGTTGTGCTGGAAGGCCTCGGCGTACTTGCGGATCTCGGGTCGCTTCGTCGCGTCGAGGTAGTCGCCCATGCGCGAGTTGTAAGGGAACAGGGAGGTGGTCGCACCGATCTCGGCACCCATGTTGCAGATGGTGGCCATACCAGTGCACGACAACGAGTTGACACCCTCGCCGAAGTACTCGACGATGGCACCCGTTCCACCCTTGACGGTGAGGATACCGGCAACTTTGAGGATCACATCCTTGGGGGTCGTCCATCCGCTGATCTTGCCCGTCAATTTGACACCGATCGCCTTGGGGCACTTGAGTTCCCAAGGAAGGTCGGCAATGACGTCGACGGCATCAGCTCCTCCGACACCTACGGCGATCATACCAAGACCACCGGCGTTGGGGGTGTGCGAGTCGGTACCGATCATCAAACCACCGGGGTATGCGTAGTTTTCGAGGATGATCTGGAGGGTGAGGGGGAGCCGTTCATTTAGTCGCAGTGCCAGAGCGGGTTCGCTGTAGACTAAGAGCAAGTAATGACTGACCTGGTGGATGATACCCGAGCCGGCCTTCCAGAAACCGATGCCGTACTTGGCGGTGCAAGTGGCGAGGAAGTCGTAGACCTCCTTGTTGATGTCGTTGGCGCGGGCTAAATCCTTGGTACCACCGACCTGGGCTTCGATTAAGTGATCGCAGTGGACGGTCGTGGGGACGGCGACGGTGGGCAAGCCGGCGGACATGAATTGAAGGAGAGCCATTTGGGCGGTAGCATCTTGGCAAGCAACTCGCTGGAAGTGTACGGAAAAACGAGGCGGAGCGGGGTCAGCGCTGGTAAATCGACCGTGTCAAGCGTACAGCCTGGGCAAGGGCCACTGATGCGGCTATGCTCGATTTGGAAACATAGCCAGAGAAAAGAACTTACGTCGGGTCGGAGCTTGATGTATGAAGCACCCCGTCGGACGTCGGCATCATGAGGGTTGTCGAGATGGCCGTAGAGGACCTTCTCCGAAAGCGTGAGCTTGCGGTCGAGGCTGTAGCGTGGCGAGAAGTGTAGATAATGAGGTGCAGGTCAGTTCAATAGCTCTTGGACTGAGGCATGAAGATGAGGTCCCTGACGCGTGTATGTGTGGGTCGAGTACAGCATCTGGGTGGCCGAACTCGGGTGGTAAACATGGCGGCGCTCCTACTGCACCCGGCGCCGCTTGCATGTTCACGCGTTCACGCGCGAATGGCGGCTGCAACTGCGGCGCGAGGCGAGGCGGAGCACGCCGCGAACACACCCGAGGCAGGCAGCGGAAGCGAGCGAGCTCACGGGCTGCCCACACCGGAACCGTGCTCCGCATTGCTCTCACGAATCAAAGCAAGACAAGAGACACTCACCGTTGACGAACGACAGCGAGGTTATCCTCGATGCGCTGATAATTGATGTACTTGTCTTTCTCAAACAGGGACATGGCCACCTTGGTCGCGCCAATCGACGACGCCGGCGTGGCCAGCGAGCGGCTCAAGTGCGGAGCTCGCATGCCCATTTGGCGGGCAGAGGGGATCAAGACCATGGTGATAAAGACTGTAGGTAGATCCAAGAGCGAAATGTCAGCAGATGAGATGGGTCTTAATGTGCGCTGGTGGTCTCGCCGGTCGCGATTCGGGAAGGGTCACAAGCGGCGGTCGTCGTTCGGCTGCTCGCTGCTGAATCGTGTGCACCGTGATTGGCCCGCCAGCGGATACGCAAACAGTAGCCGCCGCGTTGGCAAGCCACCGTGACCGGGTACAGGGGAAGGTCGATTGCATAGTGAGTCGAAAGCGCTCACCTGTGGACCTGGTTAGGTAATCGACAGTCGGGTCAAGGAGGGAGTGCTATGAAGAGCGTGTGGGGGCAGAGAAGGAGGGGAGGAGAGAAATGCAAAGAGGTGCGCGGGCAAACTCGCAGCGCTCGTTGTCGCCGGGCCCGCTTGAGATCTCTTGAGATTGTGGCCCGCCTTGCACGCCGCCCACCGCGGTTCGGCACCCATACAGATCGCGCACCTATTCGCCGCGCAGAATGTCAGGGCCTGCGACAAAATCTACCCATGAACTCCATCAATTTTAAAGTATCGTAGAGGACCTCTTCTTATTTCCCGGGGATATCTCGGTGACTTGGGGTGTCTGCGAGGTCAAGGGTTTTTTCCCGCCGACCCGCCGACGAACGTCGACGAACCCCGACCAGAGGTGCTCACGCTGGGCCGCTGGGCCTCACGCCGCGGCTCGGCGACGGCGCTCCGGTTTCGCGCGCGCGTTTTCCTCCGTCCCGCCCGTGCAGCTTTCCGGACGGCGGGCGGCGGGCAGCTTGCAGTTAGTTCGGGAGCCGGGAGAGCAAAACAGCCCCTGGCGGCGGCACCCGGCCGTTGACAAGTAGAGCAAAAGGCTTTGGGCGACGAGCTAAGGTGCCTGGACAAAAGGTTACTTAAGATGGTGTCCTATCGTTCTGGATTCGACCGCGCATGAATCTTAAAGTCGACTTGGTATCGTTTGGCGGTGCATTTCGTTCAGGCCTCGAGCTTGCTTGGTTGAGCTTGCGCGCAACAGCCCCGACCCGACATCTTTCTCGGGAAGACATCTCAACTCTGCTCTCAGCTGGCTCAAATAATGTGTATTTGGTCGGAATTTCGTCTTCTCGTCGATATATTACAACTGCATCCCCACATCAATAATCGGATCCGCGTCCACATCCGCTCCTTTCGCCAATCCTTTCTCCTCCGCGATTGCCCTCGATCGGCCCATATGATACGCATGACTATACGGATTCAGTTCGCGATCCTCCTCTTCATCGAGTTGGCCCTGTTGAATCTTGAGCATCTCCTCTTGTGCGTCGAGAAGCGGGTCATCGTCGTCGTCTTCTTCGTCCGGTTCGTCGTCGTCGTCTGAATCGGCGTGAGACCTGTGAGGAGCTTGCCACGCTGCACATCAGTCCACGGTGTATCATGAAGTTGTACAGCATGAATTCTTTCTCACATGAAATTCGCAAAGGCTGCGCCTTGCCCCGCACCGCCTTTCATGAAGGCGCCCTTCAAGCGGTTGCCTACTTTCTGATTCCTCATCTCGTCCTTGCGCTTCGACTCTTGCAATCGACGTTCGGTCGCCAAACGTTCTCGAGTTGCGGCTTGTTCTTGTAAACGAAGTGATTCAGAGAGCGAGATGGAGCCGCATAGTGAAGAAGGTGGGGAGGAAGAGAGCTGTGGCGAACGAAAAGCGAGTCAGCACATTAGCTTGCAAGCGGTAGGAGCTGCGATGTGCTGACGTACCTCTGCACGTAGTGCCAATCTTCGTTTGACGGTGAGCGGACTAAATCCTATTACTGTCGGATGCGCAGGGGAAGAACTGGGATCGCCTACGCCTCCCGCTCCTATTCTCGGCTTGATGTCCTCCTCGGCCTTTGCGCCCGCCGCGCCGGTGACTTGGTCGTCGTCGATGTCAAGCAGGGTATGGTCGTCATGGTCCTCATTGCCTTCGAGTCGGGTCTTTTGTAAATCTTCTCGGATGCGGTTGATGTCTTGTATTTCCTTCAGTCGAGCTTCGAGTCGGTCTTGTTGCTGGCGAATCTTGGAGTCACTGCTTCCGGGCAAGAGCGACATCGTCGATCTGCACGCGGTGAGCTTGTGGAGTTAGCCAAAGCTTCCCCAAAGAAATGCAAGCCTAAACTCTCAGTCTCACTTTGACTCCAACAAACTCGCATTGACCCGCAGCATCTCGGCCAATTCATGCTCGAGTAGATCGGACAGGTCCTTTTCCTTGCCCTTGTGCGATACCGAAACGATCCCGCCGGCTTGCTGATGCTTCTTGGGCACGAAGGGGGACTTGTGTTCGGCTCGCTTGAGGCGCGCGTGCAGCTTGAGTTGTTGTTGGCGCGCTGAAGCAGCGAGACGTGCTTCGAGGGTCGTAGGGGAGGTTGCTGTGGCTGGGATGGTCGAGGTGGATGCTGAGAGAGAAGGGGAGGGAGAGGGGGACGGCGAGAGGGACGACATGGGCAGGTCCGAGCTCGAGTCGATTGTCGAGGGTGGTACAACTTCATGTCGGGAGTACGGGCGTGGTAGGCGTAAGGTGGACATGTTCTAGGCTGGGTACGAGTTGAGGTCGAGGGTGGGCTGGTGTGAGGAGTGGAAGAGACGATGACGAAACAAGGCGCGCCAGGCGGGCGGCGGCAGTCCCGTTTTCAGCCCCAGGCGGACAGCGCGCGCCACTCGTGACCGTCAAGTCACGTGCAGTTTGGGCTTCCGGCATTGCAGAATCGACAGGACTCAAATGGGTGCTGGTCACAGATGAACCGCACCACTACCACTTTCTTTTTAGATCGAATGCTCCGCTTTGAAACTAAATTGGATCAAGGTGTGACCTATAGTCGACCACCTGTTTTACTAATATCAGCCGCAGCCGCTCTCGGCTCGTATGTCACGTGACCGCCGCCGCCGTTCGAGTCACATGGCGCCGTTCCGCGCCGTTCGCGAGTGAAGACGTCCTCGCAAATCGTGACTGCCGACCGGTGCACTCCCTCTCTCTCGCCTCAGGCCACATATAGCTTGTCAGCCGCTTTTCTGCACTTGACAGCGTCCATGCGACCAGCATGACTACCTCAACCACCCCCAGGCTTCAGAATGGACCTTCAGTTACGCGAACTGTCCCGTCCCCCGCTCTCGCTGGCCAGGGCCACGTCGACTTCGCCGAGAGTGGTGGGGCAGCACAGCCACGAACAACGACGTCGAGCTCGGCTGGCGAGCGCGAACAAGAAGTTGCCCAGTCCGCAGCAACAGCAGCACAATGGCTACACGCCTCCACTTCACAGTTATCCGATCAAACACACGTCGCTTCGACTTCGAGAGTAGCTCCCCAGGACGCTCCCGATGACCTTCCTACGTACGCCCAGATCGAAAAGGCCGAACCGAGTAATCCGAGATTTGGGCGCTGGGCTGGATGGTCAGTTCCAAATATTACGGAAACAGATTTTGGGTGATTCATGCTCATTTTCGAAGTGCTCGAGCGTTGGCAGGATCGAGAAGCGAACGAGGGAGCGAAGTCAGGATCGGATGCTCAGCACCCAGAAGAGCTGGGGATCCCAGATCGGAAATGCCGACGAGTCGCACCGGCATCATACCTTCAATCCAAGCCCTGATACCACTACGAGAGCTAGCGCAGATCAATCGACTATGCGACGCAATCCGACTCAATTACCTGTACGAGCGCACAGCAGACATTCGTGGGCACCTACCACCCCCTCCTCACCGATACGTTCGGTTTCGCTCAGCGGTGCACCGGCTCATTCCTTGACCCCATGCTCGGCCATCCAATCACTGGGATCTCGATTCACGCAACAGTTTGGAGAACCTCCCACGTGCTCGGTATCATTGCGCAATATCATCGTCGCTGCTTCGGGAGCTCGTGCGACCGATGAGAGTGCGAGGCTCCTATTGGTCGGTGCGACGTCGGGACTTTGGCTCGTTGATCTTGCTTCGCCGCGCAATGAAGGGCAGATGGAAGTTTTTCCTATGTGGGATGGTATGGGGATCGTCCAAATGGAGCTGTTTGATCCGAATGTTCAGCAAGAGTCGGGGGTGCTCTTGGCGCTTGTCAGGAGACCGACGGGTGGGGAGCTCGAGTTGAGGATGTGGAGTCTTACGAGTTTGATCAACCTTGTTCGATGGAGGCTCACAAATACGGTGAGCCCCAATATAAAAGGCCTGTTTGTTGGAAATGTTTGGGCTCATGCATCTTCTTGCTCCTCGTTGCATCCAGGCTTCGACCAAACTCTCTCTGGTTGCACAGACCGTCTCGTCTCCGACGCAATCAACCTACAACGAGAAGCGTCGATCACGCATAGTCTTCAAAGACCTCTTCTTGAACAAGAATGCCGGATTCGATCGCAATGGAGCGAGCGAGGTCGCGTCCACGAACGTTGCTGCGCCTATCCGAGCGCCAGATGACGATTTCTCGTCTGCTGGCTCACGGCCGAATGCTTCTCCGTCGCTCGACACGCCTTCTTCCCAGTCACAGCTCCTCGCTTTACCACTGGAATGGGCAAATGCGTCTTTGGTATTGCCGATCCCCAAAAGTGGGGGCAGCTTATCTTTTTTTAAGCTGTGCCAGGTCCCGGTCTTGACCGCGTCGTCCTCGTCACCTCCGTGCAAACCTCGCATCTGCTTGTACCTCATCATTGCTACTTCGAAATCCATCTTCATCCTCAATTCAGCTCCTCCTTCCTCTTCGAGCGGTTCGAGCCGCAAGTGGACCGCCTGCAGGGAGTTTTATTCTCCGGCGACGCCTCGCTTCGTCGACCTCGTCAAGACAAACTCCTTCCTCCCATCGTTCAGAGCGGGCTTCCCCACCGGGACTTTGCCACCTAGATCTGCTCGGATGGTCGAAGATGACCTCTCTCTTCTCCTCGGAATGTCTTCCAATATCGTTCTCATTCGACTTGTCGACTCATCCGTCCACGAAATCACCATCCCCATCATTCGAACTCGAATCCACAGCCGTCGATCCTCTTTCAGCGTCTCATACGATTCCTTGGGACAAGCTTCGTCGACGCTCAAAATGGGTAGATCGGTTTCGTTGCAGAGGAAAGCACGCGCGGGAGTTGAGAGAGCGGCTTCGATGTTGATGAATTATGGGAAACCATCGTCTTCAATGATACTGAGGAATTCGATTCCGGCGGGGTTGTCGAGGGACGAGGCGAGGACTTTGGCCACTGGGGTGAAAGTTGATGAGGTGGGAGCAGCGCGGTTTGGGGAGGGATTGGGGAGGGGAGGTGACGACGGTTGGGTGGGGTATACTCCTGTGGAAGGGGAAGATCGAGCAGAGCAAGCACAGCTTTTCACAAGGGGTAGAGTGACGTACCTCGTTACTGCTCGCAAAAGCCCTGGATCGGCGCTATCAAGTCCTCAACCCGATCTCGCTCCTATGCCGGCAACGGTTCAGGCCGGCGGCGAGGCGACTTGTGCGACCATGAACGTGCTTCATACTTTCGTATGGCCCCAAATCGTTAGGCACGTCACTATTTCGTACATCCCTGCCCCGACTTCAGGGTCAACACGGGCAGCTGAGGGACGCCACCTCGTCCTGCTCGGCTTTTCAGCAACTGGCGTGCACGCACAAGAGGGGCACCTCTGCTTACCCAGAATCGCGCATTACCCTTCGGAAGATGAAATTTCCCGTCCAGTTTGGACGCCCGTCAGTAGTGCTGCGGACATCCTGGGTACGGAGGGTGAAGTCGAAGCTGAAGCGACGCTCGATTTCGGAAGGGACGTTATCTACCTTGGATCTCGACGGAGCGCGGCTGCCCCGAGCAGTAGGGTGGATGGTCGGCCCAGTGAAGAAGGTGCTTCTTGGTGGGGTAATTCGTCGATCCGCGCCAGCAATGTAGGTGGGACGAAGTCGAGGTTAGCCTGCTCGGAGGCAGAGAAGGCGGGGTCTTTTTTTGCTGTTCAGGGGGTCGGCGATTGGAGTTTGAAAGTCGTCGAGTGAGGGCTCTCGTTTGTTGATGTTACATTTTATTTTTCTTGAATTTTGTGTTCGCATTGTATGCCGTTCTTTGCCATTCGTTTGTTTGTCACTGCACCTCTCTCCATCGCTGTAGTCAGCGATCGAAATTGCCTCCGACCTAAAATAGCCGACGGGCTAGCTCATTTGCTTCCGACTCTTGGGTGTAGAGAACAGCATAATCGTGAGATATAGCAGACTTGCGTGTGAAAAAGCTCGGGCGATGTCTTGCAACGTCCGAGCTACTGGGCTACTGGGGACCGACCCAGTGATGCCATATGCATTTTCAACGTTCCGACACCGCCGTGGTAACTCGTAATCTCTCGTGGTAACCTGTGATAACTGCCGCCGTTGGCTCCGCAACTCCGCAAGCGCCTGCTTTTGGCTTTCCGTCCAGCTCCCTACCGACGAGTTCGTGAGTCGCTACACCCCGCCTTGCACTTGGTGTCGTCACCGATTTCAAATTAGACCTTGGTCACCTGCTTCTTTGATCCCATCGCACTGACGGTCTCTTTCTCTATATCTGAACTTTTTCGGCGTGCTCCGGCTTTCGCAGACCCACGTTTCGTCATCCGCTTTCGCTTTACACCATGTCTGCTGAACTTTCCCACAAGACTATTGTCGGTCAGTCGCGTATATCATGGAGTATGATGCTTTGGATCACATAATCAATATCGTCTTGCTTATCATTAGATGGCTGGTTCCGTGAGATCTCGGACGAGCAATGGCCTGGTACGTCGTGGACACTGCTGTTCAACTATGCTCCCCGAATGCACAGCGACTAATAATGCGACTGGGTTTCTGATACCTTCTTGCAGGTCAGGTATGTTGCCATGCAGGCTCTCCGCTCATTTAACACGTTCATCACTGTTAGTTCCTGGCAATCGATCTGCTCCCGACCGTGCTCATTTGGCTGATACTTTCTTTAATTCATGAATCTACAGAACTTGTTTCATCTTCTCCTTCAGGCGATGACACTCCGCGTCAAGAAGATCCTGCACGTCGAGCAATCGCTCTACCAGGATGTGCTAGTCTTCGAGTCGACCGACCACGGCAACGTGCTCGTCCTCGACGGCGCGATTCAATGCGTCGAGCGCGACGAGTTTTCGTACCAAGAGATGATCGCCCACTTGCCCCTCGCCTCGCACCCCAACCCGCAGAACGTCCTCGTCATCGGAGGTGGTGACGGTGGTGTCTTGCGCGAGGTGCTCAAGCACCCCAGCGTCACCTCGGCGACCCTCTGCGACATCGACGAGGCCGTCCCCCGTGTGTCGAAAAAGTACTTGCCCCACATGGCCGCCGGCTTCAATGACCCTCGCGTCACCGTCCACATTGGTGATGGCTTCAAGTGGCTCGACACCCACAAGGGCGAGTTCGACGTCATCATCACCGATTCGTCCGACCCGGTCGGCCCCGCCAACTCGCTCTTCCAGAAGCCTTACTTCCAATTGCTCAGAGAGGCACTTAAGCCAGGAGGATCGATCTCGACCCAGGGCGAATGCATCTGGCTCCACTTGCCCTTGATCGACGACCTTATGAGTATGACCCGCACCTTGTTCCCTGTCGCCGAGTTTGCTTACACGAGCATCCCGACCTACCCCTCGGGCACGATCGGCTTCGTCGTCTGCACCCTCGACGAGAACCGCGATTTGCGCACCCCGCTTCGCGATATTGAGAACACGCGCTACTGGTCCAAGGCCGTACACAAGCAGGCTTTCACCCTCCCGACTTTCGCTCAAAAGGTCGCCGACAAGTCGAAGACGAAGAAGGCCGTTACTACTGGCTCGTCATCGGCCAAGTTGTCTTCGCCCAAGAAGGTCTTGCTCCTTGGCTCTGGCTTCGTCGCCGCCCCCGCCGCCGAGTACATCTTGCGCCGCCCCGAGAATTCGTTGACGATCGCTTGCCGCAACGTCGAGACCGCCAAGGCGCTCGCCAGTGAGCTCTCGCGCGAGGCTCAGGCCATCTCGGTGGACGTCGCGGACGAGGCTTCGCTCGACGCGGCCGTCAAGGAGCACGACCTGGTCATCTCGTTGATCCCTTACACGTACCACACGGCCGTGATCAAGTCGGCTATCAAGTTCAAAAAGAACGTCGTCACGACCTCGTACGTCTCGGACGCGATGAAGGCGCTCGAGGCCGAGGCGATCGAGGCTGGCATCGTCGTCATGAACGAGATCGGCGTCGATCCCGGAGTCGACCACGTTTGGGCGATCGACATGTTCGACCGCGTCAAGCAAGACGGAGGCAAGATCAAGTCCTTCATCTCGTACTGCGGTGGTCTGCCCGCGCCTGAATCGGCCGACAACCCGTTGGGCTACAAGTTCTCGTGGTCCTCGCGCGGCGTCCTGCTCGCGTTGCTCAACTCGGCCCGTCTCTACTCCAAGGGCGAGCTCGTCGAAGTCGATGGCAAGGAGTTGATGAAGCACGCGCAACCTTACTTCATCTCCCCCGCGTTCGCGTTCGTCGCGTACCCGAACCGTGACTCGACTTCGTTCCGCGAGAAGTACGACATCCCCGATGCCGAGACCGTTATCCGCGGTACGCTACGTTACCAAGGGTTCCCGGCCTTCATCAAGGCGCTCGTCGACATCAAATTCCTCAACGAGAGCCCCGTGGAGTACCTCGCCAAGGGATCGACTCCCCTTGCTTGGAACGAGGTTACGGCCAAGGCGCTTGGTACGAGCGACAAGTCCGAGAAGGCCTTGGTCGAGAAGATCAAGTCGTTGACGACTTTCCCCAACCAAGCTGAGGAGGAGCGTATTGTGTCTGGCTTGAGGTGGATCGGCCTCTTTGGAGAGGAAAAGGTCACGCCCCGCGGCAACTTGTTGGACACGTTGTGCGCAACGCTCGAGGCCAAGATGCAGTACCAGAAGGGCGAGCGTGATATGGTCATGTTGCAGCACAAGTTCGAGATTGAGAACAAGGACGGATCGAGGGTGAGTTTCCGATGGTGGGACACTGTACTGAAAGATGTGCTTGGCTGACTATTTCTCGTCGCTGCATCTAATCTTGGTAGGAAACCCGCACGTCGACTTTGCTCGATTTCGGTGCGCCCGTCGGCTCGGGCGGTTACTCGTCCATGGCCAAGTTGGTTGGTGTGCCCTGCGGTGTCGCGACGCAGCTCGTGCTCGACGGCGTCATCAACAAGCCCGGAATTCTCGCACCTTGTAAGTCACACTCGCCATGCAAAGACATGAAATGCGAAACTGATCTTTGTTGGAGTTTTCGTGTGGATTGCAGATACTCGGGATATCGTTGACCCTCTTTTGGTCGAGTTGCGCAAGGAGGGCATCGATATGGTTGAGAAGACGCTTTGAACGGAAAACCTAGTCGAATGAAGGATTTGGACCTTGATGTTCTTTAAGATTGGTGCAATGTGATTCGTAACCTTGCGATCAAAGTCACGACGCATGATGATGGGACGTGGCTGATGTGATCTGACACGTAGCTCAGCCAATTGACTTGCCTTGCTCGAGTTCAGCGTGCCTTGCCTTGCCGCGCTTGCTGGCTGTCCTCTCCCGCCTCGGCTCGCGCGCGTTCTCGTCTCGGGCTGTCTCGGCTACAGTCAGTCGCCTGCCACTCGCCCGCCCGTCTCGCCAGGACCGCCGAAAGCCCAGCCGGAGGCGCATTTTTTTTTTGACATTTTGAGGACCCAAAATCCTGGAAATCGTCGAGGCGCATTGCAAAAAATTGACATTTTGGGACGAAACACACGTTTCGCCCCCGAGGCGCATGTCCAGTTTTTGACATTTTCCCGTGAGTCGGCCCAATTTTGGCCTACCCTGAGCAACCTTCGGCATGAGTTTGGGCCCGTTCGCCTTCGCTTCGAGACGCGTTTAGCGATGCTCGCGCCTGAACAAGTCACTTAGTACTAGCCATCTTCGGTAATCACTTGAGTTAAGTGGCTGTGAGGGATTAGGCCGATTCGATATTGAAGGGGCGCAGGTTCCGTTCCGCGTCACTTCGGTCCGAGATTGGAGCATAGCACGACAACATCATCCCATGCAGGCCTTGAACGATGCCTTCGATTGATCATTGCCACTCACCAACATGAACATGACGATCGCCGAGCTCCTCACCTTTGATGTCGCTCCCGCCGACGCGTCTCTTCACATCGAGTTGTCCAAAGACGAGCTCACCCACTACTCGACCTTATCATCTACTCGAGGCCGTTGAGAAGGCAAACAGCTTCTCACGACCAATCGTGCGTCTACCAAGCTCAACTATCGAAATTTTGGTCTAAGCTCACGCGTGTTCAGTTCTACACAGCCCACAAACTTGAAACTTCCGCCTCAAGTTGTCGATGCTCGCGATACCAATTTCTCGCTGAACTGACCAACCTGATTGCCCATCAAGCTGCTCATAAGTGTAGCCACCTCAAGCTGTTCTACTCAAGGGAGGCCGATGGAATCGAGCGACCCAACTCGCGGAGAGGCAGGCGTAGGGGTTAGCAATACAGAGGAAGGACGCAGTGCAGCACATTCATGCGTTACAAAAGGGTTGGTACAGTCCATGGGACCATCTCGCTGCGAAGACATGGCGGGCACGACAAGGAGCTTTCGCTGGACTAGAGGTGACCAGATGGACCGAGCGCTCACAACACACGAGGATCCAGATGAATGTCTATACTGAGGATGGCCGCATTCAAGTGAGTTGTCGCTGAATTTAGGAGCGAAGGCAACTGGATCTAATGTTTGGAGAAACAAGCAGACGGAGCACTAGCACAACGCTATTCTCATTTTGGATCGCTTGACGGCGGAGCTGTAACCACTACCACAACATCGGAGATCGGATCTCTGGTCTGCTTTGGCCTCAAGCGTGGCATGCATTCAATCAGCTGCGATCAAACTGCCTATGGAGAAGAAGTGCTGTTCATTGGAATTGGTACGATGCCTTGAATGGCAGTTGAGCTGTGAAGTTCTCGTTTGACACAAGTCTTGTGTCCTACAGTGCAATACATCTACAGCAAAGTGACAACAAACCACTGCAACCAAGACACGCTCGCCTCGTTGGTTTTACTCTCAAATGTCGTCGTACAGGAGCTTCGCCTCATCAAGAAAACATGCTATTCCACACACCTCATTGATGGCACTATGCCGTTCCGCATGATTGATAGTCGACAGGTCATCGAGTCATTAGGCCCGTCAACGACTACATATCGTTCAACCACGGACCCCACCTCATGTTACCCCGACGAGCGCCTAATCAGCACGAGCGCACATGCCGAGCAAAGATTTGCCACACTTCGGAGCGTGCCCGGCCTGCGAGATGCCGCCGGTAGAATCTCTACAAGCCGCACAAATGCCTCCGCGGATACAAGGAGCTCAAGTTCAGCCAAACGGAGGTCTGACAACGAAGTAGCGAGCCCATTAGCAAAGCAAGGAAGGCTTGTTTGATGCCTGGAGCCACGCGCGACACCAGCCGAAGCGACGCGCGCCGCGAGCCACTTTCGATAGGCCGCCGCGCGCCCGCAAACGCTCCGAACGCGTTTTCGAGGACTTTTGAGCGATTTTTGGAGCATGTAGAACACATTTTGATAATATTTCCGAGGCGCATGCGAAATCTTGACATCTTGGGGCCAAAATAGGGTAAAAAACTTTGACAAAAAAGCCAAAAAAGGGCGTTTTTCCGCATGCGCCTCTGGCTGGGCTTTCGGGGGTCCTGTCTCGCCTGTCTCTGCCAGTGCCTGCCTGTGCGACCGTCGAGGCGCGCTCAAGTCCCTGGCTGCTAAGCGCTAAGCGCTCTTCCACCTGCCCTCCACCTCATTTTCCCACCTCATCACCCTCACCACCACCGCCTCTCGCTCCTCCTCCCAGCTCACCTCTCGAGGCCATCCATCCCAGAAGACGATGGCTCGATACGGCGCGGTCAAGGTCGACCGAGCGCCGCCAGCTCCACCAGCTCCCGCGGCCGTCTTGGCCCTACGAAAGGACGTGCGTATGGCCGCAATCTCCCAGTTCATCAGCCTGTTCAAGAAGCACGTCAATTTGCAGTTTGAGATCGAGGTGAGTGTCTCTTCTCTCTGGTCGTTGGTCTTGTAGGGACTGGGTTGGGTGTTGGGTCGCCTGGGTTGGAGGCGGCGAGGCGGCGTCGACTAGTCTGTTTGGCTGCTGGAGGCATCGCAGGTTGTGGTCTTGATGGTCATTTCAATGAGCTCTTTTGGAATCTTGGATAATGACTCGATGCCTGATGTACAGGACCTCGAATACGACCTCGCGGGTGAGCGGCCGAACTCGGTCGTGCCTACGCTCCTGGGCAAGTTATGCAACACCTTGGCCAACGACCGCAACACCAAGTCAGTCCTCCTCAACACTCTTTCGCGTTGCTGCTGCTCATTTTCCGCGCTGTGACGGCGCTGCTGCGCTTAGTCTGGATCGCCGTGGCTGACTTGACCCACCCTCCTCGTGCACGCTCCTTTCCCCCCCCGCCCTCCACCCAATCTCCCCCTCCCTCCTCGTACTTCTCAGCTCCACCAACTGGCTTCCTGCACTCCGACGAGCCTATTCGAGACGGGTCACCAACCGAGAGGACAACCCATTCTACCGCTACGAACAAGGCCCCGTCGAGCCCATCGCTTCAGACCCCGCCGTCGACCAGGCTACGTCTTCCGCCGACCCATCTGTCGCTGCAGCTGAGGGCACCTCTCAGACCGAATCCATGCAAGTCGATTCTCTAGAAACCATCGCGTCAGATCTTGCGCCCGACACTAGCATCGCCGATACCCCCGCTGCCACTGCCGACGCCAACTCCGATCAGGTTGCGAAGGACCCGGTCAGCACCGAGCCTGCGACCGATGTCACCAACTCGGCAGCGTCTGCACCCCAATCCATCGTTGTCGATCAAGTCAAACGTTTAAATACCGAAATGATCACTGCTGCTCCCGTTGCTTCGACTTCGGCCCTCCCCGCTGCGACCGATCCTGACGATGACCCGATCCCACTGGGAGCGACTGAGCGACGGGTCGAAGTCGACTGGGAAGAGGTCGATGTCGAAACTAAAATCCAAGCGATTTACAACGTCTGCGAATGGCATATGTACGAACCGGAACGCTTCCGGAGGTCGCTCAAGGCCTCCGTTGACGACGACGACACCTCGTGGCGCATTGAACCTATAGGAAAGGACGCCAAGGGGAACAAGTATTACCTTCTTGACCCGTGGAGGATATGGATTCACCGTGCGGCACCCAAGAAGCGTAAACAAAAGGGTGTGATCCTCGTCGAGGAATCCGACGACGACGAAGACCTGCCCGCTTTCAAGGGTAAGGGTAAACTCAAGGCTAAGGACGTTGGTGTCAGTAATGGAACTCCCTCGTCGTCGTTGGCGTGGGCGAGTAACGGGCGCAAACATTCGAGATCCGTGTCGGCGACCGAACTTGCGTCGGACGAGACGCCGAGCAAGCGCTCGCGACGGAATCGGACCGAGGAAGTGTGGGAGGAAATCCCTAAGGAATTGCTGCAGGAGTGGGGAGTCGACGGCAAGGAACTGCTCAAGGACGATCGGACCAAACGCGAAGGATCGTCGGTCAGTTCGGCATTGACGAGTTTGGACGACGACGAGGATGCGACGAGCAAGGCCGTCAAGACCGAGTCGAAGCCGAATGGTGAGGCCGGGACCGAGACCAAGCCCCCGGTACCGGTTGGCGAGACGAAGTGGGAAGATGATTTTTGGGTCGAGCGGGATCAGATAGACGCGTTGGAAGGCTTTGTCGAATGGGAAGCGGTGAGTGCCGGTCCTCACGAGTCTCACCGCACCCCTCTTCGACTGGTCTCTAATCGCGATCGAAGCGACTCGGTACAGACGTGCCTCACGCTCGACGATTGGACCGCCTTTGCGGAAAAGTTCGCAAAGTCCCATAATACCCACGAGGTGGCGCTACATGAACATATCAATTCGGTCTTGCTTCCCCGAGCGAGGGCGGCGCTGATTGCGATCGAGAAGGCGAGGCAGCAAGAGTACTTTTCGATGGTGCGCAAGAGATCGACGCGAATCGCATCGAAAGAGTCCGAAGAGGAGGAACGGCAACGATTTGCGGCGATCAAAGAGGCCGACGAAGCTAAAGCTTCGCGAGCGTCGAGACACAAGGCTCCGGTCACGGAGGATCAGGATGACATCGAGTCTGCTTACGTGTCGGCTGTTCAACCGCCGCAGGAAACTCGCGAGGAACGACTCAAGAAGCGAGAGGAGGAGAAGCAGGCCAAGGAGCTGGCGCTTGAGCAGGCGCAGATCGAAGCCGTCGCACAGGCGCAGCGAGCGGCCGAAGCCGAGCCGACTAATGGAGCGACCGCAGCCGTCGTCGAAAACTTTACGCCCGCACCCGAGGTCACGAATGACGCTGCGACTGCCGAACAGATCGAGAAGGAGCGGAATGCAGGCGTCGAGGCCGAACGCATGGCCGCCGTGGAGTCTGCAGTTGCGGAGTCTGCAGCCGCCGAACAAGCCGCAAAGGACGCCGCCGCCAAAGCCGCCAGACAAGCTGAAGCGGCCAAGAGGAAAAGGGAGAAGAAGGCCGCCAAGGAGAAGCAGCACGCTGCTGCAGCCGCCGAACAAGCGGCGGCGGCGGCGTTGCTCTTCTCTGCTGCTCAGCCGGTCTATTCTGTCGTAGCGCCGGCGGCGGCGGCTCCCTCACTCGAGGCGCAGGACCCGTGGTACTTTGACTGCGAAATTTGTAAAGTTGCCGGATGGAACTATGTGAGTGCAAACTGAGCAGTGTATGGATACTGGTAGATGCTGACTCGCGCGTGATATGCGAACAGGACGACGGACACACGGTCATGTGTTGCGAGCAATGCGACGAATGGCAACACGTCGCGTGCCACGTGCAACGCGACCTGTTGATGAGCAAACCCGCTCAACAGTACGAGGACGAGCGGTTCGCTTTCTACTGCTCAAAGTGCCGGGCCGATCCTCGACGGAAACCTCGCAAGGTTCCCGCCAAGTCGACCCTCGCGAAGGCTGCCGCTCCGGTCCAGGCGGTCGTCGCTTCTGCTTCGCCGCAGCAATCACCTCCATTGGTTCCGACACCCAAGACGACGAATGCGAAGTCGACGACGCCAAAAGTCGCAACGACGAAGCAACAGCACAAAACGCCTGCTACTCCCGCTGCTCGTCCGAACGCAAAGAGTCCGCCGCAGGCCAAGGCGAATGGGCATGCCCCCTCTCCGGCGTCGGCCCCTCGACCCGCGCCGGCTCCGAAAGCAGCGGCGCCACCCTCGAAAGCCGCCTCGCAGACCCCGAAAGCTTCATCGCAACCTCCAAAGTCGTCGTCGCAACCTCCCAAGCCCGTCGTCGCTTCGGCTTCTCCTGCGGCAGCGGTGGCCTCACCGACGGTCGCAGCATCGCAGCCTGTCGCCGCTCAGCCCGCGGCGTCGCTTCCCGCTGCTGGCCAACCTTCGCTGTCGTACCCAGCGCTCAAGGCTCTGATTGAATCGAACCCGGTCCTGATCAACCAGCTTCCCCCCCAGTACCAGTCGCATTTCAGCCAGCTGCTCGGAATCCCTGTGCCTTACCCGGTCGCTGGCGCCGCGTCGTCGCCCAAAGCGTCGACTTCGGGTTCTGGATAAAATTAGCTCGGCTGTCGCGTCCACTGAGGAAGGTTTCCGTCCCTCGTTTTCCACTTTTGAGGGCTGTAAGGTTGTTTGGGCTTTGTGCTTTTTCTTTGTCAATGTTTCAGTTCTCCTCTTTTGATGCAATGCAATGCAATGTATGCGATGACCGACATCAGCGAGATCGCCTCGCCCCCGTCTGTGTCAGCTGAAACAGCGACCAACGTGCTTCGAAGTGCGCGCGCTGTCTCTTCAGCTTTGTCTGTCACCTGTGCCGCTGTGCTGCCGTCCCAGCCTCATTCAGCCCTGTGTGGCTTCGTCTCGAGCTAGGATCGCTGTAGGACTGCCTATCCAGGATGGCCAACATCGACGCCGGCCCCATCGTCGTAGGCTCTCCGTCGTCGATCCACTTTGGCGCGCAGTATCCTCTCCCCTTTCGTGTGCTTTTCCTCACCTGCAGCACCGTCTTTGGCTTTGCGACCAACCTCCATCTGCTTGCCTTCCTTGGCATCGATACGGCGCTCGTTCTGGATGTCAGACTGGACGATTACACCCGCGTCAACACGTCACATCCTCCAAGAGCCGTCAACGCGCCGTTCGCGCATCCGTCCAAGCTCTACCCTCCGATATATGGACTCGCAGCTGCAGGGATGCTGTGGACGTTGCTGGGGTGGAGCGTGTTCATAAAGCTGTCGGGCGGTGTCGTAGATCAGATGGTCAAGTGGAGGGCCGTGCCGGCGATCACGGCCGTCGTCGTCGCCATCGTGACCGTTTGCCCTCGGAACGTGTTGTACAGGAAAGAGAGGTTCATGTTTCTTAGGTTAGTCGATTGCGGTTTAGTATGGCTTATGCCCTGCTTGAGTGATTTCGCGCCCCAGAGTTTTTTCGACGCTTGGACGATCCCGGAGTGAAGTCTACTTCCGAGAACTCGTTTGTTGACAGACTTTTCTTTCAAATACTGCTCAGATCCCTACGGAGAACCGTTTTATCTCCCATCCGCTCGGCCGTACCCTTTTGCGACGTCATCTTGGCCGATATCCTCACCTCGTCGGCCAAAGTGCTCGGCGATGTCTGGGTTTCGGGGTGTCTGCTCTTCACCCCCGCGACGTCGTTCGATATGGATGGGGTCGCTGAGGATGCGTGTGCGAGGGTGTTTATGGTCCCAATAATGACAAGGTGTGCACAAGAGGCTGTGTCAGTTAATCGTGGTGGAGTATGAAGTGAAAGATCTTTCTTTCTCGCAGTCTGCCGTATCTGTTCCGCTTCCGACAGTGCATCTCCGAGATCGCATCCGGCTCGACACCGACACCTCGCAAGTCGATGCTCAACGCATTGAAATACGCGAGTGTATTCCCCGTCATCTTCCTGTCGGCGATGCAGGCTCATTATGGCGATCCGTATGAGGAGGCTGATCGGCAGAAGGATGCGTGGATTGGGAGAACGACGCTGTTCAATCTGTGGTGAGTGGAGGAGATGGTCCGGCGGAGGAGCCGTGTGCTGATGTTTGATGGTGTTTTGCTTACCCGTACAGGATTTTGGCTGTCGCTGTCAACTCGCTTTACTCGTTTTGGTGGGACGTGACCAACGATTGGGGGCTTTCCTTGCTCACGCGACAGGGCTGGTCTGCTTCACCGACGGCATCCTACTCGTTCCTTCCATCACCAGCACTATCGAGAATGCCTCAAACGACGACCTCGA
This sequence comes from Microbotryum lychnidis-dioicae p1A1 Lamole, assembly GCA_001244265.2. Lineage (NCBI taxonomy): Eukaryota > Fungi > Basidiomycota > Microbotryomycetes > Microbotryales > Microbotryaceae > Microbotryum > Microbotryum lychnidis-dioicae. The sequence continues at coordinate 2,851,775 of CDLV01000006.1, forward strand.
GATCCGCTGCTGCGATAGCTCATGCCGCACATGCTCGAACACAGTCGGTACATACATCTCTGCACGTACCAGGATCCGCACCTCCTGCACACTCGACGCTCGTCAAAGCGATCACGCTCGACGCACAGTACCCCCCTCCACCTTCACGGCCCCTCTCACCGACGACCGATGCGTCGACACCATCCCGTTCCGCGCACCGCACACCTCACCACCACCATTCCAGGGCGTATTCGACCGCGGCTACACCGAATGTTACCTTCCCCTTCCTGCGACCTGTGCTACTCCTCCCCGATCCTTCAATCTACTACCTCGCGATCCTGATCGACCTCGTTCTTCGATTCACGTGGTCGCTCAAGATGTCGTCTCATTTGCACTCGATTCACGAGATCGAATCGGGCATCTTTCTGATGGAAGCGTTGGAGGTCTTCCGAAGGTGGATGTGGGTCTATTTAAGGATGGAATGGGAGGCCGTGAGGAAGGGTGGTGGAGGGTTAGGGACGAATCCTTCTTCTGCGATGGATAAGGAAGATGGGGAATCGTCGACGTTTCGACCGAGGTTGGGCGCGAATGGGTTGAACTCGACGGGGTCGAGCGAGGAGGAGATCGAATTGGTCCGGAGGGCTCAGAGGAGGGACGAGGGCGGGTATAGAGATGAGTCCCTTCCTTTGGAGGAGGAGTTAATTGGGATGGTATCGAGCGAGGAGGTTGACGAGACTGGGTTGGGAATTGTTGTTCCGAATCCGGGGTTGACCAAATGAGCGTTTGTGCGACGATGGTTGAGGGGGCGGCGAAAGGGGAGGCTCTTCACAGATGGGGTCTGTGGGCTTTCTTCTCTTGCGAAAACCTTTTTTATTCCCTTTCGCTATAGAATGCTATGATTATGATATCACGATCGTGTTGTGGAATATCTCACGAAATGCAGCGACTGACGCGGGTCAGTCGGCGATGGCGAGCCATGCCCATGCACGTGACTTGAGGCGATCTGGACCACTTCGTGCGTTTCCGACGAAGTAGGCTTGGTTTCTCGTTATGAAGGCGAACTCGGCAGATAGCGACACGTCGGCGATTACTCCTTGGGGATCCAGGCCGCGATAGGGTATTGTACGCTCCAAGGTGGGAACCACTCGACCTGTAACGAACCGAGGGTAGTCGATATTCTACTTCAGTCTGGTGTTATGAGGTGGCGCGCAAGCTGCAGCGCCGCGGAGGTGACGGTGAGCGAGTTGAGCGGCCTAGTCGACTGCCTGCGATACTTCGCCAATCGTTCCACCGTCGAGTAGCCGAGTCACCAAACAAGTAGGTGTCAATTTCATGTGTCAATTTTATGTGCCCCAGCATAAAGCTATGTGCGCCGTAGCTCAGCCATCGGCACGAGACTCGAGTCTCCGAGTCGACACGCTCCAGACTCCAGCCTCCTCTGTTCATGGGCGACCGGCGCCCGGACCGAAGGCTTTCCGGTGTCTCGGAAGAAGAGACCCACGCGAAAAGTTGAGCGCTAACGGTGTGCTTCACAGTTTCAAAACCGGTTTATTTCTATCTCGAACCGAAAGAGCGTGATGCAAGCCCAAAGAACCACAAGGAGGTCCATCTCGGTGACCGTGCCGACGACTCCGCGCTGGCGCGGGCTGTCCGCGTTGCGGCGACGGAGTTCAGTCGTCGCCGCCTTCGCCGGACCACAATCGCATGCACTGCACAACCTCGAGAAACATATCGGACGTTTAAATCTGCCAAGAACGACGAAAAGATGATCACTCGAAAGGGATCGAGCGTTATGTTAGAAGCGGGGTCTGAGAGCCTAACTCTTTTCTATTAGCCTTGTTAATTCTTTATTCTGCGTGCGCGCCTATCTCTGTCTTTGCGTTTTTTTTCTTTTCTGGTCTTCTTCTCCACGCTATTCTCATCATCTCACTCGTGTATCTCGGAGCTGAGTCGTGGAGTACCTCTTGGTCCTTATCTGTAAAAGGTTATGAGCTCAGCGAGCGAATCCGATTCCCACAATGGGGCGGGCAATCGCTTGTACCTCAAGGACACCAAAGGGTACAAGAGTTGGGCGTCAAAGGCGTATCTCAATTTACGAGGCGACGCACTATGGGACGTTGTTATCCGCTCGGTAGACTCCCTCGTCGCGGACTATCGGTCCACCCTCGTTTCCGCCAATGCAACTGCGTCCGTCGCGCCTGTTGAACCAACCTCCCCAGCCTTAGCGGGCTCCGGAGGGAGATCTGGTTCCGCGCCTTCAGCGGACGTCTTGCCCACTCTCACCAGCGTCCAAATTGCGGACAAAGTCGCGGCATTTCGCGATAAAGCCGGCCGTCGGAACGAGTTAGCATGCAAGTTCCTCGCCAATGCGCTTTCCGAAGAACAGATGGGCCATTGCGAACATCTCGACTCTGCGAAGGACACTTGGGACACGCTGAAAGGGATCCACTCTCTCAGTCAATCGAGTCGTACCATGGATTTGCTCAGTGTTCTGATGCAACAATACACGGGTGATATCCCGTTCAAGGAGTTCTTCAACAAGGTCAAGATTACCATGATTGACTTCAAGAACCTCGATGCTCCGCTTCCGAACTGGTTGTTTGCAGCGATGCTTGTTCGCTCACATCTTGACCAGTACGACTCGATCGTTGGCAACCTCGCGTCCGATGTCGACATCCACATGGACTGGAACGCGTTCTATCCTAAGCTCCTCATGAACGTCGAGTTGGCCGAGTCTCGTAACAGGCAGAAGGCATCGCTATCCGATCGAATTGTTGATGATAGCAGCCTCGTCGCTCGTATCTCTACTACTGCGCCAAAGGACTAGTCCAAGTTGTATTGTTCTCGCAGCAAGGTCCACGGTCACAAACGTGGTTGGCGTCTGTAGTAGAGATACGAGCGACGAGGCTGCTATCGTCAACAATTCGATCGGATAGCGATGCCTTCTGTCTGTTACGAGACTCGGCCAGCTCGACGTTCATAAGGAGCTTAGGATAGAACGCGTTCCAGTCGGATTACCTCCGATGGACGAAGAGGATGAGGACAACGACAGGCCGGAGGACTTCCATGATGCAGAGGAATCTCTCGACGGCGAGGCGGAAGTCGCTCTCGCTCCTCGTGAAGGTTACGCGATCGTGCGTACTGGTCCAAACCCAGGCAAGTTTGAGAATGTCGATCGCTCCAACATCCTCCTGCTGGCTCTCGTCGTCGACATCAACCTCCCGACAAGGTTCTGCCCATCATTGCCGCTATCATGGTCGATGTACTTGATAATCCACCTTTGTTCCACGACAAACTATCCTACGATGCCTACTGCGCTGCGGTGTTCGCCGAGGAAGACATCGAGATCCCCAAGACCTTCGAGGAGGCTATGAAGTCACCGTATCGCAACCATTGGATTGAGGCCATGGTCTCGGAGCTCCTTCAATTCGATCATGATGGAGTCTTCCAGGAAGTCACGTGGCACGAAGGAATTCGGGTACTTGGCACGATCTGGGTCTACAATATCAAGCGCGATGCGAACGGGAAGATCATTCGTTTCAAAGCTCGCCTTGTTGCTCGAGGGTATATGACGGCCACTGCCGACGCCTGTCTCTACATCAAGCATTCGGGAACTTCGTTTGCTATCATCACTCTTTTCGTTGATGATGGTCTCATCGCCTCCAATGATCAATCGTTCTTGGAGTCCGAGCTCGTTTCACTTCACAAGGCCTTCAAGCTCAAGCGTCTTGGTCTGGTGTCGTACTTCCTTGGCTTCGAGGTTCATCGCACCAAGGATCACATTCTCGTTCATCAGAGCAAGTACGTTTGGACCATGCTCGAGAAGTTCGACTTTGCCTCGCCCTCCAAGCGTCGTGCTTTCACGCCGATGGATGACCGTCCTTCGCTTCGAATCGATACAACTCCTTTTGCCGACATTCCAATGTACCAGTCTGCTGTGGGTTCTCTCCAATACGCTTCGACTCGATGCCGACCCGATATTGCGATCGCTGTGCGTGCCGTGGCTCAAAAGAACTCCTGTCCTAACGTCGACGATTGGGCTGCAGTCAAGCGTATCTTCCGCTATCTCAACAGTACTGTCGATTGGGGAATCCTGTATCGCAACAGCTACTCGGGTGATGATCTACTCCTACGCCTCCTTCGCCGATGATCCGCTGCGGATTTGATGACCAAGCCTGTGGGCCCTCAGCGCTTCGATGATCAACTCCGCGCACTTCTTGGAACGGTCTCGTTAGGCTCTTTGACCGGTGGGAGTGTTAGAAGTGGGGTCTGAGGGCCTAACTCTTTTCTATTAGCCTTGTTAATTCTTTAATCTGCGTGCGCGCCTAACTCTGTCTTTGCGTCTGTTTTCTTTGCTGGTCTTCTTCTCCACGCTACTAGTCTCATCATCTCACTCGTGTATCTCGGAGCTTAGTCGTGGAGTACCTCTTAGTCCTTATCTGTAAAACGTTACCGTTAAAATGGGAACCGAACGACGACCGAGTTTGTTCGTCGAGGCCCTCGTGGCGATCAATTCGTTCTCGAGACCGCTCTTGCGCAAAGCCTCGGCGTTCAAGCTCGACTCGATATGGTCGTTCCGGGGACTGTGGTACTCGGGATCCCGTCGGAGTCATTTCGGACATAGCGGACCGAGTTCAGAAGTCATTTCGGACAAAGTGGGCCGGGTTCAGGAGTCATTCCGGTTGAAGTGGGTTCGGGTCATTTTAGCGGGGTCGAGTTCCGGAGTCGTTTCGGTCGAAGCAGGGTCGAGTTTCGAGGGCCGAGTTCGGGAGTCAATGCAAGTTCCACCGGTTCGGGAAGGGTCAAGACGCCGGTTTCGGCAGAATTACCAGCGATTAAGCGGTCCCGGATAAACTCAGTACTCGGTGACTCGAGACTTGACTGTCAGCGACGAATCATGTGGCGGGATTTGAATGGAAGACCGGGCCGGATGCGCGGATGGAGAGGCTTTTTTGCTATGCACCGTTGAAGGGCGACGTGCACCGCGTCGTAGGCCTCACTCGCAGAAAGCGAAGTTTTGTTCACGTAGAGGGTGACGTAGAACAAGATCGCCCGACCCAGCTCTCCAAAGCCCGCGAACATGACATCGGTGTTGCACTTGAGGAGCTCGACGCACAGTGGATTGTAACCGTCAAGTCGAGGTTCCAGACGCTTCAATTCGATCTTGCCTGTATCGATGTCAACGCTAGTCTCTGCTCGGATTGTCCCATTGATACGATAACGGCATGTATCTGTTGGAATCAACGATGATCCCGAAATGATCAACAAAAGTAGAGAAAACGGCTGGACCAGGAGTCGAACCTGGGTCACTTCCATTACTCGGCTCGGAAAAGCTTTGACCTCTAAGCTATCCGGCCCCCGATATCAGTGCAAGGTCTACTAACACCTTCAACAGTTTCGTCCGTGGGAACCACGCCAGGTCTTTGATTCTTGATGCAGCTTGAGTTATGAATGTGAGACTGGAACGCGTTGGCGAGATCAGCAATGTACTGGGGAAAATGCTCACTGTCCAAGGCCGGAGGTTTGCGTAGTGCCGGATGTGGCTTGTCAGGGGCTGTTGGGAGTGCTTTTTTGGGATCAGCTCCGAGTTCACGGTTCAGGTCCATATTCTGTGCAGTCTGTCCGGGATATGCTTGTTGCGTCAGTGATTCGAGCCAGTTTACGAGGTCGCGTTCCGCGGTTGGCTCGGCCGTCAAATCCTTCCGAAGATCGTTTGGTGAAGGATGCCCCTCAAGCCAAATAAGCATGTGCGCGTGTAGTGTTCCGCGCATCTGCGTTTCAACAACCCCGTAATGTGCTACATGTTTCCCGAATAATCCAGGTCGCTGATGTTTGTCGCCTGCTCGAACTATGATCTTCAAGGATTGCTTGAGCGTAATATCGAACATTTCGGCAGCTGCTGCGGGATTGGGATTCGCTGCAACAATCTGCGCCCGTCGCTCTGCAGGATAGCCGAATGCGTCGAGAAGGTCCTCATCAAGGTTGATTTTGCATCCCGCCAGTTTCAGTAGTAAGGGTGAGTGTAAATCTGCCGGGTTGACGGTGACGAAGAGGTGTACATACCGAAGGCGTTGACGTATCCGCGGATCTCATTCCTCATGTCGAGCATCTGCGCAGTTGTGCCGTGAATTTTGTTTCCAACACTTTGCAATTCCGTCGGAATACGCTCGATATGCTTATCTGCTTCTGTTGTTGCCTTGTACCTTTTCGTGTCCTTGGATTTTTTGATCATTTCGGACACAACATCCATGTCGATTTCGAGCAGTGCTGTTGCGATTCGCGCCACCTTCTCTTCGGGGACCCGAAAAGCGAGTTGGCGAAACACGTCTGGTCGGCGGAGCATGTTCGAGACGATGCCAAATGGGAAAGACGGGTCGCATCGAAAATCGCTGTCGTACAGATTGAGCCAATGCTTGACTTGCTCGTCCAGAGAAATTTTACGTCGCGCTCGACACATAAACTGATGAGACCAAATGGATCGAGGTGTGGCCACAGCTTCGATAGCAGGAGCTTATCTGAAGATTCCCACAAAGGGGTGTCGCCTGTCGGAATGACATAGGTCGGCTTGTCTTGGTTAAACTAACGGAGAGCTTTCTCAAAGAACTGCCATGAGTGGATTGGTTCGTCGGTAGGGGATGGCCGCACATGGACGTGTTCGAAGACTGGTTCATCAGAGTCGTTATGCGTTGTTGCGTAGCCTTCAAAGAGCGATGATGTTGGTTCCACTGTCTCTGCGGTCACCACATTCGTCAAAACTACGTCGGGCACGAGACCGTCTCCATCCGCGATTTGTTGATCCGATACTTGGGGAGCAACCGGGACGGAAGCCGAAGTCGAACTGGAAGCTGAAACCGCCGTAGAAGCTGGAGGTCTGGTCGAGCGCACCGGAACTGCGTCGAACGAGCTGTGCAAGTCTTTCGCCATCAAAGGAGACGGCAGAGTACGTCGGATTCTTGCTTTCGTTGGTCAACCACCTAAGCATCTTTTGGATTCGATTCTGCTTCACGATCATGGGTCGACACTTGTCCAGCTTCGCAAGATTGGGGCTCCCTCCGCAGAATGCACACACTGTCAGCGAGTTCCTCGAATGACATGGGCAGTGCATCCGTGAACGAAGCGGTGTTTTGGCTTGAGATGAGGGTGTTTCCGCGCGTAAGTTCTTGTTGAGCTTTGGGATATCCGAAACGAGTTAGCTTGTACACGATCTTGTAGGTTCTGGCGCGCGCAGTGACGAGGTGCTCAAGCTGACTCGCGTTGGAGAAGCATTCTCGGACATCAGCGGAGACCATCGATCCGGTCCGCTCGACAGCGCTCGACAGGCACGCCTTGACGCGGCTTGGCCTCTTGCCTGAGTCGTCGCTTCGTCGCTGCACACAACATAGTCACCACCGACATCCGTGATCAGCGTGTAGCCCTCCTAATTCTGCTCACGTAGACCAATCCAGTTTGTCAGAGTACGCTCATGTGAGTCACGTCCACCCGCCGTCGCGGAAAGTTCCAATTGCCATGTCTCGAACTTCGAACATTGACGAGCTCGTTGCGCCGTGTACAGCATTCAACAGTTCGCTTCGCCTTCCCCTCGTACTCATAATGTCCCACGCTCAACCCGGCGAAAGCCGCAGCAGTGCTGAACACTGCACTGAACAGCGAACGCCCCCCGACTCTCCCAGTACGAGTCAGCACACCGACAGCTCGCCTTCGACAAGCCCGTCGTTCAAGTTCGACTCGCCCCGCGCGCATCCACCGCCGGGTCGGCCACTTGGTCCTCGCCCCCACCGCAATGGGACGATAAGTCTCAGTCGCATGGGTCCGACCAAGAAGCAACGTCAGCGCCCAAAGCAGCGTCGGCCACGTCGACCCCGGCTCGAAGCGACACCAAGCCACCCCCGTTCGTCGTGTCAGTCGCGTGACTAGGCTCAGGTCTCTGGGCTCTTCACCTGGCGAGAGCAATGACGGAGACCGCGAGATCGAATGGGCGGGATTGGCGCACTTTTTCCTCGCGCCGTTGACCGACGACATTGACACAACCGTGGTCCCAGAGATCGTGTGGGAAGACGGAAAGCCAACGTTGGTGAGTGCGCGCAGGGCACATGATGACCATCGGTCTCTGGTGAACGTGCCCGAACTGAGTTTGACCACCGAGTGAACAGAAGAGTCGAGGTCGCTTGCTGAGCTTCCAAGAAGACAACAAAAGCGTCGACGTTTATGATCCTTCGATTATCCCGGACGTTGTCCTCCTAACTCGCGAAGCATTCGAGGCCGACCCAAGTCTGGTAGCTACCTGGACATCGGACGACGAGGACGCCTACGATGATACGCGGTCGTGGTCACAAGTTGCTGCCGTTGCCGAAATTAGCAGGACGTCGAATATCGATCCATCCGACTCCGACTCGGATATTGTGTCCGGCCCTGAGCGCCTACGAGAATCCCTGTTCGAGCTCGTCTCGCAATCGCTCCGATCTCACGCGTTCGGGTTCGGCCTCTGTGACAACCTTCTCGAGATCGTCCTCCATACTCCAAGTGGTCGTTTTTGCAGCCCCACAATCTACTGTACCGAAGCGAATGGTGACCTTGCAACCTTTCTGACGAGACTGCTCAGCCTGAGCGATCGCGAGCTCGGCATCATCTCCTCATTGCGTGACCGTGTCGGTTCGACCTCGTTCTCGTTCCCGTCGTGCGAGCTTCCATCTCGGGTTCCGCTGTTTGAGAAGCGTCTCTCGGGCTCCCCTCGTCTCGAAGACATCAGAATCCTCGAAACACTCTCCAAGTCCGACTCCATCTTTGGACGTCACACCTCGGCCTATCGCGTTTCCGTCGGCGGCGAAAGTTCGACTGCGCACACCGAGTACGCGATGACGGTCTCGTTCGTCGAAGAAGCTCGCTGCGACGAACACGATCGCATCCGTCTCGCCATCACCAACGCGTTACCGAGGATCGACAAGGGCTCACCAACATCGTCGACGTGTATCGCGAGAGTGACTTTGTCGTCGTCCCCCACTTTCTCCCTGCGGATCTCCCCTTCAGAGCGTGGGGTCTCAAGCCGCGCGCGATGGAGGTGACGTTCCATGAACACTGCTTCGAGCCAATCTGCGTCGTCGATTCGACCGAAGCGTTGGCACGCGTTATTCTGGGGGCCGTTCAAGGTATGGGCGCTCAATTACTTTCTGTGATATGCTTTCCTCGCGCCCTTGGCTGATCATGGTGGCATCTATCCACTGCAGGCCTAGGCAGTCTTTACCGCCTACGCATCCTTCATCGGGACGTTTCCGCTTCGAACGTCATGGTCGCATCTGACGGCAACGGGGTGTTGGTCGACTACGACACTGCGGTGTTCATGGACGGGCCAGAGGGGGAAGCCGAACGCAAGAAAAATGTTGTGAGTATCTTTCCCAGATTGATCAAGGGTGCCTCTGCCAAGTCCGCCGTACTCTACCGTTGCTGATGATTCCCGAGGGACGGACAACGCCAGGGGACGCTTGCATATCGCGCGCGGGAGCTGGTGGAGGAGTACAAAACGCGACCAACGTTTCTTCATCAGCCATGGCATGATATCGAATCACTCGTCTACGTGACAATGTTTGCCGTATTCATACAGCCTAATGGACCCGACGACTCGAGCGAGCTTTCGGACAAGACCAGAGGCATTTGGCAGCTGTGGAATTCGAAATTGGGCGCCGTCGACTCGAAGACGATGCTCTTCCTAGCGCCTTGGGGACCGCAAGAGTTGTTCGAGCCCTTCAAGGAGTTCTGGAAGGAGGATCTGGCTACGCTCGTCCAGACGGTCGCCAAGTACTGCGGCCTGGGTGTGCCGCGCACTCCGTGGGCTACGCGGTTCGACGAAACCGCCATCCTCGAACCTCGTTGGGCAAGTGGCGAATTCACGCACGGCCAGTTGGCCTCGAACTTGTTAGCGTTGCTCGTGAGCATCGGGCAGAGGAACGCGCCGGAGAGTGAACCGCCTAGAGTTCCCAGGGATAGAGCAGGACGGGTGCTGTTTTTGTAGTGTAAGCGTTTGAATGAAATTGCAGTGCTTTTTGACAGAGATACCTGTGTGCCGAGGACCATTGGCATGATTCGCCTCAGTCGCTGGCAGCTCGCCCTTCATCTCCTGCGGGCGCCCCTGCGGGAGCACCTGCGCTGCGAGAGGGGAGCCCGGGAAGCTCGGAGACGAGAGACGACCCACACGAAAATGCCCATTCCTCCGGCCACCCGTAAGCTTTTACCCATGCTCTCCTCGAACAGAACGAGTCTTTCGGTCGCGGTTCGAGCCCTTTGGGAGAAAGCCGACCGTCTTTCCGATCACATCTGGTCTGGTGGAGGAGTCCTTTTTGTTGTTGTTTTGAGACTCCGCACGGTTACTGTGGAGTGGAAGACGACTGTTGCAATCAGCTCTTAGAATCCTTGCCAGAACCTCTGCGTGTCATTATACATCGTGACCCGCACAGGCTGGGAAAGTTCAGGATTAAGGTGAGGGCTCCTGTGGGCAGAAGGTATGGGCGCCGCGCAACAGAGGCGCTGCTCGGGGCTCTGAACCGGACCAAACCCTTTGGTGACCTTGGTCGCCCCGTTCCTCCTCGCCCCATGTGCTTTCGGAAAGTGAAATTAAGTTCCTACGATCAGTCACTGCGATCAACCGTCAAGACGTTGCGTCAAGTATTCATCACGACTAAAGAGCACCTTTGACAGCCATCCATCCTTCATCAAGATCTGACCTCTGGACAACGTCCGTGGGGCTCAGTGAGCGACCAGAGGTCGAATTGCCAACAAAGCTTGTCATTATATGGTTGCATCGTCCTTCAGTCTACGTATAGTACCTGTTATGGTACTTCATCTTGAGCCTCTAGCGACTTCATGAATCCCTTCAGCACCTCATTTGTCTTACCCTTTTTTAGTCACTATTAGCTCTTTATTATCTCCGCTTATCATCCCTTCCTAGTCCTTCTGGAGTTTGTCCCTTAGCCTTTGGCCACTCTGTTCTCGTCCCGTTCCATTGGACTGAGTCGTGGTCTTCATCAGGTATGCATTCTCTGGAATCCTACTCACTCTGTTCTCGTCCCGTTCCATTGGACTGAGTCGTGGTCTTCATCAGTTACCACATGAGAACATTTTTACAATAAAGCTTCCCCTGTGCCTTGGACCAAATCATACAAGGCAGAGCCTTCAGAACCTTCAAAAACGACAAACACCCTAAAGACGAGCCTTGAAACGTTTCAGCTCGGCAGACAGTCGGTCGAGGCTGCAGTTGCCGCCAGGTCCCCATTGGCGCCGCATCCCAAGGTCTTGCTCGCGTAGGCGCACGGATGTAATATCGCCAGCGGGTCCTCGGAGGCAGCAATACCTGCTCATAATCTCGAAAAGGCTTGGAAGATCGGCCCAGAAAGGTGGATACATGAGGTCGAAGGTAGCGTTGGCTAAGTTGTCGTAGTGCGAGCTTTTCGAGTAGATGGCGATCTGCGACTTTTCTTGATTCCACCTGGTCCACAGCTCGCAAGCTTCCACCGACATGTCCATCGAGCTGCTGGGTCCCCCGGGGCGCTTGCACACCACGAACTGGTTGATGTTTGTCAAAGCCTCGACAAGATGCCAGATTTCATGGGGTACGATAGACTGTCGACCTCCTTCGTCCGGATACCCTCCCTTAGCCAGGAAAGCCAAGACGCCCTGCGTAGAGAGCCGGGCAGTCGTCAGTCACCTTGAACCGGCCCTGCTATACAGTCGAATACGTACTGCACTTTCCGCAAGTTCCGACGCCGCAGACGCACTGCCTAGATCCACCATCCCGTCGAGGTCCACAAGGACACCTTGTCGGGCTCGATTAATCATGAGACTGCCATCGGAAAACTGACGAGGCAGGAGACCGTGCTCGCACAAGAATCGTAGTCCTAGGTTAACCCGCATCGGACTCCGCAGTCAGGACAAGACGCGCATTCCTCCAGTTCGACCGATCCAATTACTCACCTTCGACTATTCCCATGTTGAATTCGACCATTGCGGAGGTCGATTCGATTTCCAAAACGGTGCGGTACAGGCCTTCAAAGATTTCACACTGCAGTGTGCGGGGGACAAAGTTCATGTCCCCACTGCGCCCGATCGGAGGGGGTACGTTCCAGAAGTTGTCGACGTCGACGAAGGCAATCTTGCGAATGGCAATGGACCTGACGTCGTCGGGGTTGCACACTGCAGTGTGAAATCTTTGAAGGCCTGTACCGCACCGTTTGGGGTTAAGTCGAACAAGGCCGTCGAGCCGCTGGGTGCGCTGGATTTCGTCTCGATCGGGGAACGCGATTCGCACCGTGTGCTGAGACAACGGGGTGGGTTGACGATCACTGACGAACGTCGGTTGGGTCGCTCGGCACAAATCGCTCATTTTTTGGTCAAGTTCGATGCGGTAGACTGAAGGGCGTGCCCCAAACATCGCTGGATGGATGAGTTGTTGGCACAAGAGCTTGATGCTCGGCGGTCGGGAGATCGGCGGGACCGGAGGGAACCCCTGGGGCGGGAGGCGGCCCATGTTGAGCTCGCAGGGGAACAGTGCGGCGTACGCGATCGCTCCAAGGGTGTCAAGATCGTGTCGGAGAAAGCGCACGATCAGACGCTTGAGCGACGCTAGCCCAGACTCGCTCGCACAGTCGATGGGCTCCGAACGGACCATGCCTGAGGGTGTGTGGATGTAAACCCGCAGCTTGCTGCCGCAAAGCGTGAAGGCAAAGACCCATTTCCGGATCGGCTTGGTGGACGTCGCTCGGTAGAACCTACGGTAGGCCTGGTCTCGCGCCTCTACCTTCTTCTCGGGATTGGACTTGAATTCGCCAAAGACGAGAACGTCGTCGACATTACGCTCATCGATCAAGGTGGAGCCGGTCGTTAGAGCAAGCGCATCCCAGACCTTGTCGACTCTCTCCCATGACCGGACCTTGCCTGGCGTTGACGCGCCTGGGAAGAGCAGAACCACGTCGGCGCAGTGATCTTTCGAGCGCACTTGCCCGGCCGAGGTGGTGACGATTGCGTTCGAGCTCCCACAGACGACCAAGCACCGATCGATCTCCGCCTGGGGTGTCAAGAGGTCACTTGTGAGCACTCATTCTTTGGGTTTCCACCAATGAAGGAGTCTACGACATACCTCCTCCTTGATTTGCTCGGTGATTCATTTCACAAAGATGCCCATTCCCTTCTCCGTGCCCCAGTGCGCTCCTTCGACTTCCGTCGGCCAACGGATGGCCTCCACCTGGGGGTCAATAACCGAGTCGGCCTCCTCGAGGTATGCTTGGAGCGCCTTCGAGCTCTCCACCCTTCCTTGTACCTCTGTCTTGATCCTCTGGTCCGTCGCAGTTGCCAAATTTGTGGCCGTGTTGAGTGCTGCCATTTCGACAAGTTTTACTGGCACGACCGGCGGCAGGCGCGGCGGAGCAGGCTTGGTCCTTCGCTGCGGTGCCACTGGGAGGAGTTGAACGGAGGAGTTGGCGGGCCTCATTCAGATTTGAAGCCGGCCAAATTGACTCAGCAAACAAGTTGCACAACTTACTACGGGATCGATCAAGGCTTGAGTGATCTTACTCGAGGACGACGACGTTCGCAGATACTCAATTCCTAGAGAGCAAGGTATTTCAGGGGCCAACGTTCGACGTCAGCTGTCTGGGTGCGAAGCTCCGCGCTTCAGCGGCGCAGGCCCCGAGCGCCGCGAATCGCAATCAGACGACGACTCACCAGCGGGATCGAGAATGATAGTTGCGGTGGGCAGGCGGAATACACCCTCAGAGAGTAGAACAAGCCAGAAGTCTGTAGTGCGTCGAAGCAGGGACGTTCTCGTCGTGATGTGGCAGAGGTGGAATGAACGGGAGGAGAGCAAAAGGCGAGTTTCAACCAACCCCACTTCACGCGCGCCGGGACGCGTAGCGGCGCGATCCGGCGGACCGAAATTGTAGGCAGTGCACGATCGAACAGCACCGCGAGGCTGTAGCATCGTAGCCTTGATGGACCGAGAAAAGATATAAGCCATTCAATCCACTCACAAAGTCCAATACGCTGCTCACTTCCGTGTCATTGGAACAGACGGCGGAATGACACAGACTGGTCGGCCACCGCCGCCGCCAGATCATCGGGGAGCGGGCCAGCTCGTCTTCGAGATCCGGGCGGCGCTGCGTGCGAGCGTCCATTGCCGTCCAAGTCGACCGCACTGCACACGCCGCAAGCCGAGAGTGATGGGCAGCAGCAGCTCAAGGTTACTAACTTGGCAGTTGTTGCACGGTATCGAACACTTGTCTCTCTGGTATCAGCCAGCCTGGCCCTGGCAGCCTCGTGCACGTCGCCTCTAGCTCGAGTCCGAGTCCGTGAGATGGCAGTGCTGCTGCTGCCCCTGCTGCTGCTCACCCGCGTTGATGCATTGTGACCGACGGCCTATAGGTGAGACCGATGTACGCTCTTCACAAAGATCTGAGCAAGTCTAAATGTTATTTGCAGTATACCTTCCAACGCTACTCTGTTTACACAATAATGTAGCACCCAGGTTCTGGTCCCACGACTGCACTCGACTCGCCGACTACTCAACGATCGGAGTCGGCCTTGCGAAGTCCATCTCGTTGCTGTGGTGCCCCACACATAACGTCAGCATCAGTACACGGCACGTGATCGACCGAAAGCCTTTGACCTCTGTCACCCTTTGCTCACCAGAAGCAAGGTGGCTGTCATCAGGCTCAATTCAGAAAGAGGATACACTTCGGAGGCTTTACTGGGGAAACACATGCTGGAGCTGACACAAGGTTGCTCGCACGCACACGACGAGATCGTACAAGGCTTCATCAGAGCATGGTATTACGCGATCCCGAGACTTCATATCTGCTCAGATTCAATTCGTCACATCAACCAATCCCTCCTTCGCCCGGTTTCTGTCGATCTCCATCCGCCGAAGCATCATCGTCCCTCCCTTGTATTCCAAAACACCGCCTCGTGTCGAAGCGGGCGGTATCGCCGCTGCCCTAGTCGCGCCTGTGTTCTCACGGGGGAGCAGATATCCCACAAATGAGTTAATTCCAAGGTGCCTCCGAAGCACCGGCAGCTCCTTGTCGATTCGGTGATGCTCCCGTTGCGGCTGTGCCTAGTTCTCCGCCTTGCCCTCCTCGGATTGCGCCCAGTCTTGCGGCAGCACCACCTCGCGCCCGCGATGTCGCCCTCAGAGCGAGCGTCGGTGTCGCAGGTGCGGCTGCTGGGGCAGGTGCAGGTGCAGGCGATGAAGGGGCAGAACCAAACGCGGCGGGAGTGGCGGTCGTATCAGGCAAAGGAACCCCCCCGTTCGCCTGGAGAAGTTCGTGCGCGACCTTTGAGCCAGACGTCGGACGCCTTGAGCTTGGTCTCGACCGCCTTCTTGAGCGCCGTCATCAGTGTGCCCTTTTTGATGCACTCTTCCTGGCATGTTGTTGCGCGTCTCCTGCAGCTGTGTCGCAACATGTGCATCGTTCTCGGTCGCCTGCCTGGCAAGCGCTTCCGTCACCGCGGCTTGGATTGCTTGTTGTTGCGAAGCGAGTCGACCTGCTTCGAGCTCCTTGAGCTTGCCCACAAAGAGCGCATCGACATCGACCTTCGGTGCGAAAGCAGGTGCCGACGAAGTGGTAGCAGTGGCGGTAGCAGTCGCGATGGCGGCTTTAGTGGCGGCTTTCGCATCGGGTTGAGCTTGCGCACGTTCGGCTGAAAGACGCGTCGTGGTCTGCTGCTCTCAGATCTTTGCTTCCTCGTCGGTTCCAGTCTTGAGCTGCTCAAACTCGGCCTGTATTGCCGTCTCGGATGCCTCGAGCTGGGTCTTGACCTTGGCAAGCTGCTCCCCGAATCGCTTTTTCGCCCTGCATTGTCGACGGCGGTCAAAAGCGTTCCAGCAGCGGCGGCGGTAAATGTTGCAAGCGCTCGGGCGGCGACGAGTTCGCCGTGCAGAATTTCGAAAGCCTTGCTCAGCTCAACCGTAGTCGTCTCAATGGCGGTCGCAATCGCCGACTATCACTCCGCAGCAAGTCGAGCCTCCCTTGACCTCAGCGACCTGGGTTCGATCAACCTCATCGACGACGGCAGCATCGCTAGGTCGAGGGCCAGCACCCGCGACGCACTCTTCGACGGCCTTGATAATCGTCTCCTGGTTGTCGGCTTCGAAAGTCTCCTCGACTTTGACGAGTTCGTCGGTGCGTGCCTGCAGGGCGGCAAGCTGCGCCTCGACCTGGGGCGCCTGTTGTCATTCAAGATCGGCTCCTCCCTTTCTTTGCAGTCCTGTTGATGCAAGTCCAATACCTGATCAGCAGATGCCGTGGGAATTGACTAAAAAAACACGCGGACGTTCAATAGGAAACTCACAGCGACCTGATCCTCCAACATGTTCTTCTCCGCCTCGAGCGCAGTCAATCATTCGTCGGCTGACGTGCTGACGTCATTCTGGTGAGCTTCATGCATCGCGACCACCCGAACCTGGAAGGCCTTCGAGCGTTCCGACGTCCCGTTCGAGCTCTCGCGATGAACCTCGCCTTCGCCTCCGCGTCGGGCTGCATCGTCGCCTTATCCTGCTCGAGCTCCTGCAGCGGCCGCACAAGCGCCTCGACGTCGGCCTTGAGTTGTTAGACTTCGATCTTGAGTGTCAGCAGCGCTTCGGGGTCGATTCGCTTCATGAGCTCGGCGGAGTGCGTCGTCGAAGCCGATACGACCGGACCGGACCAGACTGGCGCTCCTCGGCGCACGCGGGGCGCAACCGCGTCGCTTTCGGTTTGCTTGCCGAGGTCGAGGTCGAGTCGGAAACCGACGATCTCCGTCTCGCGGGGCAAGAACGTGATGCCGCCGAATAGCTCGCCTGACGGGGATGCGGTCGTCGAGACGGCACCATCAGTCGCGGCGTCGACCGCTTCGGTGGCGGCAGGGTCGGCATTGGGAGCGCCTATCGACGGCGACTCTTGCAGCAAAGCGGCCTGCACAGTCATTCATTTCAGATACTGACGAGAAAGAGCGCTTCAACTCGCGAGGCCTTTGATCAAGTTTCAGCGTATAAGCCCCAGAGCGGGCAACGAGCACGCCGATGAGGCGGCCAAAGAGGCGACCAAAGCGACTGATGACGAGTGGATGAAGCGAGGCCTGGAGATCGAGCGACTCGACGCGATCCCAGTTATGGGGACGGCACTGCGTCAACAAGGCAAAACGCGTGTCAGCCAGGTGTAGGCGACGACTCTGCAACAAGGGCAAGACGGGCCCCACTTTCCCAAGCTCGACGACTCACCCGGGAGCTCGCCGCTTCAAGCTGCACCACAGGCAGCACCCCCGACGAACAGCCTCCTTCTTCGCTCAACTGCGTGCATGAAGATCGTCACCTGCGCACGACCTGTTTCGCCGCCGACCGACTCCATTCAACCAGCTGTTTTGCGAGCGGCGCGTCCAGCGCGGCGGAGACTCTGGAGCACGGTATCGAGCACTACCAGGGTCAGCATCGCGTTCTACCAAGAGGACAATGAGGAAGGACTTGCCTCCGGACGACGTTCGACTCTACGTCTCGAGCGTGGCGGCATCCCAACTCATGATCGCAGGCTTCTTCTCCTCGACAGGCGCATGCTCACGGTACGAGCTTCTATTGGTCCGGGAGACGAGCTCCGACAGAGCACCGAAATGAGAACGAGCCAGAAGATGCACGCAACCTCTTCTGGTTACTGCAATGTTGGCAATCACCCGTGAGCCACGGCACGACGCTCTCGGGCCGACGCATTAGGAGGGTCGCGTCGACGGGTAGGGGAGGCCCCAGAAGGAGCCATCCGGATTGTTGAGAAAAGTAGAAAAAAGTTTGATCGAATCAAACAAGAGCTGTAGGATCGACGCCAGAGGCTGGTTGGCCGAAGCAAGAGAGAGCAACCGCCCTCCAGTGACCTCGACCAAGAGCGAGCGGAGGAGAGCCGGAGCCGCGAAAGCTGGGGGGGGGGGGCGGAACTGCAAGCGGCTCCAGTAGGCAGCATCTTAGCTGGTTCTCACTTTCTGCGTGTTTCAAGTCTCGTCTCTCGTCTCCAGTCTCCAGTCTCAGCGTTTCGTTCTCGTACTCGGTCTCTTTTCTCGGTTTGGGCCCTTTCCTTTCCCTGTCTCGCGGCCGTTCCGGTCGCTCTCTCGTTCTCGTCTCTCGTCTCCCTCCTCTTCGGTCTCGGTCCCATCTTTTCCTTATCATTCCATATCATCTTTGATCGACCGCTTTGCTATACTATAGTTCTCATTAGACGATGCCGTTGCTGTTGATCCCGGCGCTTTTTTGGGCGAACCACCCGACATCGGCCGAAAGTCAAAGTACGACGTCTGTCCGACTTCCAACTGTACGTTCTTCCCTTCATTTGTCCTATGGTATAGCAAAGCGGTCGATCAAAGATGATATGGAATGATAAGGAAAAGATGGGACCGAGACCGAAGAGGAGGGAGACGAGAGACGAGAACGAGAGAGCGACCGGAACGGCCGCGAGACAGGGAAAGGAAAGGGCCCAAACCGAGAAAAGAGACCGAGTACGAGAACGAAACGCTGAGACTGGAGACTGGAGACGAGAGACGAGACTTGAAACACGCAGAAAGTGAGAACCAGCTAAGATGCTGTATTGGATCCTAGAAGTGGTCTAGCTAAAAACAAGAAGCAAACTCCCCTCAAACGTTCCGACCATTCAAACCGCTGCGCTCCTGTCATTCCCCTTCACCTCTCCATCCGCGCATCCGGCCCGGTCTTCCATTCAAATCCCGCCACATGATTCGTCGCTGACAGTCAAGTCTCGAGTCACCGAGTACTGAGTTTATCCGGGACCGCTTAATCGCTGAGAATTCTGCCGAAACCGGCGTCTTGACCCTTCCCGAACCGGTGGAACTTGCAACGACCTCCGAACTCGGCCCTCGAAACGACTTCGGAACTCGACCCCGCTTCGATCGAAACGACTCCGCTACAACCACTGCTTCCGACGGGATCCCGAGTACCGCAGACCCCGCTAAAATGACGCGACCCCGCTACAAGCGAAATGACTCCTGACGTGGCCCGCTATGTCCGAAATGACTCCTGAACCCGGCCCGCTATGTCTGAAGTGACTTCGAAGGGATCCCGAGTACCACAGGACGACGAAAAGAAAGACGCGAAAGGGGAAAAGCTTGTTGGAATCAACGATGATCCCGAAATGATCAACAAAAGAAGAAGAACGGCTGGACCAGGAGTCGAACCTGGGTCGCTTCCTTTAATCGGAAAAGCTTTGACCACTAAGCTATCCGGCCCCTGACATCAGTGCAAGGTCTACTAACACCTTCAACAAAGCTGTCGAATCTTCCCCCGATCCCGGCTTGGCGCGAAGAGGAAGAAGGCTCAACGGTCGATGCCGATCCCGCCGTACCGAGAGAACGGATGTCCAAGTCCGAGATGAGAACACGACGCACGGAGTTGCTGTGGTCTCGGCCCGAGTCACTGGTCACATCTTGGGTCGTACCTCATCTTGAAGGGAACGAACATGAGAGTACGATCATCGTTCTTTATGAGTGCTTGCGAAAGATGAAAGAAAGCGGAGCGGGGTGAAGCGATGCTGATGCCTCGATGGTCCTGCGTGTTGAACAGGGGCTCAAACAACACTCGCGCGACATGAACATCCGAGAGCTATTGGGCGACCAATTCCCGACGACGAGATGGGTGATGCCGCAAGCACACAACCGACGTGTCACCGTCTTTGGACGACAACTAATCCCCGCTTGGTTCAACATCCGGGCCTTCCCTTTCAATTATGCGACTGATCAAGATGACAAGGCGAAGTACGAGTCGGCACGGGAAGCCAATGCTGTTATTACGCACGAGCGGGTCGAGCTCATTCGCGCACTTCGTGCGCGAGGCGCACTCTCATCGGAGGAATCTTCGTTGCTCGGCGCTAGGGGTCGTCGTTCGGCCGCGCAGATGCGCAAGCTCGTTTCAGGCGAATTTGGGACGCTCGCGGAGAAGGAGTGGGCGAACCAGAGGATCCTTCTTGGAGGGTTCTCGCAGGGAGGTGTGATGGCACTGTTGACGGGTCTCACAAACAGAGATCCGCTGGGTGGGGTGTTTGTGCTGAGTAGGTTCTTGCCGATGAGGGACATCTTGCCGCAGGTAAGTTCGAGTATCGAGCATCGAGAAGGATACCTCAGCTCGGTTTTGATGTCAAGAGGTGATGTTTTATGTTCTTACTACAGTACACCAGAGATCTACACCAGAAGAACATGCCAATGTTTTGTCGTCAGCGCGGGTGACTCTTACATGCCGTGCGTCACACGGGGCACTCGACAAGCTCCTTTGACAGGGGCTTGAAAACTGACGTCACGTCGACGTCATAAATTAGATTCGAGGATGCGACTGCCTCGGTCGCTCTACTACGAAGCAAAGAGCCGAAAGGCGCTGGTGAAGGTGGTGTGGGTTTGCACCATTTGCAGTGCTTGGCTTATCCGAATCTCTACCACGCCTGGTTCAGCGGCGAAGTGATCGATCTCGCGATTTGGATGAGCAAGGTGCTTCAGACTTACAAGTGAGGTGTCTGAATCTAGGTCGTTTTTTGTGTGTGCTCAACATACTCGCTTTTATTGTCATGATACCCAAGTTTTCTGGTCGAGACATGCGATGTTGTGGCTTCTCTGAATTTCTCTGCCTCGTCGTCTCCGCTCGCCCCGCCCTGCCGGAGGCCGCTGGCTTCGTCCGGGTTGGATGTTGAGTGATCGGTCACCGCGTGCGAGAGGTTTCACTTTGCTCATTAGCGAGCGGCTTCCTTTCGGTCCCACGAGCTATTCTACACCCCGTGCGTAACCTCGCTCATACCTACTACCTACGGTTTTCACAACACGAACGGACATCTCCACCGAAGAAAAACCTCATCCCCGCGTGAAAAGCCGTTCTTGAAGGGTGCTTCCTCGGCGTAAGTGGAGTCGAGTCGGGCTAGAGCCCACTATTGGAGCCGCGCTGCGTCGAACGGGATCGTCGTTGGTTGCACCACTTCACTGACGAAAGCTTCTCCTTGCATTTTATTGCAGACCGGAATGGCGGCCACGTCTACATTCAGCTACAACGATGGACTCTACGTACCATGGACGTCGCCCGCCAGCAACACCCCCGCTCCGGCCATGACAACCGCCCCTGCTGCTAGCGCCACACCGAGGTGGAGCCCGACTACGACCGAGGACGTGGATTACACCACTACTCAGGCTTTTGTAGAACAGAGTACGGCGGCTGCGGCGACGACGACCCAGTGGCAGGCTCAGACGTCGGCCGACCCCGCTGTTCAGGCCACCTCGGCCGCCGCCGTCGTCCAGACGACCCAGGCTCCCGCCACTTTGGCCGAAGCGACCTCGACCCAGCCTCCACCTGCCAGTGAGGCTGCTGCCACGATCACCACCACACCTCCATCGACGAGTAGTGCGATAAACCGATCCATCATGGTCGTTGGAACACCCATCTCGACGGCGACGGCGACGATCGGCGTAGCGTCCCAGGATTCCTTTTCGACGACGAACGGGGTTGGCTTCAAGAAGATTTATCTCACCCTCTTGCTCTTGCTTGTGCCTTTCATTATCATCGCGACGCTCGTTTTCATCCGTCGCCGACAGCGTCAGCGTCGACATACTCGAGGGGATCCCTACGACGAAGAAGGCGGTCTCGTCGTCGGTGGCAAATTCGTCGGCGACGACGACTATTCCGAAAAGAGTTCGCTCGCGACCGTACGGCGCCGCTCGTCCAAGTGGTCCTTCATTCGACAGTCGTTGGGAAGAGGGCAACGAAGACGAGATGATACGATGTCTGAGATCTCTGAAGGGCCGTCGTTGCCGTTCCGAGCCGTATCGTACTCGTTCGTTCATGGAGGTGGAGGACCGGAAGATCGCCCATTTCAACCCCCGATGGAGGACAGGGCCATCGATTTCAATCGCTTTTTCAACACTTTACCTCGAGTAGATGAACGTGACATTGAATCAGGCAACATGTCGAATGGTCGTTGGGAGGCACCGAATGAACTCGGAGCAGCGGCTGGCACCGCTCTTGACGCTGGCAAGCGCATGCTTGGTGGATGGGGATGGTCGAGCAAACCACGCCGAATCGAGCTCGTCTCTCCACGTCTCGACGGGTCAACCAATACGCGAAGCTCAATGCGCATCCCTTCCCCTTCAATCTACTCGCCCAATCCGGATCAGAGCGGGCCGTACGCCGGACTGCAAGGCATCGACGAGGACGATGACGTCGATCTGGATGCGTACCTCGGTGAATCACGCGTCGGCGACTCGTCGCTTGCCAGTCGATACCTCGACGACCCTGAAAGCATTCCAGTAAAGGAAGACTATCGCTTGCCTCTCTCGCCAAAGGGTCCCAAACCGATGCCTCGCCCCGGAAGGGTCGTCGTCGATCTTCCCGCTGCGCCGAGCAGGACCTTCATGTCGCCAACCAAGAAGTCAGGGATTCTTCCATCGACGGATCCCCGAACGCCACCTCCGAATGCGGGTTTACTGTTCAAGTACGACTCACCTTCGGCGACTCCTGTTCGTCATAGTATTCCTACACCTTCGTCGCCTCGTCCTCCGCTTCCGACGCCACCAATGACGAGCACTCGCACTCTCGCGCTGCCATCGGGTCAATCTGAACCGCACGCGTTCCACTCCAAGGCGGTCAACCTGGGCGGGGTCTATGATCCACCCATCGCGCACGACTTCAAACCTCTAGCACCCGCGACCTATCGCGCCGTCGCCGCGGGTTCGAACGCGCCCAACGGTTCTCATCGACAGCTCCCTAAGAAACCCTCTCGCGATCTCCTTGCGCAGGCAATGCCGGAACCTGAACCTGAACCGATCGTCGTGTCGAGTGGAACGATGCGCATAAGGAAGAAGCGACTCCTACCGGAAATCACCTCGTCCTCCATTATCGAGTTCGGCGACTCGCCGAAGCTCGAACCTTTGCGCCACCCGAGTAAAGTTAAGAACGCCATTTACGACCTAGAGAAACGTACGAAGGAGACGACGATGTTGACGAGTCCGACAAAGTTCGATTTTATGGGTTATGATTCGCCCGTGAGGGCTTTGTCATCCGCGCCTTCTTTGACGCAGGCGAGTGTGAGAAAGTTGTTGCCCGCGAGGAGGACGGAGGTGCCGGTGGCGGAATCGACGATCGCGGATGACCACAACGACGACGACGACGATGCGTCGGTTTATTCGGTCGACGATAGTGTCATTGCTGATAGACCAGTTTACCAGAGCAACAGCGCGAGGGTGATGCCGACGTTGGCAGAGGCGAGGTATACGAGGCCGGTCGTCGATTCGAAGCCGCTCTCGTCGGATCCGAAGCGACTTTCGGCGATGCTTAGAAGGCCGAGCTTGCCGCAGCTTAAGAATGAGGAGGCCTGAAGGGAAGGAAGAGCTTGAGGTGTGAAGTGGATTGAATTTGAAGTGAATTACATGTCGGTTTTCTTTTATGTACACAAGGTTGTGGTCACATAGCGCTTGATGAGATTTACGATTTGGAATGTCACCATTTTTCCCCCGTTTGACTACTGAGTTTGTCGCTTCAAGCGTCGGGGATGATGGACGCGCTCAACAACTGTACGACGATGACTGCAATGTAAGCGAAGAAAATGTTCGATCTCATGTTGCAAGTCAAAGACGTACCAGTGTTCGACCGCCGGAGACATCGAGCGTGTTGCCGTTCATGTATGCTCCAGCTCGACTGGCGAGGAGGAGGACCGGACCGGCGATGTCCTCGGGTGCTCCAGCGCGACCTGCGAGTGAAGCGAAAAAAAAGTGATCCTGTCAGCTGATCTGATGGGCTCGCAGGAAGTTAGTTTGATTGGAAAGTTTGCCACCTTCTGGCATGGCTTTGAAGTGGGTCTTGTGCGTGTTGCGGATCTCCTTGGGGTCGCTGTTCGTCATCTCCGATGGAAAGAGTCTGCGTCGCCGCAAAATTCAACGTCACCAAAATCAACATGCATGTTCGAAAGACGTTGGCTGGTGATCGATATTTTTGACTCACCCTGGTGCAATACAGTTGACTCGGATCCGGAGGGGCAAGAAGCGACTCGCGAGGCACTTGGTGAGATGGATGACGGCCGACTTTGAGGTTTGGTACGAGACCGAGGCCGCGTCCCTCTGATGATCGTCAGAGTGCAAAAATCAACTTCTAAGCAAGCTAGCTCGGGGAAGTTACAGGATAAAGTTCGATGTAGCTCACAGCATTATGGATCCCCGCAATCGACCCAATGTTGATCACCACCGGCGTTTCCTTTGGCGCATGCTCCGACGAAGGCGAGTCGAGGTAAGCCTGGTGCAGGAGAGGCGCGAAACCGACGCTCAAGAAGTAGAGCGCAGAGACGTTCATCCCCATCGAGTCTTGCCAGTCGACCCACGGGGCGGAGAGGAGCGCTTCGGCAAGGTTCTTGGCTGTGTTGAGGAGGAGAGGGGTTTAGTTTAGTGTGGCGTCGTACGGGGGAGGGTGAGAAGAACTTGCTGTCGTCCGGGTGAGCTTTGACGGGATCCATCCTTAGGATCCCGGCGGCGTTGACGAGGATGTTGAGAGATTTTTCCTTGGTTTTGAAAGCCTATTTGAAGGGAGGGGGGCAAGTGATGGTCAGTGGTAGCTTGCAGGGCCGATCGCCTCGAGAGACTGAGCATGTGGGGACGCCCAGGCGAAAAACTGACCTCGACGACGTTGAGGATCCCATCCTTGTTCGAGACGTCGCCCGGAAGACTGTGAGCCAATTTGTGAAAGCGCGCACTTTAGCTGTCTGTTGAACAGGCAATAGAGCTGAGGCGGAAGAGTGGCTCACGCGACGACCGAGCCCGTGTACGACGCTGTTGACACGAGATCGCACCGTACGTCATAGTACGTCAGCCCCACCACCCATAGCACAGCACACCTCACCACATCTTTTCAGTTCTCACCAGTCTCCTTGACAACCTCTTGCAACTTGTCCTCCCTCCTCCCGACGATGTACACCTTGGCACCGCGTTGGGCAAGAGCTGTGGCGATCATGCGTCCGATACCTGTGCCGCCGCCCGTGACGAGCGCGACTTTCGAATCGACCGAGAAAAGAGGGTCGGACATGGTGCTGGGAATGAGGAAAGGGTGGGGTGCTAGAACGTAGAGGGGATTGGAGGAAGAGGCTTCAAGGGCGAAACGCGCTCCGGCTTGAGAGCCTACCCGCTTACCCCCCACTCGGCATCCTCGGCACGCCGGCCGGCTCACGGTCCGGTCCGATCGTCTCGGCAGAAAACCAACGACACTTGATCATTTTCATTCGAGCTCAGAAAGTGGGTACATCATCATCATCATCATCACCATCCTCAATTTTGACATCAATTACATTCCTTGCAAAAAAATCATCATTACTTCAAGACCTCCCCGCATTCCTCAACGCGACCTTCTCACTTTTCTCAGCTTGCTCTATCCGTTCGCTGATTAAAGCTTGTAGCTCGGCCTGCTTCGATTCGAGTACAGCGGGTGGGAGGGCGACGGTGTCTTTCGGATCGAGGTTCAGGAGGTGGTCGAAAGTTGAGTAGGGGAGGGAGGAGGAAGCGAGTGAGGAAGTTGGTGTTGAGGACTAATCCATGAAGGTAGGGAAGAAAAGTTGAAACATCACTATGGGATCTAACTTTTTGCGACGATAATCTCTCCCGACTCACCCGTAAAACTCGAACCGCAAACCCAAACGCTTCGCCCAGCCTCTCGTACTTGATCAAACTCCTCAATAAAGACCCCACATCTTTCTTGAGGAAGTGCTCAGTAAGGAAAGCGGGAACTTCGGAATGAGCGTCGATTGCGAGGATGCGTTCGAGCACGACCAGTCGATAACGGGATGTCGACGAGTCGTGGCGTACGAGATGGCGTTCGAGGAGCAGCCACGCTTTGGAGGCGAGTGTTCCTTCCCATGTTGAAGCTTCGTAGCAGAGTGTGACCCATGAGGCGTCCTCGGTGCTGCGAGGGACCTCGAAATTGATAGGGGTTAGATCGCCACAACAGCGCACGACCGGCACATGGGAGGGGTGGACTCACGACTCGGGATTCATCGTCAATCCTACACAACGATCCGTGACAACCTCGAACAAACTCGACATGTCGACACCCAACACAAGAGCAGTCTGGAAAGCCGCATCGAACGCGCCCGTTTGAGAGAAAAGCGAGACGATCGATTCCCCTTGGAGGCTGAAGCTCGGTCGCTCAAGTTCGGGGAAGTCGACGGCGAGCTGAAGGCGGGATAGAGCGATGGTGTATTCTTGGCGGATGTCAGAGAGATCGAGGATATCGGGTGGGGAGGAGGTGTCGAGGGAGAGCTCATCGTCGGGGATGTCGTACGAGAGTCGCCGGCGCTTCGGCGGGGCAGCACGATCCTCTGCCAACGTCGAGGTCGAGATAGCGGCCCATGCATGATCGGGGCTCACGAGCGAGAGTGCATTGATCGCTGCGAGGTATCCCTGGCACTGTAGGGTTGCAAGGTCATGGAACGTGACGTTACGAGACGACGTTTCGCCTATCCGTCGGGCTTGCTGGAACATGATCGTTCCGGCTGTGCGGATATCGGGGTTTTCTATTGTCAGTCAAACGAGTGCGTAGTAGTTGGAATCTCGACAATGACGCACCACTTCTGTAGTCCCCTCTTCGGATATAGTACGCATACAAAATGGTGTAATAGTTTGGCGTCGCCAAGGGGTCCGAGTTCCTCGCTCGGAACGCCAGGTTGCGCTCCAAGTCCGCTTCCATCCCAACGAAAGCGAACTTGATCAATTGCGACGTTACGCCGTTCTCACACATGACCGAGATCAGATGGCCAAGACAGATTGAGCGAGTCGAGGGGTGTGGAATCGAGACGAGGGTCGTGTACGCGTCTTCATATCGATTAAGGGAAGCTTGCGAGCGGAAGAGCTGAAGCCACAAGTCGGACGAAATCGCTTCGGGTGCGCCTTCGGGGGTATCGTCGAATGCTTCGAGGGCGAGTTGGGCGAACCGAATCACTGATCCGTCAAAGTTGCTTTCGACAAAGAGCGCGACTATGTGTGTGTAGTATCGAGCGAGAGAGCCGGATACGTCGGCAGGCAATAACTCAGACATGCTCGAAGTCGAGTCGCTCGAGGCGTCTGCGAGAAGAACCAGTATCGAAAACAGTCAATAAACTCCCCCTTTGATCGATTGAGAGCAATCATCGCAAAAGATCGACTCACAAATCCCCGAGGCGGCCTTCTCGAACGCCATCTCCGCCTCCGCAACACCCCCAATACTCAACTGCGCCATACCCCGAACGTACATCATCCCCGCACCATTCGGAACCATATCCAGCAGACCAATCGCAAGTGTCGGGAAGCCGAGGTCGTGAACCCTCATCGCGAAGTTCGCGTCCTCGGGCGTGTCTCGGATCACGTCGCATGCGCCGAGGAGACCGTCGATATAGACGAGAGGAGGGGTCAGGGTCAAGGCGTGGGAAAGTGGTCGAACGGAGATGGGTAGTCTGGGGGTGAAGCATGATCGGATGAGAGCGTGGAAGAGACTGTAGGCGGGGATCGGTTCGCCTTGTTCGGCATCGGCGCCGGCGTCACTCGATCGGTTCAGACCCTTCGAGACGTTCATCTTGCCGAAGCGTGAAAATACATCGTCATCGTCGTCTGCCGTTGGCTTTGAAGTCCCAGTCTTGGAAGCAGTCGCAGTGATAAGAGCAAGTTCGGTATCCAGATTCGGCGACACGCCTTGTCGTGCGACCCACAGCATTCTCGAAAGCGAATGGAACGTTGCAAAAACGCGACTGGTGACCACGTTCGGCGAATCGCACATATTCCGGCCTTCAAGGATCACGAACATCACGAGACCGAGGGCGAGCTCGTAGCGTGATTCAAGCGTGGCCGTCCATGCGTCGGCGATCAGGGCAGAAGCGAGATTGCTCGCTGGAAGGCCGTGGTTCCACATTGGCGGATTGATCGCGGCGGGAGTTTGCCATGTTGTTAGGATATTGCAGAGAGAGTTGATGAGTTGGTCCGCAGTTCCGATCGCTAGGAATATGCGTGAACTCAGATTCTCGTCAATGCAAGGTTGAAGCACCCTTTCCCAAAGGTCGTCCGCGAGGAGCCCCACATCGAGCGCGCGATCGGTCCGCAGCGTCTCGAGAAGCTCGTTCTCGAAGTTACGGATCAGTAAGGGATCAAGGCCAGACCGAAGGGCTTGGATCGCACGGACAACGGAGAGGGCTTGTTCGATGACACGGTTGTAGCTGAAGGTGTAGTAGTCGGCGAGTCGCCCTGTGGATAACCCCGATTTAGCGACGTCATAGAGGAGCTGGGACTCGTCAAGTAACGTCGGAATGACAATCGCCTGGCGAGTGACGACAAAGGCGATTTTACTCTCAGCGTCGACGGCGAGGCTGGTGGGGAACAGTGCGTCGCGCCGCGACTCGTTGAGCATCGTCACGAACTTGAGCCATTCTACCTTGAGTTTCTGGTTAAAGGCGTCGTAGAGCATCGCGCCCGTCTGCGAAGATTGCTCGAGCGAGACGGCGCAACCGACGACAGCGACAATGCGCTCGAGCACGGTCTCGTAGAATAGTTCCATCGCTTCGGGTTTGTGTGTAACGCGACCTTCGGCGATGTCGTGTTCGA
The DNA here is from genome assembly GCA_001244265.2 of Microbotryum lychnidis-dioicae p1A1 Lamole. NCBI lineage: Eukaryota > Fungi > Basidiomycota > Microbotryomycetes > Microbotryales > Microbotryaceae > Microbotryum > Microbotryum lychnidis-dioicae. The sequence continues at coordinate 2,880,329 of CDLV01000006.1, forward strand.
GGCGATCTTCGTATTGAGCAAGGGCGTGATCGAGCGTCGAGAGAGGGTACCGACCGGGGTAACTGACGTGCTCGACGAAAACTTCAGTCACACCTTTATCCGGTTCGGTATCAAACAATTCGTCAAAATAGGGTGCCGTCCATCGTGATGCAAGACCAGCCGTGCCCGACTCGACAGTGACCCACTCGTTCGACGACAAAGTTCCCCCATCGACGACGGAAGTCATCGCCTGCGTCGGGTCGACCTCGTGGAAATCGATCGTGCGCACGGCACACTCTCCTCCCTCATCCCAGACCGTCCACAGCGTCCATCGTGCCTCGTCCCCGAGTGCGAGTGGTTGGATCGCAAAGTCGACGAGGGAAGCGTTCGCGTTTGCGAGGTGCGGGCACAGCTTTTCTCCGACGGGGGTGAGCTCACTCAAGAGCTTGGTCTGTGCGTCCAAAGTGATCGCGTAGGCGAAGAAGGCGGCGCGCGAGGTTGAAGATGCAGGCGAGAAGATGACAAGGTGGGAGATGATGGTCGACGACGAGGAAGAGGATGGGACGTTGACGAGTTTGACGAATGTCTGCGGTGTCGACGACAGGAGGAGACCTGCCGATTTGGTGGTTCGAGCGGGCGAGTCGGTTGAAGAAGACGCATCACTGGGAGCCAAGGCCAGAGCTGATGATGAGGACGACATCGGTCTGGGAAGATCGATAGTCTTGAGCTCGACGCCGGCATCGAGGTCCCAGATCTTGAGCTTGCGATCGCGTGAAACGGAAAAGGCGAACGTTGGCTTGTCGGCTTCGGGGACTGATGATGCGAACGACACAATCTGGGATGAGGCGTTCGAGTTCAAGGTCGATGCAGTCGCATTCGCGTTGAAGTTGTGGTACTGCGACGGCGAAGCGAGGTGGCGCGTCGAAAACGACGGGATGAGCGACCGCACGCTGAAAAAGTTGGACGATGATCGCAGCTCGGTCTCGATCAGGTCATCGGCTGGGGGAAGCAATGTGTCGGCTCATCAGTGCCTAAAGAAAGAGATACGATAAGTCTCGGGCAACAGGGACTGACCATCGGCAATGACCAAACTGGCTGCGAACCCATCCGCGCACGCGACAACGACCCTCGACACATCGACACCATGCATCAATACCGGCGTACGATTGACCAAGCACGAGACGGTGAACTCTTCACACCATCGATGATGCGGTCGACCTGAAGCGGTTCGGTCGAGGTTGGGCTTGTTGTCGTCGTCGTCGTCGTCGGCTTCGTCGAAGGCGGTGCTCGAGTAAAAGAGCTTGGGTAGGGAGAAATGAAGAACATGGAGATGGCCTGATTCGGTAAGAGCGTAGATTTGTAGTTCGCCTTCGTGCTTTGCAGTAGGTGAGTCGTCGTCGTCGTCGTCTTGTGATGGGCTGACGAGGACAAGGTAAGGTTGAGGCACCAATTTGGACCCAAACACGAACCGCACGGGTGGCCACTGTTGGTTTGAGGATCCCAGATCAAGTGCAAAACTAGTGTTGTCGTCACGGTTGCCAACGGTGAATGCATTGTAGCTCAATTCGAGGCAGTATCCCTGGTCGACGACGCGAGCGAGCACGTGGCCTCCGTGCTGCGACGACTGCGGGAGGAACAGCGTCGAGCTCGAAAGAGCGTGGTCATCCTGGGCGAGTGTGGCGCGTCGTGAGTGATCAGGTGTCGTAGTTGAGGTAGATGGCACGGCGATTTCGTGGGCGTCGTGGTCGGCGACAAAGGCACACGCGCTCGTGTACGACCACTGCGTGACCGCTTTAGTGCGCGGAGCACCACATGGGAGTGCGTACGACATTTCGACCGCCATGCTGTCGTCGTGCTGGGGGTGTACACGGCCTGGAGTGGTGCGAGGGTCACGCCGTCCGAGGCCAGTGGGAGATAGGAGCAGAACAAAGTGTGCGCGAGTTGGGATCGTCGATGTCGCCGAGTCGGTCGCGCTGACTGCCTGGGAACCGCAATTTCGAGCCCAGTACGAGGAAGTTTCCAAGTTATCGGAAAACGTTCAGCATCGTATGAAGCGCTCTGTACGATACGCTCACTCTTGCCCGCTCTTCCAGGTGACGTATTGGGATAATCTCAATATCTCCAGGCGATCATTCTGGCGTTCCGAACAGACGGCGATATCGATTTCCGTCCCGAGCTCGATGTCGAAGCTGAAGCGCTGAAGCATCGAAGCGAAGCTTTGAAGCCCTCGCGGTCCGAGTAAAACAAGTCGAAAAAGAGACCTGTACGAGGGCCATCGGCATAGAGCTTAAGTAGTGTGCTCGTGCCTCGCTCAAAACGTTGATCTGCCTGATACCGTTGTTACCTTATTTTCGCAGGTATGGACGGGTATTTCGGCCATTCGATCAATTTATTCCCTCAAGCTCTTGGAGCTTTGAGAGCTGAGGGGTTTTGTTTCGAAAAAAAATGGAGAATCCGAGCCGATGAAGCCAATGAAGCCCATCTGAGACTTTATGAGACCAAATGGCCGAATGACCAGCAACAACGATATCAACGATTCATGTAGAAAGGGGGACAAATGCAAAAAAAAAAAAAAAAAAAAAAAAAAAATCGTGAATCGACCTCCGCTCGCTATTAGAGTTATCCGCTATCTCCGTCGCGACGTCTCGAAACTCGGTTTTTGACTCGCATCCCCTCATAATAAGCTTGGACTCGTTTCCTTCCCTCGATTTTGCTCCCTCCGCCGGGCCTTCTCTCTCTTTTATCTCCCTCTCTCTCCCACGCTTCAAAAACAACATCATTATGCCCAACCTAAACCTCTACGTAACCCCCTCAACCACTCGAAACAAAGACTTATCATCTCCAAACACCAAAAGAGGAATATGATCTCAACTTTGTATTGCCCGTACCGGAATTCTTGGAGACGGAGGATGGAGTTAGATTGGTTCCGCTGGTAGTGAGTATGGGATTGATTGGGTGTGGGTGGGCACTTTTTGATTTGAAGAGGATGTAGGCTGATGTTTGAAAGGGTATCCATATTCACACACTGCACCGCTCTCTCACCCCACGTAGCCCTCGCTCCACGCTCAAATCCTCTTTCCACTCTTCTCTTCCCATTTTTCAATGATGAGATACCTACCTTACACATACACCACATTAGAGTCGTTCCTCACCTTCCTGGAGGAACGTAGAAGGGATCCGGGAACGTTGTTGTGGGTCGTGTATGATTTATCGTTGATTTTAGACGGGAAGGAAGGTGGTGCTGAGGTGGTGGTGGATAAGGAGAACAGGGAGAGGATTGCGGGTATGGTTGGATTGTTGAAATGTAACGATGAGAATAGGTGGGGGGAAGTAGGGTGAGTTGTTGGATGAAAAATCGTTTTGCGAGTTGAGTTTGAGGAGTAAGACTGAAAACTTTCGATATACCTTTTCAGACACCTCGCGATTTTACCACCCTTTCATAGATCACCTATCAATACCCATTCTTGCTCGCTCCTTATACGTTACTTGTTCGATACCGTCCTACTCCGTCGAGTATGCTGGTTCGCCCATGCCGATAATACACCTTCGGTTAATGCCGCACTCAGGTTGGGGCTCAAGAAGGAGGCATTGTTAAAGTGGGAGAGATGTTTGGGTAAGGGTAAGGATGGTAAGAAGCTTGAGGGGGTTTTGGAAGGGTTGAGGGAAGAAGAGGAAAAGGCGGGGAGGTGGGGGGGGGGGGGGGGGGGCCGAGATTCGTACATTTTTGGACTGGGGTGGGATGATTGGAGGTCCGGAGGTTCAGAGGTTATTGATGGTCTGCTCAGTAGGGAGGTCAAGAAGAGGACGCTGGGGAATTGAATGGGGCAAAGTGATTGCAGTATGACGGTAGCTTTATTTATCTAGAGGACCACACCGTGCAATAACTGTTTGCGCGAAAATTGAGGGATCGGCATCAGATCAGCCCTCTTTCGCAAACGCAAACGTCGTCGCGGACACAGCACAGAACGTACTATAATCGCGAACCCTTTTAGCTTCTTGACCACTCACGCCATCAATCTCTTCCGCTCTCCTGCCTTGACTATCACATCGATCCCGATCAGCTCCGGCTTCGATCAGTGCGACGGCGGCTTCGGCATGCCCACTCTCGATCGCAAGGTGTAGAGGGGTGTTGCCCGCTCGGTCTGCTTGGTTCAGTCGAGGAGCAGTGGGTTTGCTCGGGATGTCGAAGAGGTGATGAGGTGAATGAAGGGGAGCGCAGAGGTCGTCGCGGCTCGATGGCTGCGAAGGTGGGGCGATGGGAGATGTGGGGGCAGGAAGTGGGGGTTCAATCGGCGGGGGTCGTTCGATTCGATGACAGCCACACTCACAGTGGAAGCTGGTTAGCCTTGTCTCGGGTATTGATGTCGGCTCCCTTTGAGATCAAAAGGCGGCCAATCTGTGCGTGCAATCATGACGAGATGTCGAGTCGAGTTGTCGGAGTAGATGCAGGGTCAGCTTGCGAGAGCCCGAGTGAATCGCGGGGGTCGGTGGATTCTCGGTCGAGAATAAAAGATTGAAAAATTTGGCCGGTCAAAACGCACCGAAACATGTCCTTTCGATGCAGCGTAGTGTCTGCAAAGCCAACTCGCCTGGGGTCAGTTTCCCCATCGAGTAGTGTTCCTCGCTCGCCGACCTCCCGCTGACCGAGTGCAGGATCATGGTCGTCAATGAGCACCGCAGCTTGATCAACTCACAGTGCGGTTGCTCCCTTATCATTCGCAGCCGCTACATCCGCGCCTGCTCCCACGAGCAGCGACACCAGTTCGAGATTGCCCGTCGCGGCTGAGATCGATGGAAATTCCAGCTAACCAACATCAGTGCCTGTTTCCACCACCCTCCCAAAGGAGGTAATCAAGCCGGTGAATGTTGCTTACAAGCACTAATCAAAGCCGTATTCCCCACCGCGTCCCTATTCTCGAGCAGGTTTTTTCGAGCTTCGTCATCGTCCAAGTGGGGGAGGATGTCCAGAATTGCGGAAAGGCAGGACGATGAGCCGTCGGGGAGGGAGATGATGTTTTGTAACGGGGTGCGCGAGTCCTGGTGGGGTTTTTAATGGGGAGATTGCGACAAGGGTGTGGGTGGGGGTGGCAGGCGGGTTAGCGAGTGAGATGGAAAACTGGCACGGTCGAGATGGAGGGCGAACCTACCGAGTCGACTTGCCATGCCAACGACACGTTCTCTTGCAGAGCCTCGCGTAAAAGGTTCGTTTGACCTGTCGAGAGAGACGAGGTAAGAGCATCAGCCGTCTGAGCAGTGTTGCACCGAGCCGCCGAGGGGCGATGACGACGACGATGACGCGTCGCAGGGTGGTCTGAACAGCGAACTTACCTTCTCGGGCCAACCGATGGACATCGACTGAGCTCATGTTTGATTTGATCGCGCTGCGTAATGGCGCGCTCGTGGGGTGAAGAGAGACTGAGCAAACTCGAGTAAGATTCGAAAGACGGGAGGGAGATCGAGACCAAGTCCAGCTCAGGTCGGAGATTTAAGATTTCAGTCAAAAGACAGGTCATGTTCAAAGCGGGACCAGAACATCATTAGATTCATCACATATTGTGTCATATAATTTGTACAGAATCAAGCAAGGGAGCGACAGCATATGAAAAACTTTACACGGTCCGGCATACGGCGCAAATCAGATTCCCTTGCCCCACAACGTCCCCGTCTTGCCTTTCATTTCCCCTCTCCGCACCCAGGCACCCCACATCAATCCAGCAGCAGCAAACGGAACGATCGTCGCCGCGATCGCGACTCCCGCCGTCGTCTCGGCCGTGCGGTAGAGCAGACCTTTCGGACCCAACTCGTCGTCGTCGTCGGCCGAGGATGAGGATGAGATCGTACCCTCGTGTTCGGAAGGGCGGGAAAGTCGAGGTGGCATATTCGAGGAAGAGGTTTTGCGAGATGTAGGCTCGGTCGGCGATCGAGGTGAGTTTGCTGTCGAGTTGGGCTCTTTGGAAGTGGGCGAGGAGCTCGACTTGAGATACCCGCCGACCACGGGGAGCGATTGCGCCATGGATATCGGAACATGAACCGCAGACCGTGCAAGGTGAATGGGAAGGTAGACGGCTCGCACAGTCGTGCTGTACGCGAATGATGTCGTGCTTGACGCGACTCGGCGAGCAAATCGAGGTGGGGCGAGGGCGAGCGAGAAGAGAGCCGATTCTGAGGAAGGAGTCGAATCTCGGGGTCGATACGCTTCGCAAAGTTTATGATCAAGAGAGATATCTTTTGAATTCGCTCCACTCGACTCGGATCGGGAGGACTGCAGTGCATTGTCTTGTGCTGCCTCGGCCGTATCCTCGTTCGCCTCGACTTGGGGTATCGCCTGCTCGACACTCGGCTGCCCCAACTCTTGGCCCTTGCCTTCTTCTGAGCTCGATTCTTGAAGTTCGGCCAAGAGAGATGGGGGTGGTCTCTTTTTGCGCAGCTTGTTGGGCGAGTCGTCGGTGTTGGTCGCTGCAACGTGTTGCTGGTGCTGTGCCTCGGCATCAGCGGCGAGACGCTCGCGGAGGGCGCGCAGAGCAGAGGGTGAGGACGGAGAGGTGCCTGCTGTGCTTTGTTGATCTGTCGTCGAGTGGTCAAACGTATGGGTGGACGAATGGGCGGTATGCACCGACGAGGCGGAAGAGTTGACCGATCTGAGCGAGGAGAGGCGAGAGGTGAATGAGCGGCAGTTCGGATCCATTCCCCCACCGATTCTATGGACTCACCTGGGTAGTGAATGAGTATCCCTCAACGAAACCAAGTCGGCATGGTCTGCGATGACGGTGACGACGGCGTCGGTCGCCTCGGCGGCTGCGACGATCGGTGACGCCGACAGCAACGACACGGGTGCGATCGAGGTCGTGGCCTTGTTGGGCGTCGAAGGGGCCGTCATCCGAGGCGACGTCGTGCTGTTGCGCGGCTTGGACGTCTTTTTCTTCAGTTTGGGCATCGTGCGAGTTGAGGATTCGAGTGGTGCGTGTGGTAAAGAGACACCGCAGCGGCTGAGCGCTGATTGCCGATTAATGATTGTCGATGACGCTGGCAAGCGCGCGCGCCCGTGCGACGTGAGCGCATGACGTCGTTACGGCTAACCTACAGACTCAGGCCGTGCAAAAATGCACGATTGCACGTGATCGGCGCACGGGCAAATGTCGGGTATTCTACTTGCTTTTCACATCATTAAGTCAGCCCGAGCCAGACGCATTCGCAATGGCGTCAGCAACTCAAGCAGGACACTCATGGGCGGTAGTGTTGCTCCGGGACCTAAGCGCTGTGTCTCGATACGACGCTTCTTGGCACGAGGCGCAGCCAACCTCGATTTCTTCTTCTTCTTCTTCTGGCCAGGCCCTTCCCCTAAGACTTCGCGCTGGGTTGTCGTAGGATTGTTGTGGCGAGAGGCAGGCAAGACGTTTCAAATGGGATGAATCGTCGGAGTCGGAACTTGTCATCTCGTCATCAACAACGTGGCCGACGTTATCCTCCCCGCCGCCGGACAACGATGATGCTGGTGATGAGCAGGGGGGACAGGAACGCTGGCGGATTAGTTTCCGTTCTTTTCTACGAGCTAGAAGAGGAGTCATTGAACTTCTTGCAAGCCTTCAACCTAATGCTAACGCGGCAGTGGCACGAAATGTGGAGTCTATACCATGAGCCCTCCGATCCTACCGATATCGGCATTAAAATGTCAAGTCTACCACCCAAAGGGACTCTTGAAGAAGGACAAGGTGTCTGGAAGATGGAAGATGCGTCGGCTTTTTTTCATGAATGCGAGATAGTGAGTGTCGGGAACGCCAAAAAAGCAGATCAATAGAGCTGACGATGCTCTCCTCTTACAATGTTTTCCAGCGGTGCAGTGCTCCTGGAGGAAATCACAGTGGGGAACATTCATGTTGATGGCAAGTTTGACTCACAAAGTTGTGCCCCAGTGGTCCAGTGAAGTTTTGGCCTTGTCAATCACTAATGTAGTGTACAGCAGGGGCTATGATAGCGGTCAGCAATACTATGTATAACTAAACTTTGTGCAAAAATGGGCATGGCGATACTTTGACAACCACTGGTGTACGGAAAGAGTCAATTATTCACCAGCAGCAGCCAGTGCTCTTTGCGCGCGAGCGTATCCTTACGCATGTCACGTGCGCGCGCGGGCGTATCCTTACACATGTCGACATATGTAAGGATACGAGGGTGCGGTAAGGATACGGGAGGTGCGGTAAGGACACATAAATTTTGAATCACTACAAGTCTTGCAATACACATGCTATCGTGTAGTCCTTGCAGACACCATTCAGAAATAGTTATATGTTGATGTTACAATATCAAGATGAACAGATTTGGTTGTGTATTGACCTTAACTCATGTGTAAGGATATATCCTTACATGTATACAAGCCGCCGCCGGGGCCCTCTTCACTTCCCGCCGTCCACTTGGGGCCTGATCACCTCCAGCATCTCGCTCTGTATGGCTTCTTCCAACGAAGCGACGCCAATTGTTTCCTCCAACTCTCGGCCACCAACGCTCACCCGACTCCTTGCTACTTGTGCTCCATCCAGCTGGTTTTTTCCGCCACCGCACCACGATGGAGCGTGTCACTCAACTTCTTCGCGCGTTCAAGCCGATGCTGGGACGACCGCCTACGATTGCGTCGCCCGGCTGGGAGGATTGAAATGGGACTCACCCGCGTCACCTGGCGCCAGGGTTCTCAGCTCGTTCTTCGATATACTCGAGCAACACCCCTCATTGCTGGACCTGTTCCGCGAGGAGCTAGACGCCATCAGCAATGCTCCTCGCAGCCGGTTGCCTCGGAAGAGCGAACGCAACGTCGAAATCTCGTTCCATGACCTCTTCGCTACCGGTCTACGCCCTGCAACGGAGGCGCTGCTCGATCATCATGCCGCGATCACCGAGGCCGTCGGAGCTTCTTCCGCTTCCGCATCGACCTCCGCCACGAGACCCAGGTACTCGGTTTGGTTGGACCAACCTGAAAGTGCTCTCCGCACGCAGGGCGATGCTGTCGTCTACATTGAACGTGGGGCTGGCGACGTCGTTTCAAGTATCTCGATCGAATACAAGCGGGACAACGTACATCATAGCTTGGCCAAGGTACGCCAGGAGGGCCTCTCGCATATTCCCTTACTCGACCACGGGGCCCCAGTGCCACTTCAAAAACTAGAGGAAGAAGAGTCGAAGGGTGCAGATGCTGTGGCGACCAAGGTGAGGCATGCATCTTGCAGGCTTGGACATACGCTTTCTCGATCCGGCCTCGAAAATATCTGCGTTTACTCATTTCATCTTTTCATGCTCGTAAAGGCCATCATCCAATGCGTCTCTAGCGAGAGTCGATTCTTTTTGCTGCTGTCGGTTCCGTTCTTCCAAATTGGTGAACTGGGTACGTCGTAGATTTGAACTCACCAAAACCTGTCGAAACTTTCCGGGCCCCACTGACGCATGCGATCATGCGGTCTTGCTTTGGCCATTCGCCCGCCCACAGTCCAGCACCAGTCGACGCATGCTGCAACGGCAAGCGATCCCGTAGCGTCGACCTCAGCGGCGTCTGCCTCAATCTCGGCTGCGACCGCGTACTCACTGGCACCGCCCCTCAAGGCCAGGTACAGCCTGGTTCTACAAGAACTCGCCCGATGGGTAGAGCCCTCTCCGACGACCATGAACCCAGACGCGGCCGAAATACTTGGCGCCGATCTTCCACGACGGTCACTCATCGTGTCGTTCATCGCTCTAGCTTTCACAGCCTTTATTGAAGTCCCCAAGCCGGACCAAGCCACCATGGATACACTGCTCGATGCTCAACCTCCGAATCGGCCTCGTCTTCGCTCCAATCCGGACTTGGACCCTAACTATGAACTCTCCCCGCGGGTCCAAAAATTCTCGAAGACTTCGACCGAAGCCACCGGTGCTCGTCGTTCGGGGCGACTGGCAGGCCAACCACCGCGAGCTCAAAGCAACCCTTCGAATCGACCGGTCACCCCGCCCATCTCCGTAGGGTTGCAAAGTGATCCCTCATCCGACTCGTTGACGCCTGTCACTCGCATCTTTTCGTCCCCTTCTGCATCGACGGATTGGAGTCCTGCGACCTCGCCGCTCTCCGGCTCGGGCCTCCCATCGAAATCGATCACCATAGTTCAAGATCGTGGGTTCGTGATCAAGGCCAGCTTGTCGAGCGCGTACTGGTCTACGATGGTGCGTCACGCGCTCTACCATGCTGCTCCCGTCCTAGCCCTGGGAGCCCAGCTCACAGAAAGGATCATTCACTTTATGCTCTTGCGCAGTCGTACACGGGCACGAGCCGCATAGAACTGGTCGAGATCGGGTTTGATATCGTCTCTTCGGTTCCTTCCGACTCGCCCCTTGCGTCCCGTCTGCCGTCAAAGCCTTCCCCAGCGAGCGATTTTATTCGGGGCCTCCATCTGTCCGATGTGGTTTTGCGGTGGCTGTCTGAAAACCCCCGGGAAGAGCTCAAGGACGATCGAATCCCCCTCGAACTCTTGGATCGGTTCGAGCCCACTGCGGATCTTCGTCTGGAGAAGGAGGTCGGGTCGGGAAGTACTGCCGGAGGGTGGCTTGCGAAGGTGGTGCAAGTCAACCGACGTTTGTGCTCATCGACCAAAGCCGAGGCACCCCTTGTTGATCACCCTGCTCCGAACACGACGTATTTTCTCAAGCTCGTGACGTGTAGATACGTCGGCTCCGTCATCCGCGAGACGCTGTTTTACCAGCACGTCTTGCCCCACCTCCCCGAGCATCTTCGAAAACATGTCCCGCAATATCACGGCACATATCGAAGGACGAATGGAAACGGATACGCCATGGTGCTTGAGAATGTGGGCAAAACGATGAACGAGCTCGACTTCTACGGATCGCCGGGCGAATTGTGGTAAGTTCCTGCAGGGCGGCGCACTGATCCAGCCATGTGCAAGCCGGTCAAGAGGCCGCGCGGATTCCTGACCCTCTGATTTTTTTTTCTTTTTTCTACGGGAGGTGCAGGGAGATCGAGGCGGCTTTCAAGGAACTCGGCATCATGCACAATGATGTCAGGGCCGGCAACGTACTGGTTCGACCCAACAATGGCCCTCTTTGCTTCGTTGATTGGGGACGATCGTATCTCAAACTCCGAGTGTGAATCTTTTCTCTCCTCCTCCTTCTGAGGTCTCTGTTTTTGTCTCTCTTCTATGCTTGTTTTATATTTTGTACGCACTTTTTGTACGCACTTTCCCTCAGGTTCATCTGCAATGCGCAACGCTCGTCATCTCGTTCATCTCATTAGCGTCGTAGTTGGACTCGAGAGCACCCCGAGCTGAATGGACCTCAGCTCCTACCGGTTCGGCGAGAATCGTGCTTCTGGACTGAGGTTGAGGCTGGAAGAAGAGAGAGAGAACAAAGGAGGAAATGAAAGGTCTGCATGGAATGAACCGCCCCCCCCCCCAAGAGACAAGTTCACTCAGTCTTAAGTTAGGTAGTGGCCCCAGAGCCAGAGGCACGATGTCGCCTGATCCGCGGTGAGAATTTATGTTGTCGAGTTTCGTCGGCCCTCCACCACCCAGTGCAGCTCGCCCTAACCCGGGCTTGAACGTACATCCACGTCACCGAGCACTCGCCTCGAACCACTGCATACACGCAACATTAGGTGGAAAACTATTTCGACTTTTTCAATTTTGCGGCACTCGCCGAGGAAGATGGCAATTCCTATCCTCTCGAGTCGATCATACTCGTGTTCATCCGCCCATCGTCTGTCCGATTCCAGTGGAGGCTGGTCACTCCCGGTGGCAAGTCTTGAATACGAGCAGGGAGTGGGAGGAGGGTGAGGGAGAACAGGATTTGAAGCGACTTTCACTTCGTTGCGAAAGGTCGTTGCGGAAGGTCGAGACTGGTCGAGACCTCAACTACCTGTCATGAGAAAACGGAATCGCTCCAACGCCAGTCCAACGCCGCGCCCCCCGCCCAAGCGCAATCCGAGTCAATGCGCCGCGTCTCGTCTTCACTTGCGCCCCCCACCCCCGCCACCACCCAATCGCTGCCGACACACCTGCCCAGCTCGTCGGCTCCCACCCCGGTGACGCCGACGCCCAGGCGGATCAACCACAACACGACTCGACCAGGGCGAGCAGGTCGCTCACGCGAGGCCGTAGGCCTGTCAGGCATGTTGGACCTCGACGATGCCTTGCCAAAGTCGAGCCCAATGAAGTCGAGTCCTGTCGTGTCGATGACGGTCACGGGGGCAGAGAGGGAGCAACAGCTCTTCGCCCACATGGGCAAACCTCGACTCTCGAAGGCGATGGACAAGTACTTCCTTGCTACGCCTTCGAAGTACGAGGCCAAGATACTCGAACCGAGGAAGAAATTGTGGACGGACTCGGAGGCTGCGATGAGAGAGATCGCAAACGCGATCAAAGATGTGGTGAGTGCCCCGGTGCTATCGCTTGGCTTCGACCGCACGAGTATGACTGACCACTGTCTCCCGATCATTGATGCACCCGGGTGTAGACTGGTGATGGACGTCTGGTCGGATGCGGCAACTCGGGTAGCCTCATCAAGCTGGCGCTCGATCGCGGGGAACAGGAGAAGACGCCCGACGCCGTCATATTGACGCATGCGGCGGTGGCCGCTTCCCCCGATCTTCCGTTCGTTTGGGCGCAGTCAGAGCACCCAACGTCGAAGTAAGGCACGCCCCCGTCGCCTCAACGCGCATACTCGCAGATTGCAGTGGCGATTGGGGTGAAAGAGAGCGACACGAAGAGCGCAGAAGCGCGTAATCAAGTGCTTAGGCGGCTACACATGACCTGCAAGACCGCACTCCGCGCCCACGCGATCGGGGTCACCCTTTGCGGGGAAGTACTTCAAGTCTACCTCGTCAACGGGTGTGAGGTATTCACGACGAGCGCCCGCAAGTGCGGTCAGGAAGCCGTGCTGCTCCGGCGCGTGCTGTCACACCTCATCGAACTCGACGACAACGGGCTCGGGATGCTGGCCTCGACGAACGAGGTCGACGATGGTTTCGGCAATTTTATCGTCTCGGACAAGTTTCTCCCACCCCGCGCCCACGACTTCGAGTTCGGGCTTGGCGATATCTCAGATCTCGAGATCCAGGAGCTCCTCTTCCGACGCCGAAGCTGCTTGGGTCGCGCAACTTCCGCTTTTCGCGTCACCGCAAGACACGCGCCTGTCGACCCGACGTCAATCACCTCGCCTAACCCTGCCGCCGAGTACGCTATGACAGTCGCATGGGTCGAGCAATCCCGCCTCGACGATGCGATTGCCCTACGTCGCAAGATGCACGCTGCGTCGCGTATCGACACCGAGGGTTTAAGCCTTAGCGCCGGCATCTATCAGGACGACTTCCGCACGCTTCCAGCTTTCTTCGGTGATGATGAAAGCTTCGATGATATCGGGCCCCGGGCACTCGAGGTGGTCTTCCACCGACAGTGTTATCGGCCCCTCAACACGGCGACCACGACCAGGAAACTTGCCCAGGCCGTACTTGGAGTCGTCAAAGGTGAGCACGGGAATCAACTGGGCGGCCTTGCGTTTGCGCTCCCTAGCCGACACGCCTATTCCCATGACAATGCAGGACACCGAAACCTCTACAGGCTGGGGTATATCCACCGGGATATCTCGTACGGTAACGCCGTCATCGACCACGATGGTGTCGGCGCCCTCATCGATTATCACCTCGCCGTCCCGCATGATCGACCTTGCAACGAGCTGCACCACAGAATACGATCCGTGCGTCCTCCCCTCTGTATGTTTCCCCGAATGAAGTTTTTGACAAGAACTAACGTTTGGACTATACGACGTCTTACAGGGCACGTGGTCCTACCTCGCCTGCTCGATCCTCGCTCAACCGAACGAGCCACTCGGTGTCGTCCACGAACGGTGGCACGACATCGAGTCGCTCTTCTACGTCGTGATGGAAATTTCGTTTCGCGAGCCTTCCCAGGGCAACAATGAAGAGCTTGTCATGACGCCAAAGGGTCAGATTATCTGGGCGGACTGGAATCGGCCAGAAGCGCACGTAGTCTATACCTTCAAGGTTGTGCTTCGCAGGGATCCGGCATACCGATCTGTACTCCAAGGCTGCGCACATCGATGGACAAACATCCGCCTACTCCCTGACATCTTGAGACACCATTGTGGTCTTGATAACCAGTTCAATAATTTCGAGGTGGCGGAGGAAGAAGCCCAACTGGGGGAGTTGTGGGGTCCATCCAAGGCGATGTCGCACGAGTCCATCATCTCGGACATTGAGCAGCTGCTTCCCTTGCTCTGAAGTGACCACCTTTGCGCTGGGCTTAAATATAGTTGCTCGTTGTTGATTCCGATTATTGCAATAGATACCCAAGGTCATTTTCCGTCCGTTCCAGTATAATTCCAGGCTGGAAATAGCGCTGCGCCAGCGGTGCCTTCATTCGGCTCGACTGTGCAGAGTTTCTGGCCTAAGTCGTAATCTTGAGGGCCCTTACATCATTCGCGTTTTGCTCATAGGAGTGTTATTTTTGGAAATGTATCAGGTTTATTGTCCTGTCCCGTGTATCAAAACGCGTGGCCTTGAACCAACGAAATGAAAGCCCATAGCCCCGCACCAAAATCTTGTCTTTGATCTCACTGACCTCTCGAGATTTGCCACACAACACCACCTCATTGCTTCATATCTTACTCGAACTCGATTCTACGGTGCACACGTTGGATCATACAGTCACGACTCGGGCTTGTCCGAGTCCACACCATTCGGCGTTGGACCGTGACGATCATTCGCACTCTCAATCGATCTCGGCGATTCGCTCGACCAGCTTGATACGTGCGTTCAGCATCCCACATATGCGAGTTGCACGATCATACACGCGGCAGCAAGCCTGGTCATTTGGTCGTGGACTGCGCTCAGCGTCGCACGGTGTTCCATCTCCTCTCGCTTCGCTTCTTCTTGCACTCCCCTCGCTTGGTATCGACAAACTCGTTTGGCATTTACTAAGCGAGCACACGTCCGAAAGGTGAAAGGTCAGTGTGTGCCTTCGACCTAGGGCCTTCCCTTCCTCCACACCCTGTGTTGCAAGTATGTGCACTCTTGCTTATGTACGACTTTTCATTCGTTACACCAGGTCTCAGATTCCGGCCTGCGCTTAGATCGACTCTTTAGACTCCGACTCGCTCCAAACCGTTTCTCGCTCTCATGGATGAATGATCATCGTCTCTTTCAATTGAGGATCCAGACTTCTTCGGCGGGATTTGCTCTGCTCGACTTTGATCTCCTCTCCATCGACCCGGGCCTCAGCCCAACTTGGTGCGACCGATCATCGCTCGTCAATGAGCATGCAGGCTCTCATCTTTGCCGCTGCTGTCTTCGCCACCCAAGACTTGACATTCGCCGATGATCTGTGTGAGGAGAGTGTGTGAGGAGGTATAAGGGATAAAGGGGTACCCCTTGGGGTTACCTCTCAGGGTTACAACGGGTTAGAACGGGATATGAACGGGCTAGGAACGGGATATGAACGGGCTAGGAACGGGTTAGGAACGGGTTACAACAGGTTAGAGCGGGTTGGGAACGGGTAGAACGGGCTAGCGAACAAGCAGTGACTCTGGCGTCGAACGGTGACAGGACTCCATGATGCCCGGAGCGGTGCGGGTGATGGCGCCAACCGGCCAAGACGGTACTGAGCGCTGAGGAGTCGTTGCTATCGAACGGTGACAGGATCCGTCGAGGAGCTGCTGTCGTCGAAAGTTAACAGGAATTTCTGACGAGTCAGACGCTCAAGAGCTGTTGTCGTCGAAAGATGACAGTATTCGAGAGGAAGAGGACGCTGAGGAGCTGCTGTCGTCGAAGATTGGCAGAGATTTCTGAGGCATTAGATGCTCAAAGACCGCCGTTGTCGAAATATGACAGAATTTTCCCAAGAAGAGGACGTTCATGAGCTGCTGTCGTCGAAAGATGGCAGGATTTTATCAGGGAGAGCACGCTGAGGAGCTGCTGTCGTCGAAAAATCACAGGATTCTCTGAGGAAGACGACACTGAGGAGCTGCTGTCGTCTGAAGTTTCTGAGGAATTAGATGCTCAAAAGCTCTGGTCCTCGAAAGATGACATGATTCGGGAGGAAACGGACGCTCAGGACCTGCTGTTGCCGAAAGATGACAGGATTCTCTGAGGTAGTGGACGATCAGGAGCTGCTGTCGTCGAAAATTATCAGGATCCGGGAGGAAGTTGACGCTCAGGAGCCGCTGTCGTTGAAAGAGGACAGGAGGACTTGGCCGCTGAGGAGCTGATGTCGTCGAAAAATGTCAGGATTTGAGAGGAAGTTGATGCTGATGAGCTGCTGTTGTCGAACGATGACAGAATTCTCTGAAGAAGACGACGCTGACGAGCTGTTGTCGTCGAAAAATGACAGGATTCTCTGAGGAAGTGGACGCTCGGGAGCTGCTGTCGTCGAACGATGATATAATTTTCTGAGGATGTGGATGCTGAGGAGCTGTTGTCGTCGAAAAATGACAGGATTCGGGAGTAAGTCGACGCTCAGGAGCAGCTGTTCTCGAAAGATGACAGGATTCTCAGAGGAAGACGACGCTGATGATGAGCTGCTGTCGTCGAAAAATGTCTCAATTATAATGGCAATTCCAAAATATCACATGTCACAGACTCCCGCGACCTGCAAAGAAGCTCGCGCGAGCACCCTGTGGTATCTGAGAGAAGGATGCGACCACTGCACTAGAATCAGAAAAAGGAGGCCGCAGATTGGCCTCAGGACCTGCTGGCATGCAACGTGCTTTCCCTTCCCGCTACCAATAAGCTTTGCATCTAAGCTCGCAAAAAAAAGACTTGCATGAGCTTATCCTTGGTGAACCATTTGACAAGGTCTTATAACCTCGGTTTGATCACTAGCCTGTATCGGCATCGGCATCGACCGGCATCCTACTGATGCTCGCGGCTCGTGCGCCCGAGCGCCGGCTCGTCGACTGGACAGAGTAGGACAGAATCATTTTGCAGGAGCGCGCGCCTTGTGAGATAATGTGATTGTTAACTTCCTATGTTTCCTTCTCGCATCATGTCCCCTTTTCTCGGTTTCTTCTTACCTCCTATTTGGCCTGCCTTTCCACACCTTAGCTCTCTCCCTTTTATGGGCTGGGTCCGTGCGCCTGACAGAGGCGGCTGGCCCAGCCGCGCGCTCACCCGAGCCAACGGCCCGGCCAAATTAGGCGGCGAAAAGCAGTCCAAAACTCGCGCGCGAGGACAATAAAAAGCTGAAGGGTGTGGAGAGCCCGCCGCCCCAATGCCCACCCAGCCACGTACAGCCGCACTTTCCCTCCACCAACCTTACACCAGCCTCACACCAAGAACAAGCGACCCTGCTCACCACTTCATCTCTGCATCTGTATCGCTGCACTGATCATGAAAAAGAAACGAGGCGGTCGCCCTCGCCCTAGTCTTCCGAGCCCACCCAGCAAGCGCCCTTTCCAAGCGTGTTGGCCCACAGACGTCGAGGCTCCACGTTGCGCATTCGATCACGAGCGCCTTAAGCAACCAGATGCAAGTGAAAACCGTTCTTCAGTCCGAGTGGAGTACCCGTTAACCAAAGTCAGTCGTAACTCCCTGCAACAGTCACCGTCATGGGCCCCGCCGTCGCCTGCACCGTCGCGTTCACCTCGATCACCCCCGCGCACAGGCGCGCCCTCACCGGAGTCCCCTGCGGGCAACAGTCCGGCGCGCGATAGGGCAGACCAGGTTCTTATCTCGGCTCCGCTGGATAGTGAGACGGACCGCATCTTCCTCGAGGACGAGCTCATCCCACGCATCGTGATGTGCGACCCCTCCGATCTGATGTACTCGGTCTTTGACGTCAATCGAGCGCGTTTCAGGGAATGGGAGCAGAACGTCCAGGTTCGCCACGGCCGAGCCACGCTCGTAAATGACTTCAAGCGCGACTGCAGACGATCAGCGAACCAAACGAAAGCAGATTGGGTAATATCGCTTGCCAGATTTGTAAGTTTTATTGAGTCACGTTTGGCTCGGTATGAGATCACCCGATAAGACTGACCGCTGCTCCTTCGACTGCACAAGGCAATGGTCGGTGGTCGACAACAAAGTCTGACGCTCGCGCATGCGCTACAGCGGCCTCGATGGAACTGCGAAGAGGGTGCTGAGATACCACAGGCTCACCATTTTTTCACGTGTTGCGAACGATCGGCGTCGGCAAGCGAAGGGTTCGCCGCTCATGGAATGCTTGTCCCAATTCACTTCCGCGTTGGTTCGCATGTCGAGGCTCTCGGTGACGGCACCCCGTCTCCCCTCGTCGAGGTCGTTCTCGACGCGGCGCAAATGCTCACGCAACCGGCCCGCCTATTTGTGCCGGGACTTGCCATTGCGGAGACCACAGCTCATCTAGTCGTGATCGATCATGAGGTGTGCCGGATTGCGACCATCTCGGACTGCTGGGGTGAGGGCTTCGGTGAACTTGGGGTGGTCGTTGCGATGCTGTCGGGGCTGGACGTCTACTCCGCGGGATTGTGCCCCCTCTTTCGCTACGAATGTGCTGGCAACATCGGTTTCAAGGCCGTATCACTCATCACATGGTACCTTCGACCTCCCGAGCTCGAAGACGATGTCCCTCTTAGCGGTCGCACCGTCGAGTTCATTGACGAGGAACCCGTCAAGCTCATCAACAGCGCGGCCGCGAACGGCGGGTCCATTTTCAGCCGCAGCACCGTTGTGTTCCAGCTGACCCGTCCAAGTCTGATGGGGCCGGACACTTCTTCGACATCCGATCCACCCCACTCCTTTGTACTCAAAATTCAACACACCCGACACGAGTGCGTCGGGCACGAAGCCAACGTGCTGCGAATGATCGACGAGCGTTGTGTGTCCGCTGCGTCGCCGGAAGTGTCGGATTTGATCTTCAGCCACATCAACCGTCTCGAACATGCCAAGTCGTTCAATCTTCATTGCTCGCAAATGAACGACAGCGACTTTTCGCTGGTGAAACGAAGGGATTCTCATCGACAAGTACGACGGCGCAAACTGGACCTAGTCATCCTACGCAATCCCACTCCGCTGCCCACGCAGGTTGATTGCGGTCAAGATCGTTCCCGCCCGGTGGAGGACGCTTACCTAGTTTTCGATCAGCTGCTCACACTTTTACCGATTCTCTACGATCTCGGCATCCACCATCGCGACCTGTCGCCAGGCAACATCCTGCATCATCGAGGACAACTTGTTTTGGTCGATTGGGATACTGGAATCGTCGCGCCCCCGGGGGAGCCTGTCCCAATAGGTGCAGCCGATGGTACCGGGTCGGTCAGGGTCACCCTCGCTACGACTCCCTACGAAGTGATTGCCTGGTTCCTCATGAAACCTTGGATTGAACTACCAACGCACATACTGGCGAACGATCTAGAATCCGCAACCTACTGGTTTTTAACCGTTCTGCGCTCGTTCCGGGTGCAGTCGTGGGAGACCGCGGCTTGCAGGGCCTGGGCGGCGTTAAAACTTCCGCCGCACCCGCAACCGTGCTTGGAGTTTCTCGCATGTGCACGTTTGGACCTTTGGGGCAACGCCGACACGGATTTGTCCCGGCGCATTGCATTCCTCAAAGCTGTGCGAGATCTCTGTCCGGCGGAAGGCCAGGTGGTCGACATGTTCACGCGTATCCTCCCCCTCTGGCGTGACATACCGAACGTTCATCAACTCACCAAAGAAAGGATGGCAACAATGCAGGGCAAGATGAGAGACATTCTCGCATTGCAGCCTCGCTCCGATTAGTTGTACCCTTTCGTTCTTATCTGTTCTTGCTGATGTATCTAGTTCTCTCCTTTATTGTTGGCATCCCATTTCGTCACTTTGCTGCGTTGCTGGCCAAACTCTTGGCAGCTTTCATTGATGCTCTCCATGTCACGCACCAACCAATAATCATTACAAAGCCTAGCCAGATTCTGTTGACTCGACCCATTTTGCTCCATCCCACCCAGTTCCAATCTCCAACCCCTCAATACATCTTTCCCCGCCCACTCCCCTTTTTTCACCCCTCCCTGGGCCAGCCTGGGCAGCGAGCCACGCCGCTACTACAACCACTGTAGGCCATAGCGATTGTGCCCATCGTCGTGATCAATCCCACGATCAGCAAGACACCCTTCGAATGGGTGGGCGACTGAATCGAGCGTCGATGCTGAGGGTGCGAGGGAGTCAACGGCCTTGACTTTGGAGGCCGTGAAGGGAGCGACCAGGGTGGCGGCCGAAGTTTTGGTCGGTGCTTCGAACCCGTAAGATTTGAATTTCTAGAATAGGTGTTTAGTACATCCCAACTTTGGGAGGGACTACGTCTGCGAAGGACTCTCGACGACACTTGAAGACTGAGGGCGCCTTCGAGAGCCGCGAACGTAAAGATGATGGGTCAATCGGGCCCCTGACATCGAGCAAGCTTCCCCTGACACACGCGCAAAGTCGGCCAAATACTATAAGCAACGTGGTTGTTTTTCCAGATATTGCACCGAGCAATAAAAACTCTCGCACATTCTTGATCTGGAGGACCGTTGGCGCAAAACAGCCGCTCTGGGATCCGCCGCCGTCTTGGACAACTTTGGCGGGCCCCGACTCGACGATGGCACGGATATTCTCGTTCAAGGGATCGAGCTTAGCACCGTCACTGATCCTACCGTAGTCACTTGAAAGGAAAGGATCGGTTCCAAAAGCGAGACGGCCCGGGGTAGCTTCCGAGATGAACTCGACGACAACGGCGGCAGCCTTGCGTTTAAGCAAGGCCGAATCCACTGACACAACAACGGCTCTGAAAGGGGCAAACATCCCGGAGATCGACTTCGAGACGCAATCGCCCGCTCGCGGCCAGGATGGAAGTCGAGACGAGTCGGCGAGACGACAGAGAAATCTGTCCAACGTCTGAACGCAAGAGAGTCGGCGAGAATGCGTCCTCTGGCTGACAGGTTCCGAGCATCTCACAGGACCTCCCCAGCGATACAAACACGCAACTGCCTCCCAGTCTTCTGCCCTGCCAGACTATGACGGACAGCTGCCCACTGCGTACGCCTCTTCTTCTCAACCTTCCTTGTTGGATTGTTGACTGACTGTTCATACCCTGTATGCAGCCGTTCTGCCCTACACCTGCCAGTGTAGCCGCACCTTCTTCTGTTGAGTACCGAGTCACGCTCCCGGAGCTAAGGTACATCACTCCCCCGCATCAGGCTCTACCTTTTGGTACTCCTGCTCACAACTGTCCTTGTTGGGTATGTTGGCTTACTTGGCTACCTTGCGCTACAGACTACACTTGCCACCCAACATGCCAGCGTTCAGGGTCGGTCTCCTTCTTTCAAGTGTGTCACGCTTTCCAAGCAAAGGTATGCCAAGCCTCCCAGTCTTTGCAGTATTTCTCTGAGTACTAATAGGATCCACGCTTTCCAAGCAAAGTGTCCTATTTTTGAGCTCCTCCGGCCCACCCTTAAAGTAAATAAAAATAAAAATAATCCTTGTTGGTGTCCTTTCTTTCTTTTATTATCTCTCTTCTGATCTCTGGGTCTCTCGTCTCGTGGGTATTTTCTTTCAACCCATTCCGTTTGTTACGGGATGCCGGGTTTCATGCCTGATACTGCAACTCAACTTATACCCCGCTATCTAGCTGCGCTTCTACGAAAGAGTCGTATTTTGAAAGGGAGGCGTGATCCTGCATAGTATTTTCAGGGTTTTTGACGTGACTTCGGAGAAACCTCTCACACCCTCGGCAACAAACCAGATGAAGCGAAAGTTTGATGCGGTGACGGCTCCCCTCAAGTTGCTCTCTCATCCAACGTTTGCCGATGTAGGCGTTCCTATGGAATGGACAAATACCAAAAGCGTCACCACTATGCGGTACCATTCATCGTCACGCTCGCCGGTTTTTCACGACAAAATCCTTCAACTCTTATACAATATCAAGTCGGTCTACGCAGAAACGCCAACCGCGGACTACCGGCTTGGCTTCGGGGTCATGCACACAACAGCATACCTGATCCTCGTCAACCATGAAAGTGTTCACGTCGTCCAGTTGAATGACTGTTGGGGCAGCCGCGGGCGCGCCGAATTCGCATCTCTGGCGAATATCATCCTCGGCCTTCACCTTCCCTCCGTCGGGTTCTCACGGTTCTTTTCTCACCAATACACCCCCAGCCATGGCCTAGCCGAGCAGGCCGTGCGGATCTTGGCACTCGGTCCGAATACCCAAGATGTCTGCAAACTCCAACTCTCCAAAGACATCACCGAGGTTGAGATCATCCCGGTCGAGTGTTGCCCACCCATAGTGCGGGGTCCGCACTCGAGCCGCAACCGCGCGATATTTGCGATAAGTGCGTTCTCGGCCGGAGGCATCAACGTGGTTGAGCACTTGTGTCCCCAACTTTCCCTCGCCGACGCGTCGCCACTTCGTCAAATGTGGATCGTTTGGAAGTTGCTTGCACCTGAGGAATCAGGAAACGTCCGAGAGGTCGCCGTCACCAACCGACTCCTTCAGAACGCCGCGACCCTCCCTTCGCACATTCTGGACCATATCGCTCTTCACGTTGAAAGTCGTCGATTCGCTGTAGATGATCGCGGCGCCTTTCTGCCTTCGAACACCCCACGCGTGGACGTCGCTTTCGTGACTATTCTGGTTCCACCGTGCCACAAAGACCGTCGGTACCGTAGTTTGATCGATAAAAAGCACCCACCAACAATACGACAGCTCGTTACGGCCTTTAGTCGCCTGACCCAAGTCGTGTTCGCGGTCTCCGATTGCGGGATCAACCTTCGAGGAATCGCCCCCAGCAACGTGCTCCACGTCGACGGTGAGGTCCTGGTGTGGGACCTCGCGAACGCGACGTTCTCTGAATACCCACGTTCGAGCGCGAAGCTTCCGACAGACCCTGAGGGGATGTGCGGGCAAGGTTTGCGCAGCTCGAAGACCTTTCCGGCAAGCGTCTACACCGACCTCAAAAGTTCCATCATCACCTTCGTGGCGACAATTGCTCGCGCGTTCGAGGAATGTACCGATGAAGAGACAAGGCAAGTTTGGCGACCGTTTGGGTTCGGGAAGACGTTCGACGAGATCAACAGCACGCCCCTCTTGGCACTTTCTCGAAACTTGCTCTTCACCATGAACCATCACCAAGAGAATAGTGACGTGCCAACACCCCTGGAGTACATTGAGCGTTGTAGCGCACCTCTGGCCAAGTTCTTCGAGATTATCTTGGACAAGGAGCCCAGCGCCGACACTGAAGCCGCGATGAGGGCCCTTCCAAGCCGACTTCTTGTTGAGGTCTTAGCCCCAAACGATGCCACCTGGCAGGAAAAGTTGGACGCGCCATTGAACAAAAAGATGCGAGTATGACGGGGTCAAGAATTAGGATTGGGTAAGGCTGTGCGGGTTGTGGAAGCATCGTGATGCACTTTTTTGTTGTCGAACTATTTCGCCTTGTCGGGGTTTCTGATCACTCGGTATCGTGGTCATGGAAGGCTTTGCAGCAATATAGACGTGTTCGATGGCTTGCTCAGAACGGTGGGCGTTGATTTGTCCTCGACTTTTTTTTATTTAATTGGCATTGTCTTTGCGGACTTCTCAGACGGCGCAGGGGTCGAGGTGAACAAAACAGCCATCAATGATCTATGATAATGGGTCACATGCTCGTGAACTAGAGGAACCGGTTACCTTCCTACATTACACGCGTGAAATAAGTGCCACTCTTTCTCCCATTCTCGCACAGCAATTCGTTTAGGTTGGACGGTTCGCCCATTCGACGGCTCAATAGCCAGCGCTCGAGACTAGATATCAATCAGAAGGAGCTTTGCAAGAACAAGCTCAGGGTGATGTCAGTTGGCTGCAACTGGTGAGAGTGGGGATAGCTACCTTCGTCTCAGCATACATTTGCAAGAACAAGCAAAACTCTGTGATGCGGCGGAGGCAGGCAGAGGCTGCGTTTCGAGCAGAGGGGTTCGGCAGAGAAACTGCCGAGAGATGCAGGGGTTGCGAGTCAGATAAGTGTCCAACCAGGACTACCGACTAACTGCCCGTACAGGACTGACAAGATCATTGTAGGAATCAAAGTGGTAAGTTCACCGTGCAACAAGCTTGGGTGACCAACAACACTTACCCCGAGTTACTCCAGGACAGAGCCACGTCGAGGATTTGGACGAGCTAGTGGCGGCTAGCTGAGCAACGTCCTGCAAGATGAAACGCTCGGTCAGCGACTTCGTCAGCTGTGAGGTGATCTTGGGAGTGAGGGACGCACCCGTATCAACAGGTGGTAAATGCACGGCAGAGGCTGGTGGAGACGTCGACGGTACAGTGAAGGCCCTGAAGGGAGGGAACGTGCAGCGCAAGTGACCGCCTGTGAGCCCGCGTGTGTACGAGGCACAGCTATAGCTCAGCAGGGGAGAAAGGAGAGGGGAGACCCGAACGCGCGAGCGCGCGAGCTCGATAGGCGCGTTAAATCCTTGCAGCAAAGGCCGAGAAGAACAACAGGCGCTGTCAGGGTGACGGGGCCAATGTTTTACCTCCTCGACCAAGGTTATGATGACCTTTGGTATGAACATCGCGGTTCGTACCCACCACACGCTTGGCTCATCCGGGTCTTGTACTCAAGGCAGAACCGGGTTAAATTAACTTTGCCCGGATCCAAAACCTCTGCACGGCAGCCATCTAAGTTTGCCTCCCTCATCTACCTTGTAATATTGCAACATCTTTGCTTACGGTAACACAGTGTCAAGTGTCAGCTATACGATGGTGATTGCAAAGTGTCATGCCACCTCCTGGCTTTCGACAGCCTCGAGGGATCTTGTTTAAACGTCTCGTGCTGCACGGCCGGGCCTCATGATGCAGATCCGGCTCCGATCTCCCTTCGCGCGCCGACGGTTAATGTCGGCTCAATTTGGGGCTTCTCGCGCGCGGGGCCCTGATCATCTCCGTGGCTCGCGTGGCGGCCGCACCTTTTGAGCTTCCACCCATCTCGTGTCGCTATTCTACCTTCCAGGCACGCCACCACTTCTACCTCTTCCTAGTGGCTCAGATCCCACGTTCCAATCGAAGACATTCCGGATCGGACAGATCTCTTGTCTGCAGCCCCGACTGGCCCACCCCCGAAGTCAACGCTAAAACACAACTTTGTGCGCCTCGGGCCAGCCTCGACGCCAAACTTTACATCGACATCGACATCCTCCTCGACGTCGACTTCATACTCGACTTCATCCTCCAACTTGTGGTCGTCGACTATGCCCTCGACCTTTACTCCGAGCTCCACGTCGAGCGAGTCGAGACTCGGTGGAAATGCTTCGGCCCAAGTTGCCTCTGGCTCCTCACCGGCCTCACCGACAACGGCTTCCGCCAAGGCAAGCAGAGTCGCTTAGTGACGTCGATATCAATCGGAACCATGTACACTCGCTGACATACGCTTCTTGAATGGGTCTTATGTATACCCTTCTCATATGCAGAATGATTCCAGTTGCGATGAAGCACGTCGAGCCACCATACGCTCGAGAACCAGCTCCACCGCTGCAAGGCCCCTCGACACGAAGGTGAGATGCGCGCTTGATTCACTTCGCTTTTGGATTCGGTCCGCGCTCGCATTGGCTGAAACAGCCTTAACTTTGCTACACATCTATTCTGTATCGTAGCAAGAAGAAGTCTCATCCGCTTCATCGATCCGAGCTATCACTCCAATTCCGTGCCTTGCTCCCGCGCCTCCTGTCACCCCACTGTCGAATCCTGAGCCCAGGCTCCCGCACACTACCCCGCTATATCCGGCGACCTTCTTGAGCGGAGGCCAACGCCACACCCGCCCAATCGAATTCGCCTCGGCGCAGGACGACTGGCAGCCGGAATACGTGCAGTATCACTCACCCAAGGACATGGGCGTGTTTCTTCTGAAGCGAATGGGCAAGGACGAGGTCGAATATGAGAAGGTGCTCGCGGAAGCAAAGAAGAGCAGTACGCCAAAGCAGATGCACAAGATTCTCGATAGGTTCAAACAGGAGTCCAATTTGAAGAAGAAGGAGACCCAGGAGGATGCGCGTGAGGTGAAGAAACAGAAGATGGCCACCAAAATCAAGAAGAAAGCCAAGAAGGACGACAAGACTCAAGCCGTTCGTTCAGGTCCACACTGGTTCCACACTCTAGGCGCAATGGTACGTGTAGTCTGCCTACCTTGAAGAGCGTGGCGGCGGCATCGACTTGACTAGGATCGGGAGAATTGACCCTTACTCTCACACATCTGAATTTTGAAAGGGAGGCGTGATCCTGCATAGTATTTTCAGGGTTTTTGACGTGACTTCGGAGAAACCTCTCACACCCACGGCAACAAACCAGATGAAGCGAAAGTTTGATGCGGTGACGGCTCCCCTCAAGTTGCTCTCTCATCCAACGTTTGCCGATGTAGGCGTTCCTATGGAATGGACAAATACCAAAAGCGTCACCACTATGCGGTACCATTCATCGTCACGCTCGCCGGTTTTTCACGACAAAATCCTTCAACTCTTATACAATATCAAGTCGGTCTACGCAGAAACGCCAACCGCGGACTACCGGCTTGGCTTCGGGGTCATGCACACAACAGCATACCTGATCCTCGTCAACCATGAAAGTGTTCACGTCGTCCAGTTGAATGACTGTTGGGGCAGCCGCGGGCGCGCCGAATTCGCATCTCTGGCGAATATCATCCTCGGCCTTCACCTTCCCTCCGTCGGGTTCTCACGGTTCTTTTCTCACCAATACACCCCAGCCATGGCCTAGCCGAGCAGGCCGTGCGGATCTTGGCACTTGGTCCGAATACCCAAGATGTCTGCAAACTCCAACTCTCCAAAGACATCACCGAGGTTGAGATCATCCCGGTCGAGTGTTGCCCACCCATAGTGCGGGGTCCGCACTCGAGCCGCAACGCGCGATATTTGCGATAAGTGCGTTCTCGGCCGGAGGCATCAACGTGGTTGAGCACTTGTGTCCCCAACTTTCCCTCGCCGACGCGTCGCCACTTCGTCAAATGTGGATCGTTTGGAAGTTGCTCGCACCTGAGGAATCAGGAAACGTCCGAGAGGTCGCTGTCACCAACCGACTCCTTCAGAACGCCGCAACCCTCCCTTCGCACATTCTGGACCATATCGCTCTTCACGTTGAAAGTCGTCGATTCGCTGTAGATGATCGCGGCGCCTTTCTGCCTTCGAACACCCACGCGTGGACGTCGCTTTCGTGACTATTCTGGTTCCACCGTGCCACAAAGACCGTCGGTACCGTAGTTTGATCGATAAAAAGCACCCACCAACAATACGACAGCTCGTTACGGCCTTTAGTCGCCTGACCCAAGTCGTGTTCGCGGTCCGATTGCGGGATCAACCTTCGAGGAATCGCCCCCAGCAACGTGCTCCACGTCGACGGTGAGGTCCTGGTGTGGGACCTCGCGAACGCGACGTTCTCTGAATACCCACGTTCGAGCGCGAAGCTTCCGACAGACCCTGAGGGGATGTGCGGGCAAGGTTTGCGCAGCTCGAAGACCTTTCCGGCAAGCGTCTACACCGACCTCAAAAGTTCCATCATCACCTTCGTGGCGACAATTGCTCGCGCGTTCGAGGAATGTACCGATGAAGAGACAAGGCAAGTTTGGCGACCGTTTGGGTTCGGGAAGACGTTCGACGAGATCAACAGCACGCCCCTCTTGGCACTTTCTCGAAACTTGCTCTTCACCATGAACCATCACCAAGAGAATAGTGACGTGCCAACACCCCTGGAGTACATTGAGCGTTGTAGCGCACCTCTGGCCAAGTTCTTCGAGATTATCTTGGACAAGGAGCCCAGCGCCGACACTGAAGCCGCGATGAGGGCCCTTCCAAGCCGACTTCTTGTTGAGGTCTTAGCCCCAAACGATGCCACCTGGCAGGAAAAGTTGGACGCGCCATTGAACAAAAAGATGCGAGTATGACGGGGTCAAGAATTAGGATTGGGTAAGGCTGTGCGGGTTGTGGAAGCATCGTGATGCACTTTTTTGTTGTCGAACTATTTCGCCTTGTCGGGGTTTCTGATCACTCGGTATCGTGGTCATGGAAGGCTTTGCAGCAATATAGACGTGTTCGATGGCTTGCTCAGAACGGTGGGCGTTGATTTGTCCTCGACTTTTTTTTATTTAATTGGCATTGTCTTTGCGGACTTCTCAGACGGCGCAGGGGTCGAGGTGAACAAAACAGCCATCAATGATCTATGATAATGGGTCACATGCTCGTGAACTAGAGGAACCGGTTACCTTCCTACATTACACGCGTGAAATAAGTGCCACTCTTTCTCCCATTCTCGCACAGCAATTCGTTTAGGTTGGACGGTTCGCCCATTCGACGGCTCAATAGCCAGCGCTCGAGACTAGATATCAATCAGAAGGAGCTTTGCAAGAACAAGCTCAGGGTGATGTCAGTTGGCTGCAACTGGTGAGAGTGGGGATAGCTACCTTCGTCTCAGCATACATTTGCAAGAACAAGCAAAACTCTGTGATGCGGCGGGGTTAGGGTTATAAACTTGAAGTAGGTAGTCGTCTTGACGAATGAAGAGTTGGACTCGGTGAGTAGAGCGCTGCACGACAATGCAGTTGTTTCGTTGTCAAAGGACAAACTCATCAGGCGCTTGCGCTTCTAAGGCCTTTCACCAGAAAGAATTCGCTATTAGCTGCTAGATTCTATCAGTCAGAAGGCTAATGAGAGAATAGATTCTAATCCGAATTTCAGACTTAGAAGGAATTTCTCAGAGGCCAGCCATGACTAATAAGTGGAGGTCAGGTGGTCTGTGCGAGCTCAAGAGCTGGACAGCTGAGTAAGTACCCCTATTCCAGGGGTGCTCTGACCTCCAGCAGATTAATAGACATTACTAGGTCTAGTAGTGGAAGTTGTAATACCTCCACTTGGAAAAACAAATGAGTTTTGAATATTAAAATATTTTTGACTCAGTAACATCAGGTCGTGTTCATGCAAGTGGAGCAGCTGGTAGCTCGTTGGGCTCATAACCTGTGATGTTAAGCAACGCACAGACCTGCTCAAGCAGTGGTAAGTCTCTGATCGACGGACCAAAG